>CM067859.1:2750377-5500754 GCA_034642435.1 Megalocaria dilatata
ACTAGAGCTGACAAAGGAAATACAGTTATTGCAATCAATAGAAATGATTATATAACCAAAACAACCTCATTTTTACATCCTAATAAATACATAATTATTAAGAAAGATCCTACTACAAAATACCAAAACCAAGTGAAAACAGTAATAAAACATTCAACAGCACTATTTGAAAAAACTCCAAATTCTAAATTATTGCAAATGAACCTTCAACCCACCAATTCTATATTCACTCATTAAGTTACATAAAGAGAATAAACCAATAAGACCAGTAGTTTCCTTTGTTACAGCTCCGTCATATAAATTGTCTAAAGAATTAATTAAAATTATTCAAAAAGAAACCAATTTTCAGGCAAAATTATCGATAAAAAATTCATATGATCTAATAAATAAAATAAAGAATATTTATATCCCAGACAATGCTAAACTAATGTCTTGACGTAAAAAACCTGTTTCCTAGCGTACCTGTAAAACTAACAATAAAATTAGTAGAAAGGCTACTATTGAAAAATCATACAAACCCGATAATTAAACAAGAAATACAATAACATATGTATTGCACAAAACTATCCCATAAATTAGCAGCATACAATAGTATGTTGTATAGAATAAAATAATAAGGTACGGTTTTTACTTGATAGAAGGATTATTACAAAATCTGAATATCAAAACAGATTCAATCTGTTAGTCTTCTACAATTTTAATTTCAAAAAATTTACTTAAGAAACTTTAAAAATTTTAATAGACGTATAAAATCGAAATTCATCATACAATATCAAATGGAATTAAGAAAAACCAACGAATATAAAAAGGCAATTAAAATTAAAAAATAAATAAACAAACATTTTTTGTTTCGTTCCAGGCATGCGTACTGAACTCTTCAGACAAACGTACGAAGCCCTGTTTGTTACAAAATGTATTGTTTTCTGATCCTATATTCATGAAAAATAACTCTTTCTCAAAAATATAAAACATAATTTTAAGAACTTCTCAAAAACTAATTCATTTGAAATATTCAATATATTTTAATAAATTACTTCAAAAAATCTCAAAACATGTAGCACATCCTCAAAAAATAATTAAAATTACGATAAGATCGGTTCAACTTTACATATAAAAAATAATGAAATCAATTAACAATAAATAGAATGCAATCTTCAGAAATATGTGATCTTCAGAAACATTGAACATGAAGATTGCATTCGGTAAGTCTATTTATTGTTAATTGATTTTATTATTTTTTATATGTAAAGTTGAACCGATCTTATCGTAATTTCAATTATTTTTTGAGGATGTGCTACATGTTTTGAGATTTTTTGAAGTAATTTATTTAAATATATTGAATATTTCAAATAAATTATAATAGTTTTTGAGAAGTTCTTAAAATTATGTTTTATATTTTTGAGAAAGAGTTATTTTTATTAATATAGGATCAGAAAACAATACATTTTGTTACAAACAGGGCTTCGTACGTTTGTCTGAAGAGTTCATGCATGGAACGAAACAAAAAATGTTTGTTTATTCATTTTTTAATTTTAATTGACAATTTATATTCGTTGGTTTTTCTTAATTCCATTTGATATTGTATGATGAATTTCGATTTTATACGTCTATTAAATATGAGCAGTGCTTATTAAGACATTAATTTAATTCTTAAAGTTTCTTAAGTAAATTTTTTGAAATTAAAATTGTAGAAGACTAACAGATTAAATCTGTTTTGATATTCAAATTTTGTATGTTGTATAGACTAGTTGATGTACCTATGTCACAAGAGAATCTCGAAATAGAATTGAATAAAATAAAACAAGTAACAGTAAATAATGGGTATAACCCATCAACTATTGAATAAAATTAAACTAAAACAATCTATGTCATTAGTTTATCCACATATCAGAAAAAATGAAAACTTCATTTGCTTACCATACATAGGACAAAAATCTGACCAGATAGCTAGATATTTAAAGAAAAAACGAAATGTCAATATCTCATATAAAACAATAAATTCTTTAGGTAAACTATAAAACATAATAAAGATATCGTCAATAAGAACAAGAGATCAGGAGTATATAGGTTAAATTGTGGTACATGTCCATATGTATACATTGGCCAAACGGGTAGATTTTTTGAGAGTAGGATCCAGGAACACCAGAATTCATTCGTTAAGAATAAATCAAACTCCACTTATGCCAGGCATCTACAAGAATCCGGACATGATTTTGACCATAACTTTGAAGTTCTCCATTTCGAGAACAAATGCAATAGACTGGACCTTTTAGAAGCAATGGAAATAAACCGGCATCATAAAATGTATATTTTGTTGAACGACCAAACAGATGTGAAGCGTTCTCCGTTGTTGAACCTTTTTTGATAAACTCTTTGAAAACTTCATTTTATCACGTATTTTTGGTGAAACTTGTATTTAAAGAGAAAGATTTTTTAAAAGTAGTTAGTTGTTGTTGATTTACTTCAAATCATTTACGATGAATTTGCGTCAAGAAGAGACAGAAACAATCAAGAATTTGATAGCAGATGAGCTTATAGAAATATTGTATTTTTGATTGCTAATAAACAATGAATAAAAAAAAGTTTGTTTTTGTCGCAGCCTTTATCCATTGCGCGAAGTCGTCCAGAAAAAGGCTCAACTGTCCGGTCAACAAAGATGTCAGTATTTCCGGGTCAGCAATCCTCATGTGAATCTCGAAATTCTCAAGCCCCGATAAGAGCTCGTTACCGTCAAAAGGAATAATTCCAGTCGACGAGCAGCGCATTGTTGAGGATCCTCACCGTTCGCCATTCAAGCACAACAAACACAAACACACATTTTTACGTTCCGCTCATTGAACGGTCCCTAAATATCCTCAATCCGATCTATAAGGAACGTAGAGAAGAAAAAAAGTATCCCCAAATACGCACACAATGATACTTAATGCCATTATAATTTTCCGTGCGGTTGGCTAATCGCTCGGAATTGCCCAGGCCATCTCGTTCGCTCTTTGACGGCGAAGAGGGGCCGCCGCTCGATGCTCGAAGGGGGCCAGGACGTCTTTGTCCGCGCGATGGATGATGGCCCACCTTGCCGCGGTAGTGAACCGGAGTGAAACGGTAACAAAACGCGTTTGCAGATATTCGCATTGTGCGATTCGACGGGCACGTATTAAGACCGCAGACGTTTTGACATTTCGAGAAATTCGGTGTCATTAGGTTTGCCAGATTGATGGGTGCAGGGCCGGTCTCGGAAATAAATACCATGCCATATCATTTAAATGTCCATTCTCACAAACACATATTCGTTGATGTCATCCGCAGTATTCAGCTTAATCTACTGAAAAAACTACATTTCCAAACTGAATAAAACAATTTGTACCTCAATATATATGATGTATACTGTTGCGCCTCATTAGATACGACCCAGTCGTTCGAATTTATTTTGTCATCGATACTTTCACGTTGATATCTCGATCTAGCAGTTTTAAGAATTGTCGTTCGAACAGTTTACACTTCAGATTATTTGTTTTCTAATTATATATTTAACATGAAACAACATTCGGAATTATGAACTGATTCTATCCTTCTTCTCTTGCATTAATCTCATAATTTTTTATAACCAATAAGAAGGTTTATTTCGTTCATTCAGTCCATCTCCAAATGGATCTTTCCAATCAATTTCGTTAGAAGGAATGCATCGTGCACCTCTAACGTTCAGTCTTTGAAAAGAATGTTAAATCATTATCCTAGTAATTAAAACTTGTCGCATGTAGCCTTTGCTACATTATGCACTATCATTCGGATAGTCAAATTTGTTGTACGTAGCTTGTGACATTTCTGTCACATGCTACAATTACAATTACTATATTAACAACAATAATCGCTATCGCGGTTATTGTTGTTAATATAGTAATCCAGTTGATTGCCAAAGTATCGGCAAATTCATTACATTTGTTTTTAGTGTAATAATTATACCTCTTGTTTATATACAGTAAACCAAGAATTATAGTTCGTTGTTACGATAGTTTTGATTTAATTCCTAATAATTTCTAGGATAAACAAAGCTAGTTCATCATCGAGATAACTACATACAAGTACCCTTGAAGTAAAACTCTTCGCTAAACTACGCCAAAAATTCAAACTACTTAAACCCATCGAAATTAATCATCGAGATTGCCTGTTATTTCAAAATACTGAAATAACAGGTAAAATACTGCGGTATACTAACCGTGGTACGTTACATATACTTTTAAAATGGCCAAACTTCAATTGGAGATTATACAAGTTATTTGCAACAAAAAATGTCATCTTTCACATGGTCGAAATGTTGACACTCAGTTGATATGCACACCTACAGAAAGTGTGTCCTAAAGCCAGAATGGGATTCTGGACCTACAGGCGAATCTGCGGTAAAACCTGGGGTTTAAGGCCCAGGCAGATGTATTGGCTATACACTATGGTAATTACATCAAAAATAACGTATAGCGCTGTAGGGTGGTGGAAGAAGGGCCAACAAACGATTGGCCAACATAAGCTTATCCTACTATAGAGACAGGCTTGCCTTGCAATTACACATGCATTTCACACCACACCCACAGCAGCCATGGAGGTGCTACTAAATATACCACCCCTGCACCTACTAGTGCAAAGGGAGGCGGAACGGACCACATACAAACTATATTAACTGGCGATCGAGAGGCCAGAGGCAATAGTAATGGGAGGTTCAGTACTGCTGGACGAACTTTTAACCAACAGCACCCTATCGATCCCCTTATATCTAATGTCAAAAGTCAATGTAATCGTCCCCAGCCGGGACGAATGGACCCACCATGCTGAGGTTCTATTGAGGACCGACCTTGGCTTGTTCACAGACGGCTCGCGAACGACGAACGATGCAGGAGTCTATGGGAGCAAACCGAAAATCAACATCTCATTGAGTATCGGTCAAAACGTAACCATATTCTTGGTAGAACTATTTGCCATTGAGACCACGGCAGATTTGCTGATAAAACGGCAAATCCACCACGGCAAAATCAAAATATATACTGATAGTCAGTCAGTACTAAAAGCTTTGGAATCCAGCTCTTGTACCTCAAGAACAGTCTGCAGTTGCCGCACGGCTTTAAACAGTCTCGGTATGTATAACAGGGTCACTCTGGTTTGGAAACCGAGCAACTCAAACTATTTGGGTAATGAAGAGGTAGATTGGCTGGCGTTTGCTGGAGCCGCGCTGCCTCTGGTAGGCCCGGAATCATACCTGGGAAACACATGACGTGGTTAAGCGGACGATAACAGGCAGAATGAACTAAAGGCTAGAGTCTTTCTGGCGGAGCCATTCTGGCCTGAAACATTCGAAGTTGTTCCTTGGAACACCTTCGAACAAAAAGATGGCGAACCTAGCGCTAGGTCTGGATAGGGTCAAACTAAGAACATTTGTCGGAATTATGACAGGTCACTGCAGACTGAAAGCGCATTTGCACAAAATCGGTCTGGCTGAAGACGATGAATGCAGGCTGTGTCTTGAGGACACTGAAACAGCCATGCACATCGTCTCAGAATGCCCAGCGGTGAGTCGCATCAGATTCGAGGTCTTTGGTCAGGCTTTTATAGCCCGCTCACTATAAGATAATAATAATAATAAATGGATAGCGGCCAAAAAGGCCCCCTTTTTTAAGGGGGTAAGAGTATTCAATCCCTCTCTTGAGATGTCCTAGATATTATAATTTCCTCTTCTTGACTGTCGCCATTATCTCTTCTGTCTTTTACATCCTTCGCAACACCTCATTCGAAACTCTATCCACCCACGATATACGCAGCATCCTTCTATAGCACCATCTTTCAAATGCTTCCTCACTTCTGTATGTCTTAGTGTCTACGTCTCTACACCATATAAAAGTTTTGAGAAGACATAACTTTGCAACATCCACACCCGGAAGTTCAAGATTAGATCTCGAGTGCAAAACAAGTTGGATTCTGTGCATCCACCAAATGGAAAATTTTGCGTAAAGATCTTGGTCTACACCCAAACAAGATCCAACTTGTTCAAGAACTAAAGCCACTTGACCATAATAAGCGTCGTTCGTTTGCTGATTGGGCCCTAGAATAGCTTGAAGTTGATCCACTTTTTTATCGTAAAATTGTGTTTAGTGATGAAGCTCATTTCTGGTTGAACGGCTATGTAAACAAGCAAAATTGCCGTATATGGAGTGAAAACAATCCTCAAGAAGTTCTGCAGGTTCCATTGCATTCTGAAAAATGCACTGTATGGTGTGCTTTACATGCTGGAGGCATCATCGGTCCATATTTTTTAAAAACGATGTTGGAGCTAATGTTACAATGAATGGTGCTCGTAACAGATCGATGATCAATGATAATTTGTTTCAAAATTTGAATGGTATCGACCCAGAAGTGTTTTGGTTCCAACAAGATGGTGCTACACCTCATGCTGCTAGCGTAACAATTGATTCATTGAAAGAAAGATTTGGCGATAACATTATTTCGAGAAATGATCCAATTAAGTCCTATCACTCTAAGAAAAACACCAGATATAAGTAAAGATGAATATTTTGTTATGATTTTCTAGTTCAAGAATTAAAAATATATACTAAATAATTACAATTGAGCTTTGTTTTTCCCGAATGCTTTCTAGGCGGACTATAAATTTGTTACTTTCTCTCTTTTACAAAGTTATCAGCCTGAAAAGAGCCTCTATTGTATTGCATCTTGCTGATTGTATAATAAATACATGTTTTTGTCCGGTTATCGAGAAAATACCAAGCATTAAATACTGAGAGTGTTTATGAAATATTTTTATACATAACGCGATATAATAGATAAGAAGAACTTAACTATAGTGTACAAATGTTTAGGAGAAACCATTCTACGATACTGTGTAACTATTTGGGGTGAAATGTTCAATAATACCTTGAGTCAGCTGCAACCCACTCCAGTCAAATACTATATTGAAATTTTTTTAAAGAAGCCAATATTTTTCTGAACAGCTCTATAAAGAAAGCAGATTTCTGAATGTTCGTGATTTATATATAAGCAATAAGCATAGGTAGAAAAATGATTAGTTGGCATTAATAAACTACTCATGCTCAAGTCAGATCCAGTTACACTGTGATACCCATAATTAACAAGTTAATTTGAATAAACATTGCTTATATGAGCATCACGGCGTAACTGGATCTGACTGGAGCATGAGGAAAGTTTTCCGCGTTTGTAACGTTAGAAATAATCGGAAATACAGTTCTTTGCTTGAATCGACTCGCTGGGGTATGTCGTGTATGCATATTTGCGTAAACTAGGTGGCGCTAATGTATGATAAATATATGGGTGTTCCTGCGCAGAGTAAAATTGTGGAAATATAAATAAAATAGTGTTCATATTAACACCACCGTACTGTAATTTCTTATTCCATCTGATATCTGCAAGGATAATTAGCGAAACCAGTATTTCTCTTAAACAATACAAATCATGGAACACAAACAGCTGTACGAAACCAGGAACTTAAAAAAAAATACCATTCGTTTGGCGAAACCACCACAATAGAGACGTAATATCGGGGTCATAGGCGGACAAAAGAGAACGCTCTCCAGTCGACCACGATAATAAAAACGACTGTGGGAACATGAAAGGGATTCTGTTTGATTATGTTATTCGATTAAGCGCGCCCCATTGAATTCGTAACGAAGTCGGTTGTGAAAACAATTAAAAGTCGTTTGAAAGTCACGCAGACGACGCTATCGAGCCCGATCCGTTGGGATAATATGCATATAATGGAAAGGGGGGTTACTCTAGACGTACGGATTGTGAATTGAGAGCGAGATCGAAACTGCCTGAAGATGGAGTAATCGACGCCGAAGAATGCGTGATGGAGCTCGCAGAACGTCGTTGAAGACCAAATGTTGACATGTAGCCGTACTGAAGGGTCCCATGATCGTACGATCGACCGAGAGGCTCTCGACGCGATTGGAACTGAGTCAAGAAATTCGTACGTCTTGCTCGTCCTGTACGATCTACTCTCCGTATACAGGTCAATTTTCTCTAAGTCTGTCCGTTTCCAACAGGAAAAAACCTGTAGGAACTCGTTTTCTCTGAAAAAATGAGCATATTACGTTTTTTGCGCGTTTGTTTTAGGGGACAACATGATATCCTTTTGCACAAATGTTTGTGGTTTTCGAATTTCTGAACGAGAAAAGTCTTAAGCACAACTTTTCCCAGACCCAACCAGATCCTGAATGACCAAGATCTTTACGCAAAATTTTTCATGTGGTGGATGCACAGAATCCAACTTGTTGTGAACGTCGGCGAATACACAAATCTGGATCATCATTAACACTATGACTAAAGGCAGCGATATTTTCTTCTGTACGTACAGTTCTTTGTCTTGTTGTTGTTGTTGCATCGATTAGAGAAAATGTCCGAAATCTATCGATAGTTCGACGATTAAGCTGCTCTGATGGACGATTATGTAAACCATAAATTTTACGAAGTGCTCTCTAAGTTTGGCGAATAGAACACTGATTTCGAAAATAATGATAATTTGTCAATGCTTATGCTTATCCCTATCGAAAGTTCTATCAATCTAAAAAAAAACACCCGATACATAATAGACCTTGCATTAATTGAAATCAGGTAATTGAGGAGCTTTAAACAATATGAAAATATACAGGGTGTTCAATTTAAAATAAATAAAAACAATTACCCTATATATTCAAATTTATGCTTAAAAAACGCACCATTGAATTTGAAACTTGACGTGTCCCAGTGATTTTTATAATTTTCTAACAAGGATAAATAATTTTATTCCATGTGGTTTACACACTGTACATGGTGGGCAGTTCAATTTAGATGACAAATTTCGAGCATTAATCATAGAAACATGTGTTCCATCAATAATGTCAAGAAAAAATTAAATTCCCTTCGTCGTTCCTTCTGATACCCTGGGATGCCACATATCCCCAAAAACAGTGTAACCAACCGAAGAAAAGAGGTTTATCTCCCAAACTACCTAATTCGGTTTCCACTTCAATTCGCACGCATCTATCTACGCTTGTTTGGGCCGAATGGACCAGAAAAGTAAGGGACACAATGACGATGTCAACTTCTTGTCCCCTACGGTCGGTACCTGGCGGGGCGCAGAGGGGGGCACCGACCGAACCCCCCTCGGGCTGTTTGTCGACCGAAACGTAAACATTATTTTTGCATTATACGGGTTTTTATCCGATTTTTTGGAGGGCCCTCGAATCGTTCAATTATCGTTCGGTGGGAACCCGTAGCGAAATGAAAAAAAGCCCAGTGGGTTCTGGGTGCGCTTTTTTCGATCGTCCTTTTTTTGTCGCATGGGCGTTTCGGTATTTCGTGTCTTACGATTAATTTTTTGTCGGAGGATTGGACTTTTTAACTGTATCATTCGGACGTTTGAATGGATTCTTTTGTTCCACCATTAGGATTTTAGAGAATGGCTCTAATTTCTATTAGAATTTCCTTCGTATCGTTTTGGCCTTCTACGATCGTTTTCTGTAAGCTCTTGCACAAACGTCATTTTATATGGATGAAGTTTTTCTTTGTGGAGACACCTTATGGCACTTATATGACTTACATTATTTCCACGGGTAATTTGACGTGTACTTGTCATTGGATCCTCTGCAACACCTAACAAAATATCCAATTTTACAGTATCCTCAACGAATTGCGGTTTTCTTTTTAATGGTTTGACTTGTCCAAGTTCTCTGAATTGTGCAAGAATTTTATAAAATAATAAGAAACGGTTTTTTACTGGAGAGAGGGATTATTTCAAAATTTGAATATCATAACAGATTTAATCTGTTAGTCTTCTACAATTTTAATTTCAAAAAATTTATTCAAGCAACTTTAAGAATTAAATTAATGTCTTTATAAGCACTGCTCATATGTAATAGACGTATTAGGGTGGGTCAAAAAAATCGAATAATTTATTTTTGACTTTATACTCTGAAAAATAGGTTCGTAGACACCTAAAAAGAACTCTCTCCAAGTATGAGCTCTTAATTATAACGGGAAGGTCCTCCGCTTTGCGGGTTTCTATTTTTTTCGAATAATCAGATAAAAAAAATTATATCTCGCTTCCAACTGCTTGGAAAAATATTCCGTGGCATAGACTTTGTAAGAAATTGAATGCTTTACAAAAAAGGTTTCTTATGATTTTTTCAAAAACTCAACCGATTGAAAGATATTCATAGTTGAAGTTTGGCTACTTCAAGGAAAATATTCGTTTTTATTATAAATTTTATAAGTCGATGAAAAAAAATTATTTCGAATTGCGGAACTGATGATTTTGTAGGAAATTTACTGCTCTACAAAAATGGTCTCTTATGATTTTTCGATTAAGTGAAGCCGTTACGAGATATCCATCGCCAAACATTAACGAATATCAATATTTCCAGTTTTTGATCAATAATTCGATGAATTTCAATTTAAATTATTAGTTTCAGGAAAATTTACATAAATTTGAGTTTCGATGGATAAAGAAATGTTATAAACAATTTTTTTAATATTGTTTTCAGACTTGAGCTTGTTTGATTGCATTAAAACAAGAAATTAGAGCATTTTTTTCGACATATAGCCAATGATTAGTTTAATTTGAAGTGAATGACACATTTATTTGTCAAATTTAATATGAAAAGTATTGGAAGTTTTTGGAGCACTGAAAATGTAGTGATAAACGAGTAGACAACGAAGATAGTTAAGAAAAAAAAACATAGGTGGCGTTTGCTTTAGAGTACCAACAGAAGAAGTAATGTAATTCAGAACAAAAACCCTCTCTCACAAAAAAATTTATGTATAATTGGTAGAAAAAAATTTGAAAATACATACTAAACAACTGTAATAATATGAAATGCCAATGCAAATGACATTTTAAATTATTACAAATAAAGCTTACAAAAAATATCATTAGAACAAAAACTTCTTAATGAATTTTTGAACAAATAACTCCTGAAGAAGTGACTTTTATGATAGAAATTTAAATTCATGAAAATTTTCCTGAAACTAATGATTTAAATTGAAATTTATCGAATTATTGATCAAAAACTGGAAATATTGATATTCGTTAATGTTTGACGATGGATATCTCGTAACAGCTTCACTTAATCGAAAAATCATACGAGACATTTTTTGTAGAGCAGTAAATTTCCTACAAAATCATGAGTTCCGCAATTCGAAATAATTTATACTTAAATTTATAATAAAAATGAATATTTTCATTAGAATAGCCAAACTTCAACTATGAATATCTTTTAATCGGTTGAGTTTTTGAAAAAATCATAAGAGACCTTTTTTGTAAAGCATTCAATTTCTTACAAAGTCTATGCCACGGAATATTTTTCCAAGGAGTTGGAAGCGAGATATAAATTGTAATGTAATACAATGTAATAACTGAAGAAGCCACATCCTGGTGAAACAATTGTTGTAGTAGTACAAACATTTTTGTGGAAATAAATTACTGTCTCATACATTTTTTTAATTAAAATGAGTTTCCACCAAGTAAAGACCGAATCAATCAAATATAAATCTGTTTTGATATTCAAATTTTGCAAGAATTTTAGACACAGTACCTTGTGGAATATTAGACAACTAAGGGTAACTCTGATTAAATAAGTTTGCCACTTCCCCTTGACTTCTGCAATTATCCTCGATACTCCATAAGTGGTTTCCACACTGTATGATTCAACTAATGTGTAAGTCCACACTAAACAGTTCAACTCGTTAAAAAATCCTTTATTCTACCGTGTGCATGGACATAGAAACAATAACCTGTATCGCCGACAAATTCTCACTTCAGCAATGAACGCATTCCGAAAATTAAAATATTCAACCTTTCGAGGCATAAATCATAAAAAAACCATTACCGTTTCCCCTGGAGCGTCCGAGTTCAATCAATTTACGAGGGTCCCCACGCGTTTTCCCACGGGACGTCGTACACCGTTACGGACCTGCCACCTTATAGATTTCCAATAAAAATTCCATTGTTTCCACGCACTCGCGTCGACATCTGCGATCCACATATTTCGGAAAGCATATTTTATGGCTCCGATCGCCGAATTTTTCAAAAGTATTAATAACAATTCATCAAGATACCTGAACGTCTCGGTCCAACTGTCTGCAGGACCGTAACGAACTGTATCAACGAATTTCAGTGGAGTTCACTGGTTCACTTTCAGTCTCATAGTTCCAGTGTACTATGAGAATCCAATTTTAAACCCAAACTGAATTCACGAAAAAAATTATGAGAACTAGAAATATCAACCAACAGTATCTGAAGATATTCAGAGGGAATTTTTGTTGTTTAGTTAAATGAAACACATATATACAGGATGTCCCAAAAATCGAGTAAGAGGCTGACTCATAGTAGTCAGCAGAAAAATATTTGAAAAAACTAAGTCGTGTACTTTGCAAATTATATTGCATTTTTTATTATTTGAGAAAATGCACACCCCGTGATGATTTTTGAACTCCTGTTGCTACAATTTTTTACTTTCTTCAAATTCTATTTTCTCTATGTTATCCAGAATAGTGCTTCTATAACATGTGATCTTCAATTCTAAGCGAGTTACTCCAGCTCGGAAAATAATGTCACATTTTGCCGAACCAACTATTCAAAATCAATATTTCGCACAACTTTAACTGAGTGTACTGAAAAAAAACTGTACTACATCAGTTTATCAAATTACACTGAAGTTAGCGCATTTAATAGAAATTCTAAAATGGTATAACACTTACTACATCATTTCTTAAATTGGTCAAAAAAACTGTCTTTCTTAAAGAAAGACAGTTCCGAACATTTTCTTCGAACTTTCTAAAAATTATTCTAGTGCATCCAATCTGGTTTGAATGAGGTGGGGTGAGTTCTTTCCATAAAGTGTGAATGAGACAGATAGTGACGGCACTATTAGGTATTGGCACACGTAAACGCAATACAGATCAGTACGTTACGCCTTTCCGTATTTGATCGTGTTATTTGTGTACTCACGACTTTTGGCTTCGTTTATTAGATTTTTGTGCTTGTGATTTGGATAGTTTTGATCTCTTTACGACGAACTTTGATTTTACCTGGACTCACCTGTGGTTGTGTATTGCCATCATGTCTGTGTAAACCACAGAGGAATATGCCAACATGCTTATTTATGGGGAATGCAGATGTAAGTGCAGCTTCGAGAATGTATAGCGAGAGATACTCTAATGCTGATCATAGAATTTTTACGAATGTGCACCGTCTACTCTTCACAGAGGGCCGACTTCCAAACAAAGTGCTTGGTGAAGGAAGAATTTCCTTACCTTACGACGATATTGCGCTTCAAGCAGTTGAGGAAGATCCAAGTATCGGGTGTTTTTTTAGAGTGATAGAACTTTGAAATAAAATAAAACACATTTAAATTAAGATTGAAGCCAATTTTTTTTTTATTTAAAAGAAAATTTTATGACATTTATGTTTTGAAAATAATTTCCGGCATATATCCACCACGACTAGCTCCGAGCAATCGCATTCGACCAGACCAACTTTGGACCACTTTTTATGTTGGCTTCCAAAGCGTCTATTGTTTCTGGTTTATCAGCATAAACCAATGACTTGACATAACCCCAAACAAAATAATCCATTAGAGTTATGTCGTATGATCTTGGAGGCCAATTTATTGGACCATTTCTCGAAATAATGTTATCGCCAAATCTTTCTTTTAATGAATCAATTGTTATGGTAGCAGCATAAGGTGTAGCACAATTTTGTTGGAACTAAAACACTTCTGGCTCGATACCATTCAAATTTTGAAAACGATAATCATTGACCACCGATGTGTAACGAGCACCATTCTGTAACATTAGCTCCAGCATCGTTTTTGAAGAAATATGGACCGATGATGCCTCCAGCGTGTAAATCACACCATACAGTGCATTTTTCAGGATGCAATGGAACCTGCAGATTTTCTTGAGGATTGTTTTCACTCCATATACGACAATTTTGCTTGTTTACATAGCCGTTCAATCAGAAATTAGCTTAATCACTAAACTTAATTTTACGATAAAAAAGTGTTCACCACAAAGCCCCAATTTTCGACAAAAAACCACTAATAACAAACCTGTGACTTCTTAAACTTTTTTTATGGAATTCCCCATGGATCTGACCTTGTCCCCTTACAATTCCTTAAATTAGGCTGAAACATTATTTTGTCACGAATTCTGTTCGCTGAACATCTCCGGAGACTGGGTAAAGCTCCAAGTGCCTCCCTGGACCGCGTAAGCAACCTAATTAATATTCAAATAAGTAATTATGGTAGGCAGCGGACACGCCTCCCCTAATAGGCGACCGGGCAGAGCGTTTTTGGGTCGGTATTTATAGTTATTAGCACTTCCAGTCCGAGGAGAGCCGCTCTCTTGTCCGAGGAGGACCCCTTTCACCCTCTTCGCGGAGTCCAGTAACCCCGCGGCAGCTGCGGACCCGCGCTTCTGAACGAGGTAGCGGTGAGGAACGTGGAGAATGTGCGATTTCGACCAAGACGTAATACGCGGGCCGCGTAGTTGATTGTTCATGGAAGTGATAAAATGGAGTGTTTCAATATCAATATAAAGGGTCTTTCATTAACAGCGCCCCATTTTTTTTTGTAAATAAAACACATTATTTATTTGAAAATTATTGAAATTTTTATTTCATTATAAAGTACAATGGATACTATTAGTTATGAAACAAATCATGATTTAAGGGCCCACCACAGAAACGCTGGCAGGCATGAAGTCGTTGAACCCAATTTCCATGATTCTCTCACACATCAGGTCGTATGTTAGCAATTACTCGTTCAATATTGATCTGTGAATCGTCTAAACTTGCTGGATGAATGCTGTAAACCAATGACTTAATGTAACTCTAAAGAACGAAGTCCATTGGAGTTAAATCGCAGGAACGAGGCGGATAATTTATCGGTCCATTTCTTAAAATAGTCGAATACACGACGCTATAAATTATCTGTTGGTTTGAGTTCTTGGGTTAAAACATTTTTGTATAGATATAAACCAAGATCATTTCGCCACAAAGACGTCTACGAGATGCCTAGTTCTCGTGAACATCGAGAAATCGATAAATTTTTGTCTTCACGAATGCTTCCACGTACGGCAGCAATTTTCTCTTCACTTCTTTCATTTCTTTGCCTCACTGGCACTGTAACATCATGAAGTGTAAAATTTGTTTCAAACTTCTTCAGTAAACGTTCAACTGTTCTTTTATCCGAACGATTATAAAGACCAAAAATTGGAGTTAAGGCAAGTAAAGTTAGACTAACAGATCGGGATTTTTCATAATAGATTTGGATTATTTGTAGTGTGTACCTTTCCATGATTCAATGGTAGACATTGACAAATACAACTGTCAATGTCACAAATAAACAATGGCTGCCATGCGTGAGTAATGTCAATTTAAACAAATGGGGCGTTCCCATTGAAAGACGCTTTACAATGGATTTTAATAAAATAAAATAGATTGCTTCGACAATTTATTAATTTAGAGACAATTAAAATAATAAGATGCGGTTTTTTACTTGATAGAAGAATAATTACAAACTTTGAATATCAAAACAGATATAATCTGTTAATCTTCTACAATTTTAATTTCAAAAAATTAAAAAAAAAATTTAAGAATTAAATTAATGTCTTAAATAAGCACTGCTTATATTTAATAGACTATTAAAATTAAAAATAAGCAATATCGAATGTTTCGTTCCAAACATACGCACCTGAACTCGTCAGAAAGGGACGTGGTACGTATATTTTGCACTTGACAAACATTTAAAAACATGTTTAGTTTCTTGTCTTATATTTATAAAAACTAAATCTTTTGCAAAACTACACAACAAAATTTTAAGAACTTTTCCAAAACTAATTTATTTGAAATATTTAATATGTTTAAATATTTAAATAACTTACTTCAAAAAGTCTCAAAATCATGAAGCACATCCTCAAAAACAATTAAAAATTCACATAAGGTCAGTTCAACTTTACATTTATAATATAAATTCAATTAAAAATAAATAAACTTGTAACATACGTACCACGTGCCTTTCTGAAGAGTTCAGGTGCGTATGTTTGGAACGAAACATTCGATATTGCTTATTTTTAATTTTAATAGTCTATTAAATATAAGCAGTGCTTATTTAAGACATTAATTTAATTCTAAATGTTTTTTTTTTAATTTTTTGAAATTAAAATTGTAGAAGACTAACAGATTAAATCTGTTTTGATATTCAACGCTTTTAAAAACAATTGTTTCGTAAACACTTTGGCTTCGTCAAGTTTACATTCTGAACTAACTTTCAAATTACACCTTCCCTTCTTATATAACTTAAAATGAGGACTTGTAAGGATTGCCCAATGGTTAATATTGGTTAAACCGGCAGATCGTTCAAGAAGAGAATCCACGAACGTCGAAAGAGCTACTTCATTTTAAAATAAGTTAATTCGGCTGATCTGTACCAAAAATCATTCATAAGGAGTATGAGCTATGGTAATAGAAAGTTTTAGAAATCGAGACAGTGTAACATACATCTGCATAACAATTTTATACTCGAAGAAACTCGACAGATCACAGAGGGAAATTGCAGACATGCGCACGTTTCAAACTGATTGGTTTTCGTCCAACCATTTAGTGGAATTTGAACATAATTTCAATAACGAATATAAAATTTTCCATATCGAGAGTAAACGGTCTAGATTAACATTCTTAGACTCACTTGAAATAAACCGATATAATTCCCAGAATATTCTCATGAACGAACAAGCAGAAACGAAGGCTGCATATAAGCCTTTTAACCTTTAAAACTGCTATATCTCACGAAGGGTGATTCTTACAAAAAAAAAGTATTTGAAGGATTTTTGTAGAAAATTTTATTCTCTACAACTTTTGTTTGATATATATATATTGACGATATAACTTATCGTTTCAGAGAAAATTGGAAGTAACCTATATTTTTCGACTTTGACCTTGGATAACTATTTTTGCATAAGTAATATCGAAAGGGATTTTTAGCATTTAATTTGTAATGGTTTATTCCATCCTCCTATATCAATTTTAAGCTCTATGCGAAAGTTTTAATTTGGTTTTGTCTATTTTGACTAGACTATTAGTGAAGGGAGTACTTCAATAGTCGATTGGGATAGTTGCAGTGAATTTCTCTAGGTTTACTCGATACATTTTTTATCTGGTGACCCCAAGATGACCCTCCCCATAAATCTCCGCGCACCCTTGTCACTGCCCTCATTAGTACCCCATAGAGGGGAACACACACAGTGACAGGCTACGTCATCGTTCCGTGAGTTATACACGTCTCTATTCTTAAGGTGCAAAAGTCGGTGCCGAGCCATTATGTTTTGACTTCTTTGTCGGTCACACGTACGCCCCTTTTGGGAATTCGAAAAATGTCGTTCCGAGGGAAGAATAGAGGTGCTGGGAGGTGGTTCGTAGTCAAAAGTTTGGTCAACAGTGAATTATGTCATCGGTTACGCTTGTAAGAGCGATCTAGCCGGTTTGGACTCGTTACTTTCGTATTGTGTCTATTGGACATTTCGTGGACAAAAGTTTCCAACTCCGATGTCGTCATTGATTTTTCTAGTGGACAAAGAAGTTCATAAAAGCAAATTTAATATTAAATTATTGTTTAGACTCGAAGAAAAAATCCATATATAAATAGTGCTCAAGAACTCAACATTTTTTGCACTTTTCTGAGAAAAATTTGCATGAAGACCTCGGTATAAAGGCTTACAAAACTCAATGTAAATGCCAAGGTTCAATCTCTCTAATAAACTTATAAGTTTGAAAAAATATTAATGAATTTTTTAATTATAACCCATCAATAATGCAAATTTTAAATGATCCCCCTCTGAGTCCTAAATAATATTATATGTTGAAAATTACTATGAAGAAGTATTTGCATATTACAGAATAATAGCTGGAATTAATTCTCAAGAACCTCTGTACTACTTCATAGACATATGTATTATTATCACATGTAATAGAAATTAACTAATAAAGAATCAAAAGAAATATTAAATAATGACCAAATTAATTAAACATCACCTTATACATATATATGTTTCGATTGGATGTTAAAAAAATGTTCAACATATAATTGAACAAGGCCTTTTTTTATTTTCCTTTTTCAAAGAATTCCCCAGAGGAAGAACCTGATAAATTCGTATACAAATCTCTTCAGTAAGGAGTTATTTGAATAAACAAAATAATCATTTAAAAATATATAAAAATACCACGTGGCGGTCATCTAATGCAGAGTCTAAGTGTTATCTTCTTTCATTGTACATTTCTGTGATATAACCTAATTTTCGTATAGACCATGGTTATCCAAAAATTGGTTAGTTGTTTGCTGAAATGTCTAGTGACAGGGTTATTTTGATATATTTTCAAATGATTATTTTGTTTATTCAAATGACTCCTTACTGAATTTATCAGGTTCTTTCTCTGGAGAATGTGGTATATATTCTTTAAAAAAGGAAAATAAAAAGAGGCCTTTTTGAATTATACTTGGAACATTTTCTGGTGATGGAACTTGTGATTCTTTAACATCCAATCGAAACATACATGTATAAGATGATTTCTAAAAAAATTGGTCATTAATTCATATTTCTTTTGATTTTTTATTAGTTATTTAAATATTTTATATTAGCCTTCTACATATTCAATTTCAAAAAATTATATTTAATAATTATAACTTCAGGAATTAAATTAAAATAATGTCATATAAGTACCACTTTATCAAACGACATATAAAATAAACATTCATTATAAGGCATCCGAATGATATAACAAAATCCAATAAATAAAAATTGTTAACCAAAATCCTATAAATTAAATATTTTGAGTAGAGAAAATTTTGTTTCTGCTGATCAATCTTATGAAAACAAATATCTTTCAAAATTGTTTAACATAATCTTAAGAATTCCATCATAAAACTATCTTACTTAGAATATTCAATATTATTGGATATTTAACTAAGTTACTTTCTATAAAATCTCAAGATATGTAAAAACATTACTGAAAAACAAGTTTTAAGAGAGACCTTCATTAGATTGATCAGCAGAAACAATATTTTGTCTATTCAAATTATTTAATTTATAGGATTTTGGTTAACAATTTTTATTTATTCGATTTTGTTATAACATTTGGATGTCTTATAATGAATGTTTATTTTATATGTCGTTTGATGTAAGTGGTACTTATAGGACATTATTTTAATTTAATTCCTGAAGTTATAATTATTAAATATAATTTTTTGAAATTAAATATGAATATTAAAATATTTCAATAATTTTATATACTTTCTATCAAGTATTTACCTCTATTTATGTTACTTCTATTAGTTAATTTCCACCACATGTGATGATACTATTATATATATATGTCTATAAAGTGATACACTGTGGTTAGGACATCTTTTAAAATATATAAAATAAAATAATGAAAAGGTGTTTTTTACTTGATAGAAGGCTTATCACAATATTTTAAATATTCTGAGGTTTAGTCTGCCAACCTCGTTATAAATTTAAATTTCATGAAAATTTTTTCCCAAAAACTTCCCAAAATTGAATCTGTATTATCATACAGATTCATTATGATAAGGTAATAAGCGTTCTATCAAGTAATATGTTAATTGATAAAAATATTATAATAATTTTTCTTTATATAAGGTTGTTTGGAAAGTAATTTCGTTATTTTCCGGCAGAGGATTTAATTGTATTTTTTCGAACCCCACTTCACACTTGAGCCGCATAATCATTATACAGGATGGTCCAACGAAAACTTAACACCTCGATTTTCCGACTCTAAAATGAAAATGTAGAAAATTGCTCAGATCCAACAATTTTTGATTCAAAGGGGAACCATTTTTCCGCTTTTTTTATCCCCGTTACTTCAACCTCCTAAAGGGGGTGACCACAACCCCTTGATTTTGAATAGGGATTAGGTGTGTTGCGATAATTAATTTTGAAGATCGTATCGAGTTCTATCGGGCCCTAAAATTTCGCTTCAAAATATCCATCGATAATTAAATAACAGCGAAAATAGTTAAAGAGGTAATGTGGAATTCATCTCGAGAATATTATTAGTATTCGACACATTTCGAAGGTATTTAGTAGTTATTTTGTTAATTTTTTTGTCCAATAAAGTATTAGTTTCTTGTCCAAAAAAGTAGACGTGCCATGTTTTTGATTTACCTTAGTCTATCGTGAATTTTTAAGAATGTTACAAGTGTGTCAAAGCGATTGTAAATTTGTAGTAGAATTAATATGGTGTATTCCGTGGAAGAAAGGGTGAAAATGATGAAATTAGTTCTTAGAAATAACGACTCTGCGCGAACAACAGCGGCTTTATTTAACGAATGACATCCTGGAAAAAATGTATCCGCTGCTTACGTTGTGCAACTGGTTGTCAAATTTGACGCTACTGGTTCAGTAGGAAACAAAGAGAGGGTGCATGAAAGAGGTCATGTAGGTCATGTAGCAATGGATCCGACCTTGAGTACTAGGAAATTGTCCGATGTGTCTGGTGTTTCGCGCACAACAATCATAAGAATCCTGAAACAACATAAATTCCACCCCTATAAGATACGATTGGTTCAGGAACTGAATGAGGATGATTCCGATCGCCGCCTCCAGTTCTGTGAAGTGGTCAGTGAAATGATTAACGGTAGTCAAAACTACATGTTCGATATCTGTTTTTCGGATCAGTATTCATTTTACATTAACGGCATTGTAAACTGGCATAACTGTCGGTATTGGTCAGATGAAAATCCAAGATTATTTCGTAAGGTGCATACTCAGCGTCTCAAAAAGTTGAATGTTTGGGTGGGTATTATGGAAATTACATAATCGGCCCTTTTTTATACCCGGTAATTTGTTTAGATCTATGGGAGAACGTTATTTATCCAGCCCTCGTGCAAGTATTGGAGAATGCAGAAGACCATCAAACGATCGTTTTCCACCATCTCGTTTCGTTCAACTGGTGCGTCAGTTCTTGGATGAAAATTTACCTCACGCCTGGATTGGAAGAAGGGAACATATTGAGTGGCCACCCAGATCACCTGATCTGGCTCCACTGGACTTTTTTCTATGGGGTCGCCTGAAATCCAAGATTTACGCTATTCAGCCGGAGTCACTGGATGATTTGCGAACTCGGATCATTAATGAATACCGTCAAATTACATCAGAAATCTTGAATAACGTACGTGAACGTTCTCAGCTAAACTTACATTACTGCATGGAAGTGCATGGTGCCCATTTCCAGCATTTAATGAACTAATCACAAAAGTAATTACTCTTCCACTATTTTACCAGTCATTTCGTTATCGATGAAAATTTTGAAGCGAAATTTCAGGATTAGATAGCACTCGATAAGATCTTCAAAATGAGATATTGCAACACCCTTCAACCCTATACAAAATCAAGGGGTTGTACTCACCCCCGTTAGGGAATTGAAGTTACAGAGACGCGAAGAGCGGAAATATTATTCCCTTTCGAATCAGAAATTGACGTGTCCGAGCGATTTTCCACATTTTTATTTTAAAGCCGGAAAATCGAGGTGTTAAGTTTTCGTTGGATCACGCTGTATGATTTAATAAAATATTCATTCATTATACGAAAATGGTCTCTCATTTTCCAAAAAAAAAATGAAATTGCTTTCTGAACAACCCAATATTTGGTAACTAGAGTGATATCAGAGAAAGTAGATACAGGGTGTATTTAAGTGTATGAAACAAATGTTAATTTCAGTGGTTACAAATAAGGTTCGAAAAGTTTTATCCGAGAAAAGTAATTAACCGAAACAGTAACCGAAGACATTCCGACGCGTTGCGCCAACCGACCCCCCCATCCACCGCCTCCCGCAATAAAAACGCCACCGTCGGCGGTTTTCGAAAACCGCGGTGCCCGAGCCTCGGGAAAAATCTCACACCGCTCGACCAGCAACGCCCTGGGCCCCCAAAAACCAATTTCACGGCTCGTAAAAGTCCCAGGCGCCAGCCCCCGTCAGTTCCCTTCGATCCGCGTCTGATTTATCGCCGTGCCCGATTAACGTCGAGGCGAAAACGCGTAAGGCTCTCAAAATTGACCCGTCAGGGCGCGCGCGCGCGCGGAAGGGGAACGCCGGCTGACCCCCTCGGGCGGGGGCCACAAAAGCGCCGACGCGGGGCCCCGGCCAATTTGGTAGTAAATTTATAATTTGGTCGATTATTCGGTGGGTCCCCGTTTAAAATTCCTGAGGATGATTGGGGCAGCTTCAGCGGCAGATAAAGATCGGTATTTCTTGATGATCGAATTACGATCTCCGGTGGAGAACGGGGGCACCTCTACCGGCGGTAATGGATTCGCGCGGGCGGAGAAGGGGGTGGGCATATCGCACGGGGATCGGTGATTTTAAGAAATAACGAGTCAAGTATTCGAAAATTCGCGGTAAATTCCGATCTGCAGCAGGATACGAGTTGTTAGTTGTGAGTTATTATAAAAATAAACAAATACCCTGAAACGACAGGGAAAGGTCTAATTAACGTTTACAAAATGTTGAAATTTATTTTCAAAATCAGTGTTCTATTCGCCAAACTTATAGAGCACTTCGTGAAATTCATGGTTCACATAATCGTTCATCAGAGCAGCTTATTCGTCGAACTATCGATACATTTCGGACAAAATTTTCTCTACTCGATGCAACAACAACAACAAGACAAAGAACTGTACGTACAGAAGAAAATATCGCTGCTGTAGTCATAGTGTTAATGATGATCTAGTTTTGTCTATTCGTCGACGTTCACAACAAGTTGGGCTCTGTGCATCCACCGCATGTAAAAATTTGCGTAAAGACCTTGGTCTACACCCATACAAGATCTAACTGGTTCAAGAAATCAAGCCACTTGACCAGAATAAGCGTTTTTTGTTTGCTGATTGGGCCATAGAACAGCTTAAAGTTGATCCATTTTTTTATCGTAAATGAAGATCATTTCTGGTTGAACGGCTATGTAAACAACAAAATTGCCGTATATGGAGTGGAAACAATCCTCAAAAAGTTCTGCAGGATCTATTGCATTCTGAATAATGCACTGAATGGTGTGCTTTACACGTTTGAGGCATCATCGGTCCATATTTCTTTAAAAACGATGCTAGAGCTAATGTTACAGTGAATGGTTTTCAATATAAGACAAACAAATGTTAACTTCCGCTATTTTAATGATTTACACGACAATTGTTTCGTCATTATGAGTATTAATAAGTATTAATTTAATATTTACCTGATGAAGAAATGGTATGACGAAACAATTGTCGTGTAAATCAATAAAATAGCGAAATTAAAACACATTGTAGAAATTACTATGTTTTACTATGGAAAAATATATATTACACATTTTCTTGTGACTCAAGTTTCGGGAAATGAACTATCCCGTCATCAGACAATTGAAGACCTAACAGTGGTACAGTGGTATTTAAACAAAAGTGATAAATACTTTGAATATTTCAACAGATTCTCGGTAACACCTTATAGTGCTATAGAGGTTTACAATCGGAACGTGATAAAAAACCGGGTTAAAAAAGAGGGGCCTTCTAACAGATATCGGAATGTCGGCAATCGACAAAGAAGGTTGTTAAACAGATGGTACCCATTTAAATATCTCAAATAATTTTTGGGGTTACATAGCTCCGTACAGTCATTCATTATTTTTACATTATTTTGTTGTATATCTCAAATATTTGGATTTACAAAGCTCCATACAGTCATTCATTTATTTTTTACATTATTTTTATTGTGAACGAATTTGAAAATTTCAATAATCAAGTTTCTTTTCTTTTGAATCTACATGTCAAATTTTCTTAAGATTTTCTTTTGTCGAAAGGAATTACTGTTTTCTAAAGAATGTTGAATTTTTGTTTACTTTTCATTAAATTCATTTTATGTTAGTTGAAAAAGATTTTAAACAGATGTTACTTTTTGAATATCTCAAATATTTTCGATTTACATAGCTCCGTAAAGTCATTCATTATTTTTACATTATTGTTATTGTGAACTAATTTGAACATTTCAACAGATTCTAGATAATCGAGTTTCTTTCCTTTTGATTCTACATGTAAAATTTTAAGATTATCTATTGTGGGAAAGGAATGACCGTTTTCTAGACAATGAGAGGTAAAAGTAGAATTTTGTTTATTTTTCCTGAAACTCATTTTATGTTCGTTGAACCTCGTTTTGAAGGAACGTCCTGTTTGTCCTATATATTTATTACTGCACGTAAAACAAGATAACGCATAAACTCCTGATTTGTGTAAGTTTGGAGTAGGATCCTTTGCGTTAAATAATAACGATGATAATTTGTTTTGCGTTTTGAAGGCAATATTAACATCCGATTTTGAAAAACTATTGACCACTTTTTGACTTATGCTACCAAAGTACGACAGAGAAATGAATTTTTCTTTTCTTCGGTTTTTATGATGGGATAAATTTGGCTCATAGCTGTTATAGATATTATAGTTTCTGTCGAATTAGATTATCTATTATATTGGGGTTGAAACCGTTGTTCGCTTCTATTGATTTTATAGTTTGGAATTCAGCTTCGCGGTCAAGTTTCGATAAGGGTAATGCGAAGGCTCTATGTGTAATATATATATTTTTGGTAGTAAAACATACTAATTTCTACAATTTGTTTTAATTATGATCAACCACCCAATAGTAACGGCTGAAACAATTCAGTATCTAAAATAGCGGAAGATATCATTTGTTTTCGTTACAGATCGATGATCAATGATTATTTGTTTCAAAATTCGAATGGTATCGACCCAGAAGTGTTTTGGTTCCAACAAGATGGTGCTACACCTTATGCTGCTACCGTAAAAATTGATTTATTGAAGGAAAGATTTGGCGATAACACTAATTCGAGAAATGGTTCAATTAATTGGCCTCCAAGATCATGCGACATAACTCCACTGGATTATTTTCTTTGGAGTTATGTCAAGACATTGGTTTATTCTGATAAACCAAGAACAATAGACGCTTTGGAAGCCAACATAACTCGTGTTATTGATTAAATAAGGCCTGAATTACTCTTGCTAGTAAGTAGTACTCAGCTAGTCGTGATGAAAATTATTTTTGAAACATAAATGTCATAAAATTATCTTTCAAATAAAAAAAAAAGTTCAAAGTATTGTCATTAATAGGGCGTGTGATCTATGGTAACAGAAAGTTCTAGAAATCGAGACAGTGTAACATACATCTGTATAACAATTCTATACTCGAACAATTCGACAAGGTTTTGTTGATCACGGGGGTCAATTGCAAGCATGCGCACGTTTCAAACTGATTGGTTTTCATCAGTACAACTTATGCCAGTGACTACAAATTTGTCAGGTACTTCGCTATACACAGAGATACTAAGATATTAATCATACACTAGCGTCATCTAGAGTATGCGAAATATATACAAGACATATCTTTGCGAGCTAATTCAAGTAAAGAAATGTATTCTCGATATTTTCACGTTACAAACGCAGAAAAAACTTTCTTCATGCTCAAGTCATACCATAATATGCCGTAATGCTCATAATCAGCATATTAATATTCAAATAAAGTAATTCGGCTGATCTGTACGAAATGTCATTAATAGACTGTGAACTATGGTAATAGACAGTGTAACATATATCTGTATAACAATTCCATACTCAAATACACTCGATAAGACACTCGTTAAGTTGACAAAAGAAGCAAATTGCAGACATGCACGCGTTTCAAACTGGTTGGTTTTCATACATTGGCCAACAAAACTTTATCGAGTTTGTTTGAGTATGGATTTGTTATACAGATGTATGTTACGCTGTCTCGATTTGTAGAACTTTCTTATACCACATCTCACACTTCTTATTAATGATATTTGGTAGAGATCAGCCGAATTGAATTATTTGAATATGAATATGCTAATTATGGTCACTATGGCATATTATGGTCCGACTTGAGCATCAGGAAAGTTTTTTCTGCGTTTGTAACGTGAAAATATCGAGAATACATTTCTTTACTTGAATAAGCTCTCAAAAGTATGTCTTTTATGTATATTTGCGTAGTCTAGATGGCGCTAGTGTATGATTAATATCTTAGTGTCTCCGTGTATAGCGAATATAGATACTTGACAGATTTGTAGTCAATGGCATGCATTGTACTGATAAAAACCAATCAATTTGAAAAGTGCGCATCTCTGTAATTTGCCCCTGTGATCAACAAAACCTTATCGAGTTTGTTTGAGTATAGAATTGTTATACAGATGTATGTTTCACTGTCTCGATTTCTAGAACTTTGTATTACCATAGCTCATATTCCTTGTTGTTGATATTCTGTAGTCCTATACACTTGACAATGATGTTATGATCGAAACACTTCGTGTTTCACATTCTCAGTGAATAAATTGTGGAAATTTGATGAAGCACAGTGTTTTATGCTCCAATAAACTCTCATTTACTTCGAAGTGAATAGATCTAAAGCGCAAAGATGAATTTAACCGTTACGTATCATTTAAAACATCTTTTTTCATACGGAAGAGAATTGAGAGGTTGCATTCACGCCCCCCTTATCTCGATCATATCCTCTTGGGCCGTCTGGTGTTGACACGTAACAAAGAGCAACATCTCGCCCGTAATCAGCCCCTGCGCCTCCGGTAATTCGACCTTTTTTTCCCCTATCTCCGTTATATCGGGGGTGCCGAGCACGCGTCGGTCGGTGGCAGATGGCGTTTCGGTTCGCGCACCGCCAGCAGGCGTCCCGTCTTGGTATCGGGTAACACGAAACCCGCTTGAACGGCACCAAGACACCTGGTGATCGCCGCCCCCGTAGTGTCCGCACCTCGACGATGATGAGTCCCACCTATGCCGTTTTCGCTTTCGAAGACGGATCTTCACGGGGCAGTGGCGTACCACTCTATATTTCGTATGCATTATTTCAAGCATCTAGGTTGGCATAATTGCCCCCTAAACACGAGCAGGTGAAATGTTTTAGTTTTTTGTGAGCTCAATTGAATTTCCAATTCAGTTTATTCAGATACACCACTTTATAACAATTTTCAGATAATCTTTGTTTTTAATCAAAATTCACCCTAGATTTTTCCTATTTATACATATGGTGTTGGAGTTGTTTTGTTTTATTTAGAAGAATATTGAAAAATATCAAATTAATGAGAAAAATACAGCAACCAATCGATGTTTTTTGAGGTAAGCAGTCCATGGCTCAGTTAGAATGCATATCATCACAAAATCACTTTTTTCTCGAGAAGCTCCGTAACGCTTTCAACGAAGAGTACCTTTCTTTTTCAAAAATGTATGAGAAGGCTATTTTTTTGATTAAAATTTCAATTTGATCACTCAGTCAAAAATCAGAAGTAATTTTATGAAAGACCCCCTATTATCTACGCCACTGATGAGAATCAGTAGGTATTTTAACCACCAGACGATTCAGTTTATCCAGAAACCTCAATATACTGAATTTCATTTGAATCCACCAAATTTTGACAAAGATATCGCTAGTTTATTGAATTTTGGATGTCATCTTGAAGAAGCTCTAGCGTCCATGGGGTGGATTTTAGGACCTAAGTTTTCTTTACATTTTGACCTCTAGAATCATCCCCTGAAATACATTAATATTAAATCCGGATAGCCTGTGTATATATATATATATATATATATATATATATATATATATATATATATATATAGTCATGGAATTTACAGTTAAATTAAATAATTATACAAATATTTGATAGATTCGGTCTTTACTTGGTGGAAACTCATTTTAATTAAAAAAATGTATATGAGACAGTAATTTAGAGACAGTACAATGTAATACCTGAAGAAGCCACATCGTGGTGAAACAATTGTTGTAGTAGTACAAACATTTTTGTGGAAATAAATTACTGTCTCATATACATTTTTTTAATTATACAAATATATTAAGGAAAAGACTCACCGTTGTATATAAGTTGACTCGTTATAGTGTAACCAGACCAAAATTAATTAAATAATATCCATTCTGACAGAAATATTGATGATTCAATTCATAAAACTACTCACAAGCTAAAATTATAAGGAAAAAGCATATTCAGAGTACAAAACGACTAGTCGAGTGAAAATTCTTCGAACGGTAATCAAAAATCAGTAATATTGTTGACAGTTTATAAACAGAATTCACAGGGAGATTTCAATTTACAATTATTCAATGTAAAAACAGCCAAAGTTGCAATAAATTGAAGTAATTTGAATTTAGATATCTAATTTAAAATTGATGAAGAAATTGCTGAAAAGATTTGTTACTATCATGAATTATGTATAAACTTTAGTGAAATTATTGACAAAGAACAATTTAAATTAAATATAACTCAGCAGAATGAAGTAAATAGGATAAAGATCAAAATTCAATTAATTCAATGAAAGATAGCATCTACGTCAGATATTCTGAAATTATTAATGTAAGAGATATCCTTCAAGATGTTTAGGCATCAATAGAATTGTAATAGCATCTAAGCTAAAGAAATTTAATCAATTTCACAAGTAATATTAAGTAATTAATAAGTTATAAGCATTAGAAGTTAAACTTTGTTATATTTTGACACTTGAAATACTTTACGGATGAAAAGCAAGACTTTTAATGTTCTGTTTAACATAAAACATACATCAAAATGTAGTTTAAAAAATAGGCCAATTTTCAACAGTAATTTCAAACCAAGAAATATTTTAAATTTTGTATAATCGTCGAAAGCATCATTTTTCAATAATTTTGAAAGAAGCTAGTAAGCTTTGAAATTTAATTTTTCGTGAAAACTATAAATAGGACAGACACAGAAAAATTGAATCAGTCTCCATATATTCAGAGTAGAGTCCTTGTCGGTCCATAATTAAAAAGTTCCAAAAAAGTATCATCATCTAAAGAACAAGATTATTTGGTTATTGTGAATTGAAATTGAATCGAGAAAATACGTTACATGAGTATTGTGAATGTAAACATCCCCAATAACAAGCAAGAATTCATCAGTTTAGATCCATAAGAAGCAATCAACTAAGTGAGCTGGGAGATCGAAACATGCCGGAAATATTCTACAGTAAATAAAACAAAATCCTGAAATAGAGCAAAGCTAACATCAAAGAAACATTGTTAATAGACAATTAAACCAAAATTGAAATTTACCAAAGGTAGAAATTAGTTTATTTTTGTAAAGTTTTCCAATTTAAAATTCAAAACAAATTATTGCTTGTTTACGTTAGAATTACGTTACGATATTTAAATAGGGTTAGGTTAGAACATAGAATTAGAATTTAGATTATTAATCACTGATTATAATATTTCAAATTACTTTCATATAACATATTTAAAAAAAATTCAACCTATTGAAATTTCAAATTGAACCCTCCCTGAAAGATAAAATCAAATTTAATAATATTTAAATTTAAATTATTCATTATTAATATTAATAATATTAAGAGCTAGCTGGCAACATAGAATACAAACAACTAGATACAAGGGTGATCTAACTAATATTCATACAGAAATTATATTTTTAAACCATATAAAATGAAATCCACTAAATAGGAGTAAAATAAATTACAAAATTTCATTACAAAATTAAAAATTATTCATTTATTAATTCCATAACAATATATATATATATATATATATATATATATATATATATAAATATATATATATATATATATATATATATATATATTATTATGGAATTAATAAATGAATAATTTTGTTACAAAATTATTCATTTATTAATTCCATAATAATATATATATATATATATATATATATATATATATATATATATATACATATATATATATATATATATATATATATATATATATATATATATATAAATATAACAACTTATTTTGAGCTTATGCTGCAAGATTCTGTCTAGAAAATTCAGGTGGTCCATAACCCATTTTCCCAGCATCTTCCTACGCCTATGCGTATTCCAGTCCGTCTGTTGGTTCGTCCGTCCTGCACATGTCGTACCGATACAATTGATGTACCTTTTGTCGGGTATTTGGCATCGATCTAGAACCCATTATGGGGCCATGTGCTACCTCTCAGGGACGAAAAAAAATTGTTATTGGAAAATGGGGCCGTATACACACATCGACACCTTGTGCGGGGGTTGACTGCCCCCGACCGGGTGGTGGATGATAAATAGAATCGATATATTTGGCGTCGATGATGTTTTGTTGTTGTATCCGAGCCAACTGTCAGGGGACAATGGCATCGATCCTCGATTTTGGGGTGGTTTCGAGTCGCGATTTCGATTCCGTTGCACGCGAGTTATAGGACGATTTTTCGAAGATAGCATGGGCAATTTGTAGATTGAAAACTTACTTCGAAGGATAGATAAAATAAAATAAATTATTTTACATCTTGAACTAAATCTAAACATTACACAACACTTCTTATATATTATTTAAATATTTTTTTTTATTTAATTCCTGAAGTTATAATTATTAATTATAATTTTTTGAAATTAAATATGTAGAAGGCTAATATTAAAATATTTAAATAATTTTATATACCTTCTATCAAGTATTAACCTCTATTTATGTTATTTTATTCATAATATATAATTATTTGGTTTCTTTAACATTCTTTATACAGATAGTCCTTGTGCTATAACAGAGGCCGTTGAATTGTCTTTCAATCTTTTAGATAAAGGGTAAACCACAGAATTATTTATTTGTAAGTTAACCTCACACTACATTTAAATTTTTCAGTATTCAGTTACCAGAAGTTTTCTAAATTGTTGAAGGGTGAGTAAATATTTGTTGTTGATTGATGTTATATTTTATTGAATATGAATTATTTGAATACTGACGAAGCAAAGTCTCTCTTAAAACTTGTTTTTCAGTAATTTTTTTACATATCTTGAGATTTTATAGAAAGTAACTTAGTTAGATATCCAATAATATTGAATATTCTAAGTAAGATAGTTTTATGATGAAATTCTTAAGATTATGTCAAACATTTTTGAAAGATATTTGTTTTCATAAGATTGATCAGCAGAAACAAAATTTTGTCTATTCAAAATATTTAATTTATTGGATTTTGGTTAACAATTTTTATTTATTGGATTTTGTTATAGACAGAAGGTAGAAGCCATGTTGTTTTGAAATTTCTGTTCAGTAAGCATTGACAAATTATCATGGAAAGACTCACGCCGCAACAACATTTAAAAATTGTTGTAATTTATTTTCAAAATCAGTGATCTATACGCCAAACTTAAAGAGCACTTCGTGAATTTTATGGTTTACATAATCGTCCATCAGAGCAGCTTATTCGTCGAACTATCGATAGATTTCGGACAACATTTTCTCTACTCGAAGAAACGACAACAACAAGACAAAGAACTGTACGTACAGAAAAACAAAACGCTGCTGTAAGTCATAGTGTTAATGATGATCCAGATTTGTCTATTCTTCAACGTTCACAACAAGTTGGAAATTTTGCGTACAGATCTTGGTCTACAATTACTCGAAAAAGTGGTCTGGTCGAATGCAGTTCCTCAGAGCTAGTCGTGGTGGACATTCAAACATTCATTTATTCATTAATTTTAATTGACAATTTATATTTGTTGGGTTTTTTTTATTCCATTTGATATTGTATGATGAGCTTCGATTTTATACGTCTATTAAATATAAGCAGTGCTTATAAGACATTAATTTAATTCTAAAAGTTTTTGAATGAAATTTTTTTAATTAAAATTGACTAACAGATTAAAATAAAATAATAAGATGCGGTTTTTTATTTGATAGAAGAATAATTACAAACTTTGAATATCAAACCAGATTTTAATCTGTTAGTTTTCTACAATTTTAATTTCAAAAAATTTTTTTTATAAACTTTTAGAATTAAATTAGTGTCTCAAATAAGCACTGTTTATATTTAATAGACGTATAAAAATCGAAATTCACTATACAATATTAAATGGAATAAAACAAGCCAAAAAATAAATTATCAATTAAAATTAAAAATAAGTAATATCGAATGTTTCGTTCCAAACATACGCACCTGAACTCGTCAGAAAGGCACACGGTACGTATGTTTTGACCTTGACAAACATTTAAAAAACATGTTCAGTTTCTGGTCTTATATTTATGAAAACCAAATCTTTTTCAAAAATACACGACATAATTTTAAGAACTTCTCCAAAATTTGAAATATTTAATATGTTTAAATATTTAAATAAGTTAATTCAAAAACACTCAAAATCATATAGCACATCCACAAAAACAATTAAAAATTCAGATAAGGTCAGTTCAACTTTACATTTATAATACAAATTCAATTAAAAATAAATATACTTGTAATCTTACCCGACAATTTCTGCAAAACTTGTGAACGCAAATAAACTAGGAAAGGTGCATCTAACATCCAAGGTAATCTATGTTTTATATTCTATATTTTTGAAAAATTTTTTGAAATTAAAATTGCAGAAGACTACCAGATTAAATCCGTTTTGATATTCAAAGTTTGTAATAATCCTTCTATCAAATAAAAAACCGCTTCTGATTATTTTATTTTATATTAATGTGTTAAAATCAATTACATCATGTAATTTGAGTAGTCCATTTCATGAAACCAATTAAGAATACTTTCAAAATTTCATCCGGTAGACCATACATGATATAGTTCGTTGAAATCAGGTTGTTGAGGAGCTTTGAAAAATATTAAAATATACAGGGTGTTCCATTTAAAATAAAGAGGACGGACTGCGCTGGACGTGCGTTAATCATCTAGTATATTTAAATTTATGTTTAAAAAGCGCACTATTGAATTTAAAAGTTGACGTGTCCCAGTGTTTTTTATAATCTTCTAACCTAAGGACACAAATCATTTGATTCCATAAGCGGTTTCTACAATGTATGCTGGAATCTTCTGAAAAATGCTCAAGGATTGATTTTATACTTAGCTGTCGTTCCCGATTATTCAAATTTTTTCATCCTGTCCAGACGTGACTTTCCGACTTTCTTATCGTCATCTTTATCCCCGAATCAAGCTCGGAAAAACGTGCCGGCTCGGGAGATCCCCGCACTCCAGCATTAACCACGTTTCCCTGCGATCCCTGGTCTGAGAACGGACTCTGGCGATAAAAAGAAGAACAAAGAACCGTCAGAAAACCAATATCTTTAGACGGAGATAAATGGATTATACGATTCCGAAATCGCAGCGGCCGCGGTGTGTCCCGGGAGCGAGACGAATATGACCCACAACACGACGGCGTCGGACAATTGGGCAAAGCGCTTGAGTTGGACACCTGTTTCGTTTTGTTCTCTAATTGTCTAGTATGGGACTCTGGATCGTGTTACTACAGGTTCCGTTTGTTAAGCGGGTGTTTTCGAAGTTAAAACTGTTTTTAATAGAATGAAGACGGCGACTGTGGATTATGTTTTTGTTTTAAGTAAGAAAAAGCATGAGAAAACTTGGGTAAGACTCAGACAGTTGTCTGATGATGGGATAGTTCATTTCCCGAAACTCGAATCACAAGAAAATGTGTAATATATATTTTTATTGGTAGTAAAACATAGTAATTTTTACCATTTGTTTTAACTCTGTTTTGAAAATATGAGTACCACTCACAAATCTCTTGTTATTGGAGGTTAGGAGCCATATAGTTTTAATTTGGTCCAAAAATAATGTAATTACTGTACATTGATGCAGGATACAATTTAGCTAAAATATTGGTAATCGTATTTCACATTTGCTTCATCCTTACACAACCGGAAATTTTATTCCACTTTCAAAATCTGATCTCATCCCAACTGTACTCTGAGGGAAATAAACGAGACGTTAATAAATTTTATTAGGAGTACAGATAAGTTTCCGCCGTTTTTTAACACAAATTAAATATTTATTATAGAATATGCTTGCTGAGTGACTTCTAATGTTAGAGCAAGTTCTTTTTGTGTTTGAGATGAATCTTCCTTCAATAATTCCTCCAATTCCGCATCCTCGTAAATTTTTGGCCTTCCACTGCGAAAATGAACTATTATAAAGTAACATATTACTCCATCCAATATTTGAAGACGTTAACATGTTAAGTCGAAGAATTAAGTAAAACAAATCTTAAAGGACGATTTTTAGCCATTATTTCTTTCACTTCAGCGATGTCAAGTTTACGTGACAAAATTGATGGCCGGTTAAAGCCAGTTAAATCTTCCAAGTTATCTCGACTGATTTTTAATCATTGTACTACTTATTTGCTTGTTTTTGATAAAGTCGATTCATCGTAGGTCCTATGTATCATTTTTACGTTCCCGCGATTCTATTGCAATGCAACACCGCAAAATGAAGCACTGTAAACAAACTAAATTATATAAAATGGAAAAAGGCTCTTTACTTGATAGAAGAAATATAACAAAATTTGAATATCAAAACAGATTTAATCTGTTAGTCTTCTACAATTTTAATTGCAAAAAAAATTTTATTCAAAAAACTATTAGAATTAAATTAATTCCTACAATAAGCACCGCTTATATTTAATAGACGTATATAATCAAAACTCAATATATAATGTCAAATGGAATAAATAAACCAACAGATATAAAAAAGGCATTAAAATTAATAAACAAATATTTAAAGGAGACAAAATTTTGTTTCTGATCTTACCATTAAAAACATCAATTGCCTTTCAAAAACATGAACACAACTTGAGGACTTCTAAAAATATATTTTATTTTAAATATTTAATATATTTAAATATTCAAATAAGTTAATTCAAAACATGCATTATATCTTCAAAAAACAATTATAATTCTAGTAATCTCTTCATCGGATCTAAATAATATTTCAAATATCAAAATCAAATAACTATCACTATATCTCACCTCCACGTGTTTAACAGGATAAATTGCTTTAAACAGACTAACTTTAAAATTCAAGATAGTCTATGTTCATAACAAAATCACAGAAAAGTATAAGGTGTTCTAAGGTTATCTTTAAACTATTTACATTCCATAATGAGATTTATTAAAGCCTAAATATCATTATATATTATATATAAAATAAAATAGAAAAAGGCTTTTTTTACTTGATAGAAGAAATATAACAAAATTTGAATATCAAAACAGATTTAATCTGTTAGTCTTCTACAATTTCAATTTCAAAAAAATTTTTATTCAAAAAACTTTTAGAATTAAATTAATGTCTACAATAAGCACCGCTTATATTTAATAGACGTGTTTAATCAAAACTCAATATATAATGTCAAATGGAATAAATAAACCAAGAGATATAAAAAAGCTTTAAAATTCAAGATAGTTTATGTTGATGATTAAAGTAAAACAACTTAATTTCCGCTAATTTATTTAATTTCACAACAATTGTTTCGTCATGACAACATGACTTCGTCAGGTGAGTAAGGTACTAACTACATATTTGATATTGAGTTCCTTAAATATTCAAAATGTACAGAAAAGAAGGTAGTGGGAATTTACAGTAATTTGTTTTTTTATTATTACACAAAGTTTCAGAAAAGATTAAGTAAGGGGGATTTATCGAGGTCCTAAACGACCAGACGGACCTCAATAAATCCCCCTTACTTAACCTTGTTAATCATCAAGATGTATTTCCGACAAGTAGAGACCGATACAATCAAACATATAGTGTATGTAATATAAAATAGAAAGGCCTTTTACTTGATAGAAGAAATATAACAAAATTTGAATATTAAAACAAATTGAAATATGCTTATCTTCTACAATTTTAATTTCAAAAATTTTTTATTTTAATTAAATATAAGCGGTGCTTGTTTGGGACATTAATTTAATTCTAAAAGTTTTTTGGATAAAAATTTTTTTTGAAATTACAATTGTATAAGATAAACATATTTCAATTTGTTTTAATATTCAAATTTTTATAGTCTATATTCTTCACAAAATCCATGTTTTGAAAGATTTTTGAATTAACTTATTATATATATATATATTAATATAAATATTTCAAATAAATTATATTTTTTTTAGAAATCCTTAAGTTGTGTTTCATGTTTTTGAAAAATAATTGGTGTTCATAATGGTAAGATCGGAAACGAAATTTTGTCTCCTTTAAATATTTATTTATTAATTTTAATGACCTTTTTTATATTTGTTGGTTTATTTATTCCATTTGATATTATATATTGAGTTTTGAATATATACGTCTATTAAATATAATCGGTGCTTATTGTAGACATTAATTTCATTCTAAAAGTTTTTTGAATAAAAATTTTTTCGAAATTAAAATTGTAGTAGACAAACAGATTAAATCTGTTTTGATATTCAAATTTTTTTTTTTTAAACTAAATTATATTTTTTTTTTAAACTAAATTATAGTTAACGCTAAGAACCCTTAAGGGTTTAGAGGAATTCAACAATTTTTTCTGAATTATTCATGATACTTTCTTGATATTTGGAAGTGACTGTATTTCCCCTACCAGCCTTTAGCATTCAGGCCCATAACCTCCCGTATACTTCCTCGTCCAGTTGGCGTATGCCAGATCGGGGGACCACCTACACAGCACTGCCACCTCGGTTTATTTAAATTAACCCATTCGTGGCGATTTTTACGGACGCTTCTCCGTCTGCCTCGCCGCTAACGAACCAAATTAATTTGATTGGATTTATCACAAAAGAGTCAGAGAGATGAGAATATCACGAGATCTCACCGCGCGCCGGCTACCTACTGTAGAAGAAGAAAAGGTAGGCCCGTTGTGCGCGACTCGATGCGTTCGCGGTAGGTCCAAGTAGGGCGTAATTTAGAACGACCTATTTCTGAAAAGAACTATAAGAAATGACTTGAGAAAGAGTAAATATAGGAATGTCAAAATGATAACGGAACCCTCCAAATCCACAAATAAACTCAGAAAAGACCTTACATAAGGAAAACCATGGCTTCAGAAATTAACAAGTAGTGGGGGCGAAAAAATCCTATAAGGTAAATATTTTGAGTAGATAAAATTTTGTTACTGCTCATCCCTCTTATGAAAACAGATATCTGTCAAAAATGTTTAACATATACTTAAAAATTTCATAAATAGGGGTTAATACTTGATAGAAGGTATATAAAATTATTTAAATATTTTAATATTAGCCTTCTACATATTTAATTTCAAAAAATTATATTTAATAACTTCAGGAATTAAATTGAAATAATTATTTCAATTGAAGTTATTAAATATAATTTTTTGAAATTAAATATGTAGAATGGTAATATTAAAATGTTTAAATAATTTTATACACCTTCTATCAAATATTAACCTCTATTTATGTTATTTTATTCATAATATATAATTATTTGGTCTCCTTAACATTGTTTATACAGACAGTCCTTGTGCTATAACAGAGGCCGTTAAATTGTCTTTCAATCTTTTAGATCAAGGGTAAACCACAGAGCTATTTATTTACTTGTAAGATAACCTTATATTACATTTAATTTCTCAGCAGCTCATTTGCCAGAAGTTTCAAAATTGTTGAAAGGTGAGTAATTATTTGTTGTTGATTGATGTTATATTTTATTGAATATGAATTATTTGAATACTGACGAAGCAAAGTCTCTCTTAAAACTTGTTTTTCAGTAATGTTTCTACATATCTTGAGATTTTATACAAAGTAACTTAGTAAGATATCCAATAATATTGAATAGTCTAAGTAAGATAGTTTTATGATGAAATTCTTAAGATCATGTTAAACATTTTTGAAAGATATTTGTTTTCATAAGATTGACCAGCAGAAACAAAATTTTGTCTATTCAAAATATTTAATTTATAGAATTTTGGTTAACAATTTTTATTTATTGGATTCTGTTATATCATTTGGATGTCTTATAATGAATGTTTATTGTATATGTCGTTGGATATAAGTGGTACATATATGACATTATTTCAATTTAATTCCTGAAGTTATTAAATCTAATTTTTTGAAATTAAATATGTATGTAGAAGGCTAATATTAAAATATTTAGATAACTTAAAAATTTCATCATAAAACTATATTGCTTAGAATATTCAATATTATTGGATATCTGAGTTTCTTTTAAGAAAATCTCAAGATATGTAAAAACATTACTGAAAAACAAGTTTTAAGAGAGACTTTGCTTCGTCAGTACTCAAATAATTCATATTCAATAAAATATAACATCAATCAACAAAAAATATTTTCTCATCTTTTAACAATTCAGAAAGCTTCTGGTAAATGAATATGTACTGAAAATTTAAATGAAAATTAACTAAAATAATTCTGTGGTTTACCCTTAATCTAAAAGATTGAAAGGCAATTTAACGGCCTCTGTTATAGCACAAGAACCATATGTATAAAGAATGTTAAGGAAACCAAATAATTATATATTATGAATAAAATAAAATAAATGGAGGTTTATACTTGATAGAAGGTATATAAAATTATTTAAATATTTTAATATTTACAGATATATTCTGTTAGCCTTCGACATATTTAATTTAAAAAAATTATATTTAATATTATAACTTCAGAAATTAAATTAATGTCATATAAGTACCACTTATATCAAACAACATATAAAATAAACATTCATTATGAGACATTCAAATATAACAAAATCCAATTAATATAAATTGTTAACAAAAATCCTTTGTTATATTTTATTGAATATTAATAAGATTGAGTATTGACGAAGCAATGTCTCTCTTAAAACTTGTTTTTTAGTATGTTTTTACATATCTTGAGATTTTCTAAAAAGTAACTTAGTTAGATATCCAATAATATTGAATATTCTAAGTAAGATAGTTTTATTATGAAATTCTTAAGATTATGCTAAACATTTTTGAAAGATATCTGTTTTCATAAAAGGGCTAAACAGAAACAAAATTTTGTCTACTCAAAATATTTTATTTATAGGATTTTTGTTAACAATTTATATTTATTGGATTTTGTTATATCATTTGGATGTCTTATAATGAATGTTTATTTTATATCTCGTTTGATATAAGTGGTACTTACATGTTACAATATTAAATATAATTTTTTGAAATTAAAAATGTAGAAGGCTAACAGAATATATCTGTGAATATTAAAATATAAAAATAATTTTATGCACCTTCTATCAAGTATAAACCTCCAATTATTTTATTTTATGGAAAATATTTAGATTAAAATCTGTACAGGTTCTGGAGAATTAATTCCAGCTATTATTCTGTAATATGAAAATACTTCTTCATAGTAATTTTCAATTTATATAATATTAAATGGAATAAAAAACGCAACGAATATATATTGACAATTAAAATTAATAAATAAATATTTGAAGAAGACAAAATTTTGTTTCTGATCTTATATTCATGAAAACCAAATCTTTTTCAAAAATGCAAAACATAATTTAAAGAACTTCTTCAAAACTAATTTATTTTATATATTTAATATATTTGAATATTCAAATAAGTTATTTAAAAAATCTCTCAAGACATGTAGCACACCCTCAAAAAACAATTTGAAATCAAATAAGGTCTTCCTCAGTCTAAGTTCACATTTAAAAAATTTAGTCAATCAATTAATTAAAAAAAAAACTCTTCTCATTATTTTATTGATGATTAACGGGTAGAATTCCAAAAAGGCTTTCTGGATATGTGCTACATATTTTTGGAGATTTTTTCGAAGGTGCTTTTTTTTAAAGAGACTTATTTTCGAAAAAATTCTTGAGGTTATGTTGTGCATTTTTGGAATGGAATTTGGCTCTCATAATACCGTTATGAAACAAACGTTTGTTTTATTTTTTAATTTTAATTAATATTCTATATATTCTTCGGATTTTCTTAGTCCTTTTGGTACTGTATATTGTTTGTTAATTCTATATGTCTACTGAATTGAAACTGTGTCCTCCAAGGCATTTATTCAATTTAATTTTAAAAAGTTCATGAGAAAAGGTTTTTATAAAATTTGAATATGTAGTGAGGTTGGTAGAATTAATCTGTTTGAAATTTGAGAAACATCTTTTACAAGTCGGTCAAAAAAGCTGTTGAATTCCCATCTTCCCGAAATCCTCGCCAAAAGTTCCCACGTTAATCCAAAGACAGCAAACTTGTTCGTCCTCGAAACCCTTCCTCAGTGTTATTCTTGAATTATGACACTCATTCAGTCACCAAGACCAAATGTTATTTTTTCATATAATGCCACTTTTCGGTCCCTTTCACCCACCAGATCACAATACTGCCGTTTTCCGTCGAAAGGCACGTACAGCGAATACTAATTTCTGGATTACCCGCACTCTCTTTTTTCGGTGGATAATAAGATTGTAAAATTTGAGCATTGTATGTATCTGCGACGTACACGTGCATTGTGAGATTTTCGGACATTCTCACGTTTTCTGTGGGGTTATTAGGGTGGGAAAACACGTGGCAAGCACGTTGGACAAGATTCAAAACGGAATTACGTGTTTCGAAAATTTTTTATTCCGGATCCGTGTCGAATTCTGAGAGGGCTTAGACAGATCTGTCTATTACCTGTAATAAAATGAAAATGATAAAGTATTATTAGACTTAACGCTTCATCTGGCACGATTGTTACACATGTCATTTGGTAAAATCTGTTTTGGTTGTTATTACAGAAAATTTGTTGAGTATTTAAATTGCTTCGAAATATAACATCTAGAGTGTATCAAAAATTCCTATAATTTAAATATACATTGAAAATTACTTGGAAGTGTTCTTCCAAATATTTCAGGAATTAACTGGATCAATTTGCTGAGTTCTCTATAAATTAAAAAAAAAGAGTAACTGCAACATTTCATTAAAAACAAGAAACACGTTAGGAAATTTAATAAAAAATAATAAAGATTTGATCCATGAAAACAAAAAGTCTGGAGTGCATAGGTTAAACTGCGGTACTTGCCCATCTGTATACGTGGGTCAGACAGGTAGATCTTTCGACACTAGGATACGTGAACACCAGAAAGCATATCTTGGAAAAAACGGAAATTCAACATATGCTGACCATCTTTTGGAGACAGGACATGATTTCGACAATAACTTCAAAATCTTACACCTAGAAAAAAAGAACCTCAGGTTGAACTACCTAGAAGCCCTCGAAATTAACAGATACAATAAAAAACAGATTCTCCTAAACGACCAGACGGACCTCAATAAATCCCCCTTACTTAAGCTTTTCTGAAACTTTGTGGAATAATAAGAAAACAAATTACTGTAAATTCCCACTACCTTCTTTTCTGTACATTTTGAATATTTAAAGAACTCAATCTCAAATATGTAGTTAGTACCATACTCACCTGACGAAGGCATGCAATCATGACGAAACATTTGTTGTGAAGTTAAATAAATTAGCGGAAAATTAAGTTGTTTTACTTTAATTTCAAAAAATTTTATTTAATATAACTTCAGGAATTTAATTAATGTCATATAAGTACTACTTATATCAAACGACATAAAAAATAAACATTCATATTTATATTAAATATAATTTTTTTAAATTAAAATAAATATTAAAATATTCAAATAATTTTATATACCTTCTAACAAGTTTGAACCTCCATTCATTTTATTTTATTCATAATATATAAAACTTGTTTGTTAGTAATGTTTTTACATATCTTCAGATCTCCTTAAAAGTAACTTATTGAGATATCCAATAATATTGAATATTCTAAGTAAGATAGTTTTATGATGAAATTCTTAAGATTATGTTAAACATTTTTGAAAGATATCTGTTTTCATAAGGGGGATGGGCAGAAACAAAATTTTGTCTACTCAAAATAAATAATTTATAGGATTTATGTTAACAATTTATATTTATTGGATTTTGTTATATCATTTGAATGTCTTATAATGAATGTTTATTTTATATGTCGTTTGATATAAGTAGTACTTATATGATATTAATTTAATTCCTGAAGTTAAAAAAGGGGGTCCTCCTAACAGATATCGGAATGTCGGCAATCGACAAAGAAGGTTGTTGAACAGATGGTACCCATTTAAATATCTCAAATAATTTTTGGGGTTACATAGTTCCGTACAGTCATACATTATTTTTACATTAATTTGTTGTATATCTCAAATATTTGGATTTACATAGCTCCGTACATTCATTCATTATTTTTTACATTATTTTTATTGTGAACTAATTTGAAAATTTCAATAATCAAGTTTCTTTTCTTTTGAATCTACGTGTAAAATTTTCTTAAGATTTTCTTTTGTCCAAAGGAATTACTTTTTTCTGAAGAATGAGTCGCAAAAGTTGAATATTTGTTTACTTTTCATTAAATTCATTTTATGTTCGTTGAAAAAGGTTTAAAACAGATGCTACTTTTTAAATATCTTAAATATTTTCGATTTACATAGCTCCGTACAGTCATTCATTATTTTTATATTATTGTTATTGTGAACTAATTTGAAAACTTCAACAGATTCTAGATAAACGAGTTTCTTCCCTTTTGATTCTACATGTAAAATTTGAAGATTATCTATTGTGGGAAAGGAATGACCGTTTTCTAGACTATGAGTGGCAAAAGTAGAATTTTGTTCATTTTTTATTAAACTCATTTTATGTTCGTTGAACCTCGTCTTGAAGGAACGTCCTGTTTGTCCTATATATTTATTACTGCACGTAGAACAAGATAACTCATAAACTCCTGATTTATGTATGTTTGGAGTAGGGTCCTTTGCGTTAAATAATACCGATGATAATTTGTTTTGCGTTTTGAAGGCAATATTGACATCTGATTTTGAGAAACTATTGGCCACTTTTTGACTTATGCTACCAAAGTACGACAGAGAAATTAATTTTTTATTTTCTTCGGTTTTTATGACAATTCAGTACCCGGATAATATTTTTTGCAACGGATACTTTTACTCGTTTCAAATATGTGTTCGAAGCTTTATCTCCCTTTCGAACGGGTTCTGCACACCATATGTTGGTACCACCATGACACAGATAAGTCTTTATCTGTTAGGTACCTAATCCAACTACCTGGCTGGCTTATCTACCTTTCGACTACTATTTTCAAGTAATTTTTCTACTCATTATTCAATGAAAAAGGAGATAATAAGACAAATGAGCTAACAGGTGTAATTAATTATGTTAATCGCGTTATGAATATTCCTGTCGATAGATTCTAAAATTCTGTTAGAATAAGATCCAATTACTCTCAATTGATATTAAAATTCTTCTATACCGATGGGAAAAGAAACCCAAAACATGGGGTTTCTGGAACGCCATGTATATGTGCATATTTATTTATTTTCAATTTGTTCGAGATACTAAGATATTTCGAATTGTGTCTTGTACAATTTTAATTTGAAATAATTTTATTCAAAAAAACTTTAAGAATTAAATTAATGTCTCATAAGCACTTCTCATATTTGATAGACGTATAAAATCGAAACTCATTATACAATATCAAATGAAATAAAAAAACCCAACAAATATAAATTGTATAATAAGTTTCGATTTTATACGTCTATTAAATATAAGCAGTGCTTATGAGACATTAATTTAATTCTAAAAGTTTTTTTGAATAAAATTTTTTCAAATTAAAATTGTAGAAGACTAACAGATTAAATCTGTTTTGATATTCAAATTTGATAATAATCCTTCCTTTAATCAAGTAAAAAACCCCTCCTTATTATTTTATTTCGAATTGTTATTATCTATTAATTGTGTTTTATTTAAATATTGAAAAAACATTCGGGAACAGGGTTCACATAAATAAGTTCAATGTTTGAATATTATCTCAAAATGAAATATTAAGAATAAGTAATAACTTGTATGTTTTAAAATGTTTCCTGATTATTTGCTCGGAAATTTTCTCAAATTCAAAGATTTCGAATTTCTCACTTTTGACATATGCAACATTTCTATCTAAAAAAAATTATTACTATTGGAGTCTAAATTAACATTGGAATTATTACGATTCAGAAAGTTATTTAAAATATTTCATAATAATTTTCGAAAACTAAACATTTTAGAGAATGAAATAACTAAATCCTTTTCAAAAATACAAAACATAATTTTAAGGACTTCTCAGAAAATATCATTTATTTGAAATATTCAAGATATTTAAATATTTTATTTATATTTTAGGTTTAAAAAAATCCCATTATATAAATATCATGTTGTTCAACTAAGACCATAAACTACCTTACAAGCTTTGTGTGATTTTTGTGAGGAACATAGAATACCTTGGATTTTATAATAACTATAAAATCCTAGGTATTCTTCTTTGAACACACTAACGTGTGTTCAAACGAGGGTACTACGAGGTCTTAGAGGTAAGTAATTTATTGTTAATTGATTTTATTCTTTAAATGTGAAGTAGGACCAATGAAGACCTTATCTGAATTCTAATTGTTTTTTGAGGATGTGATACATGTTTTGAGAGATTTTTGAAGTAACTTATTTAAATATATTGAATATTTCAAATGAATTATTTTTTTGAGAAGTTTTAAAAATTATGTTTCGTATTTTTGATAAGGATTTAGTTTCCATAATTGTAAGATCAGAAACAAACTTTTGTCTCCTTCAAATATTTATTTATGTATTTCAATTGACAATTTATATTTGTTGGGTTATTGATTCCATTTGATATTATATAATGAGTTTTGATTTTATATGCCTATTAAATTTAAGCTGTGCTTATAAGATATTAATTTAATTCTAAAAAATTGTGAATAAAATATTCTGAAATTAAAATTGTAGAAGACTAACAAAATACATCTGCTTTGATATTCAAATTTTGTGATAATCCTTCTATCAAGTAAAAAATCTCTTCTTATTATTTTATCCGAAAATTTTTTCTATTATGGGTGATAGTAAACAAAGTAATTTCTTATTTCATTCGATTTGAAAATGAACTATCACAAAGTAACGGACTAACTCCATCTAATGAAAATTATGGGATTACTTTAGATACCTTTGCATCTAAAATTCTACCATACTTATTTCTAAAAACCCCTGTAGATTTTAAAATTATGGAACTATCCAAAGCCCCGAGCTCTGACCTCACACCCTCAACGTGGGAACGGAAAAAGGTCCAACAACCTGACCGGTTGACATCTCGAAAATTTACCGACGAGTTTAAAAAAAAAGCGATTCTCGGTAATGAAGATATTGAGACATAAGCGTTCAAGATCGACAAAGTTTTGGACCGATAGTTAATCGGTCGTAATAAAAAGTTTAACGATCTGCTCGTAGAGGGGCGCAGGGGAACTTGTCAAAAACGACCGCGGTCACTTGACCGGTCTATTTTATTGTTTATCCACCGCTATCGCATTTACCTGCTGTCGTTTTGGGAAAATTTACTTTTGCGCGTTGATTACGATTGGAAGTTTAAGTCAACGACGATAGTCGATAAACATAAGAGCCCCATTAAAGGAGGCAATTTACCTTCCGACGGTGAGAAAAAAATTGCGGGTGCCATATGATTTCATCTGCCAAAAACGAGAGTAGCCATGGATAGTGATTAAAATGAAGCTTATTCTTAAAAAAATACATAAACACTTACTCAACTCATTGATGTAGGTATTTTATGTATTTTTATGTTTATATATATATATATATATATTTTCTTCATTAGTAAATGACGATTCATATAAACAATGAATAATATAGGCCCCAAAACTTTTCCCTGTGGTACTCCATATCTAACTAGTTTAGCACTGCTTCTAATGCCCTGTATCTCAATCTTTTGTTTTCTTTTAGACTGTGCATTATTGCCCTTTCTCTGGAAACCGGCAGCGTTACCCGGAGACCGGTGCCTGGTCGACCCAGAGTAACATCTGCGAAGGAATACCATTATATCGCAAATTTTACTCGAAGGAATCGAACGGTATCTATAACAGCCTTCGAAGTCATTTTTTGAGGACCTATAAACGGGTAGTACCAACCAGTACCATAAGGAGACGGTTGCATTCCTCAAATTTAAGGGCAAGAAGACCAAAAATAGTACCTCGGCTATCACCTGGACATAGAGCTACCCCAGCAATGAGCAGAACACCACCAGAAGGCTTTTACCAGGATGGCGTAACGTACTTCTTTCGGACGAGTCACGATTCGGTTTACAAAGTGATAGTCGACGAGAAAGGGTTTGGAGAGGTCCAAGGTACTAGAGCGACTTCATTTTACCCGGGAAGTTGTGCCCTTTCAAGACGGATCAATAATGTGCTGGGAGGGTATAATGTTCGGTCGTCGTACCCCTCTTATTATCGTTGAACGAACAATGACTGGTGGCATCTACGTAAAAAACATCATTGAACCAATCATTGTTCCTCTGCGCAACGAATTTGGGGATAATTTAATTTATCAGGATGATAACGCCCCACCACACCGCATACGAAGGGTTCGAAACATTCTTCAAGAGAACAATATCCAGAGAATTAACTGGCCAGCAAACTCACCAGACATGAATCCAATTGAGCACGTATGGGATCACTTAAGGAGAGCAATATCCAATCGCCAAAACCTACCTTCAACTTTTCAGGAATTGAGTTTAGCCCTTCAGGAAGAATGGAACGATATGCCTTAAAATTTCATAAATGACTTGAATTGTGGGATGCCTAGGCGTATTGGGCAGTTGATTGAAAGAAGAGGTGATAATACTACTATTGAATTTGAATTCAGTTGTGGAATAACTGTAATTAATCAAAAATAAATAATCGATAAATTTAGATTTTTTCTCATTATTCCTATTTTGTCTCATCCTGTATAAAGCATAGAGTAACAAACAAAGATTTTCTATCAAATATATTTCAGTTGAAATAGTGGAAAATATTCATCTCATTTCCAAAACATAGATTGTTTTTTTCTTGAGAAACCTAGGAGGGCCAAGTTTTTTGACGATGTGTGTATGTTCAGAACTTACAGTACTGACTTGTGGAACTCATGCAGTCCATTACCTTTTGAAGAATAATGCAAGACGTTAGAGTTTTCGAATTTTCCAAATGGATTATAATGGCTGTATTATTGTCAGTAAACATTTTCCGTCACTCACATTCACAATATAGGTGAAAAATTATATTAGCGATCCTAGAACATTGCCCTGTGGCACACCTGCGTTTTTCTTGAAGAATAAAATTTTCTCATCAGATCAGTTCGGAAAGTACTTGATGTGAGAACCGTGTAATTTTCTAAATTGAAATAAGAAAACACTCCAAATTTCGCCGACCGTACCTCCGACCGCAGGATAACGACCGTTCAAAGGCCACTGCGATCGCCCATCCGATTCAATCTCGTCGGGGCCACTAAAGCAACGAATAAATCACTCCTTTTTTACCCCTTTCCGCCCGGGGCGATCATCTCCGTACCGTCTCACCAAATTGGAAATTCCGCAGAGAGCGATAACTGATCCCGATCAAGCGCCGCCGAAGATCGTAAACGGGCGCTTCTTCTCCTTCTGCTGCCGCCGCAGCCCCGGCTGGTCCTTTGAGCCGGAGGAGAGAAAGAGGAGCGAACGCGCGTCTCGCGCTAGGGGCGAAAAAAAGAGCAAATCGGCAAATGATTTAATTAAGAAAATATGAGAGAACATTCCGAATATCGCATAGTTTAAACCAGTTTCCGAACGGCCGAGAGGAAGGCAGAGGCGGGTAGGTGTCGGGGGAGGGTCGAGAGGTGCAGTCTCGACTATTCTGATTTGGTAAAAACTGTCAAAAGAGTATCATCACCTCTAGAGCAATTGCGATACATACCGCTTGTATGCCAGGAAAAATGGAAATCCGACTCGAAGGACCAATCAATAATAAGATGGAAAGAACTATATTAGAAACGCAATGGGGGGAATGGAATTCGGTTGGTATGTATAGACCGTCTAGAAAGTATTCAGAATTCATTATGTTTGATAGTTTTAATATACTTCATTTTTGTAACACTCTAAGACAAAAGCAATGTATAAAATAGGTTGTGCAGATAGTCGGCTGTAGGCAAAGTTGCATGGCAACACTATTTGTCAAATATCGTTGATTGTCAACAGTGCAATTGACTGAACTGGGAAAAAGTGCTGTATATGAGAGAATAAAGAGGATAAAATGGCTCATAAGGCATAGACCAGTTTCAGGAAGACCGCGTATGATTAAAGGAAACCATTTAAATTCCTTATTGGCCTCAGGACGACACAATCCGCGCCTAGGGTTTCGCAAATTGGCTAACAGAGTTGGAAATCAATGTTGGAAAACAGTATACAATGAGAGTTGGAACTAGGAACGAATAGAATATAAACAATTCAACGGAGTACTCATCTTAGTTGGTGATGTAGAACTCATTGGAGGACTAATATTTTTCTGATCAACCTTGTGGAAGGAAATTCTGGCTTGATGATATTATCTATTACCCATACATGCTCGATATCTCAGTCAGGTAGACAATAAGAGCTTGGCTAAAGTGCACTTCACCACAGTGAAACAGATATAATGATAAACTCAGCTCCTGAAAATTATCTACTTTATTCAAGGATTTTCCCATCCCATACAATGAAATGATTCTTCTTCAATCCTGGACAGGTAGGAGTGATCTTCAAATCATAGCAGAATAAACAATACAATCAATATCAGATAGTAAGATACCAAGAAGAATCCATACTACAGCCAAGTGTCTCAGGTTATGTCGCAACAACATATTCCCGAATAACGGTATTATTATTAGGAGTATCCTCATCATTAGGCATTCTCTCAGTACACAGTTTTTCTTCGATGAAGGCGAAAATGTGAAACAGCCGTGTTGAAAGCACGTGAAGCAGCTCAAACGGTGGCCAAGCCAGGAAGGTTCTACTGTACGTTTGATGGCGCCTCCCAGGCATTAGATCTTGTCGTGATGGGGTGCTTGCCTTGACTAGGACCCTAGTTTCGTCCCGGCCAAATGGAGGGTTAAGTCTTGGTGTCTTAACGTAATGCCATCTCACGCCAGTCACTGAACCTGTTTGGTGGAAGATCTCCGAATGGGACCTTAGTTTTGCCGTTCTAGTGAAATGGAGGGCTGACCCGGTTGATTAACTCAGTGACGGAGTCTGTCGCATCATAGGGCTTCTCCCTTAAAACTGGCGTACTCTACCCTATCGCAGTATAAATCTCCGGATTCTGTACAATGGCCGAGTGCGTTATGTAGCATACTGCGTTACCTCGGTGGGGTGGTTTGCCCTCAGGTGTTACTTGTACCACCTGGCCACCCCATTAGGGTTGGACTCGAGGGGGCAGTGGTTGAAAGTCCGCATGCTGGACTAGGGAGGTATTTCATTTATCTGTTCGCAGACCTCCATGTTCGGGATATTCTCATGAAATGACTCGGGGTTTAACGGGACTTGACGGTTCGACCAGCTTGTCCTAGCCCCGGATCAATGTGTAACAATTAGTTAGTGGATCTCGACGAAATGGCTTTGCCCTTAGTGCTTGATGCCAGGATCGATCAAATGACTTCACATGGGTTCGGTGAGCCAGGACGTACAGGCCACTAGACGGTGCTCGTAGCAGGATCAATAGAAGTCATCAATCTTGAGATTATCTTAGTTCGTGGGACCTCGTTCGGATGCTTGGATAAGAATTCCTTCCGGCGGGTGAGTTGCGTCACAAACCAACTCGGGTACTGACCTGCAGAGCCAGTAGAGGTTGAATAGTTCTTCGTTGCTATCAGTCATACGGTTCTGGCTTTCGAGTCGGGGCCCAACTGGAAACTGGTGGGTTCATCTCTTCGGAAGGGTTCTCGCTTCGCGCAATGATATGGCGTAATCCTTATCACACTTTTTACATCTTGGGGTGGACTGTGGAGACTGCTGAGTAGTCACTTGGTGAAAGAGCTATGCTCGTATGGCAGTACGAAAACCTGGTAGAATTCACGTGTGCATTTGATGGGACTGGAAAGGAAAAATCCATTATGAGTTGCTCACATATGGCCAAACACAAAATTCAAATCTCCACTGTCAACAACTGGACAGTTTGAAGCTTGCGATTAAGCAGAAACGGCCAGAATTAACCAACAGAAAAGGTGTTGTTTTCCATCGAGACAACGCCAGGCCACACACGTCTGTAGTGACTCGACAGAAACTCCACGAGCTTCGGAAGTTTCAGTGCATCCACCATAGAGTCTTGACGAGGAACCAAGCGATTACCGTCTCTTTCTTGCATAGCAAGAAATTAGCACCAAGAGAAGATTCTAGAAATCGATTATAAGAGTTTTTTGCCAATAAGGAACAAGACTTCTATGAGAGAGACATTTAAAATAGCAACAAATTATAGAACAAAACGGTCCATATTGGACTCAAATCGGACAATCAGAAACATGCTAAATAAAATCTTGAAGTTTACGCAATTTCGAGTAGTAAGGGAGAAGAAAGACCTACATCCTGACGTAGAGCAAGTGCTCTTGAGAGATTTTCGAAAATCTACGCGTACCTGTCACAACATCTACTCCAGAGCATTCCCCAAACTTACAGCCGTCCTCCGGCTATGTCCCCTCGGACCTAATCCCGTCATCCTTCGGCGCGGCTCCGTGTGCAATGATTTTCGCCCCGGACTTATCGCCAGAGCGGCAGGTAGACCGTGAAAAAGTAGTGCCACCCGCGATCGTCCTTGGCGTCCGAGATGACCTCCAGCGCAATGTGCGGAATTCGCCGTTTGTTTTCGTGTCGCGCTGACGCGCGGCCTGTTGCCAACGAGCACCCGGACCAGCGGCTAGCGGTCCGTCGGATTCCTCGCGATCCGAAGCCGAAAGATAAACGAAACCCCCTGGTGGTGGTCAGATTCCGCAGCCGCACCGAAGACGACGTCGTATCCTTGGATTGCGAGAGATCCGCAATCTAGAAGACCAGGAGGAATCATGGATGGTTTGAAATATTTTAGTAGATCATGGTGTACCCCAAGGGTCCATTTTTGGACCTCCGCAATAATAGAAATTGATTGACGTGAGGATATTTCATTTCTATTAAATTTTCCACGTAAGCTTCTAACAGCTAAGATCCACTACTTTGGAAATAAGTTTTTAATAATTACTAGTTTTGTTCAAGGGTAAATCGACCCATTCCATCAATTTCAAATTATTAAACGAACTTCCTGTTAAAACATGAATGGACTATTGGCTAATGTAAGTAAAAGGTCAGTCTTTGAGAGCGATTTTGTGTTTAATTCAACGATCCCTGGTGTATTCTGTCACTGTATCAAACCTTTAAAAACTTTCTGTGGATCCTAAATCTTCTAGAGGAAACCTTAAGGTCAACTCTAATCTTGTCGAACGTAAACCATTTTCTAATACATATATATCAAAAAGGAATTTTTCCCTTATCTCGTTGGCCACGTCTCTTTATTGAATGGCTTTTAATTTCGGATCGAGATAAGACAGAGGAGGTTAGAATTCCAACAGTATCTAGATCTTTTGCCTTCTTTCGAGGTGGCCGAAAACGACCCTAATTAGATTAAACTTGTCACACTTCAAGAAATAATTGGCCGGTTAAGATTACAGGTCAGAGGCGTACGTGACAAAACGATTAGGTTCGAGGTTGACAGATGTATGCATCCGATTGCAGTATTTAAGGGAATGGAGAAAGTTTTTCGCAGGCAATATTTATCGCTCTGTAAAAGTTTTCAAAATGTTCGGATTTTTATTTGATGTGAGCTAGGTAGCTCTTTGGAAAACTTCCTATGTATCGGGTATTTTTCTAAAGTAATAGAACTTTCGATAGGGATAACTGTAATTTGACAGAAGATAGAAGCCATGTTGTTTTAACATTTCTGTTCGGTAAGCATTGATTATGATTTCAAAATCAGTGTTCTATTCGCCAAACTTATAGAGCACTTCGTGAAATGGTTTACATAATCGTCCATCAGTGCAGCTCATTCGTCGAACTATCGCTAGATTTCGGACAACATTTTCTCTACTCGATGCAACAACAACAACAAGACAAAGAACTGTACGTACAGAAGAAAATATCGCTGCTGTAAGTCATAGTATTAATGATGATCCAGATTTGTCTATTCGTCCACGTGCATAACAAGTTGGGCTCTGTGCATCCACCACATGGAAAATTTTGCGTAAAGATCTTGGTCTACACCCATACAAGATGCAATTGGTTCAAGAACTAAAGCCACTTGATCATAATAAGCGACGTTTGTTGATTCACTTTTTTATCGTAAAATTATGTTTAGTGATGAAGCTCATTTCTGGTTGAACGGCTATGTAAACAAGCAAAATTGCCGTATATGGAGTGAAAACAATTATCATGAAGTTCTACAGGTTCCATTGCATCCTGAAATATGCACTGAATGGTGTGCGTTACAGTCTAGGGAGGGTCAAAAAAATCGATTATTTTTTTCTTTACAAGTGACACGGAAAAATGGGAACCTTAAAAAAATTCTCACCAAGCATAAGCTCTTAATTTTAATTGGAAGATCCTCCGCATCGCAGTTTTGTATTATTTTCTCAGTCCAATAGAAAAAAATTCATATCTCATCATTTATCGATTGAACAGAAAAATGTTCCAAGAGAATTTCTTAGGAAATTTAATGCTCTACAAAAAAGGTATCTTATATTTTTTCCGTAAACCTCACTATTTGAAAGATATTAAGGATTTAATTTTGATTATTCGAAGATAAATTTCATTTTTGTTTATGAATTTTATAACTCGACAATAAACGACTTTTACAAAATGCGCAATACAAATTTTTGTTGGAAATTAACTGCTCTATAAAAATGATTTCTTATATTTTGGCGATGAAATTAACCGTTCAAAAGATATTCATCATCAAACTTTCATGTGTACGGATTTCAAAAGTTTTTGATTAGATATTCGAAAAATTTCAATTTAATTTATTTTATTTTATTTTTAACTTGTATCATCGCTAATGAAAAAACCAATGCCCCTGAAGCAAGCCACTGGTCGTATCCAATTGATAAGGGAGCTGAAGAGGCAAATGATCCAGATGAGATCAAGATGAATGTCATCGATTATCATGAAAAATGAATACTTCTTGCTACCTCAGTCTAATTAAGACATACGTCTCTTGACGTCGTATAGAGTATGGATCTAGAATAAATTCTTGCAGTTTTCCATAAAAATAAATACTTTATTCGAAAAATCATAAAAGTACTGAATTGGCGTCAGGAGCCTTAGCTATGTTCATCATATTACCACATTCGTTGAAGTACCTATAATGTTCAGAAAATTCGTTTTTTGTATGAGTATGCGAATCAATATGAAATACCATACAATCTTCTGAGGATTATGGCTAATAGAAGGCTTCTATTGACAACATATCGGGTGTTTTTTTAGAGTCAACTTTAAATTGAAATAAAACACATTTAAATTCAGATTGAAGCCAATTTTTTTTTATTTGATAGATTCGGTCTTTACTTGGTGGAAACTCATTTTAATTAAAAAATTGTATATGAGACAGTAATTCATTTCCACAAAAATGTATTTTTGTGGAAATAAATTACTGTCTCATATACATTTTTTCAATTAAAATGAGTTTCCACCAAGTAAAGACCGAATCTATCAAATATTTATTATAAGCTGAAACCAGCTTTTTGGTCTTATGGTATTTCAAGCTTCTGTTGAGAAGTAAGAAGAATACCCAAAATATTTGGTTTTTTACTAAATGCATACATTTGAACGTGTTCCCGAAATACATCAACTTCAAGACGAAGAACAAGAGCCCCGCAGCCACTTATGGACGAATACATGGAATGAAGACATGGTTGAAGAATGACATGAAAGTACAATACTACCAAAGAGATGTCACCAATGTATACTTAAAGCTAATTCATACAGAATTGACTAGTAGACTTCATTCTTTTCAGTTCGATATTATTGACAGGAATACTAGAGAACGTGTAGGCAATATAAAACAGACCGTACAATGTAATACCTGAAGAAGCCACATTGTGGTGAAACAATTGTTCTAGTAGTACAAACATTTTTGTAGAAATAAATTACTGTCCCATATACATTTTTTTCAATTCTTTTTTATTTGAAAGATAATTTTATGACATTTATATTTCCAGAATAATTTCCGTGTCCTCCATGACTAGCTCTGAGGAACCGCATCCGACCAGATCAATTTTGTATCACTTTTTCGAGTAATTCAGGTCTTATTTCATCAATAACACTAGTTAGTTGGCTTCCAAAGCGTCTATTGTTTCTTGTTTATCAGCATAAACCAATGACTTGACATAACCTCAAAGAAAATAATCCAGTGGAGTTATCTCGCATGATCTTGGAGGCCAATTAATTGGACCATTTCTCGAAATAATGTTATCGCCAAATCTTTTTTTCAATAAATCCATTGTTACGGTAGCAGCATGAGGTATAGCACCATCTTGTTGAAACCAAAACACTTCTGGGTCGATACCATTCAGATTTTGAAACAAATAATCATTGATCATGGACCTGTAACGAGCATAATTCACTGCAACATTAGCTCCAGCATCGTTTTTAAAGACAATGGACCGATGATGCCTCTACCGTGTAAAACACGCCATACAGTGCATTTTTCAGGATGTAATGGAACCTGCAGAACTTCTTGAGGATTGTTTTCACTCCATATACGACAATAGCCGTTCAACCATAACTGAGCTTCATCCCTAAACACAATTTTACGATTAAAAAGTGAATCAACTTCAAACTGTTCTAGGGCACAATCAGCAAACAAACGACGCTTATTATGGTCAAGTGGCTTTAGTTCTTTACGCAAAATTTTCCATGTGGTGAATGCAGAGAGTCCAACTTGTTGTGAACGTCGACGAATAGACAAATCTGGATAATCATTAACACTATGACTTACAGCAGCGATGTTTTCTTCTGTACGTACAGTTCTTGGTCTTGTTGTTGTTGCATCGAGTAGAGAAAATGTCAAACATGGCTTCTACCTTCTGTCAAATCACAGTTATCCTTATTGAAAGTTCTGTCACTCTGAAGAAACACCCGATATCTGCCGTTACTTCAATAGTTTCCTGTAATGGTGGTAATTTTTTAAATTCGAGTTCAATCTGAATCTCGCGCTCAAATTCTATTCCACTCTTTATAATCTGAGTTTTTACAAGAGTATTTCCGTTTATTGTTGACTCTGTAGTCCACGGTAAACGCTCTAGTGCAACTTCTTCGATAAGAAACAGGTGAACAAGAAATATAGTCTGTCTAGAAAGTATCCGGAAAAAACAAAGCTCAATTGTAGTTATTCATCTTATTTACTTATACAACCTCCGTTTGACTGTAAACAATTGACTAAACGTCGAGGTATATCCGAAACTAGATCATCTCCATAATTTTCGGTGATGGTAGTTCAGGACTGTAAAACTGGCGGAATTAAATCACCTTTATTTCGTGCCGCGTCAACTTCAATCTTCATTGGTCCCCATATGTTTTCAATGGGACTAAGATCTGGTGAAGCTGCCGGCCATGGAATGGGTGTCACTTGGTGTTCTTGCATCCAAGCTTGAGTATAGGCCGAAGTATGACATCTTGCATTATCCTGCTGAAAACGCCACCTCTCTGGATATAAAGCATGGGCCGTTTCAAGGAGAAAATCGTTTAGAATGCTACAATACTTTAGCTATTAATGGTACCATCAACTATACAGAGAGGCGTAGCATCACGCTGATATACTGCTCCCCAAACTATTATATCGACCATAATCTGCCCGTAATGCACGAAACGTACTTACTACAGAATCATTGTTTTTGTAGTAAGTTTTCACAAGTTTCACACGTTCAGCACTAAATAAACTATCCATATTTTTAAATGGTTAACCTTCAACTAAAGATTTAAGGCTTCGGATCACAGTTCTGTTCGACATATGTCATTGAAACAGGGCTGTGAAATCCGGACCACCAAATGTAAAACGCGTTATAGTGAAAGTTCTTCAGAATTCTGATCGGAACATACGTTTTTCTCTGTTCCACACAGCCCAAGCGTCCTGCCAAAACACTGTGGTTTCTCAATTTTTCCACGAATCTCACGATACCGTCTCGGAACCATCTCTGGCATCCCCGGACGAAACGGAACCCAGTCTCGATAAACGAGATCGGTCATCTCGGACGGTCCCCCGCCGATCCACGGCACCTTTGAGACCGGGGGCAGGGCATAAATCACAGCTTCGTTTATGTTTCTATTTGGGCAAAAGGGGGCCGAACCGCGGGCAGTCCCGGGCCCCCGGGAACGTAGGTATAATGGGACGATGGGATAGGTGACACGTCCACTGAAATATCTCCTCTATTAACTAGTTGAGCCACTCGTTCTTACCGATGTAGTTGCTGTTGTTTATGGTCCGTTTCTTTATTCGATTTGGAAGCGTACGTCTTTTCCGATCTGTATCGTTAATGGGTTAAAGGGAGGTTGGCTGTTTGGATTTTTGGTTCATTATTTCGAATCACGGATAATCTTTCTTATTGTTTATGTTTGAAACACATGCCAGTCACGTAAATTATGTTTCATCTTTGAGTTGAAACACTTTGCTTCATTATTTGAGATAAAAAAACTTTGAAAGTATGTAATCTAATAATTATGATTAATATGAGTTCATACAGAGTGTCCACTTTTTAAAGAGCCAAACATCAAGGGAGATCATAAAAGTTATTTGCAACAAAAAAGTCATATAACACATGGTCGAAATGTTGGTGATTCTTCAATTTAACATTTCTTGATTTCACGAAATGTTTCAAGTTTGTCCATAAAATCAATTATTCTTCAGTTATCCTTGTAGCCTCATCAAATTTGACCACAAATCTAGAAACGGCATTAAATTTGCTATAAGATGAGAAGTTCTGTGTGCTAAAAAATTCTTATTGCGGGCGTGATAAGGAGATGAATATCACGATACTGAAGTGAGCAAAATCAGTCATATTTTTCCAATGGTTTTATCGATGAAAAATTATGAATTATGGATATGTTTTCTTTTCAACCAAAAGTACCTCTTTTAGTGTGCTTTCGAATGACTTATCAACTTTTGCTGCTTGTCCCCTACCATAAAATTATGGCTATAAAGATAACAACAAAAATTTAGAATATTCCAAACCTAAATAGGCTCTATCTTGAAGCTCCTAGTGATTGAATATCAAAGAAAACATTGCATTTAAATCTGACAGTTTCTATCGCTTAATAATTTCGGAAATTAGGACGTTTTCTTGAATCTAACGAATTAACTCACTTAATAATAAGTATTCTAGGAAAAATTGAGAAACTTTTTTCTGTTTTTTCAAACATGGAATATCGCCATATGTTGTTCATTTATGGATTTGCGAATGGAAATGCTCGCGCAGCGGTTTGAGTGTGGGGTCTGCGTTTTCCCAACAGACGACAACCAGATATAAAGACATTTGTACAAGTATTTAGGCGATTAGGTGAAACGTGTATTGGCATGTGAGCGTAGCTCTTTCACCAAGTGACTAGTTAACAGTCTCCACAGTCTTCTCCAAGAAGCAGAAAGTGTGATAAGGGTTACGCCTTATTTTCGCGCGAGGCGAGAACCGCTCCGAAGAGATGAACCCACCAGCTTTCAGTTTGGGCTTCAGTTCGAAAACCTAAAACCGTTTTATTGGAAGCAGCGAAGCACTATCCAACCTCTACTGGCTCTGCATTGTCAGTACCCGAGTTGATTGGGAGGCAACTCACACGCCGAAGGGTCTTCTTATTCATCTACCCGAAAGCAGTCTCATGAACTAAGATAATCTCAAGGTTGATGACTCAATTGATCTTGGTACGAGCACTGTCAATCCGGCCTGTACGTCAAGACCCACGAAACCTTGTGAAGTCTTTCAATTAATCCTGGCGTCAAGCAACAACGAACGACGTATCATCGAGATCTACTAACCCCATAAACGTCTCACAATCGATCAAGGTTCAGGACGAGGCAGTTGGAACCTTCAAGTCTCACTAAACCCTGAAGCATTTCATGAGAATATCCCGAACATGAGTGTCTGCGACCAGATAAAAGGAATACCCTCCTAGTCCAGCATGCGGACTGTCAACCACTGCCTCCTCGAGTCGAACACCAATTGGTTGGCCAGGTCGTACGAATACTTCTCGAGGTAACGCAGTATGCTACATAACGCACTCGGTCATTGGACAGAAAAATCCGGAGATTTACTGCAATAGGGTAGAGTACGTTAGTTTTAAGGAAGAGGCTCTGTGCTGCAACGGACTCCCTTGCCACTGAGTTGATCAACGTGGCTCAGCCGTCCATTCCACCTTACGGTGAAACTAGGGCCCCCATTTGGTCGATCTTCCACCACACGAGTCCAGTGACTGGCGCGAATGGCATTACGTTAGGCATGAAACTAGGGTCCTAGTCAAGACAAACGCCCCCAGCGCGGCAAGCTCTAATGACATGGGGGGTTGAATTGGTGAAGCAGGCTCATTTGGTGAAGCAGGCTCATTTGGTGGTTTTCGAATCAGCGAAGTTAATCGAAATAGTCCACAAGGCCAGCATGCTATAATTCAAGCTGTTCGCGAGAACCCCAAAACCAAGTACTAATCGAATTGGTTGTACATTGAGGATTCATCATTCTACAGTACACCGAGAACTCAAAAAAAAAACATACATATCATTCGAAAAGGGTGTAGGATCTATCACCTGTAGATGCTGAGACGAGACTAACATTTTGTTGGTGGTACCTGAAGAAGTTAGGAGAGTGGGAGGGCAATAGGATGTTATGGGCTGATGCGGCCACTTTCACGAAATCGGGTATAATAAATTTGCGAAATAGTCATGTATGGAAAAGACAAAAAAAAATTTCGCGTTCAGACTCGAGAGGATCCCATGGAAGGAATAAAATTTTGTTGTGCAGAAAGGTTGTGAACTTCGCAGTGTTGTAGATTCAGTGAGAAACCGATGTGTGAAATGTATTGAACAAGGCGGTGGACATTTCGAACAATTCTTATAAGTAAAGTACTCTTGTTTTCTTTGCATTTTTTCATAAAATCTGTATTATTAAAATTCAGTCTATTCGTTCGAATTATTTTGATTCGACAGATAAATCCATAATTTTCATGAGAATTACGTTAATATTCAATCATAAGAAGCTTCAACAAATCAAACTCAACTAAAGAGTTCATAATGAACGTCGATCTCATCGGTGAAGCGAACGCATTCACGCAAATCAGCGCTCCTGGCGTCCAAGCGCCCAAGCACGGAAGCGTATGGACCAGGGGTACTTAAAACTGATACTTGATAAACGATAGATGTATCTGTACGTCAATATTTCAAAATGACCGAATTTCAACATCGAAATTAAAGTGTGACACATCATAATTGGAGAAGTGCTGGTCAGCCAGGCCTTGTTGCATCGCTCGGAAGAGATGGTAATCGGAAGAAGCAATCTCTGGACGACAGGTGGGGTTGTACCTCCCATTTCAGCGTTTCTGAGTACGTTTTAACGGCTGTTCTTCTGAGTGAAAATGAGTTTTTATCATTTTCCATTGAATTAATCAAATGAACATTCCTCAATTCACGTAGTAACGTCGTTGTAGGCAAAACAAAAAAATCAACAGCCTCAGTAGAGCGTTTTCGAAACAGAGTCCATCTTCAAGTTGCTGCAGTTAATTACAACCTTACCGCGCTCCACGTACGCAAATGCGGCCAGACACGCCGAACCGCAAGAGCATCATCTCCGACCGCGAAAAAAAACAAAATCCTACCGTAATTTACTAGTCCGACGCCAGCTGTTATGCTAATGTCGAAAAGTGCACGATAGTAGAAAATTTGCCGTTTATCTGCCGCGAGCGAAAAAGCCCGAGGTCCACGCGTGCTGCCGCGCAGATATCGTGCGCCAATTCGAAGGGATCTGGTTCGAAAAACGCACGCACTTCTGCCGGGTACCGCTCGACCGTCTGCGGAACCCGTAATTAGTACCGCGAGCGTGTAACAAAACCGACTGTCCGAAATTTCAGGAGCAAATTACGGCGAGTTTACTTTGGCAGGTGAAATTCTGAGAATGCCTTCGATGCAAAACTCATTGCGGGTTAAACACAAAGTCTTGACACTTGTTGACCTTAACGATTCTTAGTCCAGTAAATTTTCAGCTTGTCAGAATTCTACACCTTGCAAATCCAACACTGTCGAAAGTATTGAGATTATTTTCGATGAAGATCCATAACAAACGCTAGAGAAACTCGCAAAAACACTTAGAGTAACTCAACCAGCCATTGGCCATCGTTTAAAAGCAGTGGGAATGATCCGACAGGTCTTCCGCACCAGCTTTAATGCATTGTTACTCTCTTCGTCGATTGTGTCAAATTGTATAGTAATCCAAGATCAAAAACAACCCCCCGTTTCATTACAGCGTCAGTGATGAGTATCTCGCTTTCGTTCCTCACATTATTATCGACCTTGGTGCTACCGTTTCAGAAGATCTCAGTTGGCTAGCTAATATAGAATGTACCTCTGCCAAAGCGCAACAACTCACCTACATGGTATATAACTCCTTCAAAGGCTTTGACGCACGTATCTTTGGAACGATTTACAAGACCTATGTATGACCTACTTTGGAGTATGCTGGTTTAGTCAATGCATCAGTAAGACAATGAATCAAAAGTCTCAGATCTATTCACTTGATGGATCCATTGTTCAAATCGATATTTATGACCCCAAAATATTGATTCTTCGATCTCGGATAGCCCATACCCAGATTAACAGCTAGGAATACTTTGAGTAGGAAAAATAAAAAAGTTATTAATAATGCAAATGAATTTTATCGAAACCACTGCAAGAATGGTGGTCCTAGTATAGAAGAGACGATACTAGATCACAGTATGGATGATGTACCTCCAATTATAGAATCGGAAGTGAGCATCATACTTAAAGAACTGAGAAACGGAAAATGTCTAGATGAAGATGGAATATCAAACGAATTGTTGAAGTTTATAGCAGTAGAACTCACAATACCAGTGACTCATATATTTAATAAAAGAGCCAAAACCTACAGGAAGAGTAATGGTACTTCTATATAAAAAAGATCCAAAAACAAACATTCAAAGTTACGCCCAATCAGCTTAATGTCAATTGTTTACAAAGTCTTCTCAAAAATCATCTTGAGAAGAATAACCAACATTTCAGATGAAAATCAACCACTTGAGCAAGCAGGATTTAGAACTGGCTACTCAACTATGGATCACCTATTCACTGTAACACAGGTCATTGAAAAATACAAAGAGTACAACTAAATATTGTACCTAGCATTTGTAGTTTAAAACAAGGTCTTTGATATGGCGCATAATACCTATCTTATAAATGCTCTAATCAATCAAGGTATACCAGAACCATGCATTCATATCCTTCAATAAATTTTTACCAATTGCTCAGCAAAAATCAAACTTGAAAATGTAGGAAAGCCAATGACTTGACATAACCCCAAAAAAATAATCCAGTGGAGTTATGTCGCATGATCTTGAAGGCCAATTAATTGGACCATTTCTCTAAATAATATTATCGCCAAATCTTTCTTTCAATAAATCATATGTTACGGTATCAGCATGAGGTGTATCTTGTTGGAACCAAAACACTTCTGGGTCGATAACATTCAAATTTTGAAACAAATAATCATTGATCATCGATCTGTAACAAGCATCATTCACTGTAACATTAGCTCCAGCATCGTTTTTAAATAAATATGAACCGATGATGCCTTCAGCGTGTAAAGCACACCATACAGTGCAGAACTTCTTGAGGATTGTTTTCATTCCATATACGGCAATTTTGCTTGTTTACATAGCCGTTCAACCAGAAATGAGCTTCATCACTAAACACAATTTTACGATAAAAAAGTGGATCAACTTCAAGCTGTTCTAGGGCCCAATCAGCAAACAAACGACGCTAATTATGGTCAAGTGGCTTTAGTTCTAGAACCAGTTGGATGTTGTATGGGTGTAGACCAAGATCTTTACGCAAATTTTTCCATGTGGTGGATGCACAAAGTCCAACTTGTTGTGAACGTCGACGAATAGACAAATCTGTATCATCATTAACATCATAATCTATCGATAGTTCGACGAATAAGCTGCTCTGATGGACGATTATGTAAATCATAAATTTCACGAAGTGCTCTATAAGTTTTGGCGAATAGAACACTGATTTTTAAAATAAATTTCAACAATTTGTAAACGTTGTTGCGGCGTGAGTTTTTACATGATAATTTGTCAATGATTACTGAACAGAAATATCATAACAACATGGCTTCTACCTTCTGTCAAATCATAGTTATCCCTATCGAAAGTTTTATCACTCTAAGAAAAACACCCGATATTTTATGGAATCCTTTAAAACCGAATCCTTCTATCAAGAAAAAACCTCTTCTTATTATTTTATTGTATATATAATAGAATAATTAAATAGTTGGTTTACACTATAAAACTATATAACATATATAACATAATTTGGTTTAAAAGGAGTCCATAAAACACCTTGAAAACTTTGTGTAATTTCTGTGAGGAACATAGAATTTATAGGATTTTTAAAAGTTTTCTTCGTTCTAGCTTATGTTCAGATGGAATATTTCAACATTCAGCTTGTCCGATAAGATATTTTTTGCTAATTTTTTTTACTTTTCAAATATGAAATAGGCTAATGGGTTTTCCGTTGTGGGAATTCTAAATTGATTTTTGAAGATGTTCAGCATGTTTTAGGAATTTTTTGAAGGAACTTATTTGGATCATGTTGTTTTTGAAGAAAAATTGAATATCAAAACAAATTTAATCTCTTAGTCTTCTACAATTTTAATTTCAAAAAAGTTTTAGAATTAAATTAATGTTTACAATAAGCACCGCTTATATTTAATAGACGTATATAATCAAAACTCAATATACCAGGTCAAATGGAATAAATGAACCAACCAATATGAAAAAGGGAATTAAAATTAATAAATAAATATTTGAAGGAGACAAAATTTTGTTTCTGATCTTACCATAATGAAACCAATTCCTTGTCAAAAACAAAAAACGCAACTTAAGGATTTTTCAAAAAATATAATTTATTTGAAATATTTAATATATTTAAATATTCAAATAAGTTAATTCAAAAATCTCTCAAATCATGCAATATATCTTCAAAAAACAATTAGAATTCGGATAATCTCTTCATCGGTCCTAGATAATATTTGAAAAGTAATTGGTTTCATTACGGTAAGATTAGAAACAAAATTTTGTCTCCTTCAAATATTTATTTATTAATTTTAATTGCCTTTTTTATGATGGTTGGTTTATTTATTCCATTTGACATTGTATATTGAGTTTCGATATTATACGTCTATTAAATATAAGCGGTGCTGATTGTAGACATTAATTTGATTCTGAAAATAAAAATTTTTTTGAAATTAAAATTGTAGAGGACTAACAGATTAAATCTGTTTAGATATTCAAATTTTGTTATATTTCTTCTAACAAGTAAAAAGCCTTTTTCTATTTTATTTTGTTTTTGAAGAAGTTCTTGAGGTTATATTTTGCATTTTTGGAAAGGGCTTTGGTTTTCATAAATCAAAATTTGCTACCCTTCAGGTATTCATTTCGTGATTTTAATTAATAATTTATATTCTTCGAATTCTTTTATTCCCTTTTGGTACTGTGTACTGAGTGTTAATTCTATATGTCTAGTAAATTGAAACAGTGTTTTTCTAAGACATTTGTTCAATTTAATTCTAAAAGTTCTCGAATAAAACATTTTTTGAAATTAAAATTTGTAGGAAGTTAATTGAATAAATTTGTGTGATATTTAAAATTTTGTAATAATCTTTCTATCAAGAAAAAAACCTCTTTTTATTATTTTATTGCATCAAGTCAAAGTTCATAGAATAAGAGGTGTTTTTTCTGGGATCTAGTGAGCCGATGTTTAAGATAATTGAATTATTCCATCTTTTATTGAGCGTTATCATTTTAATGTTACTTCGTATATTTGAATAGCCTATCGTACGCCCCTGTCCTGGTACCCCGTCAGCGTCCTCACGTTTTTTCAATCGCGACATTTTTCAGCGTCAGGTTCACACCTCGGACTCGAAAAAACACACCCTAAATAAAACGTCATTTACCTACCTCCGTGGTCGACGCAGCGATCGCCTAATCTAAATCTCCCACAGAAAAAAATAAATAAAACAAACTCGTCCCACCCTGAGAGCGTGTTGCCGGTTCTCTCTATGGGACCATGGAATTCGTCCAAACTTTTAAACCTATAAGAAAAATTATAACAAAGCACAGAATAGTCAGTAATTTGAACAAATTTTCATTTTTTTTAATATCATACAGATTTATCCTATTAACCTCCTACAAATTTTATTTCAAAAAAATTTTTATTCGAAAACTTTAAGAATTAAATTAAATAAATATTTTAGAAACACTGTTTCAATTTAGTAGACGTTTACAATTAACACTAATAACATAGTACCAAAAGTGAATAAAACAACTCAAAGAAATATAAATTATTAATTAAAATTACTAAATGAATACTTGAAGGATACAAAGAAGATCGGGAATTTATAAGTTAACTTCTGGTATTTGTCTGTATGTATATATTGGACAGTTTGGACGTTCATTTCAAACAAGTATTAGTGAACAAGAAAAATGTTATATTACTATAACACAAAATTCAACATACTACTCTGTCAAGAAAGTACCGGGAATTTTCAATTAAAACAACATTTTCACATTTAATCGTCAAAATTTATTGGGTCGCCTTCAAAATAGGCTCCATTTGCTCCAATACATCTATGCCAACGGCACTTCCAATTATCGAAACATTTTTTATAGGCGCTTTCCGGGATGGACTTTAGCTCTCGCGCCGAATTTTGTTTTATGGCTTCAATCGACTCAAAACGGGTGCCACGAAGGGGTAATTTTAGTTTGGGGAAGAGGAAAAAGTCGCAGGGAGCCAAATCCGGCGAATACGGTGGTTGCTGAAGCACGTTTGTTGAGTTTTTGGCGAGAAAGTCAGTCACAATCGTAGCTCGGTGAGAAGGCGCGTTATCGTCATGCAAAATCCATGAGTTGTTCGCCCACAAATTTGGCCGCTTCTTACGGATACGCTCACGCAAACGTTTCATACGTTATGAAACGTAAACGGTAATAATCCTTGTTTACCGTCTGACCCTCTGGAACGAATTCGTAGTGCACCACGCCACGGATATCGAAGAAAACAATGAGCATCACCTTCATTTTCGAGCGGCTTTGGCGTGGTTTATTCGGTTTCGGCTCATTTTTTGCCACCCATTCCGATGATTGCTGGCTTGTTTGCATATCGTACTCGTAGACCCAGGTCTCATCACCAGTTATAATGCGTTCCATGAATTTAGAACCGGAATTACAGCGATCCAGCATGTCTGAAGCAACCTGTTCGCGATGACGTTTTTGAAGAAAATTCAGGTCTTTCGGTACGAGTCGTGCGGCCACCTTCCTCATGCCCAAAATATCAATCAAAATCGTACGTGCGGACTCGTGGGATATCTTAAGATCATGTGCTATCTCTCTCAAGCTGGTACGACGGTTTTCCAGCACCCTTTCCTTAATTTTATCGACGTTATCTTCGATCGAAGCCGTCGATGGGCGACCACTTCACGACCGTCCTTGAAGGCTCTGTACCACTGATATGCACGAGTTTTCGATAGAGCATTATCACCAAAGGCCTTTTGCAACATTTTCAATGCATCGGCACACGAAAATTCATTTGCAACACAAAACTTTGAACAAATTCTTTGCTCAACGTAATCACCCATAGTAAAAATCGGCACGCACTCTGACATCGACTGACTTAATCAGCTGTTGCAAACACACTAGTTGACAGATCCCGCTCAAGCTTGGCATAGTAATTGAGGACAGTGGTACCAACCTAGGAAAAAAATGTTTTACCTGCCTCCTTGTCCCGCCAGATTTAAATCGATAATCCCGGTACTTTCTTGACAGAATGTATGCGTATCATTCGCTATATACAAGATAAACTTCAACCTTTGAATTCGGGAGTTGGCGTTTCGTTCCGACTTGCCTCTTGAACTCATCAGATAGGCGTGGGGTTCAAGCATGGACATGTTGAAAGAGCACCAATCGTTTACAAAAGGTAGTGAGACTAACATTATATCGCTCATTATTCAACTGGTCCACTCCAAGAATTATTGAGTCCGATGTAGCCAAATTTCTTCTTTGAGAATAAGTTTTCTTTTAAAACCATAGTTACCATTCAAGTCTCACATTATTATTAATAGTATAAACCATTGCTGAATTCATAAGTTTCTGAAAGTTATACTTTCATATCAATATTACAGAATAATATCTGGAATTAATTCGCCAGAACCTTTACAGATTTTAATCTAAAAGAATCTCATGAAAACATTCAAATGACTTTAAATTCAGAATTTTATATTCTAACTTCTACAATATATATTGAAACTATATACAAAAAATATAAAATTGATATCTTTATATATAATCAATATAAAATATTTTTCAATGTCTCGGAAAAAACCTTTTTACATCCCGACTTGAAATGTATTAACATAAACTATATGAGTATGTATATTAATATACAAATACAAGAAAATCCACTATTCCAAAATTATCTATAATTATCAAAATAAAGGATCAACTAAAAATAATTGAACGAGAACTCAAACATTTGATAGCTATTTCGGCCTATCTGACCTCATCAGAAATGTATTGAATTCAGATACAAATATATAACAAGATCAAAATTCAACTTACCAAAATAAGATAAAACATGGAACGAATAAACTTGAAGTAAGCTTTAAAGTATCCAAAATAAAACAGAAATGATCAACGTATTGTTACGTATAACCTATAACTATTTGTACTCGAAACACAGAAAAACAATAACAAAACTTATTCACCCCAAATAGGAAGATATAAGGATATCAATTTGATAGTTTTTGTATATAGTTTCAATATATAATGTAGAAGTTAGAATATATAATTCTGAATTTAAAGTCATTTCAATTTTTTTTATTCGAAAGATAATTTTATGACATTTATGTTCATTTCTACTTTATTTCATTTTGGTGTATTATTTTTCGACATGAAACACTTTTGATTCGCCTGAAAAATCTCACAGTTTTAAAGTATCGGGTGATTTTTCAGAGTGATAGAACTTTAAATTGAAATAAAACACACTTAAATTAAGATTGAAAACACACTTAAATTAAGATTGAAAACACACTTAAATTAAGATTTAAGATGATATTTATGTTTTAAAAATAATTTCCGGCATATGTCCACCACGACTAGCTCTGAGAAACCGCATTCGACCAGACCAATTTTGGACCACTTTTCTGAGTAATTCAGGCCTCATTTCATCAATAACACGAGTTATGTTGGCTTCCAAAGCGTCTTTTGTTTCTGGTTTATCAGCATGAACCAATGACTTGACATAACCCCAGAGAAATAATCCAATGGAGTTATGTCGCATGATCTTGGAGGCCAATTAATTGGACCATTTCTCGAAATAATGTTATCGCCAAATCTTTCTTTCAATAAATCAATTGTGGATTGTCAATAAAGCAAAAAAGTGGATCAACTTCAAGCTGTTCTAGAGCACAATCAGCAAACAAACGACGCTTATTATGGTCAAGTGGCTTGAGTTATTGAACCAGTTGGATCTTGTATGGGTGTAGACCAAGATCTTTACGCAAAATTTTCCATGTGGTGGATGCACAGAGTCCAACTTGCTGTGAACGTCGACGAATAGAAAAATCTGGATCATCATTAACACTATGACTTACAGCAGCGATATTTTCTTCTGTACGTACAGTTCTTTGTCTTGTTGTTGTTGTTGCATCGAGTAGAGAAAATGTAGTCCGAAATCTATCGATATATATAAGCTGCTCTGATGGACGATTATGTAAACCATAAATTTCACGAAGTGCTCTATAAGTTTGGCGAATAGAACACTGATTTTGAAAATAAATTTTAACAATTTGTAAATACTCTAAAAAAAACACTCGATATATGTTTCGATTGGATTTTAAAGAATAACAATTTCCATCACCCAAATATGTTCAAAATATAATTCAAAAGGCTTGTTCATTTTCCTCTTTTAAAGAATATATAACACATTCTCCAGAGAAAGAACCTTATACATTCAAACCCAAAATCTCTTCAGTAATTTATTTGAATAAACAAAATAATCATTTAAAAATATATAAAAATACAACACATTTCTGCAACAACTTACCAATTTTGTGATAAGCACGCCCTAAACGAAAATTAGGTTATATCACAGAAATATACAATTTGCGTATAGGCCATGCTCATCCCAAAATCGGTTTGTTGTTGCAGAAATGCGTTGTGTTAAAAATTAGGTTATACCATAGAACAATACAATTTTCGTATAGGCCATGCTTATCCCAAAATGTGGAACTCATGGTCACTGCCGTCACAACGTCAGAACGCCGCCTCTCAATTAAGAGGTAGAAGCTCCCTCTCTCGTAACACCCGCATTCCTTTGAGAGCTTCAAATGTTTGGTATCCGAAAAACGGCATGTTATTAGAACTTAAGGTCTTCTCAAAACAACGTTTAGATTTCATTCAAAAATATTCTTCAGGCTGGTTTTGAAGTCATCGCATTAAAGGTTGGGAACAAATTCACCTTAGACAAGATCAAAAGAGAACCATCAGAAAGCAACATTAACTACCTTAACGACTTATGTCTGTAACGACTAACTTAACGATTTTTGACTACCTTAACGACTTTTGTTCACCTTAACTACAACAAAAAGCAAGTAATATCATTTGTTTGCCGTTGTATCTTTCTGACCAATAAGAATTGGATCTGCTGAAGTAAAACCTAAAGATTCCTGTTAGAGGATCCGCCAAGCAAATGTGTTTGTTTCCAAACTTTTCTTTGCTTTCTTGGTTGTCAATCCTACAAACCCCATCTAAAAAATGGAGTCCACTCACCTTTTACCCCACAATAGTTAAACTCGCCGAACTCTACCGATATTGCACGTATTCGTTGAAAAAATTCTCGATCGCCAGCTTGGACTCAAATCGATAAAAAAGACCACCTCCGCATCGAAGAGGAACCACGGCAACAAAGGGGCCCAACCCGGTGACTCCGTTCTCACGGCTGGCACCACATGACTCAGACAATGAATTTATAAAATAATCATTTATCGTAGGCGGCCTTTGCCTGTGTGTGTGTTCTTTCCAGAGTCCGCGCTCTCGCGTGTGTGTGTGACCATCAACAACAAAAAACCATAACAACTTTACCACAACACACCTCCGTGGTCGTAGACGTCGTGAATAACCCCATACATCGACGAAGATCAGGGTCAATATGTCTCCTAAGTCTCATTGTTTTCGAATTGCAAAATTCCGTATGGCTCGTAGAATACAGGGAAGTTTTTCAAGTAAAGTAAGTGACGAAATACGGATTTAAAAGACATCCAACGATAATCTAAGCAATGGGTGTGGTAAAAAATACGTATTCTCTCCTTATTAGTCTTGAAAGGTTGCGGAAAAAGAAATCCCTAATTTTTTCGCTAGTGGTAATAAATAAAATTCAATTCCCACAAACTTCTTATTGCTGAATGAAAATTGTTTAGCTTAATCATGTTCTACATTTGAACTGATACTGTATGAAAACTCACATAGGTTTTTGTATTATACAGGTATGGAAAAGATAGTAGGAAACAGGAAATTCAATGTTAATCAGGACGTCTGTCCAGTGGAGAAGGGAAGAATCAAAACCTTAGCGTGATACGATGACAATTTCCCATGTTTTTACTGTCTTTTCCACACCTGTTTAAGATCCTATGTAAGCTTTCACACAGTATCAGTTTGAATCTAGTTGAATATAGCTTAACACTAAGCACTAAATATATCAAGAGCATTCATGTTTTCTAAGGGCCATATGCACACATAAGAGAAAAAATAATCTGAAGTGTCGCAAGTAATAATTCTTCGAAGTTAACATTGATCATCAACGTGAAAGATTTAAGTGCTTTCACGGCCACCTGCATTAACAACAATAATGAATGATTATAACATAGGCAGGATTGTCCCGAATAGAAGTAACAGTGGTTGTCGTTGGTTTTTTCAAACTACGTGAAGATATTCAATAGTGATGACCTATTGGTATTTGCATGTTTGTTCAGGAAAATCTTCTGGGAATTCTCGATACTGCCAGTTATTTCGAAAATTCACGAGTCCCTCCTCAAAAAAAGGTTGAACTCATTTCTGGAGAGCAATTCGTTGCTAGGAAATTACAAGCATGGCTTTAGAGAGAGTAGGTCAACTACCACTGCTTTGGTCCACATTATCGAATTCATCATGGAGGCATTGGACGATGCAGATGACGTGATGTTGACGTGCATGGATTTGACTAGAGCATTCGATTGTGTCAATCATGAAAAGCTTCTGCGCAAGTTGGAATGTATGGGCATAAGAGGCACAGCTTTGGATCTGATGAGATCCTACCTTGAAGATCGCTACCAGATAGTAGATTTGGAACGCAAGCGGTCTTCAAGAATGAAAATTAGTACAGGAGTGCCCCAGGGATCGGTGCTGGGACCGACTTTATTCATAATTTATATAAATGATCTGAAACCCTCTCTGCTGATGACGCTTCATTCCTGAATAAAGCGAAGAATAGAAATTTGCTACTGAATTAGTCAGAGGAAACTGTAAAGGGCGCTATAGAGTGGTTCAATGTAAATAACATGAAAGTAAATCCAGAGAAAACACAACAGCTGCTTGTGAGCACAAAGTATCAAAACCTGGAAAGCATTTCAATGCTCGGAGTGTCAATTAGGGCAAATTTAACTTGGAATAAACATATAAATGAAGTATGCCACAAGCTCTCTACGGCATTATTTGCAATACGGCAAATAAAAAGCATACTCACATAAAAAGAGGCAGTACTTGCTTATTATGCACAATTTCACTGCAGAATGACCTACGGAATAATCCTATGGGGCGCATCTTCAGATGCTGGAGGAGTTTTTCTGAAACAGAAAAAGGCCATACGATTGATAGCAGGAGTGGGCCAGACCACTAGCTGTAGACCTCTTTTCAAGCAATATGGTATACTTACATGCTGCTATATCCTTGAATGCCTTATGTATATACACAAGAATAAGAATACTTTCCAAAAACACTCAACGGTTCACAATCATGAAACAAGATCAAGGAATAATTTCATGGCTCCACGTCATAGACTGAAGAGAACACCAAACACACATATATTCAATGGTATGAAAATGTATAATAAACTTCCTCAGCACCTGAAGTAGCTACGTTGTACAGCATTCAAATGGAAAATTAAGATGATTCTTGCTGATTGTATTTTTTATTCAATGGATGCATTTATGACATACCAATTCTAGTCATCAATTAATTTTTGTAATTGTATATAATCGTGTTTATATTAATGTCTAATAATTTTTATATTTTGACTTTAAGAAATTTTAAATTTGACCTAATATTAGTTATTGTTATTAATTAACTATTATTATATTCATATATATTGCTTTTATTTATACATATATGTATATTATCATATATACTATGTGTATGTGTATCATTTAATTAATAAAAATGGTGAGTCAATCATTCACAACACAATTTCACTTTTTTATACTCTTTTTATGAGTGTGCTGTGACTTTATGGGTAAAGAATAAGCATCTATTATAAATCTCTAGATCTGTCACCCCAAAAGTGTATAAAACAGGGTACAATTAAACAAACATGTCGAAACCGAATGTGCGGAACGAAGATACGTCCTTCCATTCGAAAAATCCGACATTCTTCGACATAAGACACGAATCCATCTCAGATCCCAACGTCAGATAATCAGCGCCGATCAAGCCGGCCATAAATCGATGCGCCTCGTCACGGTCTCACATAAATCGGATTCTGTGGCGCCACCGACACGTCAGGGCGAAATTCGACCGTGGTGGTGTCGACGGAACGCGAGACACAGATCTTATCGCGCGCGAGATCGATCGTCTTCGATGATCCCGATCGTTGGCCGCGTCTGTGTCCTGGGGCCGCGTTCCATCATTCGCTCGATACGGGTCGGAATGGTCTACAGGTTTGTCGATTTGTGACTGACTTATTTTATTGATAGAAATGATTTCGTAAAACTGTTCTGTAATGTTCAGCGTACTCTACAGATTTGTAATTCACTTTTATGATCGACAGAATTGATCGTCCAAGCAGATGAACCCATGCTGTTTTTAAGAGTGCAATATGAACATTTGTTAAGAATGAATATTACATTAATATTTGTTCCGATTCATGATTCATGTATCTCATTAATCTCATAATTTTTCTATAATCAATTAGAAAGTTTTTGATTGTCTCGGTCTTTACTTGACGGAAATTCATCTTCAATATAAGAAAAACAAATGTTAACTTCCGCTATATAGCGAAAGTTAACATTTGTTTTTCTTATATTCAATTAGAAAGTTTATTTAATTGATTCGGACCGCTTACAAAATGATTTCTAATGAATTTCGTTAATTTCCCTCTTTTTGTTAGAAGGGCTGGATTTAGACATCTCTAATATTCAGTCTTTGAACAGGTTCTTTTGATACATTATGTTTTATCCTCTCAGTAAACAAACTTGACGTATGTAGCTTCTGCTACATTATGAATTATCCCTATGGTAATCAAACTTGTCGTATGTAGCTTTTGCTACATTATGCACTGTCTCTGGACTTCGCTACACTACGTCAAATTCAGTCCACTAAACCATTCGTAATTAATCATTGCGATTATTTATTTGCAGGTGTTATTCCAAATTACTGAAATGCAAAACACTGCGGTAAACAAACCGTGGTACGATACTATATTAATCGCGGTAATTCCCATCACATTCAATGGTATTCGGCCAACGTGACATCAATAAGCTAAAATGAAATGAAATTTGAAATCACCTTGTTTCCATCACTTTTTAAAAAGTGAGATGGGGCAGATGGGGCTATGGTCCTAGCGCCATACAGTAAATGGCGGCTTTATTTGAATTTTACGTATTACACACATTCAAAATATTGTCCTCATGACACCGAATGACTAAATTACAAAAAATTACCAAAAACACATTTCTTGTAGGTGAATGATCTACTTTTTTGTGGTTCGTATGCGCGATAATGGTGTTGTGTAGTATCATTTGTGGGTTAATTGTCACGAATTCAATATGCGTTTGGAAGCCGTCCCACTCGAACAATTAGTCTATTGGTTAAACGAAGGTGTAACTCAACAAGAAGCTGCTGACCTTTTCCGGGTTTCGGAAAGTATAATTAGTAGAGCGTCTAATCGCAAACATATTAATGGAAGTGCTGCATATACTTATAGGGGTGAAAGAGCAAGAGCTACAACCGTCGCACAGACGAAATCTCTCCTTCACAGCATTCCGAATTCATAGCTCATTTCGGCGAGCTACCAGTAGGATATCTTCTGGCCAAACAATTCGGAAGAGGTTGACAGTTTCAATTTGAGAGTAAGAAGATCCACCGGGTACCCGCCATTGAGTAGGGAGCACCAGACTCTAAAATATCGTTGGACTCTTGAAAATGAAAACTGGAACGCGCACAGATGGAAATCCTGCCTGATCACCGATGAGTTCAGATTTCGTCGATATCAGTCTAATGAGCGAATGTTGGTCTGGCGAGAACGGAGTAAACGGTATAATGAACATTTCAAGACGCCAACAACTTTTTTCGGTGGAGGCTCAGTGTGCGTTCGGGAAGCCAACAGATCCTATTATCTTCATTAATAAAACCGTGATAGCGGTAAAGTATCGTGATTTGATTGAAGAACCGATTATTGTTTCCATTGCGGCAGCCATTGGCGACAATTTCACATTAGTCGATGATAATCCTCGTCGACACTGAGCAAGAATTATCAGCGATCGCATAGAAATTCACGGTATTAACCGTTAATGGATGGGTCCGCTGTCTGTCCAGACCAAAATTGTATTGAACATGTCTGGTCTGCAATGTCACAGCAATTACACCGCTAACCTGGCCCACCACAGACATTACATCAACTGGCCAATGCTTTGATGGACATTTGGCAAAACATTCCCCAAGCTTTCTTTAATAACTTCATTGACACAATGCCAAACAGAGCTAGGGCTGGAGGAGACCTCATCCGATATTAAACTATGATTTTAAGGTGTTTCTAACAGAAGGAACCTTTTTTAAGCCTGCAGATTCCACCAGGATATAACCTTCAATTTGTTTATTTGTCTACCATGGAATTTTAGGTTGATTAATCGTATCAACCATTTATCAACGTTTTGGGCTCTTAGCTAGCAAAATGAAGACATGTAGATAAAATGATTGCTCCCAGCTACGAGTGATTAAAGAGTGAAAACATCCTGCATTTCACAACACTACAACCAAATTCTCGCATTCAACCAAACATTTAAAATTTTCCGGAATCCACGTGGATATCTGACATTCCTGCGCGGGTTAAGAAAGCTGTAAAACAAAAATCGACAACGGTAGTGAAACCGGCGACATCGGCATTCCCCGAATAGCTGGCTAATTGGCGTGTACCGTAGGGCCAGCGATGCCCGAAGATAACGAGTGGAGAATAGTGACTCGGAGGCGCAGCGTATCATTAATGAATAGTAGGCCGATAATGAAACCGAAAACTCGACGGGGAGTCACGTCGAAAGCACCTGTGCCTACTTCCGACGGAAGTCGTCGAGCGCGTAGTCCCGTAACGAGATGGTAGATCGTTGCGATGTGTGGGAGAAGTCGCGAGCGACCTGGTGCTATTTTTCTCAGTTGGAGACTCCTATCTTGCTTCCCGCGAGCATGGTAACCATGTTTGTCTTCAGTGATTTAACATAGACTTGTGTTCAGTAAGGGTTGCTATTTCATCATGCGTTGCTCCAGAGTTTGGACATAGTCCAAATCCCCCTTCACCTATAGCTGAAGGGAATCACAGCATTGTTTGAGATATGATAGGATAGTTCAAGAATGTATCGTAGGATTCTTAGCTTTTCTTCACGTTTGACCGGCCGAGGAGAAGGAAACCTATGTCTAGAACGTAGAAGATTAGAGCACATAAGATAGAAGCGTGTTCCAGAACTGGCCAGTTCGGTGGAAAAAGCACTTCTGATGAACATAACTTCTCGGACTTGTTTGAAGATGGAATAGTTAATTGCCGAAACTCGAGTGACAATAAAATGTGTAAAATATCAATTTATTGGTAGTAAACCATAGTAATTTCTACAACTTGTTTTAACCAAACTCTTTATATTGGACAACTCAGTTAGTATACGCAAATTTAGTTTTTCATCAATATAAAAACAATAATAGTAACATACCACGGTTAGTTCACTGTAGTATTTGCCTATTATTTGAGTATTTTAAAAAAATAGACAATAGCAAATTAATTAATCTCGAGGATTAATTTCAATGGCTTCTAGTGGACTGTATTTTTGATTATTAGCGGTGATTTTGCCTTCAAAGAACACTCTATGTGCGGAGGTCAACAGCTTCCTTTATCTAATAATGATGAACCACAACGATGATGAGGAACTGAAGTAAAACACTTATAACAAAACAAACTAATATATTTTGGTGTCACTGTATATGATACCAAGCTAATGTGATGACAATTACACTACAAACAAGTGTAAGGTGGATTGCTACGTTTACAGCAATCGCGTTAAGCTTGTACAATTACAAACGAACAACATGACTATTCGGAGAATAATGCATAATGTAGCTGCGGCTACATGCGACAACTTTGACTATTACTCGAATAATAATGCATGATAAAGCAAGGGCTACATGCGAACACTTCGATTATCAGGAATAATAATGATTTTACAGTCCTTTCAAAGACTGAACGTTAGAGGTGCTCGATGCACCCCTTCTAACAAAAAGAGGAAAGTTAACGTAATTTATTGGAAGGTCCATTTGGAGGTGGTCTGACTGAACAAATCAAATCTTCTTATTGGTTACAGAAAAATCATAAGAATTATCAAGTAAAGAAGGATAGAGTCAGTTTGTGATTCCGAATGCTGCGTCATGTGAAATTAACAGGCATAAATATATCCAAATCTCTAATTGACTTTCCATGTTTTCTAAGGCCATATATAATAATTAGAAAACCAATAATCTGAAGTGTCGAGTAAAAATAAACAGTTTGAAACAATCTCAAAACTGCTAGATCGCATATCAACGTAAAAGATATAAGTATCGAATGACAAACTAATTTCGAACGACAGGGCCGTCTCTAATGAGACGGAACAATAATTATGGATCTATCTATGATACTTGAAAACACAGAACAATGGTGTGTAGACCCTTCAAACGCTATGAAGAATGAGGCTTATTAGTTAAGAAAGCGGAAACTCAGTATCTTCGGTTTTAAGGAGTTAAAATTAAGGCTCTTGAATTCGATCAACAAGAGACCATAGATGCCTGCAATGAATATACCTGGTATAAAAATTGATGAGGAAGGATGAACAGAGAAAGATATTAAACATTGAATTATGAAAGGAAAACAAGTCTGTCTGAACTCCATTCTTTGATTCAAATGGATATCTCGTGAATAAAAACACATTCTTTGCAATACGGTATTCTTGGATATGGATGCGAAACATGGCAGATTAACAAAACCCTGGAACGTCGACTATTAGCACTAGAAAGGGATTATTGGCGAAGATCTGCAGCAAAATAAATACTCGAACACGTTAAAAATGATCCTATTAGAGAAGTAATGAAACTGTCGACAACTATTTTAGAGGAAATACAGAGACGACAACTAAAATGGTATGGACATGTCGAAAGAATGGGTAAAGAACGTATTCCCAAACAAGTGAAGAAGTGGAGGAAAAGAGGTAGGCTAAAGAAAACATGGATGGGAGGAATAGAACGAGGAATTTCTAAACGGAATCTACGTCCCGGGGATCGGGAAGACCGAATAGGCTGGAGTCTTGGAATCACAAGGCGTGAGACGCTATAAAAACCGAGAATAAAATATATATATTCTGGGACCTGGTAACCTAAAACTTCGATGGAAATGGAAAGTCTTTCTGCTAGAGAGGTGTCTATGGCATTATTGCTTGACACGCTGGGGGCGTTTGTCTTGACTAGGACCCTAGTTTCATCCCGGTGAAATGGAGGGTTAAGTCTTGTTTCCTACCGTAATGCAGGTTGCGCCATTCACTAGACCCATGTGGTGGAAGATCGACCGAATGAGCAAGGGAGTCCGTCGCAGCACAGGTCCTCTCCCTTAAAACTAACATTCTCCACCCTATTGCAGTAAATCTACGGATTTTTCTGTCCAATGGCCGAGTGCGTTAGGTAGCATACTGCGTTACTTCGGGAGGGTGGAGGCTCTCGGGAAGTATTCGTACGATCTGGCCACCCAATTGGTGTTAAACTCGAGAAGACAGTGGTTGACAGTCTGCATGCTGGACTAGAAAGGTATTCCTTTTATCTGTTCGCAGACACTGATGTTCAGGATATCTTGTTTAGCGAGTTTAGCGGGACCGACGTTTCTGGGGTTTGTAAATCTCGACGATACGACTCGTCCGTTGGTGCTTGACACCAGGATCAATTGAAAAACTTCACGAGGGTTCGTGGGTCTTGACCTACAGGCAGGATTGACGGTGCTCGTACTAGGATCAATTGAGGCATCAATCTTGAGACTATCTCAGTTCATGGGACTGCTTTCGGATGGATGGATAAGAAGCCCCTTCGGCGTGTGAGTTGCGTCCCAAACTGACCATGCAGAGCCAGTAGAGGTTGGATAGTGCGTCGCTGCTACCACTCATAAGGTTGTAGGTTTTCGAACTGAAGCCCAAGTCCCGCGACTTAACAAATTACAATTTTAAAATTTATTATGCGGCTCAAATTTGAATTTTTCAACTCCTTATAAGTTATTGTTGTTGCTATGGTATCGTAATTTCTTTCATCCATGAAATCGGTCTAGGCTAACTCGATATCAATACGTACAGTGTAGTATATCCAGAAGATGAGTTTCCTCCGTAGAAGCCCCGAAGTGTACGGGCAGCTTCAGGTCTCTTCCTATCAATTTTTTCCGGTAGCCATTCCAAGTCGACCCTCAACGTACCAGCGAGTAGTTTTAATGAGGATTTATAGTAATTACTGCGTTATACGGAGCGCGACACCTCATAACGAACATAAATATACATTTTATGAAAAAACTCGCTCGCCTTTCTATTAGTGCCGGTTTGGGAATTAGCAACGAGCTGAGAATAATGGAAAATTTATGTGGGAGAAATCCAAAGGCACACGATTCACGGGATTCCAGACTCGTTAGCAGCCGCTTTGTGTTGATTTTTTGCCCTCAGACTGCTCATTCTGATAGATGTGTGCAGGAAGTTGCCATTGTCTTTAATGCGCGCATACGTTCACGTGCAGGTCTGGAATGCAAGAATTTTAATCCTAATGCGATTGAGGAAGTCCGGCGCTTTGAAAAAAGTTCAAGGAAATCTACGACCATAATATTTCTCACACCTTTATTGGCCAGCTGGTCCATCCTTAAACACGCTAGAGGCCTGAAACTTTCAGGGAAGGTTTGGGATCGAAATATCTCGGTTGAGAATGTTTATGGTCAAAATCGGTTGAATAGTTTCGCAGTTACGAGGGGCGTTCAATGTATTCTCGGTTTAAGTATGATAGAAAACTCAGAAAATCTTGGAAAAATTCTATTTTTTCAATACATTTGTTAAATTGAGAAATAAGCTTCTCTAAACCTTGGAAAAATATTCTTACGCCTTCTCCTCAAAATAGGTATAAATCTTCAGTTCTTCATCGTCCAAAAATCGCTTTCCACGAAGATTTTTTTTTATCTTTGGAAATAGGTAGTAACCACTTCAAAGTAGAAGAATCAATTAACTTACCCATATGACCTTGTGGAATCTCTGTTTGATCAACATTAAAATTAGGTACATTTAAAATACAAAGTAATCTTTGTTCTATGTTCAACACAAAATTCACACAAAGTTTGTAAGGCACTTTATCGTCTTAGTTAAACCACTTGATATTTGTATAATGAATTTTTCATTTAAAAACCTCATATTATTATGTATTATATTATAAATGAAATAAAATAATAAGAAGCGAATTTTTAAGAAGGAACGGTTTTTTACTTGATAGAAGAATTATCACAAAATTTGAACATCAAAACAGATTAAATCTGTTGTCTTCTACAATTTTAATTTCAAATAATTTTTTTGAAGAAACTTTAAGAATTAAATTAATGTCTTTATTAGCACTGCTCATATTTAATAGACGTATAAAATCAAAATTCATCATACAATATCAAATGGAATTAAGAAAAACCAACGAATATAAATTGTCAATTGAAATTAAAATGTAAATAAGCAAACATTTCTTGTTTCGTTCCAGGCATGCGTACTGAACTCTTCAGACAAACGTACGAAGCCCTGTTTGTTACAAAATGTATTGTTTTCTGATCCTATATTAATGAAAAATAACTCTTTCTCAAAAATATAAAACATAATTTCAAGAACTTCTCAAAAACTAATTTATTTGCAATATTCAATATATTTAAATAAATTACTTCAAAAAATCTCCAAACATGTAGCACATCCTCAAGAAATAATTAAAATTACGATAAGATCAGTTCAACTTTACATATAAAAAATAATAAAATCAATTAAACAATGTATAGACTTACCGAGTGCCATCTTAGAAATACATGATCTTCAAAACCATGTAAATAGATACATTTATATCCAAGGTACTCTATGTTCCATGTTCACAAAAAATCATACAAAGCTTATAAGGCACTTGGTCTTAGTTAAAACCATTCAACACTGTATAATGAATTTCTTTATTTAAAAAACCTAATATAATTATATATTATATATAAAATAAAATAAGAAGGAACGCTTTTTTACTTGATAGAAGGATTATCACAAAATTTGAATATCAAAACAGATTTAATCTGTTGTCTTCTACAATTTTAATTTCAAAAAATTTTTTTGAAGAAACTTTAAGAATTAAATTAATGTCTCTATAAGCACTGCTCATATTTAATAGACGTAAAATTCATCATTCAATATCAAATGGAATTAAGAAAAACCAACGAATATAAATTGTCAATTGAAATTAAAATATAAATAAGCAAACATTTTTTGTTTCGTTTGTTTGTTTTTCGTCGTATAAATGTACCTATTTGCATGTTTTTCAAGATCATATATTTCTGAAGATTGCACTCAGTAAGTCTATACATTGTTTAATTGATTTTATTATTTTTTATATGTAAAGTTGAACTAATCTTATCGTAATTTTAATAATTTCTTGAGGATGTGCTACATGTTTTGAGATTTTTTGAAGTAATTTATTTAAATATATTGAATATTTCAACTAAATTAGTTTTTGAGAAGTTCTTGAAATTATGTTTCATATTTTTGAGAAAGAGTTATTTTTCATTAATATAGGATCAGAAAACAATACATTTTGTAACAAACAGGGCTTCGTACGTTTGTCTGAAGAGTTCAGTACGCATGCCTGGAACGAAACAAAAAATGTTTGCTTATTTATATTTTAATTTCAATTGACAATTTATATTCGTTGGTTTTTCTTAATACCATTTGATATTGTATGATGAATTTTGATTTTATACGTCTATTAAATATGAGCAGTGCTTATAAAGATATTAATTTAATTCTTAAAGTTTCTTCAAAAAAAAAATTTTTTTTGAAATTTAAATTGTAGAAGACAGCAGATTAAATCTGGTTTGATATTCAAATTGAGCGAATTTTTACTTGATAGAAAGATTATTGTAAACTTTGAATATCAAAACAGATTTAATTAAACATATGCAGTACTTATAAGACATTAATTCTAAAAGTTTTATGAATACAATTTTCTGAAATTAAAATTCTAGGAGACTAACAGATTAAATCTGTTTTGACTTTCAAAGTTTGTAATAATCCTTCCATCAAGTAATAAATCTTTTCTTATTATTTTATTTTATACTCACCTATTGCTGTTAGTGACATCTACACATAGTCCAACTCAGAAATCTCTAAAATTGTTCACAATTTTTCAATAAATCATCTGATCTTAGCATGGTTAATCAGTTTGAAGAAAAGCGATTGAAGGATGAAAAATATTATTGCTTTAATTCTGAAGCGTTTTATCCGATCGCTGTGTATATTATGAACGAGGCATCAGGTCCGTAATTAGGACTAATGAACATTGTAATTTAAAATATTACCTAATATTGTAACAATTTTTCTAGGCTGTGCATGGTGAATCAATTCATTTTGGTGAACTTCATATTTTTAATTTCTTTTACGCCAATTTAGTGAATATTCCATTTAATGTGAGTATCTGTAACCACATTCCTTCACTTGAATAAAATGATAATGAATCATTAAATCTGAATTGTCATCCTAATATAATTTGTCAAAGCTAAACTAACTGAAACCGCCTGAAGAATTCCTCCAAACGGTTTTCGATACTAAATCGCCTATCGCGAAGGCCCCATCTCGCTTAGGTCAAAGCTTTTCGTGGCCGTGACGTCGTTACAGGCCGGATTCGTCATCGGTCCATTTTCGAACATCTAGGAGCTCCCGGTCACCCACCATACCATTTCCGAATAAATTTCCGTTTTTATGGAGCGCGTTAGGCCCCTACTTGACACGTTCCGTTTGGGCGTATAACGCTCTCGCGCTATAAATCAATCTGGACGCCCGGGCGTATTTGCGAAATCGCGGTTGGCGGTGATTTGTGCGAGCCGCCATGTTTATTAATATTAATTGTTACGTTATGTCGGTCGTGGGACATACGCGGTTTTGTGGGAAGGACCACCGACGCCCCATATCCGTACCTTGTAGTTTAATAGATGTTTAAATGAGTTATTTGACTTTATTACTCTGAATCACAAACGACACACGTGTATATCGTAAGTACTCGGAAATGAACAGTTTGAATTGCAAATAGAGTTTACGGCGGCTTATACAGGGTGACCCACAAAGTTCATCTAGTGCAAGAAGTGAGGCCTCGTGACCATCTGATGAGTTTCCACTTCGCTCAACGGGCTAATGAATCGTAAATGTCAAGGTTTAACCTTTCTAATTAACTCACGAATGTGAAAAAATATTCATAAATTTTTTATTTATAGCCGATCAAAAATGCAAATCTTAAATGGCTCACCCCTTATAGGGGGTCGAAAATGCGGGTAATCCCTTCTGCCTGCCCGATTCCGCGGGGACACGGCGAAGTCCCCAAACAGAAAGACCGGAAACGATATAGGACACCTGTCAACAACTCAATCTTGAACAAACCAACCGGAAGAAAAACCGCATCCACTGCTCGTCTTGGCTCGTGTCCGCGGCCAATCCATTCAAGAAGCCGCCGCGTTTCCGGCCCGGTTGTACCAACCCAACAGTAACGAAAAATCACCACGGCGCGTAATGAGCGTTTGAGACAATGAACCTGCGACCTGCTGCCGCCGTTCTTGGACCGTACATCACGTTCCTGCCACGGTGCTGCCCCTTGGATAATGCAGCAGTGCGTGCACCTGCTTAGGCAGCGTCCCGTTCTGCTCCTCTGGTCTGAGACGTTATGGTCCTACGCATTGGATTCTTACATTTTAATTGTTGGTATGTTGGGTTATTATTCCCTATCTGTTGGAGTAGGCACGCAACGTAAAATATGAACTTGAAGGAAAATAAATGCAAAAGACTGAACATTTTGAGTGCAATCGTCTAAAGTATTCACGTACGAAACTTTCCAAATATTCATGAAAATACTGGAACCACTATCTCAGTTCTAATAACAGAAAAACATGATGACGAGCGTTTGAAGATTCTGCATGAGACCTGGAGCTAAACTTCTTGAAATGTTTAGAAGTAAACCAATTGAGGAATTCTGGGAATTCACTGAATGAACAAACAGAATTATCGAGTTCGCCTCTAATGGGTTCATTCCTGTGGAAATCCGATGGTTTTTTCAAAAGTAATAACTTCATTGTACTCTGAATCCATTTAAATATTGTATGTTACCACATTTTTGACTAGTTGTTTAAAAACATTTAAATATGCTACAATGAAGTTAAAGACGTCCTATGCTCAATTCATAATAATAAACAGAAAGCAACATATACACACATTGTCAAAAGTCTTGGCCCCCCTAAGTTTCCCAAGAAATAAACAATCTATCGCCTGCAAATGAGATGAATATTTTAGTCTATATCAACTGCAATATATTTGATAGAAAATCTTTGTTTGTTTCCCTTTGCTTTATGCAGGATGAGATAAAATACTGCTCAATACGTCTAGGCATCCTACGAATCAAGTCATTAATGAAATTTTCAGGTATATATTTCCATTCTTCCTGAAGGAGTCACCGAATCGTGACTCGTTCAAATAAAATACGTTGCGCCATTGTGATAAAAGCCAGTCTTGGTGGTGTTCTGCCGACGTATAGCTCTATGTCCAGGTGATAGCAGAGGTACTCTTAAAGATCTCCTTGTCTTAAATTTGAGGAATGCAGCACCTTATGGTACTGGTTGAGACTACCCGTCTATAGGTTACTTCGAAGGGCTGTTACAGATACCGTTCGATTCCTTCGAGAAAAATTGGCGATATAATGGTCTATGCGCCTTGCTTAAGTCCGTGGAATATTCAAACGTTGCGGAATCTGGTGGTTCGACAAAGCTTCTTGATGTAGGGTCACTATTCTTGCCCGGAATATTCTCAACATTAACTCGTTATTCGCTGAAAACCGATTAACTTCGAATACATCTGTATTCTCCCGAACAAGAAACATTTTTTGCTGGTTTACTGTTTTCATTTAAGTGATAAGATAGTGAAGATTCAACACACAAAACATTGTCATACTACATTCAACAAGTTGAGAGTTGATAGGGGGGCCAAGACTTTTGACAATATGTGTATGTGTTTTATTGAATTACTATTGCAAATTAGCTCATAAACTCCAAATTTATTTTCTTCACTTGTTTAATCTTAATCGCTTTTGACAGCGCCTACGACAGTCGATGTTGAGGAAGTTCACAAAATTCTATGGTTTCCTGTAATAAACTATATCCTAATATTCTGTGAAAAGAACTGAGACGATAAGTTTAAGTAAAATTGATATTAAAGAGGAAATCGCTAGGTAACTTTAAAAGAACATAATATTTATAGTAAATGGAAATAATTTCAAACTGACATCTCATGTATAAAACACAAATTTGGAAACGCAGTATTGTTACAATATTCAAGGCGAATGATAAAACAAATTTTGAAAGAAATATTGCTCATTGTATTCAAAATGGACTGTCATTCGTTAGATTTATTATCCTGCATAGTTGCAAAAAGAACAGTTTACGTTCTTTCCTAATGTCAACAAATTCGTTTTACCACATTGACCAACCATGCGCATAATCAAATTGAATGAAAGGGATAGGAATATGCTAATAGAATAGCGTTGATACGCGTTCCCATAGTAACATGTTCAATTTTATGTTCTATTGTGAATGTCACTTTGAGATCTAAAATTTTGACGTGCGTTGAATTCTATGTCAAGAGATCACTGTCAAATGAAGTTTTTTTATCTTTAACGTGAACTACTTTCGTTTTCTTCACGAGTGGACACCTAAATTACCTTCTGTTGTTTTCAACACGTGCCCTTTGTTTTCTTCGACTTGGTTGAATCGAAATGAAAGACAGATGCGAATTTTGGACGACGCGTTATGGATCTGTGGTTCGGTCGGTAGGCTGCGTTCCTAAACGTCTGTTTTCGACCCAGCCTGTCGCGAGGCAGCACGTGACAGTCATCGACCACCTGTCATCTGGAGTTGATAGGGGACACCTGTCGATAACACAATGCGTCTACTCTTGAGCCAATTTACGGGCGAGATTCCGTTAAGAGGTTGATGAAAATTAACAGTATGCTTTTTTATTTTATTGAGTTCAAATTGGAATCTACAACAAGCTTTCGATTAGTCTTATTGATCACAGGTGGGAGAGCTCCTTAATTTCTGAACCAAGCGACTATTACATATCTAAAATTTTGTTTATTTGCATAAAAATTGATTATTATAGGGGACCGGAAAGTAGTGCGTTTCTGCACATGTCGATATTTAAGGTTTTTGTGACTTGTTCACTTCTACAGAATTAAACATCACCTTTTTTTAATATTTTGGGATAAAATGGCCAAATATCAGAAGAGCATATTCGGCATTGTATGCTTTTTCGAAAGGTTGTGCAACAGTTGCGACCAAAAACTCGTTCGTAAATGCCAAAGATGGTTATCTAGGTTCAGATCCGGTAATTTTGATCTCTCTGACTCCTAACGATCAGGAAGACCAACAACATTAGACAATGACATGCTAATGGTAGAAGTGGAAGCAAATCCATGTCAGACAATCGAGAAACACTCAAGCGTTCCAAGAGCATTTGCAGAATATTGGAAAAATAAGCAGGTCCCCCATAATCTGTCCGAAAAGAACAAAGCCAATCGATCCATCACATGCAACGTATTGCTTCATCGGCACCATACAGTTTTTTGATCGCTTGATCAAAGGGAAACAAAAAATGGGTTCCATATGGTAATCCAAAACCCAAAAGGCAGTGGCACTCTTTTCTATAGTTCTAGGTTACTACGATGATGTCTCTACTTTGTGGTATAAATTTAGGCCATAGAATATATCAATTGTCATTGATAAGGGATATGTTCCACTAGAAGCCTTACAAAAAATAAATGAAGTAACAACAAAAAGTAGCTGATGAAACTGTTCAATATCATCATGTATACTGAAGTTTGGAAAATAAAGGATGAGTTCATTTAAAATGCTAGCTGAACGTTTCTCAAATATGATATTGTTTGTTCCCTTTTAAGCCGGCACCCTCCATTACGAATTCCGTTTGCGGACCCTCCAAATTCGATCCTTATCTGCCCGCAACACGCCTCTTACGTAAAGCACTAATTTCCAGACACTTCCTTCTTGAGGACCGCGAAATATCACCTGCCTGTCGTCCCATATCTCTATCTACGAAAAAAAAAACAATGCGGTCGTTTGTTCGGGGGTTCCGACATAATAAAATTCAAAGGGGGCGCACGCACGCCAGCCATCCCCTACGTATAGAGGACGATAAAGGAACGTGCGCAGAAATTCGATAAGCTGCATCCGTCCTCCGGTGCATCAACATCCTGTCTCTTCGAGAACGGATAGAAGTACCACGTGACGGAAATTTCGATGACGCCGTATGCTGCCGTGAATTGTTAAGGCTGCGGTCACTGCTATACGGGATGTTCACGAGGTTTTTGGAGGCTACCAAAAAGGGGGATTTTTTACTTGATACAAGGCTTTTTAACAAATATAATTAACATTCATTACACACTAGTATACACTACTTACGAAATCGTACTTTCACATAATAAAAGACTAAAAAGAAACATTGAAAATTATCGCCCAATCATGTCAACTGTTTACAAAGTGTCCTTAAAAATGATCTTGGAACGAATAGCCAATATTTTGGATGAAAATCAAGCTGGATTCGGAGCTGGCTACTCAACTATAGACCACATATTCACTGTAACCCAGGTCATTCAAAAATACAAAAAATACAGCAAAAACTTGTACCCAGCATTTGTAGATTACAACAAGGCCTTTGATATGGTGCATCATACCTATCTTATAAATGCTCTAATCAATCAAGGTATACCAGAACCATACATTCAAATCCTGCAACAAATTTATCACAATGACTCAGCAAAAATCAAACTTGAAAATGAGGGAAAGATCTTTGAAATCGAAAAAGGTGTACGTCAAGGAGACCCCATTTCCCCAACGGGCAAATATTCAGAAGCATTGCATGGGGAAACGAACAAGGCATCAAAATTAATGGGAAGCATCTATATAATCAGATTCGCGGACGATATTGTCCTCTTTTCAGAAAGCCAAGAAGAACTTCAACAAATGCTGAATGACTTGAATACTCATAGTAGAGAAGCTGCAAACCAAAACTGAAGTGATGACAAACAGTAAAGAAAAAGAAATAAAAATGAATGATAAAACCATTGACTATATTCAGGAATATTCTTATCTTAGCCAGATCGTTTCTTTTACAAATCGTCAGGACAAAGAGATTAAGAGAAGAATAAAAAACGCTTGGAGTCAGTACTGGTCACTTACGTTTATCCTTTAGGGTGACTTTCTCTTGAATATCAAGAGGGAAGTGATGAACATGAGGGTACTGCCTGTTCTAACACATGACGCTGGAACTTAGTCCCTGACTTTAACACAAAAGTTAAAAGTATGGCAAAGAAGAATGGAAAGAAGTTCATTAGGAATCAAATTAAAATACCTAATGAGAAATGCAGATATCAGATGAAAAACACAAATAAAAGATGTAGGCAAAGAACTGTTCAAGAAAAAGTGGACTTTGGCTGGCCATGTAGCAAGGATGTCAACTGAAAAATAGACCAAGTTGATGTAGGAATGGTATCCAAGAGATGGTTGAAGAACAGCATTATGAAAAACAAATTCCAATAAAAAATGCCCAACATAAACTTAAGAAATTCTTCGAAACAATCTCTCTTCAAAAAGCTTCTTCAAAAAACCTTCAAAAATATGTGGCACATCTTCAAAAAAGTGATTTGAAGTTCTGACAATCTTCAGTCCACTTTCATGCCAGCAAAATGAAAAGAATCAATAAAAGTAGCTTTCATACTTACAATGACCTCGTGGCATTTCAAACTAAGATAGAATTCAAACGATTTCCATTCGCATTGTATGTTTGTCCACAGAAAATACACACAGGTTGTATAAAGACCCATTTATATAATTTGTCTCTATTCAAAACACCTTGAACTTTTTCCGTTGTATTTTTTAAGCGGTAAAACATAAGAGGATGATTAGGACATTTTCCCTGGTTTGCTTCATATTATTAATAAAAATAAAAATCTTATAAGTTTTTCAAGACACATGAATATGCATAAGACAAGTCAATGCAGTGGTTGCAAACAGAAAACTGACAATGTAAAATGCAAAATACGATATAAGATATAACTACTTATGAATGTATAATGAATAATACGCAATTCATACGCAAAGATATCTATAAATCTCGAATATTCCCCAACACTATAATAAATCTTTCGTTGAAGAAGTAACTTAAATTTATTCTTGAAGATTTTGTGACTCGAGTTTTTATAAATCGATGGCAAATGATGTACGACGTACATAGCAGATCCTTCAAAATTCTTAGTTGTTTGATAGTATACTAAGTATGTCTCGTACCATAGCTGTAATGAGTCGAGTTCTTACTGATCTAATCAAGATTTGTTTTATGTATTATACATTGAAAACTTAAAAATATAAATGAAGGGAGAAGCTCAAGCTGAATCAACGTGTCAGAAGGGTTCACAGGGGAGGTCTACCGACGACAATTGATGCGTTTGGGCCGAGCATTGCGAGAAAATCGGCCTCAATATGCCGACAGAAATTTGGCAGCGTATCAATGTACGGCCACCTGTTGAGTCACCCGTTAAAACGTATGTAGAAACGTTCAAATGGTGCTAACCCATCCACTGTACAGCCCACACTTTGCTCCTTCCGATTACCATCTCTTCCGATCGATGCAACATAGCCTGGCTGACCAGCACTTCTCCAATTACGATGCAGTCAGAAAACGGATCGATGCATGGACAGCGGCCAAAGAGCTGGCTTTATTTCGCGATGGGATCCGTCAGTTGCCAGAAAGATGGGAAAAAGTAGTGGTTGGCGACCGAGAATACTTTGGACGCATGTTTTTTATATTAGGAAGTAGAAAATATTGTTAGTTTTTAACTAGAAAAACTTTGAACTTTTTTAAGATGTCAAACAATGGCCTGAATACCAATTAGTTAACTACATAATTGAGTTACAACCGCCCATGAAAGTCAATCCTTACATCCCTTGATCCCTTGATCCTTTATTTTTTCTCGTACTTCGATTTCCTCCCTGCTTGTGCAAGACGGAACGTGTCCGCGTCTCCTGAAATAGCTAAGACAAACAAGCCGCTATTTGGCAAACACGAGAAACACATGGGCGTCTGATATTTGTACAAGACACGTGCCCCGACCCTGTAGCACCCCTTAATCTACCCTAAGATGGGGAGGACCGAAGGCAGGTGCGTCTAGATACCTCTGAACCTTCTGTTATTTGAATATCATCTGGCAAGAAAGATATTCTCCAAACACGCCCAGTTAATACTTTTCGTCAGACTTTTATTCGAAACGAAATTAATACTGCGAAGGTGAGAGTGATGGTAGAATCGAATACTTACGCCTAAGAACTCGCGAACGTTGATTCCGAGCATACACTTTAAGATTGTTCCAGTTAGGGCGTTAGGAATTTGTAAGGTTACAGTAAAACAATCTGCAACTTTTAACACCTAAACGACGTATCGAAGTAATTAAAATTTACCATCAAAATTAAGGCTTTCTGAAGATAGGTAAGGATAATGTACAGGTTATGGTCCGCACGATAGGACAAGTGAATGAATAATTATTGGAACTGTGAGGCTAAGTGTTTGAGATAATTCAAATTATTCTTGAAAAGGTTCTCCGCATTTGACATTATAATCCAAATAACTCTTATACATCTTTCTCGTGTTTTAATCTGGGGGATTCTGAAGAAGGTTTGAGGTTTGCAGGCATATGCAACTAGCTCAAGAACTGAAGTCCAATGATTACACATGATTTCGTGCCGGGGTATTTTGAGACGATTTTATACAAATTTTGATACCCTGAATTGGAGTATGGCTTTAGTTTTTGACCAGGAGCTTGAATTTCAAATGTATTACATTTGAAATATACACACATCGTCAAAAGTTAACTAAGTTATTCAAAATGTAATCTTGCGTGATGATGCGAAACGATTGTTGTAAACATAACAATAAAAATTTGTGAAAATCAGAATAACCTTATTTAAATATTGTTTAATATGGATTTTCACCAAGCAAGGACTAATTCCATTCAATATCCAAATCCTTCACTTTAGAGACTATATTTATTGAACAATTAGCGATATGATAATTGAAAGTTATTGAATCACGATTCCTCGTGAACAAGATTGCTCCACATTTGTCCAAGTTGAGAAAAAAGTCATTTCGGTGGCAGTAGTTACTAAGGCGGGCAAGATATTCCTGCATAAGTAATCAGTCTGAAAACCTTAAGATTATCTGCGTATAGAAGAAATCTAAAGTGGTGAAAATATTTAATGATGTCGTTTATTTACAAAATGAATATCAAGGGACCCAGATGGGAACCCTGAGGAACACTGTCCTGAAGAGAGAAACTAAGCTCATAGGCTCGTTACAGTCAATTTCTCCTTAACATCTTGAAGGAAGAATAAATGGAAGAAGATCCAAAAACCGCCCAGAATCAATTACTTCAAGGACATCAAAGAATGGTTGAATTTTGAATCCTCCTGTCATATGAAAAGATGCGCGAGTGGCAGGAATCAATGGCTGTAGCGACAAGGCCTAGCCTTTAGAAGATGATGAATATGACAGAAAAACTTGAGCTCGATTAGGCTAATGCCCCGTCTCCACGATCGATATTCACGTCGCGAAACCTCCCGGTTTCGCGTCGCTCAAAAACCATCAACGCGAGCAGGCATCAAGATCAGGAGCGCGCATTCCGTCCCGTTACCCGAAAAACTCAAAAATGACGATTTAACGCAGTCGTCGTCCTTCGTTTTAGTCGTCGCGTTTTTATCGCGACGCTCTATGGTTAATTCATAGAGGCGCACTTATGGAAGATGGCCGAGTTTTCGATCGACGTGACATCGCCCATTCATAACGATCTGTGCTGTGTGTTTTTTCAGGTTCGAGGGTATTTCTTTGTCTCTTTGTCGTCTGGGCGAGGTGGACCACGGGATTGAATATAAATCGAATGATTATCTCGCGGGAGTTGGGCGTGTGGAACACCCTTATCGATCTAGGGACTGGTTCATAGAAGGAAAGTAAATGCGATGTCATTTCGATACGATATTTGTTTTCTATGACGGAGGTCTGTTCAATATTGAATCGACATGGGATTCCAAATACTGTGGGCTAGTCTCGGCAATATTTCACGAAAATTCTTCTGGTTTAGAGGTTATACTCAAACAGTAATAATGTAGTGTTTCGAGTTTTATTAGGAGTATAAATAAGTTTCTGCGGTTTTTTTTTTCCAAAATGAAAACTTGGTTATACATTCAAAGTTCAAAGTATTACCCGTCGCTAGCCTCTAATTTTTCATACCTTTTTGGCGGATATAATCGCGAAAAAAGCCGACTCTATAACCGCTATCCATGCATCGATTTATTTTTTGACTTCATCGCAATTAGAGAAGTGCTGGTGAGCCAGGCCATGTTGCATCTATCGAAAGATAGATGCAACATGCAATATAAGATTGTCGTGTCTGTCGGCGTATTGCGGCTGTTTTCTTGCAAATGCTCGGCTCAAACTCATCCATTGTAAACAAAAAAGGAAAATTGTCGCATCTAGGGCTGTGAAAATCCTCATGTAACTGCTCAGAGACCATTACATCCACAAAAAGTCACTGTATGGTGTGCAATTTGGTCTGGTGGAGTGATTGGCCCTTACTTCTTTGATCAATTCTGATTGCTATAACCAAATGATTACCGTTTTTTTGTCTGAAATTAATGATATGGAATTGGAAGAGATGTGGTTCCAGCACGATGGTGCAACAAGCCTGGCTTTATTGCATGAAAAATTCCCAGGACGCGTAATTTCTCGTTTCCTACTTACCATGCCATTTGAATACGCGAATTTGCATCTTTAAAAACGCACGTGCACCAATCGAATTGCGTGCATATTCCGAAATCAAATAACGATCGGAACGATCCATAAGAAACCCGAAGACAATGCTGGCCGTCCGCACAACCGGAAAACCCAGAATACCAAAACGACTAGGCAGATTTCCTCCGATAAGTCACCTCTCCGTACGGCAGGAGGAAACGATTCATTGAATAAAATCCAGCCGCATCCGGCCGCCCGGTCTTTGTCTCGGCGCGTAATTGTCATTCATCGAAACGCTCACCTACGCCACCTTCGCGATTCCGCGGCGTGGAGGAGGCATCCGATCCGAGCGGGCCGCGATGCCTCGGACGCGCATGCGTATATACGCATATACGCCGCTCGCGTATATACGTACTCGGAGTAATGTGTGTGTATGAATGAATGGATGGTAGATGTAGTGAGTCACGGGGTTTCGTAATGAATACAAAACGTCGCACATATTTCGAGTGTGAATGGATTAAAGCCGATCCTCGTTTGTTTTCGTCTCGGGGCATCGAAGAATGCCGCATTCTTGACGTAATCTCCTGTCGAAAATCGGCAGTGCGGTTTCCGCTTGAAAGGCGCAGATAAAAAACCGATTTGGAATGTGCGTGAACTCCTTGCCCGCGGCGAATTTTTGAAATTTTATAAGTTCCGAGTTTACCGCAAACTTAGAAATAGGAAGTGACTCACGTGTTGAATTTCTGAAGTAATTTGAATATGATAACAGAACATGTCCCCTCGATAGAATTAATTATTATCATAGATGAGAAAACCCTATTGAAATAAAGGAGTTGATTAAAAGTATAAAACACACTTTTGGTTGGGACAACTTTGTTTCATTTGAAGTTTTTTCTAAACTTGCCAGCCGTTCTTTGAAATATACTATGCATATTTTTAAAAATGTCATCCAATTGTATCAGGGTGCCATAGTATGACACAATTCTTTCATCCCCGAAAAGTTTTAATGATGAATTAAATTTCATCACAAAAAGCAACTAATAACGGTTATTCGCCATCAATAATAGACGGATGATTACAAGAAAACAGTATGCAATTCCCTTTAAGTAATATACCTTCAGTTAAAAACTGAAAAAACCTTCGGATATCTCAGCTACTAGGGTAAACCATATGTACTAATACACAGGTACCTCAATATTAGAGATACTAGCATAGTCTTCAGAACAAATAATAACTTGGCAATATCAAACTTTCTGTCAAAACACGAATGACAGAAGTGTCACCCGAGTTGAAATAACCACTACTTCAAAATGCTAGCTCTAGATTACTATAATAATCGAAGGTAGGTGATATTTCGTCAATAATAAGTTGAATTCTACGTATGCACATCATCTAATAATATAGAAACATGAATTTGATGTGACTCTGACGAAGTCCTTCAAGATGGAAGAAACGTACGTTAGAACTATTAAAATAGAGTAGAAATAGAACCATGGAGTTCACTGATGAATCAATTATTGCTTTTTAACTGAATAGTTTTTTTTTCAACTTCTGGTAAATTAATTTGAGAACGGAACACACTGACGGTGCGTGTTTGAAAACGTCCTTGTTATTCATCAGGGACGTTCATCCGAAACAAGCGGGACCGAATTTTATCCCGATCCTGTCATGTCCACTCCATATATCGTCGCCCCTCGGTGTCTTCCGTCGCATATCAATACCCAAATACCTGTGCCGTATATATCAGTATGTACAGCGCGTTCGTTAACGCCGAGGCGGTGTAGAACGGCAGCAACCTTGATCTACGACCGGGAGCAGCGGGCATGGTCCTTCGCTCCGGATGGCCGGCCGTGTCACCGTGAGGGACATATTTGTATTCATAACATGGGAGGCATGGGTGCAGCGCGTTTGTCACTTGTTATCATATCATCGGCGCCCGGGCTGACAGATAAGACGCATCCCTCTCTCTCGTTTATTGACCGACCAGGCCAACTTGACATGGGCTTTCTATGATAATTTGAAGGCTATAAAGTAATTTTACACAAAGTACGCAATTACATATTCTACGAACGTGTACTCATTATTTTGTTTATTATTTCAAAATATGTAACCGTATGATTTGAATGCAGAGGGGAAAATCAAACGTTAACATATTGAAATAAGTATTAAGTTTCCCAATGACCCCGATATATTTTTAAAATGTCACGAAAAACGTTTTTAAAATGGCGGAAATGTAACTAACTATCTTACAGGTGTATTCAAAGGATGGGCCATCTAGAGTTTGCATCCTGAAGTGGGGGTTATTTCGAGTCTGTCATTCGTGTTTTGACAGAATGTTAGTTTAATATATGACATTAACGAAATGAATTGATTCACGCTTGAACAAAACTGGGAAATATTTTTGAAAAATGGTAAATCTTCTATCCAAACTCTTAGAAATTCAATCTTCAGTGATCAATCAATTTCTGACTGAAAGATTCATCCAAGTCACAATCAAAAATGACAGATCATGTCCATTTACACCGAAACAAGGCCTCCCACAATGCTCACCCCTATCGCCATTTCTACAATTCAATGAAATATAGGTGCTGAAGTACGAGAGCGCAAAAATACCCGTTAGTACCTGGCCCAGTTGACCATCCCCAGATCCTGCAGCATCTGCCGTTTAGATGTGTTGACAGATAGACGACAACTACAACATCGGGTTGACGTTAATAATTATTTTATTCTGCACAGAGTCACCTTTATCTGTGGCCCTATCTCAGTCGATGTGCGCACCACCGAGAAAGGGCAGTAATTTGGCGTTTTTAGGTGACGTCTTCTATCGCCTCGATTGATCTATGGTCGGCAATGTCGCCAACACGCGAATTCGAAAAACGATAATACGTTTTTTACGGTTTTTTCTGTTACTGCCGAGGGGATATTTGTTTGTTCACTGTTTATGAGTCGCGTTTTCATTTATTTGGAAGGTAGTGAAGTAGAAAAAGTTTGATCAGAAATTAAAACACTTCTTATAGATATCTTCATGCCCGACATATTCTCAATTTGAAATTATCGATGAAAATAAACTTTTGGTGTAGATACGCGGATGACTTACTTTCTCACATTTCTGTAACATTCAGATAACCTAGTAAATTTCTAAATTACTCAAACACTACCTATTCATTATATAAAGGGTGAGCCATCTAGAGTTTGCATTTTGGTTATTTCGAATGTGGCAACACTTGTGTCATTCGTGTTTTAACAGAAAGTTCGTTAAATATTTGACATTGACGATATGGGACGTTTTACGCTTGAACAAAACTGAGCAATATGAAAGTTATTTCCAAATTGATGAATCTTCTATACAAACTGTTAGAAATTTACGTGAAAAATTCAATAGAAATGAAATGCCCTCACGGCAAGTTATGAGTTCGTGAAACTTTATCGTTATTTGATAAAACAACCTGTTTACGTTCTTGTCCAGTGGGCACACCTGAAAACATTGCTGCTGCTCAACATCTATCAACATCAACTCGTCATCGTGGTCGAAAACTGTGAATTTCTCGCACTTCTCTAAGATGAATTTAGCATGAACCCCTCCGTATGAAAGCCGTATTGTATCATTGACTTTGTGTACAATTCGTTTTTGTTGTTTCAAGCTGAGAAACAAGAAAAACTACATCAATATTTCTACAAAATTGTTTGTATTTACAACCTATTTATTCATCCATTGGTTATCAATGTAGATAATCAAACAATTGTCATACGGTCCACTATGACTTGATTTCTGAATACAACACCAAAGAACAACGATTTGTGATCCATTTAATGGAAATTTTATATTTAGAATTGTACTATATTTGAAAAAAGTATATAAAAATAAACTGCATATGATGAATGACCTAACTGATCTATGTATATTCTTATATGAAATATTCCACACCCTTAAATAACACCTGTTACGTACCACGGTTAGTTTACCGCAGTATTTTGCCTATTAATTTCAGTATTTTGAAATAACAGGCAAATGCAAATTAATTTATCTCGGTGATTAATTTCGACTGTTAGTGGACTCTATTTTGACGTAGTTTAGCGAAAAGTTTTACTTCATAGGGAACTTGTACGTAGGTATCTCGATGATGAACTAGCTTTCTTTATCCACTAAGATAAACCAACGAAGATTGTAAGGCATTAAAGTAAAACACTCGTAATACACTATGATAACAACGAACTATAATTCTTGATTTACTGTATATAAACCAAGTCATAAAATATGATTATCACACTAAAAATAAATGTAATGAATTTGCCAATACTTTGGCAATCGACTGGATTACTATATTAACAACAATAACCGCAAAATGTCACAAGCTACGTAGGTACTACAAATTTGATTATCCGAATGATAGTGAATAATGTAGCAAAGGCTACATACGACAAGTTTGACTTTTACTAGAATAATAATTTTACAGTCCTTTCAAAGACTGAACGTTTAAGGTGCTCGATGCATTCCTTCTAACAAAAAGAGATGAATTAACATAATTGATTGGGAGGTCAATATGGAGGTGGACTGGATGAACGAAATAAACTTTCTTATTGGTTACAGAAAAATTATGAGATTAATGCAAGTAAAGAAGGAGGATAGAATCAGTTTATAATTCCGAATGCTGTGTCTGTGAAATTAACAGGCATAAATATATCAAAATCTCTAAGCGACTTTCCATGTTTTCTAAGACTATATATAATTATTAGAAAAAAAAAATCTGAAGTGTAAACATTTCGAACGGCAATTCTCAAAACTGCTAGATCGAAATATCAACGTGAAAGACCTAAGTATCGATGACAAAATAATTTCGAACGACAGGGCCGTCTCTAATGAGACGAAACAAAAACTATATATACATTTTGTTATAATTTTCATGCAAATAAACGATTTTATCACTGCCTGTTTAGATTCTTTCGAATTTTGCTTCATTTCCATGCATAGTTTTTCGAATTGGATTATGGCCGTGTTGAGTTATTGCAATGTTATTTCAAAATAAGATTTTAAAAGAGACATTTTAGAAGATTCTTCTGTACATAAATATTTTTGAACTGTAGAAGTGGTACAATGAAATTAAGGCAAAATATGGGTGTTAATAATTAAACTCGCAGTTTCGAATATTTTTATGAGAAACGCGCACTGCAAAATCATTTTAATAAGAACCAATTTCGAATTTGAAGGAGTTGCTCGCTAATCTCATCTTCATTCTCAGATCATTCTAATCAAAAAAGGTATGACTATAAAATTCTTCTAATAAATTCATGAAAATTGATAAATGTCAGCACTTCGATGAATTTTACTTATCTTCTTATGAAATTGTCAAAATTATTCAACATTCTGTAACATTTACTTCATCTTCATTTCGAATGAAGTATGTACAAAATACGTTTCGTATGTACTGTCCTTCGATAATCTAGCAGCTTACTTCATTAGTTCTATAGTTAATAGATGAGTAAAATACTATTTATATACCCAGATATGAAAAATCTAGGTCGAATTTCCTAATTATCCATAGTATTTTACCCAAAACTTGCGAAACAAAGATCCTTTCCCGCAATCAAACCACGAACAGTCATCAAAAATTCCACCGAACCAATATTCCGCAACAAATCCACCTCATTCGATTATATTTAAATCGATTAACCCAATTTCCCCTCGCCGATACCGAGAAAAAAACGATAAACCAAACAAAACGGGTAGATCCGACCGATTAAACCGTGACAGAAAGCTACCAATACCAATAAATACCAATTCTTGATTCTGCACGCTGAATATCCCCTATTTAGCCTTAGTAAATAAATCAACCGTGCAAGACAAGATAGGATAAACACTTTGGACCAAATAAATCGTCTAGCTCCGCCTATTTCCCCTCCAGAATCTTAGTGCTGCAATCCCATTCGCCCGAATTCCGGACGTAATTCCGTAGTAGCGGCAAACATAATAGAAATCGCTAGTAACTAAGGGAATGATCTCCCTCCGCGCTCCATAGAGATGGTGAACGGAATCTCAAGAAGAGGTAGTGGGGAAGACGGCCCTCCCTACTCTACTTCTTGCACCAAAACAGAGAGCCGGTACGGTTACCGGTTCAGTTGGTAGCGTAGAGGAGAAGTTGTATGTTGTGCGTTTTTTACGAGCAATCGTAGGTCGCGTGTTCTTATCTATCTTCTGTGTTTTCCGATACTGTGGATTTATTTTGTGACCCGTAAGGATACCAGATAGCGTCTGCAAATGTGTAAGTGTTTTGATTATTTATCTGATCGTTGTTGATGAACGGATTTATTGATTTTCATGAGTACATCGGGAATTACTATTTGTTTCCAATGCGACATCTGATTCCGAGTCCGGCGAATAATGACAAATGCATATTAATTTTCCACCTTGAGATAAATGTGAATTTGTAATAGTGAGAGGTGCATTATCACGTTTTTCATAGACCCGTTCGTGAGTCAATTGCAATAGATTAGATTTGCATTTTATCTGATGATCAAAACAAAACTGATATTAGATCGTCAATTAATAGTTTCATTCGTTTAGAAACGTCAAGTTGATTTGATTTACATTAATTTCTTCACGAAATGTGGGTAAGTGTCTTGTGTTTGAATTTCAGATATTTCTGAATTTCGAATAAGATGGTGTAATATTATTTCGAAATTTTTTTCGGGTTGTTCACCTGTGAATTGTCCTATGCGTCATTTTTGGATGGTTTATTATTAGCATCTAATATTTCGTGTACGCCTAGAAAGTGTTTAAATATGAATTTTGCAAGAGACCACAGAGTAGTTTCGCGAGGTTATTGGTTTCATTTCGTGTCGATTAAGTTATGACCTTGAAAAGTCACCGTATTAAAAATAGCGAATCTTGAGATAAATTCTGCTAATGAAGATTGCCACTAGGTTAATCTTGGTTTTCAAACCGTAAGGAGATGATTGTAGTATTTTGTTCTAATTCGCTCATGACTTAGAATTATTGTGAAAATAGTCTCAAACCAATCTGGAATGAAATGTAATTTGAGCATGGCATTAGTTTTGAGGTGAATTGGGGTCATTCATGTTAGAAACTACATTGTTATGATGCAGTTCCAGTCGTTTTCTCGTTTTTTTCTTAATTATAATTTTTCAGAGTACGTGGAATCAAAATATGTATGTCTTGATTCAAAAATTCTTCCCAGATTAAATCAGTAAATAATCTTGCAATGAATGGAACACGTTTTTGAAACAGACGAAAGAGAATAAAATAATCTATTTTATGCACAAACCCGTAACTCTCATAATATTTGTAATAACAACTTGTCATCAAATTGCAATTTCTGTGCTTTTCCTAACATTAATCATAGAAAGTTCATTTGGGATGAGAAATTTTCCCTGGTTATTCGAATACTCAAATAATCTTTGTATTTACATTACCTTGAATTCTATTTGAAGCAAAATATTTGGAAGACTTTTGTTAATGACAAAAGAATACTCTATCTATAATATTAAGCATACAATCGTCATACATCTCTATCTGACGCCACTTGCCTAGTTCATCTTTGACGTTCATTCCTACCGCGAATTCTATTCTGTGATTACGCATCGAAATATCCTGCTTCTACTTCCGGGGTGCATCGATGGAAATACCACAGTGTATCCTGACATTCCATCGTCGGCTAAATGTCACCGTGCGTGACCGTGTCGTTTTTCCGATCACGGCGTAAAAAATACGTGACGTCATGCCCGTCGGCAAGGTAGAACTCGGTTCCCGTAATCGAAGACCATAGAGAACGAAATGCCGGTATGCATGGCAATTTGTTGCCGATCGTGATTCATCGGGTGCGGTACATGCTGTTCTTTGCGTGTACGTAATACATTAGGACAGGGTTGTCAAGTGTTTGCTATTTACTTTCACTGGCGGACTTTGAAATTGGAATTCGAAGTATTCGCTCTTGAATGAACAGTTTCAGATAAGAAATTTCAAATCTATCTATGTATTTCTTTGGTTTGAAACATTTCTTCGTCTTTCCAACAAAATTCTGGAGTTTGTCATGTTGATAAAAGTATGAATATATATCTTACGTCCTTCAGCATTTAGTTTCCTGCTCAATTTAATCTCTTTGGACCTTCCTCATGTCTTTCTCGTTATTGCTTCAAGTTTTTGCCAACACATACCCATTGACCTACGTGAGCTTATTCAAATAATTAAGGAAGTAAATGATTGTAGTGGCTCTTTCAAGATACTTGGAGAGAATTTGATTTTTTCATTTTTGATGAACAATGAAATGTAGTTCGTTAAATAATCCTCAAACTTGTCGTGACTTGACAACCGCGCCTCAAAAGTGCCATGTTCTATGACACCGTTTCTCACGACGGTGATTGACCATACAGGTTTTTTTTATTCCCGTCGAATTCGCGGGTGTGTTTAGAGTCAAACGGAAATGCCTTAAGACTTTTTGCACGTACGAAGACGCGTACGATAGGTACATCGTCGATGTCGACCATTGAAGAACGAAAAGGCTGAGATTATTATTATTGATACTGTGCTTTGCATGAATTTTGATAGCATTTATAGTTGAATGTGAAACTCGTTGTACATTTATCTATAATTTATTGGGGTAAAGCCATAGAACAACTGTAAAACAGAATCAATTTTCGGTGATCGTTTCGAAACATCGACAACTGACAGTTTCACTTTCATACAATTTTATTGATATGAGACATAGAATTAATGAAGATAATCGTTTCGAATAAACGTCAAACCGACCCTTTCATTAAATTCGGTTCGCACGACAGTTCATCGATTGTTATTATGAAAAGAGCTTTCGCAAGCCCTCGTTAACGCCTTATCTTAATTGCGACATTAAGACAGTGGTTTCAGCAGCACAGGGACCTTCCGAGGGCCCCCAATTTCGCAACATAAACATGTGCCGGGTCGATACGATAAACAATTCGCGGGAGGTGGGAAGATAAACGTTTTTCTCACGGTAATTCAAAACGGTACGACCGCATTTCTGCATCTTTTGTTTTTCATGTATGGAAAACATTTTTAGTAGACACCTGAGGGAAAATGCTATAATTAGAATACAAAAAACAATGGGACGTATCCAAGGTTAGAATGTATGTTTTAATTGTTGAGTCATAGGAAAATACCAGAATAATCAAAGTTGCTGTTAAACAAGGAAGGAAGCGAATGGATTTCCTTTCTATCATAGATGTAGAGTTATTACTTCGTTTCGGAATTCGAGATATTCGCATTTCGTTATTACGAAACTTAATCGTCATCGTAGGTTAATAATCGTTTTATTACCTGTAACCAAGAAGATTGTTCTTCTTGTTCCATCTTAACGGAATGTATGGTATTGATTCACGTCATTTACACTTAGGTTAGAACATAGTCATGGATTTCAACCGAATTCCGTGTCAATTATATATCACTTCCAAATGAAAATATGTTCTGTGTATGTAGATATATGCTATGAATTATTCAATCATAGATTAGACATGTCGACATTTTCTGTACTTATCTCGAAATTCCTTGATTTGATGCTGTTTTATCGATTTCAGAGGCGATGGATACTTTCCTTCACCTAATCGATTTTTTTATCAAAGCGGAGAACCATCGAGCTATAAAATGTCTTTCTGCCTACGACATATCGCCTTATACGCGCACAGAAACCAGAAGTGTAATGTTCTCACGTGGTCATAGATACCCACGGGTAACCAGATGCAAAGGAGCCGTGATCCACGTACCTAGATGGTCAGATCTGTGCTCCCGTTTCTTGTACATCAGATAGCGCCGCGAGGATTTACAACGTCAGTAATTCCCTTTCGGTAGCTCACAATCCAATTAGAGGCGACCGTACCCATTGTCTATTGCTCTTCAGAAGCGTGCTGCCGAGGATCGAGATCTTGGCCGGAGTCCAACTGATACTTCCTACAGTTAATTTCAATGTTATATGCGGGACGCGTTGCTGACAGACCCGAAGAATTGAAGTGGAGTCACCCAGTTTTAACGACACCGGTTTATTTCGATCGTTTTTGATGTTGGGGTTGCCAGAAGATTCTTAAGTTATTTTTACGCCGTTGATAATATTCAACTAAATCAATTTCGAAAATTCGTTACTTAATAACCTATAAACTTGACAGTTTCCTAATCATATTCTCTTTGCTCTCAAATCATAGAAAATTTGCATTTTTATCGATCAGTTACCATAGAGAAGGAACTGACCGTGTTCCGAAAACAACGCAAATCGATTTTTCCGTCGGGTTGGCCTCGAAGGGGATTCCTGCCCGTGCGCCAGACAAAGGCGTCATCGTTTCCGGGAATTACAATGCCATACTCGGTTTTCGTGTCTGTGCCTGTCGGAGACTGGAAGCCGCCCGATCGATCTCTGCCGCTAGACGAACTCTCTCACATATCGAGCGAATTTATTCGCGTCTGTGACATCATTCAGGTCGAATGGTCGAAACAGTGGCGCGGGTCAATCGGACTGGTGGACCGGTGTTTTCCGAACTGGACGGACACAATGGATTCGGGTTGCTAATAATTTCGATTCTTATTGGATCTGGGTAGTGAATTTATCGATGATTTATCTGTAAAAAGACAAACAGATAATTGTCACTTTTTAAGGTTAACGCCTCGAGGTATCTTCTCGTGGCGAAGGAATTCAGCAGTAATGGTAAATAACGAAAATCAACCATACCTTAACTTCAGAAACTAGTCAATTAACCTTCTCTATTCGTTCAAGTATTATACATACCAGTCTTTGACCATGTGAGTGGAATTATGTTTTCCCCTTCTTTACCACTATTGGCCGGAAATTAGGTTAGCACAAAACATAGAACCCTTCTAGGTCACAGAAGTAAATAGGTAAAAATCGAAATGAATTATTCGATTTTGGGGAATATTCGATTGCCTGATTTGATTTTTCTTCGTCGCATTTCGCTCCGATCGGAATTCTTATGCACGAAATAGCTTAAAGGATGTGGGAGGTGATACCAGTCCCACGATATTTCGACAATGGGTAGGCCCGACACGTTACGGTTCTGGAAACCATAATATCTCGTCATGGGCACAAATATTGTCTTTTGCGGGGGCTGATACCCATCTCGGTGTGTGTTTAGGCGTGGAGCGCCAGCCATTGACCCCAAATCTCGACGCTTTGACGTGCCGAGAATATTGGTCACTACAGGCTCGGGCGCTATGTACTTTCATGGAATAACGTAATGAGATGTAAACTCGGGATTCTTCAGCGAGAAAGGACAACAGTCAATTTATGCATATTATCTGTGTTTCAGATGTTTCCTTAGTAGTATATACTCCTAAAGGAAGCCATAATATATCTTTAGTTGTCATGTTGTGATTTTAACACAATTGCAGTCAATTGAATTCTGAATCGATATACTCGATGTAGTTTCAATTATGTAATTTGTCCCTCTGTGGTTCCAGTGACAAAATACTCATAGGAATCGAACAGAAAAGTTCAGACTCCTCATGTCAATTACTTTCTATGTTCGCTGTCACCTTGATATTTGCAACAGGTTACCATATGCAGCTCAAATATCCATACACGTAGATTGCAAGTTATCTTAAAAGAATTGAACACTTTCTAGAAAGAGGAAAGGCACATATTTTTCCCATATGTCATTTCTGTAGATTCCATAGACATAGACCATTACATTACAGCGCCCCCTTATTCGAAAGAAACACTTGATTAAATTTAATCATAAATTTATTTCCTTCCAAACAGATTATTGACAGAATCCATCTGGTTCTACAAGCCTTTTATCAAAAGAGACAACTACTAACAGCTATATCACGTTTCTTCCACACTTTTCTTACATGTTTACTTGAATGGTGTATAAGAAATTTGAGTGCATATAAAAATATTGTAATATTCTATGAATATCTACCGTTGTTCCAAAAACTTCCACGGTTCAAGAAAATTTATATGCGCTATATTATATAATCTGTGTTTACCGCAGTAGAAGGAGAATAAACATTACTGAAGACAGGTTATCGCCTTCTATGTTCGCGATGTTTTGACGTTTGATTTACTTAATCAACCACAAACGAATGTGGTACATCTTACGAAAAGATCAGTCATTCCAATGTTCCCAACTCAACCGAGATTATAGAAAACGAGCGCCGACGTTCATCAGCGTTCGGAACCGTGATATCCAGCCCGGTTCCACCTTTCCTCATTAAAATAAGATCAGCTGTATTCGCGACCACGCGATAATCCAACCGCATTCCTCCGCGATTTCTGGAATCCGGTGCAGCAGTACCAACATCTGTAGTCTGCCGCGAGTCGCGCTTGCGAGAGAGAAAGATAGGAATTCCTCCGTGCACCGTCATTCTGCTGCACCGACGAAAGTGAAACGGGTGCGTCCACGAAAGATGGGAGAACACAGAGCGCACATCTATGCTCGCCTATTTGTACCGTGGACGTAAAAATGCCACTCTGTGTGGTAACGCCGTCTGCCTACGGGGGACAGGTGCTTCTTCGAGACGAGGTGCGCGTATACCGGTCTAATGGGACAGAGAAAGGGAGCCAGACGAATTCGTTGAAATCGAAATCGCTTATTTAGCGATAGAGAGAACTGCGGTGTCACTGACAGGTGTCAAATTTTATAACCTTGTTGTTTAGAGACTGTCTTTGGTCTAAACTGTCAAAAAGTCAATTTGGTATGTGTTTTGACCACAGAGATGATCGCAGTGGTACGTTCCAAGTTTGTCACGACGAATTGAAATGAATCTATGGTTTATAGCTGCCATTAAACGATAGAGTGGAGTTGATGCACTCTGAAAATTGCATTCTCGGATTTATCCTCTTCAAGGTGAACCCACTATCGCGTCGGAATCCCCTTTTTTCGTCGGAACGGATAAAGATCGATTGTGTTCAGATAAGGGACGCCGGGCGAACGATAAAGAACTCAAACATTCGTATCGTCGCGATAAGTTTCGTACGAAATGTATCAGGTGAGCGATACGGGGCCCTATGGCAGTGACCTCTGACTTCTCGACGTACGAGGGGTCGGAGGGGGGTTCGGCTGGGCACGGCCGTGGGAAAAAGTGACGTATGCGGGGGCGTTTTATTAGTTGTGTATACATATAGGGGGCCCCACGCGCGCCCACCGCACCGAGACTGTTGACCTAGACGTGGTGGACGACTACAGGGTTTTGCATAATTTGTTGTCGATTTTTGTACCCGGCGTGTGCGAGTAATGAAGACCGATGAAGTGGTCTGAGGAAGGTTTGGACTGGGCTCTCATCCGCGCATCCCGCGTTACTCTTGCGATTTCTCTTTGTCCATAGAAAATTATATTAGCATCATGTGTTATTTTTGTTGTCTCGTTGACATTCGCGGTAGATAGACAACACCTACAAATTACGAATCCAATAATATATACCCATCATAAAGAATCGATCAAATAATTTCAGATTTATGTTCGTATGCAAGGTGATATTTCACAAATAATTTTAAAAAAAATTAGTTTATAAATTAATACAAAAAAATATTGTTAGCCAATACATATAACATTTATACCTTCTTTATTGTATAAAGATTACTTCAGAATTCTCAGATTATGACCCGTATGAGCTGTCGCCAATTTGTGTCATCTGTAGCTCTAATGATTCAAACCTAACATAGATTCCTAGAGAACACAGATCATTTTTGACGTTCTCTTTCAGTTTGATATTTAATGTAGATTTTCATCGAAAATCTACAAAGGAATTCATAAATTTTATACAAACTCGAGAGTATGTCAGAGGACCTCTATGATAGTTGTCACCTTGACATTTTTAAGAGGTTACCTGTGTTACTTTCTGTGAATCGAGTGGTTCCAACATGATCAAATGTCATAGAAAAATATATTATCGTAGAAACCAGAAGTTTTTCGCGATCTGTGTCCGCGAAAGTTTCTTCAGCTTGTCGGGACTCTTGATGGTCTTGGCGATGATCTCGGGTATCGGCCGTCTGTGAAAACGACCACTGTATCGATTCGCGGTGGTCTGGCGTTCTTCATTTCTGGGTCGCATTTGCTCTCGGGCGGGCGAATTCTATTTTTACGCCGAATTTGTCGTCGTCGGTGTTTACCTTTTTGTCTGGTCTGGTTCCTTGCAAGGTAAAACGGCGATTTCGGTATTCTTTGTCGTCTGCAGGTTCGGACGTAGACACCGCGCGGTACAATTAATGTCAGCGAGACGTCGCTCATTAAAATGCACGAGAATATTATTTAAGGAAAGTCGCCATTTCGGCACGATGGTTATCGAGAGCAGGTGGGTCGCCCATAAAACGAAGAATTTAAATTCGGATTGTTTTGACAATTCGACAAAAGTAAATTTCGCGAGGATGTCGTTGGTAGAACTGTTTTTTCATTTCTAGACCAATAATTCGAGTTGAATTACTGATTTAGACGGATGCGAACTAATTTTTTTTGGCTGGACTTCGGTGGGAAACTATTTTTACGGATAATCGAGGTTTCTAGAGTCGTGTTCGATAACGTACGTTGGGTAATATTGGGCGAGTTCATATACACTGGTGAAATTAGCGTCAGCGAGAAGTTGAAATGATGGTTCTTGTACATTTGTTATTAATTTAATGCTCTTAGTACTTTATCTTCTAGTGCCTCTGAAATTTAATAAGTAATAATGTAGAGTATCTGCGCATGTCGATATTTGATTGTCATTTGTACTTAGAACTCGTGTCAAAGACATTTTAAAGTTACTGTGTCATTTCTAAACAGTTAAATATCAGCCTTTTTTGCAATTTGGGGTGAAATGGCCAGCCAAATACCATAAGGGCATATCCGGCATTGTATGCTTTCTGAGTTTCACAAGGGTAGTAATGCAACAGTTAAGAGACCAAAAACATTTGAGATGTTTGTCTAAGTGCATTAGACGTCCGTAAATGCCAAAAATGATTCTCCAGGTTCAGATCCGGTAGTTTTGATCTCTCTTCCTATCAATCAGGAAGAACGACATGCTAAGGGCAGAAGCGGAAGTAATTCCATGTCAGACAATCGATGAACTCTCAAACACCTTTAACCAACATTGGTTGACCATCCAAAAGCATTTGCAGCAGATTGGAAAAATGAGCAGAGCAGGTGTTCCCCATAATCTGTCCGAAGAGAACAAAGCCAACCAACATGCAACGTATTGCTTCAACGGTATCATACAGAACTGTTTTTCTGATCGCTGGTCACTTCTGTGTGTTTGGTGGAGTATACACGGATTTTGAACTGCTGAAACCTGTTAATGCAGATCTTTTTGTGAACGATTGGATCGAGTGAACCAATCTTTAATCGAAAAGTATCCGAAGATTGTCATCAGAAAAGGCGTTATTCTGTAACACGACATTGCAAGATCGCACTGTGCCAGACGAACCTTGGAAAAATTAATGAATTGGGCTGGGTCCACCATACTCTCTCGAAATCGCACCTTCGGATTTCCATTTATTCCGATCGCTACAAAACAAATTGATTTTTATCAGTCAGGCATTAAAAATTTGCACACTAGATGGTAAAAGGTTGCTGATAACGAAGGTGATTACATCATTGATTAAAAATAAAAAATTATCAGTTTGAATTCAATTTAAATAAGCGACATTACTTTCCAGTCCACTAATAACTTCGTACGATATCATTCGATGATCCATCTGTATTCACGCGGAAGTCCATAGAAAAACATCGGTATGTGTTCGTTCCATAATTGGAACTACCTAACAATCCTAAACCCTTTCGAAATCGTCGAATTCTTCTATCGGGCCGCGTTCCCACGATAGATTTCGATTAATTGCTCTGTGCGCCTTCGAAACCCGCTTGGCCATCCCCAATTTCACCATTGTACTCTATGACGGCTTCTGTGTAAAGGTCCTTTCACCTCGTTTCGACCGACCTATCGCAATTCTCACGGCATGTCATGTTTCTATTTCTGATCGTGTGGATTACACACACATACCCGTAGCCGGACCAAGATTGGTTTTAATTATCTGCTCTAGCCGGTTAAGTGCTCTTTTTTCGATTTTAATTATGGGAATTGTTTTCCATTACAACTAAAAGCCTCACCTTTTGTTTTCTATGTGGCGCGAGCTTTTTCCATTTGCATCATTAACGGGCATCGTAGACTACTCTCGTGGGATCTGTTCTTGTAACCGGAAGCGGTCTTAACATTTCCCTTAAAGGAATCAGTTTGATTTGTAACCAACGACATATTGACAATGCCATTTTCGGAGGGCACGGAGGTTTTAGCGCTCTATGAATCATAGACTGGTCATTCTTTTAATGATTGTCTGTCTAATCAGTTCGGGTAGCCGTAGAAACGGAAATTGCGGACTTAACCTGAAAGTATATTTTTCACGGAAACTTGTATCGGTTTGTTGCTTTTCAAAAGCGATTATCATGTCAAATTGGACGTTCAGTCGCCGTGTTTCTCTGTGGTATACAAGAAAACCACATGTCGTTGCGGTACGTACACGCAAATTTACTGAAATACGTTATTCTACCGAATTAGGAGTTAATTATGTCTTGACTTCCGGTCGTTTCCTCCATTATGTGAAAGTTACCGCTAATTGGTGATATTGGTTTGACAGTTAGGTCAACTAGTAATTCAATAGTCACTAAAGATCAAAAAATTGAACTATTTGGTCATAGAAACGAGTTGAACTCTATGCCAACTGACTGATCATAGAGGAGAACAACTTTCTCGGAAAATATTACTATGGATGTCATCAACTTCCTTTTTTTCTCTCATATGTCCCTCCGTGACAAAGCTGTTAGTCGGCGACCTCTGGACCTAACTCCGCCGTCCCGCATGTCGTCTGGGGCCCGGAGATAAATTGGAATATAAATTCTAACAACTTCATTATTAATCGATTGTCTGTCAAACGTCACTTTACGGCCTCGTCGGCTCGCATGCGATCAGTGTTTCAATAAATCAAGCGGGTCGGTGGTCGATCATCGGTGGATCGTATGAATAATTATCCGGTAAGTGGCGCACGGCGGGGGGTGGCGGTCGAAATAAAGGCTTACCGAGCCCCTGGAATGCGCTCTGTGCTCCGCGGCGTTCGGAAATTACCTCGAAATCGATGGATACTGACGTTAATTCGTTGTCTGTGGATCTCTAAAACCCAGTTTATCCGCACTTGTTCTATGGCTGGAATGTAATTGGATATCCCTGAAATATATTCCATATTCGATCGATGGTCCCTGATGTGCATGAATGATCTGAATATTTGACACATATTCTATGACCGTAAGAAGATACTCATTGAAAATGCTTAGTTGGAAATTACTTTGGTATCGGTGTATTCTGATTTATCTTTGATTAAGTCTATACATCGTGCGTTTTCTACGACCGACAGCATAATTAAATACCCAAAGAATGTCCACGTGATTTCCATTTGATATATTTCTATCTAAAAGAGTGATGTCTACTCTGTTATTTGAAGTGTGTTGAGCACGGCACATATTCCATGATCGTTAAATAATTTCTAAAATATTTTAAGACCATAGATCGCAAAGACAGTGTTGCCAATTACAGTAATAAAGTATTCGGTGAGTCATGTATGTCACAACTGAAACTGAATCGTTTCCCTTTTATCTTTACGATGAAAATCTCATGAGAATTGTCAATTAGCCTCATTCTATTTCCCACAGCCGAACATATGAATAAACATGGGAGGGGTCTATTATCTTGACGATCAAATAAACCTTGCGCGGTCGCCTCTAACGGTTATGATTTTTTTTTCGCGAAAAAAAATCTACAGGTCTGGCGACATGTGTAAATGCAAATAAGTCTCGATATCTTCACCTATTAGTCCAAGACTGTGGCGATCTTCTTTGAGTCCGACCATCCGACCGCTCATTATGTGGTTCGCTTAATTGGACTGTTCAGCGACGCCTTTGCCGCTTTTCCAGTTTTTTCGGACCGACCTGTCGGCTATCGACTTTCTAATCGATTTGTCATCGTTATGGATACCCCTGTTTCGCGGTGACATTTCGTCGTGAATTCTGTGATTGCATTCTCGAGGAAGCACCGAACTTTTTTCTTCGATGATTATTTGTGATTTATGGATGTCGAATTTTCATTCTGAAATGATTTTCGTCTTTTTATTATCATTAATTGATGTGTTACCGAAATTGTTCAAAATATTTCATATTGCTACGTATATCAACTCTCTATCTAGTTTTTCACAAGCTTATAGAAGTTTATCATATTTCAATCAAAAATTTTAATGCATCTCTTGCACTAACATGACATATATCGGGAATTAATCCAGCTATTATCTGTAATTATTGACAGATTCCTACGATTATAACAGGGGTGGGTAGTTTCGAAAATTCAAGACTTTATCTTGACAGATATTTTTCTACCATTATAGCAGGGATGGGTAGTTTTGAAAATTTCGACTTTTTAACATTACAGATATTTTTCTATGATTATAGCAGGGGTGGGTAGTTTCGAAAACTTCAACTATTTAACTTGACGGACATTTTTATATGATTATGGTTTTGAAATTTGTTAACGATTTCATCTTGGGGTTGATCCAACAGCGGCGTCTGCGACCTCGTGGTTTAGAAGCCGGCGTCTGAATCAGCTGATCGACTGGCGCGAGGTTCTAAATCCGCCACGTCCCGTCGCGACCGGGGGGTCTTGGGGAACGCCGCAATGCCTAGAATAACCTGTCGGTGAATAATAGAGCTATGAAAAGATCGCAGTTGCTCGGAGTTCATTGCCACAACACGAGACACTTTTGCATCGACTGAGGACGTTGCGATTTACGCAAATTTTCGTTTTCGGTCGGGACGATATTGAAATCGTATCCAATCAACTGCTATATCTTGGATATTTACCTACAAAACGCGATAAGATGTATCAATACTTCTATGATTGCGAAATCCTTTCTATGACCAATTCGTAAACGCCTTTCATTCTATCCAGACCTTCAGATTCGATTACGACTTAATTAACGACATTCCATGTAATCGGGTAAGGTTGCACAAATCCGATACCGTGATATATGCTCGATATTCATGTGCCAGGAGGTATGAATGGAATGAATGCCTATCATTTTCCACCATAGAAAACAATTATCATTATCTATGTGCCGATCTGCTCACGGATGTGTGTTAGTACAGCCAAGGTTAGGCGAGCTGCCGCTGTTATTTCAGTAGGTACAGTACCGGATACACAGCGTTTTTGTCTCCGTGATGCAATTGGAGAGGAAAAAAGAACACGAGGGTGTTACGCTACGGTACTTCGTTGTGTAACAGTGGTTTCCGTAACGAGGCGCTCTGTACGGGAACGCTCAACTCCACGGTAGAATTCTGTGACCCGAATGTCAAATTGGAGGAACGATGAGAACGTTAAACTCTGTGGTTTTTAGTTCAAGCGACTTTGAATTCACATCAGAAGTGTGTATGTTTTTTATGATTTTATATGTACACTGTAGTAGCAGATACGATTTCTGCGTTCATTCTATCTTTCTCGGACCCCACAAAACGTTCTTTCACGTCCGCTAAGTCTAATTTATTCCAATTTCGCTGCCAGACATCGAAAACGCGAAGGCAGATACGTATCTGACGACCACCTTGATATCGGGGCATCGAGCAGATGCCGCGTTCTTCTTTTTCCTTTTTCGGGCCGCATACACCGGTAAGTAGACATTTGATACGAACCGACTGGGTAAAAACAACAGAGCAACGCGCCTCCTTGATCCATCTACCGAACTGCAGCCTCTAGTTAACCTCTCGTACCGACGTAATTTCTGGTTTACCGCAAATAAACACCGTTTACAGCGTCTGAAAACACTCGGAGAAGAGATGGATGGCTGCCGCCTAACCGTTGCGGACCAGTATAGGTCAGTTTCGGACGTGTGAACGCGAACCTAGTGAACAGGGTCGTTATATGCCTCGTTTTTTCTGCGTTTTTTTCGTTTACCGTGCTTTGGTTCGTGCCAAAATAGCCGGAGCGGTCACGCGATCTCGCGGTGGATGCAATACATCGATCAGATTCCACTTTTGTACCTGTACAGTCCAGATTACTACAATATATACCCGAATTAACTTTATTGTAATCTAACCAATCCTGGTTCATTTGAAAACTGCTGGCTGAGGTTATTGATAATTTTTTCGAGTAGTTCAACGAGCCGGTAGGTCAAATGAACCGGTATGTCCCAGCGATCTGCGATACCTATTCCAGTCTATTTGAATTATCAACTACTGCGTAGATATAAGTTGCACTATCCCGATTCCAAGATCTTACTCTTACCATATCTCATACAACTCGGATGTTCAGAAAATATATCTTCGGCATGCTGGAGGTACAGTTGCAGTGGTTTCATGAATCCACATTACATTCAATCCAATCATATTAGAAGAAATTCGTCTTATGGGGTATTTCTATATCTAATAAATGAAGTAAGTAACAGAATATCCTGGTGAACCAAAGATTCTCACGTGTACGAAATGTGTGAAATTGTTTATTTAGAATTAAAAAAACAACCTATGTATTTATACAGTAATTAACTGATTTAATGATGGAAGAATGAATGGTAATAGGTACCGCGTTAATATTGTTTCACAATTGGGTTATTTAAACTGATGTCTACATACGTCTACATAAGTTTAATTCACTTCTTTTAATTAACTTTTCCCATATATCTTACATCATAACCCATTCAATTTGGCATATTTTTAAAAAGCTGCTTCTTTGTCAAATACCATAATATATGAATTAACATATACAAATATTTCTCATTATTTTCGTAGATTGAGCTCAAAATCGTCCGCAAAATATTTCCAAGGTTCTTTTTTCATATGGATCATAACCTATGTCAATTTAATCTTTAATATCTGTCAAATTGAGGAAAATTGCATAGATTATCTACAGAGGCTAGAACCTTTATGCCAACTTCTACTCGTTTCATATCGGTATCTATGTCCCTTTCTGGCCATTGAAATCGAATCTAGCCAGTTCAGTTGTCGCAAGTACAGTTACTCCATCTGGCGAACAAGTAAACGTTCTGTACCGCCGATTTTTCGCGCAATTCTATGCGCCACTATTCGAGAAATGTCCATTGTGTTCGAGAATCGTTTCCCATCGGTTCGCTCTTTATCGCAACGAATTTGCATTGGCATTTAAGCGATTTCTGATATAGAAAATTCAATCACCGTTATGGTATGTCAGTACACCCGGAATCGGGAGCAGCCCGTTCAGAAAACGATCGCTGTTACAGCATTCGCACCTTTCGAGACGCGCGTTCCGGCTTGTGTGGCCAGGAATTCTGCACGCTTCATCACTTATATCTATTGGGGGTAGGTTCCTCATCTATTTGAGCTTCAAAATTGCATAGATTCTCGTTTCCCTTGGTTTTATACTACCGTGGCAATCAGCACAGGAAAAATATGAGTGGACACAGGTATATGCTTGAAATGACAGAGTGTCGAGTCTTTTGAATCGCTTCTGCTTGTTCGGGAAAGCATGGGTGGTCAGAGAATCCTGCGTTTCTTCTATGGTGCCGTGTTTCAGTCTAGAAATTCGCTGAAAGCGAATAAATTCTCGAAAGTACCATTTAATTACGGGGAACGCAGCCTGCCGCGAAGGTCCCATTGTACTAATTACAATTCTCCTCAAAGTAATTAACAGTTTATGGAAGGATGGCTCCGAATAATCAACGAACGGTATGCTCTGCGAGCGTGAAAAGTATTTGAACGAATTCACAGAGCCGAGAGAATGAATCGGGGAAAATAATGGTCGGTGGTCTCGCTCCGCGGCCTTTCGCGTTTACGGAAATGAGAATTCTTCATAGACGGAGTTTGTTCCCGTAAATTTATGTGTGGAACCGGTGAAGCATCTCGAATCCGATGATAAAACGGTCGGATGGCAATCGCGATCGTTGTGAATTTTCAATTTCATTACGGAATGTCGACCAGAAAAGATATGAAGAAAAACTTTGATGTAACTCGCCTCTTTCTTCCAATTTTAATTCGCAATGTTACTTGATGATATTTATATAACCTCACTCTTTCTTATCAAGTCTACAAACTGGATCACTGATTATATTCTCCAAAATGCAATCTCAAGATATTTTACTCAAAAGCCAATTAATTCTTATGGGTCCGGCATTGTCAATTTGACAGATTATAGAAGAATTGCTGTCAAGTGACTGGATCACTGAGTAATATTCAGTTTGACAGATCATTGGCATATTTTGTTGTAAAGTCGACAGAATGTAACATAGAAAAATCTACTCAGATTGACGTGAAGGTTTCATAGAATTATATAGTACCAATAGTTATATTCATTTTTATTCCCGAAATTTCTTCACATTGTATCGATCTAATGTCATATTTGTTTGTTTCAGATGACCGGCAAAAGAACTAGAAGCTTCAAATGCGCCGTACACCACCGGGATAGAGAGGTTTCCTCCGAGAGTGACTATCATTTGATCACAGAGGACCCGTCGATATTTCACAAGTATGTACGACCCCTTTCGATTTCGTATATTAACTAATTGTCCCGGTGAATTTGGCGTCGCGACGGCCTGGAAAAAGGCGTCTACGGGCGCTTGTGTGAATCGAGGCGAAACAATGCTAAAAGGAACAAGAGTCGACTGACGCCCGTTTCGAAAATAGACGCGCAGGCATCCGTCTGTGCTGGAATAATGAGCTGTTACAACCTTGGCACATGAAATTGAAGACTTGTCCGAAAGAGACAGTTCGTGTAAAAGAGATACAGGCTCTTTTTTTATCTAATTCCTGATTTGCTTTATATGCGAAACCACTTCTAAGGCGTATACACCCAGAAGGAAATAATTGCTTCAACTAAAGTTCTTGTCAATGTGGTTGTCTTATATAAAGTTTGAAACGATAACATTTGCAATAAACTTTATTAACATGCAATCTGAAAAAAATGTGTTCAAGAAATACACGTTTAGGCATCGATAAAATGAGATAGTTTGAAAGTGTAATTTTTTCCAATAAAGATTAAATTTTCGGCCAAAATCCGCACGAACTCATTTATTCTAATAGTGAAGATCTTACAATGCAAGCTTTATACTCTTCTTATGAAACAGTATCTAGATTACATCTTGGCAACAAACTGTTATTCCGACACTAATTAAATCGAAAAAGTTCAAAAGTGTCCCCTACGTAAGGTGTATAACGCGTAACTGTCATACTGCATCGAATCCAGAGGCAATAGCCTCCACATTATTATGCCAACAGTCCACACGGCGGTGTCCTACTCAGCCATGGTGCGTGCCTAGACAAAATCGCGATTCTTTGCTGAAGACATTTGTCATTTTGTCTCCCAATGGTGTCGTTCTCTGTTCCAATGTTGACGACAGTGGTTCAGAGTAAAAGGTTGTACTTAATCGTGGACTGTATGAAAAAAGTCCCTAAGTCGAATGCGTTTACTATTATAGCTACAGACTTAAGTTATGCTGATAAAACGAAACTACTCACGATAAGACCTTTTGAATTATCATTATCTGTTAAATGATGAAGGAATGGAATCTTGATTTTTTAATGTTCGATCTTTGTTTCAGCAGGATGGTAACAATAATAGCCGATCAGTTTTTGACCGACGACAGAGACAGGAAGTATTACGCAGACAGGTACACCTGCAAGCCGCCGCCCGTGTTCATTCTCTTCATCACGTTAGTCGAGGTAAGTGCGTAAACTTTTCAATTGAACGTGGCGCGGCCCAATCAAGCGGCAATTAGAGTTGTCTATTTCTTTAAACAGTATTTTTCCGAAAACAAACAGACGGCTAGAAATAAATAGGAAACGCTCCTGGCAAATCTCAAGGCGGGCAATTCGACCAGGATCCGGTCTAAAATTAAAGACCGGTTTTCTGATTGCACGAAAAACGAGCAGATGCACGAAATTTTAAGCTTTCGGGGGTTCTGACCCCTAGAACGCAGACGGTAGACGCTAGCGGGAGCTAAATTTAAAATTTCCGCGTTTTCGGAAGGGAATCGGGGCACGAGCGATTTCTAGGGGTGGTTCGACGATTTTTGAGAGGGTGAAGCGATGGGAACAACTGGGCCCAACTTACTTCTTCGGCGAACACTATATTTGGATGCTGTAATTGTTTTTTATTCATTGTGTAGATTCTACAGGAATTGGGATTGAAAATCAAAACAGATTTAATCTGTTTTCTACAATTTTATTCTACAGGAATTGGGATTGAAAATCAAAACAGATTTAATCTGTTGTCTTCTACAATTTTAATTTCAAAAAATTAAATTAAATTAATGTCTTTATAAGCACTCATATTTAATAGACGTATAAAGTCAAAATTCATCATACAATGTCAATGTCCATTTGACATTGAATTTTTTGAAATTAAAATTGTAGAAGACAACAGATTAAATCTGTTTTGATTTTCAATTTTGTAATAATCCTTCTACCAAGTAAAAACCGTTCCTTCTTATTTTAAGGAATTGGGATATTTCAGTATTGGTTTTTTGGCGCATAATCATTATTATCATTGTATATAACAATGTCAAACGCCAGAAATCATGAGGCAAAAAAGATGAACCGGCTCAAAGCATTTCGAAAGCCAATATCCATCAAAAAAAGATGATGCTGTCTGTTTGGTGGGATTTTGAAGGAATCTGTTTTTGAGCTTTTACCGGACGACATAACAATTTATTCGGAAGTTAACTGTCATCAGCTGGCCAAACTGAATGATGCACAGAAAAGGCTAGAATTAATTAACAGAAAAAGTGTAGCGTTCCACTACGATATTGCGGGACCTCATTCAAGTTTGGTCAATCGCCAAAGCTTTTACAGCTTGAATAGGATACACTGCCACACCCACCATATTCTCCAGATCTGGCGCCTTCGTATTATTATTTGTTTCAGTCAATGTAAAATTTTTTGGAGGTAAAAAATCACCTGTTTCAGTTTTTGCCAGCAAAGACCAAAAATTTTATGAACGTGGGATCTGCTACTACCAGAAAGATGGCAAAAGGTGTTGCACCAGGATGGCCAATATCTAATTTAATTAAAAAAATTATTCATTATACGAAAATTGTCTTTCAATTTCACAAAAACAACCAAATTATTTTCCGAACACTATTTTCGCTTCTATCTATTCAATCCTTCAAACTACAAAATGTCACACCCGTTTAATCCATTCCCGCAAACACTAAGGGTTAGTCGCAAATACTTGATCAAATGCAGGAGTTAGTAACTATCATAAACCAGATCGCTCCGCCTGTAATACTACCTTTCCTTAATATTTACTTGACAGCTTCATAAAAGGCGCATCTATTTCTTTATGTCAATGCCTTCCTTTTAACTATGCTTGCTAATCTCTATGACTTTCTGTCACTCTCTCTAGATCTCACCTTTGAGTTTCATATCAACATAGAGCATGAGTAAACAATAGCCTCACAAATTTGACTATCTGTTTTATCTTCTCTGATATTCTGTAATTGTCCATCAGTCATACTCGTTATTTCTATGATGATTTACTTACATTTACTCTTGAAAATCGAATATTATTTCTATAATTTTCTATCACTTTTGTCAAGAAAAATGTAATACCGTGGCGATTACGTGGATGTGAACTGGCCCAATTGACGATGTTTTGTTCCAAGAATGCAGGTAGTATGCCGTAGCATCCCAATCGCAGAAACATATGTGCCTGCCGGGCTGCTTAGTGAATCAGAAGAGGGTGGTAGATTTTTATGAGAGCACGTGCCCCGTTATTTCTCTGTATCGTTTCCCCGAATATAGAAACGCCAGAAGGAACTATTGATTACTTCCTTAATGAGCAGAGGGTGCCACGCGCCATATGGCAGGGATTTTATCTGCTTTTGGAATAACCCGAATTTGAACATTCCTGAAAACATAAATAGAAATGCAGGAGTCTGGTAGGATCACTTCAACAGGAAATCTTTAAATTTGGAAATTGGGCTTTCGACATTATCCGCGTCGCATGACAGCTTATTTAATGGTCTTTATTAATAACCCAATTTAATCTGCAGTTAAAGAGGAAGTATTTTATTTTCTTCCAACTAGCTTTAATCAGATGACGCCATCCAACCTTGCCGGAAGTGTATTAGGATCAATGGTATAATTGAAAAATTGCATACGCCAACTAAACGATCAGGCGCCACATCATCTAATTTTTCATATCCTGCTCAAATCATGTCTTACTCATGCATCGATTATGTGATTGAAAAATAAAATTATTTTCTATATTTCATAGGCGGAGGAATTCCTGCGTTTTGTATCCAGGGGAATTTTAGGAACGCTCACTTCCGTTTATAACCTGCGTTCCATTCACGATTTATGTTCTATGCACGTCCGTAATCCTCCGCTGACAGATCAAAGAGGCGAGATTGATCTCTTCTTTTTTTTTTATTTATGCTCTGTTCCTTCACCAATAGGGCTATTTGCGTTATTTATCGTTTTGTTTATCCCTTTTATTGGATATGATGAGTGGTTGATATATCGTAACGCCTGGTCTGTTGAGCCGCGTTTCCTTTAATAACAGCGTTCTATTTTCAAACCAACGAGTGTTGACCTTGTTCTTCTTTTTTCCAGCTTGGGTTTTTCGTGTATTATTCGGTGGTCAGGGGTGAGGTGAACCCGGCAGGACCAGTACCCATAGATTCTGTGTTCATTTACAGACCGGACAAGAGGAAGGAAATATGGAGGTTTTTGCTCTACATGATGTTACATGCTGGGTAAGTAAACAGACCACTAGATGATACTTCGACATCTTAAAATCATATTCCACTAGTGTTGGTATATATAATCTATACTTTCAGAAATCATAGCCCACAGAATATTCCAGGCAAGTGATATTTGAACGTCGTAATTAGCAACGATAAAGTACATCGCTTGTAAACCGAGATAGTAAAATACTCGAGAACAAGCAGCACGCGACTGATATACAACAGAATCACGGACCGTGAATCGGTAGTAACAAAAAGCTTAAACGGCGTCGAACAAAAAGGTTAATTGGCTCTAAACTGCCGAGCTATCGTGTAAACAATTGGAAACTACAATTTACTATCATCTTTCGTGCGCTGCCTTCGGTGCGGCCTTCACTTGTCTCCGATTCACGATCTTTTCCGATAATTGTAACGATTTTATTTGTAGTTCGCCGATTAAATAACGATTGACGGATTCGTTACTCACCTTGCGCTATTTATCTTGAAACTTACGTTACGTCTATGATCTGTGTACACGACATAATTGTATCTGTGTTCATGTCACTTTTTTGAAACTATTTATGATATTCTGTCACTTTTAGAACTATGAAAATGCTAAACGACATGGTGATTCCAGTTAAATAGAGAAATAGTGATTCATTTTTGACGATATACGATAATTTCTCCTTAAAGAAAATGATACAACAAAATAATCATATCTATAATGTGATCCCCAAAACCATAGAAGTTCGCGTTAGGGTTTATAAACACTCAGGGGTGGGACGGATATACGATACCAATTTTTATCGGTATATCGTAATATACGGAAACGCTTCCGAAGGTGGATGTCTGCGTGGATTTTTCGAAACAGACTTGGACCGGAAATGATTCGTTATAACATGGTGCACGGTTGCCTAATGAGTGTGGGACCCTATTTATCTTTTAGAAGGCATTTTGAAGAGAAACGACCAGAACAATAAATTCGATACAATTCCTGTTCCCAGAAAGATAATGCAATCATGGAGTTTTACGAGGAAGTGATATAATTAGAAGAACTGACGTGAAACTAACGCTCAACTAAGAAACGAAATATCTGTTTTCGCGATATTTTTGGAAAATATCACTCTGGGTTTAAGTAATTAGTAACTTATCGATCTCAGATCAGTTAAATATCTTTTTGAAAGTTCGTGAATTAGCATCACTGTTAAACTCTGTGGAAAATTCGAGATTGCCCCGTTCTTCCCCGAAATTCCGAAAAATAACAAATTTTCCTTTGTTGCAGATGGCTTCACTTGGGTTTTAACCTTGTCGTCCAGATGGTAGTGGGCCTACCCCTGGAGATGGTCCACGGTTCCGGTAGAGTGGCCCTCATCTACATGGCGGGGGTGGTTGCCGGTTCCCTTGGTACCTCCGTTTTCGACACGGACGTGTGTCTGGTGGGGGCGAGCGGAGGGGTCTACGCCCTGCTGGCCGGTCATCTGGCCAACATAATGCTCAACTACAACAACATGCAATGCGGCATACTCAAACTTGTCGGCATCATAGCGATAGGTAGGTTTTCTTGGATCTATGGTATTTTGAAGAACATTTTCCAACCCTTTCTATTTTTTGTCATGTTTTTTGGACTTAAATATTCAATATTCATCCCAACAAATGTGAATATCACGTTTCCTTCCATTAACGTTCATCTGGTCATCCTCAAGGACCCTTTCTTGGGCCCATAATATTCAAAAGTTGGTACTAACCGTTCCTAACCGCCTTTTTTCTTTTTTTCAGCGTCATGCGACGTGGGTTACGCCATCTACTCGAGGTACGCGGGTGAGGTCTTCGGTCCGCCAGTGTCTTACGTGGCGCACTTGACGGGGGCCCTGGCAGGTCTCACCATCGGTCTGCTGGTCCTCAAAAACTTCGAGCAGAAGCTGCACGAACAGCTGTTGTGGTGGGTGGCCCTAGGAGTTTACGCTGCCTGTACGATCTTCGCGATCCTCTTCAACGTCATGAACCCTTCGGTGGGCCCGTTAGAGAACCTGGGAGAGGGCGTGGATAGTCAGTACATGTACAGCAGATTCGGGGTATAACGGGACCGATGTCTTTAGCAAGAATGTTTCGTTCGTCCTTTTTTATTTGTTCATATGTATATACGTTATTTTCCGAATCTGGTTCGGAAGTCACGGCTTTGAAGAAGAACAATTTACTTTTTTTACCAGTGAAGAAATAACGATGATGTTTTTGTGCGACAGGGGAATCCCGAAATTTTTTACTTCCCTATGTTTCATTTTTTCATGTGAAAAAATGACTTCACAGTGCTCAATTATATGAAAGAATACCAGTTAATTTGCCCAGTATATATATGAGAGAAAATACTTTCGTTTCGAAGATTTTAAATGTTGCCTCGAATTTAAAAAATTCCAAATTGATGAAACATGTAAAATTGTAAATATTCCTAGATATTATTATAATTATTTATTTGGAGCATACCAAAGACTGAAATAAATAAATTAGTAATTTATTTATGTTGGTTCCGGGAATCACTGACGAGTATAAACGTCCAACCAATAGTTCCTAAGTTATGCATTTCAACTCGGTCCAGAACCAAGTACTGCCTTATTTTTCGTACATGAGGTGTTCAAATTGGCTGGAGCCAATTTTTCCCAGCAACCTTTCCAGTTCGTCAGTGATTCCTGAATATTGATATTGTTATTTTGATATTTCTTCCACTGAAAGATTCATGAGAGATAATAGAAAATAGTTATGAAAAATGTAGCAATAAAATTTCGTGAATCTTCAGCGTGGGAAGAGATAAACGAAATGTTATTTTCAAGTGATATTACGAAACTAGTCATAAATAATGTTTAAGCCTACCAAAGATCGTGCTAGTTTATATATTTATTACTCTAAAGAACCTATGAAAGGTAGATTTTTCACATTACCACGTAAATAGATGTCACGAAGAAAATTTGTATTTTTTTACACTCAGGTAAAGCAATTTGTCACAGTGAATTTTATAATGTTGAACTGATGTTTGAACACTGCGTATTTCTGTTATTTTTCCACCTTACACAGTTTTTTGAAATGGCCTTTATCTTTCATTATTGAATAAAACTAATTATTTGAATTTTGTAATCTTTGTAGTATAGATCCCTATTCAACAGTGAAAACCGCCGAAAGTACCTGGTAATTTCGTAGAACAACTGCCATCTATATGTCTTCCAGAGACTTTCCTTTGGCTTTATGAATTTTTTAGTGATTTGAACTTAATACGGTTTTTACGGTGCACTTCATCAAGAAAGAAAAAATGCTGAATATCCAAATAGACTAAAAAACTTCATATATGCGTCAATGGTAACAAATAATAGAAAGAATAGACTTTGTGGTGGACACATAGACGAGTCAATTTAAAAAACCAAATAACAAATCTCAAATTTTGTGTTGAAAATGGAATTTTGGTGTACGGAAAATGCTAAAAAACAAAAACACATAGGAATGAGCGACTGATGAGACAATCAAAGGCTATTGCGCCACGATTAATTCGCAACTTCCAGTTTGGCCTCAGCTTCCAAGACTTAGGCCCCCACTGGCATAGGTCGCAGCACTATCCAAACTACTTCTAACCATGCAGGTTAGCACCCGAGTTGGAATACGCAACTCACACGCCGAAGGGACAGAACCCCTCTAGCCCAGCATGCAGGCTTTCAACCACTGCCCCCACGAAACCTATCCTCTACTAGAGCGACCAGGATTTCTTCTCCTTCTTGCCCTCCCGTGGTAGCAATCATAGCATCATTGCTGGGACTTGCTTCGGGAACGTATTTCCTTGCAACTTCAGGGCCTTGGAAACCCAGGCCTTGCTGAAGCCAGCTAGGGTAATGCGGGATTGCCACAGCCGTCAGCACTGTTGGATCCAGGCCAAGCCAGGAAACCAGGGTCGTGCTCCAATACACCACACCGGAGCCCCAGATATTGACCCTTCAACCACAGTACCGCATGCGAACACCACCACCCATCATCATCAGCTCCGATCTCGTACCACAGTTACGAGAAACTCGAGCTCCTCCCACAGATCGCCCCGAAAGAGACACCTCAACGAGTCTATATCTTCTTTTCAAGAAGACCGCCCTGGGGAAACTCTCCATTCTCTCGCATCTTTCATTCGTCCCTATCATCCAGCTTGTATCCTACAAGCTTTCATTCGCTCTCCTTAACATTCCCTCTAAAATCACCATTCTTTCCTCCATATACTCTGTACATTCATACAGGACATGGCTCCAACTTTCAGTCTCTCCACACACGCATCTATCATGCTCAGAGAGGCCCCTCTCTCAAAAATTCATTCAAGCTCCCATGACCCGTTATCAAGTAACCCAGATACAGGCCAGGGGAGAACCATTCATTCTCACTGGAGAAGTCTACCCTTGGGATGAACCCATGAGTGACTCGCCCAGCTTCACTCTCATCCCATCTTCTCTGCTACTCAGCCTTCATTTTCACCTTTAAATCAATCAAACACCCCTCAGGGTCTTGATTCCTTTCACCAACTATCCTCTCAAAATCGCTCAGTACCAAACCTTTCTTCAGTTTGTACTCCACACCCATTTCTTTCGCCACAAGATCCCACGGGGGGACACCCATCAATACATTCATGGCATCCGTGGATACCGTCCGACACACTCTTAGACTTAACCACCCTCTGACACCTATTCAACGCCTTTCTCGCATATGTATACCTCATAGATTCATACCATACATTCGCCCCATACATGGCGCATGCTTTGAACTTGCCACCATATATCACATTCATGGCCTTTCGCTGCCATCCCCAGTCACGCCGCAAGACTCTTCGCAAACAGCCGACCAATCTCACTAATTTCTCTCTTACATCGGAGAAGTGACCAGAAAATCTGTATCTCTCCTCCACTCTTATTCCCAGGTATCTAAGTCTTATTGCAGGCTCGGGTAAGATCGAGGACTTTCATAAACGTGTTATACTGCGACTATACATGGCCCAGCTCTTTCGGGCAACTTTCCGACATTCTACGCAGACCGCTGCTCAATCATGTCCCTCACAACACCGCTTCTCAAAGAGCTTGGTGACCCCAGACGACCACACGCAATTTTCTGAGGTAACCCTCACCATTCGTTCTTTTCATGCGATGTCTTAACCACCTTCCAGACAAATTACGGTTATTAACTTTTGGTGTTCAACCCAAATGTCCTTTGCTCGAGATGGCCCCACGTCCAGCTCAATGTCGGACCCACAACACCGAAAAGCCCTTCTCGACTCCTTCAGACATCGTCGCCTACGATTTATCGTCACCCTTATCACGCTCACTGTCAGGGGAGTATGTAGCGACACATGACCCAATTCTTACAGCATCCTCTAAAAATCTGCTCTGCCGAAACTTCTCGGTATTTCATACAGAGAACGCGATCACTCAATCGAGTCGCTCAGTGCACCGCTCTCTCTGGTTTTAAGTGAAAGCAGCATTCGATAACTTTCTTCACAAGGGAACAGGCTTGCACCCAATAGCCAATCTAAAGACTCTAAGAATCTAGGATGAAACGTCTACTCCACAAACAAGAGGTCTGTAAGTTCTCTCACAACGTCGCAAGAGCTTCACTACAAATTAACAACCTTGCCTGAAACCATAGCGTTAGTCAGAAACTTGAATCTAATAAGGTCTATCATCTTATTGAGGACAATCCTGTCAAAGAACTTAGAGAATACACTCAGAAGAGATATAGATCTGTAATGTTACCAGCATCGTTCTTTTTAAAGGCTGGAATGACAGTCGATATTTTCAATTTGATTTTCTTTATAAAATTGATAGTGTACGCTATACCTTATTTTAGTACCCTTATTTGAACTACTCCATGTTCTATGATTCAGATAAATGTCAAAATTGTAGAACTAGGTTATATTTGTGTTTTCCAAAGAGATTCGAATTTTAAACTACCTTACTACTCAAAATATGCCATTATTTATTAAAAAAATTAATTTGATAATGTCATAGTTAACCTGTATTGTACTCAATCGTTTTACAGAAATATACAACATGATTCGAAGAATTTTGAACAATGTGATTGAGACAACTATTCAAAGTGATAGTGTAGTCTACCATAATCCTTTTTCAAAACCTGAAACAATACCTTTCGGATGGCTGACTACTGTAGCCCCATGTTTTCCCGTTAAATCATCTAACATCAGTATCTTGAATGATCCACATCAATTTTATGATGTGTTATTACAGTGCAGTTCGCACGCAACTCAAAGAATTACGATGGCAAGTTTATACTATGGTAGCGGAAAATTAGAGAAGGAACTAGTAGAGAGAATAATGGAAAACGTCAATTTCAAAGAAAAGAAAGTAAATGTGAATATACTGTTAGATTATACGCGAGGTAGTAGATGTTCTGACAATTCTAGAACAACTCTTTTACCGTTACTCAAGGAAAATAGTGAAAATTGCCGAATATCCCTGTATCATACCCCTGTTTTAAGAGGTTTACTCAAGAAGTTGATGCCAGAGAAATGGAACGAGTTAGTGGGTCTTCAGCATATGAAATTATACATATTTGACGACAGTCTTCTTATTAGTGGAGCGAACTTGTCCAATGATTATTTCACCAACAGGCAGGATAGGTATTTTCTTATCAAGGATAAAAAGATATGTGATTTTTACAATGGACTAGTCAAAAGAGTGCAAATGTTCAGTTTTGCCATGGATAGAAATAATAACATCAATTTGGATCAAAATTGGAAAATATCTCCTTTCGAAGGAAACAAAAGTAGATTTGTTGAAAACGCTGGAGATTTGGTGGAAAGTTACTTGTTAGAAACCAAGGAAGAACAAAACAGTCATAAAACTGAAGGAAATGGTAAAATGCTTTTTAATATTAGGAGTAGAAATAGGTTCGTGCGGTTTTGATAACAAATGTCGCTACTAGTTTATTATTCCATTATTTCATCTGGCAACACCTTCATTTTGAAGGTGTAGGCTTTTTTTCAGTATCTGAAATGTGGTTTTGCAGGGAGTTTTACTTCAATATGAATAAAAAGGCTCCGAAAGTCATTGTATTACTCTGTCAAGAAAGTACCGGGAATTTTCAATTAAAACAACATTTTTACATTTAATCGTCAAAATTTATTGGATCGCCTTCAAAATAGGCTCCATTTGCTCCAATACATCTATGCCAACGGCACTTCCAATTATCGAAACATTTTTGATAGGCGCTTTCCGGGATGGACTTTAGCTCTCGCGCCGAATTTTGTTTTATGGCTTCAATCGACTCAAAACGAGTGCCACGAAGGGGCAATTTTAGTTTTGGGAAGAGGAAAAAGTCGCAGGGAGCCAAATCCGGCGAATACACTGGTTGCTGAAGCACGTTTGTTGAGTTTTTGGCCAGAAAGTCGGTCACAATCGTAGCTCGGTGAGAAGGCGCGTTATCGTCATGCAAAATCCATGAGTTGTTCGCCCACAAATTTGGCCGCTTCTTACGGATACGCTCACTCAAACGTTTCATAACGCCTAGGTAATACTCCTTGTTTACCGTCTGACCCTCTGGAACGAATTCGTAGTGCACCACGCCACGGATATCGAAGAAAACAATGAGCATCACCTTCATTTTCGAGCGGCTTTGGCGTGGTTTTTTCGGTTTCAGCTCATTTTTTGCCACCCATTCCGATGATTGCTGGCTTGTTTGCATATCGTACTCGTTATAATGCGTTCCATGAATGTAGAATCGGAATTACAGCGATCCAGCATGTCTGAAGCAACCTGTTCGCGATGACGTTTTTGAAGAAAATTCAGGTCTTTCGGTACGAGTCGTGCGGCCACCTTTCTTATGCCCAAAATATCAATCAAAATCGTACGTGCGGACTCGTGGGATATCTTAAGATCATGTGCTATCTCTCTCAAGCTGGTACGACGGTTTTCCAGCACCCTTTCCTTAATTTTATCGACGTTATCTTCGATCGAAGCCGTCGATGGGCGACCACTTCACGACCGTCCTTGAAGGCTCTGTACCACTGATATGCACGAGTTTTCGATAGAGCATTATCACCAAAGGCCTTTTGCAACATTTTCAATGCATCGGCACACGAAAATTCATTTGCAACACAAAACTTTAAACAAATTCTTTGCTCAACGTAATCACCCATAGTAAAAATCGGTACGCACTCGACTGACTTAATCAGCTGTTGCAAACACACTAGTTGACAGATCCCGCTCAAGCTTGGCATAGTAATTAAGGACAGTGGTACCAACCTAGGAAACCTGCCTCATTGCCCCGCCAGATTTAAATCGATAATTCCCGGTACTTTCTTGACAGAATGTATATCTGACCTTTTTTTGAAAAAGCGGGGACATTTCGAATAATGCTGAAGATATATTATGTTTTTTCAAGATACTTGGGTTTTTCCTCTTGTGCAAATGGGACAGCTGGGAATAGAGCAGGACTCTCTAGTCACAGAAAAACTGATAAGGGAAGCACCCGCAGATTCAAATTTGAGAATTGCCACAGGATATTTCAACCTTACCGAAGATTATATGAACAATTTGATTCACAATTCTGAAGCGAAATGCGATATTTTGATGGCGCACCCAAAGGTACTATTTCCATTTTGTTCCGTCTCATTAGAGACGGCCCTGTCGTTCGAAATTAGTTACTTATGTCTTTTAAGTTGATACTTCGATCTAGCAGTTTTGAGAATTGCCGCTGGAACTGTTTACACTTCAGATTATTGGTTTTTTAATGATTATATATGGCATTAGAAAACATGGAAATTCATTTGGAGATTTTGATATATTTATGCCTGTTAATTTCACATGATGCAGCATTCGGCATTACAAACTGACTCTTACTTGCATTATTCTTATAATTTCTTTGTAACCAATAAGAAGATTTGTTTCGTTCATTCAGTCCCCCTCCGAATGGACCTTCCAATCAATTACATTAATTTCCCTCTTTTGGAAGGGGTGCATCGAGCACCTCTAACGTTCAGTCTTTGAGAAGACTGTAAAATCATTATTATTCCTAATAGTCAAAGTGTAGCCTTTACTACATCATGCATTATTATTCGCGATAATCGAAGTGTTCGCATGTAGCCCTTGCTACATCATGCATTATTATTCGTAATAGTCAAAGTGGTCGGTCGCATGTAGCCTTTGCTACATCATGCATTATTATTTGAGTAATAGTCAAAGTTGTCGCATGTAGCCTCAGCTACATTATGCATTATTCTCCGAATAGTCAAGTTATTCGTTTGTAATTGTACAAGCTTAAAGCAATTGCTGTAAACGTAGCAATCCACCTTACACTTGTTTGTAGTGTAATTGTCATCACATTAGCTTGGTATCATATACAGTAATACCAAATTATATTAGTTTGTTTTGTTATAAGTGTTTTACTTCAGTTCCTCATCTTCGTTGTGGTTTATCATTATTAGATAAAGGAAGCTGTTGACCTCCGCACGTAGAGTGTTCTTTGAAGTCAAAATCACCGCTAATAATCAAAAATACAGTCCACTAGAAGCCATTGGAATTAATCATCGAGATTAATTAAGTTTCAATTGTCTATTATTTTAAAATACTGAAATAATAGGTAAATACTACGGTAAACTAACCGTGGTACGAAACATATTTCAATCTTATTTAAATATTTTAATATTGGCCCTCTACATATTCAATTTCAAAAAATTATATTTAATAATTATAACTTCTGAAAATAAATTAAAATAATGTCATATAAGTACCACTTATGAATTGACATATAAAATAAACATTCATTATAAGACATCCGTATGGTATAACAAAATCCAATAAATATTTCAAAAAATTATATTTAATAATTATAACTTCTGAAAATAAATTAAAATAATGTCATATAAGTACCACTTATATTTATTGGATTTTGTTATACCATTCGGATGTCTTATAATGAATGTTTATTTTATATGTCAATTGATATAAGTGGTATTTATATGACATTATTTTAATTTATTTTCAGAAGTTATAATCATTGAATATAATTTTTTGAAATTAAATATGTAGAAGGCTAATATTAAAATATTTAAATAATTTTTTTTTTTATTTATGTTACATTTCAATCTCTGGAAATCTTCTTTTATTCTTTTTGTTCGTTGTGAAAAAATACTGGGAATCAGTCAGTGAAACAGAAAATATGTGGTTTTTTTAATAGATCAATACTCGGTACTTTCTTGTGAAATAATGTACCAAATTGAAAAGTGATTCTTTCTTTGTGGAAGATTGTTAATGTTCAATTCAAATTTATAGGCCAACGGATTTCTAGGAGCCAAAGGTTTAGCAGGAGAGATACCATATGCTTATTGCTTGATAGCACAAAAATTCAGGAAAAAATACGAAAAGTTCGGACAAAACAACAGAATAACACTGATGGAATATTTGAGAGAGGGATGGACATATCATGGAAAAGGTTTATGGTGAGATATACACACTTCGTCAAAAGTCTTGGCCCCCTAGATTTCTCAAGAAATAAACAATCTATGTTCTGGAATGAGATGAATATTTTCCTCTATTTACAACTGCAATACATTTGATAGAAAATCTTTGTTTGTTACTACAGGATGAGACAAAATAGGAAAAATAAGAAAAATTCTAAATTAATTGATTATTAAAAAAAAATTTGAATATTAAAACAAATTGAAATATGTTTATCTTCTACAATTTTAATTTCAAAAAATTTTTTATTCAAAAAATTTTTAGAATTAAATTAATGTCTAAAACAAGCACCGCTTACATTCAATAGAAGTATATAATCAAAACTCAATATATAATGTCAAATGGAATAAATAAACCAACAGATATACGAAGGTTATTAAAATTAATAAATAAATATTTATTTATTAATTTGATGTCCCGGCGTTTTCCACGGAATATTCTCAATATTACAACTCTCGTTATTCGCTGAAACCTGATCAACTTCGAATACACCTGTGTTCTCCCGATATCCCTGTATTTTTCCCGGTTTATTGTTTTCATTTAAAAAAGTTGAGAGTTGATAGGGGGATCAAATCTTTTGACGATGCGTGTACTTGATAAATTCTTTCATGTTTTGATCGAAGTTTTCATAGAGTACTTGATGGAAATCGAGATAAGTCACGAAATTTCCAGGGTGTTTTTAAAGCTAACTCTGTTCATTTTTACAGTTGGTGGAACTCTTCAAAATAAACCATTTAATCAAAAATTGTACTTTGAAAATTCAGATTTTCATGAAAAAATCATCGATAAAATATATTCTAATATGTCTCCGCTTAAAATTGAAAGTAACATATTTCACTTTATCTTTTGATTAAATCACCATATGATTTCTTTCAGAATGTTCGATCTTTGAAAATATTTTTAATTCCGTATATTATTTTCTGGAATATCTGACAAAAAATTTAACTCCCAACTAAAAATTTCGCAATAAACGTTTGAACTAAGCAGTGTTACAGGTGTTCTAACGGCATAATATCCCATTATAAAAGCTGAAGAAAATAAAAAATTATTCTCTCTATCGTACTTTGGTAGCATAAGTCAAAAAGTGGCCAATAGTTTTTCAAAATCAGATGTCAATATTGCCTTCAAAACGCAAAACAAATTATCATCGGTAATATTTAACGCAAAGGACCCTACGCCAAACATACACACATCAGTAGTTTATGAGTTATCTTGTTCTACGTGCAGTAATAAATATATAGGACAAACAGGACGTTCCTTCAAGACGAGGTTCAACGAACATAAAATGAGTTTCATAAAAAATAAACAAAATTCTACTTGTGACACTCATTGTCTAGAAAACGATCATTCCTTTCCCACAATAGATGATCTTAAAATTTTACATGTAGAATCAAAAGGGAATAAATTCGATTATCTAGAATCTGTTGAAATTTTCAAATTAGTTCACAATAACAATAATGTAAAAATAATGAATGACTGTAGGGAGCTATGTAAATCGAGAATATTTGAGATATTTAAAAAGTAACATCTGTTTAAAACCTTTTTCAACGAACATAAAATTAATTTAATGAAAAGAAAAAAATTCAACTTTTGACACTCATTCTTTAGAGAACAGTAATTCCTTTCGACAAAAGAAAGTCTTAAGAAAATTTTACATGTAGATTCAAAAGAAAAGAAACTTGATTACTGAAATTTTGAAATTCGTTCTCAATAAAAATAATGTAAAAAATAATAAATGACTACGGAGCTATGTACATTCTATCAAGAAAGTACCGGGAATTATGGATTTAAATCTGGCGGGGCAATGAGGCAGGTAAAAATTTTTTTTCCTAGGTTGGTACCACTGTCCTTAATTACTATGCCAAACTTGAGCGGGATCTGTCAACTAGTGTGTTTGCAACAGCTGATTAAGTCAGTCGATGTCAGAGTGCGTGCCGATTTTTACTATGGGTGATTACGTTGAGCAAAGAATTTGTTTAAAGTTTTGTGTTGCAAATGAATTTTCGTGTGCCGATGCATTGAAAATGTTGCAAAAGGCCTTTGGTGATAATGCTCTATCGAAAACTCGTGCATATCAGTGGTACAGAGCCTTCAAGGACGGTCGTGAAGTGGTCGCCCATCGACGGCTTCGATCGAAGATAACGTCGATAAAATTAAGGAAAGGGTGCTGGAAAACCGTCGTACCAGCTTGAGAGAGATAGCACATGATCTTAAGATATCCCACGAGTCCGCACGTACGATTTTGATTGATATTTTGGGCATGAGAAAGGTGGCCGCACGACTCGTACCGAAAGACCTGAATTTTCTTCAAAAACGTCATCGCGAACAGGTTGCTTCAGACATGCTGGATCGCTGTAATTCCGATTCTACATTCATGGAACGCATTATAACTGGTGATGAGACCTGGGTCTACGAGTACGATATGCAAACAAGCCAGCAATCATCGGAATGGGTGGCAAAAAATGAGCCGAAACCGAAAAAACCACGCCAAAGCCGCTCGAAAATGAAGGTGATGCTCATTGTTTTCTTCGATATCCGTGGCGTGGTGCACTACGAATTCGTTCCAGAGGGTCAGACGGTAAACAAGGAGTATTACCTAGGCGTTATGAAACGTTTGCGTGAGCGTATCCGTAAGAAGCGGCCAAATTTGTGGGCGAACAACTCATGGATTTTGCATGACGATAACGCGCCTTCTCACCGAGCTACGATTGTGACTGACTTTCTCGCCAAAAACTCAACAAACGTGCTTCAGCAACCACCGTATTCGCCGGATTTGGCTCCCTGCGACTTTTTCCTCTTCCCAAAACTAAAATTGCCCCTTCGTAGCACCCGTTTTGAGTCGATTGAAGCCATAAAACAAAATTCGGCGCGAGAGCTAAAGTCCATCCCGGAAAGCGCCTATAAAAAATGTTTCGATAATTGGAAGTGCCGTTGGCATAGATGTATTGGAGCAAATGGAGCCTATTTTGAAGGCGACCCAATAAATTTTGACGATTAAATGTAAAAATGTTGTTTTAATTGAAAATTCCCGGTACTTTCTTGACAGAGTAGTACAACAAAATAATGTAAAAATAATGAATGACTGTACGGAGCTATGTAACCCCAAAAAATTATTTGAGATATTTAAATGGGTTTAACAACCTTCTTTGTCGATTGCCGACACTCGATATCTGTTAGAAGGCCCCTCTTTTTTAACCCGGTTTTTTATCACGTTCCGATTGTAAACCTCTGTACCACTATTAGGTGTTATATAGAATCTATTGAAATATTCAAAATAGTTATCACTTTTGTTTAAATACCTCTGTACCACTGTTAGGTCTTCAGTTGTCTGATGATGGGATAGTTCATTTCCCGAAACTCGAGTCACAAGAAAATGTGTAATATATCTTTTTATTGGTAGTAAAACATAGTAATTTCTACAATTTGTTTTAATTCTAATTAATAGTAAATAAGGTTGTTCTGATTTTCACAAATTTTTGTTTTTATAATAAAATAATTGTTTTATTATATTAACAATAAGAATTTGTAAAAACCAAAATAACCTCATTTGCTACGGATCATCAAGTAAAGACTGGTTCAATTATACATCCTTTATGTTTATTCCAGGTACTATCCCCCCAACGACAAATACCCCTGTTTGACCCTGATCGGTTCCCCCAATTTCGGAGAACGTTCAGTGAGAAGAGACCTCGAAACTCAAATTGCGATATTGACGGAAAACGAGGAGCTTCGAAAAAAACTGCACGAGGAAGGCGAAGGCCTGTACAAGTTCGGTTTGCCGATGGAGGAGAAGAGGAGAGCGGCTAGATGGGTGCACGGTTTTGTATACTTCTTTCGCAGTTACTTCTGAGGCGATCAGATTTTTTCGAACGTACATTCTACCCGGTTTATACTCGGTTTTTTCGAATTCACGATTTCTTCGATACGGACACTTTTTGAAATGTTTTGGATCTGAACCAGAGATGGAACACTGAAATTTTGTTTCTAGGAAAAAATAGATATATTTACTTTGGTTAAATTACTAAACTAATTTAAACAGGGGTAAATGTCTTTTTTTCTAAGTTCACCAGAGTTGACCTTGAACATAAATTTGAGGTCGAATCAAGGCTGCCTTTGAAGTAATGGAGAAGAATGCTCTATATTCAGGTCACTTTTTTCAATATAAAAACCATCACACTTTATATAATTCACAAGTAATCCTTGAAACAGCTGTGCGACAATTTCCATTTTTTTTTCATTAAAAATGAGATATTATAAGAAGACACGAATTGTTGACGAAAAGGTTCAAAGATTATTTGTGTACTGTATGAAAATGTTTTCCAAGTGAAAAAAAAGAGCGAATATGGATAATTCTTGAAATTTAGGGGCTCATAACTTTCAAACTAAGACAAAACATTCTGATATCAGATTTTTGTTTTGTATATTAACTAGGTTTGTATGAAACCAACTTTTCCGCAATATCTGATGAACTTCAAAATGGAGACGTGCAAATCTAAGTAAATGCATTTAATTAATTTTTATTCACTCTGAAATACTTGATAGACAAGTTAGCGCAAGATGAGAATAAATTAACTTTGTATTTATTTTCATAATTAGACCGGTGTCTACTTCAGTTACAATACATTTTGAATTGTTTCCTCTTTTACAGTATTTTCGTTAAATGTTCATGTAAAGACAACGGTAGAAATTATGTGGTTTATATTTATTGGGGCTCTATCGGTTCTATAGGTCGGACTTTCCAAAGGTCTATTGAAAAAAGTTTAGTAATGGGGATTTATTCACGTCTAAACGGTTATCGAGTAATATCTGTTTTTCATTTTGTTTATTTATGTCTAGTTCTTCTAGGATATTAAGTTTACGGTTTTCATTCTCAATGCGAAGAACTTCACGAACGTTGTCAAAGAGAATTATGTTTTGAGTTTTGTATGAAATATTTTGGTTTTAATTTTTTTAGTTGAATATCCCCTCTGTTTTTCTAGATTTTTGATCTATATAAAATTCTGAAATATATGTTTTGGTAAGTACAAAATAGCTATTTCAAACACTTAATATCCTGGAAGCACCGGAGATAAATAGGAACAATAAAAAAAATAAACGTATGTATTACTTAATAATTAAACAGACATAGATAAACTTCCTTACAAAACCTTTTTGAAAAGAAGTTTGGAAAACAATTCATTTTATTTCAAAACTTGAAATTGAAATGTTTCAGTTTAAATTTTGATTAAATATCTGTAATCGTGGTATAAAAATGTAAAAATGATTTACGAACTGTTGAAAAGCGATTGTTTTTATGCTGGAAAAGTGAATTGACTCTTGGGGACCTATAACTACTGAATTAAAATAGAGCCAAGAGTTTCAACTAAATTTTTTTTTGATAAGGAAATTGGGCAAATATAAACTATTTTCAATATCTAGAAGTCGTCTTTGCGTAAACATTTAATGTAATTTCCTTTAAAATATGACTAGATTTATGTGTCCTTGGACATGTATTTGTGATAATTTTAGTAATGCTTTAATTCATTGTTTTGTTAGATATGTATAGTTATTTTGCATTTAATTGTTGAAATATCTTTACTTGTTATTGTTTGGAAATATTTCAGTAAAACTATTACTATGTAAACTGAGTATTTATTGATGGCGAGGGGAGATTTATACTGTTTTTCAGAAAATATCCAGGGTAGCTGGACAAATGTTGCTTCAATTTGTTAATTTTAATCTTGCAATCATGGAGAAACCAAACTTATTTCGCAAGCATTTACAGTTTTTCAAGAAATCGGCGATACAGTTAAAAAAAATTTAAATTATAATAACATAACGCTTGTAATTGGTCTTGTAGAAGTAGTATTTTCATAAACGCTCTTAAAATCACGGTATGTTTCGATAGTGCACCTAACATCCCTTGAACTAAGGTAGAACCGGACATGGCGATCCTACTATCGGGTGTTTTTTTTAGAATCATAGAACTTTCGATGGAGATAACTGTGATTTGACAGAAGGTAGAAGCCATGTTGTTTTGACATTTCTGTTCAGTAAGCATTGACAAATTATCATGGAAAGACGCACGCCGCAACAACGTTTACAAAATGTTGAAATTTATTTTCAAAATGAGTGTTCTATTCGCCAAACTCATAGAGAACTTCGTGAAATTTATGGTTTACGTAATCGTCCATCAGAGCAGCTTATTAGACGAACTATCGATAGATTTCAGACAACATTTTCTCTATTGGATGCAACAATAACAACAAAACAAAGAACTGTACGTACAGAAGAAAATATCGCTGCTGTAAGTCATAGTGTTAATGAGGATCCAGATTTGTCTATTCGTCGACGTTCACAACAAGTTGGACTCCCCCACATGGAACAAAATTTTTTTTTTGTTTAATTTTTCATTGTTTATATAATAAACAATTTGTTATAAATAAATTAATTTTTACTTTATATTTTTTTCCCTATTCTTCTCACTGCCACAAATAAAGACATGATTTTTTTTTATTTTTAAATATGTTTATTAATAAAAAAGAAATCATGTCTGTATTTATGGCAGTAAGAAGAATAGGGAAAAAATATAAAGTAAAAATTTATTTGTTTATAACAAATTGTTTATTATATAAACAATGAAAAATTAAACAAAACGAAATTTTTTTTTATATGGAAAAGAAGAGTAAATCATGATTTTTAAAGAAAAAATGGTTCCTTAATATTAGTTAGAAGTGGGAGAAAACGATTGTTAATTAACAAATGCGTTTTTAAGCAATAAAAAATTTTTTTAAGGAAAAATTTTTTTTTAAATCATTATTTGCATCAAAGATTGATATCCTTAAAAAAATTTCCAATTATTTTATAAACAACGCATTTGTTTATAACAATTTTTTAAACAATAAGAGATAAAAATTAAAAAAAAAAATTTCTATGTAGCTTCCTACCACATAAAAACGGACCATTAATAATATTTTGAAAAAAAAAAAAATTTTCGATAATTAATCTAAGTTTTTAATTTTGCAACAACGAAAATTGCTAATAAAAAACTGAAAAATAATCATTTTTAAATTTTTCCAAGGGGGACCTAAGTCTTCCAAAAATTGCTCCAAGAGAGGAAAAAAATCTGAAGTTAATAGTTTAACAATGATCACACTTGCAATGTTCATGTCCAAGCAGAAAAAAATTTTTAATTAACTATTGCATTTATCCGCATTAACATTTGTTTTTGGCGGATTATTGTTCATTCATCTATCGAGTATGCCCCTGAATTTTTTTATTTATTAAATTTCATATTTAATCTGTTAAAATAATTTTTATTAATAAAATCCAAAGTAAGCGTGGCTTACGAAAGTCAGAGTACCCGTTTCCGGCCGTATTTTCATTCCTCTGGGAAAATTATTAATATTGCGACTACAATTCCGGGAGTCGACACTTTTTTAGGAGATTTCCTCCTCTTTTTGAATCTTTTTTTTTATTTCAAAAATCTTCATTAGTTTTTGAGATATTTAAAAAAAACTAAACCTTCTTTTTTTTAGTTAATTGTTAATAACTTTTGCAATTTTTGCAGGCGGAACTTAATTTTTTTCAAAAATCATCTAGATGTCATTCCGAATCGAATGACACCTTGATCATAATTTTCGGAGACTGCTGAAAAAAGTTGACCCAAAAGGCACTTGTTGACTAGACTATAGAACAGCTTGAAGTTGATCCACTTTTTTCAAAATTGTGTTTGGTGATGAAGCTCATTTCTGGTTAACGGCTATGTAAATAAGCAAAATTGCCGTATATGAATTGAAAACAATCCTCAAGAAGTTCTGCAGGTTCCATTGCATCCTGAAAAATACACTGTATGGAGTGCTCTATACGCTAGCTCGCGCTTCTTGAAGCCCGCAAGGACGTTGAGCTCGGTATTCGAAGAGCGGTAGCGTCCTCTATGAAATACGCCGAGAAGCTGAATCAGAACAGAATTCTGCGAAAGGAGCGGGCACGCCACAACATTATAAACTGGGTCTTTAATGACATTCATTAATGTAGATTTCAAAAAAAGATCAATTCTTCTCTGCCGATAAGTGATGAACAAAAAATAGTCGGTTAAAATACGATAATTTTGTTTACAGTAATTTAATAAAAAAAAAAATCTTTCACCAAGTTTCCTTGTTCTCGACAGATACAACTATAGATGGCACTAGGCTCATGCGGCTGGAAGTGGAAGTCAAATATCTCTCTTCCGGCTCGGCCGAAGGTTTGGGTGGGATCGCCGGTTGGGTCTTCAGAACACGCAGGCTGGTCACCTCGCTGAGACTCAGGTTTGCTGATCTATCTGCTTCTTCTTCCGGCCGTCCTGTGATGACAGTAGGAACGTCGATCGGGAACGGTCGCAGTTTGGTCAAGAAGGCGGCGCGTAGAGTATCGAACTGCAAAATATTCGAGAGAACAACAATTTAATCAATAACTCGCAAAGATTGAAATCGCCGGATTTCAAATTAGAAATATTTTTGCATTTTTGCCTTTCGATAACTTAATTAAAACAAATTGTAGATATTACTACGTTTTACTACCAATAAAAAGATATATTTACACATTTTCTTGTGACTCGAATTTCGGGAAATGAACTATCCCATCATCAGACAACTGAAGACCTAACAGTGGTACAGAGGTATTTAAACAAAAGTGATACATATTTTGAAGATTTCAATAGATTCTTGGTAACACCTAATAGTGGTACAGAGGTTTACAAGCGGAACGTGATAAAAAACCGGGTCAAAAAAGAGGGGCCTTCTAACAGATATCGGAATGTCAGCAATCGACAAAGAAGGTTATTAAACAGATGGTACCCATTTAAATATCTCAAATAATTTTTGGGGTTACATAGCTCCGTAGAGTCGTTCATTATTTTTACATTATTTTCTTGTATATCTCAAATATTTGGATTTACATAGCTCCATACAGTCATTCATTATTTTTTAAATTATTTTTATTGTGAACGAATTTGAAAATTTCAATAATCAAGTTTCTTTTCTTTTGAATCTACATGTAAAATTTTCTTAAGATTTTTTTTTGTCGAAAGGAATTACTGTTTTCTAAAGAATCAGTGACAAAAGTTGAATTTTTGTTTACTTTTCATTAAATTCATTTTATGTTGGTTGAAAAAGGTTTTAGACAGATGTTACTTTTTAAATATCTCAAATATTTTCGATTTACTTAGCTCCGTACAGTCATTCATTATTTTTTACATTATTGTTATTGTGAACTGTTGAAAAATTCAACAGATTCTAGATAATCGAGTTTCTTCCCTTTTGATTCTACATGTAAAATTTTAAGATTATCTATTGTGGGAAAGGAATGACCGTTTTCTAGACATTGAGTGGCAAAAGTAGAATTTTGTTTATTTTTCATGAAACTCATTTTACAATCGTTGAACCTCGTCTTGAAGGAACGTCCTGTTTGTCCTATATATTTATTACTGCACGTAGAACAAGATAACTCATAAACTCCTGATTTGTGTATGTTTGGAGTAGGGTCCTTTGCGTTAAATAATACCGATGATAATTTGTTTTGCGTTTTGAAGGCAATATTGATATCTGATTTTGAAAAACTATTGGATACTTTTTGACTTATGCTACCAAAGTACGATAGAGAAATGAATTTTTTATTTTCTCTATTTTCTCTATCGTACTTTGGTAGCATAAGTCAAAAAGTGGCCAATAGTTTTTCAAAATCAGATGTCAATATTGCCTTCAAAACGCAAAACAAATTATTATCGGTATTATTTAATGCAAAGGGCCCTACTCCAAACATACACAAATCAAGAGTTTATGAGTTATCTTGTTCTACGTGCAGTAATAAATATATAGGACAAACAGGACGTTTCTTCAAGACGAGGTTCAACGAACATAAAATGAGTTTCATAAAAAATAAACAAAATTCTACTTTTGTCACTCATTATCTAGAAAACGGTCAGTCCTTTACCAAAATAGATAATCTTAAAATCTTACATGTAGAATCAAAATGGAAGAAACTCGATTATCTAGAATCTGTTGAAATTTTCAAATTAGTTTACAATAACAATAATCTAAAATAATGAATGACTGTACGGAGCTATGTAAATCGAAAACATTTGAGATATTTAAAAAGTAACATCTGTTTAAAACCTTTTTCAACGAACATAAAATGAATTTAATGAAAAGTAAACAAAAATTCAACTTTTGCCACTCATTCTTTAGAAAACAGTAATTCCTTTCGACAAAAGAAAATCTTAAGAAAAATTTTACATGTAGATTCAAAAGAAAAGAAACTTGATTATTGAAATTTTCAAATTCGTTCACAATAAAAATAATGTAAAAGATAATGAATGACTGTACGGAGCTATTTAAATCCAAATATTTGAGATATACAACAAAATAATGAATGACTGTACGGAGCTATGTAACCCCAAAAATTATTTGAGATATTTAAATGGGTACCATCTGTTTAACAACCTTCTTTGTCGATTGCCGACATTCCGATATCTGTTAGAAGGCCCTTCTTTTTTAACCCGGTTTTTTATCACGTCCCGCTTGTAAACCTCTGTAACACTATTAGGTGTTACCTAGAATCTATTGAAATATTCAAAATATGTATCACTTTTGTTTAAATACCTCTGTACCACTGTTACGTCTTCAGTTGTCTGATGATGGGATGGTTCATTTCCCGAAACTCGAGTCACAAGAAAATGTGTAAAATATATTTTTATTGGTAGTAAAACATAGTAATTTCTACAATTTGTTTTAATTATGATCAACTACCAAATAGTAACGGCTGAAACAATTCAGTATCTTTCGATAACTGTTTTTGGTGATAGCAAAATGCGTTGCTTGTAAAACTCAAAAAACATCAAATCCCGGATATGCACCTCTTCTGGTATTTGACCATTTAATGATAAATTGCAGAAATCTTTGTACTATCTAATTATTTGGTAAACATATAAAAGCAATGTTTCCAAAAATATCCCAGTTTTTTTGGTAAACAATATGTTGATAAATGACAAACTAACATCGACATGTGCTAAGATGATATCACTTTCCGGTTCAATACTTTTTAAAACCACTGTCTATCTGACACTAACTTTAGTGATATAATGCTCATAACATAATTCTCATTGTTTTGTTTTAAAGAAATGAAACAAAAGAGTATCAAACTATCGGGTGTTTTATTTAGAGTGATAGAACTTTAAATTGAAATAAAACACATTTAGATTAAGATTGAAGGCAATTTGTTTTTCAGTTGAAATATAATTTTATGGCATTTATGTTTTAAAATTAATTTCCGGCATATGTCCACCACGACTAGCTCTGAGGAACCGCATTCGACCAGATCAATTTTGGACCACTTTTTCGAGTAATTCAGGCCTTATTTCATCAATAATACGAGTTATGTTGGCTTCCAAAGCGTCTATTGTTTCTAGTTTATCAGCATAAACTAATGACTTGACATAACCCCAAAGAAAATAATCCAGTGGTGTTATGTCGCATGATCTTGGAGAACAATTAATTGGACCATTCCTCGAAATAATGTTATCGCCAAATCTTTCTTTCAATAAGTCAATTGTTACGGTAGCAGCATGAGGTGTAGCACCATCTTGTTGGAACCAAAACAATTCTGGGTCGATACCATTCAAATTTTGAAACAAATAATCATTAATCATCGATCTGTAACGAGCACCATTGACTGTAACATTAACTCCAGCATCGTTTTTAAAGAAATATGGACCGCGTGGCAGCAAACAGCAACAGCGATCCTGTGGAGCGGAGGGTCCATGCTGACAAGCTGTTATTTGTGTTGATTCGTTGCTTCAGTCTTTCATAATCCATAGACACACTCTCCTCAAATGATTGAGTGGTGGGATCGCAACGGCGATCCTCTTTTGTGTGGAAGAGGTGACTTGTGGGGGTCCCTCACCTAGTTGTGCTGGAGCGGAGTGCTCCATAAAACTCCTTCCAAAACTCCTTTCTTTCTCTTTCAGCTTTTCGGGGGTCTGCTGGAGTGTCAAAACTTGAGCAGAAACCCGGGAAAACAATGATGACAATGGTACTTAAATGTTATTAGAGAGCTCTGCTCATATTTTCTCTTCTTCTTCTTCTTTACGAAAGCTTGCTAGCTTGTTTCACCCATTTTCCTCCCCTAGTTCTTGAGATGTTGAGGTCCAGCTATCCTTCCACCTCTTTGGTGGTATTCCTACGGGTCGTTTGGATGTTGGTCTTCCGTTTCTAGCGATTTTTGCTATTCTGTCGCCTGTCATACGTGAGACATGTTCATTCCAGAACCTTCTCCTCGCGCGGGTCCATCTAACTACGTCCTCCGTCTGGCATTCCCTTCTGATCTCGTTGCTCTTTCTCTGGTCTCTCAATGTGTTCCCCGTTATTGCCCTCAAAACTCGCATCTCGTTTGTCCGTGCCATTCTTTTAGTTTCAGCTGTATCTGCTCTTGTTTCCGCCGCGTATATCATCACGGGTCTGACGCACGCTTTATAAATTCTCACTTTACTGGTTGTTGTCATGCAGTTGTTCTTCCAGATGATATTCCTTAGGGCTCTCGCTATTCTGGCTGCCTTATTCATCTGATGTCTTACACTATCTTTTAAGCTCCCATATGGCGATATCGTTACGCCTAGATAGTTAAAGAAGAATACTTGTTCGATGATGTTGTTATTTATCTCCAGCTTACATCGGCGGGGTTCCCTGGCAATTACCATGCTCTTAGTTTTGGGGATCGATATTACCATGTTGAGTTTCAAAGCCTCCCTGTGAAATGCCTGCATCAACCATTGCAGCCCGTCTTTGCTATCCGCAAATAATGTTGCGTCATCTGCATAACACAAGATCTTCAGGGAACAGTTCGTTCCCCATTCTGTATCCTTGGTTCACTTTTCGTACATTATGTATTATCCTGTCCATTATCAGATTAAATAACAGTGGGCTAAGACTATCTCCCTGTCTCACCCCTAGGTTGATCTTCACTTTATCGGTTGTGGTTGCTCTTGTCTTGACTGTGGTAGTGTTGCCTGTGTTTAGTTGTTTGATCGTCTCTACAATGTTTAGGTGTATTCCTCTGTGCTTCAGTTCGTCCACAACATCCGTCAGTTGTATTCTGTCGAATGCCTTACTCAAATCTATGAAGCACATGTACGCAGGTTTGTCATATTCAATGGCTTTCTCCATTACTTGTCTGACAACGAATACAGCGTCGACCGTGGAACGATTTTTGCGGAAACCTTGTTGTTCTTCACTTAACGTGGTGTGTTGCGATATATGTTGTCCCAGTATGCGAGTGAACAGTTTCATGGAGGTGTTCAATAATGATATTCCTCTGTAGTTGTTTTCCCTTTTTGAACAGAGGTATTGTTATGCTCTGTTTCCATTCGTCTGGTATTACTGCGCTCCCTAGGATCTTATTGAAGAGTTTGGTGAGCTGTTCGGCCAATCTTACTCCTCCTTGTTTCAACAGCTCATTAGGAATGTTGTCTGGACCGGGAGTTTTCCCGTTTTTGAGATGTTTCATTTCGTTCATCACTTCTTCTTGTCCCCTTCCAAGCTTAGTGCATATTCTCGCCGCAGATTTTTTCTCCTTGCTCATCTTTTAACTTGTACAATTCTGAGTATCCCTATAGAAAGTTCTATCACTCTAAAAAAACGCCCGATACATTGCATTGATCGAAAGGAACAATGTCTGGGCGGTACGGCGGGTAGGGTAGGACCTCCCATCTGAGCGTTCCTAAGTACGTTTTAACAGGCGACGCAACATGTCGTAAAATATGGCGACTTTCGGTGGCCTTTTTCTTTATATTAAAGTAGTGAAGTAAAACTCCCCGCAAAAACACATGACAGATACTGAAAAGAAATTTTAATAATGAAACCGCACGAAATTTTTACTCCTAATATTAAATGCAGATTCGACCTGTAAAAAAAGTATATCTCACCTCTTTGAAACATTCGCTCAACGCGCACTTAGTTTGTATACTTTCTGCATCTTTTTCCTTTCTTCTGAGGAAAGTTCCAGTTCTTCTTTGTCTTTCCATTCTCTTCTTGTATCCTGAGGGTTCCGTTTTAATTTCTCCCACTCTGATATCAGTTTGGGTTTGGGAAAGTTGGACCGTGACCAGATTATCCAAGAATTCCTGTTAGAAGAGCACATTTTTAATATTCACCAAGGTGAATGTGGACAACTTACTTTGGATTTTTTCAAAGTCGCATCGATGTACTCTCTTGCTTTATGCTCGGCCAAAACTTCCCTTGAAATTGTTGCCCAATAACCGTTAACACTTTTCAGATTGTGTAGAGTTTTTTCATCAAGATAAGAAAATATCTTTTTGACGGTCCAAAGTGGTAAAAACTGGATCTTGAATGAAAACAATTTTGGTGTCGTTTTAAACTTTATGGTCACGTTTGATACCAACCCAATCTATATCAGTATCTTGTACAGTAGTCGCCTTTTTGGTCGCATCAGTATCTTTTGATATTCTTGAATCTTTCGGTTTCACGGAATCCAATTCCTTAGAGCTCTCCTTCCCTTTCATTCTTCGTATAATCGGCTCGTTTAGTCGCTGAACTTCTATTTCTATTTCTTTTCTGACTTTTGCCATACTAATCTGCCATTGTTTCCTCGCCTCCAGCACTTTCTTACTAGTGGGACAATCTGGATTGTAGTCATTCTGAGAAAAGTGTTCTAATGAAAATTTAAATAAAGAGTTTTCCGATAAGAGGTTTCATTTTAAATAGCCCGCTATCTGGGCAACTGTCACTTTTGAAGCTGTCACCTTTTGACATTTGACAAGTAAAAACTACGCCATTACTAAATATGGAACGATGTAATAAGCCACCTCTTTGTGGCTGGATGGAAAAAATTACTAGATTGACTTATTTACTAATGGGGTGCGAACCAATCCTAGTCGAGCGGTTCTAGGAAGGGTACGGCCTAGGCGAAAATGGAAGGTCTTTGATGTTAATAAATTTTCTCTGTGAAAATCATTTATATAATTCTTAATTCTGTTTAAATTCTTCAAACATAATAATTACGAAGAGATATGTCAGCCTACTTCCTAATTTCTGATTCTACTTTAATTAGACAATTTCAACCTGAATAATATACCAACACTTTTAGATACTTCTTACCCCTAGACTCCAAGACCATAGATTCAAAACAAAACTGGGCACACGCGATTTTCTACAAGAAACGACCTATTTAACACGAACAATAAACGATAAAGAACGACTACCGGTACTCTTTAATTCCTTGGTCCCGGAACTTAGCACTATATTCAATTTCTCTTACTCTTTTGACTCAATTCTCAAACTTAAAAAAAAATTACTAATATCACTCAATATAATTAAAATAGCGCTAAATTCTGAGACCAATTCGAGCCTCGCACAGCGATCTTTTCTCGACGATCTTACTAGTTTTTCCGACGTGTCAAGACTCCCCAGCAAACTCTCTTTTAGTCCTTATAATACCTCGTAAGCATCGGTTTTCTCCTTCCAAATTTTTGATCCGTTCACCCGCTCAAAATTGCAACTTAGCACTTTTCTTTGTCGAGTCACACGTGTTAATTTCGACGTCAGCGTTTTTCTCTGAAACTTTCCGTTCCTAAACTCATCCGAAGGAATATGTTTACGTTTCGTACAATCAGCTCTTATGAACTTTTTAATCTGTAGTTTGTTATTATAATATATAGGCCAGAGTAAAATAATTTCCTTTCATGAAGCCGCCGTTCGTGCGTGCCTTGAAAGCGAATTCCTAAGTTTAACATTAAATGGTCTGGAGATTAGAATAAACAAATTAATTCAGGGGCATTGAACCTCGCGTTGAATTTGCTTGTGTCCCCTGAATTAATCCCTGTATCATTACAGCCCTTTCATGAATTCTAAACCTTGTTGGTTTACCACATGTGTTCGAGCCTTGATTTGCCAGTAGATCTTCGCCAGTCATTAGCTCATTTCTAGAGCTAATAGTCGACGTTCCAGGGTTTTGTTAATCTTCCATGTCGCATTCATATAGGGTTATGCTCAAGAATACTGAAGAAGGTGTTTTTTTCACGGGATATGCACTTGGACCAATTTCATGATTTATGCCAGTTCTTCAGTACTTCATTAAAAAAAAGTGTGGGGGAGCTATCTGACAGAGAAGATCCTGTAACGAACGACTTCTTCGCTCCCCGTCCAGAAACCTGCCTTGCTCTGTCGTAGTTTGACCGGCGTACCGGTAGAGGACCCGACCAGTCAACAGATTCGTGACTAACCGTCCCCGTCAGGTTCAAATAGAGTAAGGCACTGCGTTTGAAAATCAGCATTCTAAGCGGACGCATGGTCACCGGCGTCACAGGCAGAGCCTGCGCATCAAGCCTGTCTGATGAGTTTCAGATGCGCATGCTCGGAAACGAAACGCCGTCTCCCTAACTAAGAGGTGGAAGCTCCCTCGCAACATCCGTTATCATTTAAGAGCTTCAATCCTATCTTAACTGAAGCGCAGTGTTCATAAAGTTATTGTATAGCTTTTATTGCGGTGTTATTTTAGGCGATTTTTCTAGGACTTGTGAAAGTTTCTGTATCGGTACAGTATTCTTTAAAGGCTTCATACCTAACAAGTTTCTTAAATTCATTTAAATTAAGAGCCCGAATACAATGTGCCATATAGTTGTGAAGTTTAATGCACCGGTAAATAGAAAACATCTAAAACTAGGTTATTTCATATTTGAAATAACGTCAGAATGTTTAACTTTCTTTTACATATATAAGTTATCTCAAAATAAAATGAGTAGTGAAAAATCTACAATTACCTCTTCATCCTGATAGATGTATCTCGATTGGAAGTCAGAAACTTTGATGAGTTTTTCATTGCAGTTATCTGGAAAAATCAAATTGCTACTCGACTTGTATTCCATGTAATTTTGCTTCTCTTCCGAATTCCTCTTGTTGAATATCTTCATTAAGCGGATGTACATCTTTTTGATTATGTTTCCTCCAGATAAACGTAGGAGACCTTGTGAAGAATAATATTTGTTCATTTGCTTATTATTCTTGTACGGAATTTCGTACATTCTCAAAGTGAAATTTGGCAATAGAGCTAATTTCGTCGCTATTTCGTTTCTCCAGCCATGAATTGACCTCAGTGAGTTGATTGAACTACGAAAAATTTCAGTAAGAGTTCATTCAACTCTTTTTATGTCTATTTAAAAACACAACTCGTTTAGAGTACAGATATCAAGCTCAACTTTGATCTATCTTGTGTGACGATATCTCACTAACTGAATTTTTGCGAGGTCTTCGTCGAGTAAACGCGGTTCCATTCTGTACATACAATGGGAGTTCGAGTGGCGGCTTCGCTAATTTATTAAGGGGCTTAAACCCTAAATACTACCTAACTGAAGACACAGAGTTGTTGTGTCAATATCTTATTGTGGATACACAATTCATTCACTCTAAACATTCTGAACATACTTCTAATATCAAGTTTGCAAGCAAGCAAATTTTTTACAACATCTCGTGAAATCCGAAATGAAGACATACGAGTACCAAAATAAAGTTGACACGGTTTGATCACTTACTTGTTATCACATCCATTTGATCTGTGTCCTCAAGAGTATTGAACCATTCTCTGTTACTCAGCACGCATTCTTCCAAAGTATCAGCATCCATTAATCGATCATCGTCGTTGACAAACTGCTCGTATAAAGTGTTTGAATCAGTGCTTTAAAAGAAACACGTTTCAGACCAACAATAGATAATTAGCATTTTCTACAAAAACTAATAGTGCTTTTTGTCAAACACATCTGTTCATAAATAAATGAATTCGGCTGATCTATACCAAAAATCATTAATGAGAAATATGCGCTATGGTAATAGAAATTTCTAGAAATCCAGACAGTGTAACTTTCTACTACCATAGCTCATACTCCTTACATCTTCATGTTTTCACTTACGAAATTTTAGAGTAAGATATCAGCTTGGTATTGACAGAGAAGAAAATATTCAGTACATCTGCAAGTATTCGAATATTGCGCACTTGTTGGAACATGTTCGTCAACAGATTCATCTTTCTTTTGCTGCTCATACGCACAAAAGCCAAAAGGAGTGTCCTTCCTTGTATGTTGTTTCGCATCTGTTTCTTAAATTCCGTGTCATTCAAGGACATCCCTAGAAATAAAATATAATAGTGAATAATTAATATAAAATTAATCTCCGTCTAGAAAAGATGATAACTTTGAAATAAATTTCAAAGTTATTATCAGGTAGAGACACTAGCACATATGACAGTATGTTTTTGTTCGAAATTTTTTTGAATGGGGTTTCTACTCCTGCTATTGTGTTTGATTCCAAATGTTAGGGCTATCTGAAGAATGGCAATAATCATGAAATACGGAAGGCTTATATTTTGAAATAGCTATTTTATCATTTCTAAGGCTTTCTTTTAGGGTTTTCACACCTCTCCTTTCGTTCCACAGTAACCCCGCTGGAGATGTCACCGCGTTCAACCAAGCGACGGACTGTTTCCTTGCCTGATCCCAACGCCCTATTCCGTGACCTTACCGATGCTCACAGGAGGGGGAGTGTGTAGCGACCACCTTCTTCCAGAATTCTGCTGTACCTTGCCGGCGTATCAGATAGAGGACACGACTAGTCTTACATTACTTGACTGACTATTCCCGCCGAGTTCAAGGCACACAGCGTTCGACGACCGTTCCGACTTGGAACACGTAATTTACTGAAATTTTTTATTTATACCCTCAGATAGTGTCATTAGTAAATGAGATAATTAGATTACTTACATTATTAGCAAATCACCCCGATACCGAGAATACATTGAACGCCCCTCGTATTAACTTGGATAAATTTGATTCCTTTTATATCTTTGCTTTACTTTTTGTCCCTAGATCCAAAATATCATTGTTTTGAAAATAATCTTTCTGCTTACAGTATTAGGGGAAGATTTTGAAAATGGGTGTAAGATTGATTCACCTAATTAAAAAAATATCAAAGGACTAAGATGCTTACTACTATCTTCATTAGGAGGAAATAACTTGGTGCCACTCAAGACCTCGTAAATCTCAAATCCCGGCATTTTAACTCTAAAATGCGAAAGATTCAGATATTCTATTTTGAAAATTGACGTAGCGTATGGGTAGGTCTAATGAACATTAATGATATGTCAGTCTAAAAATACTTTTTACTTCAGAAAATGATTGAAATATCTGTCATCGATATCTTATATGCAGTGGGTCAATTAGACAGTAGATCAAAATCCACTGTCGTCAACGTCATAATATGTGAAATCGAGGTTAACAATCTAGATTAGGCAAAGGTTAAACAAAATTAAGTCCTTAAAATTCAGTACTCAATTCAACTTTGGACTTTGAGCATTCATATTTCATACCAGTTTCCAATAAACCATTGCAAGAAGGTGTAATAATGATAAACACGGGGTAATTTGATAACTCTTTCCTATGATCTGTATTACCATTTTTTATTTTCAGAAAATTAGCCGGAAAAACACTTTTGATCACCGGTGCTAGCAGGGGGATCGGAAAAGCCATAGCCTTAAAAGCGGCCAAAGATGGTGCTAATGTAGTAGTCGCAGCCAAGACTGCGGAACCTCATAAGATTTTGCCAGGAACAATATACACAGCCGCAGAAGAAAGTACGTTTATTTTTTTAAATAAAATGAGCAAGTTTTAATAAACTTAAATACTTTCAGTTGAAAAATGTGGAGGAAAAGCCCTACCCTGCATAGTAGATGTAAGGGATGAAGCTCAAGTTCAAAGTGCTATAGACCAAGCGGTTAAAAAATTTGGGGGCATCGATATTGTCATAAATAATGCCTCGGCTATAAATTTGGTAGGTACCGAGGAACTTAGCATGAAAAAATATGATTTGATGCAAACTATCAATACTAGAGGGACATTTTTAGTGTAAGTATTCAAGCATTTAACACTTATCTGGCGAAAGTTATATAATCATTAACTAGTCTTAACATGGAAACTTGTTTTGTGAAACCTACTTTCCTTATTTTGATATGAGTATGTGATACTGATAATTCTTAGTAGATTGAGATTGTATGCATCTGAAAAATTTTGATTTCTCTAATGAATTTCCATATTTCTGGCCAAAACCTTAGACCTAAAATAACAAATGTATGTTAGGGTCAAAGTATAACAGATTGGAATTAAACGGCCATATGCTGTCAACACCATGAAGAATGTGTTTCTTCTTAGGTTTAAATTAACACTGAAGAAGTCTTATTATATGGATGAACTTCTAGAGAAAGTAGCTTTTTCACTCCACCAAATCTTAGAAAATAGACGATTCATAATTTCTCATTTGTGAGAGTGAAAGTTTTCCCTAACTCCATTTTTTATCATATAAAAAATTAATTATATCAACTTACAAACATTATTAACTATTTTTAATATTTTTTTAAATATATTTTATCATGAAATAGTTATATTTCATGTACAGATAATTGTATTTTTATATTCATCATTTCATATAATAATTATAAAAATTTTCAAGAAATTAAAGAAATATTTATTAAAATAGTCATAATCTGAATATATAAATATCACAATTTACTGAGCATCTCCAATACACTGTGATAAAATTGTATAAGTCTATACTAGGATCTATGGTCAGAAGACTAAGAAGAAAATGGCCGACTTGAGATATAGTTGAAGGGCTTTTTCACTGGAAAAGGCCTTATAATGTCATGTGAGAGCCTCAAGCTCCCAGTTGGCAAATTAGCTTATAGAATTTGTGTATTCTTATTGCTAATAAATGAATTATAATAAAAAAGAATTGCTATGTTATTAGAACATTTTCTTCATCCATAGAACCGGTCGGTCTAGGCTAACTAGATATCAATACATCTTTGTATCAAGATTGAATATACTTCAATATTTCTTGCCTTAAATGATTGAACATTCTTATAATTATATAATTCATCTTGTTGTACTGACTAACTGGACATAATTCTTCTCTTCAGGCAATCAATTCGAAAAAAAAATTTTTAATCCAATCATTGATTAGATTATAACTGAACTTTTCATTTTAATCTTTCTTCATTAATGAAAGAGGTTTTCAGATCGAAACTGTGTATTCCATACTTGAAGAAAAGTTCTCATGCCCATATCTTAACCCTATCACCACCATTAGACATGAAAGCTTATTGGTTTGCACCTCACGTTGCTTACACAATATCTAAGTTTGGAATGAGTATGTGCACGCTTGGATTCCACGAAGAACTGAGACCGTACAACATCGCTGTTAACTCGTTGTGGCCTAGAACAGGTGAGTGAAAAATGTTTTACAACTCATTCTGAATTTATGATTATTATGCTAATAAATTAGACTATTCTGAATACCTTTACAAAACAATTAATATTAGGAAGTAATACTGTGCACTAATATGCACTTATTTTTAATAAAGTTGACTCACCATAAACCTATGTAACATTTTCATCACTTCTGCACACGCAATTCCATTTGCACTGCGAAATTTAAGTTTAAGTTTGACCTCGTGAAGAAAGGGATAAGGAAATTGTATAAATAATCCAACCGTACTTCTCAAACACAGATCAAAAACATTCTAGGAGTTCAAACAGTTTCTAAAATGTTTCAAAATGGCCTATTTTTTCACAGCTGTCCAGACTGCAGCACTAGACATGTTAACACAAAATGAAGGCGCCAAATATTCCAGAAAACCCGAGGTCATGTCGGACGCCGCTTACGCCATCTTGATCCAAGATCCAAAATCTCCCAAATCCACTGGAAACTTCTACGTGGACGATGAGGTATTAAAAGCGAACGGGATAACCGATTTAGACCAATATTGCAACGATCCAGCATATAAAGACCAATTATTGCTCGATCTGTACGTTGGCGATGAGCAGATTGCGCAAAAATTCTATAATTTTGGTAAGGAAAAGTCTAGTGACAAGGCAGCACAAAGCGGGGAACCTCAGGGCCAAGTCGCAGGGTTGTTCAAGAAGATCGAAGCTTCCTTGAGCGAGGAAGTCGTTAAGGGTACTGGAGCATCTTTCCAATTTGTAGTCACAGGAAAGGAGGAAGGAAAATGGTGAATATTCTTCCAGTCTATTGAATCCTTGATTTTAAAATATTAGATCTTTCAACAAGACGATTGATTCATTTTGAAATCAGCGCCATTTTTAAAGTGTCAAAATAAAACTGACAGGCTAAGAATAAATTGTGAGGTTATGAAAAATCTTTATATATATAAATCTCGTGTCACAATGTTTGTCCTCAATGGACTCCTAAACCACTTAACCGATTATAATAAAATTCGCACACCATGTGCAGTTCGATCCAACTTGAGAGATAGGATAGTTTAAATCTCAAATTATAGTTGCAATTTTAATTTATTGTTAATTATTTGTCTGTTATTATTTGACAGTCACAATTATCTGTTAACTCCAAATGATTCTAACAGATGTCGATACCTTTCGACTGGGTTGAGTAAGTAATCAATAGATGGCGCTGCTATGGTAAATCTACGAACGTGTCATATAAGCTACATTTTAACAGCATAATTACCACGTGTTGTTGACGCTATAAAATTAATTACACTTATAAAATTAATAGTTACACTTCGGGACTCCCGGCAGAAGTGAAAACTTAGTATTAATTACATTTAAATATTTTTATCATTAACAACTTTAACATCCTCATAAAGACAATCTATGCAGCCTGTGGATAATGATGATGTCGTTTGTCCATCTTTCGCGGCAAAACGGAGTGACGAATTGATTGATTTTTTTTTTTAAGTGGAGATAGTTAAATAAAAGGATGGACAGTGACATGGGCTATTTACCGCCCAACGAAGTGGGTGCGGGTCAGCTAGTATATATATATATGCTTGCACAACACTGAAGCAGTGAATTTTAAAGGTTGGGGAAAAGAACTCCATTCTTTTTTCAGTAGATGGCTGTAGTGATCAATATCTTATAAACTTATCGATTAGACAGTTTCAGATTTATGCTTGTTGTTAAGGTGACATTTCACACTAAAAAAATTCTTTTGCTGTTTTTTAGTTGATCCGTTCAGTTGTAAGTTACAGGGTATTAAAAATTGAAGTGAACGAAGAGGAAATTTGGCCCATATGGCCAAACACTAAATTCATATCTCTAATTAACCTCAGAGTTTGTCCTTAGGATTGAAATCAAAATATCTCTCCCTTTTAAAAATTTAATTTAAAATGAAACGTCTTGTTGGGAGACCTCTTATATTCCAATGCCATGCCTATTTCTAAATAATTTATTGTTTTTATTTAATTTGGAGCTAGTGAACAGACATTGCATGTCTGTTTTTCCTTCGTTTTTTATTAAACTGAAACATTCTTCAGGTTCTTAGACTTGACATCTGGCAGTGGTAAGTGTGGACATGGTGAAGCTACAAACCCTGACGCAACCCTTCAAATGGACAGCGAAAACTTCTTCAAGATGTTCACAGGGAAGATTAAACCGGCCACTGCATACATGACCGGTAGATTGAAAATCAAGGGGAATTTGCAGAAGGCCTTGAAACTCGAGAAACTCATGAACAGTCTGAAGAATAAAGTGTGACGATTTGTGTCTTGGCTTTTTTCTAACACGTTAACTGCCCCCTCGGTCCATATGACCGAGCCCGCCTGAATGAAATACTGTGCAGCGCTAGTTTTGTTGCCTACAACTCTGACGACCAAGAAATTGCAAATGAAAGATAGAAAACGTGAATATGTGAAACAGAAGCTCTGTTAAGACATTTAGGAATTTTGTAAATAAAAAAAATTGACCAAATATTTCTAAATTGAAACATGATTTACAACCATTGGTTTGATAACAATGATAGCAATGTTTTTCTCAAAACAAATAAGGCAAATTTCCAATCCTTCACAGTGAGCTCAAATATTAGCATCTACTGGTATCTAGTATGCCTTGGTTCAGTTAATTGTAATGTTTTTTGGCCGTGCCACAGCCATCTTGTTCAGTGACCACAGTTTGGAAACTTCTACCGTTTAGCATGATTTCAAATGTCAATTGATAGTATTTTCAAGTGATGATTAATATGCTGTCATTTTGTTTGAGTAACTGCCAAAGCTCAACGATTAATGACCCGAGAGATGTTAGCTGTGCATGACTGTGCCCGTGTTGAATATTTAATGTAAAATGTAATGAAAAACGCTCAAAAAACGGCAGTCGACGTGTTAATGTTATTCAGATTTTGATGTTGTTTAATACTATTTTTGATAAGAAATATGCCAGTGTTGAACATTTAATGTAAAATGTAATGAAAAACGATCAAAAAACGGCAGTCAACGTGTTAATGTTATTCAGATTTTGATGCTGTTTAATACTATTTTTGATAAGAAATATATATTACTATATGTTTGCAATTTGATTTTTATCTCTAACCACTGGGCTTGGCATAATTTCATGAAGATAAATTAGAGAGAGAGAGAGAGAGAGTTTTTTCTTATCTTATTTCGACGAAAAGTATGAAAAGTATTGTCATGGAATTTACACTTAAATTAAATAATTACATAAATATAAAGGAAAACACTAACCGTTGTATATAAGTTGACTCGTTAGAGTATAACCAGAGCACATTTAATTAAATAATATCCATTCTGACAGAAATATTAATAATTCAATTCGTAAAAACACTCACAAGCTAAAATTATGAAGAAAAAGCATATTCAGGATACATAACGACTACTCAAATTAAAATTCTTTGAACGATAATCAAAAAACAGAAATCTTGTCGACAGTTTATAAAAAGAATTCACAGGGAGATTTCAACTCACAATTATTCAATGTAAAAACGGCCAAAGTTGCAATAAATAGAAGTAATCTGAATTTAGATATCCAATTTGAAATTGATGAAGAATTTGTTGAAAGGATTTGTTATTATAATGAATCACATATAAACTTTAGTGAAATTGTTGACAAAGAACAAGCTAAATTAAATATAACTTACCAGAATTATGTGAATAGGACAAATTTGATCAAAAATCAATTAATTCAATGAAAGATAGCATCTACGTCAGATATTTTCAAATAATTAATGTAAGAGATATCCTTCAAGATGTTTAGGCATCAATAGAATTGTAATAGCATCTAAGCTAAAGAAATTTAATCAATTTCATTTTATAAGTTATAAGCATTAGAAGTTAAAATTTGTTAAATTTTGACACTTGAAATACTTTACGAATGAAAAGCAAGACTTTCACTGTTCTGTTTAACATGAAACATACATCAAAATGTAGTTTAAAAAATAAGCTAATTTTCAAAAGTAATTTCAAACCAGGAAATATTGTAAATTTTGTAAAATCATCAAAAGCATCATTTTTATATAATTTTGACAGAAGCTAGTAGGCTTTGAAATTCAATTTTTCTTGAAAACTATAAATAGGGCAGACACAGAAAAAGTCGGCAGTCTCCAATTATATGCAGAGTAGAATCCTTGTCGGTCCATAATTTAAAAAGTTCAAAAAAGTATCATCATCTAAAAAAAGAAGATTATTTGGTTGTTGTGAATGGAAATTAAATCCAGAAAATACATTACCTGAATGTGAATGGAAAAATCCCACATAGAAATCAAGTTTCAAACGAATTGGATATATTGAAGAAAATCAACAAAGTAGCCTGTGAACGTTCTAGAAGTGTTGTTTCCAACGGAACCAGTGTTATTTCTGAAACGAAGAAGGAACAGTAAAAAGGAACAATCATTAATTGAAGAAGAAACTTACCAAAGGTAGTAAAAATTCTATACTGTTAATCTTTCCACAAAGAAGTTTAGAAATAGTAATCATTGTTTACATTAGAATTACGTTAGGACATTTAGATAGGGTTAGGTTAACATAGAATTAGAATTTAGGTTAATGATCAGTGACTATTATATTTCAAATTACTTTCATATAATATAATTAAAAAAAAAAAAATCAATCTTTTAAAATTCAAATTGAACCCTCCCTCAAGTATTAATCAAATTTGATAATATTCAATTTCAATTATTCAAAATTATAATCTTAAGAGCTAGACGGAAACATAGAATACAGCAACTAGATACAGGGGTGATCTAATTAGTATTCATTCACAAAATTTCATTAATATAATTCCATAACAGTATATTTATTCTTTTTCCACTCTTTTTTGCCACCATGTGAGGATGCAGATCCAAGGGAGGATGTTAACCACGCATTTTTTCATTTGAGATTTTTGGTTCTTCATGAGAATAGTTATAAAACTGCAAAATATTACTTTTATTTGACATTCGGATGACAGAACATAGAATTTTAAGTTTTTATTGATCACATTTAGCTTCTTCAAGAACTAACTCATATATTTTAAATCTTCAAGGGAAATGAATCCTTTTATTCAATCTAATACAATGTCAATCAAATTCACACAAGCTGAAGGACCTAAGATCGTCAGTACGCAGCCAATAAAAAACTTTCTCCCTCTCCTGAAGATAGCACTAAGACACAATCAAGTCATTTTCTTCTAAAATTGACTACCGCCTTAAATTGTTCCAGACAAACTGCTGTTTTATCTAAATACTAGGAAATTTGTTTACAATATGCATAAAATAAGTAGACGTATATTTTTCAACAGATGTATAAAACTAAATTTCTTTAGTTTATGATAAAAAAAAACTCTTTATAAAATGTGTAGACTACTTCGGACGAAAAATTTGTCACTTACATACATATCCTTATAACTTGCTGACAAAGAAATCTATTATTAATTGATCTTTAAAAGCAGGATCCACACAGTACTGATCAAAATCTGTAACACCCTCCTTTGTTAAGACGTCATCATCTATGTGAAAATTGCCTGTAGACTTCGGTTCTTTTGGGTCTTTAACCAAAATAGCATAAGCTGCATCAGCCATTATCTCAGGTTTTCGTGCATATTTTGCACTTTCTTTAGAAGTTAGCATATCTAGAGCAGCTGTATGAACCCCTGAAAATATTGACATCTTAATTTCAAAAATATAAAGTTCAGCTACTTTTTATTAACATGTACCACAACTGAAATACAGAATTAATTCCATTCAACACTAATTTAGTTTCAATTCTCACCATATCGAGGCCAAAGAGCGTTAACGGCAATATTAAAAGGTTGGAATTCCTCTGCCATTCCAAGAACCAACATACTCATCCCATATTTGGAAATTGTATAGCCTACATGGGGGGCAAACCAATGCGGCTCCATCAATAAAGGGGGTGATAAGTTCAAGATGTGCGCATGTTTACTTTTCTTCAAATATGGCAGGCATAATTTTGACCTGAATCAACATCAACTTTCAAACTATTTTATCTTCACATAGATAGGACTGGAACTTACACAAGAAATGAACCTCTGGTATTTATATTCTGCATGAGGTCGTATCTTTTTATGTCCAAATCTTCAGTTCCGCTCAAGTTTATTGCAGATGCATTATTGATAACTATGTCTATTCCACCGAATTTTTTTATGGCTTGATCAATGGCGTTTTGGATTTGGTCTTCGTATCTGACATCTACCAAACAAGGAAGGGCCTGACCTCCTGCTTTCTCAACTAAAATAGGGATATATGACTACTTACATCAAGGACATACCAATTATCTAACTTTTTTCTGCTGCTGTATATATTGTGCCACTTAATTTTGGATGTTGTTCTGCACTCTTTGCAGCGATAACAATGTTAGCCCCATCTTTCGCACATTTTATAGCTATTGCTTCGCCTATTCCTCTACTAGCACCAGTTATAAATATTGTTTTACCCCTTAGTTGTCTATAATAACAAATAAACAACATACAAATTCATTTTATGAAAACGATCAAATATGACCTCACCCCGTATTCTGCATTTTTTTAATAGCAAAAATCAAAGATTCATGTGAATTTTAATGCAATTTAAATTAACACTCGTATGTTTAGAAAAAACAAGTGACTATATGGAATAAATAATAAGGTTATGTTTGGACTTTGGAAGGGATAGATACGATAGGTACCTATTTTATATTTGTGTTTCATTCAAACGATGCAGGCATTTTTTTTATTTCTTTTGCGTATCTCCAAAATTATACGGAAAAGAAATTTTTCAGTAGAGCCAAAGGAGATATTTGAATTCAAATATCACTGGTCCACAGAAATATTTTAATATTTATCTGAGTTTTCAGCAGCATAGTGCGTTCCATTATTTAGGTTAATGTCAATAAATCATTTCAAATACAGTCGACTCTCGTTAATTCGAAACTCGAGGGACTCTTGAAATATTACGAATTATCAAATATCAAATGGTTTGAAAATTGTGAGAGAAAATAAATAAAACTTCGAATTATTAGGTGTTGGTTAATTTTTATTTATTAATATAAAAATGACAAGAATTAAGAGGTACATTCGTGTACATACATGTATTCGTAATGTGAATTAATTAATCTTTCGAAAGAACTTTGTTATACTGGTTTGCTTTAAAGCACAATTCTGCTGCTCACACTGCTCAATAACTTTTTTTAAGAGAAAAAGTGCCTGAAATGCTTTTTCATCACTTTCGTTTTGTACACAGAAGCTTTGTAAGGTATCAAATGAGGATCTTGCTTCCTTAACTGACACCTCTGCCAAAGGTTCCGATGTATCGTCCTCATCTTCATCGTTACTTTGCGTATCTGTCGCAGATAAAATTTCGCCATCGGTTAGTGAACCTGAGACAGCAACATTTTCATCCACTTGAACAAAATCAGAAAAACTCACACCGCTGATGTCAACTAATGGTTCTATTGCTGGTTCTTCATCATCTATAAGTATTGGAAGATTTTCTTGATTGTTAAAAAGTTCTGTCGTCATCCAAGCTTTTTTGTTAGCACGATAATCAGTTGGAAACGATTTCACTCCTTTGAAACATCGCGGTTTCATTGCTTTTCCTATCACTAAGGGTTTAAGTTTTTCCGATCCATCCATATTTACTGCAAGTAAAACTGTCAACCTCTCTTTACTATGTTTTCCTCCGTGACATTTTTCATCTTTAAAAGTAAGCGTCTTGTCCGGTAAACATTTATAAAATAGGCCAGTTTCATCAGTATTAAAAATGTCTTGGACATCATAGTTTTCAATCAAGGTCTTCAATTTACCGTGCCAATCTAAACAAACTGCATCATCAACACTTCCACTTTCTACACAAACTTTTTTAAAAACAACTCCATTTCTCTTTTTGAAATTTGTAAGCCACCCTTCACTTGCCGCAAAGTTTTTGATGCTTTGAGTAGACGCGAACTCTTTTGCTTTTTCCTTCAACAAGTTCCCGCTAATAGACTCTTTTTGTCCTCTACACTGTCTTAGCCAAATGACCCGGCTTTCTTCCAGACGAGGAAATTCACCTTTAGTAGTTCTTTTTCGTACTCCAGCAGTTTGAGCAGCATTAATTTCCTCCTTGTGCTTTATTATTGTTGAGAGAGTACTCAGAGGAATCTTAAATTCTTTTGCAACATCACTCTTCTTCTCACCTTCTTCTACTTTCTCGATTAACTTTTTCTTTTCAGCAATCGTCAAACATCTATACTTTCTAGGGCTCATAACTAACACTAACTTTTAATCTGCATACCAACGAAAGAGTAACAGTAACTGAATAACTAAACAAACCAATTCGTAAGAAGTGTGTGCGTCAAATAGTCAAACTTATCATAACAAAAACAAAGGCTCGTGTATCTTGATACAAGTTTGAACTTGTCGCAAAATGTACTTACAATCTTTCCGCCTCTTCTCTCTGCAACTTTGAATTGTCGAGTGTTGGACGCTGATGAGTTCGAATTAACGCGTCGTTTTGTTAAATAGCAATGATTTTTTCGTTCGAATTACCAAGTGTATGGAAATGTATTGATTTAGTTCGAAATATAAAGAGATTTAGTAGGGAACTCGTGATAACTTTGAATTATAGAGAGGTTCGAATTATCGCAGGTTTGAATTAACGAGAGTCGACTGTATTGATATTATGATGGAAAAAATAGGATGCTGATTCAGTACACAATTCCAGGTAAATAATATCGGATAAAAGATGTTAGGCTGCACATTTTTTCTTTAAAAATTCAATTTGGTCTTCAAGTGTACACTAGCCCGTTTCCTTTTCAAAGAAAAATATTAATTTCGAAAAACGTATAAAAGCAGAAGACATTTATGATTATATGAATTCCACTAATTTATGATACATAAGGTCTATGGAACAACTACGTCCCTTCAATTTATTTTGAATTACCAATAGTTTATGAAATATGGGGAATTATCGTTGCATACAATAAAGTAATATATTTAAATGAATATTTTAATCTATCATTTAGAAAACGCAACTAAATATCTACAGACATTAGTATGGCTGCGTAAAAATGCTAAGTTTTGTTTTCGACCGAACCTTTTGGTTCCCAGCCCAAGGATCGTACCAGTGAGCTACTCAAGAACTATTGGATCATTTGCTCATCAATGAACTCGAGATATTGAGGACCCAAACCTGAAAGTTTCTCACTCTTTATGTTCGAAGGTTAGAGAAATACTTTCTCTTGAGGTAGGACTGTTCTGGTAGCGTTCAATGCTGCTTTGCTCACAAATGATATTTTTCTGAGTTTTATAATTAAATAATGCTCACGAAATTTTGCACAAACATGCCTGTCTTTATTCTTCTTCTAAATACCAAATTTCAGGTCTGTAGTTCCAAACATACAGGAAGAAAAAAATTTTGAATGAGAATTATTCCGGAACTATTGGACAGATTTGGGGAATTAGCCGACGGTTAGGCTTACAACATACCCTGAAAGTCTAAGCTCTTTCCTTTCAAAAGTTTGAATGTTCACGGACGGATAGAATTACATTCTGTCAAGAAAGTACCGGGAATTATCGATTTAAATCTGACGGGGCAATGATGCAGGTAAATTTTTTTTCCTAGGTTGGTACCACTGTCCTCAATTACTATGCCAAGCTTGAGCGGGATCTGTCAACTAGTGTGTTTGCAATAGCTGATTAAGTCAGTCGATGTCAGAGTGCGTGCCGATTTTTACTATGGGTGATTACGTTGAGCAAAGAATTTGTTTAAAGTTTTGTGTTGCAAATGAATTTTCGTGTGCCGATGCATTGAAAATGTTGCAAAAGGCCTTTGGTGATAATGCTCTATCGAAAACTCGTGCATATCAGTGGTACAGAGCCTTCAAGGACGGTCGTGAAGTGGTCGCCCATCGACGGCTTCGATCGAAGATAACGTCGATAAAATTAAGGAAAGGGTGCTGGAAAACCGTCGTACCAGCTTGAGAGAGATAGCACATGATCTTAAGATATCCCACGAGTCCGCACGTACGATTTTGATTGATATTTTGGGCATGAGAAAGGTGGCCGCACGACTCGTACCGAAAGACCTGAATTTTCTTCAAAAACGTCATCGCGAACAGGTCGCTTCAGACATGCTGGATCGCTGTAATTCCGATTCTACATTCATGGAACGCATTATAACTGGTGATGAGACCTGGGTCTACGAGTACGATACGCAAACAAGCCAGCAATCATCGGAATGGGTGGCAAAAAATGAGCCGAAACCGAAAAAACCACGCCAAAGCCGCTCGAAAATGAAGGTGATGCTCATTGTTTTCTTCGATATCCGTGGCGTGGTGCACTACGAATTCGTTCCAGAGGGTCAGACGGTAAACAAGGAGTATTACCTAGGCGTTATGAAACGTTTGCGTGAGCGTATCCGTAAGAAGCACTCGTGGATTTTGCATGACGATAACGCGCCTTCTCACCGAGCTACGATTGTGACCGACTTTCTCGCCAAAAACTCAACAAACGTGCTTCAGCAACCACCGTATTCGCCGGATTTGGCTCCCTGCGACTTTTTCCTCTTCCCAAAACTAAAATTGCCCCTTCGTGGCACCCGTTTTGAGTCGATTGAAGCCATAAAACAAAATTCGGCGCGAGAGCTAAAGTCCATCCCGGAAAGCGCCTATAAAAAATGTTTCGATAATTGGAAGTGCCGTTGGCATAGATGTATTGGAGCAAATGGAGCCTATTTTGAAGGCGACCCAATAAATTTTGACGATTAAATGTAAAAATGTTGTTTTAATTGAAAATTCCCGGTACTTTCTCGACAGAGTAGTACTTTTGACCTTGGATTCAAAACTAGAAATTTGGTTCAAATGATAGCACACTGTTTCTCAGAACAAGTGTGCAAAAAGAGATAAATCAAATCAAGTACAATTAAAACTATGAACAGAATTGATTTACTGCGAGAAATGGCACTGAAAACAAAGTTTTAGTGTTTTTATTTATCAAAATACCTTTGTTTTAGTATGAACAACATTTTTCATTTAGTTACATAAATATATGACTAAATGATAGAAAAATTAATAAAAAAGTATAAATAAAAATAACAACCAGTTAGTTAGCAATGTTTTGAGACAATACATAAATTATACATATTTCCATAAAAGAAAATATTACCAGAATCTGTTGATGAAAACTGGAAATAATTGGTAGCCTACCAACTGAGCTGTATATGATTGATATATTTATTATATATGTTTGAATTAAACCGAAACTTAACAAATATCTTATCATTTTACTGTTGGTTCAAAAATTAACAGTGCTGTGTCTAGGGAGTACCATGGCACACATTTACATATTGAACAGCTTAGATTAAAAAATAAACAAAGAGTTTTAATCCGAACATATGAATAGTATCGTTGGATGTAGTCAATTACTTTATGATAGTTCATTTTAAAATGGAATGAAACAAGTAACAAATTTGTAAAATTAACATATTTTGGACCAATCTCGGACTTCCTTGATAAGCCACCAATCATTTTGTAAAATAACCAATACGAAAAAATACAAAAACTGTGACTAGTCAACCACAAAAGAACGAACTTGTAGGTGTAAAACTGAACTAAAAATACCAATTACGGAACTAGTCAACCACAAAAGGACCAACTTGTAGGTATAATAATAATAATAATATACTTGTAGGTATAAAACTGAAATAAAAATACCAATTACGGAATCACACTTAAAACATATTGATAAAAAAAGAAATACTTTGTGCTGTCTTAGAAATACTTATCACATTCTTTATACACCTTCGGACAGAATTTCCTCGCGAACTCAGCGTAGGCGCTTTTAGAATCCAACGGAAGTTGCAAAGAACGACTGTGCTTGTTCCAGACGTGTATGATGTAGCTGTTTAGAGTCGCGTTCATGACTGCGGAGAGGTGTTCCTCTTTGAAGTACTGCTCCCAAGAGGGCCACGGTATCGGGTAGAAAGTTTGCGGCGGGAACACCTTAAAACCGTCGCAGACTTTGTCCATGGCGTGCCTGATTTTATTCACTCGACAATGTTTTTTGACCAACCTGAAAAATTATACTTATTCAAGAAGTATTTCAAACTAAGCCATTCAACCTTGTCACAACTCCAGGGCCATTGTTTCCCCATATAGTACCACTAAAATTACTCTTCAGATCCATTACACACTCTGCAGCTAAATCATGCCCCGTTCCTTCACCGCTTGATGCAAATCCCATGATACCGGCAGCTACATTTTCCCTTGATTCACAGCCAGAAAAATTTGGAGGCAGAGATTCTAAATTCTTAATCACAACAACATCCAGGTCTAGATAAATTCCACCATATTTCCACAAAGACAGATATCTAAAATTTATTAAATATTTAAGATATAATTCAAACATTTGTGCCAAAAGTGCTGAAGTTTATTTCATAATTCTGAATGGAATTACGTAAGTTGAAAAAGCCTTCATTATAGTCACCTTAAAACATCACTGGCATGGGACAAAGCATATTGGCTAGCTTCGATCATACCATTTTTATACAAGTCCTCCAACGGAGTCTCTTTAGTGTAAGTTTCATAATTAAGATGATGTATTTTCACATTATCATAGCTCATCAAAGCTTTAAGGAATCTATCTGATTCAGAACCTTCAAATTTAAAGATACCTGGCGATGTAAATAGTAAGTATATATCTAAATTTGGATTTAAAAGAGCTGCCGATTCCACTGCACAAGCTTCCCTTGCTGCTATCACGATTTTTCCATTTATATATGAGTTACATGAAGTTTCATGAAAAAATATTGATTTTCCTTTTCTAACATCAACAGTAGATATTTCGGTTAAGGTTTCTCCTTCGTATCTATAGCACTTGATCGAATTAGCCTTATAGAAATACATAAAAATACTAGAGAAGTGATAGGGTTCAGTATAAAAACAAAGCCATATTAATACAAAAAATACAATTAGAAAAAGTAGTTTCTTGTTTAAGCGTACAAAAGGCGTTGTACAACACAGTACTTCGAATATGCGCATGATGACTACAAATTATCCAGTTTTCCAGAAAGTTAAGAACTGTGGAATTTTCAGGAAGTTTAAGCATTTCATCTGTACAAACCCACTTTGTATCTTTATTGCTTTCCGATCTTAAATCTCATAAAATTTTCACGATATCATTGCAAAACTTGTGTCTATTTGTTTCCCTATTATAGATCTCATCAAGAAAAATTTAGCATTGTAAATAGAATTTTTCAATTTTCACATGATTATTTGAAAATATTGTGAGGTTATGTTTTTGTGTCAAGAACATAGAGACATTTAACACGTAAAATATGCATAGAATACAGGCTACATGACAGCCTACCTAAGATAATCACTATGAAAAAAGCGACACAATAAATATTTTTTTATTAATTAAACTTATTAATGTAATGATAGTGATCAGCTACACACTTTCTAATTTTTTCATCTATTTTAAAAATATAATCCTACAAAATATTCAGTCATAAATAGGGATAGATAGATTTCATGTGACTCATTGGAATTCAATCATTTTTGTTTTCATTTAAAATAAAGATACGAAGGATTTTCATTAGTTGAGGCCACATAAATTATAATGATTTCTATTTTAAACTAATCCTCTCTACTGCTTCGAAGAAAACTCAGATCAATTGTGAGAATATTCTATGAATATTCCAATTTACCTTTGTTTGACAATACCAACCGTCAGTAGGAAATTTCTTGTTACATATTTGGAGTGTGTCTTATTTGTTTCACACTTTCGTTTAATTTCTGCCGCTATTCTGATAATTTGTATTAAATCACAGTTTTTAATCACACCACTGCAGACAGAACCACGCTAATTTTAATTCAATTGAGGGTGGTTTTTCAAGTTTTCTTTCAATAATTTGTGTTGGAGGGTAAATATCATTGTCCAGTATTTTTACCGATTCATCCACAATGATAGCCGTTTTTTAGCATCGATTTTCGTGGGAATCACTTCAGGTGAGTAAGAAATGATTGTTGATCTTGCTTCTAACTCGCAAATACCGTATTTAATAAGTTTCGATAAAAATTTTATTGCATGTACTCCGACATTTACTTTAATCGAGAACTGGCATTGAGAAAATTGTAAATTTTTTTCGTCAAGGATACTTCGTGTGTTTCTTATGAAAGAGGAGGTCGGAGTTCTCTAAATTCTCCGGTAATTTTCCATTGATCTGACCAACTGATGCGTAATCCTGAACTGGAAACTGGGACGTTTGATGACCCAGAAAAATAACTTTGTTTATCGCAGGAAATCGTTCTTTTGTTAGGAGTAACAAAGTGGTATACAATTTTTATGTTGATACAATTCTGTCATTCATTTATGAGAGGCTTAAGTCTTCTTTGTTAGACGTATTGAGGAAGGGGATTCGACCAAAGAAAATCTATTTTTTTTAGTCTAAATATAGAAGTCTACTTTAATGGACTGAAAATAGATAATTTTGGTCTCGTATGTTAAAAGTGCTAGAAAACTCGTAGGATTTTGTAATTTTTGAGAAGGAAAACCTGAGGATGAAATTGGAAAAATATTTACTGCAACTATTAATGTACAGGGTTGGATAAACTGACTAATAGCATAATGGCTGGTCCAACCTAAAATGTGTAGTATTCTTATTACATAGAATGATATATTTTTATTTTGTTACACTATTATCATCTTTAGATTATGTTTTTAGGCGAAAATAAGATTGCTTCCTAACTGTCCTAGCTTGCTTTGTCTTTTGGTTAGAAGGATTTTTTTTATTCATCAAAGACGTCTCTAATTGTCAAATTGTAAGATAAATCATAATAGGCCATGGTTTTTGTCTCTTAATTATTCTTAATTAACCGATTAATGTACAATATTTTTGCGCCCTGCTATCGTTTTGCACAAATGTCTGCAATTTTCGATTTTTGAACCGTTCAAATGACTTTTTGTTTGATTCACTCATGTAAAATCCGAAGTTAAAAGTAAATCTGTCCGGCCGTGAACACTAATTAAATATCTCAGTTAAGTTAGTGTGTAAAATTGGTCCAATGTGTCCGTAGTTATTCACATTTGTAACTTTTTTTATTTTACCATTATTTCTGAAACTACTGTTCGAAATCAAATTTGGCATTTACTAGGGGCGTTCAATGTATTCTCGGTATTGGCGTGAAAGAAAACTCACCGAAAGTTCCGAAAAAAAGACTTTTCAGGGTAAGTTCAGTTATCATGTGTCTAAAAATGGACATAATTGGTTCAATGGTTGGGGAGTTATTCTTCAAATTTAGTACTTAGATGTGAAATAAGGACACGAATGCTTATCCATAAGTTCGTGAAGGTAAATAACGTGAAAGTTTTTACTTTAAACTTCGAAATGGATGTTTGGAACCTGCAAATATATCTATAAAGAAACCGACAAATTTCAATTGCTAAAGTAGCATGATGAGTAACGGATGGTATATTGAAATTTCGAATCTGTGTTCGAATCCAGGGGCATCGTAATTTTTTTAAATTTATTTCTCATCTAATTTCAGCAAATAATATGAGAGCTATATGTATTTTTGTTCAGTGTATTCTATCGTTTTTCGCTCTTTCTTACCAATATGTAACGATGAAGATCGAAGGGAGAAGTATGGAGCATTTTAACTATCGGGTATTTTTTTAAAGTGATAGAACTTTCGATAGGGATAACTGTGATTTGACAGAATGTAGAAGCCATGTTGTTTTGATATTTCTGTTCAGTAAGCATTAACAAATTATCATGGAAAGACTCACGACGCAACAACGTTCGCAAATTGTTGAAATTTATTTTCAAAATCGATGTTCTATTCGCCAAACTTATAGAGCACTTCGTGAAATTTATGGTTTACATAATCGTCCATCAGAGCAGCTTATTCCTCGAACTATCGATAGATTACGGACAACATTTTCTCCACTCGATGCAACAACAACAACAAGACAAAGAACTATACGTACAGAAGAAAATATCGCTGCTGTAAGTCATAGTGTTAATGATTATCTAGATTTGTCTATTCGTCGACGTTCACAACAAGTTGCACTCTGTGCATCCACCACATGGAAAATTTTGCGTAAAGATATGGGTCTACACCCATACAAGATCCAACTGGTTCAAGAACTAAGGCCACTTGACCATAATAAGCGTCGTTTGTTTTCTGATTGGGCCCTAGAACAGCTTGAAGTTGATCCACTTTTTTATCGTAAAATTTACACGCTGGAGGCATCATCGGTCCATATTTATTTAAAAACTATGCTGGAGCTAATGTTACAGTGAATGGTGCTCGTTACAGATCGATGATCAATGATTATTTGTTTCAAAATTTGAATGTGTTTTGGTTCCAAAAGATGGTGCTACACCTCATGCTGCTACCGTAACAATTGACTTATTGAAAGGAAGATTTGGCGATAACATTATTTCGAGAAACGGTACAATTAATTGTCCTTCAAGATCATGCGACATAACTCCACTGGATTATTTCCTTTGGGGTTATGAGAGATATTTTTCCAGAGAAAACTGAATAAGATCTGCTAAAAGTCTTCTATCGAACACGATTTTGATCAAAAATTTTTTAACTGAAAGATTTGTCCAGTCATCATGCCTAAATGATCAATCTGTCATATACCGGGTGTCCGTTATTGATGGCCAAATATGAAGAACTTATATAATTGTTATTTCGCGATTTTTTTAAATGTATTAGGAGTAGAAATAAGTTCGTGCGGTTTAGATAACTCATGTCACTATTAGTTGATTATTCCATTGTTTCATCTGGCAACACCTTCATTATGAAGTGTCATCATAAGGCTTTCTTTTCAGTATAGTATAATAATATAGTTTCTGATAATAACAACTTTTGTACCGATGAATGTGATTTTGTGGGGAGTTTTACTGCTTCATTACTTCAATATAAACTTGATTATTGAAATTTTCAAATTCGTTCACAATACAAATAATTTAAAAAATAATGAATGACTGTATGGAGCTACATAAATTCAAATATTTGAGATGTACAACAAAATAACGTAAAAATAATGAATGACTGTACGGAGCTATGTAACCCCAAAAATTATTTGAGATATTTAAATGGGTACCATCTGCTTAACAACCTTCTTTGTCGATTGCCGACATTCCGATATCTGTTAGAAGGCCCCTCTTTTTTAACCCGGTTTTTCATCACGTTCCGCTTGTAAACCTCTGTACCACTATTAAGTGTTATCTAGAATCTATTGAAATATTCAAAATATTTATCACTTTTGTTTAAATACCTCTGTACCACTGTTAGGTCTTCAGTTGTCTGATTATGGGATAGTTCATTTCCCGAAACTCGAGTCACAAGAAAATGTGTAATATATATTTTTATTGGTAGTAAAACATAGTAATTTCTACAATTTGTTTTAATTAGCTTTAAATATGATGTTTCCTAATATAAAAGAAAATTTTAAATACATTTCCTTAAATAGCTATTGATAATGTCTATGATCCTGAGTTGATAGACAAATTGTTGATGAATAAAAATAATAAAATAGCTTTAAATATGGCGTTTCCTAATATGAAAGAAAATTTTAAATACATTTCCTTAAAATACACTAAAGGTATTTCTGAGAAAATGACTATATATCTCAAAAATAAATATAATTAAAGAACTTCGTTTAAAACCAATTCAAACTTGTGTAAATTTTTTGAAAATAATGAAGACTGTACACATAAAGATGATAAATCCGGGGTTTCTAAGTTAACCTGCGGTGATTGCCCTAAAGTTTACATAGGACAGACTGGAAGAACTTTCCGACATAGAATTTGTGAACATTTGAAGAGTTTCCTCAATAATAAAAGTAATTCTACATATTCCAACCATTTGTTAGAAACAGGACATACTTTCAACCATAATTCTGAAATTCTACATATAGAAAGTTAAAGTTATGCCTTAAATCTGTTAGAATCCCTAGAGATAAATAAACATAATAAAATTGGAATATTACTTAACGGACAAATAGATTTAAATAACTCACCTCTGTTAAATATATTCAGATAAGCTGGAATTTGCAGAGACCCGTTTTTTGATTTTGGTGCTCAATAAAAATATTGTACTTACTGTAATATAAATAGCAACGGATTTCGGAAACAAGCTTAGTTATTCAAAATGTAATCTTGCCTGATGATGCTACTGTGATAGCGAAACGATTGTTGTAAACATAACAACTAGGTGTAGTGTATTATGAGTTGCTTAATCCGAGCGAAACAATTACTGGAGCCCTCTATCTCACACAGTTGATGAGATTGAGCCGAGCTCTGAACGAAAAACGCCCTCAATACTATTCTAGACACGAAAAAATTATTCTTCTGCATGACAATGCTCGTCCACATGTTGCGGCTCCCGTCAAAAAGTACTTGGAAACACTTGATTGGGAAGTGTTACCCCACCCGCCGTATTCACCAGACATTGCACCGTCCGATTATCACCTGTTCCGGTCCATGGCACATGCTCTGACGGCGCAGCGGTTCACATCTTATGAGGATACCAAAAATTGGGTTGATTCGTGGATAGCCTCAAAAGACAAGGAGTTCTTCAGACGTGGGATTCGAATGCTGCCTGAGAGATGGGAAAAAGTGGTTGCAAGTGATGGGCAATATCTTAAATAAATTTATATTACCGTTCTTCTATAATAAATATTTCATTTGTGTTAAAAACGGCGGAAACTTATTTGTACTCCTAATAGTAGGCTATTACTAAAAAACAAAAGCTGCTAGAGAAAAATTGTTGCATTATTTAAAAAATATGCGTCAATTTTTGTTGTTGTTGATCAGTGTTATTCCTAGTCACAAAAATAATCTCACCCAGACAAGTTCCTGCAGCTTCTTCATCTCTGCTCCCGGAAGGCTTCTTTAACAACGGTCATCCACTCTTGAATGTTGTGCAATTGTGCAAACAACCGTTTTCCTTTTTTGTTTTTTATACGTTCTCTTTTTTCTTCGTCTACAGAAACCGTGCAGCATTGAAAGCGTTATGGCGGTCCCCAGAGGCCACTTGCCGACCGGCAAGATTACCACCATCATGAAGAGTTCTTCCGACGTGGATCACGTGGGCAGAGACAGCGTTATCCTGATGAGTAAGGCTGCGGAACTGTTCATCAGGAAGCTGGTGTTGGACAGTTTTAACTATATGAAACAATCTGATTCCTCTGGTAAGACGCTGAACTATCAGGATTTGGCATCGGTAGTTCAGGCTTCCAACAAGTACCATTTCTTGAAGGATATGACTCCGAAGAAGATCACCGTTAGGGAGTACAAGAGGCTGATGGCGAAGAGGTCCGGGCAGACGGATGCAGAGGAAGAAGAAGAGGAAGAATTGCCTGAAGCGTCTAGCGAGAGCGAAAATGAAGACAACAATAGTACAAGCAGTAGTAATAGTAGTGTTAGTGCAAGCAGCGACAGTGTAATAAGTGTGAGCGATTGAGTTTTGTTGCCAGTGACGTCTTTGTTCGAATTTGTGTTAAAGTTATTTTCATATCCGAATTTCAAAGAATAATGTATACTACTTGATTTAACGAATAGTTACGACTCATATTGATGTCGGTAATCAGGTTACATTCCAGCAAAAAACAGTACCATTTTTTATTGTTGTATCCTTAATGAATAGATTTGACGAATAAATTGGAAAAAATTGCATTCGTTCATTTATGAGCTTTTATGCCGTTGTTATTGTTACGGGTAAAACATTTCGTGGTCCGGATTTCACAGGCCTGTTTCAATAACATATGTCGAACAGAACTGTGATCCGAAGCCTCATATGTTCAGTTGAAGGTTTGTCATTTAACAATATGGATCGTTCATCTACTGTTGAACGTGTAAAATTATGAAAACTTGCTACAAAAACAATGATGTCTGTAGTAAGTACGTTTCGTGTATTACGGGCAGATTTTGGTCGACATAATTGTCCATCTGAGCATACAATTGGTAACACAGTGAAAAAATTCGAAGAAGCTGGATCTGTTACTGATGTCTTATGGCCCATACGTCATCGATATGCAAGCTCGACCGAAAATATTTCTACTGTAAGTGAAAGTATTGAAGATGATCCAAATTTATCAATTCATCGGCTCGCAGAATATTTGGGCCTCCTTATGGCGTATTTTTTATCTGGATTTGCATCTCCATCCTTATAAGGTTTAGTTGGCACAGGAACTAAGGCCAGCGGACCATAGAATGCGTAGAACATATGCCGATTGGGTGCTTGAACAACAACGATTGGATGACGAACTTTCTTCGGTGACGAAACACTTTTATCACTCGGTTGCTATGTAAACAAGCAAAATTGTCGCATCTGGGATAATGAGAATTCTCATGTAGCTGCTGAGAGACCATTACATCCACAAAAAGTCACTGTATGCCGTGCAATTGGGTCTGGTGAAGTGATTAGCCCCCGTACTTCTTTCAAAATGAAGAAGGTGTCACTCAAACCGTCAATAACCGTGTAGCCACCTTATTCGCTTCTCGTCCAGAAACCTGCCTTGCTCTGTTGCCCTATTTGAACCCGGCGGGGACGGTCAGTCAGGAATTTTTAGACTGGTCGTGTCCTCTATTGATACGTCGGTCAAGCTGCAACAGGGCAAGGCAGGATTCTGGACGAGGAGCGAATAGGGCGTTGGGATCAGGATCAATGAAGTTCTGAAGGAAATGCGGTGTTGGGACGGAGCTTCCATCTCTTAATTAGGGCGACGGCGTTTCGTTGGTTCTTCGAAACTCGTCGGCTCTTCGTATTACGTCGGGTCTTCGGATTACTTCGTAATCAAAAAGGCGGCGAGTCTCTTCCTCCTACGAAGTTCCAACCTTTGTATCAGTTCTGACCTTAATTTGACGCAGGCCTCGACTGCTGGGGGCTTCATGATGACGTTCCTCACCTCGACTGGGTGGTTCCGCCCAGGAGTCGTCGGTTTCTAACGTCCACGATGAGGTTATGATGTTTCAGGAAAATGATTGGCTTAGAGACATCGGCGATGACGAATCTCCAGGCGAAGGCACGCCGTAGACCCAGGTTGAGCGTCAAGGTGATAGTGCCGATGGCGGTTGCATTGGCTGCTGACAAGACGTAGTCGGACTTTTCTCGTCTATCCTAAGTAGCGAGGGAACACGCATAGGTCCGCACCAGTGTCTATCAGGAACTGGGTCATTGATTCACGGTCGGTTATGAATAGGCGGCGTGGTGGTGGGCTGGGATCACCGGTTGCCATTAGTGACCGCCCTTCTCGTTTCCCTGCTTGTAGTAGGTGCACGACTCTCTGCACCTCGTCGAATTGTCCCCAAACTTCCAGAGGTACCAGTAGAGGTCCTTTCTCTTCTCTCTGCTGTAGTCCCTTGTCCGAGATTGTGATTGTAGGTTCCGTCAATGTCCCTTGTTAAGCGCCGCTACCTCAGCACGCAGGCTACTTCTTGATTCAAAGCTTCCGTCGCAGTTGAGGTCGTCTCTGCTACCTGTAGAACTGGTGTTCGGGAAACCTTAGCGATATGATTTGCGTGTGTCTGGCTAGATCCTCGAGGCTTCCGTCTTTTACAGAGATGTCTGGATACGTTGGGGAAGCCGGCTCATCCATAACGTTTTAATAATGGCTTCCGGGATGGTGGGATCTACCAGCCCCTGTAGATATCTCGCAAACTGTGAGGGCTTACGGTCTCCTATTTCTTCTTGGTCGCCTCGAACGCTTTTGATGCTTTTAATAAAGTGTATTGTTGGGTGATTGAAAGCTGTAAGTAGTTCACTTCTTTCACAACACCACTGACAACCGGTTTTTTTGGCCTAAATTAATGATATGGACTTGGAAGAGATATGGTTCCAGCAAGATGGTGCAATAAGCCACACAACACGGCCCGTTTTGGCTTTATTGCAAGAAAATTTCCCATGACTGGTGCCATTTACTTAGCAAACATCATTGAACCAATCATTGTTCCTCTGCGCGACGAATTTAGGGATAATTTCATTTATCAGAATGATAACGCCCCACCTTCGCATACGAAGGTTTCAAAACATTCTTCAAGAGAACAATATCCAGAGAATGAACTGGCCAGCAAACTCACCAGACATGAATCCAATTGAGCACGTATGGGATTACTTAGCGAGAACAATATCCAATCGCCAAAACCCACCTTCAACTTTTCAGGAATTGAGTTTAGCCCTTCAGGAAAAATGGAACGATATGCCTGAAAATTTCATTAATGACTTGATTTGTGGGATGCCTAGGCGTATTGGGTAGTTGATTGAAAGAAGAGGGGGTAATACGGACTATTGAATTTGAATTCAGTTGTGGAATAAGTATAATTAATCAAAAAAAAAAAATTAAATTCAATTCATTTCCAGATCATAGATTATTTATTTCTTGAGGAACCTAGAGGGCCAACACTTTTGACTATGTGTGTATTATTATAAGTGTATAAGCATTTCATAAAAATCACCATGAAACTACCCTAGTCTAAGGAGAATTTTCTGTTCTTTCAAATGGTGTATAGTGACTTTTGACAAATATGATAGTTATGCGTTTTTAGTGAAAAAATTATGAAACGTTCCAAAATAGTAAAATCTTGAATAACTTTACCATACTCTATAGGAACTTTTGTGTTGCAAATTGCCTGTACAATCACATCGTCAAAGATAATGTGGCCAGAGATAATTTGAGCACCCTGTACCTTGTATAAACAAAAACAATGAATGCTTTTATCCTACAAGACGTCTATGCAAAACACGTGATTTGTTATTCGCAATGTTGATGTAGAATAAAGAAAAATAATAAAAAATCCAACTCGGAGGACCAATATGGCATTCTGTTTCGCTAAGATTATTGAAATCATCCTGACTGCTCGTTTGTTATCCAAAAATATCGTGCGAATTCGTGCAGAAAATGGTCTCAAAAGATCAGATTACAGATGACAAATTGCTGATTGAATGCAATTCGGTTCGTTGGGTGTTACTAAGCACGAAAACTTCCTGCAGGCAGAACCAAGAGGTGTGATATTTAAAATAAAAAAATGATTAAACTCATGTGTTAAATATGCGTATTTATTAACATGATGCAGAATTCTTCGGGGAAATTTTCAAACATCCCATTGTGTCATATTTCAAGGCCTACATCGTCGCCTAAGACGAAATATCTGTTGGCTGGAATGAGCGAGGGGAGAAATCCACTATGGAGTACATAAAAGCTCCTCGACTGCGTTATCGATCAAAAAGCCCCCGTTTTATTATGTGGCGCCAACGCTGAAAAAAATGCAGAGTAGACTGTGAATTTGCTAGTTCTTCCGGACGTGGAAATGGAGCAAATAGCGAGTTGCTTTTACTGGTGTCTTTAGTTCGCCTGTTTTTTGTATGAGTGCCTAAGGATGGACCCATAATGCCATACGTTGTATTGTCTTCCAGAGTAATAAAACATTTTTTCAATTTTCGGAGTGGAATATTTGAAACTACCTATTTACAAAACTTCGTTTATATTGTTGGGAGTAAAAATAACTTCTTGCGGATTTTTTCCAATATTGGTGCTTCATTGTTAATTAAATTCAATTCGTGATTAAAATAATTCCGAGATGAAGGAATTGTTATGTATTGAAGCTCTCGAAGGAAATGCGGTGTTGTGAGGGGCTTCTACCTCTTAATTCGGGAGACGGCGTTTCGTCCTGCGTCTGCGTACCTGAAACTCTTCAGACAGGCGTGGTGAGCATCTCCGCCTGTGACGCCACTGAACATGTGTTCCGCTATGGAACGGTCGTCGAACGCTGTGTGCCTTGCCCTATTTGAACGCGGCGGGACGGTCAGTCAGGAATTTTTAGACTAGTCGTGTCCTCTATATGATACGCCGGTCAAGCTGCAATAGAGCAAGGCAGGATTCTGGACGAAGAGCGAAGAAGGTGGTTGCTACAGTATCATGCTGATCCAATACAACAATAATTATCAGCATGACACATAGATTAGTAACGATTCCTTTATCTCCGAATGATTTTAATCAAGAATTTAATTAAATTAAACAAATAGCAACTAATAACGGTTATTCGTCATCAATAATAGACAGAATGATAGCCAAAAAACAATAAAAATTTGTTTTAAAGAAATATGTGAACGCGCCATGTAAGCAACTCACCATAATGAATAGAAATCAACATGTACATGTATGGAAAAGACAGTCGGAAACATAGGAAATTCAATGTAAATCTTTAAACAACGCCAGTCCAGTGGAGCAGTGGAAGAATAAAAACCTCAGCGCGATGCGATGACGAATAAAGAGCTGTTCTCTCTCAATGCTATTGTGATGTGGGGATTTGTCGATCGAAGGGGTGTGAAGACTGATTTCAGCACTTTCGATCGAAGTACTCCTTTTACAATGGCATTGAGGGAGAACAGTTTATTCGTCATCGCATAGCGCTGATTCTTCCAGTGCTCCACTGGACTGACGTCGTCCTACAGATTAACATTGAATTTCATATGTTTTCAACTGTATTTTCCATACCTGAACATAAAGGATTTTCTAATAAGAGGTTTCATTTTGATATTAAGAAAAAACGAGTATATTTTAAAAGAAATCAATGGGTGTTTATTTCATTGTAAAGAGGAGGTATGCCATTAACACGCTTGCGGTTGCAGTACCATATCCTCTTCAAGAAATTTTCCATGACCAATTCGCATATTTGCAGCTTTATGCCCCGATAACTTCAAGAATTCTATCTTTGAAGTTTTGAATCAATTGTGGAGCATTGAAATAGACCTTATCTTCCACGTGACCGCAAAGAAAAAAGTCTAAAAGTGTAAAAATCACAAGATTTTGGTGGTCAATTGTAATCACTTTCTCGAAATTTAACACGGCCAGGAAACTTTTCTTTCTTTCGTTGCTCGTGTGGCACGTACTGCCGTCTTGTTGAAAATAAATGTCTTTCACATCAATATCTTTCAGTTCATGAAAAATCATTAATCATAGCTCGGTAGCGCAATGAATTCACCGTAACAGTGATACGTTGAGGATGGAGAGGCTTTTCAACAACAATCATTCTCTCATTGTTAATAAGGAGTATGAGCTATGGTAATAGCTGCGTTAGTAACGTGAAAATATCCAGAATACATTTCTTTACTTGAATGAACTCGCAAAGGTATGTCTTCTATGTATTTTGCATACTCTAGATGGCGCTAGTGTATTATTAATACCTTAGAGCCTCTGTGTATGGCGAATATAGATACTTGACAGATTTGGAGTCACTTGAATATATTGCAATCAGTTTGAAACGTGCGCAATTTGCCTCTGTGATCAACAAAACCTTGTCGAGTTTGTTTGAGTATAGAATTGTTATACAGATGCATGTTACACTGTCTCGATTTCTAGAACTTTATGTTACCATAGCTCATACTCCTTATTGATAATTTTTGGTACAGATCAGCCGAATTAATTTATTTGAATCATTCTTGGTTTTTCTGAGTCCCAAATGCGACAATTCTGTTTATTAACGTAACCTCAGAGGTGAAAATGGGGTTAATCATTTATGATGATTTCTCGATGAAAATCAGTACCATTTTAATGCGTTTTAAGGACTCAATTAGCGAAGATACGACGTTACTTGTGATTAACCTGTTACCACAAAATTTTCACCATTTTTGTAGTTGATTTTAACAATTTCAGTGCGTCGTTGAAGCGTGTATCGTTTCATCTCTAGTAATGGCGTAGTTTTTACTTGTCAAATGTCAAAACGTAACAGCTTCCCAGGTAGCGGGCTATTCAGAATGAAACCTTTTCTTGGAAAACCTTCATAAAATACTGGATGATTTCCTACAAGTGGATTTGTGTATTATAACATTAAAAATCGTTGCTCCACCTTCATATAAAACGACAGAAATCAATCGAAACTCAAATCTGAGAAAACGCCAATCTGCAATTTTTCTCGGAAAAGCGCCGTTTCCCCGAGAAAACTCCGCATACGTGCCCTTGAAACGTAAACCGCGCGGATCGATATCTACGGCAGCGGCATCAACCTTGGCCAAGGGAAAGGGCGATCCGACCAAGGGAAAGGGCATTTCCTGGTGGTCCGTCGGAAAATTAATATGCGACGCGGACGAAAATGCAACACGCGAAATATCGCTGCTCGGAAAATGCTAATCCGCGCTTATTTATAGGATTTCGCTGCCGGGAAACACGTCCGTGTTTTCTCGGAGGCGTCGGTTCTGGGAAAACGTTTGAGTCGATTAGGAGGAAGGTTGGCACGTGGAATGGGACTTCTGGAATGCCGGGGGGAGATGGGTATATTGAGCCTGAGGTGCCATCTTTGAAAAAGTAGGAAAAGTTTATTGAAGGATGGGTCATCTAGCGTTTGCATTATGAAGTAGTGGTTATTTCGAGTCTGGCAACACTTCATTGTGACCGTTACGCTGCTGGGACTCTTCTTATCGGGAACGAAGATTGGCGATCACACGCTGACACATAACTCTCGATATTGTTGCCATTTATGACCTGACGTTTTGCTTCAATTGCGTCAGGTTCGTCGCATTATTCTCATAGAACTTACTTTTAAGGTATCCCCATTCAAAATAGTCAAGTGGACTAAGGTCGGGGCTTCTGGGAGGCCAGTTTATGTTACCCCTACGCGAAATGACCTTATTAGGAAATAATTCGTTAAGAACTTCCATTGCCTGATTTGATGTATGGAAAGTTGAAACCTTGAAATTCCTGTAACTCTGGAATCAAAAAGTTTCGCAGCATATCGCAATAGCGGTCACTATTCACATTGAGTGGTCTGTCCCGTCGATCTTCATGAAAATAATATTATGCCTCTAGCAGACATAGCGGCCCAAACGACCTTTGGGCTGTGCAGGGGTCGTTCATGCTTTCGTCTCGGATTTTCCCCTGCTCAATACCGACAATTCTGTTAATTGACATGACCATTTAGATGAAAGTTTGCTTCATCACTGAAGAGTATGTTATGAAAATCATTGAACCCCCGTAACATTTCGTTGGCAAAATTCAATGATTAGCATAGTCTGTATCCTTAAATTCTTGAACCAATTGAATTTTATAGGCTTTTAATTGCAAATCTTTCTTTAATATCAAATGCAAGGACGATTATTTGATGTTTAATGATTGGCTTCGCTTTCGGATGGATGAAAACGGATTTTGACGAACTGACGCCTTCACTTCTCGAACCGTTTCTTCGTCGCGGACTGAACGAGGGCGGCCAGAGTGTTGAATTTTTACCGTCGCACCTGTATTCTCTTTTCTAATGGTGTCGTCACCTGGTGCATCCTGTACGATATTCCACACGATAGAAACCTTGAGGAGCCAGTATCGAATCACCGTTGCGATAATACGCACGTACACAAAAAGCGTGATGCGTTAAAACGGATGGGGGTGAAAATGAGCTTCATTGCTAAAGATGATTTTTCTGGGAAAATTCGAATTTTCGGCCATGCAATCATTAGCCCATTTAGCGAAGTGGAAACGCATCGGAGGCTTCCATTCCTGCACTAGTTGAACTTTGTAAGTTTTCATACCGAAGTCTTTATGTGAAATTCTTCTCAGAGAAATATTCAGTTCAGAGCACAAGAACGAGTTGATGTCGATTAATGTTCAGCTTCATTCTGGGCTACAGCAGCAATATTTTCTGGTGTGCTCACTGGATGAGAACGTGAACGGGCTATTTTATCGAGTAATGATGTGTTGCCAAACTCGATATAAGCGCTACTTCAAAATGCAAACTCTAGATGGCCCAGCCGTTACCTGGTCTATCTGCTTGCATCTTGAGACATTGTTGTAACCAACAGTGACTCAAAACACCACGTGGGTACCTCATTAAGATAAACTATCAAAATTCCAAAAGATCATTCTGTGCACACAATCGCACGTTATCGAATATTTCCAGATAACGCTAATAGGACAGTGGTCGAGAACGAGAGATCATATTTGTCTACGATAGGTCATTTTTCCTGAAAGGCAAATAGCTGTAGCGAACGTGAAATTTGTAGACACAACTGCTGATATAAAGGTGATTTGTCTTATCTGGGCACGCTTCGAAAACGAAAGCTAATTGTAAAAAACACCTTATCTGGAGTGATAAAAAATCTTTCTTTGAATTAATTCGCCAGATAAGACGAGTGGAACAGACATACGTCTAGTAATATCAACGTCGCACTGGAATTTTGTGCGTATTTGCCACACTCTAGATTTGTACGAGAACATTAAAAGTTTAACGGCAGCGGACTCGTCCGTGTGGTCAATTACAAGATATTCGGACAATGAATTTATTCTCTTTGTTATCCAACAGATGACCTCTCCTGAATTTCAAGATGGTGAATATTATACTATACTACCGACCAGGTTTCGCACGGTTATCATTTCGTTATTTATACGCACACCCTGCGCCCGTCGACCGAAGCCAACCGGGACGCCAGCCGCTGTGCCTCCGCTTTGTAATTCTCTGACATCTTCTAAGATATCCATTTTAACGAAATGTTGTTGAGGACACTTTTGATCTGCATGAAATGTACAACGTATGTGATGTATTCAATTGGATAAGGAATAATATTTTTGGTCAAGAAATTTTGTCCAAAAAAGTAGACGGGCCATACTTTTGATTTACCTTAGTCTATCTTGAATTTTTAAGAACGTTACAAGTGTGTCAAGACGATTGTAAATTTGTAGTAGAATTAAAATGGTGTATTCTGTAGAAGAAAGGGTGGAAATGATAAAATTATTCTTAGGAATAACGACTCAGCGGCTTTATTTAACGAACGACATCCTGCAAAAAATGTATTCGCTGCTTACTTTGTGCAACTGGTTGACAAATTTGACGCTACTGGTTCAGTCGGAAACAAAAAGAGGGTGTATGAAAGAGACGAAACCGGGGACGCCGCTGTCTTTGGTCATGTAGCAATGGATCCGACCTTGAGTACTAGGAAACTTTTTCGATGTATCTGGTGTTTCACGCACAACAATCATGAGAATCCTAAAACAACATAAATTCCATCCCTATAAGATACGATTGGTTCAGGAAATGAATGAGGATGATCCTGATCGCCGACTCCAGTTCTGTGAAATGGTCAGTGAAATGATTAACGGCAATCAAAACTACATGTTCGATATCTGTTTTTCGGACGAATGTTCATTTCACCTTAACGGCATTGTAAACGAGCATAACTGTTAGTATTGGTCAGATGAAAATCCAAGATTATATCGTGAGGTGCATACTCAGCGTTCAATATTTGGGCGGGTATTTATGGAAATCACATAATCGGCCCTCTTCTTATACCCGGTAATCTCACTGGTCAAATTTATTTAGATCTATTGGAGAATGCTATTTATCCAGTCCTCGTGCAAGCATTGGAGAATGCAGGAGACCATCAAACGATCATTTTCCAACAAGGTGGCGCACTACCTAATTTCGTTCAACCCGTGCGTCAGTTCTTGAAAACTTTCCTCACTCCTGGATTGGAAGAAGGGGACATATTGAGTGGCCACCCAGATCACCTGATCTGGCTCCACTGGACTTTTTTCCATGGGGTCGCCTGAAATCCAAGATTTACGCTACCCGGCCTGAGTCGCTGGATGATTAGCGAACTCGAATCATGTCAAATTACACCAGAAATCTTGAGTAACGTACGCGAACGTTTTCTGTAAAACTTACATTACTGCATGGAAGTGAATGGTGCCCATTTCCCATTTCCAGCATTTAATAAACTAATGACAAAAGCAAGTACTCTTCCACTATTTTACCTGTCATTTCGTTATTGAAGGAAATTTTGAAGCGAAATTTCAGGATCAGATAGAACTCGATAGGATCTTCAAAATGAGGTATCGCAACACCCCTCATCCCTATTCAAAATGAAGGGGTTGTACTCACCCCCGTTCGGGGGTTGAAGTTACGGGGATGAAAAATGCGGAAAAGTTGTTCTCCCTCGAATCAGAAGTTGACGGGTCCGAGCGATTTTCCACATTCTCATTTTAAAGCCGTAAAATCGAGGTGTTAAGTTTTCGTTGGACCACACTGTATCTGTATAACAATTCTAAACTCAAACCTGAAAAAATCGGGAAAACATTTCTTTACCCGAATTGGCTCGGTTTTATCTTGAATCGGGTGTTTTTTAGAGTGATAGAACTTTAAATTGTAATTAAACACATTTGAATTAAGATTGAAGCCATTTTTTTTTATTTGAAAGATAATTTTATGACATTTATGTTTTAGAAATAATTTTTGGCATATGTCCATCACGACTAGCTCTGAGGAACCGCATTCGACCAGACCAATTTTGGACCACTTTTTCGAGTAATTCAGGCCTTATTTCATCAATAACACGAGTTATGTTGGCTTCCAAGGCGTCTATCGTTTCTGGTTTATCAGCATAAACCAATGACTTCACATAACCCCAAAGAAAATAATCCAGTGGAGTTATGTCGCATGATCCTGGAGGCCAGTTAATTGGACCATTTCTCGAAATAATGTTATCGCTAAATCTTTTTTTCAATAAATCAATTGTTACGGTAGCAGCATGAGGTGTAGCACCATCTTGTTGGAACCGAAACACTTCTGGATCGATACCATTCAAATTTTGAAACAAATAATCATTGGTACTTGACAGATTTGTAGTCGTTGGCATTGCAATGTACCGAAGAGAATCAACAAGTTCGGAACGTGCGCATGTCTGTATTTACGCCCCAGTGATCATTAAAACCTTATCGAGTTTGTGTATATAATTGTTATACAGATGTATGTTACACTGTCTCGATTTGTAGAACTTTCCATTACCAAAGACAATCCTTGCCACCATTTCCATGGTCGAGTCGGTCAGGTATTTGGGAGTTATTATCGATCAACATCTGAGATGGGGCGAGCATGCAGCTTACCTTATGAAACGTATTAAGAAACTGTTTCATATTTTCTATAATGTCCGGAATATTCTTTCTGTGAAGGAATGTTTCCGAGTGTACGACGCTTTAGTTTTGTCTGTACTGAGATATGGAATTGTTATATGGGGTGGTATAAATGAAAATAACATGCGAGGTCTCGAAATAGTACATTCTGTCAAGAAAGTACCGGGAATTATCGATTTAAATCTGGCGGGGCAATGAGGCAGGTAAATATTTTTTTCCTAGGTTGGTACCACTGTCCTTAATTACTATGCCAAGCTTGAGCGGAATCTGTCAACTAGTGTGTTTGCAACAGCTGATTAAGTCAGTCGATGTCAGAGTGCGTGCCGATTTTTACTATGGGTGATTACGTTGAGCAAAGAATTTGTTTAAAGTTTTGTGTTGCAAATGAATTTTCGTGTGCCGATGCATTGAAAATGTTGCAAAAGGCCTTTGGTGATAATGCTCTATCGAAAACTCGTGCATATTAGTGGTACAGAGCCTTCAAGGACGGTCGTGAAGTGGTCGCCCATCGACGGCTTCGATCGAAGATAACGTCGATAAAATTAAGGAAAGGGTGCTGGAAAACCGTCGTACCAGCTTGAGAGAGATAGCACATGATCTTAAGATATCCCGCGAGTCCGCACGTACGATTTTGATTGATATTTTGGGCATAAGAAAGGTGGCCGCACGACTCGTACCGAAAGACTTGAATTTTCTTCAAAAACGTCATCGCGAACAGGTTGCTTCAGACATGCTGGATCGCTGTAATTCCGATTCTACATTCATGGAACGCATTATAACTGGTGATGAGACCTGGGTCTACGAGTACGATATGCAAACAAGCCAGCAATCATCGGAATGGGTGGCAAAAAATGAGCCGAAACCGAAAAAACCACGCTAAAGCCGCTCGAAAATGAAGGTGATGCTCATTGTTTTCTTCGATATCCGTGGCGTGGTGCACTACGAATTCGTTTCAGAGGGTCAGACAGTAAACAAGGAGTATTACCTAGGCGTAATGAAACGTTTGCGTGAGCGTATCCGTAAGAAGCGGCCAAATTTGTGGGCGAACAACTCATGGATTTTGCATGACGATAACGCGCCTTCTCACCGAGCTACGATTGTGACTGACTTTCTCGCCAAAAACTCAACACGTGCTTCAGCAACCACCGTATTCGCCGGATTTGGCTCCCTGCGACTTTTTCCTCTTCCCAAAACTAAAATTGCCCCTTCGTGGCACCCGTTTTGAGTCGATTGAAGCCATAAAACAAAATTCGGCGCGAGAGCTAAAGTCCATCCCGGAAAGCGCCTATAAAAAATGTTTCGATAATTGGAAGTACCGTTGGCATATATGTATTGGAGCAAATGGAGCCTATTTTGGAGGCGACCCAAAAAATTTTGACGATTAAATGTAAAAATGTTGTTTTAATTGAAAATTCCCGGTACTTTCTTGACAGAGTAGTACATAAGACGATATTGAAGATAATCTTGAAGTTGAGTAGAAGGTTCGGATCTGAAAGGCTGTATATGGAATCTGACCGGCTGAATATCAAACAGCTTTATATTTATGAAGTATTGTTGAATCAAATAAAAGGAAGAGGCGAATTGGTGCAGCATGCATTCCTAACAAGACAGGTTGTGAATAGAAATCTTCTCATTCCGCGGTTCCATAGAAAACATCTGCAAGAAAGTTGGTTGTACTATGGTCCCAAATTTTATAATCTTCTTCCTTATGAGCTGAAGGTATCTTTAAATGTAAAGGGTAAAGTATATAAAGATCGTCTCCGGAAATACATTATGTTGAATTCTAGTAGATTCGAGACCATTCTTTCTGCTTGATTTTGTTTTCCATTCGGTGGTAAATTTTTTTTTTTTTCTTTTTGCTGTTCACCTTTTCAAGTATGCAAACTTATTTGTTATTTGATCACATTAGAAAGGAGTTTTCATCGTTAGTATGTACAGAATATGACAGTATACAAGCTTGGCTTAGACTGTAATATTTCTGTGAACGAAATTGTTTATCTTTTATTTTTGTGTATTTTTTTTTGATGAATAAATTGAATTGAATTGAATTTCATCTTCTGCACCCAAAACCGGTACCAAAATAGCTGCGTTCCCTGTTATCATCATAAACCAGTTTCCTATTAGTCATTCTCAAAATCATAATCGATTTTCGATAGTTCCTAGTCTTGCGGACGGGAAAAAGTCCATCGCGTCCTCGTGTAAACGCACCTTCAGTCCGATAATAATAATGACACAAGTACAAATAAATGATTTCAGTTCAGTATACTCTCGTATCTCGACTACAATAGATACAGAAAGGATGAGAAGATTAATTTCTTTGTGGATCTACTAGCGCAAATTAGTCGGCCCCCTTTGTCCAGTTTTTGCCGTGTTCCGCGTTCTCTGTGCCATGTTGACCCCTCGCGTTTAGTGGTGGTGATTCCTTTCGGATCGGTGGTGCCGCGCCAGTTTCTGTGGTTTTACGGTTCGTTTTTTTCTGTGCGAGATGGCCTTGGTTTCGGGAGGGATTGTAAGTGGATTTTTCGATGTTTACTTTAGAATTCGACGAACGCGGAAGGATTTTCGTTGATCGTAAATATTTATCTTCTCGATTGTCTGAGTTTTATGTTGTTGATCTTTGGGGAAAGACAGTCGAGTTTTTGTATTATAAGAAATAATAAAGGGAGTTTTCAAATAAATGAAGGTCTATATTCAATTGGGAGATCTTCGTTTGGTATCAAGCTTTTATTTGCTTCCCAGAACGTACTGGTATAGATTTCACGTAATAAAACCATTTACATTAAATAATGATCGATTAAAAGATTTCCAACGAAAAATAATGATTAGTTAAAAACAACCTACCGTTTAATGACTCGTTAAAAACTGAAAAGAAACTAATTTAGATGGAACAATTTAAGTACAACTCAAGAACCATTTAAACTCAAATTTTCATAAATAGGACCGCTTCACAAGACGTTATTCTTTGAAAACAAATTGGTTTAAAAGATAAGCAGAATTTTTCGAAGAAACTCAAGTGGAATTAGAGAAAATAAGAATAAAAGTTGCATGAAATATTATTTAGTAACAACACTTCAGAAGAGAAATCGTTAAAGTAGTGAAAAAAATACAACTGACGAATAATTTCAAAATTTATCTACAAGATAATTCATGTAAATTGAAATTTCTATGAAGAAGTGTTTGCATATTAGAGAATAATAGCTGGAATCAATTCACCAGAACCTCTACAGATTTCAATCTAAATAAATCTCATGATAACATTCAGGATTAAATTTTAAAACATGTCCTAAATACACTGTATCACTTTATAGACATATATATTATCATCACATGTGGTGGAAATCAACTAATAAAGAATCGAAAGAAATACAAAATAATGATCAAATTATTTAGACATCGCCTTATACATATATATGTTTCGATTGGATGTTAAAGAATCGCAAGTTCCCTCATCAAAAATGCTCAACATATAATTCAAAAAGGCCTTTTTTTATTTCCCTTTTTTAAAGAATATATAGCACATTCTTCAGGGAAAGAACCTGAGTTATTTGAATAAACAAAATAATCATTTAAAGATTTATAAAATTACCTTCTTTAACACAACACATTTCTGCAACAACTAACCAATTTTGGGATAAGCATGGCTATACGAAAATTGGGTTATATCACAGAAATATACAATGATAGAAGATACGACTTAGATAACCGCCACTTGCATGTGATGTAATACAAAGAAATTTATCAATTATTGAATTATATAAATTGAAAATTACTATGAAGAAGTATTTGCATATTCATTCCCAAAAAACTGAAGCAATAACTTTTCCACCATATTTAAGCAGAGGGAATGTCCATTACGATAATCCAAAATGTCGAGCAACGTATATTTGCCTCATCATCAACTGTCAAGCCGAATATTCATGGCGAAAAGATAATGCTGTGTATTTGGAGGGTCTAGCTGAGAGTGGTGTATTATGAGCTGCTACAATCGAACGAAAGGATCACAGAGGAGGTATACCGACGACAATTGATGCGATGACATCTCTTCCGAACGATGCAACATGGCCTGGCATTTCTCCAATTACGATGAAGTCAAAAAATGGATCGATGCATGGATAGCGGTCAAAGAGCCGGCATTTTTTCGCGATGGAATCTGCCAATTGCCAGAAATATGGGAAAACTAGTGGCTAGCGACTTTGAACTTTGAATGTATAACCAACTTATCACAATAAAGCTTCAATTTTAGACAAAAAACCGAACGAACTTATTTATACTCTAAAGGTCGAGAGTACCCGCGGTGTGGCTCTTTGCGAACGCCCCCCGTACGTCCGATAAGATCGATCGACTTCCCCTTCGAGCGAACGGACGAAAAGAGGCCCCATTTAGTCCGTCGCACACGTCGCGAGCGTCATATGCGGTCTAGGTAGGTAATTATTATCATCTGCAATACACGGTCCGTCTTTTTTCAGAAACGAAATTCGGTGCCAACATTTCTGGCCGAAATCCTGTTGTCAGTTCGCATAGCCGCCATTTCGCAGATCTCGTTTTGCGTATATCAACAGAAAATCGAAGGGGACTTCAGTTGTCCCCCCGTTCGTTTTTAGACCGTCCCGCAGTATTTTTGGGACCGTTTTGTTTGTTTATCTCTCGTGTTTTGTTTAGTTTCGCGTTTTTTTCACAGCCGACGACTCGGTGACGATCGGTGTTGTTTATTGTTATGATTTTGTTCTGTAAGTAGTCGATGTTTCAAGTTGGGGTAAAATTGAAAGGGTACGTTGAGGGGGTTTTGTTTTGATTATTTGTACTTTGTTTAATTTTTCTCACATTCTATTAATGAGATGTTTATTTCAAATTTTTTATGTCAATTATAACCGCTTCATTATTTATAATAATTATCGACGAATTTATTATATATAATTGGTACTTGACCATTGACAAGTACGTGGTTTTTCGTAAAAATATATAGCAATGTAGAAATACTAAGATTGAAATTTTTTAAACCAGGCACTTAGTATATTAATAGTTGAACTAAATTGGCTATTGAAGTATACTTGTAACAGTTTACTCCATGAAATACATGTTTCTATTTCTACTTCATTTTAATTGTACTAACATATTTTTCACAGTTTTTGGTATTTGATTTGATAGTTTTCGAATAATGTTACTTATTATTGTTTTATAACTTATTGGTATTCCGTGCAGAATCGCGGTCAAATTAATCCTATAAAAATGTTAAAAAGGAAGGTGTAATAAAATTCGATATGTTCGTTCACCAGGTTGTTCTTATTTTATGTTTATGCAAATCATATATTTTCCATAAATTCAATTTCAGATCTCAATATTTGAAAATAGGGAAAACTTTAAATCTAGAATTTTATCTTCTACCCTGTACAATATATATTGAAAATTATATACAGAAACTATCAAAAGGATATCTCAATATATAATCAATATAAAATATTATTAATTGTCTCGGAAAAATAATTTTTACTACACGATATGAAACGTATTAATACAAAAGTATTAACACAACGATATAGGTATATATATAAAAACATAAATGCAGGAAAATCCAGTATTCCAAAATTATCTAAAATTCTGAAAAAGGATCAAATAAAAATAATTGAACAAGAACTCCAACATTTTATAAATAGATTTATTTCGATCTCCTTTGACCACCATCAGAAATGTACTGAATTCAGATTCAAATATATCAAATTTATGATAGATTGGGCCCTTGCTTGGTAGAAATCAGTTGTAATTGTCATTATAAAATAAAACACTTGTTTACATTTTCTACTTTATTAAAATAAAGTAGAAAATGTAAACAAGTGTTTTATTTTATAATGTCAAATATATCACTAAATCAAAATTATTTTACCAAAAAGGATAAAACTCGGAACGAATCAAGTCAAAGTAAATTTTTAAACTAGGTATTTGAAGTACTATATAAAAATGTATTGTCACTCATTTGTACCATAGAACACAGAAAAAATACAACAGATATATATTAAACCAATTTTAATGTGTAATAAGATATATATTATCGAAAAATAAATAAAATACGTTAGTCTAACTCACTTAGGAAATACATTTAAATTATCAGGAGGTATAATAAACTCATTTGCTCAGATTATTAAAAAATCTTTATTGGTAGAATAGGTAGAAATTTTGGAATCCGTCTATCTGAATACAAAAGAGGTTCTGATAAAGATAAGAAAGACACACAGGAAAAACTAATCATTCGAAATAAATAACGATACAGATAACAACATACTTTTAAACGATCAGACCTACTTTTGTTATACCCTTCTCTACAATATTATTAAGGAATTAGTCTGGAACGTGATTCTGAGTGGAATACCGTTCAATGCGTTGTGGAAGCGTATATTGTTCCATTTTTAGTGATGGCGTAATTTTTAATTGTCAAATGTCAAAATATGACAGCTTCAAAAGTGACAACTGCTTAGATAGCCTGCTATCCAATATGAAAGTTCTTATTGGAAAACCCTTTACTATTATAAATTTGGATATGCAATAAATAATGGATGAAAATTTGAATCAAAAGTTTGCAAATCTAATCATGAAGTATTCAAGTAAAATAATTTGAACATTTGAATAAACTTTGGATAGTGATAAGTGGAACTTATTTAGCTATTAATGTACGAGCACTCTAGAGCTCTTGACATCAAGTAGGTGCTTTATAATTTTATATTATCACTTTGATATCGTATAAGAATGATGCAATAAATCTGAATCTTTGAATTATTATTATTCAAGTGACAGAATGTCATTCTATTTCTAGAGTATCAGATCTACAATTGAACTTTGGAAAACTCAAGTAATATTCACCGAGTTAATTAAAAAAAAATTACTAACGTTTTACTGAGGAAAATTGAAAAAAAAATTGTATATTAGATGGAGTGGTTCGTTACTTTGTGTAAGATGGAGTAAAATAGTTGCTGAATATTTTGCATTCACGTAGATCAGTTTTTTCATCCATTATTTTATGAACTAATTTTAAGTTTTCAATGCTGGAAATATATACAGGGCGTTATAGTTGAACCGTCTTCGTTTTTTGCTAAAAATTTCACTGTTTTTTCCCAATCGTTATCAAAATAAGCATAGAGGAATAACCAGGAGAATTATTTTATGTATTACTTCACTTTTCGTTAAAAGGGGGGCCACGTGAATCCTTCCTGATGATTAAATCAAGTGGTAGCTTTTTTTGATGAAACTTGATGGTGAAAAGACGATGTAAAAATCATTTTTACGTAATACTGGTATTGAACACGATAATTTCACCAGTTTTAGAGAAAAACGCAATTGAAGAGTTGATTGTCTTAGAAGGGGATTTCAAATATTATTTTATTTTACAGAATAATAGCTGGAATTAATTCACCAGAACCTCTACAGATTTTAATCTAAATAAATCTCATAAAAACATTTAGAATTGAATTTTAAAATATGTCCTAAATACACTGTATCACTTTATATACATTACAAGTTCCATCACCAAAAAATGTTCGATATGTAATGCAAAAAGGCCTTTTTTATTTCCCTTTGTTAAAGAATATTTTCATAAGAGGCATGAACAGAAACAAAATTTTGTCTATTCAGAATATTTAATTTATAGGATTTTTGTTAACAATTCATATTTATTGGATTTAGTTATATCATTTGGATGTCTTATAATGAATGTTTATTTTATATATCGTTTGATATAAGTGGTACTTATATGACATTATTTCAATTTAATTCCTGAAGATATAATATTAAATATAATTTTTTGAAATTAAATATGTAGAAGGCTAGCAGAATATATCTATAAATATTAAAATATTTAAATAATAAGGTAATTTTTATATATTTTTAAATGATTATATTTTTTATTCAAATAACTCTTTACTGAAGAGATATTTCTTTTAATTCTTCATTAGTTAATTTTCACCACATGTGATGATAATATATATGTATATAAAGTGATACAGTGTATTTAGGACATGTTTCAAAATTTAATTCTGAATGTTTTTCTGAGATTTATTTAGATTAAAATTTGTAGAGGTTTTGATGTTTCTTCATAGTAATTTTTAATTTATATTATTTCATTTATGAAAAGTATTCTTTGACCGTCATTAGAATCTTGCTAGTAAATGTCATTTCTTCTCAGTGAATGTTTGTTGTGAGATTATAGTTAATTGTTGCATTTTTTAAAAGCTTTTTCAATTAAAATGCCTTGTCACATTTTATGAAGAAATAAGAGACATATTGTGTATATGCACACAAAAACTATAAATTCTCTTATAAACAAAAAATAAAAGGAACCCATTCCGAAACAAATATACCCCACTTCCAATACAAAAATTAATGACGCAAAATTTGTTCATTATATTTTAGACCAATCTCGTAAAAAGTAGCTCAAAAACTAACACGAAAACAGCTTTCACACCCTCACATAAAATTTCCAAGCTGTTTTTTAATGCAAAAGAGAAAAACAACCGGCTGAATAATTATGGAGCTTATGAATTAAGTTGTTAACAGTGCAGAAGCGTATATATAGGACAAACCGGGAAATCTTCCTAAAAAAGGTTCAAAGAATAAGAATCTTCATTTAGGAACCCGAAAGATAACTCTAATTTTACGAAACATTTATTCGAAACCAATCATATCTTCCCAGAATTGGACAATTTTGAAATATTAGCGAAAGGAAAAAACTAGACATCCTGGAATCCATAGAAATATTTGAGCATAAGCTCGTTTTAGAAACAAAAATATTGAATGGCGTCTCGAAGTTTAGCTCAAGCCGAAGCCTTCAACGAATATATATAATATACAATTTGTTTATTCGGTTTGAAAATATAGTAAACACTACGAAACTCGAGTCACTTTATATTCAGTTCATAAAAAGGGATAGAAAACTGAGTCATTTCTTGTTTCATTCCATTTTAACTACCAAGTTGGACTCACTGATGAAGAATCCGGTCTGTGCAGCCGTTAACACGCCCACTTTCGAACGGAAAGAACAAGAGCCTTGAAACAATCAGGGAAAGTTCAGTTTGTTAACGTGCAAAAATAGTTTCGCAGTAATTTACGTTTGAAAAATTTTCATTACTTTCACAAAATTTTCGAAACTACAGATTCAATCGATTTGAAATTAAGCATTCAAAAGTGATAATACTTTGAATCTCCGAGTCAAACATATTTTCCTGCAAAAATTTCCAAAATAAAGATATTTGCACGAAAATATAGTAAATATGGTAAAAACACGCAAAAAACACGTCTCAGTTAATGAAATAATATGTGTCGAATTTTCCTTTCAGAATAAATGCGCATTTTATATATTAGAAACGTCAATTTCTCGTTGAAAACGCGTGTAAATTTACCTACAGGGGAACCGTATGAAAATTATCTCGTTTCCCATTCACTGGCTTCGATTTCCTTATCGTTTTTCCTGTCAATTGGACTCTCGAGTGCCCGACCTGGATTTTCCATATACCTTATTACAGAATTTCTCACAATGCCCACTCGAAACTAACGCAATCTGGCGGCAGATACGGCCGTCCCTATTACCTGACAGGTGTACGATCGATTTTTCGATAAATTTCGGAGAAAAACGACGGACCGCGGTTTGCGTCAAATTTGTTTATACTGATCTCATCGGTGGTCTATTAATACGTTTTGGATTTATTTTCGGCCGATCGGTTTTATGCCAAAAATTCACATACGTATTTGAAAGAAGAAAAGCGTGTGTTTATTGGTGGGAAATATTATTTCTATGTTTTATATCGTTTGAGGTACGGGGGCAGTCTGAAGATTAAACGGATGTAGTACAATCGCAGTTCTCTAAGAGAAAGTTGTATACTCATTTGAAAGAGAAAATTATTTAATTAAAACTAATTTTCATCAAGTAAGGACCGATTCAATCAAATTCTTCGGAAGACAAGATACACAGTCCCTGCTCCTGCTATTGTTTTGCCGTCTCTAATTCCCCCCACGATATGAAGCCTTCACAAACCTTCCCCACTGATTACTAATGCTTAATTCTTTCCACTACACAGCCTGTATGGTATTTCTCTTGTGGTCGCCTCCGAACAAATTTAGCTCTACCATCCATTATTTGGAAAGTGGCTTCATCACTGAAGCAAACCTGAGAATTTTCAACAACCATTGTAAAGAATCAAAATAAATTTTCAATCACTTATTATGTGCCAGTCTTCAAGAGAAAGGGTTTAATGCAAATTGGCCCAAATCAACTGCTTTTTGATCATAACTGGTGCCAATTTGGCTTTTTAATTGGTCTTCGATATTTGGAACCAATTCCATACAAATTTCTCCGTATCCTAACCGCAGGTACAGAACAGCTTGCATCTTAAAATTTGTTTTTAATTTCTCACTAGCTGGATCTTCTTTATTTCAGAGCCAGGTTCTTCAGAATTCGCTGTGTTATTGGATTGCTTTCAGTTTTTGGCTTAAGTATCGAACTGTAGATACCCTGCCTCTTGAAATCTGTTTTTAATTTCACACTAGCTTGCTCTTCTGTATTTCAGAGTCAGATTCTTCAAAATTCGCTGTCCTCTAGGAGTTATTGAAGGTTTTTTACCACAAAAACCCTTGCGAGTAGCTGAACGGTTCGATTTGCTTGGGGTTTTTGGTTTGAGCGTCGAACTGTCGATTAAGATACCCTGCCTCTTGAAATTTGTTTTCAATTTCACACTGGCTTGCTCTTCTGTATTTCAGAGTAAGATTCTTCAAAAGTCACTTTCCTCTAGGAGTTATTGAAGGTTTTCTACCACAACAACCATTGCGAGAAGCTGAACGGTTTGATTTGCTTGCGGTTTTTGGCTTGAGCGTCGAACTGTTGATTAAGATACCTTCCCTCTTGAAATTTGTTTTTAATTTCACACTGTCTTGCTCTTCTGTATTTCAGAGTCAGATTCTTCAAAATTCTTTGTCCTCTAGTAGTTATTGAAGGTTTTCTACCACAACAACCCTTCCGAGTTGTTGAACGGTTTGATTTGCTTGAGGTTTTTGGCTTGAGCGTCGTACTGTCGATTAAGATACCCTGCCTCTTGAAATTTGTTTTTATTTTCACAGTGGCTTGCTTTTCTGTATTTCAGAGTCAGATTCTTCAAAACTCGCTGTCCTCTAGGAGTTATTGAAGGTTTTCTACCACAACAAGCCTTCCGAGTAGCTGAACGGTTTGATTTGCTTGTGGTTTTTATACATTCTTCAAAATTCTCTATCCTCTAGGAGTTATTGAAGTTTTTTTTTACCACAGCAACCCTTCCGATCAGCTTCAACAGGTTGGTTTGCGTGCATCGAACTGTTGATTGAGATACCCTGCCTCCTGAAATTTGTTTTTAATTCCTCAGTAGATGGATCTTCTGTATTTCAAAGCCATATTCTTCAAAATTCGCTGATCTCTAGGAGTTATTGAATATTTTCTACCACAACAACCCTTCCAAGCAGCTCTATGGGTTGGTTTGCTTACAGTTTTTATAGATACTTCAAAATTCGCTGTCCTCTAGGAGTTTAATGAATGTTTTTTACCATAGCAACCCTTCCGAGCAGCTTCAACACATTGGTTTGTTTACTTAAGTTATGCAATTAAAAGCAGTACTAATGTATCAATATTTGCACTCCCCTAAGCCTCAAAATCATCTACTTATACACCCCCAAATACTCTTTCTTAAACTCAAATGACCACTTCAAGGCACCCGTTTTCAATTGACAGACGCCTAGGCCCGATGCTGACGAGGTGATCGATATCATCTTATAGTGTCTCATTCCAGACCACCCTAACTTCTTCAGAATAGGCAACTAAAGTCTGCTGGGCATGTTGCAAAGTCAACAGCCTGTGACAAATCATGTCCCAAACGTATTCAATCGAAGATAGATAAGATGATCTTGAGGGTCAAGGTTAATATGATCCAGGAAGACCATCGCTTCTGTGGTAATATGCGTACGGATGGCGTGATTTGGTTCGATTACTTCCTGGGTTTTCGTGTTGCTCCTAGTGAAAATTAGTTGAGATCATGCAATAACGTCTTCAGTGTTATGAACGCAGCCTTCTGTGTGAAATTGTAGATTACGCCGCTTTCTCACTATTGCCTGATCATCACGTTCACCAGTTAGAAGAACGATTCGTCATTTAAGATTTTCTGGTTCCATTGAATTTTTTTGTTAACTACAGTAAACCGCTATATCGATGTTCAGCTGTGAGAGATAGTACCCCGTATAGAGGGTATATTATGTGCATACCAAATATTTTGTCATGCTCTTTACACTACTAATTTGCGATGGCTTTGGTGCTATTAAATCTTTCGTCAAGAGCCATAAGACTCAATCGGCGATCTTGGTTTTATGTGGATCCTCTTTCACCATAGATTCTTAATCGATGAGTTCAATCTAGCCGGTCAAGACCATTTTCGGCTCAAAATTCGAAAATTACAGGCATTTGGGAGAAACGATAGCACGCTGTTTCATGGAACGAGCGCGCAAAATGGCTTGCCGACAAGCTCTACACGGATTGCAATTCAAATGTAACATACAGTCTCGATAACTGGATGTTATTTCATCATTTAACTACCATCAAGGTACCATAAAAACTCAACAGATGAACTTGAAAATTTTATCATTTGTGATAAGATACCTCCAAATGATGGAAAGTTATTTAAATCTGATAAATATATATGGGTGTTTACTTTTTCTGTCATCCAGTGTATATAGAGAGATAAGTATTAATTATCGTAATCGATCCAATGGAACTGAATGAATTAATCACAATTGAAAAAATCGCTTTGTCCCTGTTGTAATTAAACAACATTATTATGTAATACCGTTGCTCTGCAAGCCTGCTGTGGTGAAAATCAGAATCAAGTGTGAATTTTCTGGGAAAAACAAGGTCGAATATTGATTATTTCCAAGAGTTAAAGAGGAAACTGATCTTGCATAACTAGTTATGGGAAAAACTGAGATTTATTCGTTACTTTGAAAACCATAATTTATTTAAAATCGAGGTAAGATTCTAATATACCACATAAAATGTCAATCATTTATTTATTACTTATTTATATTTAGATTATGATTTTTTTATACTGAGGATATGGTCATAGAGAAAGAGATGCCGCAAATTTTATTTTGTTTCTGAATTTACTCATTTTTTCCCATAATTTTCCTAATTTTTTATTAATGACAAAGCTGCGAGATAAATTTTTACTTCAATTAAGATTATCATGATAATACGTTCTAACATCAGCTGATAAGTTTCTCGTATGACACACAGATGGTGCCACAAATACGAAATTCATATTTTTGTTAGAAAGCACTTACCATATCATTACTGAGGTGGGGTGTTTTACTGTTTTTATAGCACAATCTGGATGAAACTTTCTACCAACTCTCCTTTTCACAAACTGTGGCTTGTCATCAAGATTTTAAATCGTTGATTTGTCGCTGAAGTAAACCTGAAAAGAAACAATAAATTTTCAGACAAAACATAAATTAAATAACAGTTTAGAGCCGCTTACTTATTGCATGATCAACATCTATTACAGCAACCCATGATACAACTTTGTATCATTGGCTGCGTTGAGTATGTTAAAATAAATTCAAATAATTAACGTTTCAATGCAACTTTCGGAAAATTTTCTGGGTGAGTCTAGTAAAGTGGACAGGGACTGTAGTTTTTCGATTAAATCGACCAAATGGTTGATGACCAATCGTTGTTTGATGTTAATATTCAAGAAGATATAACACTTGAATTTTTAATAACCAATATTTATTCTAGATAACATTCATACATATTTGTAAGCTTATAACTTATCGAACGATCACTCAACATGGAGTATGTTCTGGTTAGGTTAGAACATAGAATATTATATAATCGAATAAACGTCTACATGAAAGTAAATAAGTAAGGAAATATATTTGGTGAATATGATGAATTTTTCGCTATTTTTAAAATTCTGTAACGTTTCCAGGTACATTTCGTGGAGCACCTGTCGCATCCTGCCCCGCATGGCACGACGGCTGAGAGCAACTGATCAACGCCCACGCTTCGGGTCGACCAAAGCACGCATGAAAAATTCCATGAGAAGTACCAACTTGTTGGCGTCCCTACGCAGGCAGTTCAGCAGAGACCTACAAGAATGGCCGAAAACGACATGGACCAGACCAAAAACATTATTAACGAGACAGTGAGTGATGACAAGCATGCGCAGTGTGTCGACGTCGCCGCGTCGTCGGAAAACAGTGTCACGAGCGTCAAGACTAACGGCACCTCTAGGAGCATCTACGAGAATCCCTTAGTACGACATAGCACACCCGTAGACGAGGAGAAACCCATCCTGAGGGTCCAGTTCGGCGAAGAGGACCTCCAGAATGAGCCTGGCATCAAGGAGCAACTCCTTCGATCTACGGACAGTCTTTCTTCCAGTTCCAGTTCGAGTTCCGAGAGTGAATCTTTGGAGTACACGGAAGCAAGGCCTCCAGACGGTGGGTGGGGCTGGGTAATAGTAGCAGCTTCCTTCATGGTCAACCTTATCGCCGATGGTATCACCTTCAGTTTCGGCGTCATCTTCGTTGAGTTCGTGGACTACTTTAAGGCCGACCGAGGTACCACAGCCGTTGTGGGCGGGTTGTTTATGGCGATGCCTCTACTGTCGGGTCCCATAGCAAGCTTCCTGACCGACAGATATGGCTGTCGTAAGGTTACTATATTTGGCTCTGTACTTTCTTCCATAGCTTTCGTGATAAGTTCAAGAGTTAACAGTATGATGATGCTTTATTTAACGTTCGGATTGATGGCCGGTTTTGGGTTGAGTCTTTGTTATGTAGCTTCAGTGGTCATCGTCGCTTATTATTTCGAGAAGAAGAGATCATTCGCCACTGGGTTAGCCGTGTGCGGCAGTGGAATCGGCACTTTTATTTTCGCACCTTTGATCCAATTCCTCCTAGGCGAGTACGGATGGAGAGGCACTACCTTGATCCTAGCCGGTTTGTTCTTAAACCTAGCAGTCTGCGGTCTTCTAATGAGAGACCTCCCTTGGACCTTCAAACAACAAAAAAAACTTGCAAAAGAAAGAAAAAAGAACCGTGAACTCAAGCGTAGAAACAAAGGTTCTTCCGTGGACACTTTCTCCGTCAGCAATAGCACCAATACAGCCAGCGCCTTACAGCCCATTCTGGAAGCCACGGAGACCGAAACCAGCGAATGCGCCGAGAACAGGCTCTGTTCCTCCCTGGTGAACCTACCAACCTACGTGGAAAACGGGGAGAAGGTGCCCATCGAGGTGATCGAGCTGCTGGCGTCGCACAAGAATGTGTACAACGTCCTCAAGCAGAACTACCCGGGTATGCTGTCGCCGTCCAGGAGTTTCAGCGATTCGGCGGGTTTAAACAACGAACTGTATAACGCGTTGAAGGCCGTAGGTAACACCGCGCCCGAGACCAAATCTCCGAACGACGAATTGTACTTGAAATGGTTGCAGAAATCTTCGACGCCACCTAAGAAGACCCCAAAGACTGCATACTTGAACGATCTAAGGGTACATAGGTAAGTCTTCTTTATTTCTTCCCAGCTCGCACGTCGTTTTCTTTATTTTCGAATGCTCCACGAGTTTCATGTTTTGAGAAGCTATTTGTCTTAGGGTGAATTGGTTGTGTGTATAGAAGGCTACAGCTTTCCTTGCAGCAAAGACCCCTGGCACGTAGATGATTTTGCCAGGGTACAAGTTGTCAAATGTCTCCAAGAATTCTGGATGGTTGCAAATTTCCCTCTTGAGAAAATATGTTTCTGCAAGGGATCTTGAGCACTTCAAAGAGAAAACACCAACGTCTGCCACCACATTGGTGTTCTCTTGTACATAGAAGGTCGGTTTTTCTGAGCGGACGCCTCATGTTTCAGATATGGGACTAGTTGTCTGAAACGTCTTACTCGATGTTCTCTGGTACGCTTCAGTTGACGTGTTCATGTACTTTATTCTGTCCAAACACGATATACACGCCTTGCGTTATTGCAATATAATTTACACGGCGTCCGATTTTGCAATAGGACAAACCAACCTTTGAATAGACAACAATTCTACCCCTGTCAAGTCACTAAGAGGGTGATAATTTGGACGTCTTCAAACTGGAAGCTTTTGGTTGCGTTAATAATGTAAGTTGGTTAGGAACTGGGTTTTCATAAAAAACTGAGAGGAAAAATTATTAACGGTAAAACGTTCACGTTGTATTACTTGGACTTGAGTCTAAATCAAGCGATTCTTTACTTTTTAGGTTATCCGTATCCTACAGGGGAGCCATGCTAAACATCAACAGATACCGCCTGAGGGCGTCATCCTGTCCAGACATCTACAGGAACTCGATGACTACCATCGCGAAGGAAAAGAACCACTGGTTCGCGGCACTGTGGGACCTCTGGGATCTTCTTGTTGACATAATTGACTTTTCCCATTTCGCCGATCCCAAATTTTTGGTTTTCGCTCTCTCAAATTTCCTCCTGTACACGTGGTACGACGTACCGTACGTCTACATGACCGACTACGCAACGACCAATCTCAAGATCACCTCGGAGAATGCCTCCTTGCTTATCTCCATGATCGGGATCATTAACATGGTTGGCGAGGTAAGTGTTTGATCAATAGACAGTGTAGGACTTTAGGATTAAGAGAAATTTTTCAGATATTACCCTGTAATATTAGCAATCTATATACATACCTTGATTGAACTTACCAGATGTCCTTGAATGGGAAAAAAACAAACACACAATGAACAAACTTGTATTGGGAGTAGAAAAAAGTTAGTGTGGTTTTGGTAACAGATGGCTTCTAGTTTATTATTCCATCGTTTCATCTGGTAACACCTTCATTTTGAAGTGTCATCATTAAGGCTTTCTTTTTAGTACTTTCGCCAAAGTCTAAGCAACCTAGTTTCTGTGTGATCTGAAAATGTCAACTTTTGTACCAAATAATCCGTTTTTGCGGGGAGTTTTGCATCGATATGAAGAAAAAGGCTTCATGAAGTAATCACATTTTAGTGGATGTTCATGGTGACCATGCTCTAGCTGAAAGAACGTGGTTCACACGATTTAAAAGTGACCATTTTGATTTAGAAGATGAAGAACCACCTGGACTGTCACCAAAGTTTGAGGATGAAGAATTAGAGGCAAGGCTCGATGGAGATCCATCGCAAACGCAGGAGGAACTCGCAAAAACACTTGGAGTCACTCAACCACCCATTTGCCATAGTTTAAAAGCAATGGGAATGATATAAAAGGTAGAAAATTGGGTGATGTATGAACTGAGACCAAGAAACGTCGAGCTCCATGTGAACAAATGCTCCAACGGCAAAAAAGAAAGGGATTCAGCAGAGCATGGTCACCATAAACATTCACTGAAATACTATGACTTTCGGTGGCCAGTAATGAAGTTAAACTCCTGTAAAAACAAATTATTTGGTACCAAACTTGACGTTTTCAGAGTACACAGAAACTATGTTCAACGAAATGACAGATACTGAAAAGACACTTCAAAATAAAGGTGTTGCCTTGCATGAACCAATGGAATAATAAAGTAGTAGTGACATCTGTTATCTAAACCTCACGAACTTATTTCTGCTTCTAATATTCAAGAGAAATATTAAGCAATTGCTACCTTTTTGTTGTAAGAAATTTTCATTTTAGATAATACTTGGTTGGATGGGTGACAGACCTTGGGCTAATGCAGAACTAATTTATGCCTTCTGCATGGCCTGCTGTGGAGGTGTGACAGCTCTGATGCCATTGGCCACGGGCTACACCACCTTGTGCAGCCTTTCAGGCGCATTCGGTTTCTTCATTGCTGCCAACTATTCCCTAGTTTCTATTATACTGGTCGAACTGATATCTATCGACAGATTTGCAAACGCATATGGCCTTCTCTTGCTGGTGCAGGGTTTCGGAAATCTCATAGGACCATCACTTGGAGGTGAGACTGACAAATGACAGTAAATTAAGGGTTTCCCAATACGATATGTTGTTAAAATTAAATGAAAGTCTAAATTTTTTAAAGGAAGAAAAACTTTTCCTTCGTTTTAAACTACAATTATATTTTGAACAGCATCATTCAAAGGATTGTCGACTATGCTTCGTCACATTGTGGTCTGTTACTCTGGTATACTTTTAGGTTACATCTGCGATGTCACCAAGAGCTACAGGATCACCTTTTTCTCCGCCGGCCTATGTATTGCTATATCGGGAGCCTTCTTGTTGATCCTACCAATCCTGAAGAGGTACAGAAAATTCGTCTCTCGACAAGTGTCCAACGTGTCTATAGAGGTGGAATCCTGCAGAAATTCCAGGACCGATCCTATGGAGTCTCTGGAGGTCCCCAAAAATGGAAACGGCACCACGAAACATTAGAAATCGTTTAGAACGTAAGCACTCTTAGTAATGAGGTGAAAACAATTTGTTCGGTCAATGGTAACGTAAATATTGTTGATGATATACGAATTATATTGATAGTAGTTGATAGTTTAGGTAAAAACCTTTTTGAACCCACAGTTTTTGAATATTCTAAATTTGGAAGTCACTTAGTAGAAACTACCTCTTTGAAAGTTTTCGATTCCCGCTTGTGATTTTGATGTTACACGATGGGTGAAATATAGTCTATAAGGTCGCCTTTTGAGCCTAAAGTTTTGAAATAGGTTCTTACAATCTATTCAAGGGCAATAATTCTACCTTAAATTTTGTAAATATGTAGAATGTTCGTCATCAAATACAAGTTTATTACCTCACCTACATCCTAAAAGCACGCGTTACGTATTCGAATTTGTTTTACGTAATTTTTCGAGCATAGTGCATTTTGGGGCGTATGCTGTCATCGCCCCGCCCAAATGACCTTGGAAATCTAAGCGTTACGTATACAACTAACTTACGTAAAAGCTTCAGCCAATTGAATGACTGATTGCGCTGGGATGTGGCGTTCTCAATGGACGCCCCTCCCAAATGACCTTGAATGGGTACTGATTCAGTATTAAGTACAATTTAAGTTTTCTGGGTTCACTTAGAAATACTTTTAGATGTCCGATTTGAATTTCATACATAGCTGTTTGGAATGTTTCTGTCCGTTTGTTGTTTCATTTTGTGTAATCGGAAATACTCTCTATGAAACTTGCCTTAATGAGTATTATAAGTTCAGTGTTCGTGTTTCGAAGTACCTTATATTTGCCAATTTTGTAAATATGTTCAAAGTATAGGGGCTGTGTAATATTTATTTTGAAATAGATTTTAAGGAGATAAAGAGTTAGGTTAAATTCACCAGAAGAAGCAATGAAGCACATACACCATGAATGTATTTTATTTTTCTTTCAACATTTTTCAATGAATATGCCCGGTTTTTGAAGGATTTCAATTTAGGTGGTCAGTATTTTTACGTTGTTTTGTGAATGTCCAAAAACTAGCTTATTTTGTATTTTGATGAGTGATTTTCGAATGCATCGAATAGTTTGATGTGGATTTCTGAAAAAATCACTAAAGGACAATTTATTCTCTGATATTCCAAAAGGGTTACTGCTATATTTATAAATATGAAATACAAAAGTCATATTATGAATGATGAGGTTGAAAATTATTGCTTTATACTGAACGGCAAAAGTTACAGGCCTACACAATTTGAAGAGATTCATTTTGTATTGAATTTTTCACCATAAGAACTTTATTTAGTTCTTTGAACCTTCACACAACAGTTTTTAGGGTTTTGTGACAAAAATATCTAGTATTTGATTAAAAATATCACACTCAAATGTTTGTTACCCAATTTCGACTTTTTGTTAATTAAATGACGGATTTTTTGTGAGAAAAAAGTCAAAATATTACAAATATTTTGAGAGATAGTTTTTATGGTGTACAAAGTAAATTTAAGACGTAATTTTTCTAGACTGAGCGAGGCCCCAAACCTTGAACTACAAATTTGTTTTCAGTAGATCAAATTAAGGGATCCAAAACCACATCATTTGTAATACTAACAGGCTGTTGTTACGGTAATGTTTACCTCGAAAAGTTGCAGCCCTGTCCATAAACATTAAGTACGAAATATACCTGAGTTCATTTTCTGTATCTGGAATTAATTTTCAGTTGAAATTTTCATATTAATAGTTATTCATATTGTTTTGAGTGATTTTTTCAGCGAATCAAAGGTGTATTAAGTGATTGAGTATATGTATTTTTTAATTTTCTAAATCATTTCACGTCAGAAACTTTGGCCAATTTGATCAAGCTTTATTCATTTTTTCATCTAGAACCTAAATAGATTCGTCAAAAATTAGAATATTTTTGATAAGAAGCATAACTGTGATTAGATGAAAATAGGTGTTACTTTTCCACAGCCGGTGACACATCCGTTACCGTCACAATCAGTTGTTCAGACAAATTCCAAAGTTTCTTCCTTCGTTGTAGTGAAAAATACTCTTTTACGACTTCAAAGTTTTCTTCCTCAAACCACAACTGTATTTTAATTGAATGTTTAACAATTTTGACTGCATAGTGTTAATTAAAATATTCTAAAGTTCAATACCTGTATTTTAACAGACTTTTACTTGTGTATAAAGTTTTTAGAGAAACTATAGTGAATTTCAATATGAATAAAAATCAGTATGACTAAAGAATTTGTTTTAATTAAATTTGAATTATTGGGGTGATAGTGATGTGTTTTCTTCTCATGTCAATATTGGTTTGTAATTAATGAGCTCATTTATCATGAAATGGCAATCAAATACCAGAAGAAGTTTTGTCATGTGATTTGAATTTGACGAGAAACAACTACCCGTAGATTGGACTCACTGATAAAGAATCTGAGCTTAAAAGTAATTCTGTCCGGCTATCCGCAAACACACTAACTTTCTAACATAAAGGTTTAAATTAAAACAAATTGTTGAAATTACTATGTTTTACTACCAATAAATTCTTGTGATTTGAGTTTCGGGAAGTGAACTATCCCATCATCAGACAACTGAAGACCTAACAGTGGTACAGAGGTGTTTAAACAAAAGTGATAAATATTTTGAATATTTTAATAGATAACACCTAACACTGGTACAGGGGTTTACAAGCGGAACGTGATAAAAAACCGGGTTAAAAAGAGGGGCCTTCTAACAGATATCGGAATGTCGGCAATCGACAAAGAAGGATGTTAAACAGACGGTACCCATTTAAATATCTCAAATAATTTTTTGGGGTTACATAGCTCCGTACAGTCATTTATTATTTTTACGTTATTTTGTTGTGCATCTCAAATATTTGGATTTACATAGCTCCATACAGTCATTGATTATTTTTTAAATTATTTTTATTGTGAACGAATTTGAAAATTTCAATAATCAAGTTTCTTTTCATTTGAATCTACATGTAAAATTTTTCTTAAGATTTTCTTTTGTCGAAAAGAATTACTGTTTTCTAAAGAGTGAGTGGCAAAAGTTGAATTTTTGTTTACTTTTCATTAAATTCATTTTAAATTTTTGAATATCAAAACAAATTAAAATATGTTTGTCTTCTACAATTTTAATTTCAAAAAAATTTTATTCAAAAAACTTTTAGAATTAAATTAATGTCTAAAATAAGCACCGCTTACGTTTAATAGACGTATAAAATTTCAATTTGATTTGATATTCAAATTTTGTTATATTTCTTCTATCAAGTAAAAAGCCTTTTTCTACTTTAAATTCATTTTATGTTCGTTGAAAAAGGTTTTAAACAGATGTTACTTTTTGAATATCTATTATATATATATATATATATATATATATATATATATATTCAAAAAGTAACATCTGTTTAAAACCTTTTTCAACCAACATAAAATGAATTTAATGAAAAGTAAACAAAAATTCAACTTTTGCCACTCATTCTTTAGAAATTCAGTAATTCCTTTCGACAAAAGAAAATCTCAAGAAAAATTTTACATGTGGATTCAAATGAAAAGAAACTTGATTATTGAAATTTTCAAATTCGTTCACAATAAAAATAATTTAAAAAATAATGAATGAATAGATGGAGCTATGTAAAGCCAAATATTTGAGATGTACGACAAAATAACGTAAAAATAATGAATGACTGTACGGAGCTATGTAACCCCAAAAATTATTTGAGATATTTAAATGGGTACCATCTGTTTAACAACCTTCTTTGTCGATTGCCGACATTCCGATATCTGTTAGAAGGCCCTTCTTTTTTAACCCGGTTTTTTATCACGTTCCGCTTGTAAACCTCTGTACCACTATTAGGTGTTACCTAGAATCTATTGAAATATTCAAAGTATTTATCACTTTTGTTTAAGTACCTCTGTACCACTGTTAGGTTTTCAGTTGTCTGATGATGGGATGGTTCATTTCCCGAAACTCGAGTCACAAGAAAATTTGTAATACATATTTTTATGGGTAGTAAAACATAGTAATTTCTACAATTTGTTTTAATTATGATCAACTACCAAATAGTAACGGCTGAAACAATTCAGTATCTAAAGGTTTAAACTTAAAACTTCCAGGGTAGGTTCGAGGTCTAAATATCTGGGATAAGTTCGATAATGGGCAAAATTCATTCAATGGTTTTGGAGTTATTCACATTTGAAGTGTCGTTTTGTTTTTCTCAATATTTGCCGACATGCAAAACTGAACGATCCGAAATTTTTGATTATATCGGTCTCTACTTGTCGGAAATACATCTTGATGATTAAAGTAAATCAACTTAAATTCCACTTTAATCATCCAGATCTGAAATTTGGTATATAGAAGTAGAATTATATGCATGTTCGTGCAATATTTCGTGGGGATTGTACAATTAAGAAATTTTAAAAAAATGAATGAGATGTATAATTGTTTGTGCCTCATTTTAATCAATCAAAGCATAATTACATAAAGAAATAATATAGAAGCAACAAGGCCCCCTGATATTCCCATTGTTATCGATGTAGCCAATTTTAATGACCTTGAAAAACTACAAGGAATATGGAAATCGTACAATTCTGTATAATCTCTATGGTGGTGAAAATCTTTGAAATTTGCTGCAGGTTCGACATCATATTTTGTACTTATTCAACGTCCATATTATATTTTAATTATTGTATAATTTTCATGAGTTATTCTCTTTTTTAACGTATGCTACGGAGTTGTGTACCTATATTAACCCTCATAGGAACGCTAGAGCTTTTACCAAACACCAGCGCCATCTGTGCACGCGGCCCCATACCGATATTCCTCAGATTAATGTAATATAAATTATCCACATATCTGTATTTATGAGGGAAGACTCCATAACTCAGTTGAATAATATTAAATGAAGAATTTTAGGTGAAGTAATTCATTCAAATTGTTCATTGAAGATATCATGTGTTTTAAATCAGGATGGGTAAATAAGGATATTTCTAAGAAAAGAAAAAACATTTTTCATTTTGAAAACTCGTAGTTATTATGTCAATTTGAAAATATTCTGCTGCTTATCTGTAATTTGACTTACTCCACATCATTGAGAAGGAAGGTATCGAGTGAGGTCTTCAATATGGTTGACGAAATTCCTTGCTAGAAGAACATGGTTAGGTACAAGTCGAGTATCACACATTACCCCTAACTTGACATGATCGGCATACTCGTTGAAACATACAGAAATACCTGAAAATGATTAGGAAAGCGATTATTGTTTTTGGGATAACATTCAGTGTTTTTTAATTTATTCAAAAGCGTCAGAAATATCAAAAAACTAATTTAGTTTACTAGCAAAACTAAGAAAATCACAGCCATTATCTAAGATTCTGCAAATTATGTCTTCTGTCTGTGATTGAGAAGTGTTCTGAGAGTTGGATTTTTTCCTTATTAAAGCAAAAAATTAGCAAAATACGAAAGTATCCTGTATGGAATGCTACACCTCCCACTAATTAAACTAAATACTGCTCTACATTGTATAAATACCATTTGATCTGTGGCCACACTAGAGTTCTAATTTTATACCAAACTTCTATCCTTGTAATATTTTTTCAAATGTAAGTGTTAATCACTGTGCTTTATTATGGTATACTGCCCCATGTTGGGCGCCACATTCTACCGAAATTTATCCAAGTTCACTTTTTCATTTCTTGACAACTCTAAGAGACATAAGCAGACAGTTTGGAACTCGAGTTGATCCAATAAATGAAATACGTCAATTTTTTAATGAAAAACCCATGAAGATGTGCAAAGGAGGCATACGAAAATTGGCGTCAAATGCTCAAAAGGCCATCGAATAAGATGGTAATTACTTCGATCAATAAGTATTACTATTTTAATATTTGTACATATAATAGAATCTGCACGTACTTATTTGGTGATCTGATAATTAAAAACATCGTACTCACATGTATTGGCCTGTGGCGGTCTGAAATAAATGGCACTTTCGACTTCTTGGCCCCACAGTGTCTTCTGTGTAACATTCGGATGTCTACTAGACACTTCAGTCACAGATATAGCAAACTTCCTGGACAGATACCTCAGATAAATAATGAGAAGTATGGATGGGAAAACTTCAGTCAAAATTCCATACTTGGTCTGCAAAATCGTCAAGAAATATGACATCTGTTGTTTCTCGAGGCTTTCATCCAGCATGTTCTTTACTTTAAGCAAATTTTCAATCATAATATCCCCTTTTTCTTCATTCAAGACCGGCAAACCCATGAAAAGTATTCCGCTGCAAGAATCCTCTGGTCTGATATTCACGCCGGTGGCAAAGACGTAGTTCGAATTTATGTTTCTCAAGAAAATCGCAATTTCCTCCGGTATAACATGATCTGTCTGGTTTAGATATTTCGAGAGATTCTTGCTGAAGGATGTTAGAAGAATTTCAAGCTCAGATACGCCCAAACCTTCGGCAATCGTCTTCAAACGGTTGTATTTTATTGCTTCAGACCAAGCGACGCATTTCCTACCGCTTAAAGTCACCGTTTGAAGGTATTCCTTTTGGCATAATATATGGGATATTATGTTTTTTGGAGCATAGAAGATTATTTTAACTAAATCAATAAATTCAAATAAAGCGCCATAAAGTAAGGGTACGTAAGTCTTTAACGTACAAACAAAAGTATTCGTATTACTGCAATAACCATGAACGATACATTGGTACAGAGCAAATGTCTCTGAAATTATCACTGAAGGTACAAGTATCGGTAATGTAAAAAACATCAGCCAAATTAGCTTCAAGTAAATTCTAAACAAATTTCTTGGGTCCAAAGAAACTAAAATCGATTTGAAAAATACCGATAAATGCACTTGTCTCTTATTTTTTTCTTTTTCGATAGTGTAAGATAGGAATGTGATTCTTGAACCAATATCCGGTCTAATAACCCTCAGTCCGCGCCTAATTTCTTTCAATATCGCTATGAAGGTGATTAGAGTTATCCCTAAGAATTGAGTGAAGCTCGGGTTGTCTTTGAGTAGAGCTACGTTCTCCAGGGGGTCGTAATTTGACAAGAATTCGTTCCAAAAATTTGTTGTTACGTTTGCCACATGTTCCATAAGCTTCGGGGTGAATTCCGGTGTCTTAAAGATGTTATTGATGGGGCTCTTGGGCACGAAAAGTCTGAAATGAATAAACTCATGCTTTAATGTTCATGGAGTTTGCTGTTTGTTTTGAAAATGTTCCAGAACTGAACCTGTTTACTGAGCAACATTTAGCGACATTACATGACACAGTTCACTGATTATTAAATATTCCACTGGATAATTTTAACTTCTAAAAAGAAAAAGATAGAATAAAACAAGGAATTACTTAGTTTTCGATCACTTTTACTATATTTTCAAATTGAATAATTGTTTAAATATTTTAATATTAGCCTTCTACATATTTAATTTCAAAAAATTATATTTAATAATTATAACTTCCGGAATCAAATTTAAATAATCTTAATATATATAAATCTCGTGTCACAATGTTTGTCCTCAATGGACTCCTAAACCACTTAACCGATTATAATAAAATTCGCACACCATGTGCAGTTCGATCCAACTTGAGAGATAGGATAGTTTAAATCTCAAATTATAGTCGCAATTTTAATTTATTGCTAATTATTTGTCTGTTATTATTTGACAGTCACAATTATCTGTTAACTCCAAATGATTCTAACAGATGTCGATACCTTTCGACTGGGTTGAGTAAGTAATTATAGATGGCGCTGCTATGGTAAATCTACGAACGTGACTGATGTTCTCTTATTGTTCCTCTTAGATTGTTTACTATAATGTAATATAACAAAAACTTTAGCCACAGCAACGCGTGCCCGGGTCAGCTAGTGTCATATAAGCATTTTATATGTCGTTTGATATAAGTGGTACTTATATGACATTATTTCAATTTAATTCCTGAAGGTATAATTATTAAATATAATTTTTTGAAATTAAATATGTAGAAGGCTAATATTAAAATATTTAAATAATTTTATACACCTTCTATCAAGTATTAACCTCTATTTATGTTACTGAATAATTGTATCTCAACAATTACATATATTCGCTGAAGGCTTAGGCCTGTGCAAAACTTCGAGAAGTGAAGTGTGTCAAACTTCCATCTGTTCATTTAATATTTTTATTTCTAAAACGTGCTTGTGCTCGAATATTTCTATGGATTTCAAAATGTCTAGTTATTTTCCTTTTGCCTCTAGGTGTAATATTTCACGATTGTTCAATTCTAGGAAGATATGATTGCTTTCAAAAAAATACTCGACCATGTCGACAATCGGCATTCATTTTGTACATTTATAACCTCAAATTTCCATAACCTGCATTTGTATCATATAAGCAAATAAATTAGTGTTAAAACTCAAGTGTTTACAATCAAAATTAGGAGACAACTCCACAGGACTGTTGACAAATCAGTTTATAAATTCCAGAATTATTCAGCCAGTTGTTTATGTCTTCATCATTGAAAAAGGGGGTGGAAATTCTATGTGAGGGTGTGGAAGCTGTTTTGGAAAATATTCGAAATATTTTTTTGCGAGATTGGTCCAAAATATCTTAGTTTTACAAATTTTTTGTCATTATTTTCTGTTTCGTTTATCCTAGAGAAATTCTTTAGAGTGCAAGGTTGACAGTTTTTGTTTTGAATTCATAGTTTTTGAAAAAGGGAATAGGTGGCTTATAAAAGTGGGAGTCTTATTTTTATCGAAACTTCTTTTATGTTGAGACAAATGGATTCCAAAATATTTACCTGTTCTCCTGATATAGATTTTTTTGAGAAATCTAAGCAATTAAATAAATTCTCTGCTCTACAAATTTAATCTAAAGAATCTCTTAGAAGTTTTGACAAAAATAAGACAGACTCACACTGTTATAAACTACTAAATGGAACATACGAACACTTTTTTCAAAAACTATAAATTCAAAACAAAAACCGTCTACCTTGCACTCTAACGAAGTTCTTCAAGATAGATGAAACATACGTTAGTACCATTTTAGAGTGATCTAGGAAGCATCGGAAAAGAATTATATTCTCATACAGAGCAAAAATCCAAAACAAAGTACTACAGTACAGCATCAGTAAAGGAAGTCATTATTCACATGATTGTTATTTAATTTAATTTAATACTTACCCATTACTATGCTTTGTCGGTGGAATAAGAGGCAGAAAATCTCCAATGTTAAGGTGTTCGTTAAGGAGAATATGATGCAGTTTTAAAAGGATGTAGTGATGATCCTCCAACGTGGGGATAATAATTATATGCCATGGTGAGCAGTTTGGGGGCAAGTATTTCGAGATGAGATCGCTCACAAATTCCTGAAAAATTCCATATAAACATTTTATTACAATTATGTCTCCATTTCGGAGTCCACCAAGTATTGCAGAAAATCTAGTTCCCTTTGGAAACATTATTAATCAACTGAACTTAAATCTGAATGCAAATCAAGGCACCAAATTTAAAAAATGCTACATCTTCAGGTCACTTTCCGCAATAAAAATTATGGCTCCACACTTATGAATAATAATAATGACTTTTTTCAGAATAAATAAATACAATATTTGAAGTGGAATAAATAAAAAATTACTTCGTTTTCTATAACTTTTTTGCTATTGTGGCTCGAGTTTCGTAGATTTCATTGCATTTTCAAACTCGTGTATAACAAGTTGTATTTCAAAGGTTTTATATATTTATGGAAGGTTTCCATTTGTGTAGAACTCCGAAAAGTAGAAAATGCCACAGGTTCGTCTACTTGTTCAATAGTTTTAATGCCTCTATTGATTCCAGGATGTCTAGTTTCTTATTCTTCGCTTTCAGATGTAGTATTTGTATTTGACAATTCAAGAATTCAGATTTAGATATTGGATGGAGTAGTTCATTACTTTGTGATTGTTCATTTTGAAATGAAATGAGAAATTATTTAGTTTTCTATCACTTTTTATTTACTGAATATACAGCGACCCGAGTTTCGCAGCGTTTACTGCATTTTCAAACTGAATAAAACAAATTGTATCTCAATGAATATAAATTATTAAGAAATTAATGAAAATTTTTAGTTATTATTAATTCACTTATTAAATTGGCGCCCAACGTGGGGCGGCTAATTTATAATAATTAATATTTTGACATAAAAATCCATTAAAATTAAAACAAATTGTAGAAATTACTATGTTTTATTACCAAAAAGATATATTACACATTTTCTTGTGACTCGAGTTTCGGGAAATGAACTATCCCATCATCAGACAACTGAAGACCTAACAGTGGTCATTCCTTTCCCACAATAGATAATCTTAAAAATTTACATGTAGAATCAAAATGGAAGAAACTCGATTATCTAAAATCTGTTGAAATTTTCAAATTAGTTCACAATAAGAATAATGTAAAAATAATGAATGACTGTACAGGGCTATGTAAATCGAAAATATTTGAGATATTTAAAAAGTAACATCTCTTTGAAACCTTTTTCAACGAACATAAAATGAATTTAATGAAAAGTAAATAAAAATTCAACTTTTGCCACTCATTCTTTAGAAAACAGTAATTCCTTTCGACAAAAGAAAATCTTAAGAAAATTTTACATGTAGATTAAAAAAAAAAGAAACTTGATTATTGAAATTTTCAAATTCGTTCACAATAAAAATAATGTAAAAAAAAATGAATGACTGTATGGAGCTTTGTAAATCCAAATATTTGAGATATACAACAAAATAATGTAAAAATAATGAATGACTGTACGGAGCTATGTAACCCCAAAAATTATTTGAGATATTTAAATGGGTACCATCTGTTTAACAACCTTCTTTGTCGATTACCGACATTCCGATATCTGTTAGAAGGCCCCTCTTTTTTAACCCGGTTTTTTATCACGTTCCGCTTGTAAACCTCTGTACCACTATTAGGTGTTACCGAGAATCTATTGAAATATTCAAAATATTTATCACTTTTGTTTAAATACCTCTGTACCACTGTTAGGTCTTCAGTTGTCTGATGATGGGATAGTTCATTTCCTGAAACTCGAGTCACAAGAAAATGTGTAATATATATTTTTTGGTAGTAAAACACAGTGATATCTACAGTTTATTTTAATTATGATCAACTACCAAATAGTAACGGCTGAAACAATTCAGTATATAAAAATCCATAACAATTGGCGCCCAACGTGGGGCGCCGAAATTTGAATTTTCAGTATAATTTATATAAACTGAAATTAGTTGAAGTGATGTTCATCATAAAAAAATTGAAACGAGAAGTAAAACCTTGATTGGAGAAAAAGGGGATGATGAAAAGACACAAGGACTGAACAATAAACAGGAAAAAGGAGACTCAAATATAATGGATGTATTATTAAAATAAAACAAGAAATGAAAGAAAATAATATGAAACAAGAAATGTTGAATGAAATTGCAAAGTTTTACTTATAAGTAATAGTTAATAATAATAAAAATTTCATTTATTTGAATCATGACATTTGGCGCCCAACGTGGGGCGGCTAATTTATAATAATTCATAATTGAAAAATTCATAACACTCGTTGAAGGCTTCGGCTTGGACAAAACTTCAAGAATTGGGGTGTGTCAAAGGTCCATCTACTTATTTAAAAGTTTTATTTCTAAAAGATGTTTGTGCTCAAATATTTCTACAGATTCCCGAATGTCTAGTTTTTTCCTTTCGCTACTAAGTGCAATATTTCAAGATTGTTCAATTCTGGGAAGATATAATTGGTTTCGAAAAAATATTTTGTCTTTTGCATTAAAAAAGAGTTTGGAAATTTCATGAGGTTGTGAAAGTTGTTTTTATGTTAGTTTTTGAAAAAAGTTGAGCTATTTTTGCGAAATTGGTTTAAATTATGTTAGTTTTACAAAATTTGTTGTCATTATTTTGTTTTGGATTCCCTTAAATAATATTATGTTGAAAAAGGAACTGAATACAATCAAACAAATAGCCACAAACAACCGATTCGAAACAAAAACCATAAGTTCTCTCATAAACAAAAAAGAAAAACAACTCATTCTGAAACAAATATACCCCACTAGATAATAATGACATAAAATTTGTAAAACTAACATATTTTGGACCAATCTCGCAAAAAATAGCTCAAAAATTTTCAAAATCTAACACCCTCACATAAAATATTAAAACATCTTTTTTAATGTAAAAGACAAAAACAACTGGCTGAATAATTCTGGAGTTTATAAATTAAAAGGTTCAAGGAACACCATTCTTCATTTAGGAACCGGACAGATAACTCTAATTTTGCGAAACATTTTTCTGAAACCAATAATATTTCACCAGAATTTGACAATCTTGAAACCTAGAAGCAAAAGGAAAAAACTAGACATCCTGGAATCCATAGAAATACTCAAGCATAAGCAAGTTTTGGAAATAAAACTATTAAATGAGCAGATGGACCTTTGGAACACTTCTCAAAGTTTTGCACACGCCGAAACCTTCAACAAATATATTTAATTGTTGAGATACAATTTGTTTCATTCAGTTTGAAAATGTAGTAAACACCATGAAACTCGAGTCGCTGTATATTCAGTTAACGAGAAGTGATAGAAAACTAAGTCATTTCTTATATCATTCCATTTTTCAGATTTAGGTTTGTATGAAAAAAAAACATTTCAGAATATCTATCGGACTCCGGAATAGACATTTATTCAAAGTTTAATGGGACATAAATGTGTAGAGCTGGTGCTATAACTTTAAGAGGGGTTTTCTATTTATGCAGGAAATAAGGGGTTTTTACTGAAATATGTTTTAAATTTCTAAACTTTTGCTTTGTATCATCAAATTATCAAAAGCTGTCTTTCAACATAATTTGACTCGTGTAATATCCTGTATGTTCTGATCAATGTGAACTTTATAATTAAAATGATTGAAATTATCAATTAAGCCATGCTGCTCTTATCATGTTTGTTATGAATGGAGATATCAGTCTTGGCCCACAAATCCGCACAATGATAAGCATTCCAAAATAACTTGATCGTGAAAATAATGACATCACCGCATGCATTATTTACCATTATCTAGAATATGAAGAAAGGACACGGCTGTCATATTTACCTGGATGTTGAACTCCGTAACAGGTCGGTTCTTGTAGACACCGGTTGAAAGGGACAGGTTCTTATCGATGTCAAACGGTACCTTTTTCCATGCGTACTGGCCAAATTTGGTAATTAATGCTTGGTGCAGTCTGGGGAAGCTCAGTTGGCCGTTTTTGCTTCTCCGGTTCCCAACTTCCTTTAAACAGAAAAGACGTGTAATGGAAATTTAAAATGTTTAAAAAGTATCACCTGTAGGTGTCTTCTAACGGCTTCAGGCTGGGCGGGGCCTTTAACTCGCAAGAGAATTGCGCCAATGCCTTGATTTCTGTGAGTATCCAGAAGACTTCTTACTGTTGTGGTTTTTATAAATTCCAAATCGGGGTAAATGAAGGAGACCAAGTAAAACCATACCGATTGGAGGAATTTACTGACTGAAATGAAAAAAGGCGGTATTGTATTGTGTAATAAAAATTGTTAGACATATTAGTTGGTTTTGCATATGATGAAGATGTTTATCTCAATTTATAACTGACGTATATGCTTTTTCTTGCGGAAAACAAAATTTAAAGCCTAAATATTTTATTATGCAACATATCCTTTTTTTGGATACATTCATACAACATGAAGATGCAACCTCTCTAGACCTCTCAAAATTTTTTATTTTGGTCCACGAAGAAGGCTTTTACTGCTTCTATCACCTCTTTGTTGAAAGAAAATTTACGACTTTCCAAACATTCTTTTTTCAGTTGAGACGATAATCATAGGGAGCTAGATCGCTAGATAACGCCGGATATGTATCTCTTCTGGTATACATTCTGTCAAGAAATTACCGGGAATTATCGATTTAAATCTGGCGGGGCAATGAGGCAGGTAAAATTTTTTTTTCTTAGGTTGGTACCACTGTCCTTAATTACTATGCCAAGCTTGAGCGGGATCTGTCAACTAGTGTGTTTGCAACAGCTGATTAAGTCAGTCGATGTCAGAGTGCGTGCCGATTTTTACTATGGGTGATTACGTTGAGCAAAAAATTTGTTTGAAGTTTTGTGTTGCAAATGAATTTTCCTGTGCCGATGCATTGAAAATGTTGCAAAAGGCCTTTGGTGATAATGCTCTATCGAAAACTCGTGCATATCAGTGGTACAGAGCCTTCAAGGACGGTCGTGAAGTGGTCGCCCATCGACGGCTTCGATCGAAGATAACGTCGATAAAATTAAGGAAAGGGTGCTGGAAAACCGTCGTACCAGCTTGAGAGAGATAGCACATGATCTTAAGATATCCCACGAGTCCGCACGTACGATTTTGATTGATATTTTGGGCATGAGAAAGGTGGCCGCACGACTCGTACCGAAAGACCTGAATTTTCTTCAAAAACGTCATCGCGAACAGGTTGCTTCAGACATGCTGGATCGCTGTAATTCCGATTCTACATTCATGGAACGCATTATAACTGGTGATGAGACCTGGGTCTACGAGTACGATATGCAAACAAGCCAGCAATCATCGGAATGGGTGGCAAAAAATGAGCCGAAACCGAAAAAACCACGCCAAAGCCGCTCGAAAATGAAGGTGATGCTCATTGTTTTCTTCGATATCCGTGGCGTGGTGCACTACGAATTCGTTCCAGAGGGTCAAACGGTAAACAAGGAGTATTACCTAGGCGTTATGAAACGTTTGCGTGAGCGTATCCGTAAGAAGCGGCCAAATTTGTGGGCGAACAACTCATGGATTTTGCATGACGATAACGCGCCTTCTCACCGAGCTACGATTGTGACTGACTTTCTCGCCAAAAACTCAACAAACGTGCTTCAGCAACCACCGTATTCGCCGGATCCCTGCGACTTTTTCCTCTTCCCAAAACTAAAATTGCCCCTTCGTGGCACCCGTTTTGAGTCGATTGAAGCCATAAAACAAAATTCGGCGCGAGAGCTAAAGTCCATCCCGGAAAGCGCCTATAAAAAATGTTTCGATAATTGGAAGTGCCGTTGGCATAGATGTATTGGAGCAAATGGAGCCTATTTTGAAGGCGACCCAATAAATTTTGACGATTAAATGTAAAAATGTTGTTTTAATTGAAAATTCCCGGTACTTTCTTGACAGAGTAGTATTACTAGTCATTTCATCTAAATTTGTAAAAAAAATTAAGATTCAATCATTTGAGTTTATTTAGCCTCAAAATGCTTTTGTCACTACTTTAAAGAACATAGTGTGCTGATAAAAGACAAATGAATATCGAGATGCACAAAAATGACATTATCTTCCAATTCATGCAATAATTCTGGAGGAAATATCTATGTACTAACACCAGAATCGGAATAAAATACCCAAACATTTTTATGACCATGTTTTACAATTAGTAGCTCGCAAGTTTATTAAAAAAATTATAGAATGAAAAACAGACTGTACAAAAATAAGGAAAAATCTGTATTTTAAAGAGAACATAATACTTGATATAAAATTTTCAATGTATTTTCTTACATGCATATCCAACTACCTATATAACAAAAGATTTCAGAAAGTAGTTTCCAGTTGACAATAAAAAAGTATTTTTCAGATAACTTGCAGATTTTTTATTGAACTGAAACAACTTTCAGAATATATTAAAGTACTTTCATATTTTTCTGTCCAAACTCACCTATAAACTTGAAACACAATAAGGGCACAACGGCAAAAATCACAAACAGAAACAGAGCACCACTGATCAAAAAGCTGAACATATTCTAAAAAAATTGATAAATAATTAGTTAACTTGTCAATTTACCACTTGGGATCATATTAGAGAGAGATCAGAAAAAGATTAAAAATAAAAGATCACTTATATTAAAATCCGTGTTTATTAATTTAATATTATCATATTGTGGGACACAGATGGTGACGTAATAAATCATCATCTAATGCACTGACCTATGAACCCAATAGCCGTTCCTATATACAGTATGTTCATAAATATTCAAACAAAACCAAAATGTTTTGAAATAATAACAATCAACAAAAAGAAAATAAATCTTTTTTTGGACGTATTTAAACTCTCTTCAGTCATTCATGGGTATAATAAATATTGTTCATGAACGAATCAGGACATGTTTGTCTATTTGGGAAGATAAATTGAATCTTAAATCAATAATTATATGGAAATATTGACTAGAAACAATAGAATGGAATATTGCCCTTATCAATTACTATCAAGTAACTGATAAGACTCCTTTGAAGCTTATCTTCCTCTGTATAATACAAATCTCAGTACTTTTATTTTGTACAATTGTAAAGTATTTCTCATCCTATCTTCAGTTCTTCATTTTATACTCCGACATTTCAGCCGCATATTTTTCTTTGGATTTCTCGTACATATCAACATAAATCCGTTTATCATTAACTGATAAAGTTTTCCACCTCACTGCCAGTTGTCTCGTCAGTTCTTGTTTTGACGGTTCTACTTCTCCAGGTTTCAGATTGGAATTCATTTCTTCCATTAAGATCGGCCTTTGTTCTTGGCAGAATTGAAAAAATGGATTGGAGGGTCTTTTCGGAGCATTTGGATCTTTCTCACTCTTCACTGATTTGCGTTTAACTGCCCTTCTACTTTTTATCTTCTCTGGCTTCTCTTCATAATCTGTAACATAAGGAATATAGCGATTTAATCTAAAAATTGCGACGCAATAACAAACCATCGAATTTTTCTTCCTTTATTTTTTCAGTCTTTACAACTACGTTTGACTTATTACTATGGGGTTCTTCTTTAACCAAGTCTGTATTGGGAATTACTGTCCAATCTTCGCCATAGTGCTGCAACAACCTCTTTTTGAAAAATTGTACTTCCTTATGTCTTTTCTTAACTATCTTATTCACTTCTTGTATCCTTGAATAAATTTCAAATCAATTTAAGTTATTCCACACGCTATATATTGCTTACCTGAATACAAGAATTTCATTTGATTTTTGTATCTCTGCACACTCTTCCAGTAACAACTTGTATTTTTTATAATACACATCATGTTCGTTGTTATCCTCGTATACACCATCATTTTCCGATTCATCAGACATCATCTTTAAAAGAGCTCCATAAAATTAAACCTTTTTGACCGTTTTGTTTACAGGATAATATAACCTCAAAATGTCATTGCCAAAATAAAGGGTAGGCAACTGTTTATATTTGGTCTAATTATGAATTACGAAAATCTATTACCAAATATATTCCTTTCATAATTACGTAATTGCACATAAGATATGTATGTCTGGAGAATTATAATCTTATATTTCGATAATAATGGTTACGTCAATTGAAAAATAGTTTCATTTCTGTTGAATCTTTCCAAATATCCGTTTCAATTTTCACATCGTGGCGACAGGTATTTCAGCTACTTTCGCATGTTTTATGCGATACATTTCACTGAGAATGCAATATAATTGGGTTCTAAATATAAATTCAACTACAACCAGGTAAAATATTTCAGTATGCAGCTGAACTTCAAACTATTTTGAAAACGTGTAAGCGCGACATATAGAGGCGGCTTTTTTAATCGAAAATTGGCGGAAAGAGTGGCAAGAATCCAAAAATGTGCAAAATTAGCCAAATAAATAGTTGAGTCATTTCCCATTTTCCTATGAATCATTTTTAATAGTGCGTAGATTTCGTGATAGGTTTAAAGTAGGATCGATAAAAATTTTCTATAGTGCAAAGGTTGGTAGCCCTTAATGCAGCACTTTGAAGAGAAATCCATCAAGGTTTGACAGCTTATCACAAAAACATTTGGAAAATTCTCGAAATTATAAGAAATTGGGAAGAAACTATCCAAAATCTTCAAGATGGAAAAATACAAGGTTCAATTGTACATTTATGATCTCTCGATGGGACTGGCTAAAACAGTGGCCCCCATGTTTATAGGTTGGTAATGAATTTGAAAAATTTTGAAGATGAGTTTTGCAAATATTTAATGTTTTCAGGAAAGCCATTAGATGGTATTTGGCATACTTCTATAGTTGTATTCGATCGAGAATATCTGTTTAATTCAAGTGGAGTTGAAAGTTGTACACCTGTAAGTAATTTTTAAAGAATTGTAAAGTGATACACAATGCTGTCTTTGAAGATGCTTTCAGAAAGAGTTGAGGAAATTGAGTGCTTGACTCATCAATTGTGTAGGCATCAAAAGCATTTCTATGTTAGATTTAGAATGTCTAAAATTATCCAAGTTCTATTTTTGATTCGAGTGTATTGCCTAATTCTCTATGCATCTAGCTTTGGAAAGGTATACATGATAGGTTTTATGTTGCAGTGAAATTGAAGATTTGGTAGGTTTCAGAAAAAGAAAGCATCAGAAAAGCAAGTAAATTGTGAAATTCTCACAATATGTTGAAGAAGTGAGGTTTATCAGTATATATTTTTTAGGCAAGTACTCATTTAGGAAAACCACTACGTGTTGAAGTTTTAGGACATACTGAAGTGCCATACCAAGTGTTCTCAGAATATATCAGCAGTTTGGGTGAATCTGCATATGCGTGAGTGGTTTCATTATATTTAGTTGCTTTAAGTCTTGTGATACCTAATTCTTTTTAATTGTCTTATTAATCTCATCATTGTAATAATTCTTAAGTTAGATTTTTGCTAGAATCAAGTTTACTTTGACCCAAATTATTTAATCTTGCGATTTGAACATTTTTTTCAACAGATTCAACTTTGTGATCAAATTTTAATCGTAGTGTTTCTTAACTTAGTGGATAATACTCATTAAGCTAAGCCTTTGTTTCAAACGTGTTTTTTCCCATTAAAAAGCAATTCTTTTTTCCATTATATCAAAAATCACTGAAGTTGTTTCACTAAAATAACTAACTTTTGAACCAAATGTTAGAAATATTCACAGCTACTTTTATGGTTAGTACTTTCTAACAAAAATATTTATTTTGTATTTGTGTGTCAGTCCAGAAACTTATCAGCTGACGTAACAAACATACTTGTTTGATATTTTCAATATTTATTAAAATCACCCAGAATATCATGGAAATCACTTTTGCAGTGGTTCCGCATACAATCTTTTCACACACAACTGCAACAATTTCACGGAAGAAGTTGCCCAGTTCCTAGTCGGAAAAAGTATACCTCAGTACATCCTCGATCTCCCGAAAGAAGTATTGAACTCCAATTTACCTCCCGCGTTGTTGACCTTACTCAATCAGTTAGAAAAAGGAGCGCACATCGGCGCCACTAGCCAGAGTACCAAAGAAGGCAGCCCAGGGTACGAGGAGCTCCAGACTCAAATAGAAGAAGCAAGGTTAGCGACGAAAAACATTGAGAAAGTTTCGGGTGGAAACGAGAAGTTTTCGAATTAGTTTGAATTTTTCTGCTTGGACGGAAAGGAAAGTGGTTGAATGAGTAAATTAGAATAAAGTATCTTCCATCCATGAAAATAATAGTTTGTAGAAAGTTCGATCCCACTTTTCTTAAAACCTCACCTGCTTTTGCTCTGTTTGATGTTTTTAACCCAGTAATTTACTGTTGTTGCTGTTCGATTCTACTGCTATAAAGTTTCGTATTACCAGAAATTGTCTTTTTTATTTATTCGGATTTTTATTTTTGTCTTTTAATCAAATTTGTTAGGTTTTTGATCATATTTCAATTTTTGGCGAATTCGATGTGAAATTTTAAATTTATTGATTATTCTTTCAACATACAAAAAAATATTGTAGTAGAAACAGCAGTACAAGGGTCTATCAATAAGTTTCCATGTTAGAAACTAAACTTTTTTCAATTTTCAGCTACACTTTCACAAACACCTCGAAATACTTGTTTTCAATTTTATCCTCTCCCCAATGAGATTTTTTTTGCATTATCGTAGTCTAAAAGCACTTGTTTATTAACCAAATAGTGATGTATCTTTTTTCGTTCCTCATCAAGTGGATCCAATAATTAACAGATATCATTCCAACTCTGCATTATTCTGTCCGATAAAATTATCTTTCCTTTATTCGGAGCATATCCACACTTTCTTTGTAAAATATTACTAGTTGCTTACAGTCTCTGAAATTTAGTACGATATCATTTGACAGATGTCAGTAAATGACGGTTTGTCAACTTTCCCCAGCAACGCCATCTGACTTTAAACACGAGTTACTTATTAATCGACCCTTGTAATGACCAAATTTGTCTAACGTTGTAACCTTTCAATTTTTCTACCTCTTTTTGTCTAACTTGTATTAATTTAGCTTTTAGCATTTTGTGATATTTACAAGCTATTGTGATAGGCAATTTTTCTGAAATTGAACAAACAATCTAGTAGTTAAAGTTGTAGAAATAATTTAATTGTACAAACGACATTACACATGATTCAATAAAGTTTACAGGAGTTGATAGTTGTTAATTTTTTGTTACTAAATAAATATTAGGACCTTGAAGAACTCGCTGTTTTCCATCGATGGTGTTGGAAGGGCTTTATATTAGTAGTTTGGGATAGAAACACATCCGTAAGGAAAAATAAAAGAGAAAAGTTTTATATAAAAAAAAATGACAGCTAGATGGCACACATATCTTGTTCAGATTTACAGGAACCAAGATCAGAAATAACGTGCAGAGATGTGTTAAGAGGCTTTAAAAATTAATCCCTACTTTTGTGTAATAAGAATACATAATAATCCCAAGTGTAGAAAATGAGTAGGGAAACCTAGCCATGCATCAGTATTATCGGTAAAGCTGAATTATCATTGGCTTAAAGATTCTGCTCTGCATTAGCTGGTGTAATTAACACTGATTACAACTCACAAAAATAAAATGGTTCTTGAATCGAATAATTACGGAAAACTAGCGAGGATTTATTCAAGGTCTTAATGCTTTTGTCGTCAATTGATGAATTTTTAATAATGGAGCAACGTTTCATTCCAAAAGTAGAAAACAAATGCACAAAGTAACTGAATTTAATCTTAATATTCAACGAAAAAGGCTACTGTACACTAAAAATGGGTTGATGAACTCGTTATAGGTATCACTCATTATTGCTAGAAGTGAGAAGGAAAAGATTAACAGAGAAATTCTTTAAGAGGGAAAGAAAGAGGGCCAAAGAAAGAGAGAGAAGACGTAGAGAGGCCGAAGGAGCATCACGAAACGAAGTGAGTTTTTATGAAGTTAAAATTAAGTGACTTTTTATAGAAGGAGCTTCTTGAGGACATTTTTGTTTTTCTCAGGAAAACAGGATGAGTGACGCAGAACTAGTTAATGGTAACAAAATTGCTTCGCCTACTGCTGAGCAACTTTTGGCTTTGGACGAGGAAGAAAGGCTAGAAGAAGAAGAACAGAGGATCGATAAGAATCCACCAATAGTTTTTCACGATGTTATTGATGTAAGCTACTGTTAAGTTTGTTTTAGCAAACCAGCGAAAGAACTTTTTTAGTTGAAATTTCACCTTGACAACAACCATAAATCTCAAATTGTTTTATTTAAATATTTTAATATTAACCTTCTACATACTTAATTTCAAAAAATTATATTTAAAAATTATAACTTCAAGAATTAAATTGAAATAATGTCATATAAGTACCACCTATATCAAAGGACATATAAAATAAACATTCATTATAATTATTTAAATATTTTAATATTAGCCTTCTACATATTTAATTTCAAAAAATTATATTTAATGATTATAACTTCTGAAAATAAATTAAAATAATGTCATATAAGTACCACTTATATCAAATGACATATAAAATAAACATTCATTATAAGATATCCAAATGATATAACAAAATCCAATAAATAAAAATTGTTAACCAAAATCCTATAAATTAAATATTTTGAATAGACAAAATTTTGTTTCTGCTGATCAATCTTATGAAAACAAATATCTTTCAAAAATGTCTAACATAGTCTTAAGAATTTCATCATAAAACTATCTTACTTAGAATATTCAATATTATTGGATATTTAACTAAATTACTTTATATGTTGTTATACCATTTGGATGTCTTATAATGAATGTTTATTTTATATGTCGTTTGATATAAGTGGTACTTATATGACATTATTTTAATTTATTTTCAGAAGTTATAATCATTAAATATAATTTTTTGAAATTAAATATGTAGAAGGCTAATATTAAAATATTTAAATAATGATAATGAATGTTTATTTTATATGTCCTTTGATATAAGTGGTACTTATATGACATTATTTTAATTTAATTCTTGTAGTTATAATTTTTAAATATAATTTTTTGAAATTAAATATGTAGAAGGCTAATATTAAAATATTTAAATAATTTTATATACCTTCTATCAAGTATTGACCTCTATTTATGTTATGAAATTGTTTTTTTGATACTTTACGCGATATCGATCACTACAGCCCTGCGGAAAAAATAATGGCTTTCTTTTTCCTCAAACTTTTATATCGATCAGTTAATTTTTATGTTAAACATTTAATCTTGCAGGTTAAAGCCGAGTTTGATTCGCTGATCAATCTTATAGACGGTAAAATATCCACCGTCGAACAAGGATGTATGGAAGAGTTATCTGTCTATATGCTTGAGGGCGAAGGTTGTTGGGCCCTCAGCGACAACTTCCTGACTTTTGTGGGAAGGCTCTTTACTGATGCTGTTTTCCCTGTCGAAGCCAGGATAAGGATGGTGAACATCTTGGCGGCTGGAGCTTTAAAGAGCGACATCATCCTCCTTTTGCACCAGGATAGAAGGGACCATGTTCTTATGAACTACGCCTTTGGTATCGACCGGCTCACTCTGGAAGAGCAGCAGGCTCTCAGTCTTCTTGTGAGTATTTGTTGAGTTCGATAGCTTTGTAGTATTTTTTACGTGAAAATCAACCCAATTCTGAATAGTTCCAGAAAAGTCTGAATGTGTACTATTTCATAATTATTATTAAAAATAGGTACTGTTTGTAAATGCATATTTTCAATATTGTTTATTAGGTATAACGTTTTTCGTGTTCCCTTATTCTTTTGTGGAATTATCTTACAGTTTGTACTATATGTACATTAGGGTGGGTCAAAAAAATCGATTATTTTTTTTTTACAAGTGACACGGAAAATGGGTTGCTAGACACCTTAAAAAAATTCTGGCCAAGCATGAGCTCTTAATTTTAATAGGAAGATCCTCCGCATCGCATTTTTGTATTTTTTTCTCAGTCCAATAGAAAAAAATTCATACTTCATCATTTATCGATTGAACAGAAAAATGTTCCAAGAGAATTTTTAGGAAATTTAACGCTCTAAAAAAAAGGTATCTTATATTTTTCCCGTAAACTTCACCATTTGAAAGATATTAAGGATTTAATTTTGATTAATTTAAGACAAATTTCATTTTTGTTTATGAATTTTATAACTCGACAATAGATGACTTTTACAAAATGCTCAATACATGTTGGAAATTAACTGCTCTATAAAAATGGTTTCTTATGTTTTGGCGGTGAAATTAACCGTTCATAAGATATTCATCATCAAACTTTCATGTGTACGGATTTTAAAAGTTTTTGATTAGATATTCGAAAAATTTCAATTTAATTTATAAATTTCATATGAATTTCATTTCTTGTCATTAATATAAGTATTATTTGAGTTTTATTTTCAAAGTTATCAAAATTTTTCTTCAATTATTCTAAACATTTAATTTTTAATCATTAGAAATCACGATCCTAGGGAAAATTTCTCCTCTAGGGAATTTTTGTTTTGTATTTTATTTCATCTGTTTGCGCCACCTACTTATTGATTAATAATCAAAATTAATAATTATAAACTATTTTTTTCTCTACCCTTTTTTGTAAAAGAGGTTTTGGTTTGTATACTTAGTATAAATACTACATGTTGAAGTCATGGTATGGCAAAATAATTGTTGTTTAAATATTGAACAATTTCAGATCTGTAACCTGTTCTCCAACATGAGCGCGTCCGAATGGCTTCTGTACATATCGGAGTGGAATTTGAGCGGACAACAGACCAGCAACCTTCGAGTCACTACCAAAGTGAGCGTTCATTGTCTGCTGGCAGACGATAAGGTTTTGCAAGACAGGGGAACCGCCATCATCCACAACTTGGGTTGTAAGGAGGTAAAAACAGTGGTCCGTATCAATGTGAATCAAGTTAAGAGTGTTTGAGAGTTAACGCTAATCCAAGAGTCTAACCAAGTCATGTTTATCCTTCTGGAAAACTATGATATTTAATACAAAAGGAGCGAAGATAAGAACTTATCTTATTGGTCTTCATGTTTCAATTTTTCTACGAGTAACTTTTAGGACGAGCAAAAAATTAAGTTAGTGTGTAGTTTGTAGTAAGTGAATGAGATACTCCTTTTTCCTTTCATTTTTTTCAGAAATTGTTCAAAAATATAAGGATTCGCCAGCTTTTGCCCAAAGGCTGTTTGTCAAAGGTAGCTTTTGGATGTTGTTTTTGTTTTAGACGAGTTCATCTTGTATATCTTTCTAATTTTCGTTTAGAAAATATAAAATCACCTAAGCGTTCACCATACATCACATTAGGGTTGTTAGATTGGAAATTTTCTTTGTAAAATTACTCCTCAAAACAATATTTGGGTATTTTTCCGATTAATTGTTAACTTATCAAAAAATTTTTAACATTTTCTTCATTCGAAGCAGAGAGAGAAATGAAAATTTTCAATTTTGCAATCGGTAAATATTTGAATAATAATAATCACTAAAAAGAGTAACATTCACCTGCTTTTTTATACTAAAGGCCTAATCTCATGGCTACGATTTTTGAATATTCTAAAAAAAATATACTACACTTTCCCAAACTGAAAAAATTTTTCGAATTCATAAATGATATCAAAAACAACAATGCATATTAGAAACTATAGATAATTTCAGGAAAGTCTGTGCAACGTACCACGGTTAGTTTACCGTAGTATTTGCCTATTATTTTGGAATAATAGACAATTGGAAATTAATTAATTTCGATGATTAATTTCAATGGCTTCTAGTGGACTGTATTTTTGATTATTAGCGGTGATTTTGACTTCAAAGAACACTATGTGCGGTGGTCGACAGCTTCCTTTATCTAATAATGATAAACCACAACGATAGTGAAGAACTGAAGTAACTAACTTGTAAAACAAACTAATTAATTTTGGTATCACTGTATATGATACCAAGTTAATGTGATGACAATTACACTACAAACAAGTGTAAGGTGGATTGCTACGTTTACTGCAATCGCTTTAAGCTTGTACAATTAGAAACGAACAACTTGACTATTCAGAGAATAATGCATAATGTAGCTGCGGCTACATGCGACAACTTTGACTATTACTCGAATAATAATGCATGATGTAGCAAGGGCTACATGCGAACACTTCGATCATCACGAATAATAATGATTTTACAGTCTTTTTAAAGACTGAACGTTGGAGGGCTCGATGCACCCCTTCTAACCAAAAGAGGGAAATTAACGTAATTGATTGGAAGGTCCATTTGGAGGTGGACTGAATGAACAAAATAAGCCTTCTTACTGGCTACAGAAGAATTATGTGATAAATGCAAGTAAAAAAGGATAGAGTCAGTTTGTGATTCCGAATGCTGCGTCATGTGAAATTAACAGGCATAAATATATCCAAATCTCTAATTGACTTTCCATGTTTTCTAAGGCCATATATAATATTTAGAAAACCAATATTCTGAAGTGTGGAGTAAAAATAAACAGTTTGAAACAATCTCAAAACTGCTAAATCAATGTATAAGACATAAGTATCGAATGACAAACTAATTTCTAACGACAGGGTCGTCTCTAATGAGACGGAACAGTCTGAACTACTCAAAAACCATAAGACTTCTATTAGGATTAGAAATAAGTTCGTGCAGTTTTGATAACAGATGTCCCTACTAGTTTATTATTCAATGGTTTCATTTGACAACACCTTCATTTTGAGGTGCCATCATTAGGTTTCCATTTTTGGTATCTGTCATTTCGTTGAAGTTTAAACAACATGGTTTTTGTATGCTCTGGAAATTACAACTTTTGTATCGAGGGTTTTTGCAGAGTTTTATTCGTTACTTCAGTGTGATGAAAAAGGCTGCCAAAAGTCATCGTATTGTAGTGGATGGCATGCTCTAGCTGAACGAACGTGTCAGATTTAAAAGTAGCAATTTTGATTTGGAAGACGAAGACCGTCCCGGAGCTCCACCAAAGTTTAAGCATGAAAAATTAGAGGCAAGCCTCAATGAAGATCCATCACAAATGAAAGTGATACTCGCAAAAACACTTGGAGTCGCGCAACCAACCATTTGCCATTCTTTTGAAGCAATGGGAATGATCCGGAAGGCAAGAAATTGGGTGCCGTATGTACTGAAGCCAAGAGATGTCGAACAAAACAGTTTGAAACAATCTCAAAACTACTAAATCAACGTAAAAGACAAGTATCGAATGACAAACTAATTTCGAACGACAGGGCCGTCTCTAATGAGACGGAATAGTCTGAACTACTCAAAAACCACAAGACTTCTATTAGGATTAAAAATAAGTTCGTGCAGTTTTGATAACAGATTGTTTTGAAGCAATGGGAATGATCCGGAAGGCAGGAAATTGGGTGCCGTATGTACTGAAGCCAAGAGATGTCGAACACAGTTTTTTCACGTGTGGACAACGGCAACCCCTCGTATTATTTCATAATAAAGCGTCAATCTTCGAAATAAACCACACGAACTTATTCATACTCTTAATATTCAACATAATTTTATTATTCTGATAGGTCATGAACCACGCTATCAATATAGGTGACATCTCGAATAACCAAACCACAAAATTTTGCCATATTATGAATCAAATCCATATTGTTTGGGTCCAGGGTTACAAAATTAGAAGCAGGAACTTCTCACCTTTAGAATCTAATGGAGAAGTTGATGAAGTAAAACCAAAAACAACTACTTCTTATATAGACGTCCTCTTGAATAACCCGATTTAATCATTCAGGTCTCTTAACGTGACCTCAAGGAGGTATGCAAAACTTCTCGTAGTCGTCATAATAATTGTTGTCTCCATTACTCAAGCTTACAGTACGTTATAAACCCATACAATAGCTTTTTCAGATTATAGGTAATTGATTACCCATTAAAGTAACAAATTTGGCGACAAAAGGAATTATAGGTTATGAGAATACAACGAAAGTGTATGGATAATATGGAAGATATTGCTTAATTTTAATAAATTTCATTCCCTGAACATTGATTTGAAGTTGAAACTTGAAATCTCTGAAAATTATCACTCATTAATTTAATATAGTTCACAAAATGTATCTGGAACTCTTCAAGGCCGTTTTAGAATTTTTCTTCATAGAAATATGCCATATTTAGTTGAATCGAAATTAAAATTTCATCTGTCAAGCTCTGAAACTAAAATGTTAGGTTAGTTAACTAGATTAAAAGAAATAACGAAATTGAATTTCAATCTATCTAACCTAACATATTTGTTGCAGAGTTTGACATACCGATATGGAGAAGACAGTCGGAAACATGATAAATTCAATGTTAATTTAAACTCCAGTGGAGCAGTGGAAGAATCAAAACGTCATGCGATGACGAATAAACAACTGTTCTTTCTCAATGGCTTCGATCGAAATATCTGTCAGCACTGCCATTGAGAAAGAACAATCGTTTATTCGTCTTCGCGTTTTGATTCTTCCACTGCTCCACTGGACTGTAGATTAACACTACTGTCTTTTCCATACCTGTATACGTTAGGTTAGATTAAAATCAAAAAACGAAATTTAATTTCAATCTAGCTAACCCATCATATTGGTTGGAGAGTTTGACATTTTAGCTGTCAAATTGACAACTAAAAATGTTAATTTCGTTCATTTAAATCTACAAACGGAACTTTTCACAAAAATTTAATTTTGTTAATTTTAGACGTGAATTTCATTTCAATAACTAACCGAACTTGACGTCAGCTACGTAAATTGAAATTTCGTCGATTTAAAACGTAAATTTAAATTCAATCTAGATAACTAACCTAACATAACCTCAACTACTTATTTAAGTAGTCCAGGTCCAGTTAGGTAAGCTAAGATTATGACAGTGGCGTGTTGAAATACCATGAAATTATAAAAGTTACAGAAATATACCCAACTGAATTATGTGATTTAATTATTGATATTGTATATTACACTTACCTTCGTAAATTTGCATCAAAAAATGGAACTAACTGTCACTTAATGGGGCCGAGTCATTTGGTATTTCGACTAGAAATCTCTTCACCCAGTCTTGTTTTGAAATTCCCGGAATTAGGCATTACGAAATTGCAGTGTTGTCATATTTTCTTAGTTGAACTTCAAAAACTAGGATAGAGTTCCGAGTTTTAGCTTCAGGTTCATGTTCAGGATATCAAATTGAGTTTTTACGTTAACGTTTAATCAGTAATTCATGACAGAAATTTCGAGCGATGTGAAACAATTTACGCAAATTTAGAGGAAAATTATATAAATCTTATCCATGAGGGGAAGCCATTTAACTAGTATTTTGCGATTGAAAAAGGAAAATCTCTTTATGTTTTCGCTGTGTAGAAAGTTGGAATTATCAATATTTATTTGAGTTTTCTATCAATATAGTAAAAACGCATTATGAGATTATTCGACTTCTTTTGTTATAGTCACAGAGCGCATGCATTAAGTTCCAGTGCCACAGAATGTTTGACACAGACATAGGCGGGTAAATACCTTGATATATTAAATAGAGGGATGTAATCACCTCTCCCACAATTGGATGACATTCCAACAAGTAAACACACCAAGACTCTCCACTTAATTACAATATAATATATCGACTAAATAATAAAAAATAGAACATTAATAAAGTTGAGAAGTACACAAATATATAATGCATTCATATCCATTTTAATTCAGTAGACAGTAAGTTGCACACTCTTAGTTAACCTCAAAAGTTTGTAAACATCAATTTATTTTATCGAAACAAAACCAGAACAGAATACGTATATATCATTGTATATTTTCAGCTGGCCTGAAGATGGTAATTACCGAAATCGATCGCCAAAGATTATAAAAATTTATTTACAAAAATAGTGTGTTTTAATTACATCCCTCTATTTAATCATAGGACATACTATGGAAGAATTTATTTCTAAAATACCTTGATATAATCTACGAGGGATTCTCGCACTCGTATGATCCTTAGAGAATACGGATCTCTTCATTATTTTGAATAATTCCAACTTTCAATGATTTTTTTTATTGTACCTACTTCACGGCAGTTATAGTTTATTGATTTATAATTTTGTCAGGTATTTGATGATGTAGCTGTCGAACTGGCGATGGCGGTTTTGCAATTCTTCAACTCTAAACCTTCAGAAGAACATCTCTTCAGGTGCATGAAAGCCCTGGCCAAATTCTCCCAGGTGTCAAGGCAAGAGGTGCCACAACTGATCCAAATGATTGGACCTGATCCAAAATCGTTCGCTGGTACGAGCGAGAGGGTTGATCAGCAGATATCCGAAATTGGGGGAGCAAGAAGAATTTAACATTCTATATGATGTAAACTAAACGTTGCTAAAGTGAAATTTTATTAGAAAATTCTAAAATATAGTTATTCGATACATGTTTTTATTATTGGCATTTATGAAAGAAACTTTTTGGATAAGTTTTATTGATTCATATTTTTATTGGTGTACTGTATTTCTACATTAACTTTTTTCTTGATGGTATTGTTTTCATGTGTGTATAAACTTCAAATGTAAATATTTATTCGTATGTGTGACTACTGTTGGAAGTTTTTATTGGAATAATAAATGATTTTCAAGCATTATATTCATTTTGATTCGTTATTTCCAGATAATAATGATGAATTATTAATAAACGATGGAATAAAGGAGAAATAAACACTGAGAAAATGTTTTGTGATTTCAGTTTACACTGTTAAACTACAATAACTTCAATAGTAGAATGAAAAAGGTTGGTTCGCAAAATTTTGTATTAGCTTTCTTGTTGTTATTTTATATCTGAATGATATTGGGAGTGTGGCGACGTACCCCGTACTCTGCTCTGTTGCAGCTTCCCGGCGTAGCATATAGAGGACGCTACCGCTTCCTGAATGCCGAGTTCACCGTCCTGGCCTCAAGTAGAACTTTCCGACGTGGAACAAGGACACTGGTGTCATAGGCAGAAATGCGCACTATGCCTATCTGAAGAGTTTAGGCGCGCATGTTCGGAACGCAACACCGCATCCGAATTAAGAGGTTGAAGCAACACCCCATTCACTCAGAGCTTCAGGAGTATAAATAAGTTCGTGCGGTTATTTGTTGAGAATTGTGACTAATTTCTCATCCCCTATTACCATCCGTTAAAGAAATGGGTCGATTTTATTCCGTTTGGCCAAGACTTCGCGGATGGAAGTTCGATCCTTCATGTTTTTTGGTATTAATTGGTGTGGCACCCAAACATCGAGCTCCTTTTTGAATCCAGCTTTGCGCAAATGGATCGAAACTGTTTCATAGTCGATCTTTAGCTCCTAGAAGATGTTACAACTGCTAAAATGCCGGCCAACTTCGATTATTTCTGTGATTTTATCGACGACGGCTCTGCCTGTGCATCTTTAACTAGCGAGGATTTATTCAAGGTCTTAATGCGTTTGTCGTGCATTGATGAATTTTTAATAATGGAGCTACGTTTCATTCCAAAAGCAGAAAACACTTGTAACTGAATTTAATCTTAATATTCAACGAAAAAGGCTATTGTACACTAAAAATGGGTTGATGAACTCGTTATAGGTATCACTCATTATTGCTAGAAGTGAGAAGGAAAAGATTAACAGAGAAATTCTTTAAGAGGGAAAGAAAGAGGGCCAAAGAAAGAGAGAGAAGACGTAGAGAGGCTGAAGGAGCATCATGAAACGAAGTGAGTTTATATGAATTTAAAATTAAGTGAATTTTTATAGAAGGAACCTCTTGAGGACATTTTTGTTTTTCTCAGGAAAACAGGATGAGTGGCGCAGAACTAGTTAATGGTAACAAAATTGCTTCGCCTACTGCTGAGCAACTTTTGGCTTTGGACGAGGAAGAAAGGCTAGAAGAAGAAGAACAGAGGATCGATAAGAATCCACCAATAGTTTTCCACGATGTTATTGATGTAAGCTACTGTTAAGTTTGTTTTAGCAAATTCCGGTGGTCTGTAGAAAACTAAGAGTTGAATGATAATAATAATAATAATGACCAAACCAGCGAAAGAACTTTTTTATTGTGAAATGTCACCTTGACATAACGAGCATAAGTCTGAAATTGTTTCATCGATACTTTGCGAGATATCGATCAGTACAGCCATCTACCGAAAAAATAATGGTTTTTCTCGCTAACCTCATAAAGTTAAGATACAGAATGATCGGAGTTGACTAAAAAACCAAAATGAGCTTCATCAGAAAAGTTTAATCCAATTCAAAAACATCAGGATCAATTTAAAGTTGCCTTTTGTTGTCCAATCATATTTATGATGGTAGAGTGGCTTCAGTTCTTGAGTCAACACAATCTTATCCAGATATTGTTCCGTAATACACGCCAAGTTGTCGTTCTGGAAAGACTAATTGAGTTCTCCAGACGAATTTAGGGAACAAAAGCATTTCCCCAGGCAATTCATCAAGTTCATAACATTTCTAAGAAGTAATAAAACAAAACGGTGCACTGAATATAACAGGGCTGTTTTAATTCCAAACGGAAAAATCCAACGGGACCTATTCTCAGTCGTAAAACCCGGATTTACGAGTGCGTTCCAGATAAAATAGTGAGTTAATAGATGCTTCAAACATTATTTTAATTCAATTTTAAGAGAATATAGGCCCGTAAAATCGCCCATATCTCTGGGGAAACCCGAAATATCGAAAGAGACGGCAGGCTGGCACTTAAAATTTTCATCGCTAATTAGATATTTAAAGATAGGGACTCTTACAGGAAGCTTTCAGCCGGGAAACGGGAATATTTCGATACGAAATAAAACTTGCGGAGGACTGTGCAATCTTCAGTTTCCAGCCACGAACAGGTCAGAAGAAGTTGCGGAGAAAAAGTTTAACGCGAAGTGAATTGCTATGATTCATATTTTGCTAACAGTGCCGAAAGTTGGTCGAAGTTGGGGTGTTTTGTCGTAGACTGTGGATATCTGTAGGTCTCTATTAGATGTGGTAAGCAACTTTTAGACCTTATAGTTCGTTCAACTTCGTTTGGAATTCTTATAATGGACTTGTAGAAGTTTAGGTTTGGAATAACATGAAAAGATTTGGAAAAGAAGGCCGAGAACTTTTGTAGTTGATTGTGCACTTCATTTGGAGAAGTTGCTGATATTTCTCTAATAAGTGAAAATGTCATTTCATCTAACAGGCTGAAAATATTGATTTTATAAGGTGGTGAGCTACAACGTAATATACAGAATACTTTAAAATATCCGGGATTATACGGATTAATCTAAGATATCTGGGATTATCTAAGATTTCTGGGATTATCTAAGATATCTGGGATTATACGGAGTACTCTAAAGGAAGCTAACTTTTTTTTCGTGATCATCTAGTGGCGGGAGAATAGGACATTACGTTGTGTACATAACCCAAGTTACACGTGAACGAGAACGAGGAAACAGTGACGGAAAGTGCAGAATGCAAGGTTAAATAAAAAAATACAATATTTGGTTTAGATATTACTTTTAAGATGGAAAAGGGTCAGGGAGAAAACCTAAACCTCTCTTTAGCTCCCATACATTCTTCTCTTTTTTCATAAAATTAATGTTCCACAGATCGACAACCTTTCTGATATCCTAAAACATAGTTAGTGTGCAATCGAAGGTGAATTGAGTTAATACTCATGGCAATGGGAACATGTAGCAATGATCTTCGAGGTAGTTTATCAATAACCCTTTGGTCAGGAATTCCCCATTCATACACACTATCTAATAGGATTATTATAATCTGGGCGCATAATATCGTTGTTCAGGAATGCCTTGTTGCGGCATTCTGAAGACAAAGAGTTGTTGTGTCATCATCTTATTGTGGATCCACATTTCATCCACGCTAATCACTCTGAATTATCAAACAAAGTACCATTGTTAACCACATCTAGATTCAAATAAATGAAATGAAGATAAAGATGCTTACATGTATGAAATATGTTAACTGGTCAATTCAGATTGAAGTAAACAGGTCGTCCCTAGGTGGAGCATCAATACAGTAAAATCCACCCATGAATAAAGAAAACATCATCAAATAACACTCATGTTGACCTCAGGTAATTCAATACAATAACTTTACATGTTAGGGCAGCTCAGTCGACTTCCCTTCGTGTCTATCCTTAGCTTTTAATGGACAATGTAAATGGCGTTCTATTTCTTACAAAGGAAAACTGGACTCTCTGAAGCCGGCGTTCAGTTGCCACCATTCTGAAGAGAAAAGAGGCTTTCCTCTCGGGGTTACATTTACACACGCGTGCAGGTCTACGAAGCAACCATAGACTCTTATTCCTGACATCGACAGTGACAAGTAGGCGTAAAATTTTTTAGGTGGTTTTTCACCCTTAATTCTCTCCTATTAAAATAGGTGGATCTCTTGAGTGGGGCGCAAGGCTGGCTTCAGGATAAATAGAGTAGACTGTAATTTGTTAGAGGACAGGAACCAAACAAGCGTTGAAAATTCAACCTCACGTGCAAGATCTTCCAAAACGAACCATTAGGTTTTGCTTCAAAAGGTAGAATTCTTACACGCCAGAAAGTTACCTCTTGTCCACCTTGTTCTTGTTAGAGAAGTTTGTAATATTCTTTTCACTGTCGTACTGGGGAGTTCATAGTAAATCAAAGTCCAAAATAAACGAAAATATTATATTATTAGATTATAGAAATGGAAGAAAAGTAAACATCTGAAGGCGATAATAATCAGAAGGAGACGTTGATTTCACTCGCCATAAATCTGTACTTTTTCTCCTCTCAGACAGGAAATTATACTGGATCATACTCACTTTTTTCTATACACATATGCTCCGTATCTAGCTGTTTAAGTATAAAATATTTTTCAAAATGAGGCATCACGTCGAATTGGAGAAATATTGTCATTAATAAGGAGTATGAGCAATGGTAATTGAAAGTTCTACAAATCGCGACAGTGTAACATCTGTATAACAATTCCAAACTCAAACAAGCCCAATTAGGTTTTTTTGATCGCTGGGACATAAGTAGAAGATATGTGGACGTTTCGAAGTTTGTTGCTTTCTCTTCAGTGCCCTGTAGTATCCAAAGAATCTGCATATTCGCTCTGCACAGGAACACCAATGTATTTATAATACACTACCGCTAAAGAGTCGGCCTTTTTTCGCGATGAGATCCGTCAGTTGCCAGAAATATGGAAAAAAATAGTGGCTAGAGACGGACAATATTTTGAACTTTGAATGTATAACCAATTTTTCACAATAAAGTTCTAATTTTGGACTAAAGATGCACTAACTTATTTATATTCCTACTATAATGGAGTTTTATGAAGCTTAGCTGACAAATGTTTCGATACACAGTGTCACTCGATCAAAAAAAATTTGTTTTCGTCCTAAGACCGGAAATTTTTTCGCTGATCGGCTACTCGTATGTGGGTGTTTGCCTTGTTTTGTCACTCAGCATATTATCGAATGAGCGCGCCTGAATTTCTTAGGACAGTTACCTGCTACAAGGGATGTTCAATATATTCTCGATATAGGCATGAAAGAAAACTCTTGGAAAATTCTATTTTTCAATGTAGTCCCCTAAAATAATAAGGAACGGTTTTTTACTTGATAGAAGGATTATTACAAAATTTGAATATCAAAACAGATTTAATCTGTTAGTCTTCTACAATTTTAATTTCAAAAAATTTACTTAAGAAACTTTAAGAATCAAATTAATGTCTTTAAAATTAAAATTGTAGAAGACTAACAGATTAAATCTGTTTTGATATTAAAATTTTGTAATAATCCTTCTATCAAGTAAAAAACAGTTCCTTATTATTTTATTTTATGTATAATGTATAATTATATCAGGTTTTTAAATAAAGAAATTCATTATACAGTGTTGAATGTTTTTAACTAAGACCATTAAAGTGCCTTATAAACTATGTGTGATTTTTCGTGAGTATAGAACATAGAGTACCTTGGATATTAGATGTATCTATGTGAATGTTCCTGGAGATCACATATTTCTGAAGATTGCATTCGGTAAGTCTATTTATTGTTTAATTGATTTTATTATTTTTTATATGTAAAGTTGAACTGTTCATATCTGAATTTTTAATTATTTTTTGAGGACGTGCTACATGTTTTGAGATTTTTTGAAGTAATTTATTTAAATATATTAAATATTTCAAATAAATTAGTTTTTGAGAAGTTCTCAAAATTATGTTTTATATTTTTGAGAAAGAGTTATTTTTCATAAATATAGGATCAGAAAACAATACATTTTGTAACAAACAGGGCTTCGTAGGTTTGTCTGAAGAGTTCAGTACGCCTGGAACGAAACAAAAAATGTTTGTTTATTTATTTATTAATTTTAATTGACAATTTATATTCGTTGGTTTTTCTTAATTTCTATTTGATATTGTATGATGAATTTCGATTTTATACGTCTATTAAATATGAGCAGTACTTATAGAGACATTAATTTAATTCTTAAAGTTTCTTAAGTAAATTTTTTGAAATTAAAATTGTAGAAGACTAACAGATTAAATCTGTTTTGATATTCAAATTTTGTAGTTACCTGAAACTTCAATACATTTGTTAGATCGAGAAATAAGCTTCTCTAAACATTTTTTGTTTCGTTCCAGGCATGCGTACTGAACTCTTCAGACAAACGTACGAAGCCCTGTTTGTTACAAAATGTATTGTTTTCTGATCCTATATTTATGAAAAATAACTCTTTTTCAAAAATATAAAACATAATTTTAAGAACTTCTCAAAAACTAATTTATTTGAAATATTCAATATATTTAAATAAATTACTTCAAAAAATCTCAAACATGTAGCACATCCTCAAAAAATAATTAAAATTACGATAAGATCAGTTCAACTTTACATATAAAAAATAATAAAATCAATTAACAATAAACTTACCGAATGCAATCTTAAGAAATATGTGATCTTCAGAAACATTCACATAGGTACATCTAATATCCAAGGTACTCTGTGTTCTATGCTCATAAAAAATCATACATAAGTAAAAAACCGTTCCTTATTATTTTATTCTATATATAATATATAATTATATCAGGTTTTTGAATAAAGAAATTCATTATACAGTGTTGAATGTTTTTAACTAAGACCATTACAGTGCATTATAAGCTTTGTTGATTTTTTGTGAGCATAGAACATAGAGTACCTTGGATATTAAATGTACCTATGTGCATGTTTCTGAAGATCATATATTTCTTAAGATTGCATTCGGTAAGTTTATTATTAATTGATTTTATTATTTTTTATATGTAAAGTTGAAATGATCTTATAGTAATTTTAATTATTTTTTGATGATGTGCTACATGTTTTGAGATTTTTTGAAGTAATTTATTTAAATATATTAAATATTTCAAATAAATTAGTTTTTGAGAAGTTCTTAAAATTATGTTTTATATTTTTGAGAAAGAGTTATTTTTCATAAATATAGGATCAGAAAACAATACATTTTGTAACAAACAGGGCTTCGTAGGTTTGTCTGAAGAGTTCAGTACGCCTGGAACGAAACAAAAAATGTTTGTTTATTTATTTATTAATTTTAATTGACAATTTATATTCGTTGGTTTTTCTTAATTTCCATTTGATATTGTATGATGAATTTCGATTTTATACGTCTATTAAATATGAGCAGTACTTATAGAGACATTAATTTAATTCTTAAAGTTTCTTAAGTAAATTTTTTGAAATTAAAATTGTAGAAGACTAACAGATTAAATCTGTTTTGATATTCAAATTTTGTAGTTCCCTGAAACTTCAATACATTTGTTAGATCGAGAAATAAGCTTCTCTAAACATTTTTTGTTTCGTTCCAGGCATGCGTACTGAACTCTTCAGACAAACGTACGAAGCCCTGTTTGTTACAAAATGTATTGTTTTCTGATCCTATATTTATGAAAAATAACTCTTTTTCAAAAATATAAAACATAATTTTAAGAACTTCTCAAAAACTAATTTATTTGAAATATTCAATATATTTAAATAAATTACTTCAAAAAATCTCAAACATGTAGCACATCCTCAAAAAATAATTAAAATTACGATAAGATCAGTTCAACTTTACATATAAAAAATAATAAAATCAATTAACAATAAACTTACCGAATGCAATCTTAAGAAATATGTGATCTTCAGAAACATTCACATAGGTACATCTAATATCCAAGGTACTCTGTGTTCTATGCTCATAAAAAATCATACATAAGTAAAAAACCGTTCCTTATTATTTTATTCTATATATAATATATAATTATATCAGGTTTTTGAATAAAGAAATTCATTATACAGTGTTGAATGTTTTTAACTAAGACCATTACAGTGCCTTATAAGCTTTGTTGATTTTTTGTGAGCATAGAACATAGAGTACCTTGGATATTAAATGTACCTATGTGCATGTTTCTGAAGATCATATATTTCTTAAGATTGCATTCGGTAAGTTTATTATTAATTGATTTTATTATTTTTTATATGTAAAGTTGAAATGATCTTATAGTAATTTTAATTATTTTTTGAGGATGTGCTACATGTTTTGAGATTTTTTGAAGTAATTTATTTAAATATATTAAATATTTCAAATAAATTAGTTTTTGAGAAGTTCTTAAAATTATGTTTTATATTTTTGAGAAAGAGTTATTTTTCATAAATATAGGATCAGAAAACAATACATTTTGTAACAAACAGGTAGGTTTGTCTGAAGAGTTCAGTACGCCTGGAACGAAACAAAAAATGTTTGTTTATTTATTTATTAATTTTAATTGACAATTTATATTCGTTGGTTTTTCTTAATTTCCATTTGATATTGTATGATGAATTTCGATTTTATACGTCTATTAAATATTTTTTTTTTTTTTTTTTTTTTCTCCTTTATTTATCAGCAATCAGAAATTTACAATTCTATGGGCTAATTTGATGGTTATAATTAGAGTGGAATATACATATGGAGCTTGAGGAGGCTTCCTCCACTGAGGAGCTCTCGTAAAAAAAAAAAAAAAATCATATTAGATCAGCTGGCCACCGCCTTCGTAGTCTTCTTGGTTCATGGATCTCCACCAGGGGCTGTAGTAGAGCATTTGGATGCCCTTCTAGCTTTGAAAGATGTTGTTGGGTTCTCCGCTTTATAACTTCTACAATGTATGGGACTGAGAGGTCATCGTGTAAGGTTTGGTTGGTGACATACCACGGAGCATTGGCTATTATCCTCAGTATTTTGGACTGGCATCTTTGTATCAGAGCAATATTGGATTTGCTTGCACAACCCCAAATTTCTATACCATATGTCCATGTCGGGGTGATAATTGTTTTGTAAACAAGGATTTTGTTTTCCAAAGATAATTTTGACTTTCTACCTATCAGCCACAGTAGCTCTCTGGTTTTCAATTCCATTTGCTTCCTTTTTTTTATTATGTGTTCTTTCCAGGTAAGCTTGGAGTCCAAGTGGAATCCAAGATATTTCGCGCATGTAGTTTGGGGTATTGTTGTGTTGTTAAGTCGAATATTTGGACAACGTTCCTTCCTTAGTGTGAAGTCAACTTGCTTGGATTTGGTCTCATTTATTTTGATCTTCCATTTATTCATCCAGTGTTGTTCTTTGTCCAGATGTTTCTGGACGAGTTCTGCGGCGATTGATGGATCTTCGTCTATGGCGAGAATAGCTGTATCATCTGCAAATGTTCCTAGTACAGTTTTGGTGGATGTGGGTAGATCTGATGTGTACAATAGATATAGTACAGGGCCCAGGACGCTACCTTGAGGAACTCCAGCTCGGATGGGGTAATTTTCAGAGATTTCTTGTCCAATTCTGATTCTGAATTTTCTATTCGTCAGATAGGATTTCAGAAGGTGGAAGTACTTTAGGGGGAGGATAATTTTTATTTTGTGAAGTAGTCCTGCGTGCCAAACTTTGTCGAAAGCTTGGCTCACATCAAGAAAGACTGAAGTACAGTATTTTTTCTCTTCAAAGGCTTGGTTGATGACTTGTGTGATTCTGTGAGTTTGCTGGACTGTTGAGTGTCCTTGTCTGAATCCAAACTGATGATTTGGAATCCATTGGTTGTTGGGGATGTCGGTGTCGATTCTTTTTAGGATAAGTCTTTCCAGTACTTTGGAGGTTATGGGAAGCAGGCTTATAGGTCGGTATGATGATGTGTAGTTAGGATTTTTTCCTGGTTTAAGAATCATTAGGATCTCTGCAGTTTTTAGTACTTCAGGCCAGTGTTTCAATCTTATTATGGCGTTGAAAATGTTGGTTAAGAAGACCACTCCTTTTCTAGATAGTTCTTTTACCATTCTTGGAGTTATACCATCAAATCCAGGAGCTTTTTTAGTATTCAGAAGGTTGATTTCCGCATGTACCTCTTTTGGTGTTAAGAATTTTATGTTTGATGTATCTTGTGGTGTGTTGGAAATGCTCTCCTCTATGTTGTTGTCTACCGTTTGATCGTTTGGGGTGAATACTTCGGCAAGGTACTCTGCAAATAAGTTTGCCTTTTCTTGTTCGCTTCTGGCCCATTCAGCATTAGGTAATGTCGAGTTTTTGATTGGTGGGATTTGTTCTTTCGGTTTACTCTTGGATTTTATAGGCCTCCATATAGAATAATCAGATCTCTTCAATCCAGTTATGTATTCTTCAAAGGATTTGTCTTGTAGCTCCCTAAGTCTACTCTTGAGCCTATTGGTATGGTAGTTTAGGTTGGTTTTGTCAGAAGGTGCATGTGTGAGTTGCCATCTGGATTTAGCTTTTCGTTTTGCGGCTATCAACTGCTTGATCTCTATGGGTATAGATCTAGATTTATCTTCCTCTTTCCTAATCTTTGGAGTACTCTGAATAGCAGCCTGTTTCAAGATATTGGCGAAAGTTTCTACTGCTTCATCAACTTCTCTAGGTTCTTTCAATCTCATCGACAGGTTTACTTGTTGATCCAAAAGTCTACGATACTCGTCCCAATTGGTTCTGCTGTTGTGTAGTTTTTGTGGAATTTTTCTGTTGATTGCGTATGTGCTTATTGTTGCTATTATAGGGGAGTGGTCCGAAGACAGGTCATAGCTCATTGTCACATCCATATATGTGCCTGATATCCCATTTGTAATGAAGAAATCTAATAGGTCAGGTGTTTTCTTTGGATCGGTGGGCCAATATGTTGGGCTTCCAGTGGATAAGAACGTGTATTTTTTCTCTTGCAGTAGTTTAGCCAATTCTCTACCCTTAGTAGTTGTTAAACGGGAGCCCCAAAGTGTGTTTTTGCTGTTAAAGTCTCCACCTACAACAAATTTGCAACCCAATGTTTCGAAAAAATCTCTGTATTGATCCATTTTTAGATTATGCTTAGGAGGACAGTAAACTGCAGAAATTGTCAGATCGTATGACGTCATTTTTACCTTCAGGGTAGTGGCTTGAAGATGTTCTTCTTTATATTGGTGCATTTCAAAGTGACTTATTGTTTTTTTGATGAGTACAGCAGCTCCGGCATGTGCAGTGTTATCGGGATGGTTGGTGCTATAAGTTATGTAATCTGGGATTTTAAAATAGGATTTTTCAGTGAAGTGTGTTTCACTTATCAATAAGATGTCTATAGCATTGTGGCGAAGAAAAGTTTCTACTTCATTTTTGTGCTGTAGGAGGCCATTGGCGTTCCATTGGGCTATTCTGATACATTTAGCGAATTTTGGTGATTAGCGTGGATAACATGTTTAGTATCATGTTGTTCTGTTGAACTAGTTGTTGGAACATTCCTTTAAACTCGAGCAAGAATGTACTCAAGGTAGTTGGGGAGTCTTCATTGTATTGTGTAGGCACGTTGTTTGATCCTCGTAAGGCATCTGAGTATCTTCGTTTATGTGGTTCCTGTTCTGGCAACTGAGGTCTAGTGTTCTGGTTGAGGGGACTTGGTACTGTTCTTTGTTGTAGGTTCAGTCTGTTGTTCACGTTGTTGGGCTTCTTTATAAGGGTATGGTAGAATTCACAGCCTTTATAGTTGGCAGGATGGGGACCATTACATAATACGCACTTTGCAGGCGTGTTAGCGCTTTTTTTGCAGTCTTCTGTTTTATGTGCTTCGCCACATTTGACGCAGACATATGGCCTATTACAGTAGGCCTTAGTGTGTCCATACTGCTGGCATCTCATGCATTGGGAAATACCTCTTATTTTTTTTGGAGGTTCGATAATTACCACTCTGTTTTGTATACCTCTCAACTTGTATATCTCCTTATTGTTATCTGCTGGTTCAAGGTCGATAAAAAAAAGGTTAAGTGGCTCTTTTGTCAGGCGGCTTCTTCCATTATGAATGTTTCTCACATTGTGTCCTAATTTGTTGAGCTCTTCCTTTATTTCTGCAACAGGCGTTGAATAGTGTAGGTTTTTAATCACTACTCTGAATGCTCTCTCCTCCTTTGGTTGGTATGTATGATGTATAATCTTTGTGTTTTTCATGTGTTGGATTAATTTGCGATATTCTTCTGGTGTGTTGGTATTTATTTTTATTGTGTCGTCTGTTAGCGTTTTTGTTGTGAATTGGTCTATTTTTATGACCTGGTTCAAGTTGGTGATCATTTCTTTGTAATTTGTTACTCCGTATACATAAATTGGCGGCGGTTTCAGAGTTTTCATAGTGGCATCAGCTGCTCTGTTGGAGCTTTCATCTTTCTCTTCACTTAAGTGGCTGTACCTGTTGGTTATTACTATTTCATTCTCGTTGACATCATTGATTTTCCGTTTTTTTGTTGTTCGTTTTAAATTCTGCCAGCAATGGCAATTGTTGCCTTCGGGATCGTTGCTGAATCCTCGGAAGTCTTCATCGCTTGTAGATGACGTTCTGTAAGATGTTGATAGTGGCCCACCCTGTATTTCAGTACTTGTTTGGTTCATGTTAATCTGTGGGAAATTCCCAGCTGGCAGTTTTTTTTGGGTCCGATATTTATAAACACTTTTAAGATGTTATCACTGTTTCATATGTTTAGTATGATAAATACTGGGAACAATTGTTTTAATTTATGGATGATCCGATATTTCCGCGATTTCCGCGGAAATATTAGTAATGAAGGAATTTATTCCTTATGGAAGTTTTTGTAGAGTCTCTTTCTCAAATTGATTTTAATTCACTATTTCTTTAATTTCTCTAGATACACATTGATTCACATCAGAAATTTCTAAACTTCTGAAATATCAGACCAGTTGTTTGACTTGCATATGAGTAATGTCTATTAAATATGAGCAGTGCTTATAAAGACATTAATTTAATTCTTAAAGTTTCTTATGTAAATTTTTTGAAATTAAAATTGTAGAAGACTCACAGATTAAATCTGTTTTGATATTCAAATTTTGTAGTCCCCTAAAACTTCAATACATTTGTTAGATCGAGAAATAAGCTTCTCTAAACATTCTTCATGCTTCTTTTCAAGATAAGTATTAATTGACACCTTCACGAAGATATTTTTCCATATTAGGGAATAGGTAATAGTCACTAGGGTCAGTCTAGACTGTACGAAGTATAATTAATTTCTTTCAAGCTGCATTTCCGCATAGTAGCCTTCGCCACGTGGACCTTGTGAACCGGCTTGTTGTCGTGAAGCAGCAACACCCCTGCTGTGAGTTTTCCTCACGTTCTTCTTTAAAATGCTTCTCTTAAATTAGGCAAACTGGTTACGTATGATGCTGCTGTAATGCTTTCATTCTTTTTTGTGTATTCTATCCATAAATACCTTTAGAATTCCAATAGACCATAGCCTTTATTTTTCCAGCGGATGGACTTTGAACTTGTGTGGGGGCTGTGCACCCTTTTCAGTCCACTGCTCCTCGTATAATGAATTTTTTACATGTAACAGTACAAGCTGTGCTTTGAAAGTAGAACTCAATAAGAAATCAATATGAATTATCCATTTGAAAGTTGCAAAAACTGATCCGTTTTCCTTCCACAAAAACTTTATTGGATAAAATGTCTTATCCAAACGCAAGAAAGTTTCAAATGAATTCAAGTATAATTCAATCCACTAAACCGATCTCGGGACGCTTCCTACGCAAAAAAATTAGGTGGCAATTTTTTTTTCTGCCTCAAGGGTGCCCAAAGCCCCAGGTAAACGAACCCAAAAACTAAGTCAGCGTTCCCAGATAACTTTCAGCTCGTCATTTGCGGAAACTGAATAACAAAGTAGAAAGTGGAAAAGGATGCCAAAGGGTCCTAAAAACTGGATCAGGGTTAAGGAAGGCATCATCCAGATCCGACGATAAGCACGATTTTCGTTGCGAAAAGTGGTGAAGGCGGTCGATAAACAGGCAACTTGGATTCTGTCAGACGCGTCGAAGGAAAAACGGCTTTTATTACGGGGATATGACATGGGAAAATAGAATGTCACAATCCTGATCCCGGTAAAGGCGCCAAGGGGAATCGAGAAAGGTGAGATATGTTATGTTTTGTAGAAGGTTTCCCAATATAGATATTGTAACAAATGTTGTTTATTTTTTTATACAAGCAAGATTTATTGAATGAAACACAAACACAGAATCATATATTCTAACTTCTACAATATAAATTGAAACTATATACAAAAACTATCAAAATGATTTTCTTATATTGGTTGTTTTTTTTCAGAGTAATAGAACTTTTAATTCAAATGAAACATATTTAAATTAAGATTAATTTTTCTTTTATTAGAGAGATAATTTTAGGACATTTATGTTTTAAAATTAATATCCGGCATATGTCCACCACGACTAGCTCTGAGGAACCGCATTCGACCAGACCAATTTCAATCATTGATCATCAATCTATAACGAGCACCATTCACTGTAACATTAGCTCCAGCATCGGTTTTAAAGAAATATGGACCGATGATGCCTCCAGCATGTAAAACACACCATACATTTTTCAGGATGCAATGGAATCTGCAGAACTTCTTGAGGATTGTTTTCACTCCGCATACAGCAATTTTGCTTGTTTACATAGCCGTTCAACCAGACATGAGCTTCATCACTAAACACAGTTTTACGATAAAAAAGTGAATCAACTTCAAGCTATTCTAGGGCACAATCGGCAAACAAACGACGCTTATTATGGTCAAGTGGCTTTAGTTCTTGAACCAGTTGGATCTTGTATGGGTGTAGACCAAGATCTTTACGCAAAATTTTCCATGTGGTAGATGCACAGAGTCCAACTTGTTGTGAACGTCCACAAATATACAAATCTGGATCATCATTAACACTATGACTTATAGCAGCGATATTTTCTTCTGTACGTAGACTTCTTTGTCTTGTTGTTGTTGTTGCATTGAGTAGAGAAAATGTTGTCCGAAATCGGGTTTTTTCCGAGACATTGAAAAATATTTTATATTGATTATATATAAGGATATCATTTTGATAGTTTTTGTATATAGTTTCAATATGAGATATGGGAAATATAGTCGGAAATATAGGAAATTCAGGGTTAAACTCAAGACACTCAGTGGAGCAGTGAAAGAATCAAAAACTTAGCGCCATGCGATGACGAACAAACGAGGCAAATTGCAGACATGCGCACGTTTCAAACTGATTGGTTTTGGTCAGTGTATGCTAATGACTACAAATCTGTCAAGTATCCATATTCGCTATACACAGAGACTCTAAGATATTGACAATACTTTAGCGCCATCTAGAGTATGCAAAACACATACAAGAAATACCTCCGCGAGTATGTCAATATCTTAGAGTCTCTATATACAGAGACTCTAAGATATTGACAATACACTATCGCCATCTAGAGTATGCAAAACATATACAAGACACATCTCCGAGAGTATGTCAATATCTTAGAGTCTCTATACACATAGACTCTAAGATATTGACAATACACTTGCGCCATCTAGAGTATGCAAAACACATACAAGACATACCTCTGCGAGTATGCCAATATCTTGGAGTCTCTATGTATAGCGAATATGGATACTTGAGAGATTTGGAATCACTAGCATACATTGCACTGACGAAAACTAATCAGTTTGAAACGTGCGCATGTCTGCAATTTGCCTATGTGAAGAACTAATCGATGAAAATTGGATATATTTCTATGACCCAGGGACAAAGCAGGATGGAGACACTCGAGATCTAAGAAGTTCTGTGTTAAAAAACCTGCTGAAGAAGTTCTTGTTTCATTTCTATGAAATAACCATGAAGTAATCATGATTGATCATCTGCATAAGGGTACAAGAACAACAGGGAATTACTGTTGTATATTACTAAGCACTCTACTAGAACTAATTATGGAGAGAAAATGCGGCAAGTTATCCAAAGGTGTGTCTTTTGGAGGACAATGTACCGACATACTACAGATGGCATGTTGTTATCATGCCAACAATTCGTGATTTAGGATACAAATTGCTCGAGCATTCTCCTTATTTACCTGATCTGGCTATATCCGACTTTATCTCTGTCCTCACTTGAAGATAAGTTAAATTCATCCTATTCTTAAATGCCCGTTCTTCATGCTACCTTTCTTTAAGACTCAATAAAAGCTTGAGTAGCATATAATAGGGGGGGTAAGGTTATTTCTGCGCAGGTCGAAATTTGATTGTCCATTGTCATTTCATTGTACATCGAAGTCGCGTTAAAGACATTTAAACGTTGTTGTGACTTGTTCACTTCTACATAATTAAATATTAGACCTTTTTTTTTACATTTTGGGGTGAAATGACCAGCCAAATAGCAGAAGAGCATATCCGGCATTGTATGCTTTTTGAGTTTGGCAAGGTTGCGCAACAATTGCCATCAAAAACATTAGCAGTGTTTATCAAAGTGCATAAGATGGTTATCTATAGGTACGGTAATTTTGATCTCTCCGCATTCTATCGATCAGGAAGACCAACAACCTTAGACAACGACATACGAAGGGCAGATGTGGAAGCAAATCCATGTCAGACAATCAAAGATCCTTAACCAACCTTGGTCGACCATCCAAGAACATTTGCAGCAGATTGGAAAAATAAGCAGAGCAAGTGTTTGGGTCCCCCATAATCTGTCCGAAGAGAACAAAGCCAAACGATCCATCCCATGCAAGGTATTGCTTCAACGGCACCATACAGAACCGTTTTTTGATCGCTTGATCATTGGAGACGAAAGATGGGTCCTAAATGATAATCTTAAACGCAAAAGGCAGTAACTCTCTGCAAATGAATGCCAAGACGGGTTAACATGCCTAAATGGCGCTTCTGTGTGTGGAGATACGCGGAATTATTCATTTCAAAATGCTGAAACCTGGACAAACTGTTAATACAGATCTTCATTGTGAACCACTGGATCGAGTGAACCAATATTTAATCGAAAAGTATCCGGCGATTGTCTTTCACTATTTCTCGTTTATCTTCGAAAGTTTTCAAGGCTGCAGCTTCAAATGCCTGGACCACATCCAACGTTCCCAACCTACCAGACGTCCTTCCGTTCCCAGTGTGTCCTTCCATCTGTCACACCCTCGACCTTCGCGATCAATGTCTCCCGATCAAAGACTCGGCGCTTTCAGGCCGTCGAGACGCGTCGTGGTTTCGCGAACGTCCGTCCGCTGTGCGCCAACGGCACCAGTAGAAGCGCCGACATCCCGCCGTGAGCCTCGCGACGCCGGCAACGGACGTCCTAAGCCCGACGAGCGGTTCAGTGCGATACGCGGTGCGCGAGTTCGAGTCCCGCGGAGGCTCGGACGAGTTTTCTTGGATTTTTCGGGGTTTATTGTAGGTGGATTCGGATTTAAAGGCCGTCAAAGGGATATGGTAATTTTTTTGGCCGTCTAATGATTGTTGTAGGTGGCTCTGAAGGAGAATGTTAAGCTTAGCTTTTAGATTACTCATATAAAATTTTAATTTTATATCGTCGGAAGTTACAATGAATCCTAAGAAAAATCTAGTACCTACATCAAGCTGAACTAATGAATAATATTTCTTTTATTTTGTCAATTATTATTAATATATCAGCCTGCCAGCTGAACATACAGATATTCGACAATTTTTCCATAGAAACACTATCCTAACGCAAATATAAGTAATTATAACAAAATTTCATCCACGAAACTTAAGTCTAATACAAAGGCCTTAAAAAGAACCAAATTTTATGAAAATCAATAAAAATTTAGAGTGTCATCTAACATTAGTTTTTAAACAATTTAATTTGTATGAAAATATCTGAAGGAGAAACAATGCAGCGAAACGCCTTATGTTTCATATTATAATAAATGAAAATCAATATATATGTGTATTATTTTATCAGACTGAATCATATGGAATGTTGAAAATTGAGTTGAAATAAGAAAATTGTATTTCTCAAATGATTTCTTGATCTATTTCCATGGAATTTGTTAAAAAAAATCATTATTGATCCTCCAAACATTTCAGCCAGATCAATTCACTTGCACGTTTTAAAATCAGGGGTTTCAAGTAAAAAATATTACTCAGAAACTGATAAGTGGATTTTCCTGAAGCCTAGTGCAAAAATCAAATACTCACATTGATCCTCCTGAACAATTAACTCTGAGACTGAAAAATTTCTGGGTTACAAGCAAAATAGAATTAAAATTTACTAAGTGAATTTCCGAATTGTTAATTTATACTTATTACTGAAAAGTTTATCTTCCTTGAGTATATAGAAACCTTGGAAACCCAACCTGTCATACACCATTTCGAAAATCTAGTAAGACTATGAAACTCGAGTCACTGTATCCTCAAGAATGAAATAGTTGTAAAAATCAAAGTATTTTCTCATTTATTCCATTTAAAAATGAACGATCAGGAAACAACGGACTACTTTCTCCGATATTCTATTAAAAAAGTATTTTGACTTTAAAATTTTGTTTGTTTCTATAGCAGATTAAGAATTTTTGAATACATCCTTTCAGTTTCATAGAGAGATATCTAATGCAATGTTTTTCAGATTTTTTTACGGTAATTAAATTATATGTTACGTTATCTACATCGATTTATTTCATCGGATTTTTTATTGGTTAATACACTAAAAAATTATATACATCTAAATATTAGAAAATTTCCAACGTTTTGGCAATCGCTGATTTTGAAGACGTTGTTTATTACATCATTATATTTTTATCCTTTATTCATAGTTTTGTTATAAGACGATAAAGAATCCCATGATATATAGCAAAACATTAACAATAAAAGAAAGAAAAATATTTAAAAGAAACAAGAATGCAAAGGATTGAATGAATGATTGAAAGTTAACTTTATTGATAGTAATCAAATCGCAATCCACTAAAGTCTTTCTGCAAGTTACATTCATAATTATTGTTAAATAAGGTTTATTGTTTGGAAAAAGTTGAAATGAATTAACTTTATTGTAAATTTTGGAAAATTGTTTCAACTTTTGAAGCATCCCTATAATATGTCATATTTATTCGCATACTCATCTGTCATTTCTTACTTTGGAAATGAAATAAAAACAAAAAAAAAATGCCTTGTTATTCAATTATTCTTCCAAACGGATATAGATTGCAATAATTGAAACGAAATACGTGATCACAGAGATTTCCAGGAAATGTGTGGGATCCTGTTGGATTAGCAAAATCAAATACCAAGATAATATTTAATATTCGAAAATGGTCGAGCCTAATAATAAAAAGAGACGATATCGATAATAAGCCAAAAAACGAAAGCTTTCTCGTTATCACAATAAGCGTGAAGTGATTTCCAAATAATCAATTAGCGGATTAAAAGCTTTTCTCTTGTTCGGATTTCATAGAATTTGCTCATTAGTTATTTAGTCCACGTGTACTAATTGTATATAATTGATTCTGTCACATTTGCATTGGATTTATTCCAGAAAATCTTCGTATCCTGAATACAACATATACAGATTGGCTAACGAAAATTTTGTACCTCTATTTCATGGATTCAAAATGAAAATATAGAAAATTGCATGGCACCCATTGATGTTTGAGTTGAGGAGAAACAATATGTCTGTTTTCCATCTCTTTAACTTCCTCGTTCTAGAACGGTCAGGATATTACTGGAAGTTCGAGAAATTTCGAAAAAGTATATTCGGGTATATAAGCGAACGAAGATACACGAAGAGGAAGTAGAAGAGATTCGTCATTGAACAGCGTCGTGCCAAATCATTCCGTAGAAATAAATACTGTGTAAATTATTGAATTCTGGAAATAAGGGGTGGGCTATTTGAAATTTGCATCTTTGATCCCCCTTAAAACCCAATGAATATTTTTTCCAACGAAAGGTAGAACCTTGACATTTAATAAATGAAATACAATATCATTCAAATGACCACCACGACTGGCTACAGTACCCCAGCCGATCAACAAGTTCTACAAATAGAGACAGTGTAACATACAGGTGTATAACAATTCTATACTCAAACAAACTCGATAAGGTTTCGCTGATCACAAGCGAGCTAATTCAAGTAAAGAAATGTATTCCCGATATTTTCACGTTACAAACGCAGAAAACAGTTTTCTCATGCTCAAGTCACAACATAATATGCTCTAATGCTCATAATCAGCATTCAGTCCAATTAATTTATTTGAATATGAATATGCCAATCATGAGCATTACTGTATATTATGGTCTGGCTTGAGCATAAGGAATGTTTTTTCTGCGTTTGTAACGTGAAAATATCGGGAATACATTTCTTTACTTGAACTAACTCGCAAAAGTATGGCTTGTATATATGTTTGCATACTCTAGATGGCGCTTGTGTATGATTAATACCTTAATATCTCTGTGTATAGCAAATATAGATACTTGACAGATTTGTAGTCACTGGCATACATTGCACTGTTGAAAATCAACCAGTTTTAAACGTGCGCATGCCTGCAATTTGCTCTTGTGATCTACAGAATCTCATCGAGTTTGTTTGAGTATAGAATTGTTATACAGATGCAGGTTACACTGTCTCGATTTCTAGAACTTTCTCTCACCACAGCTAACACTCCTTATTAATGATAAAATTGAGTACTTGGGAAGGTCTCATGTCACCCTCGAGAACAAACAACACGGTATGAACAGTTACACATTGTTGATTCAATCCCAAGGGATCCCAACATTGTTCCAAAACCAAATCCGCCTAAACTATTCAGGCGTCCCAGAATCCAGTGGCGTGGACTAGGGTGGGCAGTGTTCGACTTGAGCCTTATAACCCACCATCATTAAGCGATAAAATCCCTGAATTATTCATCCCTCTCTCCACGAGAAATGTACGTAACCCTAACAACGTTTCGAGACGCGGAATTGGTGCTGAATAATGGATCGGTTTCTTCGATATATCCCGGTCTCGCGAATGGGGAGGATTTTCTTTATTCTCGTGCGACCCCAGTCGGATCGGCTACTGTTTCAAAGCGTCCGGACCGGCAGACGCTAATGGAATTTTGTATCGCGAGGACTCGTTTTACGTAGGAGGAATTTTAATTTGGCCAATTTTCCGTGTCGGTATTTTCAAGGGGGGAAGGAAGAATTCTTATTTTCTTGCTGTTTTTATTTGCCCGCCGGGGCTGACGATAAATACAGGCTAGAGCGTTTCGATCCGTTGCCGCAGTCATGTGATCATTCCTGGTTGCCCTAAAACGGAATACAGTGTGAGGTATACGAAGGGAATCACAGATTTTATTTATTATGAGTATAAATGGGTTCGTGCGGCATTTTCCGAAAATTCAAGCTTTATTTTGAAAAATTGGTTATACAAAGTATTATCCGTCGCTATCCACGACTTTTTCCCATATTACTGACAATTGACGTATCACATCGCGAAAATTACTGGCTCTCTTTAGTCGCTATCCATGCACCGTCCCATTCTTTTGACTTCATCGTATTTAGAGAAGTGCTGATCAGCCAGCCCATGTTGTATGGATCGAAAGAGATGGTAATCGGAAGGAACAATGTCTGGTCTGTACGGCAGGTGGAATAGCTCTTTCCCTTTCTTAGTATGTTTTAACGGGCCTCGGTTTATACGGCAGCGAATTTATTACTTTTCTATTCATTCCCATCGCTTTTAACCGACGGCAAATGTCTTATTGAGTGACTTCAAGTATTTGGCGAGTTGCTCTTGCGTTTGTGATACATCTTCATCGAGCCTTGCCTCTTATTCTTCGTCGTTAAACTTTGGTGGTGCTGTGGGTCGTTCTTTGACTTCCAAATCAAAATTGCCACTTTTAAATCGGCCAAATCACTTCTGACAGCACGTTCGTTCAGCTGGAGCACAGCGAAGTGGGATGCCAAAATGCGGTGTGGAAAAGCGTTCCCTTGTAAGTTTAGGATCTTCGAATCCAGGTCATGCTGAAAACAGCTAAGTCACTATAGAAATTAACACACGTCAAGAGTGCTCCGATCTACCTATGGTAAATGAGGAGAACTCATTGAGTCTTTATGTTTTCACGAAATGAAGGGATAATGATACTCCTACCCTAGAGCCTGTGGTCATCACTAAATGGATCCTAGAAGTGTAACGGTCGTTTACACAGAAATCAATCTGGATATTCTGACTTTATCTTCTACAGAGAGTCCAGTTTGGATATAAGTGACCTACAGCATAACTACTCTTCTCTCCTTGAGGCTAACGTTGATCTAATTCTGAAGTATTCGTCCGTTGCCGAGGGTACTGGGATTGGGTAGAGTCACGCCACTTTTATAGATAAAAGTTCTGTGCTCAAGTCTCTACACCAGAAGTGAAGGGATAATATAGATCTCAGGTACAGTATTTAATTCAGTTGAAAGGCAATCATTTTTGATATTTCATTTGTAATGGTTTATTTAACGTCTATACCAATTTTTAGCTCTATGCAAATTTTGTCTAACATATCTTTTTTTGTCTATTTTGACTGAACTATTAATATTATTTGGCTAAAGTAGTATAAAATAGTAAAACCTTTTAAAGAGGATTCTTATTTATCGTTTCATTTCGACGACATCTTCCGTGTTTATACAAACTATCGTCATTCGATCGATCCTCGAAACAAAACACATAACAAATGGACCGGGGCACATCTAATCCTCCCGCCGTTAAATCAAAGCCGGTCGCGCCTGCTATCCGGCATGAAGGACCATCAATCACTTTGTATGCGAAATTCGGATTAATGGTCCTCTCACGCGAGTCGCCTGATGGAACTTCGGCATTCCAGGCCGCCTTGGATGTGGAGGACGCGTGCCTCTAGCGGGATAATGACAATCGAGCCGTAATAGCCGTTAGGAAGCGGGACGGAGCTCCCGCGGGACTCTTAATACCGGCGGGCGGAGGGGTGTAGCGTACAACTATTTGTCCGTGGGAAATGAGGGCGGATTTCGATTAAGGGTACGGTGATATTGGTACCGCATGGGGTTAACAATGAGTCCTTGATGGATTGTTTTTGGTCCTGACCTTAGGTCGGCCCTTCGCTGATTGAAATTTGGGTGTAACCAGGATTCGTGGGAAAGGTGATTTGGTTGAAGTTTGGGATAGTTTGATTTTGTGGCGAAGCACAGGGTTTCGTATGGGACGTTTCTGACTGGGTTAGGAATTAATTTTTTTGTTTTGTGCATTCACTATCTATCTGGTTTTCATGAATATGTGAGATTTTCAATCGAGTTATGTTGAATATATTAGGAATAGAAGTGAGTTCGGCACGCCAAAGAAGATTGGTACCAATCTTCTGTTTTTATTATCTCTTCTACCTCTGTATATTCATTAATACCCTGTTCTGCTTGTTGAGGTTTCAGTTATCTGAAGATGGGATAGTCAATTCCCGAAACTCGAATCAGAATTAAATGTGTAACATATCAATTTATTGTTATTAAATATAGTAATTTCTACAACTTGCTTTAAGTATGATCAACTACCAAATAGTAACGGCTGAAACAGTTCAGTATTACTTCATAACCTTCAAAACTGATGCTGCTACTGCCTCTACTTGATTTTGCTGATGATTATTTATGCAAGAAATAATCTTTGATCAGCAAATGGCATTCTTTTTCTTTCATTTTCATCAATATTCACGTGGTGGTCTGCTTTTAATAACTGTCAAACGTAAACTAAATGACACAGTGACAGAAGTCTGTTGACAGATGGCAGTTGATAGAAACAGTCTATCATTTGAAGTTATTTAAAACAAATTGTAAAAATTAATATGTTTTACTACCAATAAAAATATATATTACACATTTTCTTGTGACTCGAGTTTCGGGAAATGAACACCTGAAGACCTAACAGTGGTACAGAGGTATTTATACAAAAGTGATACATATTTTGAATATTTCAATATATTCTAGGTAACCTAATAGTGGTACAGAGGTTTACAAGCGGAACATGATAAAAAACCGGGTTAAAAAAGAGGGGCCTTCTAACAGATATCGGAATGTCGCCAATCGACAAAGAAGGTTGTTAAACAGATGGTAACCATTTAAATATCTCAAATAATTTTTTGGGTTACATAGCTCCGTACAGTCATTCATTATTTTTACATTTAGTAGTAATTTGTACAATTTGTTTTAATTATGATCAACCACCAAATAGTTACGGCAGAAACAATGCAGTATCTGAAGTTATTTAGTTAGAAACTCAAAAGTTCATTGATTTATCAAACTACCCTTGTAATTTATAGATGAAGATTGTATGGAGTTGTTTCCTAATTTTTTATTATAAAATACTTGGTTTTTAACATTGATTTATTTTGTTTTTACAACACCAGTTGCAGGTTATGAAATGTTGGGGTTATGTAATGAAAAAATGAAATGTACAATGAATGTGTCGTCTCGACACTGTCGAGTGTCGATGGAACAGGAACAGAGAGGGAGGAAGACACAGAGCGTCTCTATAAGAATGTCAATTGCATCATAGAATATTCTACATACATTCTTATACCACTCTATGATATTTCTTACGTGGCCTCTGTTCAAAATTGAATTTTTATATGAAACAATAACACACTGGTCGTTTTTTACTCTGATTGAAGCGCCAGACTCAATTAAATAATGATATATATACGAATTCGTAGTAAAACATGGTTGGTTTACATCAAAGCTGATCATCTAATTAACATTGGTGAAATTCAAGGTGGATCCCGTAAAATAACTCGTTAACTTTTTATGGAGCCATTATATTTCCAAGTTTTTCACATTAACTTTCTGTAATATTCCTAATAGATCGCTAGCCGGCGGTTGGAATTTTAATTATAGCACAATCACCAATTGCTACCTGCAGTTATCGCAACAAAGTTTCAGAACTCAACAACTTGTACTCCTTGTTTCCAACAACGGACACAAGATTCATGGCTAATTCGAAAAAGTAGACTGAAGCGAAGTTAACGAACGAATTCTAATTATTGCAACTTTTGCCACTTCTGCCCTCAGTCGGGGGTGATACGCGCGAGGTCAGAATTTTAATTAGAGGACAACCCTGAAAATGCCCAGTTTCGTTTGTCTTCCGTTTTCCCGGAGTGTGGAGATCGATTTATTTTAGGTTTCTTAGGTTAGGTTAGTTGAAGTTATAAACCTCATTTGAAGAAGAAATTGAATGAGTAAAAGGTAGAAATCGTCAAAATGAAGCATTTTACTGATAAATGTACAAATAAATATGGTAATGAAAGATTTAAAAAATGAAAAAGTTGTAGCTAGGGACGGACAATAGTTTGAACTTTGGATGTATGACCAATTTTTCACAATAAGCCTTCAATTTTTGACAAAAAACCGCACTAAGTTATTTATACTCCTAATAATTATAAAATAAAACACTTGTTTACATTTTCTACTTTATTTTTGGTATTGACGTACGTTTCGTCTTTGCTTGAAAGACTTCATCAGAATACGAAGTAACAGTTGTTGTACAATGAATTTATAAGATTTTTTTTACAGAAGGTGTACATGTGTTTTTAAATTGTTCGTCGGGTTGGTTTTCTCAAAGAATATTCCCTTCAGAATCATGTTCACTCGATCCCTTGTAAATATTGAATAGAGGGGTGTAATAAAAATCTATTTGTTCATTTACTAGGTTATTGCTGTTTTTATGTTTATTTATTTCGTAAATTTCCCATAAGTTCAATTTTAGACCTCTATTTTCATCAACTTTCTTGACCTCACGATAACTAGAGAAAACAATAAACATAACTTCGCAATTTATCATAAACCATCACAAACAGATACCATTATACACCGTAATTCTTTTCATCCATTCCAACACAAACTAGCAGCTCTCCATAGTATGATATACCGTTTATTGAACATTCCACTAAACCAAGTCAATTCCAAAAAGAAAAATGTATAATTAAACAAATAGCTTACAACAATGGATATAATACATCTCTAATAGATAATTTAATTAACCAACGTATACCACAAAAACACATTAAAAGAAATTTATCCAGTAACATCTGATCTATCTGAACACAAATACGTTAGTCTCACATATCTCGGAAACATTAGTATTCAACTAAAAAACCTACTCAAAAAAGAAAATATTAAAGTCTCTTTCAAGACAAACAATCCTATTAGCAAATACATCAAAAACAATAAAAACAGTATGGATAAACTTCAATTATCAGGTGTATACAAACTCACTTGCCCAGATTGCCCAAAGATTTATATTGGTAGAACAGGTAGAAATTTCGGTACACGCCTTACAGAACATAAAAGAAGTTTCGATAAAAATCAAAGAGATTCACATTATGCTAAACACCTTCTTGAAAATAACCATTCTTTCACAAAAGAAATAGAAATTCTACATGTTGAAAATAGAGGTCTAAAATTGAACTTATGGGAAATTTACGAAATAAATAAACATAAAAACAGCAATAACCTAGTAAATGAACAAATAGATTTTTATTACACCCCTCTATTCAATATTTACAAGGGATCGAGTGAAAATGATTCTGAAGGGAATATTCTTTGAGAAAACCAACCCGACGAACAATATAAAAACACATGTACACCTTCTGTAAAAAAAATCTTATAAACTCATTGTACAACTGTTACTTCGTATTCTGATGAAGTCTTTCAAGCAAAGACGAAACGTACGTCAATACCAAAAATAAAGTAGAAAATGTAAACAAGTGTTTCATTTTATAATGACAAAAATTATTGTTTTTCATTTGGAATCTTCTAAACGTTTCTTCTTCTTCTTCAAGTGTCATCTTCATCTCATTGAAGGTTGGCAACAATCTCAGCGAACCTCTGTCGATCCTGGATAGCCCGAAATATGGAGTGAGCATTCATACTTGTCCAGTTAATGTTTTTTAACCAGGTTTGTGTCCTTCTACTTGTGCCTTGCTTGCCTTTAATCTTCCCCTCCATTATCAGATTTAGGAGTCTATTTCCAGCATTATCCACATGTCCCAAATAGGCAGTGTTTCGCCTTTTGATCGTGTCGACTAGTTGTCTCTCTCTCTTTCTAATCGATTAGTTATATTGAAATGATTGTAAATGAACTTTTCTCTGCTACTTTGAAATGAGAGAATACTGTTTGTAAGACAATATTTTATTATTTACGGTAAAGAACTATTTGCTCTAAAGGTAGGCTCTAAAATGAAACAGAGAGTTATGCAACTTCTACTTGAATGCTACACAACAATGAATTTGTTACTGCAGGTACCTTTTCAGTCACAGACTGGGAAAAGAAATGTACAAAATCTGGCTTCATTTCTGAGAATAACCAAACAGGCAAAGACTTAGGGCACATTGGCGTAGACACATATTATTTAATGTGAATGGTTTTTTCTTATACATAACAATATTCATAATCCAAAAAAATAGATAACATTTTATGTTCATAATGCAAACAAAGTGCAGGAGTATATTGGTACATTGCCTACTCGTGCAGAGGGAGGCGGAACGGACCACATACAAACTATATCAACTGGCGATTGACAGGCCAGAGGCAATAGTGATGGGAGGCTCAGGACTGCTGGACGAGCTATAACGAACAGTATCATATCGATGCCCTCGGATCTAATGACAAAAATCAAGAGCCAGGAACGGAATTTCAATGTAATCGTTCGAATGGACCCAGCATGCTGAGGTTCTATTGAGAACCGACCTTGGCTTGTTCATAGACGGCTCGCGAACGACGAACCGAACAGGAGCGGGAGTCTATGGGAGCAAACCGAGAATTAACATCTCATTGAGTCTCGGTCAAAACGCAACCATATTCAAGGCAGAAATATTTGCCATTGAGACCACAGCGGAACTGCTGATAAAACGGCAAATCCACCACGGTAAAATCAAAATATTTACTGATAGTCAGTCAATACTAAAAGCTCTGGAATCCAGCTGTTTTACATCCAAAACAGTCTGGAGTAGCCGCACGGCTTTAAACAGGCTCGGTATGTATAACGGAGTCACTCTGGTTTGGATACCGAGCCACTCAAACTATTTGGGTAACGAGGAGGCGGATCGGCTGGCATTTGCTGGAGCTGCGCTGCCTCTGGTAGGACCGGAACCATTCCTGGGAATACCACATGACGTGGCTAACGAGGCGATAACAGGCAGAATGAACTCAAGGCTAGAGTCTTTCTGGCGGAGCCATTCTGGCCTGAAACATTCTGGCGAACCTAGCGCTAGGTCTGGATAGGGCCAAACTAAGAACACTTGTCGGAATGATGACAGGTCACTGCAGACTGAAAGCGCATTTGCACAAAATCGGTCTGGCTGAAGACGATGAATGCAGGTTGTGTCTTGAGGACACTGAAACAGCCATGCACATCGTCTCAGAGTGCCCAGCGGTGAGTCGCATCAGATTCGAGGTCTTTGGCCAGGCTTTTATAGCCCACAGCGAACTGAAAAAATTACCCCTGAACAAGATTATCGGTTTTATCCAAAAACTGGATCTCGTCGGGGAGATATAAATTAGGGGTGAACCACAATAGTCCGTGCGGACGCAGTGGTAGGGTGGACAGACGCCCGCTCGCCATAAATAATAATAATAATAATTGGTACATTGTAAAATCTGTAAATGCTTATAACTTTTTTTTTTGAACGGAACCCAGAAAAGGGGCCAACGAAGAAAGTGTTTATCGTGATGAAGAGATGAATCTATGGTTAGAATTAATGGACCACTTGAAGAATCACTCTGAATATCTTATGATTCCAAAAAAATCGAACGAACCTAATAAATTAAAACTTTTTATAGAGGACCATTATAGGAATTTCAGCGAAACGAACCCTCTGCCTCTGTTTGCAAACAATTCTAAAGCTCCGAAGTTGGAGGCCGACCGGATTTTTGCAACCGTATCAAAAGTTAGTAAAATGGGCGTTATAAAGGAACGTTTCCAAACGAATTAAGCGATCCAAAGTAAGATTTTCACAGACGTATGCGTTCTTGGAGTTTCCTTTCTCGGCCGAGTCTCTCTCATTAATTCGGTCGGAAAATTCATTTCAATATTTTACGGAATACGTTCCCGGAATTTATTGGAAAACGTAATGACCCTCGGGAATGGCCGACGCGGTTCGCGGACTATTCAAGACAACGTTTATGAAGTACGAAAAAAAATTACGAGGGTTTCTGAAAGGGCATACGAGGGTAGTAAAGTTGTTTTTGACCGGGTCGGTCGTTAGTTATGAAAGATGTTTACCGCGGCATAGTTTCACGGACGGTTTCGAAGAAATGGCCCGAGGAAAAGTTTGTTTCACCTATACGTGGTTGAGGATAATGCGAAACTTGAATGTGCGGTATAAAAGAATGAGATTATGAACGTTTATTGTGAAGAAAGTAGGTGAGCTTATGCTACGATACAAGCTAAATGGTTATTAATAAAATGAAGGGGAATTGCGGTTGGATCTACGTGGAACATGATGAGGATATTACCTTAGAAGAACTTCGACAAAAATTTTTTTTTGTTCTAATGCTTGAAAATCTATTTTAATGTGAGTCAATACTTGATAGAAGTAAAATTTAAATGACTTTAAATTCAGAATTATATATTCTAACTTCTACATTATATATTGAAACTATATACAAAAACTATCGAATTGATATCCTTATATATAATCTATATAAAATATTTTTCAATGTCTCAGAAAAAACTTTTTACATCCCGACTTGAAATGTATTAATACAAATGTATTAACAAAAACTATATAAGTATGTATATTAACATACAAATACAAGGAAATCCACTATTCCAAAATTATCTAAAATTATCAAAATAAAGGATCAAATAAAATTAATTGAACGAGAATTCCAACATTTGATAGCTATTTCGGCCTATATGGCCTCATCAGAAATGTATTGAATTCAGATTCAAATATACTACTCTGTCAAGAAAGTACCGGGAATTTTCAATTGAAACAACAATTTTCACATTTAATCGTCAAAATTTATTGGGTCGCCTTCAAAATAGGCTCCATTTGCTCCAATACATCTATGCCAACGGCACTTCCAATTATCGAAACATTTTTTATAGGTGCTTTCCGGGATGGACTTTAGCTCTCGCGCCGAATTTTGTTTTATGGCTTCAATCGACTCAAAACGGGTGCCACGAAGGGGCAATTTTAGTTTTGGGAAGAGGAAAAAGTCACAGGGAGCCAAATCCGGCGAACACGGTGGTTGCTGAAGCACGTTTGTTGAGTTTTTGGCGAGAAAGTCAGTCACAATCGTAGCTCGGTGAGAAGGCGCGTTATCGTCATGCAAAATCCATGAGTTGTTGGCCCACAAATTTGGCCGCTTCTTACGGATACGCTCACGCAAACGTTTCATAACGCCTAGGTAATACTCCTTGTTTACCGTCTGACCCTCTGAAATGAATTCGTAGTGCACCACGCCACGGATATCGCAGAAAACAATGAGCATCACTTTCATTTTCGAGCGGCTTTGGCGTGGTTTTTTCGGTTTCGGCTCATTTTTTGCCACCCATTCCGATGATTGCTGGCTTGTTTGCATATCGTACTCGTAGACCCAGGTCTCATCACCAGTTATAATGCGTTTCATGAATGTAGAATCGGAATTACAGCGATCCAGCATGTCTGAAGCAACCTGTTCGCGATGACGTTTTTGAAGAAAATTCAGGTCTTTCGGTACGAGTCGTGCGGCCACCTTTCTCATGCCCAAAATATCAATCAAAATCGTACGTGCGGACTCGTGGGATATCTTAAGATCATGTGCTATCTCTCACAAGCTGGTACGACGGTTTTCCAGCACCCTTTCCTTAATTTTATCGACGTTATCTTCGATCGAAGCCGTCGATGGGCGACCACTTCACGACCGTCCTTGAAGGCTCTGTACCATTGATATGCACGAGTTTTCGACAGAGCATTATCACCAAAGGCTTTTTGCAACATTTTCAATGCATCGGCACACGAAAATTCATTTGCAACACAAAAATTTAAACAAATTCTTTGCTCAACGTAATCACCCATAGTAAAAATCGGCACGCACTCTGACATCGACTGACTTAATCAGCTGTTGCAAACACACTAGTTGATAGATCCCGCTCAAGCTTGGCATAGTAATTAAGGACAGTGGTACCAACCTAGGAAAAAAATTTTTTACCTGCCTCATTGCCCCGCCAGATTTAAATCGATAATTCCCAGTACTTTCTTGACAGAATGTACTGTACTTCTTCTGTGTTTGCTATGCCTCATAGTTTCTGGGAGACTGTGTATCGTTTTGGAATACTGAATACTGAATTGTGAATATTCAATCAATAGTTGACTTGGTACATCAAGAATTACACGAAATTTCGTCTATGGTTCTGTGGTTATTCTTCTTTCATAGAGAAATTAAGTTAAATTGGAATCAACCACGGTAGAAAGATTATGCTTCACACAACAATATGGGAAGATTATAGAATGTACATGCGCAAATACTTTGCGCATGAGATTACATGTTGTGGCGGCAGTTTGTGCCTTAACAGGCGGTATACGCCAGCTGGGGATTTGATTCATCTAGGACTTGGCGCCAATCTTCATTCCTCAAGAAGGAGACAAGTCTATCAATATTTAGAAAAGTTTGTTTTGATTGAGAGGCATGCAAAATATGTTCTTCGATAGACCTTGATCAAAGGGGTTGTGCTCACCCTCGTTAGGGGGTTGAAGTTACAAGGATGAAAAAAGCGGAAAAATTGTTGCCCTCAATCAGAAATTGATGGGTCCGAGCGATTTTCCACATTTTCATTTCAAAGTCGGGAAATCGGGGTGTTAAGTTTTCGTTGGACTACCCTGTATTATAATTTAGTTTAATACGGTAATGTAGACCAACTATTTTGTGTGACCATGGAACGGAGTCTGAAAATATTATGACCTTTTATCCGAAAACCCCAATCACTTCTAAACCAAGAATACCCCATTCAACTGAAATGTTAGAAAACGTCACGAAGTAAGACAAAGAAACCCGCAATAATCGAAAATGCAAATTCGCCCCCGTTATCTTTCCAATCAAATCGGGAAATCCGTGAAAACGAAAGAGACAAAACGGCCCCGTCCTCGCATATCAACCCTGCCGTCAAAAAGGGGGAGATATAAATCGCGAACGACTCCCGGGCGTCCTCAGGGATCTCCGCGGATTCAGATGTAATAAGTCCGACCGACGGGAAAATGTTTATTTTTCACCTCCTCCCACACCTCCCTGGAGGACACGTGCTCTCCCGCGGAACGGTCTCGAAATTAATAATGAGTAACGAGATTCTCGAACTGGCGGAGGCCGGCTGGATCTAGTTATATTTCGCGCCGTTATGTTTCCGGAACTGATTAGCAGAAAGGCGACGGAATGAAAGGCGTTAAATAAATCCCGAGGTTGGCGAGAGAATGCGGATTGTGCTCCGTTAATTTATTTTTTCGCCTGCGACGTTTATCAAGAAAGTGTTTGATGAAAGAAATAAGTCTGCGCTTTTGCACAAATAGGTACAGGATAATTAAAACAAGTATTTGAATATTTCCTCATTATATTATCCTGATACTCCTAGATCTTCTGCGAAGACCTCTCAGAAACTTGTTCAGCTGCTGCGAGTTAGGAGTTCAGTTGTCTTCTGGGTAGGCTTTGTAACTGCGATCTTGCGCCACTTAAGGTCATAGCACTGTTAATTTTCAGTTAAATAGTGGCCGAATTCCGTCTAACTAGAAAATTCCTTTCCCCCCTGAACAGGATTTGAACCCGCGACCTTTCGGTTACGAGCCATTGTCTCTGTACCTTGTCGTGTTGGGGGTGCTTGTCATGACTAAAATCCTAGTTTCATTATGAAATGGAGGATATGGTTATGATGCCTAGAGCAGAGACTCTCGATCCAACTTCCTTACTTTGTTTCTTTCTTGCATACCATTTCATCATGTTGTTCCACAAACGTCCATATCCCTCAGCAAGACTTGAGATCGCACGGGGTAGTTGTGGCTTTGATTGACGACGGAGTCACGCGACCCTGCCATCGATTAGAGTTTTGTAATCGATACACGGGCGAAGACGAAACCTTGCTGAATCTCAGCGTGTGCTTTCCAACCTTCGTCGCTTATCCGCTGAGGGATCTGAAATGGTCCGCTAGAGAAAAAAGGAAGACTACGACGTTTCGATCGGGGTGGGATCTCGGAAGACTCGCTCTGCTCGCCCCCAACTTTGGCCCCATCTTTAGATCCTTAAGCCCCCGCTCCGGGGTCCTGATTGGTCCACTGGAGGAAAAAGTGAGACTACGACGTTTCGACCGGGGTGGGATCTCGGAAGATTCGCTCTGCTCGACCCCAAATTTGGCCCCATCTTTAGATCCTTAAGCCCTCCTTCGGGATCGTGATTGATCCACTGGAGGAAAAAAGGAAACTACGACGTTTCGACCAGGGTGGGATCTCGGAAGACTCGCTCTGCTCGTCCCCAACTTCGGTCTCATGTTTAGATCCTCAAGCCAAACCTCTACGATGCTTCGGAGCCTGGCTTTTAGCAGTCGAACAGCAACAGCGGTCCTTCGGGGCAGGGATCCATGCTGTGAAGCTGTTATTTGTGTTGTTTCGATGCCTCGGTCTTTCGCAACCACCAATACAGACACTCTGCACATGCAGTTGAGTGCTGGGACCGACACAGCAATCAATTTGGAGGAGGGGTGACCTGTGCTGGTTCCCTCTTGGTTGTACTGGCGCAAGTTCTCTATTATTCTCCTTCAAAACTCCTTTCTTTCCCTTTCAGCTTATCGGGGGTCTGTTATACCACCAATAGAGACACTTTGCACATGCGTTTGAGTGCTCGGGTCGATACGGCGATCCCTTTGGAGAAACGGTGCCGTTTCTTCTTGGTTGTACTGGCGCAAGTTCTCTATTATCCTCCTTCAAAAATCCTTTCTTTCTCTTTCAGGTTATCGGGGGTCTGCTAGAGTATCAAAATTTGAGCAGAAACCCGGGACAGCAATGATAATAATGGTACTTTAACGTCGGTAAAGTGCTCTGCTCATATACCGACTTGTACGACTCAGAATATGAGCTAACAACACTCATTATTAAAATTACATTATTTTGCTACCAGAAAATTCTGAAGTTTTTACTGAACTCTCGAAGTATTACCCACATTTTCAGATAACTGAAACTTTAACAATTGCTCCAGAGTATTTATGCTTTTCGGTACAAAAAATGGTAACAAGTTTGTAAACTTGAGTGTTAATTCTGTATGAATTTTCGATTCGCACAGGTTCTTGAAGAATGCAGATAATTTATATAAAGAACGCAATAAGAGATTTTATAAAGTCAAAACTACTACAACATGACGAGAAATATTCTGACTTACTCTGGGTGTTTTTGGTCGAAGATTTCTGTAGTTGCACGTGCACGTGTTTGTCGCGTATTGCTTCCACTCTCACGTCTCTGATTATTGTCTGCGTCGGTTTGGTTGTTCCATTGTTACTGTTGCATTTTGCTTGGTTGATACCTACCCCACAGAATAGCTGTTGACAGTAGGGCTCTAATCTTCTTCTTGATACCGCAAGGTTTATAGAATAGACTCGAGTTTGCGTAGTCGAGACTTTTGCAGAATTCTACTCTGCTCTGCTGCAGCTTCTTAGCGTAGCATAAGGAGGACGCTACCACTTTCTGAATACTTAGCTCACCGTCCTCGCTCGGTTCAAGTAGAACGGAGTACAAGCGTTTGACAACCGAGTTTCGACGTGGAACAAGGTCACTGGCGTCATAAGCAGACTTGCCCACCACGCCTATCTGACGAGGTAATTAACTTTATTGATAGTAATCAAATGGCTATCAACGAAAGTCTTCCTGTCAGATACATTCATAATTAATGTTGAATAAGGTTTATTGCATGTATTCTGCAGACAGTATTCAAATATTTGTAGGGATGGTAGTTTGGCCTTTGGTGAGGTTTCTATGTCATGATGATGAATCAATGGTTCCATATTAGCCCTCTTGGTGTGCTTGTTGACAAATTTCTTGCTCAGTTCTTGTAGTCTTGACATTATTGGCTCTATTTTTGTTGATTCGTATAATAGTTAGTTTGGAATGTTATGCAACGAGTTTTTGGGGGTGTCTGATTTTGGTGATTTTTTTGTAGGAATCCAGTAAGCATAAATGTTACACTAACCATCCAGAAACGATTGTTGCCTTGAAACATGAAATCGAAGTTGCCATTCCTGAGATTGAGCTCCAAACCATCGACAGTATACTGAAAACTTGGGCTGATTGAATGGGATACTGTAGCCAGTCGTGACAATCATTTGAATGATATTGTTTTTCATTCATAAACTTAAAATCAAATTGAAGTAAGTAGCAACCGACTCATTCAGTAACTATATAAAAAGTCTGAAAAGGCAAGACAACACTTTCTGGAAACCAATCAAAAACAAAAGAAAACCTGTAACAACATCACTACCTATAAGAACACATCCTTCAGGCTCTTGGGCAAGAAGCGACAAAGAGAAAGCTGACCTATTCGCTGAACACCTTTCAAATGTCTTTACACCTCAAAATAATGATAGGGTACAAGAAGTGGACGAAGGTCTTAATGAACCAGCGCACATGGAACCATTGGACTCATTAACAATGAAGGAGATTATGGGAGTAATCAAGAACTTAAACCATAAAAAATCACCAGGAATGGATCTGGCAACTGCGATAATATTGAAGGAACTACCAAAAAGAGGATTAATAAATATACAACATATCTTCAACGCCATCATCAGAACAAACTACTCTACACTGAAAATTGCAAAAATTGTTATGATACCAAAACCTGGCAAAAATCATACAGATATGGCATCCTACCACCCAATAATCTTATTATCAACAATAGCAAAAAAACGTTAGCGCCTTATCCTCAATAGAATAGAGAAAGACTTAAAATACCAAAATTGGATTCCTAATCACCAGTTTGGGGGCCACCCAACAATGTCATCGCATAGTGAATGTGGTCAATAAATCTCTGGAAAATCAAAATACTGCACAGCTACCCTTCTAGACGTCAGCCAAGCCTTTGGCAAAGTATGGCATCCCGGATTATTTTACAAAGTGAAAAAACATCTTCTTTCATACTTTAAATTGATAAAGACCTACTTGCATCAATTGAAATTTTTTGTGAGGGTGCGCGTGAAAGCTTCTGACCGAAAAGGGATCCACTCAGGTGTACCACAAGGAAGCATATTAGGTACGTTCCTGTATTTACTATATACCAATGACTTGCCAACAACTCAGAAGACTACTGTTAGGACATTCGTTGACGACACAGTTATTTTTGCCACAGATACTGACCCAGCCGTGGCAAGTGATGATCTTCAGAAACACTTGAATTTGCTAGATGGTTGGATGAAAAAATGGAAAATAAAAGAAAATGAGTCCAAGTCCTCTCTATACATTTACGGTCCGAAGAGAAACCTGCCCTCCAGTCACCATGAATCAGGCCACAATTCCTAAAAGAAACCAGGTTAAATATCTGAGACTATATTTCGACAGCAAGCTCAATTGGAAACACCACATAAGCAGAAAACGGAGCCAACTAGATCTCAAGGCTAAAGAAATCAACGTTCAAAATGTCAACGTTCAAAATTTGCGCCAAAATCAAACTTTGAAAAAATATTCATAATGTTTTTATTTAGAGCCGATCAAAAATGCCAATAATTAAAACAAATTGTAGGAATAACTATGTTTTACTACCAATAAAAATATATATTACACATTTTCTTGCGACTCGAGTTTCGGGAAATGAACTATCCCATCATCAGACAACTGAAGACCTAATAGTGGTACAGAGGTATTTAAACAAAAGTGATGAATATTTTGAATATTTCAATAGATTCTAGATAACACCTAATAGTGGTACAGAGGTTTACAAGCGGAACGTGATAAAAAACCGGGTTTGAAAAGAGGGGCCTTCTAACAGATATCGGAATGTCGCCAATCGACAAAGAAGGTCGTTAAACAGATGGTACCCATTTAAATATCATTTTTACGTTACTTTGTTGTAGATCTCGAATATTTGGATTTACATAGCTCCAATGAGTCATTCATTATTTTAAATTATTTTTATTGTGAACGAATTTGAAAATTTCAATAATCAAGATTTTTTTCATTTGAATTTACATTTAAAATTTTTCTTAAGATTTTCTTTTGTCGAAACGAATTACTGTTTTCTGAAGAATGATTGGCAAAAGTTGAATTTTTGTTTACTTTTCATTAAATTCATTTTATGTTCGTTGCAAAAGGTTTTAAACATATGTTACTCTTTGAATATCTCAAATATTTTTGATTTACATAGCTCCGTACAGTCATTCATTATTTTTACATTATTGTTATTGTGAACTAATTTGAAATTTCAACAGATTCTAGATAATCGAGTTTCTTTCCTTTTGATTCTACATGTAAAATTTTAAGATTATCTATTGTGGGAAAGGAATGACCGTTTTCTAGACAATGAGTGGCAAAAGTAGAATTTTGTTCAGTTTTTATGAACCTCATTTTATGTTCGCTGAACCTCGTCTTGAAGGGACGTCCTGTTTTTCCTATATATTTATTACTGCACGTAGAACAAGATAACTCATAAACTCCTGATTTGTGTAAGTTTGGAGTAGGGTCCTTTGCGTTAAATAATACCGATGATAATTTGTTTTGCGTTTTGAAGGCAATATTGACATCTGATTTTGAAAAACTATCAGCCACTTTTTGACTTATGCTACCAAAGTACGATAGAGAAATGAATTTTTTATTTTCTTCAGTTTTTATGATGGGATAAATTTGGCTCATAGCTATTTTAGATAGTTTCTGTCGAATTAGATTATCTATTATATTGGGGTTGAAAACGTTGTTCGCGGCTATTGATTTTATGATTTCGACTTCAGCTTCGTGGTCATTTTTTGATAAGGGTAATGCGAAGGCTCTATGCATCATCGATTGATACGCTGATATTTTTTGTGAAATATTCAATTCAGTATCTGAAAAATGCAAATTTTAGCCCTTTATGTCTGAAACCATATTGGGAGTCATGAATTATGATTCTCAACATTTCATGATGCATGATTCAGACAAGTAATTTCCACAGAGCGTCAAAAATAAAAATGTCGAAAATCGCCCTATATTCGCAGAAAAACCTGCCATCTCGAAGCGTCCCAAGACATCAAGAACCCATCACAAGGTCCGAACGACGTACCGCATCATCGATTTTTCCATCAACGCGAAATTGGGACGTTGCAACGTTTCGCGGGCCGGTCATAAATCATTCCCGGCAAATCGTTTTTACCGATAACCCGTAAACAATATAAATTTAAAACGTCCGTATACGCAGCGAAACATAATTTCCAGCCGATACATTATTACCGAAACAATATTCGTCTGAGCGAACACGGGATAATAAAACGCCAGAATAGGATGGCCGTTGCCAGTCCTGGATACAGCCTATAAAATTGTCCCGAATTTGCCATCGACGGACTGGATTTAATTTGATCAAGTCGGCGTTGAACGGTTAACTGAATGTAATCCAGTTAGTTAGCTCGTTTGCGCGTTTGAATATTCCGAATATTACAGATTTGTATGATGGGATAATTATGCTCTGATGAAAAATGTGGCTGATTTTATATGAAGTGTCACACTTTAATGTCGCTGTTGAAATCCGGGTATTTTGAAATATGGACGTACAGATCCATCTAACGTACAGTCCAACAAGTATCAATTAGTACCCCTGGTCCATATTACCGTACTTCAACGCCAGGAGAGCTGATTTGCGTGTGTTAGTTTACTTGCCATTTATTAGGTTAGATTTAACAAAACACTTTTTAAATGCACTCACAGGTTATATTTATATTTATCAACTTACATCTTGAAGGTCAGAAATAGAGGGAGAGAGAGATTGATGTGATATCTCGTCTATCCTTTAACCATGAAAACATACATTCTGTGTTCTGATCACAGAACTCGTATTCTTTATCATTTCTACATATATCAGACCTGCCACTTTAATATAAAATTATTTGGGAATTTATATTCATATAGTTTTAATGAAATTAATTAACATTGTATTTGAATTTATGTACAAATGATTTTAGTTAATATAATTAATATTATATTTGCCTCTACACGTGCAGTTGCCGCGTAATGAAGTTTTTAATATCATTAATAAGGGAAATAAAAACACTTGGCTTAAGGTTCACTGTTCATTTCATTTCTGTTGACACATATGTTAAGGGTTTTTGACCCATTTTCAAAACTAAAGAGAACATAATTTAAAATCATATTTACAAAAGGGAAACAAGTGGAATATCTAGTAAGGAAAAAATTGGGTCAGTTTAATCTTTTACAGATAAGTTCAATGATGATAAATAATTTTCCAGTTGCTCATTATTTATTGGTAAATGTACTCTGTGTGCTAAAGAAATTTCTAAGCTTTAAAAGTCCATTCTTCTTCTTTTATTACCTTCGTGTGAGATCTTAGTTCTAGTGAAATCTATGAAATGATAATAATTGATACAATGTTCAAAAAAACCAGTTGTTATTTTATTATGCATTATATCGGGTGTTTTTTTTGAGTGATAGAAATTTAAATTGAAATAAAACACATTTAAATTAAGATTGAAGCCATTTTTTTTGTGTGAAAGATAATTTTTTGACATTAATGTTTTGAAAATAATTTCCGGCATATGTCCACCACGGCTAGCTCTGAGGAACTGCATTCGACCAGACCAAATTTAGACCACTTTTTCGAGTAATACAGGCCTTATTTCATCAATAATACGAGTTATGTAGGCTTCCAAAGCGTCCATTGTTTCTGATTTATCAGCATAAACCATTGCCTTGACATAACCCCAAAGAAAATAATCCAGTGGAATTATGTCGCTTGATCTTGGAGGCCAATGAATTGGACCATTCCTAAAAATAATCTTATCGCCAAATATTTCTTTCAATAAATCAATTGTTACGGTAGCAGCATAAAGTGTAGCATCATCTTGTTGAAACCAAAACGCTTCTGGATCGATACCATTCAAATTTTGAAACAAATAATCATTGATCATCGATCTGTAACGAGCACCATTCACTGTAACATTAGCTCCAGCATCGTTTTTAAAGAAATATGGACTGATGATGCCTCCAGAGTGTAAAGCACACCATACAGTGCATTTTTCAGGATGCAATGGAACCTGCAGAACTTCTTGAGGATTGTTTTCACTCCATATATGGCAATTTTGCTTGATTACATGGCCGTTCAACCAGAAATAAGCTTTATCACTAAACACAATTTTACGATAAAAAAGTGGATCAACTTCAAGCTGTTCTAGGGCCCAATCAGCAAACAAACGATGCTTATTATGGTCAAGTGACTTTAGTTCTTGAATCAGTTGGATCTTGTATGGGTGTAGACCAAGATCTTCACGCAAAATTTTCCATGTGGTGGATGCACAGAGTTCAACTTATTGTGTCGACGGTAAATGAAAGACAAATCTGAATGATTATTAACACTATGACTTACAGCAGCGATATTTTCTTCTGTACGTACAGTTCTTTGTCTTGCTGTTGTTGCATCGAGTAGAGAAAATGTTGTCCGAAATCTATCGACAGTTCGACGAATAAGCTGCTCTGATGGACGATTATATAAATCATAAATTTCACGAAGTGCTCTATAAGTTTGGCGAATAGAACACAGATTTTGAAAATAAATTCCAACAATTTGTAAACTTTGTTACGGCGTGAGTCTTTCCATCATAATTTGTCAATGCTTACTGAACAGAAATGTCAGAACAACATGGCTTCTACCTTCTGTCAAATCAGAGTTATCCGTATCGAAAATTCTTTTACTCTAAAAAAACACCCGATATTTTATTGTGTTCTTCTACCCTTATATTTATAGATCGTCCTGACCTATATAAGGTGTAGATACAGCTCACAGAAAAACTAAAATTTTGAAAATTCCACCTATCGCTAAACTTGCTTCATTCGGTGTTGTGAATATATTTCCTCTCATACCTAATTCAGAAATTGAAAATGAAGATAAAAATTTGTTACACAATTTGTTGCAAAATAACTTTGTCGTGTCTGACGGCGTATTGCGGCCGTTTTTCTCGCAATGTTTACCTCAAACGCATCAATTTTCGTCAGTAGACATCTCCTGTGATCCTTTCGTTTGATTGTAGCAGCTCATGATACACCACACTCAGCTGGTCCCACCAAATACACACTATGATCTTCTCGCAATGAATATTCCGCTTAACAGTTGATGATGAGGTATACGTTGACGTTTTGGATTATCCTAATGGACCCATTTTTCATCGTCAGTCACAATTCCATTTAAAAACCATTTTCAAATGGCTGGTTGAGTGACTCCAAGTCGAGTCCCTCTTGCGTTTGTGATGGATATTCATTAAGTCTTGCCTCCAATTCTTTAGCCTTAAATTTTGATGGAGCTCCGGGTCTTTCAAAACAAAATTGCCACTTTTAAATCGAGTAATCACTTCTGCCATGTTCGTTCAGCTAGAGCTTGGTCACCATAAACATCCAGTAAAATACGATGACTTTTGGCAGCCTTATATTGAAGTAATGAGATAAAACACGCCTTAAATACACATTATTCGCTACGAAAGTTGACATTTTCAGAGCACACAGGAACTATGTTGTTCACACTTCAGCCAAATGACAGATACTGGAAAGAACATTTCAAAATAAAGGTGTTGCCAGATGAAACAATGGAATTACGAACTTATTTCTACTCCAAATAAAAAATTCTCACGAATACTCTAGTAATTCCGTGGTAGAAACAAAAATTTTTCCGATTCCCGCTTCAAATCGATATTCGTTAATTTCCTTTCTGGTACTGTTACATATTTTCCCTCGGGTAGTCGAGGAACAATTGCACTAATCACCTCCGCACACTGTTTCCAATCGACACGACAGAAATTTACGGCTAAAACTACGCACTCGAGGGCCGCCCCAATCACCGGGAGATGGCAAGGATGACGTTGATGTTTTCGACGTTTTCCCCTTCTCGAAGTTTTCCAGGTTGGCTTTTCGTATTCCGGCCTCTCGTTTCTTGTTAATTTGGAGGTTAGAACACGATTCTATTAGGTCGTTCCCACCGAGTCAGGTAGCTGTCGTAATTAGGGCCGGAGGCTGGATCTGAGGAATTTCGCAGGCGGGAATGTTAGAAAAACTATCGAGCTTAGCGTTGATCATAGACGAAACTGATGGAATTGCATTAAAATTGACATTGAAACCATAAATGTGAGTAATCACAGTCACAATGGAAAAAGACGATGTGCCCCACGTTGGGCGCTAGTGAATGCTAATCACAATTAGATCCTTAACGTCCGAAATAAGATTCCAGCAGAAAAACATACTCTCACTGAGAACTTAATAATATTAACATTTTTTGAGATCTCTTCTTTCAGTTGAGAAGGAGAGGAAATCAATTGTTTGAAGTGCTGAAGCGATGTGGTTAAAAAGTATTCTGTTTTGATAGCTTCTATATTTGGACCATGGAGGGTGAATTATATTAGCCATGAATGAAATAGGGCAAGTCGTTAAGGTGCGGAAATTCACTTTCTGAGTTTTTTAAACGGATTTCAGTTACTTAACTCAAATATATTATTATATATTTCCGAACGGAGTGAGTTATTTATTCTTCTCATATACTGCGGAGCGAAGTTGAAAAATCAGTTATGAATAGGTAGAGAAAGTTAGAGGAAAGAAAGTTAAATTCAACTCGAAATGTGATTTAATATAAAAAAAATTGTGTGGCCCATGTTAGGCGCTCAGTCAACTTCGAAAATTCAGAATAATATAACCATTCAATGTCGAGGAATCGTATATGTATTCTAAATTAAACTAGAGATCAGCTTGTTCTAATGGCAAACTCATTATGTTTTTCGTTACAGAAAAAATGACAGTGACTACATCGAATCACACACAACTTTGACCAACTATGGAAGACAAGAAGAAAGAGTACTCAGCTTTAACCATAGATCGAGCAGCGTTCTTACTCTTGAGGGTCAAGAAGGCCTTCAAGAAGAAGAAATTACAGAGGAAGGAGCGAGAGAGAAAGTAAGTTGATTGTTTTTACCAATTGGAATAAAGTCTTACCATATCACAGTGGAATTAAACTATATTAACTTAAATCAAGTAACCAGGAAAGTTCGTGCAATTCTTGGATACTACAATGTGTTATGAATATTTTTAGGTTAGATGATGGATAACACGTCTTTAGGTTATTTATATGAAGAAAACATTTCAGAGATCAAATTTTATATTTGTCCGTGTTTCGACCCATATCTTGAGGTAATATGAATCAAGTCTTTAGCATACATTTAAGAATATATTCTTCAAAGAATATTTCAAGTGATAATTGTGCCATTGTGGATTTAAATCACCATGTTTTCATTTGAATATTAAAATGATTTCCTCGTTTCGTTATACAGTTCCTGTTTCAGAAATAAGATTCTGTCAAATTGATTTTATTTCACGAGAAATTTAAAATATCTTACATTGTCTGGGAAAGAAGAGGTCCTTGAAAGGGACCGAATTCCTAGTACCCTTAACTGAATAAATTATTTTCCTAACAGCAACTTTTTCTGCTGAGATTTAAGATCTTAATTGTTATCCTTACGCCACCTTTTCATACCGTCTTTCGTCCTTCTTTTTAAAGCTGCACCTGATCGATAATTCACTCGCAGATTTGCAGTAGCTGGAGGCATCGAAAAGAAACGGATGGAGGATGGAGAGCCTCTTCAAAAAGGATCCAAATCGAATTTGACGTTGACGCGCTTTGTGAGGCAGGTTCGCTTTGATTCGAAATGGAAGCATTTTCAGTAAATAAATAATGAGATAATTTGGTTATTACGCCTTTTTAACGTACACTTCTCCGTTCCTGCCTTTGAGTGTAAGAGAGCTGAAATTTTTCGATTATCGGGGGATGAAAATGGCGTGGTAGTTTCGGATTTTATAGGTTATGAGCTCGTAGATCACATCCTTGATCTTTGAGGATCCGATGAAGGAGCGTTGAATATGCACTAAAATCAATATCTTCAGTTTTTGGAAAAGAGATGAGATAATTGTTGTGTCTCAAAATGAAATGACGAGCATAATTTGAAATTCTAACTTATAACTTAACAAAGCAATTACTTTCTGTGTTTCCCTTTCGCTTTAAGAGGAGTTGTAGCTTATTTCATCTCAAATTTCATAGTGATATATTTCCATCAATAATAATGAAACTCTTTGATTTTCAGAAAAACTTAGCAATGTCTAAAAATAAATCAAAATGATAGAAGTATTCAAATAACTTTAAATTATATCTGGAAACTTCTACTATACATTCTGTCAAGAAAGTACCGGGAATTATCGATATAAATCTGGCGGGGCAATGAGGCAGGTAAAAATTTTTTTCCTAGGTTGGTACCACTGCCCTTAATTACTATGCCAAGCTTGAGCGGGATCTGTCAACTAGTGTGTTTGCAACAGCTGATTAAGCCAGTCGATGTCAGAGTGCGTGCCGATTTTTACTATGGGTGATTACGTTGAGCAAAGAATTTGTTTAAAGTTTTGTGTTGCAAATGAATTTTCGTGTGCCGATGCATTGAAAATGTTGCAAAAGGCCTTTGGTGATAATGCTCTATCGAAAACTCGTGCATATCAGTGGTACAGAGCCTTCAAGGACTTGCCTCGTTCCGGACGCCCATCGACGGCTTCGATCGAAGATAACGTCGATAAAATTAAGGAAAGGGTGCTGGAAAACCGTCGTACCAGCTTGAGAGAGATAGCACATGATCTTAAGATATCCCACGAGTCCGCACGTACGATTTTGATTGATATTTTGGGCATGAGAAAGGTGGCCGCACGACTCGTACCGAAAGACCTGAATTTTCTTCAAAAACGTCATCGCGAACAAGTTACTTCAGACATGCTGGATCGCTGTAATTCCGATTCTACATTCATGGAACGCATTATAACTGGTGATGAGACCTGTGTCTACGAGTACGATATGCAAACAAGCCAGCAATCATCGGAATGGGTGGCAAAAAATAAGCCGAAACCGAAAAAACCACGCCAAAGCCGCTCGAAAATGAAGGTGATGCTCATTGTTTTCTTCGATATCCGTGGCGTGGTGCACTACGAATTCGTTCCAGAGGGTCAGACGGTAAACAAGGAGTATTACCTAGGCGTTATGAAACGTTTGCGTGAGCGTATCCGTAAGAAGCGGCCAAATTTGTGGGCGAACAACTCATGGATTTTGCATGACGATAACGCGCCTTCTCACCGAGCTACGATTGTGACTGACTTTCTCGCCAAAAACTCAACAAACGTGCTTCAGCAACCACCCTGTTCGCCGGATTTGGCTCCCTGTGACTTTTTCCTCTTCCCAAAACTAAAATTGCCCCTTCGTGGCACCCGTTTTGAGTCGATTAAAGCCATAAAACAAAATGCGGCGCGAGAGCTAAAGTCCATCCCGGAAAGCGCCTATAAAAAATGTTTCGATAATTGGAAGTGCCGTGCTCGTCCAAATAAATAATTTCCCCAAAAACCGCTTGTATAAAATATTCAAGAGGACAAAATTTAAAAAAACTGTTAAGTTCAATTTGAAATCTTCAGGTTTCAGGAAATTTCGAGTCCAGTCCTGTTCTTAAGACTTCAAACCATAAAGATGTTATCTGTATGCTTTAAATGATTGCTATTGTGATTGAATATATCATATCAAATGTCAGTTCATTATAAACAATCCTGTGATATTGTAATTTTATCTAAAGACGATACGTATTAAAATATTGAATATTTGTAGAGTTCAAGTTCAAGAGTTCAAAGATATCCGTTGTGAAATCTTCGATATAGAGTTTAGCGGGCACAGAGATGAATGATTATACGATTCTCACCAAATTTTGCACGAATATGTTGTGATTATTCTCCTTTCACCATAAGTTCCAACTTTAAGATCGATCGGATCTCTGGCTCTTTCAGTTCAAAAGTGAGTGAGATTATTTACAGACGGACCGGTCGGACAAAGTTAAGTTTGATTTCGAATTCTTCATCCCACCTCAGTTAGTGTAGAAACTTTTCTGCTCAAAACTCTAATAAAATAGAAAGGTCTTTTACTTGATAGAAGAAATATAACAAAATTGAATATTAAAACAAATTGAAATATGTTTATCTTCTACAATTTTAATTTCAAAAAAATTTTTATTCAAAAAACTTTTAGAATTGAATTTTTGTCTACAACAAGCACCGCTTACATTTAATAGACGTATATAATCAAAACTCAATATATAATGTCAAATGGAATAAATAACACAACAGATATACGAAAGTAATTAAAATTAATAAAGTAATATTTAAAGGAGACAAAATTTTGTTTTTGGTCTTACCTTTAAGAACACCAATTGCCTTTTAAAAACATGAACACACTTAAAGGACTTCTCAAAGAATATAATTTATTTGAAATATTTAAATATTCGAATAAGTTATTTCAAAAATCTCTAAAAAATGTGTACTATATCTTCAAAAAACAAATATAATTCTAGACAATCCCGTCTTCAGTCCTCATTTAATATTCTAAATATCAAAATCAAAAAACTAACCTATATCTCTCCACGTGTTAAAAGACTAAAGCTTCGAAATACAGATCAACTATATAATTCAAGATTGATCTATGTTCTAACAAAATCAAAGAACAGTGTGAGTTATTTTAAGGTTTATTTAAATTCATTGACATTCCATAATGAGATTTATTTAAGCCAAATATAATAATATATTATATATAAAATAAAATAGAAAGGCCTTTTACTTGATAGAAGAAATATAACAAAATTGAATATTAAAACAAATTGAAATATGTTTTGTTATGTTTCTTCTATCAGGTAAAAGGCCTTTCTATTTTATTTTATATATAATATATAATTATATTTTGGCTTCAATAAATCTCATTATGGAATGTCAATGAATTTAAATAAACCTTGAAATAACTCACACTGTTCCTTGACAATGTTAGAACATAGATCAATCTCGAATTATATAGTTGATCTGTATTTCGATTTAGTCTTTTAACACGTGGAGAGATATAGGTTCGTTTTTTGACCTTGATATTTGGAATATTAAATGAGGACTGAAGACGGGATTGTCTAGAATTATATTTGTTTTTTGAAGATATAGTACACATTTTTTAGAGATTTTTGGAATAACTTATTCGAATATTTAAATATATTAAATATTTCAAATAAATTATATTCTTTGAGTAGTCCTTTAAGTGTGTTCATGTTTTTAAAAGGCAATTGGTGTTCTTAAAGGTAAGACCAGAAACAAAATTTTGTCTCCTTTAAATATTTATTTATTAATTTTAATTACTTTCGTATATCTGTTGGGTTATTTATTCCATTTGACATTATATATTGAGTTTTGATTATATACGTCTATTAAATGTAAGCGGTGCTTGTTGTAGACAAAAATTATATCTAAAAGTTTTTTGAATAAAAATTTTTTTGAAATTAAAATTGTAGATGATAAACATAGGTATTTCAATTTGTTTTAATGTTCAATTTTTTCAAAACTCTAAAATTAGAGGCATTTGGGCAAAACGATTGATGGGTGGTGGATGAAACATAGGTAACATTTAACAGGTTTATTCGATGCCCACATGGTTCACCATATAATGTCACTCCTCTTTTTGAATGTAAAATCGATGTTGTACACTCTGACAGAAACGCCTTATTTTGATTGACACTACACTTGGGTAATTTCTGGCTTGAATTAGTCGTCAATGTTGCATGAAGCTAAAACAGCCACACTTGAATAATTTCTCCATAGACCTACTCAGAATATACTCTCAGCTTGAAGCACAATTCGGAATATGCTTATAGTGAGAATCAACACGTGTTGTTACAATACAAACTAGAGAGATATTAGACGGGGTGCGAAAAGAAGAGAAGAGTTTGGTTTTTTCAAGAATGAGGTTAGAACTTCGACCACAGAGCTTTCACCAGCATAGAGTATTTATATGTTTTTGTCCGTAATAGTAAAGCAAATATTTAAATCATAACAATTATAGCTTGTCTATAATTCCCCAACAGCGATAGAACGTTATTTATTAAACCAAACGTACAAAAATCCATTTCGTCTTAAGATGAACTTGATGCTTCCACTCAAACGACAACTAAATCTAAATATTTAATAGTTTTCTTGAAGAAACTGTGTACAAATTTCTCTTTGATGCTAGCAGAGTAATCTGTTCGCAATATTTGTAACTCATATGGATCAAAGAAACACTTAAGAACCTCTCTTATTCAGAGCTGTCGGCCGAAAATCCTAAAATGTAAAAAGAATTGGAGAATCCCAAACCCACTCCAAGTTCTCACATTCGATCGTTTCAGTGCCAAAAACACTACCCCTGACCTTTTCGTCGTCCGCAAAATTGTTACCTGGAAACATTCCAGGAAACTCAACTCACATCCGGAAAATACCCGGTTTTTCTTTCTCTATGAGACCGTAACGGATTTCCGGTTAATCTTCGAGGGTTGTGATGGATCTAGTGAGCCGAAATGCCGGGCGGGCAGAGAACCGAATAAAAACAAATCAATTGTTGGAGATTTTCACGTGGGAGCTTGTTTTTTTTGCGAGGTAATTTCTGATACGTTAAGTTTTTGCGCGTTCGAGGTGGAGTAAAAGTTCAGGAAAGGATGAGTCGTGAGTCCACCTCGTAGGACCAGAAAAATTTCGTACTTCTAGATACAAAGACCGGATAGTTTTAAAAAATCTCGAATGAAAAATATACAAGTTCTACTTCATTACTTCAATATGAAGGAAAAGATTTCCGAAAATCTTCTTAGTTTAGTGGATTTTTATGGTGATCATGCTCTAACTGAACGAACGTGTCAGAAGATTTGAAGGTGGCAATTTTGATTTGGAAGACTAAGAACGACACGGACCGTCAGGATGAAGAATTGAAGGTAAGGCTCGATGAAGATCCATCACAAAGACAAAAGGAACTCGCGAAAACACTTGGATTTACTCAACCAGCCATTTGTCATCGTTTAAAGCAATGGGAATGATCCGAAAGGCAGGAAAATGGGTGACTGAAGCCAAGAGACGTCGAATGTCGTTCTTTCACTTGTGAAAAACTCCTTCAATGGTGAAAAATAAAGGAGTTTTTGCACCAAATTGGGACTGGCGACGAAAAAAGGGTCCATTATGATAATCCAAAAAGGTTACCTATAGATACCCAGATAAGCCGAATTTTCATGGCGATAATATCATACTGTATATTTAGTGGGACCAGCTTGTCACATACAGTTTTAGAGTTTTGGGTATCATGGGCCAGCTAGTTATAAATGGGCGCCACCTTCTTTAAGCAGGATGTCAAGATAATATACCTTCTAAGCTCAGGGTGTGAGAGATTTATAAATTAAAGAAGGAAATATAGCGATTACGTGTTTCCAATTTTTTCAGGAAACATTATGACAGTAAAAGGAGATGACCTTCTGATTAATCCAAGAATATCTACTTTATACGCCCAATATAACTGCAAGAACCTAAATCAAAGGCACCAATAATTTCTCATCCGAATAAGCTGAGAAATTAATCGATACTATATTCTTCGAAAGAGAATCCGGCAATCCAACTTTTAACTACTTCAATTCCACTATATTATTAATCAATAAAATTCAACTAAGATGTTCAAAAATGGACGTCGACATCGTCGGTAAGGAAAACATAATTACGCAGTAACTTCACGTAAAGAGGCGCTCCTGGCGTGGAAGTACGGAACTATATGGACTAGGGATACTTGTAAAGTATGATAAGTTGGGTGTAGTGTGTTAAGAGCTGCTACAATCGAACGAAAGAATTGCAGGGGAGCTCTACCGACGAGAATCCATATATTTGAGCCGAGCATTGCGAAAAAAACTACCGCATTTTGTCGGTAGACAAAACAAAGTTATGACAATGTACGGCCACATGTTACGTGGTCCGTTAAAACGTACTTAGAAACGCTCGAATGGGAAGTTCTACGGCATCCAGCGTACAGCCAAAAATATTGCATTTTTCGATCGATGCAACATAACTTGGCTGACTAGTACCCCTCCAATTACGATGAAGTCAAAAAATGGATCAATGCATGGATACCGACCAAAGAGCGAGCACTTTTATCGCGATGGAATCTGTCAATTGCCAGAAAGATGGGAAGAAATAGAGGTAACGAGGTAACGAGGTAACGAGGTAACGTCAATACTTTGAACATTGAGTGTACATTCTGTCAAGAAAGTACCGGGAATTATCGATTTAAATCTGGCGGGGCAATGAGGCAGGTGAAATTTTTTTTTCCTAGGTTGGTACCACTGTCCTTAATTACTATGCCAAGCTTGAGCGGGATCTATCAACTAGTGTGTTTGCAACAGCTGATTAAGTCAGTCGATGTCAGAGTTCGTGCCGATTTTTACTATGGGTGATTACGTTGAGCAAAGAATTTGTTTAAAGTTTTGTGTTGCAAATGAATTTTCGTGTGCCGATGCATTGAAAATGTTGCAAAAGGCCTTTGGTGATAATGCTCTATCGAAAACTCGTGCATATCAGTGGTACAGAGCCTTCAAGGACGGTCGTGAAGTGGTCGCCCATCGACGGCTTCGATCGAAGATAACGTCGATAAAATTAAGGAAAGGGTGCTGGAAAACCGTCGTACCAGCTTGAGAGAGATAGCACATGATCTTAAGATATCCCACGAGTCCGCACGTACGATTTTGATTGATATTTTGGGCATGAGAAAGGTGGCCGCACGACTCGTACCGAAAGACCTGAATTTTCTTCAAAAACGTCATCGCGAACAGGTTGCTTCAGACATGCTGGATCGCTGTAATTCCGATTCTACATTCATGGACCGCATTATAACTGGTGATGAGACCTGAGTCTACGAGTGCGATATGCAAACAAGCCAGCAATCATCGGAATGGGTGGCAAAAAATGAGCCTAAACCGAAAAAACCACGCCAAAGCCGCTCGAAAATGAAGGTGATGCTCATTGTTTTCTTCGATATCCGTGGCGTGGTGCACTACGAATTCGTTCTAGAGGGTCAGACGGTAAACAAGGAGTATTACCTAGGCTTTATGAAACGTTTGCGTGAGCGTATCCGTTAGAAGCGGCCAAATTTGTGGACGAACAACTCATGGATTTTGCATGTTGATAGCGCGCCTTCTCACCGAGCTACGATTGTGACTGACTTTCTCGCCAAAAACTCAACAAACGTGCTTCAGCAACCACCGTATTCGCCGGATTTGGCTGTCTGCGATTTTTTCCTCTTCCCAAAACTAAAATTGCCCCTTCGTGGCACCCGTTTTGAGTCGATTGAAGCGATAAAACAAAATTCGGCGCGAGAGCTAAAGTCCATCCCGGAAAGCGCCTATAAAAATGTTTCGATAATTGGAAGTGCCGTTGGCATATATGTATTGGAGCAAATGGAGCCTATTTTGAAGGCGACCCAATAAATTTTGACGATTAAATGTAAAAATGTTGTTTCAATCGAAAATTCCCGGTACTTTCTTGACAGAGTAGTATAACCAATTTTTTACAATAAAGCTGACATTTTCGAAAAACTTATTTATACTCCTGATAAAACCTGAATTTGTATTCACCCTCCCAAATCTCTGAAGCTGCCCCAGAGAGTAATATGTGCCGGGTGTTAAAATTAATCCAGGTTAACCGTTAATTAAACAACGGCCGCTGTAGGTCATCTGAACAGCGTCACAACATACGTCACCCCACAATTACTGTAGCCGGCAAAATTTATGACACAATCTACAAGCTACAGCCTGCGGGTATTGTCACGTTCGGGCATGTTGAGTACGAACGAGAAATTGACGAATTTTTCCCGTTTGTAGTGGGAAAATTCCACGAGCGTGTGAAGAAGGGATTGCCGGCATACTTGGTGTGATTGTCCCGCTTTGTGTGCGCGTAAAGCTTTGATTTACGCCCGTAGGAATTCAGGGGGAGGAACTATTTCCGATTGCGAGAAGGATGGAATTTTCCAATTATTTCACAGCGTCTCTAAATGATTTGGGATCAACCAGTTGATCAGATTCGATGGCAAACAAACCTAATTAATCTTTCGAGTATAAATCTGAAGTAAAAATAGAGCGCCTTATTCCATTTGGAGTACAAATTAATTCGGTCTATTTTACAAAGATAGCCTTGAAAACATTTAATTTTGAATTAATAGGCAGAGGAAAAAATGCATTATTTTCACGTGAACTTCAAGACTTTATTTAACATTTCCGATTTGAGTCACATATGTACTGTTTTGTTCTATAATTTACAATTTTAAAAGTAGCTACATAAAGCCTCTCTCATAGAAGTCTTGGTCCTTATTGGCGAAAAACTCTAGTAATCTTCTCTTGATGCCAATATCTTAAAACACTAATGAAATAATGGGAGTAAAAGATGGTAATCGCTTGGTGCCAGGTTCGGACTATACGGTGGATACATTATAACTTCCCAACCAAGCTACTGGAGTTTCGTGTGCGTCACTACATACGTGTGTAGCCTGGCGATGTCCTGATGGAACATAACACCTCTTCTGTTGGTCAATTCTGGCCATTTCTGGTCAATTTCTAGCTTTAAACGGTCGAGTTGTTGACAGTAGAGATGAGAATTTAGAGTTTAGGCAAATATAAGGAACTTAAATTGAATGATTCCTGTTCAGTCCCATCCAAATGTACGGTAGAACCTTCCTGGTTTGGCCACCATTTGAGCTGCTTCACCATGCTCCTTTCGCACAATATTGTCGTATGTGATCCATTTCTCATCCTCACTCACTATCTGTTTAAGGAATGAGTGGATTTAATTCCGTTTGGCCAAGGTTTCGCAGATGGAAATTCGAACCATCATGTTATTTGGTGTTAATCGCTGTAACCTCTAAACATCGAGATTCGTTTTGAATACAACTTTGCGCAAATTATTATGATCACTTTTATGGTCGATCTTTAGCTTCTGGGAGATGCTACGATTATTTAAATTTCGATTATTTCTGTGATTTCATCGACATATTCGACAACAAGCCTGCCTGTGCTAATTGCATCTTTAACATCAAAAGAACCTGAAGGAAATCGACGAAACGGAAATTGCACGAATGACAAAGGTGCTAGCTTGAAATAACCACACTTCAAAGTGAACACTTCAGATGGCCCAGCCGTATTTCATGGTTCTATCTTCAGAAAGTTCTGACATTTAAAATTAAACATCATAACAATATAACTTAAATGTAGTATGCGGTTGGCTCTAGACGAAACGTTATAACAATTTTATTCAAAATAATTCACACAGTTTTAACGTTTCACAATTTATTCAGAATCCTGACACGTGTTTCTATTTCTATTCTTCTTCTATTCGAACTGATGAAGTCAAAACAATGTTAAAAACTTCGATCAATAGCAGTCATCTATCATAAAATAATAGAGAAAATCTTTTCGAAACTTTAGGAATGTATTTAGAACAGAATTGATTTAAATTCAACAATAAATTTTTGAAGCAAATCAATGGCTGACTAATGAGAAGTTCAATAAGTTCACGATTAGCTGAATTATCTATGTCTCACTTTGAAAAATTATTATTCCCTAACACTAAAAATGAGAAGTTGGTAAAACTTGTTCACTTTTGGGCTAGATATGTATCAGGTGTTTTTTCTAGAGTGATAGAACTTTCGATAGGGATAAATATGATTTGACAGAAGGTAGAAGCCATGTTGCTTTGACATTTCTGTTCAGGAAGCATTGACAAATTATCATGGAAAGACTCACGTCGCAACAACGTTTACAAACTTTTGAAATTTATTTTCAAAATCAGTGTTCTATTCGCCAAATTTATAGAGCACTTCGTGAAATTTATTTATTTTACATAATCGTCCACCAAAGCAGCTTATTCGTCGAACTATCGATAGATTTCGGACATTTTCTCTACTCGATGCAACAACAACAAGACAAAGAACTGTACGTACAGAAGAAAATATCTCTGTTGTAAATCATAGTGTTAATGATGATCCAGATTTGTCTATTCGTTGACGTTCACAACAAGTTGGACTCTGTGCATCCACGGAAAATTTTGCGTAAAGATCTTGGTCTACACCCATACAAGATCCAACAGGTTCAAGAACTAAAGACACTTGACCATAATGAGCGTCGTTTGTTTGCCGATTGTGTCCTAGAACAGCTTGAAGTTGATTCACTTTTTTATCGTAAAATTGTGTTTAGTGATGAAGCTCATGTCTGGTTGAACGGCTATGTATACAAGTAAAATTGCTCTATATGGAGTGAAAACAATCCTCAAGAAGTTCTGCAGGTTCCATTGCATTCTGAAAAATGTATGGTGTGTTTTACACGCTGGAGGCATCATCGGTCCCTATTTCTTTAAAACCGATGCTGGAGCTAATGTTACAGTGAATGGTGCTCGTTACAGATCGATGGTCAATCATTATTTGTTTCAAAACTTGAATGTTATCGACCCAGAAGTGTTTTGGTTCCAACAAAATGGTGCTACACCTCATGCTGCTACCGTAACAATTGATTTATTGAAAAAATGATTTGGCCATAACATTATTTCGAGAAATATTCCAATTAATTGGCCTCCAAGATCATGCAACATAACTCCACTGGATTATTTTCTTTTGAATTATGTCAAGTTATTGTTTTATGCTTATAAACCAGAAACAATAGACGCTTTGGAATCCAACATAACTCGTGTTATTGATTAAGTAAGGCCTGAATTACTCGAAAAAGTGGTTTAAAATTGGTATGGCCGAACGCGGTTCCTCAAAGCTAGTCGTGGTGGACATATGCCGGAAATTATTTTCAAAACATAAATGTCATAAAGTTTTCTTTCAAATAAAAAAAATTATGGCTTCGATCTTGATTGAAATGTGTGTTATTTCAATTTAAAGTTCTATCACTCTAAAAAAACACCGATACCTACGGTATTCTGTTCGAGCGGTGTTCTGGAACAAAAAAAAAACGGATTTTACTTCCGAATCCATTCAAATTAAAATGGAACTGAATCACGATTATAATAACATACGAGTAGTTGCATACAGAAAGGTTTACACGAATGAAAAATCAACATTTGCTGCGTTCCAAACGTTTATCCGTTACGGTTTTTCGACGAAACGAACAATTGAAGTGATCAGGACCGATGAAAAACTTCCTGTGCGTAAACAACAGAATATCGAGTTTCCGGTCGATGAACTGGAAAATTAGGTTGCTGAACTGAGTCTGCAGGGTTCCACTTGGGGATGAAAACGATGGTAGAAAGGCGAAAAAGCTGATTCCCCTAATGAAGGATGTTCGCCTTCGGCCATCAATCAAAATTTACGCGATTTTATTCCGTAATATCGATTTCAGTACGAAGGCACTCGATCCGAGAGTTTTTGGAGCTATTTGAGATGCTGTGAAGCAACTACGGATCGATTTGTCCAAATATGCACAATTGTAATTATTTAGAATATATTTTTAATTCTTAAATTAGAAAATTATAACTAAATATTCATCTTATTTACTTATACAACCAACATTCAACTGTAAACACTTGACTAAACGTCGAGGTACACCCGAACATATCTGGAGGTCTCTCAAATTTCCCTTGATCAACGTAAATATTCTATTCTAGAAATTGATAAGATAGATAATGGAGTCTCGCCTACTCTCAAGGAAAAAATAAACTCTTCCATCGTGAACACTTTCAGAGGAACTACGCTTTTTCGGTTTACACCCTATATACCCTTATCCTGGATACACCCCGCATAAATTCTTTTAATTTGACACCGAATAAACACTCAGTTAAGGCGTGGCGTTAAATTCGCCACTTTCAGCTTGATTTAAAGCCTGTTTCTCGAGAGGGAAAAACGACAGCTTCTCACTTGCCCGAAAAAAAAAAATGTTTGTCTGTAAATTAGGCTATAGCGTGAAACCCCTAAATTTCATATATCAGTGTCGATTTCCACCCCTGGGGAGATACGTTGACCCATGTCCGGGGATACATAAATCCGGTAAATGTGTGGGTTGTTGAAATGGCGCAGTCGGGTCAAAAATACAAACAACGGCACTTATATAGAGCCATTTGTTTCTGTTAGGTTGGCAAGCATGAAATCAACAACATCTGGTGCTTTAATTTTGATTGATTTGTGGAAACTTTTCAAAAGTGAAATACATTGTATACAAAGTGCCCAAATTTTACAAGATGATCCTACAGGCAATTCGCAAAGTAAAAGTGTCTAAACAGTATGGTTCACTCTTTCGATGTAAAGTTATTCAAGATTCTATTTTGTAACGTTTCATACTTTTTTCACTAAAAACATTGCATAACTTGAAAACTATCATCCTAATCATAATTACACCGTTGGAAAGTGCGGAATGTTCTCCTTAGGCTAGGGTGGTTTCAAGGACAATTTTATAAAATACTTATTTATTATAGGGTGGTTAAGGAAACATTTTCATTTCCAAGTTTGGAAGATCAAATGTTTGATTTATTGAAAGGCATGCCTCTGAACCAAATGGACAGCTGTCAAGCACACAATAGTAGAATGAAATAGAAAGGCCTTTTACTTGATAGAAGAAATATAACAAAATTGAATATTAAAACAAATTGAAATATATCTTCTACAATTTAAATAATTTGAAATAAGGTTATTCTGATTTTCACAAATTTTTATTGTTAAACTCACAACAATTGTTTCGCTATCACAGTAGCATCATCAGGTGAGATCACATTTTGAAATTGTGAGTTTAACAATAAAAATTTGTGAAAATCAGAATAACCTTATTTCAAATTATTTAATATGGATTTTCACCAAGTAAGGACTGATACAATTCAATATTATCTTCTACAATTTTAATTTCAAAAAAATTTTTATTCAAAAAACTTCTAGAATTGAATTAATGTCTACAATAAGCACCGCTTATATTTAATAGACGTATATAATCAAAACTCAATATACAATGTCAAATGGAATATATAACCCAACAGATATACGAAAGTAATTAAAATTAATAAATAAATATTTAAAGGAGACAAAATTTTGTTTCTGGTCTTACCTTTAAGAACACCAATTGCCTTTTAAAAACATGAACACACTTACAGGACTTCTCAAAGAATATAATTTATTTGAAATATTTAATATATTTAAATATTTGAATAAGTTATTTCAAAAATCTCTAAACAATGTGTACTATATCTTCAAAAAACAAATATAATTCTAGACAATCCCGTCTTCAGTCCCCATTTAATATTCCAAATATCAAAATCAAAAAAGTAACCTATATCTCTCCACGTGTTAAAAGACTAAAGCTTCGAAATACAGATCAACTATATAATTCAAGATTGATCTATGTTCTAACAAAGTCAAAGAACAGTGTGAGTTATTTTAAGGTTTATTTAAATTCATTGACATTCCATAATGAGATTTATTGAAGCCAAAATATAATTATATATTATATATAAAATAAAATAGAAAGGCCTTTTACTTGATAGAAGAAATATAACAAAATTGAATATTAAAACGAATTGAAATATGTTTATCTTCAACAATTTTAATTTCAAAAAAAATTTTTATTCAAAAAACTTTTAGAATGGAATTAATGTCTACAATATATTTCATATTCAATTTGTTTTAATATTCAATTTTGTTATATTTCTTCTATCAAGTAAAAGGCCTTTCTATTTTATTTTATATATAATATATAATTATATTTTGGCTTCAATAAATCTCATTATGGAATGTCAATGAATTTAAATAAACCTTAAAATAACTCACACTGTTCTTTGACTTTGTTAGAACATAGATCAATCTTGAATTATATTCCCGATCTTACACCACTAGATTTTTTCCCTCAGGGTGTTTTAAAACCTTTGGTGTGCTTAGGCAACGACGGGACAGTTGCGAAAAGTTGTGGATTCTATCCGAAAACGATGTAGGCTTTGCATTAGAGAAAGAGGCAAGCATTTTCAGAAATTTTTGTGATAAGTCCTCAAAAAAATAATAAAAAAGTGAAAAAAATTACCTGAAAAAGTGAACTTAAAAAAGTGACCTAAAAAAAACAAAAAAATTAAAAAATTACTTCAAAAAGTGACTTGAAAGGTCACCCAATGCAGGGTGAATTTCTTTTCTTCCGTTTACCCGCACTTGCTTGAATTTCTTCACTGAAAAAGAAAGTGAACCAAAAAACATAATAAAAAATGACCTGAAAAAGTGGAAAAAATTACCTTAAAAAAAGTGACCTGAAAAAAAAGTCAAAAAAATACTAATAATAAATTTACCTAAAAAATTTACTAAAAAAATAATGGAAAGGTGACCTAAAAAAGTCACCTAATGCCTGATGAACTCATTCACCTTCCGTTTAACAAAAAAAAATAATAAAAAAGTAACCTTCAAAAGGGACAATTTGATTAAGATGACAGTTTCCAAGTTATGCTATGTTTTTAGCGAAAAAACCTTACAAAATAGTGGAATCTTGAATGACTTTACAACGAAATATAATTGAACCATACTCTATGCGAACTTTCATGTGGCAAATTCCCTGTAGAATGTATCAATATTGTGGAATAAAATTGATTTATTTCTGAATTTTATTGGAAACCAAGATGGATCAATAATTATTACAGGCGCATTCTCCATTTTGTGACAACTTTCTGTCAAGATTAAGTGAAATGAAGGGTCTTTCATTGGGTGATATCTATCGTTAAATTTAAATAAAACAAAACATGTGTCAGATATAGTCAGTAATAATTCGTTTAAAAGGCCTATAGATGTCATTATCTATGGAATATAACATCTTGCAAACATCCACCGCGGCTTTATGTCCAATGTCCAACAAATCAAAAATAATAAAATAATAGGATTTTATCTTTTTTACGTGTTATTTGAATATTTTAATATTAGCCTTCTACATATTTAATTTCCAAAAATCATATTTTATAATTATAACTTAGGGAATTAAATTGAAATAATGTCATATAAGTACCACTTATATCAAACGACATATAAAATAAACATTCATTATAAGAAGTCAAATGATATAACAAAATCCAATAAATAAAAATTGTTAACCAAAATTCTATAAATTAAATATTTTGAATAGACAAAATTTTTTTTCTGCTGATCAATCTTATGAAAACAAATATCTTTCAAAAATGTTTAACGAAATCTTAAGAATTTCATCATAAAACTATCTTACTTAGAATATTCAATATTATTGGATATCTAACTAAGTTACTTCATATAAAAACTCAAGATATGTAAAAACATTACTGAAAAACAAGTTTTAAGAGAGACTTTGCTTCGTCAGTATTCAAATAATTCATAGTCAATAAAATATAACATCAACAACAAATATTTACTCACCCTTCAACAATTTAGAAACTTCTGGTAAATGAGTGCTGAGAAATTTAAATGTAATATAAGGTTATCTTACAAGTAAAAATAATGTGGTCTTGATCTAAAAGATCGAAGACAAAATTTTGTCTATTCGAAATATTCAATTTATAGAATTTTGGTTAACAATTTTTATTTATTGGATTTTGTTATATCATTTGGATGTATTATAATGAATGTTTATTTTATATGTCGTTTGATATGAGCGGTACTTATATGACATTATTTCAATTTAATTTCTGAAGTTATAATAATTATTAAATATAATTTTTTGAAATTAAATATGAAGAAGGCTAATGTTAAAATATTTAAATAATTTTATACACCTTCTATCAAGTATTAACCTCTATTTATGTTATTTTTTACGTGTTATTGAAAGTTATTTTGCATCCATGGTTATTTGTCAAGGCAGACTGAATGAATGACAGCTAATTCGACAAGATGGCCGCTATCAACCGCCTGAACCAAAATGTGGACCATTTCTCTTTACTGTGCCGATATTTCATAAAACTCGGATTCTTGTTATAATTTTTGTTGCTGTCATCTTGAACATGCCTGCCTTAAATCTTTTTAATTTTTTCTCAGTGAAACATAATTTCAAAAAAATTATTTCCTATAAATTTCGTATAGATTTTGTATTTCATTTCGATTTTATTCAACCAACAAATAAACTATTATTATTATTATTAATTATTCCCGAATTCCTCTAGCCCTCAGAAAAACAATACCCGAAGTTCAACTGTAGTCAAAGATATGGTTAAAGCATTAATCTTCTCTTTCCATCGTGAATTGAGGCATTATCATGCAATCAGCCTCAAAACCACGTCCTTTGTTCCGTTACAGACAATAGAATTCATTGAAACAATTGATCTCGTAGGTCGATTAATTTGCTCCTTTAACGAGGTAAACAGATCCGCACAATACAGTATTGACTATCATTTTTTGTCAAAGATTCTTGATTGGATCCTTCAGATGTATTACGTGAGATTAGAAACCCAGCCAAGGTGCCTCCCTTGTGAATTCTGACTCGCAGAAACAAGGGAATATCTAGCTGAAATGCGAATCAAACTATCTTGATACGAATTGATATTTGAACTTGAGATTTCTCTGTGCAAAAGAGTTTTCAATTAATCACTTTGCAAAACTTGATAATCCATGTTGTCGCAAGTATTGTGGTATTCACTTCTGTATTTCGAATGATTCAGAATTCGCATATCTAATCGAAAACTGACGAATATACAATAATTCTGAAAAAAATTAATTTTTCTGGAATCGTTCCAAACTAGATCAAGAAATCTACCCGGCGCATTCGCCATTTTGCTTTGGAATAAATATAAGGTTGTTCGGAAAGTAATTTCGTTTTTTCCCGACAGAGGCCTCAATTGTATTTCTTCGAACCCAACTTCTAGCTTAAGCCGCATAATAATTATATGTTTTGAGAGCTGATATAGAAAGGCTTGTGTGTGAGAAAGTTCAATTAATTCTACGCAGTAGTTTTTGGTTGGCGCCCTTTAAAATAAAGATAGCAATAAGCAGCACTCTTTCACTATAGAAAAGGTGAAAATGCTGTTCAAGACAGAAAGAAATTAACCGATGTGCATGGAGAAGATGTGCTGACAGTACGCCAGTGCCAGAACTGGTTTGAAAAATTTCGATCCGGAAATTTTGATGACGAAGATGCACCATATTCCAGAAGGCTGGTTGAAGCTGATAAAGATACGATGAGGGCATTATTTGATGAAAATCGGCGAATAACAACACTTGAGATCCGTGAGAGGTCAAATTTATCGAACTGAACTGTTTGTTAGCCACTTCGAAGGCCTGGGTTTAACCTCGAAGCTCGATAGATGGGTTCATCATGTTCTCACGGAGAGAAATTTGTGTCGTCGCGTTGAAATCTGTGACTCGCTTCTCAGACGCCATGAAAATGATTTATTTTTGAAGTGGATCATTACTGGGGACGAATATGGGTTGTATTTAACAACGTTAAACACAAGAGATTATTGAGCATAAAAAATGAAGCGGCTCAAGCATTTCGAAAGCCAATATTCATGAAATGTCTGTTTGGTAGGATTTTAAAGGAATCTTTTTCTCTTTGAGCTTTTACCGAATAACACAACAATTAATTCGGAAGTCTACTCTCATCAGATGGACAAACTGAATGATGCACTTAAACAGAAAAGGCCAGAATTAATCAACAGAGAAGGTGTAGTGTTCCACCGAGATAATACGAGTCCTCATACAAGTTTGGTCAATCGCCAAGACCTTTAACAGCTTTAATGGGATACACTGCCACACCCACCATATTCTCCAGATCTGGCACCTTCAGATTATCATTTGTTCCGGTCGTTGCAAAATTTTTTGAACGGTAAAACATTTACTTCAAATGGAATTGTCAAAAAGCACCTGGATCAGTTTTTTGCCAGCAAGGACCAAAAATTTTATGAGCGTAAAATCAGGCTACTACCAGAAAGATGGCAAAAAACCAGAATGGCCAATATATAATTCAATGAAATATTTATCCACTATACGAAAATTGTCTTTCAGTTTCCCAGAAAAAAAAATTACTTTCTAAGCAACCCGATATAAATTATGAATTAGAGGTTACTTGATGAGAGCTTTAATTAAGCACTAAAAATATCAGCGATCTGAAAAAAGTGTATTTAGCTTTATGTTGAAAATATATATTATATTAATTTTGACCTTAATAATTGTCAAGAAAAACATTTGAAAGTGAGGTTGGGTTTTACTTAAAGACTTTTTCAATATCTTAAATATCAAACAAAGTAATTCTGTTATACCTTGTCACAAATTTTAATTTAATAAAATTTTCAGAAACGTTTTGAAATGAAATTAAATAAATGTCTCAGAAAACGCTGTTTCAATTCTAGTAGATAGAGAATTAACACTTATGACACACTATCAAAAGTTTCCAAAGAATATATAAAATATTGATGGAATTTACTCAATAGAAAATTGGTTCAAACAGCACTTTTTCATAACGGTGTTCTGCAAACCAAATTTCACTCTTAAAATGCGCAAAATAAACTTGTGAAATTCTTCGAAATAAACTTTCTTTAAAAAGCTCCTTCAAAAATTGTAGCAAATCTTCAATGGGTTTAAAACAAATTGTAGAAATTACAATGTTTTACTAAAAAATTTATATTACACATTTTCTTGTGATCATCAGACAACTTGTCTGATGTTGGGATAGTTCATGACTCGAGTTTCGGGAAATCAATCAGACAACTTGTCTGATGATGGGATAGTTCATTTCCCGAAACTCGAGTCACAAGAAAATGTGTAATATATATTTTTTGGTAGTAAAACATAGTAGTTTCTACAATTTGTTTTAATTATGATTAACTACCAAATATATAGTAACGGCTGAAACAATTCAGTATCTTCAATGGGCTAATGGACGAACATAGAATGCGAATAGTAACAGTTAGGAAACTATTTCAGTTCTATCTTAATTTTGAAAAGCCACGAGTATGATAGATATTGTTATTGATTGTTTTTATTTTGCTGGCATAAAAATGGACTGAAGATTATCAGATACTGAATTGTTTCAGCCGTTACTATTTGGTAGTTGATCATAATTAAAACAAATTGTAGAAATTACTATGTTTTACTACCAAAAAATATATATATTTAAATGTGTAATATAAATTTTTTGGTAGTAAAACATAGTACTTTCTACAGTTTGTTTTAACTGAAGATTATCGATAAGAACCTCAAATCGCGTTGTTAAAGATGTGCTACATATTTTTGAAGAGTTTTTTGACAGAGTTTTTTAAAGACAGGTTGTTTCGAAGAATTTCTAAAGTTTATGTAAGGCATTTTTTGTGTAGAGTTTGGTTTTCAGAATACCGTTATGAAAAGTGCTGTTTCCACTAAATATTTGTTGAGTTAGTTCGATCAATATTCTATATTTTCTTTTGATTCTTTTATCCCCTCTTGTTGCTGTGTAATGAGTGTTAGTTCTATCTCTCTACTAAAATTGGAACAGTGTTTTCTTAGGCATTTATTCAATTAAATTTTAAAAAGGTTTAGAGAAATTTTATAAAATTGAAATTTGTAGTAAGGTATAATAGAGCCGAGAAGGGCTGTCCGCAGGGGGGTTGTTTCTCACCCTTACCGCGGATCCTTTTCGTTGATGACCTGCTAGCGGTCATTTCACTGTGGGGAGTCGACGTTCAAGCATTTGCTGATGATCTGGCAATCATAGTGAAAAGTAAAAAGTAAATGGTGTATCCTGGAAGATATGTCCCTTAACTCATAAAAGGTAGTTTTAGTACCATTCACCAAGAAACGGAAGTTGGATAGTTTAGAACCACCGACTATCCGTGGTGAAACAATACAATTCTCTTATGGGCCAAAATACCTGGGAATAGTTTTGGACAAAACTCTCAGTTGGACTGCACACCTAGACAAAGCCAGAATGGGATTCTGGACTTGCAGGCGAATCTGCGGTAAAACCTGTGGTTTAAAGCCCAGACAGATGTATTGGCTATAAACTACGGTATTTAGATCCCACAGATAATGTATGGCGCTGTAGCGTGGTGGAAGAAAGGCCAACAAACGATTGTCCAAGTTGAGCTCACCCGACTACAGAGACAGGCTAGCCTTGCAATTACAGGTGCAGGAAGCCATGGAGGTTTACTAAATCTACCACCCCTGCACCTACTTGTACAGAGGAAGGCAGAATGGACCACATACAAACTATATCAACTGGCGATCGACAGGCCAGAGGCAATACTGATGGGAGGCTTAGGAATGCTGCACGAGCTTTTAAAGAACAGCACCCTATGGATGCCCTCGAATCTAATGTCAAAAGTCACGAGCCAAGAACGGCATTTCAATGTAATCATCCCCAGCCGCGACGAATGGACCCAGCAGGCTGAGGTTCTATTGAGGACCGACCTTGGCTTGTTCACAGACGACCGAGATTTAACATCTCATTGAGTCTCGGTCAAAATGCAACCATATTCCAGGCAGAACTATTTGCCATTGAGGCCGCGGCAGATCTGCTGATAAAGCGGCAAATCCATCACGACAAAATCAAAATATTTAATGATAGTCATTTAGTACTAAAAGCTCTGGAATCAAGCTGTTGTACATCGAAAACAGTCTGGAGGTGCAGCACGGTTTTAAACAAGCTCGGTATGTATAACAGAACCACTCTTGTTTGGATACCAAGCCACTCAAACTATTTGGGTAACGAAGAGGCAGATTGGCTAGCGTTTGCTGGAGCGGCGCTGCCTCTGTTAGGCCCGAAACCATTCCTGGTAATACCACATGACATGACATGAATTCAAGACTAAAGTATTTCTGGCTGAGCCATTCTGGCCTAAAACAAACTGTTCCTTGGAACAGCTTCGAAGAAAAAGATGGCGGACCTAAGGCTAGGTCTGGATAGGGCCAAACTAAGAACACGGAATTATGACAGGTCAATGGAGGCTGAAAACGCATTTGCACAAAATCGTTCTAGCTGAAGACGATGAATGCAGGCTGTGACTTGAAGACACTGAAACAGCCATGCCCTATCGTCTCGAGAGGGCGCAGCGGTGAGTCGCATCAGATTCGAGGTCGAGGAAAATGAAAAAAATTACCCCCGAACAAGATAATCGGTTCTATCCAAAATCTTCTTTATATGTATTGATTATCCCATCAGGTACCGTGTCGGTCATAAACATACAAAGCATATTTTTCGCTCTCTACATTTCGTTCGAAATAACTTCTTTATACACCTCCACCTAAAAAGACGAAATAACTTCATGCCATATCCGTGGGAGACAGCGGGAGAATTGAAATTTGCATTTTCAGGAGCGTAAAGCAGACATAAAACAGAGGTCGTAAAGAAAAACGCGGAGCTTCATTATTTCATGGACGACCCTCATAAATTATTCATTTTCGTATGATTTGTCCTTAAAACTTTGAATAACGGATCCGGATACAATGTTGGGCTTAAAAATGTGCACAAATAGTTAGTTTGTTACATCAGTTCATGTCAAGAAGCCTCGGGGTGCCAGAATTATCCTAATGAACGGTATTATGACAAAGGGAAAATGTAAACACGGTCACGAAATCGTGCACTACGGGATAAATTTGCATTATTACCAATTTATATCTCCAATTGACTTCTCCTGTTATACATTGTTAATTTTGGGAGCGATTCTTGGGCTCTTCGAAAATGAACAAGGTTTGTCGACTTTTACCTGGCAGGTGATATGATCCTTTGCAGTTCCACTTTCACCGGCCTTTGCCCGAACAATGATGTCCCCTTTCGGACAAAACCCGATTGGCTCTCTGAAAATCCGTCATTTTTCGTAGAAATCTTAGTGCGAAATTAGTCACCCGAAAAGTGACAAGACAAATATCGCTTCGATATCAGTAGTAGTATAATTTTTACTCGTCTGACTAATATAACTCCCAGTTAGTTTCTTCACCTCTTCCCTTCGGTCCGGTGAGTTAAAGAAGTGCTCTCTCTATCAATAACACAAAACAGTTTTAAACCGTACTGAAAGAAAGAACTCAATTTGTAACTTCGCAAATTCAATTTCAAGGTGAAAAAATGTTGTAATTATCATAATAATTTTCGTTCATTTTCTATTGATGAGTAATTAAGTTTAGTGAATTTGTGAACTGAACTTAGTGAACCCAAGTGGATCTACTCTTCTACACGTAAGATAGTAATTTTATCATAACAGCAGATGAAAAAAGTCCACCACAAAATTTTTAATTTACAGCGTAATATTTAGACTGAAAATAAATGAATTTTAATCTATAATTATGTCTTTATACAGGGTGTTTCAAAAAAAGGTGACCCCGTCTCTATGATAGGTAGCAAACTGTAAAATAATTGGGGTTCGCTTAGTAAAAAAATTTCGTAACGTCATCCGTATTCAGTAGTTCCAAGTTTTGTTCAAGCGTTAATCGACACATTTCGTTTATGTCGAATAACGAACTAACTTTCTGTCAAAACACGAATGACACAGGTGTTGCCAGATTCGAAATAACCACTACTTCAAAATACTAACTCCAGATGACCCAGCCTTTATAAGAAACTACTGGTCTTACCAGGTATTCTACAGAATTATAGTCCGGTCTATTTACACATTCAAGTTTACATAAATTCCCATAAAGCTGAATATTGGCATAGTTGTTCAAAACATCATTATAAAGAAAATCTCAAAAGTTCTCATCGTTCCGAGGTGTGCTAAAAATTTGGCACGGGGTCAAAGGTCAAAAAAATGAGTTTTTTGCGATTTTTAGCGAAAGGGTGAGTTTTTTCGCAAAATTACCCCAGTACAAAATTGTAGATCACAAAATTCTCTACAAAAAATATATCAATAATTTTTTTCCTAAAAGCCACCATTTTGGAGATATAACGTTCCGAAAAGTTGGATCAGTCGTAATCCCTCTATTTTGCACACGTTTCCACGACACCTATGAGGTAGTGTACAAAGCGCGTTTTTTTTAACGTGGTTTCCCCAGTAGGCCTATTCCACGGGTCTGCTGAGATTTTATATGTTTTAAAACTATTGCAAAATAATATTATATATTATAGTGGGCAAAAACAACGGCGGTGTAATTAAATAAAATACTTAAAATAAAAAGTTAGTCGTCTGATTCATAACTGTCCAAGATTTCTGTTTCTTCTTCTTCTTGATCTTCTTCTCCTTCTTCTTCCTGTTCATCCTCTTGTTCTTCTTCTTCTTCTTGTTCTATTTCACACGTAAACTGCCCCAATAGCGATTCCTGATCGGTATCAAACGAATCTTCAAGAGTTGGTGACTCAACATTCGAGCATGATCGGCCTTGACAGTGTGTGCATGCCAGGGAACAAAACAGTCCAACTTTTCTGCAACCACATTTTGCACTACAACGTTTCTTGCAGTTGCAAAATATTGTGTTGAGAAGTTTCTCAGGTGCTGGTGGAAGTAAAGTTTGAACTGGCTCTAGTGTATTGTCGATCAACTTCCAACCCCAGTCTTTAGGGTCCAGCTGATTACCAAGCCACACTTGAACTTGGTAATATACCCGAAACAGATGTTGATGAGCAGCTACTGAGGTTGGAGGAAGAGAAGCTAAGTTGACTTGTTTTTTATTACGCGTATTTTTCACGAAAGATGTGTATCGCAACTTATCTAAGCAAGTGGTTTTTTTGGGGGCTCCGTACATAGCAAGAAGAAATTGAACTCCGTTGGTGATAACATGTTGTTGAGTTGAATTACTATTTTTAAAAACTTCAGCACATTGTAGTAAATCTTTTTTTTCAAACATTTTGAAAACTGTTGTTTTTCCTCTCCTGTAAAAAGCAGATGTCGTATCGCAGCCAGTTATTGCGTGTAGAAACAATACATGATTTTGACATTTAGGAAAATTGGATAAACTGTTTGATGAATATATTTCCGATTGATTTTGGGCTTTTCCGGGTTTAAAAAAATAAATAATTTTTTCAGTTGGAGTTCGAGCAGTAAGCAAGACGAGTAAATCAACATCCTCACCAACAACAACAGTTGTATTTGTCACACTGAATTTCTTTATCGCTGTTTCAATAATCAATACATCAGCATCATCATTAGCTTGTTCAACGGATATATTCTCAGCAGTAAATTTGTATGTATTTCATATATTGGGCATGCCAACATAAAGCAGGTATACGACCCTAGCCACGCGGACAATAGAATAAAAGACAGATGTTATCCCAAGGTTATACTGACGTACAAATTTAGGAACGGGGTTTCATTATACCTGAGATTCTCGTAGTTTAACTTATATTTTACATAAGCAAGTTACAATAAATAATAGCGAACTTATTTTAGTTCTATTACACCTTTAGTGACTTTCATATGTGGCGTACGTGTGCAAAATAGAGGGATTACGACTGATCCAACTTTTCGGAACGTTATATCTCCAAAATGGTGGCTTTTAGGAAAAAAATTATTAATATATTTTTTGTAGAGAATTTCGTGATCTACAATTTTGTACTGGGGTAATTTTGCGAAAAAACTCACCGTTTCGCTAAAAATCGCAAAAAACTCATTTTTTTGACCTTTGACCCCGTGCCAAATTTTTAGCACACCTCGAAACGATGAGGACTTTTGAGATTTTCTTTATAATGATGTTTTGAACAACTATGCCAATATTCAGCTTTATGGGAATTTATGTAACCTTCCTCCTGATTTTAGGCTTAAATAGACCGGACTATTAGCATTTTGGGCTTCTAAAAGTAAACGTAAATGAAACACTCTGTCATTTAGAATATTGATGAAAATTTTATTTCAATATAATGCTTGGGCCTTACCATTATTTGTGAAATACAACATCATTTAAATATCCTCTGAGTGATCTCTTACAGAACTCGATCCTTATTATTATTATTACATAAGTGATAAGAGTGAAGATAAACCTATAAACTCAAAAAAAAAACAAGAATAAAATGAAACTGAGAAATTACTCTAGAAGTGAAACAATTAAGTGGTGAATGCAATATAATGGAATTAATTATTGAACCCGTGCAGACCATCCATCCAGAGCGTTCTTGAAAGAATTCACCGATGGCGATGACACAATTTCAGCCGGGAGCAGATTCCACGCCTCGAACACTCTGTTGGGAAGAAACTGGCTCCTCGGTGTCGTCCTGAAGTTCTCCTTGGCATGCTTTAAACGGTGTCCTCTTAAGGCTCGATATTGGTTTAGTGGAAAGAGGTAAGACATTTCCGTACCGAAGAGGGAGTGAAGTGCTCGATAGGTGGTAATCAGATCTCCCCTTCCCCTACGATCCCATAAAGAGGGCAACTCAAACAACCGCAACCTCGATTGGTAATCAGGGCGAATTGTGCCAAATGGAAGACAGGTGTGTTCCACTGCTGGACAGATTCCAAAAGATCCCGATCACCCTTCAGATTGGCCCACCAAACAGGGCCCGCATATTCCAGAATAGGACGCACGTAGGTTGTGTAGAGAATCCTGCTTGTGGCTACATCGCATCTAGGTTTTAGACAGCTGGTAGGTGAATTGTCTCGCTCTAGACACAGTCGAAATGTGGGCAGACCAACTCAAGTCATCCCTGACGGTAACACCCAGGTCACAATGCTGAGAGGAGAGCAGCTAGCCTCTGCTGGCCAACGAAGTAGGGAGTCCTGGGATTTTTTTGCTGATATGGAGCACGCAACACTCCCCGATATTAAGAGGCAGCAACCACCTCCCACACCACTCAGAGAGCTTATTGAGGTCTTCCTGAAGGTGTCTCGCGCTAACTTAGGGACAGTTGTAAAGCTTTGTGTCGTCTGCGAACATTGCACAATTGGATGAAAAAAGACGAGGGAGATCAGAAGTGTACAACAGGAATAAGATAATACCCAAAACAGAACCTTGCGGAACTCCACTAAGGACTTTCATATCGAAGGAAGATAAACAGTCACCGACCCTCACCCGGAAAGTGCGAAGCGACAAAAATGACTGAATCCACGAAAGCAGAGGACCCATCGTTCCCAAGAACTCAAGCTTCCTCAGGAGACGACGATGGGGACACGATCAAATGCTCGCGCAAAGTCCAGATAAACAACATCCACCGGACAGCCATAATCAATGCACTTAGTCCAATCGTTGACACAGGAGAGGAGGTTCGTGATGGTGGACCGACCCGGAAGAAACCCATGCTTTCCCTTGTGAGGTAATTTTCGATGACTCGCACATTTCTGGCAATATCTCATCAATAACTTGACGGATGTTGGTTTTCAGATCGTCAATATTCTGAGGATTATCGCCATAAATACGATCGTTCGCATAACCCCACAAAAAATCCAAAGGCGATAAATCATATGATTTTGGTGGCCAATTCACATCGTCGAAACGAGAAATTACACGTCCTGAGAATTTTTCTTGCAATAAAGCCAAAACGGGTCGTGTTTTGTGGCTTGCTGTACCATCTTGCTGGAACCACATCTCTTCCGATTCCATATCATTCATTTCAGGCCAAAACAATCAGTAATGATTTGGGTATAGCGATGAGAATTGACGGTTTGAGGGACACCTTCTTCATTTTCAAAGAAGTACGGACCAGTCACTCCACCAAACCAGTGACTTTGGTGGATCTAATAGTCTCTAAGCAGTTACATTTTCACTGCCCCAGATACGACGGCTTGTTTAAAAAGCCACCAAGTGAAAAATGTGCTTTGTCGCTGAATTAAATAGAGGAAAATATTCATCTCATTTCCAGAACATAGATTGTCTATTTCTTGAGAAACCTAGGGGGCCAAGACATTTGACGTTCGATAAGATTTGCTGAATTTTTGGCTAGAAATTTAACATTCTTACAGAGCCAGTTAACAGAGTTACAGTCGTCTTTCGAATTCTTGGAGATGAAAAGTCAGTAGTAAGAATAGAAAAACAATGGTTCATCACGCTTTCAACAAAATTCATCCCTATTCATCATGCACGTTCTGAGATTCTCATTTTTTACTGAAACTAATGTGATATTATTGAAAATTGATGTATATGAAAGAGGTCCATCAAAGAAAATTAGAAGAACAAGGTGACAGCAATTCAAACGGTTCAATCCAAGGGCTCAGGGCATGAAACACCCTTCCTGGTTCTTGAGCAAAGTCGTTGAAACGTTTATCGTCGATTGTCCGATGTGAAAAACAAGCGGGCAGGTGCATTAACCCTGAAAATCGATTAGAGGGATACTCTGGATGGATGGTTCGAGTGGATGTCATGTCGGTAACATTCCTAAATAGGAACAGGAACCCATGTAGGAAATGGAAACGGCGAGGGTGAAATAGATTGTCTGGAAACTCATCACCGGTACGTGCTTGGATGTCAAGCGATCTTGTCGCGCGTGCGCCGGTTAAAATTTTCAACAGGACTTACAGCTATATTCAAAAGGTATTTAGATGAGGTTTTAGTGTTTCTTCCCGATTATTCTAACAAAATTTTGAATGTGAACTGCCCCATAAAAGTCAAGGAAATTCACAACATATTCATTTATAATTAAATAAAATTAGGGGTCGAGTTTTCTACAATCATTTATATTTTAACAATTCTACAATTTGTATGTATAAGTTACAGGGACTCCTATTTTTGATCGTATAACGGTTTATCAATGTATATCAAAGTAAATTAACGTGAATATTACGATGAAAACAATCTTCTTCAATTCTTTGAATCGCCATATCGGGAAATGGCGATACTTAACGGAAAAAAGTATGGAGGAATTTTTTGTAGAGAATTGGATGATCTTTAATTTTTATTCGAACTATTTTTGGGGTAGAAATCAACCTTTAGTTGGAAAGCGCAAAAAAACCACTTTTGCAAACTTTCACCATTAATAAAATTTTGTGAAGAAGAAGGATCGATGGGGGCACAATTAATTTATAATAATATTCTGAACACTAATAACAAGTTTTTTCTCTATTTGCCTCATTTTTAGGACTAACTTGACTGGATTGAGAATTTCTCCTAGACCTTAACAACTGTAATGATAAACCAATTTTAATGTGAGTCAATACTTGATAGAAGTAAAATTTAAATGACTTTAAATTCGGAATTATATATTCTAACTTCTATATTATATATTGAAACTATATACAAAAACTATCAAATTGATATCCTTATATATAATCAATTTAAAATATTTTTCAATGTCTCGGAAAAAACCTTTTCACATCCCGACTTGAAATGTATTAATACAAATATATTAACAACAACTATATAAGTATTTATATTAACATACAAATACAAGAAAATCCACTATTCCAAAATTATCCAAAATTATCAATTTTATTTGATCCTTTATTTTGATAATTTTAGATAATTTTGGAATAGTGGATTTTCTTGTATTTGTATGTTAATATACATACTTATATAGACTATGATAGAAGTAGATGAAAGTCGAAAGTATTTATAACATTTAATTATATAAACCAACGACAACATAACGATAAAGGAAAAAGTAGGTGGTGTTAGTTCACAATTCAAACAGATGAAATAAAATACAAAACAAAAATTCTCTAGAGGAGAAATTTTCCCTAGGATCGTGATTTCTAATGATTAAAAATAAAATGTTTAGAATAATTGAAGAAAAATTTCGACAATTTCGAAAATAAAATTCAAATAATACTCATATTAATGACAAGAAATGAAATTTATAAATTAAATTGAAATTTTTCGAATATCTAATCAAAAACATTTAAAATCCGTACACATGAAAGTTTGATGATGAATATCTTTTAAACGGTTAATTTCATCGCCAAAACATAAGGAACCATTTTTATAGAGCAGTTAATTTCCAACAAAAATTTGTATTGCGCATTTTGTAAAAGTCATTTATTGTCGAGTTAAAAAATTCATAAACAAAAGTTATATATCCAATTCTGTACATTTCGACATATGCTAATCATCTTAAGGAATTCAGGCATAATTTCAACAATAATTATGAAATTATCTACGTTGAAAGCAAAAGTTCTAGATTAACACTTTTAGAATTTCTTGAAATCAACAGGTATAATGCCCGTAAAATCCTTTTGAACGAACAAACAGATGTTGATAAGTCTCCATTACTGAGTATCTTTCCTTAATGGCATTTTTAGCGGCAAACTCCAATAAACACCTAGAGTTTTTATGAGTTGTGCTTCCATTACTTTGTCACGTACCTAACAATGTATTCAAACTAGGTTACACTGAATACCATCAGACAGTACAATGTAATACCTGAAGAAGCCACATCGTAGTGAAACAATTGTTGTAGTAGTACAAACATTTTTGTGGAAATAAATTACTATCATATACATTTTTTCAATTAAAATGATCCACCAAGTAAAGACCCATTCAATCAAATATCATATATATGTATGAGGTGATGTCTAAATAATCTGTTCATTATTTTATATTTTTTTTGTTTCTTTGTTAGTTAATTTCCACCAGATGTGATGATAATATAATATATATGTCTATAAAATGATACAGTATATTTAGGACATGTTTCAAAATTTAATTCTCAATTTGAATATTAAAACATATTGAAATATGTTTGTCTTCTACAATTTTAATTTCAAAAAATTTTTATTCAAAAACTTTTAGAATTAAATTTATGTCTACAACAAGCACTGCTTACATTTAATAGACGTATATAATCAAAACTCAATATATAATGTCAAATGGAATAAATAACCCAACAGATATACGAAAGTAATTAAAATTAATAAATAAATATTTAAAGGAGACAAAATCTTGTTTCTGGTCTAACCTTTAAGAACACAAATTGCCTTTTAAAAACATGAACACACTTGAAGGACTTCTCAAAGAATATAATTTATTTGAAATATTTAAATATTCGAAGTTATTTCAAAAATCTCTAAAAAATGTGCACTATATCTTCAAAAAACAAATATAATTCTAGGCAATCCCGTCTTCAGTCCTCATTCAATATTCCAAATATCAAAATCAAAAAACTAACCTATATCTCTCACGTGTTAAAAGACTAAAGCTTCGAAACACAGATCAACTATATAATTCAAGATTGATCTATGTTCTAACAAAATCAAAGAACAGTGTGAGTTATTTTAAGGTTTATTTAAATTCATTGACATTCCATAATGAGATTTATTGAAGCTCATTATGGAATATAATATATAATTATATTTTGGCTTCAATAAATCTCATTATGAAATGTCAATGAATTTAAATAAACCTTGAAATAACTCACACTGTTCTTTGATTTTGTTAGAACATAGATCAATCTTGAATTATATAGTGCACATTTTTTAGAGATTTTTGAAATAACTTATTCGAATATTTAAATATATTGAATATTTCAAATAAATTATATTCTTTGAGAAGTCCTTTGAGTGTGTTCATGTTTTTAAAAGGCAAATGGTGTTCTTAAAGGTAAGACCAGAAACAAAATTTTGCCTCTTTTAAATATTTATTTATTAATTTTAATTACTTTCGTATATCTGTTGGGTTATTTATTCCATTTGACATTATATATTGAGTTTTGATTATATACGTCTATTAAATGTAAGCAGTGCTTGTTGTAGACATAAATTTAATTCTAAAAGTTTTTGAATGAAAATTTTTTGAAATTAAAATTGTAGAAGACAAACATATTTCAATATGTTTTAATATTCAAATTTTGTTATATTTCTTCTATCAAGTAAAAGGCCTTTCTATTCTATTTTATTTTACATATAATATATAATTATATTTTGGCTTCAATAAATCTCATTATGGAATGACAATGAATTTAAATAAACCTTAAAATAACTCACACTGTTCTTTGATTTTGTTAGAACATAGATCAATCTTGAATTATATAGTTGATCTGTGTTTCGAAGCTTTAGTCTTTTAACACGTGAGAGATATAAGTTAGTTTTTTGATTTTGATATTTGGAATATTAAGTGAGGACTGAAGACGGGATTGCTTAGAATTATATTTGTTTTTTGAAGCTATAGTGCACATTTTTTAGAGATTTTTGAAATAACTTATTCTAATATTTAAATATATTAAATATTTCAAATAAATTATATTCTTTGAGAAGTCCTTTAAGTGTGTTCATGTTTTTAAAAGGCAATTGCTGTTCTTAAAGGTAAGACCAGAATCAAAATTTTGTCTCCTTTAAATATTTATTTATTAATTTTAATTACTTTCGTATATCTGTTGGGTTATTTATTCCATTTGACATTATATATCGAGTTTTGATTATATACGTCTATTAAATGTAAGCAGTACTTGTTGTAGACATAAATTTGATTCTAAAAGTTTTTGAATGAAAATTTTTTGAAATTAAAATTGTACAAGACAAACATATTTCAATATGTTTTAATATTCAAATTTTGTTATATTTCTTCTATCAAGTAAAAGGCCTTTCTATTCTAGTTTAATTCTAAATGTTTTCACGAGATTTATTCAGATTAAAATCTGTAGAGGTTCTGGTGAATTAATTCCAGCTATTATCCCAATTTTTTTCATTCCATTTGAATAAATCCATTCCTAGTAGATTGAAAAAGGAAATAATTAAAATTATAGCTCCGCGTGGCGTTTTAACCCATCGACCACTGTCATAAAATGTAACGATTAAATTATATACATTTCCAACAATTTGGACGTTCCGCTGTCACTAAATAAAACAAACTTCATTAACGAATTTCACCCAGAATTTCTCGCAAATCATACGAAATAACTATCAAAGGCCGTGTCTGAAACAGAGGGTACAAATTGAAAACTGTCATGCATTTATCTCAGCTTCGCAGGGTTTTGTATAAACTCCTTTTCGTTCGTATCGGCTTAATTGTTCCCTCGGGAGAACGCCCAGGAACATGTTGGAAGTACGTCAAGAAAAAGATGCAACGTGTTGTAACGAAATTGTGGCGTCTGTTTTTACTCGCCCTTCTCGTTTTACTACCTCGAAGAGAGGCGAACTTGATGTTTTGTGACAGGTTAAGAAAAATCGTGTCTTGTAAATCGCTAACTTTGAAAGCACTATCGTGAAGACAGGATATTTTGTTCTCTTGTTCAAATCACCCACGATCCTCACGAAATTTTGTATTAGCCGTATTGTCGTTTACATCAAATTGCTAAATTTAAACTCGATCGTACCATTGTTTCGGCAGCGACAATGTCAACAAAGTTCTGCTTACAATTTTTTTAAGCTTCTTATAATACGATCTTCATGAAATTTTGCATTAGCCTTTGTGTCATATTTCTACATCTGAATGCTAAATTTTAACCCAATCATGGAACTGACGCTATAGTTTCTTTAGCGCTCAGTGCTGCTCCGCTCTCAAAATATTTTTTTTACATAAAGACTAAGGTCTCAAGGCTTTTAAAGTTCAGTTAGCACAAGAACTTGAGCCGGTAGATCACCAGCAACGTGGTAGCTTCGCTGATTGGATACTTGAAATGCATCAAAATGATCCGGATTTTCATCGAAAAATCATTTTCAGTAAGATAGAAAAAGAGGATTTTCACTTGATAGAAGAAATATAAGAAAATTTGAATATCAAAACAGACATAATCTGTTAGTCTTCTACAATTTTAATTTAAAAAAAAAATTTTATTCAACAAAACTTTTAGAATGAAATTAATGTCTACAATAAGCACCGCTTATATTTAATAGACGTATATAATCAAAACTCAATATACAATGTCACATGGAATAAATAAACCAACAAATATAATATAACAATATTATATAATATTTGGTATTCAAATTTTGTTATATTTCTTCTATCAAGTAAAAAGCCTTTTCCTATTTTATTTTATACATAATATATTATTATATTTAGGCTTGACTAAATCTCATTATGGAATGTCAATGGTTTAAAGAAAACCTTATAATACCTTACAGTTTTCTGTGATTTTGTGACGAACTGACTACCTGGATTTTTGAAGTTAGTCTGTTTTAAACAAGTGCCGGTTACACTCTAAGGTATGATAAACTAATTGTCAGTTGATTTTAATATTTTAAATATTATCTAGGGCCGATGAGGAGATTATCCGAATTCTAATTGTTTTTTGAAGATATAGTGCATGTTTTGAGAGATTTTTGAATTAACTTATTTGAATATTCATATATATTAAATATTTCAAATAAATTATATTTTTGAGAAATCCTTAAGTTGTGTTTAATGTTTTTGAAAAGGAATTGGTTTCATTATGGTAAGATCAGAAACAAAATTTTGTCTTCTTCAAATATTTATTTATTAATTTCAATGTTAATTGCCTTTTTTATATTTGTTGGTTTATTTATTCCATTTGACATTGTATATTGAGTTTTGATTATATACGTCTATTTAATATAAAGGGTGCTTATTGTAGACATTAATTTAATTCTAAAAGTTTTTTGAATAAAAATTTTTTTGAAATTAAAATTGTAGAAGACTAACAGATTAAATCTGTTTTGATATTAAAATTTTATGATTTTCAGTGATGAGGCCCATTTTCACCTCCTTTTTACCTGTTAATAAACAGAATTGTCGCATCCTAAAATACAAGAATGATTGTTGAAAAGGCTCTCCATCCTCAACGTGGTGCGGTTTTTGGGCTGGCGGTGTGATTGGACCTTACTTATTCAAAAATGAGGTCGAATGTACGGAATCAGATATATACCTCCTTTGGTGTTCTTGGATTATTTTCTTGAATGATCTACCTGTCTGGCCAAAGTGTACTAAAGGGCAATCGTTGCAAGTCAAGTTGTAGACTCCAGTTTTATTTTCTTTATTTGTTCGATCGTTACTGTTTTTTATGTAGGTATCAGGTGTTTCTTAGAGATAGAACTTTCAATTGAAATGGAACACATTAAAATCAAGATTGAAGTCAATTTTTTTTTATTTGAAAGATAATTTTATGACATTTATCTTTTTAAAATAATTTCCGGCCTATGTCCACCACGACTAGCTCTGAGGAACCGCATTCGACCGGACCAATTTTGGACCACTTTTTCCAGTAATTTCGAGTAACTCAGGCCTTATTTCACCAATAACACGAGTTATGTTTGCTTCTAATGCGTTTATTGTTTCTGGATTATCAGCATAAACCAATGACTTGACATAACTCCAAAGAAAATAATCCACTGGAGTTATGTCGTATGATCTTGGAGGCCAATTAATTGGACCATTCTCAAAATGATGTTATCGCCAAATCTTTCTTTCAAAAAATCAATTGTTACGGTAGCAGCATGAGGTGTAGCACCATCTTGTTGAAACCAAAACACTTCTGGGTCGATACCATTCAAATTTTGAAACAAATAACCATTGATCATCGATCTGTAACGAGCACCATTCACTGTAACATTAGCTCCAGCATCGTTTTTTAGGAAATATGGACCGATGATGCCTCCAGCGTGTAAAGCACTCCATACAGTGCATTTTTCAGGATGCAATGGAACCTGCAGAACTTCTTGAGGATTGTTTTCACTCCATATACGGCAATTTTGCTTGTTTACATAGCTGTTCAACCAGAAATTAGCTTCATCACTAAACACAATTTTACGATAAAAAAGTGGATCAACTTCAAGCTGTTTTAGGCCCTAATCAGCAAACAAACGACGCTTATTATGGTCAAGTGGCTTTAGTTCTTGAACCAGTTGGATCTTGTGTGGGTGTAGCCCAAGATCTTTACGCAAAATTTTCCATGTGGTGGATGCACAGAGTGCAATATGTTGTGAACGTCGACGAATAGACAAATCTATATCATCATTAACATTATGACTTTCAGTAGCGATATTTTCTTCTGTACGTAGAGTTCTTTATCTTGTTGTTGTTGCATCGAGTAGGGAAAATTTTGTCCGAAATCTATCGATAGTTCGACGAATAAGCTGCTCTGATGGACGATTATGTAAACCATAAATTTCACGAAGTGGTCTATAAGTCTGGCGAATAGAATTTCAACAATTGTAAACGTTGTTGCGGCGTGAGTCTTTTCATGATAATTTGTCAATGCTTACTGAACAAAAATGTCAGAACAACATGGCTTCTTCCTTCTGTCAAATCACAGTTATCCCTATCAAAAGTTCTATCACTCTAAAAAAACACCCGACACTAAGATTATTAATGGTTTTAAAAGCTGAAAGCAATTTTTCAGATAATCCATTAACATAAAATAACGAAACATATTTCTGTGTATTGTCGTCTTTAATGGTTGGGTACACGAGATTTAATGCCATTTTCTCATAGACAAAATGGTATCCAATAAACAAAAGAAAATGGCATGAAATCTCGTGTACCAATCATAAAATAGATCAATACACAGAAATATTTTTCGTTTTTTCGATTATCTGAAAATTTTGCTAAATATTTAAAAAATATTTTAAATTACAAACGCAGCTTTTGAAACCATTAATAACCTTAGTACCTACATAAAAAACTATAACGATCGAACAAATAAAGAAAATAAACCTGGAGTCTGTAGACTCCAGATTTATTTTGCAAGTCGTTGCAAGTCAACTTGTAAGTTGACTTGCAACGATTGTTCTTTAGTATATATTGGCCAGGCAGGTAGATCATTCAAGAAAATAATCCAAGAACACCAAAGGAGTCATATATCTGATTCCGTACATTCGACATATGGTTATCATCTGAAGGAATTTACGCATAATTTCAACAATAACTATGAAATTATCTACGTTGAAAGCCAAAGTTCTAGATTAACACTTTTAGAATTTCTTGAAATCACCGGGTGCAATGCCCGTAAAATACTTTTGAATGAACAAATAGATGTTGACAAGTCTCCATTACTGAATATCTTTCCCTAATGGCATTTTAAGCCGCGAACTCCAATAAACACCTTGAGTATTTATGACTTGTTCTTTCCTTATTTTGTCATTATTTTGTATTTAAACTCAGTTACACTGAACACCATTAGCCAGTAGAATGTAGATACCTGAAGAAGCCACAATGTGTCGTGGTGTAACAATTATTGTATTACAAACATTCTTGTGTAAATTGAATGCTGGCTCCTATATATTTTTTAATCCATTGTTTTCTCTCAAAATATACCCGTCTTTTTTCAATATCAAAATGAAACTTTTTAATTTTTTTGATTTTTTAAAGTAAAAGTAAAAGGCCTTTCTATTTTATTTTATATATAATATATAATTATATTTTGGCTTCAATAAATCTCATTATGGAATGTCAATGAATTTAAATAAGCCTTCAAAATAACTCACACTGTTCTTTGATTTTGTTAGAACATAGATCAATCTTGAATTATAAAGTTGATCTGTGTTTCGAAGCATTAGTCCTTTTACACGTGCTGAGGGTTTGGATATAGGTTAGTTTTTTGATTTTGATATTTGGAATATTATTGAGGACTGAAGAAGGAATTGCTTAGAATTATATTTGTTTTTTGAAGATATAGTGCATTTTTTTAGAGATTTCTGAATTAACTTATTCGAATATTTAAATATATTGAATATTTCAAATAAATTATATTCTTTGAGAAGTCCTTTAAGTGTGTTAATGTTTTTAAAACGCAATTGGTGTTCTTAAAGGTAAGACCAGAAACAAAATTTTGTCTCCTTTAAATATTTATTCATTAATTTTAATGACTTTCGTATATCTGTTGGTTTATTTATTCCATTTGACATTATATATTGAGTTTTGATTATATACGTCTATTAAATGTAAGCGGTGCTTGTTTTAGACATTAATTTAATTCTAAAAGTTTTTTGAATAAAAAATTTATTTGAAATTAAAATTGTAGAAGATAAACATATTTTAATTTGTTTTGATATTCAAATTTTGTTATATTTTTTCTATCAAGTAAAAGGCCTTTCTATTTTATTTTATGAAACTTTTTATTGGAATACCTTTACATTAAAAAAATACAGAATTGACAATGCATTACATTTAGCAATTATCATCATGTCATATAGAAATCATTCTCCTATTCAGACAAGCACCAAATTACTATGGAGATTTTTGTTACCGAAACGATAGGACAACTGTCACAAAAACACCAAAGGGTTTTGCCGAACGCCGGCGTGAGATCAAACGGAACCGTCGAGTTGAAAGTCACATGACATATGTGGGGTACATCAGTTCTGATTCCATATTTCACGTGGCGGTTTATTCGAATGGAAATATGGATTCATTTCAATGCGTTCCGCTGACATATGCCTACCTATATGTTATATCAGCGATGCTTTGGTCGCGAAATCGACATCAATAGAAGTGTTGCATCATGCAGGAGAAGCCTGTATATGTTGATGTTTGGTGGAATTCACGTTATACGACCTTATTGAGATACCATGTCTTTGTGCTACTTTGTCTTGTTTGTTTGTATTGACTTTCATTACGCGCTATCGGGACATATCTTTGTTTTCCTCTCCTCTATATTTGGTGAACTTCCAACGTTGAACTATGATACAACAGCGTATCCTTTATGGTGCTGAAACATTTATTCTGCACCTTCCTGAATAGTTCAGGAAAGTTGTCCATTCATGAAGTACTTCTTTTTCTGTATATTGAAAGTCAGATGTATACATCATAAAACTGTTTCAACAGTTTGAATTATAATTTTCTATTAATTTATTGCGCTGTCTCGTTATATCTTATAACTTGTTAGGTTTCAGGTTTATATTAAAAAATATTTTCTTTATCATACATCGGGTGTTTTTCTTAGAGTGATATAACTTTAAATTGAAAGAAGACATATTCAACTTAAGATTGAAGCCAAATTTGTTTCAATTGAAAGAAAATTTTATAACATTTATATTTATAATAATAATAATTCCTGGCATATGTTCAATATGACTAGCTCTGAGGAACCTCATTCGATCAGACTCATTTTGGACCACTTTTTCGAGTAATTCAGGCCTTATTTCATCAATGACACGAGTTATGTTGGCTTCCAATGCGTCTATTGTTTCTGGTTTATCAGCATAAACCAATGACTTGACATAACCCCAAAAAATCCAGTGGAGTTATGTCGCATGATCTAGGAGGCCAATTAATTGGACCATTTCTCGAAATAATGTTTTCGCCAAATCTTTGTTTCAATAAATCAATAGTTACGGTAGGTGTAGCACCATCTTGTTGAAACCAAAACACTTCTGGGTCGATACCATTCAAATTTTGAAACAAATAATCATTGATTATCGATCTGTAACGAGCAGCATTCACTGTAACATTAGCCCCAGCATCGGTTTCAAAGAAATATGGACCGATGATGCCTCCAGCGTGTAAAGCACACCATACAGTACATTTTTCAGGATACAATGGAACCTGCAGAACTTCTTGAGGATTGTTTTCAATCCATATACGGCAATTTTGCTTGTTTACATAGCCGTTCTACCAGAAATGAGCTTCATCACTAAACACAATTTCACGATGAAGAAGTGGATCAACTTCAAGCTGTTCTAGGGCCCAATCAGCAAACAATCGACGCTTATTATGGTCAAGTGGTTTTAGTTCTTGAACAAGTTGGATCTTGTATGGTTGTAGACCAAGATCTTCATACAAAATTTGCCATGTGGTGGATGCTGATTTTGAAAATAAATTTCAAAAATTTGTAAACGTTGTTGATAATTTGTTAATGGTTACTGAACAGAAATGTCAAAACAACATGACTTCTACCTTCTGTCAAATCACAGGTATCCCTATCGTTCGTCTTGGCGTCTCTTCCCTTCCGGATGTGTCCCTCGGTGATTTCTCCCCATTTACAGCATTCGAACTGGGGGCTGCCATCATGGCTTCTCCTCTTCGGGGTGCTCCTGACCCTGACCGTATCACTGGTCCAATACTTCGAAGAACTTGGGAAGTGATTCCTGAGTTCCTACTTAAACTTTTTACCCTTTGCCTTTCTTTTGGCTATTTTCCGAAAATCTGGAAGTCGGCAACACTATGTCTGCTTTTAAAATCTGACGATGGTGACATGCAGGACCCAAAATCTTACCGAGCTATTAGCCTTCTGTGAACCTTGGGCAAGGTTCTCGAACGGCTTATGTTGAGCCGTCTCTCTGAAGACCTTTTGGATCCGAGTAATTGCTCACCCCTGCAGTATGGCTCTAGGCCTGGTCTATCTACTGAAAATGCTGTCTTCCGACTAGTCAGTTATGGTCGTGAGTCTAGCTACAAATACGTTGCTGCCATTTTCATAGATATCGAGGGTGCGTTCGACTCACTTTGGTGGCCAAGTATCCTCCGTCGTGCTCGAGAGTTGTCCATCCCTCAAGTCCAGCTTCGTCTCCTGCACAGTTATCTTTCTGACAGAAATGTCGTTTTTTACGACACTCCTTCTCCCGGTCTACAGGTCTTGAGAAAGGTTGTCCTCAGGGTTCAATACTTGGACCCTCACTCTGGAATCTAGTTTTCGATGAGTTGCTGTTTTTACTTTCGAAGGAGGAGGGCCTTGCTATCGCCTATGCCGATGATCTGGTGCATCTAGTTGGGGCAAACAGTCGTCGCGCTCTCGAGGCTGCACATCAACTTCTAGTTGATGTTACGGTCGAATGGCTCTTGCGTAACAAGCTGACCGTGTCGATGAGCAAATCCGCTACAGTATTGTTAAGGGGAAGTCTGCACGTGGGTCGCCCTCCAAGGGTATGTGTTTCGGGGGTGCCATTCCGTTGGGTTCGCGAGCACAAGTATTTGGGTGTCCTGGTAGACTCGGGACTTTTCTGCCACACGTGAAGGCGCTGCGTGGGAAATCAAAGGCTGTAACTTGTAGGTTGATGCGGTTGAGACGGTCCTTGAGGCACTCAATCTCGCTCATTCTCACTTTTACATAAGTGTACATTTCTCCCCATCATCTCCTATTGTGCTTTGGCCTGGTTCCATCGAGTTGAGCATTCCCATGTCAGACGGGTTATTCTGTCTGCACAGAGGCACTTCTTGCTTTTGGTTTCCCCAATGTGTCGCACCGTGGCTATGGCGACATTACAGGTGGTAACTGGAAGTATCACGGCGCACTACTACATGCTATATCGAGCAGCTCACTTCCATCTAAAGAAGGGTCTTCCTGTTAATTTTGAAGACACTTTTCTTCCTGCTATTTCTATCGGTTCAGAGGATCAGTCTCTAATGGTGCGCCGCTGCTCCGGGTAGTACTTTGAGGCGTTATTGTCTCGTTGGCAGTTGGACTGGGAGGAGTCCGAAACCGGTCGTTGCACCTTCGGCTGGATCCCGCTCGTCAGGTTTGTCCAGAACAACTCCTGGTTCAGACCAGCTTTTCAACTGGCTTGCTTTATTTCAGGTCATGGCCCATTCAGAGCAAACCTCTTCAGGCTGGGTATTGCCGGGGATGATTCCTGTCCATGTGGTCACTTACAAACTAGTGACCACATACTGCGTGTCTGTCCTCTATTTCAGGATCTGCGGATCCGCGTGTTTTCTCTGGGCGATCTGTCTGATCTCATCTTATCCGACTTCTGCCGGGTTAGAGTCAATTTCTTGGCGGTTTCTTCTTTCGCCGCTGATGTTGTCCAACGTCTGAACTCTTGGCATGTCGAATGATTTGGGATCTGGAACGGCAATGATGATCTCGTGCTAAACCGTCAGTGGAGAGTGTTTTATACACTCAGTGGCTGTCGTGTGAACTGCTCTGAGCTATCTCTATCGAAAGTTCTGTCACTCTAAAAAAAAACACCCGAACCTGCGACTTTCAAATATTTCTGTTCATAAGAATTTCACACTCTTTTACTTGTGTTTGTCGACTTCATGTTCGACTTTCGATGATTTATTGCTTTGGATGCTTAACTCATCTTCAACGACATCTGCGTAAAAACCTTTTACACAACGTGTGAATTACATAATTGCTAGAGCGCTAAGCTCAGAGAGCCAAATATAATAACTCATTCTTTCCATATATTTCATAATTCTTTCTATAAGCAATAAGGAAGTCCATTTCACTCTCAAATAGCATTTCCGATCAATTTCGTTATTTTTCTTCTTTTTGTTGAAAGGGATGCATTGACACACCTAGTCTTTAGTTTTTGAATATACTGTTTTGTAATCTATGTGAATCATTATCACCCTAATAATCACACTTTTCGCTGTAAGACTTTCGGTCCAAGATATTGCATTATCAGTCTGATAATCAACGTAGTCCCTTGTGGCCTTCAGTCATACTAAAAACTTACAGAGAGTATCAGTACAGATTTCGTAAGCCTTGAATTCTACATTGTCCAAGAATCTAAAAATTTGGTGCATGTTAATTTGTTTCCGATACGCCTTTATTTTAGTATCTTTGAGCCCAGGCTCTAAGCAGCTGGCATCCTGTAGTTCTGAAAGCTTCGTTATTTATATCTGATAACTCTATCTTTCAGATGAATTATTTCTAACAAACCGTATATTAGTCTATACAGATGGAATTGTGGAGGTCTTGCAACTCTTGCAAGTTCTTTTTTATATCTTAAAGCTGACTGAAATCTGTTTTTCTCGAAAATTCCTTGTTTATCCTTCAACTCGGATTGAAAGGATTTCTTCAAACAAGATCAAAGAAGATCACGGACCCATTAGAATCTTGGAAAGACAACAAACACCATATCCTGCTTTCCCTTCTTCCGCACGCTCCAATTCACCAACAAACCTAAGACTTTGAGTTCCGTATTCGATCCTCTGCCTCTAAGATGACCTTAAATACTGAGCAGAATGGAATATAACACTAAACCGATGATATCCTTGGTTCTACTCTAAGGTTGCTGTGATAATGAATATTGATGAATCAAACTAGATGACTTCTGAAAGATGGTGCCACTTTTCCAAGCTTCTTGGTAGAACCTAAACCTTTCTGCATCTCTTCATCTCTAGAAATTCCTCTTCTTATTCCATTACTCGGATTAAAACAGACTTCAACGGACGTGAACATGGAAGATCACTGACCCATTAGAATCTCGCAAGACTAAAAACACAATATCCTGTTACTTCCCCTTGCTCCACAGCCTGCAGCCTTTAAATTCAATCTTCGTTAATTTGTCTCTGATCCTCCTGTCTTTCAGGCTCCCGAAACACGACACGGAGTGGATTAAAAGACGTTACCGAAACTATCCCGGTAATTCGATGCATTGTTTTCCTCTCCCCCTACCCTTAGCTCCGCCGATTTGCATCGTTTTCCCCGATTTTCCGACGGTGTAAAGCGGGGGAAAAACGAGGATTTCTGATGGAGCGGGAAATCGAGCCTGGAGCTTCAGTAACTGTCTTTGGAGAATGTTGAAAATCGGTTCTAATTGGTCGATGAATAGGAAATAAGAGAGTCGAGTTGAACAGGGAGGTTGTTTGTTGGTTTTTCTCGTTTCCGTTCGGGGAAGTATGGGTGGGTGGAGATTTGGAAAGTTACTTTGCTCTATGGTTGAAAAATGGAAGTTTTCTATGGGGAATAAATGTCAAGTGATCCATTAATTACATGAGGGCAAGCAGCTAGCAGTTTCGAATCAGAAACTCAAAGTTTATAGGAAAAGGCCTGTTCAGCTTAGGGTATTATTTACTTAGTGATATAAATGAGAGATAGAGAGAAAATATGTTTATTGATCTAGCAAATGGCTAACGATGTGCGTCTTTCTGCCAGTTTAAAATACATTCTTGCATATCAAACAAAATCATTTCATTATCTTTTATCCTATGTTTTTATCCAAAAGGTACAGCTAAATAGTGACGCCAAGCCTATATTAATATGCAAATACTGGTTCTTCCGAAAGATAAATGGTCCCCAGTGAATCCATCAACTGTCTACGGGATTTTTCCCATCCATCACTTGAGAAATCAACGAGATTTATAGCTTACTTATCTCTCAGCACAATCGCGAAGATAAAGACGATGAGAAAAAGTTTTGTCAGTCATTTTCCACAGAGTTTTCTCGTCGTAATTGATGCGGATCTTGTCCCTGAGAAGTTTATTAGTGTTCATTATCTGTTCCTTCCAACGAAAATTAAAGGGTTTCCTTAGGAAATAAAGCTTCTCTGAATTTAACTAAAAACTAATTGTAGAAAGGGTTACAAATAAAAACGATTTGTCTTTTGATTTGCAATTTCCGTATAGCCAATTTTCGTTGAAATACCTTGTGTTGTTTTAATTAATTAATGTTTATGGTTGGTTATTATTGGTAGATGTCTGAAATTTCCTAGGTTTTTTCTATTGGTCAAAAAGATGCAAAAACCATGAAAGTTTATCTTGAAACCTCCGATTTTCCAAAATCGTTTTTCTAAATTTTGAAAGAATAAAAGTCCCAATTGGCTCATCATTTCATCTTGATATCTGTATTTTGCGTATTTTGAGTCAAAAATAATCTCAAAAGATCATATTTCATCTTGATAAAGTGATACTGCAAAAATAATATGCCCCACGTTGGGCACCAATGTAACATTGTAGTGATTCTATGCGCTTGAGAGCTATTTAAAATAACTGAGTATAAAGCTTCCATGCACTTCCGAAATAATATTCTATCAAATAAACTATCTCAAAAGTTATTCAGTGTAAAGCTCCATACATGTCCCATTAAATGAAAAACTACCCTTCTGGGGAAAATCACACTTTTCTCGCACCTAATAAATCGCCCTTTTATGCTGGAAAAACGTATATACTCCCAGAGACATATCACATCGGTCCCATTCGATAATGGGGCCCGGATTTGTCGCATTTGCATGTTTTCGCGTATTCCAATCGTTTTTTTTTCCAGTAGCGCTCGACGTGAAGCCGTGGAAGGGTGGCAATTCGTATAAATTTCCATCTCTTCGTGACTTGAGGGTCTTCTTTACCAGGAGGGATCGTTAACCTCTGTCTGCCCTCGACGAAAAAACACGCCGCTGCAAATATCATGCTTTTATTTTATTTATGTCGCCAGAAAGGCGGAAGTTTGCATTTAGTTTTTTCCATATATTTACTAGCTTTTGCTTTTGCATCGACTCTCGTCGATGTGATCACCTCTTTTTTTGCAAAATTGTGATTGTTTCGTTGCTTGTGTGGCACGTAGCGCCCTACTGTTTTAAACTAAACGTCGTCCACATCAATGTCTTCCAATTCCGGTAAAAAAATCATTAACCATAGCTCGGTAGCGTAATCCATTTACCGTAACAGTTGCACCATCTTTTGAAGCGTGTATCGTTCCATTTTTAGTAGTAGTAAGTAGTAAGATGATAACTTCAAAAGTTACGACTGCCCAAATAGCGGAATATTCTTATTGGACAACCTCTTACTCAACAAACTAACTGTCGGTTGATATTAAAAATCGATTTCAATGTTGAAGAAGCGGAAAAATAACAACATTTTCCGACAACTAGGACGGTAACAAGGGTTACATTTAAACTCATTAGCATCGGTAGGTGCCGCATTGAAACCGATAGACAGATCAATAATTCGTCTGTTAGCATCTACGAAATACAAAATAGAAGAGTTGAGAGTTCGGTGGCGGCAAACATAGAAAGCGTAATTGTGTTTGGATCAACTTCGAAACACGGCGCTCGTCGTCGGTGAAAACCAGCTATTAGGCGAGTTTTTCCTGGGTTTTCCAGGCAGACCAGCGTAGGTGTCGGGTTGCAGGAGGGGCGTTCGGAGTAAAAAAATTAATGATCACGATTTATACACCTCGGGTAACATCCAGAAAGGAGATTCGTTAGGTGGATTTAACAAGGGGTGGTTATCGATGATGAATGGCGTTCAGTATTGTCAATTTCACTCTGTTCTACAAAGCAGTAGAAAATTTCCTGAAATTTCAGGCTGGTCTAAGTAAATTTCACCCAATCATGTCAACTGAATGTTCCCAGGCAGCGAGTTCGGACTGTAAATTTATTCGGTTCGCACCGGTTCTTGAAGAATGGAGATAATTTATATGAAGAACGCAATAAGAGGTTTTATAAAGTCAAAACTACTACAACATGACCAGAAATATTCTGACTTACCCTGGGTGTTTTTGATCGATGATTTATGTAGTTGCACGTGCACGTGTTTGTCGCGTATTGGTTCTACTCTCGAGTCTCGACTGGTTATTGTCCACCCCGTTTGGTTGTTCGATGGTTCCTGTACCTTTTTTTGGTTATTCGTTGATACCTGTTCCTTGGCTTGGGAACACAGAATAGCTGTTGACATTAGAGCTCTGATCTTCTTCTTGATACCGCAAGGTTTATAGAAGTGATTCGAGTTTACGGAGTCGAGACTTAATTTATTGCAAATATGAATTAATTATGCACTTTTTTGAGTAGCCAATATTAAAACTAAATTAAGAATAATAAAACTAAATTAAGAGCAACTCGTGATCGTACTCAAGAACTGAACATTTCCCGCACTTCTCCGAGGAGAATTTTGCACAGATACCTCGGTATGAAGGCTTCCAAAGTTCAAATAGTGCAAGAAGTGAAACCCCGTGACCATCCGACGCGATTCCATTTGGCACAATGGGGTAATGATCGCATGCCGAAACAATATGCCCTTCACTTCTTACATTTCTTTGTTCCACTGGCACTGTAACATCATGAAGTGTGAAATTTAATTCAAACTTCTTCACTAAACGTTCAACTATTCTTTTCTCCGGACGATTATAACGATAAAAAATTGGAGTTGAAGCACGTAAAGTTAGAGTAACAGATCGCGATTTTTCATAATGAATTAGGATTATTTGTAAATGTTGTTGGAGTGTTTACCTTTCCATGATTAAATGGTAGACATTGACAAATATAACTGTCAATGTCACAAATAAACAATGGCTGTCATGCGTAAGTAATATCAATTTAAAAATGGGGCGTTCCAATTGATAGACCCTAGTTCCTTTGAAAAATAAACAAATACCGTCAACAGGTATAACTTACTCTTAACAACCTCAAATAAAAAAAACCCGTCACTTCCATCTGTTGTCCGAAATATATAAATTGAAATGTTATATTTCTAGGTTTTTAATAAGGTTTGAAACCGGAAATATATGTGTCAACAACATAAATTAAATTTTTGTGAAAAAAGTGTATTCGTCTACCTTTTTCATCATTCTTATTTCTTTTTATGCTGAATAAAATAGGTGTAGCCTTCTTTTCATTAAGAAATAGCCTACAGCAATTGATGATACACATATGTGTATCATCAATAAAAGCTTCAACAGGTGCCAGATCACATTAAAAAATGTCTTACAAGTCGTTTATAGACAATATAAACAGTATGGGTTCAAGCGATAATCAGAAATGCCGATGGAAATAAGAGGCTTTGTGTTAGGACAGTGCATGATCTTGAAGAAAAGGCGAAAACTTCCTTCTAAAATAGCTGAAACATTTCAAGACCATGATGCACGGATCTTGGTACATGGATTTAACGGTATTCACTCTTAAATCCGTGTACAACGAAAAGTAACCAACAAAAATTAGTTATAATCGTGAATAAATCTATTCACAATAAGAAATATGGTAATCAATTCACTGAGTCTTCCACGACCACTGGCTTCAGATGACACCAAATCTGATCTAATCTACAAATGTTAGATTTCTTCCAGATGTTATCTTGTCTTAAAATTGCCTAGAATTTTACTAACTGAAGGTCTCCTTTATAGAAAAACTCGTTGACGACTATAGAGACACACAAAATGTTAAATTTATCGCGCCCTCTTGTGACAGAGAGCAGAAGCAGTAGGGACCATAGAAACAAAGTCAAAGCCAACTAACAGCCTTTCATAAAAACTTCACAAAAACGACAAATTCCCAATAAACCACGATTGCCGTCCAGACATTCTCCAATCCCCACTCCTTTTCCACAAAACCCCTTGGGGAATCCTCATATCCCACTTCCCCCCACCCCTATTATTATTCGAGTACACCTCGGGAAACTTTTTCTCTTCCCCTTGCCCCTCCACGACGACAGAAAATACATCGATCACAACTTGTGCTCGTACGTTCAAAGGTCACGTCGGCTCTATCATGTGATCTTTTCGAGGAATGACTATTTGATGTTTATAGGGCGCTCCCAAATAATGTCAGATGGAAATTTATGGCCTAGACACGTCGTGACATATACAGATAAAAGGAATGTTTACCTTGACGCTGTTTTTTCAGGAGGGCTAATTTCACACGAGGTCGACTTGTGAGTTACGTGTCGGTTGATGAGGTCGGCTGGTGAAGGCTTGGGCTAGATGGTTCTAGATAATAATGAACGAATTGGATGAGGTATCGTATTTGTGATACAATGTCGAATGAACGTGCTAATATCGTTAATTAGGGTTTTGTTATAAAAGAAATATCATCTGTGAAGAAATTGAGACTTTTTAAAAGGCATGAAATATTCTGTAGCCTTGCTTCAACAAGTACTATGGACTTAAGGCTAGAATATAGATTCTAAACTATTCTATTGGTGTTTTTTTAAGAGTTATAGAACTTTGGATAGGGATAACTGTAATTTGACAGAAGGAAGAAGCCATGTTGTTTTAACATTTCTGTTACGTAAGCATTGACAAATTATCATTGGAAAGACTCATGCCGCAACAACGTTCACAAATTGTTGAAATTTATTTCCAAAATCAGGGTTCTATTTGCCAAACTTATAGAGCACTTCGTGACATTAATGCTTTACATGATCGTCCATCAGAGCAGCTTATTCGTCGAACTATCGGTAGATTTCGGACAACATTTTCTCTACTCGATGCAACAATAACAACAAGACAAAGAACTGTACGTACAGAAGAAAATATCGTATATATTAACGTATGGATACCTCAACTTTCAAGTCGAATATTCATGGCGAGAAGATATTGCTGTGTATTTGGTGGGACCAGCTCAGTGTGGTGTATTTTGAGCTGCTACAAAAGGAACGAAAAGATCACAGGGGCAGTTTATCGACAATTGATGCGTTTTGCTGAGCAATGCAAGAAAATAATAATTCGTGGGTCGTTTTGGATCTTCATCCACTCACGTTCAAACCACAATTCGCTTTCCAACCGCCCTTTTTCCATTTTCCCCTTTTGACCAGCGTAACCGCGCACGTTCGTCCACATGCAAGTAATCTCGTTTTCCACGGAAGGACCTCTATGGGATTCTAACTATTAACCGGAATTTTCCGGACGATCCCCGATTCAATTATGGAAAACCGTGGATTCGGTAATAAATTCATGAATATTCCGTTCCGATTGACCCCTTTAATGCCCATAAACGGATACGTCGTGGGTAGGACGAGGTCGCCGTTGGAAAACCCGGAAAATCGTCGTGTGGAAAATTGAATCAGTACACGAAACGATTCGATGACATAGGAATTTCTGTGATATAAAGCTTCGCCGGATGACCGACAAGATACGATAAAAGTGGAATCTTCGTCTTTGCCGACTTTTGAGGATCAATTGATGCAAATGGGTTTTTGTAAGAAAGAAAAATATAAAAGGAACCTCAGTTTTATTGAAATTGAATGTCAAGTTTGAGTCAAGTGTTAGCTATTTAATGAAGATTGTGCTTTATTGGTTAAACGGATGAAATAGGAAATTACCTTGTTTTCCATCACTTTTTAATATCTGAATATATAGTGACTCGAGTTTCGCAGTGTTTACTACATTTTCAAACTGTAAGCGATTATATACAAGGTGTCCAAAAAGAGTATCGGTCATTTGTTACTTCGATAAAACAAAAACTACTTAAAATTAAAAAACAAGTTTATTGTCAATTATTACAATACAAAGAAGAAAATTATTTGGAAAAGATGATCTAAATGGTGACTGTTACGCTGCTGACACCCTTCTAATCGGGAACGAAGATTGGCGATCACACGCTGACACATAACTCTCGGTATTACCATTTCAGACCTGATGTTTTGCTTCAATTTCGTCAGGTTCATCGGATTATTCTTATAGACCTTACTTTTAAGGTACCACCATGCATAAATAGTCAATTGGACTAAGGTCGGGACTTCTGGGAGGCCAGTTTATGTTACCCCTACGTGAAATGACCTTATTAGGGAATAATTCGTTAACAGCTTCCATTGCTTGATTTGATGTGTGGAAAGTTGAAACCTTGAAATTCCTGTAACTCTGGACCCAGAAAGTTAAGCAGCAAATTGCAATAACGGTCACTATTCACATTGAGTGTTCGGCTTCATCGATCTTCATGAAAATAAGGACCGATTATGCCTTCTTGCAGACATAGCGGCTTAAAGAACGATCTTTGGGCTGTGCAGGGGTCGTTCGTGTTTTCGTCTTAGATTTTCCTCTGCCCAGTATCGACAATTCTGTTTATTGACAGGGTCATTCAGATGAAAATTTGCTTAATCACTGAAGAGTATGTTGGAAAAATTAAATCGATTAGCATAGTCTGCACCCATCAGTTCTTGAACCAACTGAATTTTATAGGCTTTCAAATGCAAATCTTTATTTAAAATGAAATACAAAGACGATTTTTTGATGTTTAATGATTGGCCTCGCTTTCGGATGGATAAAGGCGGATTTTGACGAACTGACGCCTCCACTTTTAGAATCGTTTCTCCGTCGCGGACTGAACGGGGACGGCCAGAGTGTTGAATTTTTACCGTCGCATCTATATTCTCGCACATCCGAATCCATTTCCTAATGCTATCGTCACCTGGTGCATGGCGTGTACGAAATTCCGCACGATACAAACGTTGGGAAGTCACTATTGAATCAGCGTTGCGATAATACGCGCGATGCATTCCCGGCTACTGCTCCATCGTGACTAAAACTCGTGACAAATACCCGATAAGCTTTTTGTATACTCGTTGAAGGCTTCGGCTTGTCCAAAACTTCGAGAAGTGGGGTGTGCCAAAGGTCCGTCTTGATGGTTTCATTTTTGAATCGTGCTTGCGCTCAAATATTTCTGTGGATTTCAGGATGTCTTGTTTTTTTTCTTTTCGCTTCAAGGTATAATATTTCAAGATTGTCCAATTCTGGGAAGATATGATTGGTTTCGAAAAATGTTTTCGCGAAATTAGAGTTATCTTTCAAATTCCAAAATGAAGATCGATGTTCTTCGAATCTTTCTTGAAAAAATACGCTACTGTACTGTTGACATTTTAATTTATAACTTCAGAATTAGTCAGCAGGTTGTTTTTGTCTTTTGCATTGAAGAAGAGGTTGGAAATTTCATGTGAGGTCAAGAAGGCTGTTTTTATGTTAGTTTTTGAAAATATTAGAGCTATGTTTGCACGATTGTTCCAAAACATATTAGTTATACAGATTTGTTGTCATTATTATCTGTTTTGGATGTGGCGTATATTATAAAATATGTAAAATATATTTTGTGCCAATCTCGCAAAAAACAGCTCAAATATTTTCAAAAACTAACATAAAAACAGCATTCACATCCTCACGAAAAAGTTTCAACCTCTTTTTTAATGGAAAAAACGACCATCTGATTATTCTGGAGTTAATAAATTAAGTTGTCAGTATTGCAGGAGTGTAAACAACCATATATTTTTTGAAAGTAGGAAATATAGATACAAAGTTTCACACAGTTACCCTTATTATGTTCTGATATAGATAGAGTATATAGGAGGAAAATGTGAACTGGTAGCTAGATATTTGAAGAAAATAGAAATCTAATATTTCATATAAAACTATAAATTCTTCAGGTAAATCGATAAAAAATAATAAAGATATCATCAAAAAGAACAATAGGTCAACCTGTGTCCATATGATGAAAAAACATCAGAATTCATTCGTTTAAAATAAATGAAATTCTACCTATGCCAACCTACAAGAATCAGGACATTATTTCGACCATAATTTCGTAATTCTCTATATCGAGAACAGATGCAATAGACTGGGCCTTTTAGAAGCACTAGAAATAAACCATCATCATTAAAACACATTTTACTCAACGACCAGACAGATTTAAACCGATCCCCGTTATGGAATCTTTTTGAATAAATTCTAAAAATTCTCAAATTCATGTTATCACGTTTCTTTTTGTCCAAACTTGTATTTAAGGAGACCGATTTTGTAAAAGCAGTTAGTTACCATACTCACCTGACGAAGTCAAAATGTAATTGACGAAACAATGTGTAAACAATAAATATACAAAATTTGAATATCAAAACAGATTTGATCTGTTAGTCTTCTACAATTTCAATTAAAAAAAAAATTTTTATTCAAAAAACTTTTAGAATTAAATTAATGTCTACAATAAGCACCGCTTATATTCAATAGACGTATATAATCAAAACTCAATATATAATGTCAAATAAATAAACCAACATAGATAAGAAATTCATTAAAATCAATAAATAAATATTTAAAGGAGACAAAATTTTGTTTCTGATCTTACCTTTAAGAACACCAATTGCCTTTTAAAAACATGAACACACCTTAAGGACTTCTCAAAGAATATAATTTATTTGAAATATTCAATATATTTAAATATTCGAATAAGTTAATTCAGAAATCTCTCAAAACATGCACTATATCTTCAGAAAACAAATATAATTATAAGTAATCCCTTCTTCGCTCCTAGATAATATTCCAAATATCAAAATAAAAAAAACTACAACTATATCACAACAAACACGTGCTAAGGATGAATGCTTCGAAACAGACCAACTTTAAAATTTTAGATTGATCTATGTTCTAACAAAATCACAGAACAGTGTAAGTTATTTTTAAGGTTATTTAAATTCTTTGACATTCCATAATGAGATTTATTGAAGCCAAAATATAATTATATATTATATATAAAAAAATAGAAAAAGGCTTTTTACTTGATAGAAGAAATATAACAAAATTTGAATATCAAAACGAATTAAATATGTTAGTATTCTACAATTTTAATTAAAAAAAAAATTAGAATTAAATTAATGTCTAAAATAAGCACCGCTCACGTTTAATGGAATGAACACACCTTAAGGACTTCTCGAAGAATATAATTCATTTGAAATATTCAATATATTTAAATATTCGAATAAGTTAATTCAGAAATCACTCAAAACATGCACTATTTCTTCAAAACACAAATATAATTCTAAGTAATCCCTTCTTCGATCCTAGATAATATTCCAAATATCAAAATCAAAAAACTAAAACTATATCACAACAAACACGTGCTGTAATGATTTTCTTATATCTGTTGGTTTATTTATTCCATTTGACATTATATATTGAGTTTTGATTATATACGTCTATTAAACGTAAGCGGTGCTTATTTTAGACATTAATTTAATTCTAAAAGTTTTTTGAATAAAACTTTTTTTAAATTAAAATTGTAGAAGACTAACATATTTAATTTGTTTTTATATTCAAATTTTGTTATATTTCTTCTATCAAGTAAAAAGCCTTTTTCTATTTTATTTTATATATAATTATATTTTGGCTTCAATAAATATCATTATGGAATGTCAATGAATCGAAATAACCTCAAAAATAACTTACACTGTTCTATGATTTTGTTAGAATATAGATCAATCTTGAATTTTAAAGTTGGTCTGTTTCAAAGCATTCACTCTTAGCACGTGTTTGTTGTGATATAGTTGTAGTTTTTTTATTTTGATATTTGGAATATTATCTAGGACCTAAGAAGGGATTACTTACAATTATATTTGTTTTTAGAAGATATAGTGCATGTTTTGAGAAATTTTTGAATTAACTTATTCGAATATTTGAATATATTAAATATTTCAAATAAATTATATTCTTTGTCCTTAAGTCCTTAAGGTGTGTTCATGTTTTTAAAAGGCAATTGGTGTTCTTAAAGGTAAGATCAGAAACAAAATTTTGTCTCCTTTAAATATTTATTTATTAATTTTAATGACTTTCTTATATCTGTTGGTTTATTTATTCCATTTGACATTATATATTGAGTTTTCATTATATACGTCTATTAAAGATAAGCGGTGCTTATTCAAGACATTAATTGAATTCTAAAAGTTTTTTGAATAAAATTATTTTGAAATTAAAATTGTAAAAGACTAACATATTTAATTTGTTTTGATATTCAAATTTTGTTATATTTCTTCTATCAAGTAAAAAGCCTTTTTCTATTTCAATAAATATACACATTGTCAAAAGTCTTGGTCTCCCTAGGTTTCTCAAGAAATAAAAAATAATAAGTTTGCATCAGAACAAAAAATAAGTAATATTTAATCAAAATAATAAATATTGAAAATAAAAAAGTATTTATTGTCTTCCATTTACAAGAGTTTTGAAGTTGAACTTGGTTTAACTTAACATTCATTCTATTCTAATCACAGTATGCAGAACCCAGGATAGGGTTTAGGTTTCAGGAGCATCACGTATTTTTATTGTTGAGCAGTTTCAAACAATAATTAGTATAATTATCAGTTTTAAATATGTATAATATGCGCAAAGTATTTATTATCTCTGCTCACACCAAAATGCTCCCTGAAACTTGAACGTTACCCTTGTTCAGTTTCTCGTTCATCTTCTTCAGAAGATATTCGATGTAACTCAAGCAGGTGATTTTCCTATAGCTCAACTTTTCGCTCACCTCCAATTTTTCTACTTCGATCTTTGTATTTATCAGTTCTTCGTCTAGTTTGTCGAAATCTTCATCTTCCACCCCATCGGACACCATCTCTAGTATCTCCCTGACCCTCTTCTCAACCTGAAGCATTCTCTCGCTTACCAAAGACAGCTTTTCCAGTCGATTTTTCAGGTAGTTGATCCTAAGGGAGAGCTCCAAGTTTTTTTCAGACGATTCATCGGTTCCTCTTATATTACACAGTTGCAGATCTAAGTCTCTCAAGTTTTCCATAAGTTGTGTATACGTGCTGTCTTGAGGCAACCCTTCAAAGAAAGATATGTCCATTTGAATTTGATCCAAATTGTTTTCTACTTCTTTCTGCATTTCTTCTTTAGTCTTATGTTTTGTTTTTACCAACTTTTTACAGATATCTATCTCTTCCAGTAATTTTTTCATCTCATTGAATGCGGGTGTGTCATTTTTCACGTTCAAATTGATCAATTCTAAGGTTTTTGTCATCAAGCACTCTTCGATCAGAACACATTGGTGCACGTCCAAAAACTGGGAGCTCTCCACATTTTCTTTTATTTTCCGTATATATTCTGTATTTTCTGACAATATTTTTTTTGTATCAGTTAAATTTTCCTCTTCTTTTAGGTGTTTTTGTAATTGTGCTTTTTCTTTCAACAGTTTCTTCAAGTAATTCATCTTATTTCTGAGCACCTCATTCTTCTCTTTGTTGTCTATTTGCGATATTTCTCTTTGGCAATTTGAAAGTTCAACGTCCAGGTTGTTATAGTGGATATTTTGGAAAGAACCAGTAAACCTCTGCACCTTATTTCCAATGTTTTCCAATAATTCTTTCACTTTTTCTTCTAAAATATTTTGATTTAGTTTATACCTCAAATACTCTTCATAGAAGTCGATCTTCTCCAAAACTTTATTCTTGAACGCATCCACTTGATTCCAGCTGTCCATGTGCTTCAGGTTCCTCAGAACTTTCCTTTTGTCCATCAGGGAAGCCATGAAAAAGTTGAATTCCAAGTTTTCGGTTGTTCCATCGAAACAAATGACTTCTTTTCCTATTTCCTCAACTCTGTCGGCTATTTTCGATATTTCTCCAAGTGCATATTCAATGGAACCGTATTTGATAGAGACTGAATCCTTCAACTTTGGTTTCGCTAAATTTTCTCTGGATTTTGTGGATTCAACTTTTGGGAGTTCGTAAATTTTCGCGCTGGTTCTTATGATTTCCTCTGATTTTCTTCTGCCGGTTTCTCCGTTCTTCATCAGATTTGCCAGGCTTTTCCGTTTCGATCTGATGGATTCTTCGAATTTCTCCAGTAGATCATTCACTTTTTTCACTTCGTCCATCTTTGTAACAGACATGTTTTTCTGCAGACAACTCCATTCTTCTTGTAGATGGATTAAATCTTCCACAGATTTGCTTGGCTTCAGTTTCTTCTGCCTTAAAACCACGCTGTAATTATCCGGTTGCATTTTCTCCAGAAATTTATCAAGCTCTTCAAGATAATCATCCCTAAATTTCTTATTCTCGCTGTGTTTGACGTCGAGACTTTTCAACTTCTTTTGTCTAGTTTCTATTTCTTGTATAACTTTTCCCCTGTTCGTATCTTTTTGTATTTGTATTTCTGTTTTAAGTTTATCTATTTCGTCCATCATTTCATCTAGTTCATTCAGTTCTCTCTTCTTTTCTAATTCTCTGACGAATTCTTCAGATTCTATAACTTTCTTCATGAGTAGTGTTCTTGAGTTTTCGTTTGAGTTGTCATTGCTAGGAATATCTTCCAGTTGTTTTTCGATTCTTGTTAGTTCTTTGTTAATTTCTTGAAGGTTTCCTCTGTTATCACCTTTAACTGTGTTTTGGAGTACGTCGTGTATGTCTTCTAGCATTATTTCGATGTTCCTCAACTTCACAGCACTTTGTTGTGAATTATCCATAAGGTCTCCACTTTGTCTTGTTTTGAGTTTATCTTTGTTCTTCTCTCTCCTGATTATTTTCTGATAACAATTTCTCAAATCTTTCTCCAAATTTAGTTTTTTAGAATACGAAGAAGACGTTTGTGTTATATTGAGAAGTTCTAAGTCTGTAGATAACTCTTCGATAACTTTTTTCTGCGATTGTAGGAGGTGGGGATCGTTATCTCTTAGTCCAATTGATACAAAACCTTTAACATCTGCACATCTTTGTTCAATTTCATTTATATGCAAAGGACGTTTCGTCCCAGGTTTAACCCTTGAATTCCTTCTTGCCTGTGGACTTTTCGAGGGAGTTTTCTTGCGATTCTTCAACTGTTCTCCCTCAACATGTATGAAAGAATGGGACTCGTCAGCATTTTTGTCGAGATGATCATCGTTGTAGTCCAGAAGTTCCTCACTTACGTCTCTTACTAATTTTTGAAGTTGGTCGATCTCCAATTGTTTTTTCTTCGGTTTCTTCGCTCTAAGGGTGTTCAGTTGTTTGGAGTTGTTGACCAGTACTTTGTGGAGGTCTTCTTTGCTTTGAAGTGGCACTTGTTTTCTTCTGAGGCTGTTTCTTATGTCTTGTGTATTGGTACGAATGGCTTGTATGGTTATTTCGGGTTTTTTGGAGTTTGTAGCGCCCATTTCACCTGCAAATATAGTAAAATTAATTTCAGCAAAGTAGGATCGCTTATTTTGTTTGTATTTTCAAATGTATACGAAAAAGAATGTCGTTTCAGAGGCTGAAAACTTTGAAATGGCAACACTGTTATATATGACTGCCGATTTGATAGATCTCGGTTGTTTTGAGGTAAGTTTGTCTGTCAATTCTTCATAAGTATGTGCCAGGAAAACGTTTGCGAATGGTTCAAATCTGAACAACAATTTGATTTGAAAATTTTAATCGGTGATTAAGTATGTCTGGAAACTTATTCAGAATATTTGCTTACTTTCGATGTTAATGGTGTTATGGAGAAATTTTCGGAAATATTCCAAACAACAAACCATTATTTAAACATCTATGATAAGACCATTGTACGATATCATTGCAAGTTCGTTATAATAAATTTATCCAAAGAATAAAAGAGAGTTGAATAATAAATTTGGTTTTATTTCTATAGCAGGTTGAGAATTTTTCAATACATCCTCATAAAATTGTGAAAGATTGAAAGGAAAGCATATATTTAATTCTCAATTAGATAGATCATTGCTCTGTTATTGTTGCCATTTCACTAAGCTTTATTTCCGAAAAGAAGGTTGCTCCTAGAATGGCACAACTGTATGCTTTCAAATAAATTTTACTTACCTTTTATTTTGAAAACACTTAATTCAATTAATCAGCACCAAACAAACTGCGATCCTGTGATGTCGCAAATGAATCAGGATAGAAAGAATGCCGTAAATAATCCAGATAAGGTATGATAAAGACGATAACGAATTGGTTCATTGAATTTATTTGCCTACCTACTATTTTATTGCAGGTGAGTAATCTCGAGCTACGGGAGGTAGTCGATAAGTACTTATAACACTTGCACGGATTCAAGGTGTCGGTTTCTTTTGTTTATCTGCGAATGTGTGTTTTGGGTGAAGGTGAATCGAGGAATGTACCTAGATAAACTAGGTACAATGTGGGCGGATTTGTCGGTTAGGTTTTGAATTTGAATCAATAGTTATGGAGCATTTTTAAGGGAATAAAACTATTCTTTCGGATAGAAGACTTGACAAATATTATGGATCTCTTTTAGATACAGGGAGGTGCAACGAAAACTTAACATTTTCCGACATCAAAATGAAAATGTGGAAAATCGCTCGGGCCTGTCAATTACTGATTCGAGAGGGAACAACTTTTCCGCTTTTTTCATTCCAGTTACTTAAACCTCCTAGCGGGGATGAGCACAACTCCTTGATTTTGAATAGGGATGAGGGGTGTTGCGATAACTTATTCTGAAGATCGTATCCAATACTATCTGACCCTGAATTTTCGCTTCAAAATATCCATCGATAATGAAATAACAGCGAAAATAGTGAAAGAGGCTATGCGGAATTTATCTCGAGATTATTATTCGTATCCGACACATTTCAAAGGTATTTAGTAGTTATGTTGTTAATTTTTGTCCAAAGAAGTATTAATCTAATTTACTAAATAGAAAATAACGACTCTGCGCGAACAACAGTGGCTTTATTTAACGAACGACATCCTGGAAAAAATGTATCCGCTGCTTATCTTATGCAACTGGTTGCCAAATTTAACAGTTCAGTCGGAAACAAAAACCAGCATAACTGTCGGTATTGGTCAGATGAAAATCCATTATTTCGTGAGGTGCATACTCAGCGTCCCCAAAAATTAAATGTTTGAGCGGGTATTTATGGAAATCACATAATCGGCCCTTTTTTATACCCGGTAATCTCACTGGGCGAATTTATTTAGATCTATCAGAGAACGCTATTTATCCAGCCCTCGTGCAAGTATTGGAGAATGCAGAAGACCATCAAACGATCATTACCCAACAAGATGGCGCACCAACTCATTTCGTTCAACCGGCGCGTCATTTCTTAGATGAAAATTTTCCTCACGCCTAGATTGGAAGGAGGGGACATATTGAGTGGCCAACTAGATCACCTGATCTGGCTCCACTGGACTTTTTTCTATGGGGTCACCTGAATTTCAAGATTTACGCTATCCAGCCTGAGTCACTGGATGATTTGCGAACTCGGATCATTAATGAATGCCGTCAAATTACACAAGAAATCTTGCAAAATTTATATAACTGCATGGAAGGGAATGGTGCCCATTCCCAGTATTGGATAAATTTATCACAGAAGTAAGTACTTCTTCCACTATTTTATCTGTCATTTCGTTATCGATGGAAATTTTGAAGCGAAATTTCAGGATCAGATAGTACTCGATAAGATCTTCAAAATGAAGTAACGTAGCACCCCTCATCCCTATTCAAAATCAGGGGGTTGTACTCACTCCAGTTAGGGGGTTGTAGTTACGGGGATGCGAAGAGCGGAAAAGTTGTTCCCCCTCGAATCAGAAGTTGACAGGTCCGAGCATTTTATCTGTCATTTCGTTATCGATGGAAATTTTGAAGCGAAATTTCAGGATCAGATAGTACTCGATAAGATCTTCAAAATGAAGTAACGTAACGCCCCTCATCCCTATTCAAAATCAGAGGGTTGTACTCACCCCAGTTAGGGGATGCGAAGAGCGGAAAAGTTGTTTCCTCTCGAATCAGAAATAATAGGTCCGAGCATTTTATCTGTCATTTCGTTATCGATGGAAATTTTGAGGCGAAATTTCAGGATCAGATAGTACTCGATAAGATCTTCAAAATGAAGTAACGTAACACCCCTCATCCCTATTCAAAATCAGGGGGTTGTAGTTACGGGGATGCGAAGAGCGGAAAAGTTGTTCCCCCTCGAATCAGAAACTGACAGGTCCGAGCCATTTTCCACATTTTCATTTTAAAGCCGGAAAATCGAGGTGTTAAGTTTTCGTTGGACCACACTGTATATTAGATTGTTAACAAGTTTGCAAGCAGAAGGTTGGAACTTATAAAAAGGCTCGAAATTTTTCGCCACGCGCCAGAGATTGTGATCTGTGGTCATTGTTGGTAATTCGAATTAGGGGAAGAATATATCAAAAAACAATTCAAACGTGAAAACTTTCTGAATGGTTTTTATTTGATTAACACATTTGAAACATATTATGTAACTACTTTCTTTAACGATTTTTTTCAAATAAATAATTTTAAGGAGCCTGTGAACCGTAGACTATCGTTTTGCCCAAATGTCTGCAATTTTTTGATTCTGAAGCAAACGACTAGGTTGGATTCACCGATGAATAATCCAAGCTCAAAAACAATTTTGACCGGTCGATACGTCCCTAAACATAAACTACAGATCCGATCGATTTGAAATTTGGTATTTAGAAGAAGCATAATGAGCGGCAAAATTCAGTGAGAATCGTAAAATCAGAATAAAATGTCTTCAAGCACAGCAGCGTTGAGCGCGACCGCAACCATAGCAACTTCTCCGAAAAGCACATTAGTGTAACTTTTGAACGGAAAGAGCTAAAGACTTTCGGTTAATTTTGGGGCCTATATATCTCGGTTAAGTTTGTTAATGAGCAAGATGGGTCGAAATGTTTTTGAGTTTTTGTTATTTGAACGTTTATTTCTTGAATATTTTCAGCTTCACTAATCCGATCTGGTTTAAATTTAGTATTTGAATATAAAATAAGGACAAGAAGGCTAATACAACATTTTGTGAGGATCATTGGTGATATAAACAAGCGCGCAAATGCTGATTTCACGTCAGAGTTTCTCTCGAATTTTTCAGTATTTGTCTAGATAGTGTATATTATTTTGGATTTTAATGAAATATAGAATGAGGTAGATCGTCACTTTATGTTCAGTGGGAACACAGTGACCTCAGTTGTGTAGCGGATGGGCAATTCAAAATTTGCATTTTTTTATCAGCTATTAATTAAAAACGAATGAATACACGTTCCCTTACAGCAGCCTTCGGCAAGTGGGCCTTGAGGACCGGCGCGTTATCGTGAAGCAGCAACACCCCCTTTGTGAGTTCTCCTCGCCTTTTTCCTTCAATTGCTTCTCTTAAATAACGCAAAGTGGTTGCGTAAGATTCTGCTGGGATGCTTTCACCCTTTTCAGTGTAATTCTATCAATTGAATACCTTCAGAATCCCAAAAAACCGTAGCCATTATTTGTCCAGCAGACTTTAAACTTCTTTGGGGTCTGTGCAACCTTTTCAATCCACTGTATGGACTCTTGTTTACTCTCAGGGTCATAGTGATGAACCGACGTCTCATCCTCAGTAACCAGCCGGTTGAAAATAGTCGATGGGTCTTCTCCACAGAGGTCTAAGTTACTAGTTTTTGCGACCTGTCAAGACTCCCCAACAAACTCTATTTTGGACCTTATAATACCTCGTACCAGTCGGTTTTCTCCTTCCAAATTTTTAGTTCATTCACCCGCTCAAAATTGCAACTTAGCACTTTTCGAAATTTCGGTTTTATATCGAACCACACGTGGTAATTTCGACGTCAGCGTTTTTATCTGAAACTTTCCGTTCCTAAACTCATCTGAAGGAATATGTTTACGTTTCGTACAATCAGCTCTTATGAACTTTTTAATATGTACGTTTTTATTATAATATATAGGCCAGAGTAAAATAATTTCCTTTCATGAAGCCGTCCTTCGTGCGTGCCACGAAAACGAGTTCCTAAGTTTGACACTAACCGGTCTGAAGATTAGAATTAATTCAGGGGCATTGAACCTCGCGTTGAATTTGCTATTGTCCACTGAATTAATCCCTGTATCATTATAGTCCTTTCATCAATTCTAAACCTTGTTGGTTTACCACACTTGCACTGATCTTTGAGAGGTTAAGATGGCCACGTACGGTACCCACGCATAGGTTTGTCGTCTCTGCTAACATTTCACATTTTCTGCCGCTTAGGGGCCCGCCCGAGCTAAGGTCGTCTTCAATGCTTTCTCTGCTTCTTTTGAATTTAGTCTTGGTGTACAGCAACCATCTCTTCGTGCATAATTTTTCTGATTCCTTTCCTGCTCAGTGATGAACTTTGTAACGGCGAGATGCTCGATTTTCTTCATCATTGTGGCGTCAGTCATTCTGGTCGTCTTTCACTGAGGATACTTAGCAAACTAACGATCGTAAATTAGGGAAATTTTATATTTATACCCTCAGATAGTATAATTAGTAAATGAGACAACTAGATTACTCAAATTGTCAGCCCAATACCGAGAATCTCTCTTCTATGATGGGATCTTCATCGAGCAATCTTGCCTACAAAACGCCTATTTAGGTGTTCAACAAATTGGACACGCTAGGTCATCAAAACTTGAAGTCGTAAAGGTTTCATTAATGAAATTGATCATTTTATTCCCTAATAATAAACCATCTTATATAATTTTCCGGCTAAGCCCCCACTTAATTCCTCCATTAAAACTCCCAACTTAGCTTCACTCCGGCGATTAAGTGACGTGTCTGGCCTGCATAATTAGGTCTTAAATGAAGCCATCGGTTTTTCTCCTAACGTGCCGTTAACGGTCTTGGCGACGTAACTAAGTTTGATCGGTTGGAGATAAATGCCTCAGACGGCATGGCACGGTTCGTGCCTTCTTTCACTTTTGGGGGCCCGGAGGCCGATAAATCTCCCACTTGTGCCTCCTTTACTTGCTCAAATTGTAGCAAACATTTATGATCGTCTGATTTATTGCTGCGGGCCCGCTACGCGGTAGTTTGTTTGGGCTGGGGGCCGTAGGGGAAATCTTCGTCGACCGTCCGATTCTGTTTTCATTGCGGAAATCAAGATTTATTCGGTAGGCACAGCGTGCAAAGGTCGATTTGAAGTTTTGTTGGAAATTGATTGTAAATCATAAGGATATTCCAATGGGCTGGCATTTTGCCGCTGAAAAAACACCATAAATTCACTAGGGTTTTTTGAAATAGCTCATGAGCTGATGCATTTCTTCGTTCCAAGCATTTGGGTGAAATATCAGGTGGGAATAATCCATAATAACAACGTGAGTGCCGATAGCTCAGTGGTTAGAGCCCTGGGTTTGGAACCGAAGGATTTCAGATACCCAAATACGAAAAAAAATTTATAGTTACACGGGTTTCGGCCATGCTTTCACCGTCGGGTCGAAAAATAACAGTGCTGTGCCTAAGGTGTCATAAGGACACAGTAACAAAGCATAACCAGAATACAACTGAACTCCTAACTCGCACAAGCTAGAAAGCTTCTGAAGGATCTTTAAAGAAGGTCTGAGACCATCAGAATAATAATAATTATAATTGAGTTTCTTGGCATCCAGAACGTTTCGATTTCAATTTATTACTAGCCTTTGCTTGGTAAGATGCGAAAATTCATTATTTTCATGAAAATGACAGGTTTTTTTTCACTTGAATGACTCTTTGAACGAATTTTCAATAACGTCCTAATGTTATAGAGGGTTTTTGAATTCAGAGGTACTTTTTGTGGTGGGGATTTGATTGCAGATTGCGAATGCGTGTTGATTAACAGGCTAAGCTGTTGATAACGGCGACGAATCGACACTTCACGGTCTTCACGTACACACTCCGCTACCGCCCCATATTTTCTACACTACGTGCTAGATGTAATCTATTTAGTCAAGTATTATCCAATAATGAAAATTGGGTCTCAAATTTACGGATGGTGGAGCTAATTGTGCGTTCGGTAGGCCAATTATGTGGACCCTAAGTTGTCCTAAGCGCCCGATACATATTCCTCGTAGAACGCCTATTTTCATTTGTAGACGCTGTGCCGGGCTAAGTCTTTCCATTATGAATTGTCAAACACAGAAATGGCACTTCAGGTAATACGAGGCATGCACAATCTGTAATTAAATCCCCACCACAAAAAGGACCTCTACGTGAATCACCCTATATATATATATATATATATATATATATACAAATTCACATAAAAAATATAATAAAATAAGTCGTGTTTACCGTCATCACGCCATCGACAGATTATATCGAATGCACAAGAGCTTCTTCAAATACATTTATACCATCGAAAATACACCGATATCTCACACTTGTAGGGTTGCCAGGGCCACAAAAAAAAATCGATGTATAACTCGTTACATTCGTCATTAGTAATTCTCTGTGCACGAAATGAGCCAGATACGAGGAATAAACACGAAATCGTTCGATGACTGTATAGATTAGATTTTGATGCTTCACGCTATTTTATCGAAACCTCCCATAATCTCGCGTGTTCACATTCATTTCAATCATCGAATTATGTAAAACTGTTTCACCGAGTGAACACAGTGAAGTTGGTCAGAGGACTTTTTGAGGTTAACCATGGACGGACACGAGGCCAATCTGAAATTTGAAGTTGTCAAAAGGAACACTGTGGTCAAGGATCATAGAAAAATAGCTTTCGATCGTTTGAACTACTTGAAGCTGTGGGAGCAGATACTTACAACACAGAAGACGGATGCGGTAGGTGAAAAAGATAGAAAGCTACAATCTTTTGAAGAAAAAAAGGAAGAGAGAACATTTTTATATAGACAGAAGGAAAATGGAGCTGAATACATGAAACAAACTGAACCGAAAATAACCACAACGAGAAATTTGAAAGAAAAACAGACATCGGTGAAATCTACAAAACCCAGGATCGTAGGAGTTATAGTAAGTTGAACATTTTACCTACATAAATTTAGATATATCCATTTTTTTGCAGTATAAGTTCCCGTGCCAGTATGAAAAGGACTTACTCGACATTGTTATAGGTAAAAAGAGGTGGCATGACAGTTGAACATGAAGATGTTATACTCTTTCCAATGATATTTTGTATTTACAATGTGTTCCTTCTCCAATATCGAAATATACAATCGAATCTTTCTTCATAAACCTTGTTATCGAATCCTCTGTACAAATCTGCAGTGACAAATTTATTTTGGAGTACCTAATGCAAAGATGACTCGCTTTCTCTCATACTAAGTTAGCATTTGATAGCATTTTTAAGCTATAACTGATACAGATATTGAATCATGGAAGGTAAGTACTTATTTATCAATGTTATCTTTCTTATCTTTTCGCTTTTGGAAACAAAAGTGTGTTAGTTCACTTTTTGTCTCGCAACCGGGCAAAGTTCCGACATCTTTTTGGTGGAAATGCATATAATTGTTCAGTTCTGAGATGGAGAAATTTTAAACCGTAGTTCGAATTCTGTTTTTATGCCATTGTAAAATTTTGGGATATTGTCGTTTTTCTCACTGGAAAACTGGATTATCTGATGTGATTTATAGACTGGTAAGTAAAATTTCGCGTAAATCCTGAGTTAGAAAAAGATTTTTCAATAATCCTTCTCGTTTTTTTTCTACAATTTTAATTTCAAAAAAATTTTTATTCAAAAAACTTTTAGAAATAAATTTATGTCTACACAAGCACCGCTTACATTTAATAGACGTGTAGACATAAATTTATTTCTAAAAGTTTTTTGAAAAAAAATTTTTTTGAAATTAAAATTGTAGAAGATAAACATATTTCAATTTGTTTTAATATTCAAATTTTGTTATATTTCTTCTATCAAGTAAAAGGCCTTTCTATTTTACTTCTCGTTTTTATTTTGTCATTATAGAAGGATGTTACATCAAGTGTCTCTGGGTAGCCAATAATAATTTAATTGAAAAAGTTCAATGAGCAATTTCTTCATCTGATTGTACAGTTCAAATAATGGTAAACCATCATTCACATTTCTAACAGGGTGTGAAAAGAACCCATCGAGATAACAGAAATGATTATAACAAATATCTTTCATGTAGTGTAACTATACATATCATATACAGATTGAAAAGTGGAGACATAGTTACGTTTTTTCATTGAGTAGTTATTAAATGTGATTGAACTTACGAGTTTTTTTCAAAATTTTTTAAAAATAATGAAAATTCAATTTGATATTTCTTTAGATAAAAAAAAAATTAGGTACTTCACTACCCAGTCTTTTCTCCTCTAGCAATGAGCTGGCAATCGGAGGCATGCCTTGGATCACATACTGCGGTATATTGTCCTTTACACCTATAGCGAAGCTCCCTAGAATTTCTTGGAACCAGCTCATGTATCCGTAAACTTTAACTCATCTCATCACAAACATGTTCTATCGGATTTAACTCTGGAGTTCGAGCAGGCCGAACAAATCTCATGATTTGAACCTTATCAAAATAGGCAGTAACAATCCGAGGCCTGTACCATGAAAAACATGGTACAACATGGTGTTCTAAGACTCCTATCATTTATGAACAATCACAGTCCAATTTCGAGTAAAGAAAAACCCTGTGCTTCAAAATATTTGCTTCCCCAAGCCATAACTGAGGTTCCACCAAATGGAAGTCGCTCGGCTAAACATGCTTGAGAATATATCTTTCGTTTTGTCATCACCACCCTCTTCCAAGTCTTTTTTTCATTGTTGAATCCAAAAATCATAGTGCAAGTGTTGCACATCCACTTTGCCCTCTTTATATCCTCTATTCATTTCATCCTTATCATTTTTACTTAAAACCCTTGTATTATAAGTAATTTGAAATACAACTTAAATATTTAAGTTTTTAAGTTAGGAATGCTGTCCGATATTTCATCAATATAAACTTATAAAATAAAACGTTGTGTACACAAAAAATTGAATATGAGCAAGTCTACCAAAACTATTCATTTGAAGCAACAAAGAAATGAATAGAGGTAATAAGTCTGTAAATTTGAAAGAATTCCAACGATATTTCTAGATCGAAACGCTCACAAGAACTTCTCAAGAAAAACAGACCTTGAAAGATCTACATTGTTCAATATCTTCACATACTTTAGAAATCCCAGAGACATATCGTTTATAGCTTCAAGCAGTAAATCACCTCATTTACGATGCAACTCAAATTGAATTTGGTATTAACAACCAGATAAGAATACATTTTTTCGAGAATACTCAGGGACACTTATACAGATTTCACTCATTCATTGAACTTCACGATATTCTTTTTTTTTTCAGTTAACCAAGATGGGTTCCTCAATGTCCTCGTCCGTGGGCGACAGAAGAGCGAACGCCTTAAGACGTTCGCAAAGAAAATCACTAACAGGCGCTTGCTCGAGCATCGACAAGGTACTGAAAGCTCTAAAGACCTACAAAGGCACTGAAGACAGTGAAGAATACAAACAGATGAAGATACGTATCATACAGATTGAGAAACATCTCCAGACCAAACTTGGAGAACCACAACAACAATTCAAGACCCTCCACGACATTACCCAGCAGAAGATAAGGAACGCCTTCGAAACACTGGAGAAGAAAACTGTGGAGAACACTGAAGGTGCAGGAACTAAAGGAATTATCTTGAACGGAAATGGTATCGCTCCTCCATCACCAAACACCAGAAAAACAATAGAAGAGTTACGAACACTAGAACAGCAAAATAAGAGCGTGGACAAAGATTCAACCCCTGCCCAATCACCCACAAACGAAAACAAAAGAAACTCCTTATTGCTGCGCATGTCCAAATTCACTCTTCCCAAAAGAGAGTTCAAAACTTCCACTTCCGAATGTGAAGTTCAAGAGGTGACGGTGGAAGTTCATAAATCTCCTGAGGCCACTAGAAAATCCATAATGAAATATGGAGTCCCAGTATTGCCAAGTTCACCACACAACAGTCCACCCAAACTAGTGTCTTTCAATACTCCAGACCACTTCGAGGACACTCTTCTCAGACACGAAAGACGCCTTAGAATTATAAAGCAAGACATAGCGAACTTGGAGATCCGTATCAGTGAATTCATAGGCAAGAAAGATGGAAGGCACTACAACAATCTGAAGTTATCTTTGGACCATCTAGGCGAAGAATTGGAAGGGATGAAGGAAGAGGAACTGTCGGACCAAGTGGACATGTGCAATAATTACATAACAAGCTGTCTGAACTTCCTGGAATCGAAAGCTCTGGAGGAGGACGATGTTGACGATGAAATTTTCACAAATTACACCGATTCGAAGATTTACGGTAGCACCCATGACTTGTTAGAAGGGCATAATGTTAGAACAACAGCAATATGAAGAGTTTTGTCCACACCCTGTACTTTTAATATATATTTCGAATATAATCATCTTGTAATTTTATCAAAATGAAAAAGAAACGTTTCAAATTTGTGTTTCATTCAGCATCCGAAAGAGCAGTTAATGTTCTTATCATATCAGTAAATGATGTTTGATTAGTTCAAAAAAATTAAGGAATTTATCACTCAGTGTAACTTGGCAAAATTTGGACAATGGTATGAAAGCTTCCATAAAAACCAATTTGAGGTTCTGGATAAACAAATAAGAGCAATAAAAATCAACAATATTTTATATATCTCTATAGAGCTTCAATCTTTAAAATCAGAACTCTGAACCCACATTTTGTTTTTGATCCAGATTGTACAGGCACTCTTGCACGTACATAACTGCAGCTTTTCGAAACTCTCTGATCTGTTCATTATTCTTTGGGTCCACGTTGTCCAGTTCTATGTTTTTCTGGAGGAAGAATTCTTCGAATTTTTTATATTCGGACATTTGCTGGAACTTTTCTACTTTCTCCATCTCCTGGTACATTTTCTCGATGTCCTTGGTGATCTTTTCTATCTTGTTCATAGCCTCTTCTTCGTAGGACAGTATATGATTTACAGTACGTCCAACTTCCCTAACGATATGCGAGGAGCTTTCTAGAGTCTTCTTTTGGTGTGACTGTTGGTTAGTCTGGTTGATAACATCAGAGGTTTTCGTGGATCCCAAAGGGGTACCATCAGTTTTTTTAAGGCTTTCCAATGGGCATTTAATATTTGAACATTTTTTCTTGGTCGGTAATGGAGTCACCTGTTCTGGAACCTGATGATTTGCGGAGTGTTGGTGCGCCTTTTCCGTTGACGTTTTTGGGATAGCTTGGGGAAAGCTTGCGTCCGTTAGACCATTGGATCTGCAACGATGATCAGACATGCTGAAGGCATTTTGACGGGTTTCGGATGCCTTTGACATTTGCCTATACGTGAATTTCGACAAAGACATGACATTCTCAAGTCTTGTCAATCTTGTCAAGTATATAATCAAGAACTTTCTTTCATTTTGAATTGAAATGAGATTTTAACGATATTACTCACTTATTTTGAGAATAACCTGATTATTATTACCAAATCATAGAGTTCTAGGACCCCTTGTGACTGAGAAGTATCCGGAATATTTTCTTTTTCATTCCAGTGCTCAGCTAGCTGCAAGCAGAATCGACCAAAGGGCCTCATGCGCTGGGCTAGAAGGAGCTGGAAGGACAGCCAGGAAACCCCCTCCTCTTCTGAGGTCGAGGACCCTACCGGCTATCGTGGTACCTGGAGTGAACATACTTCAAGCTCAACTTGGCACCAAGAACCAAGGTATTATTCCAAATCAAACCACCATACAATCAATTTAGGTTCCAACAAGATGAAAACGAATAATATTCCTCTTAATCACATTGGTCTTTTCAGAGAATTCTCAACCACTGGAGGCTCGCCCGAACAGGTTGTCGGCCCTGTCCAGATTCCATCCGACGAGGATTTCCTTCAGCAAAGATGACACCGTGGCCTTGGATGTGAGAAGAAAGAGCGCAGTGAGCAGGTTGTGCGGAAACGGAAACTATGGACCAGAAAGGGGTGCAGATGGTGGCTTGATCTTGAGGTAAAAAACTTTAATACATTCTTCAATAGACAGAAGTATCAATGAATTTCTAGAGTTATATTCGACAATTTCTCTAGAATGGCTTTCGCTGAAGGACAGAAAATATAACCCACCGTTGGTACGATATTGGTCCAGGGAAAATAAGAATAAAAATTATATTTGGACTGGGATCCTAGGCAATTACATGATAAGCCCGTTCTTTAACGCTGGTAACCTTAACGCTGTCAAATATCTGTAATTGCCACAGAATCAAATTATTTCGACAATTCGACAACTCCCAATCAATTTCGATGATATCTGGTTCCAACAGGATGATTGTTCAAGTCACAACTCACGAACAGTGACACGATACCTCAGAAACACTTTTTCAGATCGTGTCATTTCTACAAATGGCACGATCAAATGGCCACCAAGATCACCGGATTTATTTCCCAATGATTTTTTCTTTGGAGATATCTGAAAAACTCGATTTATGACCACGAGATCGATAGAACTACAAATCTTGTAGAATTAAGGTTAAAAATAACCAACTTTGCGCCAAAATCCTCACTATGCCTAATCTGCTCAGAGATATGAGATTATCTTTTTGTAATAGATTTGACTACTGTTTGATATAACAGGGTGGATTATTTGAAAACTTAATTTAAGTTTGTAAGCCTTCATCTTCGTTGAGTGTTTTCGTAGAATCATCTTTTATTTTCCCTTAGATTTTTTTTCTCTAGAATTTATTTTACTTTCCAACCAGTTATGGCAAAAAGAGAACCCAAATACTGATTTGCAGATATGAAATTATCTGCGTCATTCATTGTCGCAAATAAATTCCTCACGTGCAATATGCAATGAGATAGGAATGTCGTATCGTAATGTATTTGATTTTCAAGCGTTATGGACTAGACTCGAGTTATACACTGTATTATTCATCATCATAACGCGCATATCTTTCGATTATTCCAACGTTCGAGTGGACGGTTCGAGTTCTCTTTCTTATGCACTGAATATCCTAACCGTAAAACGTGATTTTCCAAACCTGAATTCGAGCAAGCTACAATGCTTGCTGAAATTGTTGAAATGGGGATTTTGCACATATTAATTGAAGGTTTATTCTGATTAACGGGACGATAAATTTGGTTGAAGACAACTGTAAACATACCTTTGAATTATCAACGTTGTCGTTGGATAATTCAACACCTTAACCTGGTTATTATTCGAACAGAAAACGTCACAACCGTTTGTTTCCTTTCATTCGAACTCGTGAATTCAACAATACCTTCAATGGAACCGATACAAGAGGCTGAACACGAGCCTAACAGAATAACGGGAAATAGGAAACTTCCCGGCTTTTCATGTGGAATTGTCGAGCGTACTGGAATGGATATCGTCTCGGTGTGTTTCGTTCTCGGGATTTTGGAGCCATTTGGTCGACAGACAGGATTCTCTAGAATTCGTTCGCATGGAAAAATTCGTTATCGAGTATTTTTTTCATTTCTACTATCACCTTCTAACATGTGGTTGAAGCTTAAATCAGGGCGTACCGAGTTCTTATTGTGTGTTGTCCACTTGTCTAGAATGTCCTCTATAGAAGCAAAATTCACGGTGAATCATTCTCATATTTTGTTTTCAAAATCTCTTTGAAATTAAATTAAATAAATGTCTTAGAAAACACAGTTTCAATTAAATAGACATATATCGGGTGTTTTTCTTAGAGTGATAGAATTTTCGATAAGGATAACTGTGATGTGACAGAAGGTAGAAGCTATGTTGTTTTGACATTTCTGTTCAGTAAACATTGACAAATTATCATGGAAACACTCACGCCGCAACAGCGTTTACAAATTGTTGAAATTTATTTTCAAAATCAGTGTTCTATTCGCCAAACTTATAGAGCACTTTGTGAAATTTATGGTTTATATAATCGTCCATCAGAGCAGCTTATTCGTCGAATTATCGATAGATTTCGGGCAACTCTACTCTCTACTCGATGCAACAACAACCACAAGACAAGAACTGTTCGTACAGAAGAAAATATCGCTGCTGTAAGTCATAGTGTTAATAGCCTTCCACATATTTAATTTCAAAACATTATGTTTAATAATTATAACTTCAGGAATTAAATTGAAATATTGTCATATAAGTACCACTTATATCAAACGACATATGAAATAAACATTCATTATAAGACATCCAAATGATCTAACAAAATCCACTAAATAAAAATTGTTAACCAAAGTTTTAAGAGAGACTTTGCTTCGTCAGTATTCAAATAATTCATATTCAATAAAATATAACATCAATCAACAACAAATATTTACTCACCCTTCATCAATTTAGAAAACTTCTGGTAAATAATACTGAAAAATTTAAATGTAATATACGGTTAAGTCACAAATAAATAATTCTGTGGTTTACCCTTGATCTAAAAGATCGAAAGACAATTTAACGGCCTCTGTTATAGCACAAGGACTTATCTGTATAAATAATGTTAAGGAAGCCAAATAATTATATATCATTTAAATAATTTTATACACCTTGTATCAAGTATTAACCTCTATTTATGTTATTTTATTCATAATATATAATTATTTGGTTCCCTTAACATTCTTTATACAGATAAGTCCTTGTGCTATAACAGAGGCCGTTAAATTGTCTTTAAATCTTTTAGATCAAGGATAAACCACAGAGTTATTTATTTACTTGTAAGATAACCTTATATCACATTTAAATTTCTCAGCAGCTCATTTACCAGAAGTTTCTAAATTGTTGAAGGTTGAGTAAATATTTGTTGTTGATTGATGTTATATTTTATTGAATATGAATTATTTGAAACTGAGGAAGCAAAGTCTCTCTTAAAACTTGTTTTTCAGTCATGTTTTTACATATCTTGAGATTTTATACCAAGTAACTCAGTTAGATATCCAATAGTATTGAATATTCTATGTAAGATAGTTTTATGATGAAATTCTTGAGATTATGTTAAACATTTTTGAAAGATATTTGTTTTCATAAGATTGATCAGCAGAAACAAAATTTTGTCTATTCAAAATATTGAATTCATAGAATTTTTGTTAACAATTTTTATTTATTGGATTTTGTTGTATCATTTGGATGTCTTATAATGAATGTTTATTTTATATGTTGTTTGATACAAGTGGTACTTATATGACATTATTTCAATTTAATTCCTGAAGTTATAATTATTAAATATAATTTTTTCAAATTAAATATGTAGAAGGCTAATATTAAAATATTTTAATAATTTTATACACCTTCTATCAAGTATTAACCTCTATTTATGTTATTTGGCTATTCGTCGACAAGTTGGACTCTGTGCATCCACCACATGGAAATTTTGCGTAAAGAACTTGGTCTACACCATACAAGATCCAATTGGTTCAAGAACTAAAGCCACTTGACCATAATAAGCTTCATTTGTTTGCTGATTGAGCCTTAGAACAGCTTGAAGTTGATCCACTTTTTTATTGTGAAATTTTGTTTAGTGATGAAGCGCATTTCTGGTCGAACGGCTATGTAAACGAGCAAAATTGCTGTCTATGGAGTGAAAACAATCATCAAGAAGTTCTGCAGGTTGCATTGCATCCTGAAAAATGCACTGTATGGTGTGCTTTACACGCTGGAGGCATCATCGATCCATATTCCTTCAAAAACGATGCTGGAGCTAATGTTACAGTGAATGGTGCTCGTTACAGATCGATGATCAATGGCCTCCAAGATCATGCGACAAAACTCCACTGGATTATTTTCTTTGGGGTTAAGTCAAGTCATTAGCTTATGCTGATAAACCCGAAAAAATAGACGCTTTGGAAGGCAACATAACTCGTGGTATTGATGAAATAAGGTCTGAATTACTCGAAAAAGTGGTACAAAACTGGTCTGGTCGAATAAGGTTCCTCAGAGCTAATCGTGGTGGACATATGCCGTAAATTATATTTAAAACATAAGTGTCATAAAATTGTCTTTCGAAAAAAAAAAATTTGGCTTCAATCTTAATTTCAATGTGTTTTATTTCAATTTAAAGTTTCATCACTCTAAAAAAACACCAGATACAGTGTGAAAACCACTTATGGAATAAAATGCTTCGTATCCTCAAGTTAGAAAAAATTTATAATAGTTATGGAAAACACTTCGATACGTCAATTTTCAAATTCAATGGTGCGCTTTTTAACCATACATTCAAATATACAGAGCTATTCGCGCAAGTCCAGTACAGTCCGCCCTCTTTATTTTAAATGCAACACCCTGTTTATTTTTATTTTTTTAAAGCTCCTCAATGACCTGATTTCATAAAACCCTATCATGTATGGTCTATTATAAATAATACCGGATGAAATTAATAATTTATGACGCGTTAAATAGTAGTATTCTTAAATTAACCTAAATACAGAATTTCTGAACTAATTATCAATAAAGTTGAAAAAATTTCTAAAACAGTGTTAAAGAAGATATTTTGCATCTGGATTTGCATCTCTATCCTATGGAGATGCATATAAAGTTCTGTTGACACAAGAACTAATGCCAGCTGACCATAGAATGCGTAGAACAAATGCCGATTGGGTGCTTCAACACCAACGTTTGACGATTTTTCGCGTCGAATTTTCTTCAGTGACGAAGCACATTTTTAACGCGGTGAAGCAAAATTGCCGCATCTGGGGCAGTGAAAATCTTCATGTAACTGCAGAGAGGCCATTACATCCACATAAAGACATTGTATGGTGTGCAATTAGGTCTGGTGGAGTGATTGGCCCGTGCTTCTTTGAAAATAAAGAATGCGTCACTCAAAACGTCAATTCTCATCGTTATAGACAAACGGTTACCGATTTTTTTTGGCCTGAAATAAATTATATGGAATTGGAGGAGATGTGGTTCCAGCAAGATGATGCAACAAGCCACAGAACACGACCCGTTTCGGCTTTATTGCAAGAAAAATTCCCGTGACGCGTAATTTCTCGTTTCGGTGATGTGAATTGACCACCAAGATTTTGTGATTTATCGCCTTTGGCGGCACAAACACGAAGGATCGTGTTTATGCCGATAATCGTCAGAATATTGACGATCAGAAAACCAACAGTCGTCAAGTTATTGGTGAGACATTGCCCGAAATCTCTTATAGGAGATAACGCGGATGACATTCAAATGTTGTTATATTCCACACATAATGGCAAGGTCCAAGCATTATATTGAAATAAAAATTTGATTGATATTCTTAATGAACGAGTGTTTTATTCACTTTAACCTTTGGAAGCACAAAACGGATAACCCTATATCAAACATAAAAACGCGAAAGCAATCGACATTCGTTAAAAGCTTTCGAGCGCCTATGTAGTCAATACTAAAATCCTACGTAACTGTCAAGGTCAATTAGTCCCGCAGCTCGATTCCAAACTTCAATCATTCAACAACAAAACAAAATCATCTTCGCGCTTTCCCAACCCCGAAATCCACCCCAATGTTTCCGCGATCGACTAGTGACGATTTCTATAATTAATAATGATAATAATAATAGACCTTTATTTGATCTTAAAATATCACAAAATGATGTATATCGCGTCACAAAAAATCATAACTTAAATAGTAAAGTTCATTAAAGTCTTTCTCAGCCATAAACTCTTTCACACTGTAGTAGCCTTTTTTATTTAAAAATTTTTTAAAATTTTCCTTTTGTATATTTTTGGGTCTTGTTTTGAATGTTTGTGGTAATTTGTTCCAAATTTTCACTAAAAGATGAACAATATTCTTCTGTATGTAAGCATAATTTGGTTTTTCTAAACTAAGGTGAGTTTTTCCTCTGGTATTATATTATAATCATGATCAAGCATGAACATTTTAAATTTTGTGAAATTATTGATTACATACATAATGCACTCATATATATATACAGGCAGAATAGTGTTAATATATTATTATTCCTAAAGATATCTCTACATGATTCGCTATATTTTAGTTTAAAGATTCAAACATTTTTGTATGATGAAGACTCTTTTAGCATCAACAGAATTCGTCCATAAGATGATTCCATACTTGAGTCTAGAGTGGACGTGTGCATGATATGCTGTTAGTGAAGCATCTGACCAAATTGTTCTTGTTAAGATCCTTAAAGCATAGCAGAACCTTGCAAGGCTTGTTGCCAAATATTCAATGTGTGGCCGCTAATTCAAATCCCGATCTAAATGGATTCCCAAGAATGATAGAGTATCTTCAGCTCTTATGTTCTCACCATGATAAATTGAGTTGATGGCATGTTGATTCTTTTCTCTAAATGTTATCAGTTTGGTCTTGGTGATGCTTATTGTGAGATTATTCTTCCCGAACCATTTTTCAAGGTTTTCCAAATCTTTTTCAACTGCGGCTTTGCATTCATCTGGAGTGGAACCAACGCAGATTACTGATACGTCATCGGCATACATTACAGTATCATTTGATGTTACTTTATTATTTATTTAGAAACGGCAAGCGGGGCCTCAAAACGCCCGACGAGAAAAGCCACTCTTTCTTCAATCCAAGCCACTCTCTCTAACGAAATTACGCGGGCGACATTATTAGGCGGAATTTGAAATGAATTTTTCGCTACTTCTGAAAAAGCCCGGATCAACCCCTATTTACAGCGAGATTCCGTCTGAAAAGACTTCGCGATTTTCGCGGGACGTGCGGAGAAAGAGAAATCCGAGTGGTTTCCTTTGGTTGTTGGCTCGTGGCTGACCCGACGGGATCGCGTCTCCGAGGTGAGGAAAATGGAAAACGTCACAAATATTCGGAAGGTGATATTTTCGCACGCGGGAGAACCAGACATGTCCTTGAATAACTGGGATATCTCGTCCTTTCGGGAGTTTCTGAAAACCCTTCCTTCATCATTGTGATCGTCTAGTTGAAGGAGAAACGTAGAGACCCTATGGTATGTAGACAACCCAAGTTACAGTTAAACAAAGATATAGTGGCGGGATGTTCAGGTTGCAAAGTGAAATAAAAATACAATATTTAGTCTTGGAGGCTTGATATGGGTGCAACCTTCCCGCCTTTAGGAATGGCTTGCAGCGTAGCCTCAACTGCAGCTTCTTGTCCTTCTCCTGTTGTTACGTAACTCGATTTGTTTCGTCTATTGCGTCCTCTGCTCATTCGTTCATTAGGTCTATGTCCGTTCCAATAATTATATTTGATTAAAATTCTAATTTGAAATTAAATAACTTTCATTGCTTCAAGCAGACTCTTCTTCAGGTGCCGTCTCCGCAATGAAGGGGCGATTTTAATCTTTGAAACCGCAGATCTGAGTAGTTCACTGTTGTCGCATCTGAACCATTCTCTAAGGTTCTTCATCCACAAGTTTCATCCTTCCTATGGGTCTCTTTCCTTGGGGAGAACGAGAAATGTCCTTGAATAGCTGTCCTATCTAGTCCTTTAGGGAGTTTCTGAAAACCCTTTCTCATCATTGTGATCGTCTAGATGAAGGAGAAACAAAGAGACTATGGTATGTACACAAGCGCAGTTACACTTAAACGAGAATAAGGATATAGTGGCGGAAACTACAGAATACAAAGTGAAATAAAAACACAATAGTTAGTCCTGAAGGCATGATGTGTGTGCAAGCTTACTGCGTTTCAGGATGAGATGTATTTCTCGCTTAGAGCCTAGCGTCAGCTGCAGCTTATTGTCCTTTTTCTGTTGTTACGTGTCTCGATTTAATTTCTAAATAAGAGCTTTCATTAAGTAGACCCTTCTTCTGCAGGTGTCGTCTTCGCTTTGAAAGTTGGCAATCATCAAGGCGATTTTAATTCTTGAAACCGCAGATCTGTTACCACATCTGAATCATTCTCTAAGGTTGTTCATCTGCGAGCTTCGTCTCCTTCCTGTACATCTCTTCCCACCCCCCAGGCATTAGATATTGACGTGATGGGGGTGCTTGTCATGACTAGTTTCGTCCCGGCGAAATGGAGGGTTAAGTCTTGGTGTCTAACGTAATACCATTTCCGCTACTCACTGGACCTGTATGGTGGAAGATCTCCGAATGGGGCCCTAGTTTTTCCGCTCAGGTGAAATGGAGGACTGAGCCGGTTGATTAACTCACTGACAGGGAGTCTGTCGCAACACAGGGCTTCTCCCTTAAAACTTGCGTACTCTACCCTATCGCAGTATGAATCTCCGGATTCTGTGTAATGGCCGAGTGAGTTATGTAGCATACTGCGTTACCTCGGGGGGGTTGTTTGCCCACAGGTGTTACTTGTACCACCTGGCCACCCCATTGGTGTTGGACTCGAGGGGGCAGTGGTTGAAAGTCCGCATGCTGGACTAGGGGGGTATTTCGTTTATCTGTTCGCAAACCCCCATGTTCGGCATATTCTCATGAAACGACTCGGAGTTTCGCGGGACTTGACGGTTCGACCGGCCTGTCCTGGCCCCTGGATCAATGCGATTTAGGGTTTGTGGATCTCGACGTCACATGGGTTCGGTAAGTCAGGACGTACAGGCCGCTAGACGGTGGTCGTACCAGGATCAATTGTAGTCGTCAATCTTGAGTTCATCTTAGTTCATGAGACTGCGTTCGGATGGATAAGAATTCCCTCCGGCGGGTCAGTTGCGTCACAAACCAACTCGGGTACTGACCTGCTGAGCCAGTAGGGGTTGGATACTGCTTCGCTGCTACCAGTCAGACAGTTCTGACTTTCGAGTCGGGGCCCAAACTGGAAGCTGGTGGGTTCATCTCTCCACACTTGGACTGTGGAGACTGCTGAGTAGTCACTTGGAAAAGAGGTATCCTCAATTAGCCAATAACTTACCTGGTAGAATTCACGTGTACATCTCTTCCCTTGAATCTTGCCCTGCAATACAATTTGCAGTATTTGATACACATCTCCTCTCATGACATGTCCAATATACAGCATTTTTCTTCTTCTAACAGTCAGCATTACTTTCCTTTTTTTGTGCATTTGTCTGTCTCATCACCCCAACTTTTTCGACCCACGAAAAATCCTCCACATCTCAGATGCCTCAAATCAACCGCACCTCAGATTATTTATTACGCTACCGTTGACTTTAATACCTTTGCCTTGATCATTAAGTGTTTTATTGATTATGTCCTCCAAATATAGATCAAAGAGAACCGGCGAGGGTATCCATCCTTGACAAACACCTCTCTGTATTTCGATTTCTTCGGATGTTGGGTCTTCTGCTCGTATTGCTTTTTTTTGTCCATAGTAGAGATTTGAGATTATCCTTAAGTCTCTGAGTTCTACGCCTCTCTTTACTAACATTTTATATGCTGGTGATTCTTAAATTTATCGACGGCTTCATTATGATCTACAGAGCAAAAATATAGGTTTGGATTCATTTCTAGGCATCTTTGTGATACGACACTTAGTGCAAACAGTATTGTTCCTTAGCCTTTACGGAATCCAAATTAAGTATCACTAGATGTCTGCATCGAGTTTCTTGAATATCCTATTCTAGATAATCTTTAACAGAATTTTATCGTATGGCTCATCAGGTTTATCGCGCGGTAGTCAGATCAATGTTTGGCACTTTTTTGGTTGACAGTTGATAGCAACCATTCATTTGGTTTCAGTCCTTTATACGGTATTCCTTAAGTCTACCACTCCATTTTTATGGTTCAAAATATATTAATTTTACACCTTAACCCCTAAAAAAATTCACATTGCAGGGTACCTGCACCCCACGTTGTTGCTGCAAGGGCCTACAGGATAACGAGTCCTAGCAGTTGTAACACAACCCTCTTCAAACTTGGGAGGTTCCTGAATAACCAGAATGGCGGTGAGAAGAACCAGATCAGAGTGGATGAAGCCAACGTTACTAGGAGGCTGAGTTGGGAGAGGTAAGTTGAGTTTATCTAGAATAAACAACGAACAATACGATGAATCAACAGAAATGGACGAATAATGGGATGATCATCTTGGCGATTAATTGATTGGTCCTTTCTTTTTCCCCGGTGGACTTACTGGTTACCCATAAAGACATCTTTAGAAAACGATTGGCTCCTATAACTTGAAGATTTACCTTTTTCGCTACGATGTGAAAAGTGGTTCATGCACGATTGTGCCCCAGTTCGTTTTTCATTTAGTTTCAGAGTATTTGAACGAAAACTATGAAAACAGGTGAATCGGACGGGGTGCACATCAATCATGGCCCGGCAGACCCCCAGATTTAAATAGTTTGGATTTTTTATGGGGCATCTGGAATATCTAATTTGTGAAAAATATGTATCTTCCATCAAGAAAGCGGTTCTATTAAAATCGTAAAAAAATCGCCCAACTCATATCAAATCGAAGGTATTCCCCCCTCCGTCTCCAAGCGATGAGAAAGGCTTTCGTCAAATGGATTTTTCCCGGAAAAACATCATCGCGGTTGAACGTTATTGGGCAAATCGCGTTTTATACGTGTTGGAGACGTGAAAATTGAATCAGACGTGATTTACCGCGGAATCGAGTTTATTGGATAAGCGACATTTTATCACCGGAGCTAGCGATCTTTTTATTATCTTCGATCCAGTAGTTTATACTTCTTTCTGTATCTGTGCTAACAAACCTCAGACTGGAGACTCTTCCGAATTGAATATCATAAATGAATCACGCACAGTGAGGATAGTACCACGAATTGATAATTGAAAGGCTCGCTCAAAGTGTTTTCCGGAATTCTAGCTGTCGCTAAGTTGGCAAAACAGTACTCTATAATTTACGCGGAGTTTGAGCGTCATCTGTCGTTCAATTTATCAACATTGATCTACTTTGTCAGTTTATGTTTAGGGTGCTTTTATATTTTTGATAGGGATAAAATTATAGAACGAAGAATGTGTCTTAAATTTCTCATTTCAAATGTAATATAAGGGTGAGGGGGAAGATACTACGTTACTGGTGATCGACCAGCTTGAGTTCTTGTGTTAACTGAACTTCAAAAGGTTCAAGACCTAAGTCTCTATGCAAAATACGGTGTCATAACGGTCGTGGAATGCCTAATTCCAAAAATCGACGAGGAATCAACAAACCTGGGTTTTCCTCAACAACCCCGTCTACAGCAGCAATATTCTTAGTTGTTTTTGAGCGGCGGACACGGTTTCGATTCTACACATCACTAACTTGTCCCAACAGCTCAAATTTATCCTTCAATTTCACTATCACCGGCCGAGAAAGTGCTTCACGACTACCCAAAAGTGCTTTAGTTTTATGAACTGTGACTCCAAAATTTTCACCATTTTTGTAATGACTTTTAACAATTTCAGTACGTTATTGCAGCGTGTATCATTCCATTTTTTGTAATAGCGTAGTTTTCACTTGTCAAATGTCAAAATATGATAGCTTCAAAAGTGACAGCTGTTCAGATATCGGGCTATTCAAAATTAAACCTCTTATAGGAAAACTCTTTAGGAAGATATTTCTTCTAAGGATAATAAATCACTGTAGTATGTCAAGAAATCACCAATTATTAGATCTATCGGTTTCGACCATGAACTGTTTATGTGAATGATGTATTATTTTTAATTTCCTCTCTTCTATACTTCGAAATTAAATCGAGACAAGCACTGTCTCTTGAAGAATTTCACAATCGTCGGCTATTTTCAATAAAAACGTTTCTTGCGTCATATACAATCCTAATTGAATCGATTCGGACTTCGTGGGAGGAATTCGACAATCTCGCCCGTCCACCAGACGTCTTATTCAGACCTTCCCCAACCTCCCGCGGAGCAGAAACAAATCCCGGCGTTCCGTGCCGACTACAATAACATCTCTCTCCCGCTCCGGTCACTCAAGAACCCGGATCGCATTCAGAACGGGCTTTAATCGATGTGATAACCTGCCCTCCCTCGACTCCGCTCCCCCAGGACCTGGGGTACCTACGGGGGGACGTCGTCCGCCCGTCGGAAGCGGTCGTAGCCCCCGTGACCTCAGCCCTCCGGCTGCCTCCACGATGATCTATCGGAGTGCTTCGATAATTTTTGTTTATGCGGCTCTAGGCGATACGGGAGATTGATTTATTAGTATTTTCGTTTGTTGGAGGGTGGCCCCAAGAGGGGAGAGGGAGGTTTACGGATATTTTCCGCGTCTTTCGTTGGGGTTGGAGAGTTTTGTCGATTAGGTTGATATTAGGTCTAGTTTGATTGTTTTTCGTTTGCTTTAGGTTTTTACGAGATATGTTTTTCAGCTTCATTAAAGCGAAATGAGTTTCTTCTGCACCTCGCGGTGAAGGTCTTGTCCTCTTAATGAATTGTTTCATAGTCGTTTGACCCAATGTTCTTAGTTTCTTCTAGTCAATAAGATCAGTTTTCCAATTATTCTGATTTGACTAGAGTTATGTTAATGTATCAATTTCATCAACACCTCGGCTGATGAGTTCCCCGTTTGATTAAAACCCCAATTTTTTATCAAATTTCACTTTATTCATCAATATAGATTCCTTCAAGAGGGATACAGAAGCAGCCCTTCTGCAACCTATGATACCCTTCTTGAGAAACTATTCATCCTCGGCCTCAAGACATGAGGTACCTCTGGATCTATCCTTATACATTTCTAGAATCCAACAGCTAAGATTCCTTGAAGATTGGGATGTCATCGTCTTTATGATTTCATGGCACAATCACCCTTATCTTCACCTTCCAAAGACAAAGCAAAGTAGCTTCCTAGGTCTTTCAGAAGCTGTATTCGTTATTTCAGCTAAATATAATCTCATTGAATGCTTTCTTATGCGACATTATTCTTCAATGGAACTCTTGCGAAGATATATCTTATTTTTGCTAGGTTTTCTATTTCACACTGGTAAATTTACGCAGAAACCTTTTGAGATTTTCAAATGAAAGGTTCCATTTTCTTTATCTTTCTGAATATTTGGTAGGTATTTTCCCAAGCCGGAAAACCCTTACGAAAAAAATCAGAATTCCTTTTCTGGCTGAGTTTTCCTAGAGTGCAGCGAAATCCTCAAACGGCAGATCAAATATATGAGGGTCTGAAGCTTCTTCCCCATCTTGCTTTGTCAAGAGAACCTGAAAGATAGGATAACGCTTCCCAGAAAGGTTCAGAGATGTCTTTCGGTTGCTGTCCGACATTATCCTGTAAGAATACTACTTTCTTTCGATTCACTGAAGAATAGTGTTTTTAGATAAATACTGCTTGAACTCTTGTTTTCAAGGTAAGATTTCACAGTGATGGGCTGACATTCTTTCAACAATGAATGGGTGATGTCTACCAAATACACAATAAAATCTTATCGGTGTAGTTAATGGCTGAAAAAGTCTTGAGAATTCACATAAGGAACCATTCGCTCAATTTCTACGCCTTTCCTAGCGTATAAATATGAATCAACAATAAATTTTTTTTCGAGATCCAGACTTGTGTGGGATTGAACATATGAGGGACCTACGAAATTCTTATTTTTGCAGGAGGGACACGCTAAACAGCCGTCTACCGAGATCCTCCAGCATCGACTCAATGGTGGACGCAGTCTGGGCTGAAACCGTGACTGTGTCTCCTCCAGAGTTGCCTATCCCCCAGGTTCAGGAGAAACGTCTCTCTCTGAGACCGGAAAGACCGTTAGCGTTGGTGTCACCTTCTGTGGGCAGGAGGATGAAAGGGCAAAGAGGAATAAATGGTGAGTCATTTTTTTGCATCCCAGAATTTCTATCCGTATATTACTGATCTAAAATTAATATACCTGCATTCTGGAAACTGTTACTACCACAATTTTCCGAAAATTTGGATGAAATCATTCGAAGTATTCGGTATTAGTCTGTGTCCCTTTTATCTATCTCAGAAATAAGTTTTTTGTAGGTTCTCTGTAGAAAGAAAAGGGATAATCTTCCAAGTGTTTTGAAAGAAGATATTTAAATTGTTTAAAAAATATTCAGAATTAATTTAATGGTAAATGAACGAGCTTCTCTAAGACATTCAAATTTTTTTTTATATATATTTGATTGAGAGCTCAAAATAATTATCAAGATCCAGTCTTGTATCCGTTCAGATATCCTGAGCAGGATGATCAGAATAAAAACAATTCACTACCAGTCGTAGAAGGGAATTTTCCTATAGATGGTGCTAGCTGTCATTTTAGAGGCCGTAAAACCACTTCCGTAGCGCCATTATGTTCCTCTGACAGCTGACAAAGATTTTCAATATACAACAGCCCAAGATCCATCCCTCGGTATATTTTTCTACAACAGTTCAAGTTTTGTACCTATGAACTAAGATTTGCGGACAGCATCGGTTTTCTGTTATTATTCGAAAAAACTACTGTAGAATTTGACAAAGTGCTTGTCGAAGCTTACAGTTAATATGCTCTTGGGAAAACACAGTGTTTCGAGTGGTTCGAAAATTCAAGAGTTGTGATTTTGACGTGAAAAAAGAAAAGCGTGGGAAACCACAGCAAAGGTAAGCAGACAACGAATTACAAGCATTATTGGATGAAGATGCTAATCAAACCAAACAATAACTTGCGGATCAATTGAATATGATACAGAAAAGCGTCTTCATTTATTTGAAAGCCATGGGTAGGATTGAGAAAATGGAAAAATGGGTTTCAGAAATTATGGTATAAGAAATGAAAATTCAACGTCAGTAAACTCACTGAATATTGCATCTGTTTCTAGCGCCAGACAAACTTGATGTGGGCGAGAGTATATCTTAACGATTTTCCCGCATACTTCTGTTTCGCCCTCCTCGCGTTTCCTTGAAATTTCCTCGGGAAACTTCATATCCCGTCGCGTCAAGAAGTCTATAATGTCTTCAATCGCCTCCAATTATAATGAAATTCTTTTGCCTCGGTCTGGCAGGTCGCTTTTTCGTCACACAGACGGGAGTTTCGGGAAAGCGGAGATAGGTGTATATTTCCCGTCTCCTGATGGAATTTCCCATCAGGAAATATCGCCCTATATTATGCCGTTGAAAAATTTTAATAACTTAACCTATGATATTAAAGTTAGCTGAAGATTTCACAATGTGTTTGCAAGAATAGTGAATACTAGTTGATTCTTTATGAATTTGCTTGTGTGTATGGTAAATTTATACTTATTTCTAATGAACACTGTATCAACAACTGCTATATTCAATTTTTTACCCTTCTGCGAACTGTACTCCTAATAACATCTAGCGTCACAGACGAAGATATCTTCCTCATGCTCAAATAATATCCAATTAAGCCACTATGCCAGTTTTAGCATTTTTCTCCAAAATGAATTTCATGAATCGGCGAATATTTATTACGAATATGTTAAAACGAATTTGAGAATTATTTTTATTTGAATACTATTCTTAACGCCTGTTCCTTATTTTTTAATAAATAGGACCGAATGAAACTTTAATACCAAGGTCTTCCAATTGCCTCCATCACTCCCTACATATTTGTGAAAATCGAGTAAAATATGGCGGCGTTCACGAGTTGCCACTGGATAGTTTTGATCGAACTTTTCGTCCTTGGGGACGGGCAAGAGGGAACTTTATGGATAAGATAACCGGAAGTGCATCCAGCTACCTTATCTGAGAAGTTCCTGATAAATTAAGTTTCCTGTAAATTCGGAGAAACCGAAAATAACGGAGAATCGAAAATTGCTCTGAAGGGAATAGAGCTGTCTTATGAAAAGTTACAGCAGAACGTAAGTTTCAGGTAACTTTTAAAAAATTACAGCGTCAAAAAAGTTCCGGGGATCGGTTAATGAACACAATGAACGCACAAAATATATATAATTCATACAAATTTATTGTATCGGCTTCAAAGTGGGCCTCTTCCGAAATCATATACTTACGCCAACGACTCGAAGGAGTAATATGAATTCTGGAAAGAGAAAAAAGTGGGACGCAGCCATGTTAGCGGGAAGCAGTGGTTACACGATTAGTTTCGTTGATGTTTTGAAAATACACAAGTTTTCCTTCCACAAATTCCCGAAATATTCGAAAAAGACCATTCTCAAACGTGGCCCAACTCTAAGACAATATTTTTATTCAGTGCCTCACCTTCTGGAAAGAATTCAGAGCTGTCGACATCACTTTTACTTTTGATCCACGTTGATGTGCCGTTTTAGCACTCTTTTGACGGAATCGATGTGACATTTCCATCGCTTAAGTAGCACTTTCATATGTCGTACATGAAATTACTTCTATCTAGAGGCGGTTAACAATGAAACTTTGAGAATTCAGGGTATTAGGATTACAATCAAATAAAGATGCACTACAACCAAGTGCCTCGGGCTAGATCGCAACAAGACCGACGAAATTATGCGACCCGATTATTTGAAGAGATCTTTCCTTTTTTTATGTGTATTCACCAAACTGACTGCTGTATTTATATTTGTTTGTACACTATGTTTAAGGATATTAGGGGATGTCTATCTCTGTAACCTTAAGTAATAATCAATAAATGAAACTAGAGGGTTGAACAATGTGTTGTGGGTTCAGGTGTTCTTCCTGGTCCCTTTCTCAGATACCCTTTCTGCTAGGATGGATGGATGGATCAAATGATGTATTTCTATTTAACTTTGCTTTCTTACAACAGTACAATATGGAGCTTCTTCGAGAAGTAGTGGAATCTTTAGGAAAAATGGACTAATGAACGATCACACAAAAACGTTTCCAACTTCGCATGCTTTTCACCATCTGTTAAGTGATCAATTCCTGCTACTACCTTAATGTAACGTAAGTTGTGTGGCGCATCCACCACAATGAATAAAGTATTTCTGCATAATCATGGCTAAAAGAACTATTTTACTTACTGTATAGGTTTTCAAAGGTGACAAATAACGGAAATGAGTATTCATTGCGTAATTCTTGTTCTCTTCAGTCTCAAAATCAAAATAGTCCAATGCTTCAGGGCTCGAAGGCTCCCAGATCAATTTATAGGTTTCACCTTTTTAACCATCCCAACTTGAATTGCAATTGACGCCAGAATATAAAAAAACACATAAACAAACAAATTTAACTGTACGAAAAAATATTTTCCAGCATGAGTTCGACTCGCTAATAAACAATTGATTAAGCAAGGTTTATTTCTTTCATTCAGTCCACCTACAAATGGGCCTTTCAATCAATTTCGTTAATTTCCCTCTACGTTAGAAAGGGTGCATTGAGCACGTCTAACATTCAGTCTTTGAACAGACTGTAAAGCCGTTATCTTTTCGGTAATCGAAGCTATCGAATCTTTACTCCTTACGAGTAGTAAGTAATCACCCAGTAGTTATTGCATTAGCATTGTGATAATCACATCAGTCGTTTGTGACTTCTGCCCACATTATTGCATTACTCTCGAGTGGTAATCATCCTTTGTCGCTTGTGTCTCCACACAAGATTATCGTATTTACTATAAATATAGTACATACTTCATCATTTTAGGTATCATATACAGTGATACCAAAATATAATTGTTGTTGTTATGTGTTCAAGTGTTTTACTTCAATTCTTTATTATTTTCGTTGGTTTATCTTATTAGATAAACGAAGCCGGTTCATCATCGAGTCAACTAAATACAAGTTCTCTTGAAGTTAAATTCTTCACTACAGTCAACTTGCGAATTATTGATTATTATCTACTTGCGATTAATTGATTTTTCAATTGTCTGTTGTTTCAAAAAACTGAAATAATAAGCAAAATACTGCGGTAAACTAACCGTGGTACGATACAGATATAATTTTACATTTCGCTTGTCTTCAAAGGCAGAAAAATCCATTGTTCGAGAAAATTCAACCGAAATTGCCCCATAATAAAAAGGCAAATTTGCCATTCTATGGAATATTGAGGAAACCCCGTTTACGACGTCACAAGTCGCGATGCAACGCGATCAAGACATTTCCTGTTTTATATGAAGTACTTTCCAGTTCCAACCCATCTTTCTCGAATTAAATTCATTGCTGTCATTTATTTCCGTCGTACACAATATGTATAAACCCCGCATAAGTCCTCGAACAGAACGACATTCCACGATAATGTATAACCATAAAATATGGAGCTTCGTGTGTCCCGTTTCTGGAAAACGCACAGCGCTATAAGTTCGCTTAGTTTACGAGCTCGTCTATCGCAATCGTGCCAAATCCGACATCAAAATTATTGAGATATGTCTTTCTCTAAACGTTTATATTATAAAATGTTTATGATTCATTATCCTGGCGTTATTCAGGAATCTGTAACCGTTAGTCAGGAAGAAGATGTATAGTGGATTGACGGAAAACGCCAATTCTTATCTGGCTTTATGTGTTGAAAATACTGAATGATTACAATTTCAGTTGTAGCCGTGATATGGATTATTAAATATCTTCTAAAAAAAATCCTAGAATTTTTTCATGCAAAAGGTGAATGGGTAGTTCAGATTCATCAAGACTTCCGTACACTTTTTGACATTAGGAGAGAGTGCGAGAGAAGAATGGAATATGGCGTCATGGACCACTTTGCGTAATTAAAGAGAAGCAATTAAAGGAAAAGGGTGAAGCTGGAAGAATAGTTTTTACAAGTTTTAGAGAAGATTATTTCTCGATCTAACAAATGTATTGAAGTCCTAGGGAACTAACTCCATTGAAAAATCGAATTTTTCCAAAATTTTCTGTATGTTTCTAATTCCCTATTTACCGAAATTTTTTCGAGACACTTTGTTCAATCGGCAGATCGTGGGACCCTAATCTGTACACAATCTGCGCCAAGTTGCTGTTGAAAAGCTTTGATAGTAAATTTTAATGATTTTGAAACGTTGTTGAGCTATGAATGATGAATATTTCATGCTTTTTAATAATAATGTAACCCACAAAACTTCCAAATAATTTATTCATTACGTGTAACAGTAATGCACTAATTTATTGTATTACCTTTTATAACGATACCAAAGAAACAGAAGAAAGAACTGAAAATTTGAATTTTCCTGGATGACGAAAATTCGTCAGAAGTGTGCATAAACTACACCTTCGTGGACGGAAATACAGGGATGAAAAATCTACCTCGGGAATGTTGTTTTTCGCAGAGTTCAACGTGGCGGAATAAGAGGACATCTTTCTTGGTTGCACTGAAGACGGAGAAATATCTACTTGTTTATTTCGCATTTTCTTCGAGAAGCACCTAAGCGCCAGATTTTTTGGGGATTTATATTCCACTTATACTGAAACGTGAGACTCGAATGATGCGTTTGGGCTGTCTCATTTCATGGAGATCGGCTAAAAGTATTCATACAAAATAATATTTCAATCTCTTATGAATTTTTTGTTTTCCAATTGGCGATCAAATTCAATTCTGTCCATCAATACTTTGTGAATAGCAGGTGTCATTTAACTGAACAAGTGAAATATTTATTTAATCTTTTTAAATTTGTGAACCTTTCATTTGATAGCAGATGTCGCTACTAGTTTATCATTCCATCTGGCAACACCTTCGTTTTGAACTGTCATCATTAAGCTGTCAAAACTGACCAGGCTTACAGTAAAATGAAAAATTTACAATATACCCCTAAAACTAAGAGCAATATTAAAGATAACGGAAGGATAGTTTTCAACAATTAAGAAGAAGCGAACACTTGGAAAAAATATTTCGAAGAACTTTACGAAGGAAAAGAAATAGAATGATGAACAATACATTGAAAATGAAGCTAATGTTCCTAAAAATTCGATTGGGCCTGAAATTACTAAAGAAGAGTTTGGGAAAAAAATAATATCCATCCTTTCACACGTATCTAAAATCCTTTTAAATATAGTTAAGTACAGGCTGAAAGAAAGAACCTGGAACCAGGGAGGCAATTTTAGCCCTGACACAAATATAAGATAGAAGAAGTGAAATGAATAGAAGAACTTATGCGACCTTAATAGATCTTGAAAAGGCATTTGATAAAATTAATTAGAAGCTTCTTTCTAAATCTCTCAAACAAACAGGATTGGACTGGAGAGTTTAGGAAACTTATTTTAAACTTCTACAAAACCCTAACCTTATTAATTGATGGAAATGGAACAACCGAAGAATATAATATTAGCAAAGGAGTTCGTCAAGGTTGGCCTCTGTCACCCTATTTGTTCAACCTGTTTACAGAACTAGCCATTAATGAAAGACGAAACTAAGGGCGTAAAAATAAATAGAGCCAAATATCACTGTTTTAAGTTCGCTTATAACATCGTGGTTCTAGCAGAATCCGAAAATGAAATGAACCGTATGTTAGAAATATTAGATAATTTGCTGAGTAAATTCGATTTAAAAATAAACAAAAACCATGATCATTCAAAAGATGGATGAAAAGCTATTGTAAAATTAAGAGGGTCCATCATTGAACAAGTAAAATAATTCTGCTACTTGGGAAGCACTATAACTTGTTAGGTACCACGGTTAGTTTAGCGCAGTATTTTGTCTATTATTTCAGTATTTTGAAACAACAGGAATTGCAAATTAATAAATTTCGATGGGTTTAGTGGACTGTATTTTTGGCGAAGTTTAACGAAGAGTTTTACTTCAAGAGCACTTTTATGTAGTTATCTCGATGATGAACTAGCTTTGTTTATCTGATAAGATAACCCAACGAAAATAATAAGGAATTAAAGTAAAACACTAAAATGGTAATACACTATGATAACAACGAGCTATAATTCTTGGTTTACTGTATAAAAACCAAGTCAAAAGGTATGATTATTACACTAAAAACAAATGTAATGAATTTGCCAATACTTTGGCAATCGAGTGGATTACTATATTAACACTAATAACCGGGATAGCTTGGACCGAAATGTCACAAGCTGCGTAAAACAAATTTGACTATCCGAATGATAGTGCATAATGTAACAAAGGCTACATGTGACAAGTTTGACTATTATTAGAATAATAATTTTACAGTCTTTTCAAAGACTTGACGTTAGAGGTGATCGATGCATCTCTTCTGAAAAAAAGAAGGAAATTAACGAAATTGATTGAAAGGTCCATTTGAAGGTGGACTGAATGAACAAAATAAAACGTCTTGTTGGTTACAGAAAAATAATGAGATCAATGCTAGTAGAATAAGGACAGAAACAGTTTATAATTCCGAATGCTGTGTAATGTGAAATTAGCAGGCATAAATATATCAAAATCTATAAGTCTTTCCATGTTTTCTAAGGCCTTATATAAATATTAGAAAAGAAATGATCCGAAGTGTAAACAGTTCGAACGACAATTCTCAAAACTGCTACATCGAAATATCTACGTGAAGACCCAAGTATCGATGACAAAATAATTTCGAACGACAGGGCCGTCTTTAATGAGACGGAACATAACTAATACCAACAAATCAACTCAAGATGTAGAACGAAGGAGTGTTTTCGCCAAACAGGCCTTTGGAAAAAAGAAGAAAAACTTTTTTGTGGAGCGTCCCTACTTGTAGCAGCGAAACCTGGACCTTAGGTAAATGTGAAAAGAACAGATTGGAAGCAATTAAAATGTGGATGCAGCGAAGAATGCTCAAAATAAGATGGATAGACAAAAGAGCCAACGAAAGCATAATGTTAGAAATAAAAGAAAAAAGGAATTTATTGGACACTATCCTGAAGAGAGAAACTAAGCTCATAGGCTCGTTACAGTCAATTTCTCCACAACATCTTTGAAGGAAGATTAAATGGAAGAAGATCCAAAGGGTGGTCTAGAATCATTTACTTCTAAAGACATCTAAGAATGGTTTAAATTTGAATCATTCTGTCATATGAAAAGATGTGCGAGTGAAAGAAATCAATGACTGCAGTGACAAGGCCTAGCCTTTAGAAGATGATGATCTGTCATTTCGCTGAAGTGTAAACAACATAAATGACGCGATGGTATCCGTCATTTGCCAGAAAAATGGCAATAGTTGCTAGCGGCAGACAATACTTTGAACTTTGAATCAATTTTCATCAGCCCAGCACCTATGAGATAAAAACCTTTCTGGGAGATAGAGTATCAGAAGGTTTGATTAATTGAAAGATTAACTCAAATTTGTTGCGAACCTCCCAAAGTTTCTTAAGTCTTCCTTCCACTGATGTAAGACATTTGCGCGTGTCGACAATGGGCTCTTATCGAAAATACGACGTTTCGACGTTAAACCAGCGTCAAACGACGACAAAACCGTCATCTAGAAAACGAGGAAAACGTCGTGTCGGAATTTCGCCACCAGGTATGACCCAGTGATTCGTCGTGCCTCGTAAGTGTGTCTGAGAGCTTCTAGAACTACGCTCCGTTATCTTTGGCCGACCGAGTAGCTAGAAAAAGACGACTTGCCCACCAGCCGAGTCGCAGACAAAGAGGAACCTCGAACAATCGGTTGTAGCTCTTATATCCATCCCGCCTACCTGTTGTGGTCAAGCGATGTCAACGTATACTCTCGGGTACCAAGCTACCGCCAGTTCGTAAAAACGGGAATATCGTCGAGATTCGGCAACGGAATGACAGTCAATCGGTCGAAAATGTGCATTTCGACGTAGTTTCGATCGAACAAATAGCCATTTCGACGGGATAAGTTCGGTTTGAACGCTTTGACAGTGCAAGAAGTCTGTGTTTACGTGCAAGGTGTTCGTTGGACAGGTGTATATCGGCGTTTTGAGGTTAGGTACCGAGCGTTCGTTAACTTCTTCGACTTCTCGGCCAGTTTACGTTTGAAAAATGAGAGAAGACGGTCTTGTGGTGACGTTTTGGCGTGATTTCAGTTCGCCAGTGTGAGAGTTTTCGAAATTTCGGAGGTGTTCGAGAGTGCTTGGATGAAGGGCGATAAGCTGGCCGTTGTGTTTAGGATCAAGAAGAAATACGGTAAGGTTCGGTTTGTATCTCCGCAGTTTCATTGTTTGGAACGTTTCAATGTGAGAACGGAATTGTTGTTATGAAAGTGAGAAGGTTATTACGTCTGAATAAGGCTGTAATTACTCCCGAATTGGAGTTGTCAAGGGGAGCAGATAGCGTTTTGCTAATTTTCGTTCCGATGAAGATCCTTGAAGATTTCGCGGTATATAAGAAGCTTCGAGAAAACTTCGTATGGATAAAATGAAATAAACGGCATACATCAATGGTATATTATCAAGCAAGCCGAATTGGAGCGTTAAATGACCTAATCACACTGTTATGTACATTTAAATTAGGTACCTAACAGTCTGATTCAGCATCATGTTCGCATTAGCTTGGACAATGGATCGCAGAAATATAGTTAATTAATTTCATTAAAGCCAGTGGTGTGGCAGTAGACTGGCAGAATTGGCTAAATGCCAGAATGCACGGCCTGGGAGAGTCACTGACCTACGAGCCAAAAGTTAAAAGAGGTTATAATGAGTTTCCAATAGGCGACATATTCTTAAAATAACCAGATGTGGAAGTATGAAAACGGTTTTTTTTATAAAAATTACACGCCTGTTGTTTGAGAATGATAAAAAATATTCCACAAGAAATAATCTCCATTGCCGTTCATACATTTTTCCCACGTCTCCGGCAGTTTATGAATTCCAATTCAAAAAGCAGTTCTTCTTTTGAAACGAACCAGTTATCCATTTTCGTACAAATCATACAAATTGAAGCGTTGTTCAGCGTGAGCGTGTCCCGGTGATGAGAATAGTAGCTCATGGTCTCACAAAACACAGAGCATTGTATTCTTTCCCAAGCGATTTGGTATTGCAGTAGATGTCGATGATTCGCCTAGATTTTACCATGATTTACGACGCTTAAGATTCTCCCAGTTTTCACCACCTGTCAAAATTCGATGGAAAAATTACTTTATTTTGTATCTGTCGAGCAACATTTTACATGTGGCTTTTCCATTTTCTTGATTTTTTCAAGTGTGAACAAATACTCCAACGGCAGAAAAGAAAGGGATTTTCGCATCGAATTGTGACTGGCGATGAAGAGTGAGTCAATTCATTCAAAATATCAGTCAACGTATGGAGCGAGAAGTAGTGTATTATGAACTGCTACAATCGAACGAAAGGATCACTGGGAAGGTTTACCGACAACTGATGCGTTTGAGCCAAGCATTGCGAGAAAAACGGCTGCCATACGCCGACAGACACAACAAAGTTATTTTGTAACATGACACATGGTAGAAACGTACTTAAAAACATTTAAATGAGTTCAACCGCACCCGCCGTACAGCCCTTACGTTGCTCCGTCCAATTACCATCTCTTCCGATCTCTTTCCGATGCTACATGGCCTGGCTGACCAGTACTTCTCCAATTACGATGAAGTCAAAAAATGAATCAATGCATGGATAGCGGCCAATGATTTCGCAATGAGATCCGTCAATTGCCAGAAAGACGTGAAAAAGTAGTGCCTAGCGACGAACAATACTTGGACTTTGAATGTATAACCCATTTTTCACAATAAAGCCACCAATGTTGCCTATATTTTACTTCAAAGTCCTAAAGCAGGAATTGAATCACACTAAAGATATTCGCAAATATTAATGAACAATTTTTCAGTCAAAAATAATAAAAGATAGAAGTATTATTACAATATTTCAAATATCATACAGATTTATTCTGTTAACCTCCTACATATCTCAATTTAAAAAAAAATTCATTCGAAAACTTTTTAGAATTAGATTGAATGAATGTCTCAGAAAACAGAGTTTCAATTTAATAAACATATAGAATTAATACTCATTACACAGTACAAAAAGGAATAAAAGAAATCCAAGATATATAAATTATTAATTAGAAATACTACATAAACACTTGAAGGATACAAAATTTTGTTTCATATCTTGTGTCATGAAAACCGAATCCCCTTCCAAAAATGCAAAACATAACTTCAAGAAATTAAAAAATAACTTACCTCAAATAAGTTCCTTCAAAAAAATTACTAAAATATGCAGCACATCTTCAAAAAGCAATTTAGAGTCACAACAAACGATAACTCTTCAGTCCCACTTCATATTTAAAAAATAAAAATATTTTCAGATACTGAATTGTTTCAGCCGTTACTATTTGGTAGTTGAAAAACAAATTGTAGAAATTACTATGTTTTACTACCAATAAAAAGATAAATTACACATTTTCTTGTGACTCCAGTTTCGGGAAATTAACTATCCCATCATCAGACAACTGAAGACCTAACAGTGGTACTGATATTATATTTAAACAAAAGTGATAAATATTTTGAATATTTCAATAGATTCTTGGTAACAACTAATAGTGGTACAGAGGTTTACAAGCGGAACGTGATAAAAAACCGGGTTAAAACAGAGGGGCCTTCTAACAGATATCGTAATGTCGGCAATCGACAAAGAATGTTGTTAAACAGATGGTACCCATTTAAATATCTCAAATAATTTGTGGGGTTACATAGCTCCATTAGTCGTTCATTATTTTTACATTATTTTGTTGTATATCTCAAATATTTGGATTTACATGGCTCCATACATTCATTCATTATTTTTTACATTATTTTTATTGTGAACGAATTTGAAAATTTCAATAATCAAGTTTCCTTTCTTTTGAATCTACATGTAAAATTTTCTTAAGATTTTCTTTTGTCGAAAGGAATTACTGTTTTCTAAAGAATGAGTGGCAAAAGTTGAATTTTTGTTTACTTTTCATCAAATTAATTTTATGTTCATTGAAAAAGGTTTTAAACAGATGCTACTTTTCAAATATCTCAAATATTTTCGATTTACACAGCCTCGTACAGTCATTCATTATTTTTACATTATTGCTATTGTGAACTAACTTGAAAATTTCAACAGATTCTAGATAATCGAGTTTTTTCCCTTTTGATTCTACATGTAAAACTTTAAGAATTTTAAGTAGAATTTTGTTTATTATTCATGAAACTCATCTTATGTTCGTTGAATCTTGCCTTGAAGGAACGTCCTGTTTGTCCTATATATTTATTACTGCACGTAGAACAAGATAACTCATAAACTCCTGATTTGTGTATGTTTGGAGTAGGATCCTTTGCGTTAAACAATACCGATGATAATTTGTTTTGCGTTTTGAAGGCAATATTGACATCTGATTTTGAAAAACTATTGGTCACTTTTTGACTTATGCTACCAAAGTACGATAGAAAAATGAATTTTTTATTTTCTTCAGTTTTATGATTACACTTTTTAGAATTAGAATAAATAAATGTCTTAGAAAACACAGTTTCAATTTAGTAGACATCTATGTGTCCCTTAAAAAATATGCAAAAGATAACCTTAAGAACTTCTTTAAAAATAACTTACTGTAAATAAGTTCCTTCAAAAAAATTCATAAAACACAGCACATATTGAATGGAATCAGTCCTTACTTGGTGAAAATTCATATTAAATAATATTTAAATAAGGTTATTCTGATTTTCACAAACTTTTATCGTTATGTTACAACAATCGTTTCGCTATCACAGTAGCATCATCAGACAAGATTACATTTTGAATAACTAAGCTTGTTTCCGAAATCCGTTGCTATTTATATTACAGTAAGTACAATAAATTTTTATTGAGCACTAAAACCCAAAAAAGGGTCTCTGCAAATTCCAGCTTATCTAAAATATATTTAACAGAGGTGACTCATTTAAATCTATTTGTTCGTTAAGTAATATGCCAATTTTATTATGTTTATATATCTCTAGGGATTCTAACAGATTTAAGGCATAACTTTCACTTTCTATATGTAGAACTTCGAAATTATGGTTGAAAGTATGTCCTGTTTCTAATAAATGGTTGGAATATGTAGAATTACTTTTATTATTGAGGAAACTCTTCAAATGTTCACAAATTCTATGTCGGAAAGGTCTTCCAGTCTGTCCTATGTAAACTTTAGGGCAATCACCGCAGGTTAACTTATAAACCCCCGATTTATCATCTTTATGTGTACAGTCTTCATTATTTTTAATAAATTTACTCAAGTTTGAATTGGTTTTAAATGAAGTTCTTAAATTATGTTTATTTTTGAGGTATGTAGCAATTTTCTCAGAAATACCTTTAGTGTATTTTAAGGAAATGTATTTAAATTTTTTTTCTTTTATATTAGGAAACACCATATTTAAAGCTATTTTATTATTTTCATTCATCAACAATTTGTCTACCAACTTAGGATCAAATCTGTTAAAATCCCTAGAGATATATAAACATAATAAAATTGGAATATTACTTAACGAACAAATAGATTTAAATAACTCACCTCTGTTAAATATATTCAGATAAGCTGGAATTTGCAGAGACCCGTTTTTTGGTTTTGGTGCTCAATAAAAATATTGTACTTACTGTAATATAAATAGCAACGGATTTCGGAAACAGGCTTAGTTATTCAAAATGTGATCTTGCCTGATGATGCTACTGTGATAGCGAAACGATTGTTGTGAACATAACAATAAAAGTTTGTGAAAATCAGAATAACCTTATTTAAATATTATTTAACATGCAATTTCACCAAGTAAGGACTGATTCAATTCAATAATTTCTAAAACATGCAGCACATCTTCGAAAAGCAATTTAGAATTACAACAAACGATAACTCTTCAGTCCCAATTCATATTTAGAAAATAACCAGACCAGCCACGTGTCTTCCTTTAAAGAAACACCAGAATATAATGAACTCTTAAAAATCCTACGTTGTCTATTTTTAATTAATAATTTATTTTTCTTGGAATTATTCTATTCCTTTTGACACCGTGTAATGAGTATTAATTCTATGTCTACTAAATTGAAACCGTGCTTTCTAAAACATTTATTTATTCAATTTAATTCTAAAAACTTTCTGAATAAAATTTTTTCGAAATTAAAATCTGTTTACAGAATAAATCTGTATGATATTTGAAATATTAAAATTTTTCAGTCATCACAACTCGCTTATCGGAAAACAAAACGAGAAATCCACCTTCCAGTTCAGGCCCCTAAGAGTCCTTCAGTCGACGGGGCCACTTTTTCCCGCAACGTCATCCAGTTACCGGGCAATCTGCGGCGTCGGATCGACAGTACTTATCTAAATGCAAATTTCCCATCAGACGTGGAAATCCGGGAAATTCAATATTCGAATCCTGCCGACGTGCCGTGCAGCGCGCCCTTGCATCCTCGCGTATAGGTGTAACAACGTAGAACGTAATGATATGCGAATGTGTTCCTTCGAGGTTCAGATGGGGTGGAAAACGTACATCGAAAATGCCGTTAGGGCGGAGGGCAGGACGGGGATGTCTGGAGGGCTATTCTTCAGTTCGTGGGAGTAGAAAACCAGGGGAAAATTGCCTTTTTCTCCTTAATATAACGAAAAATTCAAATTACTTTTTGTTGACGTTCAATCCAAAATTCACCTGATGTTTCCACTCATCTCTTCGAGGTAAACATTGGGATGTCATGGTGATATTCGAACAGCAGAAATATTGAAAAAGAAATGAAAATAAGAATTTAATTAGATCGGTTCTTACTTGATGCAAATTCATTGTAATTAAATAAAATGATAAAGAATAAAATCAGTCAACAATCCACTCATTAATAGCTCTGATATCGAACCTACAATCTATGATTGTTTCGGTCTTTAATTGACGGAAATTCATCTTGAAAATATGAATAAAAACAATATTCTCATTTCCGCTAATATTTTATTGACACTACGATCGTTACGTCATACCATGACTTCATGAAGAAGTCATGGTATGACGTAACGATCGTAGTGTCAATAAAATATTAGCGGAAATGAGAATATTGTTTTTATTCGAACCTACAATCTACAATGTCTTCTGCATAAGCTCCGGCAATTGGACCCCCCCAGTTCACCTACAAAATATTATAGGAAACTTCTTAAGAGACAGAAGCATGAGGGTTAAAACTGACAAGCATTTCTTCACATTGTTTTCTCCTCAACAAGGTGTACCACAAGGTTCTCGATTTTCACCACTTCTATACAATATTTACGTACACAATATCGACAAAATAACAGATGAATTGAAAAGTTACATCCTCCAATACGTTAATGACACAAAGTTCATAGCATACAGAAGAATCTGACAAACACAATGGAAAAACTACAAAATGTATGTAACAAAATCATTATATGGATAAAAAATAGAGAATTTTACCAAATTTTGACAGATCCAAATTAATATAATAATATTTGGCCATAAATTATCGGATAATTCACACACATAATGCTGTAATATAATATACAACCAGTCCAACACGCTAAATACCTAGGAATCACAGTGGATAATAAGAGATAATACATTCCTATAATAGAAAAAGATTAATAATTGCTAGATCAAAACATTTTGGATCCCTCACCAACAAAACTCCGGCAAAAACCACACAAGAGCTTCAAGAATTTACCAAACTATATGCAGACCGATATTATAATATGGACATCTAATGTATAATAACTGTAGAAGACCCACTGTTAATAACAAAAAAGTAGAATAACGCAGTCGTTTGAGAAACGTGGGTAAGATACGTTATCTAGAAAATCCACTCCAAAACCACCAAATAACCTCCTCTATAAAATAATGAAGATTTTATTAAAAAAAAAAATTCGCAATTTATTCAGAATCCTGACACGTGTTTCGGTCTTTCGAACATCTTCAAAGGAGCACAAAAAGTAACTAAACTTAAAATTTAAAAGGTTCTTTCATTATACTCAGGACATCTGTGTATTTTTATGGTTCATGGAAATAACAGTGGTGTTACCGAAGAGTATTTGGGAATTTGTTGAATTCTCCTTTTTCTCAATGGCCAAATAGTATATCAATTTTATTATTTATTATTATTATATAATAAAGAATTTGTTATAAACAAATAAATTTTTACTTTATATTTTTTCCCTATTCTTCTTACTGCCACAAATACAGACATGATTTTTTTTATTAGTTTTTTTATTATTTTTTTTTATTTATAAATAAAAAAATTAATCTGTATGAATCTACATGTAAAGACATTCTTTTGTCGAAAGGAATTACTGTTTTCTAGAGAATGAGTGGCAAAAGTTGAATTTTTGTTTACTTTTCATTAAATTCATTTCACGTTCGTTGATAACGGTTTTAAACAGATGTTACTTTTTAAATATCTCAAATATTTTCGATTTACATTACGATATCTGTTAGAAGGCCCCTCTTTTTTAACCCGGTTTCTTATCACGTTCCGCTTGTAAACCTCTGTACCACTATTAGGTATTATCTAGAATCTATTGAAATATTCAAAATATTTATCACATTTGTTTAAATACCTCTGTACCACTGTTAGGTCTTCAGTTGTCTGATGATGGGATAGTTCATTACCCGAAACTCGAGTCAAAAGAAAATGTGCAATATATATTTTTATTGGTAGTAAAATATAGTAATTTCTACAATTTGTTTTAATTTTTTTTTATTTATTCCATTTAATTTCAAGATAATGAAATATTCTTATTGGGAGACCATTATCCTGTACTAATAATTAAAGCAGTGAGCGTCATGAAAACCGAACATTAAAGTTACCTTAAATATGTTTTTTTTTTAAACCGAAAGGCTTTTTTCCGGCGGGAACTGCAAAAAAGTGTAGGTACGAGTAGAAAGTCGAAAGATCGAACTAACTTATAAAAGCATTTTCATTCCCGTAGGACCTTTCGTTTATTTGTTACGAAGGAAAGAAAGTATACGTTCCTCAATTTTGCCTGATTTTCGTAGATCACAGACAACAATAAGACATGCCCTTGCGTCGTAAATGTCGCCCAGATTCATTTGACCTACCGGCTCATTGAACTATCTGAATCTATCATATCTCCAATTAACCACGCCAGTAATAATAACTTCTAGGAAGTCCTCAAACTCGCTGGTCCCCGTATATCATCTACTCATTAATTCTGTGTCGATTTAACCCACTCGAGCGCTCGCGCGCATCCGCCCGTCGCGCAAAGCTCGAAACGCGGAAAACTCCCACAAAGGGGGTAGGAAATTCAGCGATTTTCGTTCGGGACCGAATTATTTGTCTGGAAAATTGCTCGACTTAAGTTTCGGGGTAAACAACTCGACTGCGATGCGTTGTGAATACGCGTCCCGTGGCGGAAGCGAGGGGAGACGATGAGATCTTGATGGAGTCGAAAATATTTCGGCAACGGGTAAACAAGGGGGCGGCTGCGATAAAGTGGCGGTAACGAGATTATGGGGCGAATTATTTCTCGAGCTCCCTCTGTTCTCACCTTCGCTTTTATTTTGTATAGAGAGGTGAAGTTTGTAGAGAAGAGGGGAAGGGCATGGAACACTTAATTTCCCTATTTACTTACTAGAGAGCAAAAGTTGTCCTAGGGGTTTATTATTTCCAGTCGCAATAGAGGCGACATCTTAGCAGTCATATTTAAAATGTTAGAAATGTTACTATTAGGCGTAAAAATAAGTTATTGCGTTTTTTTTTTCGAGAATTGAAGTTTTGTCAAAAATTGGTTATACTTTTCCTTCTCTAGCCACATCTTTATGGTGATTGACGGGCTCTTTGGCCGCTATTCATGTATCATTCCATTTTTTGACTTCATCATAATTGGAGAAGAATTCGATAATTGATGTTATACAATCGTCCTGAAAAAATGTAGCAAAATGGAACGAAACACAGACTTTCAAGACACGTGGCATACAATAGACGTTTTTTAATACGCGTCATTTGCGCATTTTGAAAACGGGCGTGCTTAGAATCAGCAGATTCAATTATCCCGTAATTTTTATAACGAGTGTTGTCGAAACTGGTGGTGGAAAACGCCTAATGTGCACCCATTAACCTTTGTACGGTTTCGGTCCTCGCTGCAACAAAGCCATTATTCGCAAGTTAACACATGCAAGTTCACGAATGAATGGAGTCGTAGGCCGTTCGCGTTTGTTCCCGTCCGTTAAACAGTCGTGTTCGATTCAAATCAGTATCATCAGCGGAAGGCGGGGCCAACCGACGCGAATAACGCGGTCACAGAACAGAAGCAACCGCTGAATAGTACCCTTTCGGTTCTATGACTAGCAAAATGACGTATTGGGATGCGTTCCACGCAATTTTAAACACGCTAGTATTGGATTGGTGCATAATTATCCGCTGTTTATTTTGTCCTGTTTTTGGTTAGTAACAGTCGACATTTCGTTTATATTTTTTCTTCTTCTTCCTCGTGTTATAGACTGCCAGCCTTTTGTTCCAACATAATCGTCCGTTTCGTGATATGTTGAAATACAGGACTTTCCATCTTTTAGGTGGTCTACCCATAGGTCTTCTGGTTTTCGGGATGCCATCCCTCGCAATTTTCGCTATCGTATTATAGGACATTTTTTTCATGTGTTCGTTTCGAGCTCTCCTTCTTTTTTTCCTCCATCTCACGATGTCGGGACTCTATGTCCTCTGGCATTTTCGACCCCTCAGTGTGTATCCTGATACTCTTCTAAGCGTTCTCATTTCGGCAGTTCTTAGAATTGACTTCGTCCTACTATTTCAGTTCTCGTCTCTATTCTATATGTCATAATGGGTCTAATTCAGGTTTTATAGATTCTTACTTGATAGATTCGCCTTGTTCTATGGATTTGTCGTCCACCACTGACTTGCGTCTTAGAGGCTCCTTGCTAATTACTATTGATTTGGTCTTTTCTGTGGATATTCTCATGTTCAATTTTCCACTTATCGTGTGAAATGCATCATATCTTTCTAGTCTTCAATTATTCAATTATTTGGTCAATTACTAGATTGGACAGTAATGGACTTAAAGAGTCCCCTTGTCGAATCCCTGGCGCTATTGATATCTCTTTGGATAGGTTGCCGCTTACTGATATTTGTGTTGGAATTTAAATCTTTTACTATATGTATCGGGTGTTCTTTTAGAGTGATAGAACTTTCTATAGGGATAACTGTGATTCGACAGAACGTAGAAGCCATGTTGTTTCGACATTTCTGTTCAGTAAGCATTGACAAATTATCATGGGAAGACTCACGCCGCAACAACGTTAACAAATTGTTGAAATTTAATTTCAAAATCAGTGCTCTATTCGCCAAACTCATAGAGCACTTCGTGAAATTTATGGTTCACATAATCGTCCATCAGAACAGCTTATTCGTCGAACTATCGATAGATTTCGGACAACATTTTGTCTATTCGATGCAACAACAACAAGATAAAGAACTGTAGGTACAGAAGAAAATATCTCTGCTATAAATCATAGTGTCAATGATGATCCAGATTTGTCTACTCGTCGACGTTCACAACAAGTTGGACTCTGTGCATCCACCACATGGAGAATTTTGCGTGAAGATCTTGGTCTACACCCACACAAGATCCAACTCGTTCAAGAACTAAAGCTACTTGACCATAATGAGCGTCGTTTGTTTGCTGATTGGGCTTACACACTGGAGGTATCATCGGTCCATATTTTTTTTGAAAACGATGCTGGAGCTAATGTTACAGTGAATGGTGCTCGTTACAGATCGATGATCAATGATTATTTGTTTCAAACTTTGAATGGTATCGAGCCAGAAGTGTTTTGGTTCCAACAAGATGGTGTTACACCTCATGCTGCTACCGTAACAGTTGATTTATTGAAAGAAAGGTTTGGCGATAACATTATTTCGAGAAATGGTCCAATTAATTGGCTTCCAAGATCATGCGACATAAATCCACTGGATTATTTTCTTTGGGGTTTTGTCAAGTCATTGGTTTATACTGATAAACCAGAAACAATAGAAGCTTTGGAAGCCAACATAACTCGTGTTATTGATTAAATAAGGCCTGAATTACCCGAAAAAGTGGTCCAAAATTGGTCTGGTCGAGTGCGATTTCTCAGAGCTAGTCGTGGTGGACATATGTAGGAAATTATTTTTAAAATATAAATGTCATAAAATTATCTTTTAAATAAAAAAAAGTGTGATACATACACTGCATCCAGCCTCATTCTATCAAAGGCTTTAGTAAGATTTATGCAACACATAAATGCCAATTTAGCATGAAGCGAACAACTTCTTCTCTCCTCGTCCAGAAACTTGCCTTTCTCTGTTGCAACTTGACCGGCGTATCAATAGAGGACACGACCAGTCTAAAGATTCCTGAGTAACCGTCCCCGTCGAGTGCAAATAGGGCAAGGCACACAGCGTTTGACGACCGTTCCAAGCGGAACACATGGTCACTGGCGTCACAGGTGAAGCTGCGCACCACGCCTGTTTGAAGGGTTTCAGGTGCGTATTCAATGGATTTTTCCATTATTTCCCTTATGATGAATATGGCAGCTACTATTGATCTGTTTTTGAGGAAACCTTGCTGTTCTTCTGATATGCTACAGTGGTCAGTTATATCCACCATTATTTTGCTAACTAATTTCATAGTCGAATTTAATAAAGTTATGCCTCTATAGTTTAGTTTTTATATACCTTTTTGTAAATGGGCACAGTTATACTCTTCTTCTAATCTCGTGGTACCTTCTGCTCTTTGATAGCTTTGTTGAAAAATTTTGTTAGTTCTTTGAGCAGTACTTCTCCCCCACATTTCATCAATTCATTGGGGATATTGTCGGGTCTTGGTGATTTTTTAGTTTTACGAATAAACTATAGTTTCTTTTACCATCTGGGGGCTTATCATTTCGTCTATGTACGCTTGATGATCATATACAATTTCGGATGAATAACCGTTTTCAGTTCAGAAATATTTTAGGATTGTGTGTATTCGTTTAATCTCTTTTTCTCCTTTTGATCATATTGCACACCTTTTTTTATGCCCCGTACATATCATGTTTCATATCCACAGTAAAGATCATCCAATATTAATTTTTAAGTTGTCTTATGTAAGTGTTTACTCTGTTTCTTATTTCTTAGTATCGTTTGAATTCTGATTCTGTCCTGTTATTTCTGTATGGTAACATTAACTCACCTGATGATTGGAGTCAAAATGTAATTGACGAAACATTTGTTATGTAAACAATACATATTAGCGGAAATAAAGTGTTTTACTTTAAAATACGATGAATTCCCGTCAAGTAGAGACCAAAACAATCAAGAAACACTTATTTTGGTTGTACAAACTGGTTTCAATTATGTTAGATATGAAATGGATCTCGCTAGTGGGCAGAGGCAGCGCGCTAAGGTGCCAGGGATTGCGGGTTCGAGTCCCGCTGCGCCTATGGGTGTGTTTATATAGTCGGTTGGTGGAGTATGACTAATAACACAGCAGTCAATGCCATGAGACTAAAAAAAGTACCAAATACTCGTAGTAACGACTGAAACAGTTCAATGTTTTTTATATTTACCAAAAGAGAAAATTGAAGGATTTCATCTACTACTCTTAGATCCACAGATTTCTGCATTCGTGTCGTAAAGTGCAACGCCAACTAATCCTGTGTACTGAAATTGTACAACAGAGCCTGGAATTGCGGATTTGAGCGGTTAATTATGTGCTCGCTCTGACACAATTTCGAGACTCATAGAATATTCATTTTCCCAGAAATGTGCTTTTTGTCCCAGGATTGATTAAAATCAGAGCGGCGGATGTGATGGGTGCATTGTGCGGCAAAGGGACTGAAATACAAAGGGTAAGAGCGTTTTTTGCCGAGGAAAAATTTCAGTTTGATATAAATTGAACTTCCATTCTATCCATAAGACAATAATATGGAAACCATGATGAAATTCATGGGTCGGATAGCTGACGAAGATGCAAGGTGGCCAACTCTAAAGAGAGAAGAGAATGACAATTGCCGGACCACAGAAATCGACTTCCGTACTCGTCGCGAAGTATTATTTATTTTTATTAAAATTAATATATATTTCATTAAATTTTCACACTTATTCACTAAGAATGTGATAAAAGACGCGTTTCTACTGTTACATCATTGTCGAGTGTATAGGAATACAGAATGCATTAGAATACGGGGGGAAGAGGGTGGGGTTCATATTAGTGAGTGGGGTACATTATATTTCTGATTGGTTGTTCAGAGTTTGGGTATCGAGATCTTCAGGGACTCTATTTGTATCCAAGCTCAAAGTTCCTAGCTAAAGGGTGGGCCACCTGGAGTTTGCATTTTGAAGTTCATCATCATCATCAATTTCTAAAAACACCGCCTTGTCGTTGTAGCCAGGTTTGTCGGTTAAGAGCCATTCTTTTCAGCTGGAAATATTTTGAAGATGGAATAGTTCTTCAAAAAAAGATTTCCTTGGTGTTCCATGACGTCTTTTGTCAATTATTTGGTCTTCCAAAATATTCGTATGTATTTGTTATGCCTAAAAATATTGCCCAAAAGTTTTATTTTCCTCGGAGTATGTTGTCTAATAAACTCATAACTTTCAGAAAAAATTCATTCATTTTTATTTACAGCCGATTAAAAATGCAAATTCCAAATGGCCCACCCCCTATAACACTGATCGATCTTCATAAATACTTCCGAAAATGTCTACCACAAAGACTCTTTGTGTAATACTAATCGTCTCGATATTTTCAACAGACTTCTGTGTACACCCCGTTAATATTTACCTTCCTGTTTGTTATTCCGTATCTGTTCAAATACGTGTCTGTATGTTGAATGTTATTCTATTTCGTTCCGACCGATATTGAACGTGTCCCGATCGAAATATTTGCGTTCCTTGGATAAAAGGTTATCTCGTTTCTACTCGGTACGTGGTACGTGACGAACGGACGGACAAACATAACCTCGTCTTTTTTAGGGTGTTCTCCGTCTTCAATCAGACCATTGTGCGTCGTAAACTCGGTCGAATATAAATAATAAGTATATTGGCTGCGATATCGTTACGTCTTATACATTACGTAGGGTACTCGTGGGAAATGATCCAAAGGTCAACGAGAGCTTTTCCCGTGGGAATCGTCCGTGGAAAATCCCCGAGTCTCGAGAACCTACGCCGGTATGTATGGAATAAGTGAGGTCCAGATGATTCAAATCGTCTAGACGGGATTTCCATGAGGGCTTTTCGGATAAAAGTATTTAGAATTCAGAAAGGACGGTTTCTCGTCTGGCTTCAAGATATATTTCAATTTATACAGGGTGTCTATTTTTAAAAGGACTTCAATGGGAGGTCATACAACACAAGCTTTATGCGCCTCAATGCGAAAAACGCACTAGTTAATCTCTTACAGTGTCAGCATGTTCCCTCCAACTCAGTTTTTTTGCAGCCCAGAAACCTTACACAATCAGAAGATTTAAAATCACAGGATTGTAGATTCAGAGTCAGTCGTTGGTCTGAGTCGCGTAATTGAAAGTAGATTAGGTCAGTCTTATTCACATTTAGTATGAGAGAATATCTGAAGCGCCATGCAGAGAAACACCGAACTAATAGCTCACAACTTGCTTCAAGTTCGCTAAAAGTATGCGCAGAAATGATCCAAGTACCGTGCCTTGAGGAACACCCATGTCTACAGGATACTTGGCCGAGCTGTGCTGACCGACTCGCACTATTAATGAACGATTTGCTATAAAACTCTTCATCTATTCCAGGAAGACCCCCCCTAAAACCTATATTGAACAACTTATCCAGAATGAAGCTGAAGTTCAAGCAATCAAATGCAGAGTATGATCAAAAAACAATACCGCTACGTGAATGCCATCAACCAAACAGCTGTACACATGCCGAAATTTTCACAATTTTCACACGTTCAGCAGTCAATAAACGATCCATATTCTTAAATGGCTAACCTTAATCTAAACCTATGAGATCTATGATTGTTTCGGTCTTTATTTGACGGAAATTCATCTTGAAAATATGAATAAAAACAATATTCTAATTTCCGCTAATATTTTATTACACTACGATCGTTACGTCATACCATGACTTCTTCAGGTGAGTATTACAAGATACTGAGTATACCATGAACAAGAATTTCATTATATAGTACATGGACAACAAAAAATAGAGGGGGTGAAGAGAGTTTTACATTTCTTTTGGAATTCTGAAAAATGATTCAAAAAAGATTCAACAAAGAGGAGCTACTTAATTCTGTTTGGTTGTTCAATAATATTTTTCTTTTATGATATCCATTAATTTCCAAAGTTTCTAACAAGTTTAATCTGAAACTTTTGTTTTCTGTGTGTAAAATTTCAAAGTTACTATTAAAACCATATCCTGTGTCTAGAAGGTGCTCTGCATAGGTTGAATTTCCCTTTTCGTTATAATAACATTTTTCATGTTCCCTAAGTCTCGTCTGGAACGGTCTTCCTGTCTGACCAACATATACAAAATGGCAAGTACCGCAAGTTAACTTATAAACACCTGATTTCTTGTTCTTAGATGTTTTATCGTTATTATTTTTTATTAATTTTCCTAGGGAGTTATTCGTTTTATAAGAAATTCTAAAATTGTGGTTCTTCTTTAAATATCTAGCTACCTTTTCTGTATTTGGTCCCCAGTACGTCAACGAAATGTATTTACTATCAATTGAATCATTATTTATGGGATATACTAATTTCAAAGCCAGCTTTAATTATATTTTTGTAAAAAGATTCTCAATAATCGAGACGTTGAAACCGTTGTTCAACGCAATCTGTTTAATAATGTTATATTCTCACGTGACATGGGTATGTTGGCTAATCTATATAACATTGTATGCTGCTAATTTTTGTGAGTATGGGTGGTTTGATGTGAAGTGGATTGTGCTATCTGTATGGGTTGGTTTCTAGTATATTGAAAAAACGTGTTTATTATTAATTTTAATGATAATTAAGTCCAAAAAATTTATACTATTGTTTTTTTCCAATTCATAAGTGAATTGTATGGTTGGGGATAATTTGTTTATGAAATACACAAACAAAGAAAATTGTCTATCAGTGCCATTGAATAAACATAGAACATCGTCAACATATCTGTACCAATAAATGAAACATTTAAAATAGGGGCTTTTTATTATGCTAGTTTCTAAGGAATCCATAAAAATTTCGGACAATAACGGACTCAAAGGATTTCCCATAGTGAGGCCATCGTTATCTATGTAAATCTTGCCGTTGAACGTGAAATAATTTTGTTGCAAGCAAACTGTTAAAACATCCATTATTTCTTGTTTTATTACCGAATTGGTTTTTTTTCGGAGCAGGAGGTTATCTACTAATTTTATGGTTTCCTTGACTGGTATTGACGGAAATAAATTCTTTACATCAAACGACACAAGTTTTGCATTATCTGGAACATCTTTAGAAATTAATAGACATCCTAAAAGAAAAATATTATTGAATAACCAAACAGAATTAAGTAGCTCCCCTTTGTTGAATCTTTTTTGAATCATTTTTCAAAATTCCAAAAGAATTGTAAAATTCTCTTCACCCCCTCTATTTTTTGTTATGTCCATGTACTATATAATGAAATTCTTGTTCATGGTATACTCAGTATCTTGTAGCGTAGCGATCGTAGTGTAATAAAATATTAGCGGAAATTAGAAGATTGTTTTTATTCATATTTTTTAACATATGAGGCTTCAGATCACAGTTCTATTTGACATATGTCATTGAAACAGGGCCTGTTTTATTGAAAATACATTTCTATGAGGAATATAAAACTTTTATATTGAAACCACAGGTTCGCAATGCTGGGATTGGGCGAGGCGAGATGGAAAAAAGTGAAAATATCGAAAAAACGCAATTAATTCACCCTCCGCACCAAAGCCTACTTCCCCGGATCCAGACCGCGTGTAAAATCCGCCTAATCATCCCCCAAAAATCGCGGAATCATCGGAAAGGGCCAGAATAAACGTCAATTAGGATCGCGGTACGTAATGCCGGGATATTCCTAAAAAAGTAGAAAAGGATTCCGCCAAAATTGGATATTCCGGATCTCATTCAATTACTCCTCGAACGTGATGGGCTATTGGTATTTTTCGACCGCTCGGATTCCGGATGAGATCGGGGAGGGAATTGCTATTTGGGGCCCTCGAGCAGCTTCGGATCGTTTCTACTAGGTCGGAATCTGTTCAGATAGCCCTTTCGGTTGATCAATAAGAGTTACTCTTTCCTCGTTGGAACGAATTTTACATTTGTGGAATTACCTAAATTACACATAATGAAACAATAAAAGAGGCGAGAAGGTCAAATATCCAAAGACACAGTATATAGAATTCTCCAACAAGATGTTTCATTTTGAATAGCCCGCTACCTGGGCAGCTGTCACTTTTGAAGCTGTCACCTTTTGACATTTGATAAGTAAAAACTTCTTCTTCTTCCGCTCCTAAGAAGACTGGAAATCATACTGGCAATTTCAATTTTATTCGCAGTTTTTCCAAATAATTCTCGAGAACTGCAGCACAACCACTCGTGTAAAAACTACCTCATTAATAAAAATGAAACGTTACACGCTTCAACAAGGCATCGACATTGTTGAAGCCAAGGGTAGGTATTGGAATAAAGTATTTGGTAGCAGAATAATTGCAGTGGCTAGCATTTATTAAAACATTAATCTACTATGGAAATTGTGATTTCTAAGATATCCTGGTAAGATCCTATGATACTCTTACGAGTATCTTACGAGTGCTAATCGAATTTGCCTCTCCGGGAAGTTTCTTTCTGTTTCACGTGCCTCCTCAGAGCGTATTTAAAGTCTCAATTTCCGTCCTCAAAGTGTCGAAAGACTCTGCATTAATCTCCCTAATCTAACTTCACTATTCCAGCCTCGTCAACTCGGATCCCCGAATTTCCTCTCCATATTACCCCTTTGACAAATTATCTACGGAGGCTCTACTGGAAGACTCGGAGGCCGTCCGCGAACGACAAATCGAATTGGGTGGAGTAGATATCGTGCAGAAGCGAAAACGGACCGGAAGAGCGGAGTAGTGAGCCAGTGGCGGATCTGGACAGGGAGCAGATTTTAATTCATATGATATTTATTTTTTAATTCTAATCAGATGTGCCTTCTTCCCTTTGGCCGACTGAGATATATCTGGAGCTATGGCTCCCCATCTAGTGGCTTGATACTGAGCTTCAACTGCTAAGGCTGCTTCAGGAAGGATGGCTCCCATCCGTCATTAACTCATGACCAAAGGATTAATTGCGATTGTTTGCAAAGCAAACTCTGCGGAAAGATTCAAGAGTTTCTTACCTACGTAATCAACCTTGGTCAGATTCAGCTAAATCCAATTTCAGCTTCAACCTTTCTAATGAAATAATGATTTAGAAAAGATATTCGTTAGTTTTTTATTTATAGCCGATCAAAACTGCAAATTTTAAATGGCCTACCCCGTACTTTGTATTTCAAATTACGCGCGAGTCTGCGACGAACCGTCGCTGTATTGGATTTTCTATTTTCCCAATTAATACAGCCGGAGAGCTGCCGTCTGCGGGACGATTCAAGCGATGATCGCGCGACTGGGAAAACTTAAATGAAAATCGCGGAAAACTGAGGGAAACTTTTCCTTTATCGTCGTTGTCTGCAGCAGGGGAATTAAGCCATCGATGGAGGCGGTAATTCGGGTGATTCTCTCGCTCGGCATAGTCTGGTTCAATTCCCTTCTGTTTTCCTTGCAGTTCCAAGCGGTGAACGAACAGATGGCAAACAAAATTATCTCGGAGTTCGTTAGACCACAACGAGATCGGATTACTATCTATATATGCACATCTCGGAGTAATTAGCCATAGTTTAAGGCCCTCATCACGCTGAAAGAATTGATCCGTCAGCGAGTCTCTGCTTGCTGGAAACTGGGACTGAGATGGCGTCATGTTAGTGCTTTCATAATAGTTGTACGGAGCGAGTATAAGTCCAGTAGCTGTACTAGTAGGAGTGGGGGACGGTTAGTGAACAGTAGAAATCAAAATATTTTGAAGTAGCTGGCCGTCAGTTACTCGCCGACAGTAACTGACCTAACTTCTTTCACGGCCCCAGTAGTTGTCAGACATTAACTGGCGTTCACTGTACTGTCAGCTTTTGGCCCTTTGAATACCAGGGTTCAGTCTATAGAATATTCAAAAATGGTCGAGATGGAACATTTGCCTCGCTCCGGTTCAACATATGTTGTGTGTATGACGAGAGACCCTGTATTTTCCCTTTAGCCTCATTCCTAGATGGCCGATTGAAGGGTAATCTCATATTTAACTTCCGGGCTATCAATAATATGATTGGTGTCAACCTATCATCCCTTTTCACCCTCAACACTAATAACTTACGAGGACACAAGTACAAGTTGAAAAAGAAAACTTCGGGACTACCCAGCAACAGAACTTCCTATCCAATAGAATTTTTTCAACCTGGAACGGATCGCCTGTGGATGTAGTTTGTACTCCCAGTGTGAACGCCTTCAAGAACAGATTTGATTCGCATGAATTTCACCCACTTGGTGCCTCATTGAATGCTTAAATTTGTACATATTGGCTATTGCTACATATTGACTATTACTGGAAAAATAAATGCGATAATTTGGCAAGGGTTGATTATTACCGAAGTAATAATGCAACATCTAGGACCGAAAGACCACAAGCGACAAGATTGACTATCAAAGGGATAATGTAATAATTTTGGGCGAAGCCACAAGCGGTTGATTGTTACCAAATTAATAATGCAGTATTTTGGACCACGAGAGACAAGGTTGACTATCACAAGGATGATGAGTTTACAATATATTCACAAACTGAATGTAAGAGGTGCCTCAATGCATCCCTTATAACAAAATGAGGGAAATTAACGGAATCGACTGGAAAGTTTCTTTGTGAGTGGACTGAATGAGTGTAATAAACCTTCATATCGGTTACAGAAGAAATTATAAGATCAATGATAATAAATAAGAATAGAATGAAACAGATTATAATTTACAATGCTACGTCGTTGAAAATAATTAGTTAATAATCACTAAATATATCAAGAGCTTTGAAGACTTTCTATGTTTTCTAAGGGCTATATACCCATGTGTTAGCGGATAAGCTAAGTGTCCAGATGCAATAAAAACTTCAAATTCCGAATGGAACAGCTCAAAAACTGCTAGGATAAAAATATCAACATGAAAACATTTAAGTATCACACCAGCGATAAGAAAATAGTGAATTATGTTCTATCGTAAATGGGGCTGTCTCTAAATGACACCTAACAAAATTCCACCACAATCAGCTCTCGGGAATCTTCCAGGACCCCCTGCTTCCCTCTGAAACGCCCTCCCTAACCCCCTTGTCAGTCTAGCGATTCCCTATTCCTCACACGTTATCTCTCAATTATTTCCGCGCTCCTCCCCGCTCCGTAGACGTTTTTGTTACGTCGTTACGAAACACTACGTGATGATAATTCCTTCCCTTCCTGCCATCCCCTTCGCAGCGGCTTGAGGTCTCCTTGAGAGACGCTGGAAGACGCTGTTATTAACCGGCATCAAGCGACCTAATGAGCTGACGTGTGGGTCGCCTTTCTAACTCTGCCGCCAGAGGTCCTTAATTTGGAGAGTCAACGGACGTGGGGCGTCCGGTTTCAATGTCGGGAGCTGAGCGTGTGTAAACATGTTTACACATGGAAAGTTTGACTTGAAATGACCGGAGTGAAGCTGGAACGCAGTGAGTCGAGGGGTTTGAAGGGACGCTGGAACATCTGCGAGAGATAATGAATATGGGAATATATTTTATCATTAAGTGTCTCAGAAGTCGACGTAGAGTCTGAAGCAGTTGATAGGCCAAGTCGTAAGATCTATAAGAAAAATGTAACAAACTAAAGCCATTTTCAGGAAGAAGAATGAATTTTTCATAGGTTCATTAGTCAGTCCAGGATCGTCATCTTCACTTGATACAAAATTTACTATTTTGAAGTGGTCGTTCCAGAAACACTCATAATTTAAGCATAAACGTTCATTCGCAGTCCTGAAAATTCTCCACAATCTCCGTATTATTCCCTCCCACCCCATCTCAACCGAGAAAACCTTTCTATACTGACAATGCAAATTGGAGGGGTTACGCAATCTTGCTTTTAAATTTGAAAAAATCGTCGTCCGAAACGTTCCGGCACTCCGATTTTCCCGACCGTTCATTATTCAGAGCCCACTCTTCCTTTCGGGTCCCAGTTAGAGCTCCATTAAGGCCCCGGAGGTAAATATAAAAGTTGGGACGAGGGAGCGACGTATATAAGCGACCAATTAAAAAGTTCCTCTCCATCGGGGTAATAATCACGGAAAATTTCATTCGAAACGTAATTGTGGTAGAAGCCGCGACTTCTCGATCAACGGAGCCGGCTCATTGTTTCCGGAAAAGTTCCCACGGGACAATGAAGCTCGCGCTTTCGTTCGACACGTTTTCGATTTTTTTCTACGTGTGAATTTCTATAATCCGTATTGGGATTCATTGACGATGAAAGAAAATATGTCGTTACACATTTTCGTATATTCGAGTAAATTTTTCTTTGAAATTTGTAAAAATTCGAGTAAATTGGAGGTTGAAGTTGCCGAAGGATCTAAACGAAGAAGTGACAAGAAAGATTCAATAGGTTTCAAATGTTAAAATAAGGAAAGTTCGAGTGAATTTATATATTCCGCTAAATTACGGATCAAAATTTGTGAAACTTTGAGTAAATTGAAAGAATTTCATTCTGAAAATTCGAAAGAATATCAAAGGGAGAAAATTCGAGTAAAATGAAAACTTCAATTACACATAGTAGAAGTTAAATCAATAAAAATTCGAGTAAATTGCAAGAAATCCCCGAATAAATAAAGAAATTCAATTTTATCGTCAAAGAATTATTCGAAAGATTGAAACCTGAAATTCCTCAGGATTCGAGTAAATTGTGAAATAAAGTCAAATTCAGTATTGAAATTGGAACGGAATTTCAGATGAATAGAATGATAAAACACAGGTTGAATTAATCGAAATTCGAGTAAATTTGCAAATAAAATTGACAAAACTTTAGCACAAGGACTCAAGCCGTTTCGGCTGAATTCCTGGTAATATTTATTGAAACTTCGAATGAACTGAGAGGTAAAATTGCTGAATATTCCGTTAGAATCAAAATTTAAGTAAATTTGAAGGTGAAACTCTTGAAATTCAATTTAATTTGAGAAAGTGCTGAAACACAACAATTCCTGAAAATATTGGAGTTGAAAATCAATTGTTGAAGTTTGTTTGAGGCAATCGAAAAATTTAACATAATTGATAGAATTGAAAGTATTGAGAATCCAGGTAAATTGAATACAAAACATTGATTATGGAACTGAAGTTTCTTTTACAATTCAAGTGAATGTGGCAGAAAAAAACTGTGTGAACTGGGAATTTGTAGATACTGCTCGGTGAAACTCGAGTTAATTGAAAATCCTGAGAAATTCGAGTAAAATTGTGATGAAATTGGTGCATTCGCTGTTCCTTTCCTAAAAAATAGGATACAGGATGAACTACCAAAAATGTTAAATGAAAATTTTACACCTCCCCAAACCTATACACCATTTTCCGCCTAATCATCTGAAAGGGACTCGTTGTTGCGGAAGCCCCTTCGAAGAACAGTATCCGAAGAGAAAATACCCAAAGATATTATAGGAAAGCCTATAAATCCGTATCGAACTGTAAGAAAGATGCGACTAAGAGGATAGAGGTCGATTGCTTATCAATTGGCTCCACACTACCCCAATTCTGGCTTCGTTGGGCTCGCTTCGCGAAAATACTGCAATAAGGAAAAGGGTGCCATTTCTACAAATTTTACTGAGTACACAGGGTGTCTAGTTTTAAAAGGGCCAAACTTCAAGGGGAGATCATACTAGTTATTTGCAAAAAAAAATGTCATATAACACATGGTCGAAATACTTCAATACTTAGGTCTTTCCATATTAACAATTTCGATCTAGCAGTTTTGAGATTTGTCGTTCGAACATTTTAGTATTATTCAACACATCAGATTATTTGTTTTCGAATGATTATCAATTACGTTAATTTCCCTCTTCTCTCTCTTCATCAGACAAGAGTTGTCTGATGATGGGATAGTTCATTTCCCGAAACTCGAGTCACAAGAAAATGTGTAATATATATTTTTTGGTAGTAAAACATAGTAATTTCTACAATTTGTTGTTGACATGCTTTGGTCAGCTCCAAGAATAGGAAGAGACTTTACAAGTATCTTCGCTCCTGCATGAAGAGCAAGGTTGAAATACCTTTTGTTTATGACTCTGCCGGTGAGGCTTGCGAGAACCTTACTCGGGTTGCTGACGTGATGGCGCGAACTTTTGCCTCCGCTTTTGTGTCGGAACCTGACGATCTAATTTCTGATCCCAATTTTCTACGTATTGTCGATGAAGTGGAGAGCATCATTGTCGATCGGGATCTGGTCCTGGGATAACTCTCCAAGATGACGAAGCACTCTGCCCCTGGTCGCGATGGATTTTCTCGCAACTGCTACATTCCTGCGCCGATGTCTTGGCTGAGCCACTGTCTATGATATTTTCGTATTCTCTTCGATCCTCCTCCCTCCCTCAAGTTTGGTTGTCAGCTTCTGTTGCACCTATCTTCAAGAAAGGCGATAAGCTTTCTGCTCAGAACTACAGACCAATAAGCTTAACATCTCAAGTTTGCGAGCTACTTGAGCGAATCATTAGCGATAAATTGATAGAGTTTGCCCTACAAAACGATATAGTCCCCAAGGAGCAGCATGGGTTTCTTCCGGGTCAGTCCACCATCACGAACCATCTCTCATGTGTCAACGATTGGACTAAGTGCATTGGAAGTGTTGCGTCCTCCATATCGGCAAAAAAAATCCCAAGACTCCCTTCTTCGTTGGCCAGCAGAGGCTAGCTGCTGTCTCTCAGCATTGTGACCTGGGTGTTACCGTCACGGATGACTTCAGTTGGTCTGCTCACATTTCGACTGTTGAGTCTAGAGCGAGACAATTCACCTACCAGCTGTCTAAAACATTTGCAAGATGCGATGTAGCCACAAGAAGGACTCTCTACACAACCTACGTGCGTCCTATTCTGGAATATGCGGGCCCTGTTTGGTGGGCCAATCTGAAGGGTGATCGGGATCTTTTGGAATCTGTCCAGCGATGGAACAACCGTCTTCCATTTGGCACAATTCGCCCTGATTACCAATCGAGGCTGCGGTTGTTTGAGTTGCCCTCCGTTTCGGATCGTAGAAGAAGGGGAGATCTGATTACCACCTGTCGAGCACTTCACTTCCTCTTCGGTACGGATATGTCTTACCTCTTTCCACTAAACCATTATCGAGCCTTAAGAGGACGCCTTTTAAAGTTTGCCAAGGAGAACTTCAGGACGACACCGAGGAGCCAGTTTCTTTCCAACAGAGTGTTCGAGGCGTGGAATCGGCTCCCGGCTGAAGTTGTGTCATCGCCAACGGTGAATTCTTGCAAGAACGCTCTGGATGGATGGTCTACACGGGTTCAATAATTAATTTCATTACATTGCATTCAGCGCTCAATTGTTTCACTTCTAGAGTACTTCACTTATGTAATAATAATAATAATACTTAAAGAATGATACTAATCGGTGAGATTATAATGAACTCGTATTTGGATAGAAGTTAGTATGGACATGGGGGCTCTGTTGCATATCCTCGTATCCCAGTGCCGATAACTCAGTGATTAGAGCCGTGGGCTGGGAACTAAAAGGTTCTTATTTAAAGCTACACCTAGTAAGACGAGTTTCGGTCACCATTTCACTGTTGGGTCGAAAATTAGCAGTGTTGTGATTGAAATGGCGTAAGGACGCAGTAACACAGCCTAACCAGAACACAAGCTACTGATAGATCTTCACAGAAGATCTAGGAGTATCATAATTACTCTATTTATTCATTCTATTGCCTTTTGTATCAACATTGTCCTGCACACTTATTGTGTATAATGGATTTGCACCCTTATCTGAAAGATCATAGGAGCGTGTTGTTATTAGTTGAAGCATGCAGGACTCTGGCCAAGCCCATACTTCTAATTGCCTGAAACCAATACATTTTTTATGATTTGTGTTCAGCGAAAGATGTTCACCAGAGATCTCTTTAGAATGTTACACTGTTACGAAGACCAGAAAGATGTCTACTGGCTCAAAGAAGTTATTTTTAATGTAGACAAAAGCACACGCGAGGCGGAACACATTCTCTGAAACTCCCTGCTAATAAATTCTGGCGCACCTGATTGCCGCGCCGTTATCACAGCATCGAGACGCTAGCAAAACCTACATCGAGAATAACGAACCGTGCGAAACCACAGAACAGAATTATTCAGGGGTGTCTAATTGCACAAGATACATCGAACGACGCCTGCCACATACGCTCGACCTAAGGCGTGGAATATGTACTTCAAAGCGATCTAGAACGCCATGAAAGTCATAAGGATCGAAATCGGAACCGTCGTCGTTAGGAATTTATCGCGTTATGGATGGAGTTTATTGGAGGAATTTGAGCAAAACAAGACCAGGAAACGGATTTGATGGAAGGAAATAAAGATCTGGCAGGTTTATTATGGAGGTCGCTGATTGGATTTTAGTTGTAATGGGTCGTGATGCCGGCGTTATTGACTGGGATCCTGGTCTTTCTCCTGCAAATTATCCTGGAGAAAACTGCTGACAGCGGTTTGACTGTTATGAACGTCGTTGAAATGACTATTTTTCGTCTTTCCGCAACCGTTCTATGTATAAGGTTAATTTGCTGATTTTGAATTTGATTGACTGTGGAATAAAATTGACGTATTGTACAAGAAGATTGATATGTTAAAGTGATACATCTTTTAGTAACATAAAATTAAATAAAAAGTAAATATCTTAAGATATTTTTGGAACGAACTTCCTTATCGCGCGTTGCGAAAGAGGGCTAGACGGATAAAATTAAGACCAAAAGTTGTAACTTATTGCTATAGTTTCAAGCCGTGCGGCGTGCACGTGTTTCTCTGTCTGTCTCTCTCTCTCATAGAAAGCAAGCCAGTTATTTTCGTTTCGTCTTTCTATTTCGCATTAAACAGTGTGTCGCGACGGTTATTTTCGTTGAGTGTATTAGCTTTATTTATCGTTACATTTGATGATGAAACTAAATTTCGATTTCATCCTAATCGAGTAGAAGCTTCATCAACAATATCTCTAGTACAAGAGTTTCAGAGATTGTCATTAAATAAGCTTGAAACGAAGGCAAAATCAGTCATTGATTTCATTACTAGACATTAAGGCATTTCATTGTGTACGTTCAACGTCCAAATCCTTCGTGAACATTCTGTTGATTTAATCGACTCTGTTACAGAAAAAGACATTTTGTTATTATCAGAGTCAAGAAGAATGTGATATACCGAATTTTAATTGTATAGCTCACTTTAAACGTGATTTTGTTCGTTCAGGTGGAGTTGCGATTTATCATAACACAAATGATCCTACCAATCTTGTAACACCAAGTATATCGGTCATTATGAATAATATTCAGGACTTGCACGTAAGACGTACAAGTGCTGCAGATTTATGTGCAGCAGAGTGTGTAATGGAAAACGGCGTTACTTTAATCATGGCAGTCATATATGTCTCACCAAATAACGAATTAATAGATATTCAGGAGTTTATTCATCGAGCACTGCTAGAGTATTCTAAAGACGTATCTCAAACGCTTAGCAGACACAACAGAAATTTAGATAAACGTTCACTCATTTTGGCCGGTGATTTTAACATCAACTTCGGTAATGAAAAATCAAAACCATTGCTACAGTTTCCAGAGGAAGAATTTGATTTAAGAATAAACAATAATCCAGCAGAATCAACAACAAAATATAATACTACCATGGATGCAGTTTTTTCAAGACATTTAAATAAAATAGAATCCCAAACATATGTTTCCTACTTCAGTTACCACAAGCCAATTATTACTAAAATTGAGCCTACTAATTAAGTTTACATTATATTATATTTGTTAATAATAAAAAAAATATTAATATAATCTATGATTGTTTCGGTCTTTACTTGACGAAAATTCATCTTGAAAATATGAATAAAAACAATATTCTCATTTCCGCTAATATTTTATTGACACTACGATCGTTACGTCATACCATGACTTCTTCAGGTGAGTATTACAAGATACTGAGTATACCGTGAACAAGAACTTCATTTTATAGTACATGGATATAACAAAAATAGAAGAGGGGGTGAAGAGATCGTTCCAGACGAGACTCAGGGAACATGAAAAATGCTATTGTAACAAAAAGGGAAATTCAACCTACGCAGAGCACCTTCTAGACACAGGACATAGTTTTAATAGTAACTTTGAAATTTTACACTTCCCAAAAGTATTGTAAAACTCTCTTCACCCCCTCTTCTATTTTTGTTATATCCATGTACTATAAAATGAAGTTCTTGTTCACGGTATACTCAGTATCTTGTAATACTCACCTGAAGAAGTCATGGTATGACGTAACGATCGTAGTGTCAATAAAATATTAGCGGAAATGAGAATATTGTTTTTATTCATATTTTCATATTAATATAACTTAAAAAAAATAAAATTTTATTACAATTCCTTCACTAATTAATCGAAAGGAACTTCGTTCCATCCGGGTGTCCCTTGACACCTCTCAATTTTTTTTATACTCTTTAGAAATAAGTTTCTAATATTTCCCAGTTTAGTTCGAGCGTAAATCGACCCAATTCCATTAATGTGAAATATTATGATATTATTAGGCCCGCCCCTTAGTTGTTTTCCTCTCTCGGATCGTGTGGAAAAACGGAGCTACTCTCCGTACGCCACTGTCGCACTAAATTAATGACTCACACTGCGCTTCAAACAATTGCACAAAAACAAACACGACCCGGTGTCCCCCAACAAAGACAGTCTACCGCAGTGTTTACAATCGATAGCTACGAATCATTGACACCTATGATCGTCACCGATGTACGCCCGTCTAGCGAACCTTGAAGAGGCTTTTCAGCCTCGAAGGGGTCCTCCAGTCGCGAAAACCGCAGATAGGCGTTTTCGCGAAACATGAATAATGCAAAACGCGCTAATATTTGCGATACGAACGGAAAAACCCTTTTAAAGGCCGATACGCCGTTCGATATGGAAATTTCGGTGTTAAAAAGGCCCTGGGGGACTTTCAGAAGAGTGACATATATTTTTCAAAACGATAAAAGGGCTGATACGTTGCGTAAACATGTCCTAGAGGTACGTAGGACAAAAGTCATTTTCGAGAAATTCGCTGAGCCATCTAGATTTTGCATTTTGAAGTGGTGTTTATTTCGAGTTTGGCAACATTGTTTTAAACCTTTTGCGAAAAGCTAGATTCAAAAGGGAGCTCGTTGTTTGGGTGCCACACCAAACTATGACTTGTCCTATACATAAAATGCTTTATCTCGAAGGACGAATAAACTGTCATTATTATTCTCATAATTACATACGATGAGAAGAAACACAGAATACTGTGTTCTGTCATCCATATGTCAAATAAACGTCATTTTTTGCCATTTTAGGACTATTCTCCCGAAGAAACAGAAAAATCCCACGAAAATGAAAAATATATGGTTAAAATATTCCATCCTTCTGCACTTTATCTGAATCGTTACATATTAGCAAGAAAGAGTGAAAAAAGAATAGTATGAACTTAACTTCATTTACTTCCTCTAAAAATAAGAGTTTAACTCGATCGGATTTGTATTTTTGAAAATATTTGAAAAATTGAGCCGACTCTGTCAATATTTGTACATAACACTCCTTACGTATCCTAAAAATTTGAAGTCTTAAGTTTTCGTGTCGTATTATATACCTAAACATCAAATTTCATTTCGATGGGACCAGTAGTTTCTCAACTGTTCGGAAAAGCATCAAGTGAATAACTGCGGAACCACTTGACCAAGTTTGTCCATTAAGGAACTCAACCGCAAAATTTTGGACCCCAAGCCTACTTCCTAAGTTTAAAAATAAAGTCTCTAGCTCTTTCCGTTCGCAAGTTTGCGGGCGAACCGGCCTTATAGAATTACTCTTAAACTCAGGTTCTGAATCAATGAATCCAATCTACTTGTTTAGGGTCATTTTGTGCTCAAAAACTAAAAATTACAGACATCTGGGCAGAACTTTAGCACATTAAAAAAAACAACGGTTACAACCCCCCCTTTATTATAGACAAAATGATATCCAATAAACAAAAGAACATGGCATTAAATCTCGTGTACCAATCATAAAAGAGGACAATACGCAGAAATACTTTTCGTTATCTTATGTTAATGGATTATCTGAAAATATTACTAAACATTTGAAAAATAGTTTCAATTATAATGCAGCTTTTAAAACCATCAATAACCTCAGTACTTATATAAAAAACAATAAGGATCGAATAAAGAAAGAAAATAAATCTGGAGTTTACAAGTTAACTTGCAACGATTGTCCTTTAGTATATATTGGCCAGACATGTAGATCATTTAAAGAAAAGAATCCAGAACACCAAAAAAGTTACATATCGGATTCCGTACATTCAACATATGCTAATCATCTTAAGGAATTCAGGCATAATTTCAACAATAACTATGAAATTACCCATGTCGAAAGCAAAAGTTCTAGATTAACACTTTCAAAATCTTTGGAAATCAACAGGTGCAATGCCCGTAAAATCCTTTTGAATGAACAAACAGATGTTGACAGATTCCAATTACTGAATATCTTTCCCTAATGGAATTTTTAGTGGCAAACTCCAATAAACACCCTAAGTTTTTATGATTTTATTTTACCATTATTTTGTCACCTACTGAACTGTATTTAAACTCTGTTATACAAGACCTCATAAGTCAGTAGACTGTAGATACCTGAAGAAGCCACATCGTGTTGGATCAATTGTTATATTGAACATTTTTGTGGGAATTAAAATATTTTTCAATTAAAATGTGTTTCCACCAAGTAAAGACCGAATCAATCAAACACTTTAGCACATTGTTCTCTAGAACAATGCGCGCAATAAAGAGAAGCAGTTCTCGAAGTTGTTTTTATAGAAAGTAGTTAACAATTCAATGAAGGTATTTATGGCCCCTTCCCCTGAAGTTATACACGTATCCCAGAAGTGGACGTTAAGCCGGAATCGGGTGTTAGGCTAAGTCACAATATTATAATAATATAAAAAAATAATTCAAAAATTTAATTAAGGTGTTTTTGAAATAAATGTCACTTTTCGCCCAACTGAATATTCAAAATGAAAGCCCAATTTTAACTGTCTGGACTGAAAAAACACTCGAAATTTATGCTATATCTACGAGACTCATTCTCGATTTAATGACACAAAATCTACTGTCGTAAAAATCAACAAAGTTCAAGAAATTGAAATTCGTTGATGGTCAAGAGATCAGATAAATATTCGAGTGTATGCCCACCCTTAACCGACTAATGTTTCCTGTAATTCCCAATAAAGAAGATACAGGCTTCTTTCACTCGAAGGTATGCAATTCCTAAAGGCGGCATTTTTTCGGATCAACCAGGTAGACGTGTAAATGCGAGTCAGACGTACAATTAGGGGTTGCTTTATTTGAAGTCTTCTCACGTAGCGTTCCAAGTATATTTTGTACGTTCTCACTGCGGACACGTAAGAGATGTTCAGATATCACAGAAAAAAGGCTGATGGAATTTTATTGCTTCCTACATGACGTCTTCTGGTAAACCTCAGATGTCTAAGGCCTTTGTGTATTGGCTTATTAGATTTTGTTCTCTTTTGGAACTTTGGTGGCGACTTGAATACCTTTTTTTTCTCGATAACAGCATCGAAGAACGACAGAAGTTTTAACTGTTGACCTGATTATATCAATAAAGACATTACAATTTTATTCGTCCTCAGTTTTTTCAACTGGATTTTTTGAAGAATTTCCCCTAATTCAAGTAAAAATTTTAGTTTATTCATCCTGAAATTATTTCATAATTCATAACAACTATTGAGAAACATATACATGACCAATATTGGTATTTGTTAATAAATAATTGAAATTAATGAAATTTGTTTGAATAATAAGTTCATCGCCAAAAATGAGGTACAAGTGAAGACGATTCTATTTTAATTAAATAAAATGATAAGGATTATTTACAATGTTGCTATTTCAAGTTCACATTTTGAACTAACTCAGAAAATTACACTTCAACTTTAGCTAAAAACTTGTAAAAAGAGAAGATAGAAATAACCAACAATTTTCAGAAACAAAGATGAGAACAAATGCAAAAAGAGATACAAATAACCATATCATTTTACGTAAATACCGGTAAACAAAAATATTCGACAAAGGGGTTAGAAATAACCACAAAACATGTTGAAGCTAATTATCGCAAATACCTCAGTAAGAAAAATATTCAACAATGGAGATCTTGCGACATCTGTTTGGTCGTTTTTAAGGTTCTTGTATCTACTAATTTCTATTGCTTCCAAACGCGTGAATCTGGTACTTTTAATTCCATTATGGATAATTCCATAGATATTATTGAAATGATGTCCGAATTCTTTCAAATGAATGGCATATGTTGAGTACGAGATGTCTGACGTTTAACTCCGCTGATGTTCGTGTACCTGTTTGACCAATATATACATGAGGCAATCAAGTTAACTTGTAGACTGCAGATTTATTGTCTTTATTTGTTTGATCTTTGTTATTTTTCATATGAATTCCTAAATTCTTAATCGTTCTTAAAGCTACGTTCGAGTTAAATTTCATTTGCGTGTGAAATAGCTAATATATAAAATAAAAGTAATGTTCTAAAGAATACGTAAATGGTCGCTAAGAAAGATTTTCAGAGCGGCTGAAGATGAACTACAACTATGTCTTTAGAGCGACTTCTATGAATTCAAAATCCCTGAAAGGAACAGGTAGTTTCAACATAGTAAAAAGTCTATTGTCTATTAGACCTGTATGATTCTAAGCAGTTGTCATACAGGTCTAATCTCCCCCTTTGACTTTAGCTAAGTCAATGGTTTCACCCATTGCGACTTGAATAATATTTTATTTCGTCCAAAGCTTAAGTTATATGTAATTTATTTCAATAAGTTTCATGAATTTCCTTACTATGGTTTGAAAGAAAAACGGTGGATTTATAGAAATCTATAGATTGGAGTTTAATATAGCTTCAATTAATAAAGCTCTGAAAATTTGGTTCAAAAATAATGTTGAAGCCTCCAGAAATGTCACATGTTTTATATTACATATAATTACAACAGGAATCCATGAAGTTTTGTTTATACCCAGGTATTATCAGGTAGTATTTTCAGTGGTACGTATCGCAAAAATTAAGAGAAAATTCCCAAAAACTTAATTTTCCCAAAACTTGCTACGAAAATCGGATATTAAAAAGCAATATTTTCAAGCCAATCGAATAATATAAAATAGCAAAAAATATTTCCCAAAATATTATCAAGGATTGTCAAGAAAATAGAAACGTATATTTTTGTTTCAATGTTCAATCTGAAATTTTTCACTGTAATGTATTTGTATTTTATGAAAACAATTTCTGAACAGAATTTTATTGTTTTAAATATCATACAGACTTATTCTGTTAACCTCCTACAGATTTTAATAAAAAAAAAAAATTTTTTTCAGTCAAAAACTTTTTAGAACTAAAATTTAAAACACTGTTTCAATTTAGTAGATATATAGAATTATCACTCATTACACAGTACCATAAGAAATAAAAGAATTCCAAGAAATATAAATCATTAATTAAAAATACTAAATAAACACTTGAAGGATACATGGTTTTCATAATACAAGCTACGAAACAAAATTTTGTTTCCTTCAAGTGTTTATTTAATGTTTTTAATTAATGAACTATATTTATTCGATTTAATTCTAAAAAGTTTTTGAATGAAAAAATTTTATTTTTGAAATTAAATCTGTAGGAGGTTAACATAATAAAACTGTTCGTTATTTAAAATACTGTAATAACCTTTGTGTCAAGTAAAAATCTTCTTTTTATTATTTTATTGTATATATAATACTTATATTTTGGTTTATCACTCATACATATCATTTGGATTTAAATGAGTTCTAAAATAGCTTTGTGCAATTTCTGTGACGAACATAGAATACGTAGGAATTTTGAAAATATTTTTTGTTAATTATTTTTATTTTTGAAATATGGAGTGGGACTGAAGAGTTACCGTTTTTTAATTCTAAATATTGCTTTTTGAAGATGTGATGCATGCTTTAGGAATTTCTTGAGGTAATGTTTTACATTTTTGAAAAGTGATTTGGTTTTCATAATACAAGATACGAAAAAAAATTTGCATCCTTCAAGTATTTATTTAGTATTTTTAATTAATAGTTTGTATTTCTTTGAATTCTCTTATTCCTTTTGGTTCCTTTGTAATGAGAGTTAATTCTATATATCTACTGAATTGTAACTGTGTTTTCTAAGACATTCATTTAATTCAATTCTTGAAAGTTTTTGAATAAAACAAATTTTTTTTTGAGCAAAATATGTGGGAGGTTTGCAGAATAAATCTGTATGATATTTAAAATATTGTAATAATCCTTCTATCAAGTGCAAACATCCTTTTTATTAAAATCACATTGAAGTTTCAAATGAATCTTTTTTTTAATAAAATAAGGTTTTTCATAGGTGAACACTCTTATAGTTGTCCTGAATTTGGTTGTACTAAAGAGATTCATAAATTATATGTATACGCTACGAAAATACTTATTAAATATCTATAAAATAAACGTGAACTTTAGGTTTCCTGAAATTTTGTCCAAAATCGAATAAAAATGTATTAATTCTAATATTTCAGTTTCACATGTGTTCTCCTTTCTAGTTAAGAGTTACCCTTAAAAGAGGGTTGGTTTACGAGCGCGATAAAGCACCTAACACCATATCAGTATTTTTGATTCGTTTCCAGAATTTTTCTAAATGGAAACTGAAAGTCTTAGTGGTACATGACTGAAAATATTTTTCATATGAAAATCTGAGAATCTAAAATATTTCCAGACAGTTCAGCACTTTGAGAAAAAATTCCTAAGGCAGATAAGATACTTAATCAGAGCATAGTACCGCGTGTGGGCGCCTTTAGTTCTGTCTCTCCCCTCTCCCTCAACCATACGACACAGTACAAGCCAGCAGCGCTCTATTCGACCCATTCAATAGCGCATAGATTCCAGTTTCTTCGCACAGCTGTTTTCGTACCGCTGGTAGCACGTTTCGGTTTTCGAATCTAGTCACCCATGCGCCGTTTAAAGGGACGCGTGTGTTGACGCGCCCGCGTTGCCAAAATTCGCGCAAAACAACCGTTAGAACGTAAACAAAGCAACGTGCGAACGATAGTTACCGATTTTGTGATACCGCGAGTGATGATATTTAGTGATAGGACTCTTTTAAATCTTGGGTATGTGTTGTGATGGGTAAAGTGGAAAAGGAGGAGAAAGAAAAGAAGAGGAAAAAGTGGAAGCGAAAGAAAATGGCAGATCTGATAGCAGAACGTAGGACTACGAATCTGAAACGTTCGAAATCTGTGAGGGCCTCTTTGAGGTCCATAGGCACCAGGATATTCAACCACGGTAAGAGCTACGCAGAGAACCAGAGGAAGGCTGAGGCCATACACAAGGCTACCTCCCTCTCCAGCCTGGACGACAGCAGAAAGGAGTTCAAAAAGGCCATCTACAAATCGGAGAGCGAATTCCAGCCGGACGTCATTTTCGCGGCAAAAACTATATTGAAGACGCCGGTGAATAACACCAAAGAAAAGAGGGCGAGGAAGAAGGAGCAGAAGGGGTATCTGGAGCATCACTTCCCTTTCGTGCCTCCCGCGCCCTCCAACATACCTCCAAAAGCAGCGCAAATATTGCAGATACCCATAAAGGAGAATTTTGAGACAGTGGGGTTTAGGTACGAGCAGGTTTTTGGAGGGATGCCGCCTCAACGAGAGTTGAGGGAGGAAATATCCCAGTTCAACTATCGTCAAGGTTTGGACAGGGGAAGAAAAATGAGCGTGGACGATGCCAGAGGTTTTTACGAGGAGTACGCCATGGATTATAGGCAGAATAGGTTCCACAGGAGCTCGATCAGGTTGTCTATGACGAAACGAAAGAACCACACAAGGAACTATTCTGTTGCTGCTTTTCCCAGTAAGTTTCAAGGTTTTGGCGTGGTTGAGTACATTGTATTTCCAGCTACGATAAAATATTTCTCACATTCGAATTCGAATGACCAGCGTTTAATGCTTCGAAAAACTTTAACAATCTATTCAACTAACATTTTACACCGATAAAACTTTGGTATTTTGCCAATTGCACAATATGAATGACTTTCAGGTTCCATTCCATAGGAATTCTGGAAATTTAAGAACCAAGTGAAATTCAACTTGACCCTTCCAAATAAACACATCGTTATTTATGGCTTAGGCTCATTTTTGTAACAATTGTATTGGTCGTGGTTAATTATGGTTATATTTCATCCTACCCAAATTTAAACGATGTATTACATTATGTTTTTTCAATTTTCCACTGCTTCACTAAAACTATGACAATTATTTTTTCACACAATAGCTACCTTCAATCGATAACATTTCGTCAAGTTGAATTTATATCAGGGTCTCCAAAAATATTCAAAAGAGGTTAATTGTTCCCATCTGCTTATTGGTTGAGTAAGATTACAGATTCAAGGTGTAAGTTTTATTTTCAATATGTAAAATTTCGAAATTATCCTATTTCTGATAAGTGATTTGAATAAGTGGAATTGTTTCAATGGTTGAGGTAAAATTCACATGAAACCTCATACAAAAATTCCGTTATACATTATAAAGCATAGTTTCAACCAGAAATGATCAAGATTCAATATTATTATCTAGAGATCCAAGGCAATTACGGTGTAAAATGAAATAATAAAAAGAGGCTTTTTACGTGATAGAAAGAAGATAACAAAATTTGAATATCAAAACAGATTTAATCTGTCAGTGTTCTACAATTTTAATTTCAAATAATTTTTCATTCAAAAAACTTAGAATTAAATTAATGTCTTATAAGTACAGCTTATATTTAATAGACGTATAAAATCAAAACTAAATATACAATATCGAATGGAATAAATAAAACAACAAATATAAATTGTCAATTAAAATTAATATAAATAGAGGTTAATTCTTGATAGAAGGTATATAAAATTATTTAAATATTTTAATATTAGCCTTCTACATATTTAATTTCAAAAAATCATATTTAATGATTATAACTTCTGAAAATAAATGAATATAATGTCATATAAGTACCACTTATATCAAATGACATATACAATAAACATTCATTATAAGACATCCAAATGGTATAACAAAATCCAATAAATAAAAATTTACCAAAATCCTATAAATTAAATATTTTGAATAGACAAAATTTTGTTTCTGCTGATCAATCTTATGAAAACAAATATCTTTCAAAAATGTCTAACATAATCTTAAGAATTTCATCATAAAACTATCTTACTCAGAATATTCAATATTATTGGATATCTAACTAAGTTACTTTATATAAAAACTCAAGATATGTAAAACATTACTGAAAAACAAGTTTTAAGAAAGACTTTGCTTCGTCAATATTCAAATAATTCATATTCAATAAATATAACATCAATCAACAACAAGTAAATGTGAGTAAATATTTGTTGTTAATTGATGTTATATTTATTGAATATGAATTATTTGAATATTGACGAAGCAAAGTCTTTCTTAAAACTTGTTTTTCAGTAATGTTTTACATATCTTGAGTTTTTATATAAAGTAACTTAGTTAGATATCCAATAATATTGAATATTCTAACTAAGATAGTTTTATGATGAAATTCTTAAGATTATGTTAGACATTTTTGAAAGATATTTGTTTTCATAAGATTGATCAGCAGAAAGAAAATTTTGTCTATTCAAAATATTTAATTTATGGGATTTTGGTTAACAATTTTTATTTATTGGATTTTGTTATACCATTGATGTCTTATAATGAATGTTTATTTTATATGTCATTTGATATAAGTGATACTTATATGACATTATATTAATTTATTTTCAGAAGTTATAATCATTGAATATAATTTTTTGAAATTAAATATGTAGAATATTGAAATATTTAAATAAATAATAAAAAAATATTTGAAGGAGACAAAATTTTGTTTCTGATCTTACAATTATGAAAAGTAATTCCTTTTCAAAAATACATAACATAAATTGAGGACTTCTCAGAAAATATAATTTATTTGAAATATTTGATATATTTGAATAAGTCACTTCAAAAATCTCTCAAAACATGCATTATATCTTCAAAAAACAATTAGAATTCCGATAAGGTCTTCATATTCAAAAAAATAATATCAACCAAAAACAAATACAACTTACCTCAAAATCCTCCTGGGATAATCGCTTTGAACAACTAACTTTAAAATCCAAGATATTCTATGTTTATCACAGAAAGCTGTAAGGTGTTATAAGGTCTTCTTTAAACCACTTAATTACGGTATATTTTTAAATTTGAATATCAATGTGGAAAATCGAATACTATTAAACAAATAGCTATAAATAATCATCTTGACGTAAAATTATAATTTCTCTTGAAAAAAAAGAAAAAACATTACTTCACTGTAACTCAAATACAAATTCATTTTAGAAATAGAAAACCATAACAATGACATAGTTTTCAATTCTACGAAAGATAGCTCGAATAATTTCAAGACAGTTGAATAACTTTCATGCCATTTTGTAAAGTTTTCGATTTATTCCTCAAAAGGCATAAACAACTTGGGAGTTTATAAAGTTGTCATGAATACTAATCAATAAAAAGTGATATAAAACGAAGTATATTTCTTCCATTTGGACAAATAGCAATTACTAGCTGATGCTCCTGACTTCGTTCACGTGGAACGTGGGAAGTTTTTTTGTGTTCTATAACTTTTCTTTCATTATTTCCAATCGATTTCGGGCAAATATATTCAATGTACAATTCTACAGATTCATTATATGTAATATTGAATAGATGGTCGGTTAGTTTGTGATAGTTCATTTTGAAATGGAATGAAATAAGAAATTACAGTTTTCTATAATTTTTTATCGACTGAATATATGGTTACCCGAGTTTCGTAGTGTTTACTACAGTTTCAAACTGGATAAAAAAAAGTTTTAGAAAATAAAACTATAAAATGAACAAATTGACCTTGACCACATGCCACTTCTTGAAGTTTTGCATAAGCCGAAGCCTTCAACGACAATATAATTTGTTTTATTCAGTTTGAGAATGTAGTAAACACTACGAAACTCGAGTCACTGTATATTCAGTTGATGAAAAAGTGATAGAAAACTAAGTTATTTCTAAATACGAATAGATACGAAACTAACTGATGTGTGAAGAATATACAGCAGTATTGAAGATAAGTTAAAAGATTTAAAATATGAAAATAGCTGCACATAGAAACATAATTTGAAAATTTCATTCAAAATGAATTCAAAACTCAGTAACAAATAACAAAGAAAACTACTTCTACCGATGATGAATCAAATAATTTCACAAGTACTCACTGCACTCACTGTATGGTGTGCTTTATACGCTGGAGGCATCATCGGTCCATATTCTTTAAAAACGATGCTGGAGCTAATGTTACAGTGAATGGTGCTCGTTACAGATCGATGATCAATGATTATTTGTTTCAAAATTTGAATGATATCGACCCAGAAGTGTTTTGGTGCTACACCTCATGCTGCTACCGTAACAATTGATTTATTGAAAAAAAGATTTGCCGTTTACATTATTTCGAGAAATGGTCCAATTAATTGGCTTCCAAGATCATGCGACATAATTCCACTGAATTATTTTCTTCGGAGTTTTGTCAAGTCATTTGTTTATGCTGATAAACCAGAGACAATAGACGCTTTGAAAGCCAACCTAATCGTGTTATTGATGAAATAAGGCCTGAATTACTCGAAAAAGTTGTCCAAAATTGATCTGGTCGAATGCGGTTCCTCAGAGCTAGTCGTGGTGGACATATGTCGGGAATTATTTTTAAAACATATATGTCAAAATTATCTTTCAAATAAAGAAAAAAATTGGCTTCAATCTTAATTTAAATGTGTTTTATTTCAATTTAGAGTTCTATCACTGTTAAAAACACCCGAATGTATAATGAAATTCAAGTTTTCTTCAACCGACAGACAGATTTAGGAGATTAATCTTTTTTGAATATTTTATCTATAACGTTTCTCCGATAATTCTTCAGTTGTTTTGAAGGAAAGCTTGTTAGAAGGCATATAAATTTTTTAATGTTCTGCAGTCAATTTATTAGATATTTCTAAATAAAAAACCGATAAAAACGAACAATGGCCTAATATCAATGAAGAAAGTAACCGAGTAATGTTTTCACAATCTGCCATTCCCAACGTCGAATTACATAATATTCTATGCCTCGACGCGCGTTACAGACCCAATTAATTAATTCTTATTCTTCTCGAGAGAGTTCACTCGAACGATCTTCCGAAGTTCCATATCTCCTTTCACCGTTGGAAAGTGATCTTCAAATGCAGATTTAATGAGCTCGCATTTTAACGGCGTTAATTTCTATTTCTGACCGACTGACAATAAACGAAAGGGAATCCGCAGAAGCTTCTCGAGATCGCTTTCGTTTCGCCTTAATTGCTGAGAAATTGCGCGCTTTGCGTATTTTGCGACGATGGAAAGAAAGGGGGGCAATAAAAATGAATGAGAAATATCGCGAGATTCATCCGAATATAAAATCTTGAACATTTTAAGGCATTGTAATAATTATAAGTAGAAGCTTTGGATAATAAGCTTATTTATGTTCCATAGGGTTCATGTCCGGGGATTTTAGCGGCCAGTTCAATGTAATACTGGCTTGCCAGGCAGTTACAGTATGATGCAACCTCGTGTTTTCACCCATATGAATAGTTCTTCTAATTAATTCCGCAGGAGTCTCATTATGGGATCGATTATCTTTTGATGGTAGCATTCATTTACTATGTTCGTGGTGTATGAAAAACATTTCCGCCCTACTGTGGTAAAGAGTAACTTGAAGAGAATTTAGTATTCTCCTGGGCCCTTACAAAATTTGAACTAGTGTAGTCATATCTGTCTCGGTGGCCGGCCGCGGGAAAAAATCTAGATAATTAGAGACAAAGCGCACGTCCGCGCCCAACATATGACTGTCGCAAATCTCGGAAACTAAGCGGGCAACACCCCGATATTGCATAATATTTACTTGTTTACGACCTATCTAGAATGCTTATTTTTTCTTCGCCCCATTTGGCGGATTTATCGCCTCGGCTGCCTTTCTCGAGTACGTACGGCGAGACGGCCAGTTTTATCTGTCAACGTCAACGCTGCCGCTGCCGACAAATTGGAGCGGAAAAGTGCATTATTGGAATTAAGTGTGGGATCGATTCCTTCGAGTTATTGAAAACGTTCTTTTCCAATTCTCCGTCTCTCCTTGGGTCGGGCATTTAATGGAGGTTTTATGGGAGGTTTCTATTCCTCGGAAAGGCGGCGCAGATAGATACTAGAGAAGTTGTTGATTCGAAACTTAGTAGGCGATTCTTAATGCGAATTCTACGTAGAGATTCGTTGTTTTTTCTTCGGAATAATCTAGGTCTTCTTTTTCTTTCGCATTCGCGTAAGTGCGCTATCGCTTTGAATTATAGTTGTTTGCTTAGATGTTTTATAAAGAGGATGAAAGGTGAAATAAGACGAAACTTGCCTATTGCTAAATGAAATCCTTATTCGCCTCTGTAAATATCTTACGATATCACCTAATACGTCACTCTTGATCTATGCGAACGGCTGTCGTGTACTCTTTTAATTATCGAATGATCGACAAAATGTGTCATATATTCAGAGGTGCCAATCGTAAAAGGGACAAATTAGCGCGATATCCGAACGCTCGCATGAATCTGTGCCAATCTGCATATCTCGCGTAGGCTATTCTCGATTCTGTCCGCGTATGTATCGGCCAAGAATCCCGTGATATCGCGCTCGCGTTGCATAATAAAGCGATTATAATTCCATAATTCACTCCAATTTATCACTTCAGGGCTGCACGTTGAGCAACCGCCCATGACGAAATAGCCCCGCACAATTTCCTTTCGTTTTCTTCGGCGGATCTACGATAGCCATCTGATACGGCGAGGCGCCTGGAAATGGACGAAGGAGGCCGTGGAATTCATTCGGACTGATAAAGCACTCTTGGATCGACTGAAGAAATATGGTCTCCGGTTGTAGCCTATAATGAATAACAATGAATCTGAAATTTCGAGAACATTGCATCTGAATGCTTTGAAAGGCGAATCTATTTAGAACTGAAGACACATTCCGTCTAATGTTAAACGTAATGGTGCACAAAAACGACGGTTATCATAAGTGTTTACAGGAAAATTTCGCAGGGTAATTTGTTTAACAAGAACAGTTGCAACCTGACAAGACGTGGGTAACATATCGTTCAAATATCTGTCTTATACAGAGTGTTTATGAAGGTGAATTTTTTTATTGGTTGTAGAACTCTTCGAAATGAACCATTTCATCAAAATTGGCTTATAAAGGGTCTTTCATTAACAACGCCCCATTTTGTTTTTTAAATAAAAAACATTATTTATTGCAAAATTATTGAAATAAATCTTTCATTATAAAGTACAAGGGATACCATTAGTTATGAAACAAAACATCATTTGAATGTCCACCACGGAAACGCTGCCAGGAATGAAGTCGTTGAACCGAATTTTCCATGACTCTCTCACACAAATCAGGTCGTATGTTAGCAATTAGTCGTTCAATATTGATCTGTAAATCGTCTTAATGTACTGTATGATTGCTGTTAACCAATGACTCAATGTAACCCCAAAGAAAGAAGTCCACTGGAGTCAAATCGCAGGAACGAGGATAATTTATAGGTACATTTGATGACAAGTGGCACCGTCCTGTAGAAACCACATGTTCTGCAAATCAAGACGAACCAATTCAAACCGTAAAACATCAGTCAACATTGAACGATAACGATTTCCATTGACAGTTACCGCCTCATGAGCTTCGTAAATAATAAGGTCCAATAACTCCGCCAGCATAAAATCCGCACCAAACAGTAAGTTTGTCAAAATGTAATGGCAGTTCTTGATATTCTTCAGGTCTATCACCACTCCAGATACGGCAATTCTGCTTATTAACATAACCGTTTAACCAGGAACGAGCCTCATCGCTGAGAATGATTTTCTTATGAAAATCTGCATCATTTCCGATTTTTTCTAAGCACCAATTACTGAATACACGACGCTTTAAATGATCTGTTGGTTTGAGTTTTTGGGTTTGAATAATTTTGTATGGATGTAAACCAAGGTCTTTCCGTAAAATTCGCCGCAAAGACGTCTGGGAGATGCTTAGCTCTTGTGAACGTCGAGAAATCGATAAATTTTGGTCTTCACGAACACTTTCACGTACGGCAGCAATATTCTCTTCACTTCTTGCATTTCTTTACCTCACTGGCACTACAACATCATGAAGTGTTAAATTTGATTCAAACTTCTTCACTAAACGACCAACTGTTCTTTTATCCGAGCGATTATAACGTCCAAAAATTGGAGTTAAAGCAAGTAAAGTTACAGTAACAGATCGCGATTTTTCATTATGAATTTGGATTATTTGTAAACTTTCTTGTAGTGTGTACCTTTCCATGTTTAAATGGTAGACATTGACAAATACAACTGTCAATCTCACAAATAAACAATGGCTGCCATGCGTGAGTAATGTCAATTTAAAAATGAGGCGTTCCCATTGAAGACTCCTTATTAATAACGAGGGACCCAAATAGAAACCCCGAGAAGTTACTGAAAAGTATCGTGATTTAAATCCCTGCACTGAAACATATTATGGTATTTTTTTAAGTGAACGTGGAATTGAGCCGAACACATCAAAACTTTAAAAGTAGAGAAGTTGAAAAAATCATCGATAAAGTGAAGGGTTTTCCAAAAATAGGTTTCATTTTGAATAGCCCGCTATCTGGGCAGCTGTCACTTTTGAAGCTGCCATATTTTGACATTTGACAAGTAAAGACTACGCCATAACTAAAAATGGAGCTTCAACAACGCATTGAAATGTTAAAATTCACTACAAAAAGTTGCAGTCACAGTTCGCAAAACTAAACCACTTTTGGGTCGCCGTGAAGCACTTTTACGTCCGTCGATAGTGAAATTGGTGGAAAAATTTGAGCTGTTGGGACAAATTAGCGATGTGAAGAATCTAAACGGTCGCGACGCAACTGAGAATATTGCTGCCCGTAGTGCTGACGAAAACCCAGGTTTGTCGATTCCTCGTCGAACTTTGGAATAAGGCATTCCACAAACAACTTTACACCATTTTGCATAAAGACATGGATCTCAAGGCTTTCAAAGTTCAGTTAACACAAGAACTCAAGCCTGTCGATCATCAATAACATCGTATTTTCGCTGATTGGGTCCATGAAATGCAGCAAAAAGATCCGTATTTTCATTCAAAAATCATCTTCAGTCATGAGGCCCATTTTCACGTCGGAGGCTAGGTTAATAAACAGAATTGTCGCATTTGGGGGTCGAAAAATACAAGAATGATTGTTGAAAACCCTCTCCATCTTCAGCCTGTCACTGTTTGGTGCGGTTTTTCGGCTTGCGGTGTGATTGGACCATACTTATTCGAAAATGAGGCTGGTGTTACTGTTACGGCGAACGGATTGCGCTACACAGCTATGATTAATGATTTTTTATAGCCGGAATTTAAAGATATTGATGTGGACGTTGTTGGAAAAGACATTCGGAAGTTTAATATTAATCTAGAGGACCACGAATGTCCAGTGGAGCAGTGGAAATCGCGTCAGCGCGATGCGATAACGAATAAATGACTGTTCTCTCAATGGCAGTGGGGGATGCTTCGATCGACACGAGACTCTGCACTGCTTTCAGTTCAGCGATCAGAATCATTCGTATTTTGACGGAAAGTTATTTTAATATGCCACATTAACGAAATTAACATCGATTTACCCTCGAACAAAACTGGAAAATATTAAAAACTCATATCCTAAGTGGCGAATCTTCTATCCAAACGGTTAGAAATTTGCGCGGAATATTCAATAGAAATGAAATGCGCTCGAGGCAATTTGTGGATCGGTTTGCGAAATTTCGTGTGAGGAAGCGTTGAAAATGTAAAAAAATTGGAAAAAACACTAGTCTAATTCCCAATGAACTTAGTTTTTCAATAGGTACAACTGGTTTCGACTGTTAGGTTACAGACACAGATTTTTGAGAGTGTATAAAGCCCAGCATGGCTTGATTTATTGCTCATAAATACAGATATTCGCGAGTATAATTACAAGCACGTCAAAAACCATCCATGGCTCTGAACCGGCCATTTACATGCCAGCAGGAAACTGACGATTTTTTCACCACAATCTTGAGATAAGTGAACGGAAGTGTCCGTTTCAGATCCCTTTTTTCTGACTCAGACACGTAGTCGTACAGATAGAGCCGACTTTGTAACGAGATATCAATTACATAGCCCAGCTATTTCTGGCGTTTAACAGCTCATCAAAATAAATAGAACGTTATTAATTAATCGTTCCACGCAAATGCGACAAACCGATTTGGGAATTTTCGAGGATGCAAGACGACGTCGCGAAAGTCTAATTACGTTAGCGTTCGTGATCTGTAATACGTTCAGGGTGGAATTTGTGGCTGAAATTCAGATTAATAGATTTTTTTATGATAATTATGCGGACTGACGTGTAGTTTGATGAATGAAGTACTCTGAACTTCACCATTTCGTGTGCTACCTTAAATACTATAACTTTCGAACGGAAAGGGAGATTTGAAACTTTCTGGGTAGGTTAAGGGCCTTGTTCCGTCTCATTAGAGACGGCCCTGTCTTTCGAAATTAGTTAGTCATTCGATACTTATGTCTTTTACGTTGATATGCGATCTAGCATTTTTGAGATTGTTTCAAACTGTTTATTTTTACTCGACACTTCAGATTATTATAAATGGCCTTAGAAAACATGGAAAGTCAATTAGAGATTTTGATATATTTATGCCTGTTAATTTCACATGACGCAGCATTCGGAATTACAAACTGACTCTATCATTCTTTACTTGCATTATTCTCATGATTTTTCTGTAACCAATAAGAAGATTTGGTTTGTTCATTCAGGCCAGCTCCAAATGGACCTTCCAAACAATTACGTTAATTTTCCTCTTTTTGTTAGAAGGGATGCATCGAGCACCTCTAACATTCAGTCTTTGGAAAGACTGTAAAATTATTATTATTCGTGTTAATCGAAGTGTTCGCATGTAGCCCTTGCTACATCATGCCTTTATTATTCGTTATAGCCAAAGTGGTCGGTCGCATGTAGCCCTTGCTACATCATGCCTTTATTATTCGTTATAGCCAAAGTGGTCGGTCGCATGTAGCCTTTGCTACATCATGCATTATCATTCGAGTAATAGTCAAAGTTGTCGCATGAAGCTGTAGCTACATTATGCATTATTCTCCGAATAGTCAAGTTGTTCGTTTGTAATTGTACAAGCTTAACGCGATTGCTGTAAACGTAGCAATCCACCTTACACTTGTTTGTAGTGTAATTGTCATCACATTAGCTTGGTATCATATACAGTGATACCAAAATATATTAGTTTGTTTTGTTATGAGTGTTTTACTTCAGTTCCTCATCATCGTTGTGGTTTATCATTATTAGATAAAGAAAGCTGTAGATCACCGCACATAGAGTGTTCTTTGAAGTCAAAATCACTGCTAATAATCAAAAATACAGTCCACTAGAAGCCATTGGAATTAATCATCGAGATTAATTAATTTGCAATTGTCTATTATTTTAAAATACTGAAATAATAGGCAAATACTACGGTAAACTAACCGTGGTACGAAACAGGCCTGAATATCCCGGTTGAGTTCCTTATTGGGCAAAATCAGTTTAATGGTCTGGCAGTTATTTACATTTAAAATTTTTATTGACATTTTCCAAAATACACATTCGATTGATCTAACATGAGTGCGGACAGCTTAGTGGTAGCGAATTGGGTTCGTGACCGGAAGGTCCGCGTTCGAATCCTGTTCAGGTGGAAAAGAAAATTTCTAGTTGGACGGGTGTCGGCCACCATTTCACTGTTGGGTCAAAAATTAACAATGCTGTGACCTAAAGCGGCGCAAGATCGCAGTAACAAAGCCTACCCAGAACACAACTGAACTCCTAACTCGCACGAGCTGAAAAAGCTTCTGAGGGATCTTCACTGAAGATCTAGGAGTATCAAGATAATAATAATAATAATAATTACATTCTGGATTCAGAAGTATAATGATAACGCATATGTTCTTGAAATTTTTCATGAGGAATCGTACGTTTGCAAGATTGGACACAAAAATTTTGGGGGCGAAGCAGCGTTGAGCACTAAAAAAAAAGCCTAATGATGACACTTCAAAATAAATGTGTTGCCAGATAAAACAAAGAAATAATAAACTAGTAGCGACATCTGTTATCCAAACTACACGAACTTATTTGTACTCCTAATACGTTTGTCAGATATAGGTAACTCTAATTTCACTAAATGATTTCTAGAACGAGCGTTGTTTGTAAGAATATACGGTACTTTTGCTGAAACGAAGTTATCAAAACCCCACAAACTTATTTCTATTCCTAGTGGTTTGAAAAAAGTTGTACTGTTTCCAATATACCTAGCTTTTGAGCACGTGAAAATCGGGTGTTTTTTTAGAGTGATAGAACTTTAAATAGAAATAGAAGATTGAAGCCAAAATTTTTTTTTTGGAAAGATAATTTTATTAAATTTATGTTTTAAAAACAATTTCCGGCATGTCCACCACGACTAGCTCTGAGGAATCGCATTCATCCAGGACAATTTTGGACCACATTTTCGAGTAGTTCAGGCCTTATTTCATCAATAACACGAGTTAGGTTGGCTTCCAAAGCGTCTATTGTTTGTGATTCATCAGCATAAATCAATGACTTGACATAAACCCAAAGAAAATAATCCAGTGGAGTTACGTCGCATGATCTTCAAGGCCAATTAATTGGACCATTTCTCAAAATAATCTTATCGCCAAATGAATAAATCAATTTTTGATAGATTCGGTCTTTACTTGGTGGAAACTCATTTTAATTAAAAAAATGTATATGAGACAGTAATTTATTTCCACAAAAAAAAAATTTTTTGTGGAAATAAATTACTGTCTCATATACATTTTTTTAATAAATCAATTGTTACGGTAGCAGCATGAGGTGAGGCACCATATTGTTGGAAACAAAACACTTCTGGGTCGATACCATTCAAATTTTGAAACAAATAATCATTGATCATCGATCTGTAACGAGCAGCATTCACTGTAACATTAGCTCCAGCATAGTTTTTAAAGAAATATGGACCGATGATGCCTACAGCGTGTAAAAAACACACCATACAGCGCATTTTTCAGGATGCAATGGAACCTGCAGAACTTCTTGAGGATTTTTTTCACTCCATATACGGCAATTTTGCTTGTTTACATAGCCGTTCAACCAGAAATGAGCTTCATCACTAAACACAATTTTACGATAAAAAAGTAGATCCACTTCTAGCTGTTCTAGGGCCCAATCAGCAAACAAACGACGCTTATTCTGGCCAAGTGGCTTTAGTTCTTGAATCAGTTGGATCTTGTATGGGTGTAGACCAAGATCTTCACGTAAAATTTTCCATGTGGTGGATGCACAGAGTCCAACTTGTTGTGAACGTCGACGAATAGACATTTCTGGATCATCATTAACACTACGACTTACAGTAGCGATATTTTCTTCTGTACGTACAGTTCTTTGCCTTGTTGTTGAATCGAGTCGAGTAAATGTTGTCCGAAATCTATCGATAGTTCGACGAATAAACTGTTCTCATGGACAATTATGTAAACCGTAAATTTCACGAAATGCTCTGTAAGTTTGGCGAATAGAACACTGATTTTGAAAATAAATTTCAACAATTTGTAAACGTTGTTGCGGCTCTCAGAATCGAATATCAGGAAATGATCATTCAATGTCTGTCCCAGAATAATGCAACAAAAACGACTTCAACACATCGCCCATTTGCCTTCTCGTGCGTCTTAGAAACGGTAAATGAATTTTGTTAAGTGTATATTGATAGTGAAAAAAATCCATTGCCTACGATACTTCTTCATCTATAATTGTACCAATTATACCTGAATTTATCGAGGAATGTGGATAAACAAACCGGTAAGCACATGCAAGGCGAACTACTTTTTCCGCCTTCCAAATATTTAATGAAAAGAATCGACTGACTAGACGTCCGCCATTTTTCCAATGCTACTAAAAAGGGAAATGGTAAAGCTCATGAATGAACTCGTTTGCGTTTTTACGACGCAAGTGGTATTTTGAGACTATAAGTTCAGGCATTACGTGTGAATTCTCAACTTGTTTTTCGATTGCAAATTGATTTTGAATGGGTATTTAAGTCCGTCTCCAATTAAGACTGAAATTTTTAATTTGAGTTATGGAATTTCTGAGGGAATAAGAAAATACTTGTTTTCATTTGGTATCCAGTGATAAAAACAAAGGAAACAGCTGAGAAGGAATATAAGAATATATAATGTAGTAATGTACTATGGTTACTGAGAACTTGAAATCAATTCTCACCAATACGGATCAAGAAAATGACTTTGATAAACTCACCTGTTTGAAGTAGCTGGTGTGTTTCGATTACTAAAGATGATTGTTATGTTGTGGTTCGAAAGCAACTCAAGGAATGATGATTAATAAGGAATATGAGCTATGGTTATACAAGGTGTCCGTCCAAAAGGAGTATCGGGTATTTGTGACTTCGATAAAACTAAAACTACTAATAATTAAAAAAAAAGTTTATTGTTAATTATTACAATATAAAGTGAAAAATTATTCAGAAAAGATGATGTTATCTGAATGGTGACCGTGCTGGCACTCTTTTAATCGGGAAAGAAGTTTTGCGATCATACCGTGACACAGCTCTCGATATTGCTGCCATTTCTGATCTGATATGTTGATGTATTGCGTCAGGTTCGTCGGATTATTCTCATAGAACTCACTTTCAAGGTATCCCCATGCAAAATAGTCAAGTGGACTAAGGTCGGGGCTTCTGGGAGGCCAGTTGATGTTACCCCTACGCGAAATGACCTTATTAGGGAATAATTCGTTAACAGCTGCCATTGCTAGATTTGATGTATGGCAAGTGGCCCCATCTTGTTGAAACCCTGAAATTCCTGTAACTCTGGACCCGAAAAGTTTCGCAGCATATCGCAATAACGGTCACTATTCACATTGAGTGGTCGGCCTCGTCGATCTTAATGAGAATAAGGACCGATTATGCCTCTAGCAGACACAACGATCTTTGGTCTGTGCAGGGGTCGTTCATGCTTTCGTCTTGGATTTTCCTCTGCCCAATACCGACGATTCTGTTTATTGAGTTGACCATTCAGATGAACATTTGCTTAATCACTGAAGAGTATGTTATCAAAATTGTTGAACCGCCGTAACATTTCGTCGATAAAAATCAATCGATTGGCATAGTCTTCAATAATCCTTCAATTCTTGAACCAATTGAAATTTACAGGCTTTTAAATTCAAATCTTTCTTCAAAATCAAATGCAAGGACGATTTTTAATTGTTAAATGATTGTCCTCGCTTTCGGACCGATAAAGATGGATTTTGACGAACCGACGCCTCCACTTCTCGAATCGTGTCTTCGTCGCGCACTAAACGAGGACGGCCAGAGTGTTTAATTTTTACCGTCGCACCTGGATCTATTTTCTAATGCTGTCGTCACTTGGTGCATGGCGTGCACGACAGTCCGCACGATACAATCGTTGAGAAGCCACTATTGCGATAATACGCTCGTACGCAAAAAGCGCGATGCGTTCCCGGGTACTGCTCCATCGTGACTGAAACTCCACAATATGGCGATCCCTTCCCAAATGCAGTGCCAAAACAAATACTCGATACGCTTTCTGGACGATCTGCAGATAGGTCTACATCGAGACAGTGCAACATACATCTATCTGTATAACAATTCTAAACTCAAACAAGCCCGACTAGGTTTTGTTGATCGCTGGGACATAAGTAGTAGACATGCCCAAGTTTCTAAACTTGTTGGTTTCTCGGCAATGCCCTGTAATGTCCAACGACCACAAATTTGCCACGCACCTATATTCGCTCTGCATAGGAACACCAATGTATTCATCATACACTAGTGTCATTTAGTGCACGTAAATATAAATGCACGATACACCCTAGCGAGCCATTTCATGCAAAGAATTCCCGATTTTTCTAACGTTACAAATGCAAAAAACTATCCTCATGCTGGGCTTTAGGTAAATAGAATAGGGAATTGAGGAGTTGTTACTCCTTATTTTTTGAGATATTGAAACATCATTTCTAGCGTGAAGAAGCTCTTCGTTAAATTGGAAACGATTTGCATTAATTTTATGTAAAATTATTCGGATAATTGCCCGTTTCAGTTCTTCCAACGTAATAAAACCATCATTTCTAACTGTTGCAATTTTGCAATAATTATCGGCAACAATAAAATTTATGCAAGTGGGTTATTATTAACGCCTTGTTAGTCGACGACTTTCCGGGGAATTAACAATGAGTCAGAAGGATGCACAAAGGAAGCTTTTTTAATGGTGAGGAAATAGCTTGAGTTGCTTCATGATGCAAATCTGTAATTTTTTTACAAAGATTCGTTATTTCTTCTTCAAAACGCACAGGCCTAAGAGTTTCATGAAAGACGATGCAAGTTTCACACAAATATTCTTTAATTAATAATAAAAATAATTAATTGGTGGAACAATTGTTATTTGTTGAATAAATTTGTGGAAATGATTCTTTATTATTTTGTATGATTGAAATCAATTTCCATTCAATTTAATAATGAAAGGAAAATTGTAACAATTAATTTAGGACTGGACTGATTCAACCAGTTACTTTAGTGCTAATTTCATAGCTTCTACTCCTTCATCTTTAGACTTTACATCTAACACATGAAATTCCTAGGAAATTTCATTAGCTGTTGAACGGTTATCTACAGTGAGCTCTTAGAAAATGCCATGTTTTACTACCAAAATACCATAAGAAGCACAGAGAATTTCAAATCTACTTCTCGAAGTAACTACATATGACGAATCGAAACACAGAATTCTGTATTTTATCTTCCGAAAGTCAAATAAACGCTATTTTTCGAAATTTCAGTATTATTTTCGTTCTGAAAAAAAGTAAAATAACGTGAAAATAAAAAATATATGGTCAAAAGACTTTATCCCTCGCCCGATCTGCATCGTTACACATCGGCAAGAAACAGTGAGAATATAATATATTCAAGAAAATTTCATACACTTTTCATACGTTTTGCCGAAATCAGAAAAAAATCACAGTGCGCCTAGACTCGAAATTTCGAAACTTTATTCTCAGCCATCTGGCTACCCGAGCTATGGGAATTTGTTGGTTCCTTTAAATATATAATTGCAGATTTCAGACGCCTGATTTTAAAGATATGAAAGTTAAAAAAATTATGCAAGAGCCTTTGTGTCGTTACTTCACATCTAAATACTAAATTTGAACTCGATAGGATTTGTACTTCGGAGAATATTTGAAAATAAAATAATAAATGGAAATAACTCAAAAACCATTGTAGTCTAGTCAACAAGTGCCTTTTGGGTCAACTTTTTTCAGCTTACTCCGAAAATTACGATCACGGTGTCATTCGATTCGGAATGGCATCTACATGATTTTTGAAAAAAATGAAGTTGCGCTTGCAAAAATTGCATAAGTTATCAACAATTAACTAAAAAAAAAGAGGGTTAAGTTTTTTGTAAATATCTCAAAAACTAATGGAGATTTTTGGAATAAAAAAAAAGATTCAAAAAGAGGAGGAAATTTCCTAAAATAAGTGACTCCCGGAATTGTAGTCCCAATATTAATAATTTTCCCAGAGGGATACTCTAGCTTTCGTGAGCCACGCCTACTTTGGACACTATTAATAAAAATTATTTTAACAGATTAAAATATGAAATTTAATAAATGAAAAAATTCAGTGGCATACTGGATAGATGAATGAACAATAATCCGCCAAAAAAAAAATGTTATCTCAATTTTTCAATTAGTTATGCAATAGTTAATTAATAATTTTTTTCTGCTTGGACATGAACATTGCAAGTGTGATAATTGTTAAACTATTAACTTGAGATTTTTTTCCTCCCTTGAAGCAATTTTGGAAGACTTCAGAATAGATCCCCGTTGGAAAAATTTAAAAATGTTTATTTTTCAGTTTTTTATTAACAATTTTTGTTGTTGCAAAATTAAAAACTTAGATTAATCATCTAAAAAAATTTTTTTTTTCAAAATATTATTGTATTAATGGTCTGTTTTTATGTTGTAGGAAGCTATATAGAAATATATTTTTTAAATTTTTATCTCTTATTGTTTGAAAAATTGTTATAAACAAATATGTTGTTTATAAAATAATTTAAATTTTTTTAAGGAATATCAATCTTTGATGCATATAATGATTTAAAAAAAAATTTTGCGTTAAAAAATTTTTTTCATTCCTTTAAAACGCATTTGTTAATTAACAATCGTTTTCTCCCACTTTTAACTAATATTAAGGAACCATTTTTTCTTTAAAAATCATGATTTACTTTTTTTTCCATATTAAAAAAAAAATTCTTTTTGTTTAATTTTTCATTGTAAAATTTCAATAAACAATTTTTTATAAACAAATAAATTTTCACTTTATATTTTTTCCCCTGCTCTTCCTACTGCCATAAATACAGACATGATTTTTTTTTATTAATTTTTTTATTAAATTATTATAAATAATAAAAAAACTATTTGTGGCAGTAAGAAGAATAGGGAAAAAATATAAAGTAAAAATTAATTTGTTTATAATAAATTGTTTATTATATAAAAAATGAAAAATTTGACAAAACGAAAATTTTTTTTATATACAAAAGAAAAGTAAATCAAGATTTTTAAAGAAAAAATAGTTCCTTAATATTAGTTAGAAGTGGGAGAAAACGATTGTTAATTAACAAATGCGTTTTTAAACAATAAAAAAAATTTTTTAAGGAAAATTTAAAAAAAAAAAAATCATTATTTGCATCAAAGATTGATATTCCTTAAAAAAACTTTCAATTATAATATTTTATAAACAACGCATTTGTTTATAACAATTTTTTAAACAATAAGAGATAAAAATTAAAAAAAAATATTTCTATGTAGCTTCCTACAACATAAAAACGGACCATTAATAATATTTTGAAAAAAAAAATTTTCGATAAATATTATAAGTTTTTAATTTTGCAACAACGAAAATTGTTAATAAAAAACAGGGATCTATTCTGAAGTCTTCCAAGAATTGCTCCAAGAGAGGAAAAAAATCTGAAGTTAATAGTTCAACAATCATCACACTTGCAATGTTCATGTGAAAGCAGAAATAATTATTAATTAACTTTTGCATAACTTTGAAAAATTGAGATAAAATTTTTTTTTGGCGGATTATTGTTCATTCATCTATCCAGTATGCCCCGAATTTTTTCATTTATCAAATTTCATATTTAGTCTGTAAAATAATTTTTATTAATAAAGTGTCCAAAGTAGGCGTGGCTCACGAAACCAGAGTACCCGTTTTGGGCTGTATTTTCATCCCTCTGGGAAAATTATTAATATTGGACTACAATTCCGGGAGTCGACACTTTTTTATTAGGAAATTTCCTCCTCTTTTTGAATCTTTTTTTTTATTTCAAAAATCTTGATTAGTTTTTGAGATATTTACAAAAAACTAAACCCTCTTTTTTTTTAGTTATTTGTCAATAACTTTTGCAATTTTTGCAAGGGGAACTTAATTTTTTCCAAAAATCATCTAGATATCATTCCGAATCGAATGACACCTTGATCATACTTCGGAGACTGCCAAAAAAAGTTGACCGAAAAGGCACTTGTTGACAAGACTAGAAGGGTTGTAACGTCCCCAAGACAGATGTGCCATATATCAGTAAAGAATTTTAACGGGCAGATGGATACATAAAAGATGGGACGCCCGCCTATCCCCTTCCGTACCAGGCCGATAACGCCTCGGTCCAATTCCCTCCCGCAATAAGACGGGACCTTGGAAGAGCGCGTAAATACCGGGTTTATCTTTAACGCGAATACGTGAAACTCGTCACGGGATCGTTACGAGCCGGACGTTCCGGGAATATTAAGGAATATATCCAAGGAAAGTTAATGAGAAAACATAGGACCACAATAAGAGGTAACTAGAGCCAGGACACTTTTCTCTCCTGCGATATTTATTGGTTTAATATTTTCTCGAATAATAAACTTTTGTATACAACTTTCAACTGCATTTGTTTCGGAGCTATATTTGTCGTTATCTTTCTAAAATTGAAAAAAATAACAAAGTATTCGAGATAAAAATTAATTTGCTTTTCATTTCAATGCAACCAAGATCTTCCACTACTTCATGACGCTTTTTCTACCTTTCCACGTTTCTCAGAAGTCTATTCCACTGTCCTAAATCAGCAACCAACCAAATATAAGAATTTTCTTAGAAGAGATAATGTCCAAGTAATCGTGCCTTAATAGCATTGCACACTGTTGTATCTTCGCTAATAGTTCAAACATTCGATCTTTGTTCCATTTGTTCGAGTATTCGTTTCAACTACTTGCCTTTTGTATTCAACTCTGCGTAGCTTTGAAACTGTCAGTCCATTTTCTGTATAAAAAGGTAATTTTATCGCATTGTGTCAATGAGCAGGTGTACAATTCATTTCATTCTTGTTGTCTCAAGACAAGCTTTTTCAATAGTGGCTAAAAGCCCCCATGAATGGGATGTTAGTGATAAAAATATCGGTCCAAGTCCAAACTGCAGAGGTGGTTTTGTAAAATAGATTAGAAACATCTAGCTTTGAGTTGGAAAGCTGTGAAGCTATAACGACACATTAGTGAATAGAAGCCTCAATAAATATAAAACGATATGCAGAAAGTGTTAAGACACAAAAACTATTCCTTTCATCGATTGATTGTCCAAATAGATAATAAAACAACGATAATACAGTCCACAAGATTGGTATTCAACTGTAACACCAAAACTACTACAATTTGTGATCAATTTAACCGAACATAATAAACCGGATTAATAGTCAAGATCAATCCATGCATCCCGCAGGAAACTAACTGTGGGACGAAACATTCGATCGATTCGAGCAGGATATCCGCTCGAAGGAACAAGTTGTATATTTTTAACCACAGATTTCTCTCATCTAATAAAACAATTTTTCTTTTGCCACTTTTTCAGATTCGGCCCGGGTAAAAAGTTATAAGCGTTTAAAGATTTCACACCACTTTGTTTACACGTTCAAAATAGATAACTCCTACTGTGATTGTATTATAAATGGTGATCCATTTAGAGGTACTTTTTGTGGTGGGGATTTAATTGGAGATTGCGCATGCCTCCTGTTAGCTGAAGTGCCATTTCTGTTCAGTAGTGTTTGACAATTCATAATGGAAAGACTTAGCCCGGCACAGCGTCTATAAATTGTTCAACTTTATTACGAAAATGGGCGTTCGACGAGGAATGTGTATCGGGCAAGCTTGTCAAGAGTCCAACGGCTAAAACGGGAACGATTCGGAAGGTCGGTCGGCTTCATTTCTTGGACTAGTTGAATTTTGTAAGCTTTTAAAGAAAGATCCTTACGTAAAATACGCCAAGTTGTTGAATATGACAGGCCAAGGTGTTGGAACGGCGACGAATCGACACTTCACGGTCTTCGCGTACACTCTCCGCTACCACCCCTTTCTTTTCTTCACTACGTGCTGGGCGATATCTATTTGGTCGAATATTATCCAATAATGATAATTGGGCCTCAAACTTACGGATGGTAGAGCTAATTGTGCGTTCGGTAGGCCGATTATATGGACCATAAGTTGCTCTAAGCGCCCGATACGCATTCCTCGCATTTTCGTAATAAAGTTGAACAATTTGTAGACGCTGTTCCGGGCTAAGTCTTTCCATTATGAATTGTCAAACACTACTGAACAGAAATGGCACTTCAGTTAACACGAGGCATGAGCAATCTGCAATTAAATCCCCACCACACCACTAAATGAATCACCCATTAGAATAACCAGAAGTCTGGTTATTCTATAATAAGCTTGAAATTTAATGAAAACTCTTTGAGAAAAGTTAGTTACTCGTTCAATTGATGACGATGATTTATTGCTTATTCCAACATTTCTAACGAAAAATTAACCATCCTTGGCTACTAAAACACTAAATTTCCACTCAATTCAAGCTCAAAACTTCAAACTTAAAACTAGATAAAGACAGTGAACGAAGATAAGATCGCGTAAAATTATACTTGTTGAACTATTTGAAAAACGAAGGATAATATAACATAAATAGAGGTTAATACTTGATAGAAGGTGTATAAAGTTATTTAAATATTTTAATATTAGCCTTCTACATATTTAATTTAAAAAAAATTATATTTAATAACTTCAGGAATTAAATTGAAATAATGTCATATAAGTACCACTTATATCAAACGACATATAAAATAAACATTCATTATAAGACATCCAAATGATTTAAAAAAATCCAATAAATAAAAATTGTCAAACAAAATTCTATAAATTGAATATTTTGAATAGACAAAATTTGGTTTCTGCTGATCAATCTTATGAAAACAAATATCTTTCGAAAATGTTTAACATAATCTTAAGAATTTCATCATAAAACTTTCTTACTTAGAATATTCAACATTATTGGATATCTAACTAAGTTACTTTGTATAAAATCTCAAGGTATGTAAAAACATTACTGAAAAACAAGTTTCAAGAGAGACTTTGCTTCGTCGGTATTCAAATAATTCATATTCAATAAAATATAACATCAATCAACAACAAATATTTACTCACCCTTCAACAATTTAGAAACTTCTAGTAAATGAGCTGCTGAAAAATTTAAATGTAATATAAGGTTATCTTACAAGGAAATAAATAATTCTGTGGTTTACCCTTGATCTAAAAGATTGAAAGACAATTTAACGACTTCTGTTATAGCACAAGGACTTATCTGTATAAAGAATGTTAAGGAAACCAAATAATTATATATTATGAATAAAATAATATAAATAGAGGTTAATACTTTATAGAAGGTGTATAAAGTTATTTGAATATTTTAATATTAGCCTTCTACATATTTAATTTAAAAAAAAATTATATTTAATAACTTCAGGAATTAAATTGAAATAATGTCATATAAGTATATATGTATATGTCGTTTGATATAAGTGGTACTTCAACGACATCATTTCAATTTAATTCCTGAAGTTATTAAATATAATTTTTTTAAATATGTAGAAGGCTAATATTTAAATAATTTTATACACCTTCTATCAAGTAGTAACCTCTATTTATGTTATTTTATTCATAATATATAATTATTTGGTTTCCTTAACATTCTTTATACAGATAAGTACTTGTGCTATAAAGAGGCCGTTAAATTGTCTTTCAATCTTTTAGATCAAGGGTAAACCACATAGATATTTATTTACGTGTAAGATAACCTTATATTACATTTAAATTTCTCAGCAGCTCATTTACCAGAAGTTTCTAAATTGTTGAAGGGTGAGTAAATATTTGTTGTTGATTGATGTTATATTTTATTGAATATGAATTATTTGAATAATGACGAAGCAAAGTCTCTCTTGAAACTTGTTTTTCAGTAATGTTTTTACATATCTTGAGATTTTATACAAAGTAACTTAGTTAGATATCCAATAATATTGAATATTCTAAGTAAGATAGTTTTATGATGAAATTCTTAAGATTATGTTAAACATTTTTGAAAGATATTTGTTTTCATAAGATTGATCAGCAGAAACAAAATTTTGTCCACTCAAAATATTTAATTTATAGAATTTTGGTTAACAATTTTTATTTATTGGATTTTGTTATATAATTTGGATGTCTTATAATGAATGTTAATTTTTTATGTCGTTTGATATAAGTGATACTTATATGACATTATTTCAATTTAATTCCTGAAGTTATTAAATATAATTTTTTTGAAATTGAATATGTAGAAGGCTAATATTAAAATATTTAAATAAATGGAGGCTAATATGTTTTCTACATTTCGCTCTGACGCCAGTGAATCGAATGACTGACAAATATAAGTTTCGTTTAGACTGATTTTCCTCCAACAATACGGAAAACTCCGGTTTGACAACTCAGTCTGCCCCGAAACTTTTCTCATACAAATCTCAATCTCACAGCAGCCGTTTCAGAAGGGTCTCTTGGCTTCGCCGTCAATATCCAATCTGACCAGTGGGGTGGTTTAAGTTCGGCGAGTTAAAGTTGTCCGCGGATATTGGAACGGTTTATAGGCGAGGCGAGGGGTTTTTCAGATGTAAGATCTGAAACCTCGTGGGGGTTAACGAAAGACGCATCATTGTTATTACGCCCCTTACCCCATCGAGAAAATCACGAGGGACAGCGTAGGGTCAGCGATGAAATTTTATATATCCCCCGGTTTCCGTTATCAGATCTCGGGATCTGTGCGGTTTCGAGAATAAATTGTGGAGAGGGAAAATAGTTCATGTTGCCTGTGTCAACGTTGAATCTATAAGAATCGGATTGTCATCATGAGCCCGTACAATCCCGGAGCAAGGGCCTCTAAAAATTTCCTCCACGGTTCTCTATTTTGAGTGATTTGTGTCCATACAATTCCTTTCTTTTTCTTAATATCGGGTGTTTTTTTAGAATGATAGAACTTCAAATTGAAATAAAACACGTTTAAATAATCTTTTTTTATTTGAAAGATTATTTTATGACATTTATGATTTAAAAAAAATTTTCGGCATATGTCCACCACGACTAGCTCTCAGGAACGCATTCGACCAGACCAATTTTGGACCATTTTTTCGAGTAATTCAGGCCTTATTTCAGCAATAACACGAGTTATTGCTGAATTTGTTCGTGAAAATTGGATCGTTATTTGATAAAACAAACCGTTCAATGAGCAAATCTGAAATCATTGGTGCTGTAGCCCAGAATGTAGCTGAACATCAACAACGCGTCGTGGTGCTCAAGAACTGAACATTTCTTGCACTTCTCTGAGGAAAATTTTGCATAAAGACCTTGGTATGTATGCTTACAAAGTTCAACTAGTGCAAGAAATGAAGCCTCGTGACCATCTGATGCGTTTACACTTCGCACAATGGGCTAATGATCACATGGCCGAAGATGAGCATTTTCCCAGAAAAATCTACTATTTTTTGTGGGATCCGTTAAGGATAACCATCCAGAAACGACTGATGCCTTGAAACAGAAAATCGAACCAGCATTCATGAGATTGAGCCTTAAACAATCGACAATGTACTGAAAGATTGGGTTTATCGGATGGGATACTGTAGCCAGTCATGGCGACCATTCGACTGATATTGGTTTTCATTTGTTAACGTCAAGGTTCAACCATTCTAATGAAATCGTATCTTTGAAGAAGTATTTATTGGTTTTTTATTTATAGCCGATCAAAAATGCAAATTTTAAATGGTCCAGTCCTTATCAATATTCAACTCGATTTCACGTTTATCTATTCGATGTTAATTAACTAAGCCGAACCTATGATTTTTGGGAATATTAAAAAACAATTTTCAAGATATATTTCTGTACCTTGCTCATGTTCGAACTAACCCCCCCCCCCCTAAATATAAAACATAGCGGTTTTAACTTTCAAAACTAACACTTAAAAATTTTATCACGAAATCTTCATCAGTAAATCGATCAAAATCGCATCCGTTTCAAGTGACACTTGATTTCTGCTAATTTAATTGTTAAAAAAAATTTTAAATATCATACAGATTTATTCTGTTAACCTTCTACAAATTTTAATTTCAAAAAAAAATTTTATTCAAAAACTTTTGAGAATTAAATAAAATAAATGTCTTAGAAAACACAGTTTCAATTTAGACATAAAGAATTAATACTCATTACACAGTACCAAAAGGAATAAAAGAATTCCAAGAAGAAAAAGAATTATCAATAAAAAATATTAAATAAACACTTGAAGGAAACGAAATTTTGTTTCGTATCTTGTATTTATGAAAACCAAATCCCTTTCAAAAAATGCAAAACATAACCTCAAGAACTTCAAAATTAACTTACTTGAAATAAGTTCCTTCAAAGAAATTCCTAACATGTAGTGCATCCTCAAAAAACAATTAAGAATTACGACAAGATATTCGTCAGACCTACTTCATGTTTAAAAAATAAAAATAATTCACAAAAAATATGTTACCAGACAGAACTCGTGATTTCTTTTGAACAAACACCAGAATTGGAGAACATTAAAAAATCCTACGTATTCTATGTTCATCACAGAAATTACTAAATCTTGCAAGGTATTTTATGGACTCAGTTAAATCCAAATGATAATATGCAATGAGTAATCAACCAAAATATAATTATTATTTAATTGTTTAACTTCAATCGATATTAATATAAGGTGTTTTTTAGAGTGATCGAACTTTAAATTGAAATAAAACACATTTCAATTAAGATTGAAGCCAATTTTTTTTTATTTGAAAGATAAGTTTATAATATTTATGTTTCAAAAATAATTTCCGGCATATATCCACCACGACTAGCTCTGAGCAACCGCATTTGACCGGACCAATTTTGGACTGCTTTTTCGGGTAATTCAGGCCTTATTTCATCAATAACACGAGTTATGTTGGTTTCCAAAGCGTCTATTGTTTCTGGTTTATCAGCATAAATGACTTGACATAACCCCAAAGAAAATAATCCAGTGGAGTTATGTCGCATGATCTTGGAGGCCCATTAGTTGGACCACTTCTCGAAATAATGTTATCGCCAAATATTTCTTTCAATAAAGCAATTGTTACGGTAGCATCATGAGTTGTAGCACCATCTTGTTGGAACCAAAACAATTCTTGGTCGATACCATTCAAATTTTGAAACAAATAATCATTGATCATCTATCTGTAACGAGCACCATTCACTGTAACATTAGCTCCAGCATCGTTTTTGAAGAAATATGTACCGATGATGCCTCCAGCGTATAAAGCACACCATACGGAGCATTTTTCAGGATGCAACGGAACCTGCAGAACTTCTTGAGGATTGTTTTCACTCCATATACGGCAATTTTGCGTGTTTACGTAGCCGTTCAACCAGAAATGAGCTTCATCACTAAACATAATTTTAAAATAAAAAATTGGATCAACTTCAAGCTGTTCAAACTAACGATGCTTATTATGGTCAAGTGGCTTTAGTTCTTGAGCAAGTTGGATCTTGTGTGGGTGTAGACCAAGATCTTTACTCAAAATTTTTCATGTGGTGGATGCACAGAGTCCAACTTGTTGTGAACGTCGACGAATAGACAAATCTGGATCATCATTAACACTATGATTTACAACAGCGATGTTTTCTTCGGTACGTACAGTTCTTTGTCTTGTTGTTGTTATTGCATCGAGTAGAGAAAATGTTGTCCGCAATCCATCGATAGTTCGACGAATAAGCTGCTCTGAAGGACGATTATCTAAACCATAAAGTTCACGAAGTGCTCTTTAAGTTTGGCGAATAGAACACTGATTTTGAAAATGAATTTCAACAATTTGTAAACGTTGTTGCGGCGTAAATCCAAATGATAATGATGATAATTTGTCGATGTTTACTGAACAGAAATGTCAAAACAACATGGCTTCTATCTTCTGTCAAATCACAGTTATCCCTATCGAAAGTTCTATCACTCTAAAAAAACATAGAATCCATCTTGTTGCTGGACGACCACGACTTCTTCTACCATCTCTTAGATACCATTCCTGCAACAACTCTCGGTGGCATAGTCAGCATAGATGCTGGCTATGGTGCCAGGAATTGCGGGTTCGAATCCCTGGGGTGTGGCTAAGGACCACAGCAATCGATTCCATAAGTCACAAGGAAAAAAAGATAATGATTACCGTAGGAAATATATTAAAATCAAAGAATACATTCATGAAGATGATAATGAAAAATATCTTGCATATTCTTTGACACATATAGATTGGAATTTTTACGATAAATTAAATTTCAATTTACACGATATAAATTTGGGGAAGTTTTTGGACACTTGGCAACTGCGACGTGATCTAAGCCACTCTCGACTAGTCCACGTAAAGCCAATTCGCCCATTCATAATATAAAAAAGTCACTGACGTCACAGCTGCGAAATATTTCAATATCGTATAATAAAAGACGCTCATTTGAAGCGGGTAAATATTGAAAACTATGTTTTAGAGTTATAAACTATCCTTCATAACAGGAAAAGGGCTTATAGGACAGACTTAATCACAGCTTTCACAAGACGGGATCTTCCTTGCAAGCTAATATCCGACCCGGTCCAAAGCCCCTTTCCGAGTACGCGCAACCAACTCAAACAAACCGTCATAATTCAATTTGGCATTCAGCGCCCAGATCAAATTGGACAAGTTTATGAGGCATGAACTTCGCCAGTTTCCTCCGACGAATCGCAATAATCAAATTCGCCGAAATCCCTTTATCATAGCCCCCCGAGGATTCCGATCTCTGATGAGGGTCTACCGTACGTAAAGGAGGTGGGGTTTACTAGGCTCTCCAGTTGTCTAGCCGTAGAGGGGGACTGCTGAGCAAGACATACTTGTTCTAACCGGTCTAGTCTCTTTTCGTCTTTCGCCGAAGCCAAAGTCGACTTGTTTTTTCATCGTGTGAGAGTTTCATCTCGTCTGTAACAAGATCTCAGATCTTCCCTGCCATTAGAAGACTAACGCTTTCTGAATCCTCCAACCATTCTCCGATCTGATCTGTTTACTTACTGACAGTTTGGTGTCTCTCGGACTGATCTGATTGTGTAATCTATAGTGTAAGAAAAATAACGCTAATATGTATCTTCTTCATGCGTCTCTATGTCTACTTAATACGCCTCCATGTCTACTTGATACGTCCCTTTGTCTATTTAAAACGCCTCTATGTCTACTTGATACGCATCCATGTCTACTAATCTATCTCTTCTAAACTCGCAATAACTTGGCACCCACTCTTCTATTTTACCCTATGAAAATATCCAAAAATTGCCTCTTCGGATATATCCTCAAACTGGGGATAAGTACAAGGAATATCGAGAATATGTACAGAGAGGAGAAATATAGGACTAACGTCGTATACGAAAGTAACTCCAACTCAGGAGCTCGATAGAAGTCTCCGGAAAGTCCAGCCTAAACAAAAGATGGCAAAAGGGCCAAAATTGATGCTAACATTGGCGAACATGGCCAAAATTGATGCTAACATTGTTTCATTTCAACCTCTAAAAGTATTTTCCTGCTGTGAAATGAACGAGTGAACATGCGATGATGCTAGTAACTCAAGCATGAAAAAGCTCCATGTCGTGTCTGAATCTCAAATTTGCTCGCCAGATAGAAGAGGTCTCTCGCACTGGTACCGATACTTTTCTTCTTCTTTGAGTGCCATCTCCGCGGCAGATATCGCTATCCCTGACTTTTGAGGGAGTTACTCTAAAGAGTTGTTTTTAGCAAACTTCCTACGCTACTTTGGATCTCTATTTTCTTCTGCATTATTAATCGTGTAATGTTGTATTTGTCTCCACTCATTATGTACCTTATATGGTTTTCATTTCTGCTGTGCAGTCATTGTTTTCTGTAATAGATGTCCCTAACTCTTTTACTCTTTCAATCTGTTGACCTCAAACCATTAAGATTTCATTTGTGTGGCTGTTCTTACAAATTTTCATGAATCTGGTTTTTTTGATATTGAGGCAGTCTGTAACTCTTGTCTATCAAGGTTTTTGTTCCTAAGAATATATATTTTACTTCATCGAAAGCTTTATTATAGTCTATACAGCAGACAGCTCCATCAACGTACAAACATGCCTCTTCTGTACCACACCAAAAAAAGCAACCTTAGTATTGCCAATATCCAGTTCTAGCTTGCAATGTATTCTGGTATGTTTAGTTTTTAGGAAAATTTTCTCGTGGATAATTCTTGCATTGTGGAATGTGATATACATGATAAAGTTTCATTTGGTAAATAAATCTATACTAATGGATAGGTTTTGCTTCAATTAGACCTTAAAGCAGTCGGCGCAACAGGAAAAACCTGATCACTTGCACTTGCAAGCATTCGCTAGAGTGATTCTCTGACCACTTTGGTCGAACACTAACGTTTCATCTTATTTGAGGAAATCTTCGATGCTGAGAAGCGCTTGAGAAGACAATTGAATAATTCATCCAGGAAACATCGAACTATGCTGTAAAGTTGCTGGCACAGCATGATGCGCTGATACAACAAGTTCGAACTAGTAGACCCAAGGACAAAAGAAAACCATCTTATTTCGTCCAAGGCACACTTGCATTCGTGACAAATTCCCAGAATAGCTTATTGGAGGATTTTGGCTCTTAAAATGCTTACCGAGGTTTCCTCCATCCTCCAGAACCAACAACTCGGGCGGTTTGATTACTACGTCATATATGTAATGGCGTACGCCATTGCCGTCACGTGCCCCATCTCCCCCCTCGTCCACCACCCGTAATATCTCTACATTAACCCGTTCGTAATCTCCGCAAACACGCCGGAAACAACATCATCCGTCAGTCGGCCTCGTCACCCTCGGGGACCGAGTTCGCGAACCCCGCGACAGATGGCAGTACGATCGCGGGACGCCGGAAGCGAGGAACAAATGAGGTACGTGCGACTGCCGCGTTATTTACGCTGCCGCGCGCTCGCAGCGCCGCGGGCTGGACGGGATTTAACTGGCAATATCCCGTTAATTTTGGGGCGACAACGAGAATGATTGGGAAGGGGGTTGTAGAAGTCTGGATAAGTTGGGAGTTGGTTGTTTGGTCTTCTTCGACTGGTCGGGCTCATGTTGGGGGATAGGATGTGTGCATAAGCTGCGGATGATTTAAAACGACGCGTTGGCGTATATTTGGCCCGGAGCATGCCAAATATTTCATTCGCTTTGTTCATTTACTGCTTTGGTCCTACCATGTCGAGTACTCTAGCATTTAGGATATAATTAATGGTTTGAAGCACCCAACTAGTTATCGAAGGATCTCTTTGTTTTATTGCCTTTTCCGCTTATTTCCATGAAATTTATGGTGTGTTGGTCTTCAGGGCGTTTAAAGGGGAAACGTGTAAATTTGAACTTGACAAAATAGTAGATTTTGCCAGGGAAGTTTAAAAATTGGGTTGATCGGATAAGGTACTGTATGGCCAGTCGTGGCGGTCAATCGAATGATATTGTTTTTCCTTTTAAAATAAATTAATCCGGCTGATCTGCACCAATAATAGAACGTTCTGTTACCATAGCTGATACTCCTTATTAATGATATTGTTTTTCATCCCTAAATTTCAACATTCAACCTTACTAATAGACTCACAATTTTGAAAAAATATTCATTAGTTTTTCATTTATAGCCGATCAAAAATGCAAATTTCAAATGGCTCGCCTGCTAGTATTGAAATACTCGGAATAACAGCTAACACACCAAAATCAAAAATTAACTGTAGAAATATTCTTCTCGGTCTTTACGTGTACGGCGACCCTTAGCGAATTACAGCTCTAGCCCAGCTGGGGCGCCCAATTCTAACGGTCAAAGTTGCGTGATATATTCGTAGTCAACCCAATTTACGTCTTCCTTGGCAAGTCACATGACTGCTCCTGTGGGAAGAATAGGATCAGTCGGCCCCTATAAACATCGAGGACCTTCTGGAGAGAATGGCAACTGACGGACGGCCTGGGACCAGATCTTCGTGATCAAGGAGACCTGACTATTTTCTCCTTAGGCGAAACGGCCTCGTTAATGGTGCCGCTGGGGTTCTCCGAAAGTAAATTAGGAGATGCAAGGGCTGTTCAAACCTTCCTAGGTCACTTTTTGTCCTCTTATTATAGGAAACAACGTGCCTACATTTGCACAAAATGTCTGCAATGTTCAAATTTTGAGCTGAAAATGGTTTCATGACAAGATTGAACCCACTGATGAAAAATCCAAGGTCAAAAGTATTTCCGTTTGTAAACACTCGAAAATTTCGAACGGTAAGAGCTGGGGGACTTGAAAATTTTATCGGTTAAGTTCGTTAATGGACAAAATCGGTCCAATGGTTTCGCAGTTATCACTGTTCAAAATCATTTTCTCTACAGTTCCGAAACGACTGATCCGATCGAAATCGAATTTGGTATTTGGATGTATAAAAAGGACACCAAGGTATTGTGGAGATAAAAATGCTCGTACCAAACGAAAAGACCCAGAGACCTGAAAATTTCAGGGTAGTTTGGCAGTCCGATCATATGTGTATTATAAAATTATAAAAACCACTGGGGCACGTCAAACGTCAAAGATATGGCAGTCGATTTATTAATAAGTTTTCAATGTCATGTAACATGATTAATATTGTACATCAGGATATAGGATTAATTATTCAATTAATTTAATTTTTATAACAAATAATTTCCCTAATCATATCTGATGACTACCAAGCGCGATTAATCATCCAAGCCTCATTTTCAGGGATATTTTCCTGAATATAAATGTGGTGATTTAATGAGCGCATCATTCATTCTTTTTCTCATGAATAAATGCTCACCTCAATGTTTTTTACCCCAATTTCCTTTCATGTCGAACAACGTCCTTGAAATTTTTTTTTCTCTCAGTCACTCAGTTCTGATCTGGTAAGGCTTTGTTACTGTGACCTTACGCCACCTTAAACTATGAAGAATGGTGTTTCGAGAGGGAACAGTTCGGTTTCTGTGAAAGTTGGAGTTGAGTCGAAACTCACGCTGAGCTGTCGTAATCGATTCGTTATTTCTGACAAAATTGTCATTTGCGAAAACGCGATGCTCAACCGTTCACTGCTCCACGACTTGAAGTGGTAAAAAATGCTAAGATCCCTTAAGTCGGACGGCACCCTCCGGATATCAGTCGAGCTATTGGATGGGGGAAATATTAACTACTTCAAAATTGTTTGTACTTTATACCGCACCCTGTACTTCATTGGAACGGATGAAAGTCAACCTCCATGTAACAACCTTAATCCCAGATTTGTAGGAAGATTTTCAGAACTTACTCTGAATATACTCGGTTCTCTAAGGTAATCATCCAATTAATTACCTCCAACAAGACCCACATTTCTCGTCATCAATTGAACGACATCTTGAACCGCCTGCGACAACTCAATAAATAAAGCAGCAGCCTAATTCCTTTGACGCTTTGTACGGTAAATACTTGAATAACCGTCATTTATTTAATTGAAACAAATTTAAACTTACCATAGAACTTGTACGCTTGTCGCTTTTAATAAAGAGCAAGTGGAGAACTTAATTATCTTAGATTGCTTAGTGCTCAATCACCATAACCGAATGAACGTGTTCCTTCCTTGTAACGAATGAAGCCGTCAATCATGAACAGCGAAACTGTATAGAACCGAGTACTTTCGAGAATTCGTGGTTCTTGGATCCGAACACACCAATGAATCCCAAGATCGTTGGAGAACTGAAATCCGGAACAACGTGGTTTGAGCGTATGTGTATTCGCGTGCATTAGATGGCGCTATTGTTTGATAAAACTTTTAGTGGCTCTATGCGGGGCGAATATAGGTGCATAACTGTTTTGCATTCGTAGGGAATTAAGCATTGCACTGATGAGATTTGAACAAGCAACGAATCAAGCGCGTCCGCTGTTTATGCATCGACGATCAATATATTCGGCGCTATTTGAGTTTTAAACTGTTGCAAAAATGCAAGTTACACTGGTCCCTATTCGAAGAACTTTCTGCTTACCATAGCTCATGCTCCTAGTATATATATTTTCATTGATTTATTGTTAGTACAATTTTTGGGTCTACTTAATCAGATGTAAGCTAGCTAGCTGTGCTTCAAATGTTCCAGAAACTTTATCGGCTTATTAACTTTTTAATCTTGATATTTTATTCAACCCTAAATGAGTCTATCTGAAGATTGAAAATAAACATAAAATACGCATAATGGCTTATATTTTGAATTAAGTACTTTATAAATAAATAAATATATTAATAGAATTCGGATCAGGTTTTTGAGAAATCAACTTTTCTCGGAGACATTGCACCGTTTACGAGCAACTATAATTTGATTGGTTTATTTCTCACAGTTTGGATTTTTTTTCTTCTGTGTATCCACTAATTTTGTTATTTTTCTTTGGTTTTATTTTTGTTTTCCTTATTTTTAGAACTGCCCTCCTTGCCCGGGGAATTGGACATGGAAAACGGACTTGCGCAATCGCTCAATCGTGCGGAAAATAATTTTTCACATATTGGCGATGGCGTGAGATCCGTTGCCGGTAGGAAAACTACGAGAAAAGAGGCTAAGCTGTTGCAGCAGCGCCTGGAGAAACTTGCCAAAGTCAATATACACCTGCAGGGTAAGGATTAAGAGGAATCTTAATAAGATCACAGTCAGAATTATTTGCGTGAAACGAAGTTTCTTCCCAAGTGCAAATTTCTGAAATTTTTTATTTTTTTGCGGATTATGACGCCATGGGACATATTTTGATTCACTTGTCATTTGAGTTCATATTCTAGATAGGCGGAGAATTGATCCAGCTATTATCTACAATTTTTATACTTCGTACTACGAGATCTCACATTGGTCCTTCAAGCCGGATATAAGTAAATAATAAAATGATAAAGTTATTTCGATACTCATCATCAGTTTTTTTCTTTAGGTAGAGGTAGACCAAGAGCTAGTTCTTTATTTTGGGCGCCACTTATTATTAATTCTTCACTTTCGCCTAATTGATGTTGAAGATGTCATATTATTGCAACGATTTCAGAGGAATAAGATCCGCACGCTCAATTAAATTTGAAACAAAATATAAGGTGAACGATCATTGAAACTCCCAACTGAGATAATCTTCGATGAAAATGAATAAAACGAAATATTTCAACGAGATAACAAACCATTTAATGTATATAAATTGAAATTTACTATGAAAAAGTATTTGAATATTACAGAATAATATATGGAATTAATTCACCAGAACCTCTAAAGATTTTAATGTAAATAAATCTCATAAAAACATTTGGAATTAAATTTTAAAACATGTCCTAAATACACTGTAACACTTTATAGACATATATATTATCATCACATGTGGTGTTAACTGATGAAGAATCGAAAGAAATATAAAATAATGATAAAATTATTTAGACATCATCTTAAACATATATATGTTTCGATTGGATATTAAAGAAAAAAAAAGGTTTTTTATTTTCCTTTTTTAAAGAATATATAGCACATTCTTCAGAGAAAGAACCTGATACATTCGGACCCAAAATCCCATCAGTAAGGAGTTATTTGAATAAACAGAATAATCATTAAAAAATATATCACAATACCCTCTTTAACACAACACATTTCTGCAACAACTAACCAATTTTGGCGTAGGCATGGCCTAAAAAAAAATTAGGTTATGTCACAGAAATATACAATGAAAGAAGATACGACTTAGACTCTACATTAGATATATCAATCTTCCTTCATTGTATATTTCTGTGATATAACTTCATTTTCGTTTAGGCCTTGCCTACCCCAAAATTGGTTAGTTGTTGCAGAAATGTGTTGTTTTAAAGATGGTATCATTATATATTTTTAAATTATTATTTTGTTTACTGATGAGAATTTGGGTCCGAATGTATCAGGTTCTTTCTCAGAAGAATGTGCTATATATTCTTTAAAAAAGGAAAATAAAAAAGCCCCCCTTTTTTGAATTATATGTTGAACATTTTTTTGTGATGGAACTTGTGATTCTTTAATATACAATCGAAACATATATATGTATAAGGTGATGTCTGAATAATTTTATCATTATTTCTCATTTCTTTTGATTCTTTATTAGTTAATTTCCACTACATGAGATGTCTATATAGTGATACAGTGTATTTAGGACATGTTTTAAAATTTAATTCTAAATGTTTTCATGAGATTTATTCAGATATAAATCTGTAGAAGTTCTGGTGAATTAATTCCAGCTATTATTCTGTAAACCATTTAATATTAAAGTGAAAACATCATACCAGAAGAAAACAGAGTTTTCTCAGGAAAACCGAAATAAGAGAAGGATACGTATCGTTGACATTTGAATAAGCGATAAACTATCGCTTAATCCAGTTTGCGCTTTACTACCCTGTGGTTCATGATGATAATCTAGAATTTTCATCTTTTTTCGCCTTTCAGTTCTAGATGTAGGATTTCAAATCCTACATCTGAACATCAATGAGGATCTTTAAGTACCGCAATGAATGAACAGGCTGAGCTATGAAATTCCCCATTTCTGAACCTATCGGTATAACACTACGAAACTCGTGTACCTATTGAATGAAAAGTAAAAGAAAACAAAGTATTCCAACAACCAAATGGTAAAGAGAGAAACAGTTCAATACGTCCTGTATAAAATGAATGCATTGAACCACCAGCCCTAAGAGTATATTCTTTATTGCCTCATACGATGGCGTCCCCGACGGTCGATTTGCCCCACCAATGAGAACGGTCCAACGCCGAAAACGGCTCCGGTCGAAGAAATTTCATTTCGTCGTTCGCTCTGGAGATCGAGTTAATCCACTCGAAAATATCCAAACCATATCCAGTCATTTCCAAGACGGCAACAACGGGTTATTCCAAACGGACCGATGCAACGTAAAAGAGCAGGGCAATACGCTGATTAAATCGCGATTCTAACAATGGCCGGCTTCGGGAATCGGCAAAGAAACTCAATTCGAACGGAAAGGGTAAAAGAAACGACGCCTTCTAATACCGACCCATTGAAAGTTCGAGGAGAGCGTTTCCTGAGTACTACGGGGAAGCGGGGGGGTTTTCGGGGTTCTGGAGACGTGTTTTTAGTTTCGAATAGACCCGTTCGTTTTTCCGCACGATTAGATAAATGACTCCGAACAGAGCAAAATCGAGGAAACCCACGATGGAATGAAGTTTCTTTTTGCGCAGGAATAAAATTATAGATACCGTGGAGCGGAGGGAATTAAAGGATAGCGTCAGAGGCACCTGGCCCAATGTTATTGTTATTACTAGATTTCAGATACATTTCTGGAAGAATAGATTACTCACGGGGTACAAGGGCATAATCTCAGGGATATACAAAGACTAGTGAGGATGCATTCACCAGAGGCTGAATTAGCGGCGAAACATCTCCAGAGCTGGGTTTTATTGTCAACACTGCTCACGAAAATATGTTTGTAGACATCTTTGAACGCTTGTGGGAAACATCTGAGTACATTTATGGGTTTACCAAGCCGCGAAGTGAAGAAACCTCCTTCATCTGGAATACTGACGAGTGCGTCAACAAAACCTTCAAACATCATATGAAATCACTGATCAGGTATTGTGACGTTGCCGTAACGGTCATATAATTATATGAATCAGTACGTCCATCTCTCTCAAGCTTGAGATGCAAGGATGTATTGATATCTAGTCAGTTCAACAGATGGAAAAATATTGCGATATAATAGCAATTAGTAATTCACCAAGCCAAGAAGCTTGGCTTGAAACATATAAGCACGGCTTGGATCTATAAAAGTTTGGCTTGGATTTATGAAAGCTGATCAAGCTTGGAAACAAATATTTATCAGCCTGCGGTTAAATCTTCTCTACTCAGGTAACGTGGTATGCCCAGGAAATCTACTTGAAGAAGGGAATTTGAGTCGACAATCAAATGGACTGTATCTGGCCTTCTCGGGGTGGCCAAAGCCCAGGAAGGCTCAGATATTACTAAAGAACGAACCGAACATTACCTGAAGGGTCACGCAAACTACTCCTGGGAATATCACAATACCTCGGAACAATGATCTAGCAATCACGCACACAGTCTCACAGTAGCGTTGGATATCCGGAGCTATTTACTGTCCCTATACGATACGTCGTTCTCTACCAGGACTACTCAGCGATTTACCCTAAAGAACGCAACCGGTACACAAGGAATACAATCTCTCAAAGTAAGCGGGCGCATGCATATAGCAAATATGTAAAAAACTGACTAGGACATTATAACATTGATACTGTACCCCATCACCTTGGCGTGTATTGTTGTGCATATCAGGCACTGCGAATACCATGAACAGTACAAATGAAGAACCACTATTAATAAATACAACAGACAACAAGCAGGTACCGAGAGGAAGTATACAATATAAATAGATAGTTGTGAGAGTTGTGCCGCTGCAGTTATTTACAAAGGAAATACATTTTAGTAAAACATTCCGGTCGGATTAAATAACACTGAAGCAAAAATACAAGAATGAAAAGCGATGAGTGGAAGTACAATGGACAAGCGTGCAATCACTAATTTCACATTTAAAATTAAGGTGGTATTCAAAAATGTCAAGCATGCAATTAAATAGAAGCATTTAAAAGAAGTGAACATTCTAAGATTTACCAAGGGGGACTGTTACAAGTACTATTAACTCGGGTATGTTTTTAAGTCGCTCAGGGGGTGTATTTCCAAGAACTTTTCTCTCTGGCGCTTCAAAATACAATGGGAACGACATAAGGACATTATTATCTTTGTTATTGTGATCGATCACAGACGTGTCAAGTTACAATGCCACAGAATATTTGACACATAAACATCGCGGGTAAATAACATTATGTAATGATGTAATTTATATAATCTATGAGGGATTCTATCACTCGTATGATCCTTAGAGAATACGGGTCTCTTCACCATGAAGGAATATCCCAACTTATTTGAAACAAACTTCGCAATGTCACTCACATGTTACCCCCAACAGACGGAAGACATGACAGTCACGCCAAGAAGATGCATGGAATCCCTTGACTGAAGCATTCGGTTTTTCGTCATCAAGTCACAAGTCATGAATTGGAACCAGACATTCAACATCTAACAAAAATACTTTGACACAATAGACCGACGTCTGCAATGCGCTAGAAAACCATTCTCAGTTTGATCAAGCGCTATTTTTTCGATTCTTAGGTGCTATATTGAGATCATCGGTTTTCTCATCCGAAAAGGATAATACTGAAACGAATATATTGTGATTCGCATTTTCTATATTAATGTCTCTTTTCAGCCTTGTTCGCTGCCGTTGAACATGGTCACCTAGAAAAAGCCAGGACGATATTGGAATCGACGGATGTAGACGTCAATAGGTGAGTAATAATCATCATCCATCTCAGAATTGAGTTTACATTTCAATATCTTTCCCTCGCAAATAAAATAACTTTGCCGAGTTCGAGTAAAGTGACATCTTTCTCATTAAAAAAATTATTATTTTCTCTATAATGTTGCAATAGCACGCAGATCTAGATCTCGTGTTAACAACTTGGTACATCGATCCATAATATACGTTCATGTAAACCGTGTATTTCATTCAACAAAACACTATAATATAATTTGAACAAAGAAGATCTAAATACCAGTATGTGTCTGGGAACATCTGTATATAAACCCTAATGTTGATAATAATATATTTATCAGAAAAGTCTTCATAATTCGTATGTGAAGACCTTGAAAAGAACTCAAAATTTGTATTAGATATTTGAAGTATATCAAAAAATAAAAATAATCATCAACTTGTATTGTACACTATTACCATCAACAGATTAAACTCGTACACACTCTTTTAGAATATCTCTATCCCAAAAAGACGAAACAGTGGCAATATGTACTTTGATCTGTCTGTTATTCACGAAATATGAATAGACCTAAATATAGCGCAAACGCTGGGATCATAAATTCCCATAGACCCACAAAGGTATTATTCTTTGAAATCAATTACTCCGTACCGATCAGGGAGAGGATCTAGTCCTCTTTTCAATTGTTTTGTGGAACCAATATCGTCCTTGTCGACAAATAGCACAATTCTGAGAATTAGTCATAAACTAATAGATGCCAAAAACGAAAGTGTTCACATTTTGAATGATAGAGAAAGACTGTAAATAATTTTGAAGACACAAATTTCAGAGTAAAGAAAAATCTATGCAATTGGTTCGTAACACAACGAATATTTTAGAAAAACGCTAACCCTTCCTTTTGACTTAGCCGGATCTGTGTTGCGATAACAAACTAGGTATATTTCCGGGTATTTTGCACATTTAGTAACTTTATCTCTCCATTCGAATTTAAAAACTGCAATGTAATTTAGTAGTTTTTAGATTTCTCTGGGAAGTTATAGCTCTTAAAAGCAACCAGACGGGTCAAACGCAATAGCGTCAGATCATTTCTTCTGAAAATTGGCAAAACGCAGACGAAACCTTGTTACGAACTCGTTAAAAAGAACCAGAATAATCCTTGCGTCCATCACAACGTAATGATAAGTGTTGGGACGTCGAATTAAAAGCCCTCATTACAGAAGCATCGTAACGTTCTTCCGTCGAGGTTATGGGCCTTTCATTACGTCTCCTGGCGGAAATTATCCTTTTAAACGGATAAGGACGTCTCATCCGATGTTGTGTTCTTAACCGGCTCTAAAGGCAGTTACCTGACTGAAAAATTGATGCTCTCGGTCGAGGGCCGTCCTCGGATGTCTCCTTGGCGACCGGTTGTGTCTCGGAAATTTATTGTTCCATGTTGGCAATTTCGAATTTAATTCCGAGCGATTAGAGAATGGAATTGATGGGGCGATTCGAGGACTCGGTTTCGAATGAGGGTCGTTATAGATTCGGAAATGCCAATTTAATTATTTGATATGATGACTGAAATACTCGATGACACTAGAAGTGTTGCAACAAGAAATGATAGCTGGAGGAAAAATGTGAGCTGGCACTGAAGATGAATCCAACATGATTCCAAACGACCATGTCTGCAGCTTATCTCCCGACAATTGACGATACCTATTCGGGTCAATTTGACTTGTGACCTGTACATGGCTGCAGCCATTGATTCCTGTCGCTCGCGCATCTTTTCATATGACAGAAGGATTCAAAATTCAACCTTTCTTTGATATCCTTGAAGTCATTGATTCTAGGCCGTCCTTTAGATCTTCTTCCATCTATTCTTCATTCAAAGATGTTGAGGAGAAATTGACTGTGACTGGTTATATGGCCTATGTGCTTAGTTTTTTTCCTTTCTTCTTTTATTTCTAACAGTATGCTTTCGTTGTTTCTTTTATCTATCCATCTTATTTTGATCATTCTTCGCCACAACCACATTTCAGTTGCTTCCAATCTTTTCTTTTCATTTGTACCTAAGGTTCAAGTTTCGCTGCTATACGCAAGGACGCTCCGTACAAAAGTTTTTATAAAGGATTTGCTGGCTTCTATGCTGAGATATGGTTTACCAGTAGGTTCTCCCTTTTCTCAAACGCTTGTTTGGCGAGAGCGATCCTTCGTTTTACATCTTGGGTGGATTTGTTGGTGTTATTATGCTTCCCAAATAGCAGAATTACTCTATATCGATTCAAATAATCTTTAATTAGCCATTACTTCATATATCTTAGATATGTGGTAGATTCAACCATCGCTACTTCAGCTTATAAATAATAGTATAACTTGATTTTTTGACAATGTCTTATATCGATAATAAAACTACGTTCAGTGTAATCCGAAATTCAATAATGTGTTTGACCATCTCATAGTCGAGTACAGGCTCGTGGAGGAGTATATCGATGCGCTTTTTCACCGTTGTTCACTTTCACTGGGCTCACCTTTACTGGATTCACTTTTCAAAATAACTATCTAATTACAAACATATAATGTATATAATACATTCACTTCCAGGTCTTTCAGTGCGTTATGTGTTATTGAGAGATGATGTTCCTTGGGAAGTTAAAGTGAATGCGAATATAAACTTATTTGAGAGCAGATAGAGAGAGAATATGTGATTAGAACTCACTTGTTTAGACACAATGTGTGTGTGTTGTGTTTGTATATTGCGTGACCGTTTGGTCGAAGCACAAAGGGAGGGACTGTGTTTTTGTTTGTAGGCCGAATGCCAACGAGCGACTTGTCGTTGCGTCTTCGCCGAGTCTTGAAGCGATTCTGTCCGATGCTTAGCGAGAGGAGGTAGAATTCCGAAACGACGTTTGACTATTTTCGTTTATAGTACTACCTCCATTAATTTTATTATAATACTACCGTCCCGTTTAGATTTCTAGGAAAAAAAGAGACATTTTTGAGAGGTTCAGATTGCTGGACCTTGAGAACATAGTTGTAATATACCTGCCAACACTTATTCGGTTTCGTAGAATTCGAACACGCCCTGTAACTCACAACTGAATGAACAACGAGCATAAATCTGAAATTGTTTGATCGATACTTCACGAAATATCGATCACTTAAGCCATCTACCGAAAAAATTATGAATTTTTATTTCCCCAACCTATTATATAATATATTATCAACAGAAGAATAATAAATGTTCAGTTTCTCTCTTATATAGATATATAAGAGAGATATAATAGAGAACTTGGCGTCAGAAAGTACCTTTTCATGTTAAGTAATCGAAGTTATTCATTTTAATTGTAACAACAGGATTTATGTTTCATCAGGGAAAAAAGAATCTGATAATTCGACAAAATTTCAGCTTCAGACCCAAAACCATAAACCGTACTCCCGATTTTTCGGAGCCGCCGCCGAAAAATAACATCCCGCCGGAATTAAAAAACAGGCTTCCATTAACTTTTTCTCGGATTATCTGCTCGTTTTCCGCGAATTCCCCTTCGGGCCACGGCCAACTTCGCCGCCGCTGACCCATTGCCCCGTATCGTTCCAGGGGGTATTCAACCGGCGCGTTACTGGGTCTTGAAAACTACTTTATACATCCTCTGTGTATTTTCTGTGCACGAACATAGAACGCGAATGGTAACCGTTAAGAAACCATTTGTTCCATCTTAATTCTTGAAAAGACTGTTTTTATTTTGCTGGCATGAAAGTGGACCGAAGATTATCGGTAAGAATCTAAATTCGCCCTTTCGAAGACGTACTACATTTCTTTGAAGGGTTTTTTGAAGGAACTTTTTTTTTTTTTTTAAAGAGAGGTTGTTCCGAGGAATTTCTTTACTTTATGCTGGGCATTTTTAGAGTGGAATTTGGTTTTCATAATTCTGTTATGATGATATAAACAATTAAACGGTCATTCGTCATTAGTAATATGATAAAAAAATTCGAATATTTTTCATACTTGAAATGCCGCACGTTGGGCACCAGCCATCCAATAGCTTACTGGTCGAGCCACCGAGTTATAATTATTTCTGTAGTATGCTTCCTTTTTTTACTACCAGTCGTTTGGCATAACCAGAAGATTTATTCCAAGAAATTTCACTGAATTAAAAGACCATCTGAAAAAAACGCTCATAAATCTTCACCCAAGAAGCGTGCAAAAAAGGGAAAACGTAACCCTGAACTTTGAGGTCCGATGGGACGCAAAAATTGATGAGTACGAGCGCACGTGGACATTTTCAATTACTAAAATTGCGGACGGGCCAATTATATAAATTATTAGCTCGCCCTTTCGGCACGATATCCGATGGGCGTCCGAAATCGATGCGCGGTTGCCTCTTCGAATCTGGTTTGGCGTTACGGATCTTCCCCCGTCATAATTAAAAGGTATAAATCAGCTACAATGTCGTCGAAACAGAAAGACGCCCTCCGCCGCGAGGGCGGCTACGCGTCTATGCGTCCTTTGTCTTCGATCCCGTGCCGGAAACGCCAAGGTCAACCCGGAAAAGGGGCGATCGAAAGGTCCCGTTGCCGTCGATATGTTTCGGGAAGAAAGGAAACATATGTTTCCGATGAAAGAGATGCAGGGGAAGGGGAAGGTTGTACGACGGAGGCGTGTGTGTTTTTGCGTTGTTTCAGTTCGATGATGGATTCACGCTTGAACAAAACTGGGAAATATTAAAAACTTATTTCCAAAATGATGAAATTCTATACAAACTGTTCGAAATTTACGTAGAAAATTCAACAGAATGTAAACGGCAATTTGTGGATCGATTTATTCGTGAAAACTTCAGAGTTCGTTCTCGTCCAGTGAACACACTGAAAACATTGCTGCTGTAGCCCAATATGGCTATTAACCTATTGGAATATGTCCAAATTCTTTCGAATGACTAGCATATGTTCAATGCGAAATATCTGAATACAACTCCTATGGTGTTCATGAATTCTTTTTTTGTGGGGTCTACCCGTTTGACCAATATATAACATAGAGCAATCACTATAAGTTGAGCTATCTTCTTTTGTTTATAGTTCATCATAATCAGTTGGGTTGGGACTATTGTTGAGTGCTATTTGTTTGATTATATTGAGTTCCTTGGAAAAATTATAGGGATTCATCGGAGCTCATAGATTACTCAAAGTACCTATAAATCCCCAGCATTTTTCTAAAGAGCTCAACATAATCAAACAAATGACATTTAACGATGATTTCTTTGGAAAAATTCTGGGGGGGTTCATCCGAGTTCATAGATTACGAAACGTACTGATGAACCCCTAGAACTTTTCCAGAGAAATCAATATAATAAAACAAATAGCATTTAACAATGGTTTCTTTGGAAAAATTCTGGGGGTTCATCGGGGTTCATAAATTACTGAACGTGCCGATGAACTCCCAGAATTTTCCCAAAGATATCAATATATTCACACAAATAGCATTCACCAATGGTTTCTTTGGAAGAGTTCTGGGAGTTCATAGATAACTAAATTTACCAATGAACCGCCAGAATTATTCCAAAGAAATCAATATAATCAAACAAATAGCATTTAACAATGGTTTCTTTGGAAAAATTCTGGGGGTTCATCGGAGTTCATAGATTACTAAACGTACCGATGAACCCCCAGAATTTTCCCAAAGAAATCAATATATTCAAACAAAAAGTATTCAACAATGGTTTCTTTGGAAAAGTTCTGTGGGTTCATAGGAGTTCATTGATAACTAAATTTACCGATGAACCGCCAGAATGTTTCCAAAGAACTCAATATAATAAAACGAATAGCATTTAACAATGGTTTCTTTGGAAAAAGTCTGGGGGTTCATAGGAGTTCATAGATAACTAAATTTACCGATGAACCGCCAGAATGTTTCCGAAGAACTCAATATAATCAAACGACTAGCATTTAACAATGGTTAATTTGGAAAAGTTCTAGGGGTTCATAGGAGTTCATAGATTAGTAAATTTACCGAAGAACCGCCAGAATGTTTCCAAAGAATTCAATATAATCAAACGAATAGCATTTAACAATGGTTTCTTTGGAAAAAGTCTGGGGGTTCATCGGAGTTCATAGATTACTCAACGTACCGAGGAACCCCCAGAATTTTCCCAAAGAAATCAAGATATTCAAACAAAAAACATTTAGCAATGGTTTCTTTGGAAAAGTTCTGTGGGTTCATAGGAGTTCATAGATAACTAAATTTACCGATGAACCGCCAGAATGTTTCCAAAGAACTCAATGTAATCAAACGCATAGCATTTAACAATGGTTTCTTTGAAAAATTCTGGGGGTTCATCGGAGTTCATAGATTACTAAACGTACCGATGAACCCCCAGAATTTGCCCAAAGAAATCAATATATTCAAACAAAAAGCATTTAACAATGGTTTCTTTGGAAAAGTTCTGTGGGTTCATAGGAGTTCATAGATAACTAAATTTACCGATGAACCGCCAAAATGTTTCCAAAGAACTCAATATAATAAAACGACTAGCATTTAAAAATGGTTTCTTTGGAAAAATTCTGGGGGTTCATTGGAGTTCATAGATTACTATATTTACCCAAGAACCGCCAGAATGTTTCCAAAGAACTCAATATAATCAAACGACTAGCATTTAACAATGGTTTCTTTGGAAAAGTTCTGGGGGTTCATAGGAGTTCATAGATAACTAAATTTACCGATGAACCGCCAGAATGTTTCAAAAGAACTCAATATAATAAAACGGCTAGCATTTAACAATGGTTTCTTTGGAAAAATTCTGGGGGTTCATCAGAGTTCATAGATTACTAAATTTACCGAAGAACCGCCAGAATGTTTCCAAAGAACTCAATATAATCAAACGAATAGCATTTAACAATGGTTTCTTTAAAAAAAGCTGGGGGTTCATCGGAGTTCATAGATTACTCAAAGTACTGATGAACCTCCATAATTTTTCCAAAGAACTCGATATAAACAAACAACTAGCATTTAACAATGGTTTCAACCCAACCCTTACAGATAAAATGATGAACAATAAACAGAAAAAGATAGCATTAACTCACGTTCCAAAAAAAAGCATACAAATTTAATTTATAAATAAAATATCCTAACACATTACCAGTTATTTTAAGAAAAATTTAAATTACACAGCAGCTTTCATAATCATTTATAACATAAACATATACATAAAAAATAATAAAGATAAATCAAACAAAGATAATAAATCAGAAGTCTATAGTCAACTTGTAAGGATTGCTCAATGAGAAGAGAATCCATGAACATCAAAAGAGCTACAGTCTAAATTCCACATACGCCAACCATTTAAGAGAATTTGAACATAATTTCAATAACGAATAAGAAATTATCCATATCGAGAGTAAAGGGTCTAGATTAACATTCTTAGAATCACTTGAAATAAACCGATATAAGATTCTCCTGAACGAACAACCGGATGCGAATAGTTCACATTTTATTGAATAACTTCATGTAGTTTGAAAAATCAACGTCAACCCCAATAACTCTTATTGCCATTGGCGGTTTCTCCTTCAAACTAATTAGGAATACCCAAATAACTGTCGTCCTACATTTAGTCCCATTTGCTTGTTATACCTGCCAATGCGAATCTATGTAAATAAGAATCTATGTAAGTTTTCACATAGTATCAGTTCAAATGTGGAACATGAGTAAGCCATAGCGTGACGAAATAATTGTTGTTCAACAATGAAATGTTGGTGGAAATTGAATTTATTTTTACTTATTGATTGTTTTAATTGATTAAAATGAGTTTCCATCAAGTAAGGAGCGATTCAATTCAATTATCATCAACACAAGTTTCAAATAGGCTGCTCTCGCGTTCTGCATAAGTTTTCAAGGTAAAACGAATTACCTTTTTTTTCAAACGATATAGCCTAGGCTCCTCTAACCGATCGTGCAAAATCTCGAAGTATCTGCCGCTGACAGTCGCTCGAACGTCGTTCCAGGTATCCGGGAGATGCACCCGCTACGACCGCGTGGAACGACGCTGGGCGTACGGACGCCCGTCGCGCCGTGGGCGGCGTATCGAGATTAATTAATTTCATATTTGTTATGTCGGCGGGCATTCCTATCGATCGAAACCCTTGTTTCAGTTAACCGGGATACTTTCTGCGGTTTGATGCGCTAGCACCGTTGCAGGTCGTCGATATTTGTTGCAAGGAAATTGTTATCGCGTTTTTTATTGACTCGATTTATGGTTTCTCCGTTCGGAACAATATTTTGGAGCTACTATGGACTTCACAGAGAACTGGAAATTTTAAGTAAATTAAGGACTTCGTTAAAGTTTTGATAACCAGTATTTATTCTTGCCTATGCTAGCATAAATAATAGGGGGCACCGGAAAGTAATGTTGTTTCTGCGCATGTCGATATTTGATTGTCATTGGTCTGACCATTGTGTACATCGAAGTCGTGTCAACGACCTCTTAAGTTTATTGTGACTTGTTCACTTCTAAATAATTAAATATTATACTTTTTTTGCAATTTGGGGTGAAATGGCCAGCCAAATACCAGAAGAGGATATCTGGCATTGTATGCTTTTTGATTTTCGCGAAGGTAGTAATAATAATGTTTATTTCCCAAAGATACATAAATGAAAGAGTTCTCACAATTGATATATTAATAACAATAATGTGATTTACTTCAAAATAAATTCAGAAAAAATTTATAATAAATTATAACAATCTGAATTAATACAATAAAAAATATATTTGCACAAATACTTAAATAAAGCAATATGATCAAAAAAAAATAATATTAGGAGTACAAATAAGTTTCCGCCGTTTTTTAACACAAATTAAATATTTATTATAGAAGAACGGTGAGACTGCTTGCTGAGTGACTTCTAATGTTAGAGCAAGTTCTTTTTGTGTTTGAAATGAATCTTCCTCCAATTCTGCATCCTCGTAAATTTTTGGCCTTCCACTGCGATCTTTGTCTTCTACGTCGAAATCACCGTTTTTAAACTTTTGAAACCACTCTCGACACGTTCTCTCACTCAAAGCACCCTCACCATATGCTTCTACGAGCAATTGATGCGCCTCAGCAGCAGATTACTTTAAATTAAAGAAGTAAACTAATATTTCCCGCAAATGACGCTTACTTGGCTCAAATTTTGACATTTTCAACTTATAAAAATTATATTTTACCAATATAAAATCAATGATATTAATAGGTTATGTTGTTCTTGAATGTCCAAACTATTTTTTAAGCCGGTTATCATCTGCGAAAGCTAACCTAAACTCCGTGCCGCGTCATCAACAAAAAAACGGCGGAAACTTATTTGTACTCCTAATAATAACATATAAAATAATAATAACAAACAAGGTCCACGTGCAGAAAACAAACCACTTTCACCACTCCAATGCGTCTTCAAGTAGAAACCGCGGCCACCCTGTCAATTTCATCTAGAAGCAAATTCTTTAACCAGAAGTCGGAACTTGAGAGTAGATTCTTGGAGCTGTATAATAAAACGGTATAATAAAACGATCTCTGACCAACCGCTTTCTGTGACATACTCGTAATCTCTCCTGTACCTTCTGTTGTGATTATGTTTTTGTATGTTTCTGTACTGTAGGCAAAGAACCCTACAATAGTAAAGTTTTTCCATGTTGAACATAGTTACCTCATCGAGAAGTTTTTGTGTGGGATACGTTCGTTCTTTGTCATAAATGATTTTCAGGAAGGTTTTTTGCATAATCTTCAGTTGTATTTTATGACATTTGTACGTTCCGCCCCAACCTGATATTCCGTATTGTAAATGTGTTTCAACAAGTGCGTGGTAGAGAATTTTGAGAAAACCATCTTCCATAAGCTTTTTTAGGCGTTTGAAAGTAAACAACAAAGATCTTAGTTTCGTGGTCACTTTGACATGTGAAGGTCCCATCTCAGGCGAGGGTCGATTTCGACTCCAAGGTAAGTTTTCACATTCAATAAAATTACCAGAATTGTTATTCCTCAGTACCAGATGGTCAATTTTGGGTAGGCTTGATATTTTATTAGAGAAAACCATGCATTTCGTCTTCTGCATATTGAGCATCAGGTCCATCTCATCCAGCCAATATTTAATTCTTTCCATGTTGTACTCCGCCCTATTCACAACTTCTTCCCAAGTAGAGCCGGTAAAGAGAGCTACTGTATCATCCGCGATAGATGACACATCGGCATCCACCTTCAAAGACAGCAATCCATCGATATACATCAAAAACAGCACTGGCCCTAGTACCGTTCCCTGAGGTACGCCGGTTAAGACTGTTTGTAATTCACTGATGTCTTCGTTAACCTGCACGCATTGTGTTCTATTTTCAAGGTGTGATAGAAACAAATCACCTGCGATTACTCTTATACCAAGATCCTCCATAACGTCTAACAATTTTTGATGATTGACAGTGTCAAATGCCTTGGCTAAGTCCAGAAAGACCCCTAATGTGAATTTGCCTTCATCAAGTGTCCGACAAATATCATTCGTCAGACAAACGATAGCATCCTCAGTTGATCTTTTCGGTCTGAAACCAAACTGTCTTCCGGAAAGTAGATTATTTCCCTCTAAAAATTCAACCAGTCTCACCTTTATAATTTTTTCTACAATTTTTGCGACTGTACTTATTAATGATATCTGTCTATAGTTTGAAGGATCTTTCCGATCATCCTTTTTATATAGCGGTTTCACTAGAGCTGTTTTGAGATTTTCCGGAAACTTTCCTTCTGTAAAAATTCTATTTATAAGGCAGGTGAGAGGCCCTTTTATAAATTCACCAACAATTTTAAAGTTTTTAAGACCGTTTATTGTGCCAAGTACTTCCTTCTCATCTGTTGGTCTGAAAAATATTGTCTTGTTCTCTCTTTTTCTTTTTATGACAGAGACTGGTGGTCCATTGATCTGGCTGGCGATCTCCCTACCGACATTAATGAAGTGCGAGTTGAATATTCGAGCTAATTTATCCGTGGTTGTTATATTTTCATTTGCGTAATTGTTCTCTAGTATTTCAGCTTGGGCTCGCCTACTACCTGTCAGTTAGTTGATTTTCCCCCAGAGGTCTCTTGGATTATCCTTGTTCTCTTTAATCTGCTTGGAGTAGTACTCTTTCTTTGTTATCTTGAGCAAATCTGCGAATTTATTTTTATATGCTTTATATTCTCTTAGTAATTCAGTATCATCCGGGTTTCTGACCACTTGCCTATAAATTCTCTGCTTCTCATCAGCTGATTTCACCAAGCCTTTCGTTATCCGCGGTTTTATTTTCGTCTCACAACCTTTCACTTGTCTTCCAGAAGATAACATTATAGCATTGGTTATTCTTGTGAGCAAGCATTCCGATATCCGATTCACGTCATTCAAGCAACAACAATCACATCAGTTTTCTGCCTCCATAACCTGGTAAAAATTTTTTCGATCGAATGATGTTTTCTTTATTGGGGGCCTATGATATTTGAGAGTTGACGCAGGATATATTGCAAGCGTAGGAAAGTGATCTGTTACATTGCAGTGAATGACATATGAGCTGTAACCCAAAGGGAGCATCGAGTCCTTGATGAAAATATGATCTAGTAGAGTCATAGATGTATTCTGAACTCTTGTGTATTTATCTATCTTCGAATGAAATTCAAATTCTCCAAATATATCAAGATAATCACCGCAAAAATCAGTATTCGATTTAATATCTATATTAACATCGCCGGCAAAGAAATAGGTATGTTTGTCAGTGCAATGTGTGCAAGTGATTCCAAATCTGTCAAGTATCTATATTCGCTATAGGCAGAGACACTAAGGTATTAATAATACACTTGCGCCATCTAGAGTATGCAAAATACATACCAGCCTTACCTTTGTGAGTTGATTCAAGTAAAAAAATGTATTCTCGATATTTTCACGTTACTAACGCAGATATTTTACTGAAAAACCAATTGATCTTTATCGGTCCAGCATTGAAAATTTGCACACTAGATACCAAAGGGTTGTTGATAACGAAGGTTACTAAATTATTGACTAAAAATAAAAAATTATCAGTAATCTATTCGTTTGAATTTAATTTGAAAAAGCGACATTACTTTTCGGTCCGCCTAATATATTGAGGCGTGCTTTATGTAAGGCTGTCGATTTCTCCTTGAGGAAGGTTTTTATATTTTCAAGAACCGCCTGAATCGGTTGATATTCTCGCGGTCGAGAGCTTATGATTTTTTCACCCATATTCCACAAATATTCGATTGGTTCTTGGTCGGGAAAACAAGCGGGCTGATCTGATACTCTCCCACCGTTCATCTCCACGGCATTATTGGCATTTCTGCTAGTATGCTGTAGATTATTATTTTACATAAATAGAAAAGTTTTCCTATTAAAAATTCGAATATCAAAACAGATTTACTCATTAGTCTTCTACAATTTTAATTTAAAAAAAATTTTTATTCAAAAAACTTTTAGAATTAAAATTGTAGAAGACTAACAGATTAAATTTGTTTTAATATTCAAATTTTTAATAGGAAAACTTGATAATATTTCAAATAAATTATATTTTTGAGAAGTCCTTAAGTTGTGCTTTATGTTTTTGAAAAGGAATTGGTGTTCATTATGATAAGATCAGAAACAAAATTTTGTCTCCTTTTATTTATTAATTTTAATTGCCCTTTTTATATTTGTTGGTTTATTTATTCCATTGGACATTCTATAATGAGTTTTGATTATATACATCTATTAAATATAAGTGGTGCTTATTGTAGACAGTTTAATTCTGAAAGTTTTTTGAATGAAAATTTTTTTGAAATTAAAATTGTAGAAGACTAACAGATTAAATCTGTTTTGAAATTCAAATTTTGTTATATTTCTTTTATCAAGTAAAAAGCCTTTTTCTTTTTTATTTTTCCTATTAATTTTATATCTTAAATGAAATATTAATATTAGATTATTTGCATCATTTATCAAATTAACGATAATTGTTTAACCATGGCTTCTTCAAGTTTACTTTTGAACTAACTGTGAAAATTACACCTTTATTTCTATATAGCTGAAAACTTGTACAAAGAGGAGGTAAAACTGAGAATTTTCAGAAATGAAGATAAGAAAAACACACACAAAAAGGGATACAACAACCATTAATTCACAGAAATACGGACGAAGAAAAATATGCGAAGATACAAATAAGCATAAAATATATTGAGGCCAATTATCAGAAATACCTCACCAAGTTAAAATATTCAACAATGGAGATTTTGTTTGGTCGTTAAGAAGCATTTTCAGGTTCTTGTACCTACTAATTTCTACTGCTTCCAAAAGCGTGAGTCTGATACTTTTAAGTTCATCATGGGTAATTTTATAGTTATTGTTGAAATCATGTCCAAATTCTTTCAAAGGACTGGCATATGTTGAATGTGAGATGTCAGACGTCTAACTCCGCTGGTGTTCGTGAATTCTTTTCTTAAAGAATCTACTTGTTTGACCAATATATACCACAAGTCAACTTGGAGACTCCAGATTTGTCATTATTTGTTTGACCTTTGTTATTTTTTGAAATAATTTATACATAATTTCAACAATAACTATGAATTTATCCATCATGAATTAAAAGTACCAGACTCGCACTTTAAGCAGTAAAAATTAGTAGATACATGAACTTTAAAATTCTTCTCAATAAGCAAACAAATGTCGCGAGATCTCCATTGTTGAATATTTCATGGTTATTTCTATTCCCTTTTTCGCATATTTTTCTTTATCGTTTTTTCTGCGAATTAATTATTATTTGTATACCTTTTTAACTATGTTTTTCTTATCCTTATTTCCGAAAATTTTTAGTTAGTTGTACCTCCTCTTTTTAAATTTTTTAGCAATATAAGAAGTGTTGTAGTTCCCGATAAGATGAACACTTGAATGTAGCATAGAAGGTTATGTAAGATATTCTATCTTACTCTTTATAAGTTTTCGCCTTTACAAAGTAACTGGCGCATTCGCCATTTAGTAGATATAACTCTAAATTTTACAGGCTTTAAGAATGAATGTTTTAAATATAAACAATGGGCCATATAGAGTTAAAATTTTGAGTAGTGGTTCTTTTGAGTCTGGCCACACTTCTGTCATTCGGGTTTTGACAGAAAGCTAGTTTAATATTCGACATTAACGAAATGGGTCGATTGACGCTTAAACAAAAATGGGAAATATCAAAAACTTAATTCCAAATCTTCTATCCGAACTGTTAGAATTTTACGTGGAAAATTCAATATAAATGAAATGTTTTATAATTTGTTCGTGAAAATTGGATCGTTATTTGATAAATCAATCCGTTCAATGAGCAAACCTAAAATCATCGGTGCTGTAGCCCAGAATGTAGCTGAACATCCATCAACAACGCGTCGTGGTGCTCAAGAACTGAACATTTCTTGCACTTCTCTGAGAAAATTTTGCATAAAGACCTCGGTATGTATGCTTACAAAGTTCAACTGGTGCATGAAATGAAGCCTCATGAACATCTGATGCGTTTACACTTCGCTCAATGGGTTAATGATCGCGTGGCCGAAGATGACCATTTTCCCAGAAAAATCTTCAGCGATGGAGTTCATTTTCACCTCCGAGGACTATTTTTCGTGGGACCTGTTAAGGATAACCATCCAGAAACGACTGATGCCTTGAAACACAAAATCGAACCAGCATTCATAAGATTGAGCCTCAAACAATGGACAATGTACTGAAAGATTGGGTTTATCGGATGGGATACTGTAGCCAGTCATGGCGACCATTCGACTGATATTGGTTTTCATTCGTAAATGTCAAGGTTCAATCTTTCTAATGAAATCATAACTTTGAAGAAGTGTTAATTGGTTTTTTATTTATAGCCGATCAAAAATGCAAATTTTAAATGGCCCAGTCCTTATCAATATTCAACTCGCTTTCACATTTAACTATTCGATGTTAATTAACTAAGCTGGAACTATAATTTTCAGAATATCAAAAAACAATTTTCAACTAGATATATTTCTGTACCCGATGTATCTTGCTAGTGCTCGATCTAAGCCCCCTAAATATAAAAAATAGCGGTTTTAACTTTCAGAACTAACACTTAAAAATTTTATCTCGAAATCTTCATCAGTAAATCTATTAAAATCGCATCCGTTTCAAGTGACACTTGATTTCTGCTAATTTAATTGTTTAAAAAAATTTAAAATATCATACAGATTTATTCTGTTAACCTTCTACAAATTTTAATTTGAAAAAAAAATTTTATTCAAAAACTTTTTAGAATAAAATAAAATAAATATCTTAAAAAGCACAGTTTCTATTTAGACATGAAGAATTAAAACTTATTACACAGTACCAAAAGGAATAAAAGAATTCCAAGAGGAAAAAAGAATTATCAATTAAAAATATTAAATAAACACTTGAAGGATACAAAATTTTGTTTCGTATCTTGTATTTATGAAAACCAAATCCCTTTCAAAAAATGCAAAACATAACCTCAAGAACTTCTTCAAAATTAACTTACTTGAAATAAGTTCCTTCAAAGAAATTCCTAACATGTAGTGCATCCTCAAAAAACAATTAAGAATTACGACAAGATATTCGTCAATCCTACTACTTCATGTTTAAAAAATAAAAAAAATAATTCACAAAAAATTTGTTACCAGACAGAACTCGTGATTTCTTTTGAACAAACACCAGAATTGGAGAACATTAAAAAATCCTACGTATTCTATGTTCATCTCAGAAATTACACAAAGCTTGCAAGGTATTTTATGGACTCAGTTAAATCCAAATGATAATGATGATAATTTGTCGATGTTTACTGAACAGAAATGTCAAACAACATGGCTTCTACCTTCTGTCAAATCACAGTTATCCCTATCGAAAGTTCTATCATTTAAAAAAAAAAAACAAAACATAATAGTTGAGATGAAACTCGAGTCACTGTATATTCAGTTCGTTAAAAAGTTATAGAAAACTAAATTTTATTTCATTCCATTTATGCATTATTATCATTTTGTCTCGAAATTCGAACATCTAAAGGAACTAATTGAACTTTGAACGCGCAAAAAACTTTTCGATGATTTTTGACTGGTTTATAATCACCCACGAATTTACTAATGGCCTATTAAAGTCTCTCATTATCAGGAGTAATAACTAAAAATGAATGTACCAAAGACATACGCTATTTAAATTCACAAATAAGACCTGTTTTTTAATAGACCCCGAAATTTCAGTCCGAATTCTAACAGCAAATTAATTCGTATATTCCTTTTGCAGCGTAAACTGTGATGGACTGACTCCACTTGACGTGGCAGTTTTGAGTAACAATCGACCTGTAGTGAAGATGCTAGTATGTTTTGGAGCCAAAGAAGGAAACAGATGTAAGTTGAACTCAGTTAACTATTCGCAAAAACTTAAGGTTTCATGTTTTCGTCGAATAAGCGTCCAACAAACTGAAGAACATCTGGTATATCGTCCAAATTGGACAGTACCATTAAAATACTGAAATTTTACACTTTTTTGTAACTGAATTTTTGAGTTATCACTCAAAAGCTGAAAACTTAACAAAATGTACAGCAGAGTATTATATTTTATGTTCATTGAATTTAGTTTTGAATTCACCTATACTGTGTGGTCCACTTTTTGGTTGAATAATTTTAAGTGGTAAGAATTTTCAATTTCAAAACAAAAATGTCATTGCTCGTCAATCGCTTCATAATAACTACAGAGTGTTCAAGTTCACATTTGTTTTCATTTTTCTCGGTATCTCTTACAGTTTACGAGATATTCTGATCAAATTTGAAGGATGAGGAGCTTTTTGTGGTTTAAATAGAATGATAATCAAAATTCCTATGATAATCTACAATGTGATACTTTTTTCAAGGTTACTTTACCTTATGATAATCAGAATTGTGGTAATCAAGAGTGAAATACTTTTTTCAAGGTCAATCCACCTTTTTAACCCGAAGACTTTGTTGTCATACGCCACTGATCATTTTCCATGGTATCGAGAGAAATAAGTATTTCGAAATGGTGTTTTCGATAGAATATTTTGGGCTGTGTTGGATAAAGTCTGGTAAAATCATAATAAAGTGTTTGCAGAGTTTCATTGCAGGTGCACTTAAATATGAGACAATGGGTCTCATTAGACAATCTGTCTTTTGCCATTACGTGTAATTCTGATATATCAAATTGTATTTCTGTAAAGTTTTTAATTTTATCGTGGAATTTATAATAATAATATTTATTCACCATAAAACCATTTACAAAAAGTTGAAACAGCACTATGCATATTAGGGTGGGTCAAAATAATCGATTATTTTTTTTTACAAGTAACAGGGAAAAATGGGTTTCTAGACACCTTAAAAAAATTCTCACCAAGCATAAGCTCTTAATTTTAATAGGAAGATCCTCCGCATAGCAGCTTTGTATTTTTTTCTCAGTCCAATAGAAAAAAATTCATACCTCATCATTTATCGATTGAACAGGAAAATGTTCCAAGAGAATTTTTTAGGAAATTGAATGCTCTACAAAAAGGTATCTTATAAAAATAAAATAATAAAGGTTCTTTATTGCAGAGCAAATGGCCATTGACCTTGGGTCCTTCAGCCAAGTTTTTTTTTTCCTTTTTTTATATACATTATTTGTATTTAACAACAGCAACAAAAAAAAAAAAAAAAAAAATTACATTCTGAATATATTTATTAAAGGATGTTGTGGGTGTTTTCTTGAGGTGGTGTGGTTGTTGTCATCTTGATATAAAGTCAGTATGTCATCCTGTTTCTTAAGCCTTGCCACAAATCTTTTACGCAGGGTGTTCAGCCTTGTTCTTATTGGCTCAATGTTGGTGCTTGAGTAAAGTAGGTTGTTTGGTGGATTGTAGAGTACGTTGTTAGGGTGTCTCATTCTTGTGATGGTTCTAAGTGCTGTTGTCTCTGCTACGTCGATGTTTTTCATTGCAGGTTTTTTGCAATTGGTATATATTGGATGTGCATACTCTAACAATGGGCGGCAAATGGTTTTGTAGATTTTTGCGGCTGTATTTATGTTGATTCCTTGCTTACGGTGGACTAATTTGCAGAAGTATTTGGCTCTAGATATAGTTCTTTTCTTGATGTTTTTCGTGTGCTGGTTGAAATTGAGCTTATTATCAATTTGTACTCCCAAGTATTTAATCGACGGGTATCTTATATTTTTTCCGTATACCTCACCATTTGAAAGATATTAAGGATTTAATTTTGATTATTATAAGACAAATTTCATTTTTGTTTATGAATTTTATAACTCGACAATAAATGACTTTTACAGAATGCGCAATACAAATTTTTGTTGGAAATTAACTTCTCTACAAAAATGGTTTTTTATGTTTTGGCGATGAAATTAACCGTTCAAAAGATATTCATCATCAAACTTTTATGTGTACGGATTTTAAATGTTTTTGATTAGATATTCGAAAAATTTCAATTTATATTATAAATTTCATTTCTTGTCATTAATATAAGTATTATTTGAGTTTTATTTTCAAAATTATCAAAATTTTTCTTCAATTATTCTAAACATTTTATTTTTAATCATCAGAAATCACGATCCTAGGGAAAATTTCTCCTCTAGATTATCATATTAATGACAAGAAATGAAATTCATATGAAATTTATAAATTGAATTGCAATTTTTCGAATATCTAATCAAAAACTTTTAAAATCCGTACACATGAAAGTTTGATGATGAATATCTTTTGAACGGTTAATTTCAACGCCAAAACATAAGAAACCATTTTTATAGAGCAGTTAATTTCCAACAAAAATTTATATCGCGCATTTTGTAAAAGTCATTTATTTTCGAGTTAAAAAATTCATAAACAAAAATGAAATTTGTCTTAAAATAATCAAAATTAAATCCTTGATATCTTTCAAATGGTGAGGTTTACGGAAAAAATATAAGATACCTTTTTTGTAGAGCATTAAGTTTCCTAAAAAATTCTCTTGGAACAATTTTCTGTTCAATCGATAAATGATGAGGTATGAATTTTTTTCTATTGGACTGAGAAAAAAATACAAATCTGCGATGCGGAGGATCTTTCTATAAAAATCAAGAGCTTATGCTTGGTGAGAATTTTTTTAAGGTGTCTAGCAACCCATTTTTCCGTGTCACTTGTAAAAAAAAAATAATCGATTTTTTTGACCCATCCTAATGCATATCCATGTATATTGAAACGGATTATCACATTCACTGGGTAATAAAGAAGACTTGCCTTTTCCTTTATCTTTCGGTGTGAAGTTCTATAGTTTCTTCATTTGACTTATGTATTGTTGGGGTCTTAAGATCCCGGATTCTTTGGCTGTTTGGTCTGCATGATCAAATTCTATTGGATTGTTGTGAAACTTAAGCCAAGTTTGTTCACCTTACTCCTTTTTTCTGTAATCCTATTGAACGAAATCTTCGAATTCATCGTTGGCCATCAAGTACTCAGGTGCTAAGTACCACATTCCAAGTTTCTCACAATACGATACCATTAATTACAAATTGATGTTTTTCACCGAGTAATGTTTATATTCACACCGTGCAAGAATTCAAAGTGACAATTATACTGTCATTATGGCGAAAGTATGAGTTTCATAAATATCTCGTTAGTATCGCACGATGTTTTGTGTCTCGTTCTGTGCCGATGTTGAAATTAACTCTTATAAAATACCTTTGGTGGCTCTTGCAATGTCCGGGAAAAAGAAGAAGAGGTATAAGGAAACAGTTTGGTTTCAAGTCCTCGAGTTACGTTCCACTGAATAACAAAGAAAGCACTCCGTTGTACAATTTAGGCGAAGAATTTCTTGGTGAGTTAGTGAAAGATGTGAAATCTGAAAAATCTCGGATATTAAGCGGAAAAAACACTTCATACGGTACTTCGAATGCCTATGAAAATTGTTTGTGTAAAACAGTGCCAGTTAGTATCTCCGATACTTACGGTTTATGTGAAACACAAGAGAAAGATTTTAGTAGTGAAAAAGATAATCACTTCAGACCAGAAAATGCTTCAACAAAACCAGAAAATGGTCCAAGAAAAAGTGATAAACATAGTGAATCAGGAGAATGTGAAACCATTTTGAGTGTAAAGATACCAGAAAGACCCCTGTCCGATACCCAAAATGTTCCTAATTTCGCAGACTTATCCGAAACGATAGGGAATCATATGTGTCAGTCATTGCGAGAATATATACTGTGTAAAGTTGTACAAGAAGGTGTTTCATGTAAAGCCATCGAAGACCATATTCTTCACAAAACTGAAAAAGACTTTCCAACACGTAATATCAAGAAAGTTCTGTATGGACTAGACACAGATCGTCTCCTGCCCAAGTCAAGTAAACAAGACCTTTGTGAACCGTCCCAAGAGAACTTCTCTCACGTAAAATGTAACTGGTGTGGGGAGGTACTAGGCAGTATTTCGCGTAAACCACAGACACATTCACGTTCGATCTCCTTCCACAAAAACGTCACTAGTTATACGAATCTAAGCTTTCTTGTTTACGTGGACAATGACGTAATGTTTTTTGTAGTTTCGAGTCCAGAGAAATTAGGATCTCATTTGAAACAGCTGCTGGGGGAGGCGGAACTCAGGCTGCAGGAGCTGGGTGGCTTACTGGACGAGCCCTGCGCGCAGCTGAACACGCGGGCTTCCTTTTCCAGCATCATAGGTACCGCCTATCAAACTTCAGCCATGGCAGGTGAGTTTCTTTACCTCTAAGGCGCGAAGAGATCGAACGAAACGTGAATTTGAGCTTCTGTCGGGGAAATCGCGGACATGTTTTTTGCCATCGTGGCCGCCTATTTCAGTCGATCTAAATCCACTCGTTTTTTTCCAGGTTGTGCGGGAGGAGATACGGAAAAGCAGGCGATAGCCTGGGGGAGGAAAGCCAAGCAGCTGAAGCGTCTGGTTCTTGGTTTTAACCAAGCCAGGCCCCCAGATGCCCCGTCGCTGGTAGCCATAGATATTACTTCTAGCAACTCCGTAGCGCTGAGGCTTCAAGAACCTACGTCCAACGATTCCCCCATTTCGACTAAGTTTAAAGGTGAGTCATGACTTACATCAAAGTTTATGCCCAAAATAACTTTTTGCGGTGAAATCACTGTTGTAAGATCTTTTTATCACATTTTATGTTTTAGAAAGGAAACAAATAGGTAATATGTATCGCATCGCCTGTTGAAAGAAAAGACTGACCTTGAAAATTACCCTGTAAATGTATATCCCGTAAATAGTAACCTTTCATCTACTTTTCAGTACAATGGTCCACAAGGCCCGACTTCTCGATAATAACGGGAGAGACTGAGATTACGGATATGTCCAAACCAAATTGCAACATAGACTTAACGCAGGGTAGAAAGTATTTCTTTAGGGCCGCTTGCGGTAACTTGAAAGGCTTCGGTGCCTTCATAACGTCCACTCCAAATTCCGTCATACCCTCGAGTTGGCGGGAGGTCAACGGGAAGGAATCCAGGTATGTACGTCGTGCCACGACGTTAGGTCTGCCTGTACGAGTGGCCGTCCGAATCGCCTAACAACGTAGCTTTTGAAAGAGTTCGAAATAGGTTTTATACGAAAATTACACATTCTTTGTAGGTTTGAAGGGCGGTTGGAACAACTTGAACACCTGCTGGAAGAGGTGAGGAAAGTTAGGCCAGGAATTGAGATGCTGGAGACACCGAACCCTCAGAGGCGCATACAAAGAAAAAAGACAACGATAAAACAACTCTTTACGGCCGCTAGCAAGTTCCACAAGAATTTGAGGAGGTAATTATGGTATTGTTTTGAAATAACAACGCGTTCAAAATCAATGGATGCTGAAAAAATTCAGCTATTTTCGACCTCTAGGAAAATAAAGAAACTCTATGAAGTAATATCGAATATAAACTTCAATTAGAACCAGACCAATTAAAGTGATGTGGAGTGGGGAGCTTTTGCGCTGTTCCTATCGCCCACGGTCCTCACGCAATTCTGCATTAGGCTTTATGTTGTAATTTTACTTCTAAATGCCAAATTTAAACTCGATCGCGAAACTGTTGCTATGGTTCCGGTAGCTCACATCTCACATTTTCTCAAGTCTCATAATCATACGATCCTCACGAAATTTCATTCTTTTCGGTCATAAAGGGGTATATACCTAGCCTGCATCCTGTACCACGAAGACAAGGTATTGGTGACCAATGAAGATTTTTTGCCTGTGATAGAAATAGACGAAACTTTTCCTAATTGTATACATATGGACCTGCACTGGTTGATGAAGGTGTCCTGCACATGGGACGATATTAAATCTCTGAAGGCGGACATGGAGAAACACAGTTCATCTGCCGTTCACTTCAGAATCAAACTGTTGACGGCCGCTCTCCAAATGCAGGTTAGATATCCTCTCCTATTGGTTTCTCCATATTTAAGGCCACTCATATTTAAATAGCAACATGCTGAATAACTGTAGTTTCAACTGTTTAATTTGTAGATAGAGTTTTTCAAAAATGTTTTCGTCTGTTACAGTCTTCTCTGTGTCTACAAGACTTAGGTCAATTATTCTACAAGCCTTTGCGTGATTCCCAAGACATAATGGTCCTTAGCACAGTCAATTATATAAAAAATCCAAAGAGTGTGTCTGTCCTGAATTCGAGATGGCTTCCCATGAACAAGGTGAGCGATTGATTTCATTCATGAAGCAATTTTAAGGGAGATATTTGGAAAGTTTCACAGTTTATATACGCCACCAATCTTACAGGTTTTCAAAAAAACAGTCTTGGGCGATGACCATAGCATCTCGGAGATTCTAATGGGCTCCATCCAGGAACAGATCAATTACCACCAGGTGTCCAGCCTCAAGCTGAGCAAAGGTCTGTATCTGGCCTTTCTGAAGATGCAGAGTTCCGTCGATCTCATTCAAGTCGTAGTTCCTAGTAAATCCCCAAACATGCTACCCCACTGCAAGATCAGGGACAACCCCCATGTATCTGCGTAAGTATTTATCACTGGTAAAACGAACTACTCCAATATGAATCGTGTAACTGTTGGGCTACCACCCTTGTTAAACTGACGAGGCATAGAATATGTACGTCTATTGGTATTTGGAAATTTATTCCGCAACAAATTGAAAAAAAATTAAAATTTAATCATTTATGGTGAAGCAAGTAACCTTAAAATGTCCGGCACAACTTTGTAGCACAAAATGAACTGATAAATGACAAATAATTCCGCAGAATTCCGGTTTCTAACTCCCCCATCCCTTATGTTCAACATTATATGTCCTTAATATCTGTTGATGCTGACCCATGATTATGCTGGAATGTCGTATTTTTTAGCGAAGAGTGGGAGTATCTTGGTCGTCAACATCTTCCGGACATTGTTGACAATGCGTCAGAACAGCAGAGGACGTTCTTGGAGCTGGTGACGAGCGCCGCGAAGAGGCTGTTCAATTACATGGACATATCTCCGGAAGATTCGCTGACACATCGGCTGTATGACCTGGAGGTGATAGATCTTACAGAAGAAGTCAGTTTCATCGTGCTGTGTCCCTCTGCTGAATTCTCCTGTTTGGTGCCTGGTCAGAGGGAGATATTACTGCAAAGGTAGGCGTCATATTGCCTCTATTTCTATTTGTTAAATTTTTAGGGCCAACGGTGACTTCCTCATCGAGTATAAACTATAGGTCAATTTTTAACTTATATCATATGGGAATATCAAGCATTAGTAACATTAAGAGATTGCTTGATACATTTAGGCCAGCATTTTCCAATCTTTTATCTCTTCCAAATAATAGGTTTTCTCAAAATCTTCAAAATAGGCGTTTCTTTCAGTGATAACCTCTTCATTTGACTTGAATCTGTTCCCGCCGATTAGTTTTGGAAATAATAACCAGCCAAATTCACTTTTTTCCTTTAGTGGCACAGCTTGGTCACAGAAGTCTATTGGCAAATCTTAGTTGGCATAAACAGTGTTGCATTTAAATTTACTGACTGGGCTGGATGACCTCAAAAGGTGACTCATTTATCAAACTGCCCTCGTTTTTTGTTCCTATGAAGTGCTTTAGCTAAAAGCAGATTCTTGGTATCGGTATTATATGATGTTATATAAAGGTATTATGGTGTAGTATACCAACATTTTGAATTTTCCGCGTCACATCCAGGCTTTTTTAATTTTTGCAGGGGAGACCTACTCAGCTTGCCCATACAGGTCTTCGAGATGATCCACATCAACACCTATCAAAACCAAATAGTCAAGAAATACTCCAAACTCAGCTGTTTCCTAGAGCTCGACTCGGCCACAGCGAATCATCTGCATAGAGAGGCCTTCTCCAACAGCGAAGTGGCCTTGGCGAAGGAGAAACTAGTGCAGTTGCAGGATTTTCAGAAGAGGCTCGGCAACTTGTGGAAAGGGGTCAGGTGGCTTATGGAAGTAATTACTTTTGCGAGGGACAAGAACTCAAACGGCATCTCAATGAGGTAATATATGTCAAATTTGTCAATAATCTACTGACAATCATCGGCAATTGCTGATAGCAGTACTTGATCGATCTACTTCTCAAGAGTTTTCCAACTCCTTAAGATCTCTACTTTCTTATCTCACGTTTCTTATCCAAAACCATAGGGATTTTTCTTAGGTCCCAGCTTTCGCGCAATGGTTATGACGGAATTTCGAATTCGTGCGTTTAAAAAATTTTTCTTCGTAGATACATCTTGGAGAAAGAGACGGGGGGAAGCGCCAGCCCCAAAAGGATCTTCCTCCAGATTCCCCCCCGCGACAACAAGGTGGTGAAGACCAGCCCCGGGAGAGGTTCCTGGCCTGGCCCAGGCGGCTCCCAGCTGCCTCCCTCCACCCTCCTAAACGAGTTCAGCAAGAGCGAACAGCATCTCAGCATGAACGAGGCCTCTTCTCAGTACCTGAGCGCTTGCAGCGACACCTCCAGGAAGAATAGCGACAGTTACAACAGTGATTACTTCAACGACAAACTGCCGCCGTCCAGAAGCGAGGACACCCTCTATATCATACCCAATGGAGCGACCAACCAAAGAATAAGGTATTTTGTAGATTGAGATACTCACATATACTTTAGAGCATACTGATCTTAGTACGGAATGAGTCTAATTAGTATGTTTCTTTACAATTCTAGAGCACACACAGTATCAAGTCTTTCGGCCACAACTAGTCCACTGCTTGGTGTGAGAACAAACTATGGAGGTAGTATGGTTAGTGTTAACACATTGAACACTACCAATACATCGGACAGCCTTCACAGTTTGAGTTCGGACAGCGATCCCTCCATGCAGCCAATGGGTTAGTAAAATTTCTAAATAGTTAGGAAAGTTTTCTCAATATTAGTGAGAATATTAAAAGATCCAATTCGTTGCATTTATTACTTAAGTAAAAAATTTATGTTGTGAATTTCCACCAAGTAAGGACCTATTCAATTGAATTCTTTTCATTTCAACCTTCTTTTCAGGAAGTAGCACACCTCAGAGGAAACCCAAATCGCACATAGCCCCTTCCAAATCCATGACCAATGTTAAGCAGCATACCGAACCCACATGTCCGAAGTCCACCAGGCTACGACCCAGGAATTTGAAGCTGGACAACCTGACTCCCTCGAATTTGGAAACGAGCCTGTCCAGGAGTCTAAACAATATAAAGACGGTCACCGATATCGACGTAACTGCGACCACGTACCTTAAACCGCTGGACTCTGTGAGAAAATCCGACATCGTGCCCGACAATCTGTTCAAAGTTCCGTTTGCGGAAGAACAGAGCGGCAGCAAGGACCCACAGTCTGGAATACTGCAGGTAGGTAACAGTCCGATCGAATAGTCAAGAAAAAATTGTAATTTTGTTGTATTGTTTTAGATAACAAAGTTGTACTCGCTTCTGAACATTGGCCCTACTTTGGCTATGAAACGGAGAAAGAAAAGGCTTCTGTGATGTTATTTCTGCAGAAAAAACTAATATTTTTTATGAATAAATATCATCTACTAGACCAAAGATAAACAAATGAGAGGATATAACAAAACATTGAAAAATATAGAAAGATATTTTAAAAATATAGGTTATGTAAGGGAAGAAGTGACAACTGATTGTTAGTCATAAATATTCCAGAAAAGACCAAAGAAATAATCACCTAATGTAAAGATATCCACACTTAGCCCATTACAAAAATTTCCATAGAATAATTTCTCTTGGGTATTATGATAGTTTAGACCTTAATATTTAAGGAACAATAGACACAAAATAACTACTAAAAATTTTCCAATAAGAATTATTAAACTACTGGAAGTGAAAACACAAAATGAATCGTGTAAATAAAAATAAACTACACGAAGGAGTACAAGGCAGTAAGAGAATACTTGAAAAATTCGTTTGCATTGGTTGAGCCTTTGACGAACGGATTTTCAAAAATTTACGAGATGATTCAGGTAAACCACAAAAACATAAAGTTTTTATGCATGAATAGTCAGATTCGAGTAGATGTAATTCAAGTTTTTATGATATTATTCCAATGACCTATAAGGCTATGTTCAGAAGTTAGTACAACCAATACCGTTTTTGATGTATCGGGTTTTCCAATAAGAGGTTTCATTTTGCCGCTATCTGGGTAACTGTCAATTTTGAAGCTGTCATCTTTTGACATTTGACAAGTAAAAACTACGCCATTAGTAAAAATGGAACGATACTCCCAACGCATTGAAATTATTAAAATTGACCACAAATATGCAAAAATAAAGCACTTGTGGGTCGTCAGTATTGCAACTGGTGGAAAAATTTGAGCTGTTGGGACAAGTTAGTGATGTGAAGAATTGAAACAGCGTGCGTGGCTCAAGGACAACTGAAAATATTGCTCCTGTAGCCCTTAGTGTTGACGTATCTTCGCTGATTGGATCCTTGAAATGCATCAAAATGATCCGAATTTTCACCGAAAATCATCTTCAGTGATGAGGCCCACTTTCAGCTCGGAGTCTACGTTGCAGGATTGTCGCATTTGGGGCTCGGACAATCCAAGAATGATTGTTGAAAAGCCTCTCCGTCATCAACGCGTCACTGTTCGGTGTGGTTTTTGAGCTGGCGGTGTGATTGAACCTTATGTTTTCGAAAATGAGGCTGGAGCAACTGTTACGACCTATGATAAATGAATTTTTAAGGCCGGAATTGGAAGATATTGATGTGGACGACGTTTATTTTCAACAAGACCACACAAACAACGAAACCATCACAAGACAATTGCAAGAAAAGTTCCCTGGCCGTTTTATCTCTCGAAGTGGTGATCACAATTGGCCATCGAGATTTTGTGATTTAACACCTTTAGACTTTTTTCTTTGGGACCACGTGAAAGATAAGGTCGATGTCAATGCTCCAAAATCGATTCAAGACCTTAAAGATGGAACTCTAGAAGTAATCGAGGGCATACAGCCGCAAATGTGCGAATTGGTCATGTAAAATTTCATGAAAAGGATACGGACATTTGGCTGTTATTGAAATTATCAATAAAATAAAGACCCATTGATTTATCTTAAAATATACTCGTTTTTTATATCAAAATAACACACACCTCTTATTGGAAAACCTTTTTGAAGTATAATCGTTTCATCTTGAGGATTTTTGGTGTACAGGTTTATTTAGACAAAGTGATAGGTGATTAATTAATTCGATTTTTTGTTCATTTTGAATGACAGAAATTGAGGTTCATTGATTTAGCAAGTAACATATTGTTTGCCCACATAAAACAGCCCAGCCAGATACTTTCTTATGAGTTTTTCCGGAAAACGCCAAGACAGTCAATTTTTATTCGGAAGGGGGCATCTTTTGAATGCAAATTCACCCCTATGAGGAGTGACAACCCCCTCAAACATCTTAAATGGCAATAAACATCGAGTGAGACACATCATTTTGAAGGTTTTGCAATTCTAGTTATAGAGATGCTGAAAAAAATTTCAATTAATCGATAACAGTTCAACAGCCCCTGTTCATCTGGGGTAGCCATTAAAAACTCAAACAGGTTGAGTTGCAGCTTGAACAAACAATTTGGGTAAACTTCGATGAAATCGAAACAAAATTCGAGCTACTCAATAAATGAAATCAAACTGAAGTAGAAACGACAGTACAGTAATTGCAGCAATTGTCAGCACTGCCAATCTCATCATGATGAATTCCCAATCTAAACTAACCTCAAAACAACAGGGAAATATCAAATCGGCTGAAGACAGCATTGCTAATTGTTCTCCATCTTTATATGATGTATTGTACCTTCTACATCCTCGAAATTGTCAGTGGAAATGTTTCAGAATACGCCGGCTATAGCCGCTAGTCGATTTTGTACATGTTAACACTTGTTTCAGGTCTACGCCGCATACGAAACCGGTCTGGCAACTGGCACCAGCCTAAAACTTCACGTGACCCCCAAAACCACGGCCCGAGAAGTGGTAGACCTGGTGGTAAAGCAACTCAACATGGCGGTAGTGCTCAAGGGTAGAGAGGGTCCCATCTACCCTGCCGATAAACTTAAGAACTTCTGCCTGGTGGCGGTGATAGGCGCGCGCGAGAGGTGCCTCCGTGACGACTTTAGGCCGTTGCAGCTGCAGAACCCCTGGAGAAAGGGGCGGCTGTACGTCAGGCAGAAGCAGGACGTGCTGGCCGCCCTGGAACACAGCAGCAGACACGGTGCCGTCATCTGAGAGGAGGAGATGCTGATATAGTAATATAGGATGGCATTTTCGGGTCGGCCTTTGTATACAGGATGGCGATTTTCCTATGCACCATACATGGTTCAGTTGCAAACTTAAAACTTGAAAAATTTCATCTTGTAATGTCATTCAAGTGACTATACAAAATGTAAAAATGATAATTGAGAGCTTTACATAATGTAAACCAAATGTCCGAAGGTTCTACAGAATGTAGTATGATCACAGTTTGCAGAATGTAAAACTCAATAATGACAGCTTCAAAGAATTTAAATGTCATAGAGGCTTTACAGAAAAAGTATAACTTCAAAATGTGTAAACAGTAGTCATTTAAGGTCTTTATTTATGTAAATTCATCAAAGAATATGCACTTTATAGCAGAGACTTTATACAGAGGCTCACGATTTAGGTTTGGAAGACATATGATAGCTTAACAGAATGTAAAATTTTATGACTAGGTTCACAGACGTATATTACTGAGGTTATTAGAGAAAATGAGCACTTATTTTGATTCAAACCTTGATAAAATGTAAAGACCCATATTAGGGAAATATACACGAAAAATTTTCCAAATTGAATTCGAATAACATCCTCTTTTTAAGGATTATCAACAGGAATCCAATTACTTCAAGTATACATCAGGTTTGCACTCATAATATTTGAGTAACAATTTTATTTAAAAAAAATGTATTACCTAGAGCCAACCGCATTCTCCAATCATTTAATATTTGAAGTTTAGATACAGCATTAACTTAGTCCTTCCACTAACATTTTTCTTCATGCTATGACAGTTCATCGCAGTATTTTGCCGATTATGGAAATAACAATGTTATCATTTCAAACCAAGAATGTTGTGCAGTGTAAAAAAATGCGCTGAATTAAGTAAGTTCACCTATTGCTTTGGAAACTTTGAGGAAATGTTCTCTTTACTTATCGAGAAAGTAATATTTTATAATTTTCAAGTTTCAAGTCTGCAAATGCAGCCCTACTAATATAAAAGCTATATTACAAGATTTCGGATGAGAGAAAATGGATATTTCAAGGATTTTCGGTGTTGAACTAGTCCCAACATCGTCCAGTATTTCATTGTGCCTTCCTGTATACAAAAGCGGTTGGTTCGGCCAACTTGAAATTTAGTCCAGAACTGGTGCTAGTTAAACAAGTCGTTAACATAAATGTCTTATGATTTTTCAATGTCGTTCTCCGCCTACTAGCTAAATATATTCCGTAGATTAAGCATATAGTCCGGTCAATTTAGACATTCGAAGTTACATGAATTCCCGCCAAGCTGAAAATCGGTAAGATTGTTTAAAATATCATTAAAAACAAAATTTAAAAGTTCCCCATCTTTCCCCTGTAAGGAAAAAATTTTCTTCAAGGTCAAAGGTCAAAAAAATGAGTTTCTAGCGATTTTCAGCAAAACTGTTAGTTTTATCATTAAAATACCTAAGACAAAAATTGTAGATCATAAAATTATCTACAAAAAATTTATCAATACTTTTTTTTCTACGAGCCACCGTTTTTGAGATATAACGATTCAGAAAGTTGTAAAAGTTGTAATCGTCATAATATGCACGTTTCCACGCCACCTATGAAGTAGTGTACTTAGCGCGTTTTTTTTAACGTGGTTTTCCCAGTACGCCTATTCCACGGGTCAGTTTTGATCCTGTTTAATTTTAAACTATTGAAAAATAATGGATATTAGCAGAGATTGAAAAGATAAAAGCAATTTAAGTTAAAAAAAAAGTTGTGAAATTTAATCGTCCGAGGCGTAACTTTCAAAATCTTCTTCTTGATCTTCTTGTTCTTGTTCGTCTTGTTCTTCATCTTCATCCTGCGTGCATGTAAACTGTGTTAATAGCGATGTATCGCATGTTGCCTCGTTGAAATCAAACGGATCCTCTACTGTTGGTGATTCAATATTAGAGCACAACCGGCCTTGACAATGTGTACATGCCGGAGAACAGAACAGTCCGATTTTTTTGCAACCACATTTAGCACTGCATCCCTTTTTGCAGTTGCAAAAAACGCGTTCAGCAGTTTTTCCGGCGCAGGTGGAAGTAAAGTGTGCACTGGTTCTAATGAATTGTTGACCAACCTCCAACCCCAGTCTGTAGGGTCTAGCTGATAACCAAGCCACACTTGAACTTGGTAATATACCCTAAAAAGATGTTGATGACCAGCAACTGAGGATGGAGGAAGACAAGCTAATTGTACTTGTTTTTTACTTTTGGTGTTTTTAACGAAACATGCATATCTATACTTATCTAAGCAGGTAGTTTTTTTAGGAGCTCCGTACATAGAAAGGAGAAAGCGAATGCCGTTAGTAATAATTTCTTGTCGAATAAAATTACTATTTTTAAAAACTTCAGCACATTCAATTAAATTTTGTTTCTCAAATAGTTTGCAAACTGTTATTTTCCCCTCCTGTAAAATGCAGATGTTGTATCACAGCCAGTTATTGCGTGTAAAAATAGTACATGATTTTGACACTTTGCAAAAGTAGATGAACTTTTTGATGAATACATTTCCGATTGATGTTGAGCTTTTCCTGGTTTTAAGAAGAAAATAGTTTTTTCCGTTGGAGTTCGAGCAGTCAGTAATACGAGTAAGTCCATATCTTCACCAACAACAATAGTTGTATTTGTCAAATTGAATTGCTGTTTCAATTATCAATATATCGGCATCATTATTAGCTTGTCTTACCAATATTTTTTCCGTAGTAAATCTTTCTTTCAACATTGAAATAAACCGAGACTTGTTTTGAGTATTAGAAAGAAATTTTTGTTGGCTGGTTGGAACTGTCATATTTTCATCAAATAAAATATCAATTGATGAAGATGTTGCTTAAGTTCGACCACGCTGTTCTGCAGCTTTGCTATTTCTCGTGCAATCATTATAGCCATCAAATACGACAATAACTCGGGAACCAAAATGTCGACGTACATACCGTACGTATTTATCTAATATAACGTTGAATGTTTCTTCATTATCCCACCCAACGCGATGTAGTAAGTATCCTCCGTCAATGTCGCATTTGTGTTATTAATATCAAAGTCTACCTTTTCGAAACAATCGTAAATTGCAGACTTCTGTGTTTTACGCATCCCTAGCCACGCACACAATTGAACAGGGGACAGAAGTTTTCTCAAGGTTTCATTTTACCTGATATTCTTATAGTTATAACTTATGTATATTTTATATTAGTAGTGTAAGTTACAATGACCGATAGAAAAATATTTTAACATATATTACAACTATAGAAATGTATATATACGTGGCGTACTCATGCATATTATGACGATTACAACTTTTACAACTTTTTGAATCGTTATATCTCAAAAACGGTGGCTCGTAGAAAAAAAGTGCCAACATATTTTTTGTAGATAATTTTTTGATCTACAATTTTTGTTTGAGGAATTTTAATGATTAAACTTACCGTTTTGCTGAAAATCGCGAAAAACTCATTTTTTTGACCTTTGACCTTGAATAAAATTTTTTCCTTACAGGGGAAAGATGGGGAACTTTCAAATTTTGTTTTTAATGATATTTTAAACAATCTTACCGATTTTCAGCTTGGTGGGAATTTATGTAACTTTTACTCTTATTTTTGGTCTAATTTGACCGCACTAATATTCCTGTCGATAATTTTGAGACTCTTTGAGTTGGTAACAATGCCACTAATTTTGTTCGGAATATTCCACTTCATATTCTTCAAACCGCAATAAAATACTTTGGAAGATTTTGAGCTGTTGAGCTGTTGGGCCTAAATTCAAATGTTTCTTGTTTTACGTATTGAAAAAACGTACACTTGCAAAAGTCACTTCTAAGAGTATAAAATTAATGTTCCAAAACAAGATCACAACTTAGCGGTCCATTATCTTTCCAAATATTTGATTCAAGTGAAGAAGTACACGGTTTGCAAATAACGCAGTACTCCTAGGAAATTAGCGATTACAGTACTACCAACCTAGGGCGGTTTAAAACTGAAATAGTGACGTTAAAGCAAATCTGAGGCGCAAGCTCTAAAATTTCTATGAAACATTGTGTTTTTCCGGGTGCTTTGGCTGTTTTGCAGTTATATTTTTTTAATACTCGAGATTTATAGGATATTTTTATTCGTATTGAATGAAATAGATAATACTGTGATTGAAAAATCTGGACCATGAAGAAATTAAATTATCGTAAAGATTAAGCTACTTCAATTCCTTGTGTAATTAAAACAGTATTTTATCTAACGATCCATTTATTCCATGACTCTGCAAAAGGGGAGGATAATTCTTCCCCATTTTTGAAAAATTGTTCAAAGTATTAATTGTTAAAAACAAATTATTCTTTCCTCATATCTTTAACATTTTATTAACTCTTGGACTGTATGTATGATGTCCAATTACTGCAATGAGCCGCACAAAAAAGACATTTTAGATGCAAATAAAATTAAATTTAATAATGTCAATCGGTTGAGTTTAACTCTCTTTGAATCCAAGACTGATTTAAGCTAACAAATCAAGTTATTTATTTCTATAAGTTTAATTGGAATAAAACAAAGGTCCAGTTTGTCTATAAGTTGTTGACAAAAATTACGAATCTTTGAGTTTATCATGTTAATCTGGAAATTAATGTTCTTTAAACACCAAATATATTATAAAAGAAATCATATAAGATATTTAAATTTATTAAAATAAATATATTCCAATGTTATATATTGAGAACTTTAATTTTACAAATATGGAACTATGAATTTATTATCTGATCTCTATGATTTGCAATAAAAATGATAAATATTTTCAGATTATCCCCTTGTAAAAATTTCATATCACTAATTTGTGTTCAGTAATAAATTCCACACTTCAAAAAATTTAGTCGGTATTTTAAAATATAATTTAAATTGTACATATTGATTGAAGATACGAAACCATTATAACTGTATTATTATGTAATATAGAGAGGTATATTTATGTACAATGCAATGAAAAACACTTCAATTATTAATCAGTGCAATTCGAGCAAATTGAAAATTGTTCAATTTTTTATTGTATTGTATGTTTGTTGTAGAGCACAATGATGTATTGAGATGGTTTGACTAAAGATATCGTGAAAATAGATTTAATAATAAATATGTTATCAATTTGCAATGTGTTTTATTGATGTTTTAGTAGCGTTTGAGGATGTTTCAAAAAATTTTTATCATACCGTAAAAGAAACAAAGTTTGAAAGTCAAATTGTTGATTTGCGATAAATTTTCAAAAGAGATTCATTACAACGATATGGAAAATATTAATATCCAAATAAGAAAAAACTCACATTGATTTTTACTCTTGGTCCACTGATGAAACAACTTCCCATTCCAACAAACTTTGCTTGAAGACTCCTCCACTCCTTTTTCTTAAGCTCAAGTTATGAAGAAAATTACAATTTTTCATTAGAAAATTGTTGAAGACACTCTCATAAAAAATTCAATTAATATTATAATGAAAGTGTTATCAACAGTTTTCTAATAAAAATTGTATCTTCACAAATTCTTGTTCCGTATATTATAGAAAATAAATTTTACATTCATGACAAGTTTGCTTCTCCAATTTAGATTTATCGTCTGAAAAATAAATGTTCAATTAGTTGAGTCTTCTTAGTAAAACATTTGACTTACCACTTTTTCCAGAGGTTTATATAGATTGTATCGATCTCATTAGTTTTGACTGTATAATTCACATAAAAATTTCACAATGTTCACCTGAGTTATATTTATTTAGGATTTGTTCGTATTTTCTCCAACATTCATAAAACAAATTCGTCATTTATATGCTCTTGTCTAAAATTGAGAACAACTCAGGAAGCCCATTCCAGCGAGAGACAACAAGACTGAAATCCTTTCTATCTCAAGCACTATCATACTTATGAGCACCATTTCTCTACAATCAGAAATTTTATAACATGAGTAGGAAGGTTTTTCAATGAAAGCTATGATTCGAACAAATTCAAACGACATTTTTTGTGTATTTTTCAAAATATATCTATTACTTACATTTTAGAATTCAACATATCATATATTTCACATAAAAGAAACATTAACAACAGAACAATTGAGATGACTAAACGTTTTTCAACGCTTCTGGATAAGAAAATTTTCGAATTTTCAAGTCGCCTTTGGCTGCGTGTAAGTACAATAAGCTTCCTTCGCGCACAAACGGCCAAATATTGCCTTATATGGTAATAAACATCTTCCATCAGGTAACTACGTTTAAGTTACAACAGTTTTTACGCTCACTGTCATAATAATGAAGAGTTCACACTCATTTCGATTGGTTTTCTTAGATTAGTCATACATTTTTATTAATGTTTCGTGATCATTTTGGATTCTGTATCTTATAGAATAAATAAAAATCAATTTTTAATTTGAAAATAGCGCTCATCCCAAACTACAGAATACTACGTATAATCCTTAAGATTTCACACGTATCGTGTGTTGCATATAATTGTGAACTGTTTCACTCATGTTTTAATTCTATGTAAATAACGAGATCTAAATTCAGAATTCTATGTTATTTTTCATTTGTTTTCAATTGATTACTTTTTTAATGATATTCCTGAAAAATTATCAAATATCGAATTATTAGTATATATCCTTAACATATCCTCATGAATGTTTCATCTAAGCTCTATGACGTTAATTTACAACCTCAAATTACTCATGTTGTACATGTACACAGACACACGAATAGCAAGCAGTGAAAATCGGTGTATTATTGTCTGTAGTGTTAGTCTGTGTTAGCTAAACTCAGTTAGTACACATTTAACGACTCAATCTAGTCAAGAAAACGAATTCATTAATTGAACGATCACCATACCAACAGTTGAAACGCTGCGGCTAACACAAACAGTGAAAGAATCGTTAAAATATCTTTCTAGAATCTTCCGTTCGTTTGTAAATTTTTAAAAATGAGTGGAGACGGTGATCAACAAGAACAATTCGATGGATTGTTCCTCTCAATTGCCCAGCATCATCCACAAGGAGCTGTTCAATTATTGGATACATTCGTAAGTTTTCTGTCTAGAAAAACTGATTTTTTCACTGGAGGCGAAGAAGGTCAATGGGAAAAAATGGTAATGTCTACATTTAGAAAGTATGAGAAATTAAGTAGGGATAGTCATGAAGCTATACTGAAAGAAAGACGAGAAAAGGAAGCCGCTAAGAAAGCAGCAAAAGCTAAAAAAGAATCTGAAAATACTATTAAATCGGCTGAAATTACTGAACTTACTGATGCAGAAGCCGAAAAGTTGCAAATGGAGATAGATGCCGAAAAGCAAGATTCTAACACAAAGCCATCGGCAAAATCTAAAGTAATAGGGGATGATGAGGAAGATGCTTCAGAAAAAGGTAAGTTTTTTAAGTAGTTGGAAAGTTTCATAATATTCTAGTTAGCATCTTCAAGATTTTCTTTACTTTTTGAACAAGGATGTTTTCTTGGTATAATTGATAATCTTAGGAATCGTGGATTAGTATTTGAAGTGATTCAAGAAGCAAATAGGAGAATATTATGAAAAGAAATTGTTTTGAGACTGAAGGAATCCTAAATTTCAAAAATTTACAGTAGTACCTCTCAAAGTAAAGAACACAAACTGTCCAAGAAGTAGTAGCTCAAAGAAAACGGTCAAGGTGAAATGTAATAAAGAGCTCTTTCTCCGATCTTTGATACTGACAGAAGAAGAGATAGAAGACCTACAAATTAACACAATAAGCCAATCCGACTCTCCTCTGTGGAAAGAGGAAAGAAGAAAACGCATAACAGCATCAAATTTTGGAAAAATTTGCAAAATGAGGACTTCGACGCACTGTAGAAACATGGTTAGGACCTTATTATACGATACTTTTGCCGGAAACAAGTATACCCAATGGGGTAAAGACCACGAGGAAATAGCTATTGAACAGTTCGAAGAACTTCTAAACCTCCACGTTGAAAAATGTGGATTTTTCGTCGATGCTGAAAAGCCATATCTTGGTGCCTCGCCGGATGGTCTCATTGGAAATAATGCTATCGTTGAAGTTAAATGCCCAATGACGTGTTCTGAAATGGCTCCACTACAGGGAATTTCAAGTGGTGTTATCAAATTTGCGGTGCAAGTTAAGGGAAAAATGAGACTTTTAAAAAGTCACAATTATTATTATCAAGTGCAGGGACAGCTGCATGTTGCTAGAAGAAAAAAATGCTATTTTATTGTCTGGACACCGAAAGGCCTTGAATATGAGGTAATAAAAAAAGACGATGAATTTTGGCAAGCATATTGTGAGAAACAGTTGGAAAATTTCTATATGAACTGTTTATTGCCAGAACTTGTTGATCCTCGGTATACACAAGGGGAGGACATACGGGACTTGAGAACCAAATAATACTGAGGAATTTTAACTGAACTTTTATATTATTTTACTCGATATATGTCAGTTTGAACAACTGTGGACGTTAGCTGTATTTAAACATTTTATTTTAAATATTATGTGATCCACTTATCTCATACTGTACGTTATATATGCCTTATATTTTTATAATGATTCTTGTGCTTATAAAATCATCTTTTTAGTTATTGTTATTTTAAGACTGCAAGTATTGTTATTTATGTTGTAAATATCTATTCTTCTACAATATATGAGAATAAAAATATTTTTAAAAATATAGTACCAATATTTCCAATCTCACTATATATTTTATTGATTGGTTCTTGATGGAAATTAATTTTAAAATAATGCTGAACTTTAATTTGCACAAGAAATTTTCATTTGTATAATACAACACTTTTTTTTCGACTGTTACATTGCCAAGTTACATTCTGAACTGATTACCAATGAAGTATACCGTTCTTGAATAATATGGTTGAGAAAAATGAAAAAAAAAGTGATAAATTATATTCGAGCCTGCCGCTGAGATTTCTAACTAAACTGAAGATATTCAGCAAAATAGATCTGTTATTAGGAAATAAGGGAGCTCTCGTCTAGTTTAAATATCATCTTCATCCAATAAGGCTTTCAATTTGTTGTCTAGGAATATTTTCGCTGGTTTCTTAAGCTCTTCGTTTCACACCAGTTTTTAATTTTTTGAACTACCTAAAACACTGCTATTTTTTACCACTAGATGGTAAAAGGTTGTTGATAAGGTAATTACATTATTGATTAAAAATAAAAACTTGTTAATAATTTATCTGTTTTGATTTAATTCAAAAAAGCGACGTACTTCCACTTTCCACCTGATATATACATTTCAAAATATTCACAAATTTGTCTATTTTGTTACTGTATATTTATTTTCATTAATTGTTGTATTTTTCAGGCAAACTGATGCCAAATTCTGGAAATGGCTGTGATTTCGATAAGTATAAATGGACACAAACTCTGCAAGACGTGGAAGTTAGGATTCCACTTAACATTAATTTCAGAGCCAGACAAAAGGACTTGGTAGTCAATTTTACCAAGAAACATCTTACAGTTGGTAAGTACTCGAATTTTTGTTCTTTAAACAGTTTAATATGGCTAATTAAGTTAAATAGTGTTTATTATTTTCACCAACACTGCTTTGATTAGGTTTACATTTTGAATAATTTATTATTTTATTTAATTAAGGAATCTACGTTAATCTAAAATATTTAACAAATTCAAATAACACCTTTAAACCACATTTTATAATACTTGTATTCTTCTTGTCATTCTTTCTACCTGAACCTACGCAAATGCTCTACACGAAAATAATGTTCCTCTACTCAAAGTTCGAAAAGGGTTAAATTTTCGTTTTATGTGACCAGATTGATGTTATTTTTCGTTAGGATATTTTCGATTATATTCATACATTCTGCATTAAAAAATAAGAAATTAAAATTTTTAGTTTTTTTTTTGTGAGTTCAATTGAATTTTTTATTGAGTAGAGTGAGTTGAAGTGTCTTTGTTCTTTAAAAATTTTGTTTAGGGCGTATTATCTCTGGACTTTTATAAGATCATATAATTTAAGAGGTGTGGGATTCATGTTGACAAGTTTCAACAGAGTACGATGAATTCAAATTTGTCAATATGAATCCTACCCCTCTTAAATTATATGGCCTTATTAAAATTTTTTGCTTGATAGAATGATTATTACAATATCTTAAATGACATACAAATTTATTCTGCTAACTTCAATACAACTTTTAATTTTATAAAAAAATTCTCGAAAGCTTTTTAAAATTAAATTAATGTCTTAGAAAACACAGCTTAAATTTGGTACACATATATCATTACAGGTATCAAAAGGAATACAAAGAAAAGATAGAATATTAATTAAAAATATTAAATATTTTTAACTAATATATTTTCCTTTTATTTCTTTTGATACCTGTATCATTACAGGTATCAAGAGGAATAGAAAGAAAATGTAGAATTAATTGAAAATATTAATAATTAATATTAATATTAATTAATATTAAATATTTATTCAATATTTTTAATTAATTTAATTTTTAATATTAATTTAAAAATATATAATCGTTGAGATACAATTTGTTTTATTCAGTTTGAAAATGTAATAAACACTACGAAACTCGATTCAGTTAAAAAAAAAGTGATATATAACTAAGTAATTTCTTATTTCAGTCCATCTTAAATATCTCTATTGTTTGGTAGTAAAGAATGACAATCTAAAAATTTTAAATAATAAAAAGGGGGTTTTTTGCATGATAGAAGGATTATTACAATATCTTAAATGACATACAAATTTATTCTGCTAACTTCACTACAACTTTTAATTTTATAAAAAAAAATTCTCAAAAGCTTTTTAAAATTAAATAAATGTCTTAGAAAACACAGTTTAAATTTGGTACACTTATATCATTACAGATATAAAAAGGAATACAAAGAAAATATAGAATAGTAATTAAAAATATTAAATATTTTTAATTAATATGTTTTCCTTTTATTTCTTTTGATACCTGTATCATTACAGGTATCAAAAGGAATACAAAGAAAATATAGAATATTAATTAAAAATATTAAATATTTATTGAATATTAATAATTAATATTAATTATTTGTTTAATATTTTTAATTAATTTAATTTTTAATATCAATTAAAAATATTAAATATTTATTTAATATTTTTAATTAAAAATATTCAATATTTATTTCATATTTTTAATTAATATATTTTCCTTTTATTCTTTTATTCCTTTTGATATTATGAACTTGAAGAATATAAACTTTGTTTCGTAACGATGTATTATGAGAACCAAATTCCTCTCCGGTTTTTTTGGAGGAACATTTTTATAGAGAGTTATTTTCGATGAAATTCTTGAGGTTATGTTGTACATTTTTGGGGAGGAATTTGGTTCTCATAATACATCGTTAGGAAACAAAGTTTGTATCCTTCAAGTATTTATTTAGTATTTTCAATTAATATTCTATACTTTCTACATATTCTTTTATTCCTTTTGGTGTTGTGTAATCAGTCTAATGTCTAATAAATTGAAACTGTGTTTTCTAAGACATTTATTTCATTTAATTTTAAAAAGTTTTCCACAAAAATTTTTTATAAAATTAAAATTTGTAGTGACGTTAACAGAATAAATATGTATGATATTCAAGACATTCTAAAAATTTCCTTCAATCAAGAAATTTTCATTTCATATTACATTCTTTATTTTCGTTTAAGTAATTTTTTCTTTTTCGTACTTTCTTACAGGCGTTAAGGGACAACCTCCCATAATAGACGATGACTTCCCCAACGAGATCAAATTGGAGGAGACCACCTGGGTGATAGAAGACGGCAAGAACGTCATCCTCAACATCGAAAAAGTAAACAAGATGAACTGGTGGTCTAAATTGATCAAGTCAGATCCGGAGATCAGCACCAAGAAGATCAACCCCGAACCCTCGAAACTGAGCGATCTGGATGGCGAAACCAGGGGGATGGTGGAGAAGATGATGTATGACCAGAGACAGAAGGAGTTGGGCCTCCCTACCAGCGACGACCAGAAGAAACAGGACGCGCTTAAGAAGTTCATGGAACAACATCCCGAGATGGACTTCTCCAAATGTAAATTCAACTAACTTTTGTGTCAGCACCGTTTATTTTTTTTTTCATTCTCGAATATTACATATTTCATTTTTGTAAAGATCTCATGAAGGATGTTCAAGATTGAAGCTTCAATAAATGTTGACGCTAATTTTTCATGGTTTTTGTTGAAGTATTTTTATCAATCCCATATTGAAATAACAGTTAATTACAATTGAAAAGTTTCTTAATTCAATTATAATGCCTTAAGATTTTTGATTCTATACAGGTTACAAAAATCATTCGGGGAATATAGGATTTATAATGCATAAACAATTGAAGCTATTGTAGTCTAGGCAACAAGTGCCTTTTGGGTCAACTTTTTTCAGCAGTTTCCGAAAATTAGGATCAAGGTGTCATTCGATTCGGAATGGCATCTAGATGATTTTTGAAAAAAATGAAGTTCCGCTTGCAAAAATTGCAAAAGTTATTAACAATTAACTAAAAAAAAAAGAGTGTTTAGTTTTTTGTAAATATCTCAAAAACTGATAAAGATTTTTTAAATAAAAAAAAAGATTCAAAAAGAGGAGGAAATTTCCTAAAAAAAGTGTCGACTCCCGGAATTGTAGTCCCAATATTAATCATTTTCCTAGAGGGATGAAAATACGGCCAAAAACGGGTACTCTGGCTTTCGTAAGCCCCTTCATTAATAAAAATTATTTCAACAGATTAAATATGAAATTTAATAAATAAGAAAATTCAGGGGCATACTGGATACATGAATGAACAATAATCCGCCAAAAAAAAATTTTTATCTCAATTTTTCAATTAGTTATGCAATAGTTATTTAATAATTTTTTCTGCTTGGACATGAACATTGCAAGGGTGATAATTGTTAAACTATTAACTTGAGATTTTTTTCCTCTCTTGGAGCAATTTTTGAAAGACTTCAGAATAGATCCCCGTTGGAAAAATTTAAAAATGTTTATTTTTCAGTTTTTTATTAACAATTTTCGTTGTTGCAAAATTAAAAACTTGATTAATTATCGAAAAAAAAATTTTTCAAAATATTATTAATGATCCGTTTTTATGTTGTAGGAAGCTACATAGAAATATATTTTTTTTAATTTTTATCTCTTATTGTTTAAAAAATTGTTATAAACAAATGCGTTGTTTATAAAATAATTGAAAATTTTTTTAAGGAATATCAATCTTTGATGCAAATAATGATTTAAAAAAAAATTTTCCTTAAAAAAATTTTTTATTGCTCAAAAACGCATTTGTCAATTAACAATCGTTTTCTCCCACTTCTAACTAATATTAAGGAACCATTTTTTCTTTAAAAATCATGATTTACTTTTCTGTTACTGTTATAAACAAATAAATTTTTCCTTTATATTTTTTTCCTATTCTTCTTACTGCCACAAATACAGACATGATTTTTTTTATTTTTAAATATGTTTATTAATAAAAAAAAGTCATGTCTGTATTTGTGGCAGTGAGAAGAATAGGGAAAAAAATATAAAAGAAAAATTTATTTGTTTATATCAAATTGTTTATTATATAAACAATGAAAAATTAAACAAAACGAAATTTTTTTTTATATGGAAAAGAAAAGTAAATCATGATTTTTAAAGAAAAAATAGTTCCTTAATATTAGTTAGAAGTGGGAGAAAACGATTGTTAATTAACAAATGCGTTTTTAAGCAACAAAAAAATTTTTTCAAAGATTGATATTCATTAAAAAAAATTTCAATTATTTCATAAACAACGCATTTGTTTATAACAATTCAAAAATAATAAGAGATAAAAATTTTAAAAAAATATTTCTATGTAGCTTCCTACAACATAAAAACGGACCATCAATAATATTTAAAAAAAAAATTTTTTTCGATAATTAATCTGAGTTTTTAATTTTGCAACAACGAAAATTGTTAATAAAAAACTGAAAAATAAACATTTTTAAATTTTTCCAACAGGGATCTATTCTGAAGTCTTCCAAAAATTGCTCCAAGAGAGGAAAAAAATCTCAAGTTAATAGTTTAACAATTATCACACTTGCAATGTTCATGTCCAAGCAGAAAAAAATTATTAATTAACTATTGCATAACTAATTGAAAAATTGAGATAAAATTTTTATTTTGGCGGATTATTGTTCATTCATTTAACCAGTATGCCCCTGAATTTTCTCATTTATTAAATTTCATATTTAATCTGTTAAAATAATTTTTATTAATAGTGTCCAAAGTAGGCGTGGCTTACGAAAGCCAGAGTACCCGTTTTCGGCCGTATTTTCATCTCTCTGGGAAAATTATTAATATTGGGACTACAATTCCGGGAGTTGACACTTTTTTTTAGAAAATTTCCTCCTCTTTTTGATTTTTTTTCGTTTCAAAAATCTTTATTAGTTTTTGAGATATTTACAAAAAACTAAACCCTCTTTTTTTTTAGTTAATTCTCGATAACTTTTGCAAGCGGAACTTCATTTTTTTCAAAAATCATCTAGATGCCATTCCGAATCCAATGAAACCTTGATCATAATTTTCGGAGACTGCTGAAAAAGGTTTACCCAAAGGTCACTTGCTGACTAGACTATTGTTTCAGTCGCTCAGCACAAGAATAACTCTATTATGGGTTATAAATGATGACGGATATTAAACTTGACTGCTCTTCGAATCTTTTCCTACCTTACATCTCTACACTTCTTCCTTTGGGGTGTTTTAAATGATATGGTGTCACTACCTCAATTCATACTGGTGACCGGCTTATCGACAGAATACATGAGTGCTACAATATGCTACGGTTAGATTTTCCACAAAACGTTCTCAAATTGTGAGTTTTTAGATGTCGTTATTTTGTTTAATTAGAGCTGTCTGAAGATTGTCAAAGAACATGAAATACATATAATAGCTTAGATGCCGAATTAAGTATTATATTTTATCATTTCTCTAGTCTTTTTTGATTTTTTCACATCACTGGATAAGTATATAAGCTGTTTTTTACGAAATTTCATCCACTATCAAAGTGAAGCTTGGCAATAGTGCTAATTTTATCGCTATATGACATACTATCTATTTAAGCCGAGAGATACGAAATATCCGCTTTTGCCAAATTTCGTTTTAAGATTGTGTGAAGAAGAGTTTTAGAAAAAATTAAGCACATTTTCTCTTGAAATTATATATTTAGAATGGCCTCCATCAGTATACAATTAACACATCAGTCTCGTCTAGAAAAAAAACAAATGTTATGGGTTAAATCTGCTAAGCTTAGAAAATTAAAGAAGTACTTAAACTTAATGTGTTTGAGCTCAAGGCGAATATGTAATCTGCCGAAGGTATTAGTAATTTTGGCCTAATAAAAATACTATACATGCCAAAATAATATACTGATACTGAATTGTCTCAGCCGTTACTATTTGGTAGTTGATCATAATTAAAACAAATTGTAGAAATTACTATGTTTTACTACCAAAAAAATATATCACCATCTGTTTAACAACCTTCTTTGTCGATTGCCGACATTCCGATATCTGTTAGAAGGCCCCTCTGTTTTAACCCGGTTTTTTATCACGTTCCGCTTGTAAACCTCTGTACCACTATTAGGTGTTATCTAGAATCTATTGAAATATTAAAAATATTTATCACTTTTGTTTAAATACCTCTGTACCACTGTTAGGTCTTCAGTTGTCTGATGAAGGGATAGTTCATTTCCCGAAACTCGGGTCACAAGAAAATGTGTAAAATATATTTTTATTGGTAGTAAAACATAGTAATTTCTACAATTTGTTTTAATAATAATGAACTGTATAAATCCATTGACTAACGACTAGTAACATCCAAAATATGATCTGCTGGATACTCACCAATCAAAAGTAACCTTGCTTCCTGAAATATATTTGAAAAATTAATGCCAAAACCTACTTTTATAAATGATAAAATGAGAAAAGGAAAGAGTTTCTTGTTGTTGTTTCCGTAACGTCTAATAATCGCAGAAATTTTCTACTTCTCGCTTATACTGTATTTTAGTTGAATCTCTTTAGAGATGCCGTGTTATTAGGGAGCTTCATACATCTTAATTTCGGGAGGTAGGCGTTTTCTTGCAACTTGCAGTCCCTGGACTCTTCAGATTGGCAAGGGGTACAAGTCTGTCAATGACGCCTGTCACCTTGGTTCCAGGTCGGTTATCGGAACGCTCGCACTCTGCTCTACTTGAAGCCGACGAAGACGGTGAGCTAGGTATTATCGGAAAGCGGTAACGTCCTCTATGGGATACGCCAGGAAGATGTAGCAGAGCAAAGCGGAATTCTGGTCAAGAACGGGGCACGTCGCCAGATAATTAAGCATAGTAATTGGAAGGTTATATCGTTTCAATGTATGTCAATATTCGCTGGTCATTTTGGACTTCAAAGTTGCACAGATGACATTTTAAGGTGAGGGTGACAGGTATAAAATCTTAAAATATTTTTTGCATTTCAAGATGCCGAACCATATTACATTGCTCAAAAATTGAAGCTGACTTTTTGCACTTGAATCAAATTTTCATGATTACTCTACATACCATGTGGAAAAGCGTATGTTCTTCATGACACTGAGTGGCTTGATTACAAAAAATGACGAAAAACTCATTTCTTGTAGGTGTATGATCTCCTTTTTTTTGATTTAACATGCGTTCAGAAGCCGTCCAAAATGTAAAATTAGTGTGCTGGTTAAACGAAGGCCTAACTCAATAAGAAGTTGCTAACCGTCTCAGGCTTTCGCAAACTTTAGTTAGTATAGCGTGGAATCGCTATGGTATTAGTGGAAGTGCTACATATACTCATGGGGGTGAAAGCGCAAGAGCTACAACCGTCTCGCACAAGATTGGCTAATATGGTTAACTGCACGACGAAGTTCCTTCTTCACAGTGTCCCGAATTAGTAACTCATTCAGTAATAGCGGTAGGATAGTTTCTGGTCAAACAATCCGGTTGCACAGTTTCAATTTGAGGGTAAGAAGATCCGCCAGGCACCCGCGATTGAGTAGAGAGCACCATACTCCTTGCTGCTGATAGCGAAAGTAATTACATCATATATTTAAAATGAAAACTGTTTGAAATGAATATAGAAAGACAACATTACTTTCGAGTTCCTTTATATTATAATTTATGCAAGGGTAGTGCAAATTGACTGTGCTATTGAGGTTTCCTTGTTTCGAATAAATAACCTGGAATGTCATATCAGTATCAACTACCCCAATATCAGTTAATTACGTCAGTTGTATGTCCAAACAGATTGAGTCCTTTGCAATAGAACCGTTGGGACTAATTGATGGAGGTGCGATTTCTAACGTAACTGATGTGTGTGAATGACAGGATTTGTTGTGATATTGAAGTTCCTCTATCATTCACTTACCATCATTTGAGGCCTTTCCTTGCCTGGACCCGCTCAACTTTTCCGGAATTTCAAAACCCGGTCTGGCGCTTAAAATATCACCGTGTACCACCATGGAAGGTCGGTTCCTACCAGCAGTGACTGGAACTTGTGCGACAGGAGTCTCAGCTTTCTCTTCGCCTCGATAAATCTGCAACAAGCCAAGTTTTTAGATGAGAGAAGTTTTTGTTTCGTTATTCGCTTACCATTCCATCCTTTCCCTTGATTTCGGCATCGTTCACGTTAGAGACCTCAGGACCCCATTGCTCTAGGAAGTTGCCCAGCCGCGTTACCCTTTGCTGGGGAGTAGTGGTGGTGTGGCTACCTCCGCAGTATCTGTTGCAGATATCCCCACGCTTAGCCTGCTCGAAATGATTGAGGTTCCTGCTGGCGGCGAGGTTCTTCTGCTGCTTCCTGAGCTGATCCAACTCGTAGGCGAGATAAGGGGCCATCGTTCTGGTCGGAGGCAATGCAGGAGGTTGCGGGTACAGACTTGGATCCATGTTCTTACGCATAACCACGTCCTGGTCGCAAGATATGCATTTGACGTCTCTGAAAACATTAAAATCGTAGGACTCTAATGAAATACAAGTAATATAAATCTAAGTGGAGACACTTGAACCTACTTCAGAAGAGCAGCTTTTGTACCAGCAGCTTCTTGTTCTTTCTTGAGTTTACTCAAGGCCTGCAGTTTAGTCTGTAGTACTCCTAGCTTGTTCGTTATGAAATCTTTTAATGGGTCAAGTTCCATCTTATCCAACTTAGCTCCCACCTCTGTCTGAATATCTGAAAGAGCTTGTTGCCATAGTTCTTCCTACAACAAAGATATTGTTAATTCCAGATTGCGGTAAATCACATTTGTAATCAACAATGCAAGCATAAGGAGCAACAATGCACACAGACTCTTGGGAATGAAGGGATATGTATACAGAATAGTGGGTTCTTACCTGCTTGGTAAGCTTGTCCAAGGCATCCTCGATACCCTTAGTCAGATCCATACAAGTAGCGTCAAATTGCTCGTGCGATACCTTCCTGTTAATCATGCAAATGTCGACTTTATCAGCCAATTGTCCTTCGATCTCTGTCTTGTCTGCCTTTACCGTCTTTAGCATCTCTATCTGCTCTTTTAAGCTCTGAAACAGTTTCAGTACGGTACTTCGAAAGGAACCTTGAGAACACTTACTGCCATATGGAGTTGTCTTTCCTGCTTTTCATCCAGCAGATCCGCAGTTGTCTGGGTGACGTTATTGGTGATATTTTCTAGCTCCGCGAACCTCTTGTACAGATCCATGAGATGACTGTCTGTCCCTCCCGCTTCCTGGTCATTTATACCTGTCATCTTCTCGTATACCTTACCCAGCTCCCTTTCGATGGCCGCTATCTATTTTGTTTGTAATAGCCAAAAAAGGAAGAGGTAAGTATATTATGTAATATCACATATGAATATTATATTCAATTGTGACTTCTAAAGGAAGGCTCAGTCGAAAAAGTAGCCATTCGGCAGTTTTACGTGTTCTTATACCTTCTCCAATGAAAGAGAAAAAAGTGTTACCAATTGTTACCATATCCTGAGAATCGATGAAGAATAAGGAAAGCCAACCTGATTGCCGATCGTTTCCATCTTGCCGTGAAACATCGTGTCCAGAGAGTTTATTTGCTCCACACATTGTCGAAAGTGCACCTCCATCTGCGCCATCTTTTCGCTGATGTCCCCGCCTCCCCCGGTCCCTGGTCTACTACCACCTTTTCCCTTCATATCCTCCAATTTCTTCTGGAGATTGGGCACGTCAAGAGCTTGAATGAGGTTTCTGATATTCTTGAACTCCTTCTGGATTAACTCTAGAGCTTCTTCCACATTTACCTTTGTCAAGTCAGTTCTGGAAAAGGATTTGAGGTTTCTGATTTGTTAATGTCTACTCGCTTCTAACTGGGAAAATATTATGGATGAATTAACAACTACCATTGGGTAATGTTGTGGTTGCCAGATGAAATAAGTTTAACACTTACTTAGAAAAGTCCTTTCCTACCACCGCACCACGAACTTCGGCCATTTTTGGCAGATGCGAACCTTTGTAGTCACCCCTGTTGATTTTCTCTTCTAGCTCTGCTATTTTCTTTTCGATCTCCTTCACGTGTTCTAATATGGGGCCTTGACCATTGTCTATGGATTTCTTGAGTTTAACGGCGTCCTGTATCACTTTTTCCGTGCCACCTGTTCATTGATTGTTCATTATTTGAATGATATCGATGTAGTCCTGGAATTCCTAATCCCTTAAAACCTCTTAGATGCTCATTGCCGAACTTGCAGTTAGGATATCAATTTTATAGTACAGCTGAGGATTTGAGACTCGACAGTGAAATGATGAACGACAACTCTGGCTAGAAAATTTCTCTTCCGACCCGATTCGAATTCATTACGGTGAAAATGTTAAAAATAGGAGTCTTTAGGTATTTTGTCTAACCAGAACACAACTGAACTCCTAATTCGCTCAAGCTTCTGAGCGATCTTCACAGAAGATCTATAAGCATTAGTACAACATCATAATAATAATATTTGGGTTGCCTTCGTTGAGACCAGAACTTCTTTTTAGTTCCTTAAATTCGTCCCAGTGTAAAAGGATTGGGCATTTTCTTTTCAGAGATGAAAGGAAATGATAAAGAAGTTCCTAATCTGGGTAAATGAATCATATTGCATCAAAGCTAGCCTCGATTCCGAACTCTTTATTCATTAATAAATTTTATTGAATATTGAAGATGAATAAGCATAATTACCAGATTCTCCACCACCACTCTCTCTAGCCAAGTCCTCGATCATGGACGCCATCTTTGCCATACCCAACTCTGCGGCTTCTACCCTCTTGGTCAAAGACAAAAGCTGGTACATATCAACGATAGGTCCGTTTTCGCCGGTATTACTCTAAGAGATGAAAGAAAAATTGTGAGATGACAGAAAAATCTTCTTTAGTGATGAAGTTCAAGTGTGTCTAAATTGGCCGGACTATAGACGCTCTCGATGGAAAGGTAAGGATTCTCAGTAACTCCCTAAAGTACGGAACACTACAATTAACTGTCTGGTACTTACAGTTCTAGCTGCCTTCACCAGATCCGAGTTATTCGACATCTGCGTCAGCTCCCTGTACTTTTCCTTTAGGTCTTCCAGATCTCCCGTCAACTTCGAGAAATCCTCCATGGTCACAGCAACGGTGAATGCTGGTGTCAGCTCTCTGTCACTGTTCGTCGGCACTATAACCACGTTGCCTGAAACGAGAGTCCTTTAAGAAGAACGTTTGGCAGTTTATCGATAAAGTTTAGACTTCGAGGGGGCGAAACGAAGGCAGAGGGTTCCTGTTCAGGTTCTTCAGTCGAGTCTTTCCTCCTTTCGATCACTTTAATTTCGGATTCAAAAGCTTCCTCTTCGATAATTCGTCTTTCTATCTTACCTGGAAGCGTCATCGCCATTTAGTGTATCAGAATTTATTACTACTGGAAATATAACGAAGCTTACGCTTCGTTAAAATTTAGTTAAGAAACAATACACTGCAAATATCTGTAGTGTTATCATTGCTATTAGTTCCACTGAAATGCGCATCACTAATACTGTAAGAAGGCAGAACACTGATATACTGAATCAAATAAAAAACTATGAATCAAAAATTTCAAAGAAATCTAGAATCTGCTTGAATAAAAAGCTGAATACGCAGCTAATAACAAATTGATGTGCTATTTTTCTTGGGCACCGTGGATTATATGAACAAGCGCGCAAAAGCTCCTGACTTTATGTCATTACTTTTCTCGAATCCTTATTCACATCTGTTTTTACTGAAGTTCATGCAAAGAAGATTTAGACATTTGATTGACAAAGGAAGTGCAATGTCACCCTTCATGACGTATGACCGAAAACTTTCGTTATCTCGATTACTCTCTGCAATCTACACACTAAATGGCTCTTTCTATATCTGATAATTATACTTATTTATTGACAAAGTTGATGATCAACTTAAAATAAATAGGATTTATTTAGAAAAATAATAAAAAGATTTATTGTCCTAAGTTTATGATACCAACACACAACACCATTTGTCAACCAGTTTGTTGACAATTCAGAAATATTTCTAGTACTCCAGTCTTCAACAAAATCCATAAAATCTGCGAAAGGGAGAGAAGAAAATTGCATACTAAACACCACAACAAAAAATAAACGCTTGAACCCATCGCCAAAACTAAGACGAAAAGAAGAAACGTGGTGGACATATGATTAAGAACCCTTTCACAAACGGAACAACATCTCCTCGGCAAAGGCCATAATTTCGCTATAGTACCTACTAAGACGCCTGCATTCGACTCCGGTTGGAGATGAGGCAGTTAAGCCTGCAAGGATTACACCCAGACTTGAGATATGTTGATGGTACTTTCATCATATGGGACGACACCGAAGAAAAACTGGATCTTTTCTTTCAATACATTCAGATTTGTCTATTCGTCGACGTTCACAACAAATTGGACTCTGTGCATCCACCACAGGGAAAATTTTGCATAAAGATCTTGGTCTACACCCATACAAGATTCAATTGGTTCAAGAACTAAAGCCGTTTGTTTGCTCATTGGGCCCTAGAACAGCTTGAAGTTGATCCACTTTTTTCTCGTAAAATTGTGTTTAGTGATAAAGCTCATTTCTGATTGAACGGCTATGAACACAAGCAAAATTGCCGTATATGGAGTGAAAACAATCCTCAAGAAGTTCTTGCATCCTGAAAAATGCACTGTATGGTGTGCTTTACACGCTGGCAACATTATCGGTCCATATTTCTTTAAAAACGATGCAGGCGCTAATGTTACAGTGAATGGTGCTCGTTACAGATCGATGATCAATGATTATTTGTTTCAAAATTTGAATGGTATCGACCCAGAAGTGTTTTCGTTCCAACAAGATGGTGCTACACCTCATGCTACTACCGTAAAAATTGATTTATTGAAAGAAAGATTTAGCGATAACATTATTTCGAGAAATGGTCCAATTAATGGGTCTCCAAGATCATGCGACATAACTCCACTGGATTATTTTTTTTTGGGGTTATGTCAAGTCATTGGTTTATGCTGAGAAACCAGAAACAATAGGCGCTTTGGAAGCCAACATAACTCATGTTATTGATGAAATAAGGCCTGAATTACTCGAAAAAGTGGTCCAAAATTGGTCTGGTCGAATGCGGTTCCTCAGAACTAGTCCTGGTGGACATATGTCGGAAATTATTTTTAAAACATAAATCTCATGAAATTATCTTTCAAATAAGAAAAAAATTGGCTTCAATCGTAATTTATTTCAATTTAAAGTTCTATCACTCTAAAAAAAAAACACGCGATATTATCTTATGTGAAAGGCTTGTCAGGGAAAATCTGCAGCATAGCCCGGGTGGCGTTCAAATCGGAAATACCCTAAGCAGTCTCCTCACAAAAACCAAACCGGAACAATCAGTTTGCAACAAGAACTGCATCTACTCGATACCTTGTGAATGTGGAATAACATACACAGGAGAAACGAAGCGGCCCTCGGAAGTCACAACAATCTCACCATCAAAGGAGGAACAACCAAATCAGAAATAGCAGAACATACTTGAGTTGAGCATCCAAAGGAACCAAGCGGAGATTATCCACCGGGAACAACACTGAAGAAATTGCAATTTCAAAGAGACAGTCTTCACACAAAAAAAATCCACACGTCTACAGCCACCCATGCATAGAAATTGTACAAATATGGTGCTCTCCACTGGTTGTACCTCTATACCGTGCAGCGAAAAAAGACGTTAAAGTTTAAATCATTGTTAACAATAGAATGGAATGATTACCTCCTTCGATTTTCGGAGACTTCTTAATGCTGTCTCCCACGATATTATACTGAGTGGCTTTGATACCACCTTGCACCTGTGGGTCTATCATTTTCTGTATCTGCTCGCTCTCATATCCGCTGAATTCCACTTTAAGATCGCCTACGCCCACTTGATTGATGATCACTTGAAGAACCGTGTGCAGAAGCCGAAAGTTGACGGTACCAAGCTGAAAAATTCAAAATTCATTTTATTAATATGGAAGCCACTCGTTTACCATGGCGCAAACTTCATTTACTTGGTGCAAACTTCATTTAGTCCTCAATCCACCAACCAAGTAACGTTTTTCAATATTTAACATGTTTACTTAAAAACTCACATCTGGTCCAATCAAAGCTGCATCAGTGAGCTGGAGTAGGGTTAAAAGCGTAGTACTCTTTGCCATAATTATCTTCTAGTGGAAAAGAATAAATAAATACACAAAAACCTTTTCTGAAGAGGAAAACAAACTGCTACAAAATAACAAATATGTCAGAAAGACTGACTAATGTCATAAGTTTTTAGTGAACTACGATATGTAGAATCTTTCTAGACTAATATTATTAGAGCGAAGATTTTGTTCGGTTTTTTGTATTTATCATCCCAAATTATTTATTTATTTAAATTAACGTGTTGCTGCCTGGAATAGTTTACAATAATGAACAACTTTTTTAATTCAATGAACAGAAAGTGTATATCGTAATTAAGTTAATGTTAAAACGGAAATATTGCCATGAATAGTTTGGAAACGAAAGTTGTAGAAAAATGGTCAACGCAATTTTTCAGTACTCCAAGATGAAAAATGAACCTCGTCGCCAAAGACGATTTTTCTGGGAAAATGCTCATCTTCGACCATAAGCAATCGGATGGTCAAAATGCGAACTCTAGATGACCTACCTTTATTAAATATATTTCCAATATATTTCTGTTATTCAAATTCGCGAAATTCAGTTACAGAAGACGGTTGACCTCTACTCTAGGTAATAATTCATGTGGACGCTCAAAAGTCGTTTACATTGAACCCAAAATCCTTATCTTCCTCCTATGTAAGATCTATTTGCGTTGCTACAATAAAAAAACATTTGTCAATATTATGGTGCGAAATGATGTCAAAATTTCGCACCTCTTGGAATTTGGAAGTCACCGTGGGAGCTTGTATTTTTGTCTGTACGTCTGTCGTAAGGAGTTTTTAAAGTATTCCATGGAATAGAGGAGTGTCTTAATGATAGCATAACCAACGATTTATTCTCTATGGTTTTCCTAATTCTTTACTATAAATACTCTAAACTCGATCATACAAGTAGCTCCTGAGCAACTGCAGTTGACAATCGCGAATACCACATAGAGTTTCTTCAGAAGGCTTTCATGATTCACGCTATCGAATGCCTTAGATAAATCTGGAAAAAGCCTAACAGGCACTTCGTCGCTCTCCAAAGCATCAACAATATCACATAGTACTTCTTTTTTCGATAGCGATGTTGTTTCTCGGAGAAAATTTTGAACTCATATGCCTGTTATCTCCGAGGATGAAATAAGGTCCATTATGTCAAAATTTCCGAACAAGGCTACAGCTGGTGATGATGGCATTCCATCATATGTCATAAGGGATTACAGTTTCGTATTTGCAAAGCCCCTGTATCATATTATTAGTTTAAGTCTTAAACCATGTATCTTCCCTAAGAAATGGAAGAGAGCTCGTGTGGTCACTGTATTCAAGAAGGGAGATGGCTCCCAGATTGAAAATTATAGACCAATTTCGATATTGTCCAATTTTGCGAAGGTTTATGAGGAGCTGTTATATGGACATATGTATTTCAAAGCTAGTTCATATTTTTCCACGGAGCAGCACGGTTTTGTTAAAGCGAGATCTACTGTGACTAACTTGGCAACAATCGCACAGTGTATTACTGAATGTTTAGATGACGGAGGTCAGGTTGATGTGGTGTATACTGACTTATAACGAGCCTTCGACTCTGTAGATCACAATATTCTACTGATGAAGATCTCTTCCTTTGGTTTCAGTCCGGCATATGTGAAGCTCATCAGATCCTAGTTGGAGGATAGGATAAATTATGTTTTCTACAATAGTTATAGATCACTTGAGTATGTTCTTTCATGTGGAGTGCCTCAAGGATCAAATTTGGGACCATTATTTCTCTTAAGTGTCCTGTTTTAGCGTTTGCCGATGACTTGAAGATGTACATGAGAATACGCAGTCCTGATGATTTGGTGCTGCTCTAGTCAAGCTTGGAGTATATTCATAGTTGGTGTTTATGCAACAAACTCATACTGAATATGGAGAAGTGTTTTAAAGTTACATTCAGTAGAAGGTCACATCGGTTGACTTATAGCTATCATATAGCTAACAACTATGTTGGCGATAAAGATCAAATATATGACCTTGGAGTCTTGTTTGATTCCACGTTCACTTTCATCCCACATATTGAAGAGTTGTAAGCGTCTGCAAGCCGTACTTTAGGCTTTGTGTTGAGATGGGGCAGGGACTTCAGTGATCTGTCAATTTTGAGGAGTTTGTATTTCACGTTGGTCATCAGTAAGTTGAAGTATACACACTTGATATGGTTTCCTATTTACGACTGTCATTTGGAGATAAATCTCTCTTTTATATATAATATGTAATTATATTTAGGCCTTAATAAATCTCATTATGGAATGTCAATGATTTAAATATAACCTTAAAAATAACTTACACTTTTCTGTGATTTTGTTATAACATAGACCATCTTGAATTTTAAAGTTAGTCTGTTTGAAGCAATCATCCTTTTAAACACGTGTGAGTTGAGATATAGTGATAGTTATTTGATTTTGATATTTGGAATATTATTTTGGACCGATGAAGAGATTACCTAGAATTATATTTGTTTTTTGAAGATATAGTGCATGTTTTGATAGATTGCTGAATTAACTTATTCGAATATTTAAATATATTAAATATTTGAAATAAATTATATTTTTTGAGAAGTCCTTAAGTTGTGTTCATGTTTTTAAAAAGTAATTGGTGTTCTTAAAGGTAAGATCAGAAACAAAATTTTGTCTCCTTTAAATATTTATTTATTAGTTTCAATGACTTTTTTATATCTGTTGGTTTATTTATTCCATTTGACATTATATATTGAGTTTTGATTATATACGTCTATTAAATATAAGCGGTGCTTATTGTGGACATTAATTTAATTCTAAAAGTTTTTTGAATAAAATTTTTTTTGAAATTAAAATTGTAGAAGACTAACAGATTAAATCTGTTTTGATATTCAAATTTTAAAGAAATATATTATATTATTATTATTATAAATGAGCAAAGCCGACCGACCAAAAGTTTCTCGAATATTGAAATAAAACTTTGATCGATATTCTGAATGAAAGTGTTTTATTTACGTTTACTGTCGCAAGCACAAAATGGATAACCCTGTATAACATTCAAAACACCAATGGATATCTTCATTTCACAGTGAATTGTTACATTCATACAAAGCTCGATGATGTCACAATTTATTACGCGCTCAAACTACATATTACAAGTAGCAACACTTGATGATGGTAAAAACAGTAATAATAGATAGTTCCAATTGTAAGAACTTTCACTAACTATCTGCAATTACAATAAAACATCTATCTCCTCACAAAAAAGATTGCGGTGCTCCAAGATAGTGGGATCGAAAGGAAAGTGTCAAAAGCAAATACTCTTTTGCTTAGTTCATTCAATATCTAACTGTCTTCCGGCGAGAAGGTCTAGCGGAAATGTTAAAAGCGGAAAAAGAAATCAATGAAGTGTTTAGCAAGTACGTTTTGGATAAAAAGGACGAACCGAATAAGGAATATCCGTTCGAGATTAAGAAAGTGGAAGAAAGTGTGAACAGGCAGTTGCTACAAGACTTTACTGGTGAGTTAACTGCTCTATTTACTACTCTGTCAAGAAAGTACCGGGAATTTTCAATTAAAACAACATTTTTACATTTAATTGTCAAAATTTATTGGGTCGCCTTCAAAATAGGCTCCATTTGCTCCAATACATCTATGCCAACGGCACTTCCAATTATCGAAACATTTTTTATAGGCGCTTTCCGGGATGGACTTTAGCTCTCGCGCCGAATTTTGTTTTATGGCTTCAATCGACTCAAAACGGGTGCCACGAAGGGGCAATTTTAGTTTTGGGAAGAGGAAAAAGTCGCAGGGAGCCAAATCCGGCGAATACGGTGGTTGCTGAAGCACGTTTGTTGAGTTTTTGGCGAGAAAGTCAGTCACAATCGTAGCTCGGTGAGAAGGCGCGTTATCGTCATGCAAAATCCATGAGTTGTTCGCCCACAAATTTGGCCGCTTCTTATGGATACGCTCACGCAAACGTTTCATAACGCCTAGGTAATACTCCTTGTTTACCGTCTGACCCTCTGGAACGAATTCGTAGTGCACCACGCCACGGATATCGAAGAAAACAATGAGCATCACATTCATTTTCGAGCGGCTTTGGCGTGGTTTTTTCGGTTTCGACTCATTTTTTGCCACCCATTCCGATGATTGCTGGCTTGTTTGCATATCGTACTCATAGACCCAGGTCTCATCACCAGTTATAATGCGTTCCATGAATGTAGAATCGGAATTACAGCGATTCAGCATGTCTGAAGCAACCTGTTCGCGATGACGTTTTTGAAGAAAATTCAGGTCTTTCGGTACGAGTCGTGCGGCCACTTTTCTCATGCCCAAAATATCAATCAAAATCGTACGTGCGGACTCGTGGGATATCTTAAGATCATGTGCTATCTCTCTCAAGCTGGTACGACGGTTTTCCAGCACCCTTTCCTTAATTTTATCGACGTTATCTTCGATCGAAGCCGTCGATGGGCGTCCACTTCACGACCGTCCTAGAAGGCTCTGCACCACTGATATGCACGAGTTTTCGATAGAGCATTATCACAAAAGGCCTTTTGCAACATTTTCAATGCATCGGCACACGAAAATTCATTTGCAACACAAAACTTTAAACAAATTCTTTGCTCAACGTAATCACCCATAGTAAAAATCGGCACAGACTCTGACATCGACTAACTTAATCAGCTGTTGCAAACACACTAGTTGACAGATCCCGCTCAAGCTTGGCATAGTAATTAAGGACAGTGGTACCAACCTAGGAAAAAAAAAATTTACCTGCCTCATTGCCCCGCCAGATTTAAATCGATAATTCTCGGTACTTTCTTGACAGAATGTATAGTGTTTTCAGACAAAGATCTAATCAAAATTGTCGATAATTTTTTTTATCCAGAAATTTTCACCGTTTGCGTTTTAAGGTAAAGGGTTCATCAAAAAAAACGCGGAGTTTTTAAAATTTAATAAAATACAAGATATTCGTTCCGAAAGTATTTTTTTCATTTAATGTACCGGGTTTTTCAATATAATTTGAGCCCTGCTTTAACTGTGTTACAAATGGAGATACAAAAAAAAGTTAGTCACAAAAGTTGTACGAAATCAACTGAATTTTTTCAAAATTATTCCAAAAAATAGAATATGGACCAAAAATGGAATATGGACAAGATATTGAGTGCAACTTCAGTTTTTTAAATTTATCATCTGTATATTTTGTTACTATTAAAATAGAAAAAGGCATTTTACTTGATAGAAGAAATATAACAAAATTTTAATATCTAAACAGATTTAATCTGTTAGTCTTCTACAATTTTAATTTCAAAAAAATTTTTATTCAAAAAACTTTTAGAATTAAATTAATGTCTACAATAAGCACCGCTTATATTTAATAGACGTATATAATCAAAACTCAATATACAATGTCAAATGGAATAAATAAACCAACAAATATAAAAAAGGCAATTAAAATTAATAAATAAATATTTAAAGGAGACAAAATTTTGTTTCTGATCTTACCATTAAGAACACCAATTGCCTTTCAAAAACATGAACACGACTTAAGGACTTCTCAAAAAATATAATTTATTTGAAATATTTAATATATTTAAATATTCAAATAAGTTAATTCAAAAATCTCTCAAAACATGCACTATATCTTCAAAAAACAATTATAATTCTGGTAATCTCTTCATCGGCCCTAAATAATATTCCAAATATCAAAATCAAATAACTATCACTATATCTCACTTACACGTGTTTAACAGGATAAATTGCTTAAACAGACTACTTTTAAAATTCAAGATAGTCTATGTTCTTAACAAAATCACAGAAAATTTAGTATACGTGGCGTACTCATGCATATTATGACAGTTACAACTTTTAGAATCGTTATATCCCAAAAATGGTGGCTTGTAGAAAAAAAAGTATTAATAAATTTTTTGTAGATAATTTTATGATCTACAATTTTTGTCTGAGGTATTTTAATGATAAAACTTACCGTTTTGCTGAAAATCGCTTAAAACTCATTTTTTCGACCTTTGACCTTGAATCAAATTTTTTCCTTACAGGGGAGAGATGGGGAACTTTCAAATTTTGTTTTTAATGATATCTTAAACAATCTTACCGATTTTCAGCTTGGTGAGAATTTATGTAACTTTCACTCTTATTTTTGGTCTAATTTGACCGGACTAAAACGCTGTTTATTTCTTAAGAAACCTAGAGGGGCCAAGACTTTGGACGCTGTGTGTATATAAGCAGATGCACGCCAATTATGTAATAACTCGTCTTCTTCCGAACGAGTCCTCGTGAATTTCTTGTGAAATGAATTTTCTGTTAATGAAATCGTCAGAAAAAAATTTGGAGTATGAAAAAACCAACGAATAAAGGCTAAGGTGATTGGGATATGGAAGTTCCAAAATACTCTAATGTTTATTGTGTTTCAGGTGAACGTACGGGTTTCGTCCAAGTAGGAAAGAAAAAATGGTTCTTTCCAAGTGGCTTCAAAGATCAAGCGGCCAACTTTTACAATTTCGAAGTGAGAGAGAGCGACATATGGATAGTAACCTTTCCAAGATCAGGTAACCTTTATTTTCTTTAGAAAAGAAAACTATCGTCTAGTCAACTAATACTAGGAATGTCACCTAGTACTCTGGCAGTCAAGCATCAGGCGAATGCTGAACTAACCTTACTTGACATCCGACGTTTGAAATAAATTTAAAACAATTCGCCAATTATGCTCCATCATCAATATTTCATAAGTTACCAAACCTAACCTAACATAACCTCAAAACAACTGCGCACTGTCAAATCGGCTGACACAGAAAACAGTGTTGCTAATTTAAAGTTCTTCATATCTATAAAAGCATCTTTTTATCCTTTATGTCTTTCAGGAACAACATGGACACAAGAAATGGTCTGGTTACTGGCCAACAAGTTGGATTACGAAAAAGCAGCTAAGATACCTCTAGTATTCCGCTTCCCCTTCCTTGAGTAAGAATATTTTCAGTCTGCTTCATTGAATTTCATGAGCTTTTCCTTCAGGTTTAGTTGTTTCGTTCATCCAGAAGTGAAGGCAGAGTTTCTTGAGGAGAATGTAGACTCTACATTGAACAGTCAGATGATAGAGGAAATAGCCGAGCCTATTTGTGATTATTTGTCGAAATATAAAGGAAGGAGATTCATAAAGACTCATCTACCTCTCGGTCTTTTGCCTAAAAATCTTCTGACAGCTGGTTGTAAGGTGTGTTAATGTTTCTTTTCATTCATTTCATTATATTTCATTAGTACAAAACGGAATATTACATATTCATTTAACGAATATTTACATAGTCTGAATTTTATTCTTAGGAGATTTTTCAGTTTATGTTTTCATTGAATCAGTATCGATTATTATTGCGACAACCTAATGCGCAATGAAGATTATTTCAAGTTTATAATTTCTGATGCAATGTAATTAAAAATTATTAAATCCAAATCAGGCACGTAGATTCACGTATCTTCTAGGAAAGATACTGAACACAGATACTGAGATTACAAATTAGGTATTTTTACGTAAAGATCACAATCGAACGATAACAAGCATATATAATATAATAATTCTCATGAAATTGCAAGATTTTTTGTGATCCAAAATTATCCTTATATATTAAAAAGTTATAAACACTGAAAACGTAAGACTCTCAACAAAACATTACACCGCTTAGTAAGATTATGTATGTTGATTCAACAAAATTACTGCCCAATTATAAAAATTAAATTGAAAAAAGTTACTTTTAACCCTTAAATCACAAATACTAGCAATTGGTCCTGTGGCGCAACGGATAACGCGTCTGACTACGGATCAGAAGATTCCAGGTTCGAATCCTGGCAGGATCGCAACACTTTTATTCAGATTCACTTATTTCTGTATGAATGCATGAAATATTTACGTTTCCACTTCAAATTAAGTATTTGTTTGAACTACTCGCATACATGCACGAATATAAAAATTCTGTGAATTGATCTCGTCATTGTTGGCATTATGAAATTGATCGTTTTTGGGGTGTCTTATGGATCATATTGTTGAACCATGTTATTAGTATTCCTTAATCATCAGTTGTTATTAATTTCTATTGCACCTTGTTATTTGACAGATAAATTGTGTTCTCATACTTATACATAATAGCTAACGATTTCTTTCGAGCAACAGAAATATTAACGTATTTTCAGGTCAGTACATATTATTAGAAATGTGAAATTGACAGCTTTATAATGTCCCTTTTGTACGTACCATAGACTTATTAAAATAACAAGTCTATGGTACGTACGTATCATTTTAAACTGTTAGCTAAACGGTAAACTTCCAACACACCAACAGATTTAAATTCAAAACGAAATAACATTAGTTAAAATATAAAAATTAATTATCCAAGAAAACATCATAAAACCAATTATTTATTTAAAAAAAATGAAGAAAAAGCAATTATCTATTTATTCCGTGAAAATACACTGCCACGTAATAAGGTCCTGTGGCGCAACGGATAACGCGTCTGACTACGGATCAGAAGATTCCAGGTTCGAATCCTGGCAGGATCGAAAAGTTTTTTCAACTCCTTTTCTCCATTACAGGTCATTTACATAGCTAGGAACCCAAAGGATGTAGCTGTATCATTTTATCATTTAAATAGACTTATTAGAACTCAAGGATACCGAGGAGACTTTCCAACATATTGGGAATATTTCCAGAAAAATTTACGTAAGGGGAGAATCATCATTTTTGACTTAATTTTTACAATTATTTCTTTATAGAACCATGGACTCCATATTGGGAGCATGTTTTAGAAGCTTGGAATTTAAAACAAGAAAACAACTTGCTCTTCATGTTCTACGAGGAGATGGTCAAGGTAGTAGTATTTTCCCAGGAAAATAACTACGAGGTGTGTAAATTAAGTAACGAGATTAACTGTTACACTCTACAAGGTCAAAAGTATCCATTTTGAGAATTTTAGGTCGAGAATGATTTCAAACCGTCATATAATTGAAGAAGTCGTGTTTAAATTTAAGATGATCTGTTGTTGGATGATAATTTACGATAACACGCCCTAGAACAAGCTCAAAACAACTTACAAATTTGAAAAAATGACAAAAATATTTGTAGAAATGACATTTGATGGAAGTTAGACACTTTAGGTAATTTTAGAAAGCCCTGGATTAGTCACTAAACAAATATTTTGAATATTTTAATGAACTCTAAGTTGTATTACAAAGAACTGTGAGAATGTACAGCTAAGATCTCGTACAGCTTGTAGCTGAAGCTCTTGATGATGCATCAATTTTTTTTCCTACCCCCCTCACAGAAAATGACGAAATTTGTACATCTCGCCAATTATGTAACTTTTTTTATTTAAGCATTGTGCAACATAAACTTGTATGATTTTACTTTACCGTAAGTATACTATTCTGTCAAGAAAGTACCCGGAATTTTCAATTAAAACAACATTTTTACATTTAATCGTCAAAATTTATTGGGTCGCCTTCAAAATAGGCTCCATTTGCTCCAATACACATCTATGCCAACGGCACTTCCAATTATCGAAACATTTTTTATAGGCGCTTTCCGGGATGGACTTTAGCTCTCGCGCCGAATTTTGTTTTATGGCTTCAATCGACTCAAAACGGGTGCCACGAAGGGGCAATTTTAGTTTTGGGAAGAGGAAAAAGTCACAGGGAGCCAAATCCGGCGAATACGGTAGTTGCTGAAGCACGTTTGTTGAGTTTTTGGCGAGAAAGTCAGTCACAATCGTAGCTCGTTGAGAAGGCGCGTTATCGTCATGCAAAATCCATGAGTTGTTCGCCCACAAATTTGGCCGCTTCTTACGGATACGCTCACGCAAACGTTTCATAACGCCTAGGTAATACTCCTTGTTTACCGTCTGACCCTCTGGAACGAATTCGTAGTGCACCAGGCCACGGATATCGAAGAAAACAATGAGCATCACCTTCATTTTAGAGCACGATTAACAACCAATACGGTAGCATGTGTAAAGTAAATCGCTCGGCGTATAACCAATAAGACAGACCCTTCAGTAGTTGCCATGGAAACAAATAGCAAGCCACGTAGCCGATAACATTTTGACGTTTCGTCACTTAATGGAATCCTAAGTTTTGAATAAGAAAAATGCAGACGTAGAAAAAGTATAATACCCTTACGCACTTATTACAACTCTTGCTATATAATATACTATTATGGAAACTTTTTCGCACGCTTGTTCTAGGGAGAGAGCTAGAGACTTGAAACTTTCAGAGTAGGATTGGGGCCAAAATATCTCGGTTAAGTTCGCTAAAGGGCATAATTTGTGCAATTATTCCGCAGGAATTAACACATAATTTGTCCTTATTTTTCTCAATATTTTCGAAACAACATGATCGATCGATCTGACATTTTTGTCTCACTGATGAAGAATCCAAGGTCAAAAGTAATACTATCCGGCCGTAAACACAATAATTTTGGAACGGAAACAGCTAGAGCCTTGAAACGTTGAGAGTAGGTTTGGGGTCTAAATGCCACGGCTAAGTTCGTTAATGAACAGAATCAGTCCAATAGTTTCGTAGTTATTCGCTGTTGAAAATTTGTCATATTTTTTCCGATATTTTCGAAAATACAGATTGGATCGATATGAAATTCAGTATTTAGAATTAGAATAATAACGCGCATGTTTATGCAAAATTTCGTGAGGTTCGTATTACTAGAAGAAGACGAAAAAAATACATTTTGTGAGAATCGTGGGTTATATGAATTTTTTTAATAACGAAGTGCAGACATCTCATTACTCTATTTACACACATCTTAACCACATAATCCAACAAAACTCTTGAAGAAAATTCATTTCAGAACACCAAAGAAGCAATACTAAGGGTACAAGAATTCCTAGGAACAAATTACTCGGATCAAGAAATATGTACCCTTGAAAATCACCTAAGTATCGAGAACTTTCGAAAAAATGCTTCAGTAAACTTCAACGTTCTGAAAAACTTGGGTATTTTAGTGGCTGGCGAACAGGATTTCGTTAGAAAAGGAAAAAACGGGGAATGGAAGAACAAATTCGACGATGACCTCAACGCTAAAGCAGATAAATGGATAGAGGAAAATCTGAAAGGAACTGATTTAAGGTTCCCAGATTAGTGAAATTGTACGGGGAACAAAATCTTCAAATTTGTAATCATAAATTATTGAAAAGAAGACAGGAGGAAATGGATTTTACCATCTGAAAACAAATCCGATCGAATGCAGATTCTAAATTATATTTTTAAGTGAGATATCTACACAATAACGTATTTTGTAGTGAAGATGAATGCAGCATATTTTAAACGATGATTTCTCTTTGAAAATTAAACCCTTCATTAAGCTATCACTTCAGATTTTTGGGACTCTGTGAAAAATATAATTTTAAATTTACTTCTTTCAGATAAAGAAAAGTTGCAAAAGCGAAAAAACAAATTTTGTCTTTTGTTGAAAAAAATCATTCATTACACTGAGGAATTTTCAGTTGAAATATTTTGCAATTCTCAATTACACCTTATATTACATTATCAGATATGAATTAAAAAATACCCTAATTAATGAAATAAAAAATGAAACGTTTTTAAGTATTAAATAGTTTGGTAAATACATATAAAAAGTTACATATTATCATAGTTGAAAATTATCCACCAATCTGATCCTTATACAAGCTGTCCTATGAGCTCTATGACAAATAGATGATTCATGTTATATTTTATACTATGACGACTGTTAAAGAAAAAAATTCGGAAATTACTTTTGTAAGAAAAAAAGAAGAAATGATCTTCCTTGAACTTTCCATGAATCATTTTTCATTTAGCTATTAGTCTAGTCAGCAAGTGACTTTTGGGTCAACTTTTTTTAGCAGTCTCCGAAAATTATGATCAAGGTGTCATTCGATTCGGAATGGCATCTAGATCATTTTTGAAAAAAATGAAGTTCCGCTTGCGAAAATTGCAAAAGTTATTAACAATTAACTAAAAAAAAAGAGGGGTTTATTTTTTGTGAATATCTCAAAAACTAATAAAGATTTTTGAAATCAAAAAAAAGATTCAAAATGAGAAGGAAATTTCTTAAAAAAAAGTGTCGACTCCTGGAATTGTAGTCCCAATATTCCAAAATTATTTTAATTATTTTAACAGATTAAATATGAAATTTAATAAATGAAAAAATTCAGGGGCATACTGGATAGATGAATGAACAATAATCCGCCAAAAAAAATTTTTATCTCAATTTTTCAATTAGTTATGCAATAGTTAATTAATAATTTTTTTCTGCTTGGACATGAACATTGCAAGTGTGATAATTGTTAAACTATTAACTTAAGATTTTTTTCCTCTCTTGGAGCAATTTTTGGAAGACTTCAGAATAGATCTCCGTTAGAAAAATTTTAAAATGTTTATTTTTCAGTTTTTTATTAACAATTTCCGTTGTTTCAAAATTAAAAATTTAGATTAATTATCGAAAAATTTTTTTTTCAAAATATTATTAATGGTCCGTTTTTATGTTGTAGGAAGCTACATATAAATATTTTTTTTAATTTTTATCTCTTATTGTTTAAAAAATTGTTATAAACAAATGCGTTGTTCATAAAATAATTGAAAATTTTTTTAAGGAATATCAATCTTGGTTGCAAATAATGATTTCAAAAAAAAATTTTCCTTAAAAAAATTTTTTTATTGCTTAAAAACGCATTTGTTAATTAACAATCGTTTTCTCCCACTTCTAACTAATATTAAGGAACCATTTTTTTTTGAAAATCATGATTTACTTTTCTTTTCAATTATTTGCATCAAAGATTGATATTCCTTAAAAAATTTTTCAATTATTTTATAAACAACGCATTTGTTTATAACAATTTTTTAAACAATAAGAGATAAAAATTTTAAAAAAATATTTCTATGTAGCTTCCTACAACATAAAAATGGACCATAAATAATATTTGAAAAATTTTTTTTTTCGGTAATTAATCTAAGTTTTTAATTTTGCAACAACGAAAATTGTTAATAAAAAACTGAAAAATAAACATTTTTAAATTTTTCCAACGGGAATCTATTCTGAAGTCTTCCAAAAATTGCTCCGAGAGGAAAAAAATCTCAAGTTAATAGTTTAACAATTATCACACTTGCAATGTTCATGTCCAAGCAGAAAAAAATTATTAATTAACTATTGCATAACTAATTGAAAAATTGAGATAAAAATTTTTAATTTGGCGGATTATTGTTCATTCATCTATGCTATATGCCCGTGAATTTTTTCATTTATTAAATTTCATATTTAATCTGTTAAAATAATTTTTATTAATAAAGTGTCCAAAGTAGGCGTGGCTTACGAAAGCCAGAGTACCCGTTTTCATCCCTCTGGGAAATTATTAATATTGGGACTTCAATTCCGGGAGTCGACACTTTTTTTAGGAAATTTTCTCCTCTTTTTGAATCTTTTTTTTTATTTAAAAAATCTTTATTAGTTTTTGAGATATTTACAAAAAACTAAACCCTATTTTTTTTTAGTTAATTGTTAATAACTTTTGCAATTTTCGCAAGCGGAACTTCATTTTTTTCAGAAATCATTTAGATGCCATTCGGAATCGAATGACACCTTGATCATAATTTTCGGAGGCTGCTGAAACAAGTTGCCCCAAAAGCACTTGTTGACTAGACTATATTATCAATATAAAGAACCAATTTTAATTTTTCCAGCCACCTGGTAAAATAAATGAAAAAATTCTTCGAATTCTTGAATATTTTTATTATCATATTCCAAGATATATTTCCAGGATTTAAAAAAACAAAATAATAAAAATAACAAAACTAAATAAACGAAATTTTATAGATCATGTGAACATAAAACACATAAATTGCTGCCAAAAAATTGCACTAAATCGTTGAAACATTCAACTCTTACTAAATTAATTGAAAAATACGAATTATTGAACATTTGGAATGCATCAGTCATTCCAAAAAATTACTCAATATCTATAATACTGAAAATTTTCAATAAAATAGATATAAAAATATAGATTATATCATAAAAAATTTAAAATAAAAATTTAATACACTTTTATAATTTGAGCTGTTAATATGGGCTTTCATAATTAAATATTTTTGTCTACACTTTGAATAAAATACTATATGTTTACAATGGTATTAAAGCTATCAATAGGTTATTATATATACAAAATATATATTTTTTATTGGCACATACGTTTAGTTCACTTCAAAAATTATTGCTTATATGGAAAATAAATCCATAATTTCAATTCGAGGAATGTATAGGAATATACTTGGCTACAAATGCAGAGGTATCAAACAGACATATATATGTAAGTATTATTCTGAAAGATAATAGTACAAGAGCTAGCAACATCGCGAAAAAAATGTTTTTTTAATATCATATTTCTCATGGAAGTTAGACAGAGTTACGATACAAGTCTGGCATTTGTGTTTAACTGCATCCAGGTGCAATCAATAATTTCTGCAGAACTACAGGCTGCAATTACTATGAAATCACAAAAAATCGGACAAAATTGAGAAATATCACATTTTCTTGTAAATAAACGGAACATCGTACGGAAATGAAAATGATTTCTTTTATGAAGTTGGTTGTTACGGACTTTCAGCTCAAGCAAGGGTCGTAAAACGTTAATATGGCTGATAGCTCAATAACAACGCAGCAGGTACAACTTTTGAATGGTTAACATTTAATCTGGTAAAGTACAGTTCTCTTGAAGGTTGTCCAATTAGATAGACAAAGAGATGAGTCCAAAGATGGGTTAGAAATCAATTATTTCCATACGTTTATAAAACAAGCCTATATAAAAATACGCAGGATTAAACGTCAAGGTGCCAGAACTAACGCATTCTTACCTAACTTCAAAGATAAAGCAAACAACCCGAAATTCTTTCTGGTGAACCTTGCCAGCCCTTATGCCAACACTAATACGTAAAGATCAAGTCTGCGTCGAAGAAAGGAGCAATGATCAACATCCTCCGATTAAATATTCAGTCTTAAAATCGATTCCTTGTACGACCTCTCCAGTGATGGATTCGGAGTTTGGCTAAGAGGGGGAAGGGTTTAGGGGTTGTTTTTGAATCAAATATTGTAGGTACTTTTAAAGAATTCATAAAAATTGATTTTTAATTTTGAAAATTGGCGCCCAACAGGGGGCCATTCCATAACACACATTTGTTATGGAATTTATAAAAATATGATTTCAAAATTGAAAGAAAAGCAAGGATTTACATTTTCAAAATTGAAATTATATTTTAATAAATTTCATAAAATACCTATTAATAGGTAATAATGAATAGCGATGGTACCGGAAACAATGCCAACCTTAACAAAAATTCAAACCAGGAGGCAATTCAGGTTCCACTGTTTAGTAATAAGTTAAAAAATTTTTATGTCAATGTTCTATTCTAAAATCACCAAAATGGGCCATAGACATATCAGCCAACCAAAAAAGTTCATGCGGTTTTTGTGTACAGCAGTGTGCCATGAATATTTTTCTCTGTCGTCTACTTTAACATGAATCATTTCCTCAGATACATAAACATTTAGTGAAAATTGTTTCATTCTTAATTTAACTGGATGAAAATGGAAAAAAATAGAAATTTGAGATTTTTACCGTACACTTTCAACGATGATATCAAAGCTACGGAGGGGGTTCGAAAAAAAAATCTAGACCATTCGGAGATAATGCGGTGGTATGTGATGGAACAGCACATATGCGGTTCAAGAAATTTTCTTTAGATCTCAGCTTGAGGGATGAAACAAGTTCCGAGTTGAATACTCCTCTGCGTTGCGTAAATTCAATTTGTTCCTTGGTCGGCCTCCAGTTAAAATTTTATGTTAAATTTGAATATAACTGTGTAATTGTAAAATTTGAAGGAAGTTTTTGTTTTGAGGTATACTCTCGAGATAAAGTAGATTATCACAGTGCTTTAATCACAGTGATTTAATTTGTTAGACTGGCGCCCCATGTTGGGCGCGGCTTTAGGAACTACAAACAGTTCCCATACAGAAACTGATTGCAGGAAAAAATTCTGGATTTAACTGGCAAACGTTACCACATCCTCCATATTCTTCTTATATTTCGTCAAGAAAATGGGATCCACACATTTGAACACAAGTGGCAAACAAAAATTGGTGTCATGTTTGCAAAACTATAATTGTAATTACTGTCATGAATAATAGTGCAATATTTTATTAAACCAAAAAAACAGCATGAATCTATTTGGGAAATCGATACATCACCTTTTTTGGATCGGTTTGAGATCTTATAGAATCGTTATCATCAGGAAAACCACTACATTTGCTAACAGTAGACGAGTTAACCCCAAATCCCTACCTCCTCATCCGCCAACGCTCAAACCTATCAAAACAACCTCCGGAAGCTCTTGATCTTCCTCATCAATCCACCCAACGATCATCTTTTCCCCTTCTTACCGTCCTCCTCCACAATACCCAGAGCCTTGAGCTCCAAAATGACCCTGTTCAGGTATCCCGCGTCTGGATAGCTGTGGGGGCCGCCTCGCGCCCCTATTTCAGTCTTATGTGGAATGTTCCAGGATACCACGTCCTCACAGCCCGTCGTGTGAGACCTGGTTATGGTGAAGATCAGCTTCCGCTGCCACGCCGTCCTGAGCAGACGGAGGATCTTTCGACCTTTGGGATTGTCCGGAAGATAGGCTATCCTTGGAAACCCTACCGCGTAGTACTCCCTTCCGGGGTTCGGATGGTCTGGACCTTGGATGCCTGACTGGATGCTGGAGAAGACGAAAGAATTTGTTATTGTACGAAAAGTTCTTATAATTAAAGATCTATTTACAAAAATTGAAAATAAATTTATAATGGATATATACTGTTCATATTTCAAATATAAAAAGAAAACATTCTGTAGCCCTTATTATTTAATTTTTTTAAAAATTATTTAGTAGTTGATCATAATTAAAACAAGTTTTTATTTTTTTCTATGTTTTACTACCAAAAATTCAAAGTTTACACATTGTTTTGTAACTGTAGTTTCAAGGTATTACCCCACCTTCAGACAACTGAAACCTTAACAAAAGGTACAGAGTATTTAAGGAGACTCAAGGTATCAGGTAGAAAAGAATGATAACAAGAATTCAAGTATTATAAAATATCAGTACAGTAAAGAGAAGTCATCAATAGACATAATTTAAATATGTTGAATATTATAAACTTATAAATATCAGTATAGTTATTCATTATATTTAGATTATTTTTATTAAAATTTGAATATCAAAACAGATTTAATCTGTTAGTCTTCTACAATTTTAATTTCAAAAAAATTTGTATTCAAAAAACTTTTAGAGTTAAATTAATGTCTACAATAAGCACCGCTTATATTTAATAGACGTATATAATCAAAACTCAATATATAATGTCAAATGGAATAAGTGAACCAACAGATATAAAAAAAAGTCATTAAAATTAATGAATAAATATTTAAAGGAGACAAAATTTTTGTTTCTGATCTTACCTTTAAGAACACCAATTACCTTTCAAAAACGTGAACACAACTTAAGGACTTCTCAAAAAATATAATTTATTTGAAAAATTTAATATATTTAAATATTCAAATAAGTTAATTCAGAAATCTCTCAAAACATGCACTATATCTTCAAAAAACAATTATAATTCTGGTAATCTCTTCATCGGCCCTAAATAATATTCCAAATATCAAAATCAAATAACTATCACTATAAAATTTGAATATCAAAACAGATTTAATCTGTTGTCTTCTACGATTTTAATTTCAAAAAATTTTTTTTGAAGAAACTTTAAGAATTAAATTAATGTCTTTATAAGCACTGCTCATATTTAATAGACGTATAAAATCAAAATTCATCATACAATATCAAATGGAATTAAGAAAAATCAACGAATATAAATTGTCAATTGAAATTAAAATATAAATAAGCAAACATTTTTTGTTTCGTTCCAGGCATGCGTACTGAACTCTTCAGACAAACATACGAAGCCCTGTTTGTTACAAAATGTATTGTTTTCTGATCCTATATTGATGAAAAATAACTCTTTCTCAAAAATATAAAACAATTTCAAAAACTTCAAAAACTAATTTATTTGAAATATTCAATATATTTAAATAAATTACTTCAAAAAGTCTCAAAACATGTTATGAGATTTTTATATTTATTTATATTATATTATATATTTAAATCATTGACATTCCATAATGAGATTTATTAAAGCCTAAATATAATTATGTATTATATATAAAATAAAATAGAAAAAGGCTTTTTTCTTGATAGAAGAAATATAACAAAATTTGAATATCAAAACAGATTCAATCTGTTAGTCTTCTACAATTTCAATTCGAAAAAAATTTACAATTTACAATTATATTTAATAATTATAACTTCTGAAAATAAAATAATGTCATTTTCAGAAGTTATAATTATTAAATATAATTTTTTGAAATTAAATATGTGGAAGGCTAATATTAAAATATTTAAATAATTTGATATACCTTCTATCAAGAATTAACCCCTATTTATGTTATTTTATTCATAATATATAATTATTAGGTTTCCTTAACATTCTTTATACAGATAGTCCTTGTGCTATAACAGAGGCCGTTAAATTGTCTTTCAATCTTTTAGATCAAGGGTAAACCACAGAAATATTTATCTATAGTTAACCGTTACACTAAATTTAAATTTTTCATATCCATTTACCAGAAGTTTTCTAAATTGTTGAAGGGTGAGTAAATATTTGTTGTTGATTGATGTTTTATTTATTGAATATGAATTATTTGAATACTGACGAGGCAAAGTCTCTCTTAAAACTTGTTTTTCCGTAATGTTTTTACATATCTTGAGTTTTTATATAAAGTAACTTAGATATCCAATAATATCGAATATTCTAAGTAAGATAGTTATATGATGAAATTCTTAAGATTATGTTAGACATTTTTGAAAGATATTTGTTTTCATAAGATTGATCAGCAGAAACAAAATTTTGTCTGTTCAAAATATTTAATTTATAAGATTTTGGTTTACAATTTTTATTTATTGGATTTTGTTATAACATTTGGATGTCTTATAATGAATGTTTATTTTATATGTCATTTGATATAAGTGGTACTTATATGACATTATTTTAATTTATTTTCAGAAGTTATAATCATTAAATATAATTTTTTGGAATTATATATGTAGAAGGCTAATATTAAAATAATTTTATATACCTTCTATCAAGAACTAACCTCTATTTATGTTAAATGATCGATATGTTGAAAGTTTTTGTGAATATGAATGAAGTCTACAGTAATACTATCAGTAGATGTGGGTTTTGTGAATGTGTTAAGTTTGATTTTATTACTTAAATATGATATTGAGAAGTTTATTACTTATTTAAAATCAAGGAAGGACATAAAGATTTCAGCAAGTACATTTAAATACAAATGAAATAATTTTTTGTTCAATTTAACCATCGAAGATACTAAAATAACGATACAATAAATACATTTAAATAAAATATTAAAAATATGTCCACTATTTATTAATTTACAACAATTATTGTTTTGTGGCTTCTTAGGGTTAACATTTTGAAACTGAAGGAATAATTGTTGTGAATTAATAATTTTTTTACTTAATTAACCATACAATAACAGAAAACCTGCATACTCACTTGTATACAATCTGTATAGTATTACAGTTGGGGTGACCTGGTAACTTCTTGTCGATAACGCCCCATTCCATGGTGCCGGGGGGTTGATTGCCGTGTTTCTCCCCGTAAACACAGCCACACACTGCGCAGTGGATGTGGAGCTGACTGCCAGACTCCTGCAGCTCGGTAAGGGAATAATTCAGGCAGTCTAGGTGCAGCACGTGATTACAGGGCAGTGCTATGACTACTATCGCAGGTTTGAGCGGCTGCCTGCAAAGGGGGCAGGGTTGTCTAGGGGTCCATTCGCTTGGCGAAGATACCCTGACGAAACGGGAGATTATTGAACTGGCCGGATCTAAACCTGTAAACGTAAACCAATAATATCCAGTTCTAGCACCTAATTGAAAAATACAAGGCAGTTTCAAAGTATTAAATCATCTTAAGACAACTGTATTGTTCAGGCACAGTATTTGTTCAGGCACAGAACATAATTAAAATTCACTTACCAACAATAGCAGACACTTCATGATGTTCGCTTCCATCTTCACTGCTGGCACTACAATGGATTAATTCAGCGGTAGAACTCGTGATCTGACTCTCCCTACTTTCTTGGCTTAAATAAGTTGAAACTGTGTCAAGACTAGGTCTCCTTCCGGATTTTGTACTGCTGCTATCTGCATCTAACAAGCACTCTTTGTAAGTTTTGCTGTCTACTACTTGGGGTGTGGTTGCAGGTGAAGATTTATTACCTGAAAATTCATAAATTGACAGTCAAGAAAAGAACGGAAGAAAAGATAAAAAAGAAGTTTCAGTCAATGATCTACAAACTACAAGAAATGTACTTACTGAATATATTGAGGTTATGTAAGATTGCCCTTGCCAAATTTGCTGGAGTTGTTTCACCATTTTTGTTCTTCCCACCACCCTTTTTCTTGCCACTTTTCTTATTACCATCAGAAGCATTCAGAGCTGCTGTACTTCCAATTACTTTACCCTGATTTTGAGTATTTCCACATCTTGCAGAGTTCCTAATATCCGAGCTTCTCCTGCCTAAACCAAACCCCTTCAGTCAATCTTAATCTCCATATCAATGACAAAACTTACCTATAACAGGGACTAATTCTTCTAACCTAACCTTAACAAGGGGATACGGAGCCTGTTTTACCCTTCGTACACTCCTTATATATCCATTAGTCAACCACTTTTGTGTTAAATTATTGAAATTTATTACATATGGAAATCCTAGATGAGTTTTGGTCATATCTATAATTTGGTCACCCTTAAAAGATAAATTTAAATATTAAATAATCAGCACTGAAAAGTTACTTACCCTTGACCATGCTTCTTCTATCAAACATTGGATATCCATATCAAAAGGATGCCATTCCGAGGAATTTTCCAAACTTGCACACTCCCATTTGGCCCCTTTGCCAGCCGGAGAAGACGGAGGATAGCATTTTCGTCTTACTTTGATTACAGAATCTGAGAGAAAACCATCAAATTTAGGTTTGCTAAGGTTTCGATCATGTTTATCCTACCTGAATCCTCCAACTCTTGGGTCAAAGTCCTTAAATTCACATAGAAATTCTGCAGATTTGGGTCAGCATCAGACAATATAACTCTTGTTAGTTGTTTACCATTTGCTCTTTCTAAATGTTGGGTTACTGCAGGACTATAAGGCTTCCAGTATCCTGTTCTTATCTCATATTCCCAAACAACAACAGCGTGTCCAGTCATTTTCGTCAATGCCCATCCAAACTTAATGCACGAAAATGGAATTTCAAATCAATCTTATCATTACCATATAATTAACAAATTGTAGTTGTCAATCATAATGAGGTAGAAAAGTAGGCTATGGACTTTCCAATAAAAAACTGGTGTTTAATGACAACTTCCGTTAACAATTTTTCAATAGATGCTGTCGGTGCACTTTAATTAATACTGATTATTCGCGTCACTAGTCAATTATGTTGTTTATTTTTTGATAATATCCTATTCCCATGTTTTGAATTACACCGAGATGTCATTCTAGTGTCAATGTCAAGGTTTGCGTAATATACAGAATCATAATTGCTATGCTTCTCTGTGATTTTAAATTCGAAATAAAGCTCTTTGCAACATGAAAAAATGTTACATTCATATAAAGCAAAATTTATTTAAGAACTTATGGAAATATTTGAATAACATAATGAAAAACTTGCTTTTTTAGAAACTAGAAAAAACTTCAATCTGAATGTACAACTTCTGATTGAATGTCATCACGATCAATTCCATAAAAAATAGTATTTGCTTTCTGGTAAGCCCAACCCATCCTTCTACTTGTGAATCCTACTCCAACTTCTCCATTTTTCGAAATGGTAATAGCCCCTTGAACAGAAAATAGCACAATATTGTTTTCATGTATCAAATTAACGACAAATACCAGCTGTATTATTAAGTTTTGCCGTCATCCTTTCCAAAACATTTTTAGTAGCTTTCTGTGCATTAGATCCATTTTCTATGTCCTTTAAAATGGCGTAAGCTAAGCAATATTTAATTATGGAGTCGCCGTGACCTTAAAAAGACAAACATGTTAATATGTCTTCTTATAAAGATGGTTCTAAACAACCTGTTGTTGATACTGCTCCAATTTCGTCATCAGCATATGTTCCGCTACCAATCAATGAAGTATCACTACTTCTACCAACCATTTTTCCATTTATCCCACCTGTTGATGTTGCTGCTGCTAAATGGCCTTGAGCATCCAAGGCAACAGCACCCACTGTTCCTACTTCTCCAGGGTTCTACAAAAGGAATTACAGAATGAAACGAAGTGAATGATGGATAAAGTAACCAACCTTGATGTCCTGTCCTCCTATTTCGGTAAGAGTACCTCCCATATTCTTAAATTCTTGAAGGGCTCTCTTGGCATCATCAGTGACAAGACTTCCAGCAGGGAGTATGGGAACCCCTTGCTCTTTAGCGAATTTATTAGCTCCTGGGCCGGCTAACAAGACATGAGGTGTTTTTTCCATCACCAGTCTAGCCAAACTAAAGAAATATTTTTTTCACAAATTTGACTATCTGTATAGCTCTGATTTAATACCTAATGGGGTGTGCGATATCTCGAACGATAGTCACTGCGCCTGCTGCCAGACTAGAGCCCTCCATAATACTTGCATCCATCTCGACTTCACCATCTAAATTCAATACGGAACCCCTACCTGAAACGAATTCATGGCTGTAAAGGTGAAGGAAAAGAAGAAGATAAATTACCGGCGTTCATAGATTCATCGTCTTCCATAATGCGGACAGCTTCCTCGACCGCGTCCAAGGCCGTTCCGCCATTTTTTAGTATTTTATAACCTGCTTTCACTGCTAATTTTACACCTCGTATCTTATCCGGCACCCTGGAATCCCTGATGTCCCCTGCTCCTCCGTGAACGATTAAAATTGGCTCCATGTCAAATGATTAGGAGAAATAACCGGATACACAAATATAACTTTGATATTTATTCTTTGAGGTTTAGATGATAATTTTATTCTATGCTAACACAGACTAACGTGAAAAATCAAATTTCATAGAAGATACTGTGATTTTATCAGAAAAATGTACAACACTAACAAATCGTTTAAGTTACATGCAATTCAGCCTTATTTGTTTGAATTCATTATACATTGGATTACGCTATCTTATCTTCTTGCATTGAAATAAGACCTACACTATGCCGAATCCAGCGGCGTAGCAGGAAAGATTTCTAGATATGAAACACATCACACATAATTAAATACTGGAGGTACGTATTCGTTTTATTCAGCCCATTGAACACTGGTTTGTATTAGCCGTAATGATTTCCATTTCTTGTTTGCCTTTGTCGATGCCATATACCAGATGGCTCCCTCTTCTGTATGCCCAAGACATTCTTTTTGTTGTCATACCGATACCAACTTTTCCTGTTTTCGAAATGCAGATGGCACCTGTGAAATTGAATTTGAAATATAATTACTTAACAGGAAAAATGAAATTCATTTATGTTCTAATATATTGTTAGTGATATATTGTGCTCTTTCTTCTTAAATTGACTAAGATCTCCATCCAGTTCCAAAGAAGCTGTTTCGATCTTTGAAGATTTCATGGCCCTATGACTCTTTGCGTAGGCTTCCAAGGGCAAGATGTTTTATCACAAAGTATTCAGGAGTGCATTTCCCTTCCCTACAGAATCAGCATTGATCATTTTCTATTAAAATCCATGTACCAAATGTTTTTTGATACTAGACACGACAGTGTTCTGTAAGGAGCAGGTTCAAAGATGTAGCTTGCTGAGAATAAACTGAGTATCATATCGTAATATTATCGTCACTGTTGAGGGAGAGATTACTAAATGGATATTTCATCAACAGAAAAACTCTCACAAGATTGACAAAGGCAATCCAATAGCTTATTGAGTCTTCAAAATGAAGGAACATAACTCACCTATTGTTGTCAAAAATTACCTGAGTTTATCACTAACCACTGTAGGATAAGATACTAAATACATAAAATAGGTAAAGAAGGTTTTGCCAATTGTTGGTTGTGGATTGAAAGCTTGACTAATGCAAAGCGTTGGTATAAATGAAGCTGCTTGAAGGTGAGAAAATAAGACCAACAGACATTAGAATCAGGGAAATTTGAAGAAGTCGATTTTCCCGGATGAATGAAAGTCGTATGGTCTCTTGCAGAAAGATTATCTCGAAGTCATCGACTAGTAATCAAACAACTAGAGTTGCTTTACCTGCTGTTTCCTTCAGTTTATCGGTCATTTGGTTCAGAGAGGTTTCTGTGGCAGTTTGTGGGTCCATTCCGTGCTGCATGGCCGATATTATGCTATGCGCGAGGCACCATTTTGTTATAGTCTCTCCGTGACCTGAAAGTGAAAGGATTAACTTCAATGAAGTTACGAAAAATAATCCAGTTTTTACCAGTGGCTGAAACTGCACCCACATCGTCATTGGCGTATGTTCCACCGCCAATAATTGGGGTGTCTCCTACCCTACCAGGCTTCTTGCCGTTCAAACCACCCGTGGAGGTGCCAGCAGCTATGTGTCCTTGGAAATCAAGAGCTACAGCTCCGACCGTACCGACCTCACCAACTGTCTGAAATATAAGAATCTCAATAATAGGAACATGTGGTCCAATAACTAATAGATCATTAAGTCACTAATATCCTGGGCGGTCATCAATAATATGGGATGGAATAATTACTATGACGTAAAGTATATTCTTATATTAACCTCTGTTTCCCCAATCTCGTAGAAGGCTCCCCCGACCTTCTTAAACACTTCCAGAGCCTTCAGGGCGTCCTGCGTTACCAGGCTACCAGGTGGTAGAATCTCCATGCCCATCTCCTTGGCGAAGCACATTGCTCCCTCCCCAGCCATCATCACGTACGGTGTCTTCTCCATTACCATCCTCGCCAATCTGAAAACCCACCGAAACTAATATTGAATATTAAACTGAAGTACTTGAATCCGGCTTACGTGACGGGGTGGGCGATGTCTCTCACCACTGCGACGCATCCAGCGTCCATGTTGGCCCCATTCATGATGCTCGAGTCCATTTCTACGTTACCCTCGCTGTTCAGGACGGAGCCGTGTCCTGAGTTCATGCACTCGTTGTCCTCCATCATCTTTATGGCTTCTTCCACCGCGTCCACTGCTGAACCACCCCTTTGCAGCACTTCGTAGCCCCTGATTGCTGCAGCTTTGGCGGCAGCTACTTTCGGGGGTACTCTGGCGTCACGCACGTTGCCTGCACCTCCATGCACCAGCACTATGGGCTCCATCTTATTAGGGCAATCGGGGGAGAATTTTTGGAAGAAGCTGTAGAGAAAAGAACAAATGATTGTAGGCAATGTGAACGATTTTCCTATTTTTTATAAATTCCTCCTTATAAATGCACTTTTATCCCATTTCCAATAAGTATGACCGGTATTTACAAGTAGTATTTAAGTAATACCAGCAGTTATTAGGAGTAGAAATAAGTTCGTGCGGTTTTGATATCAGATGTCGCTACTAGTTTCTTATTCCATTGTTTTATCTGGCATCACCTTCATTTTGAACTGTCATCATTTGGCTTCGTTTTCAGTATCTGTCATTTCGCTGAAGTGTAAACAACATCAGTTCCTGTCTGCTCTTAAAATGTAAACTTTTGTACCGGGATAAAATGTTTTTGCGGGGAGTAACTTTAATATGAAGAAAAAGGCTGCCAAAAGTCATCGTATTTTAGTGGATGTTTATGGTGAATTGGTTTCACTATGGTAAGATCAGAAACAAAATTTTGTCTCCTTCAAGTATTTATTTATTGATTTTAATTGCCTTTTTTATATTGCTTGGTTTATTTATTCCGGTTGACATTGTATATTGAGTTTTGAATATATACGTCTATTAAATATAAGCGGTGCTTATTGTAGACGTTAATTTAATTCTAACAGTTTTTTGAATAAAAATTTTTTTTAAATTAAAATTGTAGAAGATTAAATCTGTTTTGATATTCAAATTTTGTTATATTTCTTCTATCAAGTAAAAAGCCTTTTTCTATTTTATTTTATACATAATATATAATTATACATAATCTATAATTATATTTAGGCTTGAATAATTCTCATTATGGAATGTCAATGGTGTGAAGAAGAGGATAGAATGCCTTACAGTTTTCTGTGATTTTGTGACGGACTGACTACCTGGGTTTTTAAAGTTAGTCTATTTCAAACAAGTCACGTGTTAAGTTCTAAGGTATGATATAGTGATGGTTAGTTGATTTTGATATTTAAATGTTATCTAGGGCCGATGAAGAGATTATCCATATTCTAATTGTTTTTTGAAGATATATTACATGTTTTGAGAGATTTTTGAATTACTTTATTTGAATATTTAAATATATTAAATATTTCAAATAAATTATATTTTTTGAGAAATCCTTAAGTTGTGTTTTATGTTTTTGAAAAGGAATTGGTTTCACTGTGGTAAGATCAGAAACAAAATGTTGTCTCCTTCAAGTATTTATTCATTAATTTTAATTGCCTTTTTTATATTGGTTGGTTTATTTATTCCATTTGACATTGTATATTGAGTTTTGAATATATACGTCTATTAAATATAAGCGGTGCTTATTGTAGACATTAATTTAATTCTAAAAGTTTTTTGAATAAAAATTTTTTTGAAATTAAAATTGTAGAAGACTAACAGATTAAATCTGTTTTGATATTAAAATTTTGATGTGTGTATAATTCAATAGAATATTCATTCACTTTACGAAAACTGTCTTTCATTTTCCCCCAGAAAAAAAGAAAATACTTTCCGAACAATGTAATATATTCCTAATATTATAGTGTTAAGGAGTCTAATTTTTGTGAATTTTTGATGAATTCAAGTTAGTTAAGTGTTGTTTTTTGTACGTGATCGATGCCTTCGAGTTCCAAGATCAAATAAAGGTTTATTATAATTATTATTCTTTGATAATTACTTTTGTCTTCGGATTCTTCATTAGCGAGTCCCACCTTGTCGTTTAAAACCGTTTTACCTCTAACAATCGCACATTGAAAATATGGAAATTTTAAAGAATATTTTTCAATATATCATTCCTGATATAATTATTTTTAGAAATTCTTTACAATGTCAGTTTTATTCAAATATTTTTAATATTAGCCTTCTACATATTTAATTTAAAAAATTATATTTAATGATTATAACTTCTGAAAATAAATTAAAATAATTTTATATAAGTACCACCTATATCAAATGATATATAAAATAAACATTCATTATAAGATATCCAAATGATATAACAAAATCCAATAAATAAAAATTGTTAACCAAAATCCTATAAATTAAATATTTTGAATGGACAAAATTTTGTTTCTGCTGATCAATCTTATGAAAACAAATATCTTTCAAAAATGTCTATCATAATTCTAAGGATTTCATCATAAAACTATCTTACTTAGAATATTCAATATTACTGGATATTTAACTAAGTTACTTTATATAAAAACTCAAGATATGTAAAAACATTACCGGTTTCCTTAACATTCTTTATACAGATAGTCCTTGTGCTATAACAGAGGCCGTTAAATTGTCTTTCAATCTTTTAGATCAAGGGTAAACCACAGAAATATTTATTCATAGTTAACCTCACACTACATTTAAATTTTTCAGTATTTATTTACCAGCAGTTTTCTAAATTGTTGAAGGGTGAGTAAATATTTGTTGTTGATTGATGTTATATTTATTGAATATGAATTATTTCAATACTGACGAAGCAAAGTCTTCTTGAAACTTGTTTTTCAGTAATGTTTTTACATATCTTGAGTTTTTATATAAAGTAACTTAGTTAGATATCCAGTAATATTGAATATTCTAAGTAAGATAGTTTTATGATGAAATTCTTAGGATTATGTTAGACATTTTTGAAAGGTATTTGTTTTCATAAGATTGCTCAGCAGAAACAAAATTTTGTCTATTCAAAATATTTAATTTATAGGATTTTGGTTAACAATTTTTATTTAATGGATTTTGTTATACCATTTGGATATCTTATAATGAATGTTTATTTTATATGTCATTTAATGTAAGTGGTACTTATATGACATTATTTTAATTTATTTTCAGAAGTTATAATCATTAAATATAATTTTTTGAAATTAAATATGTAGAAGGCTAATATTAAAATATTTAAATAATTTTATATACCTTCTATCAAGAATTAACCTCTATTTATGATAATGTCAGTTTTCCTATAGTTATTTAGTCTTAGGTAAAGGAATTGCGAAAAAATAATTAGTTATACTGTGAAATTCATTCGGTTAAGCCAATTGTTAATATTTATATGAAAGCATCGTTCGTTTACGATACATAAAAACAAATATAAAAAGCACTCACCATAAAAGTTTAAATAGTGTTCCTGGAATGGCTGCTCGTTAATGTAACACTTAACACGATAAAATAAAACATTTAATTGCATGAATACAAACTGTATTGTGTAATAGATAATGTCTATTAGGGCATTGGTTATCTTACGGAATTTTTGATCAATTATGGCGTAATCAAGACAAAATAAATTCCACTTCGACCGGAGAAAAAATTGATCACGTGAAATCCACCACGTGCATATCGTAAGAATTTCGATATTGATTCAGGAAACCTTCGCCAGATCCCAATAAAAATCAAATGATTTTTATTTGCGTATGTTCCAATTATTGGGTCAGTTTTGTCGAGTTCAATCGAGTCAAAATCAAAATCGTACACGCTTATTGAACACCATTCATCAAAGATCGAAAGAGTGTCGTGCTCATTAAGATGCAGTTATCAAATCAGTTCCTGTTTATCTTTATTAGCTGTACACTCTCAGAAGCTTCATGGTTACAGAGTGTTTCCGAAATTTCACAATGAACCTTGGGGAAATGTTCAGCTGCGTAAAAAATTTAGAGGATTTTCTGTTTTGTTGTTTTCTGAAATAATGAAAAAGAAAAACAAAAAGTTTTGACATTTGCGAAATGGGTCGATTTACGCTAGAACAAAACTGGGAAATTTTTAAAACTCATTTAGAAACTGTTAGAAATTAACGTGGAAAATTCAGTACAAATAAAATGCTCTCACGGAAATTTGTGGATCAATTTGTTTGTGAAAAGGGGATCATTATTTGAAGAAACAACCCGTTCGCATTTTCGTCCAGTGAACACACCTTAAAACATTGCTGTTGTAGCCCATATACATCATACCCTACACATCAACTATCACATAGATCAACTCGTCATCGTGCTCAAAAATTGAACATTTCTCGCATTTCTCTAAGGAGAATTTTGCATAAAGGCTTATAAAGTTCAACTAGTGCAAGAAGTGAAGCTTCGTAGCCATCCAATGCGTTTATAATTCGCTCAATGGGCTAATGATAGAGTTGTCGAAGATGAGCATTTTCCCAGAAAAAGCATATTTAGCGATGAAGCTTATTTTCACCTCGGGGGACTATTTTTCCGTTAAGAATAAGTATTACGCTAACCACCCAGAAATTATTATTATCAAACGACAAGAGCTGAGGCTATGCCTTTGGAGCCTAAAACCAAACAAAATAGATACAGTAAGTAATAAAGCAAAAAAAAAATGAATTACACGAAAAAAATATATAAATTCAAGCATTCAATGAGGCAACAAGTGGGTGAAATCCATGCGAATCAAATCTGTTCTTGAAGGCGTCCACACTGGCGGCACAAACCAAATCCACAGGCAATCCCGTTCCAGGTTGAAAAAATCCTATTGGACAGGAAGTTTTGTCGCTGGGTAGTCCTGAAGTTCTCTTTTTTCAACTTGTACATGTGTTCTCGTAAGTTATTAGTATTGAGGGGGAAAATACAGTCTCTCTTCATACACAGGACAGTTGGGATCATAAGGAATGCGAGTAACCCAACGTTGTACCACTTACAACTGTTCCATGACAGGCACCAGGCAAGACCAGCAAATTCGAGGATTGGTCTTAGATAAGTCTAGAGCTAGAACAGACAGTGGGAGAACAACCACGAAAACAGTTTGAGACCATGAAAACGAGGCTTCTGACGCTGGATGTTACCTTCTTCACATGAGGAGACCAGTTCAAGTCAGGTGTGATGGTTAATCCTAGGTCCTTATGTGACTCTGTTGGGGCTAGCTGATGTCCATCGAGAAAGTACTGAAGCCTCGGGTTCCGCTTGCGAATATGAAGAACCACGCACTTCTCAAGGTTCAGTGGACCAGTTGGGGAGAACATTCAGGTCCGCCTGGAGCAGTTCATGATCAGAGATGGGTTTGTTAAAAAGCTTCTTGTAAGCCAGGTGACCTTAAACTTCGGGGTAAATCGGCAGTGTAGACCAAGAATAGGAGAGCATCCAGAACTGCCCCATGAGGCACACCGCTGGTCACAGGTCTAGGCGAAGAAAAACTCTAACAGAGAAACTCATTCCCTGAAGAAAAGCCTCAATCCACCACAACAAATGTCCTCTAATTCCAAAATGCTCAAGCTTGCAAAGGAGGCGTCCATGAGGAACAAGGTCGAAAACCTTTGAAAAGCAGAGGTAGATGATATCAGTGGGAATACCACTATTGAAAGCTTTGGTCCAATGATCTACACTCTGCAGCAAGTTGGTGATGATAGAACGACCAGGTAAAACTCCGTGCTGAGTGTCAGGAAGAATGTTCCTCTCCAGTAAAAACTTTGTCATATCATTCGCTATCAAACGTTCACATACGTCGAGGCAACGGAAGTCAAGCTTATAGGACGGTAGTTATCAGGGCACAGGAAACAAGGAGATCATCTCAGATATTTCGATTCTTTTTACACTTTGACTTTGGATTTTAAGATCTGAAACTTCCAAACTGACAATTAGATGTCAAGCTTTAGGAATTGGTGCGAATTTTCTTCTTCTTCAATATGGCCTTGACATTCAATAGTTTTGAAGGTAAGTAGTGAGAAAAGTGGACTAGGAATAACACAAGAGGTTGATAACTTCTTCAAAATTTACCAATTGTATTTCACGTCATTTGAATCGTTGCTGAAGCATTGGCGTAAATCTTATCTTCGACGTTGCCTCAAAGAAATAATCTAATGTTGTTAAATAGCACGATGTCAGGGAACAACGGATATCTTAATTTCGAGAAATTACCCGTCTGGCAAATTTTTCACGCAATGAAGTCATTGTTTCACGAGAAGTGTAATATGTTGTGTCATCCTGCTGCAAATAAACGTTGTTCACATCCAAGGCATCTATTTTGGGTAAAAAACAGTTCACATCGTTCACTTATTGAAAGAATTCCTGGTATGCTGCCTTTTGGAACTCTTCTTTCGTGAATGATTGAATGTTTATCAAATTGTATCCAAATTCTAGGATAAGCATACTTCAAGGGGAATATAGAGATATAATAACAGACTAGAAACCGTTTATTTACAGTGAAGAGATCCACATATTTTAGTAGGAAAGAATTAAGCGGGAAGAACCACCTAAGGCATTTAATGCCTACTTGTCGCTGATGATGTCAGGAAAATGTCTTTCATAGACTTGCGCGCATGTGTAAACATAACTCCGAGTGAGGAGCTTCTGTTCTCTCTAGAGTTGTTGTGGTTCTTCGTCCACTAAATGCCGGCTTAAGAGCGTCCAGTTTTCCTTTGTTAGAAAAAGAACGCCATTGTCCATTGTTCATTAAAAGTCAAGGATAGATAGAAAGGGAAGTCGACTAAACTGTCCTGAAATGTAAAGTTATTCTATTGTATTGAATTAACTGAGGTCAACGTGAGTGTTATTTGTATAATGTATTCTTTATTCATGGGTGGATTTAACTGTATTGATGCTACAGCAAGGGACGACCTGTTTACTTCAATCTGAATTGACCATTTAACATATCTCATACATGTAAGCGTCTTCATCTTCATTTCATTTATTTGAATCTAGAGGTGGTTAACAATGGTACTTTGATGAGAATTCAGAATGTTTAGAGTGAATGAAATGTGCATCCAAAATTAGATACTGATACAACAACCCTGTGTCTTCAGAATGCCGCAACAAGGCATTCCTGAACAACTATATTATTAGATATAAATATTATAATGAATAGATAGTTAAATAACAGACACCACAACCTCTGTGTCTTCAGAATGCCGCAACAAGACATTCCTGAACAACGATAGTATGCGTCCAGATTGTAATAATCTAATTAGATAGAAGGTGTGTGAATGGGGTAGAGTTTTATCTGCAGTTCTGAAAACACTATCTTGCTCGTAGAAGAGTAGATTGATGGATTTTTTCAGCGTTGTTTATTTTCACTTAGGTTCACTCAGTCCACTTCACAAATTCATTAAACTTAATATTAAGGATAATACATTTACTTTCAGGCTTTTTAGTTGCGATTTCGTATTATCACGAAAGGATGAACGAAAATATTTCTTGAGAGGGAATTTGTGAAGTTACAAATCCTAGCAGGTTGTCCACATTGCTCTACCAAGCTACTATACTCTACCTCCAGAAACAAGCTTGTAGGGGAGCACAATTACCCTGTCTTGGTCGGATCAAAACAAAATTTCATTTGAGGTAAGTAAAACCTGGACATTAGTAAAAAACAAGTACTCTATCTACATTTTGTAAACAAATACTTGGCCAAGTTCAGTTGAATTGACACATTTGACTACTTCGATTACAAAAAATGCTTATCTTGAATTCTTCCGGTTCTCTAGCTTCTGTAATTCGAATCTTGAATTCTTCCGGTTCTCTAGCTTCTGTAATTCGAAGCATTCTTATTGGTCGGAATGGATTACCAGACTAATTGTGTGACAAAGCCTGATATCCAGGTTGGAATAGCGAAGGTAGTGGGTTCAAATATGTGCAAGGAATCATAATTAGGAACTTTTCGTACAGCAGCAGTTCACAAAGATGGTAAAAACATATAATTACCACCAATACGGTCACCTTTTTTAAAAAACACTAAGTAAAACGATAGCTCCGTTTAACGTTGAAATCAAAAGAATTAAATTTGAATATCAAAACAAATTGAAATATGTTTATCTTCTACAATTTTAATTTCCAAAAGAATTTTTTATTCAAGAAACTTTTAGAATTAACTTAATGTCTAAAACAAGCACCGCTCACATTTAATAGACGTTTATAAACAAAACTCAATATACAATGTCAAATGAAATAAATAACCCAAATCAAAAGAATTATCCAGCAATGTCGGTCGGAAACAAGAAGCCAGAAACAGACTTTCGCACTGACAGGTTTGAGGTCACTCGACTCAGTAGCGGTACGTATTCCAGTGACGTAGTTAATACAACAATGAACAGACTGTTACACTACCTATAAGAGAAATTAAATGGTGATTGACTATAAATTTATTAGATAAAATGAAACATTAACAAGCAATATCTCTTCTTTCATCGTTTGGGTCAATACCATAGTAAAGGATGTTCTTTTTCTGGTAAGCCCAAGGCATCCTCTCGGTATTAAAATAAATACCAATGTTTCCATAATTCGTTATCCCAACCACACCTAAAAATTTATATATTTTATACATAAATTTGCCATGATAAGATGCGACAAGTTCACCTGCATGTTCCTCAAATTTACCATAGAGCATATTTAGCCAGTGAACACAGGAATTCAGAGCATTTTTGTGCTCCATCTCTTTCATTATTCGAAAGGCCAACATCATTCTCATCATGTATTTACCATAACCTACAATCGGGAGTAAAGGAAAACATCAATTTTCAATTTCATCTCTTTTAATATAGATAAGGACATCACAAATCGCTTAACTCCAGCAGTCACATAAAAATTGTAACAATTGTTTATTATTTCATTGTTTCATCTGGAAACACCTTGATTTTGAAGTGTCATTATTAGGCTTTCTTTTCGGTATTTTTCATTCCGCTGAGGTGTAAACAAAATACTTTCTGTGTGCTTCGAAAATGTCAACTTTTGTACCAAAAAATATATTTTCAGAAAATTGTCTTAAAGGGGCTTCCTCTGTAGTTTTTGATTGTAAACTTAAATCTAACTCATTAAATGGACTACATGTTAATAAATTAACTAAAACGTTACCTGTCAATGAAACTGCTCCAATTGCGTCGTCCGCATAAATTCCACCTCCTATAGAACAGGCTTCGTTGAATTTCCCCCCGTCTTTGCCATTCCAGCCCCCTGAGGAAGCACCCACGGCTATGTGTCCCTTGTGATCGATAGCAATGGCTCCCACAGATTCAGTCCTAGGCCATATGTCGTCATTCTGTGTTGGAGAACTCTAATTTAACATTTCGAAATGTACTCGATTTTGACGATATTTCTAAGAGTTGATATTGTCAAGCGCCTGTGAATATGTTGTGTTAAACTCAGAATAATAAAAAGAAATCCTCTAGGGGTTGATTGATTGTCAAACATCCAACGCTTTTTCTCAACTCTCGCCTTTTAAAACACTTATTGTGCTCCATACAGATTTGTTTACATATATTTACACAAATATCAAAACGTCTTAATTCTCAAATATAAATCGGTAGTTCGATTAGGGAATTTCAAGCATTTCATCGTCAGAAACCTCATTTTTTATGTCGCGTCTTCCATATCTACGTTCCGTTTTGCGTCTTCTACGTTTATTTTACTCCGTCTCACGTCTATCGACTCCGTTTTGCGTAGCTTACGTCTATCTGCCCAGTTTTGCGTCTCTCTACTGACTGAATTGTTTCTCAGCCTCGGCAAAAATCCGCAATGTTCACCCCCCCTGTTACTTAGGAAGAGTAGACATGCGCACCGCGCCTGTCTGAAGAGTTTCAGGTGCGCATGCTCAGAACGAAACGCGGTCTCTCAAATTAAGAGGGAGCTTCCATCCCTCACAACACCGCATTTCCTTCGAGAGCTTCATTGGTGACCCCGAACTGATTGGGGGGTTAGTTTCAAGAGCAAACCAACCTATTCATTTGAAGGCCCTAATTGCCCCCTATCTATCGTTACTTTCGTTCCACAGATCTCCGCTGGAGATGGCACCGCGACCAGATCAGCGACGGACTGTCTCCTTGCCGGATCCCAACGCCCTATTCCGTGACATTATCGACGCTCATTGGAGGGGGAGTGTGTAGCGACCACTTTCTTCGCTCCTCGTTCAGAAACCTGCCTTGTTCTGTTGCAGCTTGACCGGCGTATCATATAGAGGAAACGACTTGTCTAAATATTCCTGACTGACCGTCCCCACCGAGTTCAAATAGGGCAAGGCACATAGCGTTCAACGACCGTTCCAAAGCGGAACACATGATCACTGGCGTTAGTCAGACATGCGCACCACGCCTGTCTGAAGAGTTTCAGGTGTGCATGCTCAGAACGAATCGCTGTCTCCCAAATTAAGAGGTGGAAGCTTCCTCACAACACCACATTTCCATCGAGAACTTCAAAACTAAACGATACGTGAACCTGTATACACCTTCCAGATTTATTAGCACTTTTCTCATATTTAAACCTTCCTTATTTTTGAAGAAGAATAGAAATTTGATTTCTCGATCCAAGAACTCCAATTCCTATATATGCATATTATTCAATTAAGTATTTTAGTCGTAGTTGCCGAATACTTCTTTCATAGATACTCACAAAGATTTGAAATATTAAACATAATAATTCTGTGAAACAAACACAAAATTCAATTTAAAAACATAATTTTTTAATCCAAAAAAAACTTAATCAAAATGACTTAGAATGTTTCAGAGTTATGAATTTATTAGAAAGGTTGAACCTTGACATTTAGGAATGAAAAACAATATCATTCATTGTCTATTGTTTGGGGCTCAATCTAATGAATGGCAACTTTGATTTCGTGTTTCAAGGCATCAGTCGTTTATGGATGGTTAGCGTAACACTTATCCTTAACGGATTCCCACAACAAAAAGTCCTTCGATATGAAAATGAGCTTCATCGCTAAAGATGCTTTTTCTGGGAAAATGCTCATCGTAAGCCAAGCGACCATTAGCCTATTGAGTGGACTGGAAACGCATCGGATCGTCACGAAGCTTCACTTCTTGCACTAGTTGAACTTTGTACGCTTTCATCCTCATAGAAGTGCGAGAAATGTTCAGTTTTTGAGCACGATGTCAAGTGGATGTTGATGAACATTCAGCTACATGATGGACTACAGCAGCAATGTTTTCAAGTGTGCTCACTGGACGATAACGTGAATGTATGGTTTTGTTGAACAAAAATTTAATCTTCGCGAATTGATCCACAAATTGCCGTGAGGGCATTTCATTTCTGTTGAATTTTCCATGTCAGTTCCTAACGATTTGAATCGAATTTTTACCACTTTGGAAAAAAGTTTTTAATATTTCCCTGTTTTGTTCAAGCGTGAATTGACCCATTGCGTTAACGTGAAATGTCAAACTAGCTTTCTGTCAAAACACGAATGGCAATTGTCAGTTTCGAAATAACCACTATTTTAAAATGCAAACTCTAGATAGCTCATCATCCCATACATGTCTGTAGCGTGCCCGCTCCTTTCGCAGAATTCTACTCTGCTCTGCTGCAGCTTCCCGATATAGCATATAAGGGGCGCGACTGGTATCAGACAATACCTTACTCATCTGTACCCCCGGGGTTAAGATCCAACGAGGAACAGGGTCACTGGCGTCACAGGCAGACATGCACACCATGCCTGTCTGATGAGTTCAGGAGCACATGCTCGAAAAGAAATGCCGCCTCTCATAATTAAGAGGTAGAAGCTCCCTCATAATAACCGCATTTCCTTAAGAGCTTCATTTCCTATTAAAATTGTGTAAGTCGTATAGTACAGAATTTTTAAAATATTATGTTTATGTTTATGTTTACTAATGCTAGATGCAACCATGACTGGTATCTTGAGATAGCTTGATCATCTCAAAAATAGTTATCTTTTTATGAGGTCATGCGTTACGTTATCTTTTATGAAAAACGCCAATATTTTATTGAAAGATCTTTATTCTACCAGGGACTTTTTTATTTCACATTTACTTCACTCAAGTCAACACCGTAACGTAGATCTTCCCCTTTCAGATACGCCCACGGCATCTTTTTAGCAGTCCAGTAAACTCCTGCTTCTTCATTTCTAGTTATGCATATGGCACCTAAAAAAGAGTTACAGATAGTTTTAATTCTCGTGTTCTAAAAAGGAGAAATTGCTGAAAAATTCTTTTTTGTGGTTTTGAAATATAATAGGGAGATCGGAAGACAGTCTTTAAACATTGAACTTGACGCCAGAAAATATCAATTCAATTGGAAAAAATATTTAATAAATATATGAGAATTATAAAAAATTTTGGAATATATCCTGAAACAAAAACAATTATTATGGATTGAATTTGAAATAAGAAAATATTCAGAAATAATGGAGAATTTCTGTTATATATAGAAACTGTTGAAGTAAATTTAAATTATATTTCATATTCTGACCGTTTTCAAGTGAATACTGAGGATCCTTGTCGCTATGCGTTTTATATGTCCCTAGGTTAAAATGGGAAAAGAGGTATATCCGCATGTGGGAATGAGGGAGTATCTATTCTCATGTTCTGCATTCGGTGCCATACATATGAGACTTCTATATTTGGGGTGGCTGTAGACGTGTTGATTTTGTTGTATCAGGACTGCTTCTTTGAACTTCCGCATTTTCCGGTGTATAATCGTCGCTTGTTTCCACTGAATGTTATGCTACTTGACCCAGGTATGTTAAGTTATTCTTGATTTGATTGTTTCACCTTTGATGGTGTGGTCAATCCATTACAATTGTCTCCATTTTAAGACTAATATCTGGAATTAATTCTCCAGAACCTCTACAGATCTTAATCTAAACGAATCTCATGAAAAAATTTAGGATTAAATTTTAAAACATGTCCTAAATACAGTGTGTCACTTTATAGACATATGTATTATCATCACATGTGGTGGAAATTAACTAATAAAGAATCAAAAGAAATAATGACCAAATTATTTAGACATCACCTCGTACATATATGTTTCGATTGGATGTAAAAGAATCACAAATTCCATCACCAAAAAATGTTCAACATATAATTCGAAGAGGCCTTTTTTATTTTCCTTTTAAATAATATATAGAACATAGTTTGAAAGTTTAATTCTAAATGTTTTTATGAGATTTATTTAGATTAAAATCTGTAGAGGTTCTGGAGAATTAATTCCAGCTATTATTCTGTAATATGCAAATACTTCTTCATAGTAATTTTCAATTTATATCCATTTTAAGATATTTTTCAACATTTTTGACTCTTTTGAAGGAGGTTTTTTGTATTCTATTGGGGTTGAAATAAGTTCATGCAGTTTCGGTAACAGATATCGCTACTAGTTTTTTATTCCATTGTTTCATCTGACCACACCTTCATTTTGAAGTGTCATCATTAGGCTTTCGTTTCAGTATATGTCACTTCGGTAAATTGTAAACGTTTGCCGATTTTAAAGTGGCAATTTTGATTTGGAAGACGTAGAACGCCATCAAAGTTTAAAAACAAAGAATAAGATGCAAGACTCGATGAAGATCCATCACAAACGCAATAAAAACTCGCAAAAACACTTGGAGTCCCTGAACCAGCCATTTTCCATAATTTAAAAGCAATCGGAATGATCCAAAAGGTACTAAATTGGGTGCTGTTCGAACTGAAATCAAAAGACGTCGGACGCCTTATTTTCACGTGTGAACAACTGCTCCGACGGCAAAAAAGAAAGGGATTTTGCATCGAATTGTGACTTGCGATGTTCCTCTTGCGTTTGTGATAGGTCTTCATCAATCATTTTTTTATTCACCTCCAACTGTATTGAATCTTTCCTTCATTTCAATGAGGCAGTCTTTGATTGCTTCAGTGCCATTTTTTCCACACTCGATCTCTTTGAGGATGCGTGCAGACAAACAGAACTTCGATATGGATTCACCGTGACCTAAAATACATAGGATATTATCTTGGTTATAAAAATAAAATGTAACGGCAGCAATTTCGTAGCATCAATTCTTTATCTTGGTAATTATTCAATTTGAATACAAAACTATTGATAATAGTTGTTAAATGGACCAGTGGTTTTATCTGTTTATTGATCAGTTATACTTATTGATGACGAAACATGTAAATATCCAAATATTTTTTGTGGTGTATCGAGAATCATTGGTTAATATTAATAAATTTTGATTGTTATAATTTTGAAAAAACATTTCAGTTATTCTGAAATGATTCAGTTATTCTGAAATGGGAGCGCACTATTGAACCAAACAGTTAATCTGGTATGGACACCTGAAGAGAATGAATGACCAGGGACTGCCAAGAAAGGTCATGGAATAGATATCTAGAACAAAGAAGGAGATGTACACCGAGGAAATCTTGGTTGGAAAGCCATGAGACGCCTTCAAAAACTCAGGAACGAAGAGATACGCAGACAAATGGGAGCGCACTATTGAACCAAACAGTTAATCTGGTATGGACACCTGAAGAGAATGAATGACCAGGGACTGCCAAGAAAGGTCATGGAATAGATGTCTACAGAACGAAGAAGGAGATGTACACCGAGGAAATCTTGGTTGGAAAGCCATGAGACGCCTTCAGAAACTCAGGAACGAAGAGATACGCAGACAAATGGGAGCGCACTATTGAACCAAACAGTTAATCTGGTATGGACACCTGAAGAGAATGAATGACCAGGGACTGCCAAGAAAGGTCATGGAATAGATGTCTACAGAACGAAGAAGGAGATGTACACCGAAGAATCTTGGTTGGAAGGTGTAATGAAGGCCATGAGACAGGGTCAATGGGACGATAGGAAGAGATGGAGAGAAGACATCGCTGCGATAAAACGAGAAACGGTATGGACGGTTTCTACCAGAGGTAGGCGTTGTCCGCTTAATTTTCTATTGGTGAAATAAATATGGATCACTTCAATTCGAATTCATAATGAGTGATTAGAGTACCTGTCACGACCACTCCACCCAGTTCATCGTCGCAGTAAGCCCCTTTGCCGATCTGAGGACTGTCTCCAACTCTCCCTGGCATCTTACCAATCAGCCCTCCTGTAGATTGACCTACGGCCACGTGTCCCACCCTGTCCATGGCTACACACCCCACACTACCCATCGGAATCGACCTCTCCTGAAAAATAAAATTAAGAAGAAAGCTTGAAAGCTGCGGCCGCAGTTTCTGATCTATGCACGTAAGCCATAACATAAAACTGTTGCTGAATCGAGCGATTCAAAGATGTCTTACTGTTCTTTTGAAATTATTGCAAGTAGCTAATATCTATCTATTTTCCTTCACATGATAGTTTGGAAAAAAATCCAAAACTTTATTCAACATGTTTCGGATTGTCTGATTGGGTCAAACATGCCCCGTTTTGTTCTGTTGTGGTGTGCCCGCTCCTTTCGCAGAATTCTACGCTACTGCTCTAGCATATAGAGGACGCTACCGAGCTGGTTTGCTTCAAGAGCGAACCAACCCATTCATTTGGAGGCCCTACTTGTCCCCATCCATAATTCCGAGACAGCCTTTCCTTTCGTTCCGCAGATTCCCACTGGAGATGGCAGCGCGACCAGCCCGCGCCCTAATCCGTAGCCTTTATCGACGCTCACTGGAGGGGGAGTTTGTAGCGAACAACTTCTTCGCTCCTCGTCCAGAAGCTTGCCTTGCTCTGTCGCAGCTTGACAGGCGTATCGATAGAGGACCCGACCAGTCTAATGATTCATGACTAACCGGCCCCGCCGAGTTCAAATAAGCCAAAGCATACAGCGTTTGACGACCACCGGTCCAAGCAAAACACATGGTCACTGGCGTCGCAGGCAGAGCTAACAAAACGTCGTCTTCCGAATTAAGAGGTGGAAGCTCCCCTCACAACACCGCATTTTCCTTAAAGAGCTTCATAAGAAATGGTTCGACTTCATTCCGTTTGGTCAAGGCTTCGCAGATGGAAATTCGATCCATCATGTCTTTTGGTGTTAATTGGTGTGCCATCCAAACAACGAGCTTCTTTTTGAATCCAGCTCTGCGCAAATGGTTTAAAAATGCTACGCATTGACCAGCCCATCATTGCCATCGACCTCAACAACAACACTAAAACTGAACATTCAGGATTCGAAAGTTATGCTGTGTATCTGGTGGGATCAAGGGGGCATTGTGTACAACGAACTGCTAAAACCTGGTGATTCCATTACGGGTGATAAGAACAGACTGTAATTGCTTCGTTTGCACCGTGCATTTAGAGAAAGACGGTCGAAATATAAGAACAGAAATGACAGAAACGCCTGGCTTCACGTTGCAAAAGCTCTGAAGGAAGGCGGGTGGCATGAGGGAGCTTCAACCTCTTAATAAGGAGGCGGCGTTTCGATCTGAGCATGCGCACTTGAACTCTTCAGACAGGCGTGGTGCTCATGTCTGCCTGTGACGCCAGTGATCCTGTTCCTCGTTGGAACGTCAGTCTTTGAAAGCTTGTACTCTGCCCTTCTTAACCCCGGGAGTACAGATGAGTAAGGTATTGTCTGATACCAGTCGCGCCCCTTATATGCTACATCGGGAAGCTGCAGCAGAGCAGAGTAGAATTCTGCGAAAGGAGCGGGCCACAAAATATCGAGAAACGATCAAATGAAACAACATACAGTACGGCAACCGCCGTATTTTCCGGACATTGCTCCTTCTGACCACTAGCTGTTTCAGAGGATGCAACACGATTTGGCAAGTCACCGCTTCACTTCTTTCGAAAAAATCGAAAATTAGATTCAAAATTCGATCGCCTCAAAGGACAAAAAATTTTTCCTAGGTGGAATTCGGAAATTGCCTTACAGATAGAGAAAAGTAGTAAGCTGTGATGAAGAATATCTTGCTTAATTTCTGAATTCATGAGTTTTTTGAACGAATTCTTTATTTGAGCTAAAAAACGGTCGGGATTAAATTGTACCCACAAAAAGTTCAACAAAAATATTTTACTACACACAACAAATCGGCCCACGTGCATTGTCTCAGAAACTCGCTAAATTATAGAATATATAAATATTAACTTACCTCGTGAGCAAAGAAACATAGTTTATTTCAATTCAAACACCTTTTCAGAAATTACCATTCGTGTATTAATATAAAAAATATATCCACAATTAGAGAATTTCGAAGAATTGAAGGGAAAAATCATTAAAATATAGTGAAATTTTAACCTTCTTGTCGCTGCCTTACATTTAAGCGCTAAATTTAAACTCAATCTTAGGACTGTTGCTATAGCTTCGGTAGCACTTAACGCTGCTCTGCTCACAAAATATATTTTTAATGTTGTTAATTTACATCTCTGTGATATATCTGATCTCGATCATTTTGCGTCTAAATTGCAAATTTCAAATCGATAGGTTTTGAAGTTTGCAAAACATTGAGAAAAATATCTTCAACTTCAAATCGTAAAATCCTTATAATATTGCATACGAACATTATTCTACTCCCAAATGCCCCATTTCAGATTTATCGAATCTGTGCTTTCGAAAATGTTGGGAAAAATTTAGAATATTTTCAAACGTGAATAACTGCGAAACTATTCGACCGATTTTGCCCATTAACGAACTCAGCCGAGATATTCAGACCACAAATCTACCCTGAAAGTTTCAAGGCTCCAGCTCCTTCCGTTCGCAAGGTAGCGTGTTTAAGGACGGTCCGGACAGAATTAGTTTTGACCTCGGGCTCTTCATCAGTGAGTCATTTTGGATCATTTTCGGCTCAAAATTCGAAAATTACAGACATATGCTGTTCCCTGGAACAAGCGCGTCATAGTCCGGACGTCGTTCGACGCGTGGTGACCATTTGAAGTTATCAACAACTGTTGTCATTTAGCTGATCAGTTACGCTTCTAATGGTTCTTCTGTCTTTTGACATGTGCCAGTCTATTCGCAGATTCAATACCCGTACTGACCAACTTTGTAACCAAAGCATAATTAAAGACAGAAAACACCAAAGTTTGTACGAGTTTGATCGTTGTGCCTTGGTGATATTCATCTTATCTTTCCATTCCTTCAACAATTGCGTCATGGCCGTTCTTCCCAGTTGGATCGTTCACCTTATTTCTGGTTCAGTATCACCAAAATCCTGAATCCTTGCACCAAGATAAATGAATGAATTCACAACTTCGCAAACCTTCATGGCTTGCTAGGTTGATGTACGAGAGTGGTTCAAATATGATCGAGACAAATACTCTAACACGTTTATTTATTAGAAAAATTTACAAAAAATCACATTTTTTCTAGGTAATTCCCCTCACTATTTACACATTTTGTCCACCTTTCCGGAAGTTTTTTGATGCCGGTATCGAAAAATTCCTTGGGCAACTCGGACAGCCATGTGCGCACGAACCCCTCTACCTCGTCGTCGGTGTTGAACTTTTCACCTCCGAGGACCTCTTTCAATGGTCCCAACATTTGGTAGTCGCAGGGCGATAAATCCGGATTGTAAGGGGGGGTGTTCCAGTACCTTCCACCCCAATTCCGATATTGTATCGAGCGTGAGCCGCGCGGTATGAGGGCGCGCGTTATCCTAGAGGAGAATCGCACTTCTGGAACTGGAATGCTCCTCCGTTTCGAGCGATAAGCGGGTTTCACGTGTGTTTTCAGAAGGTCAGAGTAGTATGCAGCATTGATGGTACGTTGAGTGCGCAGGAAATCAACGTACAGCACGCCCTGCCGGTCCCAGAACACAGTACACATTACCTTACCCGCTGACCAGGACTGGCGCTCCTTCCTCCTTCTTCCTCCACTCTTTACTTGACACCTTGGTTTCGGAACTGTAATAGTGTACCCATGTTTCGTCTGTAGTGAAGATTCGCGTTAAAAAACCGCCCTCCTCCTCCTCGTATCGCGTCAGTAAGCGGCGACAAACTTCCAACCGCGTTAATTTTTGCTCAAAGTTCAACAGTTTAGGAACCCATCGCGCCGCTATTTTGCGATATTGAAGGTGTTCGTGGATGATAGACTCTACACTACCAAGACTGATGCCGACTTCAGCCGAAATGTCTCGAACATTCATCCTGCGGTCCTCCAAAATGAGTTGTTCTACGCGGCGAATGTTGCCTGTTGTGACGCTGCTTCGCGGTCGATGATCATGCGGCTCATTTTCGACGGTTTTGCGGCCATCCTTGAATACTTTGACCCATTTAAACACGGCAGCCCTACTCAGGCACTCACTACCGAACTGCTTTTGCAAACGCAATATCCGTGTTTTTAACGTCATCTCCCACTAAAAAAATGATAATACTTTGCGCAAAGGCAGTCGGCACTTGACGTTCACTCATGGTCGTAGCACACGCGTGAAACTCGTGCTCCGACGAAAACAAATTCCACACTGTTCGTAAGAGACCCAGCTATCACATACTCAAGCCACGACCTTCGAAACATACATGCGCGCCATCTACAGAATTTGTCTCGATCATATTTGAACCACCCTCGTAATAAGAGCAGTATCGTCGGCGAATCTTAAGTTGGTAAATTTGGTACCATCGATCGAGAGATATCCACTCCATCCCCTCAAAACCATTCGCATCACGTACTAACTGTAGGTATTATAAAACAAGGGTGACATCACACAACCCTGTCTTGCGCCATTATTTATTTGGAATTCTTTCGAGAATACTTTGTCTGTACGGATAACTTCTGTTCATTAATAGGGTCGCAATTAGGCTGATAAAATGAGCAGGAATTCCCCTTTCTTTCAGTACATTGCATTATTCCGTCCAGGTAGGTAGGTCTTGTAGATAGACAGGTGGGTGTGTGTAGGTTGGTAGGTAGGTCTTGTGGACAGGCAGAAAGGTAGATCTTGAGGGTAGGTGTTGGTGATAGGCAGGTAGGTAGGTCTTGTGACCTTCCTTTTATCTTCTTCTTGGCCATCACAACTTCTTCTCTTAGAATATTGGGTTCTTCATGATCTATGTTAATAATAGAGCGAACATTGTCAGAATCAGCGTAGAATCCCTCGCAGTAGCTTCTCCATACGTTAATTATTTTCTCCACCTCCGTAATGAGTATTTCGCTTTTATTCTTTAACTGTCCACGTTTTTGGCTCAAACTTTTTCGTTAACTTTCTCATCATACGATACGAATCTTTAAAATTGTTGCTATCAGCGTGTTCTTCTATTTCGAACCAGAGATCATTGACATACTTGGTTTTCACTCTTCTACACTGAGCTTGTATTTGTGAACGTAGTCAACGATAATTTGTACCTGTATTGCTCTGTCTTTTAAGCTTTCTTCTTTCCTCTATCAATACCAGAGTTCCATCAGACATCCAAACTTGTTTTTTAGGTGGAATATTGACAAAGTTTCGTCTTATAGTACCTTTGAGTTTATTCCATAGTGCATTCACATCAAGATTGCCAAAAGAAGGCTCCCTTCTTAGTTATTCTAAAAGGACGTTAGGAATATCAGTTACATGATCCACCGAAAGTACGTTTTTGTTGGAGCTTTTTGTACTAGTTCTGAATATAATACCTAATTCTGCAACTAGTAATTGATGGCTGTAGTTGCAAGCAGCCGATGCTAGAGCTTTGACCGACCGAATAGATGAGCGTTACCTTGATTCAACACATAGTCAATTTGGTTTCCATATAAATTATAATAAATATAATAACAAGCACGTAGAAGGTGCTTCATTTAATGAAAGAAATCTACGGTTAAAACTGATGTAGAGTTTAAAGAATCACCCCGTTTATAATATATTTATAGCCTCAAATGGTTTACCTGGTTTTCTCCACTGACGTTCATCATCTCCTGATTGAGGTCGTCCTTAGGATTCTCCTTGTAGGCCTTCAGAGCTGCTTCAGCGGCCTCCGTTACCAAACTGCCGGGCTCTTCCAACCGAACACCATTCTGAAGGGTGAACTTCGTAGCTCCGGTGCCGGCCAACAACACGTGTGGCGTTTTTTCCATCACCATTTTAGCCAAACTGAAATGATTTCATATCAGATCCCGCTTTGGATTGGACGAAAAATAGGAGATCATTCTGTATCTCTTATCATGATGCGCGGACAGCTCAGAGGTAGAGCATCGGGCTCGTGACAGGAAGGTCCGGGTTCGAATCCTGTTCAGGTGGAAAAGAAATTTTCTAGTTGGACGGGTGTCTGCCACCATTTCACTGTCGGGTCAAAAATAAACAGTGCTGTGACCTAAAGTGGCGCAAGATCGCAGTCACAAAGCCTACCCAGAACACAACTGAACTCACACAAGCTGAAAAAGCTTCTGAGGGATCTTCACAGAAGATTGTAGAAGATGTGTTTTTGCTTCAATGATTAATTCGAGTAGATTGGTTCACCAAAATGCATTGCCCTTGTATATAACTAAAGCAGCCCTACCCTCATAAGCTATATCTATATTGTATACTTTCTCTTGGTGGTTGGTTGGTTTGTGGTATTTATCAATAGTTGTTCTTCATGTGTGCTATTCATGGTATTCGCAGTGCCTGATATGAGAGCGTGCCCCCTCAGTACGTGGCGTGCCAGCTCCTCTCGCAGAATTCTGCTCTGCATTGCTACAGCTTCCGATATAGCATATGAGGGCGCGCGACAAGTAGCAAACAATACCTCAAAGATCCCTCACCGGGGTTAAGTAGGGTAGAGTACCAGCGTTCGATGACTAACGTCCCCATGAGGAACGGGGCATTCTGGCGCCACAGCTGCGCACCATGCCTGTCTGAAGAGTTTCAGGTGCGCAGACTCAGAACAAAACGCCGTCTCCCTAAATAAGAGGTGGAAGCTCCCTCGAAATACTGCATTCCCAAAGAGCTTCATATGTAACTGATTTGAATGTTCTCTCCTCCGGTTACCTATTTTTTTCTTTTATTATAACGTTCACTGTTGGGTCAAAAGTTAACAGTGCTGTGACCTAAAGTGGCGCAAGATCGCAGTAACAAAGCCTACCCAGAACACAACTGAACTCCTAACTTGCACAAGCTGAGGAATCTTCACAGAAGATCTAGGAGTATCAGGATAATAATATAATATTAACACGCCCAGGTGATGGGGTACTGTATCTATTTTATAAAGTTCTAGTCAGTTTGTGTTACATGGTTGCCACATGCATGTATCCGCTTACTTTGAGAAATTGTATTCCTTGTGACTCAGTGGCATTCTTTAGGGTGAATCACGTTCTAGTAGAGGACGACATATCGTATAGAGACAGTAAATGGCTCCGGATATTTGGACCTCCCGTCGCTGTTTCTTTGCTCACGTAATGTGTAATTTGGGTTGTCTATATAACTTAACCTCCTATTCTCCCGCCACTAGATGATCACGATAAAAAGGTAAGCGTTCTTAGAGTACTACGTAAAAGACCGGATAGTTCAATATGGTAGGTGCAAATGGAAACTCATAATACCAAGAGAGGTTGAAAATATTAAAATTAAATCAACGAAATACCTTATAGGATGCGCCACATTTTTCACTGCTGTTACTCCTCCAGCATCTAAAGATTGACCACTCATGATGCATGCGTCGACTTCAACTTCCCCATCATAATTCAGTACTGAACCCTTACCTGTGAAACAAGTCACTATAAATGAAGTTTTCTCAAAAATTAGCGTTTAATCAGCAAGATGTGATAGGCTAGACGATGACAGTTATTTTTCTTCCTTCACTTAATCCTAGTTCAATCTGGGGTGGGTGCACAAGAACGCATCTTTTACGCAGAGTATGGTGCTGTCTAATGTATAGCGAAACATTCACATAAAAAACGTGGTGAAAAGATCCAGATCCTCTAAGGATCATACAAGTCACAGAGTCCCTCATAGATTATATAAATTCCACCATTATGTCATTGTATTTACCCGCGTTATTTCTGTGTCAAAATACTCTGTGGCTCTGTAACTTGACAAGTATGTGATTAGTGACAATAATAAAGGAGAACAATGTCCTTATAGCGTCCCCATGGTATTTTAATTCATTCAAGAGGAAGGTTCTTGGAAATAAACCTCCTGAGCAACTTAGTAAAATACCCGAGATAATGGTACCCCTTGGTAACTCTTAGTAAGTAAACTTCTTCTAAATGCTTCTGATTGATTGCATGCTTTACATTTTTGAATACCACCTTTGTGTTAATTTGAAATTGATGACTGCACGCTCATCATTGTACTTGCTCTTCTTGTATTTTTGCTTCACTGTTATTTAATCTGACCGGAACGTTTTAACTAAATTGCATTGCCTTTGTACATAACTAAAGCGACCCTCACAAGTTTTCTGTTTGTATTGTATACTTTCTCTCGGTGCCTGCTTGCTTTTTGCTGTATTTGTAAATAGTGGTTCTTTATATGCGTAATATTTGCTAATAGGGATTCGTATTATCTGTTCTTACTACTTGGGGGGGTGATATGTAACTGATTTGTATGTACTCTTGGATGATCCCACAGTTACCTATTTCTTTGTTTGTTCTTATTGTAATGTTCATTAACACGCCTAGGTGATGGGGTACTGTATCTATTTTATAATATCCTAGTCAGTTCATGTTACATATTGGTCATAGGCATGTGCCCGCTTACCTTCAAAGATTGTATTCCTTGTGAACCAGTGGCGTTCTTTAGGGTAAACCGCAGAGTAGTCCTGGTAGAGGACGACATATCGTATAGAGACAGTAAATAGCTCCAGTTATCCAACGTTATTGTGAGAATGTGTGAGTGATTGCTAGATAATTGTTCCGGGTACTGTGATATCTCCAGGGATTAGTTTGCGTAACCCTTCAGGCAGTGTTCGGTCCGTTCTTGCAGTAATAGCTAAGCCTTCCTGGGCCTTTGTCACCCCGAGGTGGCTAGATACAGTCCATTTTTATCGTAACTTTTCCGGTCGACTTGCATTATGTTAGATCCCCTCTTCAAGGAGATCTCCTGGGCATACCACAGTTACCTTCACCTTAATGTCCGTTAAACTTACCCCTTGTAAGGTTCAGCACTGGTTACCGGAAGTGCAGTTGAAGGTGCATGCTGGCTGTATCCCCTTTTCCTGCATAACTTTAACCCTTTCCACTGCATAAGAATGATATCTGATTTGAGCGAATACCGACCTAACAATATGTAGTAATAAGTCATTTAGACCCGGGGCGCTATTGGTTTCACTGGGGCGCTTTGCGAACCACTGCGTAGAGTAGATTTAACCACAGGCTGAAAAATGTGTTTCCATTTATTGAGGGTTGTTGCTTTTGAACATTATTGATATAAATATATTATTCTGGTACTACTGTATTTCGAATATTTGAACCTCCCGTCAGTGTTTCCTTGCTCTCGTTAGGTGTAAGTTGGGTTGCCTACACATCGTAACGTCCTATTCGCCCGCCACTAGACGATCACGATAAAAAGGTTAGCGCTCTTTAGATTACTTCGTATAAAACTCCCAGATCTTAGAGTACTACTAACACCCCTAGATCTTTTAGAGTACTCCGTAAGGTACGGGATAGCTCAGTATCTAAGTTGCATATACAACATGAAGTCCCTATAATCAGCTAGACGATTAATATGAGACCAAATTTCGAGAGCAGAATTGTATTTACCTAACTGCTATTGGAAGATTTTGGGCAGGGATAGTGCATTGTGTGTAATTACCTGCATTCATAACTGGGTCATCTTCCATCACTCTTATTGCCGCTTCAACCGCCTCTACAGCAGAGCCTCCATCTCTCATTACCTTGTAGCCAGCTGTGGCAGCCTTCTTTACACAGTTCAACTTGAATGGCACCAAGTAATCTGGGATATTTCCTGCCCCTCCATGCACCAAAACTATAGGATCTACTTTTCTACACCTACGAAGATACCAGTGGATTACACAGGGTTTTCCTGATTTAACGTTAATATTGTGGCAAACCAACAAGGTTTAGAATTCATGAAAGGGCTGTAATGATACAGGGATTCATTCAGTGGACAAAAGCAAATTCAACGCGAGCTTCAATGCCCCTGAATTGATTTGTTTATTCTAATCTCCAGACCAGTCAATGTTAAACTTAGGAATTCGCTTTCGAGGCACGCACGAACGGCGGCTTCATGAAAGGAGATTCTTTTACTCTGGCCTATATATTGTAATAACAATCTACAGGTTAAAAAGTTCATAAAAGCTGATTGTACGGAACGTAAACATATTCCTTCAGATGAGTTCAGGAATGGAAAGTTTCAGAGAAAAACGCTGACATTTTATTCTTCGATTGGATATTCAATTAGATCACGGGATCAGGAATAAGGAGTCATTCTATGAAAGTCCTTCCAGTTATCTCCGCCATAGGTAGAACGAAATAATTTTTGATCTCACAATCAGTTTATAAAATCGTATAAGATGAACCAAGGTTTCTGTAACACTCGCAAACTTCCAGCAATATCCGGCCTCAAACGACTCTGAGCGCTAGAGAAACCATAGCAACTGTCGAACGATCGTATTTAAATTTAGCATTTAGATGTACCAACTCACCCTGAAGATAGAGGATGCTTTTTCCTAATAATTTCTCCTTCTATACTTCCGGCGATTTCATTAACATCAACGTTTTCTATTTTTGCTGATTTCCCTGCTACATTTTCCTTTTCCGTCTTCTTTTTTCTTTCTTCAACGCTAAAAAATTTATTGATTACAGGCAACCACAAAGGCAACATCCTTATTCTTGCCACACTTTGAATTTTGAGAATTTGTTAGCGTCTGACATTCCAGAATCACTTGACGATTTTAGAAATAGATAATAATCTATGTATCTCTGTAGGAGCACAGATTGATAGAATTCTTCCTTTTGCAGGGTGAAAAAAATCCATTATTTTTGCGTGAACTTCAAGATTTTATTAAACATGTTTCTGATTGTCCGATTTGGGTCAAATATGCACAGTTTTGTCCTATAATTATGGTCATTTTAAAGGTAATGAAGAGATCCGGATCCTCTAAGGATCATACGAGTCACAGAGTCCCTCATAGATTATATAAATTTCACCATTATGTCATGGTATTTACCCGCGTTATTTCTGTGTCAAAATGCTCAGTGGCGCTGTAACTTGACACGTTAGTGATTAGTGACAAAAACAAAGTAGAACAAGGTCCTTATAGCGTCCCCATTGTATTTAAATTCATTCGAGAGGGAGGTTCTTGGAAATAAACCTCCTGAGCAACTTAGTAACATATTCGAGATAATAGTAATTATCACAGTGTCCCTTGGTAACTCTTAGTAAGTAAACTTCTTTTAAATGTTCCTGATTAATTGCATGCTTTACATTTTTAAATACCACCTTTGTGTTAATGTGAAATTGATGACTGCACGCTCGTTCATTGTACTTCGCTTTTCATTCTTGGATTTTTGCTTCACTGTTATTTAATTCGACTGGAATGTTTTAACTAATTTGCATTGCCTTTGTACATAATTAAAGCGACCCTCACAAGTTTTCTCTTTGTATTGTATACTTTCTCTCGGTGCCTGATTGCTTTTGCTGTATTTGTAAATAATGGTTCTTTATCTGCGTAATACTTGCTAATAGTTGTATTATCTGTTCTTAATAATTGCGGTGCTTGGTATGTAACTGATTTGCATGTACTCTTGTATGATCCCCTGGTTCCCTATTTCTTTGTTCTTATTGTAACGTTCATTAACGCACCTAGGTGATGGGGTACTGTATCTATTTTATAATGTCCTAGTCAGTTCATGTTACATATTTGTCATATGCATGTGCCCGCTTACCTTGAAAGATTGTATTCCTTGTGAACCAGTGGCGTTCTTTAGGGTAAACCGCAGAGTAGTCCTGGTAGAGGACGACATATCGTATAGAGACAGTAAATAGCTCCAGATATCCAACTTTATTGTGAGAATGTGTGAGTGATTGCTAGATATTTGTTCCGGGTACTATGATATCTCCAGGGATTAGTTTGCGTGACCCTTCTGGTAGTGTTCGTTCTTCAGTAAGAGCTATGCCTTCCTGGGCCTTTGTCACCCCGAGGTGGCTAGATACAGTCCATTTTGATAGTAACTTTTCCGGTCGACTTGAATTATGTTAGATCCCCTCTTCAAGGAGATCTCCTGGGCATACCACAGTTACCCTTACCTTACTGTCCATTTAAACTTACCCCTTGTAATTGAGGTTCAGCACTGATTACCAGAAGTGCAGTTGAAGGTGCAGGCTGGCTGTATCCCCATTTCCTGCATAACTTTACCCTTTCCGCTGCATAAGAATGATATCTGATTTGAGCGAGTACCGACCCAACAATATGTAGTAATAAGTCATTTAGACCCGGGGCGCTATTGGTTTCACTGGGGCGCTTTGCGAACCACTGCGTAGAGTAGATTTAACCACAGGCTGATGAATGTATCTCCATTTATTGAGGGTTGTTGCTTTTAAACATTATTAATAAAAATATATTATTCTGGTATTACTGTGTTTCGAATATTTGAACCTCCCGTCACTGTTTCCTTGCTCTCGTTAGGTGTAATTTGGGTTGCCTACACAACGTAACGTCCTATTCGCCCGCCACTAGACGATCACGATAAAAAGGTCTTTTAGAGTACTCCGTAACACCCTAGATCTTTTAGAGTACTCTGTAATGTACGGAATAGCTCAATAGGAAAAGAACTTCTTCAGGTTAAGTGGTGCAATTTGTAAAATTATATCAAACGATTTATTTATTAGAAACTGTGTAATCTGTAGGATTAATTTACTTGGTCATAGCGAGTCGTTGAAAGATTTACATTTTATTGAGTGTAGGAAATATCAATTTGGTAATTTGATGAAACCGGGACACTATATTTACTTTTTATTTAATCAGTGTTTTAATTATCTATTTCATTTCATTCCAAGACTTTGTGAGAGAAGAAAAATCTCAAAATGTTTTGAAAATATCATATTGAAGATTTTAAATTTTCAAATTATTAATTCATATTCAAAGTGTGCTTCACATAATCTTTATCAAATATTATAAAATAGAAAGGCCTTTTACTTGATAGAAGAAATATAACAAAATTTGAATATTAAAACAAATTGAAATATGTTTATCTTCTACAATTTTAATTACTACTAAAAATATAAATATTCAATTTTTTCGTAGTCCTAGTAAATCCCAGAAACTTGAATTAAATTTCACCAACTACCAAATAAAAGTGATCGGAACAATTAAAAAAATCACAAGTATATTTGGTTAACAACAGTCAAAGAAGGTTATATATTATCTACATATAGAATATAATAAAACTAAAAAATGTAATACTGTTATCAAATACACAATACCAAAAAAATAAACAAGTAAAAATATTTGATTAACTGAATACATAAACTTAAAACAGTATATAATATTGATATGAAAAGCATACAAGAGTCGAAACATAATAAAATAATAAAAAGTAAAAAATAATTTGTCAAATATAATTTTAGACATATTCCATTTCCGCAATATAATCTATATAATATTCGGTGAAATTATATGGATAGATTTTCCTTTTATGGGGATCATCCGATAATATCTGCACCACAAAAATAAAGTCATTTCTGCTAAAACCATCAGTAAGGTGACTTTGAAATGCTATCTCGTCTATATTCAATCTTCTGTGGTCTAAATTATGTTCCACTGCAATATTCCTTTGGTGATTAGGGATGGCAACATATCTTCTCACCTACAAAGAGAAACAAAATTATAACAGTTCTAATGATTATACAAACTCATAGTATGTATGTAGCAGGTAAGACTGATTTTATATCATGTTGTATCATTCTAATGGTTGGTGAATTGTTTGATAATCTATAGCCAAATATTAGTAGTTTAGATTTGTAAGAACTCCATTGTGTCTTTCAGATTGTTGCTTTGAGTTATGAACGCTGTAACATCAGCGTATTGGAGGATGTTACCTAGCGGTTACCTGTACGTAAATATTATATAGAAATGGTGTTGTCACCATTTCTATATAATATTTACGTCTGGTCTCTCCATTGTTGGAGAGTCGTACCTTGTGAGAAGAAAACGATGCTTTAATTGCTTCTATTCTATGATTGTTTCGGTCTTTACTTGACGGATATTCATCTTGAAATTAGAATAGTTTTTATTCATATTTTTAATTGCTTCTTTTAAATTACGTAAAGTGGTTGATTATGATGCTGGTGCAATGCTTTTTAGTGTATTCTATCAATAAAATGCCTTTAGAATCCCAAAAGACCGTAGCCATTATTTTTCCAGTGGATGGGGCGACTGTGAACTTCTTTGGGGACTGCACAAATAAGTTTATCATTTCTGCTAACATCAAGTACAAGCTTTCCCACTTTTTCCACATGTTCTCCAGTGGTGTCGCTAACGGGCCCGCCCGAGCAAGGATCGTCTTCAATACTTTCTCTACCTCTTTTGAATTCACTTGACCACTTATGAACGGTGGATAACGATGGGGCAGTCTTGGTAAATAGCAACCATCTCTTCATGAATGATTTTTTGGGCTTTTTCCCTGCTTAATGAGGAAGTTTATAACGGCGCGACGCTCGATTCTCTTCATCATTGTGGCGTCAGTCATTCTGCTCGTCTTTCACCGAGGATATCTACAAAACTAATGATCGTAAATTAGTGAAATTTTATATTTATACCCTCAGATAGTGTCATTAGTAAATGCGATAATTAGATTGTCACATTTTTAGCAAATAACCTCGATACCGAGAATACATTGAACACCCCTCGTATAACAAGATAAAAAAAAGTCATGAGCAGAGCAGCGTTAGGTGCTACAAAAACCATGGCAATAGTGATTTAGCTTAAATTTAGCATTTAGATCTAAATAATGACAAGAAGGCTAATGCAAAAGTTCCCGAGGATCGTGGGTCTATAATCAAGCGTTGAAAGCTCTTCATGAAATTTTGCAAATTCTAGTTCAGAAATATTGGGCAAAATATGAAAAAGTTTAAATCCCAAACGTAGCCTGAAAATTTTAAGTCTCTAGTTCTTTCCTCTCGCAAGTTACAGCGTTTACAGATAGACCGTCCTGCTGGACAAAATTATTTTTTATCTAGGAATGTTCAGGGGAATCCAACCTAATCGTTTGAGATCATTTTCGCAAAATACGAAAATCATTTTCTTTTTCACTTCTGGGTAATAGCACACTGTTTCCTAGAACAAGTGCAAAAAGGCTTACCTCAATTATGTGCAACATCTTCTAGAAAATAATCATTTCAATTCAAATAGGCATATTTTACACTCTCCTTTTCAAAATTTGAAGGAATTAGTTTGAATGTGATTTTAAAGGGAATATTTGAAAGTTCGTAGAACAGTTAGCGTCTGTATTTCTTTTTGAACCTATTGGGAGAACACTTGTATATTTCTTTTAAGAACACTAGAAATTCAATGAAACAAACTGTATAGCTTTTACTCCAATAAAGTCCACCAGTATGGGCAAAAGGTATGCCAGTAACAACAAAATATAGTAGAAATAGAAAGCTATATTAATTAATTTTAGGATAATCTAGTATCTAAATCTGAAGTTGGTGCTTCTAGCTACCAATAAAGATAATTGGATACTACTACTGGCATATGATGCGTTTTAGTTGATACTGTTGGGTTGAACCAACCATGATCAAATCATGTCCTTGTTTAAACTTCTAGGTCGATTTTAATTAAATAATTAAAATATGAGAACAATACTAGGTACCTTATATATTGGAGTGCCCTTGCTAATAACTAATATCTGACTTCTCATCAAAAACTGTCCAAAATCGTACACGTTTTGATATCTTGTCAGAGATATCACTCTTCTAGCCCTCCGGACTGCTTTAAGCAGGTCGTTCTCGACTTCACTGAATTCTGCACTTCCTCGAGGTACATCAAACTCTCCAACTTCATATTTATTCCACGATTTTGGAGCAAAGTGCATTATGTCTGAATTATCCATGTTTTAGCTGGAAAAAGTAGATTAAAACAATTTCTCATATAGTTAATTTAATTAGCAAAATTTTTATTTTCAATCTCACCTTATACGAACACAATATTCACAATTTCTGATGGAAACTTTGTTACTTCCAAAAAGATAATGAGAGAAAAGGGAAGTGACGTTCAATATAGAGTCCAATTAATTTTCAGATGTGGGTATTTCCCCTACGATGACATAGAATATACAGTACATGAAACGTCAATGATGGTTTGCCTTCATTTTTATAAGGGAGATTTCACACTAGGTGAAATTCCGTGCAAAACTCATTAAATATATATGTGAAAGGTGTGTATAGACAATAGATTAATAATTTTCTTTATCAGGCTATGATGTTAAAAATTTATGTCTATATCATTTAAAATCTAAAGTCATTTCTTGACTACATTTACTGTTCTTCATATCAAGGTAGTTCTTTAAGATTATGATTGTATACATCCTTCAACATCGATTTATCGTTACAAATGAGTATATATTGACAGGAAAATTTCCATATTCTGAAGAACCTTGTGTTCCAAATTTTTTCTACTATTGTATTTACCTACTACATAATATCACCGATGTGATATTATATTTGTATTCTGTGATCAAATTTCATAATGCAAATTCAGAGATATCCATGCATCAATAAACTACTTATGAATGTAGTTATCTAAGTCTATATCTCTGTGCTCATCACAGATTACTGATGAGTTAGCCGTAATTTGTCGGGTTAATATATAAGTTCCTTCAAATTTTGGATAAAAATATGGAAACGCCAAAACTTCTAGATGTCCTATTATGCTATTTTAACCTATCTTTATATTACATGGTTTTATCAACTTTTGTATCGATGTAATGCAGCCTAAGGTGTTATCAGATATAATATGAAAAATATATACACTTGCGATAATCTATTAGATAATTGAACCACAATAGTCCGTGCGGACGCAGTGGTAGGGTGGACAGACGCCCGCTCACTAAAAAATAATCTTATTAGACAAGAACCTCGAAAGTTTTGACCGACCATTAAGCTTACGTAAATAATTAAAAGGGGTTCATTACTTGGTAGAGAGTTTTTTCAATACCTCAAATATCAAGCAGAGTGAGGATGTAAAGGGTTTTTTTCAATATTTCAAATATCAAGCAGAGTAATGATGTCACTTATATCTTTCTACACTTCATTGTTTTTAGTTTTCAGGGAAGTCGACTAAAGATTATCTATGGGTGTCTGAAACACTGTTTGCAGATGTGTCGTATTTTTTTTTTGAAAAAAGCTTTTTAGGGAGAGGTTTTTTCGAATGACATAAATTTATGTAGTGCATTTTTGGAATACAATTTCATTTTTATGTCGCTATGAAGCAGATGTATCAGCTGAAGACTGCTAGGTAATTTCGGACAATTATCCATATTTTCTTTAGATTATCTTCATTTCCCTTTGACACTGTACGATATTTGTTAATTTCATATGTCTAGTAAAAAGAAACGATTTTTCTAAGACATTTCAGTTAATTTATTTTCAAAATATCTGTGATTCTTATAGAGGAAGGAAAGTATGTATTTAGGGCTACAAAAATAGAAAAGAATTTTCCTGAGAGGAAACAGTCAAGATTTATGCAAGAAATATCTTCAAAGTCGCATAATACGGGCTCTAAATATTAATTCTATGACAAGATGTGCCCAGAACTATCCTTGCAAGCCATTCAGATGAGCACCAATTACCATTTACAGATGCCCTTGCTAAAAACGAGCTAATTAAGTGTCTATGTAGGATGTCATCTTCATTGTTGATAGGTCAGGTCGAAAAATAGAAAAAAATTAAAGGAATACTTACCGGACTAACATTACAGAGACCAAGGAGCTTATTTGATCTTTTAACGAAAGCGCATGCTGCTAAAGACCGAAGAACATGAAGGGATTTGCTTCAGTGAATTAGATGCTCGTGAAAAATTTATGAGATAAATTTGGCTATATGAATTGATTGCTGAAACTACCGAAGAACATTGACACAAGTGTGACTATTAAGAGGCGTGAAATGAAAGGCAAATCTTCCAAGAAAATAATCGGTTTTGTGAGGGAGTTAATTTTTGTGATTTTACTAGCAGAATATCTCAAGAAATGAGATGTAGAAGATAATAACAATTAGGAAGCATATTTTATACTAAATTCTTAACAAACTGTTATGCTTTTATATGATCCTCAAGTTCACATCAGTCATGGAGGATTATATACAAGCAGCTCATAATTTGTCAAGAAGTTAGTACTAAAATAGGCTTCATAACTGTTATTATTGGAAAATTGTGACACATTTTGTCCACATTATATCATAACGAATTCTTAACATACCGAGCTATTTTTAATGATTCTCAATATCATTTGGGTCATGCAGGTTCATACTAAAAGTAGTTGACCGTGTGGTATATCGTATGTGTGGACAAAACTCAACAATTCTCAAATAACTTAATATTCCGTTTAGTTTTAATTTTTCATTTCTAATAAAGTCGATCGTCTCGTTGTTGTTATTCTTCATTGTAACTGTAATTTTTTGGGAATTAACGATGTGAAAATTAAGATAATGGTTTGCCAGGACCTACTGTCAAATCCCTTCTTGATTCTTGCAGTTCCTCTCCCTCCATTCTCTCTAACCACCTAAAAGAACGTGCGGTATAAATTCATGGTTCATCACTTTTCACACAGGAAATTCTCACATTATTTTATCGGAAACTGACAATATACTCGCAAGTTCAACACGAGAAACTTTGGTTTCTCAGTTATAAGTAAGGTGTTAGTATTAATTGGAAGAAAACAATTTGGTGGACAAGTTCCCAAATATCTTCATTATCCAAGTAGGGGATAACAAGAAGTAGTATACCACACAAGTTCTTCTCCTTTGATCCTTTTCTTTTCTTGCACGGATTGTATATCTTCTTTTATATAATGACAGTCCACTAATCAAAATAATTAAGATCTAGAAATAAAAATTTGGATTGATCCTCTACAATCACAATTATAAAGCCTACATTTGACTAAACATATCTTGAACTGCATTTATATGATACACAAATTCACATTAGTCAGGATCATATAAAAACAGTTCACAGTTTGTTAGGAATTTAGTATAATATAGGTTTCACAATTGTGATACGTCTTGTCCATAAATTCTGAATTATATTAGGAGTACAAATAAGTTTCCGCCGTTTATTAACACAAATTAAATATGAATCATTCCTAATGATTTTAAACGATGTGAGACTGCTTGTTGAGTGACTTCTAATGTTAGAGCAAGTTCTTTTTGTGTTTGAGATTAATCTTCCTCCAATTCTGCATCCTCGTAAATTTTTGGCCTTCCACTGCGATCTTTGTCTTCTACGTCGAAATCACCGTTTTTAAACTTTTGAAACCACACTCGACACGTTCTTTCACTCAAAGCACCCTCACCATATCCTTCTACGTGCAATTGATGCGCCTCAGCAGCAGATTTCTTTAAATTAAACAAGTAAACTAATATTTCCCGCAAATGACGCTTACTTGGCTCAAATTTTGACATTTTCAACTTATAAAAATTATATTTCACCAATATAAAATCAATGATATTAATAGGTTATGTTGTTCTTGAATGTCCAAACTATTTTTTAAGCCGGTTATCATCTGCGAAAACTAACCGAAATTCCGTGCCACAATAAAACGGCGGAAACTTATTTGTACTCCTAATACTAAATTCTTAACAAATTGTGAGCTGCTTTGATATAATCATATTATATAAATTCACACCAGCTATGGCTTTGATATAATCATATTATATAAATTCACACCAGCTATTGATGGATCATATACAAGGAGATCACAATTTATTGAGAATTCAGTATAAAGCACTATGTGTATGAACCCATCACAATTATGATGCTTAATTCTTAACAAATTACGCGAGGTGCTTTTATATGATATCCTGGATGTCAAATTTTGGAAGATACAAACGCCAGATCCAACCCTGACCATCTAATCTGGCCAGGGAGGAGCAACTGGCGAATATCCAAAAATATAGTCACTGCACAAGCGGTCAGAGACGCAATAAGGTCTTTCAAAACACCGGGGGTAGACGGAGTCTTTCCAGCCCTTCTTCAAAAGGGCATGGATGTGTTGATTCCGTATCTGCTAAAATTATTTAGAACAAGTCTGGCTTGGGGGGTTATCCCTACAAGCTGGACACTAACTAAAGTGGTATATGTACCAAAGGTGGGACGAGCAGAATCGGAACCCTCTTCATTCAGACCAATAAGCTTGACATCGTTCCTGATGAAGAGTCTGGAAAAGGTGATTGATGTCCATATCAGGGGGAAGGTGCTAATTGACAGTCCCCCTAGCCCTCATCAATACGCCTACCAGGCTGGCAAGTCGGCAGAACTTGCATTGCATAATCTGGTCGGAAAATTAAACCAATCTCTCGATAATCGAGAGATAGCACTAACAGCGTTTCTGGACATTGAAGGTGCTTTTAACAATACGCTGCCGGCTTCTCTCGCTGAGGCTATAGCTGCGAGAGGAATCGACCCACTAATCTGTAGATGGATACAGGCAATGCTATGCGGTAGAACAATAACGACCTCATACCAGGATGAGGTCTTCGAGTTCAAGGCTGCGAAGGGCTGTCCGCAGGGAGGTATTCTCTCACCCTTACTGTGGACCCTTCTCGTTGATGACCTGCTAGCGATCATTTCGCTGTGGGGAGTCGACGTTCAAGCATTTGCTGATGACCTGGCAATCATAGTGAAAGGTAAATCGGAGGTAACGATATCGGCAGTCCTTCAAAAGATACTGAACACTATTGACAAATGGTGTATAAGGAAAGACATGTCTCTTAACCCGCAAAAGGTAGTTATAGTACCATTCACTAAATAACGGTTGAATGGTTTAGAACCGCCGACTATCCGTGGTGAAATAATACAATTCTCATTTGAGGCAAAATACCTGGGAATAGTCCTTGAGAAGACCCTCAGCTGGAGTGCACACCTAGATAAAGTGTGTCATAAAGCCAGAATGGGTTTCTGGACTTGCAGGCGAGTCTGCGGTAAAACTTGGGGCCTAAAGCCCAGGCAGATGTACTGGCTATACACTATGGTAATTAGACCACGGATAGTGTATGGCGCTGTAGCGTGGTGGAAGAAAGGTCAACAAACGGTTGGCGAACAAAAGCTCACCCAACTACAGAGACAGGCTTGCCTTGCAATTACAGGTGCGTTTCGCACCACACCCACACCAACTGGCGATTGACAGGCCAGAGGCAATAGTGATGAGAGGCTCAGGACTGCTGGACGAGCTTTTAACGAACAGTATCCTATCGATGCCCTCGGATCTAATGTCAAAAATCACGAGCCAGGAACGGAATTTCAATGTAATCATCCCCAGCCGAGACGAATGGACCCAGCATGCTGAGGTTCTATTGAGAACCGACCTTGGCTTGTTCACAGACGGCTCGCGAACGACGAACGGAACAGGAGCGGGAGTCTATGGGAGCAAACCGAGCATTAACATCTCATTGAGTCTCGGTCAAAACGCAACCATATTCCAGGCAGAAATATTTGCCATTGAGACCCCGGCGGAACTGCTGATAAAACGGCAAATCCAACACGGTAAAATCAAAATATTTACTGATAATCAGTTAGTACTAAAAGCTCTGCAGTCCAGCTGTTTTACATCCAAAATAGTCTGGAGTTGCTGCACCGCTCTAAACAGGTTCGGTATGTATAACGGAGTCACTCTGGTTTAGATACCGAGCCACTTAAACTATTTGGGTAACGAGGAGGCGGATCGGCTGGCATTTGCTGGAGCTGCGCTGCCTCTGGTAGGACCGGAACCACATGACGTGGCTAACGAGGCGATAACAGGCAGAATGAACTCAAGGCTAGAGCTTTCTGGCGGAGCCATTCTGGCCTGAAACATTCGAAGTTATTCCTTGGAACAGCTTCGAACAAAAAGATGGCGAACCTATCGCTAGGTCTGGATAGGGTCAAACTAAGAACACTTGTCGGAATTATGACAGGTCACTGCAGACTGAAAGCGCATTTGCACAAAATCGGTCTGGCTGAAGACGATGAATGCAGGCTGTGTCTTGAGGACACTGAAACAGCCATGCACATCGTCTCAGAGTGTCCAGCGGTGAGTAGCATCAGATTCGAGGTCTTTGGCCAGGCTTTTATAGCCCACAGCGAACTGAAAAAATTACCCCTGAACAAGATTATCGGTTTTATCCAAAAACTGGATCTCATCGGGGAGATATAAATTAGGGGTGAACCACAATAGTCCGTGCGGACGCAGTAGTAGGGTGGACAGACGCCCGCTCGCCATAAATAATAATAATAAATATATGATATCCATGACAGGTATGATCTTGAAAATCATATAAAATCAATTCCAATGTGCTAAGAATTCAACATAACAGAAAAAGGCTTTTTACTTGATAGAAGAAATATAACAAAATTTTAATATCAAAACAAATTTAATCTGTTAGTCTTCTACAATATTAATTTAAAAAAAATTTTTATTCAAAAAACTTTCAAAAGTAAATTAACTTCTCCAATAAGCATCGCTTATATCGAGTTTTTATTATACACATCTATTAAATATAAGCGGTGCTTATTGTAGACATTAATTTAATTCTGAAAGTTTTTTGAGTAAAAATTTTTCTGAAATCAAAATTGTAGAGGACTAACAGATTAAATCTGTTTTGATATTCAAATTTTGCTAAGAATTTATTAGGAGTACAAATAAGTTTCCGCCGTTTTTTAACACAAATTAAATATTATTATTATTAAACGATGTGAGACTGCTTGCCGAGTGACTTCTAATGTTAGAGCAAGTTCTTTTTGTGTTTGAGATTAATCTTCCTCTAATAATTCCTCCAATTCTGCATCCTCGTAAATTTTTGGCCTTCCACTACGATCTTTGTCTTCTACGTCGAAATCACCGTTTTTAAACTTTTGAAACCACTCTCGACACGTTCTCTCACTCAAAGCACCCTCACCATATGCTTCTGCATATGATGCGCCTCAGCAGCAGATTTCTTTAAATTAAAGAAGTAAACTAATATTTCCCGCAAATGACGCTTACTTGGCTCAAATTTTGACATTTTCAACTTATAAAAATTATATTTTACCAATATAAAATCAATGATATTAATAGGTTATGTTGTTCTTGAATGTCCAAACTATTTTTTAAGCCGGTTATCATCTGCGAAAGCTAACCGAAACTCCGTGCCGCGCCATCTACAATGAAACGGCGGAAACTTATTTGTACTCCTAATAGTATAACATAGTAAGCGTGAACGAAAACAACACAATTTCCAAATGATAAAAATTATGGAGCCATACTATACCAAATTCTAGGCTAATTGTGAGCTATTGTTATATGATCCTACGAGACTAGTATTAATTTGGGGATCTCATAAAAATAGCTCACAATTTGTTGAGAATTTATCATAAAATAGTACGTGTGGACAAAATCACAATTCTCACCTAGTGTTTATTTATTTTATATGGATTTACATGAAGTAAAGCCTTTACAATTGAAGATTCTTTAAGTGACGGTTAAAAACGGTCCAAATAACATTCTATAGTTGAGAATTTTAAAAAATAAGCCATATTTCATTTTGGTATTGTGACATATTTCGTCCATACAGCTACTTCTCACAATATTCAAATGAAGTGCAACTCAACATATCAATATTTATTAATTTCTTTAAAGGATCGTTAATTGTAAGTTCATATCGGCAACTGTAGGTAAAATTAATGCATTTAGTTTTATATGAATAAAATCTCTTAGTTTTATATTTGACAATCTTATGATGAGCATTTATATAAATGACTATGAAAATCCTTATATTGATCTTATAAACATCCACTTTTTTGAGATATTAGTCCTCTAATCTTAAAATTCCACATATTGAATTGTATCAGTCCTTACTTGGTGAAAATCCATATTAAATAATATTTAAATCAGAATAACCTTATTTAAATATTAATTAAAATTCCACCTCTAGAGTTATATACAGAAATTCTCGAGTCTTCACGCCCAAATATGAACTCGTAAAGTATTCTTTGGTTTATTAGACATATTAAGACAATATTCTAGTTTCCAAAATGGCGTATATAAAATTCAAATATACTGTTCAACACTTAAAATCTTCCAAAAACATCATAAACATTAATACCATCTAAAAAATATACAACATTCAAATAAATTTCCCTTAGGTGCCTTGTTTGATCACTCTGAATAATCAAGTGGGTTTTGGAAAATCCAGTTTCCCGCTTCTCTCGGTAGGTGGATCATCTGTATCGCTATCATCTTGAGGCTCTTGCGATTCCGGCAACTTGATGAACGGTAAATGTTCACTTCCGCTCCACATTGAGTATAGGTTTCCGTGTATGCGGATTGAATCCTAAAAAATAACTCTGTAGCCTCTGATATATACAGGGTATCCGGATTTATCGTAATATATTTGAGTTTGTTTGCATTGGTTGCAATTAACTGTTGAATAAACTCTATTATTATGTTTTAGGACGTGATTATAGAGGTTGGAATATGGAAAAAAATTCGTATTAATCCATACAAAATGCCTCGAGTATTAACAGATTAATTCTGCTAACCTCACTATAACTTTTAATTTTATACAAATTTTTGCTCAAAAACACTCATTACACAGTATCAAAAGGAATAAAAGAATCAAAAAAAAATATCGAATATTACGAGGGGTGTTCAATTCATTCTCGGTATCGAGGTGATTTGCTAATAATGTGAGTAATCTAATTATCTCATTTACCAGTGACACTATCTAAGGGTATAAATATAAAATTTCACTAATTTACGATCATTAGTTTTTTAGGTATCCTCAGTGAAAGACGACCAGAATGACTGACGCTACATTGAGGGAGAAAATCGAGCATCGCGCCATTATAAAGTTCCTCACTAAGCAGGGAAAAAGTCAAAAAATCATTCATGAAGAGATGGGTGCTGTTTACCAAGACTGTGTGCCCCGTCATTATCCGCCGTTCAAAAGTGGGCAAGTGAATTCAAAAGAGGCAGAGAAAGCATTGCGACGCCACTGAAGAAAATGTGAAAAAAGTGGAAAAACTGGCACCTGAAGATGTGAGCAGAGATGACAAACCAATCCGTGGGGGTACCAAACATGCTATCCTTCATGGCTGTATGGAGTTTTTAGAGCTCTGTGAAGAAGACCCATAGACTATTTTCAACCAGCTGGTTACTGTGGATGAGACGTGGGTTCATCACTTTGACCCTGAGATTAAAGAAGATTCCACGCAGTCGATTGAAAAGGGTGCACAGACCCCGAAGAAGTTTAAAGTCACCCCATCTGCTGGAAAAATAATGGCTACGGTCTTTTTGGACTCTAAAGGTATTTTATTGATAGGATACACTAAAAAGAATTAAAGCATCATACACGACTACTTTACGTAATTTAAGAGAAGCAATTAAAGGAAAAAGGTAAGGAAAACTCACAGTGAGGATGTTGCTGTTTCACGACAACGCGCCGGTTCACAAGGCCCACGTGACAAGGGCTGTTGTGCGTGAATGAAGAAATTACTCATCCTCCGTACAGTCCAGACTTGGCCACCAGTGACTACTGCTTATTTTCAAATGTAAAAAAATTTCTTTGTGGAAAGCGATTTTCCGACGATGAAGGACTGAAGGTAGCAATTAATACCTATTTGGAGAAGTCAGAAGAAGGGACTATAGTGAAAAATAGATACTGAATTGTTTCAGCCGCTACTATTTGGTAGTTGATCATAATTAAAACAAATTGTAGAAATTACTATTTTTTACTACCAAAAAATATATATATTACACATTTTCTTGTGACTGGAGTTTCGGAAAATGAACTATCCCATCTTCAGACAACTGAAGACCTAACAGTGCTGTGGAGGTATTTAAACAAAAGTGATAAATATTTTGAATATTTCAACAGATTCTCGGTAACACCTAATAGTGGTACAGAGGTTTACAATCGGAATGTGATAAAAAACCGGGTTAAAAAAGAGGGGCCTTCTAACAGATATCGGAATGTCGGCAATCGACAAAGAAGGTTGTTAAACAGATGGTACCCATTTAAATATCTCAAATAATTTTTGGGGTTACATAGCTCCGTACAGTCATTCATTATTTTTACATTATTTTGTTGTGTATCTCAAATATTTCGATTTACAAAGCTTCATACAGTCCATTCATTATTTTTATTGTGAACGAATTTGAAAATTTCAATAATCAAGTTTCTTTTCTTTTGAATCAACGTGTAAAATTTTCTTAAGATTTTCTTTTGTCGAAAGGAATTACTGTTTTCTAAAGAATGAGTGGCAAAAGTCGAATTTTTGTTTACTTTCCATTAAATTCATTTTATGTTCGTTGAAAAAGGTTTTAAACAGATGTTACTTTTTGAATATCTCAAATATTTTCGATTTACATAGCTCCGTACAGTCATTCATTATTTTTACATTATTGTTATTGTGAACTAATTTGAAAATTTCAACAGATTCTAGATTATCGAGTTTCTTCCCTTTTGATTCTACATGTAAAATTTTAAGATTATCTATTGTGGGAAAGGAATGACCGTTTTCTAGACAATGAGTGGCAAAAGTAGAATTTTGTTTATTTTTCATGAAACTCATTTTATGTTCGTTGAACCTCGTCTTGAAGGAACGTCTTGTTTGTCCTATATATTTATTACTGCACGTAGAACAAGATAGCTCATAAACTCCTGATTTGTGTATGTTTGGAGTAGGGTCCTTTGCGTTAAATAATACCGATGATAATTTGTTTTGCGTTTTGAAGGCAATATTGACATATGATATTGAAAAACTATTGGCCACTTTTTGACTTATGCTACCAAAGTACGATAGAGAAATGAATTTTTTATTTTCTTCAGTGATTCTTCAGGTGATTGGAATCACCCATATTCACAAAAAATGTCAGCGTATCAATCGATGATCCATAGAGCCTTCGCATTACCCTTATCTAAAAATGACCGCGAAGCTGAAGTCCAAACTATAAAATCAATAGCCGCGAACAACGGTTTCAACCCCAATATAATAGATAATCTAATTCGACAGAAAATATCTAAAATAGCTATGAGCCAAATTTATCCCATCATAAAAACTGAAGAAAATAAAAAATTCATTTCTCTATAGTACTTTGGTAGCATAAGTCAAAAAGTGGCCAATAGTTTTTCAAAATCAGATGTCAATACTGCCTTCAAAACGCAAAACAAATTATCATCGGTATTATTTAACGCAAAGGACCCTACTCCAAACATACACAAATCAAGAGTTTATGAGTTATCTTGTTCTACGTGCAGTAATAAATATATAGGAAAAACAGGATGTCCCTTCAAGACGAGGTTCAACGAACATAAAATGAGTTTTAGGAAAAATAAACAAAATTCTGCTTTTGCCACTCATTGTCTAGAAAACGGTCATTCCTTTCCCACAATAGATAATCTTAAAATTTTACATGTAGAATCAAAAGGGAAGAAACTCGATTATCTAGAATCTGTTGAAATTTTCAAATTAGTTCACAATAACAATAATGTAAAAATAATGAATGACTGTACGGGGCTATGTAAATCGAAAATATTCGTAGCATCTGTTTAAACCCTTTCTCAACGATCATAAAATGAATTTAATGAAAAGTAAACAAAAATTCAACTTTTGCCACTCATTCTTTAGAAAACAGTAATTCCTTTCGACAAAAGAAAAGAAACTTGTTTATTGAAATTTTCAAATTTGTTCACAATAAAAATAATGAATGACTGTATGGTGCTTTGTAAATCCAAATATTTGAGATATACAACAAAATAATGTAAAAATAATGAATGACTGTACGGAGCTATGTAACCTAGAGTGGGTCAAAAAAATCGAATAACTTATTTTTGACTTTATACTCTGAAAAATAGGTTCGTAGACACCTAAAAAGAATTGTCTCCAAGTATGAGCTCTTAATTATAACGGGAAGGTCCTCCGCTTTGCGGGTTTCTATTTTTTTCGAATAATCAAATAAAAAAATTTATATCTCGCTTCCAACTGCTTTGAAAAATATTCCGTGGCAAAGACTTTGTAAGAAATTGAATGCTTTACAAAAAAGGTCTCTTATGATTTTTTCAAAAACTCAATCGATTAAAAGATATTCATAGTTGAAGTTTGGCTATTTTAAGGAAAATATTCGTTTTTATTATAAATTTTATAAGTCGATGAAAAAAAATTATTTCGAATTGCGGAACTCATGATTTTGTAGGAAATTTACTGCTCTACAAAAATGGTCTCTCATGATTTTTCGATTAAGTGAAGCCGTTACGAGATATCCATCGTCAAACATTAACGAATATCAATATTTCCAGTTTTTGATCAATAATTCGATAAATTTCAATTTGAATTATTAGTTTCAGGAAAATTTACATAAATTTGAGTTTCGATGGATAAAGAAATGTTATAAACAATTATTTTAATATTGTTTTCAGTCTTGAGCTTGTTTGATTGCATTAAAACAAGAAATTAGATTTCGTTATTCATTGTAGAATTATTGATAATAAATGAATTTATATGATGAGAAAATGACTTATTTCAAAAAAATTGTTTTTATCATGTATACAAAATGATGAGTTTTTGGAGCACTGAAAATGTAGTGATAAACGAGTAGACAACGAAGATAGTTAAGAAAAAAAAAACATAGGTGGCGTTAGCTTTAGAGTAACAACAGAAGAAGTAATGTAATTCAGAACAAAAAGCCTCTCTCACAAAAAAAATTATGTATAATTGGTAGAATAAAATTTGAAACTACATACTAAACAACCGTAATAATATGAAATGCCAATGCAAATGACATTTTAAATTGTTACAAATAAAGCTTACAAAAAATATCATTAGAACAAAAACTTCTTAATGAATTTTTGAACAAATAACTCCTGAAGGAGTGACTTTTTTGATAGAAATTTAAATTTATGTAAATTTTCCGGAAACTAATAATTTAAAGTGAAATTTATCGAATTATTGATCAAAACCTGGAAATATTGATATTCGTTAATGTTTGACGATGGATATCTCGTAACGGCTTCACTTGATCGAAAAATCATAAGAGACCATTTTTATAGAGCAGTAAATTTCCTACAAAATCATGAGTTCCGCAATTCGAAATAATTTTTTTTCATCGACTTATAAAATTTATAATAAAAACGAATATTTTCCTTAAAATAGCCAAACTTCCACTATGAATATCTTTTAATCGGTTGAGTTTTTGAAAAAATCATAAGAGACCTTTTTTGTAAAGCATTCAATTTCTTACAAAGTCTATGCCAGGGAATATTTTTCCAAGCAGTTGGAAGCGAGATATAAATTTTTTTATCTGATTCGAAAAAAATAGAAACCCGCAAAGCGGAGGACCTTCCCGTTATAATTAAGAGCTCATACTTGGAGAGAATTCTTTTTAGGTGTCTACGAACCTATTTTTCAGAGAATAAAGTCAAAAATAAATTATTCGATTTTTTTGACCCACCCTAATGTAACCCCAAAAATTATTTGAGATATTTAAATGGGTACCATCTGTTTAACAAGCTTCTTTGTCGATTGCCGACATTCCGATATCTGTTAGAAGGCCCCTCTTTTTTAACCCGGTTTTTTATCACGTTCTGATTGTAAACCTCTGTACCACTATTAGGTGTTATCTAGAATCTATTGAAATATTCAAAATATTTATTACTTTTGTTTAAATACCACTGTTAGGTCTTCAGTTGTCTGATGATGAGATAGTTCATTTCCTGAAACTCGAGTCACAAGAAAATGTGTAATATATCTTGTTTGGTAGTAAAACATAGTAATTTCTAGAATTTGTTTTAATTGTGAAAAATAGAGTTTTTCCAAAATTTTATTAGTATTCCTTCATGCCTATACCGAGAATACATTGAACAATGAATAAACCAATCAATAATGGTCGATTTTCCTGGTGCAGGATATGGATATCAAGCTAAGCTTCCATTTCAACAGTGTTTTTTTCCCGTCAAGAAGAGGAAATTCTTTTTCCTATTGTTTTGAAAGTCCCGAAATTTTTACAACTACGTATTGAAGGTTAGAACTTTCCAACAAGAAATTAATTTTGTTTGTGGCGCCATCTGTAGGTCAGATTGGAAACTTATTGTAATAGAGACTTTCTTCATTAGGATGATGTGAAAGTACACTACGAGGGAAAAAATAAAAATTACTTACTCCACCGCCAGCTGCGTCGGAACCTCTTTCAGAAGAGCTCGTCGTGGACCTACTGTGTATGGATAAACAAGAAGAAGAATCCGTTGATGAACTGCTCTTTCTCGAAATCAGTGGCAGACAAGGTGGGAAAATATCGTAGTGCTCCGTTACCGACATACCGGTGGTTGGCACATCTACCGACTGCCAGTTACCCCTGAAATTAAAGACCAAAACGATTAAGTATCTGAAAATGGATAAAATCACTGATTTGGCTCAAGCACAATCGTTCATTAATTCATAAATAGTTGGAGGAATTACATTTAATGATTCGTAACACATAAAACTGGTTCATGTCGAATCAACCAAGAAATCATTTACTATCTGCGTTTCCAACATCATTTTAAATGATCATACAAAAGGAAATATGGTGAAAAGCACTGGAGTGAAGTCGGGAACTTTTCATATCACCCACAATTCTAGCGAAATTTTGAATTAGCCTTCTTGTCTTCATTTCACATCTAAATGCCAAATAAACTCCATTGGATATTGTTCCGTCACATTAGAGACGGCCCTGTTGTTCGAAATTAGTTTGTCATTCGATACTTATGTCTTTTACGTTGACATGCGATCTAGCAGTTTTGAGATTGTTTCAAACTCCATTAGATTCTAAAGGTGAGAAGTTTCTGCTTCTAATTTTGTAACCCTAGACCAAAACAATATGGATTTGATTCATAATATGGCAAAGTTTTGTGGTTTTGTTATTCGAGATGTCACCTATATTGATAGTGTGGTTCATGACCTATCAGAATAATAAAATTATGTTGAATATTAAGAGTATGAATAAGTTCGTGTGGTTTATTTCGAAAATTGACGCTTTATTATGAAATACTACGAGGGGTTGCCGTTGTCCACACGTGAAAAAACTGTGTTCGACATCTCTTGGCTTCAGTACATACGGCACCCAATTTCCTGCCTTCCGGATCATTCCCATTGCTTCAAAACAATGGCAAATGGTTGGTTGAGCGACTCCATGCGTTTTTGCGAGTTCCACTTTCATTTGTGATGGATCTTCATTGAACCTTGCCTCTAATTTTCATGCTTAAACTTTGGTGGAGCTCCAGGACGGTCTTCGTCTTCCAAATCAAAATTACTACTTTTAAATCTGACACGTTCGTTCAGCTGGAGCATGCCATCCACTACAATACGATGACTTTTGGCAGTCTTTTTCATTACACTGAAGTAATGAATAAAACTCCTCAAAAACACTCGGTACAAAAGTTGACATTTCCAGAGCACACAAAAACCATGTTGTTTAAACTTCAACGAAATGACAGATACTAAAAATGGAAGCCTAATGATGGCACCTCAAAATGAAGGTGTTGTCAGATGAAGTAACTGAATAATAAACTAGTAGCGACATCTGTTATCAAAACTGCACGAACTTATTTCTAATCCTAATAGAAGTCATATGGTTTTTGAGTAGTTCAGACTGTTCCGTCTCATTAGAGACGGCCCTGTCGTACGAAATTAGTTTGTCATTCGATACTTATGTCTTTTACGTTGATTTAGCAGTTTTGAGATTGTTTCAAACTGTTTATTTTTACTCCACACTTCAGATTATTGGTTTTCTAATTATTATATATGGCCTTAGAAAACATGGAAAGTCAATTAGAGATTTGGATATATTTATGCCTGTTAATTTCACATGACGCAGCATTCGGAATTACAAACTGACTCTATCATTCTTTACTTGCATTATTCTCATGATTTTTCTGTAACCAATAAGAAGATTTGGTTTGTTCATTCCGTCCACCTCCAAATGGACCTTCCGATCAATTACGTTAACTTCCCTCTTTTTGTTAGAAGGGGTGCATCGAGCACCTCTAACGTTCAGTCTTTGAAAAGACTGTAAAATCATTATTATTCGTGATGATCGAAGTGTTCGCATGTAGCCCTTGCTACATCATGCATTATTATTCGAGTAATAGTCAAAGTTGTCGCATGTAGCCGCAGCTACATTATGCATTATTCTCCGAATAGTCAAGTTGTTCGTTTGTAATTGTACAAGCTTAACGAGATTGCTGTAAACGTAGCAATCCACCTTACACTTGTTTGTAGTGTAATTGTCATCACATTAGCTTGGTATCATATACAGTGATACCAAAATATATTAGTTTGTTTTTTTATAAGTGTTTTACTTCAGTTCCTCATCATCGTTGTGGTTTATCATTATTAGATAAAAGAAGCTGTTGACCTCCGCATATAGAGTGTTCTTTGAAGTCAAAATCACCGCTAATAAACAAAAATACAGTCCACTAGAAGCCATTGGAATTAATCATCGAGATTAATTAATTTGCAATTGTCTATTATTTTAAAATACTGAAATAATAGGCAAATACTACGGTAAACTAACCGTGGTACGAAACAGATAAGTAATTTCGAAAATAATTAAATAATAAAATTTAAAGTGAAAATAACTAGGGAATCATTTGGCCGATATCATTCTGGTGTGGCTACGCAAAAGGTTTAACAGAAACATAAAATTGGCATGACATATGACAGTTGACAGAAAGATGGACAAAAATAGAGTTCATAGGGACACTTTTTCATATGGTACAGTACCTTTGAGACGAGGGCCCCGGGTGCATTCTTCTGTGCATTCTCTCTTCGTGGGTCTCTGGCCACGGATGCACATAAGATCCGTAACCTGTGTGGCTCGGGATGGAAGATCTCATGGGTCGACAGGACAAAAGCTGAATGGCTTCTGCCAGACCTTCCACCATCATTGCACCGGTGGGAGGTTGCGCTTCTGAAGCAGAAATATGAATGAGTTCATATTTGATTGATTCGGTCTTCACTTGGTGGAAACTCATTTTAATTTAATTAATTGATTAATTTATTTCCACAAAAACGTTTGTAATACAGTGCAATGTAATACCTGAAGAAGCCACATCGTGGTGAAACAATTGTTGTAGTAGTACAAACATTTTTGTGGAAATAAATCACTGTCTCATATAAATTTTTTGAATTAAATGAGTTCAGTACTTATTTGCTTTTAATAGCAACTTTGGAAAAACAATCAATTTAAACAAGTTGGCCACTTGATCTTCTTTGGAAAGGTATTTAAGATAGATCAAGAAGTTGGAAGCGGGAGTAGTGTTGTTTCTGCGCACGTCGATATTTGATTGACATTTGTCAGCTCATACTTCGAAGTTGTGTCAAAGACATTTCAAAACCTACCCTTAAACATATTGAAGTAGCAGAACGTTTAAGGACTTTGATTAATATATGGCATCTAGGAAATCCACTTCACAACCCACCAAATGACCTTCTCTATGAAAAAATGAGAATGTACAGAACCCCCAAGTCCTCCAGCTCGTTGTTCTACAAGATCCGAATCAAGAACACAACAAAAGAGACATACACTATCTAAGGAAAAATTATTATTTACTACCTTCTTTATTATTCATACAAGTTTAAAACATATCACAAAAAATTCTGAAAATGCCTGCCACCTTCTCTAATTCAAAGCCTACATAGTTTTCGGATAGAATCCACAGCTGCCCCCGTCAATGCCTTAGCACATTTCAGCAGTTATGTATTCTTTCGATAAGCTGGTTACGAGTATGAATTGGGTTTTAAAACACCCTAAAGGAAGAATTCTAGAGGTGTAAGGTCTGGTTTGAGCAGGCCGTCTAATCAGTCCGAACCTTCCTGTCCATTTTCCTTCAAAACGAACCTCCATCTTATAAATGCAAGAAAGTACCTTGCTTAAATCAGGTCGTTAGTTTCCAAATTCTACCAACCTGGTGTTGTACTTCTGCTCCTTTCCTGGGACGAAGGAGCTGCTGGCACCATCAACTTGGAAGGCGGTACGACCCTCTGATTCCAAGGACCAGTTTCCACCCTTCCGCAATCCCAAGGCATCGACCATCTCCTCATGGTTCCATCGGAACTTTCGCCTCCTACGTCTTGAGCGGCAAATTCGGACCACCTGTCAATAAAATTGAAATTAAACTTCTTATTAAATCTTATTAGGAGTAAATATAAGTTCGTGCGGTTTTGATAACAGATGTCGCCATTAGTTTGTTATTCCATTGCTTCATCTGGCAATACCTTCATTTTTAAGTGCCATTATTAAGCTTTTTTTTTATGTGCAAAAGTCTACTTTTATACCCAATAATGTGTTTTAGCGTGGAGTTTTGCTTCATTTCACAAAAGGTTTTTATATTTTCTTGTTGCATTTCATTCAATTCATGCAGAATCCCATTTTCTCACTTTTTGAATCTTTCCCATAGTTTTCAAACAAGTGGAGACGGTTTTCTGCATCACATCGAATTGATCTATAAGTTTGAGTATTAGGGTGGGTCAAAAAAATCGAATAATTTATTTTTGACTTTATACTCTGAAAAATAGGTTCGTAGACACCTAAAAAGAATTCTCTCCAAGTATGAGCTCTTAATTATAACGGGAAGGTCCTCCGCTTTGCGGGTTTCTATTTTTTTCGAATAATCAGATAAAAAAATTTATATCTCGCTTCCAACTGCTTGGAAAAATATTCCGTGGCATAGACTTTGTAAGAAATTGAATGCTTTACAAAAAAGGTCTCTTATGATTTTTTCAAAAACTCAACTGATTAAAAGATATTCATAGTTGAAGTTTGGCTATTTTAAGGAAAATATTCGTTTTAATTATAAATTTTATAAGTCGATGAAAAAAAATTATTTCGAATTGCGGAACTCATGATTTTGTAGGAAATTTACTGCTCTACAAAAATGGTCTCTTATGATTTTTCGATTAAGTGAAGCCGTTAGGAGATATCCATCGTCAAACATTAACGAATATCAATATTTCCAGTTTTTGATCAATAATTCGTTAAATTTCAATTTAAATTATTAGTTTCCGGAAAATTTACATAAATTTAAATTTCTATCAAAAAAGTCACTCCTTCAGGAGTTATTTGTTCAAAAATTCATTAAGAAGTTTTTGTTCTAATGATATAAGCTTTATTTGTGATAATTTAAAATGTCATTTGCATTGGCATTTCATATTATTACAGTTATTTAGTATGTATTTTCAAATTTTATTCTACCAATTATACATAAATTTTTTTGTGAGAGAGGCTTTTTGTTCTGAATTACATTACTTCTTCTGTTGTTACTCTAAAGTTAACGCCACCTATGTTTTTTTTTCTTAACTATCTTCGTTGTCTACTCATTTATCACTATATTTTCAGTGCAAACTCATCATTTTGTATACATGATAAAAACAATTTTTTCGAAATAAGTCATTTTCTCATCATATATATTTATTTATTATCAATAATTCTGAACAATATTAAAAAAATTGTTTATAACATTTCTTTATCCATCGAAACTCAAATTTATGTAAATTTTCCTGAAACTAATAAAAAATTTATCTATAATTGGTACAATAAAATTTGAAACTACATACTAAACAACCGTAATAATATGAAATGCCAATGCAAATGACATTTTAAATTATCACAAATAAAGCTTACAAAAAATATTATTAGAACAAAAACTTCTTAATGAATTTTTGAACAACTAACTCCTGAAGGAGTGACTTTTATGATAGAAATATAAATTTATGTAAATTTCCCTGAAACTTATAATTTAAATTGAAATTTATCGAATTATTGATCAAAAACTGGAAATATTGATATTCGTTAATGTTTGACGATGGATATCTCCTAACGGCTTCACTTAATCGAAAAATCATAAGAGACCATTTTTGTAGAGCAGTAAATTTCCTACAAAATCATGAGTTCCGCAATTCGAAATAATTTTTTTTCATCGACTTATAAAATTTATAATAAAAACGAATATTTTCCTTAAAATAGCCAAACTTCCACTATGAATATCTTTTAATCGGTTGAGTTTTTGAAAAAATCGTAAGAGACCTTTTTCGTAAAGCATTCAATTTCTTACAAAATCTATGCCACGAAATATTTTGCCAAGCAGTTGGAAGCGAGATATAAATTTTTTTATCTGATTATTCGAAAAAAATAGAAACCCGCAAAGCGGAGGACCTTCCCGTTATAATTAAGAGCTCATACTTGGAGAGAATTCTTTTTAGGTGTCTACGAACCTATTTTTCAGAGTATAAAGTCAAAAACAAATTATTCGATTTTTTGACCCACCCTATTGAGTATCATCTTCGTCCAATAAAACTTGCAACTCATTGTCTGCGAACTTTTTCTGTGGTTTCTTACGCTCTCTGCTTCTCATGTCAAAATTACCACTTTTGAATTTTTTTGACCACTCCAAACACTGTTTTGACAAGAGCATGTAAGCTCTGACAAGCTTTCCATGAGATTCCGCAGCAGTTTTCTTTAAATGATCACAGAAAATCACCGCTGTCCACAAATAGTAATTCGTAGGAACAAACCTCGCCATGTTTAAAGTTGAAAATCTTCATAAGCTGTTAGGGAGATGATGGCACTACAGAAGCGGTCTTAGGATCTCTAAACTGATGCCTAGCACCATCTATACGAAACTTCTGGTTTCATACTTCAACACTTGGTTCTTAATTAAAAAAGTGACATGCTACAACTACATGGTCTCCCACCAGATTAAAAAAAAACCTACCTTCTCTGGCTGCTGATTGGAAAAAGCGGAAAATGCAACGGTGACCTAGCTCCTCTTCCCAGAAACGGATATTTCATAGTATGAAGCTGTCCGGGATTAGGGAAGGGTCCCCTGATGGTCTCGACAATTCCACCCTGTCTTCCAGGATCGCTGGCAGATTGGATGGGACTGGAACCCCTAGAGGAACCTCTCGTTTCCGCTCCCAGGGGGCTAGGCTGTTGACGGGGCATCTCTTGAGTCTTAGGACTTTCAAGTGAGCTGTGTTCTGGAGGGTAGTGTGGACTAGAGTTTTGTGACCTGGACTCCTTCAAAAATGAGAATTTACAATTTCCGCTTCGCAATGTTTTGATCAATATAACAGGTATTATAGTATGATATAGTATACGCAGTGATAATTGGAAGTGTTAACCCAGAAGAAACAATTCCTTCAACTTGATTTTTTAACGTAAGAATGACTATGACACAGCCTTCTTAAACACAAGCCGTGTACAATAGATTTGGCAACAATATCAGGTCCTACTGTGATACATGATACGACAGTAGTATGTGATTGAAGTTTCTTATCTTGTTTCTATTATTTTTGCGCGCTTGGTTCCGCAGTTATCACATTTAACATTTTAGGAGCAGAAATAAGTTCGTGCGGTTTTAATATAACAGATGTCAAATTGAATTACACTATAAGTCTAGTCAACAAGTGCCTTTTGGGTCAACTTGTTTCAGCAGTCTCCGAAAATTATGATCAAGTTGTCATTCGATTCGGAATGGCATATAGATGATTTTTGAAAAAAATGAAGTTCCCCTTGCAAAAATTGCAAAAGTTATTAACAATTAACTAAAATAAAAAAGAGGGTTTAGTTTTTTGTAAATATCTCAAAAACTAATAAAGATTTTTGAAATAAAAAAAAAGATTCAAAAAGAGGAGGAAATTTCCTAAAAAAAGTGTCGACTCCCGGAATTGTAGTCCCAATATTAATAATTTTCCCAGAGGGATGAAAATACGGCCGAAAACGGGTACTCTGGCTTTCGTAAGCCACGCCTACTTTGGACACTTAATAAAAATTATTTTAACAGATTAAACATGAAATTTAATAAATGAACAAATTCAGGGGCATACTGGATAGATTTATGAACAATAATCCGCCAAAAAAAAATTTATCCCAATTTTTCAATTAGTTATGCAATAGTTAATTAATAATTTTTTTCTGCTTGGACATGAACATTGCAAGTGTGATAATTGTTAAACTATTAACTTGAGATTTTTTTCCTCTCTTGGAGCAATTTTTGGAAGACTTCAGAATAGATCCACGTAGGAAAAATTTAAAAATGTTTATTTTTCAGTTTTTTATTAACAATTTTCGTTGTTGCACAATTAAAAACTTAGATTAATTATCGAAAAAAAATTTTTTTTCAAAATATTATTAATGGTCCGTTTTTATGTTGTAGGAAACTACATAGAAATATTTTTTTTCAAGTTTTATCTCTTATTGTTTAAAAAATTGTTATAAACAAATGCGTTGTTTATAAAATAATTGAAATTTTTTTAAGGAATATCAATCTTTGATGCAAATAAATAAATTTTTTCCTTGAAAAAATTTTTTTATTGCTTAAAAACGCATTTGTTAATTAACAATCGTTTTCTCCCACTTTTAACTAATATTAAGGAACCATTTTTTCTTTAAAAATCATGATTTACTTTTCTTTTCCATATAAAAAAAAATTTCGTTTTGTTTAATTTTTCATTGTTCATATAATAAACAATTTGTTATAAACAAATAAATTTTTACTTTATATTTTTTTCCCTATTCTTCTTACTGCCACAAATACAGACATGATTTTTTTTTTTAATTAATTTTTTTTATTTTTAAATATAAGTTCCCTTTAATTTCGTCATCCTTACCTGGTTTTTCATCTTTAAGATTATTATAGGAATATCAATCTTTGATGCAAATAAATAAATTTTTTCCTTGAAAAAATTCTTTTATTGCTTAAAAACGCATTTGTTAATTAACAATCGTTTTCTCCCACTTTTAACTAATATTAAGGAACCATTTTTTCTTTAAAAATCATGATTTACTTTTCTTTTCCATATAAAAAAAAATTTCGTTTTGTTTAATTTTTCATTGTTCATATAATAAACAATTTGTTATAAACAAATAAATTTTTACTTTATATTTTTTCCCTATTCTTCTTACTGCCACAAATACAGACATGATTTTTTTATAATTAATTTATTTTATTTTTAAATATAAGTTCCCTTTAATTTCATCATCCTTACCTGGTTTTTCATCTTTAAGATTATTATAATTTATAAACTAACTAGCTGACCCGGCCACGCGTTGCTGTGGCTAAAGTTTTTGTTATATTACATTATAATAAATTTAATTAATTTTATAGCGTCAACAACACGTGGTAATTATGCTGTTAAAATGTAGCTTATATGACACGTTCGTAGATTTACCATAGCAGCGCCATCTATTGATTACTTACTCAACCCAGTCGAAAGGTATCGACATCTGTTAGAATCATTTGGAGTTAACAGATAATTGTGACTGTCAAATAATAACAGACAAATAATTAGCAATAAATTAAAATTGCGACTATAATTTGAGATTTAAACTATCCTATCTCTCAAGTTGGATCGAACTGCACATGGTGTGCGAATTTTATTATAATCGGTTAAGTGGTTTAGGAGTCCATTGAGGACAAACATTGTGACACGAGATTTATATATATTAAGATTAAGATGGAGATATGATGAAAAAGCTTAAGACTTATTTATTTTCCATTAGTTAAAGAATAAATTTAGCTACACACCAGAACGGAAGGTGATCCTATCGTAAAGGTTTAGTGGTAATCTTTCAGTGATTTTAAGAGTGTAAGTTACGGGATCATATTAATGTAGACCGTGTACAATTCTTAAGCAAGAATTCTGCAATATTTGGATCGTATTTCTATCGAAAGCAGTCAAGCAGGGACCGTAGACAGCATCACAATAGTTATATGTACCATAGATTCAGTAGAATTTTGCTGGATTTATCTAGAATACCTTTGAATTGATATGAATTCCTCAAACTTGCATAGGGAGTTGGATATATGCCTACTGAAACGCAAACCTTTATCCAACATTAGAACCAAATTTCTTGTAAACTCCAGAAAACTGATTTTGCTGCCATCCATGCCTATAAATCTCCAAGAACCGTATTCTATCATTTTTACGACCAAAAAGTTGACATACTAATTTATTTATGTTAAAACAAAGAATGCTTTTTTGAAATTTCATAGATACTATCAAGTTCATTACCTCCATCCTTGAGGGACATGCTGTTCCAATTTTATTACTTCCCCCACTTTTGACAGATCTTGAAACTTCTCCTTTTCCTTCATAATTGTAAGAACGATGTCAATTAAAATATTTTTTTTACTGCTATCATAAGTGTTTTGAATGAATTGTGAAGAACGATTCCTTGGAGCCTATTTTTCCATCCGGAAAAGGCTAAAGAGCATTAAATATTACATTTCTGAAACTTATAGTTCGCATTCAATTGAACTTACCTAAATATGATTCAAATTTTAATTTCTGATATTCAGCAGTTACGTCATGTAGAGATATTATTTGATCTCTTAACAACTCATATGTTTAGTAATAAGTTGAAGGAGTCAAGAATTCTTGAATTTCGTACATAATTTACTTGTACAATTCAAGGAATGTTTGATCTATGTCGAATTAGATTCGAACGATTGAGCACATTACCTTGAATTATTTTTTATTACCACTTTACAGTTTACTTCTTATTTCAATTTACGAAACTGCAAACAAAACAGAAACCAAACCGACAAAGGACAAATTAACATTTGATCCTTCGACATGGGGCAACTGTTAAATAAAAAATTTAATAATTTTCCTTTATCTTCACGTTTTCCTTCCCTAAGGAATTATTGGGCTCTCCCACTGGACATATGACCTAGACGCCAGTCAAAAAAAATATCAATCACTGATAATGATTTATTTACTGAGTATTGATATCTTTTTGTTTACAAACAGTTCTCTCCCTACATTGTCAATCCCATGTCAAGATTCGCAAGTGCAAACAAGTAGGTTTACTAAGAAATTCAATCAAATCTGACAAATGACAAAAATAAAATTTAACAGTTTTGACCTTCGCAGCCAAATACCGAATGAGGCGCGAGATTCTAGCATATTTATCAAGAATTCTACGTTCGTAGCCATCTCGTAGCCTTTTCGTAGCAATTTTCGGAGGTAAATGGCGTTACTGAACATGATAAGGCATAGAAAATGATTATAATTAGGTAGTGTTATCTTCATTTGCAATTATATTTTCATATGCTTTACAGGTACAAATATTTAGAGTTTATTAAAAAATTCTTATTATAAAATTGCATCAATTTATCTTTTCAAATTTGTGATTAGTCTTTGAGTTCGAATTGGTTATTTCATAATTTATGAGGCCATTTGATGATTTCGATTCTATGCTCTTGAATTAAGATACCGGTAAGAGTTACTAAACATTTTCAAAATAAGAGTGTAAGAGTGCATAACGAAGTGTTTCAGGTTCACGTTTCACGTTAAACTAAGTGCTTTGGTTATATTCAACGTGTGAAAAATGTGAGTACTTTTGATTTCATCTCATATATTCAACGTACTCAATTTACTACTTGTTTGAGTAGACATATTTGGAATCTATAAAGTCCCTTTTCCATTTGTTATATTATTGTGTAATAGCAAATATTGTGTGAATGTTAAGAAGCTCATATCAAGCAATAATATTAAAAATTAAATTCAGCATATATTGATTTTGGGGTGTAGATTACGAATCAAAAGTTTGAAAATGTCTCTCGCGTCTAGTTCTAAAAGAGTTGTCGAATCTAACCTCATTCACATCGTTAGTAAACCTTCATTTCAGCTATTTTGTGAAGCGATTTCTATTTTGAATATATTATTCCTTATATTTCAAACATTTTTCATGAAGTAAATTGCTGTATTTTGTAGAAGTCTAATATTCCTTCGTTGTTTACACTCGGCCATGATGGTTAAGTGATGTACGAAGCGTATGGTTTTGCATTGTTGCCGATGCACTACAAATGAAATTTTAATATTTTCGCGCTTTTATGAAAGCATTTGGCGATGCTTGACAATTGTTTTTCTGTACTGCCATTTCGTTAATATCATAGCTTTGCTACACCCCAAAATCATTATGTACTGAATTTAATACTCAATATTAGGGCTTGATGTGAGCTTCATAAGGTTTACATATATTTCTGTAGAAACATGACTCGATAATTTTATGTAAAATGAAAGAACAATATGCATGTTTTTCGTTGATTGAGTCCTGTTAAACTTATTTGTTAAAACTTCAAATTTGATATTTTCTATAGCATCTTTGATAATTTGTTTTTATTTGGTAAATTTTCTATTAGTTCTATTGTTTCATTAGTTGTATTACTCTGAAATAAATTTTGAACATCAAATGAAATGAATTAAGAAGCATTATGTGATAGGGTGATATTTTCTTATTTATTATATGTAGTGAATTTTTTAAAGAGTATTTAGATTGGAATTTAGTTTCTTTTAGAATAAACAATTAATTCAGATCAAAAACAGATTTAATATAATTATCAAAGGAGGTAGTTAAGAATGCCTAAAAATTAGCACTAACCAAAACTATGCTCAACTTAAAAATAAAATATATAAATCCGAAAAAGCTGGGTAATTGGGAAATTCTTTGAGCCCTTTATTAGCCGAAATTTCTATGAACAATATTGAATTTAAAATTCACCAAAATCGCTCTATGAAATATTATTTTATTGGTATAGACATGTAGGCTATATTTTTGTTGCTTCACAGGTACAGATAGACTATTGAAAAACTTCTCTTTGTTTATCAACAAAATACATCCTTCAATATTATTCATTATGGAAACTGAACTTAATAACTCTATTAAAAGCAAATTATCTTTCTGAACTTCACATCGTTAAACAAATAGTTATTAAGGATTACTACAATCCTAAGCTGATAGTTGAATTGTCAATGAATAAAAATAATAAAATAGCTGTAAATATGGTATATCCAAATACAAAAGAAAATTTTAAAATCATATCCTTAAAATATACCAAACGTATTTCTGGGAAAATTGCTACATACCTCAAAAATAAATGATTTGAGAGAATTTTATCAAACCTGAGTAAATTCATTAAATATAATAAATTTAAGACATTACACCTAAAGATGATAAATCTGGAGTTTTAACGTGCGGTGATTACCCAAAAGTTTAAAGGGCATACTGAAGAACTTTTCAACATGAAATTTGTGAAAATTTGAAGAGTTTCCTCAATAATTAAAGTGATTCCGCATATTCGAACCATTTGTTAGAAACAGGACATACTTTTAATCAAAATTTTAAAATTTTACATATGGAAAGTTAAAGTTATGCTCTAAACCTATTAGTCACTAGAGATAAATAAATACAACAAAATAGTATTTAACGAACAATTAGACCTAAATAATTCTGTTGAATATACAGATAAACTGAAATTCACAGGTTTTAGTGCTAGATTAAATTTTTTTTACCAACTCTAATGTAAATAGAACTGATTCGGAAAACAAATTAAGTTATTAAAAAAAAAGGATACGAAGTACCTGAAGATGCTACTGTGATAGTGAAACAATTGTATTATAACTATAAAAAATTCGTGAATATCAGAATAACGATATTTAAGATTGAATAAATATTTATGTATTCTCTATTAGCGTAACTTAGTACATTTTTTGAAGAAAAATAATATTTCTCCAATCATTAATCAAACTACTTCTCATTTTTAGGGATAAATCTGTAGAAGAAGCGAAACTAGGAATTGATGAAGACGATAATCCTAAGGGAGCAAAACGGAAGAGGGTATCGCTCAATTGTCAAGTTTGTTCCAAAAAATTGAGCTCTGCAAAAGCTTTGGAGAAGCATATGGCAGAACACGAGGCTGAAAGTGAGGAGGAAGAAAACCCTGGTAGCGGCAGTGATTTGGATGAAGAGGATCATGACAGCGAAAACGAAGAAGAATCCGAAAATAGCGAAGATGACTCTCAGCCCAAAAAAGGAGCAAAATCGAGGGGAAAAGCTAAAACAAATGCTTCAAATTCGTCAACACCCCAACAGGCCAAAGGCTCCGCCAAGAAAAAGGGAGGAAATAACAAAGTGAAGGAGTTGTATAATCTTAAGATCACATGTCTATCTTGCGACGTTGTTGTTACAAGTAGTGATGAATTGATGCAACATTTACCAGTTGATGCTGGGAAGCCGTGCTCTTTCAAGTGTATGGCTTGCGGTGAAAATCATTCACAGCCGGCAGACTTTTTGAGTCATCTCATGATACATTTGTAAAAGAGAAAATGAAGGGTACGGCGAAACGTGAAATAATTTTAGCGGTGAGAACGGTACAGATTCATGCAGAAATGTATTTGGGACCGTCATTTTGAGAAAATTGTTTAGCGATATTCCAATAATTGAAAAACTACGCCAAAACTATCTTCTACGATGAAAATTTGTTTCGCTGTACCTAAAGGACGTATTATTCATTGCCACAACAGATAATTTTTGCGTTCGACCCACGTTAGTTTCTGTTCTGGATTTTTCTCTTGGATTATCTTATAATTTCATTAACGTTTTATGCATGTAAAAGTATAAGGATAAAATAATTTTATATACTTCAGAATGTTTGTTTATTGACTATTATTAAATTAATTGATACCTGAACCTTTTTTTCTATGTATATCTATCTACCTTTTATCCACGAATAAATTCCAAATCTAATGCACACTTTGTCCAAAATTTCTCTTCTTCATAAGACATACGAGAAGTTAAATGAATCGGGCCATTCTAGATGCAAATCATTTCAATTAAATAAAATAATGAACATACCACCGTAAAACCCATATATAAAAAAGAAGAAAAACATAACAGAGGACAGACAAATTAGTCAACTTTCGTCTTTTTCAAAAATATTAGGTAACTTGGACCATATTGAATTGAATCAGTCCTTACTTGGTGAAAAACCATATTGAATAATATTTAACAAAGGTTATTCTGATCTATATATCTTTTTATTGGTAGTAAAACAGTAATTTCTACAAGTTGTTTTAATTATGATGAACTACCAAATAGTAACGGCTGAAACAATTCAGTAACCAAATAGATTTAAATAACTCACCTCTGTTAATTATATTCAGATAAGCTGGAATTTGCAGAGAGCCCTTTTTTGGGTTCTAGTGCTCAATAAAAATTTATTTTAATATAAATAGCAACGGATTTCAGAAACAAGCTTAGATATTCAAAATGTAATCTTGCCTGATGATGCTGCTGTGATAGCGAAACGATTTTTGTAAACAATAAAAATTTGTGACAATCAGAATAACCTTATTTAAATATTATTTAAGTTGGATCAGAAAGTAATGTCGAATTAGATTCAAATGAATAAATTAACAATTTTTAATCAAATCTAATCACCTTCATTATCAACCTCTTGCCCTTTAGTGTGCAAATTTTCAATACTGGCCCGATACATTGACAGTGTGTCCAGGTTTCAGCACTTCAAAATGAACGATTCCGCGTTCTATCTGGGAGTACCACAAGGTAGCATATTAGGACCAATTTGTTCATAATTTTTTTGAATAATCTTGAAGGCATGAAATGGCAACAGTAAGCATTTGATTGCTTTAGAGTGACAACATAGATAAATAAACAAAATGAAGATTCTGACCTGGTGGAATCCAAAGGATTAAACAAAGTTCCTTCTGTTAGAAACATCTTGAAATCACGGTTTAATATCGGGTAAGGTTTCCTAGCTCTTTGTAAAGCTCTTAATCTATTGTATCAATGAAAGCTTGAGGAATGTTTAGTCAAACCTCCCTCAAAGCATTGGCGAGCTGTTGAAATGTCTGCGGTTTGTCAGATAAGCGGCGTAATTTCTGTGACATTGAAGACCAGACATGTTCAATAGGATTTTAGTCAGAAGAGACGGGGCAAATCCATTCGGTAAATGCCGTGCATTTCTATGCGGTCGTTGATAATTCTTGCCCGGTATGGACGAGCATTATCGTTGATTAACGTAAAATGATCGCCAATGGCTGCCGCAAAGGGAAAAATAATTAGCTCTACCATGAAATCACGACACCGTACCGCTGTCATGGTTGCGTTAATGAGGATAATAAGATCTACGCGCCAATTAAAATATATGACTCCCCAAACGCACACTGAGCCGCCACTGAAAAGAATGAAATGTTCATTATACCGTTGATCCCGTTCTCGCCACAGCAACATTCGCCCATCAGACTGATACAGACGAATCCGTGAATAGGCAGGGTCTCCATCTGTGCGCGTTCCAGTTCAAATGTTCAAGAATCCAACGATATATTACAGTCCCGTGCTTCCTTCTCAATCGCGAGTGCCTGGCGGATCTTCTTGCCCTCAAATTGAAACTAATCTATTCCGGATTGTTTGACCAGAAACTATCCTACCAGTAGCTTGCCGGAATGAGCTAATTAATTTGGAATGCTGTGAAGAAGGGATTTTGTCGTGCAATTAACTGTATTAGGCGATCTTGTCTGCCGGTTCTAGCTCTTGCTCTTCCACCCCCCATGAGTATATGCAGCACTTCCACTAATACGATAGCAATTTCACTCTATTAACTATACTTTGCGAAACCCAGAGACGGTTAGCAACTTCTTGTTGAGTTGAACCAACACACTAATCGTTCAAGGACGGCTTCTAAGCGTATGTTAAAATCGTGACAATTAATCCACAACTGATACTATACATCACTAGATCCATTGCAATAGCACATGTGGATCACATATTGCGCATTTATACGTCCGAATATAAATGGAAAAAATCACAAATACATATATCATTTCGTTATTTTATCCTCATTAATCAATCTTTTCCAAATATTTCCTGTATAAACGATTATTTGCAATAGGGAGTGTTAAATAAACATAGTACTCCCATAATCATCTTTCTCTGTGCATGGCTTGTGTTTAAGATGGGTCTGTTTTGATCGAAGCATGCTATGATAACAATGTCAATATTTTATTTATGATAGATTTATTTTATAATGACAATCAATATTTTATCTTTGATCATTTTTTGCGAAAACAAAATTCTCAATGTATATATATATATATATATATATATATATACATATACTAGCTGACCCGGCCACGCGTTGCTGTGGCTAAAGTTTTTGTTATATTACAATATAGTAAACAATCTAAGAGGAACAATAAGAGAACATCAGTCACGGAGTCCACTATGCTTTTTCACACAGATGGTAATTATGCTGTTAAAATGTAGCTTATATGACACGTTCGTAGATTTACCATAGCAGCGCCATCTATTGATTACTTACTCAACCCAGTCGAAAGGTATCGACATCTGTTAGAATCATTTGGAGTTAACAGATAATTGTGACTGTCAAATAATAACAGACAAATAATTAGCAATAAATTAAAATTGCGACTATAATTTGAGATTTAAACTATCCTATCTCTCAAGTTGGATCGAACTGCACATGGTGTGCGAATTTTATTATAATCGATTAAGTGGTTTAGGAGTCCATTGAGGACAAACATTGTGACACGAGATTTATATATCTTAATATAATATATATATATATATACATATATATTCACTTTTGGTATATCCAGAAATGAAATGATAATAAAAAAATTGTTACCTGCGTGTACAATCTGGTGAAGAATTGCTGCAATGATGCCATGCTGCAGTCAGACTCATGGACTCCACCAGGGGTGGTCTGACAAGACGGACACATTGCCATAGCTCCGAAGAATTCGCAACCTACTAGCGAGAACTGGTATTGGAGGTTCACAAAGGTTAGCAGGTTTTCCGTGATGATCTAACAAGATCAACCTATTTAATGATTTGTCATTCTCACGAAAACACTGACAACAATAGGCAGAATTTAAACGATCAGCAATGGTTAAAACTCTTAAGTCTCTGCCTAAATGCTTTTGATTGATTGGACTCAACTTTAGGATAAAATCAATAATATACATGACAGCATAGCCAACTCAGATATGTTCTAAAAGTTACTTAGTATAAGCTATACTTTGACCACAATTGAATTATTGAACCAATTCAATAAGACAAGACCCCAAGATTCATTTATTTAGTGATTCAATTTCTTTTCATACAAATACTAGAATCAAAAGCTGTACATTAACAAAAAAACACACCCTCAACGCAAGATTCAGAATAAAATTGTTGTAAAAACAATAAACGTGACGTCTCGTATGCCTACTTTCTTTTACTGCATAATTTTTTATTTACATACCTGTTGATTGTGATCCTGCTGCCTCTGAGCATCACTTTCCGTGAAAGTATCCCCAATACTCATATCTTGCATAGCGGCCGCAATGTGAGTCTTTACAGCATTCGTAGCAAACATTGTTGCTTTCTGAAGTTCTTCCCAGCTTGACTGGCAGTTAGTAGCAAGAGATATGTTCTGAGCTAGAGATAAATTCATTAACGATTGTGAGAGTCTCAGGCCTGCTGAGCACATCGTATTCAATATCTAAAATATAGTAAATCAGCATATTATAGTTGTGGGATAGTTAACAAAAAACCTGTAAATAATTGATCCAACTGTTTAGACACTGCGCTGCAGCTACTTTGAGAGTATTAGGACTCAATTGTGGCAGTTCTTCAACATTTCTTTGGTCACCTTCTTGGACCTCACCTGTTGTACTTGTCGTTGGCACTTGAGAATCACCAATTTTGCTAAAAGTGGTTAATTGTAGTAGAAATTTCTAAGGAATATAGCAAACGAAATATATTTTAACAATGTTAACAAAAAAGGTTCTTTACTTTTCTTTTTCCATTTTTACGTATAACTATAAAATCAGTCTAATGAGATTGTTCCAAATATATGATGACCATATTCAACTCGGATACTCAGTCTATTGTTTCTATACTCTTAAATGAAAATAAACAAACGAATGTATCACATTTTTAATATCATATACAGTAGAGGAATCTTTTATTGAAATAAACGTAAATAAATTATATTGAGGGGATGTAACATCTTTTTAAACATTCGTCACTGTTTACTAACATTGAAAATTGACATTTATACATAGATTAACAAGAATACATTCTTGTATCTATGCATTTGTATAATGTTTCGTTCAAATATTAATCTGTGTTATCCTGACACATAGAACAGATAATGGCCTTAGAAAATTTCGGATATTCATATCTATCGAATATTTCAAAAAAATAATTTTATTTGAATTTTCAACACATCTTCCATGCTTAATTTACAAATATTTCTTTATCAAAGACTTTTAACGTAGTTGAAATAAAAATTGAACATATACCCAACGAAAAAGCTAGGTTACTTTTGCTTTTATCAACTTTGTAAATAATTCTTATTAGAATAAGAAAGTACTAAAATATCAAATGGCTTTAAGCGCAAATTGTATAAAACTCGAAAAGTTCTCTAGGTACTTTAGAGTTCCCCATAAAAACAGATTTTACTCATCTCGAATAGACAGCAAGAAAGGTATTGTTCTTGGCGTGTACAATGAAAAATCGGGAAACGAAAATAAACTCATCCTAACTACAGCTTCAGAAAAATTCAACGAACTGAGCGGGGGTAAACTGATGTCCAATTTGAAATTCGTCGAGTCTGAAATAAAACAAGGTAAATCTTTTGTATTTTGGGGTCTTCATGAGGACTATCCGGCTGTAGCAATAACAGGATTAGGAGAAAAAAATAAAAAGTTGGATTCTTTAGAATTGATAGATTCGAAGAAGGAAGGTATTCGTTTAGCAGCCGCGTCTGGATGTGGCGCTCTGAAAAACGTTGGATTCAAGCATATAGATGTCGAAAGTTTAGGAGATGCAGAAGCTTCAGCGGAAGGCAGCGTTCTGAGTACTTGGAAATTTCAAGAATATAAAACTAGGAAAGAGGATATTTCCAAAGTGAACCTTTTCGTGGAAAATGAATCTGACAGTGAAAAATGGAACAGAGGAGTTATTAAAGCAGATGCTCAAAACTTGGCCAGAAAATTGGCAGACACTCCTTCCAACCTTCTAACACCCACTATTTTTAGTCGAAACATTCTCGAAGTGTTAAGATCGGGTAATATAACAATAGAAGTTCATGACCAAGAATGGGCTAAAAAAGAAAATATGAATGCATTTTTAGCAGTAGCAAAAGGCTCGATAGAACCCCCGAAATTTCTAGAACTGAGCTACAGCAACGGAACAAATGACAAACCCTACGTTCTTGTCGGGAAAGGCGTAACATTCGATGCCGGTGGTATAAGCATCAAGCCATCAGCTTCAATGGATCATATGAGAGCAGACATGGGAGGTGCTGCTAGCGTTACAGCCACACTTTACGCCGTCGACAAACTCAGAATACCTGTTAACCTCAAAGTTTTGATTCCGTTAGTCGAGAACATGCCTTCTGGAAGTGCCTTGAAACCCGGAGATGTAATCAAAGCAAGAAATGGAAAGACGATATGCGTAGATAACACAGATGCTGAAGGTAGGTTGATCCTTGCCGACGCTCTTTGCTACAGCGCCAAATTCACCCCAAAATGGGTACTCGACATCGCTACTTTAACTGGTGCCATGATGGTAGCTCTGGGTAGTGGAGCCACTGGTGTCTTCACCAATTCGGACAATTTGTACAACATCCTTCAAAAAGTAAGCTCTGTAACTGGAGATAGGGTGTGGAGGTTTCCCCTGTGGAGACATTACCTCGACCAGATTGCTAAAAATGACGCGTACGATTTAAATAATATTGGGAAAGGTAGAGGAGGAGGCAGCTGTACAGCTGCTGCTTTTCTTAAGGAATTTGTGCCAGAAAATACGGAATGGTTGCATTTGGATATGGCAGGTGTAATGGGTCCCGAAGCAGACACGTCAATGCCTTATTTAGGTAAAGGAATGACTGGGAGGCCAACTAGGACCTTGATCGAGTTCATCGCAGAGCAACAAAAGATTTAAGAAAATTTGTACATAATTTATTTTGTTTAAATAAACATAGTTTCCAACTATGAGTTATATCTTTGACAATCTCAAAATAATGACCCTAGAGTAACACCAAACATTTTTTCATTAACATTTTTGTTTGCAAATTATTCAATAAAGCTTTACTTCCACAATCTAAATATAATAGCGACCCTAGACCTGAACCATGTGGTACACCACAAATTTTCAACAATGTATAACAAACTTCAAACATTTGAAACAATAGGTTTATATTCTTGCATTATTAACTAAGGTTGTTTTATTTAAATGATATCTATACAAAACATAACAATTTCAGAAGAATCTGATCATTTGAAGTTATCTTTCTCTTTCCTAATACTTCGCATGGTTTCTACCAAGTCACTGCAAGAAGCATGTTGCTGCACTGTGCGCTCTGTCACTCTCATGAAAGGGTTTATCAGTTTTTCTTCGGAAATGGTCGAGGGAACCTGTGTTAGTGGAAAACAATTAGATTCGTATTCATTTCACATTGTACTCTATTAAAAAAATTAAATTATAATATTCTATTGGGAATAAAACCAAGTTCCTGCGGTTTTGAGAACATATTAGGAGTACAAATAAGTTTCCGCCGTTTTATCGTAGATGGCGCGGCACGGAGTTTCGGTTAGCTTTCGCAGATGATAACCGGCTTAAAAAATAGTTTAGACATTCAAGAACAACATAACCTATTAATATCATTGATTTTATATTGGTAAAATGTAATTTTTATAAGTTGAAAATGTCAAAATTTGAGCCAAGTAAGCGTCATTTGCGGGAAACATTAGTTTACTTCTTTAATTTAAAGAAATCTGCTGCTGAGACGCATCAATTGCTCGTAGAAGCATATGGTGAGGGTGCTTTGAGTGAGAGAACGTGTCGAGAGTGGTTTCAAAAGTTTAAAATCGGTGATTTCGACGTAGAAGACAAAGATCGCAGTGGAAGGCCAAAAATTTACGAGGATGCAGAATTGGAGGAAGATTCATCTCAAACACAAAAAGAACTTGCTCTAACATTAGAAGTCACTATATTACCGTTCTTCTATAATAAATATTTCATTTGTGTTAAAACACGGCGGAAACTTATTTGTACTCCTAATATGTTGCTAGTAGTTGATTATTCTATTGTTTAATCTGGCAACATCTTCGTTCAAGTGTCATCGTTCGGCTTTCTTTTCAGTATCTGTCATTTCTCTGAAGTATAAAAAACATAGTTTCTGTGTACGCTGAAAATGTCAACTTTTGTACTGAATAATGTGTTTTTGCTGGGAGTTTCAGTTCATTACTTATAAAGAAAGAGGCTGCCCAAAGTCATTGTATTTTAGTGGATATTTATGGTGACCATGCTCTAGCTGAACGAACGTTAACATAAAAGTAGCAATTTTGATTTGGAAAACAAAGAATGACCCAGAGCGCTAGCAAACTTTAAGGATGACGAAAATACACTCAACCAGCCATTTTCCATCGTTTAAAAGCGATGGGAAGGATCCGAAAGGTAGGAAATTTGGTGACTTATAAACTGAAGCTAAGAGACGTGAACAACTGCTCCAATGGCAAAAAAGAAAGGTGTTTTTTCATGGGATTGTGACTGACGATGAAAAGTGGGTCCAGTATGATAATCTAAGCCCTTGGGCAAGGTTTGGATGCCTCGTCATCAACTGTCAAGTCGAATATTCATGGCCAGAAGATCACGCTCTGTATTTAGTGGGAGCAGCTGAGTGTAGTGTATTATGAGCTGCGATCAAATGGGAAGCCCTACCCCACCCGCCGTACAGCCCAGACCCCTTGACTAAACGTCAAGGTACACCCGAAACTAGATCACCTCCATAATTTTCGGTGATGGTAGTCCGGGGCAGTAAAACTGACTGAATTAAATCATCTTTATTTCGTAGCGCTGCTCGTTCAACTTCAATCTTCATTAGTACCCATATATTTTCAATGGGACTAAGATCTGGTGAAGCTGCTGGCCATGAAATCGTTGTCACTTGGTGTTCTTGCATCCAAGCATGAGTATAGGCCGAAGTAAGTCATTTTGCATTATCCTGCTGAAAATGCCACCCCTCTGCATATAAAGCATGCGCCGTTTAGAATGCCACAATACTTTTCACTATTAATGGTACCATCAACTATACAGAGAGGCGTAGCACCATACTGAGACATTGCGCCCCAAACCATTATTTTGGTAGGAAGTTTGAACGGTTACAGGTTGTTTTGATAGGATTTTTAAATGATTTCCACCAAGTTGAAAACAACGTTCATCAGATACAGACATTATTGAATCTATCTTCTTGAAAACGTTGATAAAATTCTATCCTTCATTCCTTTTGTAAAGTTATCATTATAGGGATTTTTTTTTTGTTTCCATGATATGTAGCCTTGTCTTTTCAGTGACATACGGACGGTTTCTGGGGTTTCTGGACATACTTTTATATTTAGTTGATTTTCAAATCTGTTAGCCAATTTGCGAAACCCCAGGCGCAGATTGTGTCGTCCTAAGGCCAAGAAGGGTTTATATTGTTTCCTTAATCTTACCCGGTCTTCCTGAAATTGTTCTATGACTCCTATCCATGCCATTTTTTATCTCCTTTATTATCTCACATACTGCACTAACTTTTTAACGTTTTGAAAACCTTTTCTATACAAATATTCTACCTGTTTTCTAGTTGCGACATTATTTCATAAATTGTATACCTGTTGACAATCAACAATATTTGACAAATAGTGTTACCATGCAACTTTGGCCATAGCCGACTATCTGCATAACCTGTTTTATACATTACTTTTGTCTTAGAATGTTACAAAAAAGAAGTACATTAAAATTATGAAAAATAATAAATTCCGGATACTTTTTAGACGAACTATAATATTGATGACTTATCTATTTTATGAAAATTCATGTATTAATTTTATGACAATCTAATATTATACATTTTTAATATACATATAGTGAAGTGAAAGTTTTTCTGACCAGAAAAGAAGTCAATTCAAAATTTGAAATTTTCATGGGAAATTGACGTTTGAACAAGCGCACAAAACCGTCTAACCTCACTCAGTGCTCGTTTTTCAAATGATGGACACTTACCGTTGGTTCCCCACGATCTCTTTTGTCACTTGCCCATTGTATTTTTTTCGCTATTTCCTGGTTGTTAGGTTCTACATGTTTCGCGAACTTTAAGTTTTGCAGGGTGTATTCATGACCGCAAAAAACCCTTGTGTTTCCAGGCAGTTTTCCAAGTTTCTCAAGGAGACAAACGCACATTTGTTCAGCTGTACCCTCGAAAAATCTACCACAACCAGCAATGAACAAAGTATCCCCTGCAAATGGGAAAAATATTTCAAATTAGGGGTTACACACATCTTATCATATCATTAAACTGAACAGATTGCACAGAATTTGATATACATTTAGTGGATTTGACATTTGTCAAATGTGATCTGTCATTTATCAGTTGTCCGACAGCCAGCTGATAAATGTGTAAATAATTAAAAATATAGTTTTCTTCAGTGAACATTGATAATGTTTTGGACTATAGTCTGTTTTAAACATTCGATATGGAACTCTTAGTATACAAACTTTGGCTCCTCCTTTCTCATTGCTAACTCACCGGTAAAAACTACAGGGTCTTGACCAGGAGTCTCAACAAGATAACATATATGTCCACTAGTGTGGCAAGGGGTGAAAATACATTCTACTTTGGTGTCTCCAATGTTGAAGGAATCACCATCCTGTACTTTGTTCGTTAGGGCTCCAATCCTATCATCACCTCCAAACACCTGAAGAGTATTCTTGGATTTTTTGACTAGATCTTGGTTCCCGCCAGCATGATCCCTGCATTAAAAGAAAGTTGGATAAATGTCTTCATCCACCAGATATTGCTGAATATAAAGCTACAAAGTTAAGAATGCTCCATCTTCAGGTTAGTTTTCCCATCAGAAAAACATTCACTCTACTCTTTTTTACTGTTGTCCTGTTTTGACTTCAGATATTATATGTTTAGGAGATGAGGACATTTAACAAAAATTGTTTAACTTGGTATTCAAGTTGACGTTAAAAATTGAACACTTTGTATTTGTAATACTCACCAGTGATGATGGGTCGTCAAAATTTTGGAAAGATTAACGTTTTCCCTCTCAACTGCCTCTAAAACTTTCTCTGGTTCCACTGGATCCACCACTGCAGCTTGTCGAGTATTTTCATCCACAATCTGAAGACATACAGGTTAATTTCATAGGAAATACAAAAAAAAACAATTTACCAGATACATGTAGTTATCAGACAAAGCTGGTAAAACTGTAACACCCATAGCTCCAAACTTATGTTCCGCCTTGGAACTGTGAGAATTCTTGAGACCGTTATTGTACAGCGACAGACCTGAAACGTTAATTCACCCCAAATAAAGAAAAAGTTTGATGATCGGTGGATAACAAATAGCGTTTTTCTAACCTCCAAATTATTACCTTTGAAGTAAATAGCACTCAAACCTTGTGTAACTCTTCCGGGTAAATGTTTACTCGCCAATTTGAACATGATTCGTTTTAAAATCGAGTTTAAACGTTTTACTAGCCATCCATCTTTTAAGGATCATTAATTTCTACTTTCTTACCTTCTCTTCAGGATCGAAGTGAAAGTTAAATCTCGATCGGACTGTTGTTACTATGTAGATTTGAGATTAGGCTGGGTTGGGAGATGGAATAAATTAATTATTTGATCTTTGCTTATTTGATACGGTTTGTAAATACAATGTGAATGTCATAACATGACAATTTGGTGTTATGTGCGGGTAGGCAACCAACGATACGAAAACCCAGTGGCGGCTCGTACTAGGAGGCAAAGCCTTCTCAAAGATTTTATTAGTACAGTTGTTCTCGCAATCAAAATATTTTAAATAAACGTTCAATGTGAAGACAAAAGAGTGCACTGTTTAAAAATAAAACCATACACTCTTATACAGTTCACAAATAATCTTGAATATTTTTTTCATCGATTCGTATTCTCTTCTTTCAAAATATTTAATTTTTAATGCAAAAACCAAAATTATCGAACAGCCATATCAACTTTTCCCCACAACATGAAGGCAAATGCAAAATTTCATGAGGAATGTGGGTGATATGAACAAACACGCGAAACTCCTGACTTCACGTCAGTGGAGTCATAATTTTTTTATATGTGATGTTTTTTCTGATTTTTTGGATTTATGATTTTTCTGCTTATCAGTTGTATAAATAAAAATAGATTGGGGAAAAAATCCATTATTTTTGCGTGAACTTCAAGACTTTATTGGACATGTTTCGGTTTCATAAAAGTCTTGGATCTTATTGACGAAAAACTCTAGTAATTAATTTTTACAAGAAAGCGAGAAAAACATGGTAATCGCTTTGTGCCAGGTCCGGACTATATGGTGGATGCATTAAAACTTCCCAACCAACTTCCGAAGGTTCTGGGGAGCCACTACAGACCTTTGTATTTCACAACTGAATGGAACGAACAAAATACAGCAAAGGAATATTTTTAATGTGAAATGTCACCTTGACAACGGGCATAAATTTGAAGTTGTTTGATCGCTACTTTACGAGATATCGATCACTACAACCGCCTACCGAAAAAATAATGAATTAATTCTTCTCCAACCTTATATAATACTTTATTGAAATATATTTTGTCGTTATAATGTTGAACCAACCTATATGTACGGGCGTTTATATAGGCCCTTTCTTAATGAGAGGAATTTGAAAATAAATATTATTATAAATACAAAAAATATATATTTAATTCAACACACAAAAAAACTTCATTTAAAGTCATAAAACTCATCTTTCAATTCTTTGAATGATACCACTGTAAAGAGCACAAAATACAGTAGAATAATCCCAGTTCAACCAGGAATAATGACGCTCCTAGGATGGGGTAACACAATCTTGTTGTTTCCCTTCGTCAGGAAGCCATAATCGACTAAAATATCTCCAAGGTTTTTCTCCTTGAAGTAAACTTCCGCACATATCTGCATGTCTGCGACAGCCCTAAGAGTAAAATTTATTTATGGAAAAAATCGTCAAATACATATTAAATTTTCCAACAAGAGGTTTCATTTTAAATTTGTCGCCATTTTTGAAGTGGTGACATAAAGGTGACAGCTATATTATATTTGACAGGACGAAATTGTGAGGTTATGAAAAATGGAAAAACCCATTGAAATAGTGATTAAACACTAGAGAAATGGCGAGAATTTCACAAATACAGCTCGTAATGTTTTTGGTCATCCTTAAACGCCTCCTCGCTCTGCTATAGTTATAGCGATTGTTATTGATGTTAACTGAATTCTTTGGCCCAAAATTGCTGGCACCGATGATGAGAACGTAGATTTTGAGTAGGAAATTTAGAATCATTTTATCAGTGTTTTGTAACTTCTAGATTCACTACACATGTAACAGGAAAATACTCTTAACGTATACAATATTTGTCTTCAACTACATTTATTATTTTTGCAGATTGAAGTTTTAATACTTACACAACTTTGGCAGTAAATGTTCTAAAAACCATATTTTCGTAGAAGAACCGGTTCATCTCTTTTTTTCCATATTCACCGCCACTATTGTAATTAGTCAGGACACATTCTACTGCCTGCGGATATGTATGAATTTAAAAAAAGCCATGAATGGACAGAGAACTGTATATTTCTCACTAACCTGAAACGGTAGATTTAAATATTCCGCCTTGATATGTCGTATGTAATTCAAGCTAATATCTATTATATCTCCATAATCGACCATAAACACCTAAAATTATGTACGTATATTAAAACTGTAAGTAAATTATTTTTTCGAATGGGCGATAATAAAGTATCTAGTACCATTAAAATCACAGTAAATAAGTATTTTATTTACATTCAAAACTATTATGGATGGAGTGGTCTGTTACTTTGTGATAGTGTAGTCGATTGATCAATATTTATCGATCGATTCGTCTATTCGATCCATATTTTTCGAAAAAATAAAACCATTTTTCCGGCAGTTCAATAATTTTCAGACGAGCGTCGTACATTACTTCACAGATGACCCATATACGTATACTACAGAAGCGGTCCAAGATCAAGGTGGGCGGGGCTTGTTTGTTTACAAATGGCGAGCGCGGGAAAAGTCGAGAAATTTGCGGTTTTCATCCGTTCATATTGATGAAACGAAAAGTCATCCGTAAAATATAATGGCTTAATCGGGAAGAGGGCATTTCGGACCATCGATCAGTATACGTATTTTCGCAACTGGCTTCGCCCGTCGTAAGCTTTACGCAAGAACCTTTAGCACTACGTAGCCACTCTCACGTCTGTGGTCCGTTGCCATGGAGCTTACCTTAAAATCGACGAATCTCAAATCAAATAAATCGGCAAATTTGAGAATTCTCAACAACTTTTTCCAAACATCCAGCACAAGGTTGTAGGAAAGAAAATCCGTATAAACATGAAAAACTCGCTCGAAAAAGAAGAATGAATAATTTATTATTTCAGTCAGTTAAAAATAAGTGAAAATTAGTCAAACCATTTTCTCTCAAATATTTTAAATGCAGTTATATGGACGAGCAGAAACAAATGAAGAAATGATGCCATAGAACATTCATATCACAATACGACAATTATTTTAATTCAGGACAACACGAATAAATAAATAACGTTACAAATTTGGCAAAGATATTACACATGACATTGTTGGAAGTTCGCTCTGCCGGACGACAACCCAAGATACAACCGCATGTAACTTATGTTGCATGACGGACATTAAGACGGTATCACTAAAGAAGACTCAAGCGATTCTATGGATGAAGGGGATGACAGAGGTTAACCCCACTTAAGAAGTTCTGTTCGTTGTTAACCTTAACCGGTAGCACATATAGATGTTAGAGTTGTTTTTAACGACGCTTAGAGGTTTTTAAGATTGTACGAGTAAATAAAGATTATTGAAGACGAATCCTTGTTTCTTAATTCACCAACTCCAACAGGTTATGGTAGCCCAGTGCACGTTTACACTGCGATTGTGATTAAATTGGTGAGAACAAGTGATTGTTTATTTTGTTTACCACGTGTAAATAGAAAAGGAAGTAACAAATATTCGAGGTAAGTTTGTACTTCAACTTAAGATGATTTAGAATAAACAATTAAGATGTTAGATGCATTTCTAAAAGTTTCATTTCAATTGAAACACTTAAGAGTTTAGATGTTTATAAATGTTTCATTTTAATTGAAACACTTAAGAGTTTAGATGTTTATAAATGTTTCATCTCAATTGAAACACTTAAGACTTTAGATGTTTATAGATACATTTCTATATGTTTCATTTTAATTGAAACACTTAGGAGTTTAGATGTTTATAGATGCATATCTAGAAGTATAATGCATTGCCCATTATAGATGAAATCGATCAATTAAGATGTTTCTACCATGCATTTTTAGAAGTATAATGCATTGTTCATTCTAGATGAAATACTTTAGAGTTTTTATATTTATTTGATGCATTATTAGATGAATGATTCATTAAAACATCACTTAATTAAATTAAATGATGTGATTAAGAGTTCAGATGATAAGATGATGGATTGTTAGATGTTTGATCCATAAAAAGTGTTTAGGCACACTAAAGATGAATTAAGAGGTTAAGATGTTGAAATATTAGAAGTAAAGATGTTAAAATTTTAGAAGCTTAGAGATAAAAATTATACTTTTTTACTTGAACTATCTATAAGTTCAGTAAAAATTTCATAAAAAAATTATTTCGGGGCTTGGTTCATACAAAACTTGTTGTACGGTATTGTTTGTTCTTGAGCTAGGGATATCATAGGAATCAACATGCATCCCGTACATGTGCTATTGGCCAAACCTATCGACAGGTATTCATTGTAGTACGTGATGCCACAGTTGAATGGTGCACATTTGCGAGGTGGTGCTGTTTGAGGACTTGACTTCCTGTTTCGAATTGCCAAAGATTGCTGTGCGTCCGAGGCAATTCAGAAGCACGAAACAAATGTTTATATCTAATACCTGGTTTTAGATGACACAAAGAGTTAAGAATGTGCATAATGCACGTATTTTGTTGAAATACATGATATAAATATTTTTGTTTCATAATCCCGAAATAGATGGCAGAATTTGGAAGATTAGTCGAATATGACAGTATGTCAGGTATGTGAAGGTAATTCTACAGACTATACCATGGATGATGCACGAGAAAGACAATTTTTAGATGACAATAATGATACGTCCCGAGGTAAGAATTTTCCAATACTTGAGACTGAAGAGAGAAAAATATATACTGTTCTTCTCGATCATACCAAAGGTACCTCTTTCTGCTATCAAAATTTAGAGAGGAAGAGTACTGTAAAATTTTAAGAGTTTAGATGATACTTAAGAATTATGAATTATTTAGAGGATAGATGGTAGAATATAATTCATAGAATAAGATGTTAGATGATTTAGATGAAAACTTAAGATGAAGGCCTTACAAATTAGAGTTTAGATGAAATCCAGGTATTACAAATTTTCATTTTTACAGTACGATCAAGAGAAGGCTTGAACATCATCAATGATGTGTTACTAAGAGAAGCTAATGAGAGGAATATGGTTAGTGAAGCCGCTACCAAAATTTTAGAGGCAGCAAAAATGCTGAAAGATGTCATGGAAGGGGCTAAGTCGATGGTGGAAACATTAGGTCAAATAGCCAGAGACAACGTAGAAGCGGAGAGGACTCGCCTGAAAATCCTGACTGCAAAAAACCGTGGTTCTGCTCAAACCAGCCCGCTAAAGAGGAAAATAGATGAGGAAGAGGGCTCTTCTGGAAAGAAAATTGCGTTGGCAAATAAAGATGTTTCGAAAGAAAATAAAGAGGTAGAGCACTTGAAGAAGGTGGTGGAACAGGAATTGCTTTCTACCAAAATAGTCATCAAGAGAGACTATAAGCTCTCTAAAGAAAGCAATTTCGATATCTGGATGGACTATCTCAGGTCAGAATTAACATGTAATGATATCCTTGATGTCATCGAACCCAGCAACGATGGTGCTTGCTCTAGATCGGAGGCAAGCACACTAAAGAGGAAGAATTGGGTTCGAGACATCATCATTAACCGTTTAGATGAAAATTACCATAAGAAGGTGGTTAATGTTAGAGAGCCCATGGAGATTATTAAAATCTTGAGAAGCTCCAGAAAGTGTGAGAGTAATATCACTCACACTTCTGTGAGATCTCGGCTATATGCCATTAAGATGAATAAGGGCGAAACGGTTAATGACTTCTGCGATAGGTTCGACTCCATCGTGAGGGAGTATGAAACCTGTGAGGATGTTATTGCATTGACCACTCAAGAGATCAGATCAGCATTTTATCAGGCAGTTTCCCCGGTGATACCGGAACTAAGGAATGCTGATCTGATAAAGAGGCAGACCACTTCAATGGAGATGACTCTAGAGGAGATAAAATCATTTATCTCCCAATTAGAAGCAGAGAAAAACTCTGAGAAGAAAGAGTCATCTCCGAAACTTCAGAGAGTAGTTGGACCTAAATTAAGATGTTTTAGATGTAATAAAGAAGGTCATAGGTCCAACGAATGCTTCCTGAAGCAGCAGAATAAGTGGTTCTGCTATAGGTGCCAGTCCATCAAGAGCCATAGAGGTGATGAGTGCACCAACACAATTTCTAAGAAGACGTCCAATGCCTCATCTAAGCGAAACGGGAACTTGAAAAAGAAGAGGTTTGAGCACAACCGGGTTAACAGGAGGGAGGTGGTAAGAACACAAATGAAGGCTCGAAGAGCTTCAGGGACTGTTCAAAAAACCCCAGGTGAGTGCTATTCCAATGATTTTATTAGTTTTGTTGCTGACTCTGGAGCTACTGATCATATAGTAAATGATCAATTGTTTCTGAGTAATTTTAAGAGGTTAGAGAACAAAACAATTAAGAGTGCAAATAAAAATCAAATAGCTGACATTGAAATAGATGGTAAAGGAGATCTTATTTTATATACAGATCCAATTAAGAGTAAGAGTTTAAGATTGTTAAATGTACTTTCTGCTAAAGATGTGTCCGAGAATCTGCTGTCACTTCGAAGGTTAGCAGATTCGGGACTTAAAATTTATTTAGATGATAGAGTTTTGAAAGTTCATGATGGACGAACCAATAAGATTGTTTTAGAGGGAGAATATGAAAAACCTAATTGGATTCTAAACTTCAAAGTGAAAAAGCCGAACCAGATTCAGCTGAACGATGAAGTAGAATATGACCATTATTGCTGCAGAGCAGTAATGTTCAAAGAGAATGAGACGTCTGGACAATCACAGAAATCCAATAAAGAGGTAGAGTTATTAAATTCGGAGGGAGAACCTGAAATAGAAGTATCCCATTCTGTGATTGGGAGGGAGGAAGACGAACATCTCATTTCTCTCTTAGACGAGAAGGTTCTCAAAACCTCAACTGAAGAAGTAGAATCGGAAAAACCTCTAGATGAAATAAAGAATTGGGATTGTAGTTCGAAGAATAGAAATGTAGTAAAATTAGATGACTTAGATGAACTACAAAACTTAGAGGAACTATTCATTAATAATCCTTTAGAAGACGATATTAATCGAACTAAGAGTTTCAACGAAGCCATGCTATGGCACTTAAGATTAGGTCATGCTTCTGTGAACTATCTGAAAAAGCTGCAAAAGCTAGATAAGAGGTTGGAAAAAGTCATATTTGACGATTCCATATTAGAATGCGAAGTTTGTATCATGTCAAAGATGCAAAAACTGCCTTTCAAAGAGACTCGTAAAAGAGCCGAAAGACCACTTCAGGTCATACATACTGACATTATGGGTCCGATTACACAAAAATCTCACCCTGGACAAAAGAGGTTCATTAATGTCTATGTAGATGATTACTCAAGATTAGCTAGAGCTTATTGTTTGAGAACTAAAGATGAATCAGGCGAAGCATTAGAAAAATTCCTAATATCCACTCGTAATCTATTAGGCCATAACGAGAAGGTATGTTATATCAGATCTGATCAAGGCACTGAATTTACTGGAAGAAAATTCTTAGATGTATTGAAGAGAGAAAATATCGAAACTGATTTCACACCACCTTATACACCTGAACATAACGGGGTATCTGAAAGATTTAATGCAACCATACAAAGAAAAGTGAGAGCTTACATGTTTGATTCTGGACTACCCAAGAGTATGTGGGAGTTAGCTGTCGATGCTGCTGTGCACGCATACAACAGAACACCACATAAATCTATAGAGTATGAAACACCTTCAACAAGATTTGCATCAAATTCTAGATGTCATTTTGATCAAATCAGAAGGTTTGGATGTATGACATACATCAAAATTCCCAAGCCCAATCTGAAATTTGGAGAACGTGCATTGAAAGCTGTCCTCGTGGGGTATACTTCCACGGGATACTTGATATGGCACCCAAGCTCAAAGAAATTCTTTGAGTCAAGACATGTTAGATTTAACGAGAAACTTGTCTATAAAGATGTTTATAAAAGAGATCCTTTAGAAGAATTAAACAACTCTCCAACTTTAGATGACAAAACAGATTGGGATTGGATGAAAGATTGTAGAGGTGAAACTAAAGAGAATATAGAAGCACCAAACATAAAGATGAGAAAAAGAGGTAGACCAAGAAAAGAATCCAAACAGTTAGAGTTACCGAAAGGTATAGTCGACAAGGTTTTCGAAAAACCATGCACTAGAAGCTCACTAAAGAGACCATTAGAAGAAAACAAAAAGGTTGTAGATGATATTAGTTATGCTAAATACTTATATGTTTTAGATAACCCTTTAGATGAAAACTTTAGAGATGCTGAAAAAGAAGACGAATTGAGGAGATGCCTCTTGGCCACTTTGAACAGAGAACCATTAAATTATAAAGATGCTATAAACTCAAGAGAAGGTAATCTGTGGAAGATGGCGGTCCAAGAGGAAATCAACTCAATGATACAAAATAATGTGTGGAAATTAGTCGATAAAAATAAAATTCAAGCAGCAAATAAAAGAGCGAATATCATAGATTCGAAGTGGGTATTTAAAAGGAAACTAGAATTAGATGGTGCAACTCGATATAAAGCACGACTAGTTATTAGAGGCTTCAAAGATAAGAATAAGTATGATTTAAAAGATACTTACGCACCAGTCTCTAGACTTCCAGTCATTAGAGCTGTGTTTGCAATAATAAACAAGTTTGACTTGTATGCCTGTCAATTAGATGTTAAGACAGCGTTCCTTAATGGAACTTTAGATGAAGAAATATTCATGGAAATTCCAGATGGTTTAGAGGTAGATTTGGAAATAAAAAATTCGAAGGTATGCAAATTAGAGAAAGCATTATATGGCTTGAAAATAAGCCCAAAAAGATGGAATCAGAGGTTCACAGAAGAAGCCAAAAAGCTTGGATTAGAAAATGACCTACACGAACCATGTCTATATACCTGGAGGAAAAATGGGAAAATGGCAATACTAGTTATATACGTAGACGATATTCTAGTAGCCACTAACGATGAAAATAAACTCCAGGAAATTAAGAGTCACTTGGGTAATGCATTCGATATGAAAGATCTTGGAGAACCGAAAAGTTTTCTAGGCATTAATGTTGAAAGAAACAAACTTAAGAAGTATACGATGTTAAATCAATCCACATATACGATGAGTATTTTAGAGAGATTCAACATGATCGAATGCAACCCACAAAATACACCGATGGTGACAAGACAGGTTCAAAATAGAAAGAAGAGAAATAATTTAGATGTATTAGATGATGACAACAAAGATGATATTAAGATGAAGGTCCCATACAGAGAAGCGATAGGAAGCTTGATGTACTTGGCAAATGGAACACGGCCGGATATAGCATTCGCTGTGAACTATTTGGCAAGAAAACAACTAGCTCCCACTGAAGATGATTGGAAAGAGGTGAAAAGAATTTTCAGATACTTAAGAGGAACTGTTGATTCAGGGTTGAAATATACCACTGAAACAGACAATCTGGAAGCTTACACCGATGCCAGTTTTAGAGACCATATTGACTCAACTTCCACTGGAGGTTATGTTATAAAATTGTTTGGTGATGTTATAGCATGGAGAAGTCACAAACAATCCTATGTTACTCTGTCCACCTGTCAGGCGGAATATCTAGCCATGAGTGACGCATGCCAGGAAGTAATCTCTTTGGATAAAGCTACCCGATTTATGATCGGTAAAACTTTATTTCCTATAACAGTTTATTGCGACAATAAATCTGCTGGAGATTGCACTAAGAAAGATGGTAGTCACAAACTAAAGATGTTCGATGATCAATTAGATGTGATCCATGAAACCTTATTAGAGAGAGAAAGGACTGGATCAAAAAGACATATGGCTGACACACATGGAGATTTTATAAAACAGTGTGTGGAAAAAAAAAAGGGTCATAGTTAGATGGATTGCAACTAAAGAGAATATTGCAGATATCATGACAAAACCTTTACCTTTAGATGCTCATAAATATCTTAGAGATAAGATATTAAATTAAGATGTATTTAAGATTTTTATTTATGTTTCTTTTCAGACAACTAAGATGATATGATAGATGTCCCGCAGAGGGAGGGAGTGTTGGAAGTTCGCTCTGCCGGACGACAACCCAAGATACAACCGCATGTAACTTATGTTGCATGACGGACATTAAGACGGTATCACTAAAGAAGACTCAAGCGATTCTATGGATGAAGGGGATGACAGAGGTTAACCCCACTTAAGAAGTTCTGTTCGTTGTTAACCTTAACCGGTAGCACATATAGATGTTAGAGTTGTTTTTAACGACGCTTAGAGGTTTTTAAGATTGTACGAGTAAATAAAGATTATTGAAGACGAATCCTTGTTTCTTAATTCACCAACTCCAACAGACATCATACGACATGTCTATTGCTTTTGAAAATCTACAGAGTGATATTTTTTCTAGAGCCCCTTTTATCCTCCAAAACTTTTCTTCACTTTGACAAAATGAGTATAAAATAACAAATGTTTACATGCGCAAATTACGATAAATTTTACCTGAACACCTGTACATTTTCCCTTTTCACTAAACAGATGATGTCTCACTTTAGCCCTCAACCAACGTTTTTCCCAATGTTTCACTAAAACAATCTCTCCATGTGCGGGCAATATTTTATATGGCTCGAAGGTACTGATATTCGCTGGATTATTCATGACATATTCCAGATGTTTCAAATTTTCCGCTGAAAATCAGAAATTGTTCAATATATTCTACCTATGATCATATGAACCACGTAATAAATACTTACTGTAACTCGCGAGATTCACAAAGAAGCTAGTGGCATTTAAGAAAGTTGTAAATCTTATGGCGACACTCTCATTGGGTTTTGGCAACCTTAAATCAGACAATGCGTCTGCATAAGTGAGAATATGATCAGTTGTGTATCCACCTGTGAAAAATCATTTCTATTATATTCACCAAGATACTTCCATGACGTTATTATGAAGATAGTCGGGCCATGAACAGAGCCTTTGAGTAGCCCACTGAATTGGAACAGACCATTGGACTGTTCAAGTACTTGACCTTGATTACGGATGTCTAACAGCAATTATTTACAACAGATATTTACCATATGTTTATAATACAGAGTAGTTAATACAAAAATTCTTTGTTCACATTACGGAATAATTCTAATTTTGTACTGATACCTCTGGAACTATCTAACACAGAAAATCATAGTGTACAAAGGTTTTTTGATTACCCCCCTTATCTATTTTTTTATTTACCTCTGGTGTATTTAGCGTGTTCTAACTTGCAACTTTTCTTGAAGCACCGTCGACCATCTGGTCTTGTGAATTTGCATATTCTGGCCTCGTCTTTAGGATCATATCCGAGGATCACCTCATTTATGTTATCACATCTCTCCAAGTCTTCAATGTCCTCTTCGTCCGATAAAATTCCCATGGGATCTACGCAAGAGATTTGTTACAAAATGGTTGAAAGATAGCCAATCGTGGATATTTGTGGGAGAAAAATCATTGAAATGAAACAGTTAAACGTGAAATAACTTGAATTCTTAAAATACCTCTCGATCGTGACATATTTTTAAAAGAAGAATTTTGATTTGAATTTCGGATAGTTCTGTTTGAGGCAAATTTCGAATAAAATCTGGAGTTATGGAGCTGCAACGATTTTTTAAATTTTTTTCATGGATTATATTTGGTTGATGGTTAATTGAGATTGTTACTTTTCAACTAAATTGTCTATTAAAGGATGGACCATTTAAAATTTGCATTTTTCATAGTCTATGAATAAAAAACTGATGAATATTTTTAAAATTTGAATATCAAAACAGATTTAATCTGTTAGTCTTCTACAATTTTAATTTCAAAAAATTTACTGAAGAAACTTTAAGAATTAAATTAATGTCTTTATAAGCACTGCTCATATTTAATAGACGTATAAAATCGAAATTCATCATACAATATCAAATGCTATTGAGAAAAAACAACGAATATAAATTGTCAATTAAAATTAAAAAATAAATAAACAAACATTTTTTGTTTCGTTCCAGGCATGCGTACTGAACTCTTCAGACAAACGTACGAAGCCCTGTTTGTTACAAAATGTATTGTTTTCTGATCCTATATTCATGAAAAATAACTCTTTCTCAAAAATATAAAACATAATTTCAAGAACTTCTCAAAAACTAATTTATTTGAAATATTTAATATATTTAAATAAATTACTTCAAAAAATCTCAAAACATGTAGCACGTCCTCAAAAAAATAATTAAAATAAAAAATAATAAAATCAATTAACAATAAATAGACTTACCGAATGCAATCTTCAGAAACATTCACATAGGTACATTTAATATCCAAGGTACTCTATGTTCTATGCTCACAAAAAATCACACAAAGCTTATAAGGCACTTAAATGGTCTTAGTTAAAAACATTCAACACTGTATAATGAATTTCTTTATTTAAAAACCTGATATAATTATATATTATATATAAAATAAAATAATAAGGAACGGTTTTTTACTTGATAGAAGGATTATTACAAAATTTGAATATCAAAACAGATTTAATCTGTTAGTTTCTACAATTTTAATTTCAAAAAATTAATTTCAAAATTTAATTTAATTCTTAAAGTTTCTTCAGTAAATTTTTTGAAATTAAAATTGTAGAAGACTAACAGATTAAATCTGTTTTGATATTCAAATTTTGTAATAATCCTTCTATCAAGTAAAAAACCGTTCCTTATTATTTTATTGAATACTTTTAGTTTTAGTGGACTGTATTTTTGACGTAGTTTAACGAAGAGTTTTTCTTCAAGGGCACTTTTATACGTAGTTATCTCGATGATGAACTAGCTTTGTTTATCGAATAAGATAAACCAACGAAGATTGTAAGGAATCAAAGTAAAACACTCGTAATACACTATGATAACAACGAACTATAATTCTTGGTTTACTGTATATAAACCAAGTTAAAAGATATGATTATTACACTAAAAACAAATGTAATGAATTTGCCATTACTTTGGCAATCGACTGGATTACTATATTAACAATAATAACCGCGATAGCTTGGACCGAAATGTCACAAGCTACGTACGACAAATTTGACTATCCGAATGATAGCGCATAATGTAGCAAAGGCTACATGCGACAAGTTTGACTATTACTAAAATAATAAATTTTACAGTCTTCTCAAAGACCGAACGTTAAAGGTGGTTGATGCATCTCTTGTAACAAAAAGAGAAGAAATTAACGTGATTGATTGGATTTCGAGGTGGACTGAATGAATGAAATAGACCTTCTTATCGGTTGCAGAAAAATTATGAGATAAGTAAAGAAGGATAGAGTCAGTTTATAATTCCTAATGCTGTGTCATGTGAAATTAACAGGCATAAATGTATCAAAACCTCTAAATGACTTTCCATGTTTTCTAAGGCCATATACTACTCTGTCAAGAAAGTACCGGGAATTTTCAATTAAAACAACATTTTTACATTTAATCGTCAAAATTTATTGGGTCGCCTTCAAAATAGGCTCCATTTGCTCCAATACATCTATGCCAACGGCACTTCCAATTATCGAAACATTTTTTATAGACGCTTTCCGGGATGGACTTTAGCTCTCGCGCCGAATTCTGTTTTATGGCTTCAATCGACTCAAATCGGGTGCCACGAAGGGGCAATTTTAGTTTTGGGAATAGAGGAAAAAGTCGCAGGGAGCCAAATCCGGCGAATACGGTGGTTGCTGAAGCACGTTTGTTGAGTTTTTGGCGAGAAAGTCAGTCACAATCGTAGCTCGGTGAGAAGGCGCGTTATCGTCATGCAAAATCCACGAAATGTTCGCCCACAAATTTGGCCGCTTCTTACGGATACGCTCACGCAAACGTTTCATAACGCCTAGGTAATACTCCTTGTTTACCGTCTGACCCTCTGGAACGAATTCGTAGTGCACCACGCCACGGATATCGAAGAAAACAATGAGCATCACATTCATTTTCGAGCGGCTTTGGCGTGGTTTTTTCGGTTTCGACTCATTTTTTGCCACCCATTCCGATGATTGCTGGCTTGTTTGCATATCGTACTCGTAGACCCAGGTCTCATCACCAGTTATAATGCGTTCCATGAATGTAGAATCGGAATTACAGCGATTCAGCATGTCTGAAGCAACCTGTTCGCGATGACGTTTTTGAAGAAAATTCAGGTCTTTCGGTACGAGTCGTGCGGCCACTTTTCTCATGCCCAAAATATCAATCAAAATCGTACGTGCGGACTCGTGGGATATCTTAAGATCATGTGCTATCTCTCTCAAGCTGGTACGACGGTTTTCCAGCACCCTTTCCTTAATTTTATCGACGTTATCTTCGATCGAAGCCGTCGATGGGCGTCCACTTCACGACCGTCCTAGAAGGCTCTGTACCACTGATATGCACGAGTTTTCGATAGAGCATTATCACAAAAGGCCTTTTGCAACATTTTCAATGCATCGGCACACGAAAATTCATTTGCAACACAAAACTTTAAACAAATTCTTTGCTCAACGTAATCACCCATAGTAAAAATCGGCACGCACTCTGATATCGACTGACTTAATCAGCTGTTGCAAACACACTAGTTGACAGATCCCGCTCAAGCTTGGCATAGTAATTAAGGACAGTGGTACCAACCTAGGAAAAAAAATTTTATCTGCCTCATTGCCCCGCCAGATTTAAATGGATAATTCCCGGTACTTTCTTGACAGAATGTATAAGCGGTGGTTATTGGAGACATTAATTTAATTCTAAAAGTTTTTTGAATAAAAATTTTTTTGAAATTGAAATTGTAGAAGACTAACAGACTAATTCTGTTTTGATATTCAAAAATTATTTCATTTGTTTACTATCGATAAAGTTGATTACTACTACTACTACTCAGTTGTTAATATTTAAAAATTTAATGTCTTTAGAGCCATTTTTTGAATATGTACCGAATTAATTTGTACTTCCAATAAATCTTCTCTGATCTTGAAAATGCTCTTTGAGCAGTAGTGTCACTACAGATTCTTACCATCTTCTCGCAAAATGATCTGCACTGCATGTCCCAGACCTATCAAGAGCTCTCCGATAGTGTTTCGGTCCTGTCTGGCCACTGGGTATAAATCAATACCAGTATATCCTCTGGAATAAAAAAACTGTTATCATCCCACACATTTCGTATGAAAAAATGTTGTTACTCGTCTTTTTCCACATAAACTATCCTGAATAAGTTATTGTTGTTCTCCACGTTCAAGCCAGCTAGTTCAAAGAAAGCTTCTGTGCTCTCCTTGGGCCATTCTTTCAGTAGATTGTTTTTCGTAGAACCGGGTGGATACAACTGAAATAATTTAAATATCATTTATAATATAAATAATGAAACTGATAGAATTTTCTGCCGGTTAATGTGATGCTTAGTTTTTTCTTGAAATTTCTGCAAGATCTGTTTGACATATCCGTCAGATTGAAGAATTATTTTAGGATTAGAACAAGTTTTTGAAAATTTCTATTAGGAGTACAAATAAGTTTCCGGCGTTTTATTGTAGATGGCGCGGCACGGAGTTTCGGTTAGCTTTCGCAGATGATAACCGGCTTAAAAAATAGTTTGGACATTCAAGACCAACATAACCTATTAATATCATTGATTTTATATTGGTATAATATAATTTTTATAAGTTGAAAATGTCAAAATTTGAGCCAAGTAAGCGTCATTTGCGGGAAACATTAGTTTACTTCTTTAATTTAAAGAAATCTGATGCTGAGGCGCATCAACTGCTCGTAGAAGCATATGGTGAGGGTGCTTCGAGTGAGTGAACGTGTCGAGAGTGGTTTCAAAAGTTTAAAAACGGTGATTTCGACGTAGAAGAAAAAGTTCGCAGTGGAAGGCCAAAAATTTACGAGGATGCAGAATTGGAGGAAGATTCATCTCAAACACAAAAAGAACTTGCTCTAACATTAGAAGTCATTCAGCAAGCAGTCTCACATCGTTTAAAATCATTAGGAATGATTCATAAACAAGGAAATTGGGTTCCGTACGAATTAAAGCCGAGAGATATTGAACGCCGATTATGCTTAAGTGAAATGCTGCTAGCTAGACATAAAAAAAGGGTTTTTTACATCGTATCGTAACTGGTGATGAGAAGTGGATGCATTATGACAATCCAAAAAGAAGAAAATCATGGGGATTACCTGGCCACGCGTCAACATCAATAGCAAAACCGAATATTCACGGAAAAAAACTTATGCTGTGTATTTGGTGGGATCAGCTAGGTTTAGTGTATTATGAGTTGCTTAATCCGAGCGAAACAATTACTGGAGCCCTCTATCGAACACAATTGATGAGATTGAGCCGAGCTCTGAAGGAAAAACGCCCTCAATACTATTCTAGACACGAAAAAATTATTCTTCTGCATGACAATGCTCGTCCACATGTTACGGCTCCCGTGAAAAAGTACTTGGAAACACTTGATTGGGAAGTGTTACCCCACCCGCCGTATTCACCACACATTGCACCGTCCGATTATCACCTGTTCCGGTCCATGGCACATGCTCCGACGGCGCAGCGGTTCACATCTTATGAGGATACCAAACATTGGGTTGATTCTTGGATAGCCTCAAAAGACAAGGAGTTTTTCAGACGTGGGATTCGAATGCTGCCTGAGAGATGGGAAAAAGTGGTTGCAAGTGATGGGCAATATTTTAAATAAATTTATATTACCGTTCTTCTATAATAAATATTTAATTTGTGTTAAAAAACGGCGGAAACTTATTTTTACTCCTAATATGTTTTGCTAAGAAAAATTGAGAACTTTGCAATTTTGAATTAATACGTTTGTTAAGGCACAAACTGCCGCCACAACATGTAATCTCATGCGCAAAGTATTTGCGCATGTACATTCTATAGTCTTCCAATATTGTTGTATGAAGAAGAACAACCATAGAAACCATAGACGAAATTTCGTGTAATTCTTGATGTACCAAGTCAACTATTCATTCAGAATTGAAGACAACCAGATAAAGACACACAAGCAGTCAGTATTCCCAAACGGTTACTACACCGGTGGCTTCCAGCACACACAGAAGAAGTTAATTTTGTATACATTATCATTTATGACATGTATTTTATACTTCAATATATTTTCTATACTTGTAGTATTCTTTCAATTCCTGAAAACAGGCTCAACATTCAATACAGCCCACTTAATTATTATCTAGTTCGTTGCTCTATATTATTAGTGATATCTAATAATAATTCCAACATCAATTCTACACACACACACTACTTATATTGAGTATATCTTAGGGAATCAAATCCTACGTGGATTCCGAAATACGCAGGCTATTTTGATATACTGGCAATATTTCCACCAGTGACAAATCTTAGGCAATTTCGATCACACAGAAATTCCATTTGCACCAAACTAATTGCAAATTTACAACGTTAAATAGGTAAACACGTCCAAAAACAACACCACAGTACAACTGATAAAACAAAAACGGAAAATTTACAGGAAATATTGCTCTAATCCAGATCAGAATTACAAGAAACAACTGAACGAATACAATAAAAACATTTAACGCATGATAAAGCGATTTAGAGAACACACCTGGTTAAGTGCATGCCAAAAAATCAATGATTCTAGAGGAAAAGATTTTTACCAACTAGTAAATGAATTGTCAAATACAAAAAATACCAGTAAATACCAACTTTGGAAGAGAACGAACATAGAAACGATCAAGAATCGACTTCACAAACTAAACCAAAAATTCCACACAAGATTAGAAAAACTAAAAGATATTCTACACTAATTACAACAAAGACTACATAAAAAGAAGATTCCTTACTTAATAATATAATAATAATATATTTCTTTATTATTTTCAACAGGAATATCCCAATTACACAGTAACATGTTACAAAATGCGGAATATTACAACATAATGGATAAAAACATAAAAAAATCGATTCACAAAACTAACCAAATATATTCACTGGAATATTTGTTTGATTCGGTCTTTACTTGGTGGAAACTCATTTAAATTTAAAAAATATATATGAGACAGTATTTTATTTCCACAAAAATGTTTGTACTACTACAACAATTGTACAGACATTACAATGTAATACCTGAAGAAGCCACATCGTGGTGAAACAATTGTTATAGTAGTACAAACATTTTTGTGGAAATAAAATACTGTCTCAAATATATTTTTTTAATATTCACTAGAAGTTTATCAGCACATTTACACATACAGTTCACCCAACAAGTTATTACGAGCTGTACGCAAATAAAAAGGAGATGTAGACCTTGCTTCCAATTTTGGAACATTGAAATTTAATTTCGATTGAAGATAAGGTGAGTCGATCCTTCGGGTCAACAGTTTCTGAGCAAACTTTGCACACTGATTCTCATGCCTAGCAAATAAAGATGATATCCTCATCTCATTCATGATAGAAGATAGATCAGTACCACACTTGGGATACACGCAGTCCGCCTAAACAACACAAACTTGAAAAACTTTCTGTGAATACATTCCAGTCGTAAATAGGACACCATATCAAGTGTGCATACTCCAACTTACTGATGACCAGCGTGAAATACAAACTCCTCAAAATTAACAGATCACTGAAGTCCCTGTCACACCTCAACACAAAGTCCAAAGTGCAGCTAGCAGACGCACATAACTCTTCAACATGTGGAATGAAACTGAACGTGGCATCAAAGAGGACTCCAAGGTTATATATTTGATCTTTATCGACAACATAGTTATCAGCTATACGATAGCCATAAGTCAACCGATGTGACTTTCTACTGAATGTAACTTTAAAACACTTCTCCGTTTTCAGCATGAGTTTGCTGCATAAACACCAACTATGAATATACTCCGAGCTGGACTGGAGCAGCACCAAATCATCAGGACTGCGTATTCTCATGTAAATCTTCAAGTCATCAGCAAACGCTAAAACAGGACACCTAAGAGAAGTGAGAAGATCATTTATATACATGATAAAAAATTATGGTCCCAAATTTGATCCTTGAGGAACTCCACAAATTGGACAACATCGAAATTGGTCTATAATTTTCAATCTGGGAGCCATCTCCTTCTTGAATACAGTTAATGTCAAATAGTAAGTGTTGCCACACTTGCAATAAGCACTACTTCAAAATGCAAACTCTACATGGCCTACTTTTTATATACTAATACTTACAAGGGGAAAGTAACATCCAATGGCAAGTTTTGGCAACAGACAAAATTGTTCAGTTAGTACCCTCAAATGTTTAAAATGAACATACAAGCTGTTACCATAATCCACCAATTTAATTAAAACTGTTTTATCAGTTTCGTCCTGAGGAAAAAAACAGAATTAATATTTTCAGCATTTTCAAATGGTCATTTAAAATATTTACAAAAAGCCAATCCAGCACTTCAGCCCTGTAGTACATCTTATCAGACTTGATATACGAACAGCAGTACCTTCCGATGGTCTCACAAGCCTCATATTTGGTATCAAATGTTGACTTTGATTTGTTGTATTTTTCTGTTATTAGGTCATTTAGACTGCAAGGAAGTCAATAACTATTATCAGTGACGTTGGAAGTATTATATCCAAAAGGAATCATTCTTCAACAAAATGATTTCATAGATTACGAATAACATTCGCGGAATATAGGATTTACAATGCATTAACAAGTGAAACTATTGTGCCAGTCGCTCAACACAAGAATAACTTCATTACGTGTTATAAACGATGACGAATATTCAACTCGACAAAGCGGAACACATGGTCACTGGCGTCACAGGCGGAGATGATCACTACGCCTGTGTGAAGAGTTCAGGTGCGCAAGCTCAGAACTGTTCGACTGTTAAAAGCGAGGCCTACGAAGCATCGTAGAGGGATGGCTCAAGGATCTAAAAATGGGGCCGAAGTTGGGGGATGAGCAGAGGGCGAGTCTTCCCAGACCCCACCCAGGTTGAAGCTCCCTCTTAAGAACCCGGTTTCCTTCGAGAGCTTCATTGGTGACCCCGACGTGATTGGGGGGTTTGCTTCAAGAGCGAACCAACCAATTCATTTGGAGGCCCTTATTGCCTATCTTATCATTCCGAGGCAGCCTTTTCTTTCGTTCCACAGATCCCCGCTAGAGATAGCACCGCGACCAGACCAGCGGCGAACTGTCATCCCAACGCCCTATTCCGTGACCTTATCGACGCTCACTGGAAGGGGAGTGTGTAACGACCACATTCTACGCTACTCGTCCAGAATCCTGCCTTGCTCTGTTGCAGCTTGACCGGCGTGTCATATAGAGGACACGAGTAGTCTAAAAATTCCTGACTGACCGTCCCCGCCGAGTTCAAATAGGGCAAGGCACACAGCGTTCAACGACTGTTCCAAAGCGGAACACATGGTCACTGGCGTCACAGGCAGAGATGCCTGTCTGAAGAGTTCAGGTGCGCAGATTCAGAACGAAACGCCGCCTCTTAAATTAAGAGGCCCCCTCACAAGACCCCCATTCCTTAAGAGCTTCACCTGTATTCCGAAAATTATTTTCGTTACATGTATTTGAAGCAAGCCATAGTGGTAATGTAAACGTTTCATCTTTAATAATTTCATGCGAAAACAAAATTTTATCTCTGGGTTTTTTGTGAAGAAACCTATTATTTTAGGCTGACTAAAGGGTTATTCATTAAGAACGATAGGATTTTGATTTAAAATAAAACAACAAAGGTTTGAAATATTAATCTAAGTCTTATTTCGTTTTGAAGATTGAATAATGCAGCTGTGCTCGGAAAGAGATATCGTTCAAATATTCATCAATTGAATTGATGCACCCAGTCACCCCAATTTTTGATCCCTCTGTGCAATAATTCCGCTATATTCCGTCAATAACTCGACGAATATTCTCTTCTAAGTGATCCCAAGTATGTGGTTTGTTGGCATAGACTTGTGCTTTCACATAGCCCCAGAGAAAATAGTCTAGAGGTGTCAAATCAAATGACCTTGGCGGCCAATTCACAAATACTCGTCGTGAGATCATCCTATCATCATCCTTTCCCTCAGAAAAACTAGCGTAGCATCAGCTGTATGGCATGTAGCGCTGATTATTTCGGCGCCATCGCCAGTGCACTTTCCATTTGTACCCAGCCACTAGCCCAAAATCTAAAGGGACGTCTTCATGATAGTTATTCAAGTCCATATTTAAAACATCGCAAAACACACTGACAAACAAATGACAGATGATGCTCAAACTCCGCGTCAGTATAAAGGGCGGCTGTGCCAACTTAGCAACAAAAAGAATTTCTACAATCCCTTTAAGCTAAGCAGTCTTTTTAAATGACATCTTCGTGGTTCTTTCTCAACAAATAATAGTACATTTATTTTTAACTAAAATGGCTGAAATTTACTCACTTATCAATCAGCTTAGATTCTTCCCTATCCGGATGTATGTAAAATTCTGAAGGTGATTCAACATGACTAAATACGCAGTAACTGTTCACGCCGGGGGCGGCGCTATCTGCAATTTCTAAAAAAAAAAAGATCGACTACTGAGCAAATGAGTGACCCATGATCAAACATTTTTACTCAAAATCTTGAACATCTTAAGCATGATGTGATTCATAATTCATTTAAATTTATATCCTTAGTACAAGGTGTTCAAAGTAGTATCGGGTATTTGTTACTTCTATAACATAAAAACTACTTGAAGTTAAAAAAAAGTTTGTTATAAAATCAAATAGAAAAAGGCTTTTTACTTGATAGAAGAAATATAATAAAATTTGAATATCAAAACAGATTTAATCTGTTAGTTTTCTACAATTTTAATTTCAAAAAAAAATTTTATTCAAAAAACTTTAGAATTAAATTAATGTCTACAATAAGCACCGCTTATATTTAATAGACGTATATAATCAAAACTCAATATACAATGTCAAATGGAATAAATAAACCAACAAATATAAAAAAGGCAATTAGAATTAATAAATAAATACTTGAAGGAGACAAAATTTTGTTTCTGATCTTACCATAATGAAATAAATTCCTTTTCAAAAACATAAAACACAACTTGAGGATTTTTCAAAAAGTATAATTTATTTGAAATATTTAATATATTTAAATATTCAAATAAGTTAATTCAAAAATCTCTCAAAACACGCACTATATCTTCAAAAAACAATTAGAATTCGGATAATCTCTTCATCGGCCCTAGATAATATTTAAAATATCAAAATCAACTAACAATCAGTATATCATACCTTAGAGTGTAGCCGGCAGTTGTTTAAAACAAAATAATTTTGAGAATCCACGTATTCAGTTCGTCACAAAATCACAGAAAACTGTAAGGTATTATAAGATTTTCTTTAAACCATTGACATTCCAGAATGAGATTTATGCAAGCCTAAATATAATTATATATTATGTATAAAATAAAATAGAAAAAGGCTTTTACTTGATAGAAGGAATATAACAAAGTTTCAATATCAAAACAGATTTAATCTGTTAGTCTTCTACAATTTTAATTTCGAAAAAATTTTTATTCAAAAAACTTTTACAATTGAATTAATGTCTACAATAAGCACCGCTTATATTTAATAGACGTATATAATCAAAACTCAATACACAATGTCAAATGGAATGAACAACAACAAGTATAAAAAGGCAATTAAAATTAATAAATAAATATTTGAAGGAGATAAAATTTTATTTATTTTATTTTTTATGTTTTTGAAAAGGAATTGGTTTCATTATGGTAAGATCAGAAACAAAATTTCGTCTCCTTGAAATATTTATTTATTAATTTTAATTGCCTTTTTTATATTTGTTGGTTTATTTATTGCATTTGACATTGAATATTGAGTTTTGATTATATACGTCTATTAAATATAAGCGGTGATTATTGTAGACATTAATTTAATTGTAAAAGTTTTCTGAATAAAAATTTTTTTGAAATTAAAATTGTAGAAGACTAAATCTGTTTTGATATTTAATTTTTTTTTCAAGTTTATTCTTAATTATTACAATATGAAGTAGAAATTTATTTGGAAAAGATGATGTTATCTAAATGGTGACCGTTATACTGCTGGCGCTCTTCTAATCGGAAAGGAAGATTGGCGATCACACGCTGACACATAGCTGTGGATATTGCTACCAATTCTGGTCTGGTTTTTTGCTTCAATTGCATCAGGTTCGTCGGATTATTTTCATAGACCTTACTTTTAAGGTATTCCCATGCAAAATAGTGAAGTGGGCTGAAGTCGGGACATCTGGGAGGCCAGTTATTGTTACCCCTATGCGAACTGACCTTATTAGGGAATAATTTGTTAACAGCTTCCATTGCTTGATTTGATGTATGGCAAGTGGCCTCATCTCGTTAAAACCACGTTCTTGAGTTGAAACCTTGAAATTCCTGTAACTCAGGACCCAAAAAGTTTGGCAGCCTATCGCAATAACGGTCACTATTCACATTGAGTGGTCGGTCTTCATGGAAATAAGGATGAAGAGTAAATTGTCAAAATTGTTGAACCGCCGTAACGTTTCGTTGCCAAAATTCAATCGATTAGCATAGTCTGTATCCTTCAATTCTTGAACCAACTGAATTTTGTAGGCTTCTAAATGCAAATATTTCTTTAAAATCATATGCAGGATGATTTTTTTGACGTTTAATGATCGGCCTCGCTTTCGGATGGAGAAGAACGGATTTTGACGAACTGACGCCTCCACTTTTCGAATCGTTTCTTCGTCGCGACTTGAATTTTTACCGCACGATACAAACGTTGAAAAGCCACTATTGAATCACCGTTGCGATAATACGCTCGTACGCAAAAAGCGCGATGCGTTCCCGGCTACTGCTCCATCGTGACTAAAACTGCACATAATGGCGGACACCACGATCTCCTGCCCACCCTTCTACGTCGCTCAGTTTCCAATGCAGCCCCAAAACAAATACCCGATACGCTTTTTGGACACGCTGCACAATTCTGAAGGGGAAACTCTGGACTGTATAATAACTTATAATGCCCCTAAATCGAAGGATACCCCATTATGAACTCACTTTCCCCTATGGTCCATTACCATAAAATTAATAGAGAGCCCAAAGCTTTGACTTCAGATATTCAACAATTTCGGCTGTTACTATTTGATATTTGATCATAATTAAAACAAGTTTGCAGAAATTACTATGTTTTACTACCAAACAATTCAAAATTAACGCATTCGCTGCAGTTTCGAGGTAAAGGGTTTTTCAATAATAGGTTTCATTTTGATATTAAAAAAAAACGTAGGAGGAAAATATGCCATTAACAATTGAAAACGATATCAGCCAAATGGCCCCTAGTCGCACATTTGCGGCATCTTCACATCACTGACTTGTCCCAACAGCTCAAATTTTGCCACCAGTTTCACTATTGTAGGCCGATAAGGTGCTTCACGAAGACCCAAAACTGCTTTAGTTTTGCAAACTGTGAGGACAAAATTTTCACCATTTTTGTAGTGAACAATTTCAGTGCGTTGTAGAAGCGTGTATCGTACCATTCTTAGCAATGGCGTACTTTTTACTTGTCAAATGTCAAAAGATGACAGTTTAAAATGTGACAGCTGCCCAGATATCAGGCTATTCAAAATGAAACCTCTCATGCTGAAATTAACGTACAAGCAACAAAACAACATTTAAAAAAGCTCACCAAAGGTGTGTTTTTGATTCTGTATCTGTTTCAATTTCTCGGTATCGGTCACAGATAATGTAGAGGGCTTCAATCGAAGGTCGGGCAATACAGCAACCTTCTTAGTCCTCTCGAAAATTGTGTTGCGGTCCTCCAAGCCTAATTTTTTTATTTTTTCCTCTGCACTGAAGACATGTTTGGCGCCCTCAGAATTTGACAGTGCTGCAACATTGTTTGAATGGTTTTTTTAAAGTAGGGATATTCCAATCAATCTGTACTTTTCAAATGAAACTTTAAGGTTTATGAAGTTGTTTGAAGAATCATAGTTTCAATTAAACTTAGTTGAATCCACTGGATCTACAGGTGTCCCAGAAGTCGACGTCAAGCCGGAATCAGGTAACAGGTTAAGTCACAAAGTTATGAGAAAAATATAAAAGAAAATACAAGTACTGTATTTTTAAAATTATATTACACTTTCTTTTATTCAATAAAATGCACACCCTGTGATTCTTTTTGAACTCCTGTTGCTACAATTTTTTACTTTTTTTAAATTTTATTTTTTATTTTAATTGTTTCGGTCTTTACTTGCAGAAATTCATCTTGAAAATATGAATAAAAACAATATTCTAATTTCCGCTAATATTTTATTAACACTACGATCGTTACGTCATACCATGACTTCTTCAGTATCTTGTAATACTCACCTGAAGAAGTCATGGTATGACGTAACGATCGTAGTGTTAATAAAATATTAGCGGTAATTAGAATATTGTTTTTATTCATATTTTCTTCAATTCTAAGCCAATTGCTCTAGCTTTTCATATTTAATCTGTTAAAATAATTTTTATTAATAAAGTGTCCAAAGTAGGCGTGGCTTGCGAAAGTCAGAGTACCCGTGATTAATGAATAAAAATCAAATTTGCTGAATTCACTGAATGTATAAGAAGAATTATCTATTGGTAATATAATATAGACAAATAAGGTAAATCCACTAAATCACTGAATATCCATACAAAGATTAAAGAATAAAGAAATCAATAATCCATAAGGAAAATAGATTATAGTTTGCTGAATTCACTGAATCTATAAAAGAAGGAACCACCATCAAATTTGCTGAATTCGTGAAGAATATAGTCGAATTCTAATAAACAATATATATGGAAAATTTACTACGAAGAGTTTTTTGAATATTACAGATAATGCATGAATTAATTCTCCGGAACCTCTACATGAAGTTAAATGTTAAATAATTTTGTCAATACTTTATATTTCCTTTGATTCTTTATTATTTAATTACCACCACATGTGTAGGTAATATATATGTCTATAAATTGATACAGTGTTATCTAGGGCGTGTTTCAAAATTCAATTCTAAAAGTTTTCAAGAGATTTATTTAGATTCAAATCTGTAAAGGTTCCAGAGAATTAATCCAGCTATTATATCTAATACTAATAAACAAATTTGTTAAAACCATAAGTACATATTGTTATTATTATCCTGATACTCCTAGATCTTCTGTGAAGATCCCGCAAGTTTTTTCAGCTTGTGGGAGTTAGGAGTTCAGTTGTGTTCTAGGTAGGCTTTGTTACTGCGATCTTGCGCCACTTTAGGTCACAGCACTGGTTATTTTTGACCCAACAGTGAAATGGTGGCTGACACCCGTCATAAGGAAAAGTCGACAACACTTCATAAATAATTTACAAAAATTTGCTGAATCCATTCGGTACATAATTTATTAACATATTATAAATAGAGGTTGATACTTGATAGAAGGTATATAAAATTATTTAAATATTTTAATATTAGCCTTCTACAAATTTAATTTCAAAAAATTATATTTAATAATTATAACTTCAGGAATTAAATTAAAATAATGTCATATGAGTACCACTTACATTCTGTCAAGAAAGTACCGGGAATTATCGATTTAAATCTGGCGGGGCAATGAGGCAGGTAAAAATTTTTTTTCCTAGGTTGGTACCACTGTCCTTAATTACTATGCCAAGCTTGAGCGGGATCTGCCAACTAGTGTGTTTGCAACAGCTGATTAAGTCAGTCGATATCAGAGTGCGTGCCGATTTTTACTATGGGTGATTACGTTGAGCAAAGAATTTGTTTAAAGTTTTGTGTTGCAAATGAATTTTCGTGTGCCGATGCATTGAAAATGTTGCAAAAGGCCTTTGGTGATAATGCTCTATCGAAAACTCGTGTATATCAGTGGTACAGAGCCTTCAAGGACGGTCGTGAAGTGGTCGCCCATCGACGGCTTCGATCGAAGATAACGTCGATAAAATTAAGGAAAGGGTGCTGGAAAACCGTCGTACCAGCTTTAGAGAGATAGCACATGATCTTAAGATATCCCACGAGTCCGCACGTACGATTTTGATTGGTATTTTGGGCATGAGAAAGGTGGCCGCACGACTCGTACCGAAAGACCTGAATTTTCTTCAAAAACGTCATCGCGAACAGGTTGCTTCAAACATGCTGGATCGCTGTAATTCCGATTCTACATTCATGGAACGCATTATAACTGGTGATGAGACCTGGGTCTACGAGTACGATATGCAAACAAGCCAGCAATCATCGGAATGGGTGGCAAAAAATGAGCCGAAACCGAAAAAACCACGCCAAAGCCGCTCGAAAATGAAGGTGATGCTCATTGTTTTCTTCGATATCCGTGGCGTGGTGCACTACGAATTCGTTCCAGAGGGTCAGACGGTAAACAAGGAGTATTACCTAGGCGTTATGAAACGTTTGCGTGAGCGTATCCGTAAGAAGCGTCCAAATTTGTGGGCGAACATTTCGTGGATTTTGCATGACGATAACGCGCCTTCTCACCGAGCTACGATTGTGACTGACTTTCTCGCCAAAAACTCAACAAACGTGCTTCAGCAACCACCGTATTCGCCGGATTTGGCTCCCTGCGACTTTTTCCTCTTCCCAAAACTAAAATTGCCCCTTCGTGGCACCCGTTTTGAGTCGATTGAAGCCATAAAACAAAATTCGGCGCGAGAGCTAAAGTCCATCCCGGAAAGCGCCTATAAAAAATGTTTCGATAATTGGAAGTGCCGTTGGCATAGATGTATTGGAGCAAATGGAGCCTATTTTGAAGGCGACCCAATAAATTTTGACGATTAAATGTAAAAATGTTGTTTTAATTGAAAATTCCCGGTACTTTCTTGGCAGAGTAGTATATCAAACGACATATAAAATAAACATTCATTCTAAGACATCCAAATGATATAACAAAATCCAATAAATAAAAATTGTTAACCAAAATTCTATAAATTAAATATTTTGAATAGACAAAATTTTGTTTAGGCTGATCAATCTTATGAAAACGAATATCTTTCAAAAATGTTTAACATAATCTTAAGAATTTCATCATAAAACTATTTTACTTAGAATATTCATTATTATTGAACATTCTATGTTCAATAATATTGAATATTATTGAACATTCTATGTTCAATAATATTGAACATTCTATGTTCAATAATATTGAACATTTTATGTTCAATAATAACTATTTTACTTAGAATATTCAATATTATTGAACATTCTATGTTCAATAATATTGAATATTATTGAACATTCTATGTTCAATAATATTGAATATTATTGAACATTCTATGTTCAATAATATTGAATATTCTAAGTAAGATAGTTTTATGATGAAATTCTTAAGATTATGTTAAACATTTTTGAAAGATATTTGTTTTCATAAGATTGATCAGCAGAAACAAAATTTTGTCTATTCAAAATATTTAATTTATAGAATTTTAAAATAAAATAGAAAGGCCTTTTACTTGATAGAAGAAATATAACAAAATTTGAATATCAAAACAAATTGAAATATGTTTATCTTCTACAATTTTAATTTCAAAAAAATTTTTATTCAAAAAACTTTTAGAATTAAAATTTTTCTGGAATTAAAATTGTAGAATAACATAAATAGAGGTTAATTCTTGATAGAAGCTATATAAAATTATTTAAATATTTTAAAAATTTTTTTAAAAATTTTAAAATTAGCCTTCTACATATTTAATTCCAAAAGATTATATTTAATGATTATAACTCATTAAATATAATCTTTTGGAATTAAATATGCAGAAGGCTAATTTTAAAATTTTTAAAATATTTAAATAATAATAAAAAATAAAATTGTAGAAGATAAACATATTTCAATTTGTTTTAATATTCAAATTTTATTATAGAATTTTGGTTAACAATTTTTATTTATTGGATTTCGTTATATCATTTGGATGTCTTATAATGAATGTTTATTTTATATGTCGTTTGATATAAGTGGTACTTATATACTTATATTTTAATTTAATTCCTGAAGTTATAATTATTAAATATAATTTTTTGAAATTAAATATGTAGAAGGCTAATATTAAAATATTTAAATAACATAATTTATTGTTTGCTGAATCACTGAACAGGCTGTGTTTTTAAGGAAAGTCACCTACCTATTTGTTCATTGTGTTCATAAGAAAAATCTTCTAAAAGGAGTAAAAGAAAAATTTTCACCAAAAATTCAACAACTATCAATAAAAAATATAAACGATAACTATGCTGAATCCATTAGGGGAAGTAGTCTATTTTTGTTGAATCCTGTTCTATATGGGAAGACTATTTTTAATAAATAGGTGAAACGTAAACTTACTGCCCCAAGATGTCATCTCCTTAAAGGACAACATGTTTCGCTTGCCTGTTGAAACGTTATTTTGTAAAGTTAAATATCTTTCTTCATAGGTTTGACTTTCATCTGTGGGGCCTTCTTCTTCATCAGTGGGACCTTCTTTTTCAGTCGCTTGTACATCATCTAAATCATTTTCCGACCTTAAATCATCACCATCCTCCTCACGCTGCCTGTCTTCTTGCAACTCAGTCAAATAGCCTTCTTTGGAAGCGTCACTCAAATTTGAGTTGTTTTCTAGTTCAGGATTGGGTAAACCCTCTAGGATATCATCGAGAGAAACTGTACTCGGAAGCGTCCCTGAATCACTTTCAGAATCGTAATAGCTGCTTTTATCACAATCCGGCCCCGTATTATTGTCATATTTGTCTTCCGTCTTAACCTCGTTGCATGAATTTTCAGCGGGCTCTACCCTGTTCTGAGAGAAGATATCGAAGGGATCATAATTGGGAGGATGCTCGATTTCTTTAGGCTTGGGGATAAACAGTTCCATCACATTTTTCCACATAACTTCTGATATCGAATCCTGTGGATCACTTTTATTGGCTTGACCTGTAACTAATGATAAACTTCAGCGAATAACAAGTTACAAATTATCGAAACTTCACTAACCTTTTTCTACCACATTTGAATTTTTGATGTCGTCCAACATATTTTGTTCATCCTTTTTCGCAATTTCAGTTTTTGGGATGGAAATTTCCTGCAACTTTTCGAGTTGAGAATGTTCATCCTCAAATTTTTCAAATTCACATTCTTTTTTTGCAGTAATTTGTGAGATACAATTGTCAGGTTCTCTACACAATTGTGGATTATTAATAGTTTGAAATTTTTTCATCTCACTGCTTTCTTCACAATTCAGTACCGTTTCATGACCATCCTCATCTAATTTGTACAATTTTGATTTTGTTTCCACGTTTTCATCTTGTGAATGAGTGTCTAAAAATATCAGGTTACCTCCATATTGGGGAGATACTTTTTCGTCTTTAAAATTTTTTTTTGTATTGTCATTAGACTCCTGTTTGAAGGTAAGGCTGTCTTCTATTTCCTGAAATTGATCCTTCCGTACTTTGTTCAACTTTAAGATCAATCTGCTAGAATTTGCTTTTAGAGTTTCAATATCTTCCAGAGAATCGTCTAAATCGTCAGGTTTTAGTGGTGGTGGCTCAACTTTAGGACATTTATTGTGTAGGCTGAACCTTTTCAGATCGAAATTAATTTCGGTCAATTTGTGATTAATTTTTTGTTCAAATGTGCATAACTCTGCGATGTAGTTACAGTATTTTGTTGGGCTTCGTTTAGACGATGACGGTGCGATATCCAAAGGCTAAAATGCATTTAGTCAAAAGGAATGAAAAAAAAACTGATAACAGATATACAGAAAAAAGATTTTCCAATTTCGTTATTATTTCTTGTTTCAAAGTTTCGTTCTCTCTTCTTTGGATCTCAAAATATTGTTTTAAACAATCCATTCTGAAAATAACGTTGGTGATATACCAGAAAATAAGTTATTATTTTATTACAATTTTAAATTTGAACTGAGTGGATAATTGTAACGAATTATTAAATTAACACTTTAGGTTGGGAATTAACAACACAAATCTACATGAAGAAACTAAAAATGATGGGTTCAATCAGTGAATTATGTAAACCATATAACTTTTTATGATAATTGCAATAACAGTTTTTTACTGCAATTCATTTCAAATGATAAACTCGAATTACGACTTCTACAGCTGATGATAAACAGCTGTATTAAGCATTTCTTGTTTTGAAACTTAAGAGCCACCTAGTGGGTAACCAGTGATATAAATCAAACGTAGAAATCTACTTAAGTAGATGACTAATTTTATCATAAATTCCCTGGCGGTCGTGAAGATGTTCATTATTTTCATAGATATAGTTTGAAATAACAAACACTAATTTTGGTAGCATATGCTTACAGATGAGGATCATTTTTGTTACAAGGTATTAAAACATGTTTGAATCTTCTGTTACCAGCATAGATTAACAATAATAGTCTTGTTGATCTATGGTTACCAGTTATTTCTGCTGACCCCGTTCTCCGAAAGATGTCGCCGCCATAAATATTTTTTTCGGTGATGAAAAATATGTTAAATCGTTTTAAAATTCTTGGATTGGTTGGGAAAGTTTAAATTGATGAAGATATAGGTACAGTATATAAATTTTTAGATATACTTTTTATTGGTTAACAATAATCACTTAACACACACATTTTTCTGGAATTGAAAGTCCCAGAAAGAAATATACCATTATTTTATAAATACTTTTTCTGTCTTCTTTTTGAAGATTGTTCTAAACAAGAAATTAATTCTCAACAAACAATAGGCCTCAATACATATTATCTATCTTCTTACATTCGAGTATATTTACATAATCTTAGGTACAACACATATTGAGATGTATTGTCTTATGGCCTTTTTATTTCAGTCATTTTCATCATTGGCACTAGTTTCGTTAGCTTCATCATCGTCTGGATAATCTGGCTCTTCTTCTTCTGACATTTCTTCTTGAGAGTTGTCCGTTGGACAATCCTTACACCTGAAAAAATATCCAATTCTTAATTATACATATACATGAGTAAATATTATTGTAACATAGAAATAAAACGCTTTTTAGCGTACAGAATAGAATACATGAGATCATAGAACAATTATATATGACATAATAACTTTAAGATTTCGAAAATGGTCTCAACTTTATGAAGAGATCCGTATCCTCTAAGGATCATACGAGTCACAGAGTCCCTCATAGAATATATAAATCACGTCAATGTAGTTACTCGCGTTATTGTATGTGTCAAATACTCTGTGGCACGATAACTTGAAACGTATGTGATTAGTGACAATAACAAAGGAGAACAATGTCCATATAGCATTACCATGGTATTTTGAAGCTTTGGAGAGGAAGGTTCTTGGAAAAAAAACCTCCTGAGCAACTTAGTAACATACTCGAGGTAACAGTACTTATAACAGACCCCCTAGGTAACTCTTAGTAAGTAAACTTCTTTTAAATGCTTCTGATTAATTGCATGCTTTACATTTTTTAATACCACCTTAGTATTAATGTGAAATTAGTGATTGCACGCTCGTTCATTGTACTTCCATTCATCGCTTTTCATTCTTGTATTTTTGCTTCAGTGTTATTTAATCCGACCGGAATGTTTTAACTAAAATGTATTGCCTTTGTATATAACTAAAGCGGCACGACCCTAACAAGTTATCTGTTTGTATTGTATACTTTCTCTCGATGCCTGGTTGCTTTTTGCTGTATTTGTAAATAGTGGCTCTTTATCATCTCTCGTTAAGTGTAATTTGGGTTGTCTACACAACGTTACGTCCTATTCTCCCGCCACTAGACGATCAGGATAAAAACGTTAGCGTTCTTTAGAGTACTCCAGATATCTTAGAGTACTCCGTATAGCACGGGATAGCTCATCTAACTAACTATATTATATCATGAATTCAATTAGACAATTGTCATTATAAAATAAAACACTTGTTTACATTTTCTACTTTATTTTTGGTATTGACGTACGTTGGTATTCTGATGAAGTCTTTCTAGCAAAGACGAAACGTACGTCAATACCAAAAATAAAGTAGAAAATGTAAACAAGTGTTTTATTTTATAATGACAATTACAACTGATTTCTACCAAGCAACGGCCCAATCTATCATAAATTCAATTAGACAAATATTTGACGCTATTCCGCGAAAAATTCTTATCTTCACTGCGGTAATATTTGCTGTAATTCTCATAGGGGCTTTTTTATACAGGACATATATAATCAGGAATTTTTTGCGGCGATCCCTTATAAATACATACCTGCTTTCATTGATTCCATAATTGATGCAATTTTCACCGATGCATTCGCAACAGGCATCGTGGAACCACCTGTAACTAGTGGCCCCCATAGTTATGCAGGTTGACTTGCATTTCGCATTACTCATGCACTGAGACATGAAGGCGACTGTGCAGTTAAGGGTGAGGATGTCTGTCTTGGGAAATACGTCCTGCTCGCTTGTTTCTGCAAGGATGAAAAAGACCTATAGTATAAGAATATGTTGGTGTTCCAAAGGGTTTTCCAAAAAGAGGTTTCATTTTGATATTGGAGAAAAGAGTTAGTTTAAGATAAATCAATGAATGTGTATTTCATTGTAAAGAGGAAGATATGTAATTAATTAATTGATTTATGTCCTTGATGACTTAACGAATTCTATCTTTGATGTCTTGAATCGATTGTGGATCTTCGGCATAGATCTTATCTTTTACGTAATCTCAAACAAAAGAGTCTAAAGTTGTTAAATCACAAGATCTCTGTTTTTTTTTTAATTTTTTTATTATCATTTATTCATTAGCAATCATAATACAACAAAAGAGCTACAATGCTATGAGCTAATTTGCTGTCTACACAGCTTTGAGCTCTCAAATGATTTGATATGGTCTGCTCCAGTGAAAAGACCATTTTAAATCTACTTCATATCAGCTGGCCAGTTCCTTTTGAGTCTTCTCATGTCTTGAGGTTGAAGCAACGGTTGTAGTAAGTCGTTTATATGACCATCTAACTTAGTGTAATGTTTTTGGCTCTGTTCCTTGATGACATCCTTCACATAAGGTATTTTCAGATCTTCATGTAGGGTTTGATTTGATACATACCATGGAGCATTTGTTAGCAATTTCAGTATTTTCGATTGGCTTCTCTGGACTAGAGTTACATTGGACTTACTTGTACATCCCCAAAGTTCAATTCCGTATGTCCATATGGGTTTTATGACCGTTCTATATATCAGCAGCTTGTTTTCTAATGAAAGTTTCGATTTTCCACCTATAAGCCAATTCAGTTCTTGAGTTCTAAGGTCTATTTGCTTCCTTTTTTTAACAATATACTCCTTCCAGGTTAATATGCTATCTAAATGCACTCCCAAATATTTAGCAGTTAAGGAATTCGTTATTTTTATATTGTCTATAAAGATGGGTAGACGCTGGTCTCTTCGAAGGGTATAATTTACTTGAACTGACTTGGTTTCATTAACTTTTATCTTTCACTTATGTAGCCATTCTTTTATTTCATCAAGATGAATTTGCATTCCATTAGATGCTTCTTTGGGATCTTCATGGCTTGCAAGAATTGCAGCAAAAGTTCCCATTATCGTATTCGTATTTGTGGGCATATTTGCCGTATAAAATATATACAAAAACGGTCCCATAACACTTCCTTGGGGAACACCGGACTGAATAGGATAAATATCAGACACTTTATCATTTATCCGTACTCTGAATCTCCTTCCAGTAAGATAAGATCTTATCAGCTTGTAGTAGTATAATGGCAGGCATTTCTTTATTTTATACAATAGTTCAGAATGCCAGACTTTATCAAAGGCCTGGCTTACATCCAAAAAAGCATTGTTTGAGTTCCAGGGCTTTGCTTATCTTATGACTTATTCTGTGTGTCTGCTGTATGGTGGAGTGATTTGTTCTGAATCTAAATTGGTGTGGAGGAATCCATTATTGGGTGTTGGGATCTGACTTTATTCTCAATAGCAAAATTTTTTCCAAGATCTTAGATAATGTTGGCAGTATGCTAATTGGTCTATATGATGTTACAGCATTTGGATCTTTGCCGGGTTTCAGTATGAGGATTATTTCTGCAGTTTTTAGGTGTTCTGGCCAATAATTTTGTCTCAGGATAGCATTAAATATATATGCCATCATTGCTACTCCTTTCTTAGGCAGTTCCTTGATCATTTTTGGTGTGACCTTATCTATTCCGGCAGCTTTTCGTGTGTTCAGGTATTTTATTTCTTTTTGTACTTCTTTTATGGTGATACTTTTAATAGGAGTCGTATTAGAAGGAATATTTAACATTTCTCTTTCAACTTCGTAATCGTATATGTCATCATTGGGTGTGAATACTTCAGCTAGGTGTTCTGCAAATGTTTGAGCGTTCTCATTGTTAGTCCTTGCCCATTGAATACTTGATCCTGGTATGTTGCGTAAAGGTGGTATATGGATTTTTGTTTTTTTTTTGAGTTTTTTATTGGTTTCCACACTGAATTATCATATCTATTTAAACTTGGCACATAGTTGTTGAATGACAATTCTTTGTGTTCTTTCATCTTAAATTTTAGTTCATTTGTTAATCTGTTCAAGATGGTCTTGTCTTTAGGCGAGTGTGTCTGATGCCATTTCTTTCTAGCTCTTCTCTTATGCGCTAGAAGTCTTTTGATTTCCTCTGGAACATTACATGTTTTGCACTTTTCTTCAGAAGTGGGCGTGGCTTTCCACAGAATATTTAAGAAGATGAACAAATGATGTCAATACTCCATCTATTTCACTTGGTCTTTTAAGACTTACATTCAGGCATATATGTTCTTCGATTAAACTTCTGTATTCATTCCAGTCTGTTTTTCTACTATGCAATCGAGGAATTGGTTTGTTATGAATTACAACGCTACTTATTGTGGTTATGATAGGGGAGTGATCTGATGATAGATCATAGCTTGGAACAATATTCATATAGGTAGAAGAAATACCATTTGTTATGAAAAAGTCGAGTTAGTCTGGTGTTTTATTAGGATCTGTTGGCCAATAAGTAGCGGTTCCAGTTGATAGTGTGGAGTTATTATTTTTCTGAATGAGGCCCGCTAGTTCTCTAGCCTTAGTTGTAATGAGTCGTGAACCAAATAAGGTGTGCTTGCTGTTATAATCACCATCTGCAATGAATTTAGATCCCAGAATTTGGAAGAAAGCCTTGAAATCTTCCTTCTTGATATTATGCCGAGGTGGACAATAGACTGCAGCAACCACTAAATCAAATGGTAGAGTTTGAACTTTTAATACTGTTGCTTGTAGATGATTATATTCATATTTTGGTAGTTCTATATGGTTGATAGTGTTCTTGATTAAAATGGCAGTACCAGCATGGGCAGTATTATCTGGATGATTTGTACAGTATGTGGTATAACTTGCTATATTGAAGTAGGATCTATGGGTGAAATGTGTTTCACTTATGAGAAGGATGTCTATGGAGTTCTGATGGAGAAAATACTCAACCTCATCTCAGATCTCTGTGGCCAATTGTGATTATCGAGAAATAACATGATCAGGAAACTTTTCTTGCAAAATTGCGAATTTATCGCTTGCTTGTGTGGTACGTAGCGTCGTCTTGTTGAAAATAAACATCGTTCACATCAATATATTCCAATTACGGCAATAAAAAATCATTCCATTCTTAGAAATGTCGTACACTTGTCAAATGTCAAAAGATGACAGCTTCAAAAGTGACACCTGCCCAGATTTCAGGCTGCACAAAATGAAACCTCTTATTTAATTTTCGTTAATCAGAATGAATTGATTGAGATTTGATGGTTGATACTTACTCATATGAACTTTGATGAGTTTCTTGGGCGTATATTCGGTAACCTCGAAGTCGATCGGATAAGTCACGCTGATCCATCTATTCTGATCGTCAGCCTTTTCGGTTAGGGCTTGGAAGAGGCCGGGTACTGGCTCCAGAAAATCCTCCACGTAGGATTCCACCATGTTCGGTTTCTTGGTAGTTTGGTCGGTGACGGTGGGACATTTGTCTGTTTAAAAAAGAGGTGAGTTAAATAAAATATACACATCGTCAAATTTTTCTCATTTTGCCTCATCCTGCATAAGGCAAAGGATAACGAACAAAGATTTTCTATCAAATATATTGCAGTTGAAATAAAGGAATATATTCATCTCATTTCCAGAACATAGATTGTTTATTTCTTGAGAAACCTAGGGAGCCAAGACTTTTGGCGATGTGTGTATGTAGATGAAATACTGATTCATCAGGTTATGGGCCCAAGGGATTATATTAAGCAGTAAGAAAATAGGTTTAAGCAGAAAATTCCAGTAGAAGCAAAAAATCATCTTTAGCGATGAAGTTCATTTTCACTATTTTTTGTGGGCATCCGTTAAGGATAAGTGTTACGCTAACACGCAGAAGAACACATACAGAAACGATTGAAGTCTGGAAAAATTATTCATCACCTTTTTTATCTATAGTCGATCAAAAATGGTCCACTCCTTATGATTCCGATATTTTCTTAATATAATAGAATGTAGAAACCTGTTAGAATTGAACATTCATTGAAAAACTTATATCCAATTCTTCACAAGAAGCACATTAAATTTGCTTCAAAGAATTCCATCATGATTCGACGTGAACGTTTAAATGAAAGAACATAATTATCATAAGTTTTGCTCCAAAATAAGAAGAGTTTTAATCTCATCTTGAATATTTTGCATTGTTTTTCAATTAAAAAACAAAGCCCTCACAATTCTTTTATGTATGTAAAGGGTCTTTCTTTAAAAGCGCCCCATTTTGTTTTGTAAATAAAACACATTATTCATTTGAAAATGATTGAAATATTTATTTTATTATAAAGTACAATGGACACCATTAGTAATGAAATAAAAATCATTTAAATGTCTACCACGGAAACGCCGGTTAGAGTGAAGTCGTTGAACTCAATTTTCCATGACTCTCTTCACACAAATCAGGTCATATGTTAGCAATTATTCGTTCAATATTGATCGGTAAATCGTCTAAATTTGCTGGATGATTGCTGTAAACCAATGACTTAATGTTACCCCAAATAAAGAAATCCAATGGATTTAAATCGCAAGAACGAGGCGGATAATTTATCGGTCCATTTCTTGAAATAATCGAATCACCGAATACACGGCGCTTTAAATGATCTGTTGGTTTGAGTTCTTGGTTTAAAACAACTTTGTATGGATGTAAACCAAGGTCTTTTCGCGAAATTCGCCACAAAGACGTCTGGGAGATGCCTAGTTCTTGTGTACGTCGAGAAATCGATAAATTTCAGTCTTCACGAACACTTTCACGTACGGCAGCAATATTCTCTTCACTTCTTTCATTTGCCTCACTGGCACCGTAACATCATGTGTAAAATTTGTTTCAAACTTCTTCACTAAACGTTCAACTGTTCTATACGGACGATTATAAAGACCAAAAATTGGAGTTAACGCACGTAAAGTTAGAGTAACAGATCGCGATTATTCATAATAAATTTGAATTATTTGTAAACGCAGTTGGAGTGTGTACTTTTCCATGATTAAATGGCAGACATTGACAAATACAACTGTCAATGTCACAAATAAACAATGACTGCTATGCGTGAGTAATGTCATTTTAAAAATCCCATTGAAAGGCCCTTCACAGCAAGAAATATTCAGCATTAATCTTGTACCTCCACACTTCAATTGGTGAAGATTACAAACAAATAGACAACAATAACTATTGGCTCTTAATCGAATGCAAATCTCTTCGATAATCCCTATGGAGTTTAATTTGAGATTATATTGACACTAATTTATATGGAAGATTAAAGTGGACCTTTGATATATAAAAAACAACAATAATTTCGTAGGAGTTAATTGACATAAATACCCAAATTGAATAGGGTCTGCTAATATTTTTTATTGTTGCATATCGATACATTGGGACATGAGACTATTGGTTAAATTGTTGACACTTTCGGTTTATGATTCTTTAAGGAAATAAAGAAAATAAGAATACCTCTCAGTTGTTTAGTTAGGTAGAGCATATGTTCATCATTCTTGGTGTTCATCAATATAAAGTCCGTCTAGAAAGTATCCGAAAAAAACAAAGCTCAATTGTAATTATTTAGTATATATTTTTAATTCTTGAATTAGAAAAATATAACACAAACTCATCTTATTTACTTACACAACCTCCATTTAACTGTATACACTTGACTTAACGTCGAGGTACACCCTACTGTAAAAGTACAGTAAAGTACAGTAAAACTACAGGACTGTAAAACTGACCTAATTAAATCATATTTATTTCATGGTGCTGCTCGTTCAACTTCAATCTTCTTTAGTCCCCATATGTTTTCAAAGGGACTAAGATATGGTGAAGCTGCTGGCCATGGTCACTGTAACATTAGCTCCAGCATCGTTTTTGAAGAAATATGGACCGATGATGCCCCCAGCGTGTAAAGCACACCATACAGTGCATTTTTCAGGATGCAATGGAACCTGCAGAACTTCTTAAGGATTGTTTTCACTCCATATACGCCAATTTTGCTTGTTTACATAGCCGTTCAACCAGAAATGAGCTTCATCGCTGAACACAATTTTACGATAAAAAAGTGGATCAACTTCAAGCTGTTCTAGGGCCCAATCAGCAAACAAACGACGCTTTTTATGGTCAAGTGGCTTTAGTTCTTGAACCAGTTGGATCTTGTATGGGTGTAGACCAAGATCTTTACGCAAAATTTTCCATGTGGTGGATGCACAGAGTCCAACTTGTTGTGAACGTCGACGAATAGACAAATCTGGATCATCATTAACACTATGACTTACAGCAGCGATATTTTCTTTTGAACGTACAGTTCTTTGTCTTGTTGCTGTTGTAGTTGCATCGAGTAGAGAAAATGTTGTCCGAAATCTATCGATAGTTCGGCGAATAAGCTGCTCTGATGGACGATTATCTAAACCATAAATTTCACGAAGTGGTTTATAAGTTTGGCGAATAGAACACTGATTTTGAAAATAAATTTCAACAATTTGTAAACGTTGTTGCGACGTCAGTCTTTCCATGATAATTTGTCAATGCTTACTGAACAGAAATGTCAAAACAACATGGCTTCTACCTTCTGTCAAATCACAGTTATCCCTATCGAAAGTTCTATCACTCTAAAAAAACACCTGATATGTATACCAATATAAAAAATATTTCATAAGGAGATTTTCATGAATTTTATAATAGATACTATTGTTCATGAATATTTCTGTTAATAAAGGATACCCCATAATCAAACCTTTTTCAGATTTATATATATTATTTATAAATTGAAAATAATTATGTTTAGTGCAAAGTTTTAGGCACTCTAAAATAAATAAGGTAAAATACTACATACCTGAAGATGCTACTGTAATAGGGAAACAATTGTTGTATTATAATAACAATAAATATTTGTGAATAACCTTATTTGATATATATATATATATATATATATATAACTATATATATATATAGAAAATTTACTATGAAGAAGTTTTTTGAATATTACATTTAATATAATAGTTGGAAATAATTCTACGGAACTTATATATATTAGACTGATTCAAAAGTATGGACTAATTTTTTTTTTCTTATTTATATCGAAAATCGTCTTCGTAATGGTAAAAAAAGTACTGTGAAAGTTACAGCTCTTAATATTAATATTAAGAGGTGCCGCATCGTGAATTTCCATTTCCCATTTAAATAACATGGGAACGATGATCGCTTGGACTTTGGAATTTTTTAACTCTCGGTAGAGATAATCTTTTAAAATGATCGAAATAGATTTTGATAGAAAATTTAACGCTCTACAAAAATGATCTCCTACAATTTAATTATAGGAAATTGAATTTTCTACAAATAATGTACTATAAAATTTTTTCATGAAGTTAATAGTTACCTCGGAAAATGAGGAAAATATAAAAATTTCAAATCAATCCAACTTTAACGTTAAATAACTTTTCAAAAAATATATATATATCAAAAAATTGTAGGAGACCATTTTTGTAGAGCGTTAAATTTTCTATCAAAATCTATTTCGATCATTTTAAAAGATTATCTCTACCGAGAGTTAAAAAATTCCAAAGTCCAAGCGATCATCGTTCCCATGTTACGGGAAATGGAAATTCACGATGCGGCACCTCTTAATATTAATATTAAGAGCTGTAACTTTCACAGTACTTTTTTTTACCATTACAAAGACGATTTATTAAATTAGTCGATTTTTTTGAATCAGTCTAATATATATATATATATATATATATATATATATATATATATATATATATATATATATATATATATAATATAATAATATAAAATATATATAATATTTAATATTATTGTAAATGTGTTCCATCAATGAAAGAATCCTGAAGAAATAACTTTCCGAGTCTCATTTCAAGTGATTGATTTTTTACCGAGGAATTATTTCTTATATTTTTAAGTCCATATTCAAATTACTTTTTCCTCTGAAATTGTTATATGTGGTAAACGTTGCACATACCTACGCATGAACAGCACTCGTTGAAGAGGTAACTCAGGCAGTTGAAGCACTCTTTACAGCAGGTGCAGTTGGTTAGTTCACAGTTGCAGGACTGCGTTAGCAAACATTTGCTGACAACGCTACCGCACACGGCTTCGTTGCAGGTGTAGACGTAGCCTAAGGAAATGGCCAGCGTCAAAGCAACGCCATATCCAAGCATCTTCCACATGTTGACCCTGAAAAGTGACAAAGTTGAAAAGGAGAATTTCACACATATTTCATTATGTTAAATTTTTATACGCTGATTATATCTTTAAGCGGTATACACACATCGTCAAAAGTTTTGGCCCCCACTATCAACTCAACTTGTTGAGTGTAACATAACAATTTTTTGTGTGTGGAATCTTCACTATCTTACCACTTGAATGAAAACAATAAACCAGCAAAAAATGTTTCTTGTTCGGGAGAATACAGGTGTATTCGAAGTTAATCAGTTTTTAGCGAATAACGAGAGTTGTAATATTGAGAGTATTCCGTGGAAAATGCCGGTAGCGTTGCCCGGAGACCGGTGCCTGGTCGACCCAGAGTAACATTTGCAAGGGAAGACCATTATATCGCAAATTTTACTCGAAGGAATCGAACGGTATCTGTAACAGCCCTTCGAAGTCATTTTTTGAGGACCTATAAACGGGTAGTCTCAACCAGTACCATAAGAAGACGGTTGCATTCCTCAAATTCAAGGGCAAGAAGACCTTTAGGGGTACCTCGGCTATTACCAGGACATAGAGCAACTGGTCGGCAATGGGCAGAACACCACCAAGACTGGCTTTTACCACAATAGTGCATTTTTCGGACTGGTTACGATTCGGTTTATAAAGTGATAGTAGACGAGAAAGGGTTTTGAGAGGTCTAGGCAGACTAGAGCGACTCAATTTCGCCCGGGAAGTTGTGCCCTTTCAAGGCGGATCAATAATGTGCTGGGGGGTATAATTTTTGGTCGCTGTACCCCTCTTATTATCGTTGAACGAACAATGACTGGTGCCATCTACGTAGAAAACACCATTGAACCAATCATTGTTCCTCTGCGCAACGAATTTGGGGATAATTTCATTTATCAGGATGATAACGCCTCACCACAACTCACACGAAGGGTTCAAAACATTCTTCTAGAGAACAATATCCGAAGAATGAACTGGCCAGCAAACTCACCAGACATGAATCCAATTGAGCACGTATGGGATTACTTAAGGAGAGTGTTAAGGCACAAACTGCCGCCACAACATGTAATCTCATGCGCGAAGTGTTTACGCATGTACATTCTATAGTCTTTCAGTATTGTTGTATGAAGCATAATCTTTCTACCGTGGTTGCTTCCAATTTAACTTAATTTCTCTATGAAAGAAGAATAACCACAGAAACCATATATTCTAGTGAACAAGTGCCTTTTGGGTCAACTTTTTTCAGCAGTCTCCGAAAATTATGATCAAGGTGTCATTCGATTCGGAATGGCATCTAGATGATTTTTGAAAAAAATGAAGTTCCGCATGCAAAAATTGCAAAAGTAATTAACAATTAACTAAAAAAAAAGAGGGTTTAGTTTTTGTGAATATCTCAAAAACTAATGAAGATTTTTAAAATAAAAAAAAAAGATTCAAAAAGAGCAGGAAATTTCCTAAAAAAAGTTGCGACTCCCGGAATTGTAGTGCCAATATTAATAATTTTCCCAGAGGGATGAAAATACGGCCGAAAACGGGTACTCTGGCTTTCGTAAGCCACGCCTACTTTGGACACTTTATTAATAAAAAATATTTTAACAGATTAAATATGAAATTTAATAAATGAAAAAAATTCAGGGGCATACTGGATAGATGAATGAACAATAATCCGCAAAAAAAAATTTTATCTCAATTTTTCAATTAGTCATGCAATAGTTAATTAATAATTTTTTTCTGCTTGGACATGAACATTGCAAGTGTGATAATCGTTAAACTATTAACTTGAGATTTTTTTCCTCTCTTTGAGCAATTTTTGGAAGACTTCAGAATAGATCCTTGTTGGAAAAATTTTAAAATGTTTATTTTTCAGTTTTTTATCAACAATTTTCGTTGTTACAAAATTAAAAACTTAGATTAATTATCGAAAATTTTTTTTTTTTAAATATTATTAATGGTCCGTTTTTATGTTGTAGGAAGGTACATAAAAATATTTTTTTTAAATTTTTATCTTTTATTGTTTGAAGAATTGTTATAAACAAATGCGTTGTTTATAAAATAATTGAAATTTTTTTTTAAGAAATATCAATCTTTGATGCAAATAATGATTTTTTTAAAAAAATTTTTATTGCTTAAAAACGCATTTGTTAATTAACAATCGTTTTCTCCCACGTCTAACTAATATTAAGGATCCATTTTTTTCTTTAAAAATCATGATTCACTTTTCTTTTCCATATAAAAAAATTTCGTTTTGTTTAATTTTTCATTGTTTATATATATAATAAACAATTTGTTATAAACAAATACATTGTTACTTTATATTTCTTCCCTATTCTTCTTACAGCCACAAATACAGACATGATTTAAAAAACTTAAATTTGAAAATGAAAAAAATAATAAAAAAATCATATTAAGTAAAAATTTAATTGTTTATAACAAATTGTTTATTATATAAACAATGAAAAATTAAACAGAACGAAAATAAATTTTTATATGGAAAAAAAAGTAAATCATGATTTTTAAAGAAAAAATGATTCCTCAATATTAGTTAGAAGTGGGAGTAAACGATTGTTAATTTACCAATGCGTTTTTAAGCAATAAAAAAAATTTTTTAAGGAAAAATTTATCTAATTTATCTATAGTTAACCGTTACACTATATTTAAAAATTTTTCAGTATCCGTTTACCAGAAGTTTTCTAAATTGTTGAAGGGTGAGTAAATATTTGTTGTTGATTGATGTTATATTTATTGAATATGAATTATTTGAATACTGACGAAGCAAAGTCTCTCTTAAAACTTGTTTTTCAGTAATGTTTTTACATATCTTGAGTTTTTATATAAAGTAACTTAGTTAGATATCCAATAATATTGAATATTCTAAGTGAGATAGTTTTATGATGAAATTCTTAAGATTATGTTAGATATTTGTTTTCATAAGATTGATCAGCAGAAAGAAAATTTTGTCTATTCAAAATATTCAATTTATAGGATTTTGGTTAACAATTTTTATTTAATGGATTTTGTTATACCATTTGGATGTCTTATAATGAATGTTTATTTTATATGTCATTTGTAATAAGTGGTACTTATATGACATTATTTTAATTTATTTTCAGAAGTTATAATCATTAAATATAATTTTTTGAAATTAAATATGTAGAAGGCTAATATTAAAATATTTAAATAATTTTATATACCTTCTATCAAGAATTAACCTCTATTTATGTTAAATGTGTAGAGGTTTTAGAGAATTAATCCAGCTATTATCTCTAATATTAAATATTTAAAAAAATTTTTGAATAAAAAATTCTTTTGGAAATTAAAATTGTAGAAGATAAACATATTTCAATTTGTTTTGATATTCAAATTTTGTTATATTTCTTCTATCAAGTAAAAAGCCTTTCTATTTTATTAAATATTCAAAATTTGAATATTAAAACAAATTAATATATGTTTATCTTCTACAATTTTAATTTAAAAAATTTTTATTCAAAAAACTTTTAGAATTAAATTAATGTCTAAAACAAGCACCGCTTATATTTAATATTTTGAGGGCAAGACCAGAAACAAATTTTGTCTCCTTTAAGTATTTATTTATTAATTTTAGGGACTTTCGTGTATCTTTTGGTTTATTTATTCCATTTGACGTTGTATATTGAGTTTAGATTATATACGTCTATTAAATATAAGCGGTGCTTGTTTTAGACATTAATTTAATTCTAAAAGTTTTTTGAATAAAAATTTTTTAAATTAAAATTGTAGAAGATAAACATATATTAATTTGTTTTAATATTCAAATTTTGTTATATTTCTTCTATCAAGTAAAAGGCCTTTCTATTTTATTAAATATTTAAACTAGCTGTACATTTTCAGATCGTTCAGTGTTATTATTGAAGAAAATAATAAAACATTTTAAAATAATTTTCCCAACTGAGTTTCCTAATTTGAAAAAATGTTTATTGTGAATAACACCCAGGTAACCTATGGAAAAATTTCGAAATACCTAGAAAATTCATACAATTTGAGCTGCTTCTTTCGGAAATCCCTTTAAGAATTCCTTCAGAAACGAATTTCCGGTTATGAGAAATAAGTTATTGATTCCGTAGAAACAATTAATTCGAAGATATTTTAAATAAGATTTGTTGAGCGAGGCAAAACAAGTTCGAATTCTGAAATAATTCGATCAATTTCTTGCGATTGAAAACGAATTGAGTTTCACTGTCACGAAGATATGTCTAGGATAAAACGCACCAATCTCAATTCACATTAAAGAGAACGCGTTCAGGGGAAAAATTTAAAAAAATTAATCAACACATAGATCTACCTCGATTAAAAATCGAATCGAAAACCCACCGTTCCTGATACAACTACTAGAAAAACAATTTTGAGAACTACTCGGAATTCCAGACATCGCACACTACCAATAAACAACCTGTTGGTCATGCATACCAAGAAATCTACAGCCGCGGGCACCTATGAATATTTAACCGCTCCTTCTCTCTCCTTACCTCGGTTACAGCCTGACGATGTCACTCTTCTGGACGAAACGTCTTTGTGTGTGATTTTCCGGGAAGCAGACACTGCACTCTACGACGTTTTTCGCGAAAATCACTTCGATGCTCGTCCGCGACTGAGGACAGATAACGTCGGAATTGGTCGGAAATTGGTCTCTAGCAGACTGCTCGCAAGAAGCAAGATGAAGATATCTGCCCCCACTACTCGTCGTCGATCCGAGGTAGAGGCGGCAGACTTAAGTAGTGTATCCACTTAAGTGCGGTTTCTGTATTCCTAGCTTAATGCGGGATAATGCAAAGTGTGTAAATTTGATCTATTGTTCAAAATCTGCGTTGACATTTTGTTGGTAAAGGGTCGTATTTCTGAGTTACAGACCTCAACAGATTTAAATCTAAATAAATCTCATGAAAACATTCAGAATTAAATTTTATTTGAAAACATGTCCTAGATACACTTTATCACTTTATAGACATAAATATTATCTATAAAATAAAATAATAAGAAAAGGTTTTTACTCGATAGAAGGAATATTACAAAATTTGAGTATCAAAACAGATTTAATCTGTGAGTTTCCTATAATTTTAATTTCAAAAATTTTAATCAAAAACTTTTAGAGTTAAATTAATGTCCTATAAGCACAGCTTATATTTAATAGACATATAAAATCAAAACTCAATATATAATATCAAATGGAATAAAAAATCCAACAAATATAAATTGTCAATTAGAATTAATAAATAAATGTTGTCATATATATTATCATCACATGTGGTGAAAATTAACTAATAAAGAATCAAAAGAAATATAAAATTATTTTATGTTTCGATTGGATGTTACTAAAATCACCAAAAAATGTCCAAACATATAATCCAGAGAAGGAACTTTTTATATTTCCTTTTATAGAATATATAGCACATTCTCCAGAGAAAGAACCTGATAAATTCGGACCCAAATCTCTTCAGTAAGGAGTTATTTGAATAAACAAAATAATAATTGAAAAATATATTAGCAATTATCTGTAATATGCATATACTTGTTCATAGTAATTTTCAATATATATTTATTTCTCAGTTGTTTAGTTGATATAATAAGCTATAAATAATACAGGAACATCAAACAACGTAATTCTGTTATACCTTGCTACAATAAAATAAATGGAGGTTTATACTTGATAGAAGGTATATCAAATTATTTAAATATTTTAATATTCACAGATATATTCTGTTAGCCTTCTAAATATTTAATTTCAAAAAATTATATTTAATATTATAACTTCAGAAATTAAATTAATGTCATATAATTACCACTTATATCAAACGACATATAAAATAAACATTCATTATAAGACATCCAAATGATATAACAAAATCCAATAAATATAAATTTTTAACAAAAATCCTATAAATTAAATATTTTGAGTAGACAAAATTTTGTTTCTACTCGTCCCTCTTATGAAAAAAATATGTTTCAGAAATGTTTAACATAAACTTAAGAATTTCATTATAAAACTATCTTATTTAGAATATTCAATATTATTGGATATCTAAATTACTTTTTAGAAAATCTCGAGATATGTAAAAACATTTCTTAAAAACAAGTTTTAAGAGAGACTTTGCTTCGTCAGTACTCAATCAAAAAAGAAATATTTACTCACCTTTAAGGCTAACAAAATGTATCTGTAAATATTAAAATATTTAAATAATTTTATATACCTTTCAGCAAGTATAAACCTCCATTTATTTAATTTTATTCATAATATATAATTATTTGGTTTCCTTAACATTCTTTATAGAGATGGTCCTTGTGCTATAACAAAGGCCGTTATATTGCTTTTAAATCTTTAAGATCACAGAACTATTTATTTCGAGCCAGATTAGACTCCATTTAAATGTTCAGTATTCATTTAGCAAGAAGCTTTCTGAATTGTTATAGGTGACTAAATACTTTTTGTTGATTGATGTTATATTTTATTGAATACGATTGAGTACTGACGAAGCAAAGTCTCTCTTAAAACTTGATTTTTAGTAATTTTTTTTACATATCTTGAAATTTTATAAAAAGTAACTTAGTTAGATATCCAATAATATTGATTATTCTAAGTAAAATATAATAGTTTTATGATGAAACTCTTAAGATTATGTTAAACATTCTTGAAAGATATTTGTTTTCATAAGATGGACAAGCAGAAGCAAAATTTTGTCTACTCAAAATATTTAATTTATAGGATTTTTGTTAACAATTTATATTTATTGGATTTTATTATATCATTTGGATGTCCTTAATGAATGTTTATTTTATATGTCGTTTGATATATGTAGTACTTATATGACATTAATTTAATTCCTGAAATTATAATATTAAATATAATTTTTTGAAATTAAATATGTGGAAGGCTAACAGAATATATCTGTAAATATTAAAATATTTGAATAACCTTGCTACAAATATTAATTTCATGAAATTTCTTAAAAACTTTTCAAAATTAAATTAAATAAATGCCTCAGAAACACTGTTTCTTTTTAAGTAGACATACAGTGCGGAAACCACTGAATAAAATTATTTGTGTCCTTATGTCAGAAAATTATAAAAAACACTAGGACACGTCAACTTTCAATTTCAATGGTACGCTTTTTAAGCATAATGTCAAATATACCGGGTGATTCGCGCAAGTCCAGCATAGTCCGTTCACTTTATTTTAAATGGAACAACGTGTATACTTTTAAATTTTTTCGAAACCCCTTGATTACCTGGTTTCAACGAACTATATCAATTTCGAAAGTATTTATAATTGGTTTCAAGAAACTGAATACTTTAATTACCTCATGTAATTGATTTTAATTCATAAAACAAATGCTCCAAAATATAAATATTTAAATATATTAAATATTTCGAATGAATTAGTTTTGGAGAAGTTCTCAAAATTTTGTTTTGCATTCTAGAAAAAGATTTGGTTTTCATAAATATAAGATCAGAAACAAAATTTTGTCTCCTTCAAGTATTCATTTAGTAATTTTAATTGACAATTTATATTCCCTTGGATTTTTTTATTCTATTTGATATTATATAATGAGTTTTGATTTTACATGTCTACTAAATTCAAGCAGTGTTTATAAGACATTTATTTAATTCCAAAAGTTTTTGAATATAATTTTTTTTTTTAATTAAAAGTTATAGGAAGCTAACAGAATAAATCTGTTTTGATATTTAAATTTTGTAATAATCCTTCTATCAAGTAAAAAACCTCTTCTTATTATTTTATTTAACATACTGTTATGGACTGATTATCTGTGGAAATATGGATAATTATTATAATTAATAAATCAAATAATACATGGGTAATTTTTAAGTATTGCAGTATTTACAAACCTTAGTTCTTCGATACAAAATCTTTGAAAATTTCCGGAAAGACTAAACATTTCTTTTCGCTGAATGATCCCAAATCTATTAAATAAGCTACAACAAGGAAAATTTTAACTTAAGTAAAAAGTGTGTTGTCTCATGAACAGAAAGTGGTAGGTGTTTCATTCACAAAAACCTTCGGCTTCTTTGGTGGGCTTATTACTGACTCGTTGGCAGAACATTCCTAACATTTTTGCCTTGTGTTTGCCGTCAATTGGACCTCTACAGTGAAAGGTACATACAGCGTTGCCACTGTTTGAAAATTGTGGGTTGAAGCAAATTTAGAAAATCGTGAAAATTCAGAATGATTGAAACACGCTTCAACAACGCACTGAAATTGTTAAGTTTCACTACAAAAATGGTGAAAATTTTGCAGTCACAGTTCGCAAAACTAAAGCACTGGATCGTTGTGAAGAATGATTTTTAATGGCCGGAATTGGAAGAAATTGATGTAGATCACGTTTATTTCCAACGTGCCACGCAAGCAACGAAACAAACGCAATTTTGCAAGAAAGAATTCCTGGCCGTGTCATTTGTCGAAGAGGTGATCACAATTGGCTAGCGAGATCTTGTGATTTTACATTTTTAAACTTTTTTCTCTGGTGGCCCCACGTGAAAGATAAGATCTATGCTCCGCAATCAATTCAAGATCTTAAAGATGGAATTCGTGAAGTTATCGAGGACTTATAGACGCAATTGTGCGGCTTCTATTATTTTATTCCATTCCAGTCTCTCGTCAGGAGCTAATTCATCATGTATTATAAATAATTAAACTTTATTTAGCTATTGCTGTACGAAAATGCTACAATACCTGAGCTGATGTAAATGTTTATTTAAATTTTATTGTGTGTCATGGTTTTATTTTATTTTGAAGATTACAGAAGTGATCAAATACCTAATTCAAAATAAAAGCTGTTATACGTATTTCATGATTTTTCCCAGTCTTCAGATAACTCTAACGTTAAACATAATAACAAGATTAGAAACTTACCCAGAAGGGGAATTCAGGTGCTTCAATAGGTGAAATAACTGTTGATAACTTTGAAATAAAATTCTGTGTTCATTTCGAAAAACGTGCTTATAGCTGTCTGTGTTGAGGTTTTGGTTCCTAACTTTCTAAACAGAAACTGCTGTTTAATTTCACAGCGTTATCATTGAAGATTATTTGAGGAATTTAAGAAAAACTACTGTCATCTACATTTAAAACCGGCAATTAGGTACTTTTTCAGCCTTTTAGATCTACTGATGAATTGGTAGTGACGGCATCGCTGTATACTGGGCTTTAATAAATTGATTTTGACGGAACCCGATGGAATAGGGTTTTCACTAGCCGTCATCAGTGGTCTTATAAGAACTCACTCAAAAGTAAAGGAGGTTGAGATTACCTTGCGTATACCTAACCTGTCCTCCAATCCTTCAAAATAATCAAACTTCAGGAGATGATAAAATCAGAACAAATGCTCTTAAGCTTTTTTTTTTATAATTTGAAATAAGGTTATTCTGATTTTCACAAATTTTTTATTGTTAAACTCACAACAATTGTTTCGCTATCACAGTAGCATCATCAGGCAAGATCACATTTTGAATAGCTCTTAAGCTTACCTAAAGCGAAGCTAAATTTTAAGTTTGCCATATTTTGAATAAATTGCATCAAACCACCATCCTACTAGCCTCCTATCAAAAATGTCAAATATCAAAAAAAGTGAAGCAGAACATTCTGTAAACCATTACATAATTTATTTATTTATATGAGTTATAAATTTTCATTCTAATTAAATTCTTCTAATTAAGAATTAAATATCAGAATTATTCACTATATATATATCAAAATGCAATATATATATATATATATATATATATATATATATATATATATATATATATATATATATATATATATAAGTTAGATTAATATTAAAATAATACTAATGTTAAATATAAAAACAGATTTATTCTGTTAGCCTCCTACAAATTTTTATTTAAAAAAATTCAATTCAACAACTTCTAAAATTAAATAAAATAATATATATATATATATATATATATATATATATATATATATATATATATATATTAATTATTTTATTTAAATTTACTAGACATATAAAATCAAAACTCATTATATAATAACAAATGGAATAAAAAAAACAACGAAATATAAATTATCAATTAAAATTAACTATTTACATTTCGTTGGGTTTTCTCATTCCATTTGATATAATATAATGAGTTTTGATTTTATATATCTATTAAATTTATGCAGTGCTTATAAAACATTAATTTAATTTCAAAAATGTTTGAATGAAATTTTTTTAATTAAAATTTGTAGGAGGCTAACAGAATAAATTTGTTTTGATATTTAAACTTTGTAATAATCCTTCTATCAAGTAGAAAACCCCTTCTTATTATTTTATTAAACTAATACTTGTCTAGAAAAATATTTATTTTTCGTTTTATATTTATTATTTATACATATTTTTGTATGAAAGTTTATGCATTGGCGCAGAACCCTAAAAAAGACTAAATATTTAATTCAAAATATGAGCAATTATACGTATTTCAAGATTATTCTTAATCTTCAGATGACTCTGACGTTTAAAATTAAATACACAATACTCAACCAAGATGTGAATTTCATTTTCTGTTAATTGTCTTCATTTTATATAAATTCTTTTATATTTTTGAATTATTGTACAATACTTGAAAATTCCAGAATAGAAATTTAGTTTTTCTAAGACATTTCAGCTTTGTTTTAATTTTTTTTAAATTGAATAATATTTGTGCAACTTTCCAAAATATATTTTAAATTACATTTATAATCATAAACCATAACTAATGAGACATAGGCTAAGAACAAATTATTTGAACCGAAATATGACGATTAAACCAAATATGCCTCAATGAAATATTGCTGTGGTAAAAAATGCAGGGCGGTAAATTTGATTTTTTGTATTCGTGTTTTGATAATAATTTCACTGTTTATTTCTCGTTGTTATCAAAATCGTCATAGAGGCATAATTTTGGAAGAGGAATGTTATTATATTTTAAGTAAAACATCACTTTTTGTTATAGGGGGCGCCCGTGAATCATTACTGATGATGAAATTAAGTGGTAGGTTTTTTGACGAAACTTGATAGTAATATTGATTAGAAAATACGATGTAAAAATCATTTTCACGTAATATTGGTACTGTTTAAACACGATAATTTCACCCGTTTTCGAGAAAAACGCAATTGAAAAGTACATCCTTTTTATACCATGACTGTTCTTTCCTTTTTTACTGACATACAGTTTTCTTTACATTAAAGACTATGTAGATGGGACACTCACTGGAAAAAGTCTGAATCAAGTTTGTTGCTTAGTGACTGATGCATGAAACAAATTCAACTACAGAAAACTGTATTACCAACTCTCAAGAGAACTGCTTTACCTCTGCTTTTAGAATACTGCATTATCGACGCTTGGCGCGAATATTTGAATCTTCTTTCAGTTTTTCCTAGGGCTAAAATTAAACAAGTGTTCAGAAATTACTATGTTTTACTACCAAAAAATTTGAAATGCTCACATTCAAACAACTTTACAACAAATACATTTCAATTTTTTGGTAGTACAACATAGTAATTTCTGAACACTTGTTTTAATTTTAGCCCTAGGAAAAACTGAAAGAAGATTGAAATATTCGTTTCAATCTTCAAACTCACTATTTGAATAGCAGATACATGTTTGAACTATTATTCATTCATTTAAAAAAATAGAAACTATTAAATAAAAAAAGAGATGAAATTAACATATTTATTTACAGTATTTACATTTAATTTTTTTGTAGTACAACATAGTAATTTCCAAAAACTTGTTTCAATATTCAAACTCACTATTTGAATAATAGAAATATGTTTGAACAATAATTATTTATTGGTTATGAAAAATAACAACTATTAAATAAGAAAAGAGATAAAATTAACATATTTACAGTATTCCTAGGTGTTAAGACAAAAATTGAACCTTGAGAACATTAATTAATGAGATCTTCTCCAAGATTCAATGTTTTTCAGCTTGGACCTTAATCGGGTCAATAAATTTCTTCTCTGGATTACTGAATAAAAATTTTTAATTAGTTCTGGTTGCTATTTTATTCACTTGCTTACACCACCAGAAAATCAAATAACCATCACTATATCTTACCTCCACGTGTTAACAGGATAAATTGCTTTAAACAGACTAACTTTACACACGTGGAGGTAAGATACAGTGATAGTTATTTGATTTTGATATTTGGAATATTATTTAGCGCCGATGAAGAGATTTTCAGAATTATAATTGTTTTTTGAAGATATAGTGGATGTTTTGAGAGATTTGAATATTTAAATATATTAAATATTTCAAATAAATTATATTTTTTGAGAAGTCCTTAAGTTGTGTTTATGTTTTTGAAAAGCAATTGGTGTTCATAATGGTAAGATCAGAAACGAAATTTTATTTCCTTTAAATATTTATTTATTAATTTTAATGACTTTTTTTATATCTGTTGGTTTATTTATTCTATTTGACATTATATATTGAGTTTTGATTATATACGTCTATTAAATATAAGCGGTGCTTATTGTACACATTAATTTAATTCTAAAAGTTTTTTGAATAAAAATTTTTTTGAAATTAAAATTGTAGAAGACTAACAGATTAAATCTGTTTTGATATTAAAATTTTGTTATATTTCTTCTATCAAGTAAAAAGCCTTTTTCTATTTTATTCCATCAATAGATTACAATTAGGGTGTGTCAATTCCTTAAAATATGTACCAGTTTTGAGTATTCTGGGTTGCCTACCAACCAGTATGCGCAAGCCTGTAATTGCCAATTCTTCGTGCGTTTCCGCCGATCCGTCTACATCCGAGACATTCAAACGGAGTATTTGAATCTTTTGACAACTCACTAACTCACCCGCGGCCCGTAGAGTTGCATACTCTGTTAATAGTGCGCTGCGCGTATTTTTCCGGATGGTTTATTTACGTAAATAAGAGCCATAGATTGCAAAAATAATATTGCATTGGAGGATCACAGACTTAGTGTTCAGTAGGAGATCATAGATGAATAATTAACCAAATATTTACAAGGAAAATGAAGTGGTCCTTGGATTGTTCGAATATGTCTAATGTTCGCGGAATTTTCTGCTTATTTATGACGGTTGTTTTGTTCGACTTCAGTGGTTCTTTCAACATAGAAACTAGAGAACCCATAGTGAAATGGTCTGATGTCCCCGGTTCCTATTTTGGATTTAGTGTGGCTCAACATGAAACTCCTGACGGAAAAAAATGGTGAGTTTCCAGTCATTAAAATTTTCTTCGTCAATTCAAAATTGCGTGTTCCTACCATCTCTTTTTCACTCCATTCATTGGTAGTTTTCACAGTTGAAATTGGCTGTCGTAAAAATTAATTTATACGTTTCGATTCCCGGATATACAGAAACGTTTAAGAATCGAGTTCATGAATCTTTCATCGACTGAAATAAACCGAAGGTTTGTTTGTGTTAATTTCATCTATGATTTTTATTTTCGAGGTTGGACGTGGTCTAAAAATCTCCCCTCATTTTCAGTTCATTCATAGATAATATAATAATATATTACTCTCATAGTAGGTTTCACAAAATCAAAGACACCATAGATAGATAGGTCAATTCAATACCTATGTGTTTATGTCTTGGAGAAAAAAATGTAGTCACTAGAAATTGCTTGAAAATATTCTTATATTTTAGGTAATCTGATTGCTCATTTATCCGTTATTGTTAATTTAAAACAGTACAAATTTTATAACAATTTTTCTGAACGCTCTCCATTTAATATGTTTAATAAAAATGAAGATTTGACACAATAGCTAAGCTCCTATTTCTTAAAAGAATAGTTATATAACCCCCTGGAGCTGGGTGTTTAAACTGACGATGCAAAACAAATCTCTGAAATGTTACTGTTTTTCCTATATTTAAAAGGGGTTCCTTCCATAAACAAAATAAAATTCGACTGGAGAAGAAATTAAATGAACAAGATATTTTTGAAGTCATAGAACAGAATTAAAAATCACCAATGATTTTTTTTTTGAGATAGAGTGGATATGAAATAAAGTATGCTCTGTATATTTCAATGTAATTTAATAAGTGTTATGAACTATTAAGTATTCTTTTAAGAATTTTTATATTCTTTTAAGAATGAATTACACATTTCAACGACTAGGCTGATATACTCGAATATATTTTTATTCTTTTTCGTCTGAATATTGTGGATTTTAAGTCGAAAAGGGGTCCAAATATTACGTTTACTTATTTACCTGAAGTTTTTACTGAGTTATTTTAGAAATAAAAAAGTTGAGACTAGAAGTCCGCTCTTGTGGAAAGATTTCGTTCACGAATAAGTTAAATCATAATCATAATCAGTCCATTGACTCTACTAACCATTAGTAATTTAGTTTCTCAGTATTTAAAAAAATAAAGACTCATCCAAATTCAATGAGGAATAATAATCTGAAAGTTCATGCGGAAGTTCAGGGAATTTTAAGCACTAAAAGAAGAGAAAACCTTATTCAACTAAAATTTGAATATTTCGAAAATAATTTACTTGAATTAGCTGTAAATTTGTAAGTTCACAAAAAATTACTAAATAGCTGTTTTAGTACAAAGAAAATAAGATTTTTCTACAAGACCCCCATTGTTACGGTTAAAATTGTTTTCGTGAAGTCATAAAATTAGATTAAAAGTGTACTGACAATGTTTTATGGAATGTTGATCTTCATATATTGTGAATATGAAATATAACAAATGCTGTGGATATTCGAACATAATATGATGATTGGAAAGTGTTATAAATAAAAAAAATCAAATAAAAAAGCTTCAGATGTGTCAAGTCTTGTAAATTATATATCCACGATTACACAGAAAGGTTGTGCCAACTTAGCGACACAAAAATTATATATTGTAAATATAATCCAATTAAAGAAGTCCTCAAATATTATCATAATATTATTCATTGATGGTATCATTTTAGCTCCTTTATCTGTCGAATGTTAATCATTTCTTTGGTTGTCCGTTAGTTAAAAATATGTACAGATGAATATTCGGTTAATTTCCACATAACCCTAAAAAACGCAGTGATACTACATTTCCGTGATCATTGCAAACATCATTTTTATTTCTCTATGATTGCTTGAGGTTAGTTATTAAATGGAATGAAGTGAGCTACGAATAAACATCATTAGTTAGTAATTCTATGACCACTGTTTTCGCGGGCATAGAATCCTTCCACCTTTATCTATGATAGTTTGAGGCTGTCTCAAGGACGCCTAAAGTAATTGTCAGGTAGTAAAAAGAATCAAAATGAAGATATCGAAGCACGCTGCGGCGCCTCTAATAAATCCGATCCTCAACATAGAAAACCGCTGCGAGAGGCCGCATATTCGAATCTAAATGTAAATAAACAAGGTTCTTGGTTCACACCGTGGTATTGTGGTCGTCTTTCTGTACCGGTGGGTGGTCTCGACGTATTATCGCTTTTTATTTCTCAAACGCCAGTGTGAGTTATGGCCGCGAAGGGGTTGAGACAGCCCGATTCGATCCGAGCAGGCTTTGTTTTATATTTATTGTATTATTCGGAGTATCGGATTCGAACGGTGCATCAGCTTTCTTGAGGAATTCCACGCGTCCAGTGAAACGCTGGGACGTAACATTCACGGAGAAGAGGAAGAATCGGGGACGGATTTGGTTCATTTCAATGAATTTGCAAATAAGTGGAAGTATAATTATGTTGAAACCGTTAACGGCTTCTGAAATAATATTCTCACAAAACTATACAAGTACCATTACTATGATTAATAGAAAACTCCATTTGGATTGGCAGAAGTGCGAATACTCCTGTGGTAGCCTTATTACCCTATGGAATCTTTGCGCCAAGGAGAGTTCAACTCTATGCTAGAAACCTCAAACTCGAAGAATCTCATACGTCAGAGTATCCCTCTCTTATGGCTAGCACAAATTTAGTTCTGATGTACACGCCCATTAGGCAGACAATCTGCAATTGGGTGCAGTCACGCCAGTTTTAGACGTGAGCATCCTGTTACTGTATTGGCATGTGAGCGTAGCTGTTTCACCAAGTGACTACTCAGCAGTCTCCACAGACTGCCCGCAGAGGCAGAAAGTGTGATAAGGATTACGCCATATCATCTCGCAAGATGAGAACCCCCCCCGAAGAGCTTCCAGTTTGGGCTTCAGTTCGAAAACCTACAACCGTCTGACTGGTAGCAGCAAAGCACTATCCAACCTCTACTGGCTATGCATTGTCAGGGAAGGGCTTCTTATCCATCCGTCCGAACGCAGTCTCATGAAGGAAGATAATCCCAAGATTGATGCCTCAATTGATCCTGGTACGAACACCGTCAATTTGGCCTGTACGTCAAGACCCACGAACCCATGTGAAGTCTTTCGATTGATCCTGGCGTCAAGCACCAACGGACTAGCCGTTTCGTCGAGATCCTCAAACCCTGAAACGTCACACAATAGATCCAGGTTCAGGACGAGGTCGGTGGAACCGTCAAGTCCTGCTAAACCCTGAGACATTACATGAGAATATCCCGAACATGAGTCTCTGCGAACAGATAAGCGAAATGCCTCCCTAGTCCAGCATGCGGATTTTCAACCACTACCCCCTCGAGTCCAACACAAATCGGGTGGCAAGGTGGTATAAGTACCACCTGTGGGCATCCACCCTCCCGAGGTAACGCAGTATGCTACATAACGCACTCGGCCATTGGACAGAAAAATCTGGAGATTTACTTCAATAGTGTAGAGTACGGTAGTTTTAAGGAAGAGGCCCAGTGCTGCGACAGACTCCCTTGTCACTGAGTTGATCACGTGAATTTTACCTGGTTTTCGTATTGGCATACGAGCATAGCTCTTTCACCAAGTGACTGCTCAGCAGTCTGCACAGTCCACCCCTAGGGGTAGAAAGTGTGATAAGGATTACGCCTCCGAAGAGATGAATCCTTCAACTTCCAGTTTGGGCCCCGACTCGAAAGCCAGAACCGTCTGACTGGTAGCAGCAAAGGACTATTCAACCTCTACTGGCTCTGCAGGTCAGTACCTGAGTTGGTTTGTGACGCAACTCACCCGCCGGAAGGATTCTTATCCAAGCATCCGAACGCAGTCTCATGAACTAAGATAATCTCAAGATTGATGACTTCTATTGATCCTGGTAGGAGAACCGTCTAACGGCTCGTACGTCCTGACCCACCAAACCCATGTGAAGTCATTTGATTGATCCTGGCGTCAAGCACTAACGGCTAAGCCATTTCGTCGAGATCCACAAACCCTAAAAAGTTACGCATTGATACGGGGCTAGGACAAGCCGGTCGAACCGTCAAGTCCCGTTAAACCCCGAGTCATTTCATGAGAATATCCCGATTATGGAACATGGGGGTTTGCGAACAGATAAATGAAATACTTCCCTAGTCCAGCATGCGGACTTTCAACCACTGCCCCCTCGAGTCCAACACCAATGGGGCCAGATGGTACAAGTAGCACCTGAGGGCAATAGCCCCCCCCCCCCACTGAGTTAATCAACCAGCTCAGCCCTCCATTTCACCAGAACGACAAAACTAGGGCACCATTCGGAGATCTTACACCATACAATCCAGTGACTGGCGCGAATGGCATTACGCAAGACTTAACCCTCCATTTCGCCGGGACGAAACTAGGGTCCTAGTCCAGACAAGTGCCCCCATCTCGTCAAGATCTAATGCCTGGGGGCGCACTGAGTTGATCAATGCGGCTCATCCCTCCATTCCACCTTACGGTGAAACTAGGGCCCCATTCGGTCGACCATCCACCACACGGGTCCAGTGACAAGCGCCCTCAGCGCGCCCAGCTCCAATGCCATGAGTGGCGCTTTAAGTGATCAGTAAGAATTTTCTTCTAGTGTATAGCCCTTCTACCAAATTCTAAGTCTTCGACGGACATTTAAATCTTGTGATGTTACCTCTATGGCTTCTAAGTCTTGTTGCAAATCATGAACCTTCCTTTTCTTGGGTTAAACTTGCCCCGTCTAAGCAAACAACTGTCATCTCTTGTTGTCGTTTTGCTTTTTCTTCCACAGTAGCCCAATTTCTTTACTTCAGTTGATCTCGTGCCTTTTTAATTTTCCAGAATCTTGCTTACTGCTTCCTGACACCTTCTGTTAACACTTTCCAAGTGTGATAATCCTCACAAAAATTAGAATGCACAACTCGCGAATTAGTGAATATACACCTCTTTAAATGATAAAAAATAGTGAAATTAAACGTATCATTTTAAAGTTATGTTACGTCAGATTTTTGTTGCATTATAAAAGTAACTCCAACACAATTTAACTCATTCTTTCATTATAAATCGTATCAGACGCATAGAGTTCACATTTTAAACATCCTCTGTGTCCCTTATCGAGATACTTCGCGTCATGTTCATATCTCCGACGTGAAGACGTCTTATTCTCAGGGGAACGGCCTATTCACAACTTATCGTGTGAGAGAATATGTTCATCTCAGCCTAGGAATGTTTGTCGGTTTGCGTTTATAGCTAACTGTTGACCTTTCTCGTTTGTTCCACTCAAACACAACGTTTGTTTTGAGACAAAGGGCCAATATGTTCTTCTCACGGTATTAAATGTCTGCTCTCACAGATGAAGATCTTGTGAGACAGTTTTCTGTGGTTATTGAGTTGTCACCTTTAGAATGCATTGTTATCTCGAACCCTCTTAGTCGTCCGATTTAATTTGATAAACGACAAAAATTTCGCTTGATTTTTTTAAAATTTGCGGAGCTAAGCCATTCCGTCTTATCTATGATAGCGACGACTTTATTAGGATTTGAAATATCAGGTGACAGGTGGCAAAGAATGACAACGATCACAGAACAAATTCCCAGTTTCACCAACTGTCATTAAGTCGGCCATTTGCAAGCGTTGCGAAAGCCATCTGGCACTTAATCACAAATTCCCATCTTGTATGCAATCTGAAAACCGCCTCGTACGCATAGAAAAGAAACGGCGATCATTAACAACGACCAGTTCGACTACCGGAGGCTCGAAAAAATCAAAACATAACCTATAAATCTTCGTTATTAGCTATACCAACTCGGGCGTTCCGATAGGCATTTATAAATCATCTAGATCGAACAAGTGCATCAAATTCTGAATACTTTATGCTAATCGTTGGCGTATAAGGCCATTCAATATCATTCCATTTATCGGGATAAATTACCTCTGAATGCGGTTCATGAATAATTCATAGGGGTGTGTTCGGTTTGTTGCGATGGGAGGCTGGGGCCAAATTCGTAACAGGAATGCGTCCATAGATCTGTTATCTTCTTTATGTCTGTTATAAGGGAAGATGAGATTCGATGATCTAGGTGAAACTCTGCAGACGATAGTAAACATTGAATTTAAATCTGTCGTTGAGCCAAATTCAAGGGGAGCTCCAGAAGAATATTCAGTTGAAATATTTTAAGGTTATTTTGAATAGCCCGCTATTTGGGCAGCTGCCACGTTTGAAGCTGTCATCTTTTGACATTTGACAAGTAAAAACTACGCCAATAGTAAATGGAATGATTTTTCTAACTTTAATAAAATACTTTTTAGACTAGAAAATTCCAGGAAACGGTAGCTAATGATATGATAACCCTAGGAAGTATTGTACAAGTGCGTTCATTAAATCACTTCACAAATTAGCGATCTTAAGTATTTTGGTTACCTTGTTAGGCTGAATTCTCCGAAAAAAAATGAATGAAATCGTATATCGTATAAACAATTGATAAATTCCTAGTTTATCTTTTCCAGAAATGCCTAGCTTCAAATTGAGGTCGCATCGTGATCTAAGAAATTAATAGATTCTATGGGCCCATAACTCAAGAGCGTCAAACCATAGATAAAATGTCCCTGAGACCTTTCCGTGACCTGCCATCACTCTCTGAACCGTGTCTTATGCTACCGTGACATATTGAACCTAATTAATGTCAGGCTGTATAAAAATAGTTCCCTTTTTAGAGCGTACGAATAAGTATTTTTGATGCCCACACACAGGCAAGATATCAGTGTTTTCGATTGTCAAAACATTGAAGTATATTTCGTTCTTCCCATCCGAATTTTCGAGGCATTATATTTATAATGAATATAGCCCTTGCTGTTGCGCAAAACATCACCTTATTCTGTGATCTGATAATCAAAGAATCGAAGATTGTATTTTAGGTTAGAATGTTGGATTTTTATTAGATACTAGCCGATGACTAAAATTTGAAATTAAGTTTTGTGCTATTGTTCTAGGGAACAATTTTGTTTCGCCAAAACATCTGTTATATTCAAATTTTGAACCAAAAATGGTTTGAAACGACCAGGTTGGATAGTTCGAAATTAACGAAGATTAAATCATAGATTTCATTAGAAATATACCCCCTCCTTTTATTCTCAGTATGGGACAATTAAATTCGTTCTCGAAGACGCTCGCGGTGATTCACAGAAGATCCTGCGAATTTTGAACATGAATCATAATTTCACAGAAATGGCTTAGTTCCGTATTTGCGTCGATGATCTCGAGGCTTCGATGGCGCCTTATCTTGAAGCACTGCCCCCGAACGGACATAAAATCGAAATTACTTCTAGGTACAGCTCAAGTAGGGTACTGAATATTTAACAGTCGAACGCTTTAACACGAACACTTTGTAGATAAGATAAAAGGTGTTGAACTTGGCTACTTCTTAACGGTACTCGAATGAGAGAGTATTGTTGAATGAAGGGGACAATGGTTTTGTTCGTGAGCGATTTATGTGGTTCTTTTTCTTGTAGAGATGGACGCTGATTGCGGCGTTGTAAGATTATGTCATTTAAAGGGATCTTATTTAAATGAAATAGTCAGATAGTATTACCTTGAATAAATATCAGGAATTTGTGAAATATATCGCAATATTACGCGAAGTTTGTGTTGAATACTTTTTATTCTGACCGCAAATAGACGTATCATTAAAAGGTTCAATACATGTGCTTTATCCGTTAGCTAATAGAAATAATAAATTGTAAACATTGCTATATGACCCAGATTGTCAGAGAAACGTTGATACTCGTTTAAATTTAGAGATGATGCGACAATCTCGCATAGTATCTTAGAATAAACACAAAAACGATAAAAGGATTCTAATGAGCACGCAGATGCCAAAGATGTCTTATGGAACACGACCCTTGCACCGAAATATATAGTTATATATTCTACGATGTTGTCATCTGTCTTGTTCATAGAAAAATTGAGATGAATGTATTGACAGTTGTAATGAATGTATTAAATTAAGAAGAGAGTGTGTTGAATAATGAAATATTTTGATTCTGAAATAGTACGCTAAGAATTTTTCAATTCATTCTTATTTTATTGATAATCACTCAATTTCTCAGCAGATTAAAAAAATTATTATATTCAGAAAACGGATAACCCAAAGTAATGAAATGGAAAATAAGAATTATAGTGAAAATTTAAAGAGCGAATATTTGTTTCCATTAATATGCACCTTTTTGTATTTGACAATTCAATCAGTATTGTATAATTTTCAGTGGTCTTGTTGGGATATGTTCATAGCGGAAACGTCAATTGTCAAAATTTTTGGGGTTTTTCAGCTAGTGGTCTCAGCCCGTCCGGGATTTAGCCAGCGGCTTATATTTATGACACCTTTTCCGTTATTTTTGTCGCCAGGTGTTCTGAAAACTCATTTTTACACGCGCGATAACGTTTCTGTCCATTGCAGTCGCCGGTTAATCATTCCCACATATTATTTTGTCCGTAATCGACTAGTCCGCCTACACCCGTTTTCCCGCTCTCTAACTGCATGGAGTAATTTCGTCCGTGCGACTAAAGGTCGAAATACACGAAGAGATTTATCAGTTCATGAAAGTAATCTGAATTCTAGTATAATTCCGTTACGTTTTTAGTATCTTGTATAGAAAACATTCCAAAAAGGGAGTATTATACGTATAACGGGTCTTTCAACGGAAACGCCCCATTTTTAAATTGACATTACTCACGCATGGCAGCCATTGTTTATTTGTGACATTGACAGTTGTATTCATTCGTTTTTAAATAATCCAAATTCATTATGAAAAATCGCGATCGGTTACTCTGACTTTACGTGCTTTAACTCCAATTTTTGGTCCTTATAATCGTCCATATAAAGGAACAGTTGAACGTTTAGTGAAGAAATTTGAAACAAATTTCACACTTCATGCTGTTACAGTGCCAGTGAGACAAAGAAATGCAAGAAGCGAAGAGAATATTGCTGCCATAGGTAAAAGTGTTCGTGAAGACCAAAATTGAACGATTTCTGGACGTTCACAAGAACTAAGCATCTCCCAGACGTCTTTGTAGCGATTTTTACGAAAAGACTTTGGTTTACATCCATAAAAAATTGTTTTAACTCAACAACTCAAACCAACAGATCATTAAAAGCGTCGTATTAGGTTATTGGTGCTTAGGAAAAGTCGGAAGTAATGCATATTTTTATAATTAAATCATTTTCAGCGATGAGGCTCATTTCTGGTTAAACAATTGTGTTAACAAGCAGAATTGCGATGTGATGATAAACCTGAAGAATATCAAGAACTGCCATTACATTCTGACAAACTTACTGTTTGGTGCGGATTTTATGCTGGAGAAGTCATTGGACCTTATTTTTTTTTCAACGAAGCTCATGAGGCGGTAACTGTCAATGGAAATCGTTATCGTTTAATGCTGACTGATTTTTTATGGCCTATATTGGTTCGTCTTGATTTACATAACATGTAGTTTCAACAGGATGGTGCCACTTGTCATACTGCCAATGACACAATGATTTTATTGGAAATAAAATTCGGTGATTTGATTATTTCAAGAAATGGACGGATAAATTAACCGCCTCGTTCCTGCGATTTAACTCCATTGGACTTCTTTCTTTGGGGTTACATTAAGTCTTTGGTTTACAGCAATCATCCAGCAAATTTAATCGATATACAGATCAATATTGAACAAGTAATTGCTAACATACGAGCTGATTTGTGTGAGAGTCATGGAAAATTGGGTTCAACGACTTCATTCCTGCCATCGTTTCCGTTGTGGACATTTAAATTATGTTTTGTTTCATAACTAATTGTACTTTATAATAAAATAAAAATTTCAATAATTTTCAAATGAATAATGTGTTTTATTTACAAAATAAAATGGGGCGCTGTTAATGAAAGATATTTATGAGAGGAAAATATGAAGTTCATATTATGAATTTGAGCCTATCTAGAAGAGAAAGTTGAGACTTTCACCATTATTGACCGGTCAATATTCTATCTATATTTGCTATAGATTCCTATATTTCTTTATTAAAGTCTGATTATTCTATAGGTTTACTTGAATAGAAACAGTGTTTCTAAGGCATTTCGATTAAATTGTTTAAGGAATCTTTTTTTATTAAATTTTGTAGAGGTTCACAGAATTAGTCTGCTTAATATTTAAAACGTAGATGTTTTGTCATGTTGGCTGTTTGCTTTTTGAACTAACTCTTATTCTGTAATATAACCTAATATGTATTTTGATTCAGAATATATTAAAAAATTATATAAAGTATGAATTCTAAATTCTTAAAGATATATTAACTTTGCTGGGGTAAAAAAATTTTATTAAAGATTTATTTTTTCAATAGAGATTGAGCTTCTAATACATAGCATAGCATAATTTGAATATCAAAACTTGAATATCAAAACAGATTAAATCTGTTAGTCTTCTATAATTTTAATTTCAAAATAATTTTTATTCAAAAAACTTTTAGAATTAAATTAATGTCTAAAATAAGCACCGCTTACGTTTATTAGACTTTAAGGACATCAATTGTCTTTTAAAAACATGAACACAACTTAAGGACTTCTCAAAGAATTTAATTCATTTGAAATATTTAATATATTTAAATATTCGAATAAGTTAATTCAGAAATCTCTCAAAACATGCACTATATCCTCAAAAACAAATATAATTCTAGGTAATCTCTTCTTCGGTCCTAGATAATATTCCAAATATCAAAATCAAATAACTACAACTATATCACAACTTACACGTGTTAAGGATGAATGTTTCAAACAGACTAACTTTAAAATTCAAGATTGGTCTATGTTCTAACAAAATCACAGAACAGTGTAAGTTATTTTTAAGGTTATATTTAAATCCATTGACATTCCATAATGAGATTTATTGAAGCCAAAATATAATTATATATTATACTAGCTTTTTACCCGCGGCTTCGCCCGCAGTGGAGTCATTAAATAAGTATGAAAGATAAAGGGTAAGGGTATAATAATAGTAAAACTTCATTACTGAAGTAGCTAAATTTGACGATTTTTTGACAAACAATTGTTTTATCTTTCGTAAAAAAATTTTTTTTTTTAAATATAAAGTACCCTATGTTACTTCTAATACCTTCAAGAGTATATGTACAAAGTTTCATGATGATCTGTTCAGTAGTTTTTGCGTGAAAGCGTAACAAACAAACTTACATTCGCATTTATAATATTAGTAGGGATTATAGCTTTTTACCCGCGGCTTCGCCCGCAGTGGAGTCATTAAATAAGTATGAAAGATAAAGGGTAAGGGTATAATAATAGTAATGAGTCAATATGATAACTAAATTTTATTGTTTGGCTGAGATCAACAATTTTTAAAATCTACTACAGACAGAAGTTTCAACACTTTAATATATGCTTATTGAAATGCATCAACAAATGTTAAAATATATTTCACCGTAACACAAATAAATAATTCTGAATTCTAACAATTTAAAAAAATAAAATACAAAGTATTAATTTAAGATATTTTTGTAGACAATGTTATAAGTTTTCCTGTCGCGTGCAAATATGTGTAAATTCCTGGCATTAGATACACGTGAACAGGCTACATAATTTCGTAAAAAAATTTTTTTTTTTAAATCTAAAGTACCCTATGTTACTTCTAATACCTTCAAGAGTATATGTACAAAGTTTCATGATGATCGGTTCAGTAGTTTTTGCGTGAAAGCGTAACAAACAAACTTACATTCGCATTTATAATATTATTATAGTAGGGATGTAAAATAAAATAGAAAAAGGCTTTTTACTTGATAGACGAAATATAACAAAATTTGAATATCAAAACAGATTAAATCTGTTAGTCTTCTACAATTTTAATTTAAAAAAACTTTAAGAATTAAATTAATGTCCAAAATAAACACCGCTTACGTTTAGAAGACTAACAGATTAAATCTGTTTTGATATTCAAATTTTGTTATATTTCTTCTATCAAGCAAAGAGCCATTTTCTATTTTATAGCATAGCATATTCACAATTTTCGTAGAATGTCAACCAAAACGAAATTTCTTCAAGAAGTTCCGTGCCATATCAAACGCATCGTAGTTGGGACGGTCGGCTTTAGATTAGAAAGCCTTCGAAGAGCAACAGTCGCAATCCTTTATTATAAGATCGATAAAACTGTAAAATCGAGATAGAAGCATTTATATTATTTCCTCTCGAGAAAAACGTTTAGATGTATAGGTGATAGCTTGTAGTTTGTGTCTTTAGAACGAACCGCTACCAAATACGAAGCTGGTAATGATCTGAAGCCAGCCAAACAATTTTGTGACTCTGCTGAAGGTCAATATACAGAATGTTTCCAAAGGTGGATCTTATTTGAACAGGAATATGTTTAGAGGTTTCCTACGTTGAAAATAATTGTCGATTCGAGTTCACTGACATGCAAAACTTGTAACAAGTTCATTTATGTTTTATTGTTGACAGTTTCAATATTTGTGAATATATACAGGGTGATTCTATAAGTTGTGAATTAATTCTAAGCATAGATACCTTTTTTCTTTGTAATTTTTCAATTGAACTTTATGAATTCTTGACGTTTTCATGCAGCATGGTCAAACTGTGTTCCAGGCTCTGTCATATGCATAGACTTATTATCCTAATATGTCTAAGGACATGTCACTCAAAAGTTATAAATTATCCATTTCTTTGTTGTTAAAGAGATGGAAGTGCGACATTGTAGGCATAGTTTGATACAAGGCCTTTTCTGGCGCAGGAGCGGATCCACAAAAAAGTGCGATTTCTCCAAATTAAATCAGATTTTATAACATTCAAGGTTGAATATCTCAAAAACGGTGCGTTTTAGAGAAGAAAGAATGAAGAATAATTGAAGATTCTTATAATGAATTTGGATATACTTTATCTGCTCTGTTATAATTTTATTGATCGGCGAGTCTAAAATTAGAACCCCAATTATAATTTTCTGGTACAATGGAAGAAGCAGAAAGTTATAATTGGAGAATATGTGTCATAATTTTTTTTTGAAAATTCCACAGCCTCAAATGTCTGAAGAGAAAAGTGTTTTGTTTGATCGAAGGAAAAACTTGTTTTTGATCTGATATAATGGGGTAGCATGTCTAGCGGAGTTTGCCGAAGAAAGAAGATCATTAAATTCACGATTGAGAAATTGTCGCATCATTTTCTTCTGGAATAACCGGACCCCCTGGATAAGAACTACAAGGTATATAAGATGTGTGGGGAAATCGAGTGTGCTTTGAGAGTCGCACTCTTCTTTATAGTTTACCGACAGGCTTACGCCGTACAGAAATAGAACAATGCACAGGGGGAATATGAGATGTTAAGTAGGCGCGTGGATTGACTGAGTGGTTGGCTGATTGTTACTGATGGATCATGTTGTCTGTGACAGAGACAAAACCACCCTGTGATGTGACACTCCTTGGAAAAGGTTGAAAGTTTATAATAAAACTATGCATAATTAAAATTTATTCAGAAACTCAACCACTCTATACACTTCATCTATCACTTGCAATGAGTTTCTTATACAGAAATAAGAACAAAAGAGAAATTTTTTGGCATATTCATAAAAAGAATTGCAAACCCTTCAAAATGATATGTCACTCGAACCCTGTTGCTATTAAAGGTTCATGAGGGATTGCCACCCACGAATTTTCTATCAAAATATGTTCTCCTCCAAATAAAAATTGACCTGTTTTCCGGAAAAAACTCAAATTTATGGAAATATCCGGCTGGGCTCTTTTATGTGGGCCACCTGGTATAGTAAATGTGTAGTCCACATCTCTGTGTCTATGGCTGTACCTAAAAATGACAGGATAATTTGAACTCATTTGCTGGCTTTCATAAAAATAATCACTGGATCAACAGATATTCGGATCAACGAATTTTGATTTCACAAAACAAGTGCAGGTAGTTGATCACGTGGATCAGTTGGTCCAATTAGATAACGTCGCACTTTCTTCAATTTGACCACACCATAGAAAGAAGGAAAATAAGAATGTATATATTTCTGTGTTAGAGCTGTTAAAGTAATGTAAAATGGAAGGCGGTTTCAAACGGGCAATTTCAACTGATTCTCTTTTGACAATTCTGCACACCGATGATTTTTCAATGTTGATATGATCTCCTATCGTCATTTAGAAACCAGTTGCATAAAATCGTAGACGAACTACTAATTGTAATCTCGCATCGATCGATTTGTGTTTTTTACTGCGTTCATTTTCTGGTCCAATTTTATGTAATAATTCCATCACGACATTTTTGTTGAAACGGAAACAATTTAAAATCAAGATCATCATATTTCACTGAAGGATCACTCTTGTCTGTAATAATTAGGGGTCTTCTGATTTCACTTAAATCTTCGTCTGATGATGACGATGAACTGATTTCGAAAAGCGTTCTACAGTTATTCACTTGAAAAAAGTAAACAATACACGTCACTTCAACTGTATAACGACGACCTTAATTCATCAAAATCGACAAATCAACTTGATCTGTGATTTAGCAGCGATTCTAGGTTAGGTCAGAGCACAGAATGTTTTGTGGAACTCAATTTGTACTTGATCCATCATCGACAGAGGTTAATCTGTCATACTTTGACAAAGTAATCTGTGATCAGCATTTTGGGAACATAGAACTAGATAAATTGAAACGATGACTACAGCTATATGATTTTAAAAATGTTCATAGAAGAAACAGGAATGTCCAATAAATCCGCGATAATCGATATCCATCAGGGACGTCACAAAGCCTTTTGTCTTCGGGAACGTGGGCCTCTTTGACCGTTCTTCGATGATGTCATCTTCAGATCTCATTTTAAAGTTAATTTTTACCGTCTGCGGGGCACCGAGCGAGTTGCGTCAGTAAATTAACTCTGAATACTCCTCGGATAATTAATACGCGTAGCATCCGACCATCTGCATTTCAATACGCCAAACAGGAATAAATTTAAATGAGTTGAAGAGACCATGCCGTCAGTGGCGGTTCGCGGTGTACCCGACCAAACTTACTTTAGTATCAAAATTACCGGTAATTGGTCAATGAAACAAAAAATGTGTATTATTGGTCCAAGTTTATTGTATCGCTTTCAAAACAGGTCTCTTCCGAAATAATATACTAGACCAAGGTATAATCCAATCAACAAAAACATTCTTGAAAATCTTCATTTGTGTCTTCTATCGAATGAAAATGGGTTTATCGAAGTTGCATTTCAGATTTGGGAAAGAGGTCGGCTGGAACCATATCAGAGAAATACGGTGGTTGTTCGATAAGATTTTGTCAAGCTATTCGTTTATAATGATAGGACGTTGGGCATTGATCGAACGGCAATGAGTTTTATGCACAATCGTTCAAAATGGTACGAATTGATTTGTGAGACATGAAAATTTCTGTCTCAGACTTAAGCATCTATTTATAATGTGTAAGTAGTTTTTTTCAGAGTGCAACTGATCTAGTCAAATACTAGGTGATTTGATACAACTTCGGTTCTGTGAATATCTGAAAATCGGATTCAGAGATCATCGAAAAGCATTTTTAATCGTCTAATCTCTTTTCACGAGCCGCCACTGCCTGGCATACGATTATTCACAATGGTTTTATTCGGCAAAGAGTACAATTTTGGCCGCATAGGTGGTACATATAAGGAACGTATTTTTGAGGAACGAATATTCAATTAAGCACGGAGATGGATCGTGTCACAAATATCAACTAAGACGAGATGGACGGTATGTAATTAAGGCGTTTCGATCTGTTGTTTTCAGTCGATTTTGTATCAGATTACGATCGGTAAGATGTTCGTGGTAATTTAGTTTTAGATCTCTATCTTGGAGCCTTGGAATAGAAAAAGAACTGCGAATGTCGCATCATATATATTTTCGATACTTCAGGACAAAACTTTCTTTTTTGTTCGAATTATATATGATATTCGTTTTCTAATTATTGACTAAATTTGAAATTTATTTAATCGGTACCGCTTCTACTTCCCACAGCTTTTTGGTTATAATTATGATTTTTTTTTATTCCAAATTTTTTTCATAGAGCCCCATGTTGGGCACCATTTGTTATGGTTGATAATATCGAAATTTGATGATTGTAGATTGAATCTGGGGAACAAATATGAGAATCCTAATTACTCAAGACAAGTGTTGACCGATGATTTGAATATTTGTAATGTATTTTGGTTTCAAATTTCATATTGAATTCTGTCCGGAAAATCTGCGAAATGTTATTCCATATTTTATCATTTGATTTCAGCTTGACTCTTCAAGGGCCATCATGTTTTGAAGAGTTACCTTTAAACCGACACTCCTACCAGAAGCTCTGTGTAGGTTGGAAACATTCCACTGTTAGAAACGTACACAGGAACGTCCAGACACGCATTTGTACACGTTTTATGACCAACAGTTCCAGTTAAAATGTCATAATCAAAACGTTTCGTGTAACGCTGACGTCGAAAAGTAATATCTGTAATTGCACGGCTTACTAGGACCGACGTCAACCTTTACCGGTTCTCCTCCTTCCCCTTTCACACCTTCAAATTATATATCACGAAAAACAACTTCAAACCGCCTGTTTACATAGTGATTTTATCATTAAACGTCTTGTCACAAGATAAACATATAAAAGGAGGTAATTATTTGTTGAACGCTTTTTCAGAGTTATTTTGAGCGGTATGTCAACAACGAAAAAAGATTCCATCACTCGGAGGATCGGGTAATTGGAAAAGCTAATGGCCATCTTGCTCCTAGAAGAATTCAGGAATTAAGAGATGGAATGAGATGGTATCGTTGCCTATGAGTTATGATTGCTAGAGCTCGAATCGCCTTGAAACGAGCCGGGAATTCATAGAATTGTGTGCACATTGACGTTTGGTTCGATGACAGGAACTCTAGCGAGTTCACGTGTAATTTTCGATCATAGAATAAGGGAATGTCAAGATTCAGGGGTGTCCAAAGTAAACTATTGGGTTATTTTTATTATTTTTTTGGATTTTTCAGAAAGAAAAAATCTAAGAAAAGTGTTAAAAGTACATTGAACGAAATTTACGTAATTACTGGAGGATAATTCTTATATGAAATGACGTGAATTAAGAATTGAAAGTGTCATTTCAAATCATCAAATCAAAGAATATGCTTGAATATAGGGATATCAGGATTAAGGTTGAAGTGTTCAGTTTACGAAGATTATGTGTCACGTTTCAGCACGGCTAGGACTTTTTTTTATCAAAGGTGAACAATAAATTGAGGAAATTAAAAAACATATTAGGAGTACAAATAAGTTTCCGCCGTTTTTTAACACAATTTAAATATTTATTATAAAAGAACGGTAATATACGATGTGAGACTGTTTGCTGAGTGACTTCTAATGTTAGAGCAAGTTCTTTTTGTGTTTGAGATGAATCTTCCTCCAATAATTCCTCCCATTCTGCATCCTCGTAAATTTTTGGCCTTCCACTGCGATCTTTGTCTTCTACGTCGAAATCACCGTTTTTAAACTTTTGAAACCACTCTCGACACGTTCTCTCACTCAAAGCACCCTCACCATATGCTTCTACGAGCAACTGATGCGCCTCAGCAGCAGATTTCTTTAAATTAAAGAAGTAAAATTTCCCGCAAATGACGCTTACTTAGCTCAAATTTTGACATTTCAACTAATTTTTAAGCCAGTTATCATCTGCGAAAGCTAACCGAAACTCCGTGCCGCGCCATCTACAATAAAACGGCGGAAACTTATTTGTACTCCTAATATATCAAATAATTCTCCTTCAATCTCAGCACACACAACAATTTAATATTTAATCTATTTACAAAATAAGGACACTATATTGAGAACTCTGTTGGCACTTCAAATTCAGTGTTTCATCAACATATATAATAACATATAATAACAAGAGTTATGGATGGAATGAAATAAGGAATTCCTTAGTTTTCTATCAATTTTTAATAACTTACTCGAGTTTCGTAGTATTAGGTTTTAATACATTGATACGAAACAAAATTTTGTATCCTTCAAGTATTTATTTAATATTTTCAATTAATAATTTATATTTTCTTTGTATTCTTTAATTCTAAAGGGTCTTTCAATGGGAACGCCTTATTTTTAAATTGACATTTCTCACGCATGGCAGCCATTTTTTATTTGTGACATTGACAGTTGTATTTGCCAATGTCTACCATTTAAAACATGGAAAGGTACACACTCCAACATCGTTTGCAAATAATCCAAATTTATAATGAAAAATCGCGATCTGTCACTCTAACTTTACGTGCTTTAACTCCAATTTTTGGTGGTTATAATCGTCCGGATAAAAGAACAGTTGAACGTTTAGTAAAGAAGTTTGAAATAAATTTTACACTTCATGATGTTACAGTGCCAGTGGGACAAAGAAATGCAAGAAGTGAAGAGATTATTGCTGCCGTACGTAAAAGTTTATTTGATTTAATTTTAAAACGTTCGTAAGAAAAAATTTTTATATAATTAAAATTGAAATTTGTGGCGAGGTTGGCAGAATGAATCTGTAATATTGTGATAAGCTTTCTATCAAGTAAAAAACCCCCTTTTTATTATACTCTGAATAGGTTCTATAGTGTTCTTGACGCAGAATATTATTTATACATTTTTCAGTCTTTCACATCGGAGTCTAACCAGACTACGTGCCAACAAAGCCACATAAAAATGAGTTTAATGCGATGGCTTTCCGGCTTTGGCGCTTGTTTATTTCCATTTTGTAGGACAAATAAATGGGGAATCCTCCTATTTGGGTCACACCACTCAACCTTCAAAGAACGTTCGAGATATATTGGACCCAACGAATTCCTGTCGCATTTTGCGAAATTTATTGTCGAGATGATGTCATCGAGAGATGAATAATTTTCTGTGTTCGTCATGGGAGATATTTCTGATGAAAACTGGGATAAAATTAGAACATTGTGAAATTCGTCATAGGACGCTACGAAAAAGAATTTAGGAGTCATTTGATCGGTTTATTGCTACCAATAAGAAGTTCTATGGAATACATAGTACAAAATACAATCATATTGTAAAATAAAATAGGGGTTTATACTTGATAGAAGGTATATAAAATTTTTTAAATATTTTAAACTAGCCTTCTACATATCTAATTTCAAAAAATTATATTTAATAATTATAACTTCTGGAATTAAATTAAAATAATGTCATAGTACCACTTATATCAAACGACATATAAAATAAACATTCATTTTTATTCAAAAAACTTTTTGAATTAAATTCATGTCTACAATAAGCACCGCTTATATTTAATAGACGCATATAATCAAAACTCAATATACAATGTCAAATGGAATAAATAAACCAACCAATATAAAAAATGCAATTAAAATTAATAAATAAATATTTGAAGGAGGCAAAATTTTGTTTCTGATCTTACCATAATGAAACCAATTCCTTTTCAAAAACATAAAAAACAACTTAAGGATTTCTCAAAAAATATAATTTATTTGAAATATTCAAATAAGTTAATTAAAAAATCTCTCAAAAGATGCAATATATCATCAAAATAATTAGAATACGGATAATCTCTTCATTGGCCCTAGATAATATTTAAAATATTAAAATCAACTAACAATCAGTATATCATACCTTCGAGTTAACATGGAACTTATTTGAAACAGACATCTTAAGAATTTCATCATAAAACTATCTTACTTATTATAGAATATTCAATATTAAAGGAAATCTAAGTTACTTTTTATAAAATCTCAAGATATGTAAAAACAGGTTTTAAGAGAGACTTTGCTTCGAAACAAGTGGTACTTATATGACATTAATTTAATTTAATTCCTGAAGTTATAATTATTAAATATAATTTTTTTAAATTAAATATGTAGAAGGCTAATTTAAAATATTTAAATAATTTTATATACCTTCTATCAAGTATAAACCTCTATTTTATTTTATTTTATTCATAATATATAACATTCTTTATACAGATGGTCCTTGTGCTATAACAGAGGCCATTAAATTGCTTTTCAATCTTTTAGATCAATGGTAAACCACAGAATTATTTATTTGAGTTAACCGCTACACTCCATTTAAATTTTCTGTATTCATTTACCAGAAGCTTTCTGAATTGTTAAAAGGTGAGAAAATATATTTTGTTGATGGATGTTATTATATATTTTATTGAATATGAATATAATTGCGTACTGACGAAGCAAAGTTTCTCTTAAAACTTGTTTTTTAGTAATGTTTTTACATATCTTGAGATTTTATAAAAAGTAACTTAGATATCCAATAATATTGAATATTCTAAGTTTCATGATGAAATTCTTAAGATTATGTTAAACATTTTTGAAAGATATCCGTTTTCATAAGATTGATGAGCAGAAACAAAATTTTGTCTACTCAAAATATTTAATTTATAGGATTTTGGTTAACAATTTTTATTTATTGGATTTTGTTATATCATTTGGCTGTCTTATAATGAATGTTTATTTTATATGTCGTTTGATACAAGTTATATGACATTAATTTAATTTAATTCCTGAAGTTATAAATATTAAATATAATTTTTGAAATAAAATATGTAGAAGGCTAATTTAAAATATTTAAATAACAATCATATTGAGTTGTTGGTGGAATACTGTCGTTGAGGTATTGAAGCAAAAAACACAGGGTGCCCCAACGGAAATTAGGACAAAACAAGCTGAATCCATCAAAAATGCCGAAACACATGATCTTCCAAGGGGCGCATAATTAGACCAAGTATGTAGAAGGGTTGCTTGTCTTTAATAATTGTAATGTTATAAAAGGTTTTTCAATAAAAGGTCTCATTTTGAATAGCCCGGTATCTGGGCATTATGTTGCAATTTTCAACATATCCTTTCGTTGGGCTGCGATTTCAACAGAGATAACCAATGAAAAAACTATCCACGATTCGATGGAGGCAACGATCCCAAGCAACCTCTATGCACCGGGTTATCTCTATGTCATCGCAATCATGCCAACCTAAACACTTAACAGCTCTAAATCACGTTATCTCGTACGTAATCATGATGGTACCAACTTGCGACGCGTAACAACCTTATTATCGGTGCTCCAACCTAAAAAAACAACAACCCTAACCACCTGTAATGTCGGTAATTACGACACCACAGACGAAAAACTATGCGGTTTAGCGTTGACCGTCGCCTGTCATCGCTTATGTCGTAAATCGAAATTAAGATTCTACAACCGCCTTAATTGTGCGTACAAGGTAACGATTTCCTCTCCGATTTTTAAACGGGGGCAATTTTCCCCGATTGAAACGAGTCTGTGACGCTCTTCTTCTTCTTCGCGTCGATCTTATCGCGGGCTGTCAATTAAAACGTCAGCGCCCTGGGTTCGGCTGTAGGAAGTAGATAGCGTGTCACTGGATGAATTGCCCGAAATGGGAGAAAGAAAGGCGCACCCTGGAGGGTTGGAAGTAGGGGTGTAGAACTACGGAATGTCGTTAAGGTAGATTCAATTACTTATGTTGTGAAATCTTAATTTGGATTTACGACGTCGAAGGCGACGTTCTATGCAACACTTTCTTTACACTGTCATCTGTGTATTTATTTAAGGTCTTTAGGGCAAAACACACTCTCTTATACAGTGTGTACTTAAGTACACTTATTATGTGTACTTAAGTTAGAAAATTGGGGAAAACACTGGAACACGTCATCCTTTAAATTCAATAGTGCGCTTTTTAAACATAAATTTAAATATACAAAGTTATTCCCGCAGATCAAGCAAAGTCCGTCCTCTTCATTTAAATGGAACATCCTGTATATTTTTTTAAGCTCCCTAATAACTTGATTTCAACGAACTACACATATGGTCTATTACGAATAATACCGGTTGAAATTTCAAAAATATTTATAATTGGTTTCAAGAAATTGAATACTTAAATTATATGATCTCCCCCTTTTTCTTGGCAATAACACAGTCTCCTATAAACTCGTTCCTAACTTTCTTTAAACGCATTTCTGTAGTTATCCTTTCCTTGAGGTCTGCGATGGTCGTCGGCTGTGTTGCATAAACTTCATTCTTGAGATAACGCCACAGAAAAAATCCAACGGCTTAAGGTCTGGGGATCTAGCTGGCTACACCATAGTGCCTCTTCGTCCAATCCATTTATTGTGGAAGATTTCGTTTGAGTAAGTTCTGACCATTGAAGCATAATATGCTGGGGCTCCATCCTGCTGGAACCAGACACTTTCATTGGGAAATAAGGTGACTTCACAGGAAAAACTCCGTCTTTAATCAAACTCAAAATCAAAACATCAAACATCAAAATTTTTCGGCTATCAAAGTCCCATCTATAAATATAGAACCATAAATAATATGGTCATCTAATACCTGCCCAAAAGTTCACCTTTTGGGGATACTGCGTATATGTCTCACGCATCCAATGAGGATTCTCCCCTGACAAATATCTACAACTTACCTCCTTGTTCAATGTTAATGTTGATTCATCAGAAAAAAGGACACAACAGCTATTTCATTTCTGTTCAGTTCATTCATCATTTCGCAAAAATGCATTCTACGATCTGGATCGTATTCTGTTAGCTCTTGCACAAAAGTCATTTTATATGGAGTTCTTCTTTATGGAAACACCTTATGAAAGTTGTATGACTTACATTATTGTCAGGGGTAGTTTGACGTGTACTTGTCTTTTGGATTCCCTGCAACACCTAACAAAATATCCAATTTCAAAGTGTCTTCAACGAATTGCGATTTTCTTTTTAATGGTTTGACATGTCCAAGTTCTCTGAATTGTGGATGAATTTTAGGCACAGTACTTTGTGAAATATTAGGCAAGCGATGATACTTCTGATTAAATAAGTTTGCGACTTCAACTTGACTTCTGCAACTATCTCCGTAACCGCTCATCATTAAAATCTCAATTCAGTGAGTCTCAGTAAAATATTTAATTATTACTTCTTCAAAAATACGTTTTCAATCAGGAATTAACTATTTCAATGTAAATCTCAACACCACAACATATGACTGAGTCCACAATAGTCGCAGATTTTCTTTATTTATCGGCATATGTAGATAGTTTTTCAGGTACTCATGACAAAAAATATTAACAAAACCAAGATCCATGAGCGTAACGAGAATTGGTTTAAAAAATTTAGAATTTAGAAGTCTGTATTTGGGTTATTTACAAAATACCATTATTTAACGCGTGATAAATGATCAATTTCATTATTTCACCCGGTATTATACATATAAGACCATGCATTAGTTGAAATCAGGTTGTTGAGAAGCTTAAAAAAAAATATAAAAATATACAGGATGTTCCATTTAAAATAAAAAGAACGGACTGTTCATGACTTGTGCGAATCAGCCTGTGTTTTTAAATTTATGCTTGAAAAGCGCACTATTGAATTTGAAATTTAACGTGTTCCAGTGTTTTTTACAATTTACTTACAAAACGACACTAATAATGTTAATCCATAAGTCATTTCCACACTGTATGTGATACACGCGAGTAGAAATTCTGTTATACCCCACTAAAAAACTAATAATTTATGTAATAAGAAGAGGTTTTTTAATTGATAAAAGGATTATTACAAAATTTGAATATCAAAACATATTTAATCTGTTAGTCTCCTATAATTTTAATTTCGGAAAATTTTATTCAAAAACCTTTAGAATTAAATTAATGTCTCATAAGCAAAGCTTATATTTAATAGACATAAAATCAAAACTCATTATATTATCAAATAGAATCAACCCAACAAATATAAATTGTCAATTAAAATTAATAAATGAATATTTGAAGGAGACAAAAATTTGTTTCTGATCTTACAAACATGAAAATTATATTTAGTAGACATATTAAATCAAAACTCATTATATAATAGCAAATAGAATAAATAACCGAACAAATATAAATTGTCAATTAAAATCAATAAATAAATATTTGAAGGATTGTTCCTTCAAATATTTATTTATTGATTTTGATTTTGTGTTTTTTTATATTTAGTAGAGATATAAAATTAAAACTCATTATATAAGTTTTCATAATTGTAAGATCAGAAACAAACTTTTGTCTCCTTCAAATATTTATTTATTAATTTTAATTGACAATTTATATTTGTTGGGTTATTTATTTTATTTGATATTATATAATGAGTTTTGATTTTATATGTCTATTAAATATAAGCTGTGTGTAATCCATTAATTTTTGAATAAAATTTTTTAAAACGAAAATTATAGGGGACTAACAGATTAAATCTGTTTTGATATTAAAATTTTTTAATAATTTATGATTTTATCAGGCCTTAATGAAAAAATTTTCTTGATTGTTTCGGTCTCTACTTGACAGAAATTCATCGTATACAATTTAAAGTAAAACATTTTATTTCCGCTAATATTTATTGTTTACACAACAATTGTTTCGTCAATTCCATTATTACTTCATCAGGTAAGCATGGTAACTCCATACCATACCAGTTACAGTAACTGTTAGTTACCATACTCACCTGATGAAGTCAAAATGTAATTGACGAAACAATTGTTGTGTAAGCGATAAATATTAGTGTTTTACTTTATATACGAAAAACATCAAGGCATTTTATTCATAATTTTCAATAATTTCAGGCACCTTGTTATGTTAACAAGTTCATACATCCTGAATAGAAAATAAACTTCCGTTCGAAATCCAAAACTATTTTTTGTCGCGAATGAACGTGCTATTTACCGAATTCCCGAGGGAGAACCTGCCCTGAGAGAAAGGTGAAAAAACGAAAATCTATTCAGGAAAAATGTGTCTGAAGACGTCGACTATACGAAACGTGCTTGCTGGTTCGTTAAACCGTTTACGTGGTCGAATTTACCTGTTCCTGGTAGGGACCTCGGATTATACACCGTTGTTTGTTTCACAAATTGGCTATTCAGACTTTAAAAAGGTACACATCTTCAACAAATCTTTTACCTGTCAGCGGTTTTATAGTCTACGAGGGTGATCCGACAAACTGGTTGACTTCGCTGCGCTGAGTTCACAGTGCGATTTTAGGTTGTGCTTTTTTTAGAGTAATAGTGTCAACATTTTTTTTATTTGGAAGAAAATTTCATGACATCTATGTTTTAAAAATAATTTCCGGCATATGTCCACCACGACTAGCTCTGAGGAACCGCATTCGACCAGACCAATTTTGGACCACTTTTTCGAGTAATTTAGGCCTTATTTCATCAATAACACTAGTTATGTTGGCTTCCAAAGCGTCTATTGTTTCTGGTTTAGTAGCATAAAACAATGACTTGACATAATCCCAAAGAAAATAATCCAGTGGAGTTATGTCGCATGATCTTGGAGGTCAATTAATTGGACCATTGCTCGAAATAATGTTATCGCCAAATATTTCTTTCAATAAATCAATTGTTACGGTAGCAGCATGAGGTTGTAGCACCATCTTGTTGGAACCAAAACACTTCTGGGTCGATACCATTCAAATTTTGAAACAAAAAATCATTGATCATCGATCTGTAATGAGCACCATTCACTGAAACATTAACTCCAGCATCGTTTTTAAAGAAATATGGACAGATGATACCTCCAGCGTGTAAAGCACACTATACAGTGCATTTTTCAGGATGCAATGGAACCTCCAGAACTTCTTGAGGATTGTTTTCACTCCATATACGGCAATTTTGCTTGTTTACATAGCCGTTCAACCAGAAATGAGCTTCATCACTAAACACAATTTTACGATAAAAAAGTGTATCAACTTCAAGCTGTGTTAGGGCCCAATCAGCAAACAAACGACGCTTATTATGGTCAAGTGGCTTTAGTTTTTGAACCAGTTTGATCTTGTATGGTTATCTTTACGCAAAATTTTCCATGTCTTGATGCAAAATTTTCATAAGTTCATATTCTTCATTGAAATTATGTTCAAATTCTATTAAATGGTTGGCATAAGTGGAATGTGTGGAATTTGAAATGTAGCTCTTTTGATGTTCGTGGATTCTCTTCTTGAACGATCTGCCGGTCTGACCAATATAAACCATTAGGCAATCATTACAAGTTAACTTATAGACTCCTGATTTATTATCTTTGTTTGATTTATCCTTATTATTTTTAATGTATTTTACTGTGTCATTAATGGTTCTGAAAGCTGCTATGTAATTAAATTTTTTCTTGAATTAATTGGCAATGTCTTCCGATATTTTATTTATATATGAATTTTTTTGGAATAGGGTCTTCTGCGGTATGACAAACGTGAATCAATGCTATCTTTTTCTTTTTATTGTTCATTTATCTATTAGAGTTGCGTTGAAGCCATGGTTAAATGCTATTTGCTTGATTATATTGAGTTCTTTCGAAAAACTCTGGGAGTTCATCTGTGCTTCTATGGATGCATCAATGTTTCTAATATTGAATTATAATACAAGTTATTATAATACAACAATTGTTTCGCTATCACAGTAGCATCTTCAGGTAAATAACCAGAATAACCTTATTTAATATGGATTTTCGTCAAGTGACGAACTGATCGAATTCAAAATCAATGTTTCTGGTGTTATATTCTATCCTTCAGTTCTGAAACCTTGGGATATTAAAACTAACCTCCAATTTCCACTATGCCCATATATCACTCATCGCGTCGAACAGTTTGATTCATGTGTTCTTTGACCCTCCAAAAAGCGAGCGTTTTAAATTTTCACATGCCGGTTCGGTTAAAACTTCCAGTCGATCAAACGTTGAGAGAATTATTCGATTAGAGTTAATTCAAACATCGAGAGATGGGTGCATTAAAAAGATATTAATCATTCCGAGGTACTTGAGAATGTAAAGTATGATTCATTGGTGTTGAGAATTGCTTTTTGATTGTAATCCAATTTGATTTTTATAGCGGTGGAGCAGGGAAGATTCCAGATAAAATCCTGTTTAAAATTTGATTGGGCTACTGTGTGTTTAATTGATTTTCCTCTTTATTCAGGATCGATATGGATGTATTGATAACTTGAAAATTCCAACATTATTTAGTATCGGGTGTTTTTTTTAGAGTGATAGAACTTTCGACAGGGATAACTGTGATTTGACAGAAGGTAGAAGCCATGTTGTTTTGACATTTCTGTTCAGTAAGCATTGATAAATTATCATGAAAAGACTCACGCCGCAACAACGTTTACAAATTGTTGAAATTTATTTGCAAAATCTGTTTTCTATTCGCCAAACTTTTCGTGAAATTTATGGTTTACTTAATCGTCCATCAGAGCAGCTTATTCGTCGAAGTTACTTTTTAGAAAATCTCAAGATATGTAAAAACATTACTAAAAAACAAGTTTTAAGAGAGACTTTGCTCGTTAATACTCAATCATATTCAATAAAATATAATATTAATCAACAAAAAATATTTACTTACCTTTAACTAAAATCTTCAAGATCAATGGTGAACCACAGAACTATTTATTTGAGTCAACATTGGAATTAAATGTTCAGTATTCATTTGCAAAAACGCTTTCTGGATTGTTAAAGGTAAGTAAATATTTTTTGTTGATTGATGTATGATTGAGTACTAACGAGTAAAGTCTTTCTTAAAACTTGTTTTTTAGTAATGTTCTTACATATCTTGAGATTTTCTGAAAAATAACTTAGTTAGATATCCAATAATATTGTATATTCTAAGTAAGATTTGTTTTATGATGAAATTCTTAAGATTATGTTAAACATTTTTTAAAGATATCTGTTTTCATAAGAAGGATGAACAGAAACAAAATTTTGTCTACTGAAAATATTTAATTTATAGATTTTTTGTTAACAATTTATATTTATTGGATTTTAACATAAATATTTATGTTATTTTATTTATAATATATAATTATTTGATTTTCTTAACATTCTTTATACAGACAGTCCTTGTGCTATAACAGAGGCCGTTAAATTGTCTTTCAATCTTTTAGATCAAGGGTAAACCACAGAATTATTTATTTGTAACTTAACCTTATATTACATTTAAATTGTTCAGTATTCATTTACCAGAAGTTTTCTAAATTGTTGAAGGGTGAGTAAATATTTGTTGTTGATCGATGTTATATTTTATTGAATATGAATTATTTGAATACTGACGAAGCAAAGTCTCTCTTAAAACTTGTTTTTCAGTAATGTTTTTACATATTTTGAGATTTTCTAGAAAGTAACTTAGTTAGATATTCAATAATATTGAATATTCTAAGTAAGATAGTTTTCTGATGAAATTCTTAAGATTATGTTAAACATTTTTCAAAGATATCTGTTTTCATAAGAGGGATGAGCAGAAACAAAATTTTATCTATTCAAAATATTTAATTTATAAAATTTTGGTTAACAATTTTTATTTATTGGATTTTGTTATATCATTTGGATGTCTTATAATGAATGTTTATTTTATATGTCGTTTGATATAAGTGGTACTTATATGACATTATTTTGATTTGAATTCTGACGTTATAATTATTAAATATAATTTTTTGAAATTAAATATGTAGAAGGCTAATATTAAAATATTTAAATAATTATTGGATTTTGTTGTCTCATTTGGATGTCTGATAATGAATGTTTATTTTATATGTCGTTTGACATTAATTTAATTCTCGAAGTTATAATATTAAATATAATTTTTTGATATTAAATATATACAGAATATATCTGTAAAAATTAAAATATTTAAATAACTCTTGAAATTTGTTCATAGAACACCCAAACATTTATATTGATAGAAAAAGTAAAAATTTCAAAATTTTGACAATAATAAGACTGACTTTAATTGCGCTAACAACCTTTTAAAATTCAGAATTTGAAGGGTGAAATACTCCCAGTTTTCAATGCCCTAATCGTCGACCCCCTGGAGCTGAGGGCGACATAAAAAGATGCGATATACCCCTTAATCGGACCCGCAGGGTGTTTATCGAACAATTTAATGGATCCACCACACTGCCGCTGTTAGACTTGGTAAAATTAGCGCTCTATAGGTGTCAAATGGGGTGTTATTGAATTCATGGGTGTCTTGAGGGTTAACCGTGTTTATTTTCCAAGCAACCGAACTGAATAAAGCTTCTCAAAAGGGGTTGTTTTGACGATTGAAATGCACGCTTGTTTTTTCAAGCGTTCAAGCCGGGGGATTATGGGGCCACTCCCTGTTGATTTATTTGTGGTGTAGTGAGAAGTTTTTTTATATGGGGAATATTTCGAGTAGGGGTTGTTTGTATAATCGATTGTTGATTATATGAAAAGGTGACTGAAAAAATCTTCATAATACATTATTTTCAGAAAGCACCGAGAATTGATCATTTGAAATACCTATTTAAAGACATTTTTCTTGTAACTAAGTTGGCACAACTGTCTTCTACAGGATACCCAAGATATTTCTGGCCAAATTTCACAAGGTGATTCTACAGAAAATTTGCAAGAGAAAAGTTCCTATAATCCAATTATCTTGCGTTGAAAGTTATTCAAAATTTTACTATTTTTATTTACCAGAATGGTACAGCGCAGTCAAAGGTGGTCTAGATGTGCCATCACCGTCTGAAACAACTTCACAGGTAATTTAAAACGAATCATGGTGAGCTGTGAAACATGGAAGCAGAACGATCACGTGTCATATCAAAATACAAAATCCCCCAAGATTCTAATGGCAGTTAATCGCCGGTATACACGAAAAAAACGACGTAATCTGTACCTAACGAAATGGGAGATGATAAACTCCCAACTAATGCGTCCATAAAGTCCGGTTTTCGTGCCCAAAACGAGGCATCGACGCATTTCATAAACAAAACAGATAATACGGGCGATTAAAAGCTTTTACGGTTCTCTGAAAAGACACGGACATTTGTGGAGGTTGTAAAAACGGGCTTTTTCACCCAAACTCACGGGAAGAATATCATATTTCAACCGATATGGGAATAAATCCGACTACTGAAATATTTTGTTTGTTTGCGAGTTTGGTTCTTGTGTTACATAGAAAATATACTGAAAACTATGGAACGTCACCTGTTTAACTCACAGGTTAGTCAATATTAAAGTGAAATGAGTCATACTATTAACGGTTTTCATCAACATAAAATTAATTACTACGTTATATCGGGTGTTTTTTTAGAGTGATAGAAATTTCGATAGAGATAACTGTGATTTGACAGAAGGCAGGAACCATGTTGTTTTGACATTTCTGTTCAGTAAGCATTGACAAATTATCATCGAAAGACTCAACTATTCAACAAAGAATACGATGATTTACCAAAATCGACAAATCAACTTGATCTTAGATCTTAGATAATGAACTTGAATAAATAGTTATAACCTAACTTTTGCGTAGATCAGGTCTCAGAGTCATCTGTGCTTGTAATTTCCGTTTTTGTCACAGGTAGAGGATGAGGTGACTGTGGTTTGGACTTGCTCTATTCTATTATGCTTTATTTCATTATTTTTGACATTTCCCATGTCATTTGTGTTCTGCAGATTATACCATTTGATCATAGAAAGATACACGCGTGAAAAATTGTTGAATTCGTTGAAAAAAATCAGTATTCATTTGTGAAAACTGAGAGAAATCAACAAATTTGACGATAGAAGAGATGAAGAACTGCACGACAGCAAGGGAATATTAATTTATTTAAATATTTTAATATTAGCCTTCTACATATTTAATTTCAAAAAATTATATCTAATTATTATAACTTCTAAAAATAAATTAAAATAATGTCATATAAGTACCACTTATATCAAATGACATATAAAATAAACATTCATTATAAGACATCCAAATGGTATAACAAAATCCAATAAATAAAAATTATTAACCAAAACCATAAAAATTAAATATTTTGAATAAACAAAATTTTGTTTCTGCTGATCAATCTTATGAAAACAAATATCTTTAAAAAATCTCTACCATAATCTTAAGAATTTCATCATAAAACTATCTTACTTAGAATATTCAATATTATTGGATATCTGAGTTACTTTATATAAAAACTCAAGATATGTAAAAACATTACTGAAAAACAAGTTTTAAGAGAGACTTTGCTTCGTCAGTATTCAAATAATACATATTCAATAAATATAACATCAATCAACAACAAATATTTATTCACTCTTTAACCCTTTAGAAAACTTCTGGTAAACTGAAAAATCTTTAAATGTAATGTAACGGTTAACTATATATAAATATTTCTGTGGTTTACCCTTGATCTAAAAGATTGAAAGACAATTTAACGGCCTCTGTTCTGAAGGGTTAAAGGGTGAGTAAATATTTGTTGTTGATTGATGTTATATTTATTGAATATGAATTATTTGAATACTGACGAAGCAAAGTCGCTCTTAAAACTTGATTTTCAGTAATGTTTCTACATATCTTGAGTTTTTATATAAAGTAATTTAATTAGATATCCAATAATATTGAATATTCTAAGTAAGATAGTTTTATGATGAAATTCTTAAGATTATGTTAGACATTTTTGAAAGATATTTGTTTTCATAAGATTGATCAGCAGAAACAAAATTTTGTCTATTCAAGATATTTAATTTATAGGATTTTGGTTAACAATTTTTATTTATTGGATTTTGTTATACCATTATAATGAATGTTTATTTTATATATCATTCGATATAAGTGGTACTTATATGACATTAATTTAATTTAATTCCTGAAGTCATAATTATTAAATATAATTTTTTGGAATTAAATATGTAGAAGGCTAATATTAAAATATTTAAATGATTTTATATATCTTCTATCAAGAATTAACCTCTATTTAGGGAATATTAACTTGGTTGCAGCAAATTTATCGTTTCCACTTAGTTCTTAACAATTAAATCTTTCTCAAACAACAACTAGAGAATTATTTAAATATTTTAATAACTTAAGAATTTCGAGAAAAGATTTGGGTTTACGTCCTTACAAAAGAACTGAAGACATTTGATCACCATAAACGTCGCTCATTTTCTGATTTTGCTCTTGAACAACTTGAAAATGATAAACAATTTTATCGAAAAGTTTATTGGGTGATAAATCTCGTTTATTGTTGAAATGTTATGTAAACAAACAGAATTGCAAAATTGGGATTGATGAAACTCAAAGAGTAACAGATGTTGAATGAATTTTTTTTCTGCTGTTGTTGAGAATAATCTTGAGGATATGTGGTTTCAACAAGAGGGTGCTACCTGACACACAGCCACCTCATTGTCTTCATCTTCAATACGGTTATTCGATAAGAACCGTAATTATGAAGCTTACAACACTCTCACTTCAATTCTCTCGAATTCCCTCCGACTAAACCAGGAACTCACATTGTCCATTTCAAAATAACATATGTTGCAATCAAATCCCCATTCAGACCCGCCATAATATACGTTGGACCATAAAAACGCGCAATTTCGCATTGGGGCTGACAACGTCCGATAAAGCCCTCTTCCCATCGATATATCAGTCAAGGTGACAACTTTAAAACGTAAATAAAACCGACTCGATGATCCCCCGCAGGTATCCAGGTAGGAAGATACGAAGGTATTTCTGGGAATCCGCAACAATGGCGTGTTCACGGGAACCTTTTGTCCTTCAGGCCATTATCATTCAAATTGGGCTGGCTTTATGGGGAGTAGAAATTCGAGAGTTTGAGCTTGGGGCCACCGAACCAAGAGGCGATAATGGGTTGTGAAGCGGGGACGCCCACAAAAAAATTTATGGCGTTTTAAGTGAGTGGAAAAAAATTATTCGGTCTTTTGTCGAAGGTGGTGGTGTATCTCGAGCTTATCTAATAAATCTTTTTGTTGGGGGAGTTTGCGGCGTTTTTTGGTTTATTAGTACCAAGTAATAAAGTTTTGGAATGGACTGGCGAATCCTCCCTTAAGGCCTAAAAGCACCAAAAAATTTCGTCGGGTAGATTGGCGAATAATGTAATCCAGTCATTCTGTTCTACTTTTGTCGGTCTAATAGCGTCTAGCGCTTCACAGCCTCCTCGTTAAGCGGATAAAACACTAGACCTATCGTTTTAGTCGAGATCATTTGTCTATACAAAAATGGCGTTTCGCTGGAGCGAAGACAACTTTATAAAATTTCTTTCTAATTATACAAGATGTTCCTCAATTGGAGGTACAAACGAAGAGGGGAGATTCCCTGAATAATTTCATGAGAAAAAAGTCCCATAAACATGGGACGGCAAACGTTTCGTTTTCGAGATACAGGATGTTAAAGTTTGAATGATTTTTAAGTTTTTTTCTCATAGTATCAGCATTTCACAATATATTCGACTGAACTTTGGGGCAGTTATTACAATTTAGAGTGTACACAATGTGACATGCCAATTTTGATTGCAAATCTACAGGGTGATATTTTTTCAGGAACACCGTCCCCTGTTTTACTCCAGAACTTTTTTCTGGTGAGCCACTGTTAATTTCTAAAGTTGTAAAAAGAAGCTTTATTATTGTACTAAACTTTATGCTCTCCAGTAGTTTTGTCGTATCTGCTACCGATTTCGAGAAAAAAATTTTGAACCATGGCCCACTCTTTATATCCAACGTGAATTTGCCCTCAGAATTTATAAGAAGTAATAAGGTCTGAAACAGTTCAATTATTGCAACAACATGTTATCGAACATTGGTGTCATCGAATTCCACCTTGCAAATGAAGCAGAGGTCGACATTTGAATGTGTTATTCAAGTTTTCTGCCTCAAATATTTCATTTATATTCAAAACCATATCTTCCTTATTTGGGAAAGCCATTAGTTGAAACTTGGTAAGTGTAAATCTACATAAAGTCTGGCACCATCTATGGAAGTCATAATCGATATTTAATTTGCCCTTTACTTTCAATCGTATCCACGACAATTGCGTATATTGGCGATAAATGACATTGACATTTGCTACTGACATACAGACCAAATTCTCGAAATCTCATCTTGTACCTTTCAATTCGGGTTATTGTACTTTACCTACCGGAATACCTGAAGAATTCTCACAAATTAATGCCGGCCAGTTCGCCAACTTTGATCGAAAAAAAAAAGAGCGGCCGCAAACGCTATAAACTCTGTATAAGGCATCTTTGAAGAGGTTGACAATATACCCAAGGTCTCTCTTAATTGGCTCCTTTGTTGCGCGACTGTCATCTTATTTTAAAAACCATAGATTTATTCTAATTGGCCTTTTACGTATGCCCGTGTCCTCTGCCAGACGGGAAGGCCGTTTTCTTCTTCTTCTTCTTCGACGATCCGGTTCCAGGGCCCACTTATTGGCGATACGTCGATGCCAAAGCGCCCTCTGTCTCGTATTTTCGTTTTTAGTCTCGATAAATTATAGAGGAACGATTTGCGAAAGCTGGTAGGTTCGTTAGGACGGCAAGATTTATTTAAATGTGATTTCTTAGGTGGTTTTAGTCCCCATAATGGAAGAGGTTGACTCATAGAATTTCTCAGATATTCACTTCAGTTTTATATCGGATAAACCTATTTCTGTGCTCTCAATCTATGCTTTCTTTCTCTACATAGAAATGAACTGTTCGGGATTTTATATAATGAAACCCCTCTATATTAAATGATATGGAATATTCATAATAAAGAACATAAATTAGTTTATACGCTTCCAGGTTTCAAGATTTCCAATTCTGGAAACAGATGATTGGTTTTATAATTAAATATAAGTCCGAATGTTTTAGGTTAACTCAAAACATCTGTCAATTTTATACCCAACCACAACAATATATAAAATGAAAGCATGGTCCAAAATATTAAGAATGTCTTATGTATCTCTTTGATGTATTCGAATTAGGTCCATGCTTTGTTTTTATATATTCTCGCAATTGGACATAGAATTGATAAATGTTCTGAGTTAACCCTAAATATTCTGTCTTATTTTTTAACTTCAAGCTTCAATATCTTATAAATGTAAGGTGTGTGGTATATTTTTACTGATTGTTCTTATTTATAATTCAAAAAAGTCGATTATGAATTAAATTTTCAAACGCCGTTCTGAAGAATATTTTTAAATTTATGTGGAGCATTTTTTGGTATAGAATTTGTTATTCATCATATTCAGCTGTATCTGCCGAATATATTATTTAATTTCCGTCAGTGTTTTATATTTCCTAACGATTCCCTTTATTTTTGTATGATATTTGAGAATTGTAGATGTCTACTCGAATAGAAACAGTGTTTCAAAGAAATCTTGACTTGAATCATTCCAATCTTTTATACCAATGATGACATTAACTCAACTCAACTAAGTTGTTTTACTTTAATCATCGGCTGTTAAATGTATGATGATGTAGTTTTCCTGGAGTCTATTCAAGAAGTCCTTTTAACGAATCTAATAACATCTCTTATGTTGCGAACTAGAATCAAAATACCCACGTGTAAATACAGAAATGCTCGTTGAAAGCTCGCCAAGAGTATTAAACTGAATTCCTCGTTTTCTAAAGACGTGCCTTTCCCTTCGTTATTTCACAGATAGCAATGTATGGCTAAGATAAATCTGTTACGTAGAAACTGAATCTTGATAAAGTTACCCGAAGTGTCCAGAGATTCCCTAGGAGCAGCATGATTTTTATTCGTTAGTTCATGTCTGTTCACAGGCACAAACCCTTTGTATAATTTTGTTTGTACAAGACAGTTTTCACAAATAAATCGTTGCTGATAACTAATTAGGCTTGAATAAACTTGTTTTACGAGCGTTTGACTAAAAAATATATATGGCTGAAAGAAGGTTCTTTGAATCAGGATAGTATAGCTTACATCTGTGTACAATTCACAACTCAAATCGACTGAAATGGGTATCGTCAATCGTCGAGACGTAAGCAGCTGACATGCGTGTAACGAATTTTATTGGATTCACAACCAGTGCCAACTCTAATGCCCAATGCAGTTGTACCACTATTCACCCTGCATAAGATCGCCAGAGTTTTTACCAAACACAAGCGCCATCTATGTACACGTATCTATCGTACTTTAGATCACTTCTGCAATTACTTACTGTAGAAAATTTCCGCACGCTTAAGTCATACCCATTCGAGACTCTTAGATGTCGACAATTCGTTGAAATCATTTTTTCTTTCCATCAAATTTGGGCGTAAAGCTGCAAATTCCTCAGTAGTTTCTTTCGAAGATAATCTTACTGAATTGCCAGCAAACTAAGTGCTCATTTTCAGTTGATACTTTGCAAAATATTTTGCAAGTCTAAGTCGTATCTTCTTTCATTGTATATTTCTGTGATAAAACCTAATTTTCGTATAGGCCATGCTTATCCCAAAATTGTTTAGTTGTTGCAGAAATGTCTAGTGATGAAAAATTTATTTTTATATATTTTCAAATGATTATTTTGTTTATTCAAATAACTCCTAACCGAAGAGATTTTGGGTCTGAAATTGTCAGGTTCTTTCTCTGGAGAATGTGCTATATATTCTTTAAAAAAGGAAAATGAAAGAAGGCTTTTTTGAACAATATGTTGAAAATTTTTTGATGATGAAACTTGTGATTCTTTAACACCCAATCGAAAAGTATATGTATAAGATGATGTCTGAATGATTTGGTCATTATTTTATATTTCTTTTGATTCTTCATTAGTTAATTTCCACCACATGTGATGATAATATATCGGGTGTTTTTTTAGAGTGATAGAACTTTGAATTGAAATAAAACACATTTAAATTAAGATTGAAGCCAAATTTTTTTTTATTTGAAAGATAATTTTATGACATTTATAGTTTGAAAATAATTTCTGGTATATGTCCACCAAGACTAGCTCTGAGGAACCGCATTCGACCAGAGCAATTTTGGACCACTTTTTCGAGTAATTCAGGCCTTACTTCATCAATAACACGAGTTATGTTGGCTTCCAAAGCGTCTATTGTTTCTGGTTCATCAGCATAAACCAATGAATTGACATAATCCCAAAGAAAATAATCCAGTGGAGTCATGCCATATGATCTTGGAGGCCAATTAATTGGACTATTTCTCGAAATAATGTTATCGCTAAATCTTTCTTTCAATAAATCAATTTTTACGGTAGCAGCATGAGGTGTAGCACCATCTTTTTGGAACCAAAACACTTCTGGGTCGATACCATTCAAATTTTGAAACGAATAATTATTGATCATCGATCTGTAACGAGCATCATTCACTGTAACATTAGCTCCAGCATCGTTTTTAAAGGAATATGGACCGATGATGCCTCCAGCACACCATTTGCATTTTTCAGGATGCAATGGAACCTGCAGAACTTCTTGAGAATTGTTTTCACTCCATATACGGCAATTTTACTTGTTTACATAGCCGTTCAACCAGAAATGAGCTTCATCACTAAACACAATTTTACGATAAAACAGTGGATCAACTTCAAGCTGTTCTAGGGCCCAATCAGCAAACAAACGAAGCTTATTATGGTCAAGTGGCTTTAGCTCTTGAAACAGTTGGATCTTGTCTGGGTGTAAACCAAGATTTTCACGCAAAATTTTCCATGTGGTGGAGACCATACATTTCACGAAGTGCTCTATAAGTTTGGCGAATAGAACACTAATTTTGAAAATAAATTTCAAGTCTTTCCATGATAATATGTCAATGCTTACTGAACAGAAATGTCAAAAAAACATGGCTTCTAGCTTCTGTCAAATCACAGGAATCCCTATCGAAACTTCTGTCACTCTAAAAAAAACACCCGATATATGTCTATAAAGTGGAACAGTGTATTTAGGACATGTTTTAAAATTTAATTCTTAATGTTTTCATGAGATTTATTCAGATTAAAATCTGTAGAGGTTCTGGAGAATTAATTCCAGTTATTATTCTGAAATTCAATCGGTCAGTTTTCAAGTTTAGCGCTTAAACATATATACTGTGCTCACTTATTAAATCGCGCGATAAGGTTGCTTTTATTATGGGTAACAACTTTTGTACCACAAAGTTTTAAGCGTTGCCACACACGCTAAACGAAAAAATTCCTCGTTTGATTCATTACTTCTTATTCTTTTCAGATTTCTTCCAACTGTTCCAAGTTTTTAAATGTAATATAAAAACCACAAGCCTTCCACATAAAATTAAAGACACGGTATAAAATTCCTGTCACAGAAATATTAATCATCTATGACAATGAGAGTGATTCTAACCTCTTCGAACATTTTAACATAGAATACCAATTATCTATTCTTATTTTTAATCCGGAGTGGTCTCGGTACGCTCAGAATAGCATCGAATTAATTTAATTCAAATAAATGTTATCGAAGGCGTATCCCGTTATTATTTTCCATTAGGAACCCTCGGTCTGGAGTGGTTAAAAGCTTCCGTCTTCTTCGGATACCGGTGAAACGAAACAGACGGTCGTAAGTACAATCTATGATTAGATAGATGTATAGGCGCATCAATTTCCGTGTCTGTTTTGTCCGCATTATGGATTTGGGCACGAACGGCTTTTGAAATTATCCAAGTGGGCGCGAGCCTTATTGTTCGCAGTGCATCTGCTGCACCAGCGAATGCCCAACCTATTGCCGCCGTCTCTAGGCTCCATCAAGGTGTTTGCATACACAGGATGTTCCTATTGTGAACTGAGGTAATGGATATTTTTCAGCACCCGGTTTTCTGCCAACGGACCTTTACGGCCACGATTTTTCGGCTCGACGGGATCGCAACAATGACCTCGAAATGTCAACGTGAAAAATAAAAGTGTATTGACAGATGACATCTGCGATACGGGAAAAGCACCCCTGTTGTCTCTGTGATTGCACATAAATGTCCTTGAAGAACATAGATCAAATAATAATATTTACACATACGTTAGAAGTCAACTTGTAGCGAAACCTATCAAAAAAGTCATCCCTTTTCGTTTCATGGTCCTTGAAATAAAAAAAGCCGAACAACACGCGTCCTTAGACCAACCAACTCAACAGTCGGAATTCTTAATTATCTCACTTTCGAATTAAAACAGCATGGGGTTAGGAACAAAAGGTGCCATCGGGCCCGTCGTTCGATATAACGCTGTCATTTCGAAATGTGGTCGAAAACGATAACGGTCATTGACCAAATAATGGTAATTCCACCGCGGGAACAGCACTCGTGTGGGTGAACCGGCCCTAAGATGCGTGGCTCGCGTTTTTCGCCCGGTAAAATCAGCCCACTGGAAAATATGTTTTAATTTTCACATAACTGGGTCGAGTTTGACTTTCACGACCTGTTCGGAAGATATTTTAAAATTTAAATGAATAATTACCTAGCCAGTGGTTCAATGTTGGAGTATTTGGAACGAATACCATAAAAAATTGTACCATCGGTACTCAACAACTTCTCCAAAATTTGAATATTAAAACAAATTGAAATATGTTCATCTTCTACAATTTTAATTTCAAAAAAATTTTTATTCAAAAAACTTTTAGAATTAAATTTATGTCTACACAAGCACCGCTTACATTTAATAGACGTATATAATCAAAACTCAATATATAATGTCAAATGGAATAAATAACCCAACAGATATACGAAAGTAATTAAAATTAATAAATAAATATTTAAAGGAGACAAAATTTTGTTTCTGGTCTTACCTTTAAGAACACCAATTGCCTTTTAAAAACATGAACACACTTAAAGGACTTCTCAAAGAATATAATTTATTTGAAATATTTAATATATTTAAATATTCGAATAAATTATTTCAAAAATCTCTAAAAAATGTGCACTATATCTTCAAAAAACAAATATAATTCTAGACAATCCCGTCTTCAGTCCTCATTTAATATTCCAAATATCAAAATCAAAAAACTAACCTATATCTCTCACGTGTTAAAAGACTAAAGCTTCGAAATACAGATCAACTATATAATTCAAGATTGATCTATGTTCTAACAAAATCAGAAAACAGTGTGAGTTATTTTAAGGTTTATTTAAATTCGTTGACATTCCATAATGAGATTGAAGCCAAAATATAATTATATATTATATATAAAATAAAATAGAAAGGCCTTTTAATTGATAGAAGAAATATAACAAAATTTGAATATTAGAACAAATTGAAATATGTTTATCTTCTACAATTTTAATTTCGAAAAAATTTTTATTCAAAAAACTTTTAGAATTAAATTTATGTCTACACAAGCACCGCTTACATTTAATAGACGTATATAATCAAAACTCAATATATACTTCTCCAAAACAAAATAATAAAAAGAGATTTTTTCTTGATTATTACAAAATTTTAAATATCATACAGATTTATTCTGTTAACCTCCTACAAATCTTAATCAAAAAAAAAAAAAATTTGTTCAAAAACTTTTACCATTAAATTGAATAAATGTCTTCAGAACACACTGTGACATATAGAATTAATACTTATTACTCAGCACCAAAAGAAATTAAAGAAATTCAAAGAAATATAAGTTGTCAACCAGAAATGATTAAATAAATACTTGAAAAGTACAAATTTTGTTTCGTTTCTTGTTTTATGAAAACTAAATTCCTTTCCAAACATGACCTCAAAACTTCTTCAAAAATAACCTACTCACAATAAGTAAAAATACACAAAAATTCATTTTGAGATTATCAACTGTTATGTCACAAGTCACAAAAGCATCTGAATTCTTTCTTCTCAACAATCTTTACGTAAATTTACAAGCTAAAAATTGGTCATATTCAAACGAATATGTAGAAATTCATATTGTATTATCTAATATATTGTCTAATCTACGTAAGAAACACAAGATTAACAGTGTTTACACATAATTCATTTTCAAGTCGATTACAAAGAAATGAATGGAATCAGCATGAAATGAGAGATTTTCATGATGAATGGGAACCAAAATTATTATCTATTTGAGGGCAATGAGTTTGGGGCCTGTCAAACAAATGAGATAAATTGGTTTTTCAATTCTATCAATAAATTTATCTATTTGTATTATATGTTTTAATGACCTTGACAAAAACTAGAATGATTAACGAAATGTTTATCTGAAAATAATTTTTTCGAATGTGGATTGCAAAGCATTTACCGGTTCTGCTAACGAAGTGTTTTCATCTCGAAATATTAGAGTTTGTCCATTTTAAGAATTTTTTATTTCAGGTTTCATTGTTAAAGTACATTTTATTTTATGAAAATGTCACTTACCTGTCAGTTCAACTTCAAATTGAAAGAAGTCCATTAGGTTCAAATCCGACGATTATGGTTTGTTGAATTGCTTCTTTAAATATGAATCACATATTTTTAAATCTGTGTTAATTCCGTATGCTCATGGTTATTAAATCTTTTTCAACTTTCAGATTCGAATTTTGACACTTATAGTTGAATAAATCCAGTACGGAAACATAAACTTCAGTGATTAAAATTAGAACTGTCAGAAACGTTTAGAATTTCGGAATATTCTCAATACTTGATGAGATTATTTAGTGTTAGTTTTTACGTCTACATCTTAAACGTCAGTTTTAATAGCTCGAAGGATACATCAATTTTCCCTTCGTTAAACCATTTCCATAAAATACCAGGACAAGGGGGTGGTTCACGAACGTAAATATCCTATAATGCGAACTACGGACCTTTCAGCTGTCAAAGTCTAATTAAATCGTTCTACGTCTATGGTGCCGCCCCAACATAGGGGTGTACAAAATCGCGTATCCCCTTCCGAATAAACAATCTTATCGACAGCTGACTTAACTCATTCATTGCCTATCCGGGAATGCTCGTAAGGCACAAATTACCCTTATAAATTCGCCGTTTCTGGGAAATACGAGGGGTGGACGCTTTTGAATTGCTCATATTTGATCATGCGACGGTTTTCCGGAATTCAATTGACATGAGTCACAGAATGGCGGTAGGCGTAGACGTACGGGTGACATTTGGCTAAATATACATCGCGCTAAATCGGTACGTACCGGGGGTGGTCGAAAATGGCAGACATCAGTGTTTCACGCATCTTTTGATATAGTATTCGTGAATAGATCTGACATTGTGTACTAAATAAACTTGAATTTACAGGTAGCAGGTAGATATCAGAATGAACTATATTCCCATAATATTTTCTATTTATATCTTATAGTTTACGAACTTTCGCTGGTTATTTATTTAAATATCTATGGAAGCACCTATTCGACAACTTTGTCGTAAGTTTTTGGTATTAGTTAACGTTCCACAATTTTTTCACTCAAAGCATAACTTGAAAACTATAATGTTAATTAGAATTCAGTGTATACCATTGGAAAATTTTCCTCAGGTTAGGGTGGTTTCATGGAGTTTTTTGTGGACTACTAACTTATTATAGGGTGGTTAAAGAAAAATGATTATAAAATTCTTAGATTTGTTGCGGTGAAATGACTGCATTGTTTCACATTTAATGTCTGTGATTGGGAGTTTTTCTACCGCAACCCGCAATATTTTTACAATCTGTTATCTTTCACGACTCCGCGAAGGGCCGGTTCAGAAATGAGACCCCTCATATTTGCTCTGCGATAAGAAATAACACCGGGACAAATGTGTCCTTTGTGCCGTCGAGCGTCTGGTTCAGATCTACCGTGTCAATAACACTGGAATGTTGTACTAGTCGACAACGTGGGTCCATAATCTCATCCTTGCAATATATAAATGTGTAATTGAATATCTCCCATGTCGAGGGCCGCCTATAGTGTCTCAGATAGCAGATACAGCTGTCTGATTCAGGCTGATTGTATGTAAATGCGCCAGACGTGGACGTGGCTAATGATGGACTGCTGAATCGCCAAATGGCTACAGCGGATGCACGGCCAGATTCGAGCTCGCAGAAAAAGAGATGCCCTCAAGAGACATTAAATTTGTTTTGTGATGCAGTTCCATCGCTGAAAAAGATTTTGATCAATAAATTGAATTGAATTCTAGCTATTGCTTCGTGAAAATGTGACTTCTTATTCCGTATGAAAAACACAGCAAGTATTGAAAAGGTTGAAAAAATGGAAAAAGGAACACTTCCAGATTATGTAAAGATATTCAACAAAGGAGATCTGTCGACGGTTGTCTGTTCAGATAAGAAATGAAGAGGAAATTGTACCTGTTAATCTCGAGAAATTCTAAGAATTTTAATCTACAGCTTTGACTCTCCTTGTGGACATTATCCCAACAGTTGTGGTTCAAATGGAAAATGTTGAATAAGAGATACCTAATATACGACTATAATCTATCTTTATTTTTATATTCTTTTCCTGAAAGATTTACCACTTTGACCAATATAAAGAAATCATAGGCAATCATTCAAAGTTAACACATCAATTAGACACGCCCCTTGCCGCAAATGTCATATCGGTTCGTTTGACCTACTGGCTACCCGAAAAAAACTATCAATCGATTATATTGATCAATCGACTAAGCTTGTTATTATATTCAATTGAATTTTATTAAAAATATAGAATGAAACATTGGCTATAATTCATCAGAAAATAATTAAATAAATCGAATCTTGTTTAACAAATGAGTAGATAAAAATTGCGTTGCAACTGTATCTTGTCATGAATGATGTAACTACACAAAATTACACTTAAATAATCAATCTTAATAGAACATTTCGAAATATTCTCGAGTGATCGAGAAAAAATTGAAAAAGTTTCGTGAAAGTTTTCAGAAATTTGTGATTTTCAATATTTACTGCATCAAGTAAGACTCAAAAAATTCATTAATTACATAGAATGCATAAGAGGTTTCATAAATAAGTTCTTCCAAGAAGAGAATACTCAAAGAGCTATGCATTAGACGTTTTAAACCATTTGAAAGAATCCGTGCATAATTTCAACTACAACAATAAGACTTTGTCGAAAATAAGAGCAAATGTTCTACATTGACATTCTCAGAATTACTCGAAATCAACAGGTAGACTTTCTTTGACATTCCTTTGAATAAGCAAATAAACATTGACAGTTTTTCTATGTCTATGTCATCTTCAGATAATTTGGAAGAAAGAGTGACTGACTTCAATACATTTTACTGTTTTGTAATGTTTCTTTTTCAATGTTGCAAATCTAGTGGTACCTATTCAAGTCCCGTTTCCTCCAGTTAGAACGAGTTCATGAACATCATTTTATTTAATCGAATCATGAGATTATAATCAAGTAAGAGTAAGAACCGAATCAATAAAATATTGTTCTATAAATTCATTATCACAATATATTCACAAAATATAAACATCAAATGTCAAAAATCTTGCTTTGTTTATTTATGGGTATAAAGTTTGATACTCAATAATGAGGAATCACTATGACTTCAGGTGGTGTCCATATAGTTTATATTGACGTTTATTTTACTTTTATTCGTAAATCTATCATCTGTTCTTTTGAGGTTAAATTAAAATTTATACATTCATTGATATTGTGAAGATTTCCAGCTGCAAAATCCAAATCTTCGTTTAAATAATGTTTATTCTTTCCTTCCTCAATCACAGGACTGAAGAATCAATGAGTCTAACCTAGTCGTTTGAAACCATATTCGTCTCAAAATTGGAAAATTACAGACATTTGGGAAAACGATAGTACGTTCTTTCTTTTTAAACTATGTTAATAAAATATTAGTGTAACCAATAGCTTCTCTTATTTACTGTACTTTCAATTTGTATAGTTTATTAGATAAACTTTTTCATAATAAATGACGGAAAAACTTGAACATCAATAACCGCAGTATTAGTTTTCGTTTTTCTGAAGCTCTATGTTTCAATAGCCACAGGGGTGAGCAAAAATCTACTGACATCCTAATCATATTGTTCGAAACGACATAATTAGTTCCTTGGGAATACACATAGAAACTTTATAATTAATCGCAGTATTATTTTCGCTTCTCTGAAACTCTATGGTTCAATAGCCCCAGGGGTGAGCAAACATCTATTGTACATCCTAACGATACGACATAATTAATTTTCATTCACTAGAATTCATAGAAACCGAGCAGGAAGTGTCTCGTACCAATATTTACAGGCTCATTTCGAAATTTAATATTTTGTTAACGTATCGAAATCGGTCGGATAAAGTGATATACCGATTATTATTTGAGCAAACCGTTATGAGGTAGACCGCCCATGTTTATAATTGTTATCTAATCGTTTATCGGTCTTTTAAGTCAACAGGGCGTACGTTTAATCGTTATACAGGCCGTAATCGTGAGAAAGAGTGGATGGCACAATCGATGACAGGAATGTTGATTATTTTCTTCGAAAGCGTTTATGTCTGATTTTATTAATACTGTGAAACAGAAGCGAGATGTTTAGTTGAGTGGGGAAATGTTGATATTTAATTTGAGGGAATTTCAGAGGTCTTTTCCAAATTTAAGTTGATCTACTTCGATCAATCAAAAAATATCTGACCCTACAGGTGCTGGGCTGAAAAAAGGACTCCGTGATCAACAGGTTTGATCCGAAGACTAAAGTTTTGTGAAACCCACTGTAAATATTGCAGCATCATCGGAGAATCCAGTACACACCTACACTTGGTTCATAGATCAATCGATTCGATATTACTAAAACCATCATTTTTTTGACAGTTCGTCTTCGATGAGTAATGTCACAGACGTGATAAATCTCTGGAGACACAGAATTTAAGTAAGAACATCGCTCTGACATGCAAAGCACGTACATATCCCTCACTCGTTATAATTGCCGGTCCGCGACACTTTTAAACGGCTCTTCTTCTTTTTCGAATTCTCGCCGTATCCGTCCCTCGGGGGTTTCCGGTAGCATCGGGACTGCAAGGATGCCATTTCTTCCGAAATATTGGTGGGTTCACAGAGTTCAACTCTAGCGCACCGAATTGACAGTGTTCAAAAGGAAACACTGTGAATTATTTTTGACATTTTCCATGTCATTTGTGTTCAGTAGGTTATGTCATTCAATCACGGAAAGATACACGCTCCCGTTCATTTTGTGAAAACTGTGAGAAATTTAAATAAGAATTCATGGACGATTTTATTCAGTTAATCGACTCACCATTTGTCGTATTGTAGACAAATTTGAAAGGGAATTTTCTTTACAGTATACAAGAGTACCAATACGACATAGAAATGCACGTACACAAGGAAATATGGACTTGGTTACAGTAAATGTAAGAGAAAATCCATTCTTAACAATTAAATCTTTCTCAAACAATAACTTGGATAAAAGATTTGTGTAAATACAAATACAACTGATTCAAGAATTGAAGCCATTTGACCACCATAAACTTCGTGGAACCGATTTCGTTTCTCCTATAAGGGACGAACGTGGAATGTTAACTTGAGCCCTGTATTTATTTCAATCGTGAGAAATTTTCAGCGCATTCACTGCGATTGCGCTACAAATTGTTTTTCTCAATACTCATTCCAGATATTGACTCGGCTTAAATTGCTTTTGATGTGAATTTATGGAAACTTTTTCTCCCGAAACATTCGTCTTATGTGGCATCCTTGCCAAGCCTACTTGATGGCGGGTGTCGGGCACGAATTGGCCGCTGTCTTTTTGTCAGCCTCCAAATTTCTTTCCTTTCTCGGTATTAATTAATGGGGCATCTGGGAGCATTTATCCGAGGTCTGCGGGCATCCGTCGGTTTTTTTGCCGCCATTCAGCGCTCCACATTGCTACGCGCGATTTATAGCGAGACAACGCGGATGCTCATTAGTCGAGGAGTTTCGAGAAGCCGAAACATGCATTTGTTTTTTCGATACCAATTATAAACCTAAGTCATTGAGTGGCAGTTAGTTCACTTTTCGCGCTTGTATTGCAAAAAATTCATGAAAGCACTTAGTTGCGTCAGAAACATATAACCTATACTTTATGAAAAGATGCTACCAACCAGTGCTATTTGCCTAAGTTATGTTTATATTTCCTGGTTAATCGACATCAAAAGACATTCTTAATAGCACTTGAAGTTTAATACGCTTACTAGATCTTACACAATTATCACAAGGATTAAATTAACTTAAAGTTTGGGCCATCTAGGGTTTGTATTTTGAAAGTTGGTCGTTTCTAGTCTGGCATTTTTGAACAAAACTGGGGAAAATTGAAAATTAATTTTCAAATTGGCGAATCTTCTATCCAAACTGTTAAATATATACGTGGAAAATTCAATAGAACTGAAATGCCCTCATGAAAATTCGTGGATCAATTTGTTCGTGAAAACTGAATCGATTTGCTAAAACAACCCGTTCACATTCTCGCCCAGTGGGCCTACCTAAAAACATTCCGTCTAGGGCAAAAATTCAGGCGAAAAATTGATCCAGGCCAAAAATACGCTCTCAGATATCTTAAAGTTCTTCAGATTGAACTGACTTAATAATTTAGATTTTGTAGCAAATTTCTTGTACATGGTGTTTATTCGAGAAGATACCAAACGAAAAGGAATAAATTCGCTTTCAACGGTTCGATCAAGCAACAGTTTTCCTGTGTTCAAATAAATTAATTCGGATGGTCTTCACCAAATATCATAGACAAGGAGTGTAAGCTATGGAGACAGTTACACTGTCTCGATTTGTAAAACTTTTTATTACACACCCATTACACTCGTTAATAATTTTCCTGTGCATTAATAAATTAATCTGGACTACATCTAATGCATTTCAATCAATGAGAAGTACCTAAAGAGTTTTGCTGTTGGTCGAAGAACTATGAAAATATTTTATCCCCTTGAATCAAATCGGTTTTCTCAATTGCCTACTTTTGCAGATACGTCTCTGTTACAAACCGTAATAAATGCAGTATTGTGCAATTGAATGAATCATAAACAATTATCACGCAGAAACCGTTTATTGCTTGTAAAACAATATTCTCACGAAATTATACAGGTATCCATAAGAAATATGTCCCTCTTTGTCTTCAATAATTGCTCTTATAAACGGTGTTTCAATGGGATCGCCCCATTTTTAAATTGACATTACTCACGCAATGACAGCCATTGTTTATTTGTGACTTTGACAGTTGTATTTGTCAATGTCTACCATTTAATCATGGAAAGGTACACACTTTAACAACGATTACAACATCATGCGTTTAATTGTCAGAGAACCCCATGTATGTAAAACACCTTCAAAACTCCACAGTTTGGCCGATAAGAGCTGAAGTAAGATGCTCTTCTGGCGAATTGAGCACTGTTATCTTCAAGGAAGACTTCTGTAGTCCAGTTTCAATATGTTCTGGTCCAGAACAGTCTATGTTTTTCACGTTATCAATGAGAAGTTGTTCTTTGTCATCGAATATCCTTCCTATCAGATTTCAAAAGACTTCGACGAAGAGTTGAGTCTTGTATTGTTTACGTCTGATGTTGCTTGGTCTTGTCATGGCTTGTTTTCAACTTAAACTTGCTTTGTATTTTGGCTTTCTTTTCCTTAAACATTTACTCAATATCTTCAGTTCAGCTGATCCTGGAAGAAGAATCTTGATTACTGAAATTAGGACACTTATCAATAAAAGCACAACCTCCAATTTATTCATAAGTACTCTACGCATGTCCCAAGTGGCTCCCTCTATTGTCCCTGCGCAACGGGGTCGTCTAAAACATTAATTATCATCTCAACTCCGTTTCCTGCGTCACCCGGTGTATTTTTCCAGTTACCCAGCATAGATCTCCACGAGAGAAGAATGATAAAGAAGACCAATTACGGTGTCTCTTGTACTAATATGGCCCGAGACACAACTATTGCACCTGTCCAACTTGGGCGAACAACGGTTAAACGCGGTGGCAAGGCTGACTACGATTGCTCTCCTCTTTTTTTATCTACTCTCGGGGGACCACAAGGTGAAGATCCTTCTTCTGCGCGCGATGCGCGGTCAGTGGCGCGTCCGAAGGGGCGTGGGAGAGTGCCAGAGGAAAGGATTACTCTTTAAAATATTAATTTTTTAATTTCATATTTTAAGTACACGTTGAAAATACGTTCATAATGTTTCTTGTGTCATTATGCCACACAACACAAGTGCAAGTTCCTCAAATCACGAACAGTAAAAAAGCATTCCTCTTAATGAGCTGGATGGTCCTTTACTAAACTTACTTTAGAGAAATGTGTGAAATATTGAGCACTCTTAATTTTACTAATGTAGTGCTAGTGGTAAAGCTATGAATGTTTAAGATTATCATCTGGACTCAATGCTGTTATTTTAAGGCAAAAATTTCACATTACTCTGGGTTCAAAATATAATAAAGTTTGAGACCTAATAGTTTATCGGATCTCCCTTTCTTGAGCTGACTGAACTATACATCTCTTCACCTAGTTCCAAGGCTAAGTTCTCTAGCTAATGTGGCTTCAAGGAAGATGTGTCTCAATCTCTTGCGATTACATCATCCAAACATTCTTGGGATTAGTTCCCATTGGCAAGATATTCTGTTACAAAGGATCATCACAGAATATTCCTCATTTTCAGCTGAAGCTATACTCATTAAATGATTCCTGTCTTCAAAGAACCTTTGTGAGAAGATGTAGTATAATTTTGCTAAGGTTGTGATATAAAAAGGTAGTTGAAATCCCTTTTTCGTCTGGTACTTTGATTTCTTCCTTAATAATATATGATTCTTATATAGTTCATTGAGTTTTTTCATGCACTCCCATACTATATACTTTGAACCGATGACCTTAGAATTTTTTGCTTTTTCGCTGTGTGACTATTAGAGTATTCAACTTTTATCGCTGTGATGGTTTTAGAGTCATATGTTTGCCATTTGATAATCTTCGAAAGAATGGGTGATTAATTTTCTTTCTGAGTCTCTTTTCTCGTTCAACTGGATAGCGCACCTTCTTTCTCAATTTTTTTTCACTAAACCTCTTGAAGTAAGTCACTTTCAAATGATGTCTTTTTGACAGCTTTATCACTAGGAAAGTTTGTAGATGAGATGTATTTGGTCAGGGCATTTAATTCTCTTTACCAGTCTGTCACTAGAGATTCTAAGAAGTGCTTTTTTCGTCTCCAGTTGAAAAGTTGTGAGTGTGTTGTCTTTATAGTATTTTTTCGATAGTGGACTGTCAAGCATAGATGAGGATAATTGTCAAGGTAATGATTTACTTCCAACCTAGTATTCTTGGCTTGCTTCAAGTCTTCTCTACCAAATTTCTGCATACTTCCAAAGCATTCATTGCCTTACAAACAATTTTTTACTCCAGAGAAGCTTCCTATCTGGATTGATCCTCAGATATTTCTTCTAACTTGGGCTCTGTGAGGTGAAGAAATAATCACATGGCTTTGAAATTTCGCTTCAGAAACTGCCTCTTCTCGATTGACCACGGTATATTAAAATACTAGCTACGCATCCCATTCTAACCTCGATGGTTCCATTGAACACCTTAAGGCCGGATCACATCCCGCGATCATAGACACTTTCCGCAAAAATCCAAACATCCCGCGGCGTCTACCGCACTGCCCGCCCTCTAATCTTCCCACTACTCTCCGACATTCTTCTGTTTGTTCCCTGACGTCCGCCTCGACCCGCGGCCTACCGAGACGTGTAGGCCAAACTTTACGCTTCATTAAGCCCATCGAACGATGGTAAAAACGCCCATCGCGCTTGTTATTTCCGAATTGAAAAGGCCGGTAGATGGGGCATTAATAATGGGATAAAGAAGAGTTCGGTTCTCTACCCCTTCGAGACGAGGTCATTAGGCCGCGCTTACACGTCGAAAAAACGCGTACTGTACGCGTTGTCGATCGGAATCTTTTTTTACGGTTCACTAATCGGGCGCTAAACACGCCAGTTATTATATTATAGTTATTATTTGGTTTTTTTTCGATGGGCGAGATACGTTGGTGCCGTATTTGGAAAACTAGACGGGGAATTAGAGGTGGCAGCTAATAATTAGGTGTTAGTTCAACTAAGAAGATTATGTAAATCGAATTACAAGTTTCGCTCGGTCGACCAGCAGCCACCAGCGTTTAAAGTTTTATCTGATCTTGTTTTTAATGAGCTTTATCGCAGTTGAAAGAGATTGAGGTTTAGTACTGGAATAGATGGGGCAAAAATAGCTTTGAATCGGTCTTGAGCAACCTCTCGTTTTTGAAAACGCTGCAATTTTCTCGACAGAGCTCCTTATTTATTATTCCAAGTATAAGGACTTTATCTGTTTCACCAAGCTCTTATTAACTCTATTTCTTGACTGCATGTTTATCTGCTCTGTACAAGTTCGCAATTTATTTCTAATTCTAATAGAAATGCAGGTAATTTGCTGCTGTTACGCGAGTTAAAAATTCAAAAACGAGCCTTGCAGAAGGGAATTTTTAATGGCCTGTATTTAATTTAGGTTAAAGAATTTTCTAAATATTATTCAAAGAATAATCATGGATTTCCTTGAAAGTAATAACATGAAAAATTTATAGACACTATGTTACAATTATGAAAATTCTCGGGTAAAAGTGATTGTCTCGAACATTTCGCGTTGGCGTTTGCTGGTCTTAGGTTTGCGTTTCGGGGATTCCACAAGGTTCATTCCTCCGGCCGATGCTCCTCTGGTTGCACTGCACCGCGATACTTTTGTCGACAGTATTCCAAACAAGTTCAAAGGTATCGGGTGTTTTTTTTTAAGTGATAGAACTTTCGATAGGGATAACTGTGATTTGACAGAAGAAAGAAGCCATGTTGTTTTGACATTTCTGTTCACTAAGCATTGACAAATTATCATGGAAAGACTCACGCCGCTACAACGTTTACAAATTGTTGAAATTTATTTTTAAAATCAGTGTTCTATTCGCCAAACTTATAGAGCACTTCGTGAAATTTATGGTTCACATAATCATCCATCAGAGCAGCTTATTCGTCGAACTATCGATAGATTTCGGACATCATTTACTCTACTTGATGCAACAACAACAACAACAAGACAAAGAACTGTACGTACAGAAGAAAATATCGCTGCTGTAAGTCATAGTGTTAATGATGATCCAGATTGGTCTATTCGTCCACGTTCACAACAAATTGGACTCTGTGCATATGCCGGAAAATATTTTTGAAACATAAATGTCATAAAATTATCTTTCAAATGAAAAAAAATTGGCTTCAATCTTAATTTAAATGTGTTTTATTTCAATTTAAAGTTCTAAACACCCGATAGATACTATTTGAGATCGTTAGTTTATTATTATTATATTAAGACGAATGAACTTATAACTCAAAAGTGATTGCGTGAATGTAAATAATTTTAATTGACATGTCTTATTTAGGTTAGATCATAGAAGTTATATTTTGTTTTCAAGGCAAACAACCTACGGCATAGAATAAATCTTGAACCACAGATATAAAAAAGCTTTTTTTTCTTCGCTGAGTTCTTAAGGTTTTATTGACTTCTCATTCGATTTGTGACTTTTACTGTTTAGGATATTCTGTTCGTTAAGGACCTATAACAGGGTAAATCTGTAATTTGTACATTAATTTCAACTGTATATTCCTCTCATTCCGTGAAACTTTAGCGGAAATGGGTGAATATCTATGTTTTATTCGTTGGGCATTACATATGGCACGGACGATTGAAGCCAATAAGCTTCGAAACATGTGTATGTCTGATGCTTATGTCCCGAAGATCAGTGAAACTTATTTGGGTGTTTAGGTATTGGAGTTTTGAATTGTCACACAGATCCAAGTTGCACTGTCCTTATTGGAAGAACTCTTTGTTACTATAGCAACTTCTCCTTATTATATTAGGGAAAATAAATTGATTAATCCATTCGTTTTCAATAATATAGTCCGTCTTGAATGTATCCAGAAAAACAAAGCTCAGGTGTGATTATTTAGTATATATTTTTAATTCTTTAATTAGAAAATTATTACAAAATATTCGTCTTGTTGACTTATTTAACCTCCATAATTTTCGGTGATGGACTGTAGAACTGATTAAATTAAATCATCTTTATTTTGTGGCGCTGCTAGTTCAACTTCAATCTTCATTTGTCCCCATGTGTTTTCAATGGGACTAAGATCTGGTAAAGCTGCTGGCCATGAAATGGTTGTCGCTTGGTATTCTTGCAGTCAAACCTGAATAATGGCATCTTGCTTCATTCTGCCTAAAACGCCACCCTTCTGGATATAAAGCATGCCCCGTTTCAAGGAGAAAATCGTTTAGAACGCCACAATACCTTTCACTCTTAATGGTACCATCAACTTTACAAATCAACTTTCATCAGATATAAAGACATTATTAAAATTATCTTCTTGAAAACGTTGTTCCTTTTGTAAAGGTGTCATTATAGGGATTTTTTTTTTGTTTTCTTGATGTGTAGCTTTGTCTTTTCTTTTGTTTCTGGACATACTTTTATGTTTAGTTGGTTTCCAAATCTGTTAGCCAATTTACGGAACTCCAGGCGCGTATTGTGTCGTCCTAAGGCCAATAAAGAGTTTAAATTGTTTCCTTTAATGTTACGCGGTCTTCCTGAAACTGGTTCATGCTATTTTTTATCCTTTTTATTGTCTCATATACAGCACTTTTTCCCAGTTCTTCAACTGCACTAATTCTTCAACGTTTCGAAAACCTTTTCTATACAAATATTCTACCTGTTTTCTTTTTTCTAGTTGCGACATTATTTCATAAATTGTATATCTATTGACAATCAACAAAATTTAATAGTGTTGCCATGCAACTTTCGCCATAGCCGACTGTCTGCATTACCTATTTTATACATTACTTTTGTCTCAGAATGTTACAGAAAAGAAGTAATTAGAATTATGTAAAATAATAATTTCCGGATACTTTCTAGATGGACTATATATTGTATTGAAATATATATACTATTATACATTATACAGATTTTCATATCTACCTGATATTCTATAACTTGATCTTTTTTCTTTTTCAGGTAAGCCATCATTTTATAGCAAAGCTGTCACCGGCCGTTGTGAGTAAATATCCTTATAAAATTTTCATGAAAAAAGTGTTATTTTTTCTTCTTGAATCTAATAAAAAGATTTACCAATTTGGAAATTAGTTTTTAATATGTCACAGTTTTGTTAAAGCCTAATAGATCTATTTCGTTAATGTCAAATATTAAACTAGCATTCTGTGAAAACACGAAAGACTCTCGTACTTTGGTAATTCATTTAATTCTGAAAACATTGTTATTATTGGGATGCCTTTTATAATTCCAAGGTTGGAAATGACCAAGTTGCGAAGGGGAAAAAACCAGTAGAAAACAAAGGATGAATACGTATTACATCAGTAGAAGTTCAATCATCAATCGATTATCCAAGTGAGGGGCCAGAATAATCTTAACGTGAACCATAGACCGAACTTCTCTTCTTCTTTTTGGCGTCTCTTTATTACAGTAATCTTTTCCGACCTGCCCTGTTCTTCGGGTAACCGACAATTTGTCGAATTTAAGAGAAGCCCAACCGCGCCGGATGAGTGGTTATTTTAATAACAGAAGTTGAAATTGATACTTGCCCGGTAATTGCAAAGAAGATCGGGTTATTGGAGATCGGAGAAGCTTGAGATCGGTAATTATTTTAGGGTTAAGGATTGCCGTATAAGGTTACCGAAACAGCGTGAAAGGTCCGAAAAGAAAAAGTAGCCCGGTCTTTTTTTTATGTATCCGTTTCACGCGATGGGAACCTCTGAAAATGGAGGCAGGCAGGCTAATTATTGGAGTGAAAAGCAACTTGTTATCTCGCGACAAATAACGAATTTTTTTAGGTTAATGACGCACAAGTGCGTCTTGGAGAAGGATGTGCCCAGCTGCAGTTCATTGAAGACTTTTCAACATTCGAGCTGTTCATTCGTCTCCTTTTTCGTTAATTTGGAATTTCCATAAACCGATATGCATTATGGACAATTGAATTTTGATTGCTCCATCTTAATTTGACATAAAAAAGTGTGAAAGCAATATTTTGGTGCCTAGATCTGCAGTGATCGAGTACATCAATATAAACTCACAAATTTATTGCAGTATTCAGTTTAATTCATTAATATACAGCGTGACAAGAAAAACCTCGGACAATTTTTTTTCCATTTAACTTTATGAAACAAAAGACATTTGGTAATAATATATCTAAGCGGTTTCGAAGTGGTTTCTTTTGGCGACGATCCATAGCTTTAGAAGCTTCTTGAAATTTTCGGCAATGGGCCACAGCTTTTCGGCCGTTAATCGGTCCCATTCCCGGCTTCAGCGTCCATTAATTCTTCTGCACTCGTTCGGATGAAAATTTATTGTATCGTAGATTAACAAACTTCTTCACTAACGATTTCACCTTATCCAAAATTAATATAAAGTAACCCAGTTCCTGAGGATTAGAAATAATGAAACAATAGTATTGGACCAAGAACAGAGTCTTGGGGAACACCTGATTTTTGAAAAGTCGCCATATTTCTCTGCGATTTTCTTATACGAACCGACAACTGAAGCGGACACTACAAGAAATAATACCATCAAACGGCCATAACATTCTCGTCACGATTCCACCGACCGTACCTGGAAGGATAACAACGTACCAATTCCCCCTTTTTGCTCATTAATTCGCTCCCGGCCGCGGGGACCGCCAAAAAGCGCGTACGGGCGTTTTTGGCGCCGCCGAGCATGCGCGGACGCGTCAGCGTTCCGCGATCGCAGATGTATTTGTGTGTCATCGATCAATCGCGTACAGAAATGGGCACGACGCTCGACACTCTTCAAAATATCACTTGCCCGCCGCCGGAACCGTTGGATTGATTTGTAATTGAGATTCAGCACGGGGGTTTCTAACTGTACGGGACGGTTGACGTTGACGGACGTCTGAGAGATGCGCAAGAAATTCGGTATTATGGTCGGATGGTATCTGGCGGACAGAGACGGACCGTGATTGTCTCGAACATTTAGCGTTGGCGTTTGCTGGTCTTCAGTTTGCGTTTCGGGGATTCCACAAGGTTCATTCCTCCGGCCGATGCTCTTCTGGTTGCACTGTACCAGTCGCTGCAACCATTGATTCCTGTCACTCGCGTATCTTTTCATATGACAGAAGGATACAAAATTCAACCTTTCTTTGATGCCTTTGGAGTCATTGATTGTAGGTCGTCTTTTGAATCTTCCTCCATGTATTCTTCCTTCAAAGATGGACCACATCCACATTTCAGTTGCTTCCAATCTTGTCTTTTCGTATTCACTTGAGGTCCAGGTTTCGCTCCTTCACGTAAGGATGCTCCTTGCAACAGTTGCTATAAAGGATTTTTTGGCTTCTATATGTTGGTTTACCAGTAAGGTCTTCAGTTTTTCAAAGGCCTGTTTGGCGAGAGTATCTTTCGCTTTACAACTTGGGTGGATTTTTTGGTAATAATTATTGTGCCCTCCAAGTATCAGAATTCTTTTACATGTTCAATGTAAATTTTACATCAGCTGTTTTATTTTCAGCCATTTTTTGAATGATCATGGTTTTTGTTTTTTCGATGTTTACTTTTAAATGGAATTTACTGAGCAAGTTATCTAATATTTCTTACATTACGATGTCACCAGCGAACCTATTACAGTGGTATTTTTCTCCATTTATTTTTAAACCTTCAGTCTTACCTTTCATTGTGTTAAAGGCTAGTTCTACAAAAAGGTTGAACAAATAGGGTGACAGAGGACAACCTTGGCGAACTTCTTTTCTGATTTAGCTTCTTTGGTAGTTTCAGTTATATCAATTAATGAGGTTTGGGTTTTGCATCAGTTTAATTAAGTTTCCTGTCTCTATAGTCTAATCCTGTTCGTTTTTGAGATTTGAAAAGAAGCTTCCAATTAATTTTATCAAATGCCTTTTCAAGATCCATAAAGGTGGCATAAGTTGTTCTATTCATTTCAATTCTTCTATCTAGTATTTGTCTCAGGGCTAAATTTGCCTCTCGAGTTCCACGTTCTTTCCTGAAAACAAATTGATCTTCATCGAGTTGGTGCTCTATTCTGTCTTTCACTCTGTACTTAACTATATTTGAAAAGATTATAGATGCGTGCGAAAGGATTGATATTATTCTATAGTAAGCACATTCATTTGCATTTCTTTTTTTGAATATGGTTATTGCCTTGCAGTTTGTAAAGTCAGGTGGCAGTCTTCTTGACTTATAACAGTCATCAATGAAATTAAATAATATTTTTTTAGTGTCTTCATCAACGTAGTTAATAATTCTCCAGGAATTTCATGTGATTGTCACAAACATTTCGCGTTGGCGTTTGCTAGTTCCTAGTTTGCGTTTCGGGGTTTCCACAAGGTTCACTCCTTCGGCCGATACTTTTCTTGCTGCACTTCTCCACGATACTTTTGTCAACAATATTTCAAATAAGTTCAAAAGTACTATATTTCTTACTTCTTTCATCTGCACCATAACTCGTACATTTTTTCAAGATTTATAACATTCAAAATAATTTTTTCCCATATAAATATATCCTCTTTTCTTAAAGACTGGCTTCAAGAAAGATGTATACTTGCACAAGGTTCAGTTGTTTAAGGTTCAGCTTATAAGAAGAATCACCACTTCAGAAATACGTTTTTGATATATTTCAGTTTAGTTCAAGCGGAAATCGACATATTTCGTTAATGTCAAAGATTAAACTCACTTTCTATCAAAACACGAGTGACATAAGTGTTGCCAGATTCGAAATAACCACTACTTCAAGTTGCAAACTCTAGATGGCCCAGTCTGTATTCGCAGACATCAATTAGACACGCCCCCGCAGATAATGTCATTTAACCTACCGGCCAATTAAACTACCCGAAAAAAATTATAAATCGATTAGTTAGTTATTCATATTGTGCGATCGTACTGCGTTTGCATCCTGGATTAAGTTCTGTCTGAAAATTCTCCTCATCCCTGAACCATCTCTGTCCTAGGTACCCACGGTTGACAGCTTCGAAGAATGGTAAGAAATGGACTTGCAGAACTGGTCTCAGGCGCCGTTGGAACGAGCCACTGACCTGACAACGACCATCGTTAAATGCCCAGTCGAGGTCTATCGACCACTCGTCGATTTCGCGATATTTATTAGAAGAAAGAAATACCGGGCGACTCTCAGACAGACCGTCCTGGAAAAAATTCGCAACCTTCGGCGAAAATTTTCGGAGGTTGAATTTTGGGTACCGTGACGCCGATACGGCCCTGGTTCATATTTTAGGTTGAGTATGTAATATTATAATCACGTACGCGATTTCACAGGATGTTTCTCGATGAAGACGTCAAGTACGTACATGGCTGGTGCTTGTAAGTTGTGGTTGCCACATGGGTGCTGCGTTTTGTACATGGTGCTTGGACGATCTTAAATTTCTTGAGTCGTTGATTTGGTCTATTCACTTGGAGCATCTTCATCTTGGTGCTGTACAAACCTATTCAGTCATGAGGCTTTGAATTTGTCAACAGTCTTTAACCTTTTTATGAGGTGAAATTACTGTTGTTGAAGCGTGTATCGTTTTATTTTTAGTAATGGCGTAGTGTGTATTTGTCAAATGTCAAAAGTTGACAGCTGCCCAGATAGCGAGCCTTTATTGAACAAATCGGAAGAACTTTTGATACTAGAATGAAGGAACATAGGCGATATTAACTCAATGAGGAAGTTATCTAATAATAACACAGAACCATTATTTTGATGTGCGTTTTAAAATTTTGCATAAAGAAAATGAGAGTCTGAAATTGAACTTGTTAGAAAGTTTAAAAATAAACCGGTTTCGAAATTACTGAATGACTAAACCGAGTTATCTATCGGGTGTTTTTTTTTTAGAGTGATAGAACTTTCAATAGGGATAACTGTGATTTGACAGAAGGTGAAAGCCACGTTGTTTTGACATTTCTGTTCAGTAAGCATTGACAAATTATCATGGAAAGACTCACGCCGCAACAACGTTTATAAATTGTTGGAATTTATTTTTTCATCAGAGCAGCTTATTCGTCGAACTATCTATAGATTTCGCACAACATTTTCTTTACTCAATGCAACAACAACAACAAGACAAAGAACTGTACAGAAGAAATTATCGCTACTATAAGTCATAGTGTTAATGATGATCCAGATTTATCTATTCGTCGACGTTCACAACAAGTTGGACTCTGTGCATTCACCACATGGAAAATTTTGCTTAAAGATCTGGGTCTACACCCACACAAAATCCAACTGGTTCAAGAACTAAAGCTACTTGACCGTAATAAGCGTCGTTTGTTTGCCGATTGGGCCCTAGAACAGCTTGAAGTTGATCCACTTTTTTATCGTAAGATTGTGTTTAGTAATGAAGCTCGTTTCTGATTGAACGGCTATGTAAACAAGCAAAATTGCCGTATATGGAGTGAAAACAATCCTTAAGAAGTTCTGCAGGTTCCATTGCATCCTGAAAAATGCACTGTATGGTGTGCTTTACACGCTGGAGGCATCATCGGTCCATATTTCTTTAAATACGATGCTGGAACTAATGTTACAGTGAATGGTGCTCGTAACAGATCGATGATCAGTGATTATTTGTTTCAAAATTTGAATGGTATCGACCCAGAAGTGTTTTGGTTCCAACAAGATGGTGCTACGTCTCATGCTGCTACCGTAACAATTGATTTATTGAAAGCCATGGTTTCCTCTTATTGTATGCCAGAAATGTGCGGTATGTCTACGATTATGGTCCAGTGGAAAAGAAGATGCAATAATGTTCGTAACTTCCATAATTTGGCGAGAATCTCGAAACCATCATGACGAAGGCTACTTCTGCGTTGTGAATATAAACGGAAGTAATCCTGGAAATCGAAGTAACTGGTCATACCCTAACTTATCTTCTGCTTAACGACCTCAATCAAAATCACGAGAGATACAACCCAGCACATCTAAATCTTCTGATGATCCAAATCTCTGTGAACCCGAACGAAATACATCAAGTGAAGACTGATTCAGACTACAAATTTAGCCTTTCAGAACCTCAACCATTTAATAATAAAGAACTAAATGACTTACCAAGAGGTTCTATTGAGAACCGACCTTGGCTTGTTCACAGACGGCTCGCGAAAGACGAACGGAACAGGAGCGGGAGTCTATGGGAGCAAACCGAGAATTAACATCTCATTGAGTCTTGGTTAAAACGCAACCATATTCCAGGCAGAAATATTTGCCATTGAGACCGGCGGAACTGCTGATAAAACGGCAAATTCACCACGGTAATATCAAAATATTTACTGATAGTCAGTCAGTACTAAAGGCTCTGGAATCCAGCTGTTTTACATCCAAAACAGTCTGGAGTTGCCGCACGGCTTTAAACAGGCTCGGTATGTATAACGGAGTCACTCTGGTTTGGATACCGAGCCACTCAAACTATTTGGGTAACGAGGAGGCAGATCGGCTGGCATTTGCTGGAGCTGCGCTGCCTCTGGTAGGACCGGAACCATTTCTGGGAATACCACATGACGTGGCTAACAAGGCGATAACAGGCAGAATTAACTCAAGGCTAGAGTCTTTCTGGCGGAGCCATTCTGGCCTGAAACATTCGAAGTTGTTCCTTGGAACAGCTTCGAACAAAAAGATGGCGAACCTAGCGCTAGGTCTGGATAGGGCCAAACTGAGAACACTTGTTGGAATTATGACAGGTCACTGCAGACTGAAAGCGCATTTGCACAAAATCGGTCTGGCTAAAGACAATGAATGCAGGCTGTGTCTTGAGGACACTGAAACAGCCATGCACATCGTCTCAGAGTGCCCAGCGGTGAGTCGCATCAGATTCGAGGTCTTTGGCCAGGCTTTTATAGCCCACAGCGAACTGAAAAAATTACCCCTGAACAAGATTATCGGTTTTATCCAAAAACTGGATCTCGTCGGGGAGATATAAATTAGGGGTGAACCACAATAGTCCGTGCGGACGCAGTGGTAGGGTGGACAGACGCCCGCTCGCCATAAATAATAATAATAATAATACCAAGAGATTTGAACTTACCTAAAGGGGCTTTTGAAATTTTAGCATCACGTTTGAAAGAAAAAAAATTTGCTTACCCCGGAAACCAACATTACATTTTATCGTACCCAAGAAAAAAATCTGTTACCTATTTTTCTCAAGGAAAGCACTTAGTTTCTGTAACGATATTGGTTGTATTTTGCAATAGATGGATTAAAAAAGTACCAACCGTCAGCAGCAAAGGAAGTTTAAAGTGTGTTTTGCTTCATAACGGTATACCTATAGCACCTTCGATGACTTTAAAGGAAGAATACGCAAATGTTTCTAAGGTTATCGAAAAAATTAAGTATCAAGACCACAAATGGGTCATTTGTGTTGATTCGAAAATGGTTAACTTTCTTTTAGGTCAACAAGGGGGGAACAAAAAGTTCCCTAGATTAGGCAACTTGTGAAAGATCCTAATTTTGTCAAATCAATGACTGGAGTAGAATCCAAAGCTTGGAATTCATTTGTTTTGGTTATGAGTAATTTCCTTGGCAAAAAGAAATCTAACGGCCATGTCGACCTTGCTGAATGCTTTCTATCGATTTTGCACGATCTAGGGTGCAACATAAGCATTAAAATCCACTTCCTGCACTAACATTTAGACCGATTTCCACAAAATCTTGGTGATTTAGTGAGGAGCAGGGTGAAATATTTCATCAGGATATTAGGACAATGGAAGAGCGTTATCAGATATGATGGCAGACCACTGCTAGAGTTTGCAACGAGATCTACCTAAAGTCGTCCATTCAAGGAAACTTATAGAAGATCATTTGATGGTGTTCAACAAAAAAACTTTTCTTGATATAATGCTTTATTTTTTTGGTAGAATAATAAAACTGTATGTCCCGAAAAGTTAAGCTGTTAGCAATCTCCCAGTATTTTTTCATAGTCAGGACCACAAAAATACCAAATAACAGAAAAAAATTAAACAAGACTTGTTTTGACCAGAGTTATTAATCAATTCAAATTAAAATTAACTGAAATGAAGAAAACACCGTCTAATACTCGCACAATGAGACCAATTTCACACTAGTTTAGAAGACCTTTTTCAATTTCCACATCACCCTACCATAAATCACGTGAATCGTCGGGCACCTACACATCTTAACCCCATCTCTGACCCACCAAGAATCCAGACGTCTTAACAATCATAGATGAGGCTAGATACTTAGGCTCTCTATAATAAGAATAATAACAGTCCTGAGTGCTTTGTTGCGAGATAGCAAGTGGGTACAGGTCGCACCTTTTCTCTTCTCTGGGTTCATTCTTCTTTCTTTCAAATCCGAAGATTACACATATTAAATCGGATGAAGCGTGGGTGTCACATGGGCGATGAAGAAGAATTACTGGTACGTATATGGACTTGTGGAAAGGTGCGCCTCGGGAAATGTTGGCAGACTGGAAGTCTATAAGATTTAATCTTGATCTCAAACAATAGAATCTGGAGTATATTGACAATCTTCTGAGGAATGGCATTGTAAGGGATTTAGAAATTGGTTTTTATGGAGTCGATTCACAGTAACCTCCCTATCACTCCAGTATCGACAGTTATATCTATTGACTTCCCCATTCAACATAGAGGTACCCTCGTCAGAAAAGGTTGTATTGTAGAGTCGGTGTGGGTTATTATTCAGTAATTCACTAAATTGTTCATAAAACTGAGTCCGACGGTCAGGATCATCTTCATTCAACTGTTGCACCAGCCTTATCTTGTAAGGGTGAAATTTATGAGCTTTCACAATTCGACGAACGCTAGATTTCGGAAGATTAGATGCTCTTGCTAAAGTTCTTATAGATTTCCGATTATCCATCTGTAAATGTCGCTATGCTGCTATTTCAATAGCTTCATTCCGGACTGGACGCTCAACTTCTGAATGGAACCAGTAGTTTCCAATTTATTCATCAAATATCAACTTATTGGTGACTTACATTTCTTTCTGGATGATTGTTATTAAAATACCTTGCAGTTAATCTAGACTTTTCGTCATTCCCATAGTATAACTTGAATTTCTATTCTTTCTTCCATAGAAAAGACCATTATCGCCCATTATCAAACCCAATTATGATGCAGAAACGAAAGATTGAAACATTTGAGAAAGAATCTTCAAAAAAATAGTATACATTGTAATGAATTTCATGCGTTTTCCACATTTTCCCATCATGAACGATAAGAAAATCGACTGTTTTTAAAGTAAAAACATTCAAAAACTCAAATTGTTCTGCCATTAAATAAACAAATTTGAAAATTTCAACTGCGACGTTTAGAGAACAGAAAGAACTTCTCAACTAAGCCACATCCAACATCTCCCTATTCAAAAAATGTTGCCATCCTCAGGTCGTCATAAGAATTCTTTCTCCCTAATACAGAACTTGAAAATTATTTTTGGATTCTTCAAAACTCTTAGCTTCTTCAATTTGGGCGGTTCAACTGTCTGTTGAAAAATTCAATATTACACTATTTCGTGAATAATGAACCGATTTTGAAAATCATAACTGGGTAGTACACATGACATAAATAACTTTCAAACTAACCAACACTCGACATCTCTTCCCTATTCAAAAAATGTTGGGGGTTGATGCCACCTTCATGGTTGTTTTTTTTTTCGGAACAAACTCATGATGGAAATTCGTCCCCCTCAAAACAGAAGTTGACCTGTTTTTTTAAATCTTCGAAAATTCTTCGTTTCTGAGTTCTGAAGGGGTAAAATTTTCATTGGGACACCCTGTATAATTATAGGTATGTAAGAGTATATGTTGTGCGGAATATATACATACATATGTAAAAATAAAACTTATTTTTAGGGAAAACAACTTTGTAACTTCTATGTTCTATGTCTAAGATTTTAACCTAAAACTGTCACATGTCATATTTAGTTAGCTGATAGCATTGTTTTTGATTTCTTCCAAGTTAGTAAGCTATTTTTTTATTTCTTTGTATGTTATTATTTTATTTTGTGTATGTTATTCTGGTATATTTTAAACTAAAGAAAATAAATTCTTCCAGAATCATGACATCAAATCGTCTATTTCTTCAATTATAAAATAAGAATTGATTACATTCTTATACATATATCCAATATTTTCAAAATTATAAAAACTCTCAAACCAAGGAGTCGAATTTCAACCGACACTATATTATTTAGCTTATTCTAATCTTTCATTTTATTTGACGTTTTCTGTTTTATTGTTCATACACACCGTAAGAAAATTGAGGCAATGGATATTCGAAATCAAAATGTTTAAGTATCAAGTATCTAGTGTTTTTTTGAGTGATAGAACTTTAAATTGAAAATAAATAAATAAAATTTGAAATTTTATGACATTTATGTTTTAAAAATAATTCCCGGCATACGTCCACCACGACTAGCTCTGAGCAACCGCATTAGACCACTTTTTCGAGTAATTCACGCCTTATTTCATCAATAACACGAGTTATGTTGTCTTCCAAAGCGTCTATTCTTTCGGGTTTATCAGCATAAACCAATGATTTGACATAACCCCAAACAAAATAATCCAGTGGAGTTATGTCGCATGATCTTGGAGGCCAATTAATTGGACCATTTCTCGAAATAATGTTATCGCCAAATCTTTCTTTCAATAAATTAATTGTTGCGGTAGCAGCTTGAGGTGAAGCACTATCTTGTTGGAACCAAAATACTTCTGGGTCGATACCATTCAAGTTTTGAAACAAATAATCATTGATCATCGATCTGTAACGAGCAACATTCACTCTAATATTAGCTTCAGCATCGTTTTCAAAGGAATATGGACCGACGATGCCTCAAGCGTGTAAAGCACACCATACAGTGCATTTTTCAGGATGCAATGGAACCTGCAGATTGTTTGTACTTCATATATGGCAATTTTGCTTGTTTACTTAACCGTTCAACCAGAAATGAGCTTCATAACTAAGCACAATTTTACGATAAAAAAGTGGATCAACTTCAAGCTGTTCTAGGGCCCAATCACCAAACAAACGACTCTTATTATGGTCAAGTGGCTTTAGTTCTTGAACCAGTTGGATCTTGTATGGGTGAAGACCAAGATCTTTACGCAAAATTTTCCATGTGGTGGATGCACAGAGTCGAACTTGTTGTGAACGTCGACGAATAGACAAATCTGAATTATCATTAACACTATGACTTACAGCAGCGATATTTTCTTCTGTACGTACAGTTCTTGGTCTTGTTGTTTTTGTTGCATCGAGTAGAGAAAATGTTGTCCGAAATATATCCATAGTTCGACGAATAAGCTGCTCTGATGGACGATTATGTAAACCATAAATTTCACGAAGCACTCTATAAGTTTGATGAATAGAACACTGATTCTGAAAATAAATTTCAACAATTTGTAAACGTTGTTGCGGCGTGAGTCTTACTGAAAAGAAATGTCAAAACAACACTCTTCTACCTTCTGTCAAATCAAAGTTTTCCCAATCGAAAGTTCTATCACTCTAAAAAAAACATCCGATATTAATCAGCGATTCAGTAAAAAAGCTAAATTATATTTTTTATGGTTTTTATTTGATTAAATTTTAAGGCCAAAGTGATGGAAATTTTCAAATTGTATTAATATCGGAGGAAAAGATTTGACGAATAAGACTTGTACAATATCTGAGAATCACTGAATCAAGCGTTGCTAGATTGGGATCGTTAAAGGACGATCAGGTAGTTTTTCTATGCACGTTAAAATTTACCTGTTTTTGTATCTCTAAAATGTAAGATCTAAACATTTAATCTGTTGCCCGAATCAGTTTTTACTGTGAATTTTATTACAGGATTGGTGGTGTTGAAATGCTCTAAAAATTCATGAATTGGTCCATCTGTTCCACAAAGACCGACGAGTATGACATCTAGATATTGCTTTTGTGGTGACTTTTATTCAGAACTAATTTATTCTCTAATATACCATAAACATATCTGGAATGTGGAGGCAGAGTGTTGAATCGGCTACGTCGAAAAGTGTTGGGAACAATTAAAAATTGCATGTACTCCCTCTATCTATGTTTATTACTCCGACATTGACATTTCCGTCAACTTTGTTGAATCTCTGGCTGAAACCATCGAACGTTTAGCAACTCTCTGATTCCCTCGCGACCACAGACGTTCACACAGCGACAAGGTCGCGTATCTCCATAAATAACCGACCCGTCAAAACAAAAACAAACCCATCACTGCCGTCACGATAAATATAAGCTTTTCCCGCTTTTAATCGTCCCCCGACCAAACTCGTGACCCCCCTAACTATCCATCTATCTCCTCGACAAAAGACAAACGGTCCGGGAAACACCAGTTCCGTTTTTTGCTTCCTCAGACCGGAAACCGGGCACGGAGACGTAGAGGAAGTGAGCCGGAGGTCCTAGAGCGAATGCCTTGTTCGCGCGGTACCAGAGTTCTATGGGCGTCGTCTTGTACCGACTCTTTTTTTTATCGGATGTTGGAATTTTCGAACATTTATTTATGTAAATGAGGGCTTCGAAAAAAGCGATGGGATCAAGACATGATGGGTTGGAATGCTTGTAAAATGGTTCTCAGTTTCTTGTCTTCCTGTGGCGTGCCTTGGATGGAAACCTTTTTTATGACATTCTTTTGTTTAAACTATCAGATCGAAACCTGTCAAATTCGATCTGAACCCGGGGACTTCGTGCTATGCAGAACGGTTTATCACTTAGTGAAAAATAATAACTATTATTATTATTTATGATGATTAAAAGTAAAACAATAAAGCTTAAATTCTCGAAAAAAAAACCGCACGGACTTATACACCTAATACTCAAAGTTGAAATGATAAAAATCAACCCAAAATTCTAAATAACTGATGTTCAACCGCAGGAAATTATCTGTTTTCATCCATAAATACTCGGCCGTAAAACTTGTCGCCATAGACGCTTAAAAATGTCGTAAGGAAGTCCAAGTCGTATAAGGCTCGAAGCGGCCTTGACTCCTTGCAATGTTTACATATGATGAATCGACACATATTCTTCATTATTCAGGAAATTGATGCATAGATAATTTTTGCGTGTTGTATAACTCATTTTCTTATCAGTGACGAATGGATGATGTCGTTTTTCTATACTCAACGATCAGATTCTATTTTTGTCACGGTTTTCTGACGTACCAGCGAAGGTCATTTGAATATCTATGAACCCCTATTTCCTGATTCTAATTCTATGCGGTTTTTCAAGACATAGAAGATTGCGACATGTCTGTGCTCATCTTTAGGTTTCACGGTACAAAAATTACGTACATACGTCATTTACTCGAATGCTCTTCTGTGGGCGAGTTATCGTAACGGACCCTGTCGTCGAACAATATGTCATAATGAATCGACCGACAAATTGGAGCTTTCCTCGTCTCAATCCTATCGGATAAACTTCAATCAAGCGTATTGACAGCGACAGGCAATTAAAATCACTAACGCACCAATTTAGCGCGTCCACGGGTATGTGTATTGACTTTCCGTGCTTTCATGAAAACCTCGTCTTTACGCCCGTCAGATTTTATGACGGGAATTTGTCACGGCGTTATTTATGGTCGGTGACATAGAATAATATGAACAATGTATGAGTTTTCGTTCTTGTTTCGGATTGCGGTTTTGTATATTGGAGAACAGTTGGGCACGAAATTGATATTTGCGAGGCTACGGTTTTATCATCATCAATCACTTTTTGTTTTTCAATCCAATAGGGGTATATGACCATATAGAAGAGGGTCAGAAGATTTATTTCCTGCTGACACTCGATATGGGGTGCTTTGAATCCTATTGACCAATCCATTACCATCGATGTTTTCATGTCCCTTCTTATATAGGAATATATGTCTGTATATACTCAGTTTCATCGAAAGTTTCCAGTACAGGTATTATAGAGCGTCTAAAAAGTATCCGAAATTTATTATTTTTCATATACTTCTTTTTTGTAACATTCTAAGACAAGAGTAATGTATAAAATAGGTTGTGCAGATACTCAGCTAAGGCCAGAGTTGCATGGCATTACTATTTGTTAAATATTGTTGATTATCAATAGGTATACAATTTATGAAATAATGTCGCAACTATTAGGAGTACAAATAAGTTTCCGGTGTTTTTTAACACAAATTAAATATTTATTATAGAAGAACGGTAATATAAATTTATTTAAAATATTGCCCATCACTTGCAACCACTTTTTCCCATCTCTCAGGCAGCATTCGAATCCCACGTCTGAAGAACTCCTTGCCTTTTGAGGCTATCCACGAATCAACTCAATTTTTGGTATCCTCATAAGATGTGAACCGCTGCGCCGTCAGAGCATGTGCCATGGACCGGAACAGGTGATAATCGGACGGTGCAATGTCTGGTGAATACGGCGGGTGGGGTAACACTTCCCAATCAACTGTTTCCAAGTACTTTTTCACGGGAGGCGCAACATGTGGACGAATAATTTTTTCGTGTCTAGAATAGTATTGAGGGCGTTTTTCCTTCAGAGCTCGGCTCAATCTCATCAATTGTGTTCGATAGAGGGCTCCAGTAATTGTTTCGCTGGGATTAAGCAACTCATAATACACTACACCTAGCTGGTCCCACGAAATACACAGCATTAGTTTTTTTCCGTGAATATTCGGTTTTGCTGTTGATTTTGACGCGTGGCCAGATAATCCCCATGATTTTCTAATGTTAGAGCAAGTTATTTTTGTGTTTGAGATCAATCTTCCTCCAATAATTCCCCCAATTCTGCATCCTCGTAAATTTTTGGCCTTCCACTGCGATCTTTGTCTTCTACGTCGAAATCACCGTTTTTAAACTTTTGAAACCACTCTCGACACGTTCTCTCACTCAAAGCACCCTCACCATATGCTTCTACGAGCAATTGATGCGCCTCAGCAGCAGATTTCTTTAAATTAAAGAAGTAAACTAATATTTCCCGCAAATGACGCTTACTTGGCTCAAATTTTGACATTTTCAACTTATGAAAATTATATTTTACCAATATAAAATCAATGATATTAATAGGTTATGTTGTTCTTGAATGTCCAAACTATTTTTTAAGCCGGTTATCATCTGCGAAAGCTAACCGAAACTCCGTGCCGCGCCACCTACAATAAAACGGCGGAAACTTATTTGTACTCCTAATAGAAAAAAGAAAACGGGTAGAATATTTGTATAGAAAAGGTTTTCGTTAAAAAATTAGTGCAATTGACTGCACTGGGAAAAAGTGCTGTATATGAGACAATAAAGAGGATAAAAATGGCATGGATTTGACACATAGACCAGTTTCAGGAAGAATGAGTAAGATTAAAGGAAAACATTTCAAGACTTTATTGGCCTTAGGACGACACAAAATTGGCTAACAAATTTGGAAATCAACGAAATATAAAAGTATGTCCAGAAACAGTCAGTATGTCACTGAAAAGACAAGGCTACATATCAAGGAAATGAAAAAAAAATGCCTATAATGACACCTTTACAAAGGGAACGAAGGATAGAATTCTGTCAACATTTTCAAGAGGATAATTTTAATAATGTCTTTATATCTGATGAAGGTTGTTTCAAACTTGATGGTAATTACTTAAAAATTCTGTTACCTTTTCAAATTTCCGAATTTCCCAGCAAAATAATGGTTTGAGGGGCAATATCTCAGCGTGGTGTTACACCTCTCTGTATAGTTGATGGTGCCATTAGTAGTGAAAAGTATTGTGGCATTCTAAACGCTTTTCTCCTTGAAACGGCGCATGCTTTATATCCAAGGGGTGGCGTTTTCAGCAAGATAATGCAGATGCCATACTTCGGCCTATACTCAAGCTTGGATGCAAGCACACCAAGTGAAAACCATTTCATGGCCAGCAGCTTCACCAGATCTTAGTCCCATTGAAAATATATGGGGACTAATGAAGATTGAAGTTGAACGTGCAGCGCCACGAAATAAAGATGATTTAATTCAGTCAGTTTTATAGTCCTGGACTACCATCGCCGAAAATTATGATAGGTAATAGTTTCGGGTGTACCTTGACGTTTAGTCAAGTGTTTACAGTTAAATGGAGGTTAAATAAGTAAATAAGATGAATATTTTCTTATACTATTGTAATTCAAGAATTAAAAATATATATTAAATAATTCCAATAAAGCTTTATTTTTTCCGAATACCTTCTAGATGGACTATATATATATGGAGATTGATAGCTTTCATATATCCATAGACTGCCAACTTTTTGGTGTAGTAGGATGTTCTTTCAATCTCCTTTCAAAGTTCCTACCTGTTTGACCCACGTTAGTTGCTTTGGAATCATTTTAATTAATTCTGTGAACTCCTGAACTTTCGAAAGTATTTTGTTTTGCATTGAAAAGAATATTTCTCAGGTTAGGATAATTTGAGGGAGAAATGTCCAGAAAACCAGAGGTTATGATTTGTGATTGGGATTTTATTTTATTTTATTCCACAATGAAGATCTGTGTTATTTGTATTAACGTGTAAACAAAGTGCAGGAGTGTATAAGCGCATTATGAAATCATTAAACGCTTATAATATTTTACTGAGCCGAATCTCGGAAAATGACAAATGAAAAGTGTTTCATTTGAAGGAATGTATAGTTAAAATTAAAGTACAACTTGAATACTCACCCTGTATATTTATATCCATAATGTTACCAATTCTGAGCTACTTATTCGAGCAGTGAATGAGAAATGTAGTCGAAGCTCATTTCTCAAGATATCAAAATTAAAGTACAACTTGAAGACTCACCCTTTATATTTATATCCATAATGTTACCAATTCTGAGCTACCTATTCGAGCAGTGAATGAAAAATGTAGTCAAAAGCTCATTTCTCAAGATATCAAAATTAAAGTACAACTTGAAGACTCACCCTGTATATTTATATCCATAATGTTACCAATTCTGAGCTACTTATTCGAGCAGTGAATGAAAAATGTACTCAAAAGCTCATTTCTCAAGATATCAAATATGAATTAATGTATTTTCTTACAAAATCAATTCTCCAAGTTTCGTCTCTGTCCAGTTCTTCTAAAGTATGAAAATTTAGTTGACAACATAAGTAATTAATACTGGAGTATAAAATTTGAGCACGTTTCATTCAAATTTTCCCACCGGACGGCTTAATTACCGGAAATGGTGGAAGAGCCATTAGTGGGAATTAATTTACTTCTGCGCATCCATCATTTCATTCAACTCCGTATTAATTAGATATCTTGGATTAACACGTTTATTTCTGAAGTGTTTGAGCACTTATAATCCTCTTCAGATATCGAACATTACATATCGAACTTCATTCACTCAAAGAATACGAATATACGCGAAAAACTAATCAACAACTTGAATAGGATTTTTTCACGGCTATACTCTTATTTCTGCGTTTCTTTGGGCAGCTTTTCGATCTCTTGGTTCTTCTCTTTTTCCCTATGCTTGAACATCTGATACCCCTGTTACTCTTCCCTCCAAAAGCTCTTCTCATGCTCTGTAGAAAAGCCCTATGAGCCTGCTTGTAAAACCTCTTCTTTTCAGCCTCTGTCATGGCACACCAACATTTTGCCCCCTCCACCGCTATCCTAGGAACGGACCAATCGTTGTGCTTGCTCCTGAAGATGCGCAAGAAGTTGAAGAACGGATTCTTCGTTATTCTGCCCTTTCTATACCTCTTTTTCTTCTTCTTCTCGCACGTTTTACTCGGTATCAAAAACCTGGTGACGCTGGAATCGGACTTTGTGCAGGAAATTTGGTACATTTAGAAAATTTTTAAACCGATCGAAAATCTTGACTTCGATTCGGTTCACAACATTTTGACGGAAATTTGACATGCACATTGACGTTTTTGGAATTGTTTTGTGGTTAAAAGGTAAACGTTATTCTATGTCGTGTTCTGTCATAGTTGACATGTCTGATGATATGTGACATGTGTTCAAAGATGGTAAGGGAGTTTCTAAGTAAAATCAATGAACTAGACAAGAATATTTGAGCCGCTTTGCTCTGGAATTTTGTATAGTCAAGAATTAAGGCGGCTAATTATGTTTCAAGAGATGGTGAGAAGTCGAAAGCTTTTGCGTGCTTGTTGAAGTATCCTTGAAAATTTCAAACTTTTGAATTTCTTTGATAGAAGCTACATATGATGAAAAACATAGAATTCTGCGGTAACCGAAAGTTCAATAAATGTCATTCTTTACAATTTTTGAACTAAAAAAATTAAAATATATGGTCTGGCTGGAAAATACTCAGAGTAAGTAAAGAAAGTAGAAGATGGCTTAGGGGTATGAATTAGTTCTTGCGGTTTTGATGAGAGATGTCGATGGAACATGCAATTTGCAAAAAGGATTTTCCAGGAATCAGAGTCACTCCCTGAAGTTTCACTGGGGATACACCGGATATCGATTACAATTCTGTGAATAACAACTGGCTGGCCGCCAATTCACTGTAAGGGAAGGTTAAAAGAAGAGACACTGGCAGTTTCACTAGATTTATACGTCTGCCCTTTCACGGAAGTTTTCCGAAGTTCAACGGCATCATTCAATGGAAAATTCTTTCGCGGAATGTCACATGGATAAAAACTGTGGCGCCTGGATATCGCATTTCAGAGTTTCACATTCGAGAGAATCGTAAAAAATTATTTATAACGTTCGTAGTTTTTACGCCCTGTTAAAAAATGTAACTTCTTCTACATATCTTATAGTTTGAAGTATACGTCTTGGTCTTTCATCTAGAAAATTCATATGGAATAAAAAGGAAAATTTTTAATTTACGCTAAATTTCTATTTGCCACCAATTGTCTCGTCATACCCTAATTCATTAAATACCTAACTACAAACACAAAAGAAAAAGAATCATTGCTTCGCTAAACTGTAATATTAAACATGGTGCCCGAGTTAGCGAAAAGCTTATTACAAACAATATCTTACACCGACAGAATTAACATAAATTTATGAATTTTGTACTGCTTTATCCATTAAAATTAACTTTAAATTAGTAGCTAATTATTTTTTCACATTTTCTGCCGTTATTTCGTTAATTTCTCAATGAACTCAAAGTTTTTATTCAATTCATTATATGTCGTTCAAAAGTTTTATAAATGAAGCAGTTTTTGCATATAATATCCACCGAAGTCTAAGGAGAATTTTCCGCTCATTCCAGTTGTCTACACTGAATTCTGATTAAGAGATAGTTTTCAAGTTATGCTATGTTTTTCATGAAAAAATTGTGAAACGTTACAGAATAGTAGAATCTTGAACAACTTCAGAACGAAAGATAATTGAACCATACTCTATAGGAACCTTTGTGCTGCAAATTGCCTTTAGAATCACCTTGCGAACTTTGGCACCCTTTGCAATAAAATTGTGTATCCAAATTGAAGTTGATCATTTTTTATGAGCACTCTTAAAAATAAGTAAGTAAAAGCGAATGAATTTATGACCAATTCATGCCCAGCTTACTTTCAATTTTATTTAATCCAAGTGGAATAGATATACAGTATCTTTAGTCATTTGACATAGAAACTGTCACTCATTAACTTAAATATATGGCTTGCTCTATGCCTTTCCTATCACAGAATATTAGGGCTATGTTCAGAATCTCACCTTGAGTGAGATTATTCGGTTTTTACAAATGAAATACCGAACCAATTAATTTCCTATAGGACTATTGAGTGCATTCCGATTTATAACCGATGAATGTTATTAATTCCTGGTAAATCCAGTGCCCCGCAATCGCAGAATTCCGAACGAAGATGATCAACGACTGACTAATAACTACTAATTATAATTTTTAATAGACCGAATAAATAGATGATGATGTTACTGGTTATGCATTTCCTAGAACGATAATTTCTTCCTTCAGCCAGTGAATGAAAGGTCTCGTTGTCCCACTGGCTGAACTCACGCGTCGTTATGTTTTCAATTTGTTTACACTCGGGGATATTGTTTGTTTAACTGTTTGCGAGTTTATTTCGACGTATAAATATCGCAGTGCATTTTTGAGGAGTGGAGCGAGTAATTAGAGAGGCGTGATTTTCTCCGTTTAACTTTCTTACAAATGAAGATACAAAAAAAAGTTATTTACAAATGTTGTACGAAATGAAATGATTTCACAAAATGGAATATATACAGGATGTACAAGATTCTCTCCTGATTACGATACATATGAATGTGTGGATCTATCTCTATTATTTTGAGAACTACTGAGTCTCAAATTTGAAGAACCACCTGGAAGGCTCATTAATCGGTTTTCAAGGGGTAGGCTGTGATAAATCAACAAATATGACAATTTGGCACACCTTGATATTCAATAAAATTATTTCCATATGCATGACACAGTGGCGGAAAAAATCTAAATCAAATCAAATATATTTCAACAAATTAATACATACAAAGATATCATTACTAATACAATAAAATAATAATAATAAATACAATAAATCTATTCTATATTTTATGTATTATTAACATATTAAAAACAAGAAAGCTAAAAGATATATGGCGTTACATCAAATTTCAAGTGAAAATACATTAATTATTACTTACAACCGTATAAAAGATTCTAAATGTTTTAAGAGAAAGAGGCTTTGCGTCTTACGGAATTAGGATCAAGAACTCGACATTGTTGAGCATTTATGGTGGTATGAAATGAACGGTTACAACTAAAAAAATTGCTCGAAATGGCCACCATTATTTAATATACATATTTCATATCGTTTTCTCGAGTTGGTTGAACTATTTGTAATAGCATTATTATGGTTCTGATTGAATTAATGAATTAATGCTTCAATTTTGTTTTTATTGATTCCAACTCTCAACAACAGCCATAAAAACGTGTCTAACGGTTTTAAATCCGGACTATTCGATGGCCATGAAATAGGTGCACCATAACCGATTCAGAGATTAAATTGACTACTCGAGAGTAGTCAATTCTCGTTGAGTTTTAAAATTTTCCATCTCTAACAAATTTTACATGACAGTTATTTCTTACAGGATGCTGGTAGGAGCTCCTCTAGGAGAGAATCTTCAGCCTAAAACCAACAGATCAGGCGCTCTGTTCAAGTGCCCCATAACAGACTACGACAGATATGATTGTGTACAAATAGAAACAGATGGACTCAGAGGTAAGTTTAGAGGAAAGCGTGAATGGCTAAACCAACAAGAAAAAAAAATATAAAAATATATATACACTTTAGAGAGCCTTTACGTTTGTATCGATAAACTCTAAACAGATCATAACAGGAAGCAAATTTTTAGATGATGAAAAATTCGACACAATTCATTTTACAATTTGAAAATGTTGTAAGAGATTCTTGTTATGATTTCACTGTGAATAAAGTAGATTTCATGTCAATGTTTTATACAAACACTCGATGTTAGATGACTAGTGTTTTCCAATTGTCATTTAAATTTGGAATGGAATTTTCTCGTTCTAAAATATTTTTCATAACGGGTTTTCCAATAGGAATGATACTATTTACAGTGGTTATAGTGGCAACACTGTATATTATATTTGACATTTCCAGTGTCATTTGTGTTCAGTAGGTTATGTCATTTAATCACGGATAAATAAATAAAATTGTCTTACTCTTGTATTGTGTAAAGAAAATGCATTTTCAAATCTGTCTACAATTCATTCGTTTTGGAAAACCCGATACAAATATTAGGTTTTAATTTATATTCAAAAATTTATTTAAATTTTTTCTTGTAAAAAATGAACATAGTCGAGCTTGCGAGAGTTAAGTCCAATTTTTAAATGTTGATTGTCCCCAGCATTTTTGTTTTGTCTCAATTTATGTATTATCACGGAGAATCGTCTGGAGGTACAAAAAATTTACTGTAGTTTCTTGTAGTTTTAATTTTCTTTAATTTTTTTTTTGGATCTCTGGATAATTTTCTTTGTGTTGACACGTTGTGCGGGGGCTTTTTGAATAATGTTTTGTTTTTGTTGTTTTTGGGGTACCCGTCAAGAGCCAGGAGGGAAATGTAAGTTGGTGATAAAAGAGAATTTTTGAGCTGGGTACCATAAGCCTGGTATCGCAGTCTTCTTCTTGATTGTTGCATGAGTAGCACTGCTTAGATTTATTGCATGGTTACTTTCAGCATGAAGTGAATGAGAAAAACGACAAAAAAATAAAAATAAAGAAAACAAAAATGAAAATACTCAACTAAAATTTCTTAAATATCAAACAGATCTTGTTAGTGATGTTAACCTCACAAATTTTAATTTTATAGAAATTCTTCTGAAAACTTTTTAAAATTAAATTAAATTAATGTCTCGGAAGCACAGTTTCAACTTAGTAGACATAGAATTAACAATCATAAATAACACAGCATCAAAAGGGATAAAAGAATTGAAAGAAAATATAGAATATTTCAAACTTACTTAATAAAATTCCTGATTGATACAACGCTGTTTCATAACGGTATTATGAAAACCAAATTCCACTCCAAAAATGCCTCAAGAATTACAAAAAAAACCCTTTAATAATATGTAGCAAATTTTCAGAAAGGCTATTTGGTATTCTAGTCGATAATATTCAATCCAACTTTGTGCCCACAAAATAAAAACAATCAATAAAAAATATATCATACTTGATGAACTCGTCCCAAAAACTAAGATAGACCTGTAATAATTTATTTCTAAACGGTCATCCATTCGCATTCTATGTTCATTCATAGAAAATATACAAGGGTTGTAAAGTAGTTTTAAGGACTTAATAATCCATAAAATACTTTGTGTATGACTGAGAAAACAAAATACGATTATTCTGTATAAAATAATTAAAAGGGGGGTTTTTTACTTGATAGCAGGCTTTTCCAATATCTCAAATAAAAACTAGATGCTACCAGAATTAATCTGTTTGCCATTTGAGATATTGGAAAAGCCTTCTATGAAGTAAAAACCTCTTTTTTATCATTTTGTTCTATATATAATAATTATATTTTCTTTTATTCCTTTTCTTGTGGTTACTAAGGCATTTATTTAATTTTAAAAAGTTTTTGAGCAAAAATTTTAGTAAAATCAGAATTTGTAATGAGGTTGGCAGAATTAATCTGTTTGATATTTCATATATTGAAAAAGCCTTTTATAATTGAATGAATTTTTTAATTTTTTGTCTTTTTTCTTAAAAATGCATGCCTTAATGGAAATATGTGTAAGGGCTTATAATTTCTGGCTTCATTATTATATAATCCGATTTTTGGACCATTAAATCCGCTTAACGTTTTTGTGCTTTAATGAAGTTTTGATGTTCCAAAAATCACACACTTAAAAATCACACGTTAAAATAAGAATCAATTAAAACTTTAAAATGATAACTATAATCAAGAGTCGATAAAACATAATCAACTAATTTCCAAATTAATTTTGCAAAGCAGTAGTAGGTTTAACCGAAATTCTTAACCAAAATTCACGAATAATATGGGACACAGATATTAATTACACACTTGGGAAACAATTAAACAACTTAGATAACACCTTCTAGTCATTAAAAGTGAGAAAATGGAAAATCCTACAAAGTGAATTAGAGTAAATTACATGAATGAATGTTGTTTGAAAATCGATACTTTAAAAGTGATAATCTAGCAAGACAAAAAAAATTATGTAGCTTTCTTTATGCTAGGAAATGTTTTCCGTAATATTTTTCAAAATCAATACAGGGTGTTTTATTTACGTTACCATAACTGCCAATGAAGATCCTCTGAATTGATGCATATTATAAAAATATTTATTCATTTTATATTATGTAAAAAAAAATATATACTTAAGAGACGTGTACTAGTACATAAAATAATAAAATAAATTCTTGACCTACTAATGACAGGTGTTTCTATTTCTACTCTATTTTAATTGTACTAAGGTACGTTTTGCCCATCTTAAAGTACTTCGCCACAGTATGCAGTTTTTGTTTAGAACATATATTAGGAGTAGAAATACGTTATATAAACAATAGAAATTTTTGAACATTTCAAACGTTTGCGTCTTCAATCCAAAACATAAATATTATACTCTAGTATAATGAATCGCCATAGACACCCTGTATGTGTAAATTAATTGAATCCTTTTGTTTCACTCTACATGAATGATGAAAATGCGGAATTTAAACAATATCATCCGTGGCAATATTTTTTTCGTTACATTTTCGATTCCAATCCATTATAAAACGTACAAATCCCAATTTGTTTCGAAATTGTTTACCAAAAGTGAAAATCTTGTCTTATAATCGAGAACAAGCCGGGAATACGTCGAAAGACATGTTCCAACGGCGATTAAAGTCTAACAATATGTGATTAACTCAGTTTACGTAATCAAGTTCAAAGTTCGCGCCTTTAATTAAATTTCACGTTCACTTCCAGAAGGTGTACTCCAATCATTAACCTTCAAACTTACGACTAATTCATTCAGGTATAACCAACTCAGTAACACAGATACTAAGGCTAATATCAATTAAGAATAACGACCATAGAAAATTCCATCAGTTACAACGAAAACAATCTGCATGATAAATTTCGTTGTTGGATGATTGACAGACTGGAGGTTCGACAAGACACAGAAGAACGTTGAAAAGCTGCCCAGAGAAATATAAATCCAAGTTTCACGATTTTAGGAGGAGATTGGGGAATAATATAAATTGTCATTATAAAATAAAACACTTGTTTACATTTTCTACTTTATTTTTGGTATTGACGTACGTTTCGTCTTTGCTAGAAAGACTTCATCAGAATACGAAGTAACAGTTGTTGTACAATGAATTTATAAGATTTTTTACAGAAGGTGTACATGTGTTTTTAATTGTTCGTCGGGTTGGTTTTCTCAAAGAATATTCCCTTCAGAATCGTGTTCACTCGATCCCTTGTAAATATTGAATAGAGGGGTGTAATAAAAATCTATTTGTTCATTTACTAGGTTATTGCTGTTTTTATGTCTATTTATTTCGTAAATTTCCCATAAGTTCAATTTTAGACCTCTATTTTCAACATGTAGAATTTCTATTTCTTTTGTGAAAGAATGGTTATTTTCAAGAAGGTGTTTAGCATAATGTGAATCTTTTTTATTTTTATCGAAACTTCTTTTATGTTCGGTTAGGCGTGTACCGAAATTTCTACCTGTTCTACCAATATAAATCTTTGGGCAATCTGGGCAAGTGAGTTTGTATACACCTGATAATTGAAGTTTATCCATACTGTTTTTATTGTTTTTGATGTATTTGCTAATAGGATTGTTTGTCTTGAAAGAGACTTTAATATTTTCTTTTTTGAGTAGGTTTCTTAGTTGAATACTAATGTTTCCGAGATATGTGAAACATTAGTATTCAACTAAAAAACCTACTCAAAAAAGAAAATATTAAAGTCTCTTTCAAGACAAACAATCCTATTAGCAAATACATCAAAAACAATAAAAACAGTATGGATAAACTTCAGTTATCAGGTGTATACAAACTCACTTGCCCAGATTGCCCAAAGATTTATATTGGTAGAACAGGTAGAAATTTCGGTACACGCCTAACCGAACATAAAAGAAGTTTCGATAAAAATAAAAAAGATTCACATTATGCTAAACACCTTCTTGAAAATAACCATTCTTTCACAAAAGAAATAGAAATTCTACATGTTGAAAATAGAGGTCTAAAATTGAACTTATGGGAAATTTACGAAATAAATAGACATAAAAACAGCAATAACCTAGTAAATGAACAAATAGATTTTTATTACACCCCTCTATTCAATATTTACAAGGGATCGAGTGAACACGATTCTGAAGGGAATATTCTTTGAGAAAACCAACCCGACGAACAATTAAAAACACATGTACACCTTCTGTAAAAAATCTTATAAATTCATTGTACAACAACTGTTACTTCGTATTCTGATGAAGTCTTTCTAGCAAAGACGAAACGTACGTCAATACCAAAAATAAAGTAGAAAATGTAAACAAGTGTTTTATTTTATAATGACAATTACAACTGATTTCTACCAAGCAACGGCCCAATCTATCATGAATAATATAAAAGTTGTGTAGTTATCAAAAAGGTTCTTTGTATAAGGAATTTTTAAATTAGTTATGGCATAGAGGAGTTGAATGTATTTTTATAGTTCTTTAAGAAACATAGAGTAGAGTGGTGCTATTCTCGAACTAGTTGAAAATTATAAAATTCAATAAAATACATTACTATGTAATACACATTTTGTCAAAGTAGCACTTCTATTAAAATGACAAATTTTCAATTTTTATCAACTGAAATATAATAATCAAAATGAAAAGTTAGCGAAGTAATTCAACATAACATACATAATCCAAAGACAATGTCCATATTTCGTTTTGTATGAAACACTTAAGAAATATCCGATCCAAACTATGATTATCATATAAAATTTTTATACATGTTTTATATTTGAAAGCAAATTAGATAATGAATCTTACTGAATAGTTATAACCTAACTTCTGCGTAAGCATAGATAAGCTCTCAACCACAGAGTCAGCCCATTTCCTTAATAATCCATCTTGGGGGCAGTCAAGAAATAAACTGAAATGACTAGTTATAACCTAATTTTTGCATAAACATACAGCAGGTCCAAACCACAGAGTCAACTCATCTTCTACCTGTGACTTAAATTTAAAAGTTTACGAAGGTGCTTGTAATTTCCATTTTTGTCACAGGTATAGGATGAGCTGGCTCTGTGGTTTGGACCTGTTCTATGCTTTTGCAAAAATTAGGTTATAACTACTCATTTCTTAACTGTTTCCAAGACGGATCATTAAGGAAATGGGCTAATAATAATAAAATATACTTATATACAGTGTGGAAACCACTTGTGGAACAAAAATTATTTGTGTGCTTATGTTAGAAAATTATAAAAAACACTGGGACACGCCAATTTTCAAATTCAATGGTGCGCTTTTTAAGCATAAATTAAAATATACATGATGATTCGCGTCCTCTTTATTTTAAATGTAACGCCCTGTTTATTTTCATATATTTAAAGCTACAGTATAAATCTATAACTAAGTACAGTCTATTCCTGGAATGAAATTGAGACGTGATCTGTGCTTACCCAAAAGTTAGGTTATAACTATTCGGTCAAATTCATTATCTAATTTACTTTCAAATATATAACATGTGAGTATAAAAATTTGATATAATAGTCATATATTAGATTAGGAAGAGTTAAGAAACGAAATATTGACTATAAAACATTGTATTCTGATTATGTGTGTTATGTTGAGTTACTGTGCTGACTTTTTTTTATTCTGATTATTATATTTCAGCTGATAAAAAATTAAAATTTGTCATTTCAAGTGTTCCCAAATTCAAAAAAAATTATGCGGGATGAAAATAACAAGAGAAATACGATACAGTGTTGTCGCAATGTCCAAACAATAAAAACGTAAATTTGACCCTAACTTTCAAATATTCAACTAAACTTCACTTGATTCAAAATGACCCCGCAAAAAAAGTCTAGACGTATCAAATCAGGAAATTTTAGGGCATCTTGAAATCCATCTAAATATTTAAACACAAACAGCACGTTTCAACAATAAAACTATTAAATGAGCAGACGGACCTTTGATTGAAGGCCGAATCCTTCAACGAATGTATATAATAGTAGAGATACAATTTGTTTTTATTCAGTTTTAAAAAGTAAAAAACACTACGAAACTCCAGTCACTGTATATGCAGTTAATTAAAAGTGATAAAAAACAAAGTATTTTCTTATTTCTTTTCATGAAGAAGCCACGGTCGTTTTCTTCTCACGTCATCACGCAATCCTTTCAGAACGTCAACGTAATATTCTTTGTTGATCGTCTGATGTCTTGGGTCAAATTCGAAGTGCACAACACCATGACAATTGGAAACAACACCTGACATGTTTTTTTCGTCCCCAAAGACCTTCTGGTATCATTTCAATCAATTCCGTACAAATCTTGCCGAGCTTGAAGCGAAACTTGATTCAAATTAGTTTATTTGTCGTTTCCATCATTTGAGTTTGTCATAAACACACGCTGCGCGCGACCCAAGGCGTCTGGCCGGTAACTACAGCATTCGTGGAGTTCGTGAAGGACTACTGGTTACGTTCATATCTCGCAGAAGCCGGATAGTTTTCGGACCCACCTCGTATTGTGAAATAACATTATTTCTTTCCCCGCTGCTTCTTCACTATAAAGAACATTCGGACAGTTTTTTTTCTATTCAGGGAGTAGGGAGCCAATTTAAATATGCTGTTTTTAGCATCCGAAAAAGAATAGTTAATATTTTCTTATTTTTCTATTGCCCGCAATTCGAGAATAGCATCACAGGATGGATTTTATGTTGAATAGACTTGGATGTTGTCTAGTCGATGGGTATTTCATTAAATTAGATTTCTCCAGGCAGTTTTTCAATATAGGGGAACTTTTAACAATTCGTAGAATTTTGGTTTCCTCAGCTTTTTGAAAATAACGTGGTGATAACAAAAAATAACCTACACTGCGATATAACATTATTTAGGTACCCTGTTTCGAAATGATTCACCACCGATTAAGGAAAGAATGAAATTTTTATAGGGAATATTGAGTGATTTGAAGATTAACTCGGAACCTTTTTGTTTGCAGCAAATATATGTATATAAGATGCATAGTGTATATAAGAGTTGCCTCTAAGAGAATTTTTGTATTTTGGAATATTCTAGATATTTCATTTCGGTCTTGATCTGCAGTTGTTTATTTTATTCGCACCTTTAATAAGTTCCTGTTATTCTAGGTAAAAATCGAGGAAGGCACTGAATTGAAGTTTTCGCGCTTGACCATATCACCTACGATACTCATAAAAGTTGGTTCGAACAGTTTAGACATTCACCCTTGGATAAATTTCCAACAAGCTGAAAATTTGCACCAATATAATGAAATTGTGAAAAGAGTCCATTAATCCCATGTGTGCAAAACATTTTATTCAAGTAAAATAGAAAGGCTTTTTACTTGATAGAAGAAATATAACAAAATTTGAATATCAAAACAAATTGAAATATGTTTATCTTCTACAATTTTAATTTCCAAAAGAATTTTTTATTCAAAAACTTTTAGAATTAAATTAATGTCTAAAACAAGCACCGCTTACATTTAATAGACGTATATAATCAAAACTCAATATACAATGTCAAATGAAATAAATAACCCAGCAGATATACGAAAGTAATTAAAATTAATAAATAAATATTCAAACGAGACAAAATTTTTGTTTCTGGTCTTATCTTAAGAAATACTACTTGCCTTATAAAAACATGAACACACTTGAAGGACTTCCCAAAGAATATAATTTATTTGAAATATTTAATACATTTAAATATTCGAACAAATTATTTCAAAAAACTCTAAAAAATGTGCACTATATTTTCAAAAAACAAATATACTTCTAGATAATCCCTTCATCAGCCGTTATTAATAATCCAAATATCAAAATCAAAAACATAACCTACATCACTCACGTGTTAAAAGACTTAAGCTTCGAACTACAGATCAACTATATATTCAAGATTGATCTATGTTCTAACAAAATCAAAGAACAAATTGAGTTATTTTAAGGTTTACCTAAATCCATTGACACCGTATAAAGAAATTTATTGAAGCCAAAATATAATTATATATTATATATAAAATAAAATAGAAAGGCTTTTTACTTGATAGAAGAAATATAACAAAATTTGAATATCAAAACAAATTGAAATATGTTTATCTTCTACAATTTTAATTTCCAAAAGAATTTTTTATTCAAAAACTTTTAGAATTAAATTAATGTCTAAAACAAGCACCGCTTACATTTAATAGACGTATATAATCAAAACTCAATATACAATGTCAAATGAAATAAATAACCCAGCAGATATACGAAAGTAATTAAAATTAATAAATAAATATTCAAACGAGACAAAATTTTTGTTTCTGGTCTTATCTTAAGAAATACTACTTGCCTTATAAAAACATGAACACACTTGAAGGACTTCCCAAAGAATATAATTTATTTGAAATATTTAATACATTTAAATATTCGAACAAATTATTTCAAAAAACTCTAAAAAATGTGCACTATATTTTCAAAAAACAAATATACTTCTAGATAATCCCTTCATCAGCCGTTATTAATAATCCAAATATCAAAATCAAAAACATAACCTACATCACTCACGTGTTAAAAGACTTAAGCTTCGAACTACAGATCAACTATATATTCAAGATTGATCTATGTTCTAACAAAATCAAAGAACAAATTGAGTTATTTTAAGGTTTACCTAAATCCATTGACACCGTATAAAGAAATTTATTGAAGCCAAAATATAATTATATATTATATATAAAATAAAATAGAAAGGCTTTTTACTTGATAGAAGAAATATAACAAAATTTGAATATCAAAACAAATTGAAATATGTTTATCTTCTACAATTTTAATTTCCAAAAGAATTTTTTATTCAAAAACTTTTAGAATTAAATTAATGTCTAAAACAAGCACCGCTTACATTTAATAGACGTATATAATCAAAACTCAATATACAATGTCAAATGAAATAAATAACCCAGCAGATATACGAAAGTAATTAAAATTAATAAATAAATATTCAAACGAGACAAAATTTTTGTTTCTGGTCTTATCTTAAGAAATACTACTTGCCTTATAAAAACATGAACACACTTGAAGGACTTCCCAAAGAATATAATTTATTTGAAATATTTAATACATTTAAATATTCGAACAAATTATTTCAAAAAACTCTAAAAAATGTGCACTATATTTTCAAAAAACAAATATACTTCTAGATAATCCCTTCATCAGCCGTTATTAATAATCCAAATATCAAAATCAAAAACATAACCTACATCACTCACGTGTTAAAAGACTTAAGCTTCGAACTACAGATCAACTATATATTCAAGATTGATCTATGTTCTAACAAAATCAAAGAACAAATTGAGTTATTTTAAGGTTTACCTAAATCCATTGACACCGTATAAAGAAATTTATTGAAGCCAAAATATAATTATATATTATATATAAAATAAAATAGAAAGGCTTTTTACTTGATAGAAGAAATATAACAAAATTTGAATATCAAAACAAATTGAAATATGTTTATCTTCTACAATTTTAATTTCCAAAAGAATTTTTTATTCAAAAACTTTTAGAATTAAATTAATGTCTAAAACAAGCACCGCTTACATTTAATAGACGTATATAATCAAAACTCAATATACAATGTCAAATGAAATAAATAACCCAGCAGATATACGAAAGTAATTAAAATTAATAAATAAATATTCAAACGAGACAAAATTTTTGTTTCTGGTCTTATCTTAAGAAATACTACTTGCCTTATAAAAACATGAACACACTTGAAGGACTTCCCAAAGAATATAATTTATTTGAAATATTTAATACATTTAAATATTCGAACAAATTATTTCAAAAAACTCTAAAAAATGTGCACTATATTTTCAAAAAACAAATATACTTCTAGATAATCCCTTCATCAGCCGTTATTAATAATCCAAATATCAAAATCAAAAACATAACCTACATCACTCACGTGTTAAAAGACTTAAGCTTCGAACTACAGATCAACTATATATTCAAGATTGATCTATGTTCTAACAAAATCAAAGAACAAATTGAGTTATTTTAAGGTTTACCTAAATCCATTGACACCGTATAAAGAAATTTATTGAAGCCAAAATATAATTATATATTATATATAAAATAAAATAGAAAGGCTTTTTACTTGATAGAAGAAATATAACAAAATTTGAATATCAAAACAAATTGAAATATGTTTATCTTCTACAATTTTAATTTCCAAAAGAATTTTTTATTCAAAAACTTTTAGAATTAAATTAATGTCTAAAACAAGCACCGCTTACATTTAATAGACGTATATAATCAAAACTCAATATACAATGTCAAATGAAATAAATAACCCAGCAGATATACGAAAGTAATTAAAATTAATAAATAAATATTCAAACGAGACAAAATTTTTGTTTCTGGTCTTATCTTAAGAAATACTACTTGCCTTATAAAAACATGAACACACTTGAAGGACTTCCCAAAGAATATAATTTATTTGAAATATTTAATACATTTAAATATTCGAACAAATTATTTCAAAAAACTCTAAAAAATGTGCACTATATTTTCAAAAAACAAATATACTTCTAGATAATCCCTTCATCAGCCGTTATTAATAATCCAAATATCAAAATCAAAAACATAACCTACATCACTCACGTGTTAAAAGACTTAATTTTTTTTTTATTCAAGGTCAAAGTTATCAAGGATCAAGGGTTTTTTGCATTTTTCAGCGAAACTGTTAGTGTTTTGATAAAAATATCTCAGACAAAAATTGTATATTATACAATTATCCAAAAAAATTGTTTCTACACTTTTTTCATAACATTAACCGTTTCGGAGAAAAAGCGATTCCAAAATTCAATTTGTATTCTCTGTAATATGCATATGACCTAGGAGGACTTATTACCGTTTTATTGCAGCAATTGTACTCTATCGAGTGTACTTTTTACGATACTGCACATGAATTGTCACTAATTTTTTGTCTTTTAAGTAATTATTAAATTCATCACCCCATTGAACACTTGTGTTAACTAACGTCTTCATGCCACGATCAACAGTAACATATACTCTTCAAAGTAAGAGTTACTTGCAAATAAAACACAATTGCGACATATTTGAAAAAAAAACTTAATGCCCCACAAGCTTTATCAGAGAATATTCGAAATTACCACGTGTTATCACTACGAGGGAATGTTCAAGGCTAACTCTAATTTCGTTGAGACCTCAGAAATAGGTGCAGGTAGACGAATACTGTCCCGTAGGCAATTGAACAATAGACAAATGCTGCTCAAGGTCACATGGTCACATAAAATGCGAGACTCGGTTTCTTTTCAGTTCATATTCTCAGAATTATCATTCAATTTTAATGTATTGAACTCTCTCTGATTGAGAATAATGATGTTGTTTTGACATTTCTGTTCAGTTAGCACTGACAAATTATCATGGAAAGACTCACGCCGCAACAACGTTTACGAATTGTTGAAATTTATTTTCAAAATCAGAGTTCTGTTCGCCAAACTTATAGAGCACTTCGTGAAATTTATGGTTTACATAATCGTCCATCAGAGCAGCTTATTCGTCGAACTATCGATAGATTTCGGACGTGTTCTCTACTCAATGCAACAACAACAACAAGACAAAGAACTGTACGTACAGAAGATAATATCGCTGCTGTAAGTCATAGTGATAATGATGATCCAGCTTTGTGTATTCGTCGACGTTCACAACAAGTTGGACTCTGTGCATCCACCACATTTTGCGTTAAGACCTTGGTACACCCATACAAGATCCAACTGGTTCAAGAATTAAAGCCACTTGACCATAATAAGCGTCGTTTGTTTGCTGATTGGGCCCTAGAACAGTTTGAAGTTGATCCACTTTTTTACCGTAAAATTGTGTTTAGTGATGAAGCTCATTTCTGGTTGAATGTAAACAAACAAAATTGACGTATATGGAGTAAAAACAATCCTCAAGAAGTTCTGCAGGTCCCATTGCATCCTGAAAAATGCACTGTATGATGTGATCAAAGGCTGGAGGCATAATCGGTCCATATTTCTTTAAAAACGATGCTGGAGCTAATGTTACAGTGAATGGTGCTCGTTACAGATCGATGATCAATGATTATTTGTTTCAAAATTGCAATGGTATCGGCCCAGAAGTGTTTTGGTTCCAACAAGATGGTGCTACACCTCATGCTGCAACAATTGACTTACTGAAAGAAAGATTTGGCGATAAGATTAATTCGAGAAATGGTCCAATTAGTTGGCCTCCAAGATCATGCGCTAAACTCCATTGGATTATTTTTTTGGGGTTATGTCAAGTCATTGGTTTATGCTGATAAACCAGAAACAATAGACGTTTTGGTAGCCAACATAACTCGTGTTATTGATGAAATGAGGCCTGAATTATTCGAAAAAGTGGTCCAAAATTGGTCTAGTCGAATGAGGTTCCTCAGAGGTAGTCGTGGCGGACATATGCCGGAAATTATTTTTAAAACATAAATGTCATAAAATTATCTTTCAAATAAAAAAATTTGACTTAAATCTTAATTTTAATGTGTTTTATTTCAATTTAAAAATCTATCATTCAATAAAGAGCACCCCGATATATATCTCTATATACAAAGAAAAGAATTGAAATTATTAAAAATAATTCAAATTTTATTTTTAATATTCGTCAATTATTAATTTTGAACAGGGATTAGTCACGGAGTAATAATTAGTTACAGACTAGTCACGAATAGTTTTACTTATATTAGCGTTCAGCATCGTCGTGCTTATTATGAAGAATACAACTATTGTAAATTTTAGAATCGCTCCTTCTCAGAAATGGTTCGTGTTATGAAAAAAGTGTAGGGACTTTTTTGTAGATAATTGTATGATCAACAATTTTTGTCTGAGATATTTTTATCATAAAACTAACCGTTTCGCTGAAATATCCAAAAAATCCATTTTTGCCAACTTTGACCTTGAAGAAAGTTTTTAGAACACATAAGATCGATGGGGACTTTACACGATTTCATAATAATAGTGTTCCTAAAGTTTATGCAAATTTTCAACTTGTTGGGAATTTATGCAGGTAGTACCCCTATTTTTTCGTCCAAATTGACCGGACTAAGTTAGCCTTCTTTTCGTTATTTTACATCTAAATCCTAAATTTATACTCGTTCGGGTTTGTCATTTCGAAAATATCCGAGAAATAAAATTCATATAGAAATAACTTTAGAACCATTTGGTTCATTTCGTCCATTAACGAAATCAGCCAAGATATTCAATCTACCTCTAGCTCTTTCCGTTCGAAATGTTTTCTTCGGAGGTAAGATTGTTGCTTTGGTTTCGCTAGCACGTAACCGAAAAGCACTCAATCCGAAAGTTATTGACATTTGTTTTATCTTATATTAAGAACTATTGTCTGGTTCTGATATTCTGTTAATATTCGACGGTGCTTTAAATTAAACATTTCAAATTTTATTCAGAGGAAGATTCTAAAATATTCAAAATACGAAAATGTATTTCACCTGCTAAATTTTGTGCCAACATTAATAAAAATAAGGTTATTGTTTGCAATAAAAACATGGCGTCGGTAATTTCTTGGTTATTGAATTTGTGTTCATATAACTGCGATTATTCCTATAATGAATATCTTGAAAGTTGTGCAGAAATTTTAAAAGTATACTTGAATTATTGCGAAAATTAACCACAGAAATTCCAAAAAAGAACCATCTGCCTGTTCGTTTACGGGCAGTTTTGAAATTCTGCATATATTTCTAGATGCAGAAGTAAGCTAGCACCAGCACGTTCCTCAACTTTTGTTCAAGTCTGTAAGCCATCTGTCGCATTACAGTTGAATGAAAGTTTTGCACACTGAATAGTTTTTTCGAATGCTGCGATCTCCCAAGCACTTAAGATTGCAAACAGTAACTTCAGTTTGTTTTTGAACTAATACTTCTTGCATCTTCAGTTGAAATGAAACTAAGCTACACTCTCTTAAAAGTATAAGTGTAATTTGTTTTTTTGTCAACTGAAGACCTTTACGATCATTTATGGTGTCTAATCGGCAATACCCTCTCTAGACAAACTGAACAGCTTTGACTATGAAGACACTTACCCCAATGGAGAGTCCCAAACTTTAGCACCACCTGGACATGATGAAATCAAGGATAATCAGTGGCTTGGAGTCACCGTAAAGTCCCAGAAGCATGGAGGATACGCTATGGTATGCGCTCATAGGTACATATTTAGCGAGGTACTCCATTATGGGTATGGTTTATGTTACGTCATGAATCAAGACCTCGTACTCGAAGACGTTTTGGAGCCCTGCAAGGGAAAACCTGTGCAAAAGTAGGTCTTTTTCTTTCTTCTTAGCCATTTGCTTTGCTTAATCCTCGACGTACAATAAATTTTCCCTCTTGAATCTTTCTACATTTCTTTTAGAACCGTCACTTCACACACGTCTTCTTTTCTTCTCTCAAAGTGTTCATATCATCCCATTCTACCTTCTTGAATCTTTATCCTAACTGATCCAATTTTATGTCTCCTTATTCAGTCTAAACAAGTATTTTCATCCATCTACACCGTTCCGTTTGTTTCTTTTTAGTTTACATCTTCAATACGCCTTCTGCCAAGTTGGAACAAGTTTAGCCCTCTTGGAAAACGGTGTCGCGGTAATGGGGGCTCCAGGTCCCCTTGCTTGGAAAGGAACTATCTTCGCGAGACAAATCAACGGCGACTATGTCAAAAGGGACAAAACGCTCTACCAAGGTCCTTTAGAAAACGGCAACGTTACTGAGAAGTATAGCTACTTAGGTAAGTTGAGAATAACCCAACATACCGAGCTTAGACTTCATGTTTCTGTATCTTTCAGGAATGAGCTCAGACGGTGGTAGATTCTTCAAGAAGAATAAGATAACGTTAGTGTCCGGTGCACCTCGTTCCCATACCATAGGAGAGGTTATCTTTTTCGATCAAGTAGTCCATGAACCGATCATGCAGGTGAAATTGAGCATTATGGGCGAGCAGTTTGCTTCCAGTTTTGGATACGAGCTCTTGGCCATGGACATTGATATGGATGGGTAAGTAAAAATCTAAGAAGTTTCCACATCTTGTCACAAGATCCTTTTTCACATTTTTCCGCCAGGCAGATCTACATATACCTATCACAACATTTGTAATACTTAGCCATGAAATGTTCCAAATGTGTTCCGTTTGAACGGCAATTCACCGAAATGTGAAATATTTTGACTTTAAAATTACAGATACGACGACCTTTTGGTCAGTGCACCTTTTTATTATGAGGAACAGACATATGGCGGAGCTGTTTACGTCTATATGAACTTGAGAAAGTGTACCAACCAAAAGTGTGAACGGACCATGCTCAAAGGCAAGTACGAGTCGAGGTTTGGTTACTCATTGGCTTCTCTTGGTGACATCAACAAAGACGGTTTCAACGATGTGGCCATAGGAGCGCCATACGAAGGAAATGGTGTTGTCTACATCTATTTAGGTACCAAGACAGGCTTCCAAGAAGAACCATCGCAGGTACGATTATCAAATGTAAAAGAAGCTATTTACTTAACTACCGATTTTATCCACAGGTTATAAAGAGTAAGAACTTCAAATCTCTGGGATACTCTCTCAGCGCAGGTCTAGACATGGATAATAACAACTACCCTGACCTTCTAGTAGGCGCATATGAATCCGATATCGTTGTGTTGTACAAAACAAGACCCATTATCGACATATCGATAAAGATCGACGGAGATCTAAAGAATATTAATTCGACCAAGAAAGGATGTGCAGCTGATCCACACAATCAAAACCACACTTGGTAAGAGCGTCATAAACATTTCATACCATTAGCAACCTACTATGGTTACATGACAACATCTTTCCTTACCAAAGCAGATTGTTTCACATTTAAATCATATGTTGCTTTTTTAGTTTTTCCATCAAGTGCTGTTTTTCAATCAACGAAGACGTGAAGAACGAGTTCAAGGTGTCCTATCACATCGAAGAAGTGCTAGACAACCAGAAAAGGTCTAGAATCTGGTTCCACGACGCTAAATTCCCCCATCAGAAGCATCATTACAAGAACATCAGCGGGATAAGTGTGAAACGAGCCAAGAGGGATTTATGCCAATCTGAGACAGTTTACGTTAACGATGGCGTAAGGGACATACTTTCACCCATTGTGGTATGTTTCGCCAAACATGTTGAAGTCAGTAAATCTTCAATTTCATCTTATTTCAGTTCAATGTCAAATACGAGGTAGAGGACGATGCTGTAAATTCTCCAATCTTGAATAAGACGGCATTTCAACAGTTCGAGGCTACCTTTCAGAAGGACTGTGGAGGTGATGAGATATGCGAGAGTTTTCTAGTGGTGAACGCAGCATGCCTCGGAGACTGTAAGTTGATTTCAGTCCTTAAGAAAAATAGGTTGAATCTTTATTTGATGGTGGAAAGAATAAAATTCAACTCATGTCTTAGATCACCTCAAATTCTTTATAAATCCTGAATTTTTCAGTTCCCAAGACAGACGATGGTTACATCTTGAATTTGGGGGAGAATTCGGAACTACAGATAGAAGTCAATGTGTCTAATACTGGAGACGCAGCTTACGAAGCTAAATTGTTCCTAACTTATCCTGGAGAATCTCTGAGTTACATATCTCTAGCACTTCTTGATAAACATGTAAGTACCACAATAACTGCAGCGCTATTTTTTCCATTTAAGTTGCTGTAACAATTCTTCGTGGTAACACCTTTCCTTGATCTATGTTTCTTGCTTTGGGGGTGGCACTGTTACTTTTCGAACATTTGTGGTCGAACATATTCCTTAATTTTCAATTTCTTCCAGGCAGCAAGTCATTGCAGTCTTTCAAATGATTCTATAGTGAACTGCACCTTGGGGAACCCCTTCCCGTCGGGAAAAACTGCCAGTATCAGGATGAGGTTCGAGGTTCTTAAGAATGCTAATCCTATGTTAAAATTCCACATCTTCGCCAATTCCACATCCAAGGAACTGTCCAATCTGACGTCCGTGGATCTTCGAGCAGCACTGGAGAAGGTGGCTGATTTACAACTCAAGGGGTAAGTTGCACTATCAAATGAAATCGGAGAAAATGGTCGATCTTACAGTTTGAAACATCGATGGCGCTCCTCAGCATCTATGAGCCTTTTACTGAAGAACAGCTTTTCATTGCAGAAAATCTATGACCACTCACGTGTTCTTTGGAGGAGAAATTAAGGGCGAATCGGCTATGAAGAGTTTGGAAGATATAGGAGCGCAGGTGAAACACCGTTATCAGATCTCCAATAACGGACAGTGGACTCTGCAAAACGTCACGGTTAACATTTCTTGGCCGTTCCAAGTGCAGTCCAATAGGATACAGGGGAAATGGTTGCTCTATTTAGAAAGCACTCCGCAAGTAGACGATGGTTAGTGCCGGAGTATCTCTCTTTTTTCTCCCTTTTTTCCATTTAGTGCCTCACTTGAAACTTCATCGTCCATTTCGCATTTTAGGATACTGTTGGGTAGATCCTCCATCTGCAGTCAACCCTATGAAGCTCACTTCTACGTCCATTCAAACGAGTGAAGATATCGAGAGGGTGGAGAACGCGACAATGGCTCCCATAAACTTTACAGAGAACCCAATTCAATACTTGAAACGAAGAAGAAGACGAGACGCCGAAGAGTTACTGGCTATACCAGAAAAACTGACCGATAGTAGGGGTAACAACGTGGTCAAGTTGGTACGTTGATTATAGCCGAATTTTTAGGCAGATTTTAACATTCTGTTTCCAGAGCTGCCAAGCTGACACCGCAAAGTGCGTTAGGATCTACTGTTTCTTCAAGAAACTCGCCAAAGACGATCAGAAGACCATAGACATAGTATCGAGGGTGTGGAATTCCACCCTCACCGAAGACTATAGCAACTCCGATTGGGTCACCATAGCTTCAAAAGCTCAGATCTTGGTCAATGATAGGACGATAACGTGGAGAGCAGAAGGCAAGAACCATGATGAGGTAGGAAAATTCTTCATAAGTCTATCAAAACAGTGTATTCGAATGTGTTTTTGGGGGCGTTTACTTCTGGTTTCGTGGCTCTCTTTCCTAGCGTATGCTCACAAAAGACCTTCGTCTTCATGTTACACCATTCGTACATATTCGTGAAGTCAACTTTTGTATGACATTTGATTGTCTACTTCAATGTGACGTCATCAACGCCATGAACTATTGCCGTTTTTTTGTTTTCCAATGTACTTTGATCAGCTGATCAGCCCACTTCGTACGTTTGTTGATAATCCCGCATAATATTAATCAACAAAATTATTTTAGGTCGAGACCATTGCATATCCCATGGTCGTTCCGCCTGAATCCCAGGTCAGTTTCTGGATCATCCTCATATCCGTGGCTCTTGGTGTTCTTCTCCTGATCCTGCTGCTCTTTGCACTCTACAAATTCGGTTTCTTCAAGAGAAACAGGGTGGATAGGACTTTGTCGGGTAACCTGAAGAAAAACGGCGAAAGTGAGAGCCTGATACAGATCAACGAGATAAAAAAATGACCAGTGGTCACCCCAAGCGTCGACGCGAAAACGGCCAACAAGACCACAGAGTGAGTGATATTTTTTCAGTGGTGTTCGTTAGTTGACAATGCGGTGAGTGCGAGTATTGAAGAAATGTCTTCTAATGACTATTGGGATCGATATAACTCGACTTCCAGTTATTTATGGAATTTGCAGCTATCAAAACATTAAACTTCAAAGGGAAGACACCTGTAAGTGGAACCTATTTTGATCTCAAGCAGATGGTGCAAGTTACTACTTCTTTCCAGAAGGTTCCATTCTGGTTCTGAGCGTTTTTTAAGCTGATTAGTGATAAAGACACGAGTGTTTCACATTCATTCAATTCGAAAGTAGAAAACTTCCAGTGCCTAACAACTTGTGTAGTCTAGTGCTGCGCATTTATCGAAGGTGCAACAACTTTTATATGTCTTTATACTGAACATTTGGAGATCCACTTCGGCTTTGGACCGAAAGTCCGAAAATTCCATTCATTAGATACGAAGATAAGTCATTAGTACGTAAGATGGATAACTTTGGATTTATCGGTTAAAATGAAAATATTTTATTTAATTATGTATATGATCCTCAGTGTATGACAAGTATAGGTTGTCATGGAGCCCTAGAACACCTCCTTGTGGAACTCCTGAGTTTAATTGACAGAAGCCGGAATTCTCTTTATTGAACTCGAATCAAAAAAAGTTATTTACGTAAGTAAAACCACATAAGATAATAGTGAACTGAGGAAAATTCTTCAGCGAGTCAAGATCAAGATGGAGTATCTAATCCAAAAGCCAGAAATCAGTGTTCTTTTTCTCTTAAACCGTATAAGCATGTTATACAAAGTTTTTCGGTTTGACTGGTCGAGCTAATTGAATACAATTGATTAGTTTCTCGTATGTACAGGCTGTTTTCAAAGGTTAGAGCAGGAGGTAGAAAACGTCAAAATAAACCATTTCATCTTTATGAAAGCTACAAGATAATCAAGTTGAGACCTCTCAAAATTGCACTTAATTTTAATTAATAATACATTTGTTCCACGAAATGTAAATTGAGGAAATCATTTCATTTGGGGAAAAACGCGAAAGAGTTCTCTAGAACTAGAGGAGTATTTAGAACACCCCCTCGAATAGAAAATTTCGAAAAGGGACCTGAAGACCAACAAAAAAATAGGCAATAATCTTTTCCATTTCTTACCGATAACTTTTATTACATGGGCAGTTTCTCCTCTCAAAAATAGAATTCTTGTATCTTGAGTTAATCGGCAAACATATCTAGAACTATAAGTATATTCACATAATCATAGAAAACTTATTCTCTGCAGGTGATATATGACTGGAACACAGTTTGACATTGACGCATGTAAACATCAGGAGAATTCAATCAATGTGTTCGCAGTGATTGAATGATTTTAGATAATTCATTTATTCACCAAAAATTAGGATATACAGTACCTACAGACCAACAAAAAAATAGACAATAATCTTTTCCATTTCTTACCGATAACTTTTATTACATGGGCAGTTTCTCCTCTCAAAAATAGAATTCTTGTATCTTGAGTTGATCGGCAAACATATCTAGAACTATAATACTCACATAATCATAGAAAACTTATTCTCCTCAGGTGATATATGACTGGAACACAGTTTGACATTGACGCATGTAAACATCCAGAGAATTTACAGAGTTCAATCACAGTGTTCGCAGTGATTGAGTGATTTTAGATAATTCATTTATTCACCAAAAATTAGGATATTAATCGAATTTTTAATATGAGAACGGGAGATGATGAAATTCTGTTTAATCTTAAAGTAGAAACAATGGGATATTGCAGGAAAATCAAGTGGCGATTCTGTTTGTCAGTAGTGAAGAATAATAATTATAACAATCTTTATCTCTAAGCAATAATTACAAGCACTCGTAAGAAAGGAATAACGTCAAAAAGCACTTTGTATTATCACTTCATAGTTTGTATCAAGATCATACTGAAGTACCCTTAAATCTCTCGGAAATGGAAGAAGCTCAGCCCTTAGTAACTCAGAAATCCTAATATATACCACAATAAGCACGAAATCATAAGAACTGAGTGGAATAAGCTTTCTCGAATAATTTTCATTAAATTTCAAGCACTAGCTTTTGGTCATTCTAAAATAGAGGTTTGTGTTATGAGAGGAATCTATGTTTAAAATTGATATACAATTTGAAATTTAACTCGTGGAAGCAAGTATTACTACGTGTAGGTAGTATTTTATGTTTGTATCTTGAATACTCAGGTTAATATTACATGAATTAACTTGGGAATAATTAGTATGAATTATTTGATAGTATCGATCGACAGTGGGACAGATTAATTATAACAGAAAGTTGCTGGGCACTTTTTTGAAGTCTGAAGCTTCATGTAGACGTTTTAGTATGCAATGCTTTATTTTGATTGTTTTGTTCAAAACTACATTCAGAACACCCTGTATCTGTAATCAGTCCACCCGTTCACAAACGTATTTATCAATGTATAAGACTGAGGTCATCGAAGCACGTTCATGTTGCCAAAATGAAGGCATATTTTATAAAACCAATGTGTAAAGTTTTCATAAAACTTGAAAAATATGTTGTGGTCCTAAAAAGTTTTCTATTATTTATATTGAAGCAGCTGGAAGGGAATTCCATATCAGTATTTTTGTTATATATGGAATTCTTTCTTCTTTCTATTTCCATTCCAGTGATTTTATATTTTACTATTATTTTCAGCTATTTTGTGTTTTTGTTTATACTTCTAAGCAATTTTAAATGAAATACTACTATGTTTAAACTTTAAATAGGTTCCTCGAATACTGGATTTTAAGTACTTAAAAAATTTCATTCTTCCATAAATACCATTTCACGATATCTTCCATTTCAGATTAGGGATCCAGTTGTACATAAGTATTTGTATATTTGTTTATATCGTTCGAGCTCCAAATTGTACATTATATTCGTATATCCACGTGTATATGGAATACGTTGAACTTTCCTAAGGAAAAAAGTGATTTAGGCCAAATTTTCCACTTAATTTTAAGTTATGAACCTAAACCTATTTCGCAGAAAAATGTTGTTAACGAATTTATTTATTTAGAGAATATATTCTATTCTTTGTTGTATAGTTGGTAGATTTTGTAAATATTTTAGTTATACGTACTTATTGTATTTCATCGCGAACTGCCTTTGTATACCGACTTCGGCTTATTGCTGAAGGAATTGTTTAGAATTAAATTTATACTGAAACTTGTTTTTGACAGTTTTAGAATTTCACTTTCCTCTTTATTTTCAGGCGAATTCTGGAAAAGTCATATTGACAGTTGAAAGATTACATAAGTAATAGTTATAAAATATGGAATTATTAAATACCAAATAGGTCTATTTATTGAAGAGTACCGTAAGCTATATTTATTACAGAAATTCCTCTGCAAAATTTGACAGGTTCATGGGTTTCTGAAAGAATCACAAAAATTCCCATAAATTTCATAGAATTCATGAAATTTTTTTTTCAGTCTTACGTAATAAGGGTAATAAACTGAAAATTTACTTCGAAGGGCGGGATTAATTTTCTGAAACCTCTATAAATTACTTTCATCATGACTTCGAAGTGCGAGCTCAAATGTTCCACGAAATTTAATGGTTTCTATAATTTTGGAAAGCAAAAATCTGTAAAATATTGAGAAGGACTTGGTAGAAGGATTATTACAAAATTTAAATATCAAAACGGATTTATTCTGTTAGCCTCCTATAAATTTTAATTTCAAAAAATTTCATTCGAATTAAATTAATGTCTTATAAGCACTGTTTAAATTTAGTAGACATAAAATCAAAACTCATTTTATAATAGCAAATGGAATAAAAAAACCCAAAAAATATAAATTGTCTATTAAAATTAATAAATAAATATTTGAAGGAGACAAAATTTTGTTTCTGATCTTATATTTAGGAAAACCATGAATTTTTGAAACAGATTTGGTTTTCATGAATATAAGAGAAGAAACAAAATTTTGTCTCCTTCAAATATTTATTTATTAATTTTAATTGACAGTTTATATTTTTTGTTTTTTTTTATTCCATTTGATATGAGTTTTGATTTTATATATCTGCTAAATTCAAGCAGTACTTATAAGACATAAATTAAATTTTAAAAGTTTTTGAAGAAGATTTATCGAAATTAAAATTTATAGAATACCAACAGAATGAATGTTTTGATATTCAAATTTTACAAAAATCTGTTTTTAGCTGCCTTGTCATTATGAATTGTAAAATAGAAATTTCAAAAAAATTTTTATTCAAAAAACTTTTGGAATTAAATTAATGTCTACAATAAGCACCGCTTATATTTAATAGACTTAAATAGTCAAAACTAAATATATAATGTCAAAGGGAATAAATAGACCAACAGATATAAAAAAAAAGTCATTAAAATTAATAACTAAATATTTAAAGGATACAAAATTTTTTTGAAATTAAAATTGTAGAAGACTAATAGATTAAATCTGTTTTGATATTCAAATTTTGTTATATTTCTTCTATCAAGTAAAAAGCCTTTTTTTATTTTATTTTATATATAATATAGAATATAACATAAATAGAGGTTAATTCTTGATAGAAGGTATATAAAACTATTTAAATATTTTAATATTAGCCTTCTACATATTTGATTTCAAAAATTAAAATTAATTGATACAAGTGGTACTCAAATGACATTATTTTAATTTATTTTCATAAGTTATAATCATTAAATATAATTTTTTGAAATTAAATATGTAGAAGGCTAATATTAAAATATTTAAATAATTATATAATATATAATTATATTTAGGCTTTAATAAATCTCCTTATGGAATGTCAATGGTTTAAAGATAACCTTATAATACCTTACACTTTTCTGTGATTTTGTTAAGAACATAGACTATCTTGAATTTTAAAGTTAGTCTGTTTAAAGCAATTTATCCTGTTAAACACCTGGAGGTGAGAAATAGTGATAGTTATTTGATTTTGATATTTTGAATATTATTTAGGGCCGATGAAGAGATTACCAGAATTATAATGGTTTTTTGGAGATATAGTGCATGTTTTGAGAGATTTTTGAATTAACTTATTTGAATATCAAAACAAATTGAAATATGTTTATCTTCTACAATTTTAATTTCCAAAAGAATTTTTTATTCAAAAACTTTTAGAATTAAATTAATGTCTAAAACAAGCACCGCTTACATTTAATAGACGTATATAATCAAAACTCAATATACAATGTCAAATGAAATAGATAACCCAGCAGATATACGAAAGTAATTAAAATTAATAAATAAATATTCAAACGAGACAAAATTTTGTTTCTGGTCTTATCTTAAGAAATACTACTTGCCTTATAAAAACATGAACACACTTGAAGGACTTCCCAAAGAATATAATTTATTTGAAATATTTAATAAATTTAAATATTCGAACAAATTATTTCAAAAAACTCTAAAAAATGTGCACTATATTTTCAAAAAACAAATATACTTCTAGATAATCCCTTCATCAGCCGTTATTAATACTCCAAATATCAAAATCAAAAACATAACCTACATCACTCACGTGTTAAAAGACTTAAGCTTCGAACTACAGATCAACTATATATTCAAGATTGATCTATGTTCTAACAAAATCAAAGAACAAAATGAGTTATTTTAAGGTTTACCTAAATCCATTGACACCGTATAAAGAAATTTATTGAAGCCAAAATATAATTATATATTATATATAAAATAAAATAGAAAGGCTTTTTACTTGATAGAAGAAATATAACAAAATTTGAATATCAAAACAAATTGAAATATGTTTATCTTCTACAATTTTAATTTCCAAAAGAATTTTTTATTCAAAAACTTTTAGAATTAAATTAATGTCTAAAACAAGCACCGCTTACATTTAATAGACGTATATAATCAAAACTCAATATACAATGTCAAATGAAATAGATAACCCAGCAGATATACGAAAGTAATTAAAATTAATAAATAAATATTCAAACGAGACAAAATTTTGTTTCTGGTCTTATCTTAAGAAATACTACTTGCCTTATAAAAACATGAACACACTTGAAGGACTTCCCAAAGAATATAATTTATTTGAAATATTTAATAAATTTAAATATTCGAACAAATTATTTCAAAAAACTCTAAAAAATGTGCACTATATTTTCAAAAAACAAATATACTTCTAGATAATCCCTTCATCAGCCGTTATTAATACTCCAAATATCAAAATCAAAAACATAACCTACATCACTCACGTGTTAAAAGACTTAAGCTTCGAACTACAGATCAACTATATATTCAAGATTGATCTATGTTCTAACAAAATCAAAGAACAAAATGAGTTATTTTAAGGTTTACCTAAATCCATTGACACCGTATAAAGAAATTTATTGAAGCCAAAATATAATTATATATTATATATAAAATAAAATAGAAAGGCTTTTTACTTGATAGAAGAAATATAACAAAATTTGAATATCAAAACAAATTGAAATATGTTTATCTTCTACAATTTTAATTTCCAAAAGAATTTTTTATTCAAAAACTTTTAGAATTAAATTAATGTCTAAAACAAGCACCGCTTACATTTAATAGACGTATATAATCAAAACTCAATATACAATGTCAAATGAAATAGATAACCCAGCAGATATACGAAAGTAATTAAAATTAATAAATAAATATTCAAACGAGACAAAATTTTGTTTCTGGTCTTATCTTAAGAAATACTACTTGCCTTATAAAAACATGAACACACTTGAAGGACTTCCCAAAGAATATAATTTATTTGAAATATTTAATAAATTTAAATATTCGAACAAATTATTTCAAAAAACTCTAAAAAATGTGCACTATATTTTCAAAAAACAAATATACTTCTAGATAATCCCTTCATCAGCCGTTATTAATACTCCAAATATCAAAATCAAAAACATAACCTACATCACTCACGTGTTAAAAGACTTAAGCTTCGAACTACAGATCAACTATATATTCAAGATTGATCTATGTTCTAACAAAATCAAAGAACAAAATGAGTTATTTTAAGGTTTACCTAAATCCATTGACACCGTATAAAGAAATTTATTGAAGCCAAAATATAATTATATATTATATATAAAATAAAATAGAAAGGCTTTTTACTTGATAGAAGAAATATAACAAAATTTGAATATCAAAACAAATTGAAATATGTTTATCTTCTACAATTTTAATTTCCAAAAGAATTTTTTATTCAAAAACTTTTAGAATTAAATTAATGTCTAAAACAAGCACCGCTTACATTTAATAGACGTATATAATCAAAACTCAATATACAATGTCAAATGAAATAGATAACCCAGCAGATATACGAAAGTAATTAAAATTAATAAATAAATATTCAAACGAGACAAAATTTTGTTTCTGGTCTTATCTTAAGAAATACTACTTGCCTTATAAAAACATGAACACACTTGAAGGACTTCCCAAAGAATATAATTTATTTGAAATATTTAATAAATTTAAATATTCGAACAAATTATTTCAAAAAACTCTAAAAAATGTGCACTATATTTTCAAAAAACAAATATACTTCTAGATAATCCCTTCATCAGCCGTTATTAATACTCCAAATATCAAAATCAAAAACATAACCTACATCACTCACGTGTTAAAAGACTTAAGCTTCGAACTACAGATCAACTATATATTCAAGATTGATCTATGTTCTAACAAAATCAAAGAACAAAATGAGTTATTTTAAGGTTTACCTAAATCCATTGACACCGTATAAAGAAATTTATTGAAGCCAAAATATAATTATATATTATATATAAAATAAAATAGAAAGGCTTTTTACTTGATAGAAGAAATATAACAAAATTTGAATATCAAAACAAATTGAAATATGTTTATCTTCTACAATTTTAATTTCCAAAAGAATTTTTTATTCAAAAACTTTTAGAATTAAATTAATGTCTAAAACAAGCACCGCTTACATTTAATAGACGTATATAATCAAAACTCAATATACAATGTCAAATGAAATAGATAACCCAGCAGATATACGAAAGTAATTAAAATTAATAAATAAATATTCAAACGAGACAAAATTTTGTTTCTGGTCTTATCTTAAGAAATACTACTTGCCTTATAAAAACATGAACACACTTGAAGGACTTCCCAAAGAATATAATTTATTTGAAATATTTAATAAATTTAAATATTCGAACAAATTATTTCAAAAAACTCTAAAAAATGTGCACTATATTTTCAAAAAACAAATATACTTCTAGATAATCCCTTCATCAGCCGTTATTAATACTCCAAATATCAAAATCAAAAACATAACCTACATCACTCACGTGTTAAAAGACTTAAGCTTCGAACTACAGATCAACTATATATTCAAGATTGATCTATGTTCTAACAAAATCAAAGAACAAAATGAGTTATTTTAAGGTTTACCTAAATCCATTGACACCGTATAAAGAAATTTATTGAAGCCAAAATATAATTATATATTATATATAAAATAAAATAGAAAGGCTTTTTACTTGATAGAAGAAATATAACAAAATTTGAATATCAAAACAAATTGAAATATGTTTATCTTCTACAATTTTAATTTCCAAAAGAATTTTTTATTCAAAAACTTTTAGAATTAAATTAATGTCTAAAACAAGCACCGCTTACATTTAATAGACGTATATAATCAAAACTCAATATACAATGTCAAATGAAATAGATAACCCAGCAGATATACGAAAGTAATTAAAATTAATAAATAAATATTCAAACGAGACAAAATTTTGTTTCTGGTCTTATCTTAAGAAATACTACTTGCCTTATAAAAACATGAACACACTTGAAGGACTTCCCAAAGAATATAATTTATTTGAAATATTTAATAAATTTAAATATTCGAACAAATTATTTCAAAAAACTCTAAAAAATGTGCACTATATTTTCAAAAAACAAATATACTTCTAGATAATCCCTTCATCAGCCGTTATTAATACTCCAAATATCAAAATCAAAAACATAACCTACATCACTCACGTGTTAAAAGACTTAAGCTTCGAACTACAGATCAACTATATATTCAAGATTGATCTATGTTCTAACAAAATCAAAGAACAAAATGAGTTATTTTAAGGTTTACCTAAATCCATTGACACCGTATAAAGAAATTTATTGAAGCCAAAATATAATTATATATTATATATAAAATAAAATAGAAAGGCTTTTTACTTGATAGAAGAAATATAACAAAATTTGAATATCAAAACAAATTGAAATATGTTTATCTTCTACAATTTTAATTTCCAAAAGAATTTTTTATTCAAAAACTTTTAGAATTAAATTAATGTCTAAAACAAGCACCGCTTACATTTAATAGACGTATATAATCAAAACTCAATATACAATGTCAAATGAAATAGATAACCCAGCAGATATACGAAAGTAATTAAAATTAATAAATAAATATTCAAACGAGACAAAATTTTGTTTCTGGTCTTATCTTAAGAAATACTACTTGCCTTATAAAAACATGAACACACTTGAAGGACTTCCCAAAGAATATAATTTATTTGAAATATTTAATAAATTTAAATATTCGAACAAATTATTTCAAAAAACTCTAAAAAATGTGCACTATATTTTCAAAAAACAAATATACTTCTAGATAATCCCTTCATCAGCCGTTATTAATACTCCAAATATCAAAATCAAAAACATAACCTACATCACTCACGTGTTAAAAGACTTAAGCTTCGAACTACAGATCAACTATATATTCAAGATTGATCTATGTTCTAACAAAATCAAAGAACAAAATGAGTTATTTTAAGGTTTACCTAAATCCATTGACACCGTATAAAGAAATTTATTGAAGCCAAAATATAATTATATATTATATATAAAATAAAATAGAAAGGCTTTTTACTTGATAGAAGAAATATAACAAAATTTGAATATCAAAACAAATTGAAATATGTTTATCTTCTACAATTTTAATTTCCAAAAGAATTTTTTATTCAAAAACTTTTAGAATTAAATTAATGTCTAAAACAAGCACCGCTTACATTTAATAGACGTATATAATCAAAACTCAATATACAATGTCAAATGAAATAGATAACCCAGCAGATATACGAAAGTAATTAAAATTAATAAATAAATATTCAAACGAGACAAAATTTTGTTTCTGGTCTTATCTTAAGAAATACTACTTGCCTTATAAAAACATGAACACACTTGAAGGACTTCCCAAAGAATATAATTTATTTGAAATATTTAATAAATTTAAATATTCGAACAAATTATTTCAAAAAACTCTAAAAAATGTGCACTATATTTTCAAAAAACAAATATACTTCTAGATAATCCCTTCATCAGCCGTTATTAATACTCCAAATATCAAAATCAAAAACATAACCTACATCACTCACGTGTTAAAAGACTTAAGCTTCGAACTACAGATCAACTATATATTCAAGATTGATCTATGTTCTAACAAAATCAAAGAACAAAATGAGTTATTTTAAGGTTTACCTAAATCCATTGACACCGTATAAAGAAATTTATTGAAGCCAAAATATAATTATATATTATATATAAAATAAAATAGAAAGGCTTTTTACTTGATAGAAGAAATATAACAAAATTTGAATATCAAAACAAATTGAAATATGTTTATCTTCTACAATTTTAATTTCCAAAAGAATTTTTTATTCAAAAACTTTTAGAATTAAATTAATGTCTAAAACAAGCACCGCTTACATTTAATAGACGTATATAATCAAAACTCAATATACAATGTCAAATGAAATAGATAACCCAGCAGATATACGAAAGTAATTAAAATTAATAAATAAATATTCAAACGAGACAAAATTTTGTTTCTGGTCTTATCTTAAGAAATACTACTTGCCTTATAAAAACATGAACACACTTGAAGGACTTCCCAAAGAATATAATTTATTTGAAATATTTAATAAATTTAAATATTCGAACAAATTATTTCAAAAAACTCTAAAAAATGTGCACTATATTTTCAAAAAACAAATATACTTCTAGATAATCCCTTCATCAGCCGTTATTAATACTCCAAATATCAAAATCAAAAACATAACCTACATCACTCACGTGTTAAAAGACTTAAGCTTCGAACTACAGATCAACTATATATTCAAGATTGATCTATGTTCTAACAAAATCAAAGAACAAAATGAGTTATTTTAAGGTTTACCTAAATCCATTGACACCGTATAAAGAAATTTATTGAAGCCAAAATATAATTATATATTATATATAAAATAAAATAGAAAGGCTTTTTACTTGATAGAAGAAATATAACAAAATTTGAATATCAAAACAAATTGAAATATGTTTATCTTCTACAATTTTAATTTCCAAAAGAATTTTTTATTCAAAAACTTTTAGAATTAAATTAATGTCTAAAACAAGCACCGCTTACATTTCATTATATACGTCTATTAAATGTAAGCGGTGCTTGTTTTAGACATTAATTTAATTCTAAAAGTTTTTGAATAAAAAATTCTTTTGGAAATTAAAATTGTAGAAGATAAACATATTTCAATTTGTTTTGATATTCAAATTTTGTTATATTTCTTCTATCAAGTAAAAAGCCTTTCTATTTTATTTTATATATAATATATAATTATATTTTGGCTTCAATAAATTTCTTTATACGGTGTCAATGGATTTAGGTAAACCTTAAAATAACTCATTTTGTTCTTTGATTTTGTTAGAACATAGATCAATCTTGAATATATAGTTGATCTGTAGTTCGAAGCTTAAGTCTTTTAACACGTGAGTGATGTAGGTTATGTTTTTGATTTTGATATTTGGAGTATTAATAACGGCTGATGAAGGGATTATCTAGAAGTATATTTGTTTTTTGAAAATATAGTGCACATTTTTTAGAGTTTTTTGAAATAATTTGTTCGAATATTTAAATTTATTAAATATTTCAAATAAATTATATTCTTTGGGAAGTCCTTCAAGTGTGTTCATGTTTTTATAAGGCAAGTAGTATTTCTTAAGATAAGACCAGAAACAAAATTTTGTCTCGTTTGAATATTTATTTATTAATTTTAATTACTTTCGTATATCTGCTGGGTTATCTATTTCATTTGACATTGTATATTGAGTTTTGATTATATACGTCTATTAAATGTAAGCGGTGCTTGTTTTAGACATTAATTTAATTCTAAAAGTTTTTGAATAAAAAATTCTTTTGGAAATTAAAATTGTAGAAGATAAACATATTTCAATTTGTTTTGATATTCAAATTTTGTTATATTTCTTCTATCAAGTAAAAAGCCTTTCTATTTTATTTTATATATAATATATAATTATATTTTGGCTTCAATAAATTTCTTTATACGGTGTCAATGGATTTAGGTAAACCTTAAAATAACTCATTTTGTTCTTTGATTTTGTTAGAACATAGATCAATCTTGAATATATAGTTGATCTGTAGTTCGAAGCTTAAGTCTTTTAACACGTGAGTGATGTAGGTTATGTTTTTGATTTTGATATTTGGAGTATTAATAACGGCTGATGAAGGGATTATCTAGAAGTATATTTGTTTTTTGAAAATATAGTGCACATTTTTTAGAGTTTTTTGAAATAATTTGTTCGAATATTTAAATTTATTAAATATTTCAAATAAATTATATTCTTTGGGAAGTCCTTCAAGTGTGTTCATGTTTTTATAAGGCAAGTAGTATTTCTTAAGATAAGACCAGAAACAAAATTTTGTCTCGTTTGAATATTTATTTATTAATTTTAATTACTTTCGTATATCTGCTGGGTTATCTATTTCATTTGACATTGTATATTGAGTTTTGATTATATACGTCTATTAAATGTAAGCGGTGCTTGTTTTAGACATTAATTTAATTCTAAAAGTTTTTGAATAAAAAATTCTTTTGGAAATTAAAATTGTAGAAGATAAACATATTTCAATTTGTTTTGATATTCAAATTTTGTTATATTTCTTCTATCAAGTAAAAAGCCTTTCTATTTTATTTTATATATAATATATAATTATATTTTGGCTTCAATAAATTTCTTTATACGGTGTCAATGGATTTAGGTAAACCTTAAAATAACTCATTTTGTTCTTTGATTTTGTTAGAACATAGATCAATCTTGAATATATAGTTGATCTGTAGTTCGAAGCTTAAGTCTTTTAACACGTGAGTGATGTAGGTTATGTTTTTGATTTTGATATTTGGAGTATTAATAACGGCTGATGAAGGGATTATCTAGAAGTATATTTGTTTTTTGAAAATATAGTGCACATTTTTTAGAGTTTTTTGAAATAATTTGTTCGAATATTTAAATTTATTAAATATTTCAAATAAATTATATTCTTTGGGAAGTCCTTCAAGTGTGTTCATGTTTTTATAAGGCAAGTAGTATTTCTTAAGATAAGACCAGAAACAAAATTTTGTCTCGTTTGAATATTTATTTATTAATTTTAATTACTTTCGTATATCTGCTGGGTTATCTATTTCATTTGACATTGTATATTGAGTTTTGATTATATACGTCTATTAAATGTAAGCGGTGCTTGTTTTAGACATTAATTTAATTCTAAAAGTTTTTGAATAAAAAATTCTTTTGGAAATTAAAATTGTAGAAGATAAACATATTTCAATTTGTTTTGATATTCAAATTTTGTTATATTTCTTCTATCAAGTAAAAAGCCTTTCTATTTTATTTTATATATAATATATAATTATATTTTGGCTTCAATAAATTTCTTTATACGGTGTCAATGGATTTAGGTAAACCTTAAAATAACTCATTTTGTTCTTTGATTTTGTTAGAACATAGATCAATCTTGAATATATAGTTGATCTGTAGTTCGAAGCTTAAGTCTTTTAACACGTGAGTGATGTAGGTTATGTTTTTGATTTTGATATTTGGAGTATTAATAACGGCTGATGAAGGGATTATCTAGAAGTATATTTGTTTTTTGAAAATATAGTGCACATTTTTTAGAGTTTTTTGAAATAATTTGTTCGAATATTTAAATTTATTAAATATTTCAAATAAATTATATTCTTTGGGAAGTCCTTCAAGTGTGTTCATGTTTTTATAAGGCAAGTAGTATTTCTTAAGATAAGACCAGAAACAAAATTTTGTCTCGTTTGAATATTTATTTATTAATTTTAATTACTTTCGTATATCTGCTGGGTTATCTATTTCATTTGACATTGTATATTGAGTTTTGATTATATACGTCTATTAAATGTAAGCGGTGCTTGTTTTAGACATTAATTTAATTCTAAAAGTTTTTGAATAAAAAATTCTTTTGGAAATTAAAATTGTAGAAGATAAACATATTTCAATTTGTTTTGATATTCAAATTTTGTTATATTTCTTCTATCAAGTAAAAAGCCTTTCTATTTTATTTTATATATAATATATAATTATATTTTGGCTTCAATAAATTTCTTTATACGGTGTCAATGGATTTAGGTAAACCTTAAAATAACTCATTTTGTTCTTTGATTTTGTTAGAACATAGATCAATCTTGAATATATAGTTGATCTGTAGTTCGAAGCTTAAGTCTTTTAACACGTGAGTGATGTAGGTTATGTTTTTGATTTTGATATTTGGAGTATTAATAACGGCTGATGAAGGGATTATCTAGAAGTATATTTGTTTTTTGAAAATATAGTGCACATTTTTTAGAGTTTTTTGAAATAATTTGTTCGAATATTTAAATTTATTAAATATTTCAAATAAATTATATTCTTTGGGAAGTCCTTCAAGTGTGTTCATGTTTTTATAAGGCAAGTAGTATTTCTTAAGATAAGACCAGAAACAAAATTTTGTCTCGTTTGAATATTTATTTATTAATTTTAATTACTTTCGTATATCTGCTGGGTTATCTATTTCATTTGACATTGTATATTGAGTTTTGATTATATACGTCTATTAAATGTAAGCGGTGCTTGTTTTAGACATTAATTTAATTCTAAAAGTTTTTGAATAAAAAATTCTTTTGGAAATTAAAATTGTAGAAGATAAACATATTTCAATTTGTTTTGATATTCAAATTTTGTTATATTTCTTCTATCAAGTAAAAAGCCTTTCTATTTTATTTTATATATAATATATAATTATATTTTGGCTTCAATAAATTTCTTTATACGGTGTCAATGGATTTAGGTAAACCTTAAAATAACTCATTTTGTTCTTTGATTTTGTTAGAACATAGATCAATCTTGAATATATAGTTGATCTGTAGTTCGAAGCTTAAGTCTTTTAACACGTGAGTGATGTAGGTTATGTTTTTGATTTTGATATTTGGAGTATTAATAACGGCTGATGAAGGGATTATCTAGAAGTATATTTGTTTTTTGAAAATATAGTGCACATTTTTTAGAGTTTTTTGAAATAATTTGTTCGAATATTTAAATTTATTAAATATTTCAAATAAATTATATTCTTTGGGAAGTCCTTCAAGTGTGTTCATGTTTTTATAAGGCAAGTAGTATTTCTTAAGATAAGACCAGAAACAAAATTTTGTCTCGTTTGAATATTTATTTATTAATTTTAATTACTTTCGTATATCTGCTGGGTTATCTATTTCATTTGACATTGTATATTGAGTTTTGATTATATACGTCTATTAAATGTAAGCGGTGCTTGTTTTAGACATTAATTTAATTCTAAAAGTTTTTGAATAAAAAATTCTTTTGGAAATTAAAATTGTAGAAGATAAACATATTTCAATTTGTTTTGATATTCAAATTTTGTTATATTTCTTCTATCAAGTAAAAAGCCTTTCTATTTTATTTTATATATAATATATAATTATATTTTGGCTTCAATAAATTTCTTTATACGGTGTCAATGGATTTAGGTAAACCTTAAAATAACTCATTTTGTTCTTTGATTTTGTTAGAACATAGATCAATCTTGAATATATAGTTGATCTGTAGTTCGAAGCTTAAGTCTTTTAACACGTGAGTGATGTAGGTTATGTTTTTGATTTTGATATTTGGAGTATTAATAACGGCTGATGAAGGGATTATCTAGAAGTATATTTGTTTTTTGAAAATATAGTGCACATTTTTTAGAGTTTTTTGAAATAATTTGTTCGAATATTTAAATTTATTAAATATTTCAAATAAATTATATTCTTTGGGAAGTCCTTCAAGTGTGTTCATGTTTTTATAAGGCAAGTAGTATTTCTTAAGATAAGACCAGAAACAAAATTTTGTCTCGTTTGAATATTTATTTATTAATTTTAATTACTTTCGTATATCTGCTGGGTTATCTATTTCATTTGACATTGTATATTGAGTTTTGATTATATACGTCTATTAAATGTAAGCGGTGCTTGTTTTAGACATTAATTTAATTCTAAAAGTTTTTGAATAAAAAATTCTTTTGGAAATTAAAATTGTAGAAGATAAACATATTTCAATTTGTTTTGATATTCAAATTTTGTTATATTTCTTCTATCAAGTAAAAAGCCTTTCTATTTTATTTTATATATAATATATAATTATATTTTGGCTTCAATAAATTTCTTTATACGGTGTCAATGGATTTAGGTAAACCTTAAAATAACTCATTTTGTTCTTTGATTTTGTTAGAACATAGATCAATCTTGAATATATAGTTGATCTGTAGTTCGAAGCTTAAGTCTTTTAACACGTGAGTGATGTAGGTTATGTTTTTGATTTTGATATTTGGAGTATTAATAACGGCTGATGAAGGGATTATCTAGAAGTATATTTGTTTTTTGAAAATATAGTGCACATTTTTTAGAGTTTTTTGAAATAATTTGTTCGAATATTTAAATTTATTAAATATTTCAAATAAATTATATTCTTTGGGAAGTCCTTCAAGTGTGTTCATGTTTTTATAAGGCAAGTAGTATTTCTTAAGATAAGACCAGAAACAAAATTTTGTCTCGTTTGAATATTTATTTATTAATTTTAATTACTTTCGTATATCTGCTGGGTTATCTATTTCATTTGACATTGTATATTGAGTTTTGATTATATACGTCTATTAAATGTAAGCGGTGCTTGTTTTAGACATTAATTTAATTCTAAAAGTTTTTGAATAAAAAATTCTTTTGGAAATTAAAATTGTAGAAGATAAACATATTTCAATTTGTTTTGATATTCAAATTTTGTTATATTTCTTCTATCAAGTAAAAAGCCTTTCTATTTTATTTTAACTTATTTGAATATTTAAATATATTAAATATTTCAAATTAATTATATTTTTTGAGAAGTCCTTAAGTTGTGTTCATGTTTTTGAAAGGCAATTGGTGTTCTTAATGGTAAGATCAGAAACAAAATTTTGTCTCCTTTAAATATTTATCTATTAATTTTAATGATTTTTTTTATATCTGTTGGTCTATTTATTCCATTTGACATTATATATTGACTGAAGACGGGATTATCTAGAATTATATTTGTTTTTTGAAGATATCGTGCACATTTTTTTAGAGATTTTTGAAATGATTTATTCGAATATTTAAATATATTAAATATTTCAAATAAATTATATTCTTTGAGAAGTCCTTTAAGTGTGTTTATGTTTTTAAAAGGCAATTGATGTTCTTAACGGTAAGACCAGAAACAAAATTTTGTCTCCTTTAAATATTTATTTATTAATCTTAATTACTTTCGTATATCTGTTGGATTATTTATTCCATATGACATTATATATTGAGTTTTGATTATATACGTCTATTAAATGTAAGCGGTGCTTGTTAGACAAATTTATTTCTAAAAGTTTTTTGAATAAAAATTTTTTTGAAATTAAAATTGTAGAAAATAAACATATTTCAATTGGTTTTAATATTCAAATTTTGTTATATTTCTTTATCAAGTAAAAGGCCTTTCTATTTTATTTTATATATTGAGTTTTGATTATATACGTCTATTAAATATAAGCGGTGCTTATCGTAGACATTAATTTAATTCTAAAAGTTTTTGAAATAAAAATTTTTTTAAAATTAAAATTGTAGAAGACTAACAGATTAAATCTATTTTGATATTCAAATTTTATTATGTATTGTGATTTTTTTCCAATATGAAGTGTTCAGTTGTTTATGTACGAGGGGCGTTCAATGTTTCTCGGTATAGGCATGAAAGAAAAAAAATTTTGAAAAAATTCAATTTTTCAATGTAGTCCCCTAGAATTTCAATACATTTGTTAGATTCAGAAATAGGCTTCTCTAAACCTTGTGAAAAATATTCTTCCGGCTTCTCCTCAAAAAATCGCTTTGCACGAAGATATCTTTTCACATTTTAAGTTCTTATATTTCGAAACTAAATCCATTTTTCAATTAACAAAACAGTGCATTCACAAACAACGCGTAGAACATAGACAAACGGGCCAATCCAGGCGATTCGAGCAATTTTGAATGCAGCCCGGACAGCTTACGTCAAAACTTACGTTGAAAATATTCTGCCATGCAGTTCCCGTACAAAATTCTTCATTGTGATTGGTTGCCTCAAGGTCAAACACTGAAGGGCTGCGCCGAGACGGTGACGTAATAATAGTCTAGTCAACAAGTGCCTTTTAGGTCAACTTTTTTCAGCTGTCTCCAAAAATTATGATCAAGGTGTTATTCGATTCGGAATGGCATTTAGATGATTTTTGAAAAAAATGAGGTTCCGCTTGCAAAAATTGCAAAAGTAATTAACAATTAACTAAAAAAAAAGAGGGGTTAGTTTTTTGTAAATATCTCAAAAACTAATGAAGCTTTTTGAAATAAAAAAAAAGATTCGAAATGAGGAGAAAATTTCCTAATAAAAGTGTCGACTCCCGGAATTGTAGTCCCAATATTAATAATTTTCTCAGAGGGATGAAAATACGGCCAAAAACGGGTACTCTGGCTTTCGTAAGCCACGCCTACTTTGGACACTATTAATAAAAATTATTTTAACAGATTAAATATGAAATTTAATTAATGAAAAAATTCAAGGGCATAGTGGATAGATGAATGAACAATAATCCGCCAAAAAAAATTTTTATCTCAATTTTTCAATTAGTTATGCAATAGTTAATTGATAATTTTTTTCTGTTTGGACATGAACATTGCAAGTGTAATAATTGTTAAACTATTAACTTGAGATTTTTTTCCTCTCTTGGAACAATTTTTGGAAGACTTCAGAATAGATCCCTGTTGGAAAAATTTAAAAATGTTTGTTTTTCCCACGTTTTCTCCTACTTCTACTTAAATATTAAGGAACCATTTTTTCTTTAAAAATCATGATTTACTTCTCTTTTCCATTTAAAAAATTTTTTTCGTTTTGTTTAATTTTTCATTGTTTATATAATAAACAATTTGTTATAAACAAATGTTGAAAGCTTAATAGATATACACGTTTATAATCTGAATAGTAAAAACAGTAACAAAATAATTCTCATATATTACACTTCACACTCCGTAGAATTTCATACTTTTTTACATACTTTAAAACAATTAATTTACACTATATATGACAGTCTTAAACAATTTAAGTATCGATCAATTTGCTGCAATGCAGCACGCTCGTTATGATCAGTATCTCTCAGGTAAACACTTTGAAGTGTTCTATTATCTCTCCGTACAAGAAGCCGCTTTATCTTGCGCCTGCGTGCTATTTTTGTTCCTTTCTAACAGATCTTCGATGAAATCTTTCAACTCTTTGGAATGTCTGTCGACCATCTCTACCTCGCTGTAGATGACTTCGTTATAGTCGTCTAAACTATCTCTTACCACCGAATATTCATCATCCAAACCTATTGAGATGCTTTTCTTCAATGATGTTGCACCACCTGCAAAAGGGAGACTATTCAAAATTGAATTTTCATTCGGAAATCTAATTTGTGGTGCTGGACTTTTGGTCTGTGTTGTAATAAAGAATGGCCATCTACAGTTTGCATTCTGAAATAGTGGTTATTTCGAACCCAACGCAGCAAAATCAAAGCTTGTCCTATGCAATCTCACAATTCGCCGTGTAATGAAATAAACAACAACACAATAAGCCCTACGAACATCTGCAAGTACTTGGAAACACACATAGATAACAAGCTCAGCTACAAAGCACACACAAGCTTCCAAAAAACTTCAGCCATTACACGAGCTGGTCATTTCAGATCATTCACTTATAAAAGCTTGGGCATCAATGTGAAGGTTGCTAGTTCAATTTATAAAATGATCTGCAGCTTTTCTGGTGTACGAACATACGATTTTTCTGAACTCTTTTTGACTAACGCTCTATAATTTAGAAGTGCCGAAGGAACAAATTTGAGAAATATTACCAAAATAAGACATAACCCTTCAAACCAACTCTTAGACGCCAAGACTACAAGAACTGAGCAAAATATTTTGCCAAGCAACGGGCTAACATGGACCCATTGATACATCATTTTGGCATAGAAAGTACCCTACAGATTGCAATTCAAATGCGACTGTACGCTATCAACAACTGAATGCTGTTGCATCATTTAAAAACCTTGCAGCCACCTCAAAAACTCAGCAGATTAACTTGAAATTTCAATCACTTCTTGCTTTAAATGTAAGGAATCATTAAAATCAGGTGAACATATGTGGGTGTCTACTTTTTGTCGGTCAGTATAATTTAAATTCGATTTCACTGAAGAGTATAAATAAAGCGAAACATTCTGATAGTCTTATGTATCTTATATTTGATTTTCTTTGCTGTTATTTGAATATTATATCATAGATATACTCTTTGAGCGTGCATTTACAAAAGGAGCTATTAAGCCAGTCGCTTAGCACAAGAATAACTTCATTCTCCGTTACAAATGATGACTAATATTCAACTTTGCACACCTAGACAAAGCGTGTCATAAAGCCAGAATGGAATTCTGTACCTGCAAGCGAATCTGCGGTAAAACCTGGAGTTTAAAGCCCAGGAAGACGTATTGGCTATACACTTTGGTAATTAGACCACATATATGGCACTGTAGAAGGGCCAACATAAGCTCACGGTTTGGCCACACGACTACAAAGAGAGGTTTACCTCGCAATTCTAACGAAGAGCACCCTATCAATGCCCTCGGATCTAACGTTGAAAGTCACGAGCCAAGAACGGCATTTAAATGCCCCAGTCGGGACAAATGGACCCAGCATGCTGAGGTTCTATTGAGGACCGACCTTGACTTGTTCACAGACAGCTCGCGAACGACGAACGGAACGGGAGTCTATGGGAGCAAACCAAGAATCAACATCTCATTGAGTCTTGGTCAAAACGCAGCCATATTCCAGGCAGAACTATTTACCTTTGAGACTGCGGCAGATCGGCTCTAGAATCTCTAGAGTTGCCTTACGGCTCTAAATAGGCTCGGTATGTATAACAGAATCACTCTTGTTTGGATACCCAGCCATTCAAACTATTTGGGTAACGAAGAGGCAGATCGGCTGGCGTTTGGCTGGAGCCACGCTGCCTCTGGTATGCCCGGAGCCATTCCTGGGAATATCACATGACGTGGCTAAGCGGACATTAACAGGCAGAATGAACTCTAGTCTAGAGTCTTTCTGGCTCAGCCATCCAGGTCTGAAACATTCGAAGGCGTTCCTTAGAACAGCTTCGAATCGAAAGATGGCAGACCTAGCGCTAGGTCTGGACAAAACCAAACTCAGAATACTTGTCGGGGTTATCACAGGTCTGTGTCTTGAGGACACTGAACTCAGAGTGCTCAGCGTTGAGTCGCATGAGATTCGAGGTCTTCGGTAAGGCTATACTGAACTCAGAGTGCTCAGCGTTGAGTCGCATGAGATTCGAGGTCTTCGGTAAGGCTATAGTAGTCCACTGCGACCTGGAAAAAATACTTCCGAATAAGATTATCGGTTTTATCCAAAAATTCGAACAATTTTTATTTTGTCTTTCCATCATCGTCATTGTCCAACTTTATCAACACTAGACGTGGATCTGAATGATGTCCCCGCGCCGGTGCAAAGCGGTAAATTCTCCCCCATTCTGAGCAGTCGAAAAGAGAAATGAAAAATTCGAAAAGTACCCCAGTTGAATATTCGACATAATTTATAACACGTCATGAAGTTACTCTTGTGCTGAGCGAGTGGCACAATGGCTTCACTTGTTAATGCATTGTAAATCTCATGAATTCCCGAACAAGTAATATTACCAAAGAATGTTAGATATTATAATGTATTCATACTACAGTACAGATTTTACCGTTTAGAATGGAACTTTCAACTTGTATAAAAAGTTCTCTCCTCCTCGAGAGTGAATAACTTCACAGTTTTCTGAGTTTATCCGCCTTAAATTAACAAACTCTATTATTATTGGACGAATTAATATCAACATTGAGCATTTCTGCTTTTTATTTATATGGAGAAATTTATTCATGAATTTTACAGCTGTTTAACGCTGAACACAACCTCTTATTCTATTTTCAAAGATTACAGAAATAGATTTCATGTTCTGTGTTGAGTCCATAGACGTATTAATTATTTAATTAGGATAATAAGTCTATGATTGAGTCAATGTAGCTCGTTTTGCTGAGTTCACTGAATGCGTGCTTTTATAGATTTATGAGAAATAATATACTTTGATAGTGTCATGAATTTATCGCAAAAAAACAAAGAATAAGCAGCGAGAACACGTTCATAACCGATCAGACGCATTGCTAAGAAGGATTCAATTAGCATGAAAGCCATAAACCACAGATAAGTGAAGGTAAAAGGGAAACTGGATCAATTGAAGTTTAATGTAAGGAAAAATGTTGAAGAAAAAGGAAGCAATTTCCCAGAATGAAGTCTAATTTGCGAAAAGTAGCAGATTGAATCCAAAAAGACATTCTCCACTACAATTTTTAGGCAAGATCTCAAAAAAAAAAAATAACTAATAAGGTAGGCTAGGAAACCCATTTGACAGATCTGAAGTGAAGAAACACTTGTTAACTGATGATATACTGATGGTGTGATTATTATCAACAATGACTCATATACTTACATTTATCTTTACCTTCAAGCTGTACGTTGGGCTCTGATAACAATCTCCTATGGTTGGACTTTGGGCTCTTGGTAACCATTCCTTTCTACAAAAATCACCATTAGATAAATCGTTTCAAAATGTATTGATTTAGTATTCTTACTATCACGTCCTTTTTCTTCTCCAGAAGGACCTGCATGTTAGTGAGAAGTGCCAAAGTTTCATCCACAGTTTTGGATGTTATATCTGCACTTTTATCTCCGTGTTTCTTTGTAGCTGGCCTCAGGAGCCTCTGGATGAAGCTATCTTGTTTCTTCATTTCTTCAGCCTTGGAATGTTTTTTCTTTTTCTTAGTGTCATCTTCTTTTATCTTCTGTGGCCTCAGCTGATCTGGATCTTCGTAAACATTCATATCGTCATTTTCTGAATCTTTGCGTGCTCTATTTCTTCCCATACCTTGTAAATTTGGCTCATCATATAATTCCAACGAGGAAGCTTCTTGAGCACTGGAATTCGAATTGGAACGGGCATACAACTCATTTTCCAAGTCTAGAGTATTCTCTTCATCATTGAAATGTCCCTGCTTTGTTTTTTTATTCAGTAGTTTATCGAGCAAGTTAGTCTTGAAAAAGTTTCTTTCTGGTGATTTCGAAGGGTTGGGTTCGTTATGTTCTACCTTATCTTTTGTTTCTCGATCTGTTCTAGAGTTCTGTCTCGAGAAGATTGGTTTTTCCAATCTTCTAGTGGGTTTTATGTTCGGTTCGGCATAAAGGTCATTTTCGAATTGCATAATACTTTCATGATTATGTCTGGAGTCTCTAGGTGAATGTAAGTTAGGTTCTGCATATATATCATTTTCTATTTGCTTTTCTTTGCTCGAGTGACATGGTTTTTCGTTATCTTTATAGCTATCACTAGTTTGACTGAAATCTTTACATAATACTTCATCTGGTACCGCATATATATCATTGTCTACTTGTAATTCTTCTCTTTTGGAACACGAATTTTGCAGTTCTTCTTCGTCATTTAAGTTGTGATGTCTTGACGAAATCTCATCGGCTTTTGCATACAAATCATTTTGGAATTGTATTTCTCCTATAGAAGAACTGATTTCATTGTTTGGTTTGTTGGATTCTCTAAGTGCTCTTCTATTTGATTTTGCGTATAAATTATTCATGTTCTGTTTTTCTTCATTTTTAGTGGGATCACGTTGTGAATGTTCAAAGCAATGTTTGCTTGTTTGTGCATATAGATCGTTGTCGATTTGTTTATCTTCATCTGCCCTATGTTCCCCATAATTCGTTTGAAATTGTATATTTACTTCTTCGTAGATATCATTTTCAAACTCTGCTTGAGAACTCGACCTTTGGCAAGCCTGATGGAAATCAGGCTCTGCATATATTTCATTTTCAAGGTCAACATCTTTGATTTTTAATCCTTGGAATTCGAAATCTCTGTCAACCTCCTCATATAAGTCATTATCAATTTCAACTTCTTCCCTTTCAAGTGCTGCCTCTTGATCTTTCTTCCCTAAATTATGCTCAAGTCCTCTTTGGTATTCAGCCTCATAATATAATTGATCTTCATTTGGATTAACCGAATGTGCATATATTTCATTTTGCCAAACGAAGTCCTCGTCTACAACACCTTCAGCTTCTTCATAAAGAGAATCTCCATCATCTTCATATTTTGAATAAGACGCGAGATCTACATTGCTCTCGTAAGCTTCACATGGTGGTGGAGGAAATTTGAAATCTGGTGTCTCTTTGCGTGTTTGATTATCTTCAAATAATTCTGGTTCAGCGTATAATTCTTCCGTAGATTTCAATATATCTTTTTTTTCTTCGTTTGGTTCTAATCTGAAGGGTGGTTTATCGTTTAGCTTTGCGTACAGTTCATTTTCACAAAAATCTTGATAGCCTAAGGGTCTATCAGGATCTTCATTTTGGTTGTTATAAAAGGCTCCCAGTAACGATATTTGACTTCCTTCTTTCTTTTTCTCCATTGGGATTAACATTTCGGAAGATTTTGGAGTGATTGTAGTGTTGTTTTGGTCACTTTGTTGTGGTTCTTTATTTTCACTTAATCTATTGGATTCTTTATAATTATTATTGACTGTTTTAATTGATTCGGATGATTTTCTCATGTCAGCCTTCTTTGCTTCTTCATTATTTTCTGATTGAATGGCTGGATTATTTGGAGTCTCATTAGTATCAGTTAACATTGTATGAATATCTTCATTTGCATTTTCTTTTGTTAGTTTTGAAGATTGATGTATTTTTTCTACCAGTTTTCTGAGTTTTTCTCTAGGAGACACTTGAGTATTATCATTTGAACTTCTATCGGATCCGCTTTTTTCTTTAAGCTTAGGAGGGCTTCTAGGAAGTTTTGGACTTTGGTTGAAAACATCTCTAGCATCGGAGAAACTTATACTTCGAGGCGTTTTTATAACTTGGACACTTTCCCTGTCTTCATTTTTCCCAAGGGTACAAACGCAATAATCTTCGTCTTCCATTATGACTTCTTCGTCTTTGGTTCTTGGCTCTTCGTTTATTTTAGGAACTTTGGGTGAAAACTGTAGTTTTCTAGGTGTACTCGGTGCGGTTTCCTTTGGCGCATTCTCATTTCTTGAGAATTTTTCGTTAAGTTCTAAATTAAGTTGCTTCGGTATTGCAGCTTCATTCTTCCTTTGATTATCAGGAGATATGTTTCCGCAGTATGATCTTGCGCCCATCCTCTGTAATCTTTCTAGAAGGTTGCTGTCTCCTCTTTCTAAAGTTTTGGGGGGTGATGCTTTGATTACGTCTGTGGGAACTGGTGAAGGGTTTCTCTGGAATTCAATGTGAAGGTGAGTATCTCAAAATGTTATGCTTTATAGGTGATACTGATGGATTGAGTGTGATTATGGGCATTCTTCAAGGTTCTGTGTTAGGCCCTTAACGTTTTAGTATAGTGGCGGATAGAGGTAGTGAAAGATGAAGATTAATAGGAAATGTTAGTTATTGATAAAGCAGTGTTAAGTGAAATAAAATTAGGCAAAATATAAGTGAGATTACTGGTAGACAGAAAAATTGAGGCAGTATGCGTATTTCGATTATACAACCAGGTGCAACAAGTTTAGGAAGAATGTCTATACTTTAGATTTCTTCAACAAACCTTTTTCTGTTCGGAGTTGTTCATGAGCACGTCAAGTCTTTCTGTGGAATATCTAAAATGGCACAACTTCGTTGGACTAATATCCACCTTCTGGTTTTCATTAACGGTGGAGTAGATGGCTTGCATCCATTTGTTCTGTTCTGATATGGTTTCTGCTCTCTAAGAACGAAAAACATTGGCTAGTGATTTAAAATTAAACAATAATATAACAACTGAAATGAAACATCATTATGTGATTTGCACTTGTTTATTGAATATGGTGACGCGTTTTCTTCGAAGTATGGTGAAGTCGTTGTGCATATATATATATATATATATATATATGTTTCATTTGAGTTAATAGTAAAAGCCACACGCATTCAATAGTATTATATATAATACATACTAGAGTTATGACGCTTCCGGATCTGGTTGTTATTTGAAATTTTGAAGGTGTTGAAGCATAGGGTTTCACGTTACAGGTAGGTCCCAAAGTGATGGATCCTTTGCAAGGGGAAAGAGCATCGTATTCTTCTTTAGAACCGTAGTAAAGGAGTAGATGCCCTTCTAGTACAAACCAGTATTTTTTCCATGAATTCATCAGTTTCTACGAAAGAATGATTTAAAGTAACTTCGATTGGAACTGTGAGTATTTTTGTTTACCAGTTTTCCCCTTTTTTCCAGGTATCCCGTAATCTTCTGGGTTGGTTTGGAGTCATCAGACATATCAACCTGAAACATAAAGAATAGTTTTGATGAATTTTTACTATTGAAATGCTTCAGCCTTTGATATTTTGTACATTTTAAAATGAAAATTTTTCCCAGTTTAAACTGACTGTACTGAAAAAAAATTGTACTACTTGAGTTTGGCAAGTGACATCTAAATTTGGCGCTTTATTAAGGATTCCAAAATGGTATAACACTTGATAAATTCTTCTACGTCTTATACGTCTATTAAATATAAGCGGTGCTTATTGTAGACATTAATTTAATTCTAAAAGTTTTTTGAATAAAAATTTTTTTGAAATTAAAATTGTAGAAGACTAACAGATTAAATCTGTTTTGATATTCAAATTTTGTTATATTTCTTCTATCAAGTAAAAAGCCTTTTTCTATTTTATTTTATATATAATATATAATTATATTTAGGCTTTAATAAATCTCATTATGGAATGTCACTGGTTTAAAGATAACCTTATAACACCTTACACTTTTCTGTGATTTTGTTAAGAACATAGACTATCCTGAATTTTAAAGTTAGTCTGTTTAAAGCAATTTATCCTGTTAAACACGTGGAGGTGAGATATAGTGATAGTTATTTGATTTTGATATTTGGAATATCATTTAGGGCCGATGAAGAGATTACCAGAATTAAAAATTTTTTTTGAAGATATAGTGCATGTTTTGAGAAATTTTTGCATTAACTTATTTGAATATTTGAATATATTAAATATTTCAAATAAATTATATATCAAAATTTGAATATTAAAACATATTGAAATATGTTTATCTTCTACAATTTTAATTTCAAAAGAATTTTTTTTTATTCAAAAAACTTTTAGAATTAAATTTATGTCTACAACAAGCACCGCTTACATTTAATAGACGTATATAATCAAAACTCAATATATAATGTCAAATGGAATAAATAACCGAACATGTTTTTAAAAGGCAATTGGTGTTCTTAAAGGTAAGACCAAAAACAAAATTTTGTCACCTTTAAATATTTATTTATTAATTTTAATTACTTTCGTATATCTGTTGGTTTATTCATTCCATTTGACATTATATATTGAGTTTTGATTATATACGTCTATTAAATGTAAGCGGTGCTTGTTGTAGACATAAATTTAATTCTAAAATTTTTTTGAATAAAAATTTTTTTGAAATTAAAATTGTAGAAGATAAACATATTTCAATATGTTTTAATATTCAAATTTTGTTATATTTCTTCTATCAAGTAAAAGGCCTTTCTATTTTATTTTTTATATATAATATAAAATTAAATTTTGGCTTCAATAAATCTCATTATGGAATGTCAATGAATTTAAATAAACCTTAAAATAACTCACACTGTTCTTTGATTTTGTTAGAACATAGATCAATCTTGAATTATATAGTTGATCTGTGTTTCGAAGCTTTAGTCTTTTAACACGTGGAGAGATATAGGTTAGTTTTTTGATTTTGATATTTGGAATATTAAATGAGGGCTGAAGACGGGATTGCTTAGAATTATATTTGTTTTTTGAAGATATAGTGCACATTTTTTTTAGAGATTTTTGAAATAACTTATTCGAATATTTAAATATATTAAATATTTCAGATAAATTATATTCTTTGAGAAGTCCTTTAAGTGTGTTCATGTTTTTAAAAGGCAATTGGTGTTCTTAAAGGTAAGACCAGAAACAAAATTTTGTCTCCTTCAAAAATTTATTTATTAATTTTAATTACTTTCGTATATCTGTTGGGTTATTTATTCCATTTGACATTATATATTGAGTTTTGATTATATACGTCTATTATAAGTAAGCGGTGCTTGTTGTAGACATAAATTTAATTCTAAAAGTTTTTTGAATAAAAAAAAAATTTGTTGGAAATTAAAATTGTAGAAGATAAACATATTTCAATAAGTTTTAATATTCAAATTTTGTTATATTCCTTCTATCAAGTAAAAGGCCTTTCTATTTTACAAATTATATATTTTGAGAAGTCCTTAAGTTGTGTTCATGTTTTGAAAGGCAATTGGTGTTCTTAATGGTAAGATCAGAAACAAAATTTTGTCTCCTTCAAATATTTATTTATTAATTTTAATGACTTTTTTATATATGTTGGTTTATTTATTCCATTTGACATTATATATTGAGTTTTGATTATATACGTCTATTAAATATAAGCGGTGCTTATTGTAGACATCAGTTTAATTCTAAAAGTTTTTTGAATAAAAATGTTTTTTGAAATTCAAATTGTAGAAGACTAACAGATTAAATCTGTTTTGATATTAAAATTTTGTTATATTTCTTCTATCAAGTAATAACCTTTTTCTATTTTATTTTATATATAATATATAATTATATTTAGGCTTTAATAAATCTCATTATGGAATGTCAATGGTTTAAAGATAACCTTATAACACCTCACACTTTTCTGTGATTTTGTTAAGAACATAGACTATCCTGAATTTTGAAGTTAGTCTGTTTAAAGCAATTTATCCTGTTAAACACGTGGAGGTAAGATTTAGTGATAGTTAATTGATTTTGATATTTGTAATATTATTTAGGGCCGATGAAGAGATTACCAGAATTATAATTGTTTTTTGAAGATGTAGTGCATGGTTTGAGAGATATTTGAATTAACTTCTTTGAATATTTAAATATATTAAATATTTCAAATAAATTATATTTTTTGAGAAGTCCTTAAGTTGTGTTCATGTTTTTGAAAGGAAATTGGTGTTCTTAATGGTAAGATCAGAAACAAAATTTTGTCTCCTTTAAATATTTATTTATTAATTTCAATGACTTTTTTATGTGTTGTTTTATTTATTCCATTTGACATTATATATTGAGTTTTGATTATATACGTCTATTAAATATAAGCGGTGCTTATTGTAGACATTAATTTAATTCTAAAAGTTTTTTGAATAAAAATTTTTTTGAAATTAAAATTGTAGAAGACTAACAGTTTAAATCTGTTTTGATATTCAAATTTTGTTATATTTCTTCTATCAAGTAAAAAAACTTTTTCTATTTTATGATAAATTTTTGCTGAAATTGTAAAAAACCTTAGTTAAAAATTATTCTAATGTGCCATTTTAAGGTGCGTTTGAAATGAAATTCATTGGATTCCTTGAGTTTTTAATTGAATTAAGATTTACAAGGAAGTTCCACTAAACATTTACCATATCTTAGAAACAAGATGACTGCCCAGCGCATTACGCTGCCACAGTAAGAGAATTCCTCAATCAAGAATACCCCGACGGGTGGCCTGCCCGTTCACCCGATTTGAGCCCAATAGTCTTCTTTTACTGGGGTACGATGAAGGGGAAAGTGTATTCCAAACCGATCCAAGATTTGGACGACCTGCGCCGAAGACTTGCAGAAGACGCTGAAGAAATCGCATCAAGAAGATACGATCGTCTTATTAAGAGATCATTTTTAAGGGGATGTAGAGCTTGCTTTGCAGCTGATGGTAAACATTTCGAACATTTGCTGTGAGAATTCTCTTACTATGGCATCAAGAGTTCCATCGGAATATAACTTTTTTTTGGCTGCTAAATTACTCAAACTAAATTTTTATCGGCGTGAAACCCTTAATGACACTTGAATTAAGACGAAGAGCAGATATAAATTTTCTTCTCAATGGAAAAATATATTATATACGGCATAATGGCGTAAACGGTTAAGTTATTTCTGTTCATATGCGTAAAATAAAGCAATTTTGTTTAATGATTACGTGCTCATGATATCGACCAGTGAATTCAATCATTTGCGCTTGATCTTAAAGAGCATAGTCTCATAACTGCCTTTTAAACGGTCTCAATTCAAGAAGCTGATTACGCGTGTTAAGAATTTTTGCAAATGATATTAATTTTTTTACGCTTCCAATCAGTTCAACTACCATTAATATGATAATTTTCTTTTTTTCTCACCTCGAAATGATGCGAAAAAAATGACGGAATAAACAGATTTAAAACAAATTTTCTCTATCCAAATAAACGAATAAATTAATTCGTCATATCTGTCTGTCGAAATATGATCAATAAGAAGTGTGCTATGTGTTCTATGGTAATAGAAAGTTCTACAAATCGAGACAGTGTAACATCTGTATAACAAAATGAAAAAAAAATAAAATAGAAAGGCTTTTTACTTGATAGAAGAAATATAACAACATTTGAATATCTAAACAAATTGAAATATGTTTATCTTCTACAATTTTAATTTCAAAAGAATTTTTTTATTCAAAAAACTTTTAGAATTAAATCAATGTCTAAAACAAGCACCGCTCACATTTCATAGACGTATATAATCAAAATTCAATATACAATGTCAAATGAAATAAATAACCCAACAGATATACGAAAGTAATTAAAATTAATAAATAAATATTCAAAGGAGACAAAATTTTTGTTTCTGATTTTACCTTTAGGAAATACTACTTGCCTTATAAAAACATGAATACACTTAAAGGACTTCCCAAAGAATATAATTTATTTGAAATATTCAATATATTTAAATATTCGAACAAATTATTTCAAAAATCTCTAAAAAATATTATATTTATTTTTTGAAGATATAGTGCACATTTTTTAGAGATTTTTGAAATAATTTGTTCGAATATTTAAATATATTGCATATTTCAAATAAATTATATTCTTTGGGAAGTCCTTTAAGTGTGTTCATGTTTTTATAAGGCAAGTAGTATTTCCTAAAGGTAAAACCAGAAGCAAAATTTTGTCTCCTTTGAATATTTATTTATTAATTTTAATTACTTTCGTATATCTGTTGGGTTATTTATTTCATTTGACATTGTATATTGAGTTTTGATTATATACGTCTATTAAATGTGAGCGGTGCTTGTTTTAGACATTAATTTAATTCTAAAAGTTTTTTGAATAGAAAAATTCTTTTGAAATTAAAATTGTAGAAGATAAACATATTTCAATTTGTTTTGATATTCAAATTTTGTTATATTTCTTCTATCAAGTAAAAAGCCTTTCTATTTTATTTTATATATAATATATGATTATATTTTGGCTTCAATAAATCTCATTATAGAATGTCAATGAATTTAAGTAAACCTTAAAATAACTCACTTTGTTCTTTGATTTTGTTAGAACATAGATCAATCTTGAATTATATAGTTGATCTGTAGTTCGGAGCTTAAGTCTTTTAACACGTGAGTGATGTAGGTTATGTTTTTGATTTTGATATTTGGAATGGTGAAAAAGGGCTGAAGACGGGATTATCTAGAATTATATTTGTTTTTTGAAGATATAGTGCACATTTTTTAGAGATTTTTGAAATAATTTGTTCGAATATTTAAATATATTAAATATTTCAAATAAATTATATTCTTTGGGAAGTCCTTTAAGTGTGTTCAAGTTTTTATAAGGCAAGTAGTATTTCTTAAGATAAAACCAGAAACAAAATTTTGTCTCGTTTGAATATTTATTTATTAATTTTAATTACTTTCGTATATCTGTTGGGTTATTTATTTCATTTGACATTGTATATTGAGTTTTGATTATATACGTCTATTAAATATGAGCGGTGCTTGTTTTAGACATTAATTTAATTCTAAAAGTTTTTTGAATAAAAAAATTCTTTTGAAATTAAAATTGTAGAAGATAAACATATTTCAATTTGTTTTGATTTTCAAATCTGTATAACAATTCTTTACTCAATTGCAAACATGTGCTTGTTTCAAACTGGTTGGTGTCAGTGCAATGAATTCCAGCGACTACAATATGTATATTCGCTATAAACAGAGATACTTAGGTATTAAACATAAACTAGCGCCATCTAGAGTATGCAAACATACATACATGACGAGCTAATTCAATTAAAGAAATGTATTCCCGATATTTTCTCGTTACAAATGCAGAAAAAAATGATTACAAAATATAATTTCGAATTTGCCACACATTAATAAGATTGTCACGACCATAGAAGTATTAGAATATAATATTCTCATGCTCACCACAGAAATCTGTTATTCTCACATTCTTAATATTTTTTCAAGGTCATTCAAACTGGCTACATATATAACAATGGAAATATCCAAGGGTGTTGTTTCTTCTATTTTATTTCTCTATTTTATGCTTTAATCGATTAAAACAAATATCTTAAGAGTGAAAATAAGTTCTTGGCTCTTTATTTACAGGAGGGTATAGGTGAATGTATTCCGGTTTTACTAGAATCTTCGACAAAGGCAGATTTGCGGGGATTAATCACGTGGATTTTTTTTTTCACAAAGTTGACATTGTGGAAATAAGGGCCAAAAAATCATTTCGATCTTTTTTCAATTGGATTTTCCGTTATCGTATGTGAATTATTTCGGATAGAACCTACTTTGAGTGCGATACAATGAATTTGGATGAATAATACAATCCTATCCCTAGGGGGATGAAGAGATTATCCGAATTCTAATTGTTTTTTGAAGATACAGTGCATGTTTTGAGAGATTTTTGAATTAACTTATTTGAATATTTAAATATATTGAATATTTCAAATAAATTATATTTTTTGAGAAATCAAGTTGTGTTTTATGTTTTTGAAAAGGAATTGGTTTCATTATGGTAAGATCAGAAACAAAATTTTGTCCTTCAAATATTTATTTATTAATTTTAATTGTCTTTTTTATATTGGTTGCTTTATTTATTCCATTTGACATTGTATATTGAGTTTTGATTATACACGTCTATTAAATATAAGCGGTGCTTATTGTAGACATTAATTTAATTCTAAAAGTTTTTTGAATAAAAATTTTTTTGAAATTAAAATTGTAGAAGACTAGCAGATTAAATCTGTTTTGATATTCAAATTTTGTTATATTTCTTCTATCAAGTAAAAAGCTTTTTTCTATTTTATTTTAAACCTATCTTTATTATTTTTGATGTCTATGTTATTGATGGTTCTGAAAGCTGATGTATAATTAAAATTTTTCTCGGCAATGTCTTCGGATATTTTATTCATATATGAAATTTGTATGAATTTTTTTGGAATTGGGTCTTTTGTGATTTAGTGTTCATTATTTTATCTATAAGTGTTGGGTTGAAATCATTGTTATATGCTGTTTGTTTGATTATATTGAGTACTTTTGAAAAATTCTAGGGGTTCATGGTACTTTTAGTAATCTATGGATAAAGCTACTATAGACTGATGTTTTTTGATTGGGGGGATGATTAGAAGTTTTATGTGTGGTGTTTTATGTGTGTGTAGGTTTGTGGAATATGCTAAATTCATGTGAATTATTAATATATATATATATATATATATATATATATATATATATATATATATATATATAAATATATATATTAAATATATTATGTATATTATTAATATATAATATATATATATACATAAATATATATATATATATTAGGGTGGGTCAAAAAAATCGAATAATTTATTTTTGATTTTATTCTCTGAAAAATAGGTTCGTAGACACCTAAAAAGAATTCTCTCCAAGTATGAGCTCTTAATTATAACGGGAAGGTCCTCCGCTTTGCGAGTTTCTGTTTTTTTCGAATAATCAGATGAAAAAGTTTATATCTGGCTTCCGACTGCTTGGAAAAAGATTCCGTGGCATAGACTTTGTAAGAAATTGAATGCTTTACAAAAAAGGTCTCTTATGATTTTTTCAAAAATTCAACCGATTAAAAGATATTCATAGTTGAAGTTTGGCTATTTTAAGGAAAATATTCGTTTTTATTATAAATTTTATAAGTCGATGAAAAAATTATTTCGAATTGCGGAACTCATGATTTTGTAGGAAATTTACTGCTCTACAAAAATGGTCTTTTATGATTTTTCGATTAAGTGAAGCCGTTACGAGATATCCATCGTCAAACATTAACGAATATCTATATTTCCAGTTTTTGATCAATAATTCGATAAATTTCAATTTAATTTATTAGTTTCAGGAAAATATACATAAATTTGAGTTTCGATGGATAAAGAAATGTTATAAACAATTTTTTTAATATTGTTTTCAGTCTTGAGCTTGTTTGATTGCATTAAAACAAGAAATTAGATTTCGTTATTCATTGTAGAATTATTGATAATAAATAAATTTATATGATAAGAAAATGACTTATTTCGAAAAAATTGTTTTTATCATGTATACAAAATGATGAGTTTTTGTTGCACTGAAAATGTAGTGATAAACGAGTAGACAACGAAGATAGTTAAGAAAAAAAAACATAGGTGGCGTTAGCTTTAGAGTACCAACAGAAGAAGTAATGTAATTCAGAACAAAAAGCCTCTCTCACAAAAAAATTTATGTATAATTGGTAGAATAAAATTTGAAAATACATACTAAACAACCGTAATAATATGAAATGCCAATGCAAATGACATTTTAAATTATTACAAATATAGCTTACAAAAAATATCATTAGAACAAAAACTTCTTAATGAATTTTTGAACAAATAACTCCTGAAGGAGTGACTTTTATGATAGAAATTTAAATTTATGTAAATTTTCCTGAAACTAATAATTTAAATTGAAATTTATCGAATTATTGATCAAAAACTGGAAATATTAATATTCGTTAATGTTTGACGATGGATATCTCGTAACGGCTTCACTTAATCGAAAAATCCTAAGAGACCTTTTTGTAGAGCAGTAAATTTCCTACAAAATCATGAGTTCCGCAATTCGAAATAATTTTTTTTCATCGACTTATAAAATTTATAATAAAAACGAATATTTTCCTTAAAATAGCCAAACTTCAATTATGAATATCTTTTAATCGGTTGATTTTTTGAAAAAATCATAAGAGATATTTTTGTAAAGCATTCAATTTCTTACAAAGTCTATTCCACGGAATATTTTTCCAAGCAGTTGGAAGCGAGATAAAAATTTTTTAATCTGATTATTTGAAAAAAATATAAACCCGGAAAGAGTACCTTCCCGTTGTAATTAAGAGCTAATACTTGGAGAGAATTCTTTTTAGATGTCCACGAACCTAATTTTTAGAGTATAAAGTCAAAAATAAATTATTCGATTTTATATATATTAATATATAATATCACAATATAAATATTGTGATATTTAGTTCTAGGAAATTGATACTTGGGTTCTTCTCTTCTTCATAGGCGATAAAATAATAAGAAACGGTTTTTCACTTGATAGGAGGATTTTTACAAACTTTGAAAACATATTTAATCTGTTAGTCTCCTACAATTTTAATTTCAAAAAATTTTATTCTAAGAATTTTTGAACTGATACTTGCGTTCTTCTCTTCTTCATAGGCGATAAAATAATAAGAAACGGTTTTTCACTTGATGGGAGGATTTTTACAAACTTTGAAAACATATTTAATCTGTTAGTCTCCTACAATTTTAATTTCAAAAAATTTCATTCTGAGAATTTGTCTTAATGTCTTAAATCCAACAAAAATAAATTTTCAATTAAAATCAATAAATAAATGGATATTTGAATGTTTCGTTCCTAGCATGCGCACCTGAACTCTTCAGACAGACATGGTACACAGCTTTGTCTGTGACAAAATGTTTTGTTTCTGATCTTATATAGGGTGTTTTTTTAGAGTGATAAAACTTTAAATTGAAATAAAACACATTTAAATTAAGATTGAAGCCAAATTTTTTTTTATTTGAAAGATAATTTTATGACATTTATATTTTAAAAATAATTTCCGGCATAGGTCTACCACGACTAGCTCTGGGGAACCGCATTCAACCAGACCAATTTTGGACCACTTTTTCGAGTAATTCAGGCCTTAGTTCATCAATAACACGAGTTATGTTGGCTCCCAAAGCGTCTATTGTTTCTGGTTTATCAGCATAAACCAATGACTTGACATAACCCCGAAGAAAATAATCAAGTGGAGTTATGTCGCATGATCTTGGAGACCAATTAATTGGACCATTTCTCGAAATAATGTCATTTTGTGAAAAAACGTATAAATTCTGTGCCAACCTTCTCGTTCATTCTTTCCTCTTCTTCCTTCTGTTCAGTTTCGCTTCTAACACAACCGGGCACCCACTTCAGACACCCAAAAGGAAACATCACTTTCGCGCCGTTTCGTTTGTGCGAATTTATTGTTCTATTTCAATTATTTCGATAAGATAATGATGAAAATACGTATATGTCCCCTAATCGAAACGTATCGGGCTAAACTAGGCACCATCATTGTGTCACAGCAAAACACAGGAAACACGATTACAAATAATCTCGGTCGCTTTCCTGTTTCGTTTTGTTCGTGTTTCTTTTCGCTTTGTTGGTTTACCAACTTTCGGCGTGCATCAACTTTTCTTATCGCTCTGACTCACCTGCCATCCGATGGAAATTTCGGAAATTTTAGGGGGGAGGTCAGGTTGTAGCCGAACGCGCTGTGTTTTTGCGAAATGAATCAGGGATCTGCTAGTCGTCGAAACGAACAAGCCAAAGTGCCATATGAGCAGCTTATCTGGATAATTTAGCAAAGAAGAGCAGAATTCATCTTTCAGTTAAATGATGCACATATGCAGTGCGTAACCCACTTATGGAATTAAATTATTTCCATCCTTATCTTAGAAAGTTATAAACAACACTGGGATAAAATGATAATAAGTTTGTCCCTTCAACTTGACTTCTGCAATTAACCGATCATCATTAAAATCTCAATTCAGTGAGTCTCAGTTAAACATTTCATTATTACTTCTACAAGAAATACGTTTTCAATTAGGAATTTACTATTTCAATGTAAATTTCATATCGGGCTAAGGGAAGAAAGTTACTTAGGTTTTCATGACAATAAATGTTAAGAAAACCAAAATCCATGAGCGTGTCGAGAATTGATTTTAGAAATTTTCCCAACGGAATTGATAATTAATTAGTTCAGGAATTTCAAAAGTCTGTATTTAGGTTATTCAAAAAATAGCATTATTTAACTCGTGATAAATCATTAATTTCATCCGGTATCATTCATAAAAGACCATACATGATATAGTTCGTTGAAATCAGGTAATTAAGGCGTTTCAAAAAAATATACAAGGTTTTCCATTAAAAAAGCGCACTATTGAATTTAAAAGTTAAAGTGTCCCAGTATTTTTATGGTTTTCTAACATAAGGACACAAATAATTTTATTTCATAATAGTCTGGTAAACAAGTGCCTTTTGGGTCAACTTTTTTCAGCAGTCTCAATTCGGAATGGCATCTAGATGATTTTTGAAAAAAATGAAGTTCCGCTTGCAAAAATTGCAAAAGTTATTAACAATTAACTAAAAAAAAGAGGGTTTACTTTTTTGTAAATATCTCAAAAACTAATAAAGATTTTTGAAATGAAAAAAAAGATTCAAAAAGAGCAGGAAATTTTCTAAAAAAAGTGTCGACTCCCGGAATTGTAGTCCCAATATTAATAACTTTCCCAGAGGGAGGAAAATACGGCCGAAAACGGGTGCTTTGGCTTTCGTAAGCCACGCCTACTTTGGACACTATCAATAAAAATTATTTTAACAGATTGAATATGAAATTTAATAAATGAAAAAATGCAGGGGCATACTGGATAGATGAATGAACAGTAATCCGCCAAAAAAAAAATTTTATCTCAATTTTTCAATTAGTTATGCAATAGTTAATTAATAATTTTTTTCTGGTTGGACATGAACATTGCAAGTGTGATAATTGTTAAATTATTAACTTGAGATTTTTTCCTCTCTTGGAGCAATTTTTGGAAGACTTCAGAATAGATCTCCGTTGGAAAAATTCAAAAATGTTTATTTTTCAGTTTTTTATTAACAATTTTCGTTGTTGCAAAATTAAAAACTTAGATTAATTATCGAAAAAAATTTTTTTTTTCAAAATATTATAATGATCCGTTTTTATGTTGTAGAAAGCTACATAGAAATATTTTTTTTAAATTTTTATCTCTTATTGTTTAAAAAAATGTTATAAACAAATGCGTTGTTTATAAAATAATTGAAATTTTTTTTAAGGAGTATCAATCTTTGATGCAAATAATGATTTTTAAAAAAATTTTTTTATTGCTTAAAAAAGCATTTGGTAAAAATTAACAATCGTTTTCTCCCACTTCTAACTAATATTAAGGAACCATTTTTTCTTTGAAAATCATGATTTACTTTTCTTTTCCATATAAAAAAAATTTTTTTCGTTTTGTTTAATTTTTCATTGTTTATATAATAAACAATTTGTTATAAACAAATAAATTTTCACTTTATATTTTTTTCCCTATTCTTCTTACTGACACAAATACAGACATGATTCTTTTTTAATTAATTTTTTCATTATTTCAATAATAAAAAAATTAATAAAAAAAATCATGTCTGTATTTGTGGCAGTAAGAAGAATAGGGAAAAAAATATAAAGTAAAAACTTATTTGTTTATAACAAATTGTTTATTATATAAACAATGAAAAATTAAGGTAAATTTCAGAATCGCTTTCTCTTGAAAATATTGTAATAATAATAATTTTGCTAGATAATTGCATGAACTACAAATTTTATCTGAAATATTCTCATTATAAATATAACAGTTTCGCTGAAAACTCCAAAAAACTCATTTTTGCTAGATGTAACCTTGAATAAAATTTTTAGCACACGTGAGATCGATGGAGAAACGTTTATGCAAATTTTCAGCTTGTTGGGAAGTTATGCAATAGTACCCATATTTTTTCAGCTAAATTGACCGGACTTGCTAGATTGCTAGATATTTAAAGAAAAAAAGAGAAATATAACATCTCTTTTAAAACTATTAATTCTTTAGGCAGCTTCATAAAAAATAATAAAGACGTCATTCCTAAAAACAAAAAATTAGGAGTTTACAAGTTAACATGTAGTGATTGCCCATGTGTATTTGTGGGACAGACAGGCCGTTCATTCCAAACAAGGATACGAGAACATGAAAAATGTTACATTAATAATAAACCGAATTCAACTTATGCCAACCATTTGTTAGAGACTGGCCATAATTTTAATATAAACTATAAAATATTACATATCGAAAACAAAAGTCAGAAACTAAATCTGTTAGAAACTTTAGAGAACAATAGATATAATAAAAGACAAATTTTATTGAATGATCAAATAGATTTAAACAGATCCCCCCTACTTAATATTTTTCATTAATTGTAAACCATCTCTTTCCACCCCTCTATTTTTTGTACCAGAGCTGTGTATTTAAGGTCATGTTTTGCATTGTATTCCTCAGTTTAAATACTCACCTGATGAAGTCATGGTATGACGAAACAATTGTCGTGTAAATCAATAAAATAGTGGAAGTTAACATTTGTTTTTCTTATACTTGCATTGTTGTTACCATTCTTTTCAACTTCTACCTCAATCTTCTTCTAATACTCTGTACTTTTTGTTAAGTTTTCAGTTATTTAAAGTTCGGGTAATAATACCTCGAAACTGCAGTAAAACTGTAAACTTTGAATTTTATAATTAAAAGGAGTTAATTTACGTGATAAAAGGCTTCTTCAATATCTTAAATATCGAACAGAGTAATTCTGTTAACCCATACGCGTATTATAATGAATTTATTCACCGCAGCTCACTGGATTTTGATGACAATTTGGATTTTTCTGAGGATTTAGAGAGAATGGTTCAAAATTTTTTCTCGAAATCGGTAGCAGATATGGCAAAACTGCAAGAGACCATAAAGTTTAGTATAACAACAAAGCTTCTTTTTACATTTTTTCAAACTAACAATGGCTCACCAGAAAAAAGTTCTAGTGTAAAATAGGAAACAGTGTTCCAGAAAAAATATCGCCTTGTAGATTTGCAATCAAAATTGGCATGTCAAATGGTGTAAATTCCAAATTTTGATAACTGTGCCATATTTCACTTGATTATCTTGGGAAATGCAGATACTACGAGAAAAAACTTGAGAAAAATTCAAACTTTAAGACCCTGTATCTCGAAAACGAAACGTTCGCGGTCCCATGTTCACGAGACATTTTCTTCTTAAAATTATTCAAGGAATCTCCCCTCTTTGTTTGTACCTCCTGATTAAAATGATAGTTTTCAAGTTTTACTGTTTTTCGTGAAAAATAAAGAATGTTAATTGGACCATATTCTATAGGAACTTTCGTGTTAAAAATTTGCTTAAGGAATCACCTTGTGACATTTGGCCATCCTGTATATTCGATCAGTAAAAAAATCTGGAAATTCAGAAAACTTCTTACCGCAAATAAAATAATGTCGCTATCTTGCAAAATGAGAATAATTTTTTACTCACTTTCGCCAGCAAAAGTCAGAATTTCTCCACAATTTTCACTGAAAGGCCACTCTAAAAACCAATAATAATTCAACTTACACGCTTCAGTTCTTTCGTTCACTGGAGATTTCATCCGACATGCAAAACTTTCATTTGTCTACATTACAGCGATAACTAGACTTTGCTGCAAATGACACCGAGATATTATCCATTTTTACCGCCACACTTCTTCCTCTACAATTCTGATGCCGTAATCGCGAAACGAAAGAATGGGTTGAAATTTGGACGTCTTCTCCGTGGAACTCTTCGATGGAATGGTTTTGCGGCGTGCTGTATGGTTCGATGATTTGCTCTTGTGTTCTGGTACCGTGATGAGATGATTTTTGACCCTCCTCTATACGGAAATAACTTTTCCGGTGTAACTCGCTTGTTGATTGTTGGATACAGGAAGATAAGGGGTTGGGAAAGAAGGAGAGGTGGTGATTTTGAGGGTGTTAAAAATAACGAAGTGCCTGCAAGACACTCTGGATAATGCTCCTTGCTACTTACGTAAATTCAGCGGGAATAAAATTGGAACTCTTCGATTGAATCGGTCTTTACTTGGTGGAAACTCATGTGGCTTCTTCAGGTATCCACATTCTACTGGCTGGTAGTGTCCAGTGTAACTGAGTTTAAATACAGTGTTGAGTACGTGACAAAAATGATGGAAGAACAAGTCATAAAAATTTAAGGCGCTAAAAAACGCCATCAGGGAAAGATATTCAGTAATGGAGATTTGTCAACATCTGATTGTTCATTCAAAAGAATTTTACGGGCATTGTACCTGATGATTTCAAGAAATTCTAAAAGTGTTGATCTAGAACGTTTGAAACTAAATGTTGGACTTACCTTATCTGAATTCTAATTGTTTTTTGAGGATGTGCTATATGTTTTGAGAGTTTTTGAAGTAACTTATTTAAACATTTGAATATGTTAAACATTTCAAATAAATTAGTTTTGGAGAAGTTCTTAAAATTATGTTGTGTACTTTTGAAAAATATTTAGTTTTCATAAATATAAGATAAGAAACAAAACATTTTGTCACAGACACAGCTGTGCACCATGTCTGTCTGAAGAGCTCAGGTGCGCATGCTCGAAACGAAACATTCAAATATTTATTTATTAATTTTAATTGCCAATTTATATTTGTTGGGTTCTTTATTCCATTTGATATTATATAATGAAATTAGATTTTATACGTCTATTAAATATAAGCTGCGCTTATAAGACATTAATTTAATTGTAAAAGCTTTTGAATAAAAAATTTTTTGAAATTAAAATTGTAGGAGACTAACAGATCAAATCTGTTTTGATATTCAGAGTTGGTAATATTCCTTCTATCAAGTAAAAAACCATTATTATTATTTTATACTAGAACATTCGCTTTCGACGGGGACAATTTCATATTTAAATATTTTAATATTTACAGATATATTCTGTTAGCCTTCTACATATTTAATTTCAAAAAATTATATTCAATATTATAACTTCAGGAATTAAATTAATGTCATATAAGTAGTATCTATTATATCAAACGGCATATCAAATAAACATTCATTATAAGACATCCGAATGATATAAAAAATCCAATAAATTTAAATTGTTAACAAAAATCCTATAAATTAAATATTTTGAGTCGACAAAATTTTGTTTCTGCTTATTCCTCTTATGAAAACAGATATCCTTCAAAAATGTTTAACATAATCTTAAGATTATTTAAATATTTTAATATTAGCCTTCTACATATTTAATTTCAAAGAATTATATTTAATAATTATAACTTCTGAAAATAAATTAAAATAATGTCATATAAGTACCACTTATATCAAATGACATATAGAATAAACATTCATTATAAGACATCCAAATGGTATAACAAAATCCAATAAATAAAAATTGTTAACCAAAATCCTATAAATTAAATATTTTGAACAGACAAAATTTTGTTTCTGCTGATCAATCTTATGAAAACAAATATCTTTCAAAAATGTTTAACATAATCTTAAGAATTTCATCATAAAACTATCTTACTTAGAATATTCCATATTATTGGATATCTAACTAAGTTACTTTATATAAAATCTCAAGATATGTAAAAACATTACTGAAAAACAAGTTTTAAGAAAGACTGTGCTTCGTCAGTATTCAAATAATTCAAATTCAATAAATATAACATGGATCAACAACAAATATTTACTCACCCTTCAACAATTTAGAGAATTTCTGGTAAATGGATATGAAAAATTTAAATGTAGTGTAACGGTTAACCATAGATAAATATTTCTGTGGTTTACCCTTGATCTAAAAGATTGAAAGACAATTTAACGGCCTCTGTTATAGAACAAGTATTATCTGTATAAAGAATGTTAAAGAAACCAAATAATTATATATTATGAAGAAAATAACATAAATAGAGGTTAATTCTTGATAGAAGGTATATAAAATTATTTAAATATTGTAATATTAGCCTTCACATATTTAATTTCAAAAAATTATATTTAATAATTATAACTTCTGAAAATAAATTAAAATAATGTCATATAAGTACCACTAATATCAAAGGACATATAAAATAAGCATTCATTATAAGACATCCAAATAGTATTTGGATAATAAATTCAATATTCAATAAATATATGATATTTATTGAATATCATATTTTAATTGATATTTATTGAATATGAATTATTTGAATACTGACGAAGCAAACTCTCTCAAAACTTGTTTTTCAGTAATGTTTTTACATATCTTGAGTTTTTATATAAAGTAACTTAGTTAGGTATCCAATAATATTGAATATTCTAAATGAGATAGTTTTATGATGAAATTCTTAAGATTATGTTAACATTTTTGAAAGATATTTGTTTTCATAAGATTGATCAGCAGAAACAAAATTTTGTCTGTTCAAAATATTTAATTTATAGGATTTTGGTTAACAATTTTTATTTATTGGATTTTGATATACCATTTGGATGTCTTATAATGAATGTTTATTTTATGTCATTTGATATAAGTGGTACTTATATGACATTATTTTAATTTATTTTCAGAAGTTATAATTATTAAATATAATTTTTTGAAATTAAATATGTAGAAGGCTAATATTGAAATATTAAACCTCAGTTTTTACATAAAGCTATTCCAAAAAAATTAATTAATTATTAAAACCATTAAACCTCAGTATTTACATAAAGCTATTCCAAAAAAATTAGTTTCAACGAATTTCCATTTTATCTTCAGTTTATGTTCAATGAATTCAACGACCATTCATGAAAAACTTTTCGATTTTCATACTGAAATAATAAAGCTCGTATACGATAAATGCAAACCACATATTCCTTGGGGATTCCCTGATAACGTGCAGTCAAAATGCAACCTGACCACATCCTCAAAATATGTTTTATTCACTTCGATACTCACGCAATTTTTTTATCTGAAATTTTTACTCAAATTTCTACGAATACTTCATTATAACTTGATGCACGCTAAGGGTTCGCTTATGAAAAAAAACATCAAGACTCATCTTCGCCTTTTTTCGAATTTTGATCATTTATATTTTTAATATTTCAAATACAGTACAATCGCGCTACTATGAACATGCGCTAATATGAACTACTCCGGAATGTGAACCCAACATTTTTTGTATCGACTGCTCTGTAACATGAACACAGAATAATCTCACTAGTATGAACTTATTGGAACTTGTCTATTTTATTCAAAGAAATGACTCGGCTTTCACGATTTATCGTGAGTTATCCATTACCGATTCGCCCTTTTACAAGTTGCTTCACTTGAAAGATGAAGTCCTAGAGGGGAGACATCAAAAAAGGTCACAGACATCCACACCACGCCTATCTGAAGAGTTCAGGTGCGCATGTTCGGAACGAAACTCCGCCTCCGAATTAAGAGGTTGAAGCTCCATCATAACATCCCATTCACTTCAAAGCTTCAGTTCTATGTAAAGAAAAAGGGGACAAATTCTCGAGACAGTAAACAATACATTCAAATTGACAAAAAATGCACTCTAAAGAAGGCAGAAATTCCAGAAGTGTAAATTCAGCTTTATTTTTCCAGAAGTGTAAATTCAGCTTTATTTCTGGAGAAATAATGAAGCAGAAAGCCTTGCACTATGTGCAACTTTGAATATCTCTCAATTGAAAGCAAGCAACGGATGGCTCCAGCTCTTCAAAAACGTTGTGGTCTAAGATTCTTGAAAATAACTGAGGAGAAGCTTTCAAGCCAACCAGAACTCATTGCCCCATTCAAAGAAAGATTGAAGACAGTCATTCAAGACCATGAATTCAACTATATAAAATTCACAACGCTGATGAAACAGGATTATACTGGCGATTGCTACAAGATAAAACTTATCGTATAATTAGCCAAGAAAACTTAGTTCGTTGAAACCTCTACTAATTTTAATGTATAAAATTTCTTAAAATGGAGCATTTCCCGCAGAGATGCAAATTTTTCGTTCTCGAAATATTAAATGACCAAGAACGGAGCCTTGTGGTAACCCCTATCTCTCATTACGCCAGAAGATTGAAGCAACATTTCATGAGTATAAAAGTATATTCGTCACTAAAACAACACAATAGCGTGATTTAATCCAACATCACTTTAAAATAAAAATGTAGAATGAGTCAGTAAGGTATATTATGTTGGTCAAGTATAGATCTCAACTCGCTTATTATCTTTTCATCTTCTTCCTTCACGTGCGTTAATTGAACCTGTTGGGCATCCAATAATTGCGTGTATTTTGACTCCAAACTCTGTACTATAATATCAAGTTCGGACTGTTTCTCTGCGCTGCATCGTGAAATCACTTCGGCCTTCTGCGTCTGTAATTGGATCTGAAACAATTGGATTCTGGAGATCAGTTGTGCTGTCGAGTTTTGCTGACTGACCAATCTCACAAAGAACATGATCAATACGTATTTTTCCCAAAATTGCCCCTTTTCTGAAGAAGAAACTTCATTCTTTCATTGAAGAAACGTCGACGCTTACTGGAGGGGGAGTATGTAGCGACCACCTCTTCGCTCCCCGTCCAGAATCCTGCCTTGCTCTGCTGCAGCTTAACCGGCGTATTATATAGAAGACACGACTAGTCTAAAAATTCCTGACTGACCATCCCCGCCGGGTTCAAATAGGGCAAGGCACACAGCGTTCAACGACCGTTCCAAAGCAGAACAGATGGTCATTGGCGTCACAGGCAGACATGCGTGTCTGAAGAGTTTCAGTTGCGCAAGCTCAGAACGAAACGCCGTCTCCCAAATTAAGAGGTGGAAGCTGCCTCACAACACCTCATTTCCTTCGAGACCTCCAATAGTATTCTAGAGAGCAATGGCCCCTTACTGGATGATGGCCTCACACAATGCGTTTTAACGCCAATATTGGCGTTAACACAAAAATTGGCCCAAATTGCATATGATTCGATTGAATTAGGATGCAAATATTCATCAGACCCATCATCCAACCACCATTATTCACTTTTAAAGTAAAACATAAGCACCAAGGTCAAAGGTAGTCGAATGATTAAGCCATACTGAAATTTATTATTTTTTGAATATCAAAAGAAAGAGATAGAAAATACCTGTATCGCCTTTTCTCTATTGTCCAACTCTTGTTTCAGTTTTTCTATCTGTCTACAATATTCCCTTTCGGATTTCTGGAAAAGCCTGTCCATTTTCGTGATACACTTTTGTAAGAATAAGATTCGTTCGTCATTGCTCGTGTTCGTACTTGACGCCTCTTCTATTTGGCTTCGAAGAACTGTTATTTCACTGACCAATCTGAATACGAACATTTGTGAGAATCTAACTAAACTGGCATTTATACTTTTCGAATCAATACATGAATTCGCTATAATCCGACTCAAAGGACCATATGTTGAGGTATGACTTATGTTGGCTTTTTTATGTTGCTTAGTTCAGGTACCAATTCGAAAAGTATCTATTAAAAGCAAATCGATGATATTTAAAATCGAGTACATCAATTTTATGAATGTTTGATTCTGACCTGGTACATTCTCTCTGAATTATATCTTCTAGACGACTTATCTCCTTGTCTTTGCCCCTAAGTACAGCAGCGTTCTTTTCTTCAAGTTCCTTACTTTTATCTTCGTATTCTTTCTTTATTTTAATCCTTTCGTTTTCGAAGTTTTCTGTAATTTCATTAATTTTTTTCTGCTGACTTCCCTCCAATTCATTAATCTTCTGGGCGTCGCTACTTTTCAAGGATTCCAATTCTTTTTTGTGCTGTTCAACGAGTTGCTTCCTTATGTCTTGTCTTAACTGAAAACGTTCTGTGAGTTTTGAATCAAAAAGGATGGTAACTCACGACACTGCACTTGAATTGCAAAATTCGTGTTTAAATTCAATTCTTTTTTCAATATGTCAAAAAAATAAAGAACCACCTAAACATAAATGGAGACGTTAGATGTAGAATAACGATTGGCTAAATTATGTGAAGTCTTATGGGGATTAAAGTATTAAGGAATTGTTTAAAGACTAAATTGACAACACTGTTTTCTGTGACAGACGATTTGACAGTTTTCGGTTGTTTAGAGATTACTTTGATTGCCAAATTTGGAATGATAATTCACTAGACATTGACGAAATACCATCGAGTCCATACCAATGATGAAGTTCAGACAGAACGTTTCAGTCGACGGTGAGCTACAGGGTCATTTTTGCCTGGCTTTGCTGGAAGTGATTGATGTTGCAGATATGTGGTTCCAGCAAAACGCAACTTCTTAAATTTCATTTTCATTTACCTGTTCTTTTGATGCATCCATCTCTTTTATCCGCTTGTGCAAAGTGCTAATTAGAGAGTTCAGCTCCTTGTTTTGTTGCTGAGTCTCACTCAGTCTGACCTGAAGACTTTCTATAATTTTCTTCCAATCCGTAGTCAGATAACTGGCGTCTTTTTCGTTCGACATTTTTTCTTCCGCGACTTCCTACGAAAGTTCTAGTGAATGTTAAAGCATTAAAACGGACCTATACTCAACTGAATCGTTTGGTGGAAATATCTTCTCCGGAAACCTTTTCACCCTGCAAGTAAAAGCGGTGAAGATATCGCACAAGTTCGAGAAACAACAGAACTAAATATCCGAGGACCTGAAAGTAATCTCGTTTTCCGCCTCAAATTCAAGCAGATAAATGTTTAAAAAGTTTAAATGTTATCTAATAAAATCATCATTCTTTACGGTGGTCAAAAGAAAGTATGGAATAAGCTGGAGAACAGAAAGAAACAGGTTATCGAGGAAGTACATCGATATACTTATTGAGATCAGGCCAAACGAAGAACTTTTATACCGGAAATAAAACAAGAATTAAAACCAAGAAAGGGCTCTCTAAGAAGTTGAAATTAATACTGGTATAAGAGCTGCTATAAGCCCAACCTTAATCAACATCATCATGGTCCAAATTATCGAAGAAATCAACGCAGAGTATGGGATGGGTAACCGCTTCTTGAAGGTATTGTTTTATGCGGACGATGCATAGAAAATGAGTCTTCTATACAAGATGAAAACAACTGCCGAAAAATGTAATATGAGAATCTCAATTGACCAGACACAATCATTGGCCATATCCAAAGACTTCATTAGATGCAAACTGGTGATCTATACCAGCATAATATAGAAAGTGTCAAGGTTTAATTACCTGGGAGTGGATGTGTCAAGTGAAAGGAACCTGATAGAAGAACACAGGCTATGAAAGCATATAGAAAGCACGTATAGTTTGGAAGAACAAAATAATGAGCTCTCAGAGCAAAACCAGAATCTACAAAACGTCTGTAAGAACCATACTCACATATGCCAAAGAAACCAGAGCCGATACATCTAAAACAATAAGAATAATGAGAACTACCGAATTGAAAATAGTACTAACCATCAAGACAGGCACCGCCGGGTGATAAGAAGTGAAGACATCAGAGAAGAACCAAGAGTCCAGAATGTGGTAAGGTGGGTCAGAACACAAAGAGGGTTTTTGGAGGTACCATGTCGAAAGAACGGCAGAAGGTAGATGGTTCAATTGCAAAAATTATTGAACGTTCACAAATAAAGAGAATCACTTCAACCTTAAAAAATCCTTTCGCACTCCTTCAACTTGTACAATGAATATCAACATGCGCAGAAACGAGATTAATTTCTCTTCCTCGGACATTTCGTATCGTATCGCATCGAGCACAGTCTGTATAGATTCTTTTTATGTTTTCATTTACCTTACGTCTTCTGAAGAAGTTAGATTTTTCGGTGAAAGATGTTCTTGCACATGCCCTGCAAAAAATTGACCATATAAATGGGCTGTTGTAGCTTATTTACGCGATTCAACAGAGTTTGAATATTATATACTCGTATTATGATATATACTGACTGGCAAAAGAGGTAAACATCCACAGACACACGTTGTGTCTTCTTAGTAAATGATGAATTTGGGTGTTTCATTAGACCACTAAGTGAAAATACTGGTTCAAAAGTTTTTTGACCATCCCCAATGTTCAGTTCTGAGGAGATAATCGATGTCTTCTTGGAGTATCTCATTCCAGGCTACCCTAACTTCATTTAAGGGCTGATAAAGTCTATAGAGGGTCAAGAGCCTGTGTCCAATCATGTTCCAAACATGTTCAATCGGAAACAGATCAGGTGATTTTAGGGACGACGATAAACGGTTGATCCATGAGGGCTCTCATTATTTTGCTGGTGTGAAAGAATGGAATATAGAATACTTCGATTTTTTCCTGAGTATGATGTCGTGCTGTTTTATTTTATTCCTGATAATCTGCTTCCATATGCAATGGAATGCCATCTTATAACACCCACAGTGTGTTGAACATGGTGCTCTCTGTGAAATTGTGAATCGCGTTGCCTTCTCCGACCATCATTCATCTCCAGACGGCACTCGTCACTATAGATCGCCTGATTTCATTCCTACTAGACATATCTTCTTGTCCATCAACATGAAACCCGATGACGTGTGGTTAACAACTCTCCTGAAATCCTACGGCCAACAAAGGAACTAGGAAATAACTAGTATAAGAACTAACGCACTGCCACAGCTTACCTAGAGGAACCAAAAAAGCAGCAATCCTTAAACGAGGAAAACCCCAACGAAACCTATGATAGTGTCATAGTGGAACGAAAGACGTTCAGTCTAAAATATGTGTACTAAACGAATAACTTTAGGAGTGATATAAGCATGAGCCTCCCTTCGGCTTCCCAGAACTCTGTCTATCTATTTTTAACTACTGCATGTGTCTCTTAAGTATCAACACTCTATAACTCCATACTCCACATCGGAAGAAACAACCCTCATCAACCGTACAACTTCGGTGGTCAGCGTCTGATCTCCGTCTCTCAACAGTCCGACCTTGGTATCACCTTCTCAGAGGACCTCAGCGAAGTCATATTGACCGTGTCTCCTCCAAAGCGAAACAACTTACATTATGTTTTATAAATCCTTTAAGGTTTGTAAGGATCGAACATTCGGAACTATCTACACGACCTATATTCGACCCGCGCTCGTGTAAGGTTGTTCAGTTTGGTGGTGTACTACACACAACGATGGGCAACGCGTATTGGCTATGGACCCCTTCGGCGCACCTATTAACAGCGACTTTCTACCATGGGGCAGACCGCCTTTGAGGACAGGAGTCTCCGAGGGGATTTGATTCTCTCATTCCGGGCTATGCAGAGTCTTTTAGGTGACAATTTCCTTGTCACGGGTACTTACTAACGGTTTGGTCGCACCTCTCGTTCACCTTCTCGCTTTTCCTCTTCAGTCCATTGATCTCTATCATGAGCGTGTTGATCTTCTTCTCGAAATGATCGCCCTGGGCGCTACCGGTCTTCTTCTGATCTTTACCTTCCGTGTCTCCAGAGGCCAAGACGGCCAAGGAAGCGCTGCTGTTGTCGGAGAGTTCGCACCAAGGATCCTCCTCCTGATTGTCCGAGCTATCCTCTCGTATAACCCCCAAGGAGGGGTTCTGGGAGGTAAAAGTTTGCCTTTTTTTGGCATCGAGCTCCGTCCTGGGTTCTTTGGGGGAGGTGGTTGGAGGACAGGTCGAGTTAGGGGCCATGCGCAGCTGGCGAGGTTGGGATCTCGGCAAGGGGGATCGAGTGACATCTGTAATATTCACATTGATCAAAGCTCTATAAAGGCAACATTGAACGAATTGTTGTGTGCAGGTTATCGACCCCATAACGGGCAAAGTGAACAAACAATTCGTAATGTTGTGAAGAATTTTAATACTCTCCATTTAATGACATGATGTTGGAATTAGAATTCAGATAACGCTATTATTTAAGCAGACCAATATATACGGAGATCAAAAGTAATAGACACCAACTCACCTTCTTGACACTGTTCGTCTATCTCCTTCAGCAAACTGATTTTTTTCACGCTGGTTGCGCTCCTCTGGACGCATCTCTGGGGGTCCTTAAAATGCTGATGTTCCGGCATCAGCAACTGCTGATTGGATGACGGCCTTCTAGTTTTGGGGCTTCCGATATGGAAGGGCCACTGTGTCTTGTTGAAACTGATGTTGTTCTCGTTGTCTTCTGTCCATTGTTGGCACATTTTCTGCTTGTTGATGTAGGGATCGTTCAGCTGCTGATCGTAAGGAACGTCCTGAATAAGGAAGATGATGAGTCACCTCACGTACCTGAACGCTTATCATTTAGAAATTTCGGAGTAGACCTTTGATGATTGTGGGAAGAAGGTTGAACACCTTTGGATCCTTGAAAATGTTTGAAATAGCTTCAAAGTTTATTGGAAAGACTTCAGAAAATACGAGAAGACCTTTAGAAGATCCTTAAAGACTTTCATAAGACCCTTGAAAACCTTTGGGAGGACCTAGATACCTTTAGAAGATCCTTAAAGACTTTCATAAGACTCTTGAAAACCTTTGGGAGGACCTAGATACCTTTAGAAGGTTCTGGAACGCATTTTAAGACCTTGGAAGCCCTGATTCCAGAGTGACGGTGAATCCAGACAGAGAAGATGGTACTATTCTTGCCTAGTTGGTTGAGTTTACTGGGGTACACCCATACCATCATCAAAATGATGACGTTAGAACTCAGTGCTTTGATGGCAGCTAGTGGATCCATATATAAACTTTTTGTTGACCTATTTCTGGGATAAATTGGAATCGTAGTGCACATTTCTGCCTGAAAAATGCTAGAAGGGATCCATATCATGAAAATTTCCTTCTGGGTCAGAATACTTCAGCTGTCTGTATACCAATTGATCTTACTTTTTTGAAAAGAATGATTGGTGAATTTCGTTTCGGAGGTTTTTTTGCTTAGCATCCTATCTTGAAAGCTTAATTTCTTTGTAGTTTCATCACTAGAAACACTTGCACAAGCCAAGGGTTTCTGATACATGATACTCTAATTGTAGTTTTTTGGATATTCCAAGATTCGCTTCGAGAGCTGCTCTATCACCAGGTGAAGAGGTGATAAATCACCAATGATCTCTAATCGTTGAATACGTTCTCATAGTCCCAAAGATGCGCAAAATTTGTGTTGATATGTCAAGTATAAACTTTAAAAAAATATATATATACATAAACATTGATCCTACCTCAAAATTCCACTGATTGACTCGGAGGGGAAGTAAGGCTCCTCTTGGAGGCGCTTGCGTGAACGGGGTAGCTAGATGCTTGCATTGAATCTGCCTGGCCAGCTCCATCAAGTACTGGTTTCTTACAAACTTCTCGTTTTCTTTAGCTTCGCTAAGCTTTTCCAGCCAAATTCTATACTGAGCCAAGTAGGTGTTGTTATTGATGGTCTGGATGTAGGGCTTTATTATCCTCAGGATTTGACGGTATTCCACGTCCAACTTGTCACTGGCAGGATCTGAGCCCTTCACGTCTTCGAAGTCCATATTTTTCCGTCTTCTTGTACGAATATTAGCCGATGACCAACATTGAAATTGGTGTATATAAAATTTAAAAACTTGAAAATTTTTTTGGTAACCGTCAAAATGACAGTGAAAAACGTCAAAATCCCTAGGACAAAATAGGTAATGAAATCATGAATAAAGTTTTACAGTTGATATATGAAGAGTATCAACGAAGATATCTAAAAACGTGTGTACACTGATTCGATTTTGTTCAAAACTGGAAATTTCACCAGAAGAGCTTTTTACTCTGTAGATGGTACTTGTTGGAAATCTTATTATTTTTGACCATAGACTCAACGAATATTTCTATTTGAGGTTAAGTTCAGTAGCGTAAGCTAAACCGTTTCAAAATTGTATAGTATAAATACCCATAGTATGTATTGTATAGTACACATAGTATATTTTATTTTAAATTTGATGTACAAGTTTCCAGTTTATATCGCTAGTAACATTTCACTTTATCTCTCTTCAAACACAAGTCCGATCTTTGACTAGGAGTCAAAATTATTGGCAAATTTAAATATTCATAACTTTCTGATCTTTTATTAGTTGCTTTTTAATGAAATTTTTTATTTTGATGAATTAGTTATACATCCTAACAGAAAAGGACTAACTCTAGAATACAGCCATATCAAAAAGGATGAAAAGCACTGATTTAATTCAGAAGCTTTTACGCGCTAGTCCATATTACTAACGATCCTCACAAAATAATTTTTTTTTTGGTTCTGATTATACAATCATTACGAAATTTGTGTTAGCCTTGTCGTTTAACATCTAAATGCTAAGCTTAAACTCGAGTGGGACTGTTGATGCTTCGCTGACTCAATTTTTATCTCTGTTCTTATGTATGATAAATACCTTGATGTTGCTTTGCAGAGCGAATATAAATGCGTGGAAAATTTGTAGTCGTTGGACATTACATGGCACTGAAGATTGAAACCAACAAGTTTCAAAACATGAATATGTCTGCTATTTATGTCCCAGCGATCAACAAAACCACGGGCATGCCCGTCATCGAAAATGTCGATAAAATCACAAAAATAATCGAAGTTGACCGGCATGTTACTACTTGTTGCATCGCCTAGAGGCTAAAGGTGGATCATAAAACAGGTGTTTTATGCTCGACGTTTGGGTGGCACACCAATTAATACCAAACAACATCATGGATCCAATTTCCATCTGCGAAGTTCTGGCCAAACGGAATGAAATCGACCCGTTTCTTAAACTAATGGTGACGGGATGAGAAATGAATCACATACGACAATATTGTGAGAAAACGAACCTAGTCAAAGCAGCTCAAACGTTGGACAAATCAGGAAGGTTCTAATGTATATTTGGTGGAACTGGAAAGAGATCATTTATGAGTTTTTTCCATGCGGCCAAACACCAAATTCGTATCTCTACTATCAAGAACTGAACCGTTTGAAGCTAGCGATTGACCAGAAACGGCCAGAATTGACCAACAGAAGACGTGTTATGTTCCCTCAGGACAACGCCGGGCCACACACGTCTGTAGTGACTCGCCGAAAACTCAGGAAGCTTGATTGGGAAGTTGTAATACATCCACCATATAGACCGGACCTGGTACCAAGCGATTACCATTGGAAAACGTTGCAAAACTTCCTGAGTGATAAGAAATTGACATCAAGAGAAAATTGTGAAAATCGATTACTAGAGTTTTACGCCGTTAAAGACAGACTCCTGAAAGAGGCATTTTTTACATTTATTCGTCCCAGGGATACAGACAGACAGAAGTCAACTATAGTATCCACATCGGAGTTTGTGTTATGTCTAGAAAATTTCTTTCCTGGCCCGCGGTTCGAACTCTCAACCGCACGATTATGAGTCTGATGTCTAAGCCACAAGCTTATGAAGCCACCTTTAAAAATGGCAACAAATTATAGAACAAACCGGTGCATATTTGACCAAACTGGACAATCGGAAACATGTTACGAAGGGCGTACTCTCGGTATAGGCATGAAAGAAAACTCAGAAAATGTTGGAAAAATTCTATTTTTCAATGCAGTCTTCTAGAACTTCAATATATTTGTTAGATCGAAAAATAAGCTTCTCTAAACCTAAAAAATAATCTTCCGGCTTCTCCTGAAAATAGATATTAGTTGCTGCCTTCAGTTCTTCATCGTCGGAAAATCGCTTTCCATAAAGATATTTTTTCACATTTGGGAACGGGTAGTAGCCACTGGGGGCCAAGTTTGGACTGTACGGAAGATGAGTAATTTCTTCGAAGTCACAGCAACCTTCGCCATGCGGTCATTGTGAACCGGCGCGTTGTCGTGAAGCAGCAACGCCCCCGCTCTAAAAACTCCTTACAGCACTCGACTCGCACTTGCTTCTGAGGTGGTCATGAAGGATACCATGTATGGTACCCACGGATAGGTTTGTCACCTCTGCTAACATCTTGATTTTCATTCTGGCATCTTCAAGTACCAGCTTTTCCACTTTTTTCACATTTTCTTCAGTGGTGCCGCTAACGGGCCCGCCCGAGCGAGGGTCGTCTTCAATGCTTCCTCTGCCATTTTTTAATTCACTTGACCACTTTTGAACGGTGGATAACGACGGGGCACAGTCTTGGTAAACAGCAATCATCTCTCCATGAATGATTTTTTTACTTTTCCCCTGCTTAGTTAAGAACTTTATAAAGGCGCGATGATCGATTTTCTTCATCATTCTGGTCGTCTTTCACGAAGGATATCTAGAAAACTAATGATCGTAAATTAATGAAATTTCATATTTATATGCTCAGATAGTGTCATTGGTAAATGAGGTAATTAGATTAATCACATTATTAGCAAATCACCCTGATACATACATTGAACACCCCTCGTGAATAAAGTCGTGAAGTTCACGCAAAAATTATGGATTTTGAAGTGAAACTTCTTTAGGCGCATGAGGGTAAAATTTTTATAAATGTAACGTCACGCAAGTATGCAACGGAAGTGTCGAAGTGACGTCACGTAGTGCTAACTTCCAGACGCAAAGGATCCCGATGGGCGAAGCCCGTCGCCTGGATATCGGTGTGGACCGAAGGTCCGCACTTCCCTCCAGACCGTAGTACCGTTCCCGTTTCCGGATGTCCCTCCGTTCCCAAGATAAATGCGGATAAAAATCGGGAATTTTCCCGCGAACTCCGACAAGCCCCGCCCACCGCGACCTCGAACCGTTTCTGTGGTCTACGTATAGGGGCGATCCGCGAAGTAAAGTACGGAGACCGTCCGAAAATTTTTGGACCGTCGGAAAAAACGGATATATCTCGCGACGGGCTTCGCCCGTCGCGAAAATACCCATTCGGACCCGCTATCCGCAAAAGCACGTATATTTCGCGGATGGCTTTCCGTCGCGACGAAACGAGCGGATGAAAATTTTCGGACTTTTCCCGCGCTTGCCAAACGGGCACCGCCCTCCGCCAAGGGATGACCAAACGGGGAAGACGGAATTTGGACGAAAAGTAGATCCCACCTAAAATTAAAGAAAATTATTAAAAAAAATTGATTTTTTCGAGCCGGATCGATCGAAAAATATAGATCAATCGACAAAATTAACATTAATTAACTTTCTAGAAGAAAAATTTAGTCTCCAGCTAAATAATAATCCAAACACACCAACTACAAATTCAGGAACGACAATAGATGCTATTTTTACAAGATATTTAGATAATGTTAAAACACGAACTTATATTGCATATTTTACGTATCATAATGCTTTAGTCACAACAATACCTATAGAAATCGCGTCGAATAGTGTAAATATTGAAGAAATAAATTAAAAAAATTAAATTTATAATTTATATTAATTTTCAACACTTTTAATATTTTAATGACAATTATATTCCTAACATATCTTCCTTTTTCCCTTCCTTTAAGTCTCAGAAATCTAAAGTTTTTGATTTGTATAAATATAAACAAGACTGATAAATTAGTTCACCAAAGAAGTTTCAGTTCTGTCATGTGTACTTTGTACGCACGCACTTTTTTTTTCCAATTGTCTAAAAAATTAAGAAGACATCGTGATGACTGAGGAATTGAGAAAAAAATTAATTTTCGAAAATAATATGGTATAATTATGTTTTGCTCAATTTTTACAGATAATTCTCTTACAGTTCACAGAAACTGGGTTAATAACCAACAATTACGAAAAATACGTAACATCACATTACAATAGTGAAATATTACAACGGTTTTAACAAAATTTTCTCTTTCAGAATAATTTCTAGAAACTTTTCATCATCGTGAAAACCATGTCAACATTATCGCTTATAATTCTATAAATATATACAAATAAAGAGTATTGAAATGCATTATTTAATCTCTGTAACTCTATGTGATCGTTAAAACCAGTTCGAAAAAACTATATACAGGGCGAGCGAATTTAATATTCGATTTAAATTGTCCCCATTCGGGCAGCAAGATCATGAAATTTGTAACCTAATGCTGGTGACCCCAAAATCGAATTTTAAAGATCAAATGAAGTTCAATTATCCGTTTTTATTGATATAAGGGGACTAAATTAAAAATCAACATGATTTCGAAAAATGCAAGCATTTTGAAGAAAATATTCTGCACAACAAAAGTTAAATAAATTTTCTCGCAAAAAAGTTTCGAATAAAAAATAGATAACATCCACAGTTGACCTTGAAAACCGTTTTTTTTTTATTTAAGGTCACCGATAACCCTCAAAACCTTAGTCTAACCATCTTTTCCAATAAGATAATCACAATTCAATATTAAAATTACTCGCACCGTGTAACCCTACAATTTCGCATAAATATAAAAGAGAACATCGAAAACGATGAAAAATATATGTATAAAATATACTTGAAATCACTTTTAACTGGTTTCAGCAGGTATTGTACTCGAAATCGAAAAACCAAATAAACATAAAAGTTCTGAATATATATCTTAAAGTTAACAGAGTGTACACTCGTATTTAAAATTTATATACATCATTCAATAACAAAATTGCAGAATATATATCACTTAAAATTCATTAAGAATACTTAAAACTATGCAATGCGTTTAGGTACCTACGTCCATTACATTGAACCCCAACCCGAATTTCGGTTGGACGAAGACGTTCACATTATCGAAACAAAAAAACATTTTGACCGTAACACAATTTCAAATATACAATTTCCTAAAGATATATTATTTATTTACAATATCTCACTCGGAACTACCTAGAAAGGAAAAGACATAGACAACGCAGTGTTGCCATTTTGTGTGAATTTTCCTTAGATAAAGTGCGAAACATGCAGAATTAGCTTTTTTTGTGCAGAAAAAGGCACCAGTAGAAAGAAGAAGTAACAATTAGTACGATTAATAAAGTACGGAAGAGTAACAAGAATAAGGTTCGTAGATTTTTTAACAACTATGATATGGGCTCAATTTGTTATTGCCAAAAAGATATGTTTTGTATTTTTATTGTTCCTTCGGTAAAGGCGTATTGGAAATTTGAAAAATTTCTAGTAGTTTACAAAGTTCTACGGTTATCCTAAAGATAAAATTTTGGTATACGTTACCATAACAATCAATGTTGATATTACGAGTGATGTGATTCATATACATGATTATTTTAATTTCAATACCGAAAAAGTTAAATTTTAGACGTATTTAGACCACATTAAGTAAATATAAACTATAATATTCGTAATATCAACCTTAAAATGTAGGCAAAGTTTACCTTTCCTCATATATTTATTCCTCAAACACTTTCATCATTCAACCCTTGGATAAAATCACCTTAATTAAATAAGCATCTTAAACGAACTACTGAGATTACAAATCATGCGCTGAAATCACAAATTTCAATTTTTATTCAGGTTAATCTGTTATTTTTCTCAATTAAATATGTTCAATACAAAGTAATAAAAATGAAGAAAAACTTTTTGGGAAAAAATAGTCAAAGAATCAACATAATCAACTTAAGTTTAGTCTCATTTTGAAGAGTCATCTCTCATAGAAAAAAGGGTAGAAAAATCTTTAAAACATACTAGACATTTAATAGTTGGAATATCGATAATGAATGAAATAAAAACGAAGAAACAAACGAAATGACAATGTAAAGATAAAATATTCTTTCAATCTAAAACTTTTCAGATTCACAAACCCCTTGCCTGCAACCCATAAAGAAACATCTAAGCAATTTTTCAAATACTCAAATCCCCTCTTCGAACCTCTACCTATGTTTACCTTTGATATTAAGCTCAGGCACTTGTGATATTGAAAACTGTTGTGAAGTAGATAAATAGAAGAAAGTGTTTCGAACGGTGAAAAAGGCACAGTACAGTCTTCAAGCAGTCTTTCCTAAATAACAGTGTTGGTGCGTCACGTTATGCAGTGTGAGAAAATCTCATCATTTTTCCTATTGCTTCAGGGCCAAGAAAAAACCTGAAAAAATATTTGCAGTTCAAAGATTTGATTAAATTATTTATACAGCGTGTACTAGTCGTATTTCAATTAGTGTGTTTATTTACGATAAATGAGACAGTACAACTTGAGATTCTTAAATGACATTTGTCCTGAAGAAATAATAGGGTGGGACTGGAAAGTAATGTCGCTTCTGCGCATGTCAAATTTGCTGTCATTTGTCAGCTTATTGTGTACTTCGAAGTAATGTCAAAGACATTTTAAGGTTATTGTGACTTGTTCACTTTTAAATAATTAAATATTAGACTTTTCTGCAATTTGGGGTGAAATGACCAGCCAAATACCAGAAGAGCATATCCTTGAGTTTCCCAAAGATAGTAACTCAACAGTTGCGACCTTAAACACATGCGATGTTTATCCAAGTGTATTAGACGTTTTTAAATGTCAAAGATGGTTCTCTAGGTTCAGATCAGGTAATTTTGATCTCTCTGACTCCTATCGATCAGGAAGACCAACAATATGCTAAGGGTAGAAGTGGAAGCAAATCCATATCAGACAATCGAGGAATTCTCAAACACCCTTAACCAATCTTAGTCGACCATCCAAGAACATTTGGAGCAGATTGGAAAAATAAGCAGAGCAAGGTGTTTGGATCCCACATAATCCGTCCGAAGAGTACAAAGCTGACCGATCCATCCACATGCAACATATCGCTATGCCCCACAGGACAGATTTTTGATCGCTTGATCACTGGAGACAAAAAATGGGTCCTATATGATAATCCAAAATGCAAAAAGATTGATTTAAATTTCGCTGCATTCTAATAAATGCTCGACTTAGAAAATTTGAAAAAAGAAATTCCACATCTTCAGATGTATAAGGCGTAAACAGAATTTTTAATAATCGCAGCAGAAATTTTTATCACCATGGAATTTATTCCATTTGGCTTGAACACACTGTATATACATTTTTTTGAAGCTCTCCAAACTCAAATTGGTAGTTGCTCCAGTAACTATCATCATGGTAACAGTTTCTATGACAAATATGTTGCCATTTATACGGTTGCTATGAGAAATATGATGTCATGACGACAGTTGCTACGGTATCGATTCTATTACCTGGCAACCGATGTTGAAGGAAATTTAATTTTTTCATTTTTTAATTTTTTCCACACAACTCAATCTTACCCTGATCATTCTACTGCGAAGCCACAAGTTTCCTCAACGGCTTGCGTTAACTTGTCCAACAAAGTTTGGTAAGAATCGTAAGGTGGTATGTCGATCCTGTTAAAACACGTATGGGCTTTGGGTAAATTTTGCGCGGGCACATCTACGCAATGTATGGTGAACAATCTGGGGCCTGCGGCTCCTGTACTTCCTTGCAGCGCCTTGAAACCCTGCAAGGGCACCCTGGAGGAACCTGTCACAAATTGGAGAAGTCTAGCCCTCATTTCTGAAACAATTTACTCCATTTTACACCAATCAAAACTTTTACAACAGAATTATACATTCATAATTTCTTTCCACCACAGACAAGTAGTGATCTTGTAGACTTTATGTATTTTAACCAAAAGGAACAGAAATAAATCCAAAAAAAAACTCACCCTCAGAATATGATTCAACAGCCTGCCAAAACCATTGCACTACCGGCGTTTCCGGAGTGCAATGCTTCAAACGAGTGTGGGACCTCCAGTCGGCGATATCGATAGAACCAATACCGCTGATGACCAGTTCCAGCTCACGCTCGTCGAACGGTCTAAGCAATGCTGGTGGTATCAGTTCTGTGAATCCTTTCTGCAGGGCCAAGAACTGCTGCTCGATGCCTCGCATGAACCTGTAGTTAACGTAAAGTTTCACGTATTCCCGCTTGTTCTCTTCGGTCACGAGGATCTGGGCGCCTCCTGGTTTCAGCTCGTGCACCTTGACTACTCCGAAACTGTTGTTTTCCACCGAAAACGTGGTTTCGAGAACTCCCTCGGTGCTGTTCTCGCTGGAAATATCGAAGGGGTGTTATAGAACTAAACTTTTCTAAATAACTGAGAGGCACAAAGCGTATATTGATCTTGTGATATTCAAAACAATAGAGAAAAAGAATTTGTGTCAACAAATTTACTAAAAATGTGTCATGGCAACGGACCACAGACGTGGGAGTGGCTTCGTAGTGCTAAACGTTTTGGAGTAAAGCTCGCGACGGGCGAAGGCCGTCACGAAAATACGTATAAGGATCGAAAGTCCGAAGGGCCGGCTACCAGGTAAAGCCATTATATTTTACGGATGACTTTCCGTTCCATCGATACGAACGGATGAAAACCGGAAATTTCGCGACTTTTCCCGCGCTCACCATTTGTAAACAAACAAGCCCCGCCCACCTCGTTCTAGGAGCGCTTCTGTGGTGTACGTATAGGGGTGATCCGTGAAGTAATGTATAACGGTCGTCCGAAAATTTTTGAACCGTCGGAAAAAATTTAATATATCGATTTCAATGCATCGAAAGATCAAATCGATTGATAAATATTGATCAATCGACTACACTATGAGTGCGGACAGCTCAATGGTAGAGCATTGGACTCGTGATCGGAAGGTCTGGGTTCGAATCCTGTTCAAGTGGAAAAGAAATTTGCTAGTTGGACGGGTGTCGGCCACCATTTCACTGTTGGGTCAAGAATTAACAGTAGTGTGACCTAAAGTGGCGCAAGATCACAGTAACAAAGCCTACATAGAACACAACTGAACTCCTAACTTGCACAAGCTGAAAAAATCTTCTAAGGGATCTTCACAGAAGATCTAGGAGTGTCATGATAATGATAATAAAATAGTAATAATATCGAATAATTCGTATTTTTAAATTTTAAAACATTGCTTTTTGATAAAAATGTTGAAACAAATGCTTGGTTCGATAAATGTTATCTGGACGTTATCGGGAAAATCGATTATTATAACTTTGCAGTAAATTTCAATATGTAGAATAAAATACATCATATCTACTTACAGCATCCAAGTCAAACTTCTGTGCAACTCGGGATCGACCCCTTCGATATCCTGCAACGTAATGGGCTTATTCAAGAGCTGTTTATAGAACGGCAAAGTAAAACCGCCTTCCAGTTGATGGTTGTGAAAAACAGCGATACCCAGTATGCGTCCCACAAAATGGAAATACGACAGATGTTCCGGGTTGACTGAAGAATCAGGGTTGATCTGCAACGTATAATGATCATCCCTGCTGTATTGGAACAGTCCGTACTGTGGGTTAAGCATCTCCCTGGACAGTAGGTGGAGCCATTCCCTGGCCACACCTCCATAATCAAGCCCCTCCTCGTTCCTAAATTTGACCATTAGACGTTTACGCATGTCCTTGGGGCGCATCTTCATTACCAACCTAAAATAATCAATTCGTGATTGTCACGTTTACAGCTCGATTTTGAAATGATTCACCTGTAGCTCTCTTCGAAAACTTCCTTACGAGACACTTCAAGTCTACAATGACCGCTCTGAGGTTGCAGAGCAGTGAGTTCTGCCCTCAAGGCCCTGAGTTTAGCTACAAGATCACGTTTGTACTTCGGCAGGTGTTCTGTGTCGTTTAACAGACCCTGAGGCAACTGTTCCATGTCTGGAACCCTAGCAGGCCGTATTACCGGAGCAACAGCTGTAGCTGAAAATTAAAACACGTATTTCTTTGAAAAATCTTAATTGTTTACAATGAGAAACCAAGTAATAATGTGTTTATTCTTATTTGGTCCATCTAACATTTTTACTTTTTTTTTTGTTGAATGTTACTAATAGTAGATTATTCTGCGTTGGGTGGTTTTCTAAAAAAAAAAACACCCAATTCTTACAGAACCAATAAAATTCTACAATGCTTTCCGCACCTGTTGCTGTCTGTTGAAGTTGAGTACTGCTGGCAGTAGTTGTGGTGGCTGTAGGCGTGGCCGGTGTTGTAGACGTGACGGGCGTGGCCTGTGAGGTGGAGCTCGAAGCTGAAGTCCCGCTCCCACTGGGTACGGTTATGCGACGTAGTAGATTGGTCAGAATCTGAGTGTTCAGTCTGGGATCAGTGAACTGCGTCGTCCTGTTGTTGTGATCGACGAAATACGTCTGGAGAAAAAGAACCGCCGTAAATCGTGTTTTTTTTTTCGTGTTTCTATATTCTTACTCTTCCTGATTGTGTTTGTCGCATTTCCCAACCTTGTGGCAGTGGTCCTAGATGGTCGAGAGTCAAAGTTAACGGGGCCAGATCTTTAGGTATCCTCGGATCATGCCATGTGGATACACCGGTAGGTATGTGGAAGAAATAAACTTGTCCTTGCTGTGTTGTTCTCAATTCTATAAAGATTAATTTATCACTGGAAATGTTGTTCGTTTAATACCAATGTATAATGTTTTTAAACCATAGTTCTTTTCCAACAGAAAAATCCATTATTTTTGGGTGAACTTCAAGACTTTATTTAACATATTTTGGATTGTTTGGCCTTGGTCAAATATGCACCGTTTTGTTCTATTATTTGTTGCCATTTTGAAGGTGTACTGATATTAAAAAAATCTCACCGTATCCTGGCGGCAGATCCATGTTACCAGACGACGGCGCAGACGCGGGAAGGCCGCTCTGACCCGCGCCCGAAGCGTTCAGAGAGTTCCTCTGTCTGCCCGAACGCCTCCTCCCGCTGCTGTCTCTGCCTTCTCCGCTCCTCCTCCTCTCTCGCAGAACGGCCCTCGTGGACGCCTGGGGACTGACGGCAGCTCCCCTCTCCTCGCCGCCCGCCCCGCTCTCTGCCTGCAGGAGGCCGTTTTGCGCGTTCGGGGGCGGTGCGTTACAGCTGACGTTGTTGGGCGCGGCTATGACTGCGGTCGTGGTGGCCGCGCAGTTGGTGTACGGGGCGGGGGCGGTGCTGTGGGCTGGGCTACCCCGTTCCCCAGAACTGCCACTAGAGGTCGTTGCCGGCAGTTGAGTCAGAAGAGCCCTGAGCGAAGGTAAAGATGAGGTCGCCTGCTGGTCCTTCGAAGAGTCTGCAGTAGAAATAATTTTACGTAACGTGTATTTTCTTGCCGAAATAAGTTCTATTTTATGAATCTTCGTCAGTTTTAGTTTCACATTGTGAAACTATCTATTATAAAAACATATTCCCTATATATGCAAAAACCATGATAGAATGTTTTCAATTAACAGTTGATAGTAGTTATGAAAATAAAGGTTTCTGTAATCTTTTAATTTTTTTCGGGGTTCTTCAAAATGTTCGATTTGGGTGTTGGCTGGAGGTTTGGGCGGCTTTCAAAAACAAGAAGGGTTCAGTACGATGTCTTGATAAAACTTTGACAAACAAAGTAATCCAATCCGATATTTGTTAAATGCATTTGATAAATTCCAGCTCATTTTCTATTAACAATATAAATAAGCTTCAATTTTCGAAAAAAACTGCATGTATTTTGAATAGAAGTATTAGTGAGTTGCCCAAAATATTCACATGATGCCTATCAATGTATTATAAACATTTGAGCTTAAGTTACTTACCAGGAGAGAGGGGCGACGTACTCGAACTGGTGGTCAATCCCGATTGCACTTGCTCTCTGTTATTATTGACAGTTTCTTGGTTATCGTTTATTTCATTGTTTCTATTATCATTGTCTTGATTGTCTTGTGGATTGTTATTTGTATTCGTCAGCCTTAATCTGTAAGAAATGGTAAAATTGGGGAATTTCGTGAATTGACACAAGTAAAAGGTGATAGAAAACAAAGCAACTTCTTATTTCATTCCATTTAAAGATGAGCTATCACAAAATAGCGGACCCATCCGATATTTGAAACAATTCTGAAGTTCTTGATACAGGTAATACTATATAAGAAAAAGATAACCTACAATTCCTTTTCGACTTCTCACCTGTTAGGTGCCTTAGTCCGATTTGCAACGGGCCTGACCCACTGGGTGGATCTGGTCAGGTGATTGACGTAATAGAGTCTCCCGTTTGTGGTTCTTCTCTCCTCCCATTCAGGAGGCAGGTCGGTGGCGCTGGAACCGCCATTGTTGTCAATTATATGCTCGGGGGAGGGGCCGTGCAGTTCGCCCAACGGGCTAACTATAGCCAATGGGGTGCCACCGCATGGTCCGTCCCGCGACAGCAGAGATATTATAACCTGCCCTTTCACCGGTTCCGGATCGTCTATGGACGCTTTTCCCAGGTCGAGGCATTGGACTGAAATGAAAGTTTACGTCAAAAATTCTCGTTTTGTGACAGAAATAAGCTTGCTATGTCGAGAGTTACATGTTCAAGACCGCATCAAGGAAGATCGTGGCATTTTAAACAAGTTTCAATACATATCACTATAATTATTCTTCAAAATACAGTGAAATCATGTTAATATGAAAACGTGGACTACTTCATAATGTGAACACAGAATTTTTTGTATTGATTACTCTGTAATATTAGGAGTAGACATAAGTTCGTGCAGTTTTGATAACAGATGTCGCTACTAGTTTATTATTCCATTGTTTCATCCGGCAACACCTTCATATTGAAGTGCCATCTTTAGGATTTCTTTTCAGTAACTGCCATTTTGTTTGTGCTCTGAAAACGTCAACTTTTGTACCCAATAATGTGTTTTGGGGGAGTTTACTTCTCTATGAGGAAAAAGGCTGCCGAAAGTCATCCTATTTTAGTGGTGACAATGCTATAGCCGAACGAACGTGTGAGAAGAGGTTTGCCCGATTTAAAAGCGGCAATTTTGATTTGGAAGATGAAGAACGACCCCAAAGTTGAAAGGTGAAAAATTATAAGCAAGGCTCCATGAAGATCCATCACAAACGCAAGAGGAACTCGCAAAAACAGTCACTTGGGTCCATTACGATAACCCAAAACGTCAGACAACGTTGAGATCATATTTGCGTAGACCAGCTTGGTGTGGTGTATTATGAGCTGCTACAATCGAACGAAAGAATCACAGGGGAGGTCTATTGACGACAATTGTTGCATTTGAGCCCAGTAATGCGAATAAACGGCCGCAATACGTCGCCAACCACGACAAAGTTATTGATAATGCACGTTCAAATGGGAAGTCCTACCCCACCCGCCGTACAGCCCAGACATTCCTCTGCAACATGTCTTGGCTGACCAGCGCGTCTCCAATTACAATTAAGTCAAAAAATGGATCGCTGCATGGATTGCGGCCAAAGACCTAGCCTTTTTTCGCGATGTTATCCGTCAATTTCCAGAAAGATGGGAAAAAGTATACTTTGAACTTTGTATAGCCAATTTTTCACAAAAAAATTGGAATGAACTGAGAAATTACTTTGTTTTCTATCACTTTATTTACCGATTATGGCTCGAGTGACTCGAGTTTCGTAGTGATACTACATTTTCAAACTGTATGAACTAATTATGTTATGTACATAACTGTTTAAACAAATTATGTTATGTTGGCTTCGGCAAAACTTCAAACAGTGGGGTTGGTCACAGGTGAGCTGATCATTTAATAGTTTTATTGTCGGTACGTGCTTTTTGTATTTGTGGAAATTTATGGAACTAGACATCTTGGAATCCATAGAAATCCACAAATACAATAATAAAACTATTAAATGAGCAGACGGACCTGTGGCAAACCCCACTTTTTGAAGGTTTGCCGAAGCCATCAAGAAATACATATATATATATAATAGTTGAGACATAATTTGTTTATTCAGTTTGAAAATGTAGTGCACTACGAAACTCGAGTAACTGTATAATCAGTAAATAAAGTGATAGAAAAACAGAGTAATTTCTCATTTCAATCCAATTAAAATGAACTGTCACAAAGTAACGGACTACTCCTTACAATATTTTCACAATAAAGCTTCAATTTTCATCAAAAAACCGTACTCTTAACATAATAACGACTCTGCGCGAACAGCGGCTTTATTTAAGGAACGACATCCTGGAAAAAATGTATCCGCTGCTTACGTTGTGCAACTGGTTGCCAAATTTGACGCTACTGGTTCAGTCGGAAACAAAAAGAGGGTGCTTGAAAGAGACGAAGCGAGGGATCTTAGGTCATGTCGCCATGGATCCTACCTTGAGTACTAGGAAATTGTCCGATGTATCTGATGTTTCACGCACAACAATCATGAGAATCCTGAAACAACATAAATTCCATTCTTATAAGATACAATTCGTTCAGGAACTGAATGAGGATGATCCCGATCGCCGACTCCAATTCTGTGAACTTGTCAGTGAAATGATTAACGATAATCAAAACTACATGTTCGATATCTGTTTTTCAGACGAGTGTTCATTTTATCTTAACGGCAATGTAAACCGGCATAACTGTCGGTATTGGTCAGATGAAAATCCAAGATTATTTCGTGAGATGCGTACTCAGCGTTCCCAAAAATTAAATGTTTGAGCGGGTATTATGGAAATCACATAATCGGCCCTTTTTGAATACGCGGTAATCTCACTGGCCAAATTTATTTAGATCTGTTGGAGAACTCTATTTATCCAGCCCTCGTGCAAGTATTGAAGAATGCAGAAGACCATGAAACGATCATTTTCCAACAATATGGCGCACCACCTCATTTCGTTCAACCAGTGCGTTAGATGAAAATTTTCCTCACTGCTGGATTGGGAGGAGACAAATTGAGTGGTCACCCAGATCACCTGATCTGGCTCCACTGGACTTTTTTTTATGGGGTCACCTGAAATCCAAGATTTACGCTACCCATCCTGAGTCACTGGATGATTTGCAAACTAGGATCATTAATAAATGACGTCAAATTACATCAGAAATCTTCCATTATTTTACCTGTCATTTCGTTATCGATGCAAATTTTTGAGCGAAATTTCAGGATCAGATAGTACTCGATAAGATCTTCAAAATGAGTTAACGCAACATCCCTAATTCTTATTCAAATCTCAAGAGGTTGTACTCACCCCCGTTAGGGGGTTGCAGATACAGGGATGCGAAGAGCGGAAAAATTGTTCCCCCTCGAATCAGAAATTGACGGGTCCGAGCGATTTTCCACATTTTCATTTCAAAGTCGGAAAATCGAGGTGTTAAGTTTTCATTGGACCACTCTGCATATAAAATCCTATGTAAGTTTTCACACAGAATTAGTCCAAATGTAATTAAGCCACAGTGTGGCGAAACAATTGTCTTTCAACAATAAAAAGTTTGTAAAAATTGAATATTATTTAGTACTAGTTGAAAATGAATATTCATCAAGTAACAATCGAATCCATCAAATACTTATAACAGAATTACCCTGTTTGATATTTGAGAAATTGCTGTAATATAAACAAGCCTTTTCGTGTTCATATTATCAAGCTTACAATTTTTTCTCAATGAGAAAAATAGTTTTCAAAAGTAAAAAACATTTTTATTCATATAAAAGTACAACCCATTTTGGTTTCCTTAACGAAACCATTTTCCCAGGAATGAAAAAAAGTGTATCAATTTCAAGTTGCTCTAAAACTCAATCGGTAAACACATAATAGTCAAGTCAGCTTTTTTACAACATAATTTTATGCAGAAATAAAACCAAAACCTTTCTTGAAATACGCCAACTGCGATTCTTTATACGCTTAGTTTTTTCGAACATTCATTAATTAATCATATTAAATATTATTTAAAATTTTAGCATATTTATTCATTTATAACATTATTTTGTTACACGGTAGCTTCTTCAGATATTACATTCTACAATAGTCGGAATTTTAATTCAATTATTCAGTAAATCATTTCTTCCATCGACTTATTGTTCTAGCATTGTGTAAAGTGAAATTTGTTTTGAATGTGTCTTCAACGTGGGATAAATAGCACAGAAGAATGTGGATCCAATGTTGTCAAATGTTCACATTGAATTTGAAATTGTGTTGATAAAATTTTGTAACACAATTGAAATTGTAGATAGAAGGGATCAAAATTCCTCAATTGCAACATTTCCTGTTATAACAGGTGCACATACTTCTTCTTGGAATTTTTTGACATTGATCACAAAAAAGTCCAAGCTTCATTTTGGTAAATTCTACCTCCTGTTAAAACAAAAACTCACCAATGAGAAAATTCTGTATGAATATGATATACATAATTATAAGAATTAATCAAAATCTTCGGTATATATATGAAAATTTTCTTGAAAATGAAGTTGATGGCTTCAAGTAAAAAACTCTCTCTTAGCTACTGAATGTTCCAGTAAAGCAATTGCCAAATAAAAAGTTCATCTATAAATTTTATTAACTATATTTGTTCTGTGACCCATAAATTAGACAAAATGGCAGTCTCAAAATGGAATTAAAATTCTGTGTTTGGTAACACAGGCTTACTGAATGTTCCATTAAAGCAATTGCCAAATAAAAAGCTCATCTATGAATATTATTTTAACTATAATATTTGTTCTGTGACCCATAAATTAGATGACAGTCTCAAAATGGAATTAAAATTCTGTGTTTGGTAACACAGGTTTAATTATGAAGCTTCAAAATACGTTCAAAAAGGTAGGCTGTTTTGCTAATTTATCTATATATTAATTTTCAAACATTTTTTGAATACTCCAGTTGGTCTATTTTCAACCTGAGGAATTTATTCCACTAACCAAGCTAGAGCTATTAAACCTTAAATCAATGCTTTTATAATTTCCTAATAAATGACAAACCAAAATCATTCTTTCAAGGTTTTTTTTCAACAATTAATATTTCCTTATATTCCCATTCCAAAATCGCCAATTTTCAAGAGGAACTAAACTGAAACTTTCACAAAATTACCCAATTGATTTAAAATTGCAAGAAAACACTCTAAATGGTTTATTCATAGTAACATCTCCTTGAAGCAATTGTAATTTCTAATGCAACAAGTTCAACAACTGTATTAACATCAGAATTACATAACTGAATGAAGATTTCAGTATAACATAAAACAACTCTAACAGAAAATTAGAATTCCATTGTATGTTTAATTAAGATGCATACGTCACAAATTGAAAGTGAAAATTGATAATTACACCATTTAAATAAAGGCTGAACATTCAGATGGTTATTTGAATTATTCAACTCATTTTAATTTCCAAATATTAGAATTAAAGTTTTTTGACACAAGGAGTTTACTATTATAAGAAAAAATTCTTACAAGTTAATTCAATTGATTTTATAAAGGTTTCCATGTTTGCAAGTCACATTGAATGAATTATGTACTTACATCCTGTATCTTTCAATCTTTGTATGAGAGAATTGACAATTTTAACACAACCCAAAAAGCCACTACCATGTTTTTTTATTACTTTGCGATGATTCCATACAGAAATAGTGATTGTATCATTCTTTCCTATATACAAATCAAAATGAGAATTCCATTTTGGCTCTAGTGTATTTTTGATGGTTACAGTTGAGTGACACTGACCACTACCATCAACAGATATTTTTGCAAAAGGGTCTGGATATCCTAAAAGAAATGTTAGTTTAACTTTTTTTCTCAACATGATTCATGATCTTTCGTCATCGATACTTACGAAATAAATCTTTCCTCACTAAGCTGCGGGCACAAAGTACTGAAACAAATAATAATTAACGTAATTAAGTGTGACAATGCATTGCAATTATTACATTCATTAGCAAGGGAGGTCCCTTGCTGAAGCCATATTGCTAATAACACGCATTAAAGCCGAAAATTCGAAAGAATTCATAAATTTTCCTCGGAACTCACTTGTCAATCTAATTTTTTGAGCCCCGTTTCTTCTGTTTGATGGGGTACTTGACATTTTTCGGGTAATTTTATTGTCAACACATCACTGCACACAAGTTATTTATTTCAACGCCATTTCCATTTCTGCGAATCCTTTCAATTTCTGTCTGATTTGACAGATGGACAGAAATTCAGAAAAAAGGGCAGAATAGTTTACTTATAATCTCCACATATTAGAACATTTTTCCGTAGAAATATCCCTTATAAGCAGTGAGTTCCAGCATATCTGAATAATCTGCAACGATCAGTTGTTATTCTTTCAACTAAGAATTACAATATTCTATAATATAGTACAGTACACGGTTCAACTATGTATATGTTATTGTTCTGTAAACACTGACAGAAAAAAATTATGAATTAGAGTCGTATTTCATCATCCTTATAATCAAAAATTTGCTCAGACGTTTATCATACTGATTACACTTCAAATAGACAAGTAGAAACCAATCGATAGATCAATCTCACTTCATTTTTCAAGTCATACACAATTTTGTTTCTATGATGCAACACACGGTATAAATTTTTGAGCCCTCCTAAATTCAATTCAAACACAACAGAAATTGTAGAGTTCGTTAAATTGCAACGGGTAGGAATTTGTTGTCGTTTCGTGTAAATAATTTGCGGGAAAAAGAACAGGTAAAGTAAATCCGCATATTAATAATCATCCAATCCCTTCTATAAGGCGTTGTTTTAGTAGTATTGAAATTGCGTATCTACACAGGATTAAAAAAGCAGAATAATGCCGCTACGTACGGTGAGGTTAATAATAAATAAAATAGACGTTTTGTCTTGTTTTCCTGTTATGTTTACTGGTTTAATGGGTGGTTTTTGTCGTGTAATCCATTTTTTTGGCATTAACAATTTTAACTTCTCACTAATGAGGTTGTTCAATGAATTTATGATACCTGACACCTGGTGTCTATTAGCCTCCTTTGTAAAATTTCACCTGCTAAATTTTGTATGCATGTGACAATTGGGTTTTCTCTTTAGCCGTTTTCGAAAGTGAACTCCTGAGTTTTTTCAGACCATGGCGAACATCGATGATTTTTTGAAAATAGAAAAAATTGGCGAAGGTACCTATGGTGTTGTTTACAAAGGAAAGAATAAAAAGACTGGTCAATTAGTGGCTTTGAAGAAAATAAGGTAAATTTGCTTTGTTTTCATTATTCACAATTCTAAAAATTGTTCTCTATGTAGATTAGAGTCGGAAGATGAGGGTGTTCCCGCTACAGCCCTAAGAGAAATAGCCCTTCTTAAAGAATTGAAACATCCCAATATTGTCTGTTTAGAAGATGTATTAATGGAGGAAGCAAGGTAAATTTTTAACCTTTCCACAAAGGTTTAAACATTAATATTTGAATGTTACAGAATCTATCTTATTTTTGAATATCTCTTGATGGATCTCAAAAAATACATGGATAAAATACCGACCGCCAAATGTATGGATCCCAAACTTGTAAAGAGTTATTTTTATCAATTAAATAACGCTATGTTGTTCTGCCATCAAAGAAGAGTGTTGCACAGGGATTTGAAACCACAAAATTTACTTATTACTAGAGATGGAATAATTAAGGTAACGAATTTACCAAATATTTAAAACTACAAGTCTTAATTATTTTTTCAAGGTAGGAGATTTCGGTTTGGGTAGAACCTTTGGTGTGCCAGTACGTGTATATACTCATGAAGTTGTGACCCTTTGGTATAGAGCTCCAGAAGTTTTATTAGGGACACAAACGTATAGTTGTCCGATCGATATTTGGTCATTGGGCTGTATTTTTGCAGAGATGGCCACAAAACGTCCATTATTTCAGGGGGATTCAGAAATCGATCAGCTTTTTAGAATATTCAGGTAAGTTTAATATGATAAATGTTTCAACTTATTTCAAACAAGACTTTCAAATGAAAAATGGGGAGTATAATAAAGGGAATAATTGAAAAATTTTAATTATCTGTTATAAAACTCCTAGTATGAATATTGAAATATGTCTATGAATATTTCTTAATTTAATTCCACCATCTTGTAAGAAAATGCTTCTCACACAATTTGACAGTGAAAGATGCACTGGAAAGTAATATTGTTTTTCTGCATCAAATTCGAACTGATTTTTTTCAGGTTTTCATTTTTAATTAATGGTGTTAGTTTAATTAATCTGGTTATCAACAACGTAGAGCTATTAGTATGCAAATTTTCAATTTCTAAGCTATGACAGTCCTATATTCACTTCATTTAATGATTCCCATTAAATACTAAAATGCATAGAGTGAATATAGTTCTATGCTCTACACTTACAGTTTTTATATGGGTTATTTTTCTTATAGAGTGAACACATTGAAAATTTATAGGGCATAAGAAAGCTTTAAGATATATAAAGCATAGATAATTTTATACACTTTATACATTCAGAATTAAGAACTAAAATGTATAGAGTGAATATATCATAGCTTTTTATTCTCTATGTCTTACAGATAATCTTGTAGAGTGGTAGTTCTTTGAAAAAGTACAGAGCTTAAGAAAAATATAAGATATATAAAGCACACAGAGTCCTACACTGACTGTGTACATTTAGAGTGAATATAGGCCTTGGAGCTCTTCATGCTGTATATGTCTTACAGTTTTTACAGGAGATGTTTTTCTTGAGGAGTAATAATACTTTGAAAATTTATAGAACATAAGGGAGCTATAAGATATATAAAGCATAGACAGCTGAAGTCCTATATTTACTCTATACACTTAGAGTGAATTGCTATCAAGAACTAAAATGTATAGAATGAATAAAGTTCTTATAACTATCTATACTTTATGTCTTATAATTTTTACAGGAGTTAGTCTTTTTATGGAGTAATAATTCTTTGAAAATGTATTGATATATTATCCTGGTACTCCTAGATCTTCTTTGAAGATCCCTCAGAAGCTTTTTCAGCTTGTGCGAAATTTGAATATCAAAACAGATTAAATCTGTTAGTCCTCTACAATTTTAATTTCAAAAAAATTTTATTCAAAAAACTTTTAGAATTAAATTAATGTCTAAAATAAGCACCGCTTACGTTTAATAGACGTATATAATCAAAACTCAATATATAATGTCAAATGGAATAAATAAACCAACAGATATAAGAAAGTCCTTTAAATATATTAATTTTAATGACTTTCTTATATCTGTTGGTTTATTTACTCCATTTGACATTGTATATTGAATTTTGAATATATACGTATATTAAATGTAAGCGGTGCTTATTGTAGACATTAATTTAATTCTAGAAGTTTTTTGAATAAAATTTTTTTGAAATTAAAATTGTAGAAGACTAACAGATTTAATCTGTTTTGATATTCAAATTTTGTTATATTTCTTCTATCAAGTAAAAAGCCTTTTTCTATTTTATCAGCTTGTGCGAGTTAGGAGTTCGGTTGTGTTCTGGGTATGCTTTGCTACTGCGATTTTGCGCCACTTTAGGCCACAGCACTATTAATTTTTGACCCAACAGGGAAATGGTGGCTGAAACCTGTCCAACTAGAAAATTTCTTTCGTACTTGACGGGACTCGTATAGAGTTAAGCAAGCTATAAGATATATAAAGCAAACAGAGGCTCTTATCCTTATCATACATACATTTAGAGTGAATGGTTCCTATTAAGAATTAAAATATGTAGAGTGAATATAGGTCTTGTAGCTCTGTATGATGTAACAATACTTAATACTTACAGAGCATAAGAAAGCTATAAGATAAATAAAGTATAGAGAATTAAAGTGCTATAACATAAATTTAGAGTGAATTATTCCTATTAAGAACTAAAAATATATTGAATGAATAAAGTTCTTATAGCTCCCTATGTGACTTATAGTTCTTACAGGAGTTATTTTTCTTATAGAGTAATAATTCTTTGAAAATGTCTTAAGAAAGCTATAAGATATATAAAGCAAGGAGAGCCTATATTCACTATATATATTCAGAGTGAATGATTTCTATGTAGACAGTTCATTGGGCTATATTTACAGTTCTTACATGGGTTGTTCTTTTAGAGTAATAATTCTTTGAAAGGAGTATAGAGCAAAAAAACCTATATTCACTCTAATTTAGAGTGATTGAATCCTATTAAGAACTAAAACGTATAGAATGAATATAGGTCTTATAGCTCTCTATGATCTGTATGTCTTATAGTCCTTATAGGAAATATAGGAGTTATTCCTATTAAGAAAAGCTTTAAGATATATAAAGCAAGAAGAGCTTTTATTCATTCTTAACATTCAGAGTGAATGATTCCTATTAAAAACTAAAGTGTTCATTGTGATCTACTTCTTACATGAGTTTTTCTTTTAGAGTAATAATTCTTTGAAAAAAGTATAGTTCCGTTTTAGTGTCAGTTTTATATATAGGAAAAACCACCTTTGAGATATCCAGAAATGTATTCTCTATTACATGCTCCCCAATTATTTAGAGGCCTTATAAGATACGTATTTAATGAATTTTGGTTTTATGCTAGAACGTAGTGGGTTTGAATTTGTCTTCTGGACGTCTTTGATTTTCTTATGTAAAAATTAAACATCTTTGAAAGTTTGCGAAATTCTGCTAAAAAAGAGTATATGAAACGTGATTGATGCTTCTTTGCAGAGTTTTGACCACGCCCACAGAAGAAAATTGGCCAGGAGTCTCGAGTCTGCCAGACTACAAAGCGACATTCCCCAAATGGAAAAACTACATCTTAAACAGACAGGTGAAGAATATGGATAACGATGCCTTAGATCTGCTTCAGCAAATGCTCATCTACAACCCCTGTGACCGTATCAGTGCCAAAAGGATCTCTCAACACCCCTACCTGCAAAACGTAGATACATCGGTCAAACCCGATTTGCCCGATAGGATATAACTTTCAAATAGGGCCGAAGTTTTTATAGTTACGGACCAGAATCTGTTTGTCTTTATTCGGAGTCGCTTTAATGTTTCGACATGGAGGAAATTTTTTCTCCTAGCGGAACAGAGGAACTTTCTTATTATGTTTATATTTATCTCGACAAAGATGAGTTTCTATTGGATATTTTTCATAGTTTGGATGTGTTTTTTCTTAAGTAAAAATAATGTACATTCCTTAGTTTTTACTTGTTCATCTATTTTACCTGAGTTCTGAGAATTACTCTGTTTTCGAGCAATCCCGCAGACTCGAATAGTGATCATTTTTTTATTTGTTCATTTCAGTAGATCTCGTGGAAGCCATACTGTGTATTTATAAAACAAGCCATATTTACAAATAAAAGTGTATTTTTCAACGATTGAGTTCTAAGTGAACATGTATATTTAAAGAAAAAATATTTTCAGAATATTGTACTTATGTTATCATTCTTTTTTTTCCTCTTACTCTACAACCCGATGCCAGCTGGGTCTCGCAGTCACTTTTTATTTGTCGCAGATGCTGTATTATGGGTGCAAAGAGGGTACCTTGTATCTCTTCTATTGTGTGGGGATAAAAGGTATTTTCGAGTGGTGCCTTTAAGTAGTTTTCGTTCGCCAATATTTCCATCAGTAACCTGTAATTCAATGGAATGAGATATTCTAAATATTCATAATTATAATTTAATCAAGTGCTACTTGATAAAGGAGGTAAATGAAAAAACTATAAATTTGAAATATTCTAAATACTTGATAACCTATGGACTCCACATTCCGAGCATTGTTGTTGGTAAGTTTGTATTAAAATAGTTGGATGTTTGATTGCTTCAGTCTTTACTTGACGATGACACAAATACAACTTTACGTTTACATTGTAACTTGGGCACCTTTATTTTTTGAATTCCTTAATGATATTATTAACCTGATACTCCTAGATCTTCTGTGAAGATCCCTCAGAAGCTTTTTCAGCTTGTGCGAGTTAGGAGTTCAGTTGGTTCTGGGTAGGCTTTGTTAATGCGATCTTGCGCCACTTTAGGTCACATATAATAATTTTCAATGTCACTGGGAAGAAAGGTTTTTCTAAAACATTTTTCAAGAAAAAAAAAACAATTTTTTAACTTAGAAATATTTATAAAAATTGGTCGACAGACAATAAATGCGTGTAAGAAACATAAAAATACGACTAAGGGCCTTTTCTGTGAAGGCGAAATCAGTATTTTAGTCAACAAGTCGCTGCTTTCTTCCCATTGCTCAACCTATGCAATGTCATGCCTAAAGTCTTCAGTTCTCGGTTTAAATTACCTAACTTCGGCTCCAAAAAAACTAGAAACTCTTCCCACATTTAATCATTTGTTCAGCACTTACATAAACCCCTTTTGTGAAAATGAAAACCTAACCTACCATCAGTAAGCTTCAAGTTGCAAGATGTAACTCAGTTTTGTGACAAGTTAACTGTAAGAATCTCATAAAATAAAAAGTTCCTACGCAAAAATAAGAAGATTAATCCACTTTTAATTTTTAAATATATTACACTCGTATTAATTTATTTTTTATATTATTTTTGACACTGTGTGTTCTAAATACATTTATGTAATTTAATTCTAAAAGTTTTCGAAATTAAAATTTGTAGGAGGTTAACAGAATAAATCTGTATGATATTTAAAATATTACTTACTCATTGATGAACGGTGCTATGGTATCTATCTGCATGGGATTCGTATAATTATTACAAATTTGCCATTGATTAAACCAGGTTTGCATCCTAGAATTAAAGTTTAAAAGAAAATATGGAACATAACCAATTAAGCAGTTTAGGAAGTAATCTATTAAATATCGCGTCTATTTCCCCCAAAAATTTTAAAACAATAATAAGAAGCAACAATGAGGAATAGAAACGTGAAAATAGGTTGAACCCTATTTATTTTTATTTTTGTACATTTTTTGTTTAGATATAATTTGTAGAATGTATACCATAACTATGCTAAAAAACCTTTATGAACACAATCTTTAGCAGTCACCTTTTCAATCATGAAGGTTATCGAACAAATATTATATAAATATTTTAATATTAGCCTTCTACATATTTAATTTCAAAAAATTATATTTAATAATTATAACTTCAGGAATTAAATTGAATGTTTATTTTATATGTTGTTTGATATAAGTGGTACTTATATGACATTAATTTAATTTAATTCCTGAAGTTATAATTATTATTTCATTGTTAATTAACAAATGCGTTTTTAGGCAATAAAAAAAATTTTTTTTTAAAATCATTATTTGCATCAAAGAGTGATATTCCTTAAAAAAATTTCAATTATTTTATAAACAACGCATTTGTTTATAACAATTTTTAAAACAATAAGAGATAAAGATTTTTTTTAAATATTTCTATGTAGCTTCCTACAACATAAAAACGGACCATTAATAATATTTTGAAAAAAAAATTTTTTCGATAATTAATCTAAGTTTTTAATTTTGCAACAACGAAAATTGTTAATAAAAAACTGAAAAATAAACATTTTTACATTTTTCCAACGGGGATCTATTCTGAAGTCTTCCAAAAATTGCTCCAAGAGAGAAAAAAAGCTCAAGTTAATAGTTTAACAATTATCACACTTGTAATGTTCATGTCCAAGCAGAAAAAAATTATTAACTATTGCATAACTAATTGAAAAATTGAGATAAATTTTTTTTTGGCGGATTATTGTTCATTCGTCTATCCAGTATGCCCCTGAATTTTTTCATTTATTAAATTTCATATTTAATCTGTTAAAATAATTTTTATTAATAGTGTCCAAAGTAGGCGTGGCTTACGAAAGCCAGAGTACCCGTTTTCGGCCGTATTTTCATCCCTCTGGGAAAATTATTGTTGGGACTAAAATTCCGGGAGTCGACACTTTTTTTAGGAAATTTCCTCCTCTTTTTGATCAAAAAAAAATCTCAATTAGTTTTTGAGATATTTACAAAAAAACTAAACCCTCTTTTTTTTTTAGTTAATTGTTAATAACTTTTGCAATTTTTGCAAGGGGAACTTCATTTTTTTCAAAAATCATCTAGATACCATTCCGAATCGAATGACACCCTGATCATAATTTTCGGAGATTGCTGAAAAAAGTTGATCAAAAAGGCACTTGTTGACTAGACTAATATGACATTAATTTAATTTAATTCCTGAAGTTATAATTATTAAATATAATTTTTTGAAATTAAATATGTAGAAGGTTAATATGAAAATATTTAAATAATTTTATATACCTTCTATCAAATATTAACCTCTATTTATGTTAAACAAATATTATTATTTTAAAAGAGTACAGTTTACTCTGAATATTACTATTAAAAATCAATTTGAATGTGAGTCAATACTTTATAGAAGTATAATTTAAATGACTTTAAATTCAGAATTATAGAGGGGGTATATGAATAGTTGCGAAAAAAGTTAGGCGGTCATTTCTTGTCGAAATATAGGGTGGATCTTTCACATAATCTTAAAATTGTATTAAAAAAACTTTTAGAATTAAATTAATGTCTAAAATAAGCACCCAATCTCAACACGTGTTTGTTGTGATATATTTGTAGTTATTTGATTTTGATATTTGGAATATTATCTAGGACCGAAGAAGAGATTACCTAGAATAATATTTGTTTTTTGAAGATATAGTGCATGTTTTGAGAGATTTCTGAATTAACTTATTTAAATATATTAAATATTTCAATTGTCATTATAAAATAAAACACTTGTTTACATTTTCTACTTTATCTATATAAATAAAGTAGAAAATGTAAACAAGTGTTTTATTTTATAATGACAATTACAACTGATTTCTACCAAGCAACGGCCCAATCTATCATAAATTTAAATATTTCAAATAAATTATATTCTTTGAGAAGTCCTTAAGTTGTGTTCATGTTTTTAAAAGGTGTTCTTAAAGGTAAGATTTTGTCTCCTTTAAATTATTTATTTATTAATTTTAATGACTTTCTTATATCTGTTGGTTTATTTATTCCATTTGACATTATATATTGAGTTTTGATTATATATGTCTATTAAACTTAAGCGGTGCTTATTTTAGACATTAATTTAATTCTAAAAGTTTTTTGAATAAAATTTTTTTGAAATTAAAATTGTAGAAGACTAACAGTTTAAATCTGTTTTGATATTCAAATTTTGTTATATTTCTTCTATCAAGCAAAAAGCCTTTTTCTATTTTATTTTAAGAAAGAAATTAAAAACTGTTTTTCGGGCGCCATCTTTAAGGGGTTGTAACTAAGCAGGGGGGCTCAAAAAAATAGTTTCTATGAAAGACCCGCCCTATTTTATGACAAGCAATCACCTCCTAAACTTTTTCGCAACTATTCATATACACCTTGTATGCTCTGAGTTTTTGTATATAGTTTCAATATATATTGTAGAAATTAGAATATATAGTTCTTAATTTGAAGTAATTTATCTCTATTATATTCTGATTTGGACACAGAACACCCACTTTTACCCACGAACTACCAGTGTAGTAATATATTATCTATTGCCTAATTTATGATATCAGAAGTGAAATACATAGCAACTTTTCTAAAAATAAAGCATAACTGGTAAATCCACATTTTTTGGTTGTTTGGAAAGGTTGCAAACTTCTGCCTTAGGTAGTATATTGAATGGAGAGACTAGTAGAACCATAGACATATTAAGATTAATTTAGGCTTATAAGTCTATGACAACACAATGAAACCTCCTACAACTGCTTAGACGGTTTTACCACATCTTGGTAAATACTCCCACTTACTGATCACTGTTAATGATATTCCGGTATCTCGTCCTGAGGCTACAAAACCAATCCATTCCCAAGAAAATATTGCCGCCAGGAAAATTCAGCTGCAACAACGGCATTTTCTTCAGGCAATCAACCTGATATCCGTCCGGAAAACCCAAAGTTTCGGATAAAGATCTGAGACGACAAAGAGAAATGCAAACATAGAAACAGGAGATCTCTCAGTATACTCACAGTTGCATCTCTTGGTTCAGGCTGCCGGTCAGCCATGTCTTTATAGAAGAACAGAGGGATGGTATGGAGCAAGGCAGCAACTCGCACAAGGTGGCATAGTGATCGTACCTGTTAAACACAATGAACAATTGCTCTAAATTTAAATCGAAACCGAACAGGCCCGCGGAATATTAAGTAGGCTCTGGACGGTCAGGCGTAGGGAGATTAGTGCCTTGATGAGCCACCGTTAGATTGAGGTTATGTTGCTACTAGTTTCGCGTATGTTCGGCTTTTTACATTCTGTCAAGAAAGTACCGGAAATTATCGATTTAAATCTGGCGGGGCAATGAGGCAGGTAAATTTTTTTTTCCTAGGTTGGTACCACTGTCCTTAATTACTATGCCAAGCTTGAGCGGGATCTGTCAACTAGTGTGTTTGCAACAGCTGATTAAGTCAGTCGATGTCAGAGTGCGTGCCGATTTTTACTATGGGTGATTACGTTGAGCAAAGAATTTGTTTAAAGTTTTGTGTTGTAAATGAATTTTCGTGTGCCGATGCATTGAAAATGTTGCAAAAGGCCTTTGGTGATAATGCTCTATCGAAAACTCGTGCATATCAGTGGTACAGAGCCTTCAAGGACGGTGGTGAAGTGGTCGCCCATCGACGGCTTCGATCGAAGATAACGTCGATAAAATTGAGGAAAGGGTGCTGGAAAACCGTCGTACCAGCGTGAGAGATAGCACATGATCTTAAGATATCCCACGAGTCCGCACGTACGATTTTGATTGATATTTTGGGCATGAGAAATGTGGCCGCACGACTCGTACCGAAAGACCTGAATTTTCTTCAAAAACGTCATCGCGAACAGGTTGCTTCAGACATGCTGGATCGCTGTAATTCCGATTCTACATTCATGGAACGCATTATAACTGGTGATGAGACCTGGGTCTACGAGTACGATATGCAAACAAGCCAGCAATCATCGGAATTGGTGGCAAAAAATGAGCCGAAACCGAAAAAACCACGCCAAAGCCGCTCGAAAATGAAGGTGATGCTCATTGTTTTCTTCGATATCCGTGGCGTGGTGCACTAAGAATTCGTTCCAGAGGGTCAGACGGTAAACAAGGAGTATTACCTAGGCGTTATGAAACGTTTGCGTGAGCGTATCCGTAAGAAGTGGCCAAATTTGTGGGCGAACAACTCATGGATTTTGCATAACGATAACGCGCCTTCTCACCGAGCTACGATTGTGACTGACTTTCTCGCCAAAAACTCAACAAACGTGCTTCAGCAACCACCGTATTCGCCGGATTTGGCTCCATGCGACTTTTTCCTCTTCCCAAAACTAAAATTGCCCCTTCGTGGCACCCGTTTTGAGTCGATTGAAGCCATAAAACAAAATTCGGCGCGAGAGCTAAAGTCCATCCCGGAAAGCGCCTATAAAAAATGTTTCGATAATTGGAAGTGCCGTTGGCATAGATGTATTGGAGCAAATGGAGCCTATTTTGAAGGCGACCCAATAAATTTTTACTATTAAATGTAAAAATGTTGTTTTAATTGAAAATTCCCGGTACTTTCTTGACAGAGTAGTACACCGAGGCTTTCATATTTATCAAGCAAGTTAAAATGATGTTTTAAAATTTAGGTATTGTGCATTGATCCTGTTCCAGAAATTTTCATTTCCTCAAACGAATACCTCCTTTGGTGAAAACGAAGGGGATTTTAAAAATTAAAGTATAGAAAAGTTGTAAACAAATAGAATGATAAAATATTGACATACCTGGACCAGCCAGTCAACGCGATACCTCTGAAATTCAAAATCTTGTTCCCGTACAAATCCAGCTGTCTCAACCAAGCCTCGTGGTTGCTGATGTGATGTTTTACCAGCGGAATGATCTGACAGCTACTGGTGGCACCTTTGAACGCGGAAGCGCACCAGATAAACCTGAATATATTGCTGTACTTATCCCAGAGGGGCGAGCCCAACTTGAAATCCTCCAAAGAATTATAGTGCCATACCATCGGTTCAACCAGGTATCCGATGTTAAAATCTGGAAATTATTTCGTCTTCAATTGGGAAGTTACATATTTTCGACACCTACCCTGTAGCATCTTGACGTCCATGTTTCTAAGCATATCGTCCCATATTATTATTTTGAGATTAGGATAGTTTTCTTTGATGAATTGCGCCACCTCTGTTACATGTTCCAGGTACAAACTGTCTCTTCCGTACTTGCTGGACTGTATCCTTTTCGTGCATGTAGGACACCACCCCATGTGCCATATCTCCAAAATAAAAACACCTAAACTAAATCTGATAATCTAACTGTAGCCAGAACCGGGAACTATTCACAATAAACAAGCTGGTGGTGTAATAGTATTACTGAATATACAAAATATGAACAAGATATCAAAACGGAACATCCCGGTAGCAGATAAACTGATTTGAATTCTTTAGAATACTCACTTCATCTGCACCGATATGTATATACTGCAAATTGGAGTGAAATGCCACAATCTGTTTGATCATACTTCTCACCAATCCCATAGTTTCACCGTTACTGGGACACATAGAACTGGGATAGTTCTCAACTTCTCTCAAATTCCTCCACTGATCATGTTTCAAAACAAATTCCATATGACCGAAGGTTTGTACTAAAGGTATCACCATTAAATCACAGTCGGCGGCTGAAAGTAAACCAAACTTTCATTTGAAATGATGGAATTGTAACATTCTTCACCTAAGTCAAGTATCTGTTTGGCTTCTTCGATAGAATAGGGAGCTCCTGTCGCTTGAGCACTGTTAGAGAGTCCACCGATTTGCAATAATTCTTTGGTATAGGGAAAAGTGTCCTCCCATTCAAGAAGAACGCCAGTTGCTCCATATCCTTTTATGAAAGGAAAAAACTGAAAGCGACTTTTATTGTAGTTGTTTTCACAATTCATTAGCTCACCTTCTCAAAGTAAGACGGTTTAGGTGGGGCACCTTTTAAATCAACGTGAATCAATCTGAAATGAAGCTTATAAATCCATGGGAAAGATTAAGTGAATGCCAAATTACCTATTTGAAGCTACAGTGACGGTATCCATTATGAATATTGAGGTAAAAGTGATAAAAACGTTTTATGTTTCTAATTTAAACACAAAAAACTGTACGATGTTGACAACTACAGAAATCGGTTATTGTTTATTATTTCAACCAAAATAACATATTCAACCATCCTGTGGAATTAAAAGTTGTGGTTACTGCATTTTTTCAAATTCAGTGTATATGTTTACGTTTCTACGTTCATTTCTCTTCTAAAAATAAACAAATGGAAGGGTTAAACGTCAATATGTATGGTAGATTTCTTCGTGCAGTGATACCTAGAGCCATCTATATTTATAAAATGAATTGAGTATGCGGTTGGCTCTAAGTGAAACAACAATTTTATTTAAAAATTCAGAGTTTTTATTCAGAATCCTGACGTATTTCTCGATCTTTCGACCATCTTCAAGTTAGTTCTTTTTTGTACTTCTTTGAAGATGGCCGAAATAAAAAACCATCTATATTTAGTTACAAGTAACGCAAAGTTTTATTTTTTTCATATGAATTTAACCGTGGTTTGGAATTCACATAGACTTATTATCCCTCTATTGAAATCTTATTTGTTGTGAAGCCAACATTCGGATTGTTTGGATGAAGACGAATATAGGAGAACCAACGAGTGCCACAAGGATGCACAAAACTGATACTCTTATACTGGCAACGTTGTAAGGAATAAAATGATCTTCAAACTCATAACACCATGGGCGTGCGATTTTCTATTTTCGAATTTAAATGAATTCAAAATTGTGATATAGGGGTATAATAAAAATTTTAGTACTTTTGGACAAACCATCAGATTCCTACGAGAATAGACCCAATAGAGCTGAACTCAATAGCTCTATCTGGTCATTTCGTAAATTCCCAAAATTTCTTGATTCGTTTATCTCTAATCTTTCAGCTTGAGGCCTTTATTTTCGTAATGCAAAAATCTTACAACGCTCATCAAAATCAAGCTTTTCTGTTATTAAAAATTTTGCATACATAGTATCCAACTTATTATTGAAGATTAATCGCCCAAGTATATTTCTATTATTAAAGGCAGTTTCTTCAATATAAACCAATTACTGAAATGAAAAATTCACAATTGAAAACAATTATTTAGGATATAACGTTAGCTATAATTCTCAAATACATAAGTTCTAATCTAATAACATTCAGTCCAGAAAAATTTCAATCAACATTCCATAGAGACCTTTTAATACGTCTATGGGAATTCATCTGTCAACATCACGGCGTTCGACCCACGTGCTGGAATTAAAGCTGGCCCACAGATTACCGAAAACAGTCTTGTTGATCTATGGCCAGTTTGTTTTAGGCTTCAAGCACAGATGCCACTATTTATTGAAAATCCAAATATTCATTAGCAATGCAGCGATAACAAAATTATATAATTTGATCTATTCCTGTGATAATTGACGTTAGTAAAATTAAAATTTCTGATCGTTGCGGGTCAAGTTCATAAACGAAGAGATAAGATTTTTTATATTGAAACAATGGCTTGCGAAGGTGATTTAAGGTTGGTATAATTTTGAATGAGTTAATTGATTGTAGCAGATCTGAAGAACTTTCCTCGTTAATATTTTTCCTTACGTATAAGGAAATTTTAATTAAAAAAATGAACGTTCTGAATACCTCCAGAAATATATAAATTTTGTATTTATGTTTATTCTGACGATTTTTTCTGTGTCAATAAATCATAGATAAATCTCTACACATTTAAAGCTTAGTATATTTGCTAACAGAAAGGGTGATAATAAGTTAAATCCTAACTTGACTATTTTGTATTCCTGTAGTAGTGTTGAATATCAGAAATTTAAATGTTCTCTTACAGGGAAAACATGCTCCTTGGCATGGGCAACCCCTTGCTCGATATATCAGCAGTGGTTGAAGAAAACTTGCTTAAAAAATACGACCTGAAAGAAAATGAAGCAATCTTAGCGACTGATAAACATACAACCCTCTATACAACTCTAGTGGACAAATACGACGTAGAGTACATTGCTGGAGGTAGCGTCCAAAATGCCCTTCGAGTATGTCAGTGGTTACTAGGTAAACCAAATACTGTTACATTCTTTGGGTGTGTAGGAGATGACGAATATTCCAAAATTTTAAAGGAACAAGCAGAAAAAGCCGGCGTTCACGTGAATTATCAGTACACAACCGCAGAACCAACAGGAACGTGTGCGGTTTTGGTAACCAATCAACACCGTACGTTGTGTGCAAACCTGGCTGCGGCAAACTGTTTCACGATAGACCACATCCAGAAACCGGAGAACAAGAAATTTATAGAAACGGCTGCATTTTACTATGTGTCTGTAAGTTTCTCATCTTGTTAGGGTTGAACGTTGAGGGCTGATCATTCTTTTTCAGGGTTTCTTTTTGACCGTCAGTCCTCAGACGATCTTGGAAGTGGCCAAGTATGCTAATGTGAATAACAGGCCTTTTATTATGAATCTTAGTGCAGAGTTCGTATGTAAATTTTACAAGGACAAGTTTATTCAAGCCATGCCTTATGTTGATATACTTTTTGGGAATGAAGCTGTAAGTATACAAGGTTTTTATAAATTAGATTTATTTAGCCAAGAAATCCTAGAAACAAATTTTTGTCTACTTTCAAAAAATTGGAAATTGTTTCTAATTAGGATCAACTATCAAATAATAACGACAAAAAATAAGTCTTAATTATTGAGTGTTCAAATGTATCAAATCAAATAATGGATTCAAATAAGGCAACACATATTATCAAATATTTGATATTTTCATAACTTGTATTTTTCCGTTCTATTGTCCAAAGATCATCACAGATAACTTAAACCTCTTATATAAACAAAAATATTTGAGTGAGTTCAGTATCAAATATGACAGATTTACTCAGAAATTTACATTAAATGATATTAATATTCCAAATGAGAAAAAGATACTTGATAACAAAACACAAATACCTTATTTATAATCGACTGATTGATTAAACACATGCCGCTAGCAAATGTTTCGTCCATACTTGAATGAACTTCAAGAGAGTAAAAATTATAGATATTTGATTGATTCGGTCCTTACTTGGTGGAAACTCATTTTAATCAAAAAAATGTATACTACTCTGTCAAGAAAGTACCGGTAATTTTCAATTAAAACAACATTTTTACATTTAATCGTCAAAATTTATTGGGTCGCCTTCAAAATAGGCTCCATTTGCTCCAATACATCTATGCCAACGGCACTTCCAATTATCAAAACATTTTTTATAGGCGCTTTCCGGGATGGACTTTAGCTCTCGCGCCGAATTTTATTTTATGGCTTCAATCGACTCAAAACGGGTGCCACGAAGGGGCAATTTTAGTTTTGGGAAGAGGAAAAAGTCGCAGGGAGCCAAATCCGGCGAATACGGTGGTTGCTGAAGCACGTTTGTTGAGTTTTTGGCGAGAAAGTCAGTCACAATCGTAGCTCGGTGAGAAGGCGCGTTATCGTCATGCAAAATCCATGAGTTGTTCGCCCACAAATTTGGCCGCTTCTTACGGATACGCTCACGCAAACGTTTCATAACGCCTAGGTAATACTCCTTGTTTACCGTCTGACCCTCTGGAACGAATTCGTAGTGCACCACGCCACGGATATCGAAGAAAACAACGAGCATCACCTTCATTTTCGAGCGGCTTTGGCGTGGTTTTTTCGGTTTCGGCTCATTTTTTGCCACCCATTCCGATGATTGCTGGCTTGTTTGCATATCGTACTCGTAGACCCAGGTCTTATCACCAGTTATAATGCGTTCCATGAATGTAGAATCGGAATTACAGCGATCCAGCATGTCTGAAGCAACCTGTTCGCGATGATGTTTTTGAAGAAAATTCAGGTCTTTCGGTACGAGTCGTGCGGCCACCTTTCTCATGCCCAAAATATCAATCAAAATCGTACATGCGGACTCGTGGGATATCTTAAGATCATGTGCTATCTCTCTCAAGCTGGTACGACGGTTTTCCAGCACCCTTTCCTTAATTTTATCGACGTTATCTTCGATCGAAGCCGTCGATGGGCGTCCGGAACTTCACGACCGTCCTTGAAGGCTCTGTACCACTGATATGCACGAGTTTTCGATAGAGCATTATCACCAAAGGCCTTTTGCAACGTTTTCAATGCATCGGCACACGAAAATTCATTTACAACACAAAACTTTAAATAAATTCTTTGCTCAACGTAATCACCCATAGTAAAAATCGGCACACACTCTGACATCGACTGACTTAATCAGCTGTTGCAAACACACTAGTTGACAGATCCCGCTCAAGCTTGGCATAGTAATTAAGGACAGTGGTACCAACCTAGGAAAAAATTTTTTACCTGCCTCATTGCCCCGCCAGATTTAAATCGATAATTCCCGATACTTTCTTGACAGAATGTATGCTAGTGACTCCAAATCTGTCAAGTATCTATATTCGCTATACACAGAGGCTCTAAGGTATTAATAATACACTACCGCCATCTAGAGTATGCAAAATACATACAAAACATACCTTTGCGAGTTAATCCAAGTAAAGAAATGTATTCTCGATATTTTCATGTTACTAACGCAGAATAAACTCTCCTCATGCTCTAATCAGACCATAATTAGTTAACTAATCATTATTGAATTTCATTTCTAGGAAGCCCTGGCTTTCGCTGAGGACACCCCCTTCGCAAACAAGAGCATGAAGGAGATCGCGTTGGAAATTTCGAGACTTCCTAAACAGGACGAATCCAAAGACAGGATTGTGATCATAACTCAGGGTACCTTACCAGTTATCTTAGTCTGCAAGGGTGAAATTCAAGAGTTTCCTGTTGTCTCTCTTCCCAAGGAGTCGATCATAGATACCAATGGTGCTGGAGACGCATTTACCGGTGGTTTCTTATCTCAGTACATCCAAGGAAAAGGTCTTGAAGTATGCATAAAATGTGGTATTTGGGCAGCTACAGAGATTATCCAGAGATCTGGGTGTACGTTTGCTGGCAAACCGTGCTTTGTCGAAAGCTGATGAATAAAATCAAAACACGATACTTTGTTGTTTTCATTCTGATCCCGAGTCCCAAAATAAATTTTCTGTCGCTGTCTACTTATGAAGAGAAGCGTTCAAATGAGCCCAATCAATGTTCTGTTAACTTCCGTTGATTAAATTTTGGCTCTACAGTCGTACGGTCCCTAAACTTATAGCTAGCACCATCTATAAGATTACTTCGTTGTCTGATGATGGGATAGTTCATTTCCCGAAACTTGAGTCACAAGAAAATGTGTAATATATATTTTTATTGGCAGTAAAACAGTAATTTCTACAATTTGTTTTAATTATGATCAACTACCAAATGGTAACGGCTGAAACAATTCAGTATTCACAAAAGATAACTCAAATAACTTCAGCTGATAATATTGACATAGTTTTTACCACATATAATGAAATTCACAAATTATTCATAAATGCCTTGATAATAACTCTTTAAATTAAGTTGTTAAACAGCAAAACAGGGAGAACTTTGACAGTTAACTGGTTCTTTCCAGATTCAGATAAACTTGACATTCCACATCTCGAACCAAAAGGTAAAAAACTAGACATCTTGGAATCAAAAGAGATTTTCAAACATAGCAATAAGCCTCCTAGATGAACAAACATTTCGATGGAATTACCCACTTTACGTTCCACATTACAAAAAAACGCTTTCATTACTCACATTAAAACTTCCTGCAATCTCTAGGTACTGTACTGTCTCCATAACTCGTTTGATATGTCCATTTCTACTGATCATTTACGGCAACTCCGAAGACGATACATATTTATTCGCCGCCACTGTTCCTTTTCATGTTGATACTGGTGAAATAAACAACCTCGAATTAAATGTTACTGTCATTTTCAACCACTTAAATTAGGAAATGTACAATAGACGGAAAACGTCTACGTATTCTACAACAAAAGTAAATTGCATATAACAAACACGTGTATTCATCAACTTAAAAAATATTAATGACAAACCGCAGTGGGAAAAACCGCATAGATTAATCTAATCAATGAAATACATATGCAATATATGCAAAAACCGCACAAACTTGATTAGTTACCTAATAGAAGTGACATCGAAGTTTCAAACATAATCCTTAATACACAGGAAAAGCGTACAAATATTTTCCCAAATCGATCATATTCTTGGTTTCTCTGTAAATAAATCTTTAATTAATGTTCTGCGTAATTCAAATATGTTCATACCCAATTTGCGCATGTCAATTTTCAACTATCGGACTTCAGAAGTTAATTTAAAATAAAGATAAATACTGCCATCAATTTACTCAAATTCTGTGTTCCTGTTCAACATAACGGATGTCAAAAATGGTTATTGCAAGTATTGCCTCACTTGAGTTCACGACATTACTGTTTTTAGTTACTAAATTTTATTATATTATTTCCTGATAGAAAATGAATCATAATTCATTAAGGTACGTTCCATTTAGTTTCTCACCGCATATAAAAATGAAACATGATAATTATGTACGAGTGAGTACCAACAATATTCCTGTCACATCACCTAAATAAACAATCAGTGACGTGGTCAAGCAGCTGATAAGAAGGCAAAGAAAGCAAGTTTCTTGCAAGATTTATTATTTCTTAAAAAACTACAAAAGAATACAAGTTAGCCACAAGAAACACGGTGTTTTTTAAACGTTACTTGTTTGTCCCCCGATCACTTGATTAATGCCATGCTGTGGCGTTATTTCACAGTGCATTCTTATTCTAAAATTTTAATGACAATTTTCAGGGAAAACACACTCCTTGGTATTGGCCATCCCCTATTGGACCTTTTGGTGTACGTCGATAATGATTTCTTAAGAAAACATGGCTTGAGGGAAAACAGTACTGTTGTAGCCACAGAAGAGCATGCCCGATTATTCGAAGACATCGCAGAAAATCACGACCCATTTTATTTGCTCGGTGGATGCGTCCATAACGCGTTATTCGTAACTCAATGGTTTGTGAAAAAACCAAAAGTGGCAACGTTTGTAGGATGCATTGGAGATGACGAATACGCAAAACTGATAGAAGAAGAAGCTTCGAAAGTGGGAATTGATGTGAGATTCGAAAAGGTGAAATCAAAAACCAGCAGTTTTTGTGTGGTTTTGATAACTGGTGGTCATAGAACTTTGGTGACAAGTATAGGAACATCGAATTTTTATTCTGAGGAACATGCGAAAAAAATATGGCCTTGCGTAGAAGCAGCGGAGTTTTTTTATATTATGGTAATAATTCTATATCATGGTAATAATTCTATACCTTAGGAAAAAATTTATCAAATTTAAAATTTCAGGGGTTTTCCTTGCGACTAGACTTCGATTTTGCCATGAAAGTCGCGAAACATTCTGATGCAAGTAATAAAAAATTGATAATGAACCTATCGGCAGAATATATCTGCAAAAATTACACACAAAAGTTCATGAGAATATTCCCATATGTAGATATTATTATTGGAAACGAGCAGGTAAGTGCAGATGACTTTGAAAATCTTCATTTATCTTTTTTTAATCTTGTATATTAAACATTTTAGGAAGCGCTTGCTCTTGCCACAGCTCTCAATTTGAAAAGCAGTAATTTCAGTGATACGTGCTTGGAAATATCCAATTTATCCAAGATAAATTTGAAGGTGAAAAGGATCTGTATAATAACAAGGACTGAAAAACCGGTTGTTTGCGCCAGTGGAGATACGGTGAAAGAGTTTCCTGTTCCTTTGGTATCCCAAGATAATATTGTGGATACAAATGGGGCGGGTGATGCCTTCGTTGGAGGATTTTTAGCACAACTGATAACAGGGAGAGACATAGACGAATGCGTAAAATGTGGGTTATACGCAGCTGGTATAAGTTTACAACATATAGGATGTGATTTCTATGACAAAATTAAATATAGGAATAAAAAATAAACAATCTGCATTCCCTAATTTGTTTAATTTAAAAAAAGTCATTAAAGCAACGAGCTTGCTCGTTATTACGCACTCCCAAAAAAGTACCAGGAAAAATCATTTAAAAAGCTTGAATTTAAGTTGGCACAACTGACCTCTATACTCACGCGGAGTTTGAGCGTCATCTGTCATTTAGTGTGACACTACTTTTGCGCGCTTGTTCTAGCGAGTGCGTCGTAAATACTAACTTTCGAAAGGAAACTTAGAACTAAGATATCTGGGTTTATACGGAGTACTCTAAATAAACTTGAAACTAAGATATCTATCTGGGTTTATACGGAGTACTCTAAATAATGGTAACAACCCTTTTATCGTGATCATCTAGTGGCGGGAGAATAGGACTATACGTTTTGTAGATAACCCAAACTACACGAGAACGAGGAAACAATGATGGGAAGTTACAAGGTTAAGCAAAAATACAATATTTGTTTGCGAAAAGGCAAGTTTCCGTATCTGACTGTGTATGAGAGCGAGGCAATCATGTAACATAGATCTTTGAGGTAGTTTAACAATAACCCTTTGGTCAGGACTTCCCCATTCACACACCTAATATTGAATTAGATTATTATAATCTGGGCGCATAATATCGTTGTTCAGGAATGTATTGTTGTGGAGTCTGTTATTCAACTACTTATTCCTTATAATATTTATACCTAATAATAGTTGTTCAGGAAGGCCTTGTTGCGGCCCTCTGAAAGACACAGGGTTGTTGTGTCAGTATCTAATTGTGGATCCACATTTAATTCACTCTAAACGCTTTGAATTCTCAAACAAAGTACCATTGTTTACCACCGCTTGAAATAAATTAAATGAAGAAAAAGACGCTTACATGTATGAAATATGTTGAATGGCCAATTCAGATTAAAGTAAACAGGTTGGCCCTAGCTGGATAATCATTACAGTAAAATCCACCAATGGATTAAGAATACATGATAAAAATAACACTCACGTTGACCTCAGGATATTTTAATACAATACAATAACTTTACATGTTAGGGCAGCTCAGTCGACTTCCCTTTGTGTCTAACCTTCACTTTTTAATGAACAATGGCGTTCTATTTCTAACCAAACGATTGTCTGCCGGGGTTATGTTTACATTTTCACCCGCACGCAAGTCTACGAAACGACCATAGACTCCTTACTCCTGGGATCGACAGTGACAAGTAGGCATAAAATTCCCTAGATGGTTCTTCCCGCCTAATCTTCCTTTATAAAAATATGTGGATCTCTTCAGTAGGTTTAAGGCCTTCATATATCAGTTGAATTAGTTGATGGGCGAAATCTGTTCAATGAGTCCGCATTTATTCACATTTGAACTTTCTTCTCATTCTATATAACAACACGAAAATTTGGTTCTGAGGATCAGCGTAGCTTTCGCACGTTTCATGGTTTGCTCGATGTTGAGTTGTACGAATTCAATTTGAAATGGTTATGTGGCCACTGGTTGAAGCTCTCTCGTGTCTTCAATTAAAGTTATTCCGCCCCAACAAACATAGAGAAGTACTGGAATTTTGATAAATTGTTTGGGAAACCCTTCTTTTTTGCTTTTTCTCGTCATCAGAAGATAATAAGAGTAAAAACACATAATATGAAAACTAACATCTTTTATATTGTGTGGATTGTGATATACAAACTCGAAATATACAAATAACTGAGGTAAACAAGAAATCTAACAACTCTAAAGTGCTATATCATACAAAACTACAACGAACTAATACTTAGTTCTCAATTCATCAATTGTTACCTCAATAATTAATAAAAAAAAAACAAACTTGCAAGAACATAGATAATAGAAAAATCTCAACTATAATAGATAAAACCTCGTCCCTATCCATTTATATTAATTTATTTTAATAGAGTAAGTATTCACATATATTTACATTGTATCAAATAAATAAATACTTTCACTTTGAAAAGTAGGTATATGCTAAAAATATATCGTACAAACATAGATTCCTAATTACAATTCATGTTAAACTTACTAGAATCTTTAAAAACTTGAAAACGAGTTACAACAATACTAAAGTATCGATCTGAATTCAGATTTTTAAAATAAAAAACAAAATCAACAAAGGAATCTGCATATTACCATCAAAACAAAGTGTCTTCCATCCAAAGTATAAAAAAGTATGTACAAAAAGCTTGCACAGCCGTTTCATCTAAACATAACTTCTTTTCAAATACTCACAGTGTGAATTAACATTGATAAGGCAAATTGTCACTTCTACTAAGCTTACACTAAAGTAATTATGGTCAAAACATCGGTCAAACCATCCATAAGGAGCAAATTAATGCGGAAAACTTATTTACAAGAATTTCTCCAAGCAGTATTGTTTTTATTTACAAGCCTAAGGGTCAGCACATACTTGCTATGTTGCATAGTATGGTAATAGGTGATTACTATGGTCAAAGGGGGGTAACATGTTTCAACATGTTGCCCTACTTGTTCTAGAAGTGTGTCCACAATAATCACATTACAATACGTTCATAACAAGTAAATGTTAACTCTAACACAGCTATGAAGGACGATTCATGCTATAACATACACAGGCGTTTACTGAATTTTGAAACTTATGTTGTTTCTTCTTCATTAAACCCCCAATTCATAGTAGGAATCATCCTCAAGTTTGTTTTAGAACAGATGTTCAAAATGAGACAATATGTTTATGATAACACTTTTAATAAATTCATCAACGATACAAAAACGATTAGGGTTACAAATGATCCGACCATGTTGAAACCATTAAATATACACTTCTGCTTCAAGGTTCAAAAAACAAACTTATATCAATTGATACCAAGTTTGTTACAAGATTAATATAAGCTTTACTCTGCATATCAATACACGTATTTGTCTTTTGAATCTTAAATCACTTTATTTACAATTTAAATCTTTATATACACTCAAATTCATCGTCTCATGGTCCCGTTCAACTGAGGCATCAGACCACCATTGATATAACTGTAGGTATACATGGTATTCTGCTGGGCTGCCCTTTGAATTGCTGCTGGATCCTGATACTGCGTCTGTGCCATGTTCATCACGCCCATCTGCATCGGTATCTGCGGATTACTAATAAAACCAGCCGCAGTGTTCGTGATGTAACCTGTCACAGTACCCGGGGCCTGCTGCGCGGCCATACGATAATTGTTCAAAGAATTATACATCATGTTAGTGTTCAAAGTCACGTTAGGCGACACCCTACTGGGTGGAGTCTGCATGTGTTGCACAACGTTTGACGAATTTCTACCCGACCTTGCCAAGTTTTGACCAATAGGGGGCGTAACCGCACCGCCCAACTGATTCGAGTTCATGTTCGTCTGGTAATACTTGTGATAGCCCAACACTTGCTGCTGCAAATTAGGAGGTAAAGCCGACGGCGACGTAGACAAATTCCTCACATGTTGATTCTGGATCATTTGATGTGTAGGAGGCGGAGTCATGGAGTGATGCGTTGGAGGGGGCGTTAACGTCATGGCTGTAGGAGGCGGAGTCATCGTGTTGCAAGAGGGAGGGATCATGTCGAGACCGTTTGTTAACTGCTGTAGCTTGGCCAGGCTGCAACTTGAGTTACCGGAACCACCACCACCTTGACCTGCGTTTCCTTGTATGGAAGCCGTAGGAGTTGGAGTTGGTATAGGTCCAGGTGTGTGAACGTGCGCGTGACTATTGGTCTGTATATAAAAGTTAGCTCCTGTGGTGACGGCGCAGGCAGGGGAACCTCCTAACTTCTGATGAGTACCTCCAAGGCCTGCCAAAGCGCTAATGGCTGTTTGTTGCGGGTTCATTCTATGATGCTGTATAACCGTAGTCATTGGGACGTTCACATAAGTGTTCGTACTACTCTGAGACGGGAACTGATGACTGCTACTAGCCGGTATGTAATTGGACTGAGATATCACCGAATGATGATGAGGATGCTGGTGCATCGGTGAGGAGCTCAGCTGCGGATGATGACCATAACCCTGATGCATCACTTGGTGATGTAGAGAAGCATGGGACGACAATTGCTGAGACGCTGCATTTTGCTGTTGCATGGAACTCTGCAAACTCTGATTCTGAGCCGAGGGACTGGCCTGCTGCTGCATCGCCGAATGCTGCTGTTGAGAATTTGGAGGCGTTGATCGTTGACGATTCTGCTGTATGGAAGAGCTTCCAGAATGCTGCTGTTGAGTTTGGGAAGCACTAGGAGGGGTTGCTCTCATGTGCTGCTTAGACGGAGTGCTAGATCTACGGTAAAATCAATTAGAACTCGACGTAATAGACAATGAAAGGAAAGGATAATACTAATAATGAGAACTTTTCTGAAATGAAGGAAACAGGTATAACAAGCCATCTCAATTGAACTCTACTTTCAGAAACTGAAGAGATTAAGGATCTTTCTAAACAAATGAACAAAATCTGCTCACCTGTTTCTCTGTTGTTGCACACCGCTCCTCTTGTTCGAAGCCTGTTGTTGTGGCATTTGCATTGCGCTGCCTATATTTGGACTAGAGGCTGGTATACTAGCCTGCTGCACCTGCATATTGCCCTGTTGCATGTTGTGTTGCACCGCGCAATCATAGTTATGCGGATGGCTCTGCTGTTGTTGCTGATGCGCCACCGACAGTTCAGAGGGCGGCCTGATGGGTTCCACGGAATTCTGCGAAGCCATGTCGCTGGATATTGACGCGGGCGATTCCAAATTCAACTGAGCAACATCTAGGTCACACTGGCCGTAATGTAGACTGTGTACGGAGTTTGTGGTCGAATCGGGCGTGTACACGCCCATCGAAGGATTATCCGGGCCATTAGGAGCGGGCGGAGTATGCTTGGTGGAGGCGTGGGAATCCCCAGCGTCGTTTTTGGAATCCTCTGTTTCATGTTTACCTTTATTCTTGTCAGAGGAAGAACCAGAAGACATCTTCGATTGGTGTGTCACCGCTGCGCTCATTCTTTGGTCTGTGTGATGCCTGTTCTGATCTTGATCAGATCTCTTGTTTTTATCTTCTTTTCTAGGATACTGTTTGTCCCTGTCTGTCCTCTCTTTCTCTTTATTTCTTCCACTTGTCCCACTACTACTACCTTGTTGGGAGTGTTTGGAATCATGCCTATGGGATTTGGATTTCTCCTTTTCAGGCGTCTGCTGCTTAGGATTAGGTGGAGCGGTGGTTTGCAACATATCTAGATGAGGAAACTGCAACGACATGGGATAACTTTGATATCCTGTAATAGGATATCCTTTTTCCCAAGCAAGTCTCTCCCACTGCCATTGATTGAACTGGGCGTACTGAGTAGCTACGAAGTCCTTGGCCAAAAGATTCTCTTGTTCCAGATGCATCTTAGTTTTATCATATGCAGACTTATCATCATGGCTACTCGACTTGGCATGATGTCTCTTTTCGTCGTCCCTCTTGGATTTATGTGTAGTCTCTGGTCTGGATTTCTGAGGTTCTTCCTTCAGTTTCCCAGAGGACGAGGGATATTTCTGAGGTTCATTCTGTACTCTGTGGTCTTGGTGACCATGATGGTGTTCAACATGCTGCCTGTGCTGGTATGTTTCTTTGATTTCCCTAGGAGCATCTTTTTCTGTTGGTTTGACATGAGGTTGAGATCGTTCTTGTGATTTTTCCGACTTGCTGTTGTTTTGAATCAAGGATTCTTTCTGTTGATGGTAAGCTTCAGCTTGAGATGCCATCGGATGCAGCGGGAGAGACACTGGTGTCATTAAAGGCTGAGATATCACTGGGTTTATTGGTCCAGGAGTATGAGTCACACAAGAACTCATTACTGGAGCTATCGACTGAGGTGGTTGTGGTTGATTGAAAGCTACATGTTGAGGTTGAGGCATTGTTGCACTGAAGTACGAAGGTTCACTTTTCTGTTTTGATGGAACGTTCATAGCATCTACTTTGGGTACTGCGGTATCTGTTCTTTGTTTTTCTCTATCGTCATGGACCTTCTTCTCTTCGACTGAAGATCTCTCTTCAATTTTATGTGGTTGAGATGTATGTTGTGGAACTGGAGGTTGAGACTGTTGAGGTGTAGAATGCAGCTGACGGTGGTGTTGGGGAACCTGCATTTGCGGCACCTCCTGCTGTGAAAACTGTGGGATCGAAGGTTGATGCTGAGACTGCGATACATGTGGTTGATTTTGCTGAGGTGGTGCCTGAGGTTGTTGAGGCTGCGGTGTTAGGTGAGGTTGTTGAGGCTGGGGTGGTAGGTGAGATTGTTGAGGCCGGGGTGTTAGGTGAGGTTGTTGAGGCTGGGGTGTTAGGTGAGGTTGTTGAGGCTGGGGTGTTAGGTGAGGTTGTTGAGGCTGGGGTGTTAGGTGAGGTTGTTGAGGCTGGGGTGTTAGGTGAGGTTGTTGAGACTGTGGTGGTATTTGATGGGTTATCTGCGGTGGTATTTGATGGGTTACTTGTGGTTGTGGATGATGCAACACTTGGGGTGGTTGTGGAATTTCAGCCTGTGAAAGTTGTGGTTGCAGTTGCTGCATCATCTGCTGTTGTATTTGTGGTTGCAACAGTTGTGGAGTATGCGATTGCAATTGCTGTGGAGTATGTGATTGCATTTGTTGCGGTGCCTCCATTTGCAACTGTTGAGGACTCTGTGATTCCAACTTTTGAGGACTCTGCGATTCCAGCTGTTGTGGTATCTGTGTTTGTTCTTGCTGAGGCAGAGACTGTAAGGCGCTCATTGGTTGCGGTTGAGGCACTGGCGTTGGTGCATCATCTTCAATCACAACAACAGGAGGATTTGGTTCAATACTCTGTACATCTTTGGGTTTCTCCTCCGATTTTTTAACAGTCTCTACCAGAGATTGTTGAGGACTGACTTCTTTGGTTGGTTCAGTCTCGATGTCCATGTCGACTAGTTGTGTTGATGCATTTTCAGTAGTTGTTTCCTCAGGTACAATATCAACGGGTTTACACTCTACCTTCTCAATTTCCATAGCCTCTGGCTTTGTTTCTTCTTTGGCGCTCTGTTTGCTCTCTTCTTCTTTAATATTTTCAGCTTGTTCCTCATTCTTAATTGGAACAGGAGATGTTTTAACTTCTTCTTTGGTTTGTTGTAGAATATTAGGCGAGGTTATTGATGGTGATTGTTTCACAATATCCAACATAATCTCTTTATGGGATATTGTTTTGATTTTCTGACCATCTATTTCGGTTTCTGATTCCGAAGTGGTGGAATATGAAGGAGACTTCGTTTTAACTTTATTTTCAATAGGAGCCTCTTCTGCTTTTTCTTCTTTGGCGGTTGCAGGTGATTCTTTCTTTATGGGCGACCTCTGCTCTTTATCTTTGGTCGGACTCAATTTGTTCAATTTGTATTTGGTAGCAGGAGACAAGTTTTCTTTGGGCGGCAATTCGTCTTTCTCCATTTCATCGTCAGCCTCTGCGCTGGAATCTTCCTCTGTAGATATTCTTGGCGTACTCTTCCTCTTCTCCTTAAGAGGCTTAGACCTAACGCTATCCATCTTTTCTGGAGTGGTCAAGTGATTTTCCGACGACGCTGGCACTTTTTTACGTGTTGCCTCTTCGTCCGACTTTTCGGAGATTAGAGATTCACTCTCGCTTTCTTTCTGCAATTTGCCTCGCAACATTTCAGGTATTGTGAGTTGTTTCATGGCGTTCTGGACATTTCGCGGTCTGCCTTTAACCCAACCGCGTTTCTTCTTCATCTTTCTTACTTTTTTAACCTGGAAAAAAGATTTAGTGTTGTTGATAAAGCATGTAGGTGAATTTTTAAAGATAAGATTAAATGAATGAAGCATAACTCCACCTACCTCTGGTATCAACGTCGGTGCCGATTCCTCAACGGGTTTCTGAACATCCGCATCCTCTTTTTCCTCCTTCTCATTGGTTTCATCTACCAATTGTGGAACTTCTGGAAGAGTCTCCTCCTCTCCTTCTTCAGTTCTCTCAGACTGACTCTCCATTTTCGTCTTTTCTTCCAGTTCCAACTTCTTGGCCCTTCTCTGCGACCACCTCTCGCCCAGAACCTTCACCTTCATCTGAGCGGCGCCTCTTCTTCTTCTTCCGGTCGTGGTAAGCTGTTCCTCAATGGTAGAATTCGTCGATTTTGGTGTCTCCTCGACTGCAGCGGCATTGCTGTTCATCGTGTTACGTTTAGGAGTTTTGGACGGAATTTGCACAACCTCACTTTTGCTCTTCTTCTTCACGTCTTCCAGGTCTTTCTCCGTGGCGGAAGAATCGTTTCTTTTTCTCTTGTTCTCCCTTTTGACGTCAGCGTAGGTGGTTTCGTTGTATTTGAGAGGTCTCGTTCTCTTTCTTCCAGAGGAGGTTATTTCGATTTCTTCTTCGGGTTGCTTTTCTGTCGCAGTGGCTGCAGCGGGCGATTTCCCTTCGGCTTTAGGTACTTTAGGCGTTTTTGGAGAGTAGCACACCTTCCTCTTCTTACCCCTCTTCAGCTTCACGCCGGGAGTCTCCAATATAATTTTTTCGGGTTGGGGAACGATTATATCAGCCGTTTCTTGTACGCTGTTATCTTTCTCTGTATCCGATTTATCATCCCTGAAGGGATTCACAGCATTGGTCAGCAACGGCGTCCATCTCAGACATTCCGGATCGATAAATATCCTTGTTTTGCTCTTTCTGACCTTTTCTGCATGACTGTCTACTTTTTTCCAGTCAATGGACAACATCATTTCAACTCCCTTGTCTGTGGTTTCTGTACTGACGAAACCAAGAAGTTGAAGTGCTGTGGCCACGTCATGGCAGTACATGCCGGATTCCCTGCTTATATCTGTCAGTTTAAGTTTGCCGTCTCTGTGTTTATCCAGATATTCGAGAACTACGGATTTCCAGTAAGCATGGTACGATACGCGACCCAGGTCTGAAAGGGGCTTCTCCGGGGTGCCAGGTTGACCTTCCTCCTTGGACAAGAGGTAACCTACACGTGAAATAATGTTTTAAACAATTTTTTCTGAAATATGCGTGACAACAAATATTCAAAAGATGTTATTTGGGATTGATTAAAAATTTGACACCGAAGCTATCAAAAAAACAAAAACTTTATTATGTATTAGGAATTTTTTCAAACAACATTATGCATAATTGAAATACATCACCAAAGGTACCTTGTGATAATTTCTAGTGTTGAGGTATTCAATATAGTGATAATCAATTAAGAATATTCAAATTACTAATAATGGCATTAATTTATGTTATGGGTTATACAATGACTAACTGGTTTTTCTCAAATTGGTTTGTTTTCTTGCATTTATATTGTTAATAATAATTAATATATATTCATTCATATTTTCATTACACATGTTATTCGATGTGAATAAATTGGATATGACGATCACTCAGAAATGTTTTTTATCACTAATTCTAAATGGAAACATTTATATCACTTAGGATGATTTTGATTTTTCTCAAATTGGTTTGTTTTCTTGTATTTATATTGTTAATATATTACTATAATATAAATTAATTCATATTTTCATTACACATGTTAGTCGATGTAAATAAATTGGATATGATGATCACTCAGAAATGTTTTTTATCACTAATTCTAAATGGATACATTTCTATCACTTAGGATGATTTTAATGATATAGATATGTTTAAGACTGATCACCACTGAAGTTTATTTTCAATTAAGTGATATATCGAGTTGATTTTGGAGGTTAAACTAGAATATTAAATCATAATCGCTAAATAGTATTTTTATAACTAATGAACTATGGTATTAATTTTTAATTTAAATTAGATATTTTTAGTATGGTAAGAATCATTGAAGAATACTTTCATAACAAGAATTAAATGTGCCGCAAGATAAATTAGATATGATTCACTAAGAAATATTTCTATTACTTAGATAAATGGTGCTGTCTTTGAAGATATAGTTAGATATGTTCAAGACTTCTTATCACCGAAGGTTGTTTTTATTTTAGTGAAATAATAATAACATAAATAGAAGGTATATAAAATTATTTAAATATTTTAATATTAGCCTTCTACATATTTAATTGGAAAAAATTATATTTAATAATTATAACTTCAGGAATTAAATTGAAATAATGTCATATAAGTACCACTTATATCAAACGACATATAAAATAAACATTCATTATAATGATATAACAAAATCCAATAAATAAAAATTGTTAACCAAGATCCTATAAATTAAATATTTTGAATAGACAAAAATTTTGTTTCTGCTGATCAATCTTATGAAAACAAATATCTTTCAAAATTGTTTAACATAATCTTGAGAATTTCATCATAAAACTGTCTTACTTAGAATATTCAATATTATTGAATATCTAAGTTACTTTCTATAAAATCTCAAGATATGTAAAGACATTGGTTTACTGAAAAACAAGTTTTAAGAGAGACTTTGCTTCGTCACTATTCAAATAATTCATATTCAATAAAATATAACATCAATCAATAATTCAATTTAATTCCTGAAGTTATAATTATTAAATATAATTTTTTGAAATTAAATATGTAGAAGGCTAATATTAAAATATTTAAATAATTTTATATACCTTCTATCAAGAATTAACCTCTATTTATGTTATTTCATTTATAATATATAATTATTTGGTTTCCTTAACGTTTATACAGACAGTCCTTGTGCTATAACAGAGACCGTTAAATTGTCTTTCAATCTTTTAGATCAAGGATAAACCACAGAATTATTTATTAGTGACTTAACCTTATATTACATTTAAATTTTTCAATATTCATTTACCAGAAGTTTTCTAAATTGTTGAAGGGTGAATAAATATTTGTTGTTGATTGATGTTATATTTTATTGAATATGAATTATTTGACGAAGCAAAGTCCTTCTTAAAACTTGTTTTTCAGTAATGTTTTTACATATCTTGAGATTTTATAGAAAGTAACTTAGATATTCAATAATATTGAATATTCTAAGTAAGATAGTTTTATGATGAAATTCTTGAGATTATGTTAAACATTTTTGAAAGATATTTGTTTTCAAAAGATTGATCACCAGAAACAATATTTTGTCTATTCAAAATATTTAATTTATAGAATTTTGGTTAACAATGTTTATTTATCGGATTTTGTTATATCATTTGGATGTCTTATAATGAATGTTTATTTTATATATCGTTTGATATAAGTGGTACTTATATGACATAATTTAATTCCTGAAGTTATAATTATTAAATATAATTTTTTGAAATTAAATATGTAGAAGGCTAACATTAAAATATTTAAACAATGAAATAATAATAGTGATATTCTTACTATGGTAACCATTATTGAAGAATATTTTTTAACGAGAGTTATCTGATGTCAATATTGCAAGATAGATTATATATGAGATCATATTTTATTTATTTATTATTAATAAATATTATTATTTATTTATATTATATTTTCATAACAACTTAACTGCGTTGCAAGATAAATTAGATGCATCACTAAGAAATATTTCTATCACTTGAGACAAATGGTGAAAATACATTTAGATATCTTTAAGACTGATCATCACTAAAGCTTATTGTCATTTTGGTCATTTTTAACATTGTAACAACCACTGAAGAATGTTTTGAACACTACAATAAATGAAAAAATTCAAGATTTCACTCACTGAATTCAATCAGGAACCTCCCAAATCCTTGTCTTTGGAACTGAGGCATCGTCATGATACAGGAAACGTTGTACTTTTGCTGACAGTGCTTCTCCTTCGAAAAATACCCCACCAGATGGCACCCTTTCTTGTCGTTCTTTGTCAACACGTAAAACAAGAAAGGTTCGACATCATAGTACAGAGTTTTGTGGTCTAAGAACAGCTTGGCCAGCAGGCAGAGGTTCTGACAGTATATCTTGTTGACGTTTCCATCCACCTCGAAAACCGACAGATCCTTACAACGATATATTTCAGTGCCCGGCGGGTGCCTCCAGGTGCATTTGTCCTGGTGACGTTCCAAAACTGCTTTGCTTTTAGTGTACTTAAGACAGAACTCGCACAAGAAAAGTTTGGGGAGACGTGCGTATTCCTGGGGAAAAGGGCTGGAATACCTGAAATAACGGAGATAGTTTTAATAATTGTCAACGAGTTTTAATAATCGTTGATAGTAAGGTGGGGTTGTCAGTTAGAAACGAACGATTGAGTTTGTCCTCAACAGGTACTATGTACTTCGGTACTCTAGCCAATTATTCATCATTTTGGAGCTTCTTCAGTGTATTTATGTTTAAATTATGTATTCAGATCACAGTTAGCCATGTGCAAATTGATCTAAGCAAGGATAGAAAAATGTTAAACAAGATTAAAATGTTTGAATACATTTGTATCGAAAAAAGCTTCAAGAAAAAAGTACTGCTGAATTTATTCACATACAAATATCACGATGTGAAAACTTTGCCATGAAAAAGCATAAAAACCAGATCTTACCAGGTACTTATTTCGTATTTTCCAAACTCGATACCTGCGGGACACCTTCCCTGAGTGGCCATCACCAAGGAAGGCGATCCCAGAAGATTAACCTCCTCGTTGACCGTTATCTTGTTTGCCTTTTCGCGAGCTTCCTTAAATAGGTCCACATCCTTCTGGTTCACACCCGGAGGCAAAGGTGGCGGCCTCTCTTCTGAAACAATGGAAATGAAACCGTTGGAGGAGACAGTCGTTAATAATTCTTCTACTTTCAAAGCCTACTTTTCCCTTAATATATATATTTTTTTTTAACGGGAAAAAGGAACAGTGGACACAGGACTGAACATCCCCTGAGTAGTTTGGTGAAGACCTCCAGTAGTTTAATGTTTAGCAATAATTCACCAAAACCATGACAAGACATTTTAACAAAATTTTAGGTTACAATTCTGATCGAAAATATGCGCATGCAGCTTATGTTAGTACTATCGAGCGAGTGCTAGTATTGAATTTAAAACAGTGGCGACAGTCTTTTCATCCAAATATATGTTGAAGCCAATCAGACGGATAATACCAGACCCTTTGTATTTTTTTGATCCGTTTCCAAGTTTATATTTGTTTAAAAAATGGTTAATGGCAAGCAAGCACACTACGTCTAAGAGATTCATGCAAGGTTAAGTAAATAAGAAAACGGGGTACATGTTACCAGAACGACCACCTGTAGATTATGAATTGTGCAATTTTTATTCGCTTAATTCGATCATCTCGACAAAACTCTGGAGCTGAAGCTTTGGACCCTGTCTTAGTTTAGAAGTAACGTTCCTCAAAGGATTTTTTCGTTGAAATAACATTCAAACCTTTTATAACTTTGAAAACGCCCTGTATATACGTTCAAAATCATCCCTGAAACTTTACGCAATCATTTCGAGTGTTGTCCTTCAAGTAAACTTTATATTCAATTGAAGATCTCGCAATTAATAAATAACCATTTGTACTATCAAATTCCCAACTTCTAGGAGTGAGCCTTGTGAATGTGTTTGGATATCGTCAAACAGTTGAAAAAATATTCTGGACGTAAAATACAAAAATTCAGCTTCATGTAAATTGAAGAAAATGAGTATATCAAAATTTAGAGTTTTTTCGTTGAAATAAATTATTTTTAAATTAAAACAAATGGTAGAAATTACTATGTTTTACTACCAATAAAAATATATATTACACATTTTCTTGTGACTTGAGTTTCGGGAAATCCCATCATCAGACAACTGAAGACCTCAACGTGGTACAGAGGTATTTAAACAAGTGATAAATATTTTGAATATTTCAACAGATTCTAGATAACACCTAATAGGGGTTTACAAGCGGAACGTGATAAAAACCCGATTAAAAAAGAGGGGCCCCTTCTAATAGATATCGGAATGTCGGCAATCGACAAAGAAGGTTGTTAAACAGATGGTACCCATTTAAATATCTCAAATAATTTTTGGGGTTACCTAGCTCTGTACAGTCATTCATTATTTTTACATTATTTTGTTGTATATCTCAAATATTTGGATTTACAAAGCTCCATACAGTCCATTCATTATTTTTATTGTGAACTAATTTGAAAATTTCAATAATCAAGTTTCTTTTCTTTTGAATCTACATGTAAAATTTTCTTAAGATTTTCTTTTGTCGAAAGGAATTACTGTTTTCTAAAGAATGAGTGGCAAAAGTTGAATTTTTGTTTACTTTTCATTAAATTCATTTTATGTTCGTTGAAAAAGGTTTTAAACAGATGTTACTTTTTAAATATCCCAAATATTTTCGATTTACAAAGCTCCGTACAGTCATTCATTATTTTTACATCATTGTTATTGTGAACTAATTTGAAAATTTCAACAGATTCTAGATAATCGAGTTTCTTCCCTTTTGATTCTACATGTAAAATTTTAAGATTATCTATTGTGGGAAAGGAATGACCGTTTTCTAGACAATGAGTGGCAAAAGTAGAATTTTGTTTATTTTTCCTGAAACTCATTTTATGTTCGTTGAATCTCGTCTTGAAGGAACGTCCTGTTTGTCCTATATATTTATTACTGCACGTAGAACAAGATAACTCATAAACTCCTGATTTGTGTATGTTTGGAGTAGGGTCCTTTGCGTTAAATAATACCGATGATAATTTGTTTTGCGTTTTGAAGGCAATATTGACATCTGATTTTGAAAAACTATTGGCCACTTTTTGACTTATGCAACCAAAGTACGACCGAGAAATGAATTTTTTATTTTCTTCGGTTTTATGATGGGATAAATTTGGCTCATAGCTATTTTAGATAGTTTCTGTCGAATTAGATCAACTATTATATTGGGGTTGAAACCGTTGTTCGCGGTTATTGATATTATAACTAGGTTTTTGATCACGTTCCGATTGTAAACCTCTGTACCACTATTAGGTGTTACCGAGAATCTGTTGAAATATTCAAAATATTTATCACTTTTGTTTAACTACCACTGCACCACTGTTAGGTCTTCAGTTGTCTGATGATGGGATAGTTCATTTCCCGAAACTCGAGTCACAAGAAAATGTGTAATATATATTACTATTGGTAGTAAAACATAGTAATTTATACAATTTGTTTTAATTATGATCAACTACCATAATAGTAACGGCTGAAACAATTCAGTATCTAAATTATTTTTAATTTCTAGTCTCACTCAATGAAGATTGTCAATGGATTTAAATCGAAATAAAAATTGACCTGTATCGGCGTTTTCCGGAAACATTTGGCCGATTGATAAAATGAGCCGGTAGATCAAATGAACCGGTACGTCATTTGCGGCGAGAAGGCGTGTCTAATTGTTGTCTGTGACCTCCGAAAATCGTGCAAGATTGACAATCCTCACTTCGTCGTTCGTAGAGAATAAAAGGAAACTCGTGGGGGAATGAAAATGCTTCTATAAGTTAGATTGGTCTTTCGACATTCGATCCCGCACTTGTTTTGCAGGCCCCGACGGAAAAAAGCCTTTCAACTCACAAAAAGAACATTTTTGAGGTTAGTTTTCTGTGGTCCGTGTTCAAGGACGATTACTGCTTTAAACGACAGTATGGCATTATTACGTCAGGATTTGATTTTTCGATATCTTGAATATTAAGCTCGTGATCTAACAATGAAATTTTGCCCAGTATAATTTAATTCTAGGTGTTCAAGAGATTTAATTAAATATATACAGCATATTTGATGGATTCAGTCTTTACTTGATGGAAAGCTTAAGGCAGTATGTGTGCAATACTATGTTTCAGGCGAGTTTACGAGTGCTGTGGCTGACTATACAGAGTGTTCTAATAGAAAAATGGCATTACTAAGCGTACTAGCTAGCTTAAAAAGAAAAAAAACTTGTTCTCTTAACAGATTAAACATGCAATTTGGCTTTTTTCAGAACACATCTGGCAAACAAACGCTGATGCATCATTCAGAATTGATCGTTCTACTTTGCTCTAACGGAATTGTGGTGACATGTTCAGTAGTAATTCCGAAAAAACAGTTGACCATCTGCTTCGTATGCAAACAATTTTTGTTGGATTGGTCTTGTCTTGAAAGACCCATAGAATCGATTGTTTAGTTCAGGTTCACGTGAGTATATCCATGATTTGTCGCCCGTCTCGATTTTGTAGACGTCTTTTGAAGCACTGCGATTTAATTTTTTCAACATTATCAATTCAAGCACAGCATCGAGTTTACTGGCACAACAGTCAATTTTGGACGACCTTCACGAAATTCAGGCTGTAGCAATGTGCCACCACGATTGAACATAGAAAAGAAGCGAAACACAGTCGTTCAAGATAGTGCTCCATCATACAAAGTCAAAATGAGTTGATCAGCATGTTTAATCCATGTCATAAGTTACGACAGTTATGACCTCACAAAAACGTTTCCCGATTCAATTCCATTTTTTGACCAAAATGAAAGTTTCAAGTATTCGTAAACAACACAAATAGCACTCGCTGATAATAGGCTTTAAAATGTCAAACTTTACAATGACAATGTCAGATTTGACACATTCACATGTGCTAGTTGGTAGTTCAAATGTCGCCACCATATTTTTGTTAAAACAAAATATACAGCCATCTAGAGGACTTATAAACTCGCCTGAAACATAGTACTGTTTCGGGACTTTTGCAAGATGCATATAGTTTTTCCATAATTTGCACAGTCGCCTTTTTATCGGGACACACTGTACATCAAACTTATGATTGGTAAAATACCTACAGTTGGTCGTTGTAACATTTAATTGGGAGAGCATTAATCAAATATAGGATAACGTTTAAGGTTGGAAAAGATGCAATAACCCAACTTTAAATAGTAACGCCTAGAAATGATGAATTTTTAGCTCGAGACGCTTGATAAATAAGATAATTAAATAAATAAGTTTCTTTTTTCCATTTTAAGAATTTCAGGAAGATTCAGAAGAAGAAAGGTCCCAGCCATGATCCCTGAGGCACTCCAACTGGGATCAAAGAAATTATGTATTTTCTAATCCAAAATTTCTTGAAATATTGAATAAATCGCAATTTCGGATCCACTCAAGTTCAAGAGTTAGAAAGCGTATGTATTTAGAAGATAGAACGCTCCACAATGACCTTTGTGGATTTCCAATTTGAGCCAGAAAAACGTAAATCTTCCGATCAATGTCTCAAAACTTTCAGCGAATAATAAAATTTCGAATCGATTCAACTTAAGCGAGATAGAAAATGGATCTAAAATATAAAAGACCCAAGCAATGACCCTTGAGGAAACCCAAATCGGAAATTTCAATGCCGAGTATTCCCAAGCATCAAAGCAGATTGTCAAAAATTCCCAAATCGTTTCTACAGCTACAGAACGTGTCCCTTGCACTAAAATCTACTTAGACTTACGACACCAGTCAGGTTAACACATCCCAACAACCGTGAGGAGACAAGGGGACGGGGAACGGATCGGGACAGAATAAAAAGATAATATAGTGTTTCTTTTTGCGGCAGTGACTTTTAGGGTAGGTGAATCCGATCTTACCCGTCTGATTGTTGCCGATCTGGGTTAACTGGTAGCTGATATGGCTTGCCGTGTCCCGCTTTTTGGAACGCCCTGTAATTCCACACTGGCTACCCGAGGTCTCCGACGATTTTTTGACCGCCGCAGATCCCTGCCCGACCGCAGTCTCCGTCTCTAGAGTTTTTACGGGCCTGGTCCTCTTCTCGGACTCGAGCCTCTTACAGTTTACTGCCGTCTTAACGAGATTCGAAGGCGTCATCTGTTTGATGACCTTCTGAGATTCCTCGATCTCGGAACTCCTGTCCCTATTCTTAGATCTGGTCGAGGTTTTCAGAGATTCCTCCCGATTTGAAACGGGTTTTTGGACGGATTCAGGTCTGATAGCGACCGTTTCAACCTCGGGTTTGGTAATGCTGGTTTTAACCTCGATTTTTGGTTGTTCGTCTTCCTTGGGCTTTCGTCTGCTCGGGTTGTAGTTCGGGGTCGACCTGCTGGCTCTGGACAAGCTCGGAGGCGCGAATAAATGGGATAACCCATCGAAAAGTCCCTTAAGCTGTCCCAGACCTTTGCCCTTGTCCACGTTACCGTTGTTTTGTGTACCTTTGTCGTTTTCCTTCTCCGGAATGACTTTTTTGACTTTCGTAACATTATCTTTTGCCTCGTTACTTTTACCGAATGGCAATTCTGCCTTGTCGCTTTCCTTTAATTTTGCAGCAGCCGCGGCAAAGCCCCAAGGTTCGTCTTTGTCCACACTTATGCCGCTTATGCTGCCGAAAGTTTCTATTTTCTCCTTCGTTCTATTGAACATTGGAGGTATTTTGATATTGTTCGATTGGCTTTTTTTATCGTCTATTTCTTCGGAAGAATCACTATCAGAGCTTGAGTCATCATCGTCACTAGAACTGGAGCTACTACACTCGGAACTACTGGACGAAGAACTGTCATCTTTTGTCTTATTATCTTCATCCGAGTCACTGCTCGATTCCGACAACTCGCTCGCAATTTTAGATTTGTTTGTGAGGTCTATGCGATCTAGAACGGGACACAATTTTGCTTTATCGTTACCTGTATTTCTCGGAGTTCTTTTATTGTTTTTTATCGTTTCGTTTTGTTGCTTAGTCATTTCCTTTTTATTTTGTTTGTTACTTTGTTGGGCAGTCGATTTATTCTGTACATTTTCTTTCGTGTTGTTTCTTTTATTATCTTGGTTCTGTTTGATTACCTTTTTAGGTTCTTCCTTTGCCTTATTCTGTAATTTCTGCTTATCGTTCTTTTTCTTGTCAGCGTTGAAGGCCGACAGCCTGAAAAACTTTTGCTTCTCCTTGGACATACGGTCGGAGGTCTCTAGGCGATCTGGGGCGGTTTCTATCGCGGGGGGTGGGATTTTGGGAGCGTGATGGGGGAGCGGTTGCGCGGGGGGCTGTTGAGGGTGGTATTTGGTGGTTGGTTTGGTCATCGTACCCTCGTAATCGCTGCTATGGTCGCTGTCGTCGCTCGATAGGGAGGGATGCGACGAAGTATCCCGCGCCGATTTGCGCTGGCCGCCGGCTTTGGGCGTCTGGGCGGTGTGGACTCCCATCCTGCAACAAAAATAATTAAGAAAATGTCAAGCTTTCATGTGGTTATTTTCTTTCTTATACACTTAGTGTTTATCCTCTCCTTGATATTGTATAATTTTTTTCTCACTTAAACAATGAATCCCCTTTTTTGTTTTTATTAAGCTTTTCCTTTCTTCACAATTTCCTTCAATTTTTGTTTTATAGCCAGTAAAATTTATAAAATCCACTTGGCCTTGGCGCCCAACATGCGGCAGCTCAAATATAAGGTGATTTCACAAATATTGTTAGCTATAAAATAATCACTAAGTGTATATTTATGAATATATTCAATAATAAAAATGGCAACGCATCAAATGGAATTAAGGGAGAAAATGGGAGATTTATTTCAAGAAATTGAAGAAAATGTTGAAAACACATTGGACAAAAACAAAGAATTGGATTTATTCAGACCAATAATTGGTATAAATTGTCTATAATTGACTTATCAATGAAATAAATGTTTCTATCTCTATTTTATTGGTACTGACATACGTTTCGTCCATACTTGGCGAGCAAGACTTAACTACTTTCTCCACAACTGATTACCACTTACTTCTGCTTCTTCTCCTTATTCTTCTCCCTAACCTTATCCAGCTTTCTTTTGGCATTGTTTGCTGGCTCCGGTTTTGTCCTTCCGTTGTCGTGATGCTCCAGGCAGTGTCTACACCTCCAAGGACACTTGGGTTTCTTCTCCGCGGGCGGATCCAGGCATCCCATGTGATACTTCCGTTCGCAGCTGCAGCAACACAGCAGACAAGTAGATACTCCTGTATTCCCTATGGAGAAAATTAATGAGCTCTCCGTTTCGAAGTTTTGGATTTCAGCAAAAATAGAAGGTTGGGGAAAAGATCCATTATTTTAATTAATTATTTTTAAATGGGTCGCGTATATTATGAGAAAATGCTAGTGGTCAAGGAGCTGAGAAGCAGCTCTCAAACAGTGGCCAAACCAGGACTAACAACTAGGCTCTACTGTGCATTTGGTGGGACTGGAAAGGAATAATTCATTATGAGGTACTTCCATATGGCCAAACACTAAATTTGTATCTCTACTGTCAACAACTGAACCCTTTGAAGCTAGCAATTTAACAAAAACTGCCAAAACCAACAGAAGTGGTGTTGTATTCCAACAGGACATCGCCAGGCCACACATGCCTGTAACTAGACAGGAACTTATGAAGTTTTAATGCATCCACCATATGGTCTGGACCAGATACCAAGCGGTTACTTTCTTTTTCTCGCATTCCAAAACTTCCTGAGTGATAAGAAATTTGCACCAAGAGAAGATTGCGAAAATCGATCGCCAATATGGACCAAGAAGTCTATGAGAGAGACATCATGAAGTTAACTTCAAAATGGATCAAATCATGGAACAAAACAGTGCATACTTGATCCAAATAGGACAATCTGAAAGATGTTAAATTAAGCCTTGAAGTCCACACAGAAATAATGGATTTTTCCCCCAACCTATTACATCAGAAACCATTATACCTGGTAGAACAAAAATTAAATATATGGTCTCAACGCTAGCATCCTTAGAGCAAGCTTCAATAGTTTAGGAAGCACATTTTCACACGTCAAGTGGATACGAAATAAACGGGTCACTTACCACAGCCGTCGCAAGTCTTGCATTCTTCACAAAACCACCGGCCACCTTTGGATATCAGGGAGGCCAATTCTGGTCCCGCGGTGGTGCATGTGAGATGCACCAGCGATCCGCAACCTTCGCAAGAGCTGAGCTTTTCTGCGACCCCGTGTTTGTTCTTTGCCTCGGTGCCCAAACACTCCGAGCATATTGGTAAGGACGTGGGACCCTGCAAACAAAGAACAAGGTTAATTTGGGGGTAAACTTGGTGATGCGAGTGTTAGAATCTTTTCAGAGTCAAAAACTTCCTAGTTTTTGATGTAGATCCGGCTCGAAGGACCATTCATATTGGAAGACTGTAATTTTTGTTAGTTTAACCCCTGAGATTAAACGAAGGCTGACTTTATGATTTAAATAAATAGAGAAATATAATTAATCATTTTATATCATTATACAATATGATTTATAGATTTCGAATGCCTTCTATAGAAGAATTTTTGAGTTTCAACGTTAACAATAAACTATTATTGTTATTACCTTCGTATTGAAATGTTCCATATATAGTTATCAGGAGTTTCCGCCGTTTTTTAACAGAAATTAAATATTTATTATAGAAGAACGGTAATATAAATTTATTTAAAATATTGCCCATCACTTGCAACCACTTTTTCCTATCTCTCAGGCAGCATTCGAATCCCACGTCTGAAGAACTCCTTGTCTTTTGAGGCTATCCACGAATCAACCCAATTTTTGGTATCCTCATAAGATGTGAACCGCTGCGCCGTCAGAGCATGTGCCATGGACCGGAACAGGTTATAATCGGACGGTGCAATGTCTGGTGAATACGGCGGGTGGGGTAACACTTCCCAATCAAGTGTTTTCAAGTACTTTTTCACGGGAGCCGCAACATGTGGACGAGCATTGTCATGCAGAAGAATAGTTTTTTCGATTGAGACGATGTGAGACTGCTTGCTGAGTGACTTCTAATGTTAGAGAAAGTTCTTTTTGTGTTCGTGATGAATCTTCCTCCAATTCTGCATCCTCGTAAATTTTTGGCCTTCCAGTGCGATCTTTGTCTTCTACGTCGAAATCACCGTTTTTAAACTTTTGAAACCACTCTCGAAACGTTCTTTCAGTCAAAGCACCCTCACCATATGCTTCTACGAGCAATTGATGCGCCTCGGCAGCAGATTTCTTTAAATTAAAGAAGTAAACTAATATTTCCCGCAAATGACGCTTACTTGGCTCAAATTTTGACATTTTCAACTTATAAAAATTATATTTTACCAATATAAAATCAATGATATTAATAGGTTATGTTGTTCTTGAATGTCCAAACTATTTTTTAAGCCGGTTATCATCTGCGAAAGCCATCTACAATAAAACGGCGGAAACTTATTTGTACTCCTAATAAGAATATAAAAGTAGGCGGAAACACCTTATTATATCGGGAACTCGCCTAGCTCCTGTCAAATAGCTTTCTTCTACAGTGTGAATCATAATTATTGCGACATAGGTTAAGAACAGGTTATTTGGACCAAAATATGTCGATTGGACCAAATATGCCTTAATAAAATATTGGTAAGGAAAAATATACAGGACAATATTATTCATTGACTAAATAGTAGTTGTGTGAATGTGGGGATTCCTGACAGAAGTTTATTTTTTTTAATAACCTCCAAGATTCTTTGATAGCTTATTCTTGTTGACAACTTCTTATTGGAATATTGAATGTTGTTGATTTGTATAAGGCAAATTTCATCAAATAAACAAAACTACAGACTTGAAGGTGTCGAAGATTAAGATGGTAAAGATTTTTCTCGCCGGCTGTTGTTTTCTTTACTCTTGAATTTATAAAATTTCCTTGCACTCGTTTAGGCGCAAATTGCAGTGTCTACACAACCACGAGTCCTTCCTTTCAACAAGACGATCATAATCGGGGGTTTCAGCGACTACGCTCGAAAAGAGCAGATCAGTACAGTAATTAATTCAATTCACACATTTGCATCATTTATTCATCATGCAATGAATGTTCAAACCAAAAGTACATTAATCTAAATGAAACTGAAAACATAATGCGTCGGTATCAAGTCGCCACAGTCCGCCACCCACAGCTCCATCTGTCGTCTTTCCCACGAATGCGGGCGCTCCCAACGACACGAATTAACGTATAATTTCTTTCCCTTATCGAAACGAAAATAATTAACTTTCTTATCTCGAGACCGGTTAGGACGTTGTCGAGTTATTGCGTTTCCGAAATTTACATACCGATTTTATTAAGAGAGAAGGGCCACATGTGCGTCCGAATAGATATATACAATGATTAATACTCGTTACGGCGGTTATTCCACGTTTTTAACGCGCTAATGCCGACCGTGCTGAATGTTAAGTGGATTTTATCGCCAGTCGGTTCTCGTCCGACGGGATTCGTACGATTATCATAATTTTTTGCCGTTTCCAGCGAGTTTCGCCGAGGAAATGAATAGCTGAGGAGTTGCCGAGGTAATAACTTAATACGCGAAGGGGGGACAGGTTGAAAAACGATGTAAATTTGGGTAAACGCTCTATTACATCAGTCGCTTAAGATGTAGATCTACTACGTCAATTTATGAAATTGACACACTTATCATTTCGATAAGTATAATACGATACATTAGGAATATATTATTGGTCCTTCGAGCCGGATAATGTTCATTCTCCTTTATCCCTAAGAAGATAGGGATAGACGTACTGAATCAGATAACACAATAAAGACAAGAAATATGACCTGAAACTATTCGTTTTATCCGTTACTTGAGTTTCTCCTTTCAATACCGCCTCAATTTCGATTGCAGATTTATTTATCGACGTGTTGTTCTATTATTGTCGGAATGTCTCGTTGACGATCTATTAATACCAATACCGTAACATTCTTCAATACAAGATGCATAGCAGGGTAATGACGTAAACAACCACGTATCAATGTGTGAACAAAAATTCAATTACGATTAAATGTTATGCGCGGAAAGAATTTTCAATATTCAAACCGAAATAAAATAAATTCGTACACTTCACTGAAGCAATATTATCTAGAAAGTATCCAGAATTTATTATTTTTCATAATTTTAATATACTTCTTTTTTGTAACATTCTAAGACAAGAGTAATGTATAAAATAGGTTGTATAGATAGTCGGCTATGGCCAAAGTTGCATGGCAACACTATTTGTCCAATATTGTTGATTGTCAGAAGGATACAATTTATGAAATAATGTCGCAACTAGAAAAAAGAAAAGAGGTAGAATATTTGTATGGAAAAGGTTTTCGAAACGTTAAAAAATTAGTGCAATTGACTGAACTGGGAAAGTGTGCTGTATATGAGAAAATAAAGAGGATAAAAGATGGCATAGACCAGTTTCAGTAAGACTGCGTAAGATTAAAGGACACAATTTACACGCTTTATTAGTCTAGTCAACAAGTGCCTTTTGGGTCAACTTTTTTCAGCAGTCTCCGAAAATTATGATCAAGATGTCATTCGATTCGGAATGGCATCTAGATGATTTTTGGAAAAAATAAAGTTCCGCTTGCAAAAATTGCAAAAGTTATTAACAACTTACTAAAAAAAAGAAGGTTTAGTTTTTTGTAAATATCTCAAAAACTAATAAAGATTTTTTAAATAAAAAAAAAGATTCAAAAAGAGGAGGAAATTTACTAAAAAAAGTGTTGACTTCCGGAATAGTAGTCCCAATATTTCTTTCTTCAAATATCAGTAAATACATTCATTTCGAGTTTTGAGCTACCCAGGCTAAATTTGGTTATAAATTTATGGACAACATGGTTCGTCAATGTGAAACATGTAAAAATAATCATGATTCCCAGCTTGATCTATCCCGTTACAGGTAAGAAACACTTATTACACGTCTAAAGTGTTATGAATTTGAAGAATATTGAATTTCTTACAACGTTGCCCGCGCAGAACTATCAGATTTGTTCTCGTTAGTTCTGCTATATTCGTCTTTATCCAAACAATCTGCCAATGACGTATGTGTGCCTAGTTCCAATAGGAACGGAGGTAGCTTAACTAAGGCTCTACTTAGGACCAGAAGGCTTACGTAAAAATGAGTGACACAGGGTAGATTTCTGGGAAGGTGTCTGGCACATAACTCTCCCGCCAGTGAACGTGTTGCAGAATAACGCCTTTTCTATTGACAATCGCCGGCAACTTTTCTATAAAAGATTGATTCCCTCGATCCAATGGTTCACAATAAAGATCTGCACTAACAGTTTCTCCAGGTTTCAGAACTTCAAAATGAACAATTCCGCGTATACTCCACCAAACATACAGAAGCACCTTTTTGGGATGTAAACCCGGCTTCCCAGTACTTCATTTGGAGAGAGCCACTGCCTTTAGCGTTTTGGATTATCATATAGGACCAATTTTTCGCCTCCAGTGATCAAGCGGTCAAAGAACGGTTCTGTATGGTGCCGTTGAAGCAATACGTATAAGCATGCCCAAACACCTGCTCGGCTTATTTTTCGAATCAGCTGCAAATGTTCTTGGATGGTCGCCCAAGGTCGACTAAAGGTGTTAAAGAGTTCCTCGATTATGAGCAGCAGACAAATGACAATCACTTGTCAACTAATTTTCGTGCCTGCAACTTTTGATATACTCAGTTCAACTACATTAAACTTGAAAAATCGCGCCTGTGAACGAGTACATCATCCATCATCCAAAGGAATCCCGCCAATCTCTTCAAAAAAATTACGCTTCCGCAATCGACCAGATAGATGGCCGAATATTCATCACCACTAGCGCTCAGCCGTATTCTCACGACCTTGAAATCCGAGACTTTCAATTTGCTAAACTCCCACAGCCGGTCCTTATTAACCGAAACCGAGGAGCGAATTAATTGGGCGAAAAACCGTCCGATCAGAGCCTCCTAAAAAGGGAGTACCGTCGCGTAAGAGCACGAGACTTCCCACTCTGAATTGTTCTTGTCGTGCGGTAGCAAAACCGCGGGCGTGTGGCGAAACGCGAAAAACCGAACTTACCCAAGGATGGGCATCGATGACCGATGTTTTGGTATCGACGACGATGTTTTTGTACGTCGAATTCGGCCGCAACTCCATGCCGCCATTCAATCGAATACATTACGTTTTCATTGACGTTATCTACGACCTACGTAAGATCCTTTCTATACCCTTGGCGATTACGCTCAATATGTCGATGCAATAGACACACGTAACTTCAGAAAACTAAATAAATAAGAAATTACTTCGTTTTCTATCAGGAGTATAAGTAAAGAATTTAATATTATCAAAAACCAATAACAAGTGCCGACAGCTAAGTGGTAGAGTATAGGGCTCGTAACCGGAAGGTCGCGGGTTCGAATCCTGTTCAGATGGAAAAGAAATTTTCTAGTTGGACGGTTGTCAGCCACTATTTCAGTTTTGGGTCGAAAATCAACAGTGCTGTGACCTAAAGTGGCGCAAGATCGCAGTAACAAAGCCTACCCAGAACACAACTGAACTCCTAACTCGCACAAACTGAAAAAGCTTCGTAGGGTTCTTCACAAAATATCTAGGAGTATCAGGATGATAATAATAATAATATAATCATTATATTACTCCAAGCAGTTGTACTTGCACAACTTTAGTGTAGAACAGGGTTGTTCAAAGTGAAAAATCAACCAAAATAATATGAAATAAATTAATTCGGCTGATCTGTACCAAAAATCATTAATAAGAAGTATGAGCTATGGTAATAGAAAGTTCTAGAAATCGAGACAGTGTAACATACATCTGTATAACAATCCTATACTCAAACTCGACAAGGTTTTGTAGATCACAGAGGAAAATTGCAGGCATATGCGATACATGTTTATCTGACAGCGCGTAGATGTTAAATAGATAGCGAATATTCACAATTACACTGAGTGAAGTTGAAAAATTTGAAATAATAAATCCTAATCTACACATACAAGCCATTTTTTGTGTGAATTCTTCAACGTTATTTATTCGTAATTAAAACAAATTGTAGAAATTACTATGTTTTACTACCAAATAATATATATTACACATTTTCTTGTGACTCGAGTTTCGGGAAATGAACTATCCCATCATCAGACTCTAACAGTGGTACAGTAGTATTTAAACAAAAGTAATAAATATTTTGAATATTTCAACAGATTCTAGGTAACACCTAATAGCGGTGGTACAGAGGTTTACAATCGGAACGTGATAAAAAACCGGGTTAAAAAAGAGGAGCCTTCTAACAGATATCGGAATGTCGGAAATCGACAAAGAAGATTGTTAAACAGTTTAACAACCTTCATCAATCTTATGATGAATGTTTATTTTATATGTCGTTTGATATAAGTGGTACTTATATGGCATTAATTTAATTTAATTCCTGAAGTTATAATTATTGAATATAATTTTTTGAAATTAAATATGTAGAAGGCTAATATTAAAATATTTAAATAATTTTATACACCTTCTATCAAGTATTAACCTCTATTTATGTTAACTTTCTATTACTTATGATTATTAATTTTTTTCTTAAAATTATGCAAGAAATTTCCCCTCTTCCTTTGTACCTTCAATTTAGGAACACTCGGTATACTAGCGTTAAATCGGGACAACTGTATAAAATATTGAAAACTTGAAAAATCCATTGATTTGGATGAAATGATAAAAATTAAACGAAATGTATATGAGACAGTAATTTATTTCCACAAAAATGTTTGTACTACTACAACAATTGTTTCACCACGATGTGGCTTCTTCAGGTATTACATTGTACTGTCTTTTTTTTTTCAATTAAAATGAGTTTCCGCCAAGTAAAGACCGAATCTATCAAATATGAAACGATAAAGCTTTGTTACGAGTGCGATAAAATTGACGTTTCCTTTCGAAAATCTTCCCGTCTCAACCAGAAATCATAATTTTCCGGGATATCATCGACAATCACGATCGGTGGTCACCCCCTGTTTACAGGTAGCTTTAAACGGATCGAAAGTTACAAAACACGTAAACCGTTGTCGTAAACCGGGTATTTGTCGGCGGGACTTGCAAGCAAGTTGATTAATCGAGTCTATGCTACGATAAAGCTAGAACGAGTATCCTACAACACTGAAACTCAACTAAACCTGAAGATCGATTTTTAACGCATTTCGAAAACTGTCGTTTCGCATGAAAATCAATTACTTCTTAATAAACCGTGTCTAGTCTTAAATTTATTATTTACCGCTAATCGTAACGCACGGCAGTTCGCCAGAAGTAGCGATTTAACACTTTTAGATTGTTGAAATTGTACGTCAACAGAGATAGAATTAAAGATGTTTTGAAATTGAACATAAATGAGATTACATCTGATTTATGCCAAAAAGCAACCAGAAATTCAACTGAAAATCAATACAACTACGAGTTGGAATTATTTCCTGAAAAGCGGTATTTTATTAATTTTCATGAAATGAGTAGAGGATTCAACTATTATTTGTTGGTTGGTTAGGTCTACCGGTTCAATCGATCTACTGTCAAGGTGAATCTACAGGCTGCAACTGTTGATAGCCTAATTGTCATAACTTTTACGTAACAAGAAACTGGAACTTGTCCCTTTTTCAATGCATATATTATTATCCTAGATTCTAAGATAATTATAGTTAATAATAATAATGCATCGGTATTATTCATAAAGTCTTTACTATATTCAATTTCGAAATCAAATTCTGTCAATTTAATTATCATTTCATTAACCACGATTGCTAAAAGTTCCTTTTCTATTGTGTTATTGTAACTTCTGCCGCGTTTAGCCTTTTGCTGGGCAAAGCAATCTCAGTCATTCGGTGAATTAATATCATTTCGAGGATGGAGTTCAATGGTCACAGAAAAATATTGTTTCTTTTTCTGAAGAATATGAGTCAGGGACGCAGTTAGAACCGATCGTAAGGAAAAGTATTTAATAAGATTGAGCCATGTTAAACTTTATAAATAATCACTCACCTTCGGGACATTTTCATCGTCATCTCCACCCTTCTTCTTCTTGCCCTGAGGACTCTGCTTGACCTTGCAGTTATACTTAAAGCACTTGCCCTCTTGCAAAATTAAATTTCTGGCTACGGCCCTCTTTGTCGCCAACCTCAGATAAGTTTTTAGGTCGTGCTCGGACGTCTCCAGCACCGTATGGGACTGCCTCAAGTACCTTTCTATCGATTTCAAGGAGGAACCTTCTCTTTCGCCCAACTCACGAACGGCTTTAGCAACCACCTGGAAATCGAGACATTGTAGATTCAAAGCAAATAATAATCATAATAGACCTTTATTTGATCTGACAATATCACAAAATGATGTAGATCACGTCACAAAAAATCATAACTTAAATATTAAAGTTCATTAAAGTCTTTCTCAGCCATAAACTCTTTCACACTGTAGTAGCCTTTTTTATATAAAATTTTTTTTATAGTTTTCTTTTGTATAATTTTGGGTCTTGTTTTGAATTTTTGTGGTAATTTGTTCCAAATTTTCACTAAAATAAGAACAACATTCTTCTGTATGTAAGCATAATTTGGTTTTTCTAAACTAAGATGAGTTTTTCCTCTTGTATTATAATCATGATCAAGCATTAACATTTCAATTTTTTTAAAATTATTATTATATATATATATATATATATATATATATATATATACAGGCAGTATAGTGTTAATATATTATTATTCCTAAATATATCTCTACATGATTCGCTATATTCTAGTTTAAAGACAGTTCTTAAACATTTTTTTTGTATGATAAAGACTTTCAGCATCTGAAATAAGATTATTCTGATTTTCACAAATTTTTCTTGTTAAACTCACAACAATTGTTTCGCTATCACAGTAGCATCATCAGGCAAGATCACATTTTGAATAACTAAGCTTGTTTCCGAAATCCGTTGCTATTTGTATTACAGTAAGTACAATAAATTTTTATTGAGCACTAAAACCCAAAAAAGGGTCCTTGCAAATTCCAGCTTATCTGAATATATTTAAATATATTCAGATAAACTCAAATTATTTAATATGGATTTTCACCAAGTAAGGACCGATACAATTCAATCTTTCAGCATCAACAGAATTCGCCCAGAAGATGATCCCATACCTGAGTCCAGAGTGGACGTATGCATGATATGCTGTTAGGGAAGCATCTGACCCAATTTTTCTTGTTAGGATCCTTAAAGTATAGCAGTACCTTGCAGGGCTTGTTGCCAAATATTCAATGTGTGGCCGCTAATTCAAATCCCGATCTAGATGGATTCCCAAGAATGATAGAGTATCTTCAGCTCTTATGTTCTCACCATGATGAATTAAGTTGATGGCATGTTGATTAATTTCTCTAAATATTATCAGTTTGGTCTTGGTGATGTTCATTGTGAGATTATTCTTCCCGAACCAATTTTCAAGGTTTTCCAAATCTTTTTCAACTGCGGCTTTGCATTCATCTGGAGTGGAACCAACGCAGATTACTGATACGTCATCGGCATACATTAAAGTAGCATTTGATGTTACTTTAATCAAATCATTTGTGTAGATTATATAAAGTAAGGGACCTAATATTGATCCTTGGGGAACCCCTCTATCTACGGAGCTATGTAACCCCAAAAATTATTTGAGATATTTAAATGGGTTTAACAACTTTCTTTGTCGATTGCCGACATTCCGATATCTGTTAGAAGGCCCCTCTTTTTTAACCCGGTTTTTTATCACGTTCCTATTGTAAACCTCTGTACCACTATTAGGTGTTACCCAGAATCTGTTGAAATATTCAAAATATTTATCACTTTTGTTTAAATACCACTGTACCACTGTTAGTTCTTCAGTTGTCTGATGATGGGATAGTTCATTTCCCGAAACTCGAGTCACAAGAAAATGTGTAATATATATTTTTATTGGTAGTAAAACATAGTAATTTCTACAATTTGTTTTAATTTCAACATTTTATTGAAAAAGAGTACAATTGAGACTTTTCAAAAAAGTTTCATATTATTAGAATGTTTTATTATAAAAAATGTTGTTGCATAAAATACTTTGGTTACTTAAAAATTTGGTACCAAAATTCATTATTCTATACATACATTTTCTGGTGAAAATTTGGTAGGTTTCTTGTATTTATCAAGTCGGGAGCTTTTGCGTTCTAGTTCATATCACCCGCGATCCTAATTTTTCTTTGGGCTTCTAACTATATGATCCTCGCGAAATTTTGTATGAGCCTTCTTGTCGTTATTTCACATCTAAATGCCAAAATTAAACTCGTGAAACTATTGCTACGGTTTCTTTAGCGCTTCACGCTCCTCCGCTCACAAAATTTCTGTCTTTGTTTCGAATATTCTGATCATACGATTCTCGTGCAAGGAGGATGTGTATTAATTACTCTTCTAAGTCCCAAACTTTAGATCGATCGGATAAATAGTTTGGAAAATATTATTAAAAATAAGAGAAATCTTCAAATGTGAATAGATACGAAACCATTGGACCGATTTTAACCAGTAACGAATCCATCGGTCCATATTTCTTTAAAAACCATGCTAGAGCTAATGTTACAGTTAATTATGCTCGTTACAAATCGATGATCAATGATTATTTGTTTCAAAATTTAAATGGTATCGACCCAGAAGTGTTTTGGTTCCAACAAGATGGTGCTACACCTCATGCTGCTACCGTAACAATTGATTTAATGAAAGAAAGATTTGGCTATAACATTATTTCGAGAAATGGTCCAGTTAATTGGCCTTCAAGATCATGCGACATAACTCCACTGGATTATTTTCTTTGGGGCAATGACTTGACATGTCATTGCTTTATGCTGATGAACCAGAAACAATAGACGCTTTGGAAGCCAACATAACTTGTGTTATTGATGAAACAAGGCTTGAATTACTCGAAAAAATGGTCCAAAATTGGTCTGGTCGAATGCGGTTCCTCAGAGCTTGTCGTGGTGGACATATGCCGGAAATTATTTTCAACACATAAATGTCATAAAATTATCTTTCAAATAAAAAAAAATTTGGCTTAAATCTTAATTTAAATGTGTTTTATTCCAATTTCCTATCACTCTAAAAAAACACCTGATATAAGTTCATGGGTGATTAAAAAGGTTCAGCAGTTCCTGGATTGAATAACACGAATTTACCTGGCGAAACCGGTTTTTTTTTTGTAAAAATTATATGTCTGTTGTTTCAGAATATAACAATTTTTAATCTCCTATCACGATTCGATGTAGAAATGACTTTCTTTCGCGTCTGTCAGTCGCATTTCGCAAGTGGTTTTTCGATTTTCTTGCTGCCTTTCATTCAGTTCGTGCGGAATTCATTCAACGTGGGAAGGAGCATGGAAACCACCGAAAAAGTTCGCAGACAACGAATTGCAAGCCCTAATGGATGGAGGTGACACTCAAACTCAACAAGAACTGGCGGATCAATTGAATGTGACGCAGAAAGCCACCTCCATTCGTTTGAAAGCTATGAGAAAGATTCAGAAAGTGTGAAAATTCCGAAATCGAAAAACCACTTGTCGAAAAGTCGTTTTTTCATCGAATCGTGACAGGTGATGAAAAATGGATATACATTCTGTCAAGAAAGTACCGGGAATTATCGATTTAAATCTGGCGGGGCAATGAGGCAGGTAATTTTTTTTTCCTAGGTTGGTACCACTGTCCTTAATTACTATGCCAAGCTTGAGCGGCATCTGTCAACTAGTGTGTTTGCAACAGCTGATTAAGTCAGTCGATGTCAGAGTGCGTGCCGATTTTTACTATGGGTGATTACGTTGAGCAAAGAATTTGTTCAAAGTTTTGTGTTGCAAATGAATTTTCGTGTGCCGATGCATTGAAAATGTTGCAAAAGGCCTTTGGTGATAATGCTCTATCGAAAACTCGTGCATATCAGTGGTACAGAGCCTTCAAGGACGGTCGTGAAGTGGTCGCCCATCGACGGCTTCGATCGAAGATAACGTCGATAAAATTAAGGAAAGGGTGCTGGAAAACCGTCGTACCAGCTTGAGAGAGATAGCACATGATCTTAAGATATCTTGGGCATGAGAAAGGTGGCCGCACGACTCGTACCGAAAGACCTGAATTTTCTTCATAAACGTCATCGCGAACAGGTTGCTTCAGACATGCTGGATCGCTGTAATTCCGATTATACATTCATGGAACGCATTATAACTGGTGATGAGACCTGGGTCTACGAGTACGATATGCAAACAAGCCAGCAATCATCGGAATGGGTGGCAAAAAATGAGCCGAAACCGAAAAAACCACGCCAAAGCCGCTCGAAAATGAAGGTGATGCTCATTGTTTTCCTCGATATCCGTGGTGGTGCACTACGAATTCGTTCCAGAGGGTCAGACGGTAAACAAGGAGTATTACCTAGGCGTTATGAAACGTTTGCGTGAGCGTATCCGTAAGAAGCGGCCAAATTTGTGGGCGAACAACTCATGGATTTTGCATGGCGATAACGCGCCTTCTCACCGAGCTACGATTGTGACCGACTTTCTCGCCAAAAACTCAACAAACGTGCTTCAGCAACCACCGTATTCGCCGGATTTGGCTCCCTGCGACTTTTTCCTCTTCCCAAAACTAAAATTGCCCCTTCGTGGCACCCGTTTTGAGTCGATTGAAGCCATAAAACAAAATTCGGCGCGAGAGCTAAAGTCCATCCCGGAAAGCGCCTATAAAAAATGTTTCGATAATTGGAAGTGCCGTTGGCATAGATGTATTGGAGCAAATGGAGCCTATTTTGAAGGCGACCCAACAAATTTTGACGATTAAATGTAAAAATGTTGTTTTAATTGAAAATTCCCGGTACTTTCTTGACAGAGTAGTATTTTGAGGATCTTAAGCGTCGTAAATCAGACTAACTATTGCAAGACCAAATTGCTTTGGAGAAAAGACAGTGCTAAGTGTTTAGTCGGATCAGAGCTGTTAAAACCGGATGAAACTGTTAACACTGATTGCTACCATAGCAAATGATCAACTTGAATAGAACATTAGGCGAAAAACGACAGGAATATGGATAATGGCAACACAAAGTCATTTTGCGTCATAATGCTCTATCACACACAGCAAAAAGGGTCGGGGAAACGATCGAGGCTTCAGTTGGGAAGTACTAGCGCATGCTGCTTCTTCTCCAGACTTAGTTCCCTCCGATTATCAACCATTCGTATCACCGGGACACACTCTCACTGAACAACGCTTCAATTACTATGAAAATGGATCGATAATTGGTTCACTTCGAAAGAAGAACGTTTTTCCGGCCTTGGATTCATAAACTTTAAACATTATTTCAAATGAAATATTTTAAATCATTTTCAAACAACAGACGTGCAATTTTTACCACAAATTGCGGTTTCATACTTCTACACCTGATATTTACGAGTAAACAAGTCATTCTATTCTTTGGCAAGACTTTAAAATACACTACGAGTGAATAAAACATTGAATATCGTCATGGGTACAAATGACATTACCTTCCGGTATCCCAATGTCCAAATGTTATTTGAGCGTCCTGATAAATGCAATAAGATAAGTGGGGGAGTTAGATAGAGCTTAACCTTTTCAAGGCACTCCAGAGAAAGGAGAATTAGGATCGAAATAAGCAAGTACCGAGCCAAACTCACCTTCGTTAAATCGGCTCCATTCTCAATATTCAGCTGTCTGGTGCTCTGCATGCCATTGGGATCTTTGTAAGAACTCTGACCCTTGTTAAAAACCTTCAATATGGTTCCACTCTTGACAGCCACCTCAAGATGCTCTCCGATGACGTCTTCATGGTAGTTGTGATGCTGTCGTATGGCATGACAGATGCGTTCCACCGAAGGACGTTGCTTTTGAGAACGAATCTTTGCTATAGCGTCCAGGATCCATCTGTTCCAGACGTCCTGGGAGACTTCCTCTGGATCACACATGTTCTGCGAAAGAATTAAGCTGTTTAATCATGTTTGAAACGTTGTACGAGGTGTGGATGTGGATCCGAACTCATTTAGAAGCGTTTTGAGAATAATAGGGGACCAAGAATAGATCTCTGTGGAATAATTGTTCCTGAGTAAACCTTCTCAGGAAAAAAATCAGTTCAAAAATATAACTTTATAGTCCCCTCTATTTTCTTTCACTTCTTCAAGACTGACATTATTTTTGATAGAGATGATCCTGTATTTCACATAAATTCAGTCAACACTAACAATCGTTAAAAGTTTACGACGATTAAGGGTAAGATCATATAGACACATAATGTGATAATTAGTTATTATTAACAGGATCATAAATAGATAAAAACAAATAAGATATAATCAGAAAATTGCCGAGTATGAATATTTGAAAGAAAATTATCAGTAAATTTGAGGATACCAAACAAATCAACAGCTTAATATTAACCCTAACGAAATTGTATAACTAAAATATATACAAATTGCGAAATACCAATTTGGATATAGGTTAATCAAATTTTTTCGATAAAATTGTGGGTGAAAGAAAGATTAAAAAATATTTGTTTCAAGAGGGAGAAATAGTAGATATGCTAAGTAATGTATAAAAACCTATTAAATCTCTTAGGTTTGTTGAACTAATACCAATAGGTAATTTCTAGGTGACAAGTTTTTTTAAGGAAATCAGAAAAAAACTCACTTCAAAACAGGACACTTAAAATCCAATATAAAATCACGTTTTTTTTATATCACTGTTAGAATTCAAGAACTACTGTGCTAAAAATGAAACTTTTGAAGTTTTCATGATTAACCATTGATTTTGTATACAATGAGGTTAATTAGTTAGAAATCACAGAATATTTCTTATTTTACTGAATCAATTTGAGAATACTTGATAAATATTAATAGCGTGAAAAAGTTAATGTATTATAAAAGAAATACTTTACGTTTCCTATTTGAATATTCGGTCGATTTATTTATAAACAATAAGGAGAAATTAAAGTATAATACTCTATGACATCTCATTCCACATGAAACGACCATTTGAATTAATTTTATGGAAGTAAGATGATATGTGAAAGTAAAAATAACAATCTTAAAATAAAAACAAACAATTTTAAGTCAAATAACGACCCATAGAAAAATATACTAGTTTAAGTCATTTAATATTTCTGAAATACTCCTTTTCCAAGAAATATCAGCTGTTTATGATCGATACTGTATGTCTGGAATAATTTAATAATTAATCACAACTATGCGTCACCTATTTAATAAAATTTCATGCTAGAGCAAATTCGCTTGAAATGAAATAAGGTAGTTTTCACGTTCTTTTTCTTACGCTGCCCATGAGAACTCTTGATTATGTCGTTTTATTAACAAGAATTGATTGGATATTTGGAGATCCGGCGGTTAGGCAAACCCAACAATCCCGCGTGAAATAAATGTCACGTTTGTGGAACGAAATAAACATCCTTAGGCAAAATATCCCACTAGAATGTTCCAAAATGATGAAATAACTGCTAAAATTACCTTGTTTCACCTCAATATCCTATCCTGAACCAACAATTTATGAATTTCACGGACACAGCACATAACATCGAAATCCGACGGCCATCTTGACTGCACCGAACAGTAACTACATTCTGCACGGTTTCGAAGTCATCCAAGAGGATTCATGCATCAAATTACACTTAACACATCACATTTGGGTTGTTCGAAGGATCTATTGCCGATTTCAACACTTGATACGATCCGACAGTATAAAAACGGCACAAAATTCGAGAGCCATCACTGATTCACGTCTCCATCCGGCGGTAAGAAATGGTGAACATAACGAATATTCGATAAATTTGACGTTTGAGGCGTCGTTAACTCCGATTTTTCACTGGCGATAACTTCGTTCTCTATGATCGCACTTTTGTTTATTCGCACGATGTTTGAATATGAGTGCTTGTGTAATTAAATTGGGATAGACATAACTCATTCGAGATAGACACATCACAACAATAGGTTAATGTTGTGACAAAATGGCTAGTAAGTAGCGCGCGCAAAGGCGTTCCTTTTCCCCTCGTAGCCCGCAAACGTCCAATTTCTGTTGCGTACTTCCGTTGAATTGTGGGAGGGGTGAGGGGGTTGACAGAAATTGATCAGACAACAGACAAGCTGCTAATCAAGTTCTACCTTTGTTTTTTTTCAGCAGTTTTAAGTGAATGGCTGAAATTTACCTTAATTGGTTTCATCTGCCCATTTTTTTGTAGCATATTATGAAATTCCGATATAATTAATTACGATGTACGACTTATTCTCAAATTTATCTTACCCTTTTATCAGAAAATCGTATTCATTTATGGGACGAATAAACCATATAAAATTTGGAAAACCGAAGTTGAGATTAAATATCAAATAAAGGAATATTTTACAAGCCATTAATTGTTCAAAACAAGTAATTCAATTTAGATATCATTTACATGAATATTTCAACAAGATGACGGTGACATCTAGTGTGAGAACTGGGAATGTTGGATAACTGAAGAGAGTTTTCTTTTTCGACTGGTGTTTTCTTAAACAGAAATTGATATTAGTATTTTTTAGTGCAATCATCGTTTAAACACCAGTGATGTTAACTAATTATAGGAGGAAGAGAAAACTCAAAACTAAAAAAATGTATATTCGTATAACTAAAATCATTCTTATTTTTTCGAACGAACAGTCTTGAGAGTACAGATGGATGTATACTTTTTCATTGACCAGCTTTGAACCACAAAAGACAAGTAGGATTACAGGTACTTTTTGTGCACTTGTTCTAGGAAACAGCGTGCTATCATTTTGCCACAAAGTCTGTGATCTTTAGAGCTAAAAATAATCAAATGACTGAATAGGTTGGACTTAGTGATGAAAAATACGAAGTCAATAGTAATTCTATCCGGCCGGATCAATACAAATACATTCTACTATAAAAAGTAGTTTCTCTATGGGCCAGATAATCATAGATTAACAATAATATATATATATATATATATATATATAACTGCATATATTAACAAGACTATATATATATATATATATATATATATATATATATATATATATATATATATATATATATATATATATATATATATAGTCTTAATCTATGCAGATAATCCACTAACTTTCGAAGGAAAAGACCGTGGAACTTGAAACTTCCACAGTAGATTTGAGTCCTAAATATCTCGGTTAAGTTTGTCAATGGGTAAAATCTTTTCAAGGTTCCACAGTTGAGCCGAATAAGTTTTGCTGATCGCTGGGACATACGCATGTTTCCAAGCTTATTGGCTTCAATCGTCAGTTCGCCGTATATTGTGTGTGTATATTGCGTGCACTAGATGGCGTAGGTGTATGATAAATAAATTGGGGTACCTATGAAGGGCGGATATAGGTGCGTGGTTGATTTGTGATCGTTGGACATTACAGCGCACTGACAATTGAACGATTGTTCTATTGATTTATATTGCACTATCCCGATTCAAAGAACTTTCTGTTATTATAGGTTATATTCTTTAATAATCATTTATCTTTATAACCAACTGATTCAAAGGAAACGGTGAAAATAAAATCGAAATTTATAAAAAAAATTTCTAGCAGTCAATATTGTTGACAATCAGTGTAAAAAAATTATGCACTGAAGAAATCAAATATGCTATCACATATTATAAATAATTCCTTTTAATATGAAATTTTTGCCAGTAGATTAAAGTTAATTTCATTTAAACCTAAGAAAGGAGTTGTGACGTTAATGGATAGTTATAGATCAATAAGTCTGTTATCAAGTTCTTCAAAGATATTTTAACAAGAATTTAATCTAATGGGTCTTTACTTGATAGAAATTCATTTTAATTAAATAAAATAATAAATATATTGTTTCTTAAATATCACACATATTAATTCAGATAATCTCACAACAAATTTTAATTTAATAAATTTTTTACCTCAAAATTTTTCTAAAATTAAATTAGTGTAACAAATATTCCATTTAATTTCAAAACGTTTTCTCAAAAATTAGTAGACATATGTCTACAAAGTCTTTTCTGTCTTCTAAAACATTCATTTAATTTTAAAGTTTTTCAGAAAAAATTTTTATAAAATTAAAATTTGTGGTGAGATTAGCAGAATGAAACTGTGATATTTAAAATATTGTAATAAGCCCCTTAAAACATGCAACATGTTTTGCAGATAACAGTAATATTAACATAAATAATTAATTATACTTAATTAATACTTGATAGAAGGTATATAAAATTATTTAAATATTTTAATATTAGCCTTCTACATATTTAATTTCAAAAAATTATATTTAATAATTATAACATCGAGAATTAAATTAAAATAATGTCATATAAGTACCACTTGTACCAAACGACATCCCTACTAATATTATAAATGCGAATGTAAGTTTGTTTGTTACGCTTTCACGCAAAAACTACTGAACCGATCATCATGAAACTTTGTACATATACTCTTGAAGGTATTAGAAGTAACATAGGGTACTTTATATTTAAAAAAAAATTTTTTTTACGAAAGATAAAACAATTGTTTGTCAAAAAATCGTCAAATTTAGCTACTTCAGTAATGAAGTTTTACTATTAATATACCCTTACCCTTTATCTTTCATACTTATTTAATGACTCCCCACTGCGGGCGAAGCCGCGGGTAAAAAGCTAGTATAAAATAAACATTCATTATAAGACATCCAAAGGATATAACAAAATCCAATAAATAAAAATTGTTGTATTTATTGGATTTTTTTATATCATTTGGATGTCTTATAATGAATGTTTATTTTATATGTGGTTTGATATAAGTGGTACTTATATGACATTATTTTAATTTAATTCTCGAAGTTATAATTATTAAATATAATTCTTTGAAATTAAATATGTAGAAGGCTAATATTAAAATAATTTTAGTAATATTATTGTGGGAAATTTTGAATGTCTGGAGATTAGAGCGGATACAGCTTTCAAACAGTTAAAATCGAGGTTTAGTGCTAATAAATTAATCGTTAAAAATGAAATGCATTGACTAATTTTATAAACAATTCCTTAAAAATAAAATAAAATTGAAATTAAAACAAATTGTAGAAAATAAAAGACATGCTAACTAAATTAGAACCCTACGGCCTTCTGAAGTATTTGAATCGATATCCATTTGTGAGAAGTATTTTGTTGATTACCATTTGATATTATGTTGTAGATGTGCCCAACGTGCTTCAGAAATTATTATGTAACTGACCAAAAATAAAACAAGTGGAAGATAATTCTTTTCATCTTTAATGTCTTTATTCTTAAATTAATTTTAATGGTTACACAATCCCAAATCAAACGTTGAATATTTGAACGAGAACAACGTTGCAAGTTGTACCAATGGGATCAACATTTTCAGTCATCTTCACCCTTGAATTAATCACATTCAAGTATGTGCTAGAAAACTCGAAAAGAACACCACACACGTATTCATTCAACATATCACGGTACAAAAAATAAAGTGGAATAATCTTCTTAGCAGTATATTTTAGTACTGCAACCTCGATGTACAGCCAATAAAAAAGAATTATACAATTCCTAACTTAAATACTAGAAAATACAGATATTTATACAAAAGAATCCATCGTTCAATATCCATTTACAATTGAGGAAAAATAGATCTGTTCAGGATTTAAAACCAATATTCAGACATCCACTGTGGAAATGCGAAACCTTCTTTAATATGGTGCATATCTTCGTGACGGAGAAGGTCCTCTCATACTAGGTCTGAAAAAAAGGAAATATGTTAGACAAACTAGATAGAAAACGAAAATACATGAAAATTTAAACTGGTTTTGAAGAAATAAACAAAGTAAATAACTCATCTATAATTCAGTGTCTTTGTTCGTTCTAATATATCAATTATTGCAAGAATTGACAAATCTATCAAGAACAAACTTTCAATTTACACAGTATTGAAACGTCACTCTGATTAAATTGAATCGTCATGTGGAGCTGGGACTGTGATTATATGAGCAAGATATAGTTTCGAAGATTAAAATCTTCATATGTAAATAGATGTTTAATGGATATTTTCAGGTAACACTACAATAACCTTCCAAGTTATCAACGAAAACTATGTCAAAGTCAAACAAAAAATATTGTCAAAGCAGAGCCAACCAAAGTTGGCATTGATGAAGTAGATAAAATCTCAATAACGTGACTTCATTTAAATTTCAGTTGGGTGATATGAACATAATGCATTGTCAATGTAAAATAAATAAATGTCAAAATTAACCAGAAGAACTGTCAAAGCATAGCCAACTGAATTACACTGATGTAGACAAAATTTCAAGAGAGCTAACTACTTCATTTATAAAATTTCAGTTTGGTGGTATGTACTAAATGCATTGTCAATGTACAGTGTATTATACCAACAATTAGTTTTGCTGACAAATATAGCGAGTACAGAATTTTGATGTACACAGTATTGAAACGTCACTCTGACTAAGTGAATTCGTCATGTGGAGCTGGGACTGTGATTAGTCATTTTGGCAAAAAATCGTATCAAAGATTCAAATCCCCTTATGTAATGCGTAGATACAATAACAGATATTCTCATTTCATTTTATTCTAAGGTTGTCATTGTCAATAAAAAAAGTAAAAAGTTAACCAAAAGAACTGTGTCAAGGTATAGTAGACTAATGTTACAATGACAGGTTAGATAAAATTTGAATAATCCTCAACTGCTTTATTTAAATTTCACTTTAGCGGTACGAATTTAATTAATTGTCAATGTACAGTGTATTATATCAACAATTGGTTTTGATGACAAATATAGCGAGTACAGAATTTTGATTTACACAGTATTGAAACGTCACTCTGACTAAGTGAAATCGTCATGTGGAGCTGGGACTGTGAAAAGTCATTATGACAAGAAATCGTTTCAAAGATTCAAATCCCCTTATGTAACGCGTAGATACAATAACAGATATTCTCATGTAAAACATAAGCTACAATAATCTTCCAAAGTTGTCAATGTCAATAAAAAACTGTCAAAATTAACCAAAAGCACTGTCAAAGCATAGCCAACTGTTAAGTACTCCATTAAATTTCACTTAAACGGTACGAATTCAATTCCTTGTCAATGTACAGCGTATTATATCAACAATTGATTGTGATGACAAATATAGCGAGTACAGAATTTTGATTTACACAGTATTGAAACGTCACTCTGACTAAGTGAAATCGTCATGTGGAGCTGGGACTGTGAAAAGTCATTATGACAAGAAATAGTTTCAGATTGTAATGCATAGATAACAAAAATTCTCATGTAACACACAAGATATAATAATCTTTCAAAGTTGTCAATGTCAATAAGAAAATGTCAAAGGATAACCAAAAGAACTGTCAAGGTAGAGCTGACGAACAGGCTAGATAAAATATGAATAATCCTCAACTGCTTTATTTAAATTTCACTTAAACGGTACGAATTCAATTCCTTGTCAGTGTACAGTGTATTAAATCAACAATTAGTTTTGATGACAAATATAGCGAGTACAGAATTTTGATTTACACAGTATTGAAACGTCACTCTGACTAAGTGAAATCGTCATGTGGAGCTGGGACTGTGATTAGTTATTTAGGAATAAATCGATTCAAAGATTAAAAACTCATACGATATAAAAAAACACATTAAAACGATACCTATAGGTTATACATAACCTATAATAACTTTCCCCAGTGACCAAAAGTCAGTTTGAACAATTGTCAAAATTAATCAAAATAAAGCTGATTAGAACATAGAATCTATTTCAATGTCTTTGTTCGTTCTAATATATCAACTATTGGAGAATTGACAAATCTATCAAGAACAAACTTTCAATTTACACAGTATTGAAACGTCACTCTGACTAAGTGAAACTGTCATGTGGAGCTGGGACTGTGACAAGTTGTTTAAGTAAGAAATGGTTTCAAAGATTGAAAACTCCTAATATGATATCAAAACAAGTTAAACGATACCTACAAGTGACACATAACCTATAATAACTTTCTACAGCAATCGAATGTCAGTTTCAACAATTGTCAAACAACTATCAAAATAAAGCTTATTAGATCATAGCTTTTCATTAAAGATGAACTATATCGATATCTATATTTCACTGTTTTTGTTCGTTCTAATATATCAACAATTGGAGAATTAACAAAATCTATCACGAACAAACTTTCAATTTACACAGTATTGAAACGTCACTCTGACTAAGTGAAACTGTCATGTGGAGCTGGGACTGTGACAAGTTGTTTAAGTAAGAAATGGTTTCAAAGATTGAAAACTCCTAATATGATATCAAAACAAGTTAAACGATACCTACAAGTGACACATAACCTATAATAACTTTCTACAGCAATCGAATGTCAGTTTCAACAATTGTCAAACAACTATCAAAATAAAGCTTATTAGATCATAGCTTTTCATTAAAGATGAACTATATCGATATCTATATTTCACTGTTTTTGTTCGTTCTAATATATCAACAATTGGAGAATTAACAAAATCTATCACGGACAAACTTTCAATTTACACAGTATTGAAACGTCACTCTGACTAAGTGAAATCGTCATGTGGAGCTGGGACTGATTAGTTATTTACGAATAAATCGCTTCAAAGTTTAAAAACTCCTCATAGGATATCAAAACACATTAAACGATACCTCCAAGTTATACTTAACCTATAATAACTTTCCCCAGTAACCAAATGTCAGTTTGAACAATTGTCAAAATTAATCAAAATAACTATCAAAATAAAGCTGATTAGAACATAGAATCTATTTCAATGTCTTTGTTCATTCTAATATATCAATTATTGGAGAATTGAAAAATCTATCAAGAACAAACTTTCAATTTACACAGTATTGAAACGTCACTCTGACTAAGTGAAAACGTCATGTGGAGCTGGGACTGTGAGTTTTTTGAGGAAGAAATAGTTTCAGAGATTTAAAACTGCTTATACGATATCAAAACACGTTAAACAATGCCTACAAGTTACATATAACCTATAATAACTTTCCACAGCAATCATATGTCAGTTTGAACAATTGTCAAACAACTATCAAAATAAAGTTAATTAGAACATAGCTTTTCATTAATGATGAACTATATGATCGATATCTATATTTCACTGTTTTTGATATTTTCACTGTTTTTGTTCGTTCTAATATATCAACTATTGGAGAATTGACAAATCTATCAAGAACAAACTTTCAATTTACACAGTATTGAAACGTCACTCTGACTAAGTGAAATCGTCATGTGGAGCTGGGACTGTGACGAGTTATTTAAGGAAGAAATAGTTTCAGAGATTTAAAACTCCTTATACGATATCAAAACATGTTAAACGATGCCTACAAGTTACATATAACCTACAATAACTTTCCACAGTAATCAAATGTCAGTTTGAACAATTGTCAACCAACTATCAAAATAAAGCTTATTAGAACATAGATTTTCATTAATGATGAACTATATGATCGATATCTATATTTCACTGTTTTTGTTCTTTCTAATATATCAACTATTGGAGAATTGACAAATCTATCAAGAAGAAACTTTCAATTTACACAGTATTGAAACGTCACTCTGACTAAGTGAAATCATCATGTGGAGCTGGGACTGTGACGAGTTTTTTAAGGAAGCAATCGTTTCAGAGATTTAAAACTCCTTATACGATATCAAAATACGTTGAACAATGCCTACAAGTTACACATAACCTATAATAACTTTCCACAGTAATCAAATGTCAGTTTGAACAAAATTAATGAAAACAACTATAAAAAATAAAGCCGATTATCAATATCTATATTTCACTGTCTTTGTTCGTTCTAATATATCAACTATTTGAGAATTGACAAATCTATCAAGAACAAATTTTCAATTTACACAGTATTGAAACGTCACTCTGACTAAATGGAATCGTCATGTGGAGCTGGGACTGTGTTTGAATTTGAGACATAAACTATGTTAAAATCTTACTTATATATCATAATTGAAGAGAGAGATACCACGTCAGTATTGATCAAAGTTTCAGGACTAAGGCTGAATTGTTGAGATTAGAAATCAGATGTGCAGCAGAGATGTGATTTTGCTATAATGAAACGTTCCTAGTTACTTGTCCAGGAAGATTTCTACCCCTTCAAATATGAAAAATGAAGGGAATATCAATTTCCGGATGTTAATATTCGACATAGAAGGAGGTTTCAGCTTAAAGAAAGCAGTTGAATCCATGCCTATGTCGAATTAAGAAATTTCTTCAATAGATATCATCATAATTAAATAGAGATACGGTATAACATTTTGAAAATAGTGAGCAAGAAATACTAGGTATAATTAATTAGCGTCACCATTAAACCTAGTAGACTCTTAAAGCTAATTCGTTTAAACCAGAAATACATTTTTATGAAAAACCTAATGATTCTGTCTAAACCAAGTGGAAGCAATGATGATTGACGTTCTTTAAACCTTTTTTCAAAAGTTCTTCCGGTTTGTTCTATATATACGTTACTACACTCTTGACAACTTTGTCATTAACTCCAGAATTATTCAGCCGGTCGTTTTTGTCTGCTGCATTAAAATATCGCATTCGGCGATATGTCGTCAAGTGGTAAGGTTGGTGCGAGCGATGCTCCTCAAACTGGGATTCATAAATGCGGATATTGTAAAAATAACGTAGTGAAAAGCTTTGTGAAGTGTGCTATATGCTCTAAGTCATTTCACCCCAGTTGTGGTGTGAAATATGGAAAATGCTGCGATGAAGAAGTAACGCCCCATAGTTTGAGCGTCGTGACTGATAATGAAAATTCTCAAAAGAAAAGTGGATCTACTATAACTCAAGATTCTACGTCGAAGGATCTGTTATTAAAAATTATCGAAGAGCTAGAGGCGAAAAATCAATTACTAATTGAGAATACGTCGCATCTCCGGTATAAAATTTCTATTTTGAATAAGGAATCGGTTGAAAAAGATGTACGAATTGCAGAATTGAATGAAAAACTAAATGAATACCAGAAGATACCTGATAATGATAACAGTGTTTTCAAAGCGAGCTCAGTGAATTCTGATGGTAATGCTGTAACTGGAGATCTTGCGATGATTCACCAGCATAATAATTACGCTGCGCGGCTGCGGACGGGATCAGCGATTGCAGAAGGCCCTAGAATAAATACGTCAGATACTTCAAAATCAAGACAGAAACTTAAAAATGTAACATTGAAAGATGTAAACAAAGCTATTCAGGATGCTAATAATATGCAATTACTGAGCAAATGCATTGATTTGGAGAATGATGTATTGGACAAAAAACCAGGAAAAGATACTCCGGAATCAGAGTGGAAAGTTGTAAAGGCAAAGAAAGCTAAACCCAAATCCCAAAGGACACTAGTAGTGGGAAACTACGGTGGGCCATCTACAGTAGAAGGTGTTGAGAAATTCAAGGCCTTTCATGTTTCCAATCTTAAACCAACTACGACAACGGAGGACCTGCAGATATTTTTAGGTCAAAACTTCACAGGTGTTAAGTGTGAGTCAGTTAAATCAAGATACCCTGATATTTATGCTTCATTCAAAGTTTTGATCAAGGAAAGTGAAGTCGATAAAGTGCTCGTGAGTTCCAACTGGCCGAATAGGGCAAGCGTTCATCGGTTTTTTCAGCCCCGGCGCTCCCGTCTTCCTCCACATTAGGAATTCATTCGGTGGCGTCCTCAACTGATGGAAAAGGTAAAATAAGAATAATTCATCAAAATGTCCAGTGTATTGGTAATAAAGTACTTATGTTGAATAATCTTTTTTCTAAAGAAAAATGTGATTTTTTACTAGTTAGTGAACATTGGCAGGACAAAGTTAATATCGATATAATTAAACTCAGTAAATTCTCACTATGTACAAGTTATTGCAGGATAATAATGAAACATGGTGGTGTTGCCATATATAGAAATGATGATTTCATTCAGGATATTTCTGTTGTTAATATTGACAACCTCAGTATTGAGGGCGTATTTGAATGCTGTTGCATCAGAGTTCCAGCTAAAAATTTAACAATTGCTGCTTGTTATAGGCCTCCATCAGGAAATTTTGACACTTTCCTGCAAGTTTTCAATGAGCTCCTTGATTTCCTAAGTAGATTCCCCGGTAAGATCATCATTGGCGGTGATTTCAATGTGGATCTTTCAGTTGGTACTGGTGGTGCAACTTTCTTTCGTGATTGCATTGCTTGTTTCAGTTTTCAGCCTGTTATTTCCTTACCTACTAGAGTAACTTCAACTTCAAAAACATGCATAGATAATTTTTTGATTAATTTTGACAGTACTTTTACGACCGATGTAAAAGATTTTTTCATTTCTGACCACCGCGCGGTAATAATAACTGTGGCAGTGGATGCTCTGCATAGTAACCATAGAAATTCAATTTACTCCAGAGTCCACAGTGCTCAAAATATAGAGACATTCAGATCCTTTTTGAGTCAGGAAAGCTGGAACGATGTTTTTCGGTCTGCTTGTCCTAATACGGCATTCAATTGTTTTTCACAGATACTACTCTATTATTATGAAAAATCATTTCCTATGAAAAAATTCAATTCTTCTTACTCACGAACCAAGATTGATGGTACAGAACTGAGAGAGCTCAAGAATCTGGTTAGTCGTTTTGGTGAACTTGCCAAACAGGATGACCACTTCAAGCAACAGTATAGATTTTACAGTAAACTTTATAGGGAAAAACTATCTGACACCCATAAAGAGCAGTACGATTTGCAGATTTCTGAATCAAGTAATAAAACAAAAACTACATGGCAGATTATCAATAGAATTAATAAAAAGGAATACAGTAGACAGGATATAACTATAACTGAAAATGGTATCCGAGTACCCGATACCACTGTAGCTAACAACTTTAATTCTCATTTTTTGAATTACCAGTCATTAGCGGGTAGTTTTGATGACGGGTTTATTGATGGTAATGTCCGTTTTAATGACGCATCACTCTTCATGAATCCTGTGTGTGAGGAAGATATGCTGCTGTTGATTGCTAGGCTCAAGAACACATGTTCGGCGGGATTTGATAATATCTCCAACAAAATAATAAAAATATGTAGGTTTGAAGTCTGCAAACCACTGACTTATATTTTGAATCTATCACTTGAGAATGGAATTTTTCCGGAGAAACTCAAACTCGCAATAGTAACACCTGTTTATAAAAGGGGTGACTATAATTCTTATGATAGTTATCGTGCTATAAGTATCCTATCTAGTGTAGGCAAAATTTTTGAGCTCAAAATGAACGATTTTTTAGTTTCATTTTTCCAAAAGCATTCCTTACTCTCATCTGCTCAACATGGGTTTACAAGGAATTGTAGCACGGAAACTGCACTCTACGAATTTTATAGAGAAATTGTAGCAGATGTGGATAGTGGTATGGAGGTTGTCGGTCTGTTTGTGGACTTTTCGCGGGCATTTGACTTCGTCAGCCATGAGCTTTTGATCCATAAATTGAACCGTTATGGCATTCGAGGTCTTAGCTTGGATTTGTTCAGGTCCTACCTGACGGGTAGATCGCAAGTAGTGAGGATTGGAGAAGTGGTAAGTACAATCAAGAGTATTGCGGCAGGGGTTCCTCAGGGATCAATTCTCGGCCCTAAGCTATACGTGATCTACAGTAATGATCTCCCATCATTTTTGAAAATAAGATCACCATTATGTCGTATAATATGTTACGCAGACGATACAAATATTCTGGTTTCTGGTTCTGACATGGAACAAGTTAAAAGGGCTACTGCCTATGTCTGTGCTGATATTTTTGAGTGGTCGAGGAAAAATCGGTTAATGGTCAACTGCTCGAAGACTCATGCAGTACATTTTTCGTTGAGGGCACCACAGCCAGGACAGACTGTGATTCGGACTCCTGAATGCGAGATTCCTTTTGTAGATCATACCAAATTATTGGGTATAGTACTTGACTCTCGGTGTCGGTGGAGTAACCACATCGATTTTTTGTGTGGAAAAATCCGTAGTGGTTGTTTTTCACTTAGATTTATGAAAAACCACTGTAGTCATGCGATACTAAGAACTATTTATTTTGCCAGCATCCACTGTCACTTAAGATATGGTATTTTGAACTGGGGTTGTGCTGCGGAAATCAGTAGAGTTTTCATCTTACAAAAATATGCAATTAGAATTTTAGCTGGAATTCCTTTCCGAGAATCTTGTAGACCAGCTTTCAGAGACCTAAGAATATTAACCTTGGTAGGAATTTACATCTATGAAGTATGTTTATATGTATATAAAAATAGATCAATATTTGCTAATGACAATAGTCATGATTACAACACCAGATGCAAACACTTGTTGATACCGAAAGCTCATATTACTACATATTTTCAAAAAAATTTAAATTTTGTTGGTTGTAAAATTTTCAATTCACTTCCTGTTGAAGTGAAGAATTCGTCTAATGTTTATATATTCAAGACTAAGGTTAAAACATTGCTTTTAAGTAAAAATTGTTATTACTTAAAAGAGTTTTGTGAATTTAATTGACGTTTTCTTCTGTTATATGCTGTTTTATTGTAGGAATATTTAACTGAAGAAATAAAATTATTATTATTATTATTATTATTATTAATCACTGAAATCTTCAAAATTTAATATAAAAATAGCTTTTAGACCCTCACATAAAATTTGCATATCTTTTTTTAAATGCAAAATATGAAAACACCCGGTTGAATAACTGTGGAGTTATTAAATTAAGTTGTCAAACGAGGAGTACGGTATATATGACAAACCGGGAGATCTTTCCAAAAAGGGTTTAAAGAACATCCAACTTCGGAACCGGAAAGATAACTAATTCTGCGAAACATTTTTTTAAAAACAATCATAATTACCCAGAATTGGACAATCTTGAAATATTACACCTGGATGCGAAAAGAAAAAACTAGACATCCTGGGATCCATAGAAATATTTAAGCACAAGCACGTTTTAATAACAAAACTATTGAATGAGCAGATGAACCTTTATCATACCTTTTCGAAGTTTCAAATCACATGATCGTTGAGTTACAATTTGTTTTAATCAGTTTGAAAATGCAGTGAACACTACTAAACTCACGTCACTGTATATTCAGTAGATAAAAAAAAAAGATAGAACACTAGGTATTTTCTCATTTCGTTCAATTTCAGAGTGATATGATTGAAAGGAAATGAAAAACCGGAAAATTACTACTACCCTACCAACGACTAGATTATTCAGTGAAAATTTCTGTATCTTACACTTTAAACAATGGTACAATGAATCGGAAATAAAATTAGTATATAGACATTTTTATGAATAAATAAAAAAGGCAACGAAGGAGTTGACGAATATGGTTTGGTTCAGGTGGACTGTCCATGCACAGTGTATTACATCAGCAATTGTTTTTGCTGACGAATATAGCGAGTACAGGAATTTAATTTACACAGTATTGAAACGCCACTATGACTAAGAAAAACCGTCATGTGGAGCTGGGACTGTGACAAGAAACTTAGTAAACAGAGTGGCTAACAGATACTGAATTGTAGAAATTAGCATGTTTTACTACCAAAATATATATATTACACATTTTCTTGTGACTAGAGTTTCGGAAAACTATCCCATCATCAGACAACTGAAAACCTAACAGTGGTACAGTGGTATTTAAACAAAAGTGATAAATATTTTGAATATTTCAACAGATTCTCGGTAACACCTAATAGTGGTACTTCTGTACCACTATTAGGTGTTATCTAGAATCTATTGAAATATTCAAAGTATTTATCACTTTTGTTTAAATACCTCTGTACCACTGTTAGGTCTTCAGTTGTTTGATGATCTTTTTTGGTAATAAAACATAGTACTTTATGCAATTTGTTTTAATTAGAGTGGCTAACCTTGACAATACTTAGTTAATGTTATGAAGAACTTGACGACAAAGGCTCTTTTAAAATATTCGGAGCTCCAAGTCAATTAACGGTTTTTGAACTAATACTCAACACTATAAACGGTGTTCATTAATTCAGTGATATCACAATAGAAAAAGTCAAAACCAAGAGCCTGAAACCCACCTCCTATCGTCAAATGAATCTCTGCTAAAGTCCTCATACATCCTACTGCTCATCCTCGGCATGGGAGTGCTGCTGACCGGGGGCGACCTCCTGCTGAAAATACCGTAATCGCTGCTCCTGCTACTGAAGCCCGAGTCCCTCATGCTTCCGCTCATGCTGCTGGACGGCGGGCCTCCCCTCAGCCCGATGGATGGCATCGGAGGCAGGGGTTCCCTACGTGGAGGCATGGGCGGAGGCAGGAAGTCCCCCCTGCCTCTGAGATCGGAACCGCTGCCTCTTGGCGGCATTCCCGAATAACGCCTTTCGTACATGTCCCGGGAATCGTCGAATCGTCTCTCATAGTAGCTGTCGTACCCATCCTAAAATCGAAATGGCACTTTAGAAGATGTCGGTAGGTGCAGAAAAGACTTGTAGAAGTGGCAACAATTTTGCAGTAACAAATTTTCGAAGTTAACAAGGTTTATATCGTGAGATCAGGCGAAATCACAGTAGATTTTATATTAAAACATCAATAATTACTGGTATTTGAAATAATATTTAAATTGAATGAGCCAAATATAGCGTAACTGGTGATAAAATAGGGTACTGCAAAACAATACATTGCTCCCGTGTCATGAAGATTCATACAATTAAAATGATTAAATGCGGTGATTTCTTTGATGTAACGGTACAGGAGGCTCCAGCACAAATTATAAAAATATCTAATATAATGTAAATATTTTTTAATTGAGCAATAACGCAGAAGTATAGACGACAATATTTTGCGATTTATTTTATTGTGAAAACGTTTATATGGAGTTTATTATACACGGGTATAATCTTAATTCTACATGTCTATATACAGTGTATTATATCAACAATTAGTTTTGCTGACAAATATAGCGAGTACAGAATTTTGATGTACACAGTATTGAAACGCCACTATGACTGAAAACACTGTCATGTGGAGCTGGGACTGTGATTTTGAAAGTGTTTATTAAAGCCATTATATCGTTTTAAACAAATTGTCATTATAATAATTTAAAATATAAAACATCCCAAGCAAATAAACTTCCTGATATATAACTTAATATAACGATTGTATAAAATAAAAAACGTATAAGAATGGCTGGAATATGTACTACCAGCGCAACCAAGATTTTTATTATGTTTTTGTGCTCGAGCCTCCGCATCATACGATTTAACCTGAAGAATACAAGAAATGGGTATGTTCTAGCTGCAGCATATAAAACCGGCAGGATTGATACCTTACAACGCATGCGCATGCCTTAAAACACGTGGCAACTGGACTCGAAATCGTAGGGTACAAATGAAATATGCATGAGAGATTCATCCAATAATTTTCTATGCCATAAACGATTTGAATGAAATTTTATTTTTCTCTAAGACGGCAAACTGAAAAAATTGAACAGTAGTGACACATATTTTTCGTAAATATGCAAATACCATAATCAAAACGATTTTAATCATAAATGGTCATAAGTAGAGAACATCATCTCATGTTTATTTGGAGATTAACAAATATACATAATGTTGCTGTTGATTTGGTATTTGTAACTAAAAATCTACAAAAGATTGATAGAATTTCTCTCCCTAAGTAGTTTTGTGTAATTGGTGAATTTTAGGTCGATATAATATGCGGTACGAGCCGCAAATTCATAACAAAATTTCTCTATACAAAAATTAAACCCATGAAGTAGATTTTAGATAGAAAACTTGTTTAAAAATTTAATTTAGTAGTTTTCTACGTTACTATAACATGGTATCATTTTCGAGACGCTTGGGAATTCGAACAAAATATATTTCAATACTTTCGACAACTTCTAGAACATTTCAATTCGAAAAATTATATACCGTCGAATGTTCGATGTCTTTGCCAAAGAATGTATGATTAAGCGCTTTAGCTGTTTGTATAGTTTCCAAGTTTCGAATCGTGTCCACGGCTCTAAATTTGGACGAAGAGACTTTCTTCAGTCTAAATCGATCAGAGGCCATATTTAACATTTCTGCCTAAATGGGGCATGAATCCTGTACGTTTTCGAGTCCAATCGAACGAATGACCGATCCAACTGGCGCGCATGCGTCTTCAGGTCTCGCCACGATCCGAAACGGTTCGGTTTCGGCTCGAGAGAACACACCACCTATAGAAAATGAGAGTAAAAAAAGAAAAAAAAAGTTTGGGTACCCCAAATCGTCCCATCATGCGATCCCGAAGGAAAGGTGGCGGAGGCGGCGGAGGGTATGGGTCCCTGCCGAACATCCTATCACGGAAACGATCCGGACCGATTCCCTTCGGACATTCCTTGCTCCAGTGACCGCCCCTGCCGCATCTATAGCACTGTTCGGGATCTCCCATGCCGGGCCTCTGGCGCACCCTGCTCGTAGAGATCTGCACTTTCATCGGTTGACCGTCTACCATCGTCCCGTTCAGCTCTTTGATGGCCTCGTTCACGTCACCCGAAGATTCGAGATGAACGAAACCGTAGTTCCGGACGATATCGCACTCGACCACCGTTCCGAACCTAGATTTGTGGATTGGGAGAGAGCAAAAACATGTGGAATAACCGTTCTGTTCGAGATGGGCGGCGGTTCGCGAACCGGCCGAACTGGTTCGGGTAACGTTCGCATGCTCGCATCTGTTTCGATATTTATCACATTTCGAAATCGTTCAATGCAATTTATATTCTTGATGTAAACCAGTGAATAGGTTTTGAATCAATACGAATCGTCCGATGGACTAAATATTTACGATAGACTGAGTATTATTATCTACTAATAGTTTAGGTATCCCATTCAAGCTTCGGAAAAAATTGTTTCTTTAAGAAAAATATCCTAGGATAAGTACTCTAGTTCAGACCTGAATCAATTCTTAATTTTTTATCGTAAATGTTGTCGATTCCATCAATTTTCAGAGTAATCTATAAATTGCGTTCGACTATAGAAATCAGTATTCTAAAAGATTTATAACGCGTTAATTGCTTTTAAAGATGCTTAATAAGAATATCGATAAAATGACAAGCAATGGAGGAAAGGAGGATTCCAAAACGTGCGCAGACTTCAAGAGTAGATCAAAACAATCGCTATAATAATAAAACTTCTTGTCCAGGATGATTTCTACCCCTTCAATTATAAAAAATGAAGGGACTATCAATCTCCGGATGTTGCTATTTGACATAGAAGGAGGTTTCAGCTTAAAGAAAGCGGCTGAATCCATGCCTATGTCAAAATGAATTTTCTTCAATAAACGCGAAAACACAATTCATGGTTAAGCGTTCAGATTCACCCAAGTTTTGTTAATTTCTAAATTGTGTACTACCTTCGACTGTATACCGTAAATTTTTCTCGAAATTCCCGGAATTCTAAGAAATTAATAGTGTGTTAATCGCTTTTAATGGAGGTTAATGTAAAAAGGAGGAAACAAATATTCCGAAACGTACGGCAGAGATCAAAAGTACAGAAGTGATATTCCTAGTTTATTGTCCAGGTAGATTTCTACCCCTTCAAATATAAAAAATAAAGGGACTATCAATTTCCGGATATTAATATTTCAGGAAAGGTTTCAGCTTAAAAAAAAAACCGTTGAATCCATGCCTATGTCAAAATTAAGAAGTTTATTCTTCTTCTTCTGTTGGTGCCTATCCATTCTGGATGTTGGCTAACATGATGGCGACACGGACCCTATCAATTGCTGCCCGAAATAGACCTGTGGTTGTTGAGTTGAACCAAACTCTCAAATTCTTCAACCACGATATTCTTCGTCGTCTAATGTTTCTCTTTCCCTGAATTTTCCCTGTATTATCAGTTGTAGAAGTTGATACATCTCCAGAAGTTTATTCAATAGATGCGAAAACACAATTCACCTTCGACTGTACACAAATATTTCCCCAGAAACATCTGGAACTCTAATAAATAAATAGTGCGTTAATCGAGGTTAAATTTATAAGAAATTACTACCAAAACGTACGCAGAGATCTAAAGTAAATAATTAATGTTCCTAGTTACTTGTCCAGGAAGATTTCTACCCCTTCAAATATGAAAAATAAAGGGACTATCAATTTCCGCATGTTAATATTTGACATAGAAGGAGGTTTCAACTTAAAAAAGCAGTTGAATCCATGCCTATGTCAAAATTCAGTAGTTTATTCGAGAAACACAAAAGCCCAATTCACCATAGCCTACTCAAGATATATACTTATTCCATTCGAAAGGAAGTATCACTAAGCAATGGACTACTACGTCTAATATTACAAAAATTCATAGAAATTACAGATCATGAAGATCCTAGAAAAAAAATCGATTGCCGGTAAATAACCTGCAGAGTGAATAGATCGTTTCCAAACGACATGAAGATATTCAATAGACCTAATTGCTACTTCAGGAGAATTTTCTGGGAATTATATCGGTTCATTTAAAGTGATTCCGAGAATGTTAATCTAGATCCTTCACTTAAAAGTTGTAGAAATTACTATCCCATCTTCAGATAACCTAAAACTTAACGAGCAGGACAGAACATTTATGCATATACTGAAGTAGAAGAAGTGATAAAATATAGGTTAAAAAGAGAGGACGCCTAACTTTAGAATGTCGGCGCGCCAAAGAAGATTTTGGTAAACAAATTTCTTTCCTTTTGATTCTACGTGTGAAATTACAAGATTAGCTATTGTCGGAAAGGGATGGGAGTTTTCTAAACAATGATCGCATAAAACAAATATATTTTAGATGAGATTTTTATAGAGTTGTATCTGTAAACCTGATAAAGTCTGTGGTGGCGAAATAATTATTTATCAAATACGTTTGTGGACATCAGTTATTTTATTCTACTTACTAAGTTTCTTTTGAAGTGTTGCCGCCAAGCAATATGCGGTGTTTAAACATAAGTACTTATCGCTATAAATTACAAGAAAGCTGTAGATTCGTTTAACAAAGTTCTCAAATAAAAAACGATACTAGTCCATTATCATTAATCCGGCGAAAAAATGTAATAAGCATGGTTTTTCCTTCTGTCAACGTCCAGAGACTACAGAACGACTCAGGAATGTGCTTACCGCACCACAAGAGGGGGTGCATGCTATACGACACTGCAGTGAGTGTTCTATTGAAGAGGAACACCATACCGCCAGCTGGAGGGTAAGCTCCTACACTGATCGTGTCGAAATTAGTTTGATACCTGATAAGAACCTCATTTGAACCATTAAGAAATAAAATATGCGGGGGTAAGATGTGAAATAAGAGCCGTTGAACACGTAAAGAGACTTCAATAAGAATGTTCCACAAGGGTTGATTGAACGATTAACGAAATGTGATTGAAATCGACCAAATGTATCACTCATTTGGGGAATATATAAGAATTTTTATCATGAAGTCGAACTGGAAGAATGTATGCAGTTTAATCAATTCCTGCTATGAAATACCTGCTAAAACGGTTTTCTGTCCACGCCAAAGCTAATTTGTGTTCGCGAACATGTTCAAGTGCGAGAAAGCCGTTCGCGAGCATGGAACGTTCCCAAAACAGCATGAATTGATAATTTATTGAAAATACCTCTTAAATAATTCTCTGATTTCCGGAGCCTTCGTGTTATCAGTCAAATTACCAACGAATATCTTGGTGGTAGGCGTTTGTGGCGCCTTCCTGTTCTTCGCAGCCTCGCATTTCATCGACTGTCCGTTGAGCAGGTGCCCGTTGAGCTGCTGTATGGCCTCGCGTCCTTCGCTTTCATTCTCCATGTGAACGAAGCCGTAGTTCTTGACGACATCGCACTCGACCACTTTTCCGTACTTCTCGAATAGGGGTCGAAGATCGTTCACGCTAGTTTTCTCGTCGAGGTTGCCGATGAAAATTTTAAAAGTGCCCGCGCTGCTAAAACCCGGCATTTTGATCTAAATATCCGGAAAGTCCTGAAAATTAACGTTAGTTTTCTTTTCGTTCTCATGTTGGCACGGACCGCTCGGTTGTGTTTCAAACGAAGCGCGCCGTTTCAGCGCGAGAACTGGCAACGTTGCGCGAAAGTCTGATTTCGGCAAGACCCACTTTAAATTCGGCAATTTCGTGCCGAGAACTTAGAATTAGATTCTTCGTTCGAATTGAAAAACAAATTCTTATCGAGTTATTGAAAAATAAACAACCATAAATACAGCTTTATTGAAACTACAATCGTATATCGTTGAAATACAGATCAGTAAAAAAAAATGAACCGCATTTGATAGAATTTAAAGTGGAAATGCAATATTGTTCCTGAATGGGACCTAATTATTTCTTATTTGAATAATAATTTAACGTAATAAAAACAAAATTTGAATCAAACCGTACAAACTAAAATTGACATACAAAAAAATGCAAAAAAACTAAATATTTGCTGAAAAATCATTACCCCGGTATCTAGAAAGAAGTAAAACTAATTATGTAGTGGTAGAAATGACACGAAGAACGAAATTCAAAAATTTCTGCACAAAATTCCGAATACTTCTATGTTAGTCACTTAATGAAGTGATATATAAACATTCCCCATAATGAACTGTTTGGTCACCATCTTGAAAAATTGTAATATCTTCAAATTTTCAAACCAAAAATATTATTTTGTACAATTATATTTTCGTCACCTTGTTGCACGTATTGAAGTTGAAATAAGTAAATATTTATGAAGCTTTGCCTGTACAAATTACAAAAAAAGAAAGAATTAAAATGAACAAAATATGAAGATTTATCATAAATGAAATTCCTGCCCTTTATACCACAAGATGGCGCCCGCATCAATCATCAACAATTATATTTACCACGTCATCAAGAGACTACTTTAAAAAAGAACCTTGCCGAATACTTATCTACAAAACGTTGCCACTTCTCGTACTATTTGCCGTATGTATCAGCCTAGATGGATAATCATTAGGTAAAAACAGCAGAGTAAACGGAACACATTCAATCGTGAAATTTGAAGAAATTAACAGTAAATATTTACGTTTATTATTGAATACTATGAATGACGCGCTGAAGGTCGATACAGATCGTCCATCTTGGCTTTTCATTATCGAATATACAATATTTCACCAGAAGCACCCCAATATTGCGGCGAAACAAATAATTCCTAACAAATTTCGATTAACCATAAAACGGAAATTCTGAGAACTCGTGATCAAATGCTTCGTAGAGCCAAATGTCCGCCATTTTCGACGCTTCACGTCAATAAATTTCGAACATCGATCCAGAGTTGAATAAATACAATAAAAATAACAATAAATGACCAATAGGGACAGTAGAATGTATAAATTTACCTTAGAAATCAGATATAACAAATTTGATGCATAAAGTAATATTCCAAAATTGTAATTGAATGTAATTTAGTTGCCACAACATTTACTCAAAGTAAGCTATACCCACATAATTTAAAGCTTTAATTTAAGAATATTAAGAATGTAATTCTTACCTGAAGAAATATTAAGCACTGGTTGAATTATATCACAACTACAAATTAGGAATACCGGCTTTCACCAGTAACCTAACAACGTGTCCTCACAGAAGAGTATTTTGAAGCGAATGAAAGAAGAGTAAAATGGCGTTGATGTCGGATTTATTACGCTGCAGCCAACTGAGTTTGCGCTTATCAATAATGTTGGTTTATTCCTACGCCAGCAAGTTTCGATAATTGACGAGTAGATGGCAGAACATTTGCTGGGAAGAAAACGATGATATGCAGAATTTTAAGCCAAAAGAGGGACCATGTAATTTAGCACGTAGACTGTAAACACCAATTTTTGGGTATTTGGATTGAATAATACCATTGTTTATTCCTATAAACTAATAATTTGGCAAATGTGAGTATTTTATATACCAGAGCTATCTACTACTTCCAGAGCGGAAAATGCGAATTAAATATTACTTGAAATTTTGTAAAATTGACCATTTTTTCCGTTGGAAAATAAGATTCACAATTTGGTTTTTGGAATCTGAAGACGCAGAAATATTTTGATTTCGAATGGATTAATTTGTGAATATACAAAAACTATGGTGTGAAAGATTATAACATCGTAGATATATCTCAAAAACAATAGATGAGTACAACCAAACTACTGCATTAATATTTGTTTGAAATGGTTTACCTCAAAAATGAAAATGTTTCAAATAGAAATATCTAAAAGAAGATAATATTATAATCAGTATAAAGCTCAAAACTTTAAAAATAGGTTTAATTTAAGACATTTGGTATCACTTATATTTTCAGGGGAACAAAGTGTGCGCTTTTTTGAAATTGTAGAATTCTGTGGTCAGAGCTCTTAGGATATCACCTCATTCCATTTTATTTTCATCATTCTAGTACATCAGAATATGAAATTATTACCATTTTTTGAAGTCAGATAAATATCAAATCATCTTGGAAATAGTATGTGATATTAGATAAATACAAAAAAAGTTAGAACGAATTAATTAGGTACAAAATTTATTATTACTAAAACCCTCAGGAAATTCCAGTTCATCTGAATATATTTAACAGTGCAGTACTATTCCGATTTTGTTGTATTTATTTATCTCTAGTGATTCTAACAGGTTTAAGACATAAATTTTACTTTCTGTATGTAAAATTTCAAAATTATGGTCGAAGTATGTCCTGTTTCTAACAAATGGTTCTAATATGTGGAAGTAGTTTTATTATCGAGGAAACTCTTCAGATGTTCTCCAGTTCTTCCTGTGTCATAAGGTAAACTTTATAAACTCCCCATATATCATCTTTTTGTGAAATGTCTTTATTATTTTTAATAAATTTACTGGGGTTTGAATAAGTTTTGGATGAAGTTCTTAAATCATATTTCATTTCGAGAAATGTTGCAATTTTCTCAGGAATACCTTTAGTATATTTTAAGGAAATGTATTTAAAATTTCCTTCTGTATTTGGATATACCATATTTAACGCTATTTTATTATTTTAATTCATCAACAACTCATCTTTCAATGTAGTATCATTGTTAGCTATTTGTTTAATGATGTGGAGTTCTAAAATGAAATATTCTCAATTCATGGGTATGTTAACTAATCTGTGGATCATACAATTGAATGCTGATAATTTTTGATTAATAGGATGCTTTGATTTATTGTGTATAATAGCATCTGTATATGTTGGTTTATGAAATATTGTTAGATTCAGAAAATTATAAGTTATTATGTTCCGTTTACATAGTGAATAATATTAAAGGATTTAGTTCGTTGATAAACAAATAAAATTTTTTTAATAGTCTGTCTGTACCTACGAAGCAACAGAAAATATTGTCTACATATCAATACCAATATAAAAAATATTTCATAAGGGTATTTTGGTACATTTTAGGTATTAGATTAATATTTAATTCGCAAACTGCACAAAATAATATTCTATTCTCTCCTTTTTTCACCTCTAGTTCAAGAAAACTCTATTACTCAGTAACTGCAAGTTTGAAAATGTTCCCTATAGAGAATTCCCTAATTTAATACTCGGGAATAGTCTCTATACTCAAAATAGATTAATATAATTAAACATTCACCCAACAATGCAATACTTTCACATTTGTTGACCAATTTTTTTATGACCGAAGGAAAGGGTAAAACAAAGTCGAAAATTCTAAAAACTAATATTATTACATGTTAATTTTTTGTACACAAAACATAAACACTCAAAATTATATCAGTCTTGCAATTTATGTTACCACATACGCATACATCCATATATACTTTCAAAATTTACTTCACATCCAATAAGATTACAAAAGGTCTCGATTTAATAATATTTACAAACATAAATGCACATTCTAACAGTCACTCGGCCTATTTGAACAACAAAAATGAGAATTACATGGAAAACAAACATAAAATGTGTCTTGGAACGATACAACGAGTAACTGAAAATAAAATTTACCGTTTTCGACGGCGAACTAAAATTGAGCAATTTCAAACTTAATTGAAATATTTTAAAGTGCGGTAGTAACAAGTGTAGTAGTACTTACTACAGAAGAGAATTTGCCAGGACAATAATTCCAGGATAAAGTATAAATATAACGACAAATTCTTCACTTAGTTTCATACAAAATTTCGCTGAGAATTTTCGGATATCATTTTTGTTCTTCTCAAATCTCCGTACTTCAAGTTTTCCTTTCATTGTTAGTACAAATACTGGCAAATATCTTTTCTATTTGTGAATATTTTTTTTTTATCTTCATTCAAGATTGTCGAAGAGCACCAAACATTTGTGGAAATAACTGTAGGATTTCCAGTTAATTCGTTTTAACTATTTTAGAAGGGCGCAACAATCTGAAGTTAAGGATGGCACAAAATTAGGAATTGATTGCTACAGTAATTAAATTAAATGAGCATATTTTCGGAAGAAAAATAAATCTGATAATTATCGTTCTTATTAAAGATATTAACGCTTAATAAATAAAATGAACTAGTTTTGTGATCATTTCAAATTGTTGTACCTTCTGGGGTCTGCCTTTGTTTCGTACTTGTCTAATAAATATTGTCGATTTGACTTGTGTATGTATATGGATAGGTACTTTGAACTCTTAAAAGTTGTTGTTACTCTATGGACAGTTATTTACAATTTTAACTTAGACTATTTACACTTTCGCAAGAAACTGTACAAAAAACTCTTGTAAAGCATCAAAAGTATCCATAACAAAAATTATATTGTTGAGGAACGGTCCAATAATGTTTCCATGAACGACGAGAATAATTCTCATATTTAACTATCGGAAGAATTTCTTAGGTTAACAGTTATGATTTTAATGATTTAGAGGAGTCAGACAGTGTTTTAAAAACAATTACAAGTTAGCATTTGTGATTTCATGGTAAATAAAGACGAAAAGAAAAATTTCTTCAAACATCAGAATTATGGAAACCAGTAACCGACAAATTATTCTGAAGTGTTCATTCAAATTATTTTCCGATGGTTGAAAAAGTAATATCAAATCACCTAAAAGTATGATTGAAAAACTGTTGCGGAACCAAATAATCGGTAAATGTTAAAAGCTCACAATTACATACGATTATTTTTTCAACGAATGTAGTAAAATTCTTGGAAGCAATTCAATATTTTTTAGAATTAGTTTACAGTAAAAATAACTGTTTTTCAAATTTATATATTTAAATTTATTTTAGATCTAAAATAGGTTTCAGTTTACAGCATAAAACTCGTTAAACTACTTTATCCCATTCAGTAAAGTAACCCATTCCAAAAAGTAACAAAGATACACTTCAGACTAATTTGTTAGGTTCTAATTTTAATTTTATTAAAATTTTTTTACTTATTATGTTCTTAATATTCTTTTAAAATGAAATAAACATTTTTAAAACTAATTTACACTGATTCTCTGTCTGTAAATCCTTTTGTTTCAAAAACAGGTACTCTAAAAACACTGGAATTGTTAGTTGTTATTTAAATGGCGAAGAGTGAGTGGTATTTGGCAAATAATCAACAAATAAAATTACGAATATCAACAAAAAGTCCTCGTAGAGGATAAAAACACAATAAAATGTCTCACGTAGCTCAAGTAGGTGAAACGAACCTAATAGTTATTTGTACAGTTCTCTTTATACACATTAACAGCTAGACAATCTTTATACTAGTATCGGTATCGAGTTTACACAGTGTCTTTTTCACTCGTAAAGCCGTCAATCTAACGGCCGGATTCGCGTGCCAGCATTCCTGCATAACCTTCGAAAGAGTCAACAGCACCTCGTCGGAATCCCAGCGAGGAGGTATCTTAGGCCGGATCTTCTTCACACAGACCACATCTAACATATCGTCGAAATCGGGGTCACTGGGCACAGAGTCGTGGTATGGCACACAATAGTCATCGGCCGCCGTTATCTTGTCGCCCGTCACGCACCTCCTGGACATCTCCCAGAGGACCAGACCGAAGGCGTACATATCCGCCATCTTGTGGGCCTCGAAACTCTTGACGTTGATGGACCTGTCCAGGATTTCCGGAGCCATGTACCTCCTGGTGCCGCTGCGGATATTCGGGGGAATATCTATCTCGTTGGTGTCGCTCAGATATTTGACGGCCAGACCGAAATCAGCGATGCAGCATTCTCCGTTCCGCTTGACCAGGATGTTCTTGCTCTTGATGTCTCGGTGGGCTATGGCAGGTTTTCCCCTGGTGCCGAATATCTCGGTGTGTAAGTGGGACATCCCGCTGGCTATGCTTGTGGCCATCAAGTGTAACGAGTTGGGATCTAAGACGTGAGTTTGGAGGTAGTCGTACAAGGAACCGTTTTCGTGATAGTCAGTTATCAACAGCATCTGCGTCCAGGATCCTGTACCCTTAATATCAGCAGCAATGAACCCCAAAATGTTCTCATGCCTCATGAGGACAGTCTGGTAGATCTCAGTCTCCCTAAACCAGGATTGCTCTTCAGTGGTAAAGAAGACCTTGACAGCGACCTGTTCGCCTCTCCAATTCGCAAGCCACACTTCTCCATACCTTCCTTTTCCAACAGACTGCACCATTTGGATCTGTTTGGCTATCGTTCTTTGTACTAAGATGGGAAGCCCAGAACCTGAACCGCTGGATTGATCCAAGAGGTTCGACAGGGGACCATGCACTTCCATGTTGGGGTATTTGACGGGGTAGTTCTTGGGACATAGGTTGTGTTTTCTTTGGAAATCTTTCTTGTTGTACTTCTTATAAATGACGGCTATTACCAGTAGGAATATCGTTAGGCAGACTGTGACCGAGGTTAGGAGGACTATGTAGGGGAGGTTGTTGAACTGGTTGAACGAAGGGGCCTCTGTGGTTGGTCTCTCCGGGTAGAAGGGCGTCAGGTTACGATTGCATTGGTTCGAGTCATCGCAGCATTGGATTGACTTGGGTTCTAGGTGGGGCACTAGGTGGCCTTTGCACTGAAAAATAAGAAAAAGTTGATAAATATTCAATGGGAAATGTCTAAATCATTGAAGTTTCAAGGAAAATTAAAATAACCTAAAGTAATGTCCTTTCTGCGCATGTCGACTGTCAACTAATTGTTTACTTCAAATGGAATGACTTTTTTATTAACTGGATACACAGTGACTCGAGTTTCGTAGCGTTTACTAGATTTTCAAACTGAATAAAAACAAATTGTATCTATTAAATATACGTTGAAGGCTTTGGATGAGGCAGAACTTCGAGAAGTGTGCTGTGACCAAGGTCCGTATTTAATAGATTTATTGTTGAAAGGTGTTGTTTGTGTGTAAATATTTCGATGGATTCCAGGATGTCTAGTTTTTTCCTTTCGCTTCCAGGTGCAATATGTCAAGATTGTTCAATTCTGGGAAGCTATGATTGGTTTCGAAAAAATGTTCTGCAAAATTAGAGTTATCTTTATGGTTCCTAAATGAAGATTGATGTTCTTCGAACCTTTTGGAAAGATCTCCCAGTTTGTCCAGTATATACGCTAGTGCACTGTTGACAACTTAATTTATAGACTCCAGAATTATTCAGCCGGTTGTTTTTGTCTTTTGCATTAAAGAAGAGGTTAGAAATTTCATGAGACGGTGTGAAAGCTATTTTTATGTTAGTTTTTGAACATATTTGAGCTATTTTTTGCGAGATTGGTACAAAATATGTTAGTTTCACAAATTTTTAGTCTTTATCTGTTTTGGAAATGGGGTATATTTGTAACGGACCTCTACATCCAATATTTGCCTACATGCGTCAAGGACCTTGATTTTTTTGTAATTTTCAGTGAAATGGCTAGCCAAATACCAGAAGTTCTTTTATGATATTAATAAGGACAGTAACAACGGTTGCTACCAAAAACGTTTGCGCTAGAGATTCGTAAATGTCAAAGGTACATCTTACCACTGCTACTGATCATGAAGATTGACAACCATTACAGAACCCTCAGTAGGCCACAAATCTACGATTTGACATTATTCAGGTTTGTATTAGAAAATTTACTTTATAATTAGACAAGGGACAAAAATATAAGAATATAAGAAATTGCATTTCTACCATCCTGTTAAAATGTCAAATCAAAATTATAAAGATGTCTATGATAGGAATTATATGAGGTTGGGGAAAAGAAATCCATTATTTTTTCGATAGACGACTGCAGTGATCGATATCTTATAAAATTACGATCAAACAATTTCAGATTTATGCTCGTTATTAAGGAGACATTCCACGATAAAAAAATTATTTTGCCGTCTTTGGTTCGGTCCACTCATTGTGAGTTACAATTCGATACATTTTGCAGTTTTTTTAGGAAGGAGAAAAATGCCAGCCAGGCGGCTGAAATTGTGTGAATGGTCTTTATGGTACGGATACTGTAACAGCTAATTACGTGCAATTTTGGTTTCGTCGATTCTGTTTAGGTAGTTTTGATTTAAAAGCCCATCGTCGAAGATGTCGATGTTAGTAGTCATAGCATCACATATGAGCTAAAGATCGACCTTAAAACAGTTTTGAACCATTTGCGCAGAGCTGGATTCAAAAAGAAGCTCGATGTTTGGGTGGCACACCAGTTAACACCATGAAACATGATGGCCTTGGCCAAATGGAATAAAAATCGACCCATTTCTTAAACGGGTGGTAACTGGGTCACATACTATTGGTAAATGCGTCAAATTGCGGTGCAGCAACTCAAATGGTGGCCCAACCAGGACTAACGCCCAGAAAGGTTCTACTGTGCATTTGGTGGGACTGGAAAGGGAATCATTTATTATGAGTTGCTCCCATATGGCCTAACACTAAATTCCTAACTTTACTGTCAACAACTGAGCCGTTTGAAGCTAGCGATTGACCAGAACTGACCAACAGGTGTTGTCTTCCATCAGGACAACGCCAGGCCACGCACGTTTGTAGCGACTCTGAAACTTGGTTGGGAAGTTTTAATGCAACTACCATATAATTCGGGCCTGGCACCGAGCGTTTACCATCTTTTTCTCGCATTGCAAAACTTAGATAAGAAATTGACATCAAGAAAAGATTGTGAAAATCGATTGCTAGAGTTTTTCGCCAAAGCTTCCATGAAGCCATCTTTAAAATGATAACAATTTATATCTATAACTGAAGTTCATGCAAAAATAATGATTTTTTTCCCAACCTATCATATGTAAAGTAGTAGCAGCGATTTTTGCAACATTTTTGAGACTTTTAAGTAAGAAATGTATTTCTGTATATTTCTTGTCCAAGCAAAGTTTAATTAATGATCATTAGTCATATATTTAAGAGATCATTCAAAAATATATTAAAGTACGTTGGAATATTACATACTTTCATGAAATTCAATAGATACAGATAAAATGAACCAAAATGGATGGTCCACTGACCACAGATACTATCCGACACATTCCGCAGTGTTGCCAGTACAATTAAAAAATTATGATATCATTGCTAGATATTCATCATGTTGTTTGCACTGTAAGACTTAGTTTTAAAGAATTTGAAGCTCTATTCTAATCAGTTCTCATTATTTACCTGCATAAAACCACCTTCGTCAGCGGGAAAACACCCGTAAGTCCTCATGGGGTACTCGTAACCATCATCGTCGACGACGGCTTCAACAGAGGCGAAACACATGCCTCCCGGCCTGATTTCGCAGGTACCGTTCGCCTCGCCATTGGGACAGTGACCCTCGCAATAACAGCTTTTCACTGCAAAAAAATAATGGTTTCAGTTGATGGTTCCAAAGATCCAATTTGGTTGCGTGGTCCGAAACACGCAAAAAGATGGCGCTCATGCAAATATGGCCATAACTCAATGGTTGCAATAGTTTTCTATGAATTAAAAAAATGTATATATGACAGTAATTTATTTCCACAAAAATGTTTGTACTAATACAACAATTGTTTCACCACGATGTGGCTTCTTCAGGTATTAAATTGTACTGTCTGATGGTATTGAGTGTAACCGAGTTTATATACATTTTTAGGTACGTGACCAAACTCCAATAAACACCTAGAGTTTTTATGACTTGTGGTTCTATTATTTGGTCACGTACCTAAAAATGTATATAAACTCGGTTACACTCAATACCATCAGACAGTACAATGTAATACCTGAAGAAGCCACATCGTGGTGAAACAATTGTTGTATTAGTACAAACATTTTTGTGGAAATAAATTACTGTCATATATACATTTTTTTAATTAAAATGAGTTTCCACCAAGTGAAGACCGAATCTATCAAATATGTTTTCTATGAACATGGAACGTCTATACACTTGAACTGTTAACGAATTATTGACATAAAGTATTCGGTAAAAATTACCACTAACTATAGAGACAAACAGCGTTGTTTCGATAAAATTTATTCTGTTGATATTCCTTACAGAGATGCGAACTCCATTCGTTATGTTTATGAATGGAGTATACAAGCTGAAAAAGCTTCCGAGGGATCTTCACGGAAGATCTAGGAGTATCAGGATAATATATCACAATAGAGAAACGTGTTTCTATGATTAGGTTGCAATCCGTCAGATAATCAAAAGATGGCGTTCGCATTTTTGTCTAAAATTCCGGAATGAATATTAATGAATGCCTAAACTCCTTCTGAATCTTATCGAAGACATTAGAAATGACTAACGGCCAATTAAAATATGAAATGCTATAAGCTGGTTGAATAATTAGTGAAACGGCCATAAAAAATCATAGGTGAAACAGATGACACGGGCGATTTGCGTGTAGATCCTGGCGATACAACGATTTTCAATCGTCCCCGTGAACGCCTACGCTATCATATTTCGGAATTTTAATGAATATCTCGTATGGTTACAGCAGAAGCACGAAAATCAAGATAAAGAATCGCCATAATTCAATATGAATATGACATAGAGGAATGTAAACACCAACCAACAATGAAAACGTCTTCTGATGAGGTCACATCTTTCGACCTTGTGAATTCGACACAGTGTCAAATTAGGTAAGCAAAGTTTATATTGAGGTTGACTCATTTTGTCAAAAGAGATCTTGATCGCGTAGTTCACATAGTATTCTTATGCATTTCCAATAAAAAACAGAAATGGAAATCTTATCAAGTAAACTGAATATATTCAATTATTTGTACGTTTTGCAACGTACATAACATGTACAAATAAACTGAGGATAACCTATATTCACCTTTGCGCCACGATTTCAATAAACATAAAATGAATCTAGCGAGTTGATTTAGCCGAGGATGATTGAATTTCACTAGATCTGAACTGTTTATAATGTAGGCTTCAGGCATATCATTTCTAATGATGTTCACACCTCAGGAAAGGTTAACACTCGTTAACCTATATCTATGAAATTATGGTTATCGATGTCGTGAACTAGAGAATGCGAATTAACGGATTCTACATGATCTTATTCTTACTTTCGAACATCGCCGTCAATCATAGTTTCTACCATGTATCTATTTGTATACTTTAAGAGTTGTTTGTCCATCGTTATAGGAACAATTCTTCGATAAATGCCTAACAGATAACTTAATCAATATCCCAACAAGATAAATTTATACACTCGTTCAATAAATCAACTTTGACATTCCCCGAGTATGTTGCACCACAGAAAAAATACAGATTACGTCACCCTTGACGTAGACAAAAAGCAGTAATTTGAATATTTTCGAGTTTCTTGTGTGGGTGCTTAATTCTATGATTATCCGAATAAATTGTCAATTAATCGACCTCAATCTTCAAGATTTATTGATGATCCTTATACAGGTGGGTGAAAAATTTCAGTAAAATAAAATTTGGAAAGCAGAATGGCGGATATTTTCGAGGAAAATGACGATTTGAATGAAAAATTGGAGATAGCGGTAAATTGAGTTTCTACGAGTTGAAGCTCCGAGATGGGTGTGTCCGTTTTTAATGAACGGTTTCAACTTTTTCGTATATGCCCGCGTATGAATTTCGTTTTGGAGCCACGAACAGCGATTTCACCTTTCAGCATTGGCGATTTCGTATAATAACGCAATTAATTAGGATATATGACTTCATTTGCTCAGTTCATAACTCAATCTCTTTAATTATTCATTCAGTTGCTATTCCAATTTATCATTCGCTCTCTATACATGCAATAGACGACAACTTCTATCCAGCTGGGTTGTGGGATGAACATGCTCGTAAGTTCGGATCTATGTTCGATCGATCGAACGACCACAGAATCCGCAAAAATGATAAACAAGTATAATAACTATGTTCCGTTGACACCGCCACCAAGAAGGTGTCGATAAACATACTTAAAAAAGTACTTAGCTGTCAGCGCTTATTGAATGAATGTTTATGTCGTAAATAGATTTTTGAGATGATCCTTGCGTTGACAAACCTGAATAGAATAATAATCGCGTACCGTTAATTAATTCCATTTGTTTGGATCGTGTTTCCCCGGCTTTCTGTCAACAATAGACGTTGTATGTCGTATGGATTCTCGATGCATAGAATTCATATGGGTTTCCTTATAAGGCATTGCACAGAAACTACTCGGTAACTTGGCTAATCTATGATTATGGTCACCGATTACTCACTGAACGTAAAAGGGGACGAACTTTCAAGATAGAAATTGGAGAAGGCTAATATAACGTAGATTATCAATTAATGCCCGATTTTTACAAAGTTTTTGTCTCGCGATCCTCTGCCAAGATACAGATAATTATCGAGACCACCTGTGAGCGGTTTCTATTCTAGTAAGCCATTGTCAGAATCGAGACCGAGCACAGAACAATGTGCCAAATGAACCGATAATGCCACAGCTGCCAACAATGAAATAATTGAATTTCTTTCAAGATAACTAAAGGCCAGCTTTCGAAATGTTACGTGTCAATATACGAGTGTGTAGGTGATTTTTTCGTAGACAATGAGACAAAGACATGCGAGATACATTAATAGGGTTAAATTAGAACAATATCTCGGAATTGGAACGCTATCAGACGTATTATTGATATACTTGAGGAGAATAAGGCAAATGGTCACGGTATTAAATTATTATATAATCCATTATAAAGTGTTGAATAAAGAGGATTCAACTTTTATATTCCAAATAATTAGGTGGTATTTAATAGACATTATCACCAGTTGTTTTCTGAAACGAAATATAATGAATGCTTTGTAGCATGATTATTAGTTTTTCTATGCTCTGAGAATATTTCAACTGTCAAACAATATTTTTCCATGTATAATCTACCCAATCTCAACTTGGCAGGTGGAGCTGACTTCTCATATTTTAAACAAAGGTTTATAACATTTTTAGACACTTTCATGTAAACCTCATCATCTTATTTTATATATTTGTAACTTTCAGTATTGGCAGATGAATAAATCAATTTCTTGATATTTCATTGTCAGCTATGATTACTACAAATTCGCTATGACATTTACAACCTTCTATGAACCATCGAATCAATTGGAAAACATATAAAATTTCTAGGAATTTCACAGCGACATAAATAATCTTTCACGAACCCACGATAATCCCTTGAAGAATATACGAGGGTCGTACAGAAATTTCGGAATGCGGAAATATCGACGATTAGGGCTGAGGTGGCGCCATCTGAAGGCGCATACGTTCGACGGCAGATCGTGTTCTGCATCTATAGCGCTCAATTAGCGAACACGTACCAGGTTCTATCGATAAATGCGTTGATAATTAAGCCGTCCGCTATTTGTCAATCAGCCTTTATATTAGTGCGGATATAACGCAGCCGTGTGCGCTTTACAGGTCTTTAAGACCGTGGGTAAGGTAAAGTTTGTTGTGTGGGTGTGGTCGCGTGTCGCTTTGATCGCATTTGCGGAATTTTAAAATTTGTACGGGCGCAACTCGTTAAATGTTCCACGCTAAAGTGAATAATGCTAATCATTAAATCGTTAATGGGTAGGGTGTTCCATCCTGCTTAAACCTTAATTCTATCGAATTGTGGTTGATCCCAAGAAAGTTTGTAATTGTTTAGTTGAATGTTTTCCGAAAATAGCATTCCAAACCTTGTGGTCGTTGATTGTGACCAAAGCAAAAGTCCCACGATGTTCAAATTTAGCATTTAGATGTAAAATAACGACATATATGCTAATGCAAAATTTCGTGTGGATGGTAGATACCGTCTTTACGTCATTGCACCATTTTTATTGATTTCAAACCAAACTTTTCAACCAGTAGAGTGAATCGATTTGTGCTGAGTTAAAAAAACCTCTGTTCATTAATTCACTTTAAAAACTTTCGCTGCACGATTCTAAAGATTTATTATTTGGGAAAAATCAAAAGACGTGTTCACAACAATAGATTTGACCGGTAAAATCAAATCAAATAGCCTCATCAGACATTTCTTTTGTATACTGAACGAGGGTATTATTGCAATATGAAACCCAACCTCTTATATTTAAAATGAGGCTCTTAATATCCTTAAAATTGATTTTCGTATGCTTCGAAAGCTTTTAGAAGGAATATTACATTACATGGCTTTAGTTAAGCCGTCAAGGGATCTTCTCGAGGGAATATCTACCTGCTCTACCCCAAGTTCTTGTTTCAGAACTCTAAAATAGAACTGGTGAAGCCTGAACGTCCTTAAAATACAGCAGATTCAACTTTCCTCAACAATCTTGTGAAGAGAAATTTAAAATTTCTATCTTACGTTCTCGTTTCAATTTCTCATAATTGCTATAAAGTAAAATTTATAACAGCTCTTTTTTACGTTGAAAACTTTGCCTACTTGTACAGTATTAATATATATACATATATATATATATATATATATATATATATATATATATATATATATATATATATATATATATATATATATATATATATATAGATATATATATATAAATTGAAAATAACTATGAAGAAGTATTTGCATATTACAGAATAGCTGGAATTTATTCTCCAGTCTCTACAGATTCTAATCTAAATAAATCTCATGAAAACATTTAGAATTAAATTTTAAAACATGTCCTAAATACTCTATCACTTTATAGACATTATCATCTCATGTGGTGGAAATTAACTAATAAAGAATCAGAAGAAATATAAAATAATGACCAAATTATTTAGACATCACCTTATACATATATGTTTCGATTGGATGTTAAAGAATCACAGGTTCCATCACAAAAAAATGTTCAACATTTAATTCAAAAGGGCCTTTTCTTATTTTCCTTTTTTAAAGAATATATAGCACATTCTCCAGAGAAAGAAACTGATAAATTCGGACCCAAAATCTCTTCAGTCAGGAGTTATTTAAATAAACAAAATAATCAGTTGAAAATATATAAAAATACCTTTTTTATCACTAGACATTTCAGCAACAACTAACCAATTTTGGGATAAGCATGGTACGTAATTAGGTTATATCACAGAAATATACAATGAAAGAAGATACGACTTAGACTCTGGATTAGATAACCGCCACGTGCATTTGAAGTAATACAATGAAATTTCTCAATTATGGTTAAATGTTGCAGAAATGTCAATGTATTTTTATATATTTTTGAATGATTATTTTGTTTATTCAAATAATTCCTTACTGAAGAGATTTTGGGTTAGAATTTATCAGGTTCTTTCTCTGGAGAATGTGCTATATAAACTTTAATAATAAAGTAATATATATGTCTATAAAGTGAAGTGTATTTAGGACATGTGTTAAAATTAAATTCTAAATGTTTTTATAAGGTTTATTTATATTAAAATGTGTAGAGATTCTGGAGAATTAATTCCAGCTAATATTCTGTAATTTGTACAGTATTATTTAAATGAAGAACCGATATGTGTTTTTTACCCTAATAATTTCTATTCACATTTTTTTGTCGATAATTTCAATCAATTTTGAAGAAATGTCAAATTTTATACTTTATGATCTATGGTCATCGAGGTTTCTGATTGCCAGAAAAACGTCATTGAATTTTATGCTTAAAAAATTGCTGGTTCTCGAATAGCTATTTATATCGATTTTCGAAATATTCTAAATATTTCGAAAATCTCATAGTAAAATCCTTGAGGATTTAATTATATCAGAGTTTTTTCTAGATTGTTTACCCCCAAAAAGTTTTAAACAATGAAAATTTAGTGAAAACCATTACGTTGTTGGGGAAAATATTTTCTTAAATTTGATGATATCAATCAGACGTAAAGGCAAACTTAGACCCTAACAGATTCGCATTCCCGGTGATTTAAACTTAAGAATATAATATTCTGTAACCTTCACAATATTTATTACTGTGAAATTAATAGTGAAAAGATCACAAGAGCACCATTCCCCTCTTAAAAACATAAGGAAATACCAATTAATAAATATTTAAAACCAGAAAGTTCTGTAGTGTTTCGACAATCCAAGTCGTGAATTACATAAATTTCAAAACAACTTACCAAACCGGAGCCTACTATAACAAATGAATTTAAACTGTGCACTAAACTTAATCCATAACTAAAATAAGAAAGAAAACTGTTGTGAAATACTTCAATGTATGAATAATGTTCTGGAACATAGCCTTAACGGACACAGGAACATAGAATTTAACTTTGTCAAATTTGCTCTGTATTCATAAGTATGGAGTGATAAACGATACAAATGATGTTTCTATTTTATGGAAATTCATTTTAAATGAGAATGAGCAGAATAATCACGTGTGTTAACGCTTCTATGTTCCAGAACTTCCATTTATTGACTTCACAAAAGTTAAATATGAATTATCCTTTACTAATAATTAGAGCCAAAATCGTCATTGAGCATTATAGAAGAATAACCTCTGTCAGTTCAAGTATGTGCCGTTTCATTTTGTTTCTCGGAGATCATAGATAACAATAAGACACGCCCTCGCCGCAAGTGTCATACGGGTTCATTTGACCTAAAAAATTACGTTTATTTGACTTTTGGATGACAGAACACAGAATCCTGTGTTTTTATTCACCATATGTAGTTTTTTGAGAAGTAATTCGAAGATTTTTAAATATACAGGGGACTGACTACATTTTTTATATTCGTTTGCATATAAAACTTTTCCTAAATGCCTATTTCGACTAGTTCCAACTTCCGTTAAACTTCAAAACCATCCACTAAACATATTAGAGTTTCAATCAAATTAATGATGCAAATAATACTTGTTAAATATGTAATCACAACTCGTTGATATCCTAAATTCTCGGAAACACCGAAATGTGTCAAAATTTGTGAAGTAATGCTGTTTACACTCGGGCCACGCGCTGGAGTTCCGACTTTGCGTAACATTTTCGGAAAATTTCGACGTAAACAACGATTAGAGTCTGTGGATTATGCGATCATATTCGTCTGTATCGCGACTCCATTATCTGATTGTTCCATTGTTTGTATTCGGGTAATTTGCAGCACTTTGGTACTTATCGTTATAACTTCGTCAACTAACAATTGTCGAAAATAATAATAGGTACGAGATACGCAGTTTGCGAAAATGCAGCGATGTCGTTTAATACTTTATTATTTTCGATGACTAGGAAAAGTAAATAAAAATAATTGCTCATTATTTAAATCGTTAACAATTTGTAATGTTCAGTAATAACCCAACAAGTTCAATGTCGTGTAGAATGAATAAAAATGAAGAGTATTCAGAAAAAAATCGGAATAAAAACAAGGTGAGTATTCAATGTTTATACTGACTTGCATATTTTCACTAATCTCTGACGGAGGTCGTAACAGGACGAGAAATGTGTAAACTAGTAACTCAATATGAGGAGTTTAATGAATTAGAGTAAAAAAAAATTCGAGGAAATCACTGACGTGAAGCCAGGAGCTCTTGCGTACGTGTTTAATAGTTCATTTCCTCTCAAATTTTTAAATTTGTGAATTACGAGGGTGGTTCAAATATGATCGAGGCAAACTCTGTAGATTGCGCGCATGTATGCTTCGAAGGTCGCGGCTTGAGTATGTGATAACTGGGTCTCTTACGAACAGTGTGGCATTTGTTTTCGTCGGAGCACGTGTTTCACGCGTGTGCTACGGCCATGAGTGAACGTCAAGTGTCGACTGCCGTTGCGCAACGTATTATCATTCGTTTTTTTGTGGGAAAAGACGTTAAAAACACGGATATTTTTGTGCATTTGCAAAAGCAGTTCGGTAGTGAGTGCCTGAGTAGGGCTGCCGTTTTAGTCTTGATCATATTTGAACCACCCTCGTACTTCTATAAAAAGCTGCATATGCTGAATTAAAACACACAATTATGTGCTCTGCCATCCAAAAGTCAAATAAACGTGATTTCTTGCAATTTTAGAGCTGTTCTCCTGAAGGAGCGGAAAATTTCCATGACCAATTCGCACATTTGCGGCTGTATATCCTCGATAACTTCACGAATTCCATCTTTGAGGTCTTGAATCGATTTTGAACAATTGGCATAGGCTTCATCTTTCACGTGGATGCAAAGAAAAGAGGTGTTAAATCACAAGATCTCTGTGGCCAATTGTGATTACTCACATCTTCGAGAAATAACACGGCCAGAAAACTTTTATTGCAAAATTCCGATTGTTTCGTTGCTTGTGTGGCACGTAGCACCGTTGGACTCTGTGCATCCACCACATGGCAAATTTTGCGTAAAGATCTTGGTCTACACCCATACAAGATCCCATTGATTCAAGAACTAAAGCCACTTGACCATAATAAGCGTCGTTTGTTTTCTGATTGGGCCCTAAAACAGCTTGAAGTTGATCCACTTTTTTATGGTAAAATTGTGTTTAGTGATGAAGCTCATTTCTGGTTGAACGGCTATGTAAAGAAGCAAAATTGCCGTATATGGAGTGAAAACAATCCTCAATACATATCAGTACTATAAAGAAACAAAATCCCTTTCTGCAGGTTCCATTACATCCTGAAAAAATGCACTGTATGGTGTGCTTTACACGCTGGAGGCATCATCGGTCCATATTTCTTCAAAAACGATGCTGGAGCTAATGTTTAGGTGAATGGTGCTCGTTACAGGTCGATGAGCAATGATTATTTGTCTCAAAATTTGAATGGTATCGACCCAAAAGTGTTTTGGTTCCAACAAGATGGTGCTACACCTCATGCTGCTACCGTAACAATTGACTTATTGAAAGAAAGAATGGCGATAACATTATTTCGAGAAATGGTCCAATTAATTGGCCTCCAAGATCATGCAACCTAACTTCACTGGATTATTTTCTTTGGGGTTATGTCAAGTCATTATGCTAATAAACCAGAAACAAAAGACGTTTTGGAGGCCAACATAACTCGTGTTATTGATGAAATAAGACCTGAATTACTCGAAAAAGTGATCCAAAATTGATCTGGTCGAACGGGGTTCCTCAGAGCTAGTCGTGGTGGACATATGTCGGAAATTGTTTTCAAAACAAATGTCATAAAATTATCTGTCAAATAAGAAAAAAATAACTTGCACCTTAATTTAAATGTGTTTTATTTCAATATAAAGTTCTTACACCCGATATTATAAAATCAATAGTACAAAAAATATTATTTTAGAATAAAGTTGAATCAGACTTATTTATGGCTGTAATGAGAAAAGAACAGGATGTATTATTTTAAAATTATGTAATTGTTCATTTAGCTTCCAGCAATAATCAAACAGAGTGATGAATAATGAAGTTTAAATGATTATTAATCACTTTGCCCGAAGATTCTATTGGTGATGATTTACATGGATTGACCATTATGAATAATGCCCTCTGTTCAATTTGTACCATAAAATATATACGGGTGTACCAGAGTAGATCTAATAAAGTGACAAATTTTTTGACAGAATTGAAATTCTGCAGAAATGGTACTCTTGAAGCTCTGAACCTCACAGTTTTCGAGAAAATCGGTTCAAATTTCGTTTTGCTTACTCTGCAAACCGTATAAAAATTTGCTTGTTTCATGAACAAATCCGAAGGATTGGCTCAAGATCGATGGTTCATGAACCACTGCGTCACGCAGGCATTTGCTCGTTAAGTTTAAGGCAGCCTGTATTCGATACCTCCGGTTAGCTCCAGCACAATGGAACAATAACTCATTTATTTATTTGAGAAATCGGGAATAAACAGATGCAGATAACCATTTATTTATTACAGTGGTACAATGCATGTATCAAAGAAACAGTGGTAAAGATTATGAAAGTAGAGGAATGCCGCGTAGTAGGCGTAACGCCCAACAGTCGCTTTCATTTTTGTCACTGCGTCCGCTCGTTTTTGAAAATACTGTATATTTACTGCTTAGTCGCTCACAAAACTTTTTTTTGGGTCGGCAACTTACGTAGACGCGTCTAACACGTGTAGCCGATTTATTAACGTCGATATCCGGATATGTACAGCGTCGGGTACCGATCCCATATGTGTACACCCACGGTCGTGTTAGCCTTGGACCCGATTCAATGCCGGTAGATTTTTGCCATTGGGTTGACTGAAAAAATTGTGTAATAATGGCGAAGTAGTTCGAAGCAAACAGAAAATTGGCTTTTCTTCTGCTGGTAGAAGTTTTTCCTAGATAACTCAACACCTCGTTTGTTAAATAAAAACCTTTGCTAAAATTTTAGTTCGAGGTTTTGTTCCTCCGAGTTGGATAATTTTTCAAATCTTTGTACCACGTATGCTTAATAACAATAATATATTTCAATTGTTTAGCATTTATATTCCATGCCAAAAATTTTCTAAAGAATAAAATGCACCTTTCACAAAAATTCCATCCATTATCTTTTAGAAGTTCCTTTTTAGTAAGTCCCTTGTACGACGGGTAACCTATATTTTCATCTGAAGGTGAAGAGGCACACAAAACTGGCCTGTCGGAACTCCAGAATAGAATCCGTTAGATATTTGCATCTTAAAACGTCCAAAGTAACGTCTTGGATATAACGATTATTCAATTAAATTTATCCGAATAAAGAAATGTCATTCTTTAACTTTTATTGAGGTGTGCATAAAACTCTCTAGAAATTACAGAAAATCAGACCAATATAACGATGAATCATTTGTTTCTAGCTTACTTGATTTTTTCAAGAAATAATAACCTCTCTGTGAAAATAGATAATCTTAAACGACTAACTTTCGAACGGAAAGAGCTGGAGTCTTGAAATTTTCAAGGAAGATTTGGGTTCTAAATATCTCGGCCGAGTTCGTAAATGGTCAAAATCAGTTCAATAGTTTCGCAGTTATTCACGTTTGAAACTTTCCCAATATTATCGAAACCGACGAATTGACCGAAGTGAAATTCAGCACATTCAAATAAAAATATAAGGCGCGTGTTCGTGCGAAATTTCGTGAGGATCGTATGATTGGAAGTTTCAAAGAATAAATTTTACGATTTAAACACTATAACTTTCGGAAGGAAAGAGATAGAGATTTGTACTTTTTGAGGTAGGTTTGGGGCGTGAATATCCCGGTTGAATTAGTTATTGGGCAAAATCAATCCAATGGTTTCGCAGTTATTCACTTTTGAAATTTTCTTTTATTTTTATTGTTATTTTCCAAACATAAAATCCGATTGATCTGAAATTTCGGTTTTGGAAAGAGAATGCTATCGAACATGTTTCTGCAAAATTTCATGAGAATCGTACGATTATATTCAAGTCAAAAAAGTTGAGAGTGGAGCAGCGTCGAGTGCTAATGAAACCATAGCAACAGTCCCACGATCTAGTTTAAATTTAGCATTTAGATGTAAAATAATGTAAAAAAGGATAATACAAAATTTCGTGAAGATCCTTTAATTAGAAGACCAAAAATATTCATTTTTTGAGGATCGTGGGTGCAAAAGCTACTGACTTACGTCAGAGCTTTTCACCTACTAATGACTTCTTCCATTGTGGAGATATCAAGTGAGAAACATCTTGCCCTCACTAAAAGGTTTTTCATAAAACATTATATCGACCTAGTTTTCGAGAAAATTCATCTTTTAAAATCTGAAAACAACAGACGAAAAAGATTAACAGGAATATTTTGAAGGAATATGAAGAAAATTTGTGAGAAACTCATTAGATAAAACATCTAGAGTGTCGGAGGTAAATTCGTAAGGAAAAAATTGAGTATTTTTACTTTTAATCATTTAACAATTTCATTTAAATTAATTTAATTGAAAGGTAAAACCAACTTGCGAGTTGAATTTGAGAAAAAAATTCAGGAAAACAACTCCGAGAAAAACCAGCATGTGTTTACCAAAATGATTTCCCTATTTTTCATTACTTAAACTTCCTTGTTGCTAGTTAAATAGTTGATTTAGCATTAAATGAATGAAAAGACAGTTGTGTGACGTAGTTAAATGAACAATTATGTGAAATTTCAAGATATTACATTTTCTGGGCATTTACTAATAGAATAACAGTCAACAATTAGTAGCAAGAGCATTTTGAGGAAGTAACAGTTACATACGACACAAGTTAACATCGATAGCTTTGTTCTTCATTCTTTCACAACTCAACAAGTTTCCAAAAATCGAATTGTACAACACAAACCAACTAGTCGACCAAGATACCCGTCCTCGACCCCAACACCTCAACGAGTTCTTTACCCGTTTCTCATTTAAATACGACGGCCGAAAAGAAAAAAAACAGACCCTCTATCGGCCCAAATCCCTAAAAATCTATGTGCCCGCCTGGCGCCTCGGCCAACATGATGGAATTCGAGATAAACAGACGCGACCGTGGCGACCCCTGGCGACTCACGGCCGCCCCAACCAGAACTATATATATAATATAACACGCGAATCGCGATCAAAAATCGGCGTGAAAAGTCGCGGGTAGCGCCCTAGGTGACAGTAGAGGTACTTACGGTCGTCCTGCGTCTCGTACAGCCACATTTTCATCGCTTTTCCGACAGCGAAAACTACAAACTACGACGACATTACGCGGGATGCGTTCCGTAACACGTTGCACTTGACGGGATCGACGAGAAACTGAATCTTTGGGTGCTCGAGAGCAGGCACCAGACTGCTTCGGCTGGTGCCTGAAGATAAGAGCGACGTTGCCGGTTCGATTAAGACGGTACCGGTGGTTCGAGGAGATTCTGTGGTTTTGGATGGTTAGTGTCAGTGTTAGGTTAGGGTTGATTGGGGAGCACCGAGAAATTACTTTTTTATATACTATATCTATGGTTAAATCCATAGAACAAGGTGTAGACACTTCACAAAATTATTCACTGAATTTTAAAAATGGGACTTGGAAATGTCGAAGTGACAGACTTTCATTATATACACTTTTTGACAAATTCATCAATAATGATAATTATACTTTGTTTGGAACTTTTGGGAGTACTTTAATAGAAGTTCTTTTGTGAATAGTGTTTAAATACATAATGGAAAGTTCGTGTCTTTTGTGAAGACGGAAAAAATACATAATTTTTGAGTAGACTTCAAGACTTTATTCAACGTGTTTAGGATTGTCCAATTTGGGTCAAATATACACCGTTTTGTTCTATAATTTGTTGCCATATTAAAGGTAGTTTATAGTCCTTAATGGCGAAAAACACTAGTAATCGATTTTCACAATCTTATCTTGATGTCAGTTTCTTATCACTCAGGAAGTTTTGCAATGCTTTGAAAGAAGGTAATGGCTTGGTGCCAGGTCCGGACCATATAGTGGATGCATTAAAACTTCTCAACTAACCTCCCGGAGTTTCTGGCGAGTCAGATACGTGTGTGGCCTGGCGTTGTCCTGATCGAATACAACACTTCTTCTGTTGGTCAATTGTGGCCGTTTCTGCTGAATTGCAAGCTTCAAAGGGTCCAATTGTAAGAGTGGAGATACATATTTAGTGTTAAGCCATATGGAAGAAACTAATATGATTCCTCTCCAGTCTCACCAATTACACAAATTCGATCCATCATGTTTTTTGGTGTGTCACCCAAACATCGAGCTTCTTTTTGAGTCCAGCTTTACGCAAATAGTTTTAATGGTCTTTAGCTCTTGGAAGAAGCTACGGCTAATAACATGCCGGTAAACTTCGATTATTTTTATGATTTTATCGACATTTTCGACGACGGGCCTGCCTGCGCGAGGTCTTTAACAACAAAAATACCTGAATGGAATCGACGAATCTAAGATTGCACCTAATTAGCTGTTACAGTATCGGGACCAAAAACACCATTCACAATTTGAGCCATCTGGCTTGCGTTTTCTCCTTTATCAAAGGAAAATTGTAAAATTTGCCAGATTTTGTCTTTGTTGACTTCCTTTTACCACCCTGTAATTCACAACTGAATAAACCCACCAAAAAAAGCAAAAGAATTTTTTCAGTGTGAAATGATACCTAAACAACGAGCATAAATCTGAAATTGTTTGATCGATACTTTACGAGATATCGATCACTGCAGCCATATACCGAAAAAATAATGGATTTTCCCTCATCGGCAAAATCCCTTTTTTCCTACTTTTCGCACAATCTCGCATCCTCGCACGTAGATCAAATCCATCTCAAGATGCAGGTAGGGAAGTACAACACCCACCAAAAGTCTGTCCAGCGAACGAGTGGCGCCTGTAAGTAGTATCCTTTTATACCATTAGCACCCAAGAATTAATTGGATTTTCTCTCATGTAGAAGAACGGACAGGTCCCTTGTTTATTGCCGTATTTTCGACGATGAAATGATCCTCATCTCGATCAAGAACGACCACCGCACAAAAAAGCTATTTCGAATTCGAAATAAATTAGTGTTTAACGAAAAAATACGAGAAACCTTCCAAATAGATCGAATTCCGGGATTTTAACTGCTCATGGTTGGTATTAAGACGGAATACAGAATACGATGAACATAGACAATGCAATTGGTCGCGGAATATTGGAATCCTCCGTTCGGCACACCTCGCGAAGTTATTTCATGTATCTTTCAGCATCAATCACCGGTTTCGAGAACCTTATCTCGAAAGTTCATTGCTGTCATTATTTCTCATAATGTCTCCATTGTCTCGTGCGCTACGTAGCGAAAGTATAAGGACATTTCGTTGTAAAGACAAAACTGTGCACTTTATCTATATCTGTGCGTCGTAAATTGCAGGATTGGAACGTATTCTCTTATCTGGAGCACAGATCTCACTTCTAACCTATGACATTCCCGCTTCATAGAATTTCGCGTTCGAAAATGAATTTTATGTTTGACAGAAACATTTTCCTCTATTTCAGAATACATAAACAACTTATTTTGTAAATATCCACGAGTTTATTCACGTGCAAAAGTAATAACCTGTTGGACGGTAAGGTTTTTTATGTTGAAATGAAAATAGTATATTAAACCGTTGGGTTCAAAGATATACTGTTACCTGGAAAGCATATCTCATATATAACCTATAATATCCACGTTCGAAAACTCTGTAGGGTAAGCTCCATTTACACAGAAAACTATCTGTGTAAATTTCCACGCGTCTTAAAATGCAAATTCATAGAATTCTCTTACAGAAGTAAGAGCTTGTTCAACATAAGATTTTTTATGTTACAATGCAAATATTACCTGATGTTTACGTTTCAAGTAGGATGGTTGACTTCATTCATATCCGTACTTACACCTACAATTACAAGGAATAGGCGAAGCGGTAATGTATTGAAATGTATTCAGTTTATAAGGTTGAAGAATGGTCGAGAACTTCTTCGAAACGTCAAAGGGAAAGGTCTTTGGAGGGATGGTGCACGTTTTGTATTTTATGTCGAGTTGGGCCGTAAAGTAGGATTTGGGCAAACGAATGCAGCTGTTAGGGTGTTCTTTTGTAGGTACGAAGTTAGTCTTCTTTTGTACGAGGCTTTTGTGTTTATATTCCTTTATAATTTCTTTATTTGAAAGTTCGGTAACAGGTTACAGAATAGAAGTAGATTTGAAGCAGTGTATTTATGTCACGGTTATGCATTGCGAAAAGACTGTGGAATCAATATGAAACTTTTATGAAGCTTTTATCCAGTTAGGGGAAATAAATTATTGAAAAAACTTTGTTATTTAGTCGAATTTATTTCTCCAGCAATAACATCGTATTTACGTAAGTTATGAGAATATTATATCATTTTAAATGATAGATCGGGGTATTATTTTTTTGTAGATGGCTGTAATGATCGATATCTCGTAAAGTATCGATCCAACAATTTCAGATTTAAGCTCGTTGTCAAGGTAACACGTCACATTAAAAAAAAATCGTTTGCTGTTTTTCATTTGGTCCATTCAGTTGTGAGTTACAGGGTGTTGAAAATGGAAGTGAACAAAGAGAAAATTCAGTACATTTTAGAGTTTTTCCTTGATAAAGGCAAGAATGTGGCAATTCAGGTGGCTGAACCAGCATAAACCAATGACTTGACATAACCTCAAAGAAAATAATCTAGTGGAGCACAGAGCGAGGAAGAAATGGCAAACAAGTAATATCAGATGCCCTAGATGTTGAGAGAGGTGTACCACAAGGCTCAATATTGGGTCCTCTACTCTACGTAATATATACCAATGATTTAATTCATGTAACATCCAATGATACGGTTATGTTTGTTGATTATGTATCGATGATTTTGTCTCGTAAGACTGGGACTGAATGCAAAGATCAGCTTGAATGTGACTTGGAAAATCTTGATAAATGGTTTAAAAGCAATGAATTAGTAATAAACATCGATAAAACAAAACTGCTTGTCTTTAGGGAAAGAAATCAAGATGGCATAAACATATCATGGTAAAATAATAAGGACAGAGAATGAACTATCTTTCTTGGGGATATATATCGATAGGGATTTGAGTTGGAAAACACAAATTAAACATCTGTCTAAAGGTATTGCAAGATATTGCTATGCTTTGAGGATATTGACCAATACAATTAGTGAAGAGGCAGCCCTGACAGCTTATTATGCTTATATATTATATGTAACGAGCACCATTCACTGTAACATTAGCTCCAGCATTGTTTTTAATAAATATGAACCGATGATGCCTCCAGCGTGTAAAGCACACCATACAGTGCCTTTTTCAGGATGCAATGGAACCTGCAGGACTTCTTGAGGATTGTTGTCACTCCATATACGGCGATTTTGTTTGTTTACATAGCCGTACAACCAGAAATGAGCTTCATCACTAAACACAATTTTACGATAAAAAATTGGATCAACTTCAAGCTGTTCTAGCGCCCAATAAGCAAACAAACGACGCTTATTATGGTCAAGTGGCTTTAGTTCTTGAATCAGTTGGATCTTGTATGGGCTTTACGCAAAATTTTCCAATTATCGTCTATTAGCATCACTGGGACATGCTCTCGCTGAATAACGCTTCAATTCGTACAAAATGGCTCGATAACTGGTTCGCCTCAAAAAACAAATTTCTTTTCGGCGTGGCATTCATAAATTGCTGAAAATAGCATGGATGAATTGAATTTTTTACCATTTTTAAATAGCAGACGTCTAATTTTCACAAAAAACTTCCGTTCCATATTTTCACAGCTGGTAATTCTACGAACAGCAGCTCAGTTTATTCAAAATAAGCCTCCATCTGGCTACCTCGGCTTCAAACCGTCCGTTTTCTTCGTCTTCGACTTGGCATCGCAAATAAAATCGCATGCTCCACCAAGTCCATAAATTTCCGCCAGATTCACGTCGCCCGAGCGCGCAATCCGAAAACGAACGGTAAACGCTCCAATTTTTTCCCAATCTAGATTAATTGAAAGATAAAAACGTACAAGATCGCCGTTACAAATTACAACATGCAGGTTACTTTGTTAAGCCGACTGCGACACCTGTTCGGCCGTGCAATTAAAAAAATCCATTTTAGGACATGCCGGGACGGACACTTTCGTTTCTCGGCCGTGCCTCGGCCACAGAAAACGACGTTTTCTTTTTCTTTCCCGGATTTACGTAACGTCGGCGTAGACTGCGCGTCAGCACGGTTCAATTATCGCAATTAGTGCGAGAGACGATGGGAAGGCTGCTCGTTGGTAACTGCAAGGTCGTTCTGGAGGATGCTCCCGTCTGCTAACAGTAGTTGATCGCCATTGCGAGGTTTTTAATCTCCATTTTGAACGGTAAAATCGGCTGTAAGCCCGCGAAAAGAATTAGAGGGACTCTCTTTATATCAGAAGCTTCATCGCGTCTGCACAGGGTTGCTAAAATTTTGCTGGATGCATTATTGAAGCGTGTATCTTTCCATTTTTAGTAATGGCTTAGGTTTACTTCTCAAATGTCAAAAGATGACAGCCTCAACAGTGACAGCTACCCAGATAGCTATTCAAAATGAAACCTCTTATTGGGAAACCCTATATTTGAACGTGTTTCCTTCTCTTCTTGAAAAACCTTGGTTGTTCCTATCTTTAACGAATCTAACGGGTGTTTTTTTTTGAGTGATAGAACTTTCGATAGGGATAACTGTGATTTGACAGAATGTAGAAGCCATGTTGTTTTGACAACGTTTACAATTTGTTGAAATTTATTTTCAAACTCAGTGTTCTATTCGCCAAATCTATAGAGCACTTCGTGAAATTCATGGCTAACATAATCGTCCATCAGAGCAGCTTATTCGTCGAGTTATCAATATATTTCGAACAACATTTTCTCTACTCAATGCAACAACAACAAGACAAAGAACTGTACGTACAAATGGAAATATCGCTGCTGTAAGTCATAGTGTTAATCCAGATTTGTCTATTCGTCGACGTTCACAAGTTGGACTCCACCATACGGAAAATTTTACGTAAAGATATTTGTCTACACCCATACAAGATCCAAGTGGTTCAAGAACTAAAACCTCCTGACAATAATAAGCATCGTTTATTTGCTTATTGAGCCCTAGAACAGCTAGAAGTTGATGCACTTTTTTATCGTAAAATTGTGTAAAGTGATGAAGCTCATTTCTGGTTGAACGGTTATGTAAACAAGCAAAATTGCCGTATATGGAGTGAAAACAATCCTCAAGACTTTCTGCAGGTTTCATTGCATCCTGAAAAATGCACTGTATGGTGTACTTTACACGCTGGAGGCATCATCGGTCCATATTTCTTTAAAAACAATGCTGGAGCTAATGTTACAGTGAATGATGCTCGTTACAGATCGATGATCAATGATTATTTGTTTCAAATTTTGAATGGTATCGACCCAGAAGTCTTTTCGTTCCAACAAGATGGTGCCATACATCATGCTGCTACCGTAACAATAGATTTATTGAAAGAAAGATTTGGCGATAACATTATTTCGAGAAATGGTCCAAATAATTGGCCTCCAAGATCGTGCGACATAACTCCACTGGATTATTTTCTTTGGGGTTATGTCAAGTCATTGGTTTATGCTGATAAACATAACTCGTGTTATTGATGAAATAAGGAGAATTACTCGAAAAAGTGGACCCGATAGAATTGACGTTAATTAGAATAGAAGCTTATGCGCGTTGAAAATTTCAAATATCTGAATAGCTTTTTGAAAAAGCAACATATGATAAAAAAAAATTGCATTAGTTTTTGTATCATTATTTCACATCTCGATGTTAAATTTAAACTCGATGTTGCTATGGTTTCTTTAGCGCTTAACGCTGCACTGCTCACCTTTGTTCTAATCTTCTAATCATACGATCCTCATAAAATTTTGCAGTAACATGTTCGTTATCATTCTCCTTCTAAAACCCAAAATTCAGATCAATCGGATATGTATTTCGGAAAATATCGACAAAAAGTAGGAGAAAATTTCAAATGCGACCTTTTGCACACACAAAAAGAGCCTTTCGAGATAAGTCTTCTGGCGTCCGTATTCAAGGACGATAATTGCTTTAATTAAAGTGTGTTTCAACAAGAGCGTAAGATTTCTGTGCTCAATAAAACACGGTTTTCTGTAGCAAAGTATTGAAATATTTATTGATTTAGAAAATATACATTAGGGAATTATGTATGAAACAAAATATCTTGTAAATAGCCGCCGCGGCTTTGAAGACATGTGCGTACCCTTTTGACGAAATTTTCAATAACGTTATTGAATACATGTGGTGGTATTTCATTGATACAGCGTCTCATTTCGGCTTTCAACGCTTCGACTGTTGCAGGCTTATTGGCATAAACCTGCGACTTCAGTTAATCCCACAGCCAGAAGTCTAAAGGTGTTAAATCGCAAGAGCGTGGAGGTCAATTCTAGTCACTAAATCCAAATGAATCCAATTCTTGTGCCCGATGGCGAATTGACGTCTCTGGCCTTTCTGTCACACTCCCGCGAACTACCGTGATGTTTTGTTCTGAACGACCTCTACGAGTTCGTATCCTATGTTTCACATCACTAACTGAACCAGTACTTTCGAATTTTTTTATTATTCTTTTCACAGTGGATGAATTAGGCACATTATTTCGACCGAACATTGGACGCGTTTCACGAATAGTGGCAATTAAACTTTCATCATTTTGATAATAATTCTTGACAATCAGGACGCGTTGTTCTACCGTGTAATGTTCCATGTTTACTAACTCCCATCTGTCAACTTTCGATCTGTCACGTCATACTCGTGACATCATGACTGTCACCATTTTGATAATAATTTTTGACAATCAGGACGAGTTGTTCTACCGTGTAATGCTCCATGTTTAGTAACTTCCATCTGTCAACTTTCGATCTGTCACGTCAAAATCATGTGGTATCATGACTGTCAAACATGGCGCGCAATTCAAATCTTGCGCTCTCATTGAAACACTCTTTATTAGTATAGGACTAGTATCGACAGAGTGAAAAAAATTACTATTGGTAAAAATTGATTAAAATTGTGACGTTGGACGACGAGAAATTAGTAACGAACTGATAAAATACTGCATATTTTTTCCGAGCAAGAGTATTACGCAATTAGCAGACGAAACGAGGCAATTAATATGGTTCGATTGAAATGTAACAAAAGCAGCACATCAGCAAATTAATAACTAAGATTATCGGCTTATACCAACTACTCGACTGAAAGAAACCAGTGGAATGAATGCGGAGAAGTTAATTCTATCAATTCTCACGATTTATAGTTCCAGATGCAGCAAAGAATTAATTGATTTCCACTTAACTTATTATAATTGGCTTGGGGCATCTCTGCGAACTAGGTATGTGACGACAAAAACAAGATTGCATGTCTTGACTTCGAGTTTTAACTATTAGTATCTTACGGGAATAATTCCCGAAGTAAATACTGGAAAAAAAAAGAATAAAATAGCTCAAAAGAGCTTCAAGACAATGAATCTAGTTGATTTGCTCTATGGTTCACCAGGTGGAGAGGTATGAAACCGGAATTGAATTTTATTTTTTTTTTCGCTTAATTTTGTTTCTATCCTTTTGTTTTTTTTCCCTTTTTGTTTTTCTCTTTTTTTTTTTTCTTCAGGGTTGAGTGGAGTAGCTTTAAGCTAGACTTCGCCCTATGTTTATATATTGTAAATGTATGAATAAAGGCACTATTATTATTATTATTATTATTAATTTCCCTATAGATGGTGCTAGGGACCGTGAATCTGCAACGTCATCTTCTCCCTCTGACAACTGAGGAAGAATTAAAATGAATTAAATCGGCTAAACTGTACCAAAAATCATTAATAAGGAGTATAGGCTATGGTAATAGAAAGATCTAGAAATCGAAAAAGTATAACATACATTTGTATAACAATTCTATACTCAAACAAACTCGACAAGGTTAGGTAGATCACAGAGGAAAATTGCAGACATGCGCACGTTTCAAAGTGATGTGTGCTAGTGACTCCAAATCTGTCAAGTATCTATATTCGCTATACACAGAGACTCTAGCGCCGTCTAGAGTATGCAAAATACATACAAGACATACCTGTGCCAGTTAATTCAAGGAAAGAAATGCATTCTCGATATTTTCACGTTACTAACGCAGAATAAACTTTCCTCATGCTCAAATCAGACAACCGGTTTAAAACGTGCGCATGTCTGCAATTTGCCTCTGTAATCTACAAAACCTTGTCGAATTTGTTCGAGTATAGATTTGTTATACAGATGTATATTACACTGTCTGGATTTCTAGAACTTTCTATTACCATAGTTCATACTCCTTATTAATGATTTTTGGTACAGATCAGCCGAATTAATGTCTATGCATATTGTTGAGAAAGTTTTTATACTGTTTTCTGCCTTTTATTGATGGCGTAACACCTTTATTAGTTGCTATAATTTTGATTAAATTCAATTTAGGGTTACAATTTTTTCGATAAGATGAATGTTGATAAATCCTGCAAAAAATCTATTGGTTCGTTTCCATTTGTTAGTTGGTGTTAGTACTCCAGTCTTACTCGTTTCAGATCTTACCAAACTTGTTTTTTCGTCTACGAAAAGAGAATCTTTTGCGGTGATGCGTCATTTTCCATAAAGAACTGCACTGCACTACTCACCTGAAAAAATGAGACGGTTAATATGCTTGATATAACAAAACGGCAATAAATTAAAATAAAAATAGAAATGAAAATGAGGCGAAATTCGATAGGACTGGAGATAGAAGATGGTTACGCGAGATTTTTGTCAACAGCTCTTATAATTTCAAGGATGGAACCTGAGATTTTAACGTGATAATTTTGAGGATAAACAGAAAAAGGCTGACAGGGAATAAAGATTGGCATCAGGCATGGTCAAAGGAATGCAGAACACTGAAAAAAACGTATAAGTTGTTTAATAAATATTGCTGAAAGCTCATAATAAATTGATGTTAGATCAGCTTTTCACTTAATAAAACTATTTTTGAAATATTATTTTAGTGTTAAATTATTGGTAAAATATAATAATAGGAAGAGGCTTTTTAATTGATAGAAGGAATATAACAAAATTTGAATATCAAAACAGATTTAATCTGTCAGTCTTCTACAATTTCAATTTCAAAAAAATATTATTCTAAAAACTCTTAGAATTAAATTAATGTCTTATGAGGATCCGGCACACTGTATATACGACTAAAAATGATAAAAAATCCTGACATTGTTAACTATTTTCAACTCTAATTACACCCACATTTTCTCTTAGTAAAAAAGTAATCAAATTAATATAAAAATAATTGATCCTCCTGATAGTCCAAGTGACCTTGAAGGCACAGAAACCTAAGCACTTGCACCATAGAATAATTTCGTGTATTGTCTGTCATCACGTTTAATCATCAATTATCTATTACATGTCATTTCGAAGCATTAAAATCATAATTAGAGAAATTACCAAGTTTAATAGGGCTTAATCAGGCAATACTGCAATTTTAAAACAGAAAACATGGTATTAGAACATGGATAATTTCTTTGTTGAGTTGAAGGATAGTTTTTTCCAACACAAAAAAATCGTGAATGCTAGAATAGGACAAGAGTATGGAAACTCTCATTTTTAAAATTTCCTTAATTGAAGAATAAAGAACTTCTGAAGGACATTTTTGAATATATAAAGGAAATTGCAATTGGGCTGATGACAATTTACTCTATATACGGCAAGCAAGACCAGAAGAAGATAGAAGAAGAATGTATCACATACTTAGCGGATTAACTGTGAGAATTTGATGCAATACAATATTTTATTCTCCCATATAGAATGAATATCCATAAAATAAATAAGTCATCAATATTATATACAAGTTGAAAGCTTTGGAAGCACAACGTTAGGAAAAAAATATTTACGAAGATCAGAAGAAGAATATATCACATTCTTAGTGGATTAATTGTGAAAATTTGATTAAATATACTATTTTATTCTGTAATAATATGCAATAGATTTTCATAAAATGAAGAAGTCATCAAAATTATATACAAGTTAATGGCTTTGGAAGCACAACGTTAGCAAAAGAATATTCGCAAAGCCCAGAAAAAGCTAGGACAAACAAAATTTGAATATAAAAACATATTTAATCTGTTAGTCTCCTATAATTTTAATTTTATTCAAAAATTTTTAGAATTAAATCAATGTCTTATAAGCACAGCTTATATTTCATAAACTTATAAAATCAAAACTCAATATACAATATCAAATGGAATGAATAACCCAACAAATATAAATTGTCAATTAAAACAAATAAATATTTGAACGAGACAAAATTTTGTTTCTGATCTTAAAATTATGAAAACTAATTCCTTTTCAAAAATACAGCAATTAAAGCTGTGCTTGTAAGACATTAATTTAATTGAAATAGAAAAAGGCTTTTTACTTGATAGAAGAAATATAACAAAATTTGAATATCAAAACAGATATAATCTGTTAGTCTTGTACAATTTTAATTTCAAAAAAAATTTTTATTCAAAAAACTTTTAGAATTAAATTAATGTCTACAATAAGCACCGCTTATATTTAATAGACGTATTCAATCAAAACTCAATATATAATGTCAAATGGAATAAATAAACCAAAAGATATAAAAAGGTCATTAAAATTAATAAATAAATATTTAAAGGAGGCAAAATTTTGTTTCTGATCTTACCATTAAGAACACCAATTGCTTTTCAAAAACATGAACACAACTTAAGGACTTCTCAATATATTAAATATTTCAAATAAATTATATTTTTTGAGAAGTCCTTAAGTTATGTTCATGTTTTTGAAAAGCAATTTGTGTTCTTAATGGTAAGATCAAAAACAAAATTTTGTCTCCTTTAAATATTTATTTATTAATTTTAATGACTTTTTATATCTATTGGTTTATTTATTCCATTTGACATTATATATTGAGTTTTGATTATATACGTCTATTAAATATAAGCGGTGCTTATTGTAGACATTAATTTAATTCTAAAAATTTTTTGAATACACATTTTTTTTAAACTAAAATTGTAGAAGACTAACAGATTAAATCTGTTTTGATATACAAATTTTATTAATTTAATTCTAAAAATTTTTGAATAAAATATTTTGAAATTAAATTTATAGGAGACTAACAGATTAAATCTGTTTTGATATTCAAATTTTGTAATATTCCTTCTATCAAGTAAAAAACCTCTTATTATTTTATTGAAGTTAAAACTTTGCATATGGAAACATACAACGTGCAATGAAATATATACATCAAACAACTAGTACGAATAGAAGAATCCTTTCAACATATTTCATTTGATCTTAACCTCGGCGCGAACCCAATTAGTTCTCGACCTAATTATTCAAAAAAAAACTCTACAGTAGTTTCGTATATCACTGCACTGCCATGTCAGTGTAGTATAAACCACACATGACATGAAGATTAAAAAGTCAGCGGGTGTTAGATCCTCGCAGCTTGACGGCGCCAACCTCTCTCGATCCTTCAGGTAGCCGAAGGGATCAATCGTTCTGGAGGAGCGAGGATTCTCGTAAACCAGTATCTTGAATAGTTAAAGGGTCGTTAAAATTATGAGGCACTTGAAACTTCAATTCATGCACTTGAAGTGGATATTGTACAGGGGGTACTTGAAAAAATAAGCGTCTCTTGGCGCGAGTAGGGTATTAGCATAATTTGTTTTGAAGTTAAGCTGTCAATAGATAACTGATTTATTATTTGCGAATGATGGACCTTACGAATTGAACAACGAAGGATCTTCATCCTACGAAATTTTAGAAATCACGTTTTGAAGTGGTTGTACTAGTATATCGAAAAAAACTTATGAAATCTATAGTATCCTACGAAAGTATTGTTCAATTTCTTGACAGATGAATAATAAAAATTAACTAACACTTACTTGACGTCGAAAATGTTAGCGTGCTGGTACATTAATGGTCAACTTAAGTTTACTGGTAATAATATTTATTACTAGTTTCTTAAGATCCCGTTGTACACAATTTCAATCAATATTTCTAATAAATGTCATCTATTTATTTTATGATCCAAGACTATATTTGTCTAACGGTTTACAGAAAAACCTTTATTAACTCTTGTGCTAAAACAACTATGTTGCTGGCTGACTTTTGAAATACCTTATTTTATTTAGGTATCAGTTGTTTATTTTAGAGTGATAAAACTTTAAATTGAAATAAAACACATTTAAATTAAGATTGAAGCTAATTTTTTTTTATTTGAAAGATAATTTTATGACATTGTTTTAAAAATTTTTGGCATATGTACACCACGTCTGAGGAACCGCATTCGACCAGACCAATTTTGGACCACTTTTTCGAGTAATTCAGGCCTTATTTCATCAATAACACGAGTTATGTTGGCTTTATCAGCAGTTGGTTTATCAGCATAAACCAATGACTTGACATAACGTCAAAGAAAATAATCTAGTGGAGTTAAGTCGCATGATCTTGGAGGCCAATTAATTGGACCATTTCTGGAAATAATGTTATCGCCAAATGTTTCTTTCAATAAGTCATTAATGTTACGGTAGCAGCATGAGGTGTAGCACCATCTTGTAGGAACCAAAACACTTCAAATTTTGAGACGAATAATCAGCAGCGATATTTTCTTCTGTACGTACAGTTCTTTGTCTTGTTGTTGTTGTTGTTGGATCGAGTAGAGAAAATGTTGTCCAAAATCTATCGATAGTTCGACGAATAAGCTGCCCTGATGGACGATTATGTAAACCATAAATTTCACGAAGTGCTGTATAAGTTTGGCGAATAGAACACTGATTTTGAAAATGTATTTCAACAATTTGTAAATGTTGTTGCGGCGTGAGTCTTTCCATGATAATTTGTCAAAGCTTACTGAACAGAAATGTCAAAACAACGTGGCTTCTACCTTCTGTCAAAACATAATTATCCGTATAGAAAGTTCTATCACTCTAAAAAACACCCGATGTAAACCAATATCCATATTAATGTAAGACATGCCTCAATTATTTTTGGCACAATTCGACATAAACAATCAAATTCTTATTTTTCAGCTTGGTTGTAATTCTATCTTTCGAGATAGCAAAACAACTATATTTCTAATAGGCACATTTCTGGTTTTCCTGAAGGACAGAGCACTTATTACTAGTCAACTTATAAATTCCCTGTCTTTGTTTGTTAAGATCAAGATAAAACAAATAACGACAATAAATCTAGGGTTATAAGGATTGGGTTATCCAGAATTTGCATGTTGAAGTAGTTCGAGACTGGTAAATCTTCTGCCATTCGTGTTTTGACAGAAAGTTGGTTTAATATTTGACATTAATGGAAGGTCGATATTGGCACTTATTTGGATTTGGTTTTAGGCGACACTTTGAGAACCTTACGACGGTTTTGTCCACGAGTTCCTGTATTTTGCTAGTACATATGATAACAAACCAAAATCTCATTATGGCGGCAAAACTAAACAGTAAACTTGCCATGTCCCTTCCTTGGGCACGCCACTGGCCGCGTCCGGTCCTACACTAATTACGAATATGAATTTCAAGTCTACAAGCCCGGTATATCCCGTCTGTGAACGGGCGAGAAATCCGAACATTCCTGAACACAGCGAGACCGTGGATAAATTTGGCATGTGTACCAGACAGTTCGGACAAAAGAAGATCGAGATATTCTCGCATCCTCACCGGAAATAGCTTGTGGCCCTTGGATGGCTGAACTCGGTTTGCCAATCGCCGAAGGAAGTTGTTGATCGTCCCGAAAAAGGGACTTGGGATTTTCATTTAGATTTACGAGGAATAACGATAAATGGAACGCGTTCCAAAAGTGCTCTATGGTCAAGAAGTGCTTAGCTCGTAGAAAATTTGATGATACATCGACAAATTCAATTGTGAACTCCACTATAAGTGTGAATGACACTTATTGAGAATGAACTAGTCTGTTATTTTGTGATACTTCATTTTTAAACGGAATGAAATAAGAAATTACTTAGATAACTGTCCCTTTTTTATTAACTGATATACAATGACTCGAGTTTCATAGTGTTTACTACATTTTCAAACTGAATAAAAACAAACTGCATATCAACCATTATACAGGATGATCCAACGAAAAGTTAACACCTCGATTTTCCGACATTAAAATGAAAATGTGGAAAATCGCTCGAACCCGTCAATTTCTGATTCGAGGGGGAACAACTTTTCCGCTTTTTTCATCCCCGTAACTTCAACACCCTGACGGGGGAGAGCACAACCCCTTGATTTTGAAAAGGGATGAAGTACTCCACTATTTTACCTGTCATTTCGTTATCGATGAAAATTTTGAAGCGAAATTTCAGGATCAGATAGTACTCGATATGATCTTCAAAATGAGGTATCGCAACACCCCTCATTCCTATTCAAAATCATGGAGTTCTACTCACCCCCGTTAGGGGGTTGCAGTTACGGGGATGCGAGGATCGGAGAAGTTGTTCCCCCTATAATCAAAAATTGACGGGTCCGAGCGATTTTCCACATTTTCATTTTAAAGCCGGAAAAACGAAGTGTTAAGTTTTCGTTGGACCACACTGTATATACGTTGAAGGCTTTGGTTGGTGCAAAATTTCGAGAAGTGGGGTGTGCCAAAAGTCCGTCTGCCCATTTAATAGTTTTATCGTTGAAACGTGATGTTTGTGTTCAAATATTCGATGGATTCCAGGATTTCTAGTTTTTTTCCTTTCGCCTCCAGGTGTAATATTTCAAGATTATCCAATTCTGGAAAGATATGATTGGTTTAGAAAAAATATTTCGCAAAATTAGTTACCTTTATGACCCCTAAATGAAAATTCATGTTCTTCGAACCTTTTCTGGAAAGTTTTTCCAGTTTGTCGTATATATACGCTACTGCACTGTTGACAACTTAATTTATAGACTCTAGAATTATTAAGCCACTTGATTTTGTCGTTTGAGTTGCACAAGAAGTTAGAAATTTTATGTGAGGGTGTGACAGCTATTTTTATGTTAGTTTTATCAATTTTTCGTCATTATTATCTGTAGCTAGAAAATATATTGAAACATCTTAATAGTATGCACCATAAGATCAAATTCACTACGGAACCACAATGTACCATCCGAACACTTCTTACATATTAATGATAATTAGAGCATTTTCAACTCCTTCAAATAATATTACGTTAAAAAGGGAACTGAATGCAATCAAGCAAATAGACACAAACAATCAATTCAATCAACAATCAAACCATAAATTCTGTCATAAACAAAAAACAAAAACAACTCATTCTGAAACAAATTTACCCCATGTCCAAAACAGATAATAATGAAAAAAAAATTTGTGAAACTTACATATTTTGGACCAATCTCTCAAAGAAAAGCTTAAATATTTTCAAAAACTAACATAAAGTTAGCTTACCACCCTCAAATAAAATTTCCAACCTCTTTTTTAATGCAAAAGACAAAAACAACCGGCTGAATAATTCTGGAGTCTATAATTTACAACAGTAGCTTATCTATAGGACAAACCGGGAGATCTTTCCAAAAAAGGTTCAAAGAACATCAATCTACATTTAGGAACCATAAAGATAACTTTAATTTTGCGAACCATTTTTTCGAAACCAATATCTTCCCAGAATTGGACAATCTTAAAATATTACACCTGGAACATTTAGTTATTCAAAAATGTAAGATATACCACCTACCTGACGATGCTACTATCTTAGCGAAACTGTCGTTTATCATATTGATAGTGAAATTTGTAAAAATTAGAATAACCTTATTTAATGATTTCTAATGAATTTGAATTGATTTAGAAGCCCATAACCTACGCAGAGACCGCTAATTACGCCATTTTTTCCATTTTGTCAAATGGATCAGCACTAGCAAAAGTTAAAATTAGGATTATTCAGGAAAATAGAAAATTTCTCATCGCTTTATCGTGTACAAAGAAATATCGAGTTATAATTCAGATGCCAACATGGTAAAGAAGAAGAATATCTATGCTCCGATACTAACATGGCCGTTTTTCGTCATTTCCCGCGAAGTATGTGGCAGCACCTCTTAACAATGACAGAAATGCGTCCGACACTGTTTATATAACTTCTATTCTCGGTACAAAGACAGTCACGTTGTCTGGTATCGCGGTAAAAATATGACATAACATGCTCGTCTTCGTCCAGAAATAATCATGGCACCTGCGACATTCGCCCGTATTATTTTAGGACAGCGCGCGGCCAGACGTCTACGACAAAAAAGTCATAGATCCGAATTGTGCGCGGATCTGAATGTGGGATGTTAGAGCAGGCTTCCAAGTGTTTTGATTCCAACAAGATGGTGCTACACCTCATGCTGCTACCGTAGCAATTGATTTATTGAAAGAAACATTTGGCGATAACATTATTTCGAGAAATGGTCCAATTAATTGGCCTCCAAGATCGTGCGACATAACCCCCCTGGATTATTTCCTTTGTGGTTATGTCAAGTCATTGGTTTATGCTGATAAACCAGAAACAACAATAGACGCTTTAGAAGCCAACATAACTCGTGTTGTTGATGAAATAAGGCCTGAATTACTCGAAAAAGTGGTCCAAAATTGATCTGCTGGAATGCGGTTCTTCAGAGCTAGTCGTGGTGGACATATGCCGGAAATTATTTCTAAAACATAGGTGTCATAAAATTATCTTTCAAATTAAAAAAAAATTGGCTTCAATCTTAATTTAAATGTGTTTTATTCCAATTTAAAGTTCTATCACTCTGAAAAAACAATCAACGATATATTCATCACAAAGTCTAACTGCATATCCAAAATGACATACACAAATTTTATTTTTACACGCAATAACTGCTTGCGATACTAACGGGCTTCCGATGGTAATGATACAATTTAAAATGGCAACACTGTATATTATTTTTGACATTTCCCATGTCATTTGTGTCCATCAGGATATGGCATTTAATCATGGAAAGATGCGCGCTTCAACAACGTTTAGAAATTATTTAATTATCTCATCAAAATCAGTGCTCACAAGTGAAAACTGCGAGAAATTCGAAAAGAATTCATGGACGACATTATTCAGTTAATGGACTCACTATTCGTCGTATTGTAGACAAATTTGAAAGTGAAATTTCTCAACACGATACAAGAGCACCAGTACGATGCATACAAGAGAATATTGACTTGGTTGCAGCAGATGTAAGAGAAAATACTACCTCTTCTTTCGTGTTCAATCACCTTAACGAACTTGAAGGTGCGAAGATCGATAAAGAAGGACGCGTACCAGCGAAAGACTTTGGTGCGGCACGTTTTCCAGTTTTAACCCCCCAAAAACAGGTTATTCGGACGGAATTATAGCACACACTCTTTTAACAGCTATAAATTAAGAACCTATAATCTTCGGTAATGCAACAGTGAGTTATATCCACGGCCGGGCCTGCACTTATTATTTATTGGGTTTTTCGGCCGTTTCGGTCTAGATGGGTGCCCCATCTCTGGGCCCCTCGTTGCATCTGGTACTGATTTTATCGCGCGATGGTACCTTGGTACGTTTCACCGAGGCGTTTAATTACCAGTCGATAATTAACTTTGTTCTCGTGTAATTGGGACTTTGGTAGGTGTCTTGAGGCTTATGAAAAGTGAGATGCATTAACATAGATCTTATCTTTCACTTGGCCCCACAGAAAAAGTCTGAAGGTGTTGAATCGCAAGGTCTCGGTGGCCAATTGTGATAACCTCTTGGAGAAATTACACGGTCAAGAAACTTTCCTTGCAAAATTGCGATTGTGTGGCACGTAGCGCCGTTTTTTTGAAAATAAACGTCGTCCACATCAATATCTTCCAATTCCGGCCATAAAAAGCATTAATCAGAGCTCTGTAGCGCAATCCATTTACTGTTACAGTTGCACAAGCCCCATTTTCGAATACGTAAGGTCCAATCACACCTCCAGCCCAAAAACCGCACCAAACAGTGACGCGTTGAGGATGGAGAGACTTTTCAACAATCATTCTTGGATTTTCCGAGCCTCAAATGCTTAATAATGTAGTAGGAGGTTCGGACATCCCTTAATTTTTTCAATTTTTGATTTCGAAAACCCACGAAAGATCGGCTGCGTTAAGTGCGAATTTAGAACAACGTAAATCGACCGATTCGCGCGCATCTCAAGACGTCGTGTGGAACGGCTTCATTAAAAGTTCAAACAAACCGCGAACAAGTGTACGTGCTAAGCAGCGTGTTGTTTCGGCTTAACAATGATGAAAAGCGCGGATAATTCGAAACTTCAAACACCTGTGGTTTCGAAGCGGAGCAGCTGCGTCGAGATTTTGAGATCGCGGTTGGCCGTGAACGCCGTTCTTTTGTTTTTCTCACGGCATGACACACCTGGGAGTTGCGCCGCGGAAATTTTCGCGCCAGATAAAAATAGAACGAATTTATCCTAGAATGGCGAGGAAAAAACGCTGCAAAAGTTGCACGAAGCTTTGTTATTCTACCGACAAGGTGAAGTTGGTTTACCATCAGTAAGGAGAATTTGGAAAAGTTATTATAACAGAATGCAAAATATCAGAGGTAAAAACAGGACATTTCTTTTGTTTAAGAAATAATCTACTCAAATTATTGAGTAGTATTCAGTGAGCTCACAAGAAGTGTTTATTTTCAATATTTATAAAAATTTTTTCAAAGTACAATTCTTATCGTTCGCCGAAAAGCTATTCTGCTCCAGTGTCGTTGGTGACGTCACATTGAAGTAATTATCAAGTGTACTTAACTAACATCATTATTGTCTTAATTTCTTGCGTTGCGTTGCGTCGTCTTATTGGTGTGTTGAAATTGTGTAAAGTGAGTTTGTTCCCAATTTTTGAAAGACTGGACGAATAACGGATAAAGAAAAACGATTACACTGACCATAAACTTCAAAAACATCACGATGTGTTTAAAAATTTACTTCTTTTATCCGACACGGTATTTCTCGCTTTCTTCCGCAGTCGAACACAGAATTATTCACATCGTACACCGTGGTCTTCGCCCCGTTCCTATACAGCGTGGACGGCGTACCGAACTCGTTCGAAAAAGGAACAAAAAACGCGAAAAATCGAGTCAACAATAGAATTTAAAATGACAGTAATGGCAAGTGGAGGTTCTCTCCTCGCGCTCAGGCTTATAAAGAAGGGGCCGTCTTGGTCAACTTTTCAAGATGAAGGCGCCAGATATTCGAGGGACTGCCATATAAACGATTCAGAGCCGGAGAAAAAGAGATCGGGGATAGATACCGTGGGCCGGGGGCACAGAACGGACCGTCTGTGGTGTGCGCTCGGAATCTGATATGAAACCATCGAGGAGAGATGTGCTGGAAGCGGACTTTTTCTCTGCTCGTCCATAGAAATATCTATAATTAATCCTCGAGATGACAGATTCTTAGCATTCGCGTTTTTATCGAGATTTCCTTCTGTGTGCGAATATGACTTCCAGGAACAGGCAAGAAAGGGGAAAAACCTGTCTGAATATACCTATTCACCTGTACAGTAGTACACAATTTCATGTATTCAATTAATTCGAGTAAATATGTTCGAATTCCTACTTTGAACGGTTACAAAAGGAGTGACGGCAAGCTTCCATCTCCATCTTTTTCATTCTCCATAGCAGCTGGTCAGCTTTTAAGAGAGTTTTTTGTAATCATATAGGATTTCATTCCAGGGATATCTGCGATAAAATAATTATAATAAGCTGACGTGTACGCAATAAATTAAGAGCGGTGATGACTGTGCGACTTTAAACCGAATGAAAACCCTTTCTCGAATCCATGGAATCACTGAAGAATTCACAAAATGAAATTATTATATCGGGTGTTTTTTTTAGAGAAATATAATAGAATTTTCGATAAGGATAACTGTGATTTGGCAGGAGGTAGAACTCTGTTGTTTTGACGTTTACAATAAAAAGAACTGTACGTACAGAAGAAAATATCGCTGCTGTAAGTCATAGTGTTAATGGTGATCCAGATTTGTCTATTCGTCGACGTTCCCAGCAAGTTGGACTCAGTGCATCCACCACATGGAAAATTTTGCGTAAAGATCTTGGTCTTCCATACAAGATCCAACTGGTTCAAGAACTAAAGCCACTTGACCATAATAAGCGTCGTTTGTTTGCTGATTGGGCCCTAGAACAGCTTGAAGTTGATACACTTTTTATCGTAAAATTGTGTTTAGTGATGAATCTCATTTCTGGTTAAACGGCTATGTAAACAGGCAAAATTGCCGTATATGGAGTGAAAACAATCCTCAAGAAATTCTGCAGGTTTCATTGCATCCTGAAAAACTGTATGGTGTGCTTTACACGCTGGAGGCATCATCGGTCCGTATTTCTTTAAAAACGAAACTGGAGCCAATGTTACACTGAATGGTGCTTGTTACAGATCGATGATCAATGATTATTTGTTTCAAAATCTGAATGGTATCGACCCTAAAGTGTTTTGGTTCCAACAAGATGGTGCTACAACTCATGGTATTACCGTAACAATGGATTTATTGAAAGAAAGATTTGGCGATAAGATGGTCCAATTAATTGGCCTCCAAGATCATGCGACATAACTCCACTGGATTATTTTCTTTGGGGTTATGTCAAGTCATTAATGAAATAAGGGTTGAATTACTCGTAAAAGTGGTCCAAAATTGGTCTGGTCGAATGCGGTTCCTCAGAGCTAGTCTTGGCGGATATATGCCGGAAATCATTTTCAAAACATAAATGACATAGAATTATCTTTCGAATAAAAAAAAATTTGGCATCAATCTTAATTTAAATGTGTTTTATTTCAATTCAAGTTCTATCACTCTAAAAAAACACCCGATACGATGAAATGAATTTCTATGGTTCTTCAGAATATTCGAGTAGTTTAGAAAGCAAGTGTCATTTGAAATACTTAGGTTAGGATGTAAGTGACAGGTACACAGAATTAGAAGCAATAGCAAAAAGCAGCGTTAAGCTTGAAAGTTCCAATTTTGTTTGAGACCACAGAAAAAGATATGTATTCGTATAACCTATCGAACGAACATATCCGAAATATGGTTGGCGGACAGAATGGGTTTTGTGTTATCATTCGAAGAAAACTGCTGCAGATTCCCATCGAATGCTTGTCGAAGTTTACGGGGAACATGCCCTTGGTAAAAACAGTGGTTCGAATGGTTCAAAAAAATTCAAAAGTGGTGATTTTGATGTGATAAAAACACCGAAAAAGTTCGCAGATAACGGATTGCAAGTCTTATTGGATGAAGATAACACTAAAGCTTACGGATAAATTTAATGTGACGCAAAAAGCAGTCTACATTGATTTGAAAGCTATGGGAATTATTCAGAAAGTGAGATAACGGGTTTCCCGTTGAAGGTAGCAAAGGACATCGAGAAAAAATTTGTTTTCATACTTCTACACCCGGTAAATAGTGAGGAAGTGGGGCAGAGATAAAGCGAAAAGTGGATTAGAAGGCGTTTGATTCATTTTTAAATAGTGAGGTTAATGTTCAGATCATATTTCTACGTCTATGGTTAGGATAAATGTCACGAGTGCACAGAAATTAGGAAAAATGATCGCGTACGTTACGGAAGTAACCCCATAATCGAAGACGTCCTCTGTGATCCCTCTTACGACCACGGCGCAAACCGCCGACCATAGAAGAATTCGTCTCGCACCATCGATAATTTCCAGTCGCGACAGATAAGACGCAAAACCGTAACTGCGGCGCGATCGATTTGCGTCGAACCGTTCAAATCTGATTATAATAATTACAGGGCGAGCCCACCAAAAACGCGTCCCGAAACGACTACCAGTCTTGGAAAATAACCTCGGGAATTTATAATTTCGTTCTTCGAGGGTAGCCCGAGGACACGAGTGGGTTGGGTTCCGTATTCAAATTCGAAAGCGGCGGGAAAGATCGGGAATTTTTTTTTTTTGGATCGAAATTATCGTTATTAAGGCGACATTATAATTTTTCCGATGTCGACGTTTAAATTCGGACGTAAATATCTCCCACACGCGTTTGGGACGTAATCGGATCGAATTGAATGGTTATCTGTGAACGTTTATGTTCTCTGATTATCGTTCTTATGAATACACGGTATAAATTCATGGATAAGTGAGGTTAAATTCCGATTCTAAAGCATAACAATTAACTTTAATGAGAATTTTAACAAATTACTTCAATTTTTAACGTCAGCATGATACAGTACTTCCATTTTAAGCATGTTAAATAGCTCACAAAAATCAACTTATGGAAAAGTCGTTCATTGATAATTTGTTTTAATTGCAGGGGACTTGTCATCTAAAATGTTATCAGAGTATTCTTGAACTTAGAGCTAAATGAATTTGTTGCTGGCGTTTTGAGTCAAATCGAATCATTTCAAGATTTGGCATTAAAATCTGTAGTATCGTTTCTCCTTAATAATGCTAAATTAGATATTTATTATATTCTTAATTAAGTGGCAATGTTCAGAGAATATATGCAATATTCACACAAAGCAGGCCTCAAACAAGGGTGGTTGAAAAACAACATTGTACGTGTGTGTCATTTCGTCGTCTGAACGGCCATTAGATTCTCCAGATGCGAACTAGTTCGATTTCTCGATCTGGAGTATACAGAAGAGTAAGGTTGGCATTAAAAAATAGCAAAGCGTCCACTACGTTAAAACATTTCACGGGAAGTGAGCGGAAAATACTGCAGCCTGTAATGGTTTTACTGGACGTCTCAAACTTTCAGGTCACATATGAAACCACTGGTAGAGTTGAAAGAATAATGCATAAATAATTTTTTATTTGGTTCAATAATGTCATTGAGAAATGAGAAAGTTGTAGCGTTCGGAATTTCCGACACTTCGTCACCCTATAGATGACAGATTGTAAATGATTTGAAGTAAAACACTTTATTTCCGCTTATTTTCATTTTTCAACGACAATTGTTTCGTCAATTACATATTGACTTCGTCAGGTGAGTATGGTATCAGATTGTTACGATGTGATTATATTTTCCTTACCGACTAGATCGACGTCCATTTCTGAACATTTTTTTAGTTGAATCTGTTTGATTAACGGATGTCTTGGTGAAATTGAATGAGCTAAAAGTTGGTTCGCCGGAGTTTCTTTCGAAAAATATAGTATCAATTATTTCTGGATTATCCGGAGGATTGTTTATACCTGGAGATAATTATTGGTGCCTCAGATTTTGGTTTAAAGTTTTGGGCCAATAAAATAGATATTTTCGAATTAAACATCTTTTGCTTCTTTATTTGAAGTCAACATTTCATGTCAAATAAGTCCATTATCGAATCTACCATCTGGTTCAGTTTGAAAACAACAGGATATAGAATTTCAAGATATAGCTTTGGACTATATTCGAGATTTGATCACTATTTAATATCAAGATCAGTGCAATTGGATATTTAGTTCTTAATTATTGTGCAAGTTCATGTGATATTTAGGATCTTTAATTTTTGATTACTTGCTTTCTTTATATTTTTAATCACCTTATTTGAAATCAACAGATATCATTTTATTTTAAAGCTTAGCCCGCGATAGTGACCCTACTATTCCCTATTCCCCTTTTAATAATCATACAGTTTGTGTTATTCTAATAAATCCTTGAATTATAAATTTCCCACACCCTAAGTTCAGTATATTTCCTCGATATCTAGCTTAATGAAGGTGGCGATCATTTACAACTAGCTAGCCGGTGATACTAAAACTCTGAAACTGTATGTGACAAGATAACAAACACGTGTTATCCATCAAAAATCAAAAAAATTAACCCTGGCATACTGCTGTATACAAAAAACGCACGAACTCTTTTGTTACCTGATAATTAGCTATTGATTTCGAGTTTAAGTGCATTGCAAGAAAAAAGACATTTAACTTTAATTAAAAGATAAAACTGAACTGATAGGTGTCATTAAAGACCCAAATGTTGCAATTTAAATCGACGTAAATCAAACGAGTTAACCAACCACGGTGTAATTTCCCACATGACATATTTCTATGGTTCGACGGATGCGTTCCGTCTGCAAAACAAGAAATCGATAAAAATCGCAAATACCCGCGGCAAGAATTCGCGGATTATCCCGATACAAAACGCAAGAACGTACCAGGCATTCCTCGACGATGCCCCGGCTGCGTCCCCTTCATCCACACGAGACGCGGTATCTGATTCCGTGGATACCTGTTCTTCTCGCACAATGGGCGACCCCGTAAACAAAGAAACTCGGGCCCCTCGAACCGGCTCGCCGATTCGAAACGGAACCCGACCGCGGGCACCTAAATCATTTGTACTCCTGACACCTCATTAAACGACCGTAGCGCCGTCGTGGGCCCACGGGACCCCGAAAACGAATTTTTAATACTGCCCGGTCAGATTTTACGTAATTAGCTGTCAAACGGAATGAGGTTATATGTCAGTCGCGGATCCAATGGGTTTCTGTGGTCGGGACGCGATCATCGAGTTAATTACGACCGGGCGAAGTGTCGAGATGGGGTTTTGGGAGCTTCTATCGGGTGTAGGAGCATATAAGGATGTAAGATCATTTCAAGAAAGCATCAGGAATGAAACCGATTCTCCTGATATTTTATCCTTATACTTCTAACTCTAACTTTCGAAGAGAAAGATCTAGAGACTTGAAACTTCGAGAGTATGTCTGAGGACCAAATATCTCGGTTGAGTTTGTTAATTGGCAAAATCAGTTTAATGGTTTCGCAGATATTCACATTCAAAAGTTTTTCCCAATATCCCTAGAGTTCCGCAAATACTGATCCGATCGAAATGAAAATTGGTGCTTAGTTGTATAATAATGACAAGTACACTTAAGCATTTTCTTGAAGATCAACCGTTCTTTTGCGATTGGAGGAGAAAATGTTTAATTCCAGACGAAAACACCTAGAGACTTAAACTTTTAAGAAAGGTTTGGAGTAATCTAAATATATCAATTATTTTCAAAATTAACAGAACCAGCTCAATGGTTCCTGAGTTTTTCAGATTTCTAATTTTAAATTTGAGCTTTAATCAAGTCGACTCGAATTAATTCTTTATATAAGAAATACTTTGCTTGATATTTAAGATATTGGAAACCAAGTTAGAACTTCCCTTCAATTATGATAATTATGTTTTTCTTCTTGTAGAACGATTTAAACTCTGGTTTGTCTGAAATAGAACTGACTACTGTTTCTATTATTTATGAGTTTTCAGATTACGCTTTCGTAATTTTCTTTCAGAATATGCTTTTTCCAGACTGGATATTCTTTGGTCTGTATTTTCAATTTAATTTTTTTCGCTTACAACGGTTTAGTTTTAGTATTGGTATTCTTCGGTAAACTTACCAAAGTGTTGAATATTTACTCAAAATTAGTATTACGCACTTAATTGAATCCCTTTGCACAAATTATATCTGTGAAGTAAAACTTTTCTCTGCCAATCTTTAAACACTCTTAGTTTCGAATGAAAAGAGCTTGAGACTTGCAAGATAGGTTTGTGGCCTAAAAATCTCGGCAAAATTTGTTAATTATTTAAATATTTTAATATTAGCCTTCTACATATTTAATTTCAAAAAATTATATTTAATAATTATAACTTCTGAAAATAAATTAAAATAATGTCATATAAGTACCACTTATATCAAATGACATATAACATAAACATTCATTATAAGACATCCAAATGGTATAACAAAATCCAATAAATAAAAATCGTTAACCAAAATCCTATAAATTAAATATTTTGAATAGACAAAATTTTGTTTCTGCTGATCAATCTAATGAAAACAAATATCTTTCAAAAATGTCTAACATAATCTTAAGAATTTCATCATAAAACTATCTTACTTAGAATATTCACTATTATTGGATATCTAACTAAGTTACTTCATATAAAAACTCAAGATATGTAAAAACATTACTGAAAAACAAGTTTTAAGAGAGACTTTGCTTCGTCAGTATTCAAATAATTCATACTCAATAAAATATAGAAAAATTTAGAAAACTTCTGGTAAACTGAAAAATCTTTAAATGTAGTGTAACGGTTCTGTGGTTTACCCTTGATCTAAAAGATTGAAAGACAATTAAACGGCCTCTGTTATAGCACAAGGACTATCTGTATGAAGAATGTTAAGGAAACCAAATAATTATATATTATGAATAAAATAACATAAATAGAGGTTAATTCTAGATGATATTTAAATAATTTTATATACCTTCTATCAAGAATTATCTAATTATGTTATTTTATTAAAATTTGTTAATGAGCGGAATCGATTCAGCGGTTCCGCAATTATTCACATTTTGAATTTTTCTTATTTTTCCGAGTATTTTAGAAACTACATATCCGATCCATCTGAAATTTGGTAATTATATGTACAATAATGACGCGGATCTTCGTACAAAATCTCGTGAGAGTCTTATATTCATAAGATTAAGTCTAGTATCGATCGAGTTTAAATTTTGCACATTGACGTATGTCCAGTTTGTTGAAATAAGTAGGTACTAACGACATTTAGGCACAAATTTCGAAATAGGGTACAGGTAGGCTAACCTCAAAAGAAGACGACAGAAGGTATTCAAAATCTGAAGAGGCCCCCCAGCGGTTTCGCTTTCATTAGTCAAATTGCGGTTGTATATTTCAAGTGCACGCAATAAAACCTGCACAACGCGGTACTTGACTCTAAAATGCCATGTTATAAAAATATTCGCAATTCTTCCGATTTTTACGGCCGTTTCGAGTACTTACCTACACGGCAAATACCTGGGAACAAGGATACTTTACGTGCAATATTCCTTTGAAATTCGAATGCCGTAAAGGAATTTAAACGATACGATATCATTCTGAAAACCTATAAATCAAGGAATTCCTATTCGTTATTGGAATTATTCCGAAATTTTACGACGAAAAGCGTGCAACGATTATAAAAAGATGAATTTGTAGGTTTTTGTGGGATTGAAACGGAATAATTTGTTAATAATCCTATTAAACGTCGATATATTGTCTTCCGTACTTCGGAGCTGAAGATCAAATAGCTGCAATGAATTGTTAGTCATTGGGAAGATAAACTATATGCTGTTATTGGATGCCAAATCGAAGCATCAATTCGATTTTCTCATTTGAGACGATGTGTTGGAACTGAAATGGTCGTTTTTCATCTTCCCAGGTAGTTTATGCCATTCCAAATTAACAGTCCCAAGTTACCAGAACACCATGTGCTTGACTTCTTGTATTTGAACACCATTGAGAGACCCATATCAATTATTATTTAATTTCTAGCTCACACGTCTAAGCGTTGTTATGAAAATTCAAGTGAAATTTCAAGTACAAGCTTCTGGCATATTATGTGCCATTGACAAAAAAATTTCTCTAACGTTTAATAAAAATTCAACATAATATAAAATTGCTGCATTTTGCTTGAACTTTCCACATACTGAGTGACATCTTTCAATAAAGTCACGAAGGTAGTAATTACCACAGAATTGTACATTGTAAATTTGACATAATATGTCAAATCATAATAGCTTCGTTGGCCATAGAAGCATTTGAAGTACCTGAAGTAACAGATCCGGATTTTCTGCAATTTGAAAATTTCTAATTCAACTGAATATATTTGATAGATTCGGTCCTTAATTGGTGGAAACCATTTTAATTAAAAAAATTTATATGAGACAGTAATTTATTTCCACAAAAATGTTTGTATTACTACAACAATTGTTTCACCACGATGTGGTGATGTGGTACAATGTAATACCTGGAGAAGTCACATCGTGATGAAACAATTGTTTTAGTAGTACAAACATTTTTGTGGAAATAAATTACTGTCTCATATACATTTTTTTAATTCAGCTGAATATGTTGAATAATTTTGTTCCCTTGAATATTTCATATGAGCGACTATTTTTGGTGAAATTATTTACTCTACATCCTGCCAAAAACAAGTCTGATCTTGGAAAACATCCTGTATTTTGAAATATTCATCATAGGCAGTTTCTTTCGGTGAAATAACTTTGGTTGAGATTATTTGTAAATAATTTTATTTTGGAAAGTTGAAGCGATTTTCGTTGGACCATCCCTGTATGTGTACTATTTAATCGAATTTTCTACAAAGTAAAAAGTGCTAAGTGTATTGAATCTTGAAATTTTTTCATCTATCAAAAAAAAAACGCTGAAACTCTAAGTTTTTCGTAATGTTTTTTAAGTCGGTCAATACAAACACAGCACGTCAAAACGTTTCAGTGAATATGCGGATAATTAGAGTACACGTCGCCACACGTTACCATTATCTACAGAGACAACTCAATTATTTCGCTATATGGCACTTATACTTGACGTTGGAACAACGTCAGTCGAAAAGCAAAATGATTTATACGAACTAACGCTGTTTTTTTTTGTTTCGCGACAGTCGCGAATTTATTACTACGGCAATTTTACATATTACGCGTCTAGCCATCGAGCACAATAAATCGTTGAGTCATAATATAGTGTCCCCTTGTTTTTCATCTAAAAATTCGTTATCGTTATCTAGTAGCCTGACCCTGAAATTTGGAGGTTGCATACTGACGCTTTGGCTCTTGAAATGCAATTTAGTCATTTCGAGTCACAGGATGTTTTAGAAAAATCTACCATTTATTATTTCCTGGTTCCCTGACTCAGCCAAAATATGAGATAGATTCTAATTCCTAAATTACAAAGGTCACTTTAATTTATAGGGGTTGTTCGGAAAGTAATTTTTTTTTGGAAAAATGAAAAACAATTTTCGTATAATGAATAAATATTTTATTGAATTATAAAGGGTGTTTCAATAAGAGTGCAAGATTTGAATTTTGCAAACCAGTTCAAGCATTGGCGTACTGTCAACACATCTTCTACATAAACATAGGTTAATTTCTTTCTGGCTTGAACAGCAAGTAATAAAGTAAAATATGAGTAAAATGATGATTATTGCTCTCCATATTTAAAAGGGCACCAACCAAAAACTATTGCGTAAAATTAATTGATTTTTTTCGCACACAAGCTTTGCTATATCATCTCTCAAAACATAAGGATTATGCGGCTTAAGTGTGAAGTTGGGTTCGAAAAAATACATTTAAATACCCTGTTGGAAAAAAAAACCAAATTACTTTCTGGACAACCTTAAAACGGGTTTTTTTTAGAGTGATAGAACTTCAAATTGAAATAAAACACATTTAAATTAAGATCGAAGCCAAATTTTTTTTTATTTGAAAGATAATTTTATGACATTTATGTTTTGAAAATAATCTCCGGCATATTTCTACCACGTCTAGCTCTGAGGAAATGTATTCGACCAGACCAATTTTGGACCACTTTATCGAGTAATTTAGGCCTTATTTCATCAATAACACGAGTTATGTTGGCTTCCAAAGCGTCTATTGTTTGTGGTTTATCAGCATAAACCAATGACTTGACATAACCTCAAAGAAAATAATCCAGTGGAGTTATGTTGCATGATCTTGGACGCCAATTAATTGGACCATTTCTCGAAATAATGTTATTGCCAAATCTTTCTTTCAATAAATCAATTGTTACGGTAGCAGCATGAGGTGTAGCACCATCTTGTTGGAACCAAAACACTTCTGGGTCGATACTATAAAAATTTTGAAACAAATAGTCATTGATCAACGATCTGTAACGAGCACCGTTCACTGTAACATTAGCTCCAGCTCCATATACGGAGATTTTGCTTGTTTACATAGCCGTTCAACCAGAAATGAGCTTCATCACTAAACACAATTTTACGATAAAAAAGTGGATCAACTTCAAGCTGTTCTATGGCCCAATCCGCAAACAAACGGAGCTTATTATGGTCAAGTGGCTTTTGTTTTTGAACCAGTTGGATCTTGTATGGGTCTAGACCAAGATCTTTACGCAAAATTTTCCATGTGGTGGATGCACAGAGTCCAACTTATTGTGAACGTCGACGAATAGACAAATCTGGATCATCATTAAAACTATGACTTACAGGAGCGATATTTTCTTCTGTACGTACAGTTCTTTGTCTTGTTGTTGTTGCTTCGAGTAGAGAAAATGTTTGCCGAAATCTATCGATAGTTCGACTAATAAGCTGCTCTGATGGGGGATTACGTAAACCATAAATTTCAAGAAGTGCTCTGTAAGTTTGGCGAATAGAACACTGATTTTTAAAATAAATTTCAACAATTTGTAGACGTTTTTGCGGCGTGAGTGTTTCCATGATAATTTGTCAATGCTTACTGAACAGAAATGTCAAAACAACATGACCACTACCTTCTGTCAAATCACAGTTATCCCCATCGAAAGTTCTATCACACTAAAAAACACCCGATATGTACAATGTCAAGTATTACAGAAACCTGTACGATTTATCTACGCCTAATTGAATTTTCTTCGATTCTGTGATTTGTGTACGCGTTCCATATACGCCTGCGATTTCCCAGCGCTCGAAAATAACAAGAACTGCTGCAGGTGGTACAAACACAATCTGCCCGAGGACTAAAAATATAGATATCGCAATTTCAAAGCAGCTACCAAGCATGATGACAAGAACGAACATAATACGTGATTAACAACGGTAAGAACACAGAACACAGAAATGGAGATTTCACGTTGGTACACATGCGATTAGGTTTAGATTTATGGTTGGCATTAGAACAAATACCAAAGTCCGATGCATAGATAAGCGCACAGAAGAAGACAGATAGTGCAACTTGTAATTGTTAACAATGGCTTACAATAAGTGGTAAGTTGGTAAAACGCCTGGGGATATTTGAAATTATAACCCAGGACGCGACTTACTGCTATTTACATCGTTAGTCTCTTTATTATCGGTTCATCTGGTGGATTTTTCGTTTAGTTCCACGCTCTTGCATCGATTTTATCTCATGCTGAGCGATTTTGAAAATAATATTCAATAAAATAATAGGAATGATACAATTTAAAATGGTTATAATGGCAACACTGTATATTATATTTGTCATTTCTCTTGTCAGTTGTGTTCAGTAGGTTATGTCACCAGATACACGCTTCAACAACGTTGAGAAATAGTTAAATTATTAGATCAAAATCGGTGCTCATTTGTGAAAACTGCCAACACGCTTTGATGTGGATATTTTTAGAGATTAGTTTTTTTTTCTGTCATGTTTTCCATTCACGAACTTAATTTTTTTGCACATAAAACGTCAACATCAGCAACTTCAAAGATATACAGGTTGAGAATAATACAGTGAAAACTTATTGTGAAAAAAATGCGATACGAAGGTATTCCTTTTAACCTAATTTCGCGCTATTTGTTTTAAGTTATCGTGAAACCCATTCACTTCGATAGTGGAAAAAATCTATCGGAGTGATGTTCTTATCTAATCAGGGCTTAGGAAAAAGCGAGCGTTATGTAATTTTGAACGAAGAAATAGCACATTTTGTTAAAAATTGTGTCAGTTTGATTTTCGAATTGAATGGAAATAAAAGAAATAAATTGTTTGTATATAGAGTATTTTCTTCCATTAATTAGTATATTGCTATCTGAAATTAATTTCGAAAACTTCTTTTTGTTGAGGGAATATTCTTTCATAATAATTATTAATTTTTGATGAGTGCTTATCGAATTATATGGTTTCAACAATATTATTTCGTACAAATATCAGTAGTTTCGAATATGGATCCTAAACGATTAGGTTGGATGTCTTCAATGTCTATGAAAAATTTCGTAAGAATAATTCTAGGTAAAATTTATTGTTGTTTTCGTAATTAACTGAGACTTATATTTGCAGGTTCGTCCAGGGCCCAAATTGAAAGATTAAGCTCCTGAGAGGGCAAAATCCATATTCCGACTTTGGATATGGCCCCTTAGTTTTGTTTTTCCAGTATCTCAAAATCTGCAAATCCAAATAAATTTATTTTCAGATATAATGAATTTTGAAATTTTCGAAAGAAAAACTTAGTTGACATATTTCATTTCAAAAATTTGACGGTACCATATACTTTAGTTCATTTTAAATTTGTTCAGAGTGCGCATTAAATCATATATATTTTTTCTGAGTGAATAATCTAACTGTCAATCAATAAAAATTATGAAACGTTAATGATATTATTTGGATAAGTAATTTATTCAATTTATAAATTCTTGCGATGAAACAACAGTGAAATTTATATTTCTTTGAATTTGGATTTTCTCCTTAGCATGCTATAAATTAATAGCCTTCGGTGTGCATATTCAGAATAATCCGATTTCCACTATGAAAGATTTCGTGGAGTTAAAACCATAGAAAACTACATTTTAATAAGTTTTGTATATACCTACAGATATAAAGTGTCGATAAAACGTACAAAGTAGCTGTTTTGACACAAGAGTGAAGGAGTATTTTCTAAACAACACAAGACTTGACGCTCATAATTAATAAAATATATAATTAACTGTTCAAGCCGTTACTATTTGACAGTTAATCATAATTAAAACAAGGTATCAGATACTACTATGATTCAACTATCAAATAATTGAAAAAAAAAAGTTAAAACTCCTTTTATTGAATATTGTCAGCTTGTCAGTTGGAAATTTTAACAGATATCTTTAAAAATATATTAAGAGCGAAAAACTATTTACGAAAGTTACTGACACTTGATTATTTGATGAAGAAACTAAGATGAAAGTAGGAACATTTGAACACACAAGATATAATTTAGTCAGAACAATTGAGTAAAGAACTGACGAAGGAATTGTATTTGATTGGACATATGTAAGGTAAAAAGACATATCAGCATTCCCAAAACAAGCAAGCTCAAACCCATATCCCACATCATATTTTCTATCTAAAACAATCTTTGAAACCACGAAATCAAACCATTATCTTCTTGCCCCGTAGATAAACCTAACATTCAACTTTTCTAAACCTCCAAGAACAGGAGACCCTCCGTATCGGATTACAACGATTCCAGAGAAATGAATTTGATTGGAAATATACGAGGTACAGTTTGTATATTCTAAAAACGTTACTTGAATATTCCAAGCATAAATCTATACCCCCGTCATTATTTCTACCACAGACCTGCAAATAAGATCATTATCTTCTCGCCGCGTAAATAAACCCAATATAGAACGATTTCAGAGCGCCAAGAACAGACCCTTGTAGAACACCCTCCGCATCGGAATCCGAATCAACCTACCACTATGTTTCTTGGCCCTCATGGTCCTATTCCTCCTCCTCGAAGGGCTCATCTTGGCAATTATTATACACGGTGTCCCTGGGCAACCTTACACAACAAACTATTTATCACAGGCGACCAGATCAGGTCTAAACATCCATACTCGAACACATCGTAATATCGTCTAATTACAGATCGAATCGAACATCTGCGGCACTCCACCGACTGGCATTTGTTTATCCGACGTCGACGTACACGTAACTCGCTTGTAGTGGGCGTAAATGACACATTTCGCGAGAGAAAAGATCTCGGACTGGACGCGCATACGCTTCGGTGCTGTTTGACGTGGACGCTCTCGCCGAACTGTGAATTGAGACTGGACTGAAAGCGGGGTCCGCAGGTTGTTATAGGTTAGAATCGTTGCGCCTATGAAAAAACTGACGGCGACGGTTCGAGAGGTGGGGAAGAGGGCGCTATTGTTCTGTCTTCTTGCCGGGATGCTGCGTTTGTCGGGCGTTGAGGTGTCGCGGTTGGGTTTATCTAATGAGCGGTTGTTAAGTGGACTGATTTTTATTGACACTTCCTCGTGTCCGAAAGTCGAGTCGCGCGAGTTGAGGTCGATTTGCGGGGATCCTGGGGGGCGTGTCTTGGGTAATGAGCGTGTATTAAGATTTTCTGGTGGAAAATGATCGTTTGGTGCCGAAGGGTTTTCTCATTTAAGATTTTCAATGGGTAATGTCTGAAAATGAAGAATTCTCCTGGTGGATTTTGCGGCGACTTGAGGGAAACCCATTCTAAACGATATATTGACTAATATAATATAATTAAACTATAAAAATTGTTTTGGCATTAGCTTTATCAAATATTGCAAAAAGAAAACGCATCGGATGGACGCGAGGCTTCGCTTCTTGCACTAGTTGAACTTCATACCGAGATATTTATGCAAAATTCTTCTCAGAGAAGGGCGACAAATGTTCACTGCTTGAATACGAAGATGAGGTGAAGTTGATAGATGTTTAGCCACATTCTGCATCACAGCAGCAATGTTTTCACGTGTGCTCACTGGAGGAGTACATGAATGGGTTGTTTTCTCAAATAACGATTGAGTTTCACGATTTCGCTCCACAAATTATCGTCACTCCATTTCATTTCTATTGAATTTTCCACGTAAATTTCTAAGCTTGGATAGAAGACTCACCACTTTGGAAATGAGTTTTTAACATTTGCCAGTTTTGTTCGAGCGTAAATCGACCCATTTCGTTAATGTCAAATATTAAACTAACTCTCTGTCAAAACACGAATGACGTTAGTGTTTCCAGACTAGAAATAACCGCTACTTCAAAATGCAAACACTGGATGGTCCACCCATACTTTACTAGCGTGAATATATATTTCAAGAAGGGTTTAAAAAGTCCTCTCTATAATAATACAAGCGATAAATATTTCAGAAAAGTATTTGAACAAGTAGACGAACAGGCAGAAAATTCCGGAAGAAATTAGAAAAACAAGTTGACATTTACCTCAATCGTCGAAATATCGGGTGTTTTTTTTTAGAGTGATTGAACTTTAAATTGAAATAAAACATATTCAAATTAAAAATGAAGCAAATTTTTTTTTTATTTGAAAGATATTTTTATGACATATATGTTTTAAAAATAATTTCTGGCATTAGACTAGTTCTGAGGAACCGCATTCGAACAGATCAATTTTGGACCACTTTTTCGAGTAATTCAGGCCTTATTTCATCGATAACACGAGTTATGTTGGTTTCTGGTTTATCAGCATAAACCAATGACTTGACACAACCCCAAAGAAAATAATCCAGTGGAGTTATGTCGCATGATCTTGGAGGCCAATTAATTGGACCAATTCTCGAAATAATTATATCACCAAAACTTTCTTTCAATAAATCAATTGTTACGGTAGCAGCGTGACGTGTAGCACCATCTTGTTGGAACCAAAACACTTCTGGGTCGATACTATTCAAATTTTTAAACAAATAGTCATTATTTGATTGATTCGGTCTTTACTTGGTGGAAACTCATTTTAATTAAAAAAATGTATATGAGACAATAATTTATTTCCACAAAAATGTTTGTCCTACTACAACAATTGTTTCACCACGATGTGGCTTCTTCAGGTATTACATTGTACTGTCTGGTGGTATTCAGTGTAACCGAGTTTAAATACATTTTTAGGTACGTGACCAAATAATGGAAGCACAAGTCATAAAAACTCTAGGTGTTTATTGGAGTTTGCTGCTAAAAATGCCATTAAGGAAAGATATTCAGTAATGGAGACTTATCAACATCTGTTTGTTCGTTCAAAAGGATTTTACGGGCATTATACCTGTTGATTTCAAGAAATTCTAAAAGTGTTAATCTAGAACTTTTGCTTTCAACGTGGATAATTTCATAATTATTGTTGAAATTATGCCTGAATTCCTTAAGATCAACGTCAAACAACGGTTACAATCCCTTTCTTATAGACAAAATGGTATCCAATACACAAAAAAAAATGGCATTAAATCTCGTGTACCCAATCATAAAAGAGGAAAATACAATACTTATGTCAATGGATTATCTGAAAACATTGCTAAATATTTCAAAAGTTGTTTAAATTATAACGCGGCTTTTAAGACAATTAATTTCCTTAATACCTACATAAAAAACAATTAAGATCGAACAAATAAAGAAAATGAATCCGGAGTCTACAAGTTGACTTGCAAAGATTGCCTTTTAGTATACATTGGCCAGACTGGTAGATCATTCAAGAAACGTGTCCAAGAACACCAAAGGGGTTATATATCCAATTCTGTACATTCGACATATGCTAATCATCTTGAGGAATTCAGGCATAATTTCAACAATAATTATGTAATTATCCACGTTGAAAGCAAAAGTTCTAGATTAGCATTTTTAGAATTTCTTGAAATCAACAGGTATAATGCCCGTAAAATACTTTTGAACAAACAAACAGATGTTGATAAGTCTCCATTACTGAATATCTTTCCTTAATGGCATTTTTAGCGGCAAACTCCAATAAACTCCTAGAGTTTTTATGACTTGTGCTTCCGTTATTTGGTCACGTACTAAAGAATGTATTTAAACTTGCTTACACTGAATACCATCAGGCAGTAGAATGTAATACCTGAAGAAGCCACACCGTGATGAAATAGTTGTTGTAGTAGTACAAACATTTTTGTGGAAATAAATTACATATCATATACATTTTTTTAAATAGTCATTGATCATCGATCTGCAACGAGCACCATTCACTGTAACATCAGCTCCAGCATCGTTTTTAAAGAAATACGGACCGATGATGCTTCCAGCGTGTAAAGCACACCATACAGTGCATTTTTCAGGATGCAATGGAACCTGCAGAACTTCTTGAGGATTGTTTTCACTCCATATACGGCAATTTTGCTTGTTGACATAACCGTTCAACCAGAAATGAGCTTCATCTCTAAACACAATTTTACGATAAAAATGTGGATCAACTTCAAGCTGTTCTAGTCAGCAAACAAACGACGGTTATTATGGTCGAGTGGCTTTAGTTCTTCAACCAGTTGGATCTTGTATGGGTTTAAACCAAGATTTTTACGCAAAATTTTCCATTTGGTGGATGCACGTCGACAAATAGACAAATCTGGATCATCATTAACACTATGACTTACAGCAGCAATATTTTCTTCTGTACGTACAGTTCTTCGTCTTGTTGTTGTTGTTGCATCGAGTAGAGAAAATGTGTCCGAAATCTATCGATAGTTCGACGAATAAGCTGCTCTGATGGACAATTATGCAAATCATGAATTTCACGAAGTGCTCTATAAGTTTGGCGAATAGAACACTAATTCTGAAAATGAATTTCAACAATTTGTAAACGTTGTTGCGGCGTGAGTCTATCCATGATAATTTGTCAATGCTTACTGAACAGAAATGTCAAAACAACATGGCTTCTACCTTCTGTCAAATCACAGTTATCCCTATCGAAAGTTCTATAACTCTAAAAAAAACAGCCGATACTTTTGGTCCCATTTATTGTAATACATGATCATTTATAAATATTTTTATAAATCATTGCCAAATGTATAGTTGGGGTTTTAATTCAAATCATTTTGAAAAGTTTGCATATCTTTAGTCTGGAGTATCATCTCAAAAACGTGTTTTCAGTATGTCTCATCACTCGATGTATCATATCGTATCCTAAGAACGTACACCAACAAAGAAGTCTACATATCCCAAGGCCAGATCGAAGATCAATAAATACAAAACCGTGTATTGTGATGCCAGAATACAAATCCTGAAAAATCCACTAGTCATGACTCTACAAAGGCGAAATATTTCAAAGGAGCCTTCCGAGAACGGCATACGAGATCCTCGGTGCGAAAATCCGATTAAAAACTCCAATAACGTGGCACAATTCGACACAAAACGTCGTCTCTGGACCCGGCCGACGTAGTAAAACCGGGCACAATACATTTCTGTGAGTTATTGCCTTCTCTGTGGGTCGTTCGAGCGTGGTAATAACAAGTGTTGCCCGTCTGGACCCCACGTTCCTTATGTTAACCTTCGTTAGTGGCTAGAATCGCCTGACAATGCTAGGTGTTACTAGAATGCTAAACGACCAGATGTCCTCTTATTTCTTTGTCCGAAATTCCAGTTATTTTTGTCCCACGCGGTCAGTTCTACATGAGGATCCCAGATTTTCCGTGGGGGTGCTTTCTTAGGAACTTTAGAAAAACTGGAAGGTCTTCAGGTTGAATCAAAGAAAGGCGGTAGGTTCTTGTATGCCTTGTATGGCCTGAAAATTAGTACTTCTGGGTGCTTATTTGAATTTTGGAAAAGAAAAAATCGGCCGCAGGCATATCAGGAAAATACGGTCTCTGCCTCTTCTACCAATATAGATTTTCGAAGAATCTAAGCAATTGAGTTTATTTATACCTGATAACTGAAACATATCCATTCTCGTTTTATTATTTTTCATGAATCTGTTAATGTTGTTGTTTTGAAGGCAACTTCAACATTTTCTTTTGATAGTAGTGTCTTTATAATAATTATATATTGATATTCCATAAGTTAGACTAACGTATTTGTTTTTCAATAAATCATAACGAAAGTATAAATTTCTATTAAGGCATTCTTCATTTCACGTTGCTTCATATTTTTTCCAATTTTTTATTTCAATTAATCCCCTAAGTTGCTTTGACTATTTATTGTGGATCAATTTTTAGTATCTAATTTAAGTCTAAACTGTGAAAAAATAATAAAACGACGTGACATAAGGAATGCCTTATGATATATTTATCTATTCAGTTATAATTTATCAAAAAATAAATACGTTACTCTAATTTATTCAGAAAACAAGTTGTAAATAGAAAAAAATTATATGTTTTTTCGATTTTGAAACCATTTCGAAACTTAAGTACAAAATATTTAAACCTTTTTCGTCTTACGGAATAATGAACTGTTATCGAAACTTAAGTACAAAATATTTAAACCATTGTCACCTTACAAATACAAAAGTTATTATCACAGAATAATAAACTGAAGTTATCGTGTCCATCAATTTAATTCAAATAAAATGAAATAATAAGAAGAGGTTCTTTACTCGATGAAAGGAATATTACAATATTTGAATATCAAAACAGATTTAATCTGTTTGTCTTCTATAATTTTAATCTCAAAAAATTTATTCAAAAGTTTCTAGAAGTAAAGTCTTATAAGCACAGCTTATATTTAATAGACGTATAAAATCAAAACTCAATATACAAAATCAAATGAAATAAATAACCCAACAAATATAAATTGTCAATTAAAATTAATAAATAAATATTTGAAGGAGACAAAATTTTCTGATCTTACAATTATGAAAACTAATTTCTTTTCAAAAATACAAAACATAATTTCCATAATTTGTAGTTAATTAATTTAATTTTTTAAATGTGAAGTAGGACCGATTAAGCCCTCATCGGAATTCTTATTGTTTTTTGAAGAAATAATACATGTTATGAGAGATTTTTGGAGTAACTTATTTCAAAATTTGAAAATATTAAATATTTCAAATAAATTAAATTTTCTGAGAAGTCCTTAAATTATGTTTTGTATTTTTGAAAAGGAATTAGTTTTCATAATTGTAAGATCAGAAACAAAATTTTGTCTTCTTCAAATATTTATTTATTAATTTTAATTGACAATTTATATTTGTTGGGTTATTTATTTCATTTGATATTTTATATTGAGTTTTGATTTTATACGTCTATTAAATATAAGGCTGTGCTTATAAGATATTAATTTAATTCTAAAAATTTTTGAATGAATTTTTTGAAATTAAAATTATAGGAGACTAACAGATTAAATCTGTTTTGTTATTCAAACTTTTTAATTTAAATACATTTCCTTAAAATATACTAGAGGAATTTCTGAGAAAATTGCTTCCTACCTCAAAAATAAATATGATTTAAGAAGTTCATTTAAAACTTATTCAAACCTGTGTAAATTCATTGAAGATAATAAAGACTTCACCTGAAGATGCTAATGTGATAGCGAAACAACTGCTGTATTATAATAGCAATTAAAATTTGTAAAAATTAAGAATAATCTTAATATTATTTTATATCGATTTTCATGAAGTGAAGACTGATTCAATTTAACATTTAAAAATTTAACCTACGTTAATTCGCACGCCCAATTGAAGCAAATAATGAGTTGAATAATTATCATATTAAATGACAATAAAGTAACAAACTCTAATTCAATAGAACGTTGCCAAACCGACTTAAATTTGCTTAAATTACAAGACTCCTAAAGACAGATGCGTGGAGATATGAACGGTCGACCAAGCGCGAAACGGACAACAAAGAATCTGACGGTTATCTGAATATTAATTCAAATTAGAATAAACTTTAAAAATACTCAGTTCTATTAGCAAATAATTTAAAAGTTCACACATTTTTGTGATTGCAATTTCGAAGTATTAATTCATGTTCGGATAACTGAGAACTTAACAAAGGTACAAAAATAAACAGTGGATTTTATTAAAAAATGAATAATCAATATTATTTGCAAAATGTTTATGAAATTTCAGGTACAAAAAAATTATAACAAGAATATATGTTATAATATGTAGGCATGATAGAGAATTAGTGAATAAATGTTATTCAAAGATGTTAAATATTTTGGAATTAAAATAAAATAAATGGAGGTTTATACTTGACAGAAGGTGTATAAATTTTTTTAAATATTTTAATATTAACAGATATATTCTGCTAGCCTTCTACATATATAATTTCATAAAATTCTATTTAATATTATAACTTCAGGAATTAAATTAATGTCATATAAACACTGCTTATATCAAACGACATATAAAATAAGCATTCATTATAAGACATCCAAATGATATAACAAAATCCAATAAATATAAATTGTTAACAAAAATCCTATAAATTAAATATTTTGAGTAGACAAAATACTAATTAATGTTTATTTTATGTCATTTCATATAAGCGGTGCTTATATGTCATTAATTTAATTCTTGAAGTTATAGGTAATATTAAATATAATTTTTTGAAATTAAATATGTAGAAGGCTAACAGAATATATCTGTTAATATTAAAATATTTAAAAAATGTTGGACTTACATTATAAGCATATGAATTACTAGTTTTGAGTCTACCTTGTGAAATAACTTCGAATTCAGAATAATATCTCAAGACTTTTACGATATATACGTAATTGGAGATTACATACTTAAATATTCAAACAATATATTTTATAGTGATTATACAGGGTTCCGGCTTGACGCCGACTTCTGGGATACCCTGTATATGTTACATACTAAAATATCATATATGATCACTATGAAATATTTTCCCTACATATTAAAAAATATGTTATTATTGATTATACATGCTCTTATATTTTATTAGGTTGACATTTCATAATTTTATAATTTTAGTATCAAAATAATATATTCAATGATCAATATAAAATATTATTCAATGTCTAGGAAAAAATTTTTTTTGATTATATATGCTCTGATATTACGTTGTTATTTATTATGTATAAAAGAATATTTTGAGTAATATTTGAGCATAAATAATCAATATGCATATTTTATAATGATTATTTATGCTATGATATTATTTTGACATTTAAGTATGAAGTATTTTTTAGAATAATATCTAAGCATATAATAATCAATATAGAATTAACAGGGAATAAATATATCAAAATGCTCTAACGGCTTTTCATGTTTTCTAAGGCCATATATAAAAATAGACACTTTAGAAGCCAACATAACTCGTGATATTGATGAAATAAGACCTGAATTACGCTCAAAATTGGTCTGGTCGAATGCGGTTCCTCAGTGCTAGTCGTGGTGGACATATACCGGAAATTATTTTCAAAACATAAATTTGATAAAATTATCTTTCAAATAAAAATATAATTTGGCTTCAGTCTTAATTTAAATGTGTTTTATTTCAATTTAAAGTTCTATCACTCTAAAAAAAAACAGCCGATATATCAAAATGCTCTAACGACTTTTCATGTTTTGTTAGGCGATATATAATAATTAGAAAACAATTCAGCTGAAGTGTCCAATAACACGTCAAAAATTGTATGACACAGCTGAAAAACTGCTAGATCCACGTATCAACATAAAAAGACCTAAGTATCGATAAGAAAAGAATGAATTATGTTCAAGCGTAGACAGGGCTCTAATGAGACTGGACAGAATTGTCTTTTCATGACAAACTACGAAATAGTAACAGCTGAAACAGCTCAATATCTGAATATTAACAACTCTCGCTAAGTACCGGAATAATCGAATTGCTCGGATAGCTACAAGAACGACCCGATAGGTAGAGATACCAAAAAAACCACGGCGCGGCGACCGATCTTATTAATGAACCCGATAGGTTATTTTAATAGCGTCCCCTATCTCGCCGGCAGTGTCCCCAAATTAAACGTCCGCTTGTCGAACACGCGGTGAAAACCTGTCTTCATGCCTTTTTTGGTACCGTGATACGGCTGATCCGACCACAGAGGTAGATTCTCGTGAACTACGGAACGCACCTCGCGATTCATTCGGTGGCCGATCGAAATCGTCTGCAATTTTTTGTGACTAAACTGTCGCACTGTCATCTCTGGCGTCAAGATGTTCAATGGTTCGTTATGGTTTTTCCTAGCGTGATAATCATAGAATATTAACTGATTTTTAGCGGGTAGGTACCGTTTTTTCGTCTAGGTGCAATGGCGGTGTTCCAGACCTAAGAGCCAGCAGGTCTGGAGCTGGACGTCTTTGACTGAAGACGTAAAGGCAGGTGTAGACTGGTAACTATGGCGGCGTATAAGAACTGATCGCAAGATAATTTGCCTCATTACGTAATGTGGGAAAATGGCTTCATTTGCGAATAAGTATAGGGTGTTTTCTTTAGAGTGATAGAACTTTCGACAGGGATAATCGTGATTTGATAGAAGGTAGGAGCTATGTTGTTTTGACATTTCTGTTCAGCATTGTCATGTCAAGCATTGACAAATTATCATGGAAAGACTCACGCCGCAACAACGTTTACAGATTGTTGAAATTTATTTTCAAAATCAGTGTTCTATTCGCCAAATTTATAGAGCACTTCGTGAAATTTATGGATTACATGGCTTCAATCTTAATTTAAATGTGTTTTATTTCGATTTGAAGTTCTATCACTCTATAAAAACACCCGAAGAAGCCATGAAGTGTACGGCCGTTATTTTTCGATGGTCAATAATAATATCCTAGTTTCGAATGGCATTTTACGAATTTGGATCTGACTCTAGCTTCTAAGGATTATATTTCATTTATTTTTTAATGAAAAATGCGTGTTAAAATTCAAACTATCCGTCTGTGTGAAAATTTAAGAAGCAAATATCATAAAGCTTCGATAATTCTTATTTGCGCGTCTGTTCTCGGAAACTACGTGCTATCGTTTTGACCAAATATCTTTAGTTCTAGAATTTTGACCCAAAAATAGTCTCAAACGACTAGGTTGGATTCTGGCTGATGAAGAATCCAAGGTTAAAACTTATTATGTACTACCGGTCTGTAAACACTCTAATTTTCGAACGGAAAGAGCTAGAGACTTGAAACTTTCAGAGTAGGTTTGGGGTTTCGCTTAAGTTTGTCAATGGGCAAAATACGAAACCTACTTTTCATTTTCACGAGATTTTCGGTTTTTTCAGGAAAACAGCTCTAAAATTGCGAAATTTAAGTTTTTCTTATATAATTTCGGAAAAAATCTGCAAAATTCTAGCAATTTTGCTACGCGAGATTAGTCTTTAGCAAAGGTGTCGTTATTTCACATCTAAATACTGAATTTTAACTCGATCGGACTTGTACTTTCGAAAATATTTAAAAAATAAAATTTCAAACTTGTTCTACGGTCCATCTTAAAATACCAAATCTGTGAATCATTTCTTAAAGAAGCTGACTTTATGGTGAATCAAAACACATAATTATGTGTTCTGTTGTGCGTCATATGAGGAATGAAAACGCAGAATGTCCTGTCATCCTGCTTAGAGCAGAGAGTAACAAACAGAGGTTTTCTATCAAATATATTGCAGTTGAAATGGAGGAAAATATTCATCTCATTTCCATAATTTCGAAGTTTTTCATATGGAGAAAAAATGCAATGTTTTGTGGAACCCAGTTTCTACTTGATCGATGAAAATAGAGGTTAATCTGTCATAGTTTGACACAGTGACTATGAACAGCACCTAGGGAACATAGAACTAGATAAATTGTAGGACTTCGTGATCAACAGACTCAATCTGGTGACTAAAGTTCTGTGAAACTGTTAGTCTACTATTTGAAGGAATAGACTTTTTCCATTTAATGGTGGTTTTATTTAGTGGTTGCAGTATAGACAGTAAACACTATATCAATTACACTTTTGTGTTAACTCTGCAGCGCTTTCCATCAAGCGGGCCTATTCCATTATCCCATGTCCGAAGGCTCGGAATCCGAAAACAATCTCTTTCTCCATATTCGAGGCGTAAATCACGAAGTTTTACGATGTCGATTTCGAGAAAATTACGGTTGCTTTAAGAGTGGTAAGAGCTTAAAGTGAAAAATACGGACCGTAAATCTCACTCCGTACTGTCGTTGTTTTTATTTTTCATCGATGGGAAATGGATGGTAGCACATGTTGAGGTCGGCGATCCAGAGCCTGCTATTCGTCAAAAATAAATCACGAGAGATATACGGCTAGCGTTGGGTTCTTCTGAGTTGGTCGAAAATAACTTTGGAAGTCGGTAAGTTGGCAAGATTCAGTTGATATTCGGATGCATCTTAACGATCTATGAGTTGCCCTGCCGCGTGGAGTTAAAGCGGGCTCCTTCTTTGATATAATTGATCCTGTGGGCCGAATTATTTTACGTAATGCAAAGAGTTTTCCAAAACGAGGTTTCATTTTGAATGGGCAGCTGTCACTTTTCAAGCTGTCATATTTTGACATTCGACAAGTAAAAACTACGCCATTACCAAAAAAGCATACACGCTTCAATGACGCATTTAAATTGTTGAAATTCTCTACAAACATGGTGCAATTTTGCAGTCACAGTTTGTAAAACTCAAGCAATTTTGGGTCGTCTTGAAGGACCTTCTCGGCCGGCAGTAGTGAAACTGGTAGAAAAATTTGAGTTGTTGGGACAAGTTAGTGATGTGAAGAATCATTACTGTGTGCGTCGCTCAAGAACAACTGAGAATATTGCTGCTGTGGCCAGTAGTGTTCACGAAAACACAGGTGTGTCGATTCCTCGACGATCTTTGGAATTGGGCAATCCACAAACAAAATTCCACTGTAGTTTGGATAAAATTTGGATATTAAGGTTTTTGAAGTTATATTTCCTGAGAAGTACTTAAAATAATGTTTTGTATTTTTGAAAAGGAATTAGTTTCAATAATTGTAAGATCAGAAACAAAATTTTGTCTCCTTCAAATATTTATTTTTCAATTTTAATTGACAATTTATACTTGTTGGATTATTTATTCCATTTGATATTTCATATTGAGATTTGATTTTATAGGTCTATTAAATATAAGCTGTGCTTATATGACATTAATTTAATTCTAAAATTTTTTTGAAATTTAAATTGTTGGAGACTGTTTTGATATTAAAATTTTGTAATATTCCTTCTATCGATTATCGATTAGTACAAACTTTAAAATATCATACAAATTTCTTCTGTAAACCTTCTCATTATGGAATGTCAATGGTGTGAAGAAGACCATAGAATGCCTTACAGTTTTCTGTGATTTTGTGACGAACTGACTACCTGGTTTTTTGAAGTTAGTCTCTTTCAAACAAGTCACGTGTTAAGTTCCAAGGTATGATATAGTGATGGTTAATTGATTTTGATATTTAAATGTTATCTAGGGCCGATGAAGAGATTATCCGTATTTTAATTGTTTTTTGAAGATATATTACATGCTTTGAGAGATTTTTGAATTAACTTATTTGAATATTTAAATACATTAAATATTTCAAATAAAATATATTTTTTCAGAAATCATCAAGTTGTGTTTTATGTTTTTGAAAAGGAATTGGTTTCACTATGGTAAGATCAGAAACAAAATTTTGTCCCCTTCAAATATTTATTTATTAATTTTAATTGCCTTTTAATATTGGTAGGTTTATTTATTCCATTTAACATTGTATATTGAGTTTTGAATATATACGTCTATTAAATATAAGCGGTGCTTATTGTAGACATTAGTTTGATTCTAAAAGTTTTTTGAATAAAATTTTTTTGAAATTAAAATTGTAGAAGATCAACAGATTAAATCTGTTTTGATATTAAAATTTTGTTATATTTCTTCTATCAAGTATCAAGCCTTTTTCTATTTTATTTTAATCTCCTCGTTCATTTTTTAATATAAAAATGAAACCTCTTATTGGAAAACCTTTTAGATGTTAGCTTATAAAGACGTAAAGATATTTCAAATATTGGATAGAGGAGGTATTACCATTCGGCTATAAATTTTTATTACTTTTTGTCCTTTGATTTCGATGAGAATGTGTGATTCGCTTGAATATTACCCAGATTTGAAAATTGTAGACATTTTGAATATATTTATAAACGAAAGAAACATACATCTTAATTTATAAATTTATAGAATGATTGATCTTTGAGTAGTATTGAATATTTTTGAAAGGACATTCTTCAATTTGTCATTTTAACGAGCACTGTTCATCTTCAAGATATTTGATAACAGTGGCCTTCAACTATTCAAGACAGAACTGGTTTCACGAAATGGGTTAGTGATGAATGTACCTGCAATCATAGAAAGTGTTAGTAAAGAAGATTTATGGGCACCATATTCACATGCATTCATCCCAAGGAAAGCCCACTGTCGATTATGAATCCCAAGTCGAGGTATGAATTTGGATGGAGAGAGAGCGAGCGAGAGAAGATGAAGCATATATTATTTATCGCTTCAGTTCTCAATTTATAAAGTCATTTATCTAGTTATATTCTCAATATGCTCTCAACCAGAGTTGACTATTACGAGGAGCGTTCAATGTATTCTCGGTGTAGGGATGAAAGAATACATTTGTTAGATCGAGAAATAAGCTTCTCTTAACCTTGTAAAAAATATTCTTCCGGCTTCTCCTCAAAATTGGTATTAATTGCTACCTTCAGTTCTTCGTCGTCGGAAAATCGCTTTCCAAGAAGATATTTTTTCACAAGGTACAGGAAGTAGTCACTGAGGGCCAAGTCTGGACTGTACGGAGGATGAGTAATTTCTTCTAAGCCACAGCAGTATAGTTTATTTTCACCTTTTTTAGTGTATTCTATCAACAATAAACCTTTAGAATCCCCAAAGACCGTAGGTATTATTTTTCCAGCGAATGGGGCGAGTTTAACTTTTTTGAAGACTCTGTGTTTACTCTCAGGGTCATACTGATGAATCTACGTCTCATATCCAGTAACCAGCCGGTTGAAAATAGTAGTTAGGTCTTCTCCACAGAGCTGTAAAAACTTCTTACAGCACTCGACTCGCACTTGCTTCTGAGGTGCGCTGAACATTCTCGGTACGCATCTTGCACTGACCTTTGAGAGGTTAAGATGGTCATGAAGGATAGCATGTACCCACGGATGGGTTTGTCATCTCTGCTAACATCTTGATTTTTATTCTGGCATCTTCAAGTACTTCTCCAATTTTTTCACATTTTCTTCAGTGGAGCCGCTAAGGGGCCCACCCGAGCGACGGTCGTCTTCAATGCTTTCTCTGCCTCTTTTGAATTCACTTGACCACTTTTGAGCGGTGGATATCGACGGAGCACAGTCTTGGTAAGCAGCACCATGAAAGGTTTTTTCCCTGCTTAGTGAGGAAGTTTATAACGGCGCCATGCTCGATTTTCTCCATCATTGTGACGACAGTCATTCTGATCGTCTTTCACTGAGGATACCTAGAAAACTATTGATCGTAAATTCCCCAACTTACATTATGGGTATCCTTTAATTATTATGATTAAACAGTGAGCTTGGTTTCAAGCAAAAGAAGGAGTGAATACTCTATGTTCGAGATTCTGATGTTAGTCTTGAAAACCAAAAATAAAACCTTTTAGAAACAATTATTTTTAGGAACTATTGTATTGATTATCACTATAAAAAGATTCATAACTGTGCTTCATGTTAGAAAGTGCAATCTGAGTGTGTCGATAGGGTTATTCAAGACAGACATTACTCAAGTATTGTTGTTTTAGCTTCATCGAAGGTCTACGGGTTTTCAAGTCATAATCTTTTTGTGTCTTTTATTGGAGAAGTATCCAGAGCGATATATATCATAGATCGATGTTTACCTTAGTCTCAAAGATCACGTTATCTGCCTAAGACTTTTCAGCAACCTCCATACACTTAAGTAGGCTTTTCTCATGAAATTAGGGAATTCTGGAACGAGATACCCTAATAATTTGAAGACCATATCTCATCAGAACGGAGCCTTGGCATATCAATCCTAAGCAGACAAACCCCATGTTATTCCAGTTGGATGTCTAATGAGGGCCAAATTCTGATCATTTACTAAGTAAAAGGCTCTGAACATCTGTACAAAGAATTATTGACATTAAATAAGCATATATAGGTGTTTACCTCTTTTAATCAGACGATGTTGAAGAACGTGAAATAATAATAGGGTTTTCCCTATTATGATGATATTTTCAGCTATTACCATGTATCTTATGGAAGCTTTACCAGTCGCAGAAGTGATTTATCATTGGTAGCACTCATTCAAACCTTCAACTTTGTTGTGATGAAAAGTGGTGCCAACCACACCGGCAAATACATTCAATTCAAATTCGGCGCTCGACTTGGGGCAAATTAATCGACGTCCAACTGCGCCAAACACGGCTTCAAGCTTCCTAGTCTAGATTACCTCTCCTCCAACTAGAAACCTCAAGGCTCCACTTACCTAGAAAAAAAAGAAAACAACTTTTAGTATATCGCCATCATCAATCGTCGCCGACAAGAAACTAATTAAGAGAACCGCCGTTCGTATCTGAATGGCGAAATCATAACCTCACTCCTCGGACGTTACGCGGCAACAAATTCACTCCGTGAACCGAAAAATGTTCCCACAGGGACTTCCACGCGACCGTCCGGCTGCCGGTCCGTCGCATCGGCACGAGGAAGTAGCCTTGCCGGTTCTTCTTCTTCTGGGAAGTCTGCAAAAATGCCGTACGGGCAGGCTGCGATCCCATAAAACCGGTGCGAAGTTTTTAGCGCTTAGGGCGCACAGGAAAAACGCGTACGCGGAGGTTGATACTATGTCGAGAAATTCCGCGCGCTTGTTACCAATCTCGACAATGAAGTATCATTAAGTGGCTGATGGATTATAGATCGCGCGGCGCTTTCAACGAGAAATACAGTGTGGGGCAAAAAGACCCCCCGTACTTCGAGAGGTGAATAAGAACAAACGGGCAAATACGAAGAACAATTAATTGTTACATTTAACAGATAAAAGGAATACCCTCCTAGTCCAGTTCCTGGGTTCAAGCCCAGCCTAAAACATGGTCAGGAACCCTAAACCTCCGGATTAGTCCTGGTTATCCAAGCACAAGAACTACTGCCTTGCACGGCAAGTACCCTATGATGCCTAAAGCAGAGACTCTCGATCCAACTTCCTTACTTTGTTCCTTTCTTGCATACCATTCCATCATGTTGTCCCACTTCCATCCATTTCCTTCCGCAAGACTTGGAATCGTACAGGAGAGTTGTGACTTTGGTTGTCGAAGGAGTCACGCGACTCTGCGATCGATTACAGTTTTGTAATTCATGTAATGCATGGGCGAAGGCGATACCCTGCTGAATCTCAGCGTGAGTTTTCTAATCTTCGTCTACTTATCCGCTGAGGGATCTTAAATGGTTGCTGAAGGAAAAAGGGAGACTACGACGTTTCGAACAAGTATGTTGGGCTTGGGAGATTCGCTCTGCTCACCCCCAAATTTGGCTCCATCTTTAGATCCTGAAGCTCCCGCTACGGGTTCCTGATTGGTCCGCTGGAGGAAAAAGGGAGACACGACGTTTCGAACAAGTTGGTTGGTCTTGGGAGATTCGCTCTGCTCGCCTCCAACTTTGGCCCCATTCGTGGATCCTTAAGTTTATCTTATCCGCCTCGGAGTCGGAAGTGGATCGTTGGCGGAAAAAGGGAGACTACGACGTTTTTACCGGAAATAGGGACCCAGAAGACTTGCTCTGCTCGCCCCCAACTCTGGCCCCACTTTTTGATCCTAAAGCCCGAAGCTCTTTGATGCTTCGGAGCTTCGCTTTTAGCAGTCGAACAGCAACAGCGGTCCTTCATGGGGGGATCTATGCTGGGAAGCTGTTATTTGTGTTTTTTCGTTGCTTCAATCTTTCACAACCATAGATACACTCTGCTCAAATGACTGAGTGTTGGGATTGACACGGCAATACTTTTTTGGAGAGGGGAGGGACTTGTGGACCTAGTTGTGCTGGCGCAAAGTTCTCTATAAATCTTCCTTCAAAATTCATATCTTTCTCTTTCAGCTTATCGGGGGCCTGCTGGAGTGTCAAAACTTGAGCAGAAACCCGGGACAGCAATGATGACAATGGTACTTTAACGTCAGCTAAGAGCTCTGCTCGTATGCTGGCTTGTACAATTCTGAATATGTCTCCTGGAGTCCAACACCAATTGGGTGTCCAGGTCGTATGAATACTCCCCGAGGGCCTCCACCCTCCCAAGCTAAGGCAGTATGCTACATAAAGTACTCGGCCATTGGACAGAAAAAGCCGGAGATTTATTGCAATAGGGTAGAGTACGTTAATTTTAAGGGAGAGGCCCTGTGCTGCGACGGACTTCCTTATCACTGAGCGGCTCAGCCTTCCATTCCACTTTACAGTGAAACAAGGACCCCATTCGGTCGATCTTACACCACACGGGTCCAGTGACCGACGCGTATGGCATTACGTTAGGCATCAAGACTTAACTTCACCGGGATGAAACTAGGGTCCTAGTCAAGACAAGCGCCCCCAGCGCGACAAGCTCTAATGCCATGGGGGACGCGATAACATTGGCACTCGGAGTCTAAAGAACTAGAAAGGAGCTTATATCTTTCCTTACAGAGACAATTTACGATGAGGATGAGGTCCTGTTGGCACTCTCGGAGCAATTTGGCCAGTTCATCACTTTAGTAGGAGGCCCAGAATAAGCCTACCGCCTAGCAACAGTTGAATAAACAGTTGTGAAAGACAAGGCTCTCTTAGAGCCGTGGCCCAACAACATAGTCCTTCGGTGTTGAGACTGGCTACTGGAGTTTGGTTCACCTTTAGAACGTCAGCTTGTGGACTGTTTTCCGTATGTTACCCACGCTACAATGAAATCTGAGCTAAGGAAAAGATTCACGGATTTATGTCAAGATGACACTCCGATGGTGAGGCGAGCAGTGGCTGCCAGATTAGGGAAATTGGCTCAGGTGGTTGATTTAAAGCATCTCAAGTCCGACTTGATACCACTGTTTGTTCATCTGGCGCAAGACGAACATGATTCTTTGAGATTATTAGCTGTAGAACCTTGTGTTATTATTACAACACTCTTACCATAGGAAGATGTAGATCAACTTGTAATGCCAACCTTGCGACAGTGTACAAGCGACCAGTCGTGGAGGGTGCGTTACTTGGTGACTGATAAATTTGCGGAACTACAAAAAGCAGTTGGACCCGAAATAACAGGAACTGACCTAGTTCTTGCCTTCCAGAGTCTGTTTAAAGACTCAGAACCCGAAGTGAGAGCAGCAGCCGCGAACAAAGTTGAAGATTTCTGTCAGAACTTAGATAGGAGTCATCAGGAAACCATTATCATGAACAACATCCTTCCCTGTGTCAAACAATTAGTCACCGATGTTAACCAACATGTCAAAACTGCACTCACCTCATTATGGGATTGAGTCCAATCTTAGGGAGAACCAATACGATCGAACATCTTTTACCGCTTTCCCTAAACCAACTGGAGGGTGAATGTTCCAAAGTTAGATTAAACATTACTTCGAATTTACATTGGTTTTGTAGTAACTTTTCACAATTATCACAAGTTCAGCAGTAGATAAACGATCCATATTGTTGAATGGCTAACCTTGAAGTAAATACATGAGGCTTCTGATTACAGTTCTGTTCAACATATATCATTGAAACAGCGCTGTGGAATCCGGACCACAAAATGGATAAACAGTTGCCTTGAAATATCAACTGTAAAAATTTCAGAGGTTTCAGAAAATGCTCCAACAACAAGTAATGCCATTTAGATTGGATGCTTGCGAAATTTCCGCAATGAGCGTGGAGTACTTTCGATTGCTCTCTCCGACGAAGGTCGCGAATGCGCGGTGGCAACTTCTGCAGCGAAATTAAAACAGCCTCTCGGTACGTCGACTCGGTTAATTTATGCAATTTCCCACGATTCCTCCGACCAGATAAGACAGGTTTCATTGCGACCGTTTAAACTTGATCTTGTACCGAGAAAGAATTACCAGATCAACCTAACCTCATATTAACAGAGGAGGAAACGATTTACTACCGCCGGGTAAAAGTAAAGTTTCACTTGATGCCGAGATCGCGCTCGATCCTTTCGAAGATACGGATCGATATCGATCTATCGGGGCCATTCTGGGGTTTCTCTTTATGAAGGTTTTGGTTGTTGCCCGTGGCTTCGTTCGCGTGGATAACGCGATCGGAACACTTTTTCCTTTTTTCGTCATTCAATTTATCCAACGAGGATTATGATATATAGGGTCGGCACTTCAAAATTTGCATTTTTGTCGGCTATGAATGAAAAACTATTTGGAGTATAAATAAGTTTGTGAGGTTTTTTGTAGAAACTTGAAGTTTTATTATGAAAAATTTGTTATACATTCAAAGTTCGGGATGGGTGTTGCAACACCTGATTGCAGGTTATCTGTACATAAGGGCGAATGCGTCAGAATCAGATCTGTGCTAGCTTTAAGGTGAGGGATACTATGACGTGTTAGTCTCCTCGAGTTCGTGGATTCTGGCATCGAGTTGAATGAACTCTTCTTGGCGAGCGTTAGCCTTCAATGGCTCCTTTTGGAAACAAGGCTACCACGAGTGGGTGGTTCGTCACGCAGAGGTATTTGTGCTTCTGGCCACTCTATTTGGTATTGGACTCGTGGGGCACACTCCCAGTTGTACATATGAGCAGAGCTCTTCACTGACGTTGAAGTACCATTGTCATCATTGCTGTCCCGGGTTTCTGCTCAAGTTTTGACACTCCAGCAGGAAGATAATAGAGAACTTGCGCCAGTACAACCAAGGAGGAAACAGTACGTGTAACCCTCCTTCAAAAGGGATCGCCGTGTCGACCCCAGCACTCAGCCGCATGTGCAGAGTGTCTCTATTTGGTGGTTGTGTAAGACCGAAGCATCGAAACAACACAAATAACAGCTTCACAGCTTGGATCTCCCACCCCGAAGGACTGCTGTTGGTATTCGACTACTAAAAGCGAGGCTCCGAAGCATCGTAGAGGATTGGCTTGAGGATCTAAAAATTCGGACCATTTCCGACCCCGCAGCGGATAAGAAGCTTAAGGATCCACGAATGGGGCCGAAGCTGGGGGCGAGCAGAACGAGTCTTCCAAGATCCCACCCTGGTCGAAACGTGGTAGTCTCCCTTTTTCCTCCAGCGGACCAATCAGGACCCCGCCTCTGGAGCTTAAGGATCTAAAGATGGGGCCAAAGTTGGGGCGAGCAGACTGAGTTTTCCGAGATCTCACCCCGGTCGAAACGTCGCAGTCTTCCTTTTTCCTCTAGCGGACCATTTCAGATCCCTAAGCGTCTTCGCCCGTGTGTGGATTACAAAACTCTAATCGATCGCAAGGTCGCGTGACTCCGTCAGCCAGAGCAACAACTACCCCGTACGATTCTAAGCCTTGCTGAAGGATATGGACGGTTTTGGGACAGCATGATGAAAGGGTTTGCAAAAAAGAAATAAAGTAAGGAAGTTGGATCAAGAGTCTCTGCTCATAACCCTATCCTCCATTTCATAATGAAACTAGGATTTCGGACTCGTGGGACAGTGGTTGAAAACCTGCATTCTAGGCTAGAAGGGTATCGGCCGTGCAAGGCAGTAGTTCTTGTACTTGGATAACCGAGAGTGGCCCGGAGGTTTAGAGTTCCCGACCATGTTTTAGGCTGGGCTTGAACCCGGATCGACTAGGGTGTCTACGTCGAGTTCGGGCTTCAAGCGATTTTTATCAGTCCGTCATTGAAAATTTGCACACTAGATGGCAAGAGGTTGTTGATAACGAAGGTGATTACATTATTGATCAAAAATAAGAACTTGTTAATAATTTATTCGTTTTAATTAAATTTTAAAAAGCAATATTACTTTCCGGTTCACTTTATATTTACCTTACTAGAATGTTCAAGTATCAATTACGTTTGAAATCTACCATATCAAGACAGCCTTTATAATCAACGGACCTTAAGGTCTTCTCGAAGATGAAGAAGAATAAGTTTGGATACAACATTCTCTAATTCGCAGAATTGCCTATCGCTAGCGATAACATCTGAAGGAATCTTCAAGAACATCTTCTGGGAAATAATATTGTCGAGCATCCTCTTATTCTGTGTGACTCCGCAACAGAACGAATTCCTTCGCCGGAACCAATCGGTAATCGACCACGTGCACCTTTTTTCTCACGTCTTCCGCACGCAGTACATCTCGCACAATCGCCGATATCTCTCCCGTTCTATAAGGAACTAGCCCAAAAAGGGACGCGTAAAAACCGCGGACCTAACCTTACCTAACCTCCTCTCCCGGCCATTGTTCCCGAGCGCGAAACGCGTCGCGATAACTCACGTTCGTCGCAGTTGGCCATAAAGGGAGGCCATCTCTCGTTCGACATCTCGTTCCCATGCCGCTGACCTTAATTGAAATGGCATTTTTATGCGATGAAACGTACGCGCGAGAGGACAATGCGGCCGGTATCTCGACAATTGCGAGTTCTTTGTTGCGTCGTTTTTTTCCATATCGAGTGGATAACGACGCCAGATGACCGTTTTTGTAGCTCGGGTGAGCGTTTTGGTCGTAATCAATTGTGCCTATATCGGGCGAATAAGTGTGAGAACGCGGCGGGTTGAGATGATTTCTGACGTGAGTCGGTTCGTGAGAAAGGCGTTCTTCTTGTTCTTCATCTTCAACATCACCCTTGAAGTACGTTTGACAATGTGGCTCACTGATGATTAAATGTCTTCAGCAACACGCGACACTGCCGCAAGACTTGAAGGTTATTTCATTCAGTCAAAAATACCAGTAATTGATCCTTTACAAAGCCTGAAGCGTGAAGGTATTGTCGAAATTATTTCTGTCTTCCACTTGGAAACAAGGCGTGAGGGTGGAAGCCCACAGGGGCAGTTGTACTCCTGGCAATCCAATTGAGGTTTAAATCGTGGAGGCTGTGGTTGAGAGCCTGCATGCTAGGCTCAAAGGGTATTCCATTCATTTGGGTTCATGGTTCTTGGACCTGGATGGTCTGGGACATCTCTCGGAGATTTGAGGGTCTTGACCATACGCTAGACGACCTCTATAGCATTGTCTCGAGTCGCCACTGGGTGGTAGATAAGACCCTTCAAGCACTGATACTGCAGAGTCACTCTTCCTTTGTTACCGGGCCTTGTCGCGGTGGGGGAGCTTGGCACGACTAGGGCCTTAGTTTCACTGCAGTGAAATGGAGGGCTAAGTCGTGGTGCCTAACCAGGACGGGTGGCACGGGTGTCTATTGTAGCGCAGGGCTTACTTCCTCAAAACCGATGTTACTGCGGTTTAATCTTTCAAATTTTCTGTCCAACAGCCGGAAGCGTTATGTAATTTACTGCGTTACCTCAGGAGGGTGAAGGCCCACAGGGAGGATTCGTACTTTCTGAACTCGAAGAAGTGGTTGAAAGTCTGCATACTAGACTTGAAGGGTTTTTCATCAATCTGGTCGCGTATAATTCATGGCTCAAGATTGATAGATAACTTGAGGTATTTAGTGAAACGACGGTACCATCGATCTCGTCCTGAACCAGGATTGTTTGCGAGACGTTTCTGGGGTTTTTTGGGTCTTGACGATAAGGTTTTAGACTGTCGGAGTTCAAATCAGGATCGACTGAAACACTTCACAAGGATTCGTGAATCTTGATGTTACGATAGGTTGTCAACGCTCGTACCAGGGTCGATTGAAGTATCGATTCTCTAGATTTTTCTTATTTCCCGAGTTTGCGATTCGGTGGTTGGAAGTAAGAAGCCCCTTCGACGTGCGTCCCAAATAACTTGGATACCGACCTGCAGAGCTAACAGAAGTAGGACAGTACTTCACTGCTTGCTGTGTATGTTCAAGCAACCCGCCTCTCGGCTTCAGCTATTGTCCAAGCTTACAGATGACTGTAATGCTGTAGCTAATTGTTCTAGTCTTTCATTCTGTTTTCCTACATTTGTTTTTTCCTTTTCATCCCTTCCCCCTTGTTTTTCTCCTCTTTGTGCATTCATCTCCTCCCTTCTTTATCTCTTGTGTCGAGAAGAGGAAAGGAGGAAGAGGTGAAAACTCTTCCTCTTTTCCTCTTTTTTCATTTCCCTCTCTCTTTTTACTATTCCCACATCCTCTTTTTCCTTGCATCTCTTCTTCTTTTTCTCCTCTTATTCTTTCTTCCGTTTCTGACCCCTTTTTTCCATCTTCTTCTTCTTTCCTCTTCTCCCCCTTTTTTCCTTCTTCTTTTTTCCTCTTCTTCCCCTTTTTTCTTTATTTCTTTTAGATGTTACCAGTCGCCAGATGTCAGACGTCACTTCACCAGCAAAATGACATCTCCAGATTCGAATCTGTTGTTTTCAGAATCACAATTTCATTCAATCAGTGCTTCGCAGGTACCAGTCTTGGTGGGTTTTCGAACTGAAGCAGAAACTTGAAACGGGGTGGGTTCAACTCCATTGGAGGGATTTCTCATTTTGCGCGATGATAAGGCGTGTCATATAACCTGCTTTCGGGCTTGTAAAGACTCTTTAGTGGTCACCTAGTGAAAGAGCCATGCTCACATAATAGTAACTGCAATGTTGGCTGCTACTAGTCACGGCGTAGGTTTTCGAACTGAAGCGGAAACTGGAAGCGGCTTCAACTCCATTGGAGGGTTTCTCGCCTTGCGCGATGATAAAGCATATCCTTATCACACAATCTGCTTTCGGGCGTTTGTGAAGAATGCTTAGTAGTCACCTGGTGAAAAACCATGATCACATGCCAGTATTTGCAATGTTCGTTGCTACTAGTTACGGTTTAGGTTTTTTACTGAAGCTTCAACTGGTAGGGGTCGGTTCAACTCTTCGTGATAAGGCGTATCCTTGTCACGCAACCTGTTTTGGGCGTTTGTGAATGCTGGTTAGTGGTCACATGCCAGTAACTGCATTGTATTTACGATGTCGCTTAGTTTTCTCAACTGCCCTATGCCAGAAACCTTTCTCTTCAATTATTGTTTGAATTAAAAAAATACTGATCTGAATTTAAACGCTCTGTCAGATATCCAGACGACAGATCGATCAGGAACGAAACATTCCCGAACGCGATTATAATCGACGTCCGTCTTCATTATAACGAGTCTAATCTCTTAATAACCTCACGATGACGACGTCCATTTACCACCAGACGGGCCCGAGTAAACGACGGAAGTCTCTTGTCGCGAAAAAAATTGTGTTTCAGTGTCGGACGTCTGGCCGAACAAGCAGAGTCATTTGTACGATTAGGAATCGGACGTTTAGCGGTTCGGCAAGGGGGGTTTTAATTAATTTATGTCGGTTAACCGCTTCGAAACTAGGTGTCAATCTTCGATTGATCACTTCGGGTCGCATCTAAAGGTTAGGAACCATTAGAGATAAGCAAGAACAAATCGCGTTCCTTCTAACGGACTCTTTGTGACCTGAATACACAATGATAAAACATAAATGAATCGTATATTTTGTTTTACCTTGTACATTACAATTTTTGAAAGGGAAGTTATTTAGGAAAAGTCCTTCTTTTTTCATATATTGTAGTTCATCAGCCTGTAGTTTCCAACATATCACCTCTTTTGAGATGGGACTCCCAGATATCTTTTCATCTCTTTGAAGGTCTTCTTAAGGGCCGACGTGTTTATCGTCAAGGGGGGTCATCTAGAGTTTGCGTTTTGAAGTAGTCGTTATTTCAAGTTCTGTCATTCGTGTTTTGGCAAAAGGTCAGTTTGATATGTTAACGAAATGGGTCGATTTACTCTTGAACCCGTTTACTTTCTAGTCCAGTGAGCACAACTGAAATCATTGCTGCTGAAACCCAAAATGTGGGTAAGCATCGATCAAGATCAACTAGTCATCTAACTAACTCAAGAACTGAGCTTGAAATATATATTCACGCTAGTAAAGGATGGGTGGACCATCCAGTGTTTGCATTTTGAAGTAGCGGTTATTTCTAGTCTGGAAACACTAACGTCATTCGTGTTTTGACAGAGAGTTAGTTTAATATTTGACATTAACGAAATGGGTCGATTTACGCTCGAACAAAACTGGCAAATGTTAAAAACTCATTTCCAAAGTGGCGAGTCTTCTATCCAAGCTTAGAAATTTACGTGAAAAATTCAATAGAAATGAAATGGAGTGACGATAATTTGTGGAGCGAAATCGTGAAACTCAATCGTTATTTGAGAAAACAACCCATTCATGTACTCCTCCAGTGAGCACACGTGAAAACATTGCTGCTGTGATGCAGAATGTGGCTAAACATCTATCAACTTCACCTCATCTTCGTATTCAAGCAGTGAACATTTGTCGCACTTCTCTGAGGAGAATTTTGTATATTATCTCGGTATGGAGGCTTACAAAGTTCAACTAGTGCAAGAAGTGAAGCTTCTTGATGCGTTTCCACTTCGAATTGGCTAATGATCACATGGTCCAACATGAGCATTTTCAAAATTGACGTAGATATCATCGACTAGAAAAATTTAATTAATATTTAAGTAATAATTACGCAGTAATTCCATTCGCAAGCTAGAGTTACTGTCGTTGAAGTACGAAACTATATCGACTAGAGATACTTATAATTGATACTTGATAAAGTATACTCTAGATAGATCTGTACGTCAATATTTCGAATTGGCCGGATTTCAACGGCGAACTTGAAGTGTGTCATTATTATCAGATTGAACTATCAGGTGTTTTTTTTAGAGTGATAGAACATTCCATGACTGTGATAGGACAGAAGGTAGAAGCCATGTTGTTTTGACATTTCTGTTCAGTAAGCATTGACACATTATCATGGAAAGACTCACGCCGCAACAACGTTTACAAATTGTCGAAATTCATTTTCACAATCAGTGTTCTATTCGCCAAACTTATAGAGCACTTCGTGAAATTTATGGTTTACATAATCGTCCATCAGAGCAGCTTATTCGTCGAACTATCGATAGATTTCGGACAACATTTTCTCTACTCGATGCAACAACAACAACAAGACAAAGAACTGTACGTACAGAAGAAAATATAGCTGCTGTAAGTCATAGTGTTAATGATGATTCAGATTTGCCTATTCGTCGACGTTCACAACAAGTTGGACTCTGTGCATCTACTACATGGAAAATTGGCCGAAGAAGAGATCGAAGTGTATAGTTCGATATTCCATTTTCTCATGAGATTAAAATGGGCTCTACATACATTGAATAAGCTCAACCTCAAAGATATTTTCGGAGGGGACGCCAAAAACAACAGTAGACTCGTGAAGAACACCATCAGAAAATTGAACGTTTTCAGGTTAAGTCTGCTGCAACTGCTTGATTTCATACATCACAACGTTCTTTGTTTCTGCCTGATGAAGTGTGTCGAGCAGTTTGAACTAGATTTCGAGAAGTCCACGGATCTCGATTCAGTCATCAAGTCGCACAGTGATTTCGTAGAGGAAGTTGAAACCATGGTTGCCTTTTTGACGATAAGAAAAATAACTGAAGTTTTAAGTCGGTAATACAATGTGTTGAAATCCTAAAATCTTCTTGGAATGTTAAGCAATTATAAGTTAGCTGTATTATAAGTTATTGTTGATTATAATTTTGTAATATAATTGAAGATCTTGGTCTACACCCATACAAGATCCAACTGGTTCAAGAACTAAAGCCATTCGACCATAATAAGCGTCGTTTGTTTGCTGATTGGGCCCTAGAACAGCTTGAAGCTGCTCCACTTTTTTATCGTAAAAATTGTGTTTAGTGATGAAGCTCATTTCTGGTTGAGTTCAGTTTAGCGACAAAACGGGCTGACTAAATTCGCAATTCCTGGCAGTTTCTTGAAATAATGAACTTCTTTCCCAACCACTGAAGATGATAAACTAAAAACCAAAGTATTCTTCGATCAAAACAGAAGAGCCATCTTCCTAGAAAACCCCGATCCGCGGCCACCTTTAAATTTCAATTACCCACAGCTGAAATTACGTTAATTAATAACCCATCGGAAATTATGCAAGCCAGCCTCCCGCCAAATTACAAAGTTAAGGTTGGCACTCATGACAAGTTAATCAGGTGGCGTCCCCTGCATTATCATACAACATCGCGGTGTCAGCCAGCCTCTAATGGCTAAAAATCCGGATAAATAGCAATAATTTCGTAGACTTGGGGCGCCTATCTCGGCCACTTAGCACCTTAATAACTTTTAAATACAGCGATCCGCGATCTGATTAAGTACATCGAGTCGGCCAGGCTCCATTGATCGGATGTTATGGTTCTATGGTGGCTAAAACCTACCATTAGATATCGCGGACTTATTCTGTGGTCGGTATACTACTCTGTCAAGAAAGTACCGGGAATTTTCAATTTAAACAACATTTTCACATTTAATCGTCAAAATTTATTGGGTCGCCTTCAAAATAGGCTCCATTTGCTCCAATACATCTATGCCAACGGCACTTCCAATTATCGAAACATTTTTTATAGGCGCTTTCCGGGATGGACTTTAGCTCTCGCGCCGAATTTTGTTTTATGGCTTCAATCGACTCAAAACGGGTGCCACGAAGGGGCAATTTTAGTTTTGGGAAGAGGAAAAAGTCGCAGGGAGCCAAATCCGGCGAATACGGTGGTTGCTGAAGCACGTTTGTTGAGTTTTTGGCGAGAAAGTCAGTCACAATCGTACCTCGGTGAGAAGGCGCGTTATCGTCATGCAAAATCCATGAGTTGTTCGCCCACAAATTTGGCCGCTTTTTACGGATACGCTCACGCAAACGTTTCATAACGCCTAGGTAATACTCCTTGTTTACCGTCTGACCCTCTGGAACGAATTCGTAGTGCACCACGCCACGGATATCGAAGAAAACAATGAGCATCACCTTCATTTTCGAGCGGCTTTGGCGTGGTTTTTTCGGTTTCGGCTCATTTTTTGCCACCCAATCCGATTGCTGGCTTGTTTGCATATCGTACTCGTAGACCCAGGTCTCATCACCAGTTATAATGCGTTCCATGAATGTAGAATCGGAATTACAGCGATCCAGCATGTCTGAAGCAACCTGTTCGCGATGACGTTTTTGAAGAAAATTCAGGTCTTTCGGTACGAGTCGTGCAGCCACCTTTCTCATGCCCAAAATATCAATCAAAATCGTACGTGCGGACTCGTGGGATATCTTAAGATCATGTGCTATCTCTCTCAAGCTGGTACGACGGTTTTCCAGCACCCTTTCCTTAATTTTATCGACGTTATCTTCGATCGAAGCCGTCGATGGGCGACCACTTCACGACCGTCCTTGAAGGCTCTGTACCACTGATATGCACGAGTTTTCGATACAGCATTATCACCAAAGGCCTTTTGCAACATTTTCAATGCATCGGCACACGAAAATTCATTTGCAACACAAAACTTCAAACAAATTCTTTGCTCAACGTAATCACCCTTAGTAAAAATCGGCACGCACTCTGACATCGACCGACTTAATCAGCTGTTGCAAACACACTAGTTGACAGATCCCGCCCAAGCTTGGCATAGTAATTGAGGGCAGTGGTACCAACCTAGGAAAAAAAATTTTTACCTGCCTCATTGCCCCGCCAGATTTAAATCGATAATTCCCGGTACTTTCTTGACAGAATGTATAGAAATATAAACACATGTGCGGCAGTCAACCGATACAAAATAAAAAAAATATAAAATATTGACCGCTTTTAATTAGCGAACATCATCCGAGACTAGATTAATGTTTATTTCTCATTTATACCATTGCATACATGTAAAAATAAAACTGTTATTTTTAGGGAAAACAACTTTGTAACTTCTATGTTAGATGTTCTATGATTTATGTTCTACGTCTAAGATCTTAACCTAAAAAGTGTCACATGTTTATTTAGAGTAAGTTGTTAGAAATGTGAATTGAGAAACCCGAAGAAATAGCATTGTTTTTGATTTCTTCCAGGTTAGTAAGCTATTTTTTTTAAATTCATTTCTTTGTATGTTATTATTTTATTTTGTGTATGTTATTCTGTTATATTTTAAACTAAAGAAAATAAAATCTTTCAGAATCATGACATCAAATCGTCTATTTCTTCAATTATAAAAAAATAAGAATTGATTACATTCTTATATACATATATGTATGTGAGAATTCATCCAACTGTATGAACCAAACAAAACCCTACACTTAATTCAAAATATAGACTATTATACGTATTCCATATTTTTTGACAATCTTCCAACAGCTCTAATATTTAAAATTAAAGATGAAAATAATCAAATTCCATAATTGGATTTTGGAGTTGGCGTCACATGCTTAGGGGTATTTATAAGGTTGTTCGGAAAGTTATTTCGTTTTTTCCCGACAAAGGATTTAATTGTGATTTTTCTAAACCCAACTTCTCACTCAAGCCGCATAAACATTATGTGTTTTTAGAGCTGACAAAGCAAGGCTTGTGTGTGAAAAATTTTAATTAATTCTACGCATTACTTTTTGGTTGGTACTCTTTTGAATATGAAAAGCAATAAACAGCATTTTCGCCTAATTTGGTTTTTTACTATAGAAAAAGTAAAAATGCTGTTCAAGCCAGAAAAAATTGACGATGTGTTACAGTACGCCAGCGCCAGAACTGGATTGCAAAATTTCGATCCGGCAATATTGATGTCGAGGATGCACCACGTTCCGGACGGCCGGTTGAAGCTGATAAAGTCACCATAAAGGCATTAGTTGATGCAAATCGGCAGATAACAACACGTGTGATCGCTGAGAGGTTGAATTTATCGAATTCAACTGTTTATGACTACTTGAAAGCCCTGGGTTCAACCTCGAAGCGTGATATATGGGTTCCCCATGTTCTCTCGGAGAGAAATTTGTGTCGTGTCGTTGACGTCTATGATTCGCTTCTCAAACGTCACGAAAATGATTCATTTTTGAAGCGCAAAATTACTGGGTACGAAAAATTGATTGTATACAGGCTGTCCCAGAAGTCGACGTCAAGCCGGAATCAGGTAACAGGTTAAGTCGTAAAAGTTATCAGAAAAATATAAAGGAAAATCCAAGTCTTGTATTTTTCAAATTATATTGCACTTTCTTTTATTCAATAATATGCATACCCTGCGATGATTTTTGAACTCCTGTTGCTACAATTTTTTACTTTTTTTTAATTTTATGTTTTCTATGTAATCCCGAATAGTGCTTCTGTAACCTGTAATCTTCAATTCTAAGCCAGTTGCTCCAGCTTGTAAAATAATGTCACTTTTTGCCGAACCAAGTATTCAAAATTGAAATTTTGGCCAATTTCAATTGACTATGCTGAGAAAAAATTGTACATCAGTTCGAAATTTACTTCAAAAGTTAGCACATTTAATAAGAATTCTAAAATGCTATAAAACTAACTACATTCTTTTTTAGATTGGACAAAAAAAGGATTTTTCTTAAAGAAATTCAGTTTCGTTTTATGACAAAATCTAATAAATTCACAAAAGATGTTCAAACTGCCCTCCTTCAGTCGCAATAGATGCACGACATCTTTTTAAAAAAGATCGGGATATCTGACCGTTATTGACGAATTGCATTGCTTCCCTAATTCTCTCCCGAAGCTCAGCAAGATTTTCAATTTGTTTTGAATACATTTTTTCCTTCATTGCTCCCCAGTAAAAAAAATATAAGGGATTCAAATCAGGTGAAAGGGCTGACCACGAGATTGTACCAGATCGCTCTATCCATCTGCCCGGATATGCACAATTTGACTGGTACAATCGTGAAGAAACGTGGTAGAGATTTATAACACGAATCATTTTGAAGCGCAATCAAGAGAGAATACAGAACATAATAATCTCCTACGACATCCTTAACGAAGTACCTCCATCTCAATACCCAATTCAGCGCCTCGTAAATCCCCGTTCCTTGAACGAATTACAGGAATTATTCCTAACGCAACCTTGAACGTACCATCTGACGTTCTCGCGAAAAATCCAGCTCAATCAAAATAACAATAGAACTTGTCATCGCCGATGAAGCGGCTGACAATCAACGAGATACACTCACGTGATCGCGAGCGATTGCGGTACCATCTGATCGACATTGAGAGCGCAGCCTTAATTTGATTTCTAGCGATGCAGAACCGACACCTGCGGAATCGGAAGATTTAACATTTGAGACGGTCGAATGACATGGAATTGCCGCCAGAGGATTTATCCGGTTGTATGGGCGGCCAGGGAATGCGTTTTTCACACCTGGGCGGCTAGAGCGACCGGGCGTGGGATGCGCCAGATGGTTCAAATGTAGCTGGAGATTACCCAGACAAGAAACACTTACGTCATTGCTTTCGGTTAGGACGCGTAGGTATCATCTATGTAACAAAGGTGTTCTTGAATGTCTTCATTTCGGAATCCACCCGATATTGAGGAATATTTGGTTTCATATGAACCTTGCAATCCCCTTCACATAAATCTGAAATATATGACCAGGGCGTTCTGTTTAAGTTTGGAAGTTATGGCCCCCAATCTTTTGGAATATTTAATCTTTAGGTGAATCTTCAGTTCACAGTAAATCTTTGAACCTGTTCCCAAACCAGTCGCTTCGTCTCATTTCAAAATATTCCATTTTTAAAGCTAAAGTTCGAAATTATGGAACAATAATATCAGCTGCTTTTCTACGTAATTTCACCCTATCTCAAAAGTTTGGCAAGAGCGACAATTATTAGTATACAATTCTTATCTCCTGGGGTTTTTTCTTATCTGGAGTTCATAATGTAAAGATTGCGCTATGGTATATATTGACTAAACAGGCAAATCCTTCCTTTGAAAGAATTTGGACAAGGAAACTCTCCAGCTGGAAGCGTGTTCCATAACTAGCCAGTTCGTTGGAAGGAGGATTTGTTTAATCAACTTCATAAGGAAGTGCATGTTGCGCAGCACTAGTACAGCGTGTGAATCTTACGGCATCATTTCCTTCACTTACGCGGAGCATTTGAATGGAATCCACAAATTCGAATGTAACGAATGCTTGGGTGCTGAGCTCGAAACATGAGAACAGTATTAGAGTCCTGGTCTGATCTGGGCTTTATACAGAAGAAGAAACTGATCTGTACAGAATTTGTCCTAGCCTTGTGCAAATATTCCAAGCTTATTTGCAGCAAACTTCACAAATGTTCCCCAAACCACCAAAGAGTTGACAATCACGCCAACAAGATGCTTTTGGCTGAAGCACCGACAAATAGTTATTGTTTGAGTCTTCAAGGCGTTAAATTACACCAGATTCTGTTGTCCCTATTTGTTTATCTTTTTGAGATCTTCGTCCAGGGAATCGATTTGGTGGCATTGATGAAGGTGCACCTCAGAGGTGCTCAAAGATTTGTCACTGGTGAAAGAGGACATCAGCGTTCTATCAACCACTAAACATACCGTTTGTATGAATCAGGAAGAGGAAGGGTGGCAAAACTTAGCCTTGGGGTACTCCACCAGCGTTCACGTTGAAATCAATGGAACCCATACCATCCACGACCAAATGAATGCTGCACTCGTGGAGTCTTCCATGGGTCAGGAAACATTCCTTCCATGTATCAAGTAGTGAACATCTTACAGAGAACACGTGTAAGCTCTGTTGATCACTTTTTGAGTACAATGGCAGGAATCCCATTTAGTCCAGTTGCTTTCTTGGGATTGAGTCCATCAAGCGTTCGACGAATGATCTGTGGTCTGAAGTATCCCCCATTTTAAATGAAGCATTTGGAATTGTTGGAGGTAACGGACCAAACGTTTCGATAGTCCAGTTAGCATCGAATGTCTGCGCGAAAAGATCTGCTTCAGCCTTTAGTGTAGTTGCAAATGAACCATCTTCTTCTAGCAGAGCGGTAAAATTTGAATAAGAGAAATGAGTTCAAACACTGTTAAATACTTTTCAAAAAAAGCACCACAACAGGTGTCTTTGGACATGCTGGAGCGTGTGAGATCCGAGCCTACGTTTATGGAAAGGTTCAGCTGGTGGTGGTGAGACGTGGATTTATGCATATGATATGCAAACACGTCAAAGTAAGTCTGCTTAACGCTATGAATGTGAGCCTAAATTAGACTAGAACACTCGGAATAAAGCAATGAAGCACTAGAATACTCGGAATAAAGCAGTGAATGTTGCATTCATTGTTTATTCCCTTCTGAAATATTTCTTAAGGACCCGAAGGGTTAATTTCTTTCCTCAGATATTCACATCCAAACCATAAAAAAACGGGTTCTAGTATAGAACACTGCGACACCCCGTGTTCTTGAATTCTCGATAGTTACCTTCTGGTATTTGACCTCCAGGTGTGACCTCATGAAATTGAGGATTCTGATTAACACTCTAAACTTTTCTATATTTCAATGAAGTGAAAAATAACCTTTTTTCCAAAAATTCAGCTCAACCATCTCCGTTCAATAATCAAAGACATATGTGTTTCCATACGTTCATCAGAATCCTTACAATATGTTGTTAGTTCTTCTATGCTCTCACGATTTCCAATTGCATTGTACATATTCCTCAATATCTCTTTCGATTTGTTAGCACGTCCGACATATCTCACGTCAATTTGTACCCGTATCGACTTGAGACAATCGAAAATGGCCATGTATTACGCGGATTATTTGCATATAAAACCTTATACAGCCGTAGGTATACGCAACCGTATAAGTTAGGCAGCGAACGAAACACGACGCTCTTTGATATTCATTCCCATGCCAGAAGGTAATCGCCCAGCGTTTACCGCGTTTATGGAAGTCGAGTTCATCAGCGTTGCCTTTTACGTTAGTAGCACTGACGACCAGATTCTGTACTCGTTTTTTCGCGTCGTCGGTAGGTTTTCAGCCTCCGCTAGTCTATGGTTTGATCTATGGACGATTGTTCCGAGAAGTTGTCGATGTTTTATACGTAAGAGTGCGTGTACATTTATGGATTGTTTGCCGAACGAGCATATGGCGCCCATTCGTATTCGATGCTCGATCGCGCAACGGTTCCTTTTCTATGATTGAAGTGTCTTGTCAGGGGACTCTGTGTAAATGTCTTTGATGACCCGATGATCATAGATTTATCTGTAGGGTGTCCAATGAAAGTAATTGAATTTTTAACTATTTATTTCGTGTGTTTTATTTGAATTGAGAGTAACTTTTTTGTTCTTAAGTCGAAACAGAAGCATTACGTTTTTTTTCTCAAAAATGGTTGAAATTATCGTATTCAAACAAGAGTACAAATATTACGTAGAAATGATTTTTACGTCGTAGTTGGTAATGGTCGCTGACAAGTTTCATCCAAAAGAGATACCACATAATTTCCTCATCAGATATGATTCATGTAGCACCCCATATTACAAAAAGTGAAATAACATCAAATAAGTTTATATCGCACTCGCATCCACTTGATACTTCAGTTGAATGAAACACATATATCGGGTGTTTTTTTTAGAGTGATAGAACTTTCGATAGGAATAACTGTGATTTGACAGAAGCTAGAAGCCATGTTGTTTTGACATTTCTGTTCAGTAAGCATTGAAAAATTATCATGACGCAACAACGTTTACAAATTGTTGATATTCATTTTCCAAATCACTGTTCTATTTGTCAAACTTATAGAGCACTTCGTGAAATTTATGGTTTATATAATCGTCCATCAGATCAGCTTATTCGTCGAACTATCGATAGATTTCGGAAAACATTTTCTTTTCTCGATGCAACAACAACAACAACAAAACAAAGAACTGTTCTTAGAGAAGAAAATATCGCTGCTGTAAGTCATGGTGTTAATGATGATACAGATTTGTCTATTTGTCGACGTTCACAACAAGTTGTACTCTGTGCATCCACCACATGGAAAATTTTGCGTGAAAATCTTGGTCTACACCCATACAAGATCCAACTGTTTCAAGAACTAAAGCCACTTGACCCTAATGAACGTCATTTGTTTGCTGATTGGGCCCTAGAACAGCTTGAAGTTGATCCACTCCATTCAATGAATCACGATCGCTCCGGGGTACGTTCCGAAACAAACCGAAAGAGCAAATAAGACTCTTCTTCTTCTTGTGAATGAAACCTAGTACGGTTCATCCCAAATTCGTGCGGACATGTCCGGACTAACCAGTCCTAGTCTCCCAATGCCAACAACGTCAAGTTTCTCACGCAAGTCATAAATTGTGAATAGAAGTAGTCTGGTACCCGTATGATAATTGCGACGTTCCCCGAGCCGGATGTGTTGGTCACTTCGATCGCGGATTCGTCGATAAACGCTCCCGTTCGTCGTCGCTTTTCAGACTTTTCCACGTTTATTACGCAACTGGTTTTCAGTGAGAGCGAAAACTAAGGTTTTTGCCTCCATTACGCCATTAGTTTATCGATGTCGGATATCGTGTTTCATTTGCGGCGCTGATTAATTTCGTTTTCCTAGACCTCCTCCTATCTCGGCCGTTTCTCACGCCATCAATCGTTCTTGGCGTTTTTTCTTAAGTTGGCGGGACTGCGAAAGGGATCATTTAAACTGTACCGCCGCTTCTGGGAAATGTTGGGTATTTTTCTCTGAGGTTCATTACAGATTCTTGATTGTTTCGGTCTCTACTTGACGGAAATTCATCGTATATGATTTACAGTAAAACACTTTGATGATAATAAATGATGTAGATCACGTCAAAAAAATCATAACTCAAATATTAAAGTTCATCAAAGTCTTTCTCAGCCATAAACTCTTTGACACTATAGTAGCCTTTTTTATATAAACATTTTTTCGAAGTTTTTTTTTTGTATAATTTTGGGTCTTGTTTTGAATGTTTGTGGTAATTTGTTCCAAATTTTCACTAAAATATGAACAACATTCTTCTGTATGTAAGCATAATTTGGTTTTTCTAAACTAAGATAAGTTTTTCCTTTGGTATTATAATCATGATCAAGCATATACATTTCAAATTTTGTGAAATTATTGATTATATACATAATGCACTCATATATACCCAGGCAGAGTATAGTGTTAATATATTATTATTCCTAAATATATCTCTACATGATTCGCTATATTCTAGTTTAAAGACAGTTCTCAAACATTTTTTTCATAAGATGAAGACTCTTTCATCATCAACAGAATTCGCCCAGAAGATGATCCCATACCTGAGTCTAGAGTGGACGTATGCATGATATGCTGTTAGGGAAGCATCTGACCCAATTATTCTTGTTAGGATCCTTAAAGCATAGCAGTACCTTGCAAGGCTTGTTGCCAAATATTCAATATGTGGCCGCCATTTCGAATCCCGATCTAAATGGATTCCCAAGAATAGTAGAGTATCTTCAGCTCTTATGTTCTCACCATGATAAATTAAGTTGATGGCATATTGATTCTTTTCTCTAAACATCATCAGTTTGGTCTTGGTGATGTTCATTGTGAGATTATTCTTCCCGAACCAATTTTCAAGGTTTTCCAAATCTTTTTCAACTGCGGCTTTGCATTAATCTGGAGTGGAACCAAAGCAGATTACTGATATGCCATCGGCATACATTACAGTATCATTTGATGTTACTTTAATCAAATCATTTTTGTAGATTATATAAAGTAGGGGACCTAATATTGATCCTTGGGGAACCCCTCTATCTACATGCAAGGCATTTGATATTATTTGCTTGCCATGTTTTCCTTTTTCAGTTGTCCTCTGAATTCTCCCTGTTAAGTATGATTGAAATAATTTTGACGTTACACCTCTTATACCATATCTTTCCAATTTTTGCATTAAGATGTTATGATTCACTGTATCAAACGCTTTCGTCAAGTGCAAGAAAACCTTCATGTTATCGCGTTTCTTTTTGCTAAGACATGATATTTTGACGCTTCGTCGCTAACCCACATTTCAAATGACTACATGTTCGCGATCCACTTATGAAATTGATGGTTTATTGAATACTTATTTCAGTAAATTCGTTGTATCTCTCGCCGTGTAGCGTGGTCTGAGTGAAATCATATACATTTTTCATTTGAGCACGAAAAAGTGGCGACAATTGCTGGTGCAATAGCAATTATATTATATAAAGGTGTTTCAATAAAAGCGCAAGATTTGAATTGCGCGCCATGTTTGACAGTCATAATATCACATGATTATTACGTGAAAGATCGAAAGTTGACAGATGGGAGTTAGTAAACATGGAGCATTACACGGTAGGACAACGTGTCCTGTTGGTCAAACATTATTATCAAAGTGGTGAACGTTTAACTGCCACTATTCGTAAAGTGCGTTCAATGTTCGCTCGAAATAATGTGCCTAATTCATCTACTGTGAAAAGAATAATCTAAAAATTCGAAACAACTGGTTCGGTTAGTGATGTGAAACATACGATACGGGTTCGTAGAGGTCGTTCAGAAGAAAACATCACGGCAGTTCGCGATAGTGTGACAGAAAGGCCAGAGACGTCAACTGGTCATCAGGCACTTTTCAACAGGCACCCTTCAGAGAATTCTCACTAAAGATTTACAGCTGCATGGTTACAAAATCCAACTGACTCAACAACTTCTGCTAATAGACCATGAACAGCGAGTTTGCTCCCGTTCGTGTCAATTCTCGATTTGGTGACCAGAATTGGCCTCCACAATCTTGCGATTTAACGCCTTTAGACTTCTGGCTGTGGGGTGATTTGAAGTCACAGGTTTATGCCAATAAGATTAGACGCTGTATCAATGGAATACCTCCACGTGTATTCAATAACGTTATTGAAAATTTCGTTAAAAGGGTACGTATATGGCGGCCAACAAGATTTCTCGTTCTCAATAAATATTTCAATACTTTGCTACAGAAAACCATATTTTATTGACCACTGAAATCTTGCGCTCTTATTGAAACACGCTTTAGTTTCCTATCCACAATAAATCCAACATTATTATGTACAGAAATCTACCCTTGATGATTAGATATGGAATGATTGTTTTAATTACAAGATTCTACAAGGTAATCTAACAATTTTTTAACACCTCCGTTCAAATATCACATTGAACATTTTTTGAAACGAAGTTCCTTATCGCGCCTTGCGAAAGGGGGCTAGACGGAAAAAATTAAGACCAAAAGTTGTAACGACACTTTTTGCTATAGTTTCAAGCCGTGCGGCGTGCACGTGTTGAGCAAGAGTGTCATTCTATGAGGAAGGCCTATGTACTCTTTACCCTGCTTTTGTTACAAAATAACTCTCTTTCATCACCCAAACCCCATTAGTCCATTTTTTATAGGACCCTGTATAAGAAGCACTTTTTTAGATTTCTACCATAGTGCTTGTTTGTTGATGGTTACCTGAATTTTTCTACAGCATCATTGAAATATACGTCCCTCAAAATCTAAGCTCGAGATTCAAAGTGATTTTGTTGATTCCTGATTCATTATGAACAAATGCTTATCTTTGAACGATCACACAATTATAAAACATACATATTCAAACAACCTTGAGTACCAATATTCATCAAAATTCACATGTGGAACATACCCCCTCATTGTTCTAATAATTCACTGGAATTCTCTCTGATTGCATCATAGAATTTTTCCAGGAACTTTCCATGACCATAGAAAATTAATTCAGACCGGTATTTTACGAAGGAACAATTATCAGCGGCTAATCTAGATGCCGCAATCCGGTCTTTTCTTCGAATTTTTCCGCGAATGATTCCCATCAAGCGGACCGCGTGAGTTAATAACATTTGCGAGCGAATATGCATAGTTCACAGTAGGAAAGAGCGAGACGTTCTCGGTCGTCTTCTTTTTTCGCGTCAACTCGTTCATGAATGAACTTCATATTTGAATGGACATTAACGTGCAAACATATTGTACGAACGGCAACAGGTTATGGGCCTCGTCTCTACATCGATCCGTTGTTTATGCTAATTTTTATGCGTTGTCACCGACGGGATATTCAAATTATATTTACTCTCGAATTAGCTGCTAGTTTCTGAATGAATGAAGCGGTTTAGAGAACGTTCCGGTGCTTTCAGCGACAGAAAACGATTGAAACTGCAGACGATTTTGAAGTTTGCGTATGTTTTTTCATAGCTTACTTAGAGTTCATAACGGCGGCGTGAATAGAATCGAGGAATAAAATTAGGCGTATAAATAAATCAACTATATGTTTTATCTGCCAATATCTTCATTTTGACGTGTCATCTTAGGCTTTCTTTTCAATATCTGTCATTTCGCTGAAGTGTGAAAACATAGTTTCTGTGTGCTCTGAAAATGTACAGAATAATGGGCGTTTGCGGGAAGTTTTGCTTCATTACTTCAATATGAAAATGGATGCCAAGGTCATCGTATTTTGGTGAATGTTTATGGTGACCATGCTCTAGCTGAACAAACGAATCAGAGGTGGTTTGCCTGATTTAAAAGAGCATCTATGTTAAATACGGGATATTACAGTTTTTAAAACGATCCTAAACGCAACATTTCTATCAGAAATATGCATCTATTTCCACTCAACTGATCTAATCTTCAGTCCTTCCTGCCGAACGCTGCATTCCCATGCACCGAGAGGACTCTTAAACTGCAATCGATACGATTTTGTGGTTGGAAATCCTAAAACGTCATCATTTTGCGGTTTTATACGGCCAGGTGTTTATTGAATAACGATTCAATTCCGCCTGCGTTAAACGTGTAAAAAACTCGATGGAACACGATACGTAATAAGAACAAATAGTCGTGGAAAACCAGTTACGATAAAGAAGCCACAAAACTGTAAGCTCTCCGACAGATACGCTCTTTGGAGCTTTAGAATCGGGATCATAAATGAATTCCATTCCTACCCTTTATTCCGCTGGAATCACTGAACATTGCGAATGTCAAAAATTGATCGTTTGACTTCGAATCGATGATGAAGAATCACAGAATCGTAATCTGTCATTTGAAGATCGTCCATGAATTGAAAGTTAGATATCTCTATAGTTATTTAAATATTTCAATATTAGCCTTCTACATATTTAATTTCAAAAAATCATATTTAAAGATTATAACTTCTGAAAATAAATTAAAATAATTTCATAAGTATCACTTATATCAAATGACATATAAAATAAACATTCATTATAAGACATCCAAATGGTATAACAAAATCCAATAAATAAAAATTGTTAACCAAAATCCTATAAATTAAATATTTTGAATAGACAAAATTTTGTTTCTGCTGATCAATCTTATGAAAACAAATATCTTTCAAAAATGTCTAACATAATCTTAAGAATTTCATCATAAAACTATCTTACTTAGAATATTCAATATTATTGGATATCTAACTAAGTTACTTTATATGAAAACTCAAGATATATAAAAAGATTAGTGAAAAACAAGTTTTAAGAGAGACTTTGCTTCGTCAGTATTCAAATAATTCATATTCAATAAATATAACATCAATCGACAACAAATATTTACTCAACCTTCAACCATTTAGAAAAACTTCTGGTAAACTGGAAAATCTTTAAATGTAGTGTAACTGTTAACTATATATAAATATTTCTGTGGTTTACCCTTGATCTAAAAGATTGAAAGACAATTTAACGGCCTCTCTTATAGCACAAGGACTATCTGTATAAAGAATGTTAAGGAAACCAAATAATTATATATTATGAATAAAATAACATGAATAGAGGTTAATTCTTGATAGAAGGTATATAAAATTATTTAAATATTTTAATATTAGCCTTCTAAATATTTAATTTCAAAAAATTATATTTAATAATTATAACTTCTGAAAATAAATTAAAATAATGTCATATAAGTACCACTCAAATGACATATAAAATAAACATTCATAGATCAAGGTAAACCAAAGAAATATTTATCTATAGTTTACCGTTACACTACATTTAAAATTTTTCATATCCATTTACCAGAAGTTTTTTAAATTGTTGAAGGGTGAGTAAATATTTGTTTTTGATTGATGTTATATTTATTGAATATGAATTATTTGAATACTGACGAAGCAAATTCTCTCTTAAAACTTGTTTTTCAGTAATGTTTTTACATATCTCGAGTTTTTATATAAAGTAACTTAGTTAGGTATCCAATAATATTGAATATTCTAAAGTAAGATAGTTTTATAATGAAATTCTTAAGATTATGTTAGACATTATTGAAAGATATTTGTTTTCATAAGATTGATCAGCAGAAACAAAATTTTGTCTATTCAAAATATTTAATTTACAGGATTTTGGTTAACAATTTTTATTTATTGGAGTTTGTTATACCATTTGGATGTCTTATAATGAATATTTATTTTATATGTCATTTGATATAAGTGGTACTTATATGACATTATATTAATTTATTTTTGAGAGTTATAATTATTAAATATAATTTTTTGAAATTAAATATGTAGAAGGTAATATTAAAATATTTAAATAATTGTTATAATTTATTATAAATTGTTTCTAAATTTATTTTCAAGTAAATCACATTATTGTTGATGTTATTATTATTATATTAATTGTGAGAATTCTTTCATCTATGTATTTTTGGGAAATAAACATTATTATTATTATTATATCGATGAAAAAGGTATCTCTGATCATTTTTATATGAATACTAGAGCAAGTATCGACCAAATCATTCCAAGAATCAAAGAACTGAAAGCTGACCATCGATGAATTTTAATACGTTCCTTTGTCGCGATCATCGAAGTATATAATCGTTTATAGCTCGAGAACTGTCATATTGATACCATCGACGGTTTTTGAAACGCTCCTTCGACGTACATGATTGACAGCTGTACAAATCCCCAATACAATACAGATCCTGACCAAAACAGGCTCGATTCTCATAATTAGCGATTCCGAACAATTGCGAAGAAAAAATACCGTACCGTAATGGGTACGTTAAATAGATTCACTTTTGTCGTTATGACCTTATAGGGTCGAGCGGCACTGACCTGAAAAAACCGTTTGACGTTTTGAGTTTTCTCCACACCAAAACGCCGTTCTAGGAGATACAGCCGACCTGTTATGGAAAAACTAGAATTCGTTCGCCATCTTCGAGTACGATCCGAGCGTATTCACGTTGAAAAACTTGCCCCCGGTTGCTTTTCATTGTGATGATAATTTGTGTCCACTGAAGACGTAATGGGACATAGAGAACTATTTATGACGGTAATATTTCTGAGCGTATTTGACTAAGAATTCCTGCGTATGTCTCTTTCTGCTTTTTGCTGACAGTCGTGTTGGATGCAAGACCTGCTTTGGCTCAGGCTTTCCATATCCGTCTATTAACCTCTATTGATTGTCGATAAGATCGCATTCATTCTAATTAATTACCAAGATTATCAGAGAACAATGGGCAGCGTTGCGCAAAACAAAGAAATTTATATCATTCCATGTCAGATATAATTTCTATGCCTCATCTCTTATAAGGGCAAAGAAGAAATTCTATGCGTTTCGACAACCATAGAATGATACGTGTGGATGCGTTCCGCAACACTCCGTTCAATTATGAACATACATAAAAATTCTTGCACTCCTTCGTATTTGAATAAGTGAACAAAATAATAGGTTGGGCAAAAAAACCATTATTTTTCCATTATTTGTTGCCATTTTGAAAAGAGCCTCTCTCATGTAAGTCTTGGTCCTTATTGGCCTTGATGATCTTTTCTTGATGCCAATTTCTTACCACTCAGAAAGTTTTGCAATGCGAGAAAAAGATGATAATTGCATGGTGTCAGGTCCAGACTATATGATGGATGCATCAAAACTCCCAGAGTTTCTGACGAGTCACTACAGACGTGTGTGACCTGACATTCTTCAGATGGAAAAGAATACCTCTTCTATTGGTGAATTATGGCCGTTTCTAGTCAATTGCTGGCTTCAAACCAGTCCAGTTGTTGACAGTAGAGATACGAATTCAGTGTTTGGCCATATGGAAGCGTCTCATAACAAATGATTCCTTTCCAGTCCCATCAAATGCACAGTTGAACCTTCCTGGTCGTTAGTTCTGGTTTGACCACCGTTTGAGCTGCTTCACTGCGCTTTGATCATGATCGTTTTTGCACAATATTTTTGTATGTGACCCACTTCTCATCTCCAGTCACCACCCGTTTAAGAATTTCGTCTGGTCGGGGTTTCGCAGATGGAAATTCGATATATCATGTTTTTGATGTTAACACCAAGCTTCTTTTTGAATCCGGCTTTGCGCAAATGGTTCAAAACTGTTTTATAGTCGATCTTTATCTCTTGGGCAATGCTACAAATACTAACATGCCGGTCAACTTCGATTATTTCAGCGATTTTATAGACATTTTAGAGGACGGGCCTGTCTGTTCGATGTTTCTTGACTTTCATTTTTAACTTCCATGAAGAAAGGTCTGAATTTTTCGTTTTCGTTCGAAAGATACAGGCATTTGAATATATTTTCATGCTTAAATTAAAAGTAGGCTGATAAAAGACGGTTGGTATGGCAACTTTGAATGCAGGTTGGTATGAACAGGTTTTTGAATGCGACCTTTTTGAGTTCATTGATGACGTAGTCCTCAAAATCGTTGGAAATATGTGTTATACCCGGTTATAAGGGATGAAAGGAAATTTCATAATATTTGCTATGCAAAAAGTCCGACAATGGAATGAAACTAAAAGCTGGTGACATCATTAATAAAGGGTATCAGCTATAGTAATAAAAAGTTCTATAAATCGAGACACTGCAACCTACATATTTATGACAATCGAGAGGTACCATTGAGATCATTAATGACGTCCACATCTTGAAACCTCGAGATAAGGTCGGGGGTTCCGAAGCTAAACTCTTGAATACCCTCAATATTTCTGCATCCTCCCATGGTCTCCTGGTCGAGAAAGTATATGAGAATTGATACTGCTTCCCTCCTGGATATCAAACCAGAGGATCTGATTGCGAAAGCTCTTGGCGGCGTCCAGAACATTGCCCCAATTTCGTTGATCATCAATTATCCCACTCCTGCTTCAGTAGTACACAGCATCGCCAAAGAATCTCCTAACCATTGCCGCTTCCACAGATATGGAGTTCAAAGAAGCTTAGCAAGTCAAGGAGTACCTCAAGGTTCCCAGTGAGTTCCTGCAGCAATTGTTAGAACGCGAGTCCAAGAGGCCAAAGAAGAGGAGAAGGTCGAAATATCCGAAAGTGACGATGATATGGGTTTTGGTCCTTTCGACTAAAATACATTTCTAAAAGTTGTTTTGTGATTATTTTCTTATAATTCAACTCAAACAAGCCCGATTAGCTTTTGTCCATCGCTGGGACATAAGTAGCATGCGCACGTTTCTAAAGTTGTTGCTTTATCGTCAGTGTCCTGTGATGTCGAACGACGTGGCAGATTTGTAGTCGTTAGACACTACGAGAAAGCAACAACTTTCGAAACGCGCGCATGTCTGCTACTTAAGTCCCAGCGATCAACAAAACCTCATCAGGTTTGTTTCAGTTTAGAATCTGTATACAGATGTATCGGGTGTTTTTTTCAGAGTGATAGAACATTCGATAGAGATAACTGTGATTTTACAGATTCGCCAAACTTATAGAGCACTTCGTGTAATTTATGGTTCACATAATCGTCCATCAGAGCAGCTTATTCGTCGAACTATCGATAGATTTCGAACAACATTTTCTCTACTTGATGCAACAACAACAAGAACTGTACGTACAGAAGAAAATATCGCTGCTGTAAGTCATAGTGTTAATGATGATCCAGATTTGTCTATTCGTCGACGTTCACAAAAAGTAGGACTCTGTGGATCTACTACATGGAAAATTTTGCGTAATGATCTTGGTCTACACCCATACAAGATCCAACTGGTTCAAGAACTAAAGCCACTTGACCATAATAAGCGTCGTTTGTTTGCTGATTGGGCTCTAGAACAGCTTGAAGTTGATCCACTTTTTTATCGTAAAATTGTGTTTAGTGATGAAGCTCATTTCTGATTGAACGGCTATGTAAATAAGCAAAATTGCCGTATATGGAGTGGAAACAATCCTCAAGAAGTTCTGTATGTTCCATTGAATACTGAAAAATGCACTGTATGGTGTGCTTCACATGCTGGAGGCATCATCGGTCCATATTTATTTAAAAACGATGCTAGAGCTAATGTTACAGTGAATGGTACTCGTTACAGATCAATGATTATTTGTTTCAAAATTTGAATGGTATCGACTCATAAGTGTTCTGGTTCCAACAAGATGGTGCTACACCTCATGCTGCTATCGTTGAGGCATATTTTCAAAATGGCTGATATGGCGTTTCCAAAACAAACGGCACGGTTATACAATAAATCGAGCAGATTCTTCATATAATCAAGTTATTCCGGACTTTAGTCTAATCGTTACATGAGAGAATAATCAAACGATTGACAAGAACGATTTTTTATCGCATGAAGTCCAATGGGAAAGCTTGTAATATCATAGCAAGCCTAGGAATGTCAATGCAAGTGACATCCTGGCTGGTGAAGAGTACTAGAAACGAGGAATACCCAGCTGGCATGTTAAAAAGTTGACGATGAGTAATGTATTCGATTACGTAACTACGATCAGGTATGATAATGCATTTCCGTTCTTTTTCATCTGATAACGATAGGATTGAGGTGGGACAGAGAAGACTATCGACTATCACTCGCTTGTTCACTGTGTGAAATGGGGAACAGGTTTTTTTCGAGAATTTTTGCAAATCTTGGAAGTTGGAATATCTTGAAAAAAATTCCATATTGAATCTTCAACGATTTATTGTATCGGGTGTTTTTTTAGAGTGAGAGAACTTGAAATTGAAACAAAACACATTAAAATTAAAATTGAAGCCAATTTTTTTTTATTTGAAAGATAATTTCATGACATTTATGTTTTAAAAATAATTTCCGGTATATGTCCACCCGGATTAGCTCTGAGGAACCGCATTCGACAAGACCAATTTTGGACCACTTTTTCGAGTAATTCAGGCCTTATTTCATCAATAACACGAGTTATGTTGGCTTTCAAAGCGTTTATTGTTTCTGGTTTATCAGCATAAACCCAAAGAAAATTATCCAGTGGAGTTATGTCGTATGATCTTGGAGGCCAATTAATTGGGCCATTCCTCGAATTAATGTTATCTTTCTTTCAATAAATCAATTGTTGCGGTAGCAGCATGAGGTGTAGCACTATCTTGTTGGAACCAAAACACTTCTGGGTCGATACCATTCGAATTTTGAAACAAATAATCATTGATCATCGATCTGTAACGAGCACCACTCACTGTAACATTAGCTCCAGCATCGTTTTTAAAGAAATATGATGCCTCCAGCGTGTAAAGCACACCATACAGTGCATTTTCAGGATGCAATGAAACCTGCAGAACTTCGTGAGGATTGTTTTCACTCCATATATTTTGCTGGTTTACATAGCCGTTCAACCAGAAATGAGCTTCATCAGTAAACACAATTTTAGGATAAAAAGTGGATCAACTTCAAGCCATTCTAGGGCCCAATCAGCAAATGAACGACGCTTATTATGGTCAAGTGGCTTTAGTTCTTGAACCAGTTGGATCTTGTATGAGTCCAACTTGTTGTGAACGTCGACGAATGGACAAATCTGGATCATCATTAACGCTATGACTTACAGCAGCGATATTTTCTTCTGTACTTACAGTTTTTTGTCTTGTTGTTGTTGCATCGTATAAAGAAAATGTTGACCGAAATCTATCGATAGTTCGGCGAATAAGCTGCTCTGATGGGCGATTATGTAAACCATAAATTTCACGAAGTACTCTATGTTCGGCGAATAGAACACTAATTTTGAAAATAAATTTCAACAATTTGTAAACGTTGTTGCGGCGTGAGTCTTTCCATGATAATTTGTCAATGCTCACTGAACAGAAATGTCAAAACAACATGGATTCTAACTTATGTCAAATCGTAGTTATCCCTATCGAAAGTTCTATCACTCTAAAAAAAAACACCCAATACTTTAGTATCATAATTGAACGAGAAAAATCAGATTAAAATGATTCTTACCCTAATTTAAGTTTATTTCATAAAGAATTGTTCAATTTTTTAAGGTGGCTCTGATAATTTGATCACCCACTGTATATATTAGCTGAAATAAAATGTTTCACTTCAAATCATATACGATGAATTTCTGTCAAGTAGAGACCGAAACAATCAAAAAGTTTTGGAATTTGATCAATGAAGCACAAGATATATAACGGGTGAGCGATCTTAAATTTTGATCGACTATAAATAAAAAATTGAGGGATATTTTTTCGAAGTAGTACGAAGCTGTATTTTTTCAACGTATTTGTGGATAACATTTATGGGTTTCATCCCGTTGTATCCCAATTGTTCCAGTAAATAGATAAATAAAATTGTGAGTTAACTAGAAAGTCTGAACCTTGACATTTTCGAATGAAAAACAATATAATTCAAATGACCGCCGATCAACCCAATTTTTCAGTACATTGTCGTTTGTTTGGGGCTCAATGTCATGAGTGCCAACGTCGATTTCGTGTTTCAAGGCATCTCAGAATTGTACATGTCGGCATGTGAGCATAGATTTTAACCGACGTTGATGTACCATTGTCATCATTGCTATCCCGGGTTTCTACCCGAGTTTCGACACTCCAGTAGACCACCGATAGGCTGAAAAAAAGAAAGGATATCTGGAAAGGAATAAAAGAGTCAGTACAACCAAGGAGCAACCAGCTGGAATCCCCCTCTTCCAAAAGGGATCGCCGTATCGAGCATGAGCAAAGTGTCCCTATTTGGTGGTTATGAAAGACTGAAGCACAGAAACAACATAAATAACAGCTTTCCAGCAGAGATCTCCCTCTTCGAGAGGACCGGTCCTGCTGTTCGATTGTTAAAAGCGAGGCTCCGAGGCATTGTAGCTTAAGGATCCAAAACTGGGGGCGAGCAGAGGGCGAGTCTTCCTAGATAGAAAGCGTCCTAAGTCTCCCCTTGTCTTCTACCAGCGCGCACCGTTCCTTGGCCAAGAATGGAGGAGCAACAGAGAGTCCGCTACCACAAAGAGTCGTTAGTCCCTTTGTTCCCCCTGAAGCTCAGACCATTAAAGAGCTGAAACGCGGGTGGCATAGAGGTGGGGGCGAGCAAAGAGCGAATCCACCCAGGTCGAAACAGTCGTAAGCCTCCCCTTTCCCTTCAGCGGACCATTTCGGACCCCGCAGCGGATAAGATACGAAGGTCGGAAAGCCCATGTCGAGATACAGCAGGGTTTCGTCTTCGCCCGTGAGGTGAGTGGTTTGCTCCTAGTTTGCACAATGAGATAGGAGAAAACGACGGATTCCAACCGCCATTCCCTGTGCATATGCACGTTCCAGAAGCGACAAGTTTGGGTTACGAAACTCTAATCGGTCGCAGGATAGCATGACTGCGTCCTCCATTCAGAGCCACATCTACCCCGTACGATTCCAAGCTTTGTAAAAGGATATGAATGGTTGTGGGACAACAAGATGGCATGGTATGCAATAAAAAAAAGGAAAAATAGGGGAAAATAGGTTCCAACGCATCAATTGTTTCTCGATGGTTAGCACAATGCTTACCCCTAACAGATCCCCACAAAAAATAGTCCCCCTTCATCGCTAAAGGTTATTTTTCTGGGAAAACGCTCATCATAAGCCTATTGAGCGAAGTGGAAACGCATCGGACCGTCACGTGGCTTCACTTATTATACTAGTTGAACCCCAATGACACTTATGTTGCCGGACTCGAAATAGCCACTACTTCAAAATGCAAGCTTAAATGGCCGATCCTTTAGTTCCTCTTTAACGAGTTCGAACCAAGTACCTTCAGAACACGTTTGCGTCATTTACATACAACAACTGCCTACGCCACTGAACCCCATAGCTCCACAGAAATATCATTCTCGATATTCAAAGACTAGCATATCTCTCGCAACAAACTTCAGTCCTCTCACTTGGGCGTTTCATTCATACATCGACAATCTCCTGAATAATAATTGAAAAGTATATTAGTTTCACTCAATAACCGCAACTTCCTGAGGCCATTCATTGATAAATAACCAATAATTACACTGACAGGATTCCGTGTAGGTCGACGTGCACAGGTGTGCATTTTTCGTAGATCCATAGTTGGCAACAATACTAATGACATTTGGCAAGCGCGTGTGTGGGCAGCGAGCGATCATAGAAAAACGACCACGTGAGTTAATTTACGATTCGGTATGAACCAGAGAATTTCATGCATATGGTTGACAACTGATTCGTTATTGGAATTGTTTGATAGGTTTCAATTTGTCATCGTTCTTTTTCGATTAAGACATAAATGAAAAGCAAAAAACTACTTTTTCAGCACATTGGCAATAAGATTGAATAAACATTACGAGGATATATTCAAAAATTCTTAGCCTTATATAGAATCAAACAAAATGTGAAGTATTATTTTATAAAGGGTCTTTCAATGGAAACGCCTCATTTTTAAATTGACATTACTCACGCATGGCAGCCATTGTTTATTTGTGACATTGACAGTTGTATTAGTCAATTTCTACCATTCAATCGTGGAAAAATACGCACTCCAACAGCGTTCACAAATAATCCAAATTCATTATGAAAATGTGCGATCTGTTACTCTAACTTTACGTGCTTTAACTCCAAATTTTGGTCGTTATAATCGTTCAGATATAAGAACAGTTCAACGTTCAGTGAAGAATATTGAATTGAATCAGTCCTTACTTGGTGAAAATCCATATTAAATAATATTTAAATAAGGTTATTCTGATTTTCACAAATTTTTATTGTTATGTTTACAACAATCGTTTCGCTATCACAGTAGCATCATCAGGCAAGATTACATTTTGCATAACTAAGCTTGTTTCCGAAATCCGTTGCTATTTATATTACAGTAAGTACAATAAATTTTTATTGAGCACTAAAACCCAAAAAAGGGGGGTCTCTGCAAATTCCTGCTTTTCTGAGAATATTTAACAGAGGTGAGTTATTTAAATCTATTTGTTCGTTAAGTAATATTCCAATTTTATTATGTTTATTTATCTCTAGGGATTCTAACAGATTTAAGGCATAACTTTTGCTTTCTATATGTAGAATTTCAAAATTATGGTTGAAAGTATGTCCTGTTTCCAACAAATAGTTGGAATATGTAGAATTACTTTTATTATTGAGGAAACTCTTCAAATGTTCACAAATTCTATGTCGGAAAGTTCTTCCAGTCTGTCCTATGTAAACTTTAGGGCAATCACCGCAGGTTCACTTATAAACCCCCGATTTATCATCTTTATGTGTACAGTCTTTATTATTTTTAATAAATTTACTCAAATTCTTGAGGGGATTTTGGTGAATTTTAGTTTCAATATTATCCATGAATATTTCTGATAATAAAGGACTTAAGGGATTTCCCATAATCAAACCGTTGTCAGATTTATAAATTTTATTTTATTTTTATTTTTTCAATTCAAAAATAAAATTTATAAATCTGAAAACGATTTTATTATGGGAAATCCCTTAAGTCCTTTATTAGCAGAAATATTCATCGATAATATTGAAACTAAAATTCACCAAAATCCTCTCAAGATATACTTTTTATATTGGTATAGATATGTAGACGATATTTTCTGTTGCTTCACAGGAACAGGCAGACTTTTGAAAAAATTCTTTTTATTCATCAATGAAATACATCCTTCAATTAAATTCACTATGGAAACCGAACATAATAATTCTATTCATTTTCTCGATTTTACTGTTACTCGAATAAATAATTAACATGATTTTTCAATATTTCACAAACCAACCTATACGGATTCTATTATACACAATAAATCAAATCATCCTTTAAATCAAAAATTATCAGCATTTAATTGTATGATCCATAGATTATTTAATATTTCCATGAATCCAGAAAATTATATTTCAGAACTTAACATAATTGAACAAATAGCTATTAATAATGACTATGATCCTAAGTGAATAGACAAATTGTTCATGAATAAAAATAATAAAATAGCTATAAATATGGTGCTTCCTAATTTAAAAGAAAATTTTAAATATATATTTCCTTAAAATACACTAGAGGTATTTCTGAGAATATTGCTACATACCTCAAAAATAAATATAATTTAAGAACTTCATTTAAAACCAATTCAAACTTGAGTAAATTTATTAAAAATAATAAAGACTGTACACATAAAGATGATAAATCTGGGGTGTATAAGTTAACCTGCGGTGATTGCCCTAAAGTTTACATAGGACAGACTGGAAGAACTTTCCGACATAGAACTTGTGAACATTTGAAGAGTTGCCTCAATGATAAAAGTAATTCTACATATTCCAACCAATTGTTTGATTTATTACATTTATTACAAAGTATCTGCAACGTTTTGAAACCTATCAAAAATCTTACTCTATAAACTAAGCCTTGTATTAAATAAAATAATACAAAATATTTCGACAATTTATAGGCGAATTAAATTGAAAATTGTTTTGGATTACTGTTATTTTCAATCAAAAGTTTTTTTATAATATCTATTGTTTCTCTAGGTGGAATAAGATCTGTACATCAAATGAGAATTTAGAATTTTTTAAAATTTTGTCGAAAGATTCAAAACTATCTTTAATTGAATATTCGACAAGACATTTTCTTAGTGCTTGAAAAATTGGAATTAAAATTTTATGAAGATTCGTTAATTGGCCGCCAAGACCATGTGATTTGACCCATGTGGATTATTTTCTTTGGGGCTATGTGAAAGCCGGAATAATTCCACAGAAGGATACAAAATTGGAGTGACTATTCTCAACGAAGCCCTATATCTTATTCCGAATATAACTGCATTGTTCAAGCTTCAAAATTAATCATGAATTAAGTTGATATGTTAAGCTTTTGTTGTTTTATTCAAAATTAAAATGCCACCATTCTTAATGAAAGACCCTTCGTATAAAAATACCAACAGACGATCGAATAAATATATTTTGATTGGGACATGATAAACTTTAGTGCTAAATTTGCGACGTTTTCCAATTAAATCTTGTACACCTTGAGAATAATTGCGATTATATCTATGACTGTTTTGCGAAACTCCCTGAATCTGTTTTCCCATGAAACTAGAAACCAACGGTTTGTTGTAATGATTCGAAAATTTAAATCTTTATTACCTATTCATTATCCAACAACACTAAGGAATAATGAAGTCATTATTGTCATGTGTTTTACGCATTATTGCTGTTTCGTGATTTGTTTCGTTTAGAATAATTAATTGTTGTAGTAATTTTCAGTCAGTAATATGGAACGTCACCGAAATTAGTCACCAATCGTTAATTATTTGAAATTTTAAAACCAAACTACTTAGTGGCATTGGAAAAAACAGTGAGAAAATTTGGAGAAAAGTATGGAACTGGAATTTCCCTACATATATTTTCTTAATTTTTGACCGCCTGAGAAAAGGGAAACCTATGTTACACAGTTCGTGTCTCTAGCGGAAAATATGTCCTGTTTACTCTCGTCTTGAACTGGAACACGCATGCTCCATAACTGGCCAGTTCCGCGGAAGTAGGGGTTTCTGATAAACATAGAGTTGTTTATTGATTCAACTTCATAGGGAGGTGCTCGTAGCGCAGCCCTAGTGCCGCATGCGAATCTGGCGTCTGTTGGCATCATTTCCTTCAGTTGCGTGGAGTATAGACCGTGAAAATATCTATAGAACAAGTAGAAGTCTCCTTCTATGTTTCAACGATTACCAAGAAGCTGTTATAGTTGGGCATACTGCTCTTTTCTAGAGAAAACTGAGCCTTAGGGCTGTCCAGCGTTTACGTTGAAACCACGGGGATTGACACAATCCACGACCACATGCATACACACATCGTCAAAAGGCAGTTGATTGAAAGAAGAGATGGTAATACGAATGATTGAATTTGGATTCAGTTGTGGAATAACTATAATTAATCGAAGATAGATAATCAATAATTTTAGATCTTTTCTCATTTTTCCTGCATAAAATCCTCATCCTGCATAAAACAAAGAATAACAAAGATTTTCTATAAAATATATTGCAGTTGAAGAAGAGGAAAATATTAATCTAATTTCCAGAACATAGATTGTTTAGTTCTTGACGATGTGTGTATACTTACATGCTGGACACGCCCCTGAATAACATGCACAAAATAATAGATTAATTTCGCCTATAATGTGGTCTGACGAGGCTGGTTTTACTAAGGACCGTATGAACAACAATCATAACGAACATATGTGGTGATTGCAAAATCTACATGCCATTAAATCAAGACGATTTCAGTAATGTCTTAGTGCTAATGTTTGGGGGGGGGGGTTTAATAATGACTTGATGTCAGTACATGCTATGATGCAGGTTTATATAGAAAATCATGGAAACATATTCTTTTTGAGTTGAGCTCATTGATGACGTTGTTGGAAATATGTGGTATCAGCACAACGATACACCATCACATAGAGGAAGATAAGAAGTTGTTTGGTTACATGGACATTTTCTGATGGTAGATAGATAGGTCAAGGAGAACCAACAGCATGACCTCCTCGTAAGCCAGATCTTAATACTTCAGATTTTTATTTATGAGGACATATGAAGCAGCTTGTCTATCACATATCATCAACAATTACTTGATAGAATTCAAGATGGAGCTAACCAGATAAAAAAAGAGCCAAATCTCGTCTGTCGAGTAAAGGCTTCTTAAGTTCGTCGATATAAGGCTTGCATTGAAGTCGAACATTTCGAACAATTTCTATAACTCCAAGATTTGTCATTTGCATTCATTATAATTTTTATTGTGGAAGAAGATTGATACAATGTTCAAAGTCTAAACATATTTCTGATCCAAACAAGAAAATATATAATTCTTCAAATGCTTCCATCTTCTAAATAAACTAAAGAGATATAAGAAAAACAAATGTTAACTTTCGCTATTTTATTGATTTACACGACGATTGTTTAGTCATACCATGACTTCATCAGGTGAGTATTTAAACTGAGGTATACAATGCAAAACATGACCTTAAATACACAGCTCTGGTACAAAAAATAGATGGGTGGAAAGAGATGGTTTACAATTAATGAAAAATATTAAGTAGGGGGGATCTGTTTAAATCTAATTGATCATTCAATAATATTTGTCTTTTATTATACCTCTTGATCTCTAAAGTTTCTAACAGATTTAGTTTCTGACTTTTGTTTTCGATATGTAATATTTCATCAATCATATTAAAATTATGGCCAGTCTCTAACAAATGGTTGGCAGAAGTTGAATTCGGTTTATTATTAATATAACATTTTTTATGTTCTCGTATCCTTGTTTGGAATGAACGGCCTGTCTGTCCCACATGTACACATGGGCAATCACTACATGTGAAATTGTAAACTCCTGATTTTTTGTTTTTAGGAGTGAATTCTTTATTATTTTTTATTAAGCTGCCTAAAGAGTAAATGGTTTTAAAAGAGATGTTATATTTTTCTTTAAAAATCTAGCAATCTTTTCAGATTTTTGGCCTATGTAAGTTAATGAAATAAATTTGGTTTCGTTTGAATTTTGAAATTTTGGATATACAAGTGATATTGCTTTCTTGTAATTTATTTCATCAAGTAAACTGTCTACAATTAACAGATTAAAATCATTATTGAAAGCTATTTGTTTAATGGTTGTATACTCTTTGTCAAAATTTTCTTTCGTCATGGGTATATTAACCAATCTATAAAGCATACTATTATAAGCTGACAATTTTTGTGAGAATGGATGGTTTGAATTTTAATGAAGGGGGCTTAATGGGTTCCCCATTGTGAGACTTTCTTCGTCTAGATAAAACGTGCCGTTGAACATAAAGTAATTTTGATCTAGGCAAACGTTTAAGGCGTCTAATATTTCTGTTTTTACAAATAGGTTAGTTCGTTTTTGGAGTAATAAATCATCAACTAATTTTATGGTTTCACTGACCGGTATACTAGGAAATAAGTTTTTTACATTAAAGGAAACAAATTTGGCATTGTTTGGGATACGTATATGCTTAAATTTTTGTATAAGTTGATAAGAGTTTTTTATTGCAAATTTGGCTTCAAAGTTGGTTTCTGTTAGTATAATTTTGATTAATGTTTTGAAAGTTTATATGACGGAGCTGTGACAAATGAAACAACGGGTCTGGTGGGATTATTCTCTTTGTGCAACTTAATTGAAGAATATAAAATGGATGTTGATGGGTTCATTAAATATAAGAAAAATAAGTTCATTAAAGTTAATTTATAATTTGGGATATTTTCAAAAAGTGCTTTTGATTGAAGGATAACTGATTTGATTTGTTTTTGATATTTTTCTGTTGGGTCTATTTTGATAGTTTTATTTTTATTTTTGTCTAAAAATGAAGTTGTTTTCTGCATGTATTCTATTTTGTTTAATGCTATGACTGTATTTCCTTTGTCTGCGCGAGTAAATATTAAGTCATTTTCTATAATTTTATTTCTGATTGATTTGACTGTTTGATTATTAGTTTTGTATTGATAATGTTTCTTTCTTTATTATATTGGTAAAAATACACTTGTCTATATTTGAATTTTGACAATTTCTCAATGCAATTTCTGAATCGATAGCTAGATGTTCTAAAGATTTTTGATTGATATTATTTAAGTTAAATTTACATCCTTTTTCTAATAATTCTTTTTTTTGTATTGAATTCTACTTCGGAAAGGTTGGTGAATTTCGGATGGAAAATATGGTCAAAAATTTGAAGAGATTGCTAGATATTTAAAGAAAAATATAATATCTCTTTTAAAACCATTAATTCTTGAGGCAGCTTAATAAAGAATAATAAAGAGGTCATTCCTAAAAACAAAAAATCAGGAGTTTACAAGTTAACATGTAGTGATTGCCCATGTGAAGATGTGGGATACGAGAATAAATGTTATATTAATAATAAAGCGAATTCAACTTATGCCAACCATTTGTTAGGGACTGGGCATAATTTTGATATGAACTATGAAATATTACATATCGAAAACAAAAGTCAGAAACTAACTCTGTTAGAAACTTTAGAGATCAATAGATATAATAAAAGACAAATTTTATTGAATGATCAAATAGATTTAAATAGATCCCCCCCTACTTAATATTTTTCATTAATTGTAAACCATCTCTTTCCACCCCTCTATTTTTTGTACCAGAGCTGTGTATTTAAGGTCATGTTTTATATTTTATACCTCAGTTTAAATACTCACCTGATGAAGTCATGGTATGACGAAACAATTGTGTAAATCAATAAAATAGCGGAAGTTAACATTTGTTTTTCTTATATTGAAGATGAATTTCCGTCAAGTAAAGACCGAGACAATCAAAAACTAAAGAGAATCGGACAAAGGTTCATAGGAAAGAAACGTTTAGATTTAGGGCAGCTATCATCTCCCAGAATTTGTCACAGAGCTCGTGAACACCTGTATATGGTATGCTGAACAATAATGATACCAAATTTGAACCTTGCGGTACTCCACATGGACCAACGCATTCAAATACGCTAAATCCATTTCAAATAAAATAATTCACCCTATGATTTCATGAAACTCACAAGTATTGGACTGAAGTCAAAGCACGACCAACTTCAATAGGAGAATACTGTGGATGGTACTGTGATAAAACCGGAAAGCGTCCGAATCACGTCAAATTCTCCACGTCTTTATCTTGTGGTTTCAAAAGAGAGAGAGCTATGTTCATATTACGCCAGCCTATAATTCGCGAAAAAATTTCGCCAGTATATAAATCGGGCACAGAGCTAATCCAGCTTTTGGAGACGCGTAAAATCAACAATCGCCATCTCGGACGCTGTCTCTTCGACGTGGGCGGCGGCCCGTATCCGCTCAAATATTGATTTTGAACGATACGACGGCTCTGGATGTGCCTGTCTAGCTGTAGGGTAATTAAAATTTCGTGTCACGTGATTGTAGATGCAGCTGGATCCTACTGGATGTGTGCCAAGAACGCAGGGAATCCGATTTGTATTTATATTCGGCAAGGTTTAATTGGTATTTTGAACCAGTAACTGCGGGTTGGATCAATGATGTTCTTAGTGCGTTTTTTCTCAGAGAAATTTCTTCAAGCAACACAGTCCGTCTACAAAGTATTCGCAAAAAAGAAAGCTCAATTGTAATTATATAGTATATATTTCTAATTCTTGAAATCGAAAATTTCAACAAAATATTCATCTTATTTACTTATACAATCTCCCTTTAACTGTAAACAATTAACTAAACGTCGAGGTGCACCCGAAACTAGATCACCCCCATAATTTTCGGTGATGGTAGTTCAGGACTGTAAAACTGACTGAATTAAATCATCTTTATTTCGTAGCGCTGCTCGTTCAATTTCAATCTTCATTAGTCGCCATATGTTTTCAATGGGACTAAGATCTGGTGAAGCTGCTGGCAATGAAATGGTTGTCACTTGGTGTACTTGCATCCAAGCATTAGTATAGGCCGAAGTATGGCATCTTGCATTATCCTGCTGAAAACGCCACCCCTTTGGATATAAAGTAAGCGCCGTTTCAAGGAGATAATCGTTTAGAAAGCCACAATACTTTTCACTATTAATGGTACCATCAACTATACAGAGAGGCGTAGCACCACGCTAAGATATTGCTCCTCAAATCACTGAAGTCCCTGCCACACCTCAATACAAAGCCCAAAGTGCGGCTAGCAGACGCACACAACTCTTCAACATGTGCGATGAAATTGAACGTGGAATCAAAGAGGACTCCGAGGTCATATATCTAATTTTTGTCGCCAACATAGTTGTCAACTATATGGTAGTCAACCGATGTGACCTTCTACTGAATGTTACTTTAAAACACTCCTCCATATTCAGCATGAATTTGTTGCATAAACACCAACTATGAATATACTCCAAGCTTGACTGGAGCACCACCAAATCTTCAGGACTGCGTATTCTCAAGTAAATATTCAAGTCATCGGCAAACGCTAAAACAGGACATTCAAGAGAAGTGAGAAGATCGTTTATATACATGATAAAAAATAATGGTCCCAAATTAGATCCCTGCGGCACTCCACATGAAAGAACATACTCAAGTGGTCTATAACCATTGTGGAAGACATATTTTATTTTATCCTCCAAGTATGATCCGATGAGCTTAACATACGCTGGGCTTAAGCCGAAGGACGAGATCTTCTTCAGCAGAATATCGTGATCGACAGAGTCGAAGGTTCGCGATAAGTCAGTGTACACCACATCAACCTGACTTCCATCATCCACACATTCAGTAATATACTGTGGGATCGATGCCAAGTTAGTCACAGTAGATCTTGCTATAACAAAACCGTTCTGCCTTGTGGAAAAATATGAACTGGCCCTGAAATACATATCTCCATATAACAACTCCTTATAAACCTTCACAAAATTGGACAATATCGAAATTGGTCTATAATTTTCAATCTGGGAGCCATCTCTCTTCTTGAATACAGGGACCACACGAGCTCTCTTCCATTTCTTAGGGAAGATACATGTTTTCAGACTAACTAATAATATAATATAGGGGCTTAGCAAGCACGAAACTGTACTCCTTTATGATATATGATGGAATGCCATCATCACCAGCTGTAGCCTTGTTCGGAAATTTGGACACGATTGACCTTATTTCATCCTAAGAGATAAAAAGCACAAGAACCGGCGGGAGCTGAGCAAGGGTTGTTGCATTACTTCCATATTACGATGGGGCATCAACTTCCGCACAAGAAAAATGTTTTGCGAACAAGTTGACAACATCCTAAGGATTCTCATGGGAAGAACCGTTACTGCACATTACGCCGAGTATCCTAATATTTTTCTTCTTCTGAAGGATGAACAATCTCATGAGAGATGAATGAATCCCAGAGAATCAAAATAATGAAGTATCGTGTGTTTCTTTTAGAGTGATAGAAATTTCGATAGGGATAAGTGTGATTTGATAAAAGGTAGAATCTATGTTGTTTTACATTTCTGTTCAGTAAGCATTGACAGACTATCATGGAAAGACTCACGCCGCAACAACGTTTACAAATTGTTGAAATTTATTTTCAAAATCAGTGTTCTATTCGCAAAACTTATAGAGCACTTCGTGAAATTTATGGTTTACATAATCGTCCAACGGAGCAACTTATTCATCGAACTATCGATAGATTTCGGACAACATTTTCTCTACTCTCCAGATTTGACTATTCGTCGACGTCCACAACAAGTTGGACTCCATCACATGGAAAATTTTGTGTAAAGATCTTGGTCTACATACATACAAGATGCAACTGGTTCAAGAACTAAAGCCACTTGACCATAATAAACGTCGTTTGTTTGATGATTGGGCCCTAGAACAGTTTGAAGTTGATCCACTTTTTTATCGTAAAATTGTGTTTAGTGATGAAGCTCATTTCTGGTTGAACGACTATGTAAACAAGCAAAATTGCCGTATATGGAGTGAAGACAATCCTCAAGAAGTTCTGCAGGCTCCATTGCATCCTAAAAAATGTACTGTATGGTGTGCTTTACACGCTGGAGGCATCATCGGTCCATATTTCTTTAAAAACGATGCTGGAGCTAATGTTACAGTGACTGGTGCTCGTTACAGACCGATGATCAATGATTATTTGTTTCAAAATTTGAATGATGTCGACCCAGAAGTGTTTTGGTTCCAACAAGATGGTGCTACACTTCATGCTGCTACCGTAACAATTGATTTCTTGAAAGAAAGATTTGGCGATAACATTATTTGGAGAAATGGTTCAATTAATTGGTCTCTAAGATCATGCGACATTACTCCACTAGATTATTAGCTTTGGTGTTACGCCAAGCCATGGGTTTATGCTGATAAACTAGAAACAATAGACGCTTTGGAAGCCAACATAAGTCGTGTTATTGATGAATTAAGGACTGAATTACTCGAAAAAGTGGTCCAAAATTGGTCTGGTCGAATGCGGTTCCTTGATGCTAGTCGTGGTAGACATATGCCGGAAATTTGGCTTCAATCTTAATTTAAATGTGTTTTATTTCAACTTGAAGTTCTATCACTCTAAAAAGAACACCCGATACAAATCTGGGAAAATATTTCTAAACGGAAACCTTAGTTTACTTTTTTCCATTTGTAAGTCAAAAATAACACGGTCAGTCGTACACCAGCGAATTCAAAGAACGAACTCAAAGGTAACCAACCAATGACAAACCAGGTTATTTATACATTATTTCTCGAGACTCACACGAAGATGAATGAAAATGAGACGTTGTACTCGGTTTCGCCAGTGTGTTTTTTCTGGCAGAAACACGTAAGCCGGCTCGCAAACATCGTAAAACCGTGAAACTGGCCCAAGTGGGCGTTTCAACATCCATCAGGAAATCAAATATTTGTTTTGTATCATCTCGTCCGCTTTTAGCAATGAACAGGTCGCCTCATGCCATGAGTCTGCGATTTTCCTGGTACTACTCGGTAAAGACGGTAAACAAAAACGGGAATCTAATTAATCCGACATTATTCACGTCTTTATATGAAAACCCATTTTGAATACTTGAACAGAACAAAATAGTCTGTCTGGAAAGCATCCGGAAAAAACAAAGCTCAATTGTAATTATTTTGTATATATTTTTAATTCTTGAATTACAAAACTACAACAAAATATTCATCTTATTCACTTATACAACTTCCATTTAACTGTAATTTGACTAAATCATCTTCATTTCGTGACGCTGCTCTTTCAACTTCATTTTTCATTAGTCCCCATATGTTTTCAATGGGACTAAGATCTGGTGAAGATGATGGCCATGAAATGGTTGTCACTTGGTGTTCTTGCATCCAAGCTTGAGTATAGGTCGAAGTATGGCATCTTGCATTATACAGCGTAGCACCACGCTCCCCAAACAATTATTTTGGTGGGAAATTTGGAAATTTGAACGGTAAGAGGTTGTTTTGATAGGATTTTAAGTGATTTCCAGCATGTTGGAAACAACTTCCATCAGATATAAAGACATTGTTAAAATTGTCTTCTTGAAAACATATCCTTCGTTCCTTTTGTAAAGGTGTCATTATAGATATTTTTTCGGTTTCCTTGATATGTAGCCTTGTCTTTTTAGTGACATATGGACGGTTTTGGAAATACTTTCATATTTCGTTGATTTCTAAATCTGTTAGCCAATTTGCGAAACCCCAGGCGCGGATTGTGTCGTGTCAAGGCTAATAAAGCGTTTAAATTGTTTCCTTTAATCTTACACTGATCTATACCTCATATCAATGCCATTTTATATTCCCTTCATTGTTTTATATACAGCACTTTTTCCCAGTTCAGTCAATAGCACTAATTTTTAACGTTTCGAAAACATTTTCCATAAAAATCTTCTACTAGTTTTCTTTTTTCTAGTTGATAATCAATAATATTTGCCAAATAGTGTCACCATGAAGCTTTAGCCACAGCCGACTATCTGCACAACTTATTTTATACATTACTTTTGTCTTAGAATATTACAAAAAAGAAATATATTGAAATTATGACAAATAATAAATCCCGGATATTTCCTAGATTGACTTTACATGCTGTAAATTTGCAAGGAGTTTATTGCAAATGAAATTTCTGTGTGATCGAAATTGCCTAAGATTTGTAGCTGGTTAGAAATATTGCCAATATATCAAAATAGCCTATGCATTTCGGAATCAACATAGGATTTAAATTCCTTAAGATATACTCAATATAAGTAGTCTGTGTGTAGACTTGGTGTTGGAATTATTATTAGATATAACTAATAATATAGAGTAAAGAACTAGATAAGAGATAAGTGGACTGTATTAAATGATTGCATTAAATGTTTGAACCTTGTTTCAGGGATTGAAAGAATACTACAAGTATAGAAAATATATTGCAGTATGAAATATGTTGAAGTATAAAGTATGTGTCATAAAATGATAATGTATACAAAATTAACTTACTGTACGTTTTCTGTGTCTCTCTGGTAGACTGTGTGTGTTGCAGCTTTGCAGTGTGGTGATTCATTTGGAGAGAGTTACTGCCTTTTGCATTTTGGATTAGGATATAGGACTCGTTTTTCGTCTCAAGCGATCAAGCGATTAAAAAAAACAGTTCTGTATGGTGCCGTTGAAGCTCGGTGATTGGCTTCGGACAGCTTATGGAGGACCCAAACACCTGCTCTGCTTATTTTTCCAATCTGCTGCAGATGTTCTTGGATGCTCGACTTAGGTTGGTTAAGGGTGCTTGAGAGTTCCTCGATTGTCTAATATAGCTTCCACTTCTGCCTTTAGCATGTTGTTGTCTAATATTGTTGGTCTTTCTGGTTGATAGGATTTGAACCTAGAGAACCATCTTTGGCATTTACGAACGTCTAAAGCACTTGGATAAACATCTCAATGTTCTTGGTTGCAACTGTTGCCATACTACCCTTGCGAAACTCAAAAAGCATACAATGCCAAATATGCTCTTCTGGTATTTAGCTGGCAATTTCACCCCAAATTGCAAAAAATTGCATAATATTAAATTATTTAAAAGTGAATAAGTCACAATAACCTTAACATGTCTTTGACACGACTTCAAAGTACACAATCAGCTGAAAAATGACAATCAAATATCGATATGCACAGAAACGACATTAGTTTCCGGTACCCCTATTACTTCTTTCAACAGCCCTTCGCAGTCCACTCCTGGACATAGGCCTTCCCTGACTGTCTCCATGCTTCTTTGTCTTGTGGTATCTGATGCCAAGATCTACCATCGCTCTCCCTGACATCATCCAGCCAACGTTTTTATGGTCTACCCCTTCCTTATAGGTAATTAAATTAAATTAATTAAATCTTGTATACGCAATCATAAAAGAGGACGATACACAAAAATACTTTTCGTTATCTTATGTTAATGGATTATCCGAAAATATTGCTAAATATTTCAGAAATAGTTTCAATTACAACGCAGCTTTTAAAACAATAAGGATCGAACAAATAAAGAAAATAAATTTGGAGTCTACAATTTGACTTGCAACGATTGCCGTATAGTATATATTGGCCAGACAGGTAGATCATTCAAAAAAAGAATCCAAGGACACCAAAAGCGCTACATATCGGATTCCGTACATTCGACATATGGTAATCATCTTAAGAAATTCAGGCACAATTTCAACAATAACTATGAAATTATCCACGTCGAAGGCAAAAGTTCTAGATTAACACTTTTAGAATCTTTGGAAATCAACGAGTACAATACCCGTTAAATCCTTTTGAATGAACAAACAGATGACAAATCTCCATAACTGAATTTCTTTCACTAATGAAATTTTTTAGCGACAAACTTCAATAAACACCTTAAGTTTTTATGACGTGTTCTTCCATAATTTTGTCACGTACTTAACACTGCATTTAAACTCAGTTACACTGTACACCATCAGCCAGTAGAATGTAGATACCTGAAGAAGCCTTTACGTGAATAATTGCGGAACCTAAGGATCGATTTTGCCCATTCATGAACTTAACCGACAAACCTAACGTGAAAGTTTCAATTCTCTAGCTCTTTCCGATCAAAAGTTTACGGACGTATCCACCGGATAGAATTACTTTTGACCTCAGATTCTTCACGAGTTCAACCTAGTCATTTGACACCATTTTCAACTGAAAATTCGAAAATCACAGACATTTAGACAAAATGAAAGCAAGCTGTTTCCTGAAACAAGTGCGCAAAAATGAAATTTGCCAGAATAACGCGATCAACTCAACATAGAAATCTCTGCATGAAATTATGTCGTCCTACGGTTTCTCTTACATCTTCGAAGACGTTCTTCCCACAATTCGATCTTCAGGTGCATCTATTTAACCGTAATATATGCATTTGCCCTCTAATGAAAAGTCAAATAGGCTCTGAATAATAAGGAGAATTCTAGCACAGTGTTGGTGGATCAAATATTTAGTCACTCCTATTTGTTGAGGTTATGCAAGCTTTGTCTATGATAGGGCGACATCTCGGAGATAATTGGGGATATTCAGCGTGGGTCGATTGTCAACTCTTGAATAAACATTCTGGGGACGGCCTGAACAAACATAAATTAATATTTGAAATCGTCACAATCTTTCGCTGTGAAAGTTATTGGGCTTGAAGAAACACGTGCAGTTTTAATCAGAACCGTGCCGTAGTAATGTCGAAGGCAACATTGTTCGAATCTTTTAGATCAACACAGAAAACCTTCCAAGTACTGCTATCATAAATACGGAAAATTATTTTTGCGAATCGAAAGAGATTATTAACTACCCTTCCCATGCTGATTTAAGTTGATCAGTCTCGTACTGTCAGATTTTATTGCGCTATTTTATTTCTGGACAGTGTTTTAAATTGATGACACTTCTTATCAAGAATGACACCGCAATACGCCGACAGACATGACTAAGTTATTTTGCAGTCGGCCACATGTTACGTCGTCCGTTAAAAAGTACTAGGAACCGTCAAAATGAGCAGTCCTATTCACCCGCCTATCCATTGCTCCTTCCGATTACCATCTCTTGATTGATGCAACATGGCCTGGCTGACCAGCAATTTTCCAATTACGACGAAGTCAAAAAATGGATCAATGCATGGATAGTGGCAAAAAACCCGGTCTTTTTTCGCAATAGGTTCCCTGAGTTGTCAGACCATAGAAAAAAGTAGCGACTAGTGACGCACAATACTTTAAACTTTGAATGTAAAATCCTTTTTTTTTCAATAAAGCTTCAATTTTCGACAAAAAACCGCACTAACTCCTAATAGTTAAATGTAATATAAGATGAATATTATATCTCAAAAATAATCTTTCTGGTGACAACATTTGATTATTATGGTTTCAACTGGCATGCTATACTTTGAATTTATTAAAATAAAGAGAACAAATAAGATGACAGATCCACATATCCACTAGATAAGAATAATAAATATTTCACTACAGACTGAGTAGACAGCGTGTTCAAACTATATCAGCAGATTCGAGATTGTGTACAAATACAAACTGAAATAAGGAATATATTTGAACGCATATTTGTAGGCATTTCTAGAATCTATTGTTATTGTTTAAAGACGTGGACTCGTTGGTATATATTGAAATATATATAATTTATTATTAAAATAAAATAAGAAGGAACGGTTTTTTACTTGATAGAAGGATTATTACAAAATTTGAATATTAAAACAGATTCAATCTGTTGTCTTCTACAATTTTAATTTCAAAAACTTCTTTGAAGAAACTTTAAGAATTAAATTAATGTCTTTATAAGCACTTTTAAGAATTAAATTAATGTCTTTATAAGCACATATGCTTATAAAGACATTAATTTAATTCTTAAAGTTTCTTCAAAGAATTTTTTGAAATTAAAATTGTAGAAGACAACAGATTAAATCTGTTTTAATATTCAAATTTTAATTTATTATTTTTTGCATATTCTGTTTTTTTATGAAATTTCATGAGTGGAAGAATTTACCGGTAAAAGTATGGATACATGTTTTCAATGGTCTAATTGAAGAAATTACTTCGACTCGATTCAAACCGAAATACTACGAGTACATGAAATCCTTGAATCACAAAAGGAATGAAAGAATCCAAAGAAAATATAGAATAATAATTAAACTTCTTTAATGAATAGTTGAAGGATAAAACGTTTGTTTCATAACGGTATTAGGAAAACCAAATTTCTCTACAAAAATGCACAACATAACCTCTTTAGATGCTAAATAATTCTATATCTCTACTAAATTGAAACTGTGTTTTCTAAGACATTTATTTAATTTTAAAGAATTCTTGTGAAAAAAATTTTATAAACTTAAAATTTGTAGTGAGGTTAGCTTAATTAATCTGTGCATATTTAAGATATTCTCGAAGTCTTATAACTAGTAACTTTAAAAAATAACAATCTTTTACAATTGAGTTCAACAAAAAGTTATTTATGAAATAAAATTTAAATACCATACAGACTGATTAGCCTTCTACATATTTAATTTCAAAAAATTATATTTAATAATTATAACTTCAGAAATTAAATTAAAATAATGTCATATAAGTACCACTTATATCAAACGTCATATGACATAAACATTCATTATAAGACATCCAAATGATATAACAAAATCCAATAAATAAAAATTGTTAACCAAAATCCTATAAATTGAATATTTTGAATGGACAAAATTTTGTTTCTGCTGATCAATCTTATGAAAACAAATATCTTTCAAAAATGTTTAACATAATCTTAAGAATTCCATCATAAAACTATCTTACTTAGAATATTCAATATTATTGGATATCTAACTAAGTTATTTTCTATAAAATCTCAAGATATATGAAAACATTACTGAAAAACAAGTTTTAAGAGAGACTTTGCTTCGTCAGTATTCAAATAATTCACATTCAATAACTTGACTTGTTTTTCAGTAATGTTTTTACATATCTTGAGATTTTATAGAAAGTAACTTAGTTAGATATCCAATAATATTGAATATTCTAAGTAAGATAGTTTTATGATGAAATTCTTAAGATTATGTTAAACATTTTTGAAAGATATTTGTTTTCATAAGATTGATCAGCAGAAACAAAATTCCTTATAATTATTAAATATAATTTTTTGAAATTAAATATGTAGAAGGCTAATATTAAAATATTCAAATAATTCCAAGTAGTTATTTAATAATTTTTCAATTGACAATTTATATTTCTTTGAATTCTTCAATTCCCTGCAGTACTGTGTGCTAAGTGTTAATTCTATATGTCCACTAAATTGACACAGTGTGTTGAAAAGACATTTATTTAATTTAATTCTAAAAGTTTTTGAATAAAAATGTTTGAAATTGAAATTTGTAGGAGATGAACAGAATAAATTTGTATGATATTCGAAATTTCGAATAATCCTTCTATCAAGAATTTATTATTTAAGTCCATTTATGTGCACGATATTCAAAAAGATATTTATTTCGTTTTTGCAATTAAATTATTACTCCAATTTATTTTTTGGATGAAAAAGAACTTACTAATATCTATTTCAAGAATAGAACCTCTAGTAAGCATGTATCTACCTGTTCAGAAACCTTGCATAAAATTATAATTCAACATTCTCTTAATTTATGCGTCTTGAATATCAATACGATCAAGCCGCATATTTCAGCTATCAAATTTGTGTGAAATTGACTAATTAGAATTTCATGCTCAAGCTACTGCTATGCGCAAATTTCCTGAAGATAGCAGGTTCAGATACGTCTTCATTCTTGCTATCTAGGCGTTTCCTTCGGAAGACAAAAACGGCGGTACAACGGAATTTATTGAGACCGGAAACCAGTACTTTGGGGTGATTTCTCTTCTTGACTTCTGGAACATCGTAAAGAAACAGTGCCTTCATGAAAACATCTAATTTTGGTTTATGGTTTTCTTAAACAGTATACCTTCTTAAAGTAACCTAACATGACTTTTTAATTTTTATAAATAATGAACCTCTCTTTGAAGTTTGCAGCGTTTTCAGCTTTTATAATCATTAAAATGTGATAAGATGAACGGAGTATGCAGTTGGCTCTAGGTGAAACATTATAACAATTTTATTTGAAAAAAATCACACAGTTTTTATGTTTCACAGTTTATTCAGAATCCTGACACGTATTTCGGTCTTTCGATCATCTGCAAAGGGGTACAAAAAGGAACGAAACTCAAAATTGAAAAGGTTCTTTTATTACATTCAGGATGTGTATTTTTATGGCACATGGAAATACCAACATCCAATATTGGGGTGTTCTCAAAGAGTATTTATCATCCTTATTAACATCATATAGTAAAGTGACATCTTTATCATTAAAAAAATTATTATTTTCTATACAATGTTCTGCAAAACCGGTTGATTTCTGGTTTTTCAAAACAGACATCTTTGATCCTATGTTTTAAACATCGGCCAGTCTGTCCTATACATTCTGTCAAGAAAGTACCGGGAATTATCGATTTAAATCTGGCGGGACAATGAGGCAGGTAAAAATTTTTTTTCCTAGGTTGGTACCACTGTCCTTAATTACTATGCCAAGCTTGAGCGGGATCTGTCAACTAGTGTGTTTGCAACAGCTGATTAAGTCAGTCGATGTCAGAGTGCGTGCCGATTTTTACTATGGGTGATTACGTTGAGCAAAGAATTTGTTTAAAGTTTTGTGTTGCAAATGAATTTTCGTGTGCCGATGCATTGAAAATGTTGCAAAAGGCCTTTGGTGATAACGCTCTATCGAAAACTCGTGCATATCAGTGGTACAGAGCCTTCAAGGACGGTCGTGAAGTGGTCGCCCATCGACGGCTTCGATCGAAGATAACGTCGATAAAATTAAGGAAAGGGTGCTGGAAAACCGTCGTACCAGCTTGAGAGAGATAGCACATGATCTTAAGATATCCCACGAGTCCGCACGTACGATTTTGATTGATATTTTGGGCATGAGAAAGGTGGCCGCACGACTCGTACCGAAAGACCTGAATTTTCTTCAAAAACGTCATCGCGAACAGGTTGCTTCAGACATGCTGGATCGCTGTAATTCTGATTCTACATTCATGGAACGCATTATAACTGGTGATGAGACCTGGGTCTACGAGTACGATATGCAAACAAGCCAGCAATCATCGGAATGGGTGGCAAAAAATGAGCCGAAACTGAAAAAACCACGCCAAAGCCGCTCGAAAATGAAGGTGATGCTCATTGTTTTCTTCGATATCCGTGGCGTGGTGCACTACGAATTCGTTCCAGAGGGTCAGACGGTAAACAAGGAGTATTACCTAGACGTTATGAAACGTTTGCGTGAGCGTATCCGTAAGAAGCGGCCAAATTTGTGGGCGAACAACTCATGGATTTTGCATGACGATAACGCGCCTTCTCACCGAGCTACGATTGTGACTGACTTTCTCGCCAAAAACTCAACAAACGTGCTTCAGCAACCACCGTATTCGCCGGATTTGGCTCCCTGCGACTTTTTCCTCTTCCCAAAACTAAAATTGCCCCTTCGTGGCACCCGTTTTGAGTCGATTGAAGCCATAAAACAAAATTCGGCGCGAGAGCTAAAGTCCATCCCGGAAAGCGCCTATAAAAAATGTTTCGATAATTGGAAGTGCCGTTGGCATAGATGTATTGGAGCAAATGGAGCCTATTTTGAAGGCGACCCAATAAATTTTGACGATTAAATGTAAAAATGTTGTTTTAATTGAAAATTCCTGGTACTTTCTTGACAGAGTAGTATATGTAGCATTACAATCATCACATGGAATTTGATAAATCGCCGATTCAGAAAAGTTGGGGTTCCTTTCTTTATTGTTCACCAACATCTTAGCTTAATTATTTCTATTTACTGCTAAAGAATTAATTCCTATTTCATGAAGACCATTAGAGATCCTAATGCTGAAACCTTTCATATAAGCCATTGAAAACCATGTTTTTTCCATTCATATTGATAGACTCGACAATTTCTGATATAAAAAAAAATCTAGAAAAATGTAGAAATTAAGAGATGTATAAGTAACAGATTTGTGATATTTTATTAAGGAAATATTTAACTGCGTTAGCTAATTAAAAAATACCACAGTAGTGATAAAAGTTACCATATATACTACCCCAAATCCAATACAATCTTTTCGGTCATTTCACGGTACCCAGAGTGAACAAAAAATCCAATTCTGTCCATACTTCCTCATTGAAACACTTCTTAAAACCATTACCAAGAAGCCCGACAACAACAAGCACTTGGTAGAAACACCTGTGTACTCCATAGACCTGTTTCGTGAATAGAACCCTAATGGGAACCCTCTCTCTCTCTCCTTTTCATTATTCCAACATCCGAGGTTTTGTGTCAGTCGGCCGTTCGGAATTCGAAATTCCTTCTCATTGTGTACGTTTCGTCCGTTTGATATCCTCCTCAGGACATTAATTCCACGGCCGTCCGCGTTTCGGACTAATCCGATTCTTTACGACTCGGTCTTTGTGGTCCTTCGAGTCGGAGTTGGGTGCAGGTTGCAGGTGGAACTTATTTGTTCGTTTGGGAAATGGCTGGAATATTTGATACCTGGAGATTGTTGCGATATAAAGGAGATCTTTTTGGGTGAATCTTTCCCAAGAAACTTATATTTGAAATGAAATGCTGTAAATGTATTTTGAATGGATTTTTGTTCAACGGGCTTTGAATGGAAGCACTGAAAAGTAAAAAGTCAATTTATAAAAGGAAGCATTTAAGGTCACTTGTACAGTAAATGTAATATCTAATTTTAAACAGAATATCTTGAAACTCAACGTCAAGTGTTTGGGGTTGGACCTAGTTTGACAAAACAATAAACATGAGTTTTATTGTTTTGCCAAATTAGGTGTTTATAATAATACTTTTGGAAATAACCAAAATCGAAACACTTTTACTACATTTGATACTAAAATCTCGAGTTTATCAAATGATTCATAATAACTGACATGCTATATGGTTCAATTTACACAAACAGGTAGATCTGTCAAAGAACACCCCAGTATCGGGGTTTTTTTTTAAGAGTGAACTTTCGATAAGTGTGATTTTACAGAAGGAAGAAGCCATGTTGTTTTGACATTTCTGTTCGGTAAGCATTGACAAATTATCATGGAAAGATTCACGCCACAACAACGTTTACAAATTGTTGATATTTATTTTCAAAATCAGTGCTCTATTCGCCAAAGTTATAGAGCACTTCGTGAAATTTATGTTTCACATAATCGTCCATCAAAGCAGCTTATTCGTCGAACTATCGATAGATTTCGGACAACATTTTCTCTACTCGATGCAACAACAACAACAAGACAAAGAACTGTACGTACAGAAGAAAACATCGCTGCTGAAAGTCAAAGTGTTAGTGATGATCCAGATTTGTCTATTGACGTTTTATTTCAATTTAAATTTCTATCACTCTGAAAAAAACACCCAATACTTGATGGTTTCGGTCTCTAACTGACGCAAATTCATCGTATATGATTTGAAATAAAAGACTTTATTTCCGCTAATATCTGGTGTTTTTTTAGAGTGAAAATAATCCAGTGGAGCTTCATCACTAAACACAATTTTACGATAATAGAGTGAATCAACTTCAAGCTGTTCTCGCGCCCAATTAGCAAACAAACGACGCTTATTATGGTCAAGTGGCTTTAGTTCTTGAACCAGTTGGATCTTGTATGGGTGTATACCAAGATCTTCACGCATAATTTGCCATGTGGCGGATGCACAGAGTTCACCTTGTTTTGAACGTCGACGAATAGAAAATTCTGGATCATCATTAACACTATAACTTACAACAACGATATTTTCTTCTGTACGTACAGTTCTTTGTCTTGTTGTTGCTGTTATAGCGAGTAGAGAAAATGTTGTCCGAAATCTATCGATAGTTCGATGAATAAGCTGATCTGATGGACGATTATGTAAACCATAAATTTCACGAAGTGCTCTATGAGTTGGGCGAATACAACACTGATTTTGAAAATAAATTTCAACAGTTTGTAAACGTTGTTGCGGCGTGAGTCTTTCCATGATAATTTGTCAACGCTTAGTGAACTGAAATGTCAAAACCCTATCGAAAGTTATATCACTCTAAAAAAAAGACACGAGATACTCACGGAAATAAATCATATGTCAATTGACCATCGATCCCTTTCCAAAACTTCGTGAGGATCCTATAATTTGAAGACAAATGAGTGTATTTTGTGAGGATCGTGGGTGATATGATATAGAGAGCAGAAGCTCCTGACGTAACGTCAGTGCTTTGCACCTTCTTTCATCCCTTATGGACGCCATTCAGTCTTCTCAAAACAGACCGAAAAATTCCAATTTGTCACGTATCGCACCCAAACTACATGGGTACTCATAACTTTTTGTCGTCATCTTTCTCCAATTTGTTTATCTTAGGCCTTAGACCGAGAAATGGTTCCATAGCGGTGTTTTCGTAAGAACTTAAGACGCGAAGGAGGGTTCGTCTTGTGAAAAGGATATTTATTCAGGCCACATTGAAACAACAAGGATATCTCGTTCATCCCCGGACATGCCCATATGGTTCAGTCGTTAAGTCGCCCTGATTCATCTTGATGTGGGGTTTTGTGTAAGCGAAGCTAAATAATCTTTGTAACAGAAATTTTGGTTCATTTTCTCGCGGTGATATTCGGTTTACGCTGACGAATTCTTCGAAAAATTAAATTCCCTTGAAGTTGTACAGTTTATATTTGAAAGTACCTGAATAAAATAAATAGAGTTCGCTCTTTTAAGTAGTGGTTTGTAGTAGTGTTTTGACAGAAAGTTAGTTTAGTATTAGAGATTAACGAAAGGTGTCGATTTACGCTTCAACAAAACTGGAAAATATCGAAACCTCATTTCCAAAGTGGTGGATTTTCTATCCAAAATGTTAGAAATACCCGTGGAAAATTCAACAGAAATTAAATGACCTCACGGTAATTTGTGCATCGATTAGTTCGTAAAAACTGGATAGTTGTTTGATTAAACAACCCGTTTACGTTCACGTCCAGTGAACACACCCGAAAACATTGCTGCTGTAGCGCAGAATGTGAATGAACAACCATCAAGATCAACCCAAGAATTGAACATTTCTCGCTCTTCTGTGGAGAGAATTTTGCATAAAGACTTCGGTGTAAAGGCTTACAAAAATGAACTGGTGTAGGAAATGAAGACTCGTGGTCATCTGATGCGTTTCCACTTGGCCCAATGGGCCAAGTGACCGAAGATTAGCATTTTCCCAGAAAAATCATCTTTAGCGATAAAAATCATTTTCACATGGGATCACATGATTGTTTGTTTCAAAATTTGAAAGGTATCGACCCAGAAGTGTTTTGGTTCCAACAAGATGGTGCTACACCTCATGCTGCTACCGTAACAATTGATTTAGTGAAAGAAAGGCTAAGTCTTTCCATTATGAATTGCCAAACACTACTGAACAGAAATGGCATTTCAGTTAACACAGGGCATGCGCAAACTGTAATTAAATCCCCACTACGAAAAGTACCTCTACATGAAGCATTCTTTATTTCGATTTGAAATTTTGAAGCACTAGTTGGATCAGCTTCCATTTCGATTTTTGTCAATTAGGTTTGTTAGACTTTACACACAAATTATGCAATTTAAAACGAGTAAATCCCGATTGCCACCATACTTCATGCCTGCAATATGATAAAGTATTCCTCAATCTTGCCATTGCGGTAATCAATATTTGCAAGAGATACACCTTGCAGTGGATTTCAAAATTATTTTTTTTAAATAATTTCTAACTTGAGAAATGCTTTATCTAAGTATCGCGAAATAAAGTAGAAACTAAATGATTCACGATATAGCCTAGTTGCGTCGTAGACTCTTATCGCCATTCTGCGTACACCGATTCATAATAAAAAAAAAACAAAGAAATATCAAATAATCAAACAGGACATTACAAAACGTCAAGTACCTAAGCAAACAATACAATAACATATTATGTAGTTTCCAGCGAACAAACAAGAGTTTCTTATCATTTTTTCACTGTCACAATTGTTTATTTCTCAATGGGCTAGGTTTACGTTCTCTTATCAACTGATAGCATCGAGCTAAAATAGTTCTTACGTAAGATTCGTTCTATTTTTGATCTCGCAGTGGTGTGGTACTCTAGTGAACGAGCTAAGAAGTCTAAAATACAGAAATATGGACATACTTCTGATCTGAAGATATAATGAAGGGTTTTTCAATAAGAGGTTTCATTTGAATATAAGATAAAAAATATTTCAACGAAACTACTCCTTTTTAACCCCAGATAAATATAAAACCGTTACTAAAGACCCCATTGAACATTTTCAAAAACAAATACAAAATATAATAGACCAATCTGTTAGTCTTTTCAATAACTTCCCAAAACACCATTTGCTCACTTCAATGAACCCACAAATCCCAAAATTATATTCATTAATAAAATAATCCAATTAGACCAGTAGTTTCATTCGTCACATCACCAAGCATAAAATTATCTAGAGTTTTAATTTCTATTATTCAAACCGAAACAATCTTTTTAGCTAAATGCGCTATTAAAAATAGCATCCAACTTATGGACAATATTAAATCCGTCCAATTGCCCAAAAATTGTAGATTAATTTCTTTTGATGTACAAAATTTATTTCCTAGTATACCTCCAATTGAAACAAAACAAATCGTAAAAAAACTATTAATTAAAAATAATACCAATCCCATCAAAATGAATGATATACTTAATTGCCTGGAAATATGTCTTGAACAAAACTACTTTCAATTTAACGGAACCGTCTATATTTCTAACAATGGTTTAATAATGGGAAATACACTCAGTTCAATTTTAGCTGAAATATTCATGGACGATCTAGAATAAAAAATAACCTGAATCCGATAAGCAAATATTTCTTTTATTGGTATAGATATGTAGATGACATTTTTTGTTGTTTCAAATGCACCGATCGATAACTACATATCTTCACGAATTTCATTAATAAACTACACCCAAAAATCAAATTCACAATCGAAGAAGAAAAGAATCAAAGTATTAATTTTCTTGACCTCACAAGAACAAGACTAAATGATTTACATGATTTTAGTATTTTTCACAAACCAACACATACAGACATCAAAATACATAAAACTTCAAACCACCCCACCAACCGAAAGATGTCAGCATATAATAGTTTTATTTATAGACTATTGAATGTCCCTTTGAATTCAGAAAACTTTTTTAAAGAATTAAATATTATTGAACAAATAGCGTCAAACAACGCTTACAATCCCTTTCTTATAGACAAAATGGTATCCAATAAACAAAAGAAAATGGCATTAAATCTAGTGTACCCAATCATAAAAGAGGACAATACACAGAAATATTTTTCGTTATCTTATGTCAATGGATTATCTGAAAATATTGCTAAATATTTCAAAAGTTGTTTCAAATATAACGCGGCTTTTAAGACAATGACCTTAGTCCTACATGAAAAACAATAAAGATCGAACAAATAAAGAAAATAAATCCAGAGTCTACAAGTTGACTTGCAAAGATTGCCCTTTAGTATACATTGGCCAGACTGGTAGATCATTCAAGAAACGTTTCCAAGAACACCAAAGGGGTTATATATCCAATTCTGTACATTCGACATATGCTAATCATCTTAAGGAATTCAGGCATAATTTCAACAATAATTATGAAATTATCCACGTTTAAAGCAAAAGTTCTAGATCAACACTTTTAGAATTTCTTGAAATCAACAGGTATAATGCCCGTAAAATCTTTTTGAACGAACAAACAGATGTTGATAAGTCTACATTACTGAATATCTTTCCTTAATGGCATTTTTAGCGGCAAACTCCAATAAACACCCAGAGTTTTTATGACTTGTGCTTCCATTATTTGGTCACGTACTTAAAAATGTATTTAAACTCGCTTACACTGAATAACATCAGACAGTACAATGTAATACCTGAAGAAGCCACATCGTAGTGAAACAATTGTTGTAGTAGTACAAACATATTTGTGGAAATAAATTACTGTGTCATATACATTTTTTTAAGATAAAAACGAGTATATTTTCGGAGAAATCAATGGATTCACTGTAAAGAGGAAGGTATGCCGTACAAAATCATTAATCATAGTTCGGTAGCGCAATCCATTCACCGTAACAGTTGCACCAGCTTCATTTTCGAATAAGTAAGGTACAATCACACCACCAGCCCAAAAACCGCACCAAACAGTGACACGTTGAGCATGAAAAAGCTTTTCAACAATCATTGTTGGATTTTTCGAGCCCCAAATGCGGCAATTGTGTTTATTAACGTAGCCTCTACGGTGAAAATGGGCTTCATCACTGAAGACGATTTTTTGATGAACATCCGACTCATTTTGATGCATTTCAAGGACCGATTCAGCGAAGATACAACGTTGTTGGTAATGGACCGGCTTGAGTTATTCTGTTAACTGAAATTTAAAAGCCTTAGGACCTAAGTTGTTTAGGAGCATCAATAGTTAGCATAAAACTTATCCTTAACGGATTCCCACAAGAAATAGTCCAACGGGATCAAGCCATGCGATCTTCAGTCCTGAGCGAAGTCGAAACGCATCGGATGGTGACGAGGCTTCATTTCTTGCACTGGTTGAACTTTGTAAGCCTTCATACCGAGGTCTTCATGTTTTCACATTCTACTCTACAACTACGAGAAATGTTCAGTTCTTGAGCACGATGACGAGTTGATGTTGATGGATGTTCAGTCTCATTTTGGGCAACAGCAATGTTTTCACTGGACAAGAACGTGAACGGATTGTTTTATCAAATAACAATCCAGTTTCACGAAGTCCTTTCACAAACTGCCGTAAGGCTATCTCCTTTTTATTAAATTCTGGAAAGAAGATTCACTACTTTGGAAGTAAATTTTTGATAGTTCCATGTTTTTTTAAGCGTAAATTGAAGTTAATGTCAAATATTACAGAAATGTAGCCAGACTCGAAATAACCACTACTACAAAATGCCAACTCTAGATGGCCCCACCTTTTACTAGATACCAACAGCTCCTGTAAGATTTTCATCGATCTCATGATCATTTGTTTGTCATGTCATAAAAATCTAAAATTATCACGCAAAAATATTCCAGATCGTTGGCAATCGCCAATCGACAATAACGTCCTGAAGGAAGTAAATAATATCCATTATCTAATCCGCACAGATGTGAAAGTGCTGACCCGTAATATTATCGTTGGGTTACAACTATTCTATTTTTTCCCCAGCATACCAGTCTTGAAGATAAGCGAGTCAGTATGTTCAATGGTAGATAGTAGGAACGTTTTCATTATCTGCTAGTAATGAATGCACACGATTACGTCCTTTGTCCTTTGTCTCTCTATTTATCAATGAAAAGTTCACGGAGAACACGATAAATAATAGCACAGGATCCTAGTTGTTTCATTCAGTTAAACTTCGTTCCTAGGAACCCGATAAAAAAGCAGATAAAAATTTGTTTATATCGTTGTCAAAAATAATGCGATGACGTCAACCAATATTCAGAAGAATCATTTCGAATGATTTATTCACTAATGAAGCAAAGACGATAAAAAAGTATTGTATTTAAAAATTCCCATTATGTATAAATTATTGTATAAATACAAAAACAACAACAATCCCTTCAGACTTTCTTCTTCGAATCTTCGAATAATATGAACTTCAGAACGTAAAAGGTGAAAAAATTCATAGAAAAATATTCAATTTCTTTCGTTACTGCAATTCGCTAAATACAAAAATCAAACCTTAATCTCCTTTTCTTCGTAAAACTCAATATTTTATTCCCCCAGATATCACGTGTTCCACTCGACAAACGTCAGCGACAAAACGCCATATTTTTCGGATCAGAGAAGTCGAGGTGTGGACAACTTCATGCCTAATCGACCACGGAGGAAAGGAATGTCGATGGTGGAAACATTTACGTCACATCAAACCACAGAAGGAATATAAAACGATCGTATAACTTACTCTACATGCAACCATTGAATAATATAGAGCAATATATGAATAGCAAATATCGATCCGATTTGAATAATCGTACAACGTATGCAAATGCGACAAGATAGGATCGTGGGCGTTGGAATATTACGCCGGAGAACACTTAAAGCGGCATGTCAGTTATGCGAGGGGGCACAGAATTTTATAACGACCCGAGGGTGCGTTCCATAACTTTTCAATTTCGTCTCGTCTCTTTGGAATATAGAAATAAATGCCCTTCGGACTGGCGGATAAATCATGCGACGAAACGGCCTTAGTCTCGCACGCACATTAACCAGCGAACGTGTTCTACGGCCATTTCGCGTTATATTTATAAATTATTATTAATAAAATTGATGCGAGTATATATCTGTGTGAAATTGAATCTTGGTACAGCAGTCGAGCATAGAGACGCGGAGGTGACATTTTAATGGTCTCATCAGTGGCGCGCGTGGGACAGGGAAGTGGTAATAAGCTCAACTAACCGTAAGGTAATTGAAATATTTGGATATAAACGTCTTATTGAAGATGATATATGGTACGGTATGCATCGTGCTAAAAATACGCTGTGAAGAAATGTAAACAGCAGGTGGAAGGTGACATATCTACAGTTTGGTCATTGTGGTGAAGCAGGGATCAAAGTATTTCCTATGCTGTTTGCCACAAGCCGGTTCACGGGTATATTTTCATTCTTTTGTTCTTCATGACTCAATCACCACGTTCTTGGTGTCAATTCTTCTCCAGTTTTGGTGTTTTTATTAAAGCACTATATTGTTACTATTAATGTGTTTCTTCTTGATAGTGTCACACTATTATTTCGCCGTTGAAATCCGGGCATTTTGAAATAGTGATGTACAGATCCATCTAAGGTATAGTTTATCAAGTATCAATTGTAGGTACACCTAGTCTATACGAATATTTTGGAATTTTTTCAGGAGAGCATCATGTGGACTTATGGTGATTTTAAATTCATATCAATACTTGAGGAAATTCTGTTATTGCCGCAGACGTACCACGGATTGTCGAAATTTAGATTAGTTGAGTCATTAGTCTTCATGAGAGCCTTTATGTACTGGGACCAATCCGATTGTCCGTGTTTGATGACTTACCTGAAAGAGAAGAGTATGTTAGGAACATGGTAACTTGAGACTTTATACACTTGAAAATTTTTCTTCCTAAGCACACACAGAAATAATTACTGTATTCCACAATGTTCTTTATTTAAAATGTCAATTGGAACAAGGTTCACCAATTATCGACCAAATCAATTCAATTTTCCATAACATATAAATTACATTTAATAAAAAAATTGATTTACGTCAATACTTTTACAACGATTTCATTAGTTTAGATTTTGGGTCTTGAATACAGCTGTTTCAGAATGAAAAACGAGTAAATTTTCTCTTCATCAATTATTCTCCAAAATTGCCCGCAGCCGTACGTATTTCAATAATGGAATAAACTCTATGGACGTTAATTCAGGGTTAACCACCGCTTAACAGCCACCTCTATGTCGTAAATCCGACGCATTACACTCTATGATTATTTCTCAGATAGGAGCTGGATTCTCCGTGTTCATCACTTTCCCAATCGTTTTTTACGTCCCGCGAACCTATTTTCAACGTCTCACTTCCTTTCGCACGCGAAGAGGTACGATTTCCTCGTTTTTAGTCGCCTCAAAACGACAAGTCTTGCAACAAATCGAATCTGACGCGATAAAATACCACGATCATTATCGCCTCATTACCTCGTTTTGCATCTAAACGGCTCTTTCCGTCTTTCTCCGACCGACAGTTCCCGAACGCATCCATGTAAAAGCACAGAATAATACGCGAATTAACGCTTCATCGTCGTCGTTCGATTACCATAGATGCGACTGGTCCGGATAATTTTAACCATAGAACGTAAACTTAATGATGCCGTGTTTCTGCACTAAAAGCATAGAATCGTTCCATTATTCTAATGCGATGGGTCTGATTGTCGGATTTATGACGGGAGCATAGAGGACGGTGCCGTTTTCATCGATGATGCGCGAAAGGCGACATCTGGGCAACAAGGCGGTGGGATTTGAATATTAAAGACGTTTTTATCCGTAATGACAGCGTTATAAACGATTTGCCGATGAATTTTATGACGAAGGTGGTTCTCGATTACCATTTTAAGTAGCGAGATGAATGACGAAATTGCACGCTATTCCGTGCTAGAGATGATAAATCATGGGACTCTTCAACACGTCTTGTCATGGCATCCGAAGGTTGACGTTGTAACCAGACAGCTTGGGTTCGATCGAATGGTTCGCGAATTTACTTCGAGAAGAGTTGAATTTCACACTGGAGCTGCAAAAATGGCGAAATGCGCCAACTTGAAGTTTGAAGCTTTTGCGCGCTTGTTCAACAGTCAATTTTCCCGGAAAATTTAAAATCTGATAACTAATATGTAGTTTGAAGTAAATCATGTGGTTATTTACTGAAATAATTCAAATTCCTCAATTTTGAATGTATACCTTGTTCCGCCTCATTAAAGACTGTCTAAGGCAAACACAATTCATCATTTTTTGTCGGTTCTTAAGTCTTTTCATGTTGATAGCAGTTATTCAGCTGTGCCATACGAACCTTGAAGAGTTATTCGGCACTTCAGCTTATTAATTTTCTAAGGATTATATATTATGGCCTTAGAAAACATGGAAAGTCTTTAGACCATTTTGATATATTGATTGTTTATGAGTTCACATGGGAATTCACATGACATTATAAACTAATTCATTCTATCCTTATCTACTAGCATTGATATCATAATTCTTCTATAACCAGTAAGGTTTATTTCGTTCATTCAGTCCACCTACAAATAGGCCTTCCAATCAATTTCGTTAATTTCCCTCTTTTTGTTAGAAGGGATGCATTGAGATACCTAACAATAAGTATTTGAACAGACTGTAAAATTACTATCATTTCGGTAATCAAACTTGTCGTATGCAGCTTCTGCTAAATTATGAATTATTATTTCCGCAATCAAACCTGTCGCGTCATTACTCAAGTAGTAATCACTCTGTCGTTTTTGACTTCGGCCAAATTATTGCATTATCATTGTGATAATCACATTTGTAGTTTGTGGCTTCAGCCCACCTTATTGGATTAATAATCAACCTCAGTCGCTTGTGTGTGCATACAAGATTATCGCGATTACTATAAACATAGTTAACCACATACTTATCATTTTAGGTATCATATGTAGTGATACCAAAATATAATTGTTGTAAAAACAAATTGTAGAAATTACTATGTTTTACTACCAAAAGATATATATTACACATTTTCTTGTGACTCGAGTTTCGGGAAATAAACTATCCCATCATCAGACAACTGAAGACCTAACAGTGGTACAGTGGTATTTAAACAAAAGTGATAAATATTTTGAATGTTTCAACCGATTCTTGGTAACACCTAATAGTGGTACAGAGGTTTACAATCGGAACGTGATGAAAAACCCGGGTTAAAAAAGAGGGGCATCTGTTAGAAGGCCTCTCTTTTTTAACCTGGGTTTTTTATCGCGTTCCGATTGTAAACCTCTGTATCACTATTAGGTGTTACCGAGAATCTGTTGAAATATTCAAAATATTTATCACTTTTGTTTAAATACCACTGTTGTCTGATGATGGGATAGTTCATTTCCCGAAACTCGAGTCACAAGAAAATGTGTAATATATATTTTTTGGTAGTAAAACATAGTAATTTCTACAATTTATTTTAATTATGATCAACTACCAAATAGTAACGGCTGAAACAATTCAGTATAATTGTTTTTGTTATAAGTATTCAAGTGTTTTACTTCAATTTCCTATCATCATCGTTGGTTTATCTCATTAGATAAACAGAGCTAGTTTATCATTAAGATAACTACACGCAAGTTGTCTTGAATTTAAATTCGTCAGATTCATACAGTCTATTATTTCGTAAGTAATCATTGAGATTAATTAATTTGTAATTGTCTGTTATTTCAAAATACTGAAATAAAAGGCAAAATACTACGGTAAACTAACCGTGGTACGTTACACACCTTTTTAAGATACGGCTCATTCATGGCAAAAAATACGAAATATATTGGATACATCTAAATTTATTGTATTGCCTTCTAAATAGGCTCCTTCCGGAATAATGAATTCACGGCAACGAATGGCCATAACAACAACAAAAAATTAACTTAAACATCAGGAAACTGAACTATGAAGGCAACGCCGCACAACACCAGAGCTGTCATTAATTTTCTATGCTCCAGACCGACCTGGCCCGCAGCCTGTCGGATAGGCACCAGATCTGACAGGCTGGGAGGCGAGAGTAAAATCTTTTTTCGTCTTCTCCTGCGTAGTTAAAAGGACGATCAACTTTGGCGCGATCCATTTCCTTGTGCGGAATTTGCACATCGCTCTGAAACGAGATTATCGTTTATCTATCGTTGCAATTGCAATCGCCCAGCGTTCCCGACTATTTATATCGTATCAGCGCTAATGGACTCATTGGGGTGTTGTTAACAGGTCCAAATCCACCGAACGACGTTTTCATTGAGAGGATGGGTTAGATGAGTATTTAGTTCGAATTTCCCGCCAATCTGTTGACACTCTGAAGCCTTGACATGTGTCATATACAATTCTATGGTTGACAGTGGCGGCTCGTCGCCAGTGCCTATCCCTAAAAGAATGAAGATACTTTTCTGGATATTGAAGCATTTGAGATGTGGATGTACCATGGGTCGGGAAAGTATCCGGTGTTTTTTTTTTCAAAGTGATAAAACTTTAAATTAAAAACAAAACACATTTAAATCAAGAATGAAACCAATTTTTTTTATTTGAAAGATAATTTTATGACATTTATGTTTTGAAAATAATTTCCGGCATATGTCCACCAACAACTAAGGAACCGCATCCGACCAGACCAATTTTGGACCACTTTTTTTGAGTAATTCAGGCCTTATTTTATCAATAACACGAGTTATGTTGGCTTCCAAAGCGCCTATTGTTTCTGGTTTATCAGCATAAACCAATGACTTGACATAACCCCAAAGAAAATAATCCAGTGGAGTTAGGTCGCATGATCTTGAAGGCCAATTAATTGGACTATTTCTCGAAATAATGTTATCACCAAATTATTCTTTTAATAAATCAATTGTTATGGTAGCAGCATGAGGTGTAGCACCATCTTGTTGGAACCAAAACACTACTTGGTCGGTACCATTCAAATTTTGAAACAAATAATCATTGATCATCGATCTGTAACGAGCACCGTTCACTGTAACATTAGTTCCAGCATCGTTTTTATAGAAATATGGACTGATGATGCCTCCAGCATGTAAAGCACACCATACAGTGCATTTTTCAGGATGCAATGGAACTTGCAGAACTTCTTGAGGATTGTTTTCACTCCATATACGGCAATTTTGTTTGTTTACATAGCCGTTCAACCAGAAATGAGCTTCATCACTGAATACAATTTTACGATAAAAGAGTGGATCAACTTCAAGCTCTTCTAGGGCCCAATCAGCAAACAAACGAGGTTTATTATGGTCAAGTGGCTTTAGTTCTTGAACCAGTTGGATCTTGTATGGGTGTAGACCAAGATCTTCACGCAAAATTTTCCATGTGGTGGATGCACAGAGTCCAACTTGTTGTGAACGTCGACGAAAACACAAATTTGGATCATCATTAACACTATGACTTACAGCCGCGATATTTTTTTCTGTACAAACAGTCGAACTATCGAAAGTTCTATCATTCTAAAAAGAACACCTGATAGAATACACAAAAAAGGGTGAAAGCATCACAGTAGCATCATACGCAACTATTTTGCGTAATTTTAGAGAAGCAATTAAAGGAAAAAGGCGGGGAAAACTCACAGTGGGAGTGTTGCTGCTTCACGACAATGCGCCAGTTCACAAGGCCCGCCTGGCGAAGGTTGCTGTACGGAAATGTGGCTTCGAAGAAATTACTTATGCCTCGTGCAATCCAGACTTGGCCATCTACTACTACTTATTGCCAAATATGACAAAATATCTTCGTGGAAATCGATTTTCCGACGACGAAGGTAGCAGTTAATACTAATTTTGAGGAGAAACCGGAAGAATGTTTGGTGAAGCTTATTTCATGATCTAATTGAAGTTCTAGATGAACTACATTGAAAAATATAAATTTTCCAAAATTTTCCTTCAAGACTATAACGAGAATACACTCAACGCCCCTCGTAAGTGCCAAAAGAGTATTTTTCCAGAAAAAACAGATAGTTTTTTCCGTCATAATTATATATATTTCCTAGCGCATCGCGATGAAATTCAGCGAACCTTAGTGAAAGCTCGCTGATAAAACGCCTAGATCCTAAAATTGGACGTTTTAATCTAGACCAGCATCAATTTGTGCGTGAAACATGTGTAAACCGAGGCAACGTAAATATTTGTCAGATCTTTTCAACACATCAAACACGGGGCCGGGGGGAAAAAAGCAAGAGAGCGACCTAGTCAGTCGAAAGACGAGCATTAATGTGGGTTCAGATCGAGCAAACATTCTGACAGATTGGTCTCTCGATTGGGATCAATTGAATTCCTTCGTGTTTTCAGGACGGTATTAGATGTTAAGGTTGTCCCTAATGGAAAAAATTGGGTTTCAGAACGACGTGGCACCCGTATTGAAATGGTATACAGGATGAGTCTTCCAGTTGCACATTTAAAGCTTAGATTACTCCCTGAACACTTTTTCATTTGCCTCTTCGGCATACAGGGCGGTCCAACGAAAACTTAACACTTCGATTTTCCGACTTCAAAATGAAAACTTTTCCGCTTTATTCAACCCCCTAACGGGGGTGAGCGATTTTCCACATTTTGATTTTAAAGGCGGAAATTTGAGGTGTCAAGTTTCCGTTGGACCATCCTGTATGTAAAAAACCATAATCTAACTAACAAAATTACAGTATTTCTGAGATCGATTTAAATCACTTCGATTCTGTGTTCTTGGTTCTCTCAGGTGCGATATTCCCTCCAGAGTAATTGATTCAACCCGTCACTACAACAAAGTACGTAACATCCGCCAAAGCCATGTGTGTAACGCGTCAGATCACATTTTCCACGCTATGCCCCTCTAAACATCCCGTGTTTTGAAATTCACGCACACAGACGCCGTTCTAAAATAAGCGGCGCTCTGTGGTCGACTGACAGCGGCACGAAACGCTTGATGCAAAGCAACAAAACGTTTCCCGTGGCAACGCGCCAGACGTGGAAGATCACAGAGATTCGGACGTACTAATTAGCGATGAAACGTCGTTTGTCATCTGTGGTCTCTGATCCTACGGATACAATTTGGTTGAAAGAGATCGTTGAGAAGAAATATTGTGACTTGAGGAAAAATTATTAGGCCGATATAAAAAATTGAGGAACCTACGAGCTTATTTACGTACGTGCTAGTTTCAAAATCTTTTTTTTCGTGCCATCTTCACTCTGACATCGCCGCTCTATTTGATAATCCTCCATCGATCATCGGCCACAAAGAAGTTCCTTATAGAATATCACCTAGTGTCATGACTTCTTTGGGTGGATAAATAACAGAATTTTCTTCATATGTCCTCATTTATCCTCGTGTATATTGTTAACATGAATCAAGTTTAAATAACTGGAATTAATCTATACATTATTGAATCATTATTCTAGGGAATATCGTGCTATAGTTTAGCCATCCTCATTTGTTTTTCAGCCATCGGATAAAGTCTGTTGATCACGACAATTCATCTAGTTCTATGTTCTCAATGTAATCACATGTTCAGTCACTGTGTCAAACCATGGCTGATTAACCTGTGTTGATCATCGATGAAGTACGAACTGAGTTTCACAGAACATTTTGTTCTCTGATCTAACCTAGAATCTAATCGTTAATTTAACGATTTTAATGAATCACGATCTTCGTATTTTTCGTTGAATAGTTGAAGTGAAGTGTATTGTTTGTTGTTTACTTATTTCATGTGATATAATTGTGAAATATTTTTCGCAATCAGAAGACCACGAATAATTAGAGACAGCAATGATCCTTTTTAAAAATATGATGATTTCAAAATACGTTTCCGTTTCAACAAAAATGTCGTGATGTGATTATCACATAATATTGAATCAAGTAGTGAAAGGAATAAATCGATCGATGCAATTATCAGTTTGTCACCGATTTCATGCAACCAGTTGTTTCCAAATGTATTCTCAGTACCTAGAGGCATTAAAAAAAACGCAGAAAATTTTGGAAAAATTTTATTTTTCAATGAAGTCCCATAGAACATCAATAGATTTGTTAGATCGAGAAATAAGCTCTAAACTTTGCAAAAAATATTCTTCCGGCTTCCCCTCAAAATATGTATCGGGTGTTTTTATAGAGTGATAGAACTTTCGATAGGGATAACTGTGATTTGATAGAAGGTAGAGGCCATGTTGTTTTGACATTCCTGTTCAGTAAGCATTGACAAATTATCATGGAAAGACTCACGCCGCAACAACATTTACAAATTGTTGAAATTTATTTTCAAAATCATTTAAATGTTGAATTCAAACTTGATCGAGGGTTTCTTTAGCGCTCAACGCTGCTCCGCAAACAAAATTTTCTCTTTGTTTCGAATCTTCTAATTATATGGTCCCCATGTAATTTTGCAGGAACATGTGCTCAGGAACTCAACCGAGATATTCAGGCCCCTAACCTATTCCGAAAGCTCCAAGTTTTTATCTCTTTCCATTCGTAGGTTATAGTGCATACTTTTTAATTTTTTAATCATAAGATCTTCACGAAATTTTGCACGAACATTTGCTTTATTTTTTCGCTTCTAAATGCTGAATTTTAGATACATGGAAAATATTGAGAAAATTTCCAAATGTGAATAATTACAAAACTATTGAATCGAGTTTGCTCATTAACGAACCTTGCAGATATATTTAGACCACACATTTTTCCTGAGAGTTTTAAAACCTTAGCCCTTTCCGTTCGAAAGTTAGCGTGTTTACGAACGGCCGGATAAAATTTGTTTTGACCTCGAAATCTTTATCGGTAAGTCCAACCTAGTCGTTTGAGACCATTTTCGGCCCAAAATTCGAAAATTACAGACATTTGGGCGAAACGAAAGCTTGTCGTTTCTTGGAATTAACGCGCATAAACATGTTTTTTCATTGTTTGCCAAAATATCATAATCTTTCTCGTATTGTAGAAAATTTATTGAATAAAGGAAACATTTTTGAGACAGCATAGTGGATCTCTGTGTAAAATATACAGTTCTTTTAGTTCGTTATGCACTTGTTAAGAATGAGTAACTTCACAAATTGTTGGAAAGTTTGAATTACAATTCAAGGAAACATTTTTGAAAGGAACTGACGCGATGTTAGAAGCTGGTTAAGAACTCTGTTTTTCATAAAAATTAAAAATCTGTAATATTACTTCTTGAAAAAGCACATGTGATGAACAAAAACACATAATTCTGTGTTCTGTAAACTGAAAGTCAAATAAACTTTATTTTTCGCAATTTCTATTCTCCTGAAGAAACCGAAAATCTCATTAAAATGAAGAATAAATGGTGTGCTTAACACCCTGGAAGCATCATCGGCCCATATTTCTTTAAAACCGATGCTGGAGCTAATGTTACAATGAATGGTGCTGGTTACATATCAATGATCAATGGTTATTTGTTTCAAAATTTGAATGGTATCGACCAAATAATGTTTTGGTTCCAACAAGATGGTGCTACATCTCATGCTGCTACCGTAACAATTGATTTATTGAAAGAAAGATTTGGCGATAACATTATTTCAAGAAATGGTCCAATTAATTGGCCTCCGAGATCATGCGACATAACTCCACTGGATTATTTTCTTTGGGGTTATATCAAATCATTGGTTTATGCTGATAAACCAGAAACAATAGACGCTCTGGAAGCCAACATAACTCGTGTTATTGATTAAATAAGGCCTGAATTACTCGAATAAGTAGTCCAAAATTGGTCTGGTCGAATGCGGTTCCTCAGAGCTAGTCGTGGTAAACATTCGCTAGGAAATATTCTCAAAACATAAATCTCATAAAATTATCTTTCGAATAAAAAAAAACTGGCTTCACTCTCAATTCAAATGTGTTTTTATTTCAATTTAGAGTTCTATCGCTCTAAAAAAGCATCCGATATAAATTGCTACCTTCCGTTCTTCATCGTCGGAAAAATCGCTTCCCACGAAGATATTTACACAAACCTGGGAGAAGGAAGTAGTCGCTTGGGGCCAAGTCTGGACTGTACGAAGGATAAGTAATTTCTTCGAAGCCACATTCCCGCACAGCAGCCTTCGGTAGACGGACCTTGTGAACCAACACATTGTTGTGAAGCAGTAACATTCCTGCTGTGAATTTTGATTCACAGCGGGAATCAAAATCTCGCCTTTTTCCTTTAATTGCCCATCTGAAATAACGCAAAGTGGTCGCGTATGATGCTGTTGAGATACTTTCACCGTTTTCAGTAACCAGCCGGTTGAAAATAGTCGATGGGTCTACTCCACAGAGCTTTAAAAACTCCTTAAAGCACTCGACTCGCACTTGCTTCTGAGGTGCGGTGAGCATTCTCGGTACCCATCTTTGAGAGGTTAAGATTGTCATGAACCATAGCATGTATGGCACCCACGAATAGGTTTGTCGTCTCTGCTAACATCTTGATTTCTATTCTGGTATCTTCAAGCACCAGCTTTTCCACATTTTTCTTCAGTGGTGCCCCTAACTGGTCCGCCCGAGCGAGGGTCGTATTAAAAACTTTCTCTGCCCCTTTTGATTCCACTTGACCACTTTTGAATGGTGGATAACGACGGGTCACAGTTTTGGTAAGCAGCAACCATCTCTTTATGAATGGTTTTTCGACTTTTTCCCTGCTTAGTAAGGAACTTCACAACGGCGCGATGCTCGATTTTCTTCATTACTGTGTCAGTCATTCTGGTCGTCTTTCACTGAGGATAACTAATAATATCATCAGTAATTGAGATAATTAGATTACTCACATAATTAGCGAATCACCTCGATACCGAGAATACATTGAACGCCCCTGGTATTAAGAGGGTATCAGTTGAATTTGTCTTCCATTTTGCAAACACTCAAGTAATACTAATAACGTGGTTCGTAGTGGAATCTAGTGAATCTCCTTGCTGGAGAATTAGACACCCAAACTCGCCAAAAATTCATTTATTATTCGAACGGTTGTTAAACTGAATACATGGACATACTTGATCAAGTTTTCAAACTTGAATCTGCGGCAAGCCCGTCCCTAATTCCATCCACTTCATCTAGCTTCAAGCCCGATCGACAGGAGCCTCGCAATCTGCGAGCGTCTCTCTAATGGCCGTAATGAATTTTTTTTGCTGCCGGTAAAATGTTAGTCCAGCCGGTCTGCCTATTCCTTGCCTTCCTGGCTGTCGCGCGATAATTTAGATCGTTCCGGGAACGGCGATTCGTAAAAAAACAAGCGATTGCTACGCATGCCCTAAGGGCCTTCTCATGGAAAGCGCTCGGGCGCCCGTGTGAAGACGGAAACGAACTTGGACATTTTCATATGAATGGAGCGACATAGGCGGTGTCATCATTATGGATGATCGCGATTTAATACCGATAGTCCGATGATGGTACTAACGAGAAATGCGGAGTTCCTTTCCGTTCTGGTCACGCGAACCCGAATGAAATATTGTTAGTGTATGATTATTCCTAATGATCAAGACCGTCTATTTTATGCGAACTATTCAGTAGCAGGTCTTCCAATATGGACTTCTGAACTTTGACAGTTCATAAATTGGACATATTGTTGAAGCTGTTATGAGTAAAAATGATTTCGTGCAGATGTCGCTACAAGTTTATCATTCCATTGTTTCATCTGAAGTATCACCATTAGGCTTCCTTTTCAGTATCTGTCATTTCGCTGAACAATTCAGGTAGATTGTTTTAAAATAAAATAGAAAAAGGCTTTTTACTTGATAAAAGAAATAAAACAAAATTTGAATATCAAAACAGATTTAATCTGTTAGTCTTCTACAATTTAAATTTCAAAAAAATTTTTATTCAAAAAACTTTTAGAATAAAATTAATGTCTACAATAAGCACCGCTTATATTTAATAGACGTATATAATCAAAACTCAATATACAATGTCAAATGGAATAAATAAATCAACAAATATAAAAAAGGCAATTAAAACTAATAAATAAATAACCAATTTTAATGAGAGTCAATACTTGATAGAAGTAAAATTTAAATGACTTTAAATTCAGAATTATATATTCCTACTTCTACATTATATATTGAAACTATATACAAAAACTATCAAATTGATATCCTTATATATAATCAATTTAAAATATTTTTCAATGTCTCCGAAAAAACCTTTTTATATCCCGACTTGAAATGTATTAATACAAATGTATTAACATACGTATGTTAATATACATACTTATATAGTTTTTGTTAATACATTTGTATTAATACATTTCATCATACTCTTCACTAATGATATCGATCTCCAGATCATGAAACCCACAGAAAACAACGTCGAGCCGTTTCGCTCGATATCAATTTGTCGGCACGAACTCCCCCCCAAAAGAAACGAAAAAACGCAGAAATACGAAAGCGTCAGGTTCCAGCTCCTCTTCGCGCCGTATTTCCATACAATGGAACCCGGAGGGCCATATTTACGCCATAGCGAACACAGTATCTTGTAACGTCGAACGTGAGCGATATCTGGTTACATGGTTTTCGCCGAACCGGTGTCCGATTTCGAGAACGAGTTGTTAACGTTTGTTTTCGTCAGATCTGCGTAGTCCTGAAGAAAATAGAGAAAAGTAGAGAATTACTTCGATACAGGCTGATCAGAGAGCATCTCGAACCTTTTCCTTGGTGTCTTAATTGAATCCGGCTCGAAGGACCAACATTTTTCGAGAGTACAAATTCGATCGAGTCTAATTTTTTTTCTATCTGATTTCAACAGAAATTAAGAGAATTATATGAATTTCGTTCAATGTATTATTTCTCCACTCTTTCTTTTTAACCATGTATTCTTCAATTTGATGAGATTTTCGGTTTCTTCGGGAGAATAGTTCTGAATTTGCGAAAAATAACGTTTATTTGACTTTTAGTTTACAGAACACAGAATTATGTGTTTTTATTCATCACATGTGCTTTTTCAAGAAGTAATTTACAGATTTGTAATTTTTATGAAAAACAGAGTGTTTAACAAGCTTCTGACATCGCGTCAGTTCCTTCCAAAAATTTTCCCTTTAATTGTAATTCAAACTTTCCAACAATTTGTGAAGTTCCTCATTCTTAACAAGTGCATAACGAACTAAAAGAACTGTATATTTTACACAGAGATCCACGATGCTCTATCAAAAATGTTTCCTTCATTCAATAAGTTTTCCACAATACGAGAAAGATTATGATTTTTTGGCAAACAATGAAAAAACATGTGTTGTCCGAAATCTATCGACAGTTAGACGAATAAGTTGCTCAGATGGACGATTAAGTAAACCATAAATTTCACGAAGTGCTCTATAAATTTGACGAATAGAACACTGATTTTGAAAATAAATTTCAACAATTTGTAAACGTTGTTGTTGCGTGAGTCTTTCCATAATAATTTGTCAATGCTTGGATGGAGTAGTCCGTTACTTTGTGATAGTTCATTTTAATGGAATGAAATAAGAAATTACTTTGTTTTCTATCACTTATAATTATAATTAATTATAATTATTTCACTGATATACAGTGACTCGAGTTTATAATAGTATATAATAGTTGAGATCTAATTTGTTCATTCAGTTTGAAAATGTAGTAAACACTACGAAACTCGAGTCACTGTATATCAGTTATAATTAAAAGTGATAGAAAACAAAGTAATTTCTTATTTCATTCCATTGTCAATGCTTACTGAACAGAAATGTCAAAACAGGATCTAGAGTTTTTCTTGATCGAAATAATATTGCGAAAAATTAAAAAATATATAAATATCAATCAACTTTCGCGTAATTTTTGCGTCGTATCCTTATGAACAATTAGAAATATAATCCCTATGGAAATACAGAAATGATTTTTGTTGACAGCGATCAAAATTTCAATCGTAAACGGATCAAATGATCTAGAAAATCATACTACAACAAGGGGTCTTTGAAATCAGCATCTTCCCACGTAACTGGAGGTGTTGTTTCACCATCTAAACCAGATAAGAAACCAGAGCACAAACATCGCTAATCGAAGATGACGTAGGTAAGTTTTTATCGCGGAAAAACAAAACCATTATGCGAAAATTAAATGGGCGTCCAGTCAGTTCGAGTTTTAAATTTCTCGACAACTTTATCTCGCGGTCTGGAACTATTCAGATAAATCTATTGAGTGGACATATATCGGGTGTTTTTTCAGGGTAATTTTTTTTATTTGAAAGATAATTTCATGACATTTATGTTTTAAAAATAATTTCCGGCATATGTCCATCAACTTCAAGCTGTTCTAGGGCCAATTAGCTAACAAACGACGCTCATTATGGTCAAGTGGCTTTAGTTCTTGAACCAGTTGGATCTTGTATGGGTAAAAACCAAGATCCTTACGCAAAATTTACCATGTGGTGGATGCACAGAGTACAAGTTGTTGTGAACTTCGACGAATGGACAAATCTGGATCATCATTAACACTATGACTTACAGCAGCGATATTTTCTTCTGTACGTACAGTTCTTTGTCTTGTTGTTGTTGTTGCATCGAGTAGAGAAAATGTTGTCCGAAATCTATCGCTAGTTCGACGAATAAGCTGTTCTGATGGACGATTATGTAAACCATAAATTTCACGAAGTGAATTCCACCAATTTGTAAACGTTGTTGCAGCGTAAATCTTTGCATGATAATTTGTCAATGCTTACCGAACAGAAATGTCAAAACAACATGGCTTCTTCCTTCTGTCAAATCACAGTTATCCCTATCGAAAGTTCTATCACTCTAAAAAAACACCCGATATGTTTCAGACTTTCGTTTCTGCATCATAATTGGGTTTGACTTCGCTCACTTACGTGGGCGAAAATGGTCTATTCTATAGAAGAAAGATTGGAAATTCTCAAATTATACTATCGGAATGACGAAAATTCTAGATTAACTAACTGCAAGGTATTTTAATAACAATCATCCAGAAAGAAATAGAAGTCACCAATATGTTAAGCATTTGATGAACAAATTGGAAACTACAGGTTCCATTCAGAATAAGAAACACAAAGTTGAGCGCCCAGTCCGAAATGAAGCTATTGAAATAGCAGTCAGTATTGGGACATTTACAGATGGATAATCCGCAATCTATAATAACTTTATCAAATCTTTCGAAATCTAGTGTTCATTGATTTGTGAAAGCTCATAAATTTCATCCTTACAAGATAAGGCTGGTGCAACTGTCGAATGAAGATGATCTTAACCGCCGGACTCAGTTTTGTGAATAATTTAATGAGTTACTGAATAATAACCCACACCGACTCTACAATACAATCTTTTCTGACGAATGTACCTTTATGTTGAATGGGGACACATACACAAATTCCCCAAAATATAAATTTTTGGGTAGGAACATTAGGAAACCACATTGTTGGACCAATTTTTGTCGATGGGAATCTCAACGGAGCAACTTATTTGAATTAATTGATCGAATGATTACTGACATTCTGGAAAACGACAACAACCTATTAGAAAATGAACTCACACTTCAGCAGAATCGTGCACCGCCAAATTTCGATATCCGTGTTCGACAATTTTTGAACGAACGTTATCCCGGAGGTTGGACTGGCAGGAGAGGTCCTATAGAGTGGCCAGCAAGATCACCCGATCTATCGCTATCAGAATTTTTGTGGGGACATTTGAAGTCCAAAGTCTGTGCAACTCCACTTTAAAATGTTGCGGAACTGCGACAAAGGATCATCACGGAATGCCAATTACTGACACCACACATTTTCGAGAATGTTAGAGAAGGATTTGAAAATAGACTATATCATTGTATGGAGGTTGGTGGTTGTCATTTTGAACAGTACATACGTTAGTTCTTTATATAATTCACACTTTTTTCTGGATATTCCATATCATTACTTACAGCTTTTGAATTTATTGGGTTTCTATTTGAGTTATCCTAAACGTTTAAGTGTGAAAATCCAAGAAGCAAATAACACCTATATTACAAAGGATTGTAATAAATAAATAATCAATATATTTACTTGACGTAACAAAAATGAATCTTCCTGTTCAAACCCACATAATTTCGATACCCTTGAATGAGCAAAAAGTAACCCAGTAGCACCGTACAAAACGGTACCTGAGGAATATAAAGCCCCGATTTCACTATCGTCAACGACCCTCGTAATCCATAGCGCTACCTATGTTGCTGTCATCCCAAATTTTATTTATCTTAATGGAGTCATTAGCGATGTAGGGACAACGGTCGTTCACGATATCCCACAACGTCAAAACGATCGGCACACGTGTCCGCAGTTCATCCGTGGGCGAAAGCGACATGCAAATAGGATCTCCCAGCCCGGTAGGTGGCGCGTTAATTACGCAGCGTTGGGTAGGCCGTTCGCGAAGATCACATTAGCGTCAGCATGGTTTGCCTGATAGTTTTTTTTCCGAATAGCGTCAGTACAATTGTGGTACATCAATAGTTGTCTGAGATTAAACTTTTTTCCTACTGAAATTAATTGAATCGGTCCTTACTTGATAGAAATACATTTTAATCGAATGAAAGATATTCCACGGTTGTGGAAATAGTCTTTATTCTCTCCTGTACATTCTTCCCTAAAAAGGCGATGTCCTGTATATTCGCGATATTCATATTTACTCTCTAAAATGGCCAATGAGGGATCAAGTAAAGGGTGGGTCATGTTGAAGTAGTGGTTATTTCGATTCTGCGAACTTTTGTCATTCGTGTTTTGGCAGAAAATTAGTTTAATATCTGACATTAACGAAATGGGTCGATTTTTGCTTCAACAAAACTGGGAAATATTAAAGACGTATTGCCAAAATGGTGAATATTCTATCCAAACTGTTAGAAACTTACGTGGAAAATTCAATCGAAATGAAATGCCCTCGTGGCAATTCGCGAGTCCGTGAAACTGGAACGTTATTTGATCAAACAAACTGTTCACGCTCTCGTCTAGCGAGCACACCTGAAAATATTGCTGCTGTAGTCCAGAATATGGCTAAATATCCCTCAGCATCAACTCGTTCTCGCACTTCTCGGAGAATTTTACATAAATATCTCGGTATGAGGGCTTACTAAGTTCAACCAGTGCAAGAACTGAAGCCTCGTAACAATCGGAGGCGTTTCCACTCTGCTCAATGATTTAATGATCGCACGGCCGAAGATGAGCATTTTTCCAGAAAAATCATCTTTAGTGATGAAGCTTATTTTCACATAGGACGACTATTATTTGTGGGGATCCCTTAAGGATAAATGTTACGCGAATCAACCAGAAACGATTGATGCTTTGAAACATGAAATCTAAGTTACCATTTATGAGATTGAGCCCCAAACAATCGACAATGTACTGAAAAATTGGTAACAAGATCGAATAGCTCTTTGGCCTCTTCGCCAAACTGATGAGTTCCAAAAGCTAAGCAGATCTACTACATAACCCGAGGTTATGGTAAAATCTCCGATTAAGGATGCAATTTTTAAGGACACAAAGACAGTATCAAAGTAAAGACAAAATTGTAAAAGACAAAGACATAGAAAAAGTCAAAGCATCAAAGAAGAAGTGTTCTTGACTGGAATACCAGTCAAGTTCGTTTTCTATGGGTTGTTTCGACCTCGGTTAGTCTCTCCAGACAGGAAAAGAACCCTGAGACAATGCATAAATTTCAAGTTAAACAACATAAGATTTGACATCAAAAATCAGAATTTCGACGAAATTAGTCTATTGATCAAGATATCTTTGATGAAGGATACAGGGTTCTTTTCCTGATTAAAGAGATCAACCGAGGTCGAAACAAGCCCACAGAAAACGAACTTCACTGGTTTTCCAGTTTAGAACACTTTTCTTTGACGCCTTGACTTTTTCTATGTCTTTGTCTTTTGGTTTTGCACTTTTGACTTCGACTTTAATACCGTCTTTGCGTCTTGGAAATTGCATCTTTAATCTGAGGTTTCACTATAATCTTGCGTTATGTAAAGTCCGTCCAAAAAGTATCCGGATTTTTTTTTTTTAATTTCAATATACTTCATTTTTGTAACATTCTAAAAGAAAAGTAATGTATAAAATATGTTGTGCCGATAGTCGACTATGGCCAAAGTTGCATGGCAACACTATTTGTCAAATATTGATCATTGTCAACAGGTATACAATTTATGAAATAATGTCTGATCTTTTACTTCAAATCTGATGCTGAAAATTTGGGTTGACCGGATGGAATACTGTAGCCAGCCGTGGTGGTCATTGTTTTTCACTCGTTAATGACAATGTTCAACCTTCCTAATAAACTCATAGCTTTGAAAAAATATTCCATAGTTTTTTATTTATAGTCGATCAAAAATGCAAATTTTAAATGGCCCCCCCTTAGCTGATACAGTTATACTTCTTTGATTGACTCACATCGTAATGTACTTGGGCATAAACATTTAAGTTTTGAGTCCTACCGAATACCGCATCGCCTTGCTGAGAGCTCATTAGACCCCGCTTATCGGTGGAATCATCATATTCGCCCATCGTTTTATGGTTTTATAATGCCGGTACGACGTCTCGAACGATCCACCCACGATCTTTTTCCGCTTTTAGCTCACGCTCATTATTCGTAGATTGGTGCGTTAATAACGTCCTGTGTAAATTGATCCTCGAAAAGGTGAGAGGTACAAGAACCGAACATGATTATGACCGAACACATGTTCGCCCCGAATTTATGGCACGCACATGGTCACTCCGCGCGTGATTCTGGCGGCACTCTTTAGAGATTCGTCCGGGAAATTTTGATATGTTGTTGGAAATTCGAGAATACACACGGTGATCTTGAATTCGAGCTCTGATGGAATTTATTAATGTTAATATTTAATGACCCGTTTTTTGCCTGATTTGAACGAGTTTTAACTAATTAGACTCGATGAAGATCCATCGCAAACTTGTTGAAATAAGCGTGAACATAATGTGTATATACTATTGTTATGGAGAAAAAAAGGGAGTACATGAGAGAACAAAACGTTGTATTTAGTAGCCATTTTCTTTCGATAAAGGAAGTTATACAGATAATTGCCATCTGTTTATAACATATTCAGAGAAGATTGCTCAATCCTCTAATCATAGTATCATCGACACTCCTTTGTTTCGCTGGCCGAAGCATATGAAGAACTACGAGTTAAACTTAGATGCTCTTAATTAGCAAATCAATAAATAAATTCGGTTGACAATCTGTACCAACTATCATTAATACGTTAGAGGTGACAGGATAAGGCAAGATGCCATACTTCGGCCTATACTCAAGCTTGGATGCAAGAACCCCAAGTGATAACTTTTTCATGGCCAGCACCTTCACCAGATCTTGGTCCCATTAAAAACATATGGGTACTAATGACGATTGAAGTTGAACAAGCAGTACCACGAAATAAAGATGATTTAATTCAGTCAGTTTTACAGTCCTGATCTACTATCATTGAAAATTATGGAGGTCAACTAGTTTCGGGTGTACCTCGACGTTTAGTCAAGTGTTACAGTTAATTGGAGGATTCTGTTATAATTTCCTAATTAAAGAATTAAAAAATATATACTAAATAATTACAATTGAGCTTTATTTTTTCCGGATACTTTCTGAAAGGGCTATATACTATATATTAGGAGTACAAATAAGTTTCCGCCGTTTTATTGTAGATGGCGCGACACGGAGTTTCGGTTAGCTTTCGCAGATGATAACCAGCTTAAAAAATAGTTTGGACATTCAAGAACAACATAACCTATTAATATCTTTGCTTTTAAATTGGTAAAATATAATTTTTATAAGTTGAAAATGTCAAAATTTGAGCCAAGTAAGCGTCATTTGCGGAAAATATTAGTTTACTTCTTTAATTTAAAGAAATCTGCCGCTGAGGCGCATCAATTGCTCGTAGAAGCATATGGTGACGGTGCTTTGAGTGAGAGAACGTGTCGAGAGTGGTTTCAAAAGTTTGAGAACGGTGATTTCGACAGAGAAGACAAAGATCGCAGTGGAAGGCCAAAAATTTACGAGGATGCAGAATTGGAGGAATTATTGGAGGAATATTCATCTCAAACACAAAAAGAACTTGCTCTAACATTAGAAGTCACTCAGCAAGCATTATATTACCGTTCTTCTATAATAAATATTTATTTTGTGTTAAAAACGGCGGAAACTTATTTGTACTCCTAATAGTTTTCGTGTATTTAACTATATGATGTAGAAAATCATAGGAAGAAGCTTGAGTAGGCTGGATATAGTATGTCGTGTATGTATATTTGCTGCACCAGATGGCGCAAGTGTATGATTAATACATTGGTCTTGCTGTGCAGAGCTAAGATATAGGTACTTGACAGATCTGTAGTTGTATGCGTTTTTGCCTCGAATTGTAACTGGCGATGAAAAGTGGGTCCATTACAATACTCCGAAGTCGAGAAACGCACGGATGTCCCATAATCAACACTCGAGCCGAATATTCATGGCAAGAAGATCATGCTGTATATTTGGTGGGACAAGCTGTGTATCATGGGCTGCCATAATCGGACGAAAGGCACACAGGGGAGGTCTACCGACGACAATCGATGAGTTTGAGCCAAGCATTGCGAGAAAAATGACCGCAATACACCGACAAACATGACAAAGTTATCGGCAATGCACGGCCTTTTATTACGTATTCAGAAAAGCTGAAATAGGAAGTCCCACCGCACCTGCCGTACAGCCCAGACATTTTTCCTTGCGATCGATACAACATGGCCTGGCTGACCAGCACATCTCCAATTACGATGAAGTCACAAAATGGATTGATGTATGGTCAGCGGTCGAAAAGTTTCGCGATCGAATCCGTCAACTGCCAGATAGATGGAAAGAAGTAGTGGCTAACGACGATATCATTCATTAAAAGTTCTAAAATTTCTTCTGTATTTTGACGAGAACGTGTCTAAATCATGAGACTAAACCATAAATCCGACACTCCCTTTTTTCACCGTCTGACGATCCCGAGCCAAAACAACACGCATCCGTCATCCTCGCTTGGCCGCCTCGTACGCGCGATTTTAACCCGAAATAACGAAATTCCTAGCCGCCAAACGACGTCCTAACGACCACGCTAAACAAATAAGCGGACAAATAATACACGACGTGTGCGACGATTTGGTTAATAACCGTCATAACTTTCCGCCCGAGTCGTTTCGTTGTTTTTTTCGTCGCTCTACTCGATATTTCGAAAGCCGGGAAGTATCCAAGATTCTATTTTCGTGCGGACAGCGGGTCACCTGCCGAAACGCCGCTCCCTAGACGGTACGTTCCTCGGCGTGAAAGAATTGTGAAAATCCGGCTCGAAGGACCAACTAAAAGAGCCGAATGGGAACGGGATAAATAGCATTTAGAGATTGTATCCATCTTCGATTTATAATTCTTTATTGAATTGAGTATTTTGTACAGAGGAGCAATGAGAAAATTATTTCAGAGAGTGGCCAAATGTCTTAATTTCGGAGTCCACCAAATATTGCAAAAATTCTGGTTCCACTCGAATCAAATTGATCTCCTGAATATGAATCCGAGGACGCTCTGTCTTAGCCATAAAACAAAATTCGGCACGAGAGCTAAAGTCCATCCCGGAAAGCGCCTATAAAAAATGTTTCGATAATTGGAAGTGCCGTTGGCATAGATGTATTGGAGCAAATGGAGCCTATTTTGAAGGCGACCCAATAAATTTTGACGATTAAATGTAAAAATGTTGTTTTAATTGAAAATTCCCGGTACTTTTTTGACAGAGTAGTATAAATTGAAAATTACTATGAAGAAGTATTTGCATATTTCATAATAAAAGCTGGAGTTTATTCTCCAGAACCTCTACAGATTTTAGTCTGAATGAATCTCAAAAAAAAAATTAGAATCAAATTTTAAAACATGTCCTTAATATTTTTTTTGATTGTCTCGGTCTTTACCTGACGGAAATTCATCTTCAATATAAGAAAAACAAATGTTAACTTTCGCTATTTTATTGATTTTCACAACAATTATTTCGTCATACCATGACTTTATCAGGAGAGTATTTAAACTGAGGTATACAATGCAAAACATGACCTTAAATACACAGCTCTGGTACAAAAAATAGAGGGGTGGAAAGAGAGGTATGCAATTAATGAAAAATATTAAGTAGGGGGGATCTATTTAAATCTATTTGATGACTCAATAACATTTGTCTTTTATTATATCTATTGATTTCTAAAGTTTCTAACAGATTCAGTTTCTGACTTTTGTTTTCAATATGTAATATTTCATAGTTCATATTGAAATTATGGCCAGTCTCTAACAAATGGTTGGCATAAGTTGAATTCGGTTTATTATTAATGTTATATCTCTCATTATACTCTGGTACCAATATGTCAACATTATAAAGCAACACATCAAAGAGAAATGAAAAATAGAACCATATAATGAAATTTCTGAATAAAGGTGTCATTCTCTGCATTTTATTCTCGGGCGATACAGAAAAATATAAAAACCTTAGTGCGTCTAATGAATATGCCAGGGACTGTATATGTCAACTACACAAATTAAATTTTCGTGAAACTTAAGCCAAGTGTATATGTCTACCTTATTGATATCCAAATTGTTTCTTGAAGTGAATTGCGAGAAATCAATATATTAATTCCACCAATACTCTCGCATCCAATTACCGTCAATTCCCGACAAAAATAACCATTCATTTCGCGACTTTCTCGTGTCCGTGCCGGCCGTTTTACCGCAGAAAAGGCCATCAATTCAAGCCCACATGTCGAATTATCATACTCGATGCTCCCAGCGCGAGGCCATAAAGCACGGCCACCGAAGACGGGTAGCGTTCTTGAACTCTCCCGCGCCACAAACCTTCTTCTTCTTCGAACATATGGCCGGGCGATGGCGTGGGCGTTCGGCGGGCGCGGGTCGCCCACGCGAGAGCGTGGGCACGCGTCTTCGTCGCGCGGATGATGGATTTCGGACCGAAACATGGCGAAGTCGTAGAAAAGAGCGGATGAGGGATCGTACTTTATGGCGGCCGTGATTGAGATCCGTACGCAGATGGGCGTTATTAAAGTTGGCCTTTATGGCGGGTTGTGGGCGGTTTTAGCGATCTCGGAAGGCTCCCGTGGTCGGATGATTGCCGTACGACTAACTATTTCGTGGGGTCACGGGTCGATCTAAGGCGTTTGTTTACTATTTGCGCATTATTGACGTTGTGGGTGAATTTAGTTATGCATTACAATACAAATGATGGTGAACTTCAATATGTTCCCGAAATTCCCAATAAATATTTGAATTATTCAGTTTTTGCTTCATGATAATTAATTTCAATTAAATAAATTATTGATGAGTATTTGCCATAATTTTCTTAGTGAACACCAACACCGTGGCTTCTTCAGGTTTGAATTTCAAACCAACGGCCAGTTTCATAAACAACATCAAAAGGTTCCTTTATGATAAAGTCTCTTTATGAAAAAGGATCCTTTAAATGTGACCATCAGTTTCATAAACGCACATCGACCGTCCTTTACTTAAAGCTTCCTTTAATGCGCCGGTCATATGTTTCCGACTGTTGGCTATCCTGAGAACTAGTGATTTTACGAATGTATTCTGTAGATTTTGGGAGTTATGCGTCGGAACTTGTAAAAAAAAAGAAAAGAAGCATAAATCAGTCTTTGCATAAACATGGTAATGTCCAGAAGACAGTATATTGGAATTTATATCATTATTGCGTGCGAATTGCTATATTTTAGTAAACGTGAGTTATATGAATGAATATGGAAGGTAAGAGAAAAAAAATATTACTTTAAAACCTGAGGAGGAACTACGTCTCTTGGAATTGATTGAAAAAGAGGATTTTAATAGTATAGGTTAAAGTCGTGCAGAGAATAGCAACTGATTTCAATGCAACAGCTCTCCATTGGAGAAATGGGGACCAGCTCAAATCCAAATACGACAATATAAAAACTAAAACTAGAAAGGTGGTAGCTGCTCAACGCAGTCATATTAAAGGGACTGTTGGTGTGGCTCCGTTGAAATTGAGGGAGCCAATTTCCAAACAGTCGAGCCCAACTATTACGAACTCACTTTAGTCCGGTCAATTTAGACAATTGAAATAAAGAGAATTCCGACAAAGCCAAATCTTCGTAGCCACCTTAGGTTTACTACAAGGAATAATGTGTCATAAGTCCCAATCAGTCCCATGTGCGCTAAGGGACTTCGGGCCCAAGGTTAAAATTTTAGGTTTTTAGATTTTTCTCGAAAACGGTAAGTTTTATCGAAAAAGTACCTAAGAGCAAAGTTGTAGATCTTAAAATTCTCTATAAAAATGGTCCCTATGATTTTTTCTCTAGGACCCACTATTTCCCAGATATTGCGCTTGTAAGAATCATGTTCTACATAGTATGCACACATATGCCACGTATATACATATTTAGGTACTCAAGCAAGCAAATACGCCTACTCGTGTCTCTTTTATGTATACATCATACTATTCTAAGAAAATATACTCCAAAAAGAACGCTGGTCCCTTACCGAATCCCCTCTACTAGAATAACATCTGTCCTTGAATAACATCTGTCCTTGAATAACATCTGCCTATTCTTTTGCCCGTGTGGTGTCGTTCACGTATACCTGCTTCTTTTAGTGTTGAACGAGCAGTTCGAGTTACTATACGTATTTATTACAAGCGTCTACTATTGTAGTTAGTGCTGATCAATATTGAAAAAAAATGTCACAATTTTGCTTTTTTTGTAATAAACTTTTGACTGAAGATGAAACTGTTGTGATCAGTCGTGGAATGCCAACTTTAACCGATGCAAGTGTCGCGAGAAGTGATGAGTTTGCTGATTATTTAAGAAGCCAAAAGTCCGTTACAATTCACGTAGATTGCAGAAAATCATACGCCCGGAAAACTTCAATCTCTGCATCAAAAAGACAACATGAGGAAGAACAGGCCAGTACTTCAAAAGTAAGTCCACCTCATACTAGAGCGCGAATAAGTGAATCCAGCTTTTGTTTTAAAAAACACTGCTTATTTTTTGGCGATGAAGCGGATGAAGAAGCAGAAAAGAAGAAAGCGAAGAATTATCGCCGAAAAATTTATAAAATTTCTACACTTACATCCAAAGATTCCATTTTAAAATTAGCTAAAGATCGGTCTGATGATGTGTCAAAAGCTGTCTTTGCGCGTATTAATTTTCAGTATGATTTAGTTGCTGTGACGCTAAATACCATGACAGTTGTTAGAAATCCTTCCTGAGACCTAATACTGGCGGTAAAATTGGCCGTCTTCAAAGTGAGGCTATAAGCTCTGCAATGGAGGAAGTTTTCAATTTCATTGAAAGTAGCGATGACTGCCAGTTTTCGTTAGATGAACTGAAGAATGTTTGCCAAAATGTAGCTTTAGAAAACAGGATTATAAAAATACGATTGAAATTAAAGTATGGTAGTAGAGTTATTATTACAGAGAAGCCTGGAAAATTAACATTTATTTGTTTTGTAGACAATTACCAAGACATTCCAAGTCAAGTCTGGTCTGATAACAAAAACTTGAATGAACACTGATTCATCTTCATTTGAACAATTTCTAAGCATTCATCAACAGGAAGGAGAAGAAGAAGAACAAGAAGAAATTGAAGAAAACATGATTGTTGAAGTTGAATATGAAGAGTATGAGTCAGATTAAAGTATTAAAAAAAAATAGTTAGAACGACAGTTAAACTCAGTAACCCATATCAATAATATTCATACTATTAAATAATTATTGTTCCTGAAAATAACGTCATAAAGGTTCGTGGAATAGGTCTACCGGGGATACCACCTTTAAAAAAACGCGCCGAGTACACTACCTCACAGGTGGTGTGGAAATGTGTGCATATTATGTAGAACGTGATTCTTACAAGCGCAATATCTGGGAAATAGTGGGTCTAAGAGAAAAAAACCATGAGGACCATTTTTATAGAGAATTTTTAGATCTTCAACTTTGCTCTGAAGTACTTTTTCGAATAAACTTACCGTTTTCGAGAAAAATCGAAAAGACCTAAAATTTTGACCTTGGGTCCCGAAAAAGTCCCTTAGCGCACATGGGACTGATTGGGACTTTTGACACTTTATTCCTTGTGGTAAACCTAAGGTCTCTACGAAGATTTGGCTCTGTCGGAATTTTCTTTATTTGATCACTATTTTTATGTCTAAATTGACCGGTTTATTTGCCGAAGCGAAGGAGATGTATTATAAAAAACAGCTCTAATAGAAGCTCAGATAGTGGCAATCAAGGAAGAGAATAGAAGATATTTTTTAAACGACTCATGGAAGAACCTATCAATCTCAGTCACGAATACTCATCGTGACCGCAAATTCAAAATATCATAGAAAAAATCTTGTTCCGAGTAAAGCAAGTGTGCAACACTCCGTACCTATCTGGACGTTCGCGGCCTTAAATCAACCACCCACAAATCACGATCCTCACTCCCTCACATCTTCTCCGAACATATGGCCTCAGCCGCGCTGAAAAAAATCCATCCGAGTCATCGTACCCGATGGGCGAGTTCTTCCCTCGAATATTCATGAAGTTCGATGGTCCCGTCGCGGGATTGACGCGCTATCTCGCCTCGATCTGTGTTCGTTATTCAAATTTAGCCACGGTGTACGGAGACGGGCTGTGTACACCGTGTCAAATGAAGCTCTGTGAGCGTCACGGATCGGACTTTTATGCGGTTCTATGCGCCGTTCTCGGGTCGCCCCACGTTCCGTATGGACCCCGAGCCGTAATGAACCCCTTTGTCGCGCACCTGCGCTCGCCCGCGTGAAATTATTAATGGGAACCTACAAATTATATACGACACCGCTGTCGACGCTTATTGGACATGGCGCATTCTTGCGCTGGACGTCGTTTGAAGTGCAGGGTTGGGTTCCGAAAATCAGGTGCAGTGCGTTTTCAACTAGAGACAATGAAATGTCACTAGCCTTATTTTTACTCAGCATAATTTGACAATTAATATTTGTAAACAACGTTCAATTACTAAACAAATATTATATAAAAAAAATCGTTCTTCTGAATAACTTTATGGTTATGGGCCAGTGATAGACCATTGTTAAGTGTTGAAGAGGCTATAATAAATTATCACTAGCAACTCTTCATCTGTTCATTAAATACATTGAGCACTTGGGAGGTCCTTCACTTCAAACCTAAACTTCATTTCTACAAAGCGAACTGAAATCTATGAAAATTGTTTTGCGGGCATCCCGAACGAAAAAGACGGACGTAAAACAGATGGGAAATTACAATTCTGGAACGTGTGAATCGTGTTCCTTTTTAAGACTTGCAACAGTCGTAAAATGAAATTTATCACTGAAGTGTTATGGGGAAAAATATTTGCATATTTGATTATTCAAAATTGCTGCTGCCTAGTAACTAAAAAAAATAATTCTTAAAATGTTTATTCAGAAACAAAATTACATTTTATAACTGCTAAAGCACGATGAAAACAAAATAACCATTGAAAATATCATAGTAAACTGATTAATCCGATACATGAAAATCAAATGAATAAACAGGTGAATCATACACTAGAATGCTGATATTTTTGGTTAATAGGATGATTTGATTTATATCTGTATATACATCGGGTGTTTAAAACTTTAAATTGAAAAAAAAACACATTTAAATTGAGATTAAAGCCAAGTTTTTTTTTCGTTGAAAGATAATTTCATGACATTTATGTTTTGAAAATAAATTCCGGCATATGTCCACCACGACTAGCTCTGAGTAACCGCATTCGACCAGACGAATTTTGGACCACTTTTTTGAGTAATTCAGGCCTTATTTAATCAATAACACGAGTTCTGTTGGCTTCCAATGCGTCTATTGTTTCTGGTTTTTCAGCATGAACCAATGACTTGACATAACCTCAAAGAAAATAATCCAGTGGAGTTAGGTGGCATGATTTTGGAGGCCAATTTATTAGACCATTTCTCGAAATAATGTTATCGTCAAATCATTCTTTCAATAAATCAATTGTTATGGTAGCAGCATGAGGTGTAGCACCATCTTGTTGGAACCAAAACACCTATGTGTCGATACCATTCTAATTTTGAAACAAATAATCATTGATCATCGATCTGTATAGAGCATCATTCACTGTAACATTAGTTCCAGCATCGTTTTCAGAGAAATATGGACCGATGATGCCTTCAGCGTATAAAGCACACCATACAGTGTATTTTTCAGGATGCAACGGAACCTGCAGAACTTCTTGAGGATTGTTTTCACTCCATATACGGCAATTTTGCTTGTTTACATGGCAGTTCAACCAGAAATGAGCTTCATCACTAAACACAATTTTACGATAAAAAAGTGGATCAATTTCAAGCTGTTCTAGGGCCCAATCAGCAAACAAACTACGCTTATTATGGTCAAATGGCTTTAGTTCTTAAACCAGTTGGATCTTGTATGGGTCTAAACCAAGATCTTTACGCAAAATTTTCCATGTGTTGGATGCACAGATTCCAACTTGTTGTGAACGTCGACCAATAGACAAATCTGGATCATCAACACTAACTTACAGCAGCGATATTTTCTTCTGTACGTACAGTTCTTTTTCTGGTTGTTGTTGTTGCATCGAGTAGATAAAATGTTGTCATAAATCTATCGATAGTTCGACGAATAAGCTGCTCTGATGGACGATTATGTAAACCATAAATTTCACGGACTGCTCTATAAGTTTGGCGAATAGAACACTGATTTTGAAAATGAATTTCAACAGTTTGTAAACATTGCTGCTTCGTGAATCTTTCAAATGTCAAAACAAGATGGCTTCTACCTTCTGTCAAATCAAAATTATCCCTAACGAAAGTTCTATCACTCTAAAAAAATACCAGATATGTTATTATACTCAATAAATCAAATCATCCTGTTGAACAAGCGCGCAAAAGCTTCTGAGTCCACGTTAGCGCTTTTCAAGAATTATTTTCGAAGTTGTCTTAAATTTGTACCGTGAAATATCCAACGTAATCATGTAAGACACAAAAAGGAGGCAACTTTTTCGTTTGCGCTCTGATCCATAGACGATCCAAACCGCTCCAGCTCTGTGCCTCTGATCATCGATAATTTCACGGACACGTCTGTCGCAGGGGTGGGCAAACTCGTGTGTAATGGATAATTTTCCTCGTTTTTATGGGAACGTGATTCTATCAAGACCAGTCTCGAAAATACCGAGGGGCAAGAGTGGTAATTTATTCACGTGCCGTGGCCCGAAGAGTCGAGAGAAATACGAAACTTTCGACTCTAATCCGATGCTCATCTGATATTCCGTCAAGATACGAGGGATGAGACGGCGTTCATGAGCTCCAGGTGAATATTTATGGATAATCTGGTGGTTTCATTTCAAATTGGTGCTTTGTTCGAAACTATTGAACTGATTTGGCTGGACGTATTGAACATAATAAGCTTGACTTCACGGAGAACAGAACTAAAAATGGTCAGAAGCAGAAGCAGAAGCTTTTTTATAATAATCTTTTAAAATAATAAGAAGAGGTTCTTCACTTGATAAAAAGAATATTACAAAATTTGAATATCAAAACAGATTTAATCTTTTAGCCTCCTACAATTTAAATTTCAAAAAATCTTCAAGAATTTTTAGAATTAAATTAATATCTTATAAGCAGCTTATATTTAATAGACGTATAAAATCATAACTCAATATAAAATATCAAGTGGAATAAATAACCCAACAAATATAAATTGTCAATTAAAATTAATAAATAAATATTTGAAGGAGACAAAATTTTGTTCCTGATCTTACAATTATGAAAATTAATTCCTTTTCAAAAATACAAAACCCAATTTTAAGGGCTTCTCAGAAAATATAATCCATTTGAAATATTTAATATATTTCAATATTTAAATAAGTTACTTGAAAAATCTTCCAAAAACATGTATTATATCTTCGAAAAACTATTAGAATTCCGATGAGGTCTTCATCGGTCCAATTTCACATTTGAAAATGAAACCAATCAACCACAAATACAACTTACGTACCTCGAGAATTCTTGTTATCGTCGTTTGAACAACAACTTTAAAATCCAAGATATTCTATGTTAATCACTAAAAACACAGATAGCTGTAAAGTATTATACGGTTTCCTTTAAACCACCATATGTCCACCATGACTAACTCTGAGGAACTGCATTCTACCAGACCAATTTTGGACCACTTTTTGAGTAATTCAGGCCTTATTTCAGCAATAACACGAGTTATGTTGGCATCCAAAGCGTCTATTGTTTCTGGTTTATCAGCATGAACAAATGACTTGACATAACCCCAAAGAATATAATCCAGTGGAATTATGTCCCATGATCTTGGAGGCCAACTAAATGGTCCATTTTTCGAAATACTGTTATCGCCAAATTATTCTTTCTATAAATGAATTGTTACGGTAGCAATATGAGGTGTAGCACCATCTTGTTGGAACCAAAACACTTCTGAGTCGATACCATTCAAATTTTGAAAACAATTATCATTGATCATCGATCTGTAACGAACACCATTCACTGTAACATAAACTCTAGCATCATTTTTAAAGAAATATGGGCCTATGATACCTCCAGCGTGTAAAGCACACCATACAGTGCATTTTTCAGGATGCAATGGAACCTGCAGAACTTCCTGAGGATTGTTTTTACCCCATATACGACAATTTTGTTTGTTTACATAGCCGTTCAACCAGAAATGAGCTTCATCACTAATCACAATATTAAGATAAAAAAGTGGATCAACTTCAAGCTCTTCTAGGGCCCAATCAGCAAACAAACGACGCTTATTATGGTCAAGTGACTTTAGTTCTTGAACCAGTTGGATGACTTACAGCGGCGATATTTTCTTCTGTACGTACAGTTCTTTGTCTTGTTGTTGTTGTTGCATCGAGTAGAGAAAATGTTGTCCGAAATACATTCTGTCAAGAAAGTACCGGGAATTATCGATTTAAATCTGGCGGGGCAATGAGGCAGGTACAATTTTTTTTTCCTAGGTTGGTACCACTATCCTTAATTACTATGCCAAGCTTGAGCGGGATCTGTCAACTAGTGTGTTTGCAACAGCTGATTAAGTCAGTCGATGTCAGAGTGCGTGCCGATTTTTACTATGGGTGATTACGTTGAGCAAAGAATTTGTTTAAAGTTTTGTGTTGCAAATGAATTTTCGTGTGCCGATGCATTGAAAATGTTGCAAAAGGCCTTTGGTGATAATGCTCTATCGAAAACTCGTGCATATCAGTGGTACAGAGCCTTCAAGGACGGTCGTGAATTGGTCGCCCATCGACGGCTTCGATCGAAGATAACGTCGATAAAATTAAGGAAAGGGTGCTTGAAAACCGTCGTACCAGCTTGAGAGAGATAGCACATGATCTTAAGATATCCCACGAGTCCGCACGTACGATTTTGATTGATATTTTGGGCATGAGAAAGGTGGCCGCACGACTCGTACCGAAAGACCTGAATTTTCTTCAAAAACGTCATCGCGAACAGGTTGCTTCAGACATGCTGGATCGCTGTAATTCCGATTCTACATTCATGGAACGCATTATAACTGGTGATGAGACCTGGGTCTACGAGTACGATATGCAAACAAGCCAGCAATCATCGGAATGGGTGGCAAAAAATGAGCCGAAACCGAAAAAACCACGCCAAAGCCGCTCGAAAATGAAGGTGATGCTCATTGTTTTCTTCGATATCCGTGGCGTGGTGCAATACGAATGCGTTCCAGAGGGTCTGACGGTAAACAAGGAGTATTACCTAGGCGTTATGAAACGTTTGCGTGAGCGTATCCGTAAGAAGCGGCCAAATTTGTGGGCGAACAACTCATGGATTTTGCATAACGATAACGCGCCTTCTCATCGAGCTACGATTGTGACTGACTTTCTCGCCAAAAACTCAACAAACGTGCTTCAGCAACCACCGTATTCGCCGGATTTGGCTCCCTGCGACTTTTTCCTCTTCCCAAAACTAAAATTGCCCCTTCGTGGCACCCGTTTTGAGTCGATTGAAGCCATAAAACAAAATTCGGCGCGAGAGCTAAAGTCCATCCCGGAAAGCGCCTATAAAAAATGTTTCGATAATTGGAAGTGCCGTTGGCATATATGTATTGGAGCAAATGGAGCCTATTTTGAAGGCGACCCAATAAATTTTGACGATTAAATGTAAAAATGTTGTTTTAATTGAAAATTTCCGGTACTTTCTTGACAGAGTAGTATATCGATAGTTCGACGAATAAGCTACTCTGACGGACGATTATGTAAACCATAAATTTCTCGAAGTGCTCTTTAAGTTTGGCGAAAAGAACACTGATTTTGACAATAAATTTCAACAATTTGTAAACGTTGTTGCGGCGTGAGTCTTTCCATAATAATTTGTCAATGCTTAATGAACAGAAATGTCAAAACAACATGGCTTCTACCTTCTGTCAAATCACGGTTATGCCTATCGAAAGTTCTTTCACTCTGAAAAACACCCGATATAAGGATATCAATTTGATAATTTTTGTATATAGTATCAATATATATTGTAGAAAATAGAATATATAATTCTGAATTTAAAGTAAATCAAATAACGTCAACCAAGTACAACTCGCAGATTAATTTATCTTGACTGAAGTTATTTTTTCATCTTTTTTTTCGGAATCAGTGGCGAAAAAAATTCGATAGAACCTAGTAGGAAAATCGGATACTACCCAACACTATATCCGATCATATCCGAACAAAATCTTGCACTGGTTGATGCGGTCGTTTATATTCATTTCAGCTAATATGTTTATGACGGCAATAAAGGCTGACGAGTATTTACATATTTATCTGATCTTACGTTACGAAATGGCCAGTATGTTACTAATTAGGCATACTTCGATCAATGAAACCATTGAATACGTCAACTTTTTATGATTTGATGAGGCTGCCTGTTGAAATGATATCACTTCAACATCAAAGGACGAGTGTCGGAAAGCTACACAATATGCGTTTACGGTTTTATTATTCATTGAAATAAATCTTGATAACAAGACCTTTCTTGTCGAGATTAATACTGCATCGTAAAAAGAGAAGAAACACCGGTATGTTGGACTTATAACCACTTGTACTCGGAACACAGAAAAAAATTACAGAAATTATTCACCCCAAATAATGTCCTATGACAAGAAAAATAACCAGTTTTATGTTTTTCTATGTTCCGAGTACAAATAGGTTAAACGTAACAACATTGATCATTTCTGTTTTATTTTGGATACTTTAAAACTTACTTCGATTTTATTCGTTCCAGGTTTTATCTTATTTGCTGGGTAAAATTTTGATCTTGTGATATATTTTGATCTGAATTCAATACATTACTGAAGAGGTCTAGAGACCAAAATCGCTATCAAATTTCGGAATTTTCGTTCAATTATTTTCATTTGATTCTTTATTTTGAGAATTTTAGATAATTTTGGAATAGTGGATTTCTTGTATTTGTATGTTGATATATCGGGTGTTTTTTTTTAGAGTGACAGAACTTTCGATGGAGATAACTGTGATTTGACAGAAGGTAGAAGCCATGTTGTTTTGACATTTCCGTTCAGTAGGCATTGACAAATTATCATGGAAAGACTCACGCCGCATCAACGTTTACAAATTGTTGAAATTTATTTTCAAAATCAGTGTTCTATTCGCCAAGCTTATAGCACTTCGTGAAATTTATGGTTTACATAATCGTCCATCAGAGCAGCTTATTCTTCGAACTAGCGATAAATTTTGGATAACATTTTCTCTACTTGATGCAACAAGAACAAGACAAAGAACTGTACGTACAGAAGAAAATTCTGTAAGTCATAGTGTTAATGATGATCCAGATTTGTCTATTCGTCGACATTCACAACAAGTTGGACTCTATGCACCCACCACATGGAAAATTTTGGGTGAAGATCTTGGTCTACACCCATACAAGATCCAACTGGTTCCAGAACTAAAGCCACTTGCGTCGTTTGTTTGCTGATTGGACCTAGAACAGCTTGAAGTTGATCCACTTTATTGTAAAATTGTGTTTAGTGATGAAGCTCATTTCTGGTTGAACTGCTATGTAAACAAGCAAAATTGCCGTATATGGAGTGAAAACAATCCTCAAGAAGTTCTGCAGGTTCCATTGCATCCTGAAAAATGCACTGTGTGGTGTCATTTACACGCTGGAGGCATCATCGGTCCATATTTCTTTAAAAATGATGCTAGAGTTTATGTTACAGTGAATGGTGCTCGTTACAGATCGATGATCAATGATTATTTGTTTAAAAATTTGAATGGTATCTACCCAGAAGTGTTTTGGTTCCTACAAGGTTGTGCTTCACCTCATGCTGCTACCGTAACAATTAATTTATTGACAGAAAGATTTGGCGATAACATTATTTCGAGAAATGGTCCAATTAATTGGCCTCCAAAATCATGCGACATAATTCCACTGGATTATTTTCTTTGGGGTTATGTCAAGTCATTGGTTTATGCTGATAGAGAGAAAACAATAGACGCATTGGAAGCCAACATAATTTGTGTTATTGATGAAATAAGTGTTTTATTTCCATTTAAAGTTTTATCACTCTAAAAAAAAAAACGATACTTGTACAGTGTCATCTGTCATTTCGATATATTTTTCATATCAATGGAAATTTTGAAGCGAAATCTCAGGATCGGATAGTACTCGATAAGATCTTTAAAATGAGGTATCGCAACACCCCTCATCCCTATTCAATATCAAGGGGTTATAACCACCCCCGTTAGGGGGTTGAAGTTACGGGAATGCGAAATGCGGAAAAGTTGTTTCCCCTCGAATCAGAAATTGACGGGTCCGAGCGATTTTCCACATTTTCATTTAAAAGCCGGAAAATCGAGGAATTAAATTTTCGTTGGACCATGTTCTATATCAATATGCATTAATCAAAAAGTGAAACTTAATCCGAGTCGTTTTTATTTACTTTATTAATTATATTGTTTAAACTTCAGCGAAATGACAGATACTGAAAAGAAAGCATAGTAATGACACTTCAAAATGAAGGTATTGCCAGATGAAACTATGGGATAATAAACTAGAAACGACATCTGTTATCAAAACTGTACGATCTTCTTTCTACTCCTAATAATATGAAATGAAGTAATTAAAAAAAAGTTGGTGTTTTTCTGGAAAGGGATGGTATATATCTGTTATTTTGCCATGTTGATCTCATAGTTAAGTCCACTGACATCACTTTCCCACGTTTTAAAATTCATATTGCTATCGCGACAAGAAATCCGCGGAAATATGAACCGGCCTGCTCAATAAAAATCGGAATATCTCCAGTCGGATATTTTAACACCGTGTTTTCTTGTACCCGGCCGAAAAAATTCCGGATTCAAGTCATTCCCGTTCTCGACGAGATCGTATCTATTCAGAAATGCCGAGCTCTTGGTCCGGCGACGAAAATATAACAATCCCAAAAACGCGGCATAAACAAACCAGTCCGCTCGTTTTCGTCGACGTTTCGAATATTTCTCTACCGTGACGACGTTTCGGCCCGCTAGATCGCCCGATAATATTTTTTTCCCTCCCCGGTCTCTTCCCGCAAGGTATTATATTTAACACGACGGCGCGATTTGATAAATTCCTGTTTTACCGATCGGGCCGTTTTTCAGACGCGATGACAGCCAGCGTTGAATTCGAGAGGGCGAAAAAAAGGTCGAAAGGATGGAGTGTTTCTATGGGGGTTTTACATTTTGGACGGTCGGTTGTACAGGCTCTTTACGTTTTGGAGAGGCTTAATTTCTAATGAGGTGTGTGTGAACTTTTCATTGTTTTCGCAATTGACAACAATTCTTCTAGTAGTTCTACAAATTCCGTTAAATATGCCTGGCTATATTGTTTTGATTTGACAACTAATAGGAAAATACTATACAGGATGAGTTTTTCATGTTTGTCCGCCCCAAAAAAGAGAATACTAGTTGGTGCCCCGAACGGAAAGTTATCCTGTTTAATTCCGTCTTGAACTGTTGAAGGTTATACATTGTAGGAAACACATCATCTGTGTGCCACAACTGGCCAGTTCGTTGAAAAAAGGACTTTTGAGAATTCGTTGGGCTGCTCGTTACCCAGCCCTAGTGTCGCGTGCGAATATGGCGGCACCTGGCATAATTTTCTTCAGTTGCGTGGTGATAATATCGACAGAACAAGCAGAAGTCTGCAACTCCCCTTCTATGTTCCAAAGAATACAAACTGGCGTTATAGTTGAGCAAACATGAGGGCAGTAATCGATTTTTGGTCTGATCTTGGATTAATACAGTAGAAGAACCTGATCTGCAGAGAAATATATCCTAGCCTTGAACAAATATTCCAGCTTATTTGCAGCAGACTTCGCAATGTTAGTCACAGTCACGTCAAGAAGAAGGATGGAATCTCTTGGCTGAAGCACCTGGTTTTATATCATCTAGTGAAAAGTCACGAATTGAGTTTTTCTGTAAATATTTGTTGTTTGTGTCTTCAAGGCATTGAATTGTATCAGATTCCGTCGACTTCATTCAAGATCTTCGTTCAGGGAATCGATTTGCTGGTATTGATGAAAGTGAGACTCAACAGTGACCATAGGTTTGCCACTGGTGAAAGAAGACGTCAGCGTCCTATCTTCCGCGAAACGCACAATTTCTCGGTCGTAACTGTCAGTATTGGTCGGATGAAAATCCAAGATTATTTCGTAAGGTGCATACTCAGCGTCCCCAGAAATTAAATGTTTGGACGGGTATTTGTGGAAATCACATAATCGGCATTTTTATACCCGGTAATCTCACTGGCCCAAATTTATTCAGATCTATTGGAGAACGCTATTTATCCAGCCCTCGTGCAAGTATTGGAGAATGCTCAAAACCATCGAACGATCATTTTCGAACAAGATGGCGCACCACGTCATTTCGTTCAAGTCAGTTCATAAATGAAAATTTTCCTCACACCTGGATTGGAAGAAGGGAGCATATTGGATGGCCACCCAGATTACCTGATCTGGCTCCACTGCACTTTTTTCTATGGGGTCACCTGAAATCCAAGATTTACGCTACCCAGCCTGGATGATTTGCGAACTCGGATCATTAATGAATGCCGTCAAATTACACCAGAAATGTTGAGTAAATCTTGATGACCTCATAGAAAAAGTCCAGTGGAGCATGAACATGGATGAAATATATGTTGTTTCAGGATTCTCGTGATTGTTGTGGGTGAAACACAGGATACACCGGACAATTTCCTAGTACTCAAGGGCGGATCCATTGCTACATGTCCTAAGACAGCCATGCCCCTCACATAGTCTCTTTCATGCACCCTCTTATCCACATTTTCATTTTAAAGCCGCAAAATCGAAGTGTTAATTTTCGTTGGACCACACTATGTTTCGGGTTTTCAGTCCATTTTTAGAACTCGAGTTTTGAAAATGAAGAAGAGGTGATTGGCCCACGAGTATTTGTGATTTAACACCTTTAGACTTTTTTGTTTGGGGCCACGTGAAAGATAAAGTCTATGCAAATGCTTCACAATAGATTCAAGAGCTTAATAATGGAAATCGTGAAGTTATCCAGTACATACAGCCCCAAATGTGCGAATTGGCGATAGAAAATTTCATGAAAAGGATTTCATGCGAACGTAGCCGTTCGGCCATTTGGCTGAAATCATTTTCCAATGTTACGGCCATATATTTCTCTTTACAAAAAAACCAATCATTGATTTCTCTTGAAATATACACGTTTTTTCCTATATCAAAATGAAACCTCTTATTGGAAAACCTCTTATGTTCATTCTAAAAAGTTACTGATCTAATAGTAACGACTAAACTGGTTCAATGTCTGCTATAATTCTCTTTATATTCTTCCAACTGCGTCCAGTCTACCTCTCATTGAAACCAATTTATACCATTTAAACTTTATGGATCGCCTCAGGCGAACGGGATCAAATTATTCAAAGGGATAAACGGTCGGTTATTGTTTATCGTGATTGATAGTTTCCTCTTTATTCATCCCTACTGGTACACCAATTTAAAATCACTTATTTGAGCGCACGAATCACACGCTAGATGCACTAGTACGACCGGTCAAGTGGACGTTATTAGACCAGTTAGAGATTAATTCGATCAATTTCATATTAATTCTATGAGGGCAACGTTGTAAGAAATTCAATATTCTTCAAATTCATAACACCACGTACGTATGAAGAGTGTTTCTTACCTGTAATAGGATAAATCAGGATGGGAATTCTGATTGTTTTAACATATTTCAGATTGACTAGCCCTGTGTGTGTAAAAACAAAGTTCAATTGTAATCATTTAGTAATTGAATGAGTGTGGACAGCTCAGTGGTAGCGCATTGGGCTCGTGTCTGCCACCATTTCACTGTTGGGTCAAAAATTAACAGTGCTGTGACCTGAAGTGGCGCAAGATCGCAGTAACAAAGCCTACCCAGAACACAACTGAACTCCTAACTCGCACAAGCTGAATAAGCTTTTGAGGGATCTTCACAGAAGATCTAGGAGTATCAGGATAATAATATTATTTTGAATTCTTGAATCAGAAAATTATAACCAAATATTCATCTTATTTACTCATACAACTTCCATTTAACTGTAAACACTTGACTAAACGTCGAGGTACACCCGAAACTAGATCACCTCCATAATTTTCGGTGATGGTAGCCCCGAAATTAAATCATCTTTATATCATGGCGCTGCTCGTTCAACTTCAATCTTCACTAGTTCCCATATGTTTTCAATGGGACTAAGATCAGGTGAAGCTGCTGGCCATGAAATGGTTGTCACTTGGTGTTCTTGCATCCACGCTTGAGTATAGGTCGAAGTATGGAATCTTGCATTATCCTGCTGAATACCCGGTAATCTCACTGGCCAAATTTATTTAGATCTACTGGAGAACGCTATTTATCCAGCCCTCGTGCCATTGGAGAATGCAAAAAACTTTTAGAATTAAATTAATGTCTACAATAAGCACCGCTTATATTTAATAGACGTATATAATCAAAACTCAATATATAATGTCAAATGGAATAAATAAACCAACAGACATAAAAAAAAATTAAAATTAATAAATAAATATTTAAAGGAGACAAAATTTTGTTTCTAATCTTACCATTAAGAACACCAATTGCCTTTCAAAAACATGAACACAACTTATGGACTTCTCAAGAAATATAATTTATTTGAAATATTTAATATATTTAAATATTCAAATAAGTTAATTCAAAAATCTCTCAAAACATGCACTATATCTTCAAAATCACAGAAAAGTGTAAGGTGTTATAAGGTTATCTTTAAACCATTGACATTCCATAATGAGATTTATTAAAGTCTAAATATAATTATATATTATATATAAAATAAAATAGAAAAAGGCTTTTTACTTGATAGAATAAATATAACAAAATTTGAATATCAAAATATTTTAGACATTAATTCAATTCTAAAAGTTTTTTGAATAAAATTTTTTTTTAAATTAAAATTGTAGAAGACTAACAGATTAAATCTGTTTTGATATTCAAATTTTGATATATCTGACTACAAAAGAAATTTTTAATACATTTTTTCAAAATATACTGAAGATATTTCTGAGAGAATTGCGGCATACCTCGAAAATAAATATGATTTGAATTTATTAAAAATAATATAGACATAACATTTAAAGGTAATACATTGAGACTTTATAAGTTCTGTGGGAGCTATATATTTGTTTGTCATTAACTATTAAACTGTGAAATATATTAGTATTTGTAGATTTTTTGAGCAAATAAATATTATTATTATTATTAACTTTAGACCAAAATTGAACTCATTCTGAATAACCGTGTCGAAGCTACAAAAATATTTTTTTTATTGGAATTTCAACAGCCTGCACGATTTTTGGACAGGGAATAAAGTGTTTCAATTAATGAAAGGAATCTATGGTTAAATAAATGTATAATTTGAATACTAGCCCTCTGTACATTAACACAAGAACTAAATGATTTGCGAAATGTCATCATGTAGGCCTTGGAGGCAACCTCCAAATGATCTCTTTCTGAAACAGCCATCATGTCAAGTCGTTTCGAGACATCCTGTAGTTTTCCCCTTGTAATCTAATACCTAAATGAATCGTTGACCACCAAACCCACATGGGGGTGTCATCGATACAATCTTCCATCCTTTCAATCCTCTCTAATTAAAAGCGACTGTTGGGTGTCATTTCGACTCGAACCATCGAGTAGGAGGCCGTCCGCCCAAACTCGAACCTCCTCCATTAATCTAGACGCCGTTGGTAGTCCACAGAAAAGGATTAATCGTAACGCGTACGCCTCGGACAGCTGAAATCGACACGGTATATCGGGTCACAGAAATATATATAATACCGATTAGCTTATCTCTGACGTTTTAATCCCGAACCGCTTAGGTTGGGACGTTGACGGATGGGATGTTGCAACGTTCTCTATGCCGTTTATCACGGGGTTATATTGCGGATCGCGTTAAAGAGCCGATATACCATTTCGTTGCGTTGTTTACGGTTTTGAGGTTGGGGCGGGGAGGAGGTAATGTCGAAATGTCAAAATTGTGAGGTGATAAATCTGAATGCGCGCAGAGATATCCGATCTAAACGCTTAATTAATTGAACGAGCTCGGGGAACACATGTCTCTGTCATTTGCTGATGAAGGAACCGCTAATTCATGGCGTCTGGGAGGAAATTATGGGCGTCCTCAATTTTTGAGTGGATTGCTTCAGATTAAACGCGTCGAATCTCTTGGATTTATTCTCATCACGTTAGGAAATGAGGATCGACAGAAAATTTAATTGGCCATGAATAAGACCGCGCTGCTTAACGTGTAAAGTGATACTTTATAATTCCCATCATAAACAATTATTAAGGAAAATCTCTATGAAGAAAGAAGGAATAAAGCGAATAAAGGAAACATCATTGTTTGTCTACCAGAAATCGGTTTTAAGAAATGTAATCAGCAAAGTATAGTTAGTAGAGCGTGAAATCGCGATAGTACTAGTGGAAGTGTTTCAATAAGAACGCAAGATTTGAATTGCGCGCCATGTTCGACAGTCATAATGTCACATGATTATGACGTGATAGATCGAAAGTTGACAGAAGGGAGTTAGTAAACATGGAGCATTACACGGTAGAACAACGCGTCCTGATTGTCAAAAATTATTATCAAAATGGTGAAAGTTTAATTGTCACTATTCGTGAAACGCGTCCAATGTTCGGTCGAAATAGTGTGCCTAATTCATCCACTGTGAAAAGAATGATAAAAAAATTCGAAAGTACTGGTTCGGTTAGTGATGTCAAAACATACGATACGAGCTCGTAGAGGTCGTTCAGAACAAAATATCACGGCAGTTCGCGAGAGTGTGAGAGGAAGGCCAGAGACGTCAATTGGCCATCCGGCACCAGAATTGAACATTTCAACAGGCACTCTTCAGCGAATTCTCACTTAAGATTTACAACTGCATGCCTACAAAATCCAAGTGATTCAACAACTTCTGCCAGTAGACCATGAACAGCGAAGAGAATTCACCAATTGGATCCTTGAGCAACCTGCTGATTTTGCAAACAAAATCATTTTCATTCATTTTCACCTCGATGGCTTCGTTAATAGGCAAAACTGTCGCATTTGGGCTCAGAAAATCCAGGAATGATTAATTACAAAGCAATGCATCCACAACGGGTCACTGTATGATGTGCTTTATGGTCTGGAGGAATAATTGGACCGCTTTTCTTCGAAAACGAAGAAGGTTATGCAGTAACGGTGAATGGCGAACGTTATTGTGCTATGATAATACAATTTCTTGTGCTTCATTTGAAAGTTATTGATCTTGACGACATGTGGTTTCTGCAGGACGGTGCCACATGTTATGCCGCCCGTAAAACATTGACGATCTTGCACGAGTCTGATGCGGTAATTTCTCGATTTGGTGACTAGAAACGCTCTTGCAATTTAACACCTTTAGACTTCTGGCTGTAGGGTTATCTGAAGTCTCAGGTTTATGCCAATAAGCCTGCAACCTTCGAAGCTTTCAAAGCCGGAATTAGAAGCTGTATCAATGAAATACCACCACATGCATTCAATAATGTTATTGAAAATTTCGTCAAAAGTGTACGCTTATGCTAGCAAAGCCATGGCAGACATTTACAAGATATTTTGTTTTATTCATAATTCCCAAATGTATTTTTTCTAAATCAATAAATATTTCAGTACTTGGCTACAGAAAACCATATTTTCTTGAACACTAAAATCTTGCGCTCTTATTGAAACACCTTTTACTTATGGCGGTTGAAGAGCAAGAGCTACAACCGTCACACAAGGTAGGCTAATACTTTTAACCGAATGACGAAATCCCTCCTTCAAGGTATCCCGAATAGATAGCTTATTCCGGCAAGCTGCCAGTAGGATAGTTTCTTGTCAAACAATCCGGCTTAGGTTTCACTGTTTCAATTTGGGAGCAAGAAAGGCCGCCAAGTACCCGCGATTGAGAAAGGAGCACCGGGCTTTAAGATATCATTGGGCTCTTGAACATGAAATCTGAAAGGTGCACAGATTGACATGTTCTGTTTCAATGGATGAGTACAGATTTCGTCTGTATCAGTCTGATGGGAAAATGTTCGTGAGGCGAGGACGGGGTCAACGGTATAATGAACATTTCATGACGCCAATCTTTCGTTGGCGGCTCAGTGTGCCTTTGAAGAGGCACTTGTTTTAATGGCGCACATATCTTATTATCCTTGTAGAACCAACCATTGTTCCCTTGCGGCAGCCTTTGGCGACAATTTTACGTTAGTCGACGATAATGCTCGTCCACTCTGGGCAAGAATTATTAACGACCGCATAGAAATGCATGGCATTAGCCGAATATTGGCTCTTCAGACAAAAATTATGTTGAACATGTCTGGCCTGTAATGTCACAGCAGTTACATTGCTTGCCTAACCCACCGCAGATATTACAAAAGTACACCAATGCTTTGATAGACATTTGACAGAACATTCCACAAGCTTTCCTTGATAACCTCATTGACATAATGCCAAATAGAGTGACAGCTAGAGGAGATCCCAACCGATATAAACCGTGATTTCAAGGTGTTTTTAACAGAAGGAACCTTTTCGTTGAGCCCGCAGACTTCGGCAGGTCATAATCTTCAATTTGTTTATTTCTCTTCTATGTTGTCGTTCTAAAGCAGCCTTGCTTACTGTTGCCATTTCAGGCAGATATGTAGACACCTAACTTAATTCATCAGTACATATACAAAATATCGGGTGTTTTTTTTAGAGTGATAGAACTTTAAATTGAAATAAAATACATTTAAATTAAGATTGAAGCCAAATTTTTCTTTTATTTGAACGATAATTTTATGACATTTATATATTTATATATAATTTTCGGCAAATGTCCACTACGACTAGCTCTGAGGATCCGCATTCGACCAGACCAATTTTGGACCACTTTTTCGAGTAATTCAGGCCTCATTTCATCAATAACAAGAGTTATGTTGGCTTCCAAAGCGTCTATTGTATCTGGTTACTCAGCATAAACCAATGGCTTGACATAAACCCGAAGAAAATAATCCAGTGGAGTTATGTCGCATGATCTTGGAGGCGAATTAATTGGACCATTCCTCGAAATAATGTTATCACCAAATCTTTCTTTCAATAAATCAATTGTTACGGTAGCAGCATGAGGGGTAGCACGATCTTGTTGGATCCAAAACACTTCTGGGTCTATACCATTCAATTTTTGAAACAAATAATCCTTGATTTTTGATCTGCAATGAGCACCATTCACTGTAACATTAGCTCCAGCATCGTTTTTGAAGAAATATGGCCGATGATGCCTCCAGCGTGTAAAACACACCATACAGTGCATTTTTCAAGATGCAATGGAACCTGCAGAACTTCTTGAGGCTTGTTTTCACTCCATATACGGCAATTTTGCCTGTTTACATAGCCGTTCAATCAGAAATGAGCGTCATCACTGAACACAATTTTACGATAAAAAAGTGGATCAACTTTAAGCTGTTCTAGGGCCCAATCGGCAAACAAACGACGCTTACTATGGTCAAGTGGCTTTAGTTCTTGAACCAGTTGGATCTTGTGTAGACCAAAATCTTTATGCAAAATTTTCCATGTGGTGGAGAGTTGCTGTGAACGTCGATGAATAGAGAAATCTGGATCACCACGATCGACGAATAAGCTGCTCTTATGGACGATTATGTAAACCATAAATTTTACGAAGTGCTCTATAGATTTGGCGAATAGAGCACTGATTTTGAAAATAAATTTCAACAATTTGTAAACCTTGTTGCGGCGTGAGTCTTTCTATGATAAGTTGTCAATGCTTACAGAACAGAAATGTCAAAAGAACATGGCTTCTACCTTGTGTCAAATCACAGTTATCCTTATCGAAACTTCTATCACTCTAAAGAAACATCCGATATTCACTTTCAATTTTTGAGCAGTGTATCAATTCTCCCACAAGTGGACTTTCTACACCAATTTGATAACACCCTACGGTAAACTTATCGTGGGACGATACCGTATTTCATCTTTTAAGTTCTGCTTCAAGGTACTCCATACTGAAATTACCAAATTACTGATTATTCTCAAGTTTGAGGAATCTTTGGCTGGGTACTTCTTCTTTGTATCACAGTATTCACAGATCTCAATGTTTTGAACACGCCTTTTAAAAACGTTACACGACCAAACAACCACGATATCATCGATATCGTGTCGAAACAGGGATCAAATTTTTTCGTCCTAAACCCCATCACGTAATCTCGGATCCGAATCTGATACTTCAACCCGTCAAATCCGATCCAGTTCACGTTGGAATGGTCGGCGTTCCAATTAAATTAGATCCCCGGCCGCGATAGGTACAGCCAAACCTGATACCCCGTTCTCACAGTCCGGTACGAGTGTAAACTAGTCATCTGATATGTCCCGGACAGGGGGACCAACAGTATAAAACGAAGAAAAAAGGGTCGAGACGCGGACGCGTCCAAAATAGGTGTCGTCAATTAGACGGAAAAAAAGACGGATCCGTCATCGCTAACAAGAGAAATCGCGTGGTGGACGAAAGGAAGATCTTGGATAAGAAGAAGAAGAATGGCGAACGTGAACGCACTAAGGGCGTTGATAATTGGATCGAATTCTGAGATATACCATTCGGGAGAGGAGAGTCGATGTTTTGGACACGTTTTTGGGTGTGTTCGAGACGTGTTTTGCCAGTGTAGGTGTTAACTCATCTTGCCATACCGACAGAAACAATTTTAATAGTTTTTGGTACGGATTTTCTGTGCCTCTTACTTATTTTTTAATTTAAGCTTCAATTTACAACTCTCTGGAAAAAGTGGTTCAATACTATATTGACCACCTGTGATTTCTTATGCACTCATCGATGCGTCTAAGTCATCCGTATCTTCTTAGGGTATCTCATTCCAGACAATCCTGACTTCAAGTTATAGTCTGTGAATGGTAATGCAAAAACAAGCAATCTTGCCGCAGATTTCAATCGGAGAAAGAGCAGGTGATCGCGTTTTTGATGGTGTGAATGTAACGAATCACATGATTCGAGTACTTCTTGAATGTAGATGCAGAAGAGTCAAAGTGCTTCTAAAAAGACTTGAAGTGATCTCTTACTATATGCAATAGAACTCAACAGAGTGGCGAAGAACGTCCACAGTTTGTCCCTGTCAAATTGTGGATCAAGTCTTTCATCACGTCGTCTTTTCAGCCTTGCCCAACCATCATGTATCATGAAGCCCCATTTGTCACTAAAGATAACCTAATTTCATTCCTAATAATCGTCATGGCGTTGCGCAGGAAAGCAAACATTCATTGGGGACAACACAAGGAAATGGCTCTTTGAGGCATCTAAGGAAGGGTTTCTTCCAATTGTAGCACACGCACTGGGGGTGGGAGTTGTAACACAGGGCGTACATGCATGTTATATTCCTCGAGTTCATGTTTTTTAGCATAGAGTTGACTTTTCTTTGCGTCCGTCATCCTTCAATGTAATGGGTATATGAAGTGAAAATACTACCATGGGATGGTGGTTTCTCCACAAAAGTATTGATATTTCTGACCACCCAATTGCGTCCCTATGGCATTATAGCTTGACGCGCGGGGGCGCTTGTCTTGACTATGACCCTAGTTTCATCCCGGTGAAATGAAGGGTTAAGTCTTGGTGCCCAAAGTAATGCCATTTGCGCCGGTCACTGGACCCATGTGGTGGAAGATCGACCGAACGGAGCCCTAGTTTCACCGTAAAGGTGAAATGGAGGGCTGAGCAGCACCCTTCACCCTTAAAACTAACGTACTCTATTGCAGTAAATCTCTGGATTTTGTAGCATACTGCGTTACCTCAGGAGGGTGGAGGCTCTCGGAAAGTATTCGTACAACCTGGCCACCCAATTAGTGTTGGACTCGAGGGGGCAGTGATTGAAAGTCTGCATGTTGCACTAGAAGGGTATTCCCATTATCTGTTTCGGAAACTCATGATAAGGATATCTCGAGAAATGCTTCAGGGTCTAGCGAGACTTGACGTTCAACCGGCCTTGTCCTGAGCCAGGATCGATTGCGAGACGTTTCTGGGTTTGTGAATCTCGACAATAAGGCTAGACCGTTGGTGCTTGAAGCCAGGGTCAATTGAAAGACTTCACATGGGTTCGTGGGTATTGACGTACAGGCCGGATTGACGGTGCTCGTATCAGGATCAATTGAGGCATTAAATCTTGAGACTATCTCAAGTCGCGATCTCGAGGCTGCACATCAACGTCTAGTTGATGTTTAGGTCGAATGTGATTGTGAATCCCGAAATCAATCACGAAATTGTGAATTCAGATTCAATCCATGATTATTGTCTCTGTTTCACAGTATATGTTAGTATATGATCACGGAAGCAAAAATCATCTGGAATATCGAACCATTACAAACAAGTAACTAATATTTCTTTACCTATGATATGAGCTATCAGCACTCATAGTAACTATGGTAGTTGAAAGATCTTCAAATCGAAACATGCATCAATGTTAGAGTTGAAAACTCAAATCCACCTGAAGTGTGCATCTGTATATTGATGAGAAAACAATGAACTTCTGTGTAAAACTGTGTGATTGTGATTGTGCTCAAACCAGGATCAGCTGAGAGACTCCTTAGTGGTTTGTTAGTTGTGACTGTACGGCTGACTTATTCCGATGGTTTTGAATTCTTGAATTTACGGCTGGGTGGTGGAAACAAGTCCCTTCGGCGTGCGAGTTGCATCCCAAACAATCCGGGTACTGACTTGCATAGCCAGTAGAGGTTAGAAGGTGCTTCATTGTAACCAGTCAAAGCCCAAGTTTCTAAAACTGAAGCCTATCTCTTTCGGGTATCGTGCAGACTCTTGCGTGGTCACCTGGTGAAGATCCATGGTGAAATACTACATCTCTATATCTTTCTATATATGGAACCATATCGAGAGTCATTTCTCAAAGTTATTCTTCCGTATCTACAAAACAGCAGGAATAATCGCGGGACTTCTTAGCGATCTGGAACAAGACAAAGCAAGTTCGATTTGGATGCGCCGCAGCATTCCAGAAAGAAATGATTCCATTGCACAAGCTGCGGAATTCCGCCCTTTTTATCCACCGACAATCGATCGATGTCACACGCCAAAATAATAATTCAAATCGGTAGGTGTCAAAACCAGAAAATTACTATTCTTCCAAACGCCAACTACAAATAAACCGAATTACAGATCATCCGTTAGGGGGCGTCTTCACGACCTCACCTTCTTCGGTACCAACCGTATTTCGTCCATTATTATTAGTATTATTATGCCCATTCCCAATCGTCCGGTCGCTAATTAACGTCCTCGACTCTCGTAGGTGTACCACGCCATAATCGTCGACCGTGAAAAACGGTCCTCGAACCTCTCTTATTGATGCGACTGTTAACATCTCGGTTGAACGCGCGAAGAGCCTCTTTTCGGCCGTTTTCAGGGGATTAATTTATTCATATGGGCGCGCCGGTGTGGTCGTTTGGACTTCCGGTGCCTGATCGGACTGGTCCTTCGAGGAAGATTCGGTCTCGTGAAATTCGACGAGGAACTGTTATTGCCGCTGCGGTAGATAATTCAGGTCGGTACGGTGGTATTATGGCGATTTTTATTAGGTGAAGTTGATGGGGTGCCGTTATTTGGAACTAGCGAATGAGGTGATGTCGTTATCTGTCGAGTAGCTGCCGCTTAAATGAAATCCGTAAATTTGATGGGATAGTTATCATCTAGTTCTCAAAATGTATTAATTCTACCATTTCAACTCGTGATACTAGTTGATTATAGGTGTTTTTCAAACTGAGATCTCAAACTTGGAATTTTTTCCAATGGATAATTTTTCTCCTTTGAAACTTGCAATCTAATTCTTCGGGATTGCATACAAAGGACCATGATCGCACGTATAAATATTTTGATACAAAACAAAATGAGGTTTTAAAATGGACCAAAATGCGATGGTTAAATATCGGGTGTTTTTTTTAGAGTGATAGAACTTCAAATTGAAATAAAACACATTTAAATTAAGATTGAAACAAATTTTTTTTTCTTTGATAATTCTATGACATTTATGTTTTAGAAATAATTTTCGGCTAGCTCTGAGGAACCGCATTCGACCAGACCAATTTTGGACCACTTTTTCGAGTAATTCAGACCTTATTTCGTCAATAACACGAGTTATGTTGGCTTCCAAAGCGTCTATTGTTTCTGGTATCAGCATAAACCAATGACTTGACATAACCCCTAAGAAAATAATCCAGTGGGGTTATGTCGCATGATCTTGAAGGTCAATTAATTGGACCATTTCTCGAAATAATGTTATCGGCTAATCTTTCTTTCAATAAATCAATTGTTACGGTAGCAGCATGAGCTGTGGCACCATCTTGTTAGAACCAAAACACTTCTGGGTCGATACCATTCAAATTTTGAAACAAATAATCATTGACCATCGATCTGTAACGAGCACCATTCACTGTAACATTAGCTGCAGCTTCGTTTTTAAAGAAATATGGACCGATGATGCCTCCAGCGTGTAAAGCAAAACTTCTTGAGGAATGTTTTCACCTCATATACGGCAATTTTGTTTGTTTACATAGCCGTTCAACCAGAAATGAGCTTCATCATTAAACACAATTTTACGATAACAAAGTGGATCAAATTCAAGCTGTTCTGGGGCCCAATCAGCAAACAAACGACGCTTATTATGGTTAAATGGCTTTAGTTCTTTAATCAGTTGGATCTTGTATGGCTGTAGACCAAAATCTTTACGCAAAATTTTCCATGTGGTGGATGCACAGAATCCAACTTTTTGTGAACGTCGACGAATAGACAAATCTGGATCATCATTAACACTATGACTTACAGAAGCGATGTTTTCTTCTGTACGTACAGTTCTTTGTCTTGTTGTTGTTGTTGCATCAAGTAGAGAAAATATTATCCGAAATCTATCGATAGTTCGACGAATAAGTTGCTCTGATGGACGATTATGTAAACCATAAATTTCACAAAGTGCTCTATAAGTTTGGCGAATAGAACACTGATTTTGAAAATAAATTTCAACAATTAGTGAACGTTGTTGCGGCGTGAATCTTTCAATGATAATTGGACAACGCCTACTGAACAGAAACGTCAAAACAACATGGCTTCTAGCTTCTGTCAAATCACAGTTATCCCTATCGAAAGTTCTATCACTCTAAAAAAACACCCGATATGATAATTTAGATAATATCGAACAACTGGATTGTAAATCTATGTACAGATTCGGGTATAATCGCTCACATGCTCGCATATTTTCACGATTGTAGAGCTGAGATATTTTCGAATAAAGCAGTGATGGATTATTGAAAAGACTGAATTGAAAATTGGTATTAGGCTAAACATATACAGGTACTGAACCTCAACTTCTCTCTATCAGTTACATTAGAATAAACAACTTGTGTACTTACTTGATCGACTGCTATTATAAACTATCATACAGGGTGTCCCAACGAAAATTTGCCCCCAGCCTAGAACTCAGAAACGAAGAATTTTCGAAGATTTTCAAAAAACACGTCATCTTCTATTTTGGGGACGAATTTCCATCATGAGTTTGTTCCGAAAAAACCAAACCCATAAAGATGGCATTATCCGCCAACAACCCCGTTAAAATTTTCAAAATCGGTCCATTATTCACGAAATAATGTAATATTGAACTTACCGTCAAAATATGATGTTGAACAGGCAGTTGAACCGCCCAAACTCAAGAACCTAAGAATCCAAAAATAATTTCCAGGTCATGTATTAGGGAGGAAGAATTCCTATGGCGACAATGTTCCGAAAAAACCACCTGAGGATGGCAACAAATCATGATAGAAATAAGTCCCCCCCAAAACAAAGTTGACCTGTTTTGAATCTTCGAAAATTCTTTCCGAATTCTGGGGGATGAAATTTTCGTTGGGACACCCTGTATACACTTCTTCATGTTGTTGATGACTTACCTGAAAAAAAAAATGAGAAAATTATTGAAACAGAAATAAATATATACTTTGTACAATTTTTTTGATACACAATATTCTCAATACAATGTGGTTTTCTTCATCAGGTTTACAATTGAAATATTACTGATAATAGCTGGATTAATTGTCCGAAATTCCTACGAAATGAATCTGAAAAAATCTTTTAAAAACTCTTTTGAATTAAATCGAATAATATGCATTAGAAACACTGTTTCACTCTGAATACATAAAATTATCAATACATATAGGAGGCAGTTAACAAAAAAAATAACACTCTGCAAAATAAAGAAATATCAAACTGAAAATTCACATATCAGTACAAGAAAGTGAAGAGAATCTAATAGAATAAAAATTAATTGGCTGGGCTAAAAAACTTTTGTTCAAGAACACAGTAGAATTTTTCCGAAGTTTTCTTGTCACCCTGTATTTATTGATTTATTTTAATTTTACCCAGTAAAATACTTTTTTTATTTAACGACTTTGTTGCGTCTATTAGGAGGTAGTTCTGCCTGCGTTATATATAACTTATTATTGTTGTTATTGCAGGTGGCCTTGAAAGCGCTTAAATCTTTCATGTTGATATTTTCAATCGACTTGTTGCTGATCCATGTCAACTTCGAAGAATTATTAATCGCGAAACTTCAGATTATTTGTCCTCTAAGGGTATATATGGCCCTTAGAAAACATGGAGAGATTTGAATGTTCTTGATATATTTAGTACTTAGTGTTAAGTTATATTTAACGCAGTTTATCGCGATTGTTATAAACGTAGTAATCCACCTTACATTTGTTCGTAGTGCTTGGTATTATATAGTGCGGTAAACTAACTGTGGTACGAAACAGACATTGAAATCTTAAATACCATTGTATGGTTATGAAATTAAAGGAATAGAAACATATACCGTCTAAATAAAAGCTCACCAATTTTGTAGCTCGTATGTTGAGAATCTTCAGTAAACTGTATTACTCATAATATTTATAATTAAAAAAGAACTTACCAAGTAATTTAGAACGGAAGCAGCATAATCAAACAAACCGATGTAACCTATTCAGGTTATATCATAATGACAAATCCCTTAAAAAATACAAATGACATTGACTAACTTTTGAATCACAGGTGTAACAGTTACTTCTTTCAAACAAATCTATTAGACAATCACAATCCTTCTCGTACTTGAAAAAATCCTATTATCATACAATAGTAGATATCGACTTTAAAGTGAGAGGTATTTCCAGATATAGATAAAGTTGAAAAATCCATAATCATTATTAATTTATATCTTATATTGTACAGTAACATAAATTTTGAAAATTCGACGTGGATTCTGGATGTTCAATAGGTTTGTTTGGAAAATGTGATTAGTGTAAATATGTGTGCTTCAGAATTTATTTATTGCGAATGATTAGTTTTATATGGTAAAGTTGTTTTCCAATAAGGGGTTTCATTTTGATATTGAAAAAGAGTATATTTCAAGAGAAATCAATTGATATGAACATCAAAACAGATTCAATCTGTTAGTCTCCTATAATTTTAATTTAAAAATTTTTTAATTGAAATCTTTTAGAAATAAATTAACGTCTTATAAGCACAGCTTTTATTTAATAGACATATAAAATCAAAACTCATTATATCGGGTGTTTTATTTAAATTAATAGAACTTTAAATTTTGGACACAATTTTGGACTCCTTTTTCGAGTAATTCAAGCCTTATTTGATCAATAACACGAGTTATGTTGGCTTCCAAAGCATCTTTTGTTTCTGGTATCAGAATAAATCAATGACTTGACATAACCCTAAAGAAAATAATCCAGTGGAGTTATGTCGCATGACCTTGGAGGCCAATTAATTGGACCATTTCTCGAAATAATGTTATCGCCAAATCTTTCTTTCAATGAATCAATTGTTAGGGTAGCAGCATGAGGTGTAGCACCATCTTGTTGAAACTAAATCACTTCTGGGTCGATACCATTCAAATTTTAAAACAAATAATCACTGATCTGTAACCACCACCATTATTGTCAAGTGATTTTAGTTCTTGAAACAGTTGGATCTTGTATGAGTGTAAACCAAGATCTTTACGCAAAATTTTCCATGAGGTGGATGCACAGAGTCAAACTTGTTGTGAAAGTCGACGAATAGACAAATCTGGATCATCATTAACACTATGACTTACAGCAGCGATATTTTCTTCTGTACGTACAGTTCTTTGTCTTGTTGTTGTTGTTGCATCGAGTAGATAAAATGTTGTCCGAAATCTATCGATAGTTCGGCGAATAAGCTGCTCTGATGGACGAATATCTAAACCATAAATTTCAAGTGCTCTATATAAGTTTGGCGAATAGAACACTGATTTTGAAAATAAATGTCAACAATTTGTGAACCTTGTTGCGGCGTGAGTCTTTCCATGATAATTTGTCAATGCTTACTGAATAGAAATAGCAAAACAACATGGCTTCTACCATCTGTCAAATCACAGTTATCCCTATCGAAAGCTTTATCGCTCTAAAAAAACACCCTATATAATATCAAATGGAATAAATAACCCAACAAATATTAATTATCAATTAAAATTAATAAATTTGTTTAGGATCGAACAAATAAAGAAAATGAATCTGGAGGCTACAAGCTGACTTGCAACGATTGTCGTTTAGTATATATTGGCCAGATAGGTAGATCATTCAAGAAAAGAATGCAAGATCATCAAAGAAGTTACATATCGGATTCCGTACACTCGATCTATGCTAATCATCTTGAGAAATTCAGGCATAATTTCAACAATAACTATGAAATTATCCACGTCGAACGCAAAAGTTCTAGATTAACACTTTTAGAATTTCTTGAAATCAACGGTGAAATCCTTTTGAATGAACAAACAGATATTGACAAGTCTCCATTACTGAATATCTTTCCCTAGTTGCATTTTTTAGCAGCAAACTCCAATAAACACCTTGAGTTTTTATGACTCGTTCTACCATTGTTTTGTCACGTACATAACACTGTATACACTGGACACCATTAGCCAGTAGAATGTAGATACCTGAAGAAGCCACATCGTGGTAAAACAATTGTTGTATTAAAAGGTCTTTCAATAAGAGCGCAAGATTTCAGTGTTCAATAAAACATGCTTTTCTGTAGCAAAGTATTGAAATATTTATTGATTTAGAAAATATACATTTGGGAATTATGTATGAAACGAAATATCTTGTAAATAGCTTTGCTGGCATATGCGTGCCCTTTTTACGAAATTTTCAATAACGTTATTAAATACATGTGGTGGTATTTCATTGATACATCGTCTAATTTCGGCTTCCAATCCTTCGATGGTTGCAGGCTTATTGGCATAAACCTGTGACTTCAGAAAGCCCCACAGCCAGAAGCCTAAAGGCGTTAAATCGCAAGAGCGTGAAGGCCAATTCTAGTCATCAAATCGGGAAATACCATGATCAGGAGCAAACTCGTGCAAGATTGTGAATGTTTCACGGGTGGTATGATATGTGGCACCGTCCTGTTGAAACCCCATGTCGTCAAGATCAATAGCTTCCAAATGAGGCACAAGAAATTGTGTTATCATAGTACGATAACGTTCGCCATTTACCGTTACTGCATTACCTTCTTCATTTTCGAAGAAAAACGGTCCAGTTATTCTTCCAGACTAGAATGCACAACCATACAGTGTCCCGTTGTGGATGGATTGCTATCTGATGAATCATTCGTGGATTTTGTAAGCCCCAAATGCGGCAGTTTTGCCTATTAACGAAGCCATGGAGTCTCATCACTGAAAATGATTTTGTTTGCAAAATCAGCAGGTTGCCCAAGGATCCAATTGATGAATTCTTTTCGCTGGTCTACTGGCAAAAGTTGTTGAGTCAGTTGGATTTTGTAGGCATGCAGCTGTAAATCTTTAAAGAGAATTCGCTGAATAGTGCCTGTTGAAATATCCAATTCTTGTGCCCGATGCCGAATTGACATCTCTGGCCTTTCTGTCACATTCTCGCGAACTGCCGTAATGTTTTGTTCTGAACGACCTCTACGAGTTCGTATCGTATGTTTCAAATCACTAACCGAACCAGTACTTTCGAATTTTTTGATTAATGATGATTAAGGCACAATAATTCGACCGAACATTGAACGCACTTTACGAATAGTGGCAATTAAACTTTCACCATTTTGATAGTAATTTTTGACAATCAGGACGCGTTGTTCTACCGTGTAACGCTCCATGTTTACTAACTCCCATCTGTCAACTTTCGATCTGTCACGTCATAATCATATAACATTATGACTGTCAAATATGGCGCGCACTTCAAATCTTGGGCTCTTATTGAAACACCCTTCATACTTTTAGTGGAAATTAAAATACTGTCTCTTATAACCTTTATTAAATGTTGTAAGGGAATCAAATGCATCAATATTCATACAACAATAAACTATGAGGTTCCTCTCACAATCGACTTTCGTCCATCTCATTTCCCCCCTTATCAGAACCCTCATTCGTTCGAGCACCTGTATATCTCGGCCCCTTTCTCATTTATCTGTCGCGGTTGCGAGAAACACGTGTTTTTAGATAACGATATCTCGGTTCGAACCCCGTCAAGATTCATTAGGCATAATAATTTCGTGTTTTGTGGTCGATTTCGTTTTTTCGTCCGGTCAGGTATGGAGCTGCTATTCACGCTTCAAGGAGAAATCGACCGTTGCGACGCGGTTTCGAAGCTGTAATCAAGGAAATCGAAATTGTAGGCGGCGTGTCCGAAATTAACGGGATATTGGGCAGTTCCATTCGAATCGAATGGAACGTTTTTTGGTACAGGTTCGTGGTGATGGACGGAAGAGAATGTTTCTCAGAATTCGAATGAAATGTTTCCGCACACTTTCGTGAACCGAATGATCATTAGTGGCTATCATTAGGTGAGCCTTCTAAATACCCACAACCAATTCGCATAGTCCAGCGTTCAACGGAAAGAAAGTATTCATGATGAGAACGTCGCATGATGCATTTCATCATATTTTATTGCAAAAATTGAATACTATTCTTGACGCAGAAAAAACCAATTAGATTTAAGGGATTTCGAAATGAAATAAAGGCAAACATTGCCGCGCACACTAAGTTATAATTATGTCGGATGTTTTTTTTAGAGTGATAGAATTTTCAATAGGGACAACTGGGATTTGACAGAAGGCAGAAGCCATGTTGTTTTTTGACATTTCTGTTCAGTAAGCATTGACAACTTATCATGGAAAGACTCACGCAGCAACAACGTTTACAAATTGTTGAAATTTATTTTCAAAATCAGTGTTCTGTTCGGCAAACTTATAAAGCACTTTGTGAAATTTATGGTTTACATAATCGTGCATCAGAGCAGGTTATTCGTCGAACTATCGATGGATTTTGGACATTTTCTCTACTCGATGCAACAACAATAACAACAAGACAAAGAAATATCTGTTGGACTCTGTGCATCCAACACATGTAAACTTTTGTGTAAAGATCTTGGTCTACACCCATACAAGATCCAACTGGTTCAAGAACTAAAGCCACTTGACCATAATAAGCGTCGTTTGTTTGCTGATTGGGCCCTAGAACAGTTTCAAATTGATCTACTTTTTTTATCGTCAAGTTGTGTTTAGTGATGAAGCTAATTTTTGGTTGAACGGCTATGTAAACAAGCAAAATGGAGTAAAAAACAATCCTCAAGAAGTTCTGCAGGTTCCATTGCATCCTAAAAAATGCACTGTATGGTGCGTTTTACACGCTGGAGGCATCATCGGTCCATATTTCTTTAAAAACGATGCTGGAGCTAATGTTACAGTGAATGGTGTTCGTTACAGATCGATGATCAATGATTATTTGTTTCAAAATTTGAACGGTATCGACCCAGAAGTGTTTTGGTTCCAACAAGATGGTGCTACAACTCATGCTGCTATCGTAACAATTGATCTATTGAAAGAAAGATTGGGCGATAACATTATTTCGAGAAATGGTCCAATTAATTGGCCTCCAAGATCATACGACATAACTCCACTGGATTATTTTCTTTGGGTTATGGTTATGTTAAGTCATTTATTCCAAAAATGGTTTAAAGAACATCAATCTGCATTTAGGAACCGGAAAGATAAACCTTGTTTTGCGAAACATTTTTTCAAGATAATCGTATCTTCCCACTTGGACAATCTTGAAATAATACACCTGAAAGCGTAAGGAAAAGAACTAGACATTCTCGACTCCATAGAAATATCTAAGCGCAAGCACGTTTAAGAAATAAAACTATTAAATGAGCAAACGGACTTTTGGCACACCCCACTCTTCGAAGTCTTGTACAAGCCTTCAACGAATATATACAATCATTGTGATACAATTTTTTTTATTCAGTTCGAAAATGTAGTAAACACTACGAAACTCCAGTCACTGTATATTCAGTTAATAAAAAGTGATTGGAAACTAAGTTATTTCTTATTTCATTGTATGTTTTGAAGTTTAAACCCTTAAAATGTGCTCCCCCACCTTTGTTACCAATGGCAAATTCAATTTATCGTGACGGCATTTCGCGAATAACAATTGTTTTTTAAATTCATTTACTTTCTGCGGATTAATAGCTTGGATGAACCTACAGGTAAAAGTAGTACAGTGTTGAAAATACACAAGATCCTGGACAATTCATAGGACCATTTCTGAAAATAACGTTCTTAAAATAACGTCATGGCGGTATGGCACGTAGCGCCGTTCTCTTTGAACTAAAATTCCTCCTGTAGTTTTTTATGACAAATGGAAAGGTAAATTTACTACAACATTGACGGATAAACTGTCAAATGATTGAGATGGTTAAAAATTGCACCCATTACTGAATCTCTCTTAGACAAGAAGCGCGCGAGCACATTTTCCTATCTCTCCAGTTATTCCTTAGATGGCGCTATAAAACTCGCAATACCCGAGAGGTCGGCCCCAATTGTCAGGTTCATAACTTTCAAGGATATAGTGTCTATCTTGTTAACTATCCCTGTCCCTCTTATTTTACTAGGTAACACTAATGAACCCATGTTCCAATAGGAAAGAGATATAAACGTCATTAACTTCTCTAATCCTTGAACTGAGAATTTAGTAGCTCTTTATATCAGCCCTTAAATGATTATTTGCATATATATATATATATAAAATTTTATCTCTGAGAAGTTTTTTCCGCTTAATTCCAACTGAAATTTCAGTATTCAAATAATTGCGCCATAAAACTGAAGCTTGATTGAACAATTTAGCGATTCTGTACGCCACTGCTCTCTCTTCCACACAATGTAGATCTCATTAGTTGCGCACGCCGTATTTTCTTCCGTTAAGTGCGAAAGATCACGTATTTTCCATTAAAAGCACAATATATGATTTACGTAGTGACTCTGTGCTTCTATTGTTATTAGCCTCCTTTTTCAAGCGTTTCGAGAAGCCTTGTCGTTTAGTACCCTAATCTTCCGCAAACGTTTCAGACCGTGCATAGAACATTTTCAACTGTTTTAATAGTTATAATCTGAAACTAATCTTCGATAACCTCTTCGAAGTCCTAAAGGTGCTTTCAATATAGGAGCAAAATGAAATTCAAATTGAAATCGAATCCTTATCTTAAAAGTTATGCTTCTGTACGCTTGTTCTAGGAAACAGCGTGGCATCGTTTTGCCCAAATCCCTTTAATTTTCGACTTTTGAGCTGAAATGGTCTCAAACCACTAGATCGGACTTACAGATGAACAGTAATTCTGTGCGGCCGGTCCGACTTGAGGCGCTCTAACTTTCGAACGGAATGAGCTGGAGACTTGAAATTTTCAGAGCAGCTTTGGGACCTGAATATATCAGTTAATGTTATTCGCAGGCACAATTGGTACAATGGTTTCGAAGATATTCACATTTGAAACTTTTTCTTCTGCTTTCTATAATTCCGAAACCATTGATCTGATCAAAACAAAATTTGGGTCTTAGGTGTATGATAACGACAGGAAGGTTTATGCCGAATTCCGTGAGGAGCAATCGTCTGGGTGAATGAATGGAAGTAGAAATGCCAAAAACTTAAAGACTCTGAATTTTTCTGAATAGATTTGAAGTCTGAATATATCAATTGTGCCATTGTTAAGAAAAATTTTTCTACAGAAAAGAGTCTACAGGAAGAGCGCGGTGGTATGTTATATATCATACGTATTATGCCTTTCTGTAATGTAAAAGTCCTCCCAACATCCGAGGAATTTCCCCATAATAGGATATTATATGATTGGTGGCTATAAACCACGAGAGATTCCAATGGAAGTAAATTTCTTACCCTAATTAAAGCATAAAAAGAATTCAGTTTTTTGCATAAGGATTCAATATGTGAAGACCATTTCAAACCAGCTGGATGCCCAAAATTAAGAATCGGGTGTTTTTTTGGAGTGACAGAACTTTAAATTGAAATAAAACACATTTAAATTAAGATGAAGCCCAATCTTTTTTAATTTGAAAGATAATTTTATGACATTAATGTTTTAAAAATAATTTCTGGTATACATTCTGTCAAGAAAGTACCGGGAATTATCGATTTAAATCTGGCGGGGCAATGAGGCAGATAAAATTTTTTTTCCTAGGTTGGTACCACTGTCCTTAATTACTATCCCAAGCTTGAGCGGGATCTGTCAACTAGTGTGTTTGCAACAGCTGATTAAGTCAGTCGATGTCAGAGTGCGTGCCGATTTTTACTATGGGTGATTACGTTGAGCAAAGAATTTGTTTAAAGTTTTGTGTTGCAAATGAATTTTCGTGTGCCGATGCATTGAAAATGTTGCAAAAGGCCTTTGGTGATAATGCTCTATCGAAAACTCGTGCATATCAGTGGTACAGAGCCTTCAAGGACGGTCGTGAAGTGGTCGCCCATCGACGGCTTCGATCGAAGATAACGTCGATAAAATTACGGAAAGGGTGCTGGAAAACCGTCGTACCAGCTTGAGAGAGATAGCACATGATCTTAAGATATCCCACGAGTCCGCACGTACGATTTTGATTGATATTTTGGGCATGAGAATGGTGGCCGCACGACTCGTACCGAAAGACCTGAATTTTCTTCAAAAACGTCATCGCGAACAGGTTGCTTCAGACATGCTGGATCGCTGTAATTCCGATTCTACATTCATGGAACGCATTATAACTGGTGATGAGACCTGGGTCTACGAGTACGATATGCAAACAAGCCAGCAATCATCGGAATGGGTGGCAAAAAATGAGCCGAAACCGAAAAAACCACGCCAAAGCCGCTCGAAAATGAAGGTGATGCTCATTGTTTTCTTCGATATCCGTGGCGTGGTGCACTACGAATTCGTTCCAGAGGGTCTGACGGTAAACAAGGAGTATTACCTAGGCGTTATGAAACGTTTGCGTGAGCGTATCCGTAAGAAGCGGCCAAATTTGTGGGCGAACAACTCATGGTTTTTGGCATGACGATAACGCGCCTTCTCACCGAGCTACGATTGTGACTGACTTTCTCGCCAAAAACTCAACAAACGTGCTTCAGCAACCACCGTATTCGCCTCTTCCCAAAACTAAAATTGACCCTTCGTGGCACCCGTTTTGAGTCGATTGAAGCCATAAAACAAAATTCGGCGCGAGAGCTAAAGTCCATCCCGGAAAGCGCCTATAAAAAATGTTTCGATAATTGGAAGTGCCGTTGGCACTTTCCCGGTACTTTCTTGACAGAGTAGTATGTCCACCACGACTAGATCTGAGGAACCGCATTCGACCAGACCAACTTTGGACCACTTTTTCGAGTAATTCAGGCCTTATTTTATCAATAACACGAGTTATGTTGGCATCCAAAGCGCCTATTGTTTCTGGTTTATCAGCATAAACCAATGACTTGACATAGCCCCAAAGAAAATAATCCAGTGGATTTATGTCGCATGATATTGGAGGCCAATTAATTGGACCATTTCTCGGAATAATGTTGTCGCCAAATCTTTCTTTCAATAAATCAATTGTTACGATAGCAGCATGAGTTGTAGCACCATCTTGTTGGAATCAAAACACTTCTGGGTCGATACCATTCAAATTTTGAAACAAATAATCATTGATCTGTAACGAGCACCATTCACTTTAACATTAGCTCCAGCATCGTTTTCAAAGAAATATGGACCGATGATCCCCCAGCGTGTAAAGCACACCATACAATGCATTTCTCAGGATGCAATAGAACCTGCAGAACTTCTTGAGGATTATTTTCACTCCATATACGGAAATTTTTCTTGTTTACATAGCCGTTCAACCAGAAATGAGCTTTATCACTAAACACAATTTCACGATAAAAAAGTGGATCAACTTCAAGCTATTCCAGGGACCAATCAGCAAACAAACGACGCTTATTATGGTCAAGTGGCTTTAGTTCTTGAATCAGTTGGATCTTGTATGGGTGTAGACCAAGACCTTTACGCAAAATTTTCCATGTGGTGGATGCACAGAATTTACATTGTTGTAAACGTCGACGAATAGACAAATCTGGATCATCATTAACACTATGACTTACAGCAGCGATATTTTCTTCTGTACGTACAGTTCTTTGTCTTGTTGTTGTTGTTGCATCGAGCAGAGAATATGTTGTCCGAAATCTATCGATAGTTCGACGAATAAGCTGCTGTGATAGACGATTATGTAAACCATAAATTTCACGAAGTGCTCTCTCTATAAGTTTGGCGGATAGAACACTGATTTCGAAAATAAATTTCAACAATTTGTAAACGTTGTTGCGGCGTGAGTCTTTCCATGATAATTTGTCAATGCTTACTGAACAGAAATGTCAAAACAACATGCTTCTACCTTCTATCAATTCACAGTTGCCCTTATCGAAAGTTCTATCACTCTAAGAAAAACACCCGATATATTACATTTGTCAGGCTACTTGATCATTCTGTTTAACAACACACTTTATATATTTGGGCTAGAAATTCGTCTATAGTCTTTGATACTGTAGACTTCTTTATTCGGAATATTTTCAATAACTACCATGCATTTGGAAACATTCAGTTCCAGTTTTCAAATATTTTCCCAAAACTTCAACAACGACGCTCTTTTCCCCCTATTATTTATTCCATCCACATGTTACATCAATACAAGAGGCGTTCCAAAACAAGTGCCCAACGCACGCCATCTCCATTAACCGAGCCCGAAGTCAAAGGGCGTCATAATGACTACGCAAAACCGGTCGCGGTCTAAACGGCCACTGATACGCCCAGACCCGAACCCTCGGGGCCATCACCCTGCCCGTCCATTAATGCGACTTAAGCACAATGACTAAGCGGGCTTAATGCGAGCTATGATTGGCATCGAAGGGAACCAGCTATTTGTTTCTTCGAAACTGTCATTATCGTCTTAAAATTATACCGTAATTACACCCGTGGTGGCAATTTACGAATGAAAAAAGGACGGAATCATTGTTTTCTCATTGCTTTATCATAAACAGGATCGTTCGACCTAGTTACGCTGGAGAATATGTTTTAATCGGCAAAGCTGGATTCAGAGCCTTTGTAAATTGTTGCTTATGATATACATATGTCCCTACTTGCTTATTATTTCATTGTTTCATCTGACAACACCTACATCTTGAAGTGTCATCATTAGGCTTCCTTTTCAGTATCTGTCATTTCGCTGACTTATGAAGAACATAGTTTGTGTGTGCTCTAAAAATGTCAACTTTTGTACCGAATAGTGTGTTTTTGCGGACAGTGTTACTTCAGACGTGTCAGAAGTGGTTTACCTGATTCAGGCAATTTTGATTTGGAGGACGAAAAACGACCCACCACCCACACTCCGAGCTCCAACGACCTTAACGTCTCGCGCTTACCTTAACGACTCGCGACTACCTTAACGACTCGTGACTACCTTTACGACACACGACTACCTTAACTACCCGCGACTACTTTAACGACTCGCGACAACCTTAACGACTCGCGACCAACTTAACGACTCGCGACCAACTTAACGACCCGCGACTACCTTAACGACTCGCGACTACCTTAACGACTCGCGACTACCTTAACGACTCGCGACTAACTTAACTCATCTTCAGACAACTGAAGATGGAAACTCGAGTCAGTACGGTTTCAATTGAATAAAATAATAGAGATATTTTCACTATTGTGACTTGTTCAAATTTAAATTGTGGACTAACTTATAGTTCAGTTAACACAACATCTGGCTTCATCATCATCATCTTCTAAAGACTAGGTCTTGTCGCGGCAGCCATTGATTCCTGTCACTCTTGCATCTTTTCATATGACAGATTTCAAAATTCAATCTTTCTTTGGAGTCCTTAAAGTAATTGATTCTTAACCGTCCTTTGGATCTTCTTCCATTTATCTTCCTTCAGAGATATTGAGGAGAAGTTGATTGTGACCAATTATATGGTCTATGAGTTTAGTTTTCCTCTTCAGGGTAGTGTCTTTTGTTTCTAACAATATGCTCTCGTTGGTTCGTTTGTCTATCCATCTCATCTTGGGCATTTTTCGCCACATCCACATTTCAGTTGCTTCCAATCTTCTCTTCTCATATTAACTTGAAGTCCGCTTCATACAAAAGGATTTTCTGGCTTCTATACTGAGATGTTGGTTTATCAGTAGGTTCTATATTTTCAAGAGAGAGAGCAATCCTTCCTTTTACATCATGGGTGTATTTTTTTTTTATAGAAATAAACATATTCTCAAAGTAGGGAATGAGTAACAATGGTCTGAAAGCTTGAGTACTGATCTGTTAATGCTATCTGCTATTCCCTCCGCACGAGTTCTCAACCGCAACTTGCGGCTACCACAGAAAAAACGCCGTCCACAGAGCATCCCCCGTTTAGTATTCACTTTACGAACATTCTGTGATCCGACGTGACATCAGGCGCGTTCCGAAAGGCGCCTGCTCTCGAATAATTCTCCTCTTGCCGCGTTTTTTTAGCTCGATTTTCGCTTGTCCAACGATGCGAGCGCAGTCGGCTTTTGCGGTTTTTTTTTGCAGGCCGACGACGTTCCGTAATTCGAGACGAGACCAGAACTAATGCCGGCAGATGAGATTTTCGGGTTTTTGCTTGTCGGTGGTTGGGCCAAGGTCGAAGAGGAGAGTTGTCAACGGCCCGAGATATTAGACTCGCGGATCGAGATGACGGATTTTGTGATTTTAGTTCAGACCAGATATGCTTGCATGTTTTTTTTTAGAAATCTGACTTTTTCTGAAGAAAACTCTCCATTTCAGTTATATCTTTAAAATTATGGAAAATATCCGTATTTAAAATAAATTAATTCGGCTGATCTGTACCAAGAATCAGCCGAATTAATTTATTTTAATATGAATATGAACCTCGTCTTGAAGGAACGTCCTGTTTGTCCTATATAGTTATTACTGCACGTAGAACGAGATAACTTATAAACTCCTGATTTGTGTATGTTTGGAGTAGGGTCCTTTGCGTTAAATAATACCGATGATAATTTGTTTTGCGTTTTGAAGGCAATATTGACATCTGATGAAATCAGATTGATCATGATGACATGATCCCATGATCATGTCATCAGATGTTATCAGATGATCTGATGACATCTGATGAAATCAAATGTCAATATTGCCTTCAAAACGCAAAACAAATTATCATCGGTATTATTTAACGCAAAGGACCCTACTCCAAACATACACAAATCAGGAGTTTATGAGTTATCTTGTTCTACGTGCAATAATGAATATATAGGACAAACAGGACGTTCCTTCAACGAACATAAAATGAGTTTCATAAAAAAAACAAAATTCTACTTTAGCCACTCATTGTCTAAAAACGGTCATTCCTTTCACACAATAGATAATCTTAAAATTTTACATGTAGAATCAAAAGGGAACAAAATCGATTATCTAGAATCTGTTGAAATTTTCAAATTAGTTCACAATAAAAATAATGTAAAAATAATGAATGACTGTACGGAGCTATGTAAATCGAAAATATTTGAGATATTTAAAAAGGAGCATCTGTTTAAAACCTTTTTCAACGAACATAAAATGAATTTAATGAAAAGTAAACAAAAATTCAACTTTTGCCACTCATTCTTTAGAAAACAGTAATTCTTTTCGACAAAAGAAAATCTTAAGAAAATGTTACATGTGGATTCAAAAGAAAAGAAACTTGATTATTGAAATTTTCAAATTCGTTCACAATAAAAATAATGTAAAAAATAATTAATGAATGTACGGAGCTATGTAAATCCAAATATTTGAGATATACAACAAAATAATTTAAAAATAATGAATGACTGTACTATATATATATACTATATATAATGACTATGTAACCCCAAAACTTATGTGAGATATTTAAATGAGTACCATCTGTTTAACAACCTTCTTTGTCGATTGCCGACATTCCGATATCTGTTAGAAGTCCCCTCTTTTTTAACCCGGTTTTTCATCACGTTCCGCTTGTAAACCTCTGTACCACTATTAGGTGTTACCTAGAATCTATTGAAATATTCAAAATATGTATCACTTTTGTTTAAATACCTCTGTACCACTGTTAGTTCTTCAGTTGTCTGATGATGGGATAGTTCATTTCCGAAACTCGAGTCACAAGAAAATGTGTAATATATATTTTTATTGGTAGTAAAACATATTAATTTTTACAATGTGTTTTAATTATGATCAACTACCAAATAGTAACGGCTGAAACAATTCAGTATCTAAATATAATTATTTGAAATTGAATATGTAGAAGGCTAACAGAATATATCTGTTTATATTAAAATATTTAAATAATTTCATACTCCTTATTAATAATATTTGTTATCGTTTGAGATGTTCAAGGTTTCTTCACTTCCTCACCTTCGTTGGTTTATCTTAATAGATAACCTAAGCTGGTTCATTCTCGAAACAACGACACACAAGTGTTTTTTATCGTTCAATACAGTCCACATTGCGATTAAATAATTAGGTATTCCTTATTATTTCGAAATACTGCGATAAACAAACCGTGGTACGATACAGTAAAAACGCCAATGTTTCAGCTGGTAACAGACGAGGTTTTGTTCAGAACACATGGGATCCAAATTTCTGGTTGCAACTTGTAATCTTTAGACAATCTTATCGACCGATTCTACGCTGAAACGCGTTTCTTAAGGTCAAATAAGGAGCCCGAAGAAGTATGACAGGTTAAGAAAGCCATCGCAATAAAATCTAATTTAAAAGAATCTCAAACATGAAAATGGATATCTGCCATCCTTCAAATCTTTCTCCACAAAAACCAAAGTTATAATTATTTAATCTCGTACGAAACCCGTACCATGAATATTCAACATGAACAACCTCTAAAAACCCATCCATTCTCCGCACAGAGTCATTACCTCCAATTACTTAAATAATTTATCTTCTCTATTTTATGTTAATTTTATGCTAATGGCCGACCGGCCACTAGCTCATCCTATTTTTCCGCGCCGACGCGCGTTCGCCAATAACCTCCCTAGTTTATTCTCCACCTTTCTGCGGCTGGCACAGAATCGTCGATAACTAATTTCTATGAACAATGCGGCGAGAAAACTGCTGTAAACACAGACGGCGTAATGACGGGAGCTCTGCGACTCCCGTATTTAACACGAAATTTACGACTGCGGGCACCGCAGTAGACGTAAACGATATTTTCGGACTTATTCGATAGGAATTGCGATGATACTCCTTTTTTGGTAGTGAAAGTGAGGCTTAATGGTCTTTTCTCGGTGTGTTGCGTCTGAACGTGCCATGTGCGCCGGTAATGTAGCGCTCTGCTTGATGGCATCGACCATATGGTCGGATTTTGCGATGTGGGTACACCTGTTCGCTTCTCGTGAGATCTAATGGTGTCACGCCCGACCAAATCGCGTTTGATACCCGAAAAATATTTAGTCCGAGATGAGGCGCTCTCGTGCTACTAAATACTGAGTGTCCCAACATAAAAACACCACTGTTTATATCATTATAAAGGATCTGACATTAAGCGCTTCCAATCTTCAAATTTAAAGCAAACAAAATGTATTGTGCAATTGTGATTGAAGCGATCTATCTTCCCGCTGAGCCCATGATCACTGGCCCAATGGAATTATAGCTTGACGCACTGGGACGCTTGTCTTGACTAGGATCCTAGTTTCATCCCGGTGAAATGGAGTATTAAGTCTTGGTGCCTAACGTAATGCCACTTGCGCCAGTCAGTGGACCCGTGTGGTGGAAGATCGACCGAATGGGGCCCTAGTTTAACCGTAAAGGTGGAATGGAGGGCTGAGCCGCGTTGATCAACTCAGCGACAAGGGAGTCTGTCGCAGCACAGAGCCTCTCTCTTAAAACTAACGTAATCTTCTCTATTGCAGTAATCAATCTTGAGACTATCTTAGTTCATGGGACTACGTTCGGATGGGTGGATAAAAATCTCCTCTGGCATGTGAGTTGCGTCTCAAAAACTCGGGTAGAGCCAGTTGGATAGTGTTTCGCTGGTACCAGTCATACGGTTGTAGGTTTTCGAACTGAAGCCCAAACTGGAAGCTGGTGCGTTCAGCTCTTCGAAGTGGTTGTCGCCATGCGCGATGATAAGGCGTAAACCTTATCACACTTTCTGCCCCTTGGGGCAGACTGTGGAGATGGCTAACTAGTCATTTGGTGAAAGACCTACGCTCACATGCCAGTACACTAACTGGTAGAATTCACGTGCCCCCATGGGCACGGGATTGGGATGCACCCAATCATCACGCAAAACGAAGAAGTCCTCCTATTACTTCCAGTATAGACTGGTAGCTTCGAAGAACAATCCTACTTCTAATGGCTATGCACTGTCATACATATGAGCAGAGCTCTTCACCGACGTTAAAGTACCATTGTCATCATTACTGTCCCGGGTTTCTGCTCAAGTTTTGACACTTCAGCAGACCCCCGATAAGCTTAAAGAGAAAGAAAGGATGTTTGAAGGAAGATAATAGAGAATCGAGGAAGAACCAGCACGGATCCCACCCTGATCAAAACGTCGTAGTCTGGTTTTTTTCCGCCAGCGGTTCATTCAGGACCCCGCAGCGGGAGCTTAAGGATCCAAAGATGAAGCCGAAGTTGGGGGTATGGGTAGAGGGCGAGTCTTCCAATATCCCACCCTAGTCGAAATGTCGTAGCCTGCCCTTATTCCTCCAGCGGATCATTTCCGAACCCGCAGCGGATAAGTAGCTTAAGGAACCACGAATGGGGCTGAAGTCAGCGGTTATGGGCAAAAGGCGGGTCTTCCAAGATTCCACCCTGATCGAAACCTCATAGCCTGGCCTTTTTCTTCCAGCGGTCCATTCAGGACACCACAGCGGTAGCTTAAGGGTCCAAGGATGAAGCCGAAGTTGGGGGTATGGGCAGAGGGCGAGTCTTCCAAGATCCCACGCTGGTCGAACCGTAGTAGTCTCGGATCCCTCAGCAAATAAGTGACGAAGGTTGGAAAGCCCGAGCTGAGATTCGGCAGGGTTTTGCATAAGTTTCCGCCGTACGGAACCGAATTTCTTTGTTTATGAATCATTCCTAATGATTTTAAACGATGTGAGACTGCTTGCTGGGTGCCTTCTAATGTTAGAGCAAGGTCTTTCTGTGTTTGAGATGAATCTTCCTCTAATAATTCCTCCAATTCTGCATCCTCGTAAATTTTTGGCCTTCCACTGCGATCTTTGTCTTCTACGTCGAAATCACCGTTTTTAAACTTTTGAAACCACTCTCGACACGTTCTCTCACTCAAAGCACCCTCACCATATGCTTCTACGAGCAATTGATGCGCCTCAGCAGCAGATTTCTTTAAATTAAAGAAGTAAACTAATATTTCCCGCAAATGACGCTCACTTGGCTCAAATTTTGACATTTTCAACTTATAAAAATTATATTTAACTGATATAAAATCAATGATATTAATAGGTTATGTTGTTCTTGAACGTCGTAACTATTTTTTAAGCCGGTTATCATCTGCGAAAGCTAACCGAAACTCCGTGCCGCGCCATCTACAATAAAACGGCGGAAACTTATTTGTACTCCTAATACTAAATGACAAGGAAAAGGCAAGAAACGCCTGAAATTGCCAACAAACATCGACAATAACACAGCGACCAATAAGCGATTGTTCGAAAATCGATCATTAACCCAAATCGAGCGGTTTATTCTCGGCATTCCTCAATTAAGAACAGCAACAACATTTGAATAGCTCGTTACCATTGTGAAACCGTAACAGTTTAAGGTTTGCTGACTAAGTACTCTCTTCTGCGTATTCTTGTTGCGCTTTACTTCCAGATCTCGAACGCCTAGAGCCGACAAGATTTCACATCATTTAAATTCGTAACTGACGTTGTAACAAGAATCTTAGATAGATTGCCCGGTTTACAACACACCGTTTAAGAAACTGTTGTTGATGAATTTGGGTGGTCGTTATGGTGGATACATGGGGATTCATTAAATTCTAATTAACGCTATCTGAGGAGAATTAACGATGAAGTTGTTCTAGGTATTCCTTCCTTTAGGCTTTTGTGAAAGTAACAAACCGAATAGGATTAAATATTGTTATTATATGTCTTATCAAATGTTTATACATCGGGTGTTTTTTTTACAGTAATAGAACTTTCGATAGGGATAACTGTGATTTGACAGAAGGTAGAAGTCATATTAATTTGACATTTCTGTTACGTAAACATTGACAAATTATCATGGAAAGACTCAGGCCGCAACAACGTTTACAAATTGTTACAATTTATTTTCAAAATCAGGTGTTCTATTCGCCAAACTTATAGCACTTCGTGAAATTTACCTAGTCGTCCATCAGAGCAGCTTATTCATCGAACAATCGATAGATTTCAGACAACATTTTCCCTACTCGATGCAACAACAAGACAAAGAACTGTACGCACAGAAGAAAATATCGCCGCTGTGAGTCATAGTGTCAATGATGATCCAGATTTGTTTATTCGTCGACGTTCACAACAAGTTGGATTCTGTGCATCCACCACATGGAAGAATTTAATTGATCAATGTTCAATATGTGCAAAATTTAAGTCTGCCAATCAAGGCGAGCCTCTTCAAAGTTGTAGCATAACTCATTTTCCGTGGGAACGTGTTGGGTTGGATTTTCTTGATTTTGACAATAAAATTTATCTATTAGTCACAGCTTATTATTCTACATTCAATGAAGTTGCTTTATTAGATATATATTAGAGGCTATTCAGCTCAAAAAGTCATTATAAGTCTTAAGTCAATATTTGCACGTCATGGTATTCCAATGCAACTAGTTTCGGATGGTGGACCACCTTTTAATTCACTGGAATTTAAATCTTTTTTATTCGATTGGGATATAAAGATATCTTTTCAAGTCCATATCATCCTCAATCGAATGGTCAGTCTGAAAGTTTGGTCAAAATTATAAAACAAATTTTCAGAAAGTCTAAAGAATCTGAAACTGATCCCTATTTGTCTTTATTGCACTACAGATCTACTCCAAAATCGAATTTGCCTTCACCTGCTCAACTACCAATGTCGCGAAACATAAGAAATAATCATAAACATTGACAAATTATCATGGAAACACTCAGGCCGCAACAACGTTTACAAATTGTTACAATTTATTCTCAAAACCAGGTGTTCTATTCGCCAAACTTATAGCACTTTGTGAAATTTACCTAATCGTCCATCAGAGCAGCTTATTCATCGAACAATCGATAGATTTCAGACAACATTTTCCCTACTCGATGCAACAACAAGACAAAGAACTGTACGTACAGAAAAAAATATCGCCGCTGTGAGTCATAGTGTTAATGATGATCCAGATTTGTTTATTCGTCGACGTTCACAACAAGTTGGACTCTGTGCATCCACCACATGGAAAAGTTTGCGTAAAGATCTTGGTCTACACCCATACAAGATCCAACTGGTTCAAGAACTAAAGCCACTTGACCATAATAAGCGTCGATTGTTTAGTGATTGGGCCCTAGAACAGCTTGAAGTTGATCCACTTTTTTATCGTAAAATAGTGATTAGTGATGAAGCTAATTTCTGGTTGAACTTCTATGTAAACAAGCAAAATTGCCGTATATGGAGTGAAAACAATCCTCAAGAAGTTCTGCTATCAACATTTTTGAACAGCCATAACATTTCCGTGGCAAAATTTAATCGATTATCATATTCTGTATTCTTCAATTTTTGAACCAATTGAATTTTATAGTCTTTTAAATGCTTTAAAATGCAAGGACAATTTTTTGATGTTCAATGATTGGCCTCGCTTTCGGATGGATGAAGACGGATTTTGACAAACTAACGCCTCCACTTCTCGAATCATTTCTTCGTCGCGGACTGAACGAGGGCGGACAGAGTGTTGAATTTCTACCGCAGCCCTTGTATTCTCCATTTTCTAATACTGTCATCACTTGGTGCATGGCGTGTACGATAATCCGCACGATACAAACGTTGAGAAGCCACTATTGAATCACTGCTCCGATAATACGTTCGGACGCAAAAAGCGCGATGCGTTCCCAGGTACTACCCCATCGTGACTAAAACTCCACAAAATGGCGGACACAGTTTCAAATGCAGCGCCAAAACAAATACCCCGAAACGCTTTTTGGACACGCTGTATGTTGCACTGTCCCGATTCAAAGAAAGAATCATACCTCTTATTAATGACCCAAATTTTGTCTGCTTCTAGAGTAGGTTAGGAATTTTTCAATACAGCCTCGTTAAATTGGTATTATCGGGAATTTTAGCATAGTGGTCATGCTATCTTGAAACACGATTCCAAATGAGTTTCAAGGATATTAAACAGTCTGTTGAATAACAAAAACACACCTAAAAGAATCAATTCCCATGTTTTCGATGATAGGTAGCTCGGGTTTCATCTAGTCGCTTCTAGTGATACTTTCTTATTAGATCTCTGACGTTATTATTCGACTTTAATTCGTTCCTCTCGCCTTGAATCCATTAGTAAACGTAATTAAACGTTCTCGGAATCATCTTGGGAAGTTTCCAGGCGACATATTAAACGATTATTAACGCCTCTCTCTCACCTCCAGGTAGAAAAAGAGCCCCAAAACCAATTTGTTCGACACCTCGCTCCCTCGTATGACATATCCCGTACCTAATCAGCCTCCACGTCTCCAATACGTGGGTCCGCGGACAATTAAAAAGCACAAAAGGCCCCCAAACCAGCGCCATATGTAAATCTCTTCTCGGAACGCGTCATTAATCTTCGAAGGTGTTAAACCACCGAGGGAAAAAAGAATAAAACGCCGGCTCTTTCTTCGCTCGAAACGGCCAGTACAAAAGAGCGGAATGCCCGTTGTTCAGTCGAAAAATCGGGCGGATCGGGAAAAAAACGAATAAAAGAATTACGTATGGTGAGACGCGGAGATGTGGGTAGGAACGAACAGGTAGGTGGGCCGATTTACAAGAAAAACACGTGTAAAACGTTCGCGGAGCTAGGGAACGCGAGTTCGGTGCGATTTTGCGAGACTGATGGGAGGAAAGGAGACCGTTGATTGTTGGGCCTTCGAGTCCGATTTGCCCCAATTTATGGTTGGACGAAAATTTCAATTCCTATCAAAATGATCCTCATATTTTAGTAGGAGTAACCATATGGGGAATATTATGCCTACTGGTCTCTGTCAATGCCTGAAGTAAGATTCTATGGTCGCTTCGTAGACTTACGCTGTGTAAATACAAGAGGCGTCCAATGTGTTCTCGGTAGAGGCATGAAAGAAAGATCAGTAAAATTTGGTGAAAATTCTATTCATCAATGTAGTACCGTAGAGCTTCAATACATTTGTTAGATCGAGAAATAAGCTTCTCTAAACCTTGTAAAAAAATTTCCGCCTTCTCGTCACAATAGGTGTTAACTGCTACCTTCACTTCTTCATCGTCGGAAAATCGCTTTCCACAAAGATATTTTTTCACATTTGGGAATAGTTACCAGTCACTGGGGGCCAGGTCTGGACTGTACGGAGGATGAGTAATTTCTTCGAAGCCACATTCCCGCACAGCAGCCTTCACCACGCGAGCCTTGTGAACCAGAACGTTGTCGTTAAGCAGCAGCACGACCGCTGTGAGTTTTCCTCACTTTTTTTCTCTAACTGCTTCCCTGAAATAACGCAAAGTAACTGTGTATGATGCTGCTGCGATGCTTTCACCCATTTTAGTCTATTTTATTAATAAAATACCTTTAGAATCCCAAAAGACCGTTGCCAGTATTTTTCCAGTGGATGGGGTAACTTTAAACTTCTTTGGGAGCTGTGCGTCTTTTTCAATCCACTGCATGGACTCTTGTTTACTTTCAAGGTCATAGTGATAAGCCCACGTCTCAACCCCAGTAACCAACAAGTTGAAAATAGTCGATGGGTCTTCCCCACAGAGCTATACAAACTCCTTACAGCACTCGCCTAGCACTTGCCTCTGCGGTGCGGTGAGCCTCTTGGTACCCATCTTGCATCCTTTGAGAGATTAAGATGGTCATGAAGGATAGCATGTTAGCCAAAGATAGGCTTGTCATCACTGCTTTCATCTGGCATCTTCAAGTACCAGCTTTTCCACTTTTTTCATATTTTCTTCAAGGGTGCCGCTAACGGGCCCGCCCGAGCGAGAATCGTCTTCAATGCCTTATCTGCCTCTATTGAATTCACTTGAGCACATTTCAACGATGGATAATGACGGGGAAAAGTCTTGGTAAACATTCATGAATAATTTTTCTACTTTTTCCTTGTTTAGTGAGGAACTTCATAACGGCGCAATACTCGATTTTCTTCGTCATTGTGGCGTCAGTCTTTCTGCTGAGGATAGCTAGAAAACTAATGATCAAATTAGTGAAATTTTATATTTCACTGAGGATAGCTAGCCTTTCACTGAGGATAGCTAGAAAACTAATGATCAAATTAGTGAAATTTTATATTTATATCCTCAGATAGTGTCATTAGTGATGTTCCAAGATTTAAATTTAGTTTACTATATTGAATTACTTGAGTATTGTATTATGTATTCTTTATTCAATGTTCATTTTAACCGTATTGATGCTCCAGATAAGGGCGACCTATTTACTTCAATCTGAATTGAACATTTAACATATTTCATATACGAAAGCGCCCTTATCTTCATTCCATTTATTGAATCTAGAGGTGGTTATCAATAGAACTTGGCTCGAGAATTTGGAGTGTTTAGAGTGAATTAAATGTGGATCCAAAATTGAATAACTGACACAACAAACATGTGTCTTTAGAATGTCACAACGAAACATTCCTGAACAACGATAGTATTAGATGTAAATATCATGACGAATAGGGAGTTGGTCCGCAATAGAGCAGCAGAGTATATTTCACGAAAAGGCATTCCTACCCAACAATAGCATGCTTTCACATTATGATAACCTGATGAGATGGTAGGTCTGTGAATGGAGGATTACCAAACAAAGGGTCATTATTTGAACTACCTCGAGAAGTTCTGTTATAGGGTGTTGGACATTTAAAATTTGCATTTTTGATCGGCTATAAATAAAAATCTAATGAATATTTTTTCAAACTTATATTGTTTGGGGCTCAATCGCATGAATGACAAATTGGATTTCGTAATTCAAGACGGCGGTTCAATAATTTCGATAACATACTCTTCAGTATTGAATTGAATACTTGGTGAAAATCCATATTAAATAATATTTAAATGAGGTTATTCTGATTTTCACAAATTTGTATTGTTATGTTTACAACAATCGTTTCGCTATCACAGTTGCATCATCAGGCAGGTTCACATTTTTTATAACTAAGATTGTTTCCGAAATCCGTTGCTATTTATATTACAGTAAGTACAATAAATTTTTATTGAGTACTAAAACCCAAAAAAGGGTATCTGCAAATTCCAGCTTATCTGAATATATTTAAGGTGAGTTATTTGAATCTATTTGTTCGCATTCTAACAGATTTAAGGCATAACTTTTACTTTCTATAGAATGTAGAATTTCAAAATTATGGTTGAAAGTATGTCCTGTTTCTATAATAACAATTGGTTAGAATATGTAGAATTACTTTTATTATCGAGGAAACGCTTCAAATGTTCACAAATTCTATGTCGGAAAGTTCTTCCAGTCTGTCCTATATAAACTTTAGAACAATCACCGCAAGTTGACTTATAAACCCCCGATTTATCATCTTTATGTGTACAGTCTCTATTATTTTTAATAAATTTAATCAAGTTTGAATTGGTTTTTAATGAAGTTCTTAAATTATATTTATTTTTGAGGTATGTAGCAATTTTCCCAGAAATACCTTTAGTGTATTTTAAGGAAATGTATTTGAAAATTTCTTTCATATTAGGATAAACCATATTTAAAGCTATTTTATTAGTTTTATTAATCAACAATTTGTCTATCAACTTAGGATCATAGTCATTATTAATAGCTATTTGTTTAATTATGTTATGTTCCGAAATATAATTTTCTCGATTCATGGGAATATTAACTAATCAATGGATCATACAATTGAATGTGGATAATTTTTGATTTAAAGGATGATTTGATTTATTGTGTATAATAGAATCCGTATAGGTTGGTCTGTAAAATATTGAAAAATCATGTGAATTATTTATTCGAGTAACAGTTAAATCAAGAAGATTAATAGAATTATTAAGTTCGGTTTCCACAGTGAATGTTATTGAAGGATTTATTTCCTTGATGAATAAAAATAATAAAATAGCTTTAAATATGGTGTATCCTAATACAAAAGAAAATTTTAAATACATTTTCTTACAATACACTCAAGGTATTTCTGAGAAAATTGCTACATACCTCAAAAATAAATATAATTTAAGAACTTCATTAAAAACCAATTCAAACTTGATTATATTTATTGAAAATAATAAAGACTGTACACATAAAGATGATAAATCGGGGGTTTATAAGTCAACCTGCGGTGATTGTTCTAAAGTTTATATAGGACAGACTGGAAGAACTTTCCGACATAGAATTTGTGAACATTTGAAGAGTTTCTTCGATAATAAAAGTAATTCTACATATTCTTACCATTTGTTAGAAACTTTCAACCATAATTTTGAAAGTCTACATATAGAAAGTAAAATTTATGTCTTAAATCTGTTAGAATCCCTAGAAATAAATAAACACAATAAAATTTGAATATTACTTAACGAACAAATAGATTTAAATAACTCACCTCTGTTAAATATATTCAGATAAGCTGGAATTTGTAGACTCTTTTGTGAATTTTAGTGCTCAATAAAAATTTATTGTACTTACTGTAATATAAATAGCAACGGATTTCGGAAACACGCTTAGTTATTCAAAATGTAAACCTGCCTGATGATGCTACTGTGATAGCGAAACGATTGTTGTAAACATAACAATAAGAATTTGTGAAAATCAGATTAACCTTATTTAAATATTATACTCTTCAGTGATGAAGCAAACTTTAATCTGAATGGTGACGTCAATAAACAGAATCGTCGGTACTGGGCAGAAGAAAATCCGAGAAGAAAGCATGAACGACCCCTGCACAGCCCAAAGATCGTTGTTTGGGCCGCAATTTCTGCTAGAGGGGTAATCGGTCCTTATTTTCACGAAAATCGACGGGGTCGACCACTCAATGTGAATAGTGGCCGTTATTGAAATATGCCGCGAAACTTTTTGGGTCCAGAGTTACATGCATTTCAAAGTTTCATTTGAAGAACGTGGTTTCAACAAGATGGGGCCATACATCAAATCGAGCAATGGAAGCTTTTAACGAATTATTCTCTAATAAGTCATTTCGCGTACGGGTAACATCGACTGGCCTCCCAAAAGCCTCGACCTTAGTTCGCTTGACTTTTTCGCATGGGGATTAAAAGTAAGGGCTATGAGAATAATCCGACGAACCTGACGCAACTGAAGCAAAACATCAGGTCAGAAATGGCAGCAATATTGTTCATTTCAAGTAGTTTATGTTTTACTGAAATAACAAATCCCTGATACTCTTTTTGGACACCTTCTATCCAGCTTCTTACCTTCACCCCGAGACCCCTCGGCTACCAAGAACGGTTCCCAGCCGGAGGCCTAAGACCCAACATCCGTCACGATTTTTTTCTTGTATTTCCGAAATGATGAATGGGACCCGACCGGGAATTAGTGCCGGCCACTCCCCTCTGGCCGCGTTGTTTTTATCGAAATGGTAGGTTGTTTAAAGATCCCTAATCGATAAATAATGGTGCGCATTCCGCTCCGGAGAAAACGTTTTGTGCGAGTTAAAAGAACACGCTGTATATCTGCTAATGCTCGAAATTAGCGGCCGGCGGTCACGCGAGGGTTTTTAAGGGAAAGTAAAAAGTTGACTGTTGCTTATCTGGCTCGTCTTCAGTTTTCTTCTAAAGTATACGTTAGTATTGACGTGTTTTGGTTTATCTTAAGTCCCTAGAAATTAAAAAAATGTATATGAGACAGTAATATATTTCCACAAAAATGTTTGTACTACTACAACAATTGTTTCACCACGATGTGGCTTCTTCAGGTATTACATTGTACTGTCTGGTATTTCAAGCTTCTTTTGAGAAGTAAGAAGAATACCCAAAATATTTGGTTTTTTACCAAATGCTTTTATTGTACAATGTAATACCTGAAGAAGCCACATCGCGGTGAAACAATTGTTGTAGTAGTACAAACATTTTTGTGGAAATAAATTACTGTCTCATATACATTTTTTTAATTAAAATGAGTTTCCACCAAGTTCCACCGAATCTATTGAATATTCTCTAGGAATTGGATACCATAGGCACTCTTGTAAACCTCCTCAAATTTTCACAGTTCCGAAGTATTGAGATTTAAATTATAGCAGAAAAAATGTGCAGCGCATATTAACTATGGGGTGTTTTTTGAATAATAATGAGAGACCTTACTCATGCAGAGACTGTAGGAAAACATTTAATTGACCTTACCATACATTCTCATTTTCGAAAATTTAATGTAATGGGTGTTTTTTTAGAGTGATAGAACTTTCGATAGTGATAACTGTGATTTGACAGAAGTTGAAGCCATGTTGTTTTAACATTTCTGTTCAGTAAGCATTGACAAATTATCACGCCGCAACAACGTTTACAAATTGTTGAAATTTATTTTCAAAATCAGTATTCTATTCGCCAAACTTATAGAGCACTTCGTGAAATTTATGGTTTATCGTCCATCAGAGCAGCTTATTCGTCGAACTATCGACAGATTTCGGACAACATTTTCTGTACTCAATGCAATAACAACAAGACAAAGAACTGTACGTACAAAAGAAAATATCGCTGCTGTAAGTCATAGTGTTAATGATGATACAGATTTGCTTATTCGTCGACGTTAACAAAAATTTGAACTCTGTGCATCCACCAAATGGAGAATTTTGCGTGAAGATCTTGATCTACACCCATACAAGTTCCAACTGGTCCACCTGACCATAATAAGCGTCGTTTGTTCGCTTTATATTGGTTGGTTTATTTATTCCATTTGACATTGTATGTTGAGTTTTGAATATATACGTCTATTAAATATAAGCGGTGCTTATTGTAGACATTAATTTAATTCTAAAAGTTTTTTGAATAAAAATTTTTTTTAAATTAAAATTGTAGAAGACTAACAGATTAAATCTGTTTTGATATTCAAATTTTGTTATATTTCTTCTATCAAGTAAAAAGCCTTTTTCTATTTCATTTTATATATAATATATAATTATATTTAGGCTTTAATAAATCTCATTATGGAATGTCAATGGTTTAAAGATAACCTTATAACACCTTACACTTTTCTGTGATTTTATTAAGAACATAAACTATCATGAATTTTAAAGTTAGTCTGTTTAAAGCAATTTATCCTGTTAAACACGTGGAGGTGAGATATAGTGATAGTTATTTGATTTTGATATTTGGAATATCATTTAGGGCCGATGAATAGATTACCAGAATAATAATTGTTTTTTGAAGATATAATGCATGTTTTGAGAGATTTTTGAATTGACTTATTTGAATATTTAAATATATTAAATATTTCAAATAAATTATATTTTTTGAGAAGTCCTTAAGTTGTGTTCATGTTTTTGAAACACAATTGGTGTTCTTGATGGTGAGATCAGAAACAAAATTCTGTCTCCTTTAAATATTTATTCATTAATTTCAATGACTTTTTCATTTCTGTTGGTTTATTTATTCCATTTGACATTATATATTGAGTTTTGATTATATACGTCTATTATATATAAGAGGTGCTTATTGTAGACATTAATTTAATTCTAAAAGTTTTCTCAATAAAAATTTTTTTGAAATTAAAATTGTAGAAGACTAACAGATTAAATCTGTTCTGATATTCAAATTTTGATAGATTCTTTATTTCTTGAGAAACCTAGAGGTGACATGACTTTTGACGATGTGTGTATTTCGACAGACGTTGTTCAACAAGTCAAATTGATTCGGAGTAAAAGAAATTAACATAGCGACGCTACACTCGCGCCAAAACGAAATGAGCAGCCACTTCTGTATACATCGCCCGACAGAATTAACGATCTTCCTAAATCACCGTCGGTGAGATTTTTGCCGCGATTATAATTAATTAAGCGAGATATGCCGCCTAACATCGATGGCGGCGGTGACTTACGGCTTTCATAACAGCCGAATCGTTTAAGTATCGTTTTTCATCGAAACTGTGGATCGTATATCAAATTCAGGAGGTCGTCTTGAAACAGTTAGTTAATCAACTTAACCGTCATCTAATAAGATCCCGGTTTAATGAAGAAACACCACTTTTTTCATCACATTTGATTATATTCATCAACATAGTCTCTTTCAAGAGCGATATAATGATTCCGACGAGTCTCTAACCTTTGGGTACCTCTCCTGAAAATCTAACTTTGGTTCCAAAATGGGCATTTGTTAGGGTGATCATCTCTTCGAGTCAAAGGACTTTCCAACGATCATTTTTGTTAAATCTGAGAAAAAATCACTGGGGGCCAAATATGGGCAATATGGTGAATACCGAAGCAATTGGTGTGCAACAGAGATTTCAACTTTTGAAAAGAAACTTCTGAATTACATGAAACCAAAGAGAAGTGTCATTGATGAGTTTTTATTCTTTCTATGCAATGCTCTTTTTGCGAGTCAAAAGCCTTTTTTTCGATGGGGCCTGCAAAAAGGTGCCAGTAGAAGTCTAAAATCAAAAAACCGATCTAACTGTCAAAAGTATTTTCATTCCTGTGAGAATTTCCAATTATTTGCTATGAACGAAAGAAAATGTGACACGATTTTCGGAGATCACAGACTACAAATAGACACGCCCTATCGCCACAAATGTCATACTGCTTCATTTGACCTACCGGCTCATTGAACTACGATGCAATTTGATTTATTGATTATATCGATCAATCGGCTACACTAGTGTAATATTAGAAGTTACGTCTTTGGTTCTTTATTTAATCTATGTGTTTACCTAATGATATTGTTACTTATATAACAATCATCCAGAAAGAAGTGTAAGTCACCAATATATTAAGCATTTGATGAATAAAGTGGAAACTACTGGTGGCAAGTTAAGCGTTCAGTCCGGAATGAATCTATTGAAATAGCAGTATTGGGACATTTTCAGACGGATAATTGGGAATCTATAAGAACTCTAGCACTAGCATCTAATCTTCCGAAATTTAGCCTTCATCGAATTGTGAAAGTTCATGAATTTTACCCTTACAAGATAAGGCTGGTAGAAGGGTTGGAAGAAGATGATCCTGACCTTCGGACTAAGTTTTGTGAACAATTTAGTGAGTTACTGAATAATAAGCCACACCGACTCTACAATGCGATCTCTTCTGACGAGGGTACCTTTATGTTGAATGGGAAAGTCAATAGACATAATTGTCGGTACTCCATCATTCATGGAGACACATATACAAATTCCCCAAAAATTGAATGTTTGGGTAGGAATATTAGGAAACCATATTGTTAGACCCATTTTTATCGATGGGGATCTTAACGGAACAACTTATTTGAATTTATTAGGCGACATTATTGGTCCACATTCTGGAAAACCACGACAACCTATGAGAAGATGAACTCACATTTCAACAGGAGGTGCACTGTCACATTTCGATATCCTGGTTCGAAAATTTTTGAACGAACGTTATACAGGACGTTGGATTGGCAGGAGAGGTCCTTTAGAGTAGCCAGCAAGACCACCCGATCTATCGCCATTAGATTTTTTGTAGGGACATTTGAAGTCCAAAGTCTATGCAACTCCGCCTGAAAATCTTGCAGAACTGCGACAAAGAATCATCACGGAATGTCAAATTTTCGTTGGGACACCTCGTATGTTTCATTGAAATGTCATATTTTTGAAATTCGAGCTCCTAGACAAAGACTAATGCCATACTCGAATTCAGGGCGTTATTCTCGTATGAAATCGACTCCAAATACCCCGGGCACCTAAACGGTGGTCGTTCCAATTTTGGCAATGCCATCGGAGGGATACAAAGCACGCTCGGCAGTCACCTTTGTCCCCCCATCTACGGGATTACTCCCAATACCTCTCTAATGGCCTCCCAGCTAATGAAGCAACAAAGAATCGCCTCTCGGATATCGACAAGCACTTAACGGCATTTACATTTAATTCCTCATTGACGCGTGTTGAATTGAATCCGACGATTTATAGGTTTCGATTATCTTTTGTCATGCGATCGCCCCACGGCCGTCTACGATTGTGAGTGTCGCATTCGAAACGGGCAAATCGGATTAAATATTCGGAATTTTCGCATAAGTGATAAATTCTTGGTGTTGCAGGTTCATGAATAGATATCATCGCGCATATATACAATAATGTAAATTTTTAATTCTCTTTCAGATAAGGATATATGCGAGATTCATAAATAACGTCAAAATTCGAAAATAACAGCTTGCTCTGATTTACAGGGTGACAAGAAAAACTTCGGACAAACTTTACTGTGTTCTGGAACAAAAGTGTTCTAGCGCAGACAAATAATTTTTTTAGCAGATTTCTTTAAATTAAAGAAGTAAACTAATATTTCCCGCAAATGACGCTTACTTGGCTCAAATTTTGACATTTTCAACTTATAAAAATAATATTTTACCAATATAAAATCAATAATATTAATAGGTTTTGTTGTTCTTGAATGTCCAAACTATTTTTTAAGCCGGTTATCATCTGCGAAAGCTAACCGAAACTCCGTGCCGCGCCATCTACAATAAAACGGCGGAAACTTATTTGTACTCCTAATACTAATATGTGTTTTTTCAGTTTGATTTTACTTTATTTTGCAGAGTGTTAGAATGTCAAACAAACGTAGTGCAATTTATGAGCTGTTTCGTCAAGGTAAGCGTCAATGCGGAATTGTTCGTTTGCTCAATGTGTCTGACCAAACCGTGTCCGATGCAATTTGCTGTTTCAAGGAGCTTGGCCATGATGGTCGTAGTGCAAGAAGTGGGGCAAAACGCACTGTCAATACGCCTAGCAATCGTCAAGAAGCGAGTAAATCAAAATCCGAGGGTCTCCATGAGGAAAATAGCCCGTGAGACCGGTATCAACCGTGTATCAGTTCGTCAAACCTCCAAAAAGGAGCTCAACCTCAAGCCATACAAGCTCCAAAATGTTCAACTCCTTGCAGATGACTTCAAAGGTGCCGCCAACTCCTTCGTCTCGCCGTCGGTCAGTCATGGAGCGCATTCTCTTCACAGACTCTTTCACCGTTGAATAATAGCACAACTCACCTCATGCCGACGCTATAAACAATATAGTAGTCAAAATGATTAATCTTTAGTTTACGACTGAATATTATGCAGTTACACTCATTAAAGTTGAGATATAGTTTACTTTCGATGCAGAAGTTATTGCATGCATTTGAGTGTTGCTGGAAGTTAAAGTAGTCCAAAGCGTCAGCTATACGGGAAAAGATCTTCACATCGTCCGCAAATATAAAAAATGTACTAAACTTAAAACATCCACTTATATCTTTAATATAAATTATAAATAAAAGAGGCCCAAGGAGAGACCCCTGAGACACCCCCGTGGTCACGCAGAAATGTGATGAAACATATCCGTTAACGGCAACAATTTGAGATCTATTATTGAGATATGAAGATAACCAACGTAGCAAGTCTCCATGCACACCCATTTCAGACAAATTTTTCATCAGGATGTTATGATCAACCTTATCGAAGGCCTTGGAAAAATCGGTGTACACAGAATCGACCTGCATCTAGCTGTCCATTGCTTCAAGAATATACTCTGTACAAAGGACCTGATTGGACACAGTAGATCTTTTAGGAACAAATCCATGTTGTTAAGGAATAATGAGAGACCTTACTCATATACAGTACTGTTGTAAGGAGACATTTAATTGACCTAACCATACATACTTATTCTCGAAAATTAAATGTAATGGGTGTTTTTTTTTAGAGTGATAGAACTTTCGATAAGGATTTGACAGAAGGTAGAAGCCATGTTGTTTTAACATTTCTGTTCAGTAGGCATTGACAAATTATCCTGGAAAGACTCATATCGCAACAACGTTTACACATTGTTGAAATTTATTTTCAAAATCAGTGTTCTATTCGCCAAACTTTAGAGCACTTCGTGAAATTCATGGTTTATATAAACGTGCATCAGAGCAGCTTAGTCGTCGAACTATCGATAGATTTCGGACAACATTTTCTCTACTCGATGCAACAACAACAAGACAAAGAACTGTACGTACAGAAGAAAATATCGATGCTGGAGCTAATGTTACAGTGAATGGTGCTCGTTACAGATCGATGATCAATGGTTATTTGTTTCAAAATTTGAATGGTATCGGCACATCTTGGTTCCAACAAGATGGTGCTACACCTCATGCTGCTACCGTAACAATTGATTAATTGAAAGAAAGATTTGGCGATAACATTATTTCGAGAAATGGTCCGATTAATTGGCCTCCAAGATCATACGACATAACTCCACTGGATCATTTTCTTTGGGGTTATGTCATATCATGTCAATATTCGAGATTTTCTAGGTTATCAAATAATCATTTGATTATCCGTAGAATTTGAATGGAAGTGGAAGTATTCAGTTCACTTCACAGTTTATCTGGATCTTTCATATAAAGTCGGGTCAATGCCCTCCAAATTCAACCCTTGTCAATCAACTGAAGTAAGCCCTTTTATGGCTCCCTTTTATTGAGACGCCACGCGTCCTCCAAATTCTACTAATCAAGACTTATCGAGATTCCATTTCGACCAAACTTCCCCCTTATCGAATTACAGACTGCCTACTACGATGCCGAATTAAATTAAACAACCTCCCCCCGTTCTTCGCGGAAACGACCTCCCCTTCCGAGCATCGTAACTCGAAACCCTCCTCAATTTCCGCTGTTGGCGTATTTTCGTACCGGACGAGGGGAGAACGCGCGTTCCTTCGTTTAGATTCGGCAAATTGCAGACTGGTAATCTGGCGTTGCAAATCGATCCTAACGCTGTGGTCTTGATGGCTTTTCAAATGTTTCTGGCTGTGGACGCAAGAACATGTCCGATTCGCAAGGGATGTCAATTAGGAACGAGTTTCTCGTTGGAAATTTGTAACACCCAGTCAATTAGCTGTTCTGGTCGGTTTATAAATAGGGACTCGCCAGGAAAAGCCTCGTTTCTAGGAGGAAGCAAAGCTTTGTTATTTTTGCATGGTTTAATAATGAATGACTAAATCAAGTTAGGTAAATCCAAAATGTAAAACACCTTAAATTAACGGACGTTGGGTCTCAGCATTTGTTTATCAGTCAAAGCCTTGGGGCTGTGGTAATTGGAACACCGTGTATTCGAGTTCGAAAACTTCATCAAAAATAACGAGTCTGTCACTACCGTTTAGTGTGAATTCCGTCGCCACTTCAACATTCACTGGAATCGAAGCCCTTATTTTTCCTTGGAATGAAGCACTTAGTACACGAGGTATTCTGAGGAACAAAAAGGACCCAGGGAATACACCACCGGCTCGAACCCCAGAAAATGGACGGTAAGACGTATTTTACACTTTGACCTGCATATTCACCCTTACCAATTGGTAATCATTCAACAGCTACAGCTAGGAGATAACGAACAACGACTTACCTTCGTGCGTGAGACGGAAGCACTCTTTGATCAAAATGACAACCTCGTTACCTTCATATCTGATGAAGCTCATTTCCATCTAAGCCAGCTGAACTGCATCGAGCTCTGCCAGATTAAAAGGAGACAATTCGCGTGGACGCAATCGACAGGGAGATGCTGGAGAGAGTGGCGGTCAGCTTCCAAGAACGGCGTTAGCGGTGAATTCCTGATCGCGGCTACCACATGTCAGATGTTGTTTTTCAGCATAGTGAATGCAATGAACTGAGGTTTTCGAAAATACAAATAAAAAATTTTTAACGTGGAAATTGACAAGTGTATGAATTTTGCAAAAACATCCGTCTTTACTGTCTCAACCTGTATTCAGTTCACCTATTGTACAGACATTTTTCAGCTCTTGTGAAGGGTCTCTCATTAACAGCGCCCCATTTCGTTTTGTAAATAAAACACATTACTCATTTGAAAAATATTGAAATTTTTATTTCATTATGAAATGGATACCATTAGTTATGAAACAAAACCTCATTTAAATGTCCACCACGGACGCGCTGGCAGGAATGAAGTCGTTGAACCCAATTTTCCATGACTCTCTCACACAAATCAGGTCATACTCATTCAATATTGATCTGTAAATTTCCTGAACGATTTCTATATACCAATAACTTAATGCAAACCCAACGAAAGAAGTCCAATAGAATTAAATCGCAGGAACGAGGCGGATAATTTATCGGTCCTTTTCTTGAAATAATCGAATCACCGAATTTTGTTTTCAATAAAGTTATTGTGTCATTAGCAGTATGACAAGTGGCACCGTCCTGTAGAAACCACATGTTCTGCAAATCAAGACGAACCAATTCAGGTCATAAAAAATCAGTCAACATTCCCATTGAAAGACCCTTTACCATTGCCTTCTGTCTTTCCATTTTTCAAATCTAACTTTGCTTAAATACTTTAAAACCTTTGCAAATGACGTAGCCAAAAACCAAACGGCAGTTATAATTGTACCCAGTCGACAAAGCATAGCTGGAATCAGGCAAAAAACCAGGCAGTAAAATTTTCAAAAACTCAAAATTTATGTAAACAAGTCAATGAATTCATAGAGTGATTCAACTCCGTTGTACTTTTTTTGTGGGGATCTGTTAAAGTTAAGTGTTATGCTAACCATCCAGAAACGATTGATGCCTTGAAACATGAAATCGAAGTTGCCATTCATGAGACTGAGCCCCAAACAATCGACAATGTACTGAAAAATTGAGCTGATCGTAAATGTCAAGGTTCAACCTTTCTAATGAACTCATATCTTTGAAAAATGATCATCAGTTTTTTATTTATAACCGATTAAAAAGAAAAATTCTAATCTACCCAACCCTTATGTAGACGACATATCGGGTGTTTTTTTAGGGTGATAGAACTTTCGATAGGGAGAACTGTGATTTGACAGAAGGTAGAAGCCATGTTGTTTTGACATTTCTGTTCAGTAAGCATTGAGAAATTATCATGGAAAGACTCACGCTGCAACAACGTTTACAAATTGTTGAAATTTATTTCAAAATCAGTGTTCTATTCGCCAAACCTATAGAGCACTTCGTGAAATTTATGGTTTACATAATCGTCCATCAGAGCAGCTTATTCGTCGAACTATCGATAGATTTCGGACAACATTTTCTCTACTCGATGCAACAACAAGACAAAAAAAATGTAGGTACAGAAAAAAATATCGCCTCGATGCAACAACAACAAGGCAAAGAACTGCAGGTACAGAAAAAATATCGCTAATGTAAGTCATAGTGTTAATGATGATCCAGATTTATCTATTCGTCGACGTTCAGGACAAGTTCGATCCATATTTCTTTAAAAACGATGCTGGAGCTAATGTAACAGTGCCTCCAAGATCATGCGACATAACTCGACTGGATTAGTTTCTTTGGAGTTATGTCAAGTCATTGGTTTTTGCTGATAAGCCAGAAACAATAGACGCTTTGGAAGCCAACATAACTCGTGTTATTGATTAAATAAGGCTTGAATTATTCGAAAAAGTGGTCCAAAATTGGTCTGGTCGAATGGGGTTTCTCAGAGCTAGTCGTGGTGGACATATGCCCGAAATTATTTTTAAAATGAATGTCATAAAATTATCTTTCAAATAAAAATTTAGCTTCAATCTTCATTTAAATGTGTTTTATTTCAATTTAAGGTTCTATCACTCTGAAAAAACACCCCATATTTGTAGGCTTTCATGGTACACATACAGAACCGAAAAACACATTACAATATTCAAACAATTTACACGATAAAGTTAAATTTACCAACTTCCATCGCAAACAAGAAAATTATTCCCAGAAACTCCTCTTCCTAAACGAACTTTTAATAGACCTAAACACATCTAAATACCCTCAATCTCCCCATAAACAAACACCCATTTCCGAACAAAAAATATCGACCGAATGTACACACCACTAATTTGGACATTGATTACTCTCCAGGTAAAAATAAAACTATCGAACAATTACCATTCTCGTCTCTATCGCGAGCAGTAATTGCGTTTTAATGCCCCCCGGTACATCTCCGGCATGTCATATCCAGAGAGAAGTGCTCCGGAAAAAAAACTGATTACGCGCGGCCGCCTAATTGTCCTTAATCGGTGCCGGTAGCTCCCGATAAAAAAACGGGTCTGCACACACGAAAAACGGTAGCCAACGTAACAACGTGAAACGCGTCGAGATACGAGGGACCTACACGCGTGGGGCGGTTCAGGTTTAACACTTCGAGGGTACGGGGAACAGAGAGAGAGAGAGAGAGAAAGAGAAGGATGAAACTACCTACCTTGCCCCAGGCGATGGATGGACCTGTTTTGAAACCCTGTACCTCCCTATCGGTTACCTGTTGAATAAATGTCGAATGTGGCAATAGCTCTCGATGGAGTGCGTGGCGCCATCTATTATTAACAACACGGCTGTACGGAACGGTAGATTGAGAACCTCAAAATTGCGTGGTATAAATAACTGTTGATTAGAAATCATAATTTTCAAACAATATTATGAAATGTCCATGAAACTAATCCTAATACAATCACAGGTACAATAAAGCACACACCCACATTTTGTTAAACACTTTTTTTCATTGACTAGTGCTTATCACGATTAGTGTTTACAGTCGTATACTGTGATGGAGAAACAATTCTTATATTTGAAGCTCTCGGGTATAATGCTGAGTTGCGGCCTCTTTATTCGGGAGACGGCGTTTCGTTCGGAGTCTGCACATCTGAAACTCGTCAGACAGGCGTAATGCGCAGTTCTGTCTGTGGCGCTAGTGACCATGTGTTCCGCTTGAAAAGGTGGTCGTTAAACGCTGTATGCCTTGCCCTATTTGAACTCAGCGGGGACGGTTAGTTATGAATCTTTAGACTGGTCGGGTCCTTCATTGTTACGCTGGTCAAGCACGGCAGATTTCTAGATGAGGAGCGAAGAAGTTGTTTCCTTCATATGTATTATGAATATTTTTAGATTAGAATAACCTTATTTAACATAAACCATTTTGTATCCAAAAAAATTTGAGTTTTCACATTTTTCGCCTTATTATTGTAGAATTTTTATACAGGGTGTCACAAAAGTCGACGTCAAGCCGAAATCAGGTAACAGGTTAAGTCATAATAGTCATCAGAAGAATATAAATGAAAATCCAAGTCCTGTATTTTTCAAATTATATTGCACTTTCTTTCTTTCAATAAAATGCACACCCTGTGATGATTTTTGAACGCCCATTGCTACAATTTTTTCCTTTTTTCAAATTTTATTTTTCATGTAACCCCAAAAGTGCTTCTGTAACCTGTAATCTTCAATTTTGAGCCAATTGCTCCAGCTTGGAAAATAATGTCTTTTTTGCCGAACCCATTATTCAAAGTTGAAATTTCGTCCAACTTCAAATGACTGTGCTCAAAAAAAATGTAATAATAATAATTTCCTAATTACCCTCAAAATTTTACAGGGAATGTCATGTACATATATATGATAATATACATATATGTATAAATAAAAGCAATATATATGAAAAGAATAATAGTTAATTAATAATATAAACACGATTATAAACAATTACAAAACTTAATTGATGACTAGAATTGGTACGTCATAAATTTATCCATTGAACAAGAACTACAATCAGCAAGAATCATCTCAACTTTCCGTTTGAATGCTGTACAATGCAGCGACTTCAGGTGCTGAGGAAGTTTATTATACATTTTCATACCAATGAATATATGTGTTTTGTGTTCTCTTCAGTCTATGACGTGGAGCCATGAAATTATTCCTTGATCTTGTTTCATGATTGTGAACCGCTGAGTGTTTTTGGAAAGTGTTCTTATTCTTGTGTATATACATGAGGCATTCAAGGATATAGCAGCATGTAAAGGTAAGTATACCATATTGCTTGAAAAGAGGTCTACAGCTAGTGGTCTGGCCCACTCCTGCTATCAATCTTATGGCCTTTTTCTGTTTCAGAAAAACTCCTCCAGCATCTGAAGATGCGCCCCATAGAATTATGCCGTAGGTCATTCTGCAGTGAAATTGTGCATAATAAGCAAGTACCGCCTCTTTTTCTGTGAGTATGCTTTTTATTCGCCGTATTGCGAATTACGCCGTAGAGATCTTGTGGCATACTTCATTTATATGTTTCTTACAAGTTAAATTGGCGCTAATTGACACTTCGAGTATTGAAATGCTTTCCAGGTTTTGATACTTTGTGCTCACAACCAGCTGTTGTGTTTTCTCTGGATTTACTTTCATGCTATTTACATTGAACCACTCTATACCGCCCTTTATAGTTTCCTCCGACTTATTCAGTAGCAAATTTCTATTCTTCGCTTTATTCAGGAATGATGTGTCATCAGCAAAGAGGGTTTCAGATCATCTATATAAATTATGAATAAAGTCGGTCCCAGCACCGATCCCTGGGGCACTTCTGTACTAATTTTCATTCTTGAAGACCGCTTGCGTTCCAAATCTACTATCACCTCATCAGATCCAAAGCTGTGCCTTTTATGTCCATACATTCCAACTTGCGCAGAAGCTTTTCATGACTGACACAATCTAATGCTCTAGTCAAATCCATGCACGTCATCTGCATCGTCCAATGTCTCCATGATGAATTCTTTAATGTGGACCAAAGCAGTGGTAGTTGACCTACTCTCTCTAAAGCCATGCTGGTAATGTTCACTTTAGAACGATATTGAGATCTATTTTGTCTGATTAAATTCGGATTTTCAACGTGCCACTCGAGTAAATTGTGTAGGTTCATGTAACCATATTTTTTAAATGTTGATTCATCCGACCAAAAATTTTTTCTAAGAATTGTGGGTCTTCACGATTCTTTTGTAGCGTGGTTTGGCAAAATGCAACCTGAGGTTCATAATCCCTAGGTAACAGAGCTTGTACTCGCTGTACATGATATGGGTGGAGCTTATGTTTTTTCAATAGTCGTTGAAGCGTACCTTTGGGCACTCCTGTTGTTATTGTCTCCTACAAAAAGTAAATTTTGAACAGAGGCCACATCAGAAATCTCATAGTGACAGGAGAATTTATGTTTGATATTCTATGACAAGTTGACATCCCTAATGAGACGTCCAATTCTCATCCTGTCTCGCCTCAACTCTGGTCCTGTTCGGTCGATACTCGACCATGTCGACAATCGGCATTCATTTTGTAGAGTTATAACCTCAAACTTTCATAACCTGCATTTGTATCATATAAGCAAATAAATTGGTGTTAAAACTCAAGTGTTTCCAATCTAAAATTAGGAAACAACTCCACACCTGTCCTTCGCTGAATTTCACGTAGCGAAGTACTTGGATCTTCCTCAACTGCTTGAAGCACAATGTCGTCGTAAGGTAAGGAAATTCTTCCTTCACCATGCACTTTGTTTGGAAGTCGGCCCGCTCTGAAGAGTAGACTGTGCACATTCGTAAAAACTCGATGATCTGGATAACAATCAGCATTAGAGCATCTCTCGCGATAAATTCTCGAAGCTGCACTAGCGTTACATCTGCATTCTCCATAAATGAGGTGCATGTTTGCATATTCCTTTGTGATATACATAGACTTGATGGCAATACACAATCACAGGTCAGTCTAGGTAAAATCAAAGTTCGTCGTAAAGAGATCAAAACTATCCAAATCACAAGCAACCAAATAAACCCAATAAACGAAGCCAAAAGTCGTAAGTACACAAATAACACGATCAAATACGGAAAGATGCGCAGTAGACCAAGGGACGTAGCGTACTGATCTGTATTGCGTTTACGTGTGCCAGTACCAAATAGTGCCGTCACTATCTGTCTCACTCACAATTTATGGAAGGATTCACCACATCTCCTTCAAACCAGATTCTTAAATTACTGGATGCACTAGAATCATTTTTAGAAAGTTGGAAGAAATTGTTCGAAACGGTGTTTCCTTAAGAAAGGCCGTTATTTTGACCGATCTAAGAAAGAATGTAGTAAGTGTTATACCATTTTAGAATCCCTAATAAATGCGCTAACTTTTAAAGTAATTTGCCAAACTAATGTAGTACAATTTTTTTTCAGTACAGTCGATTAATGTTGTGCAAAATATTAATTTTGAATACTTGGTCAGGCAAAAAGTTACATTATTTTCCAAGCTGGAGTAATTGGCTTAGAATTGAAGATCACAGGTTACAGAAGCACTATTCGGGATAACATAGGAAAAAAAATTTGAGGATCATTAACCAAATTAAACTAAAAATGGCATCACTGTTAAATCAGACGGTCCACTTCCCTATCTCATACAGATTATTTACCTTTTATCTTCTTCGATTTCACCGCTAAAACAGCTATTTACAAGACGACGCCCAGCCTACGATACTAGCTCGATTCGCACCTAAAAACCGGTACAGTTAAATCATCTCGTGAGCTCACAACTCAAGCAGTATCAGCAGTACGCAAGAAAGCATATGTGCCCCGTCATCATCTGTCGATTACCATAAATTTGCAAATTGATACCTGGTACTTTGTTTCTCGATTCCTTCTCGATCCCCTGATGCAAATACCGTCGTCCGAATCGGGCATTTAGACGCTCATAAAATTTAAACGGTTGTTTCAATTAAAATCCGAATTTAAAACAGGAGAAGGTAAGCGGTTACGCTCGCTGACGATTTTCGGCGTTGCCAGAGGCCATCGCCATGAAAAGGAAGTTCGAGAGATACGGGGTACGTCAGTGAAGTAGTCAACCTTCCGAAATCAATGAAAATTGCTGGTGCAACTATTACGGTAAATGGATTGCGCTACCGAGCTATGATTTATGATTTTTATGGCCGGAATTGGAAGATATTCATGTGGACACCGTTCATTTTCAACAAGTGCCACAAAAGCAACGAAACAATCGCAATTCTGCAAGAAAAGTTTCCTGGTCGTGTTATTTCTCGAAGAGGAGATCACAATTGGCCACCGATATCTTGTGATTTAACGCGTTTAGACTTTTTTCTTTGGGGCCACGCAAAAGATAAGGTCTATTCCAATGCTCCATCAATTCAATGCCTTAAAGATGGAATTCGGGTTATCAAGAACATACAGCATCAAATGTGCGAATTGCTCATGGAAAATTAGCCGTGGCGACCATTTATCTGATATTTCCTTTGTTAATGTCATACTTTCCTCTTTACAAGGGAATAAACACCCATTTATTTCTCTAAAATTATACACGTTCCTTTTCAATATCAAAATGCAACCTCTTATTGGAAAACCCATCAAAATTGAGCTTCAATATAACTGAAAAAGTTCATTTTGCGGATGTTTCACGGCCGTCGACGGAGCTTCCGCGCACGAACTGCAGATGCCGCCTGAGGGCGTCCGTTCAGCAACAACGCTTTCATCAGGGTTACCGCAGGGATCTAGATCGATCTCGTATCGTGCATCACCCAGCCATTGTCTTATCCACATGGGCCTCAACTTGTCTCTCAGAGCGCGAACAAACTATTCAATTATGACTAAACTAGCTACGGTTATCTTTCAATCTCAATTACTACCTCCGTTTCGCATTCAGATCTCGAGAATCGTGCGCTGTCCGTCGAAATTTCTTGTCTTAATGTCGCAACCACGTTCAGGTAATTGTAGGAGGCCAGGGAGGGTTTAGCCGATAGTTGCTCGATTCCGAACGTTCATAAAGGGTTTTCCAATAAGTGGTTTCATTTTGATATGTCTGTCCTCAATAACTTCAGAAATTCCATCTTCAAGGATAGACCTCATCTTTCACGTCCAAAGAAAAATGTCCAAAGGTGCTGGAAACTTTGCAAAATTGCGATTGTTTCGTTGCTTGCGTGGCACGTAGTGTCGTTTTGTTGAAAATAAACATCGCCTACATCAATATCGTCCATTTCAGCCATAAAAATTATTATTCATAACTCGGCGACCCAATCCATTCACCGTAACAAATGCACCAGCCTCATTTTCGAATAAGTGAGGTCCAATCACACCTCCAGCCTAAAAACCGCAATAAACAGAGCTTTCCAACAATCATTCTTGGATTTTCAGAGCCTCATTTTCAAAATATTTCGCAAAATTGGATCTTTCTGGTTCCCAAAGGCAGATTGATGTTCTTTGTACCTTTTGTGGAAAGATCGTCCGGTTTGTCCTATATATACGCTTCTGTACTGTTGCCAACTTAATTTGTAGACTCCAGAATTATTCAGCCGGTTGTTTTTGTCTTTTGCATTAAAAAGAGGTTGGAAATTTTGTACAAGGTTGTGAAAGCTGTTATTATATTAATTCTTAACAAAATTTGAACTACTTTTTGTGAGACTGGTCCAAAATATGTTAATTTTATGAATTTCTTGTCTATATTATCTGTTACTGAAATGGGGTATATTTTCTTACGAATTAGTTGTTTTTCTCTTTTAATTATGGGAGAATTTATGATTTAAGTTTCGAAATGATTATTTATCGCCATTTGTTTGATTGTATTCAGTTCCTTTTTTAACTTAATATTAAAGTTATGCCAAAAAAATTATTTTGTTCTCACATTGTGTTTCCATAGTGAATTTTACCTTATGGTGCAAATTATTAAGATATTCTAGTGTGTTTTCTAATTCTGAATGGGTTCCGCAGAAGTTTGCTTGTGCAGTAGCGTATATATAGGACAAACTGGAAGATATTTCTACAAGAGGTACAAAGAACATCAATCTGCCTTTAGGAACAGGAAAGATAACTCCAATTTTGCGAAACATTTTTTTCATAACCGATCATATCTTCCCAGAATTGGACAATCTCGAAATATTGCACGTGGAAGCGAAAGGAAAAAAACAAGACATCCTGGAATCCATAGAAATCCACAAATATAAAAAGCACGTACCGACAATAAAACTATTAAATGAGCAGACGGACTTGTGGCAAACCGCACTTTTTAAAGTTTTGCCGGAGCCATCAAGAAATATATTGGGTCTTTTTTTTAGAGTGATAGAACTTTGGATAGAGATAACTGTGATTTGACAAAAGGTAGATGCCTTGTTGTTTTGACAACATGTTGTTCTGTTCAGTTAGCATTGACAAAATATCATGAAAAGACTCACGCTGCAACAACGTTTACAAATTGTTGGAATTCATTTTCAAAATCAGTGTTCTATTCGCCAAACATATAGAGCACTTCGTGAAATTTATGTCCATCAGAGCAGCTTATTCGTCGATATATCGATAGATTTCGGACAAAATTTTCTCTACTCGATGCAACAACAACAACAAGACAAAGGGCTGTACGTACAGAAGAAAATATAGCTGCTGTAAGTCATAGTGTTAATGATGATCCAGATTTGTCTATTCGTCGACGTTCACAACAAGTTGGATTCTGTGCATCAACCACATGGAAAATTTTGCGTAAAGATCTTGGTCTACACCCATACAAGATCCAACTGATTCAAGAACTGAAGCCACTTGACCATAATAAGCGTCGTTTGTTTGCTGATTGGGCCCTAGAACAGCTTGAAGTTGATCCACTTTTTTATCGTAAAATTGTGTTTAGTATGTAAACAAGCAAAATTGCCGTATATGGAGTGAAAACAATCCTCAAGAAGTTCTGCAGGTTCCATTGCATCCTGAAAAATGCACTGTATGGTGTGCTTTACACGCTGGAGGCATCATCGGTCCATTTTTCTTTAAAAACGAAGCTGGTGCTAATGTTACAGTGAATGGTGCTCGTTACAGATCGACATATGCCGGAAATTATATTTAAAACATAAATTTCATGAAATTGTCTTTCAAATAAAAAAAATTGGCTTCAATCTTAATTCAATTGTGTTTTATTTCAATTTAAAGTTCTATCACTCTAAAAAGAACACCCGATATATAATAGTTGAGACATAATTTGTTTATTCAGTTTGAAAACATAGTATCACTACGAAACTCGAGTCACTGTATAATCAGTCAATAAAAGTGATATAAAACAAAGTATTTCTCATTTCATTCCCATTAAAATGAACTATCACAATCCATCCAATATTTCAAAATACAGTAAAAACGAAATTGATTGGAAATCATAGTTTCAAATTAATTAAATAAACTTCATTGGTTATAGAAAAAATTGTGAGATCAATGCTAGTAGATAAGGAAAGGATGAAACAGTTTATAATTCCGAATGCTGCGTCATCGAAATTCACAAGCAATAAATATATCAAAGTGCTCTAAAAACTTTCCACGTTTTCCAAGGCCATATATAAACATTGGGAAATAAAATGAGCTGAAATGTCGAATAACACTTCAAAGTTCGTATGGTTAAGCTAAAAAACTGCTAGATCGAAATATCAACATGAAAATGCCTAAGTATCGATGAGAAAAGAATGAATTATGTTTAGCGTAGACAGGGCCGTCTCTAATGAGACGGAACAAGCTCTAAGACCTAGGTCTTTATGTGAAATACGGTGTAATGTCGTTTGTGGAATGCCCAATTCCAAAGATCGACGAGGAATCGACAAACCTGGGTTTGCCGGCTACACCAGTAATATTCTCAGTTGTTCTTGAGCGACGAACACGGTTTCGATTCTTTTCATCACTAACTTGTCCCAACAGCTCAAATTTTTCCACTACTTTCACTACTGGCGACCGAGGTGCTTCACAATGACCCAAAAGTGCTTTAGTTTAGCGCTAACTGTGTCTGCAAAATTTTCACCATTTCTGTAGTGAGTTTCAACAATTTTAATGCGTTATTGAAGCACGTATTGTTCCATTTTTAGTAATTCCGTAGTTTTTACTTGTCAAATGTCAAAGATGACAGCTTCAAAAGATGACAACTGCCCAGATAGTGAAACCTCTTAATGGAAAACCTTATATCTCTTATTAATATAAAACTCTATTTACTCTTGAAATATTACCACATATCCAGCCATATCTACCTACAAATCGATTTGCAGCACACCTGCCATCTCCTTTTAACTATTAACCTCAACAAAGGACCTCATCTACGTCCGTTCCAAAGCACAATCGAAACCAATCTGCATCCCGAACTTTACGGCATCGACAAACTCATTTCAATCGAGATATCTCCGAATTACCTGCCCCTTTCTTCTCCCCGCAAGATGGCCGGAGATCCGTTCCCATTGTGATCGTCATTTTTTTCCATTTGCATGTGAATGGGTCTCCTGCGACTTCAAGGTGTCACTACGGGTGACGGGTTGACGTTTAACAATGGAACACAGACGTCTAACGAACAGAAAGAGATATATAGAAAGGAGGTTTTTTGTTTGTTACGCTTTTTTATGGGAGGGTTTGGCACCTTGATGTTCCTCTGTGGCGGACGGTTCGAAATCGAAATTAGATATTTATATCCATGTTTTTATGAATCAAGAATACTGGTACATTTTCACCAAGTGACAGGCGGATAATAAAGGATGCGCCATCTAAAGTTTGCATTTTGAAGTAGAGGTTATCTCGAATCTGGCAACACTTGACAGAAAGTTAGTTTAATATTTGACATTAACGAAATTGGTCGATTTACGCTTCAACCAAACCGGGAAATATCAAACACTTATCTTCAAACCAAACTAATTTTGATTTCGGACATCCATTGCCTGAATCCTTTACATATACAATATATTCTAACCTGAAAAACAGAAAACTTCCTGAAAATTGGTACAAAAAATAATTGTGACAAATGTCTAACATATTGAATCTGAATTCAAAATTTCTTCATATACCTAATATATTTTAACGTGAAGTGATCTTAAAAACAGAAAACTTCACGAAATGAATACTTGTCTTTTTTAAAAATCAAGTTAAATTAAATTTAAGAATATCTATGTAAAAATAAAATTGTTATTTTTACTGAAAACAACTTTGTAACTTCTATATTCTATGATCTATGTTCTATGTCTAAGATTTTAACCTAAAAGTGTCACATGTGATATTTAGTTAGCTGTTAGAAATGTGAGTTGAGAAACCCGAAGAAATAGCATTGTTTTTGATTTCTTCCAGGTTAGTAAGCTATTTTTTTTTATTTCTTTGTATGTTATTATCTTATTTTGTGTATGTTATTCTGGTATATTTTAAACTAAAGAAAATAAATTCTTCCAGAATCATGACATCAAATCGTCTATTTCTTCAATTATAAAAATAAGAATTGATTACATTCTTATAAATCAAAAACGTAAGCTATAATGACGACATCCTAAAGATTTGCATCGCTTTGGAAGCATCCAAGACTGATAAGAAGAAAAATACATATAAATTCAAATGGATCCAACTACGGGAACGGAAAATACATATTATGAAATACCAGAGGACAAACAGGATATATCTGACCATCATGAACTTTTGGCTCTACCGAAGGTGAAGAATATCTTGAAATCGATTAAAGTATGAGGTTCATTTCGTACGTGTGTCATTTCATCAACTCCAGAATTGAAAGAAATATATGTTGATGCCGAAGAAGATGTGATGTTTAAGAATGAATATTTACAACTGATTTATTCACCCGCATACGTGACAACAGTATTTGGACAAGAATCACCAAAACCACAGGATACGGTAGAACTTTCAAGAAAAAGCAAGGATTTCAAGAGAATGAAGAAGGATTTTGTGCTGAATAATTTTGATGGTAAGAGTGTTTCAGTGATTCTATGGTTAGAAAAATTCGAGACTGAATGCACGCGTTGTGAAGTAGAAGAAGATAGAGACAAAATTTTGTTTTCACGGTTGTTTCTGGATGGAATAGCGAAAGAATGATTTGATTCTAAATTAATTACATTAGGTTCAGACAAAAGTTTTCAAATATGGAAAGATAACTGCTTAGATAGTTTTTGTAAAACGAGTTGTCATAAATATAGAGAGGCCTATTCATTTAGGTACATAGGAGGAAGTTTAGTTGACTACGCTTTTAGGAAAGAAAATTTGTTGATAAATCTCCGAAATAATTTTCCAACTGACATATTAATTGATTTAATTGTGTCAAGTTTGCCAAATATTTTACAAGTTAGAATTGATCGATCAAATGTAACAACTTTCGAGAAATTATTGGTTGAGTTGCGAAAGCTAGAAAGTTCAAAAAAATATGACAACGATCGAAATAAAGAAAATCTAGAATGAATACATCTGCCGAACAAATTCCTTCCCATTCACAAACAAATAGAAAACCAGTTAAGAAGGAACCATGCTCAATTTGTGAGAAGAATGGTTTTTCAGGTAGATTTCATCCGGAGACTTTATGTCGGCTAAGGAATCAATCCAATAATTTTAAACAAAGGAACGTACCCGGTAACATAAAAACTGTAAACAATGTTGGGGTACAGGATGAATGAAATCAGGCCATTTCAAACCAAAAAAAACTAAGACTGCTGCCATTGATAAAATTGAAGGTATTTATAAATGATAATGAAATATGTGGAATTTATGATTCGGGCTCAAATGTTAGTCTTCTGAATTCCAGAGTAGCAGAAAAGTTATGTCTACGCATTCAAGATAATAGAAACAAATTCAAAACAGTCAGTGACAGGGCAAAATTTTCAGGAAAAATAATTACAAAAATGAGAATCAATAATATCAAAAACGAAGTTGTACTTTTTGTAGTTAATGAGAAAAATTTCGAGTATGATATTCTACTCGAACTAGATTCTATTTCCAATTTTCAATCAAAACAAGATTTTGATTTGAATATTTATCAAAGATTGAATATGAATGAAGAGAGGAAGATCGATTGTGTCCATAATGATAATGATAACAATGATTATACCATCAATTTCAATGAAGGGATACCAACAGAACTTTTCGAAGCAAAATTAGACCATTTGGAAACGAATCAGAAAAATAAAATTGAAGTTTTAATAAATAAATATGACCATATTTTTGCAAAACACAAGTTTGGTATTGGTCAGGTGCAAAATAATGAGGCACATATGAAACTTTTAGAACACAAATTTATAGCAAAAAACCATACAAATGCTCAACGGAGGATCAAAAAGAGATAGAATTCCAAATAGGAAGATTGTTGAAAGCGAATCTGATGGAGGAGTCCTCCTCACCTTTTGCATCACCAGTCACTTTACCATATAAGAGAGATGAAGGATCTAAAACCAGATTATGTGTCGAATTTCATGAACTCAATAAATTAATTGTTCCCGAACCACAGCCTTTCCCATTAATTGATAAAATCTTAGCCAAGACCCGAAATGCAAAATTCTTCACTACATTAGATGTAATATAAATATTTTAAAAAAATTTTAAACAATTTAAAAAAAAAAAAATTAGCCTTCTACATATTTAATTCCAAAAGATTATATTCAATGATTATAACTTCTGAAAATAAATTAAAATAATGTCGTATAAGTACCACTTATATCATGACATAAAATAAACATTCATTATAAGACATCCAAATGGTATAACAAAATCCAATAAATAAAAATTATTAACTAAAATCCTATAAATTAAACATTTTGAATAGACAAAATTTTGTTTCTGCTTATCAATCCTATGAAAACCAATATCTTTCAAGAATATCCAACATAATCTTAAGAATTTTATCACAAAACTATCTTACTTAGACTATTCAATATTATTGGATATCTAACCAAGGTACTTTATATAAAAACTCAAGATATGCAAAACATTACTGAAAAACAAGTTTTAAAATCGACTTTGCTCATCAGTATTCAAATATTCATATTCAATAAATATAAAATCAATTAATAACATATATTCAAACTCACCCTTCGTCTTCCAGAAAAAGTTCTATTTAAATGAGAACTTTAAATAGGTATCCACTACACACAGAAATATCTCTGTGGTTTAACCTGATCTAGAAGATTGAATGTTTATTTTATGTCATGATATAAGTGGTACTTATACGACATTATTTTAATTTATTTTCAGAAGTTATAATCATTGAATATAATCTTTTGGAATTAAATATGTAGAAGGCTAATTTTTTTTTTTTTTTTTTTCAATTTTTTAAAAATTTTTTAAAATATTTATATTATTTTATATACCTTCTATCAAGAATGACCTCTATTTACGTTATTTTATTTATAATATATAATTATATGGTTTCCTCAAACATTCATACAGATAGTCCTTGTGTTATAGCAAAGGGCGTTAAATTTGTCTTTCAATCTTCTAGATCAGGTTAAACCACAGAGATATTTCTGTGTGTAGTGGATACCTATTTAAGGTTCTCATTTAAATAGAACTTTTTCTGGAAGGCGAAGGGTGAGTTTGAATATATGTTGTTAATTGATTTTATATTTATTGAATATGAATATTTGAATACTGATGAGCAAAGTCGATTTTAAAACTTGTTTTTCAGTAATGTTTTGCATATCTTGAGTTTTTATATAAAGTACCTTGGTTAGATATCCAATAATATTGAATAGTCTAAGTAAGATAGTTTTGTGATAAAATTCTTAAGATTATGTTGGATATTCTTGAAAGATATTGGTTTTCATAGGATTGATAAGCAGAAACAAAATTTTGTCTATTCAAAATGTTTAATTTATAGGATTTTAGTTAATAATTTTTATTTATTGGATTTTGTTATACCATTTGGATGTCTTATAATGAATGTTTATTTTATGTCATGATATAAGTGGTACTTATACGACATTATTTTAATTTATTTTCAGAAGTTATAATCATTGAATATAATCTTTTGGAATTAAATATGTAGAAGGCTAATTTTTTTTTTTTTTTTTGAATTGTTTAAAAATTTTTTAAAATATTTATATTATTTTATATACCTTCTATCAAGAATGACCTCTATTTACGTTACATTAGATGTAAATTCTGCCTTTTAGTCGATTCCTATTCGTATCAAAGATAGATTTAAGACTGCTTTTGTGACACAGAATGGTCACAAGAAATGGAATTGCGGTTGTTCTACCCTGGAGAGGCTTGATGATTTGTAACAGAAAGGATAAAAGATTACTGGTAGCAGAATTATGCGAGCTGGTAATAGGTAATTGTAATGGCAATTATATTTTGTACTCATTTTCAGGAAGTTTTCTGCTTTTCAGGTTAGAATATATTGTGTATGTAAAGAATTCAGGCAATGGACGTCCGAAATCAAAATTATCAAAATACTTTACCTTCAACATTTAAATTCTAACCAAACTGTTAGAAATCTACGTGGAAAATTTAATGGAAATGAAATACCCTCACAGAAATTTTTGAGTTCCGGAAACTGGATAGGTATTTGATAAAACAACTCGTTCACGTTCTCGTCCAATGAGCACACCTGAAAACATTGCTGCTGTGGCCCAGAAGGTGGCCGAACATCCATCAACATCACCTCGTCATCGTGCTCAAAAACTGAACATTTCTTCGCACTTCTCCGAGGAGAATTTTGCATAAAGACCTCGGTATGAAGGCTTACAAAGTTCAACTTGGGCAAGAAGTGAAGCCATTCGCTGCGTTTCCACTTCGCTCAAAGGGCTAAAGATCACATGGTCAAGATGAGCATTTTCTCAAAAAAATCATCTTTAGCGATGAAGCTCACTTTCACCTAGGAGGACTATTTTTTGTGGGGATCCGTTAAGGATAAGTGTTATGGCTTAGTTATCGCTTAACGCTGCTCTGTTAACAAAATGATATTTTTGAGGCTTCAATTAAACGATCCTCACGAAATTTTGCATTACGTTTCGTGTCGTTATTTTACATGTTGATGCTTAATTCAGACACAAGGGAATATTGGTTGCGGCAATTGGAGAATTTTAAGGAAAAAATTGGGTTTACATTCTCACAGAATTCAGCTTGTTCAAGAATAAAAATAACTTCGCTTATTTTCTGATTTTGCTCTTGAAAAACTTGAAAATGATATGAATTTTATGGAAAAATGTTATTCAGTTATGAAGCTCGTTTTTGGTTGAATGGTTATGTAAACGAACGGAATTGCAGAATTTGGAGTGATGAAAACGCACAAGAAACTATTTTTCACCAGTTTTCACTAATAAGCACTGATTTCGATGAAATAATTCAACAATTTCTAAACGTTGTGAAGCGTATGTTTTTCCCTGATTAAATAATATAACCTCCTGAACACAAATGACATGGGAAATGTCAAAAATGATATACAGTGTTGCCATTATAACCATTTTAAATTGTAACATTCCTGTTGGAAAACCCCTTATTTGGCAGTTTCATTACTGCTCGGAAGTCTACAGATGATAAAGACCAAAACTATTTAATTACCACAAAGGCAGAATGCATTCGAAACAGCGCTGTCGTCAACATTTGAAATCCGCCATTTCTTCGTCTTAAGTGTCGCGGATTCTCGTGGAGAAAAACTATAATTTAAGATGACAACACTTCTATCAAACGGCGTTAAAATCGTTTTAGATGCGTTACGCGTCGTCGTTCAGTTGAACGGGACGTCTGTCAACGCCTTCTTAATTATTGCGCGCAACATTTTGTTTTATCGCCGGCGTGTTAATAAAACGATCATTATTCTCACATACTCGGCGCCAAGACAGTAAAAATCTACGTTTTATTGGCGCTTAAATCAAAACCGAAAACGTGCCAGCGGTGGAAATTATCGGTTAGCGAGCTGGAGTCGATTGTTCTCAGAATTGAAAGAAGCAATGCATCAGAATGCTGAAGATGAAACGGCTTGGGAGAAGAAACCTACCCTCGAGGACGCCATTGTAGGAACACACATCAGCGGCAAATAGTATTTTGTCATCTACTTGCATAACCTCTAGTTTGTATCATGGAGAATTGATTTTAAAACTAAATTAGTCCTTTATCTATGAAAACTATATTCTTGTTATCTACACTAAGGCATATTTCTTGTAGAAATTTATCTCACTGAAGATAGCTCCTTACTTAAAGCTTTCTACTTCTTCTTAGAAGATATAATTTTTCCTATTTTAGTTGTTGGCATAGGATAGTCTTCCAAGCAGTTGTTGATGACCTGGCAATCATAGTGAAAGGCAAATCGGAGGTGACGATATCGGCTGTCCTTCAAGAGATGCTGGACACTATCGACAAATGATGTGAATTCTACCAATTAGTTGCATTGGCATGTAAGCGTAGCTCTTTGACCAGGTGACTAGTTAGCAGTCTCCACAGTCAGAAAGTGTAATGAGGGTTACGTTTTATCGTCGCGCGAGGTGAGAAGCCCTCCGAAGAGATGAACCCACCAGCTTCCAGTTTGGGCTTCAGTTCGAAAACCTACAATTCTCTGACTGGTAGTAACGAAGCACTATCCAACCTCTACTGGCTCTGCATGGTCAGTACCCGAGTTCTTTGGGACGCAACCCACACTCCGGAAGGGCTCCTAATCCATCCATCCAAACGCAGTCTCTTGAACTAAGATAATCTCAAGATTGATGTCTCAATTAATCCTGGTACGAGCACCGTCAATCCGGCCTGTACGTCAAGACCCACGAACCCTTGCGAAGTCTTTCGATTGATCCTGGCGTCAAGCACCAACGGACTAGCCGTTTCATCGAGATCCACAAACCTTGAAACGTCAAACAATAGATCCAGGTTCAAGCCCCGCTAAACCCTGAGACATTTCATGAGAATATCCCGGACATGAGTGTCTGCGAACAGTTAACTGAAATACCTCCCTAGTCCAGCAATCGGACTTTCAACCACTATCCCCTTGAGTCCAATACCAATCGGGTGGCCAGGTAGTACAAGTACCACCTGTGTGCATCCACCCTCCCGAAGTAACGCAGTATGCTACATAATATAATAGTATGCTCTAATGCCATCGGGGACGCGATAAATGGTGTATAAGGAAAGATATGTCTCTTAACCCACAAAAGGTAGTTATACTACCATTCACCAAGAAACGGAAGCTGGATGGATTAGAACCGCCGACAATCCGTGGTGAAACAATACAGTTATCTAATGGGCCAAAATACCTGAAAATAGTCCTGGACAAAACTCTCAATTGTAATGCAAACCTAGACAAAGTGTGTCATAAAGCCAGAATGGTATTCTGGACTTGCAGGCGAATCTGCGGTAAAACCTAGCATTTAAAGCCTTGCAGGTGCGTTTTGCACTACACCCACGACAGCCATGGAGGTCCTACTAAATCTACCACCCCTGCACCTGCTCGTGCAGAGGGAGGCGGGACGGACCACATACAAGATCAACTGGCGATCGATAGGCCAGAGGTAACACTAATGGGAGGCTAAGGATTGCTGGACCAGCTTTTAACGTAACACATCCTATCGATGCCCCCGGATGTAGCGTCAAAAGTCATGAGCCAATAACGGCATATCAATGTAATCGTCCTCAGTCGGGACGAATGGACCCAGCATGCTGAGGTTCTATTGAGAAATTGGCTTGTCTATGGGAGCAAACCAAGAATCGACATCTCATTGAGTCTCGGTCAATACCCAACCATATTCCAGGCAGAACTATTTGCCATTGAGACCGCGGCAGATCTGCTGATAAAACGGCAAATCCACCACTGTAAAATCAAATATATAGTGATAGTCGGTCAGTACTGAAAGCTCTGGAATCCAGCTGTTGTACATCGAAAACAGTCTGCCGCACGGCTTTAAACAGGCTCGGTATGTATAACAGAGCCACTCAAGCTATTTGAGTAATGAAGGGGCAGATCAGCTGGCGTTTGCTGGAGCCACGCTGCCTCTGGTAGGCCCGGAACCATGCCTGAGACTACCAAATGACGTGGCTAAGCCGACGATAACAGGTAGAATGAACTCAAGACGAGAGTCTTTCTGGTCGAGCCATCCTGGCCTGATACATTCGAAGGTGTTCTTTGGAACAGCTTCGAACCAAAAGAAGAGCACTTATCAGAATCATCCTGCAAGTCACTGCAGGCTGAAAGCGCATTTGCACAAAATCGGTCTGATTGAAGACGATGAATGCAGGCTGTGTCTTTAGGACACTGAAACAGCCATGCACAGCGTCTCACAATAGTCCGTGCGGACAAGGTGGTAGGGTCAACAGACGCCCGCTCACTATAAATAATAATAATACGATAGTCTTACATAAAAATCACATGATTCAAGCCGCTTGATGACCGCTGATGCAGGGTCCAAACTTCCACCCCATACAGCAGAGTCATCTTGTTAGCATCATGTAGGTCAAATCCTCATGATGATCCAAATTCAGATCTCTGGAACAAAGAACTTTTCTCAGTTCATTGAAACCCGATCTCTCTGGAGTAGTCACTTGAGGAGTTGATTACTGTTCCTATGTAAAAGTATGTGTCCACTTGTTCAATCATGTTTCCATTTATCATAACTGATTCATTTTCACTGAAGGTTTTTTTTATGTTTGTTGTAAGTCCGTTTTTTTGGCTGCATTCAACTATTTTATTCACAAGCCTCTGAAGATCTTGGAGATTTTCCGCCAATATAAGTGTATCATCTGCGTACCTTATGTTGTTGATTGATGTTCCATTAACTTTTATACCAGTCTCTTCACCTTTAAGAATTTCTTTCATGAATTCCTCCTAGTATACATTGAAGAGGAGTGGCATTTGATTCTTAATACGCACTCTTGCTCGTTGTCCGTAATATGAGTTGGTTATGATTCTCAGGTCATTAAAGTCTATCCCTTTCTTTTTAAGCGTACTGATTAGTTGCTAGTTCATATTGAAGTGAAACTCCCCGCAAAATCACATTATTCGCTACAAAAATTGACATTTTCAGAGCACGCATAAAATATGTTGTTCACACTTCAGCGAAATGATAGCTACTGAAAAGAAAGCCTTATGATGACACTCTAAACAATGTTATAATGAACTAGTACCGACATCTATTATCAAAACCACACGAACTTATTCTACTCCTAATAAATGATACCCGGTGAGAACAAATCATTCATTTCTTTTCTTCACAACTCTGATTTACCTCAGTCCAGACCTGTACCATACGGTCGTACACACTAATAACTCCTAAGTAATACGAAACGTAAAATTATAATAAAATGATAGCTTATAGATATTCGCGACCCATTCTCCACCCACCATCGATATGACCCAGATTTGAAAAGCGTTACCATTGCTTCTGTCTACCTGTCGCTTTATGGGTCCAGCGAACGTGGTTCTACTTCTATGATCTGCGACGGGTTGAACGGAGTTCACGATTTTATGGGCGCTATAAAACGGTTAAAGTGCAACGTTGCGGTCGAACGATAAGACGACGCTATCTTTTTTTTTTTTTGTCATCTTGAGATCTTACTGGTTCCGCGAGAGTTCAAGGGGGAAGCATTTGGAATCGTTGTAACCTACCTGGAGATTGATCGAGTGAAATAAAAGACGTTCCGATTGGTTCAGTCCGTTAGTTATACCTCATAAACCACGAGAGAAAAACAGCGGTAGATTTCTGCAGAAGAGACTGCAATTGAATTCTAAGTGTCAATTGCTGGAGAGTAACGTGATAATGGAAATTTATAAAGGCTCTGAAGGAAATACTAGCTCATTCGTACATCAATGTTTGAAAGATATACAGTGTGGTCCAACTTAACACCTCGATTTTCTGGCTTTAAAATGAAAATGTGGAAAATCGCTCGTAATCATTGATTATGAATAGGGATGAGGGGTATTGCAATAAATCATTTTGAAGATCATATCGAGTACTATCTGATTCTGCAATATCACTTCAAAATTTCCATCGGTAACGAAATGACAGACAGGCCGATGTTCACAACATAGAATCAAAGAACGTAGGAAGTCTATTTTGAAAAACCAGAAATCAACCAGTTTTCAAGCTCATTGTATAGTAAAAAATCATTTTTTTTTATATGTTAAAAAGGGTAAATGATGGACTATTTGGAGATTCTTTCAATCAAAAGCTATCGAGAAAAAAGAGAATTTAACAAATTCCCAAATACTCTTTGAGAATACCACTATATTAGATGCTGTTATTTCCATGCGCCATAAAAATACCCTAGTGTAATAAAAGAACTTTTCAATATCAAAATTAGTTACTTTTTGTACTCCTTTGAAGATGGTCGAAAGGCCGAAACGCGTGTCAGGATTCTGAATAAAATGTGAAACATAAAACCCGTGTGAATTCTTTTTTCATGAAAAACTATCTGTTGATCCAGTGATCACCGAATCTTTATGAAACCCGGCATCTCTATAACGTCGAATAAATCAATACCCTTCTCTGCGTCATAAACCGAAACGATTCCGTCTAAATTAATTGTGCCCACATGATATAACCCGCCCACGATCTTGACATTAGGCATGCTCCGGACTTTTTGTAGGTATTTATTGGTACACGCGGTATTACGGAGTATTATAAAGATGTTCACGGAAATGTTATTCTAAAACGGCCCATTTGTCTAATGTCAAACTAATTTTTTATGGCCATGTCGACGGTTTTGTTACAAGAACAAGAGGGTCTAATTGCCGTGTGGGTTTTCGATGGAGTTCAAAGATCTCGAAAAACTGTTTTTAGGATTCGGATATGACGTTATTTCTCTTGAGAAAATCAACGCAGCACCCAACATTGACCTCTTATGTAATGTCTTTCGGAGACGCTATTCGTATTTTTCGAAGTCTTGTGCATGACGTTTATTATTGTTGACCGTTCGTATAACGCGCCAACGTTATACATATTATACAGGGTGACAATACACAGGACGGACAAACTTTTCTTCATTTAACTTTATTAAACAAAAGAAATTAAACAAAACAACAACGAATAATAATAACATTAAAATTTGGTAATAATGTATTTAAGCGGTTTCGATATGGCTTCCCTTGGTGGCGATACATAGCTTTAGATGCCTCTTGAAATTTCCGACAATGGGCCCCAGCTCTTCGGGAGTTAATCGGTCCCATTCCCGGCTCAGGGATTGTTTCAGCGACTCCAAAATTTTGGGGTGTTTAGCACACGCCCTGAGCTCCAAAATCGACCACACGCTGTAGTCCATTGGGTTGAGATCCGGCGAGTAGGGCGGCCATTCTGCAGATGTCATGAAATCCGGAAAATGGGTCTTATACTATTCTTGCGTCATTTTCTCTTTTTGAGCCGGAGCCGAGTCTTGTTGAAAAGTCCCATGCGTGTCGCCGAAGTGCTGCTGGGTCCACGGAAGTACTGCAGCCTCTAGAATGTCGCAGTAGTAGACTTCTTGATTGATTTTGACGCCTTGATGCACGAAAACCAAGGGTGTTTTGCCGATGGCGCAAATTCCGCCCCAGACCATGACGGATTGCGGATTTTGACGATGGCCGATGCAATGAGAGCCTCTGCGGACCAGACTCTGTCGTTTTGGTGGTTGAGGGATTTTTCTATGGTGAAAAGCTTCTCGTCTGTGAAGAAAATGCGCTCCCATTGCTGACAGGCGGCGAGACGAAGGAGTTGGCGGCACCTTTGAAGTCGTACGCGCTTGTTTTCATTCGCGAGGAGTTGAACTTTTTGGAGCTTGTATGGTTTGAGGTTGAGCTCCTTTTTGGACATTTGACGGTTGATAGCGGTCTCACGGGCTATTTTCCTCATGGAGACTCTCGGATTTCGATTGACTCGCTTCTTGACGATGTTGCGATTGCTAGGCGTATTGACAGTACGTATTCTCCCACTTCTTGGACGGCTACCATCATGGTCAAGCTCTTCGAAACGTCAAATTGCATCGGACACGGTTTGTCGAGGCACATTGAGCAAACGAACAATTTCGCATCAACGAAACAGCTCCAAAATTGCACTACATTTGTTTGACATTCTAACACTCTGCAAAATAAAGTAATATCAAATTGAAAATTCACATATTAGTACAAGAAAGTATAGAGAATCTAATAGAATAGCTGCGCTAAAATTCTTTTGTTCCCGAACAGTAAAATTCCGTAGTTTTTTCTGTCACCTTGTATATTTTGTATCATTTGCATTGTGATTCTGTTGTAGACTAATATTTGTTTGAGAACTAGGTGAATACTACATTCTGGACTTGTCCCGTTGTATTCCATATCGATTCTTTTAAATAAATAATGTTAAATTTGTTGGACAAATCTCAGCTTTAAATCGTCCGATTATATCGCCTACCAACGCCTGTTCTAAATTGTACCCCCCTTCGTGATTTGAGAAAATTCTCAAGTAAACATCTGAAAAAAGACGCCTTTCAATTCTATCCAATTTCAGTGGGTATCTTCATCATAGCGTCGCGAAACCGGGATCGTTTTTCAACGCTAATAAATCAGCGGTTGTTTTTGGCGCATACAAAAATTTGTCAACTCCCTTCGTGGTTCGTTTATCAAACGACGACGCTAAAAGATAGATGTCTCTGGCTTCGCCGGGGCAAGTGATATTTCTAGGACAATGCGAAACGCGATGATTGCACTTCGTGAACGAGAAAGAAGAAAAATTAACGTTGAAATGGGGGCAGATTTCAAAAAAAATATAAGGTTGTTCGAAAAGCTGGCGAAACAGCCCCGCATCACATCGTTCGATTAATATTTTTCATTACGAATCGATCTCCTCCGCGGACTGTACCCCGTGGAGTCCGAACACAATCAAATCGCCTTCGGTGACGCTCGAAATGCGGTCGCATTAAGCCCCATTGTCGTCGCTTTCGTCCCGCTGAAGCCAAACACGGTCCAACAAAAATAAACGACGTTTCTATGATTGTATCACTTGTATTACCTGCCCTGACGGCTCGGCCCGCGATTTGTCATTCTTGCTCTGTGGTCGACGGCACAGAGTTTTTAGAATCGACTTCGTTCCGAGAATTGGGGATTAAGGAGAGCGTGAAGTTGGAGTTGAAAGATGGCGATAATGTTGATTTGTTTCGTCCGTTTCGGGGAATTGGATTGTTGAATTTGACGTTTGTGCTCTGTTATACTTGCAGTTATTTGCTAATTTAGTTTTGTGGCTGGAGAAGGCTGTAACAATTTTTTTTGTATGACAGTTTCGAGTTGAACGTGGAATTTATAGCTCTTCTTCATAGAATGGCAGTTCTGCTGTGTAGAGAACGCCAGTGTCTGTAGAGCAGAGGTTAAATTGCATATTCTTCTACCCAAAATGTCTTCTGATGTTTTCAACAGGAAAAAGAAACATAGATCGAGCTGGCTACCTCAACAATTTAATTCGATTTTGTATATATTATAACCATATATTAGGAGTACAAATAAGTTTCCGCAGTACGGAACCCAATTTCCTTGTTTATGAATCATTCCTAATGATTTTAAACGATGTGAGACTGCTTGCTGGGTGACTTCTAATGTTAGAGCAAGTTCTTTTTGTGTTTGAGATGAATCTTCCTCCAATAATTCCTCCAATTCTGCATCCTCCTAAATTTTTGGCCTTCCACTGCGATCTTTGTCTTCTACGTCGAAATCATCGTTTTTAAACTTTTGAAACCACTCTCGACACGTTCTCTCACTCAAAGCACCCTCACCATATGCTTCTACGAGCAATTGATGCGCCTCAGCAGCAGATTTCTTTAAATTAAAGAAGTAAACTAATATTTCCCGCAAATGACGCTTACTTGGCTCAAATTTTGACATTTTCAACTTATAAAAATTATATTTTACCAATATGAAATCAATGATATTAATAGGTTATGTTGTTCTTGTCGATTTTTTGACATTTTTATTATTCCTGATAGGGTTAATTATCAATAAGGTTTGATTTTGAAAATCTTATTCAAATTGTTTGACACTTGACTTTACTTCTGCCCATAGACCTTATAAAAAAGTAGGTTAAATCTATGGTTCTCAGTTAATTTGTGCTATTGTCATGATGATAACCCGAACAACATTTTTAGAGAGTTTTCTTAGGTTAAATCTGACAGTTTTGTTGCTCAGTGGAAGATTGGGAGTAAATCCGTGATTAACTCGGTAATGAGTTAACTTCAAAGGGTTAAATTCTTAATACTCGTATCATAACCTATAATTCAGTATGTTTTGTGTTTGTATATATGCGCAGATAGAAGATGAAATGGGAAAATATAACTAATGATGAGGATTTCCTGGAATTTCCTGTATTAATTATAACTACATTTATGCATTGATGTGTGTGTTGAACTCTTTCTTTAACGTAGCTAATCGAACCTTATGCTCTTCGATCGTGAATTTCTTTTTGAGTTCCCATACTTCCGAAGTAATTTCATGTGTAGTTCGTACCTTCCTTTCAATTGTTTCAACTCTTTTTCTTCAATAAGTGCTTTATTTTGCAAATCAGCTTAGACATTTTTAACTGCTGCCTTTTTTGTATTTTTCATCCATCATTTTTACTTTCGTGAAACTTCTGTTTTGAAGAAATAAGCCAATGTTTATAAACATTCTATGTCCGTAGCCATCTCGTAGCCGTTTCGTAGCTATTTTCGGAAGATCTGTAGATCGCGCACTGAACAACATGACTGAAATAATCTGTAGTTAACTCTGACACAGGTAGTTAAACCAAAATGAGAAGATCGTACTTTACTTTGAATTGTTCAAACTCTTTTTCTTCAATAAGTGCTTTATTTTGCCAATCGGCTTAGTCATTTTTAACTGCTGCCCAAGTAGTGCTTTTTTGTATTTTTCATCCCTCATTTTTATTTTCGTGAAACTTCTGTTTTGAAGAGATGAGCCAATGTTTATTAGTATTCTATGTCCGCAGCCATCTCGTAGCCGTGTCGAAAGATCTGTAAATCGCGCACTGAACAACATTACTGAGATAATCTGTAGTTAACTCTGACGCAGGTGGTTAAAACAAAATCAGAAGATCCTCGGGTTAAATTTTCACTGAACAAACGGCTTAATTTAAACAAGCTTAGTCGATTGATCAATATAATAATCTGATAAAAAATTTTCGGGTAGTTCAATGAGCCGGTAGGTAAAATGAACCGCTATAACATTTGCGGCGAGGAGGCGTTGTTGTCGCTGTTCTTCGGACCAAACTGAGAAATCTAATTTTTTCTTTCATTCATAACAAAGGAAAAAATCGTGCAGGAATGAAAATACTTTTATTAGTTAGATCGGTCTTTCGCCACTTGATCCGTACTCGCACTTTTTTGCAGGTTGCGTCTAAAAAAAGCGTTTCGAGTCACAAAATGAGCATTTTTGAAGATAGTCTTCTGTGGTCGATGTTCAAGGATGATTAGTGCTCCTTGTAAGGTTACTTCTCGATGAAATTTGATTTTGAAACTTTAATTGAAACGTGTTTGACTTGATTTATGCCCATAGGGCAGAAAACAACTGAGGTTCAGTCTATGATTCTCACGTACTTCGCACTGTTTTCATAGTTTGCAATTCTGCGCATCAGCAGACAAAGTTGGGAATTAATCAAGAATAGTGTCTTTCAACACGAGCATTTACCAATCAACCCTCGTTCAATTAAAATGAAGATGCGTGTTTAAGCTGCAAGGAGAAGGAACCCTGAGGCGATTCTACCAACCGCGTAACATCTCACCAAACAATTCCTGACCCTTGGCCGTCCCGAAGAACGGGTTTGGAACAAGGCCATTTTCGTCCGCCAACGACGGTCAGAGCGCATTGTCCGTGATATAAGGGGCGATATAAAAAAAAGGGTACCACGAAATCGTGTCTGGAGCCGCGGCGTGTCAAAAATATTATTAATGTAACACCTCAGCGTGGCGCTCGAAGATGGGCCTCGATTTGTTCGAAGAGAAGTACATTCACGAGAGACGTTAAGATGATATCTTCGATTAGGTCGAATTTATTTCCAATAGATATTCATCATCGTATTTCGAAACGGAATTAACAGTCTGGACGTGTACAGGGCGTTGCGCGGTTACTTTGATGTTCACTAGATTTAACTGGGGTAAATGCCTCCATTTCGGAGTCCACCAGATTAGTTGGTTTCATACCATAGACAAACTATTTCTATAGACCCTCAATTAAGGCTTAAACCTTATTAAGTTTACTCAGTTCAGATTTCAATCACAAGCGACTTTGATGATGCAAGGTCATGACTGTCATGAGCGGCCATTTTTCATTAGATGAATAAGTAAAATGGTTATATGCTTGTCATACTACTACAGACTACGTTATTAGTATTACTTGTGTGTGTGTGCAAAATGAAAGGCGGTCTCAAACGTGCAATTTCAGCTGATACCCTTTTAATAATTCTGCATGTTTTGCAATGTTGATATGATCTCCTATCGTCACTTAAAAAACACCGGCTGTATAATAATAATCGTAAACGAACTAATAATTGTAATCTCGCATCGATCGATTTATTCCCTTCGCTGCGTGGTTCAATTTCTGGTCCAATTTTAGTTAATAATTTCATCACATTTTCGTTGAAACGAAAACATATTTTGAAATCAAGATCATATTTTGCAAAAGGATCACTCCTGTTTCTTTGTTTTCGGGGTCTTCGAATTTCACTTGAATCTTCTTCTGATGATGACGAACTGATTTTGAAAATCCTTTTACAATTATATAATTCGAAAAGAGCAAAAACACTTTACTTCAACTATCTAACGAAAAATACGATCTTGATTCACTAAAATCGACAAATCAACTTGATCTGTGATTTAGAAGCGATTCTAGGTTAGATCAGAGCACAAAATGTCGTACTTTGACACAGTGACTAAATCTGTGATCAGCACTTTGGGAATATAGAACTAGATGAATTGTAGAAGGACTCCATGATCAACAGACTTGATCCGACGACTAAAGGTTTGTGAAACACACTGTGTGTTTCGTTAAACAGTGAAAATATAAAGAAATAATATGAAAGTGTAGTTGTAAAGTCTACTCTTTTCCCAGACATCGTTTCCCTAATTGTAAGAGTGACTTCCCCAGATTCCAGAAGTACCTAGATATTATGCAAAGTAAAACTCCCAACTCAATGTTGCCAATTTAAGTGGCTGGAAGTCTCAGCCGAAGTCAGCATTCTGTCGAATATAATTGGGACACCATTTGAATTTCGCGCCATATTACAAGTAGTTGTGATTTCAAACGCAGTTGGCCATCTAGAGAATGTTGTTTGTTTGTTACAGCTTCTTCACGAAGTAATTCAAAGATTGGAAATTTTCTGTGAAAATGAACAGTGAAACAATCACGCAAAAGCTTCTTACTTCACGTCAGTGCTTTTCTAGATTTTTCTGATTAAAAATTTGGAATGCTTAACTTCATTTCAATGGAAAATAAACATTTGGCAGCGATTTTTCTTTGCACTTTAGAGAGACAGTTGAATTTTCACGTTACAATTCCACGGAGCAAAGCAACAAACACAATAGCCATTTATATCCACTCCAAAGCACGTCTAGTGATTTATTCCTTGAATGTGATTCAATCAGTATCGCAAACGATGCTCATTCAGCCGAAATAAAGATGACTTCATGTTCGAAAACTGATGTGAGGCAATAAGTCTTACTCTCGATAATGAATCGTCGAATTTTGGTGCCGCAATGAATGTTGTAGTTATTAATTCCAAGAAACAGATTCTATAAAAATAAATTAATTCAGCCGAATTAATTTATTTTAATATGAATATGCTAATTATGAGCATTACGGCAAATTATGATTAGATTTGAGCATAAGGAAAGTTTATTCTGCGTTAGTAACGTGAAAATATCGAGAATAACTCGCAAAGGTATGTCTTGTATATATTTTGCATACTCTAGATGGCGTTAGTGTATTCTTAATATCGTAGAGTCTCTGTGTATAACGAATATAGATACTTGACAGATTTGGAGTGACGAAAACCAATCAGTTTGAAACGAGCGCATGTCTGAAATTTGCCTCCGTGATCTACAAAATATTGTCGAGTTTGTTTGAGTATTGAATTTTTATACAGATGTATGTTACACAGTTTCGATTTCTAGAAATTCCTATTACTATAGCTCATACTTCTTATTAATGATTCTATAAAGGCTGTTCGCAAATGTGAACTTTTTACAGGACGTCCATCGATGTTTTTTTTATTCTTTGTGTAACATTCTTCATAGAGAAATAAATTCTAAACTCTCTAAAAATTATTGCTCACATTAGTTAATAATACAATATGTCTTAGAATCACTGTTTCCATTTGAAGACATATGGGAACTTCAACAACCACACTGATCAACACATGATTTGATGCCGGGGTATTTCGAGCCAATTTTATACAAATTTGATGTCCTTTAGTTTTTCTTTAAAAACTCGAGTTTCAAAAATATAACATTCAAGTGAGAAATAAATTATAGTATTATTAGTTAAATCCAACTTGAACTTTAGATATTACACAGGATTATAGACAGAAGGTCCTAAATTCAGTCCGCTGTCACTTTTCACAAACATAAGATATGACACTAGATTTTAGGGAGTTTGTTTATATTTTAATCGCCTTTCAAACGCGCGCCTATTTGTAAATATCGATAAAAAAAAAACAGTGATGGATTCAAAAGCAGAAAATATGGGACAGTCGCTTTATTTTTTAATGGAAAATCGACTAGTGAGATAGTGAAAAAGCTGAAACATTCTCATGACTGGCCAAGTGACCCCAAGTGTTTTTGCAAATTCCTCTTGGGTTTTTGATAGATCTTCATCGAGCCTTGCCTCTAATTCTTCATCCGTAAACATTGGTGGCACTCCGAAATAATGGAATAATAAACTAGTAGAGACATCTTTTATCAAAACCGCACCAACTAATTTATATTTCTAATATGATCTTCATATTTTGGAGTTTCTGGGTATTGTCTCTTTTCAAGTGTTTTACTGGGCATTTCCTCAACAGATTCGATAGAAACTAACACAACGGAATTCATATTTTATTCTCCTTTAAATATTTGTTCCATTTCTTCCAAATATTCAAAATAATTCATTCCATTCTGATCGTCAACATGTTTTTTGCATACTAGTTCTAAGACTCGCCATCGATTTTCAAAGTCGTGTCCAGTTAGATTAGTTTGAAGCAAACTAATCAATTCTTGCGCCAAAATTTCTTAGATATTTTTCAAAGTTTTTAGGTCTCTAGTACCAACCTTTTGGGTATATTTTTGTTTTATTTGTAGAACTAATTGGAACAGAAGGTGCATCATTTGCTTGTTCTAGAAACTCCGCAAGCCCTAAAAATAATAATAATTTACTATATTTGTATGTAACAATAATGGTTTGGTGCCAAAAATATCAGAAAATAAAAATTAGACAATTTAAGACCATTCTATAATAATATTTTATTTGAATATAATCAAAATGAGAAATTTTCAACTAACCTGATTTGCACATTGTTTCCTCAAAAATATTTGGATTCAAAGACAATAAAGTTGAAACGTAATTTATAAGGAGAGCACAAATGTTAGGAAAGGCATACTACTCTGTCAAGAAAGTACCGGGAATTTTCAATTAAAACAACATTTTTACATTTAATTGTCAAAATTTATTGGGTCACCTTCAAAATAGGCTCCATTTGCTCCAATACATCTATGCCAACGGCACTTCCAATTATCGAAACATTTTTTATAGGCGCTTTCCGGGATGGACTTTAGCTCTCGCGCCGAATTTTGTTTTATGGCTTCAATCGACTCAAAACGGGTGCCACGAAGGGGCAATTTTAGTTTTGGGAAGAGGAAAAAGTCGCAGGGAGCCAAATCCGGCGAATACGGTGGTTGCTGAAGCACGTTTGTTGAGTTTTTGGCGAGAAAGTCAGTCACAATCGTAGCTCGGTGAGAAGGCGCGTTATCGTCCCATAAATCACCCATAGTAAAAATCGGCACGCACTCTGACATCGACTGACTTAATCAGCTGTTGCAAACACACTAGTTGACAGATCCCGCTCAAGCTTGGCATAGTAATTAAGGACAGTGGTACCAACCTAGGAAAAAAAAATTTTACCTGCCTCATTGCCCCGCCAGATTTAAATTGATAATTCCCGGTACTTTCTTGACAGAATGTATATACCTATATAGTCCGTTTGAAAAGTATCCGGAAAAAACAAAGCTCAATTGTAATTATTCAGTACATATTTTTAATTCTTGAATTAGAAACTTTCCACAGGGTCTTCGTCGAGTAAAAATTGTTCTATTCCGTACATACAGAATCGAATAGATGGGTCGAGCAGCGCATTCGCTAATTTATTAAGAAGCTTGAAAATCACCTATAGTTATACCTATAAAATTGTTTAATCAAAGTTTCATTGCAGTTCTACCTGTAGAGAAGATAAATTTGGCGTCTTATGGCTAAAGGGATAATAAGGGTTTTATTGTGGTCCCAAGGTCAACGACACATCTTGATCGTAATGTATATAATAATTTTAGAATAAGCATTAGTCAAAAAAACATCAATAGATAAGGTGGTGTATCTAAAAATGAAGAGAAAGTCTAGCTCATTTCTAAAATCCTCGGCCCCAAGGAAAATAATTGTTTATGCCTGTGTAATACAATATTTTGTGTTTAATTGACCCATTCCTGCACTCTTTTAATGTGCTTGTGCACCAGGATAATGTGAAATGTTATAAACATTACATATCAGGCTAATGAAACACAATGTATTAATGCAAACAAACACTTCAACTGAATTCTAAATTTAAAACACAAGAAACGTGATCTACGCAAAACAATAGGGCGAATAAGATAACATCTAATCTTTCAGCAAGATAATAAATTAACCTCTAAATTGTTAAATTAGCGGAATAAATGTTCACATTCAATTTTCTATGAGCCACCCACCGATTATTTTTATTCCATTGGAGAATAATGAAACATATGTATGTATTTAAATAATTATTTTTTATAAACTACCTCTCTGTTCAAATGTGGAACATTTACTGCCCACATATTATTATTACTTGCATGTTAACTGTTTTAGCACTATAAAACTCATTCAATATTGTGAATTATTTACACCATCGAGTCATTTACAACATAAAAAATTCAAGGTAAATATTAACCAGCTATAAAATTTAAGCATCAGACAGGCGAAATAACTACCCGGTAATTTGTTTAATTTTATCGCAAACATCTTGACCCGTCCGTAAAAAACCATCAATGAAATAAAGTACATAATAGATGCAACAATTTCCATAACACCTGAAACTTCTCTAAGAAATTATTTTCAAATCATCAAGACTACACAATGATTACAAGAGGAAGAAAAATATTATCTTGATTATGTTGTGGGAAAAGATAATTTAAATTAGTCTATGAAATCAGGATAATCTGTGCAATCAATTAAAATTCTGTGGTATTTAACCTTGACAGTTATGCAGATAAAAACGATATAAAAATAGAAACAAATGCTGAAATATGCTCTACCAGCCTCCGTTTCCATCCCATTCACTCTCAGTAGGAATATTTTGAGAATGGTCTCCATCTATAATTGGATTAATTGGACAATATGAACCAATTAAACTTGAGGATACATCAAAAGGAAGAATGTCACAGAATCCTAACCAAATATTGTCTCCATGAGTTTTTCCTCTCAACTTGAATGGGAATCTAACTTAAACACACCGATACGTGCTTTAATTAATAGAAAAACTGTCTAGGGAAAAACATGTTGTGGGAAATTGTTTTGCAAGGCCGTCAGCTGTCATCCGAAAACTAGGATGATTCTGTGACGCATTGGGCGATGAAAACATTGCCTTTTTGGCCACTTACTTGTTTGAATCAAGCTGGCCGCGGTCGTCTGTGTATTCAGCTCGGCTGGGTCGGTTTCCGATTTCCGAATATCGGCCATTTTCACCCGGTTTTCATCCACTTTTCACTCGAAATCTTCGCACTTGATCACGAACAACCCACTCACAAAACAGGTATGGCGACTACTTCGACGTTTTTGGGCATCGTAGCGACATCTGTGGTCCAGGGTTTTAAACTGAAAGGAATTACTTTTCGAGGCGTAAGATCTTGGAATTACGATCTTAGGAAGAATTCTGGAAGTATTATTCTTTCAATTTGAATTGAATAAGTACAAAGCATTTGTAATTTCAATTAATGATTAGGTTCGTTACCAGAAATGTGTATGCCTGCAAATTACGAGAAATAGTCTGGGGATTAAAAGAAATTTTTTGTTTACGCGTAGATCTTGGTGGATGCGATCTTATGGTGAGTTCTGGAAGTTATATGATCTTTATTTGAGTTCAACAGGTACACCATAAATTTAATTGAATCGGTCCTTACTTGATGGAAATTCATTTGAATCAAAATGATAAAGAATATTTCCACAATTTATTAATACAATTCTGCAATTTTAGTTTTAAACTAATACACTTTTTGCCTAAATCAGGTAAGAATTATTTGGATGGAGTAGTCCGTTACTTTGTGATAGTTCCTTTATTCCATTATTAAGAATTATTTTATCTCAATACACCTGGACACACATACGATCCGTTATTCTTTATAGATATATAGGTTTCAGTAGTCCATATTTACTTTTCGGCAATCACCACAAAAGAACACAATTATTTAACGAGAGCAAGAAAATATAACAACGAAGGACATGGAGCAGAAAAAAAGGATAGTATAGAGATACTGCACATTTAACGCATCAAGATTATACCCAATATTATATCTGCTTGTTCAAGGAGCAAAATTCTGATTTTATTGTGTCTATTTCTAGTACTTACAAGATACAAGATTGATCTTTTATTTTCTATTAAATAAAATAATAAGAATTATCATTTCTGCATTTTGAACTTGTTCAAAATGCAAACCTGACGAGGCGACTGTTGGTGAAATAATTGTCATGAATTAAAAGTTTCGTAAGTATGCTTTATTTTATTTAATTAAAATGAATTTCCGTTAAGAACCCATTCAATTACAATCTTTGATTTTCAACATGGAAAATTTCAAACTTTTCGTTTAAGTTGATTCCTAGTTCCGATAAATGATTTGGAATTATTTTTTCTATTGGGGAAACTTTGAAAAACTTTTTTGTTTCCTTTTTTGGAAATTTCTGTTAATGTCTGTCCTATGAAAGCTTTTTGGCAATAATCCTAAGAGAACACAATTATTTAACAAGGGCAAAATAAATAACTAACTCCAAATTTCTTCCACTATTCCCATTTTTGAGCGATATACATTCTGTCAAGAAAGTACCGGGAATTATCGATTTAAATCTGGCGGGGCAATGTGGCAGGTAAAAAATTTTTTTCCTAGGTTGGTACCACTGTCCTTAATTACTATGCCAAGCTTGAGCGGGATCTGTCAACTAGTGTGTTTGCAACAGCTGATTAAGTCAGTCGATGTCAGAGTGCGTGCCGATTTTTACTATGGGTGATTACGTTGAGCAAAGAATTTGTTTAAAGTTTTGTGTTGGAAATGAATTTTCGTGTGCCGATGCATTGAAAATGTTGCAAAAGGCCTTTGGTGATAATGCTCTATCGAAAACTCGTGCATATCAGTGGTACAGAGCCTTCAAGGACGGTCGTGAAGTGGTCGACCATCGACGGCTTCGATCGAAGATAACGTCGATAAAATTAAGGAAAGGGTGCTGGAAAACCATCGTACCAGCTTGAGAGAGATAGCACATGATCTTAAGATATCCCACGAGTCCGCACGTACGATTTTGATTGATATTTTGTGCATGAGAAAGGTGGCCGCACGACTCGTACCGAAAGACCTGAATTTTCTTCAAAAACGTCATCGCGAACAGGTTGCTTCAGACATGCTGGATCGCTGTAATTCCGATTCTACATTCATGGAACGCATTATAACTGGTGATGAGACCTGGGTCTACGAGTACGATATGCAAACAAGCCAGCAATCATCGGAATGGGTGGCAAAAAATGAGCCGAAACCGAAAAAACCACGCCAAAGCCGCTCGAAAATGAAGGTGATGCTCATTGTTTTCTTCGATATCCGTGGCGTGGTGCACTACGAATTCGTTCCAGAGGGTCAGACGGTAAAAAGGAGTATTACCTAGGCGTTATGAAACGTTTGCGTGAGCGTACCCGTAAGAAGCGGCCAAATTTGTGGGCGAACAACTCATGGATTTTGCATGACGATAACGCGCCTTCTCACCGAGCTACGATTGTGACTGACTTTCTCGCCAAAAACTCAACAAACGTGCTTCAGCAACCACCGTATTCGCCGAATTTGGCTCCCTGCGACCTTTTCCTCTTCCCAAAACTAAAATTGCCCCTTCGTGGCACCCGTTTTGAGTCGATTGAAGCCATAAAACAAAATTCGGCGCGAGAGCTAAAGTCCATCCCGGAAAGCGCCTATAAAAAATGTTTCGATAATTGGAAGTGCCGTTTGCATAGATGTATTGGAGCAAATGGAGCCTATTTTGAAGGCGACCCAATGAATTTTGACGATTAAATGTAAAATTGTTGTTTTAATTGAAAATTCCTGGTACTTTCTTGACAGAGTAATATGTCCATAAGATTCCTTAGTAGATGAATTTCTTTTATTTTGAAAACATCGACAAACTTCTATCCTTCGTTCCCTTTGTAAAAGTGTCAAGTAGGGATTTTTTTGGTTTCCTTGATATGCAGCCTTGTCTTTTCTGTGACATACGGACGGTTTCTGGAGATACTTTTATATTTCGTTGATTTCCAAATCTGGAATAGCCTATTTGCGTAACCCCAAGAGCGGATTGTGTCGACCTAAGGCCAAGAAAGCGTTTAAATTGTTTCTTTTAATCTTACCTTGTCTCATACACAGCACTTTTCCTCAGTTCAATCAATTGCACCAATTTTCAAAGTTTCAAAAACCTTTCCTATCAAATTATTAAATTATTTCATGAATTGTATACCTGTTGACAATCAACAATATTTGACAGTGTTGCCATGCAACTTTGGCCATAGCCGACTATCTGCACAACCTATTTTATACATTACTTCTGTTTTAGAATGTTACAAAAAGGAAGTATCTTAAAATTATGAAAATTAATAAATTCCGACTATATCGGTTTAATTCTAGTGATTATAAGAATGTTAATCTTGACCTTTCATTCTCGATACTGATAATTTCGTTTTCATTAGTGAAATTATGACCACATTCTATTAGATGGATGATGTATGTTGAATGTGTAACTTTGTTGATGTTCTTAGATTCTTTCCTTGAATGATCCGACCAATATAAACCATTAGGTAATCCTTGCAAGCCAACTTGATTCATTATCTTTGATTCATCTTTATTTCTTAATGCTGTGGTGTAACAAAAATTCTTCTCAAAATAATCGGCAAAGACTTCGGATATTCTATTTATATATAGATTACAGCATTAACTCATGTTTAACCTACCCCAAAAAACGTATTCATACGAATTTCACATATAACTAGGATATCTAAAAACATTGCCAATTATTTTAAGAAAAATTTCAGTTACACAAAGCTTTCAGAACCAATAACATGGACGAAAACATTAAAAATTGATGAAGATAAATCAAAGATAATAAATTAAGAACATAACTTCTTGAAAATAAAAATTACTGAATAATTTTAACACATCCAAGTGTACTTACTTTGAAACATGTTCGTGTGAGTTTCTGAGATTGTCAGCGATATTCCAGACTTTAGATGAATCTTTTCTACTGTACACATAAAGATATCTATATATTGCAGCTTAGAACGAGACTGATTTGTATGAATAGCTATCACCTTCTCGAACAACCCCAGTTATTTATTACCAGTTGTAATTAACTGTTCAATAAACTCTCATACAATTGAATCAAAATAACGAAAGTAGTCTGAACTAAAAACTACTGAATTAAAAAAATATTGTACTTTTACAAAATTTATTACAGCTTATTTCTTAGAGGGGGCAACTTTTACACCTTGTGCCTTCATAACTTTCACAACAATCTTTTGTTCTTCCAAAAGGAAAGCTCTGACAATCTTTTCCTTAACACACTTGTGGCACAACACACCACCGTATGCCCTCTTGACCATCTTCTTGCGTCTGCAAAGTCTGGACCTTTCATAGGATCTAGCTGGTACAATTCCTCTCAATTTGTCTTTACATTGTCCACATTTTGGTACATTCTTTGCTTTTTTAAGGTATTGGTAGACAAGTTTTCCTCCAGGAGTGCGGACGCTATAAAAAAAGTATCCTTAGTAACTCGAACACAACAATTTATTGTAATTGAGATTATGGCTAAATCTTCAGAAATTGAACGAACGATAAGCATTTTCGTCACGACAGTACATGGTACTTCAGGACTCTAGCCAAATAATCATCATGTGAAATAATAATTCTATTATTAAGAGTATTCGCAACAATGAAGTCTTATTTGATAATAAACGAGACTTTTCAACACGAATTACGAATTGTACATTGAAATAAACTACTTACATTCTCCTCCTGTTGGATTTTGTGTTGTACGACAAGCGTCTTCTGAACACCAACCGTTGAACCATTTTGATGCCCTGAAATAAACAATTATATAAACAAAACTGAAAAAATATTATCTACGTATGTAAGTTCATTATCTACACTAAATTATTAGCAGAAGGCCCATACCGATTACACTATAGAATTTGAGATATTCAAAAGTTTATATATCTAGAAACTGTTACTAACCTTTTCGCACTAAAATGTGAAAGAATATTTGGAATGACAGAAAGGTTGGAGTACTAGGAACCATAGAGTACACATTTGTTTATTATTTGTGGATTCTGTTTCAATTTTAGTGGCCTACGAATTTCGTCACTCTGACCTGTCGATAGAAGTAATATTGATATTTATATTAATATTTAAATTATTTTTTATATTGCGAATGTGGTATTAATTTTACTCATAAAAGTATATGAAGGAAACCCATTATTGCGTTTCCATAATAATAGAAGTTTTCAAAACAATAAATATTTCATCTAAAAGAACTTTCGTGATTTTTTTGAATAAGAATTTTGTAAATTCTAGAAAGACTAAATGTGTCTCCTTCGTGATATAACACTCTGTAAAAATTCTGGATCAAAAGTCTGACATTTCTAGATACATACAGATTTATCTCGTCGAGAGACATCTTTCGGCGCTTCTTGTAAGCTTCACAATATGAAGTCATACAAAGTGAAGTAACCAAAATGGTTACACTTTTTGATAATTATGAACAGCAATACTCAGTTTTAACCGCCGATATCACAGCTCAAATTGGTTCATTGGCAGCTTCAAATACTAGTGAGTATTTGTGCCTTGACAGCTTTGATCTATAAGATATATTGTTTTATTTCTTGTCTCCTTTTAGGAGATCGAAGACAGCTTATAAGTAACATAGAAAAACATGTCGAGGAGGCGCAAGAATTGGTAGGTATCCAAAACCTGCTGCAAGAATTGTATTCATTCCTTGAGTTTTAGCTGGAACAAATGGATTTGGAGGTTAGGGAGGTCGAAGCGTCAAAGAGAACTAGATGCAGAACAAAACTAGAATGTTATCGAGCCGAACTCAAGCGGCTGACGTTGGAATATATCAAAGCGAGGTCGATAAAACAGGGAACGTTGGGTTACGATAGTACAGATCCCGAGGATATCAACGACCCGCGAATTTCGAATGATCAAAAGCAAAGACTGCTAGATAATACGGAAAAACTTGAGAGAAGCGGAAAGAAACTTGAAGAAGGTTATAGAATTTTAGTTGAGACTGAGCAAACGGGTAGCCAGATTCTACAGAATTTGGGAGAACAAAGAGAAACAATTCAAAGATCCAGACACAGAGTAAGACAAATGGTTGAACACTGCGAAAATATTGTGACTTTCTTCTTCGTTTCAGTTGAGAGAAACAGATGAAGAACTGAGCAGAGTCTCGAGAATAGTCAATTCGATGATCATGAGATCACTGCAACAAAAGTTCATCTTGTGGTTTGTTGGTGCCTGTATGTTGATCGCCCTATGTTTAGGAATATATCTGGGATTCAAAAATTGATCCCAAAAGTCATATTTATTCGAACAAATAACTTAGTATTATATCGTTATTTTTTGCACTGCCTGTTGATTTTATATATTTGTACATTCCTGAATTGTTATTTTAGCGTGCAAATCGTTTTATCGTTAGTATTTAGGAACTATAGTACAAAATAACTTTTGCCTTTGGATAATTTAGCTCATCGTTTTCTTTTTTAATGAATGATATATTAAATTTATATTTCTAAGCATGTGTAGATTTTTTGGGGGAGATCAACATCGCGATTTTATTGGACTAAGTGAAGGTGAAAAATATTAATTAGCAGATCAGCGACCACACTACATTGAACGAGAATTGAATAGAGACGATACATGAGTACAGATTGAAAATATTTTAACAATGGAAAATACATTTGTGATCCCACAAATGTGAGAGTTATTTTTAATTATGGTTATCTTTTTATCATGATTAATTGAAAGAAAAGAAAATATGACATATGTCAATATCCTTTTTGCTAAATTTTATTGACATGAAATATTACAACTAAATATATTTCTATTTCATTTTAATGGTACTAATGTACATGTCATTTACCTTGAAGGACTTCGTCAGAGTACAAGGTATAGTTTTTGGAAAAAATGGACAGTTTAGGTGGTTTTATAACTGAACGGTATTCCACTCAGAATTACATTGTGTAATAAAATTCGATCTGGTCCTTTAAAGGTAAGTTGTTATCTTTATGCTTATTTATTTCTCATAAATTCTATGTCAGACTTCTATTCTTAACATATAAAAAAATATCTAAATTATTTGGAAAATTATCATTAGTTTCTAAATGGTGTTTTGCATAACTTGAGTCCTTCTTATCCTTATCAAAACTTTTTTGTATTCACCACAGAAACGTTCATGGTGGTCGTGGATGGTAACGGTTACCATGGTTTCAATGTAAACGCTGGAGAGCCACAAGGTTCAGTTTTGTCGCCCAAATTCTTGCTGATCCACATAAACGCTCTTTTTAGTGCAACTAAGAACCACATTGGATGATGGCACACTGATTCTTCCTTCTTCAGTGACAAATCTGCGACCAATGTTGAAAGTGACCTCCATAGATGCCAGCAAATGGATTCCTTGAACAACGATAAGATAAACAAATGGAGTTAACGGACTCTGGTGCAATTCAATGCCTCGATGGAACTACAACTTGACGACTTGTGCTTGTTCTATAGAAATTATCACAGTCACACTTGGAGTTGGGTGTGCAACCTTCAACAGTTCATAGTAAATAGAACACAACTTTCCATTCGGGGCACAAATTAGGTGACTTAGGTTTTTTTTTACTGAGGTAAAAATAAAAAAATTCATATGAATTCCAAAATTTCTAGATTTTTGAGCAATCTAAGCAATTTTAAGTGCAATGTTTCTTTTGTCAGTAGTGTTTCTAACCGTATATTTCCTAAATAAGTTAGACTAAACGTATTCATAAATCATAACCGAAGTATTAAAGTCATTCTTTATTTTACGTTGTTTTGTTATTTTTTCTTTCGGAGGAATAAAGAATACCTTAAGAGAAATTTATTCCTCCGGTTATGATTTATCAAGACATGAATACGTTAGTCTTATTAAAACTTATTTAGGAAATATCAGTATACAATCAAAAGCACTATTCTCAAAAGAAAATATAAAAATCAACAACAATATTAGCCGATTCATCAAAAATAATAGGTAGAAATTTTTTGAATTCCTTTGTCTGAATACAAAATTTGTTTTGATAAAGATACAAGACTCAATTATGCGTCACACCTTTCAGGAAATATTCAGTATTTTTAAAATAATTTCGATATTTCGCTTGTTGAAAATAAAGGTCTGAAACTGAGTTAATGGTAAATATACGAAATAAATAAGCATAAATACAGCAACATCCCTTTAAACGGCCCATTTTTCATAAACTACTCGTTTTAATATTTTTAAGGGATCAGTCTGAAACGTGATTCTTTTAAACCAACTTCTGTACACTTTTTTCAAAAACTATAAATTCAAAACAAAAACTATACCTTGTACTCCGAGAAAGTCTTTCAAAGTGGATGAAACATTCGTTAGTACCATTAAAATAAAGTAGAAATAGAAACATGCATTTCATTAATAAGCAACGAAGTTACTTCACAGATTTTCTTATGTGTCACTACTTAAAGTTCAATCAATGAAATTGAGTATAGAAGAACTTCAACGAAAACCTCATCTATTGATTTTTAGTGAATATTGTGATATCATTAAAAATTATATCAATCTAATCTTGTGACAATATCATTTTCTCTCTTTTGAGTTGGGTTTTAGAAAACCCATTTTATCAACTACTTACTATAATTGTTCAAAAATTCTAAGCCTACTATAGAAGCATACAAAATACGAGGCAAATTGTTTTATTGCACACATTTAACGACATAGCTTCTATTACTTCTTCCTTGGAAGAAAATGTACCATCATTCACAATTCTTTTCAGTTGAGGAAATAGATGAGTGTTTTTAATTTTGCAACAACGAAAATTGTTGATAAAAAACTGAAAAATAAACATTTTTAAATTTTTCCAACGGGGATCTATTCTGAAGTCTTCCAAAACTTGCTCCGAGAGAGGAAAAAAATCTCAAATTAATAGTTTAACAATTATTACACTTGCAATGTTCATGTCCAAGCAGAAAAAAATTATTAATTAACTATTGCATAACTAATTGAAAAATTGAGATAAAATTTTTTTTTTGGCGGATTATTGTTCATTCATCTATCCATTATGCCCCTGAATTTTTTCATTCATTAAATTTCATATTTAATCTGTTAAAATATTTTTTATTAATAAATTGTCCAAAGTAGGCGTGGCTTACGAAAGCCAGAGTACCCGTTTTCGACCGTATTTTCATCCCTCTGGAAAAATTATTAATATTGGGACTACAATTCCGATAGTCGACACTTTTTTTAAGAAATTTCCTCCTCTTTTAGAATCTTTTTTTATTTCAAAAATCTTTATTAGTTTTTGAGATATTTACAAAAAACTAAACCCTCTTTTTTTTTAGTTAATTGTTAATAACTTTTGCAATTTTTACAAGTGGAACTTCATTTTTTTCAAAAATCATCTAGATGCCATTGCAAATCGAATGACACCTTGATCATAATTTTCGGAGACTGCTGAAAAAAGTTGACCCAAAAGTCACTTGTTGACTATAATATAGTTTCAACTCTTTCTGTTCCAAAGTTAGAGTTTTTACGGCCAGACAAAATCACTTTTGACTTCGGAATCAATAGTATATTTTCTAGAACATGCGCACAAAAATTACTCCAATTTGAGTGTCATATATATAATAAATCAAACAACCTTATAGTAAATAACTTTAATAAATAATCATCACTAATCATTACAGTACTATTTCAATATAAGAATGAACTTCAACAAAGGCAAGAATCGAACAACACAAGCAAAACCTTACCGAAACGGGCAAGATCTGTGTTCAAAATTAAATGTACAACTATCAATAACTAATCCAAGTTAACAAAAAAACACGGTCGTAAATCGTAAAACTCCATACTACATTACAGAAGTAGATATAGATTAAGGCCACATTACGTATTGCATTTCTTAAAATCATTCCACCACCGCAGAATTTAGACACACTTCAAATTCCAGTGAATCTAGAAATTCTCGGTGATAGAATCCCTGATAATCTACAGATTTTCGAAAAACCCGCCTATACAGGGTTCAATCACCTATCACAGTATCTCGAATTATGACAGGTTCTTGACATATGTCAATCGTTTAACCTATATTTCCATTCGTAGCAAGTACACGATTTATTTTTTAATACTGTTCGCTTAAAAATTTGAATTGGTTTTAGCCCTAAAATTATTTTAACCTCAAGTGAATATCAACTATTTCTTCGTGATTTCTTGTGTAAGTTTAAATATTCATTTTTATTGCGAAGAGAATGTAGAACGAATTTTCTCCCTTTAAAATTTACAAGATGTACTTAACGCTATAATAAGGAAATACTATTTTTGTCATTTGGTTGGCCTTTTTGGGTTTTAAGTCAGTTTGGCGTACATGTCTTCCAGTTGTGGCTTGAAGTAAGTCTTGAGCTGTGGTCTTTTGGCCTTCATGGTGGGAGTTAGAAGGCCGTTTTGGACGCTGAAGGGGTCCGGGTGAAGATAGATGTCTTTGACCTGGAAAAAACGAATTATTTCAGTTTTTATATTATAGTATATTGTAATGAAAGACTTCAGGAATATTACGCAAATGAATGGTAAATAGCATTATTTCATAGAATCTGGCTCAAACATTTAAGAACATCACAACACCTTTGTTTTCGAGGCATGAACTTTGTAAAAAATCAAGGCGGTGAAGAAATCCAGATCCTCTAAGGATCATACGAGTCACAGAGTCCCTCATAGATTATTTAAATTCCACCATTATGTCATTGTATTTCCCCGCGTTATTTCGGTGTCAAAATACTCTGTGACGCGATAACTTGACACGTACGTGATTGGTGACAATAAAAAAGGAGAACAATGTACTTATAGCGTCCCTATGGTATTTTAATTCATTCGAGAGGAAGGTTCTTGGAAATAAACCTCCTGAGCAACTTGATAACATACTCGAGATAATAGTATTTATAACAGTCCCCCTTGGTAACTCTTAGTAAGTAAACTTCTTTTAAATGCTTCTGATTAATTGCATGCTTTACATTTTTGAATACCACCTTTGTGTTTATGTGAAATTAATGACTGCACGCTCGTTCATTGTACTTCGCTTTTCATTCTTGTATTTTTGTTGCACTGTTATTTAATCCGACCGGAATGTTTTAACAAAATTGCATTGCCTTTGTACATAACTAAAGCGTTTGTATTGTATACTTTCTCTCGGTGCCTGATTGCTTTTTGCTGTATTTGTAAATAGTGGTTCTTTATCTGCGTAATACTTGCTAATAGGGATTTTATATTATCTGTTCTTACTACTTACGGTGCTTGTGATTTGTATGTACTCTTGTGTGATCCCCCGGATACTCATTTCTTTGTTTGTTCTTATTGTAACGTCCATTAACACGCCTAGGTGATGGGGTACTGTATCTATTTTATTATGTCTTAGTCAGTTTGTGATACACATTTGTCATATGCATGTGCCCGCTCACTTTGAGAGATTGTATTCCATGTGAACCAGTGGCGTTCTTTAGGGTAAATTGCTGGGTAGTCCAGGTGAGAACTTTTCGCCATGATATGACCTTAACGTCAACTATAAAGTGATCATAGATGAGCGCCCAGAAAGCATGGAAAGGTAAGCGCATAGGCATATATGGTCCCAAGTATGGAGAATCTCTGCCCTCTGGAAAGCCTTTAACAAGGCTCCGAAGCAGACGCTCTTGCAAAAAGAAGGGCTAACACTCGCTTCACCAGAGTGTCGCTTATCATTCATACTTATTAGGGCTGAAGTCGATGAATGAGAAAAGAAAGAGAAGAATTCTCACTGAATTAACCCTTAAGCCAAGGCTCTTATCGCGCATTCTCAATATGCTCAATTAGCCCTATCGCTGTTCTGAAACAAGCTAAGGATGCTGTCTCATCTTCACACTGGTCACTGGGTTCTATTGCAGTAAATCTCCAGATTTTTCTGTCCAATGGCCGAATGCGTTATGTAGCATACTGCGTTACCTCGGGAGGGTGGGGGCCCTACCCCTACTAGTCACGGTGTAGGTTTTCGGATTGAAGCAGAAACTGGAAACTTGGTTGGTTCAACTCTTTCAACGGAGTGATTCTCGTTAATGCGCGATGATAAGGCGTATCTTTATCACAATATCTGCTTCCTGGGCAGATTCCGCAAATGTCAAATATTTTGTTTCTTGTCCGAGGCCTCCATAGATCAGCCACCTCGAGGCTTTGCCTTAGTTATCCCTTAGCAGTTCCACCCCTATATTCTGAAAAAATATTCGTGAAAACTCACCTGCTCGAACGATTTAAGACCAGCATCTTTCCCCCACACGATCATATCGTCGAAAATAAGCTGCTTCACCTCTGGGTTGTTGCAAAGGACGCTCAATGTACCCGGTATCGAATTCTCTTGAGCCCAACACTTGATGACATCTACATCAGGCACCACGATCGCTACTATACACGACTGAAAACAAGTAAATTCAGTTAGGAGGCCATGCATATATTTCGTGATAACGTTTACCTTCAAGGATTCTCCATGTACAAAAACTTGTTGAACGTATTGCGAACGAATGTAAACGTTTTCAATTTTTTCGGGGACTATGTATTCACCTTGTGACAGTTTGAAAATGTGCTTCTTTCTGTCGATGATCTTCAGAGTGCCATTCTAGAAAAGAATAAGCAAAAGTTAAGGAGGAAATGCAGTATCATAAGTTCGTATACGGATAGTTTTATAGGTAAATCAGGAATGGTAAAATAATTTATAGCTAAATATTGATACAATCAACCAAGAACAAAACGACGTTATATGCAAACTTTATTGGAATTTATACAGATAGAATACAGCATAAACCTGTCAATAGAAATACGCGCAAGTATGAACCATTCTGTGATGTTAACACAGAATTGTTTGTATTGACAACTCTGTGATATGAGCATAGTATAATCATTAGAATGAACTTGTTAAAACTTATGTATTTCGTTGGACGCAATGAATCGAATTTTACGATGAAATTATTCTTTGTGTTGTCATAAGTTGTTCATCTCTTCATGGGAAAGCTAATGTCCTGGAAGACACCAATAAAGGCTTAAATGTTACCTTATTGGCGTAGAAATATAGGATTCCCAAGCAAACGGTTTGTGCTGTAAACTGGGGGAGTCAGTCAGAACTTGCTCCATTCAAAGAAAGATCGAACACAGTCATCAGATTTACAATGCTGAGAAAGCAGAGTTAAACTTGCGGTTGCTATCAGATAAAACGTATGTGTCCTCAGGCCAGAATGAGCTCAGGCCGACAAAACTTTATTATAGGAACTGCCCTCTTAGTTCTATTTATCACTGGAGATAAACTCCGGTTGGATCTGCCTTTAGTAAACTTACATTGAGGGAGGCAATAATGACTTTAGCTGCCCCATGGGACCAAATGGGTCCCCAGGTTATTAAAAAATGTTGAAATAAGATATTGATGATTACCCTGGCTGAAAATGACCATGATATGATAGATGAAGAGGATTTTCCATTATCAGTTTTGCAGAAACAGCTCATTAGACCCTTCTTCAAGCTTTAGAACCTGTGGAATACACAGTAGACATAGGAACAAGAATGAAGTTATGGCTGAAGATACAAATCCAATAGAGTGCAACGAATCTCAAGAAAGTGATTGTGAAATTCCTGCCAAGTCAGTTAAAGTTTCACAAGTTGCAGCAGTTCAAGCTTTAGACATAGTAATGGAGTGGGCAAAAAGGAATACTCTAGATGTGGCATTCTAAAGAATATGCTTCAGAAAGCTGTGTTAACGAAATTTGCTCCTTAGAAGACGGAATGCAAAATATTTTCATTTTCCTCCAGAAAACTTAGTCATTGCAGGCAGAATGAACTCAAGGCTAGAGTCTTTCTGGCGGAGCCATTCTGGCCTGAAACATTCGAAGTTGTTCCTTGGAACAGCTTCGTACAAAAGATGGCGTACCTAGCGCTAGGTCTGGATAGGGCCAAACTAAGAACACTTGTCGGAATTATGACAGGTCAATGCAGACTGAAAGCGCATTTGCACAAAATCGGCCTGGCTGAAGGCAATGAATGCAGGCTGTGTCTTGAGAACACTGAAACAGCCATGCACATCGTCTCAGAGTGCCCAGCCGTGAGTAGCATCAGATTCGAGGTCTTTGGCCAGGCTTTTATAGCCCACAGCGAACTGAAAAAATTACCACTGAACAAGATTATCGGTTTTATCCAAAAACTGGATCTCGTCGGGGAGATATAAATTAGGGGTGAACCACAATAGTCCGTGCGGACGCAGTGGTAGGGTGGACAGACGCCCGCTCGCCATAAATAATAATAATAATTGTAATTAAGTAGTCATTGTAATTTAAGTAATTAAGTATCTTCAAGCACATCATTATCATTAATATTAATGCACTTACCAAGAAAACACATGAGTAAAATTAATATCTTTTTCTCTTACCTGTTGCCACATGCCAACATCACCAGTATGATGCCACCCCTGGTCATCTATCGTTTCAGCAGTCTTTTCTGGATCTTTGTAGTATCCCTTGAATACGTTGGTACCCTTAACGCAGACCTCGCCCTGGTTGTTCTTTGCCCAGTATTCCATCTCTGGGACATCTACCAGCTTGACGCAACAGCACGCCACTGGTGGTCCCACGTGTCCAGGGGTATGATCGCCCTGTATGGATAGGGTGATGGGGGCGCAGCATTCTGTCTGTCCGTATCCCTCAACGACCTGTAACATCATTTAGTGTTAACAAAAATGCAACCTTGAGAGAGTCTATGTCCCTAATGCAGAGCACTCTGAATTCTGTTGGACATTGTGGTTTATGTTTTTATGAAATATCACTATTAGCTGTCAAGGACAAGATGAGTATATGAAACCAAGAGCGTAAGACAGTGGCGTGCAATAATAAATGAAGAAGTGATTAATCTTCTTTAACATAGAAGAAGAAAAAGTTGAAAATGGATTCTGAGGACTTTTAGATGAAACTCACCACACATCCAAGAGCACAACGGATGAAAGTTAGTACATTTTCTCCTAGTGGCGCGGATCCCACAAGCATCAGTCTTATATTGCCTCCCATACCTTCTTGGACTTTCTTGAAAACTAACATGTCCCAGAAGCTATTCGTCCTTACGATACTCCTAATAATAATAAAAGAAGTTATTATTATCATTAATATTATCATTACAGTTAACAAATATAGCTCTTCTACCCTATTATCATCTAAGGTTCAATAGAAGAAGATCAAGATCGATGAATCTTCAATTCAAAAGTTGAGAATTACCTCTTCAGTTCTCCTTCCTTGGCGCTCAGTGCCATGTTGAAAATGAATTTTTTCACGACACTTCCGTTTATGTCCGCCATTACTTTGTCGTATATCCTGTTTAGAAGTCTAGGAACTGCAGGCGTTACTGTAGGTTTAAGAGCTTTCATGTCATCTGATAACCTTCTTATGTCTCCCATGTAAAATCCTACTGATGCTCCCATCATATACATGGCGTTCTGGAAAGATTCATACTTTTGAAAATTTGTACTACATGATAGACAGAGACACTTACCTCACAGCATCTCTCCAGCATATGAGCTAAAGGCAAGAATGATATCATAGAGTCTGAGCTTTTAGGCTTATACTCGCCCATCTGCATGAGAACTGCACTCACAGAGGCTATAACATTTTCATGTGTCAACATCACCCCTTTGGGGTTACCTGTGGTACCACTGGTATAACATATCGTACAGAGATCATTTGGTAAAGGAGGCTGAAAAAGAAGGCAAATTAGTAACTTCTACTTTTCCCATAGGATGCCAACTCACAACTAAAGGATTGTCTGTTTTGGCACCTCTTGCTTCTATGTCAGTGAACTTTATTATTTCTATGCCCCTATTCTTCGCTCTCGTTTTTGTTGCCGGTCTTACGTCTCTACATACAATCATGGTCTTCAGACAACGTGGCGATCTATCCAAGATGGCGTTACATTTGTGATCGTCCTCGCAGATGAGGACTGACATTTCAACTGGAAGAATTTTAATTAGTATGTGGTGATTGGCAGAATGTCGAGTTTCTTACCTTGCTTTATAATGAAGGCACATGCGTCTGGACCTAAGGTATCGTATAATGGCACAAGGACCATGCTGTAGCAATATACAGCTTGTTCTGTGAGTATCCATTCTGGACAGTTGACTGAATATATACCTACAATTGTTTGGGGATTTGGGGCCAAACCTAGACTAACCAGACCTGAACCGAAGTTTTTAGCACGCAGCAAAGCCTCGTTGTAGGTCATCCACTGATAAGGTCTGTTGTAGGAGTCTCTCCATCCCAAACAAGGACCATTATCTAGAAAAATAACAATTCTTTGAACTACATATTTTAAAGAAACTGGAATTTATGTTATCAAAGGACCGCTGAAAGTTATTGTCGAAATTCTCATTGTCACTAAGTCGGCTCAATTGTCCTCCATATTCTCGTGGAGTTTAAGCGTCATCTGCCATTTTGTTTGATTACACTGCTACATATTGTCAGTACATTACAAGATTGTTTTGAAATTTTAACAATCTATAAGAATATAGAAGCACTGAAATCGTTATATGAGGAGTGATTGGCTCGTACTTCATTGAAAATGAGGAAAAGTGTTACTCAAACCGTCCTTTCGTTCGATTGTAGCAGCTCATAATAAATCACACGCAGCTGGTAACACCAAATACACAGCATGATCTTTTCGGCATGAATATTCAGCTTGGACGGTTGATGATGAGATATCTATAAATTGCCTGACATTTTGAATTATCGTAATAGACCCACTCTTCATCGCCAGTCACAATTCGATGCAAAAACCCCTTTCTTTTTTCCGTTGGAGCAGTTGTTCACACGTAAAAAACCGACGCTTGACGTTTCTCGGCTTCAGTTCATAACACACTCGAGTTCCTACCTATCGGATCATTCCTATTGCTTTTGAACGATTGCAAATGGGTGGTTGAGTGACTCCCAGTGTTTTTGCGAGATTCTGTTGCGTTTGTGATGGATCTTTATCGAGCCTTGCCTCTAGTTCTTCATCCTTAAACTCAGATGGTGCTCCGCCAATCAAAATTGCCACTTTTAAATCAGGCAAACCACTTCTGACACGTTCGTTCAGCTAGAGCATGACATCGACTAAAATAAGATGATTTAAGGCACCCCTTTCCTTTATATTGACATAACTCGGTATGAAAGTTGACAGCTTCAGAGCACAAAGAAACTATAATGTTTAAACTACAGTGAAATGACAGATATTGTAAAGATGACACTTCAAAATGAAAGTGTTGCGAGGAAACAATGGGATAATAAACTAGTAGCTACACCTGTCATCAAAAAGCACAAACTATTCCTACTCCTAATAAAAAACTTGGTCTAAATCTTGAAAGTTCCGCTTTTTAAACCGAAACTTCATCAGTATCAATACGCGTAGTAGAAATTAAGGTAGATTTACGAGTAATTGCTAACTTCGTTAGCGTTAACGACCTATTGGCAACCCTGGATCACAGTAATTTATAGCTCCCATAGTATAAACATAGCCTTAATACACCACAGAAATGCATCATTACATAACTCATATGAGTATGACACGAATTAGTGGTTAATGTGTCTGAGATCTAAATTGAGATAACAGGTGTTTCCATATAAACTTGAGAAATGAGTATTATGGTGTCGTATTCGAGAAGGCAAATGGATGACATCTGTTTTAATTTTGTGCATTGCTTGACACCTTCGAGCCGTAAACACAATTTGACACTGACATTCTTGGTACGTTAATATAGTAGCGGTTATTTTTAAAACAGGTTTTTCTCGGTACAGTCAGCCGTCGAACCAACAAAATGATTTCGATTCATGTGACTTCACGAGCGTGATTAGAGTGAAGTCATGATTGTTTCGTCAGTTGGACATGAATGATATCGCACGGGAATTTTTCAATGGACTGAATTAGCGTTAGTTGAAACGTGACTCAGATTTGACGGTAACCGTTATGGAACCATAGAGCTCGTTAGTGGGTCCAGTTATGTCAGATTAGAGCGATTGTGTTTGTTCTGAATAACTTGGTAGGAACATCAACTTGATATCTACTTCACCATTCTTCCGATTCGTTTAATGATTATGGAGAAGTCATAAGAATGATATTTTAGATCAGATGGAAATCGATTAATGAACTCAAAGTAGCGGTGTTTGAAGCGTTATTCACATTTGCCATAGAACTTGTTAAATTATCCAGATATAGAATATCAACAGAACTCTCGTTATTATTGTTTCAATTGACAAATATTATTAAATAAGTTTCACAAAGTTTTATTGTTAGTATAATACAACAATTGTTTCGTTGTCACGCATATTCAGGTAGGTGGTATCTTACATTTCGGATAACTAAATTTGTTTCGTATTGTGCTGGTCTTTACTTGATAGAAATCTATTGTACACTTTAGTTGAATGAAACACAAATGTATGTAGATTTCTATTCATTATCTTGAGTTGTTCACATGAAGCGTTTCGTTAGTATAGTTATCTTCTTCAGATGCTTACAAACAATTTTGTTTTTAAGCATATATACCATAGTTAAAGCTATTTTATTATTTTGATTCATCAACAACTTATCTATCAATGTATGATACTAGTCATTATTAATAGTTATTTGTTTAACGATGTTGAGTTCACAAATATAATTTTCTCGATTCATGGGTATGTTAACTAATCATACAATTAAATGTTGATAAGTTTTGGTTTATAGGATGATTTGATTTATTGTGTATAAATAATAGTATCAGTATGTGTTGCCTTGGAAATGCTGAATAACCTTATTCAATATGGATTTGCATCAAGTGAAGACTGACTCAATGAAACATTGAATAAAAATTGACAATTGTTATTGATTGGAAAATTTTCCAGGAGTTTTATTTGGTTTTATCAGAGGCTTGATTGAGATTCGACAGTAACCCTTAGCGTAACATGAAACTCGTTAGACGTAACAGGTAAGATCGAAATGGATAAAAAATCACGTAGGTTACGTACGTACAATTTTTTTTGGGGTTTAGAGGTTCAGTGGTGGACTAGATCAAAATTCAATATTTCTACAACGTTTTGTTCGGGGGTTTTCAAGCTTCGTCAAGTTGTCGTTTATATTTAATAATATTTTACAGCATATAACATATAAAGGGTGATTCATTTGGAGGTACTTTTTGTGGTGGGGATTTAATTGCAGATTGCGCATGCCTCCCATTAAGTGAAGTGCCATTTTTGTTCAGTAGTGTTTGACAATTCATAATGGAAAGACTTAGCCCGGCACAGCGTATACAAATTGTTCAACTCTATTACGAAAGTGGGCGTTCTACGAGGAAAGTGTATCGGGCGCTTAGAGCAACTTATGGTCCACATAACGAACATAACGAACGCACAATTAGCTCTACCATCTGTAAGTTTGGGACCCAATTTTCATTATTGGATGATACTCGACCAAATAGAACAAACCCAGCACGTAGTGAAGAAAATATGTGACGGTAGCGCGGAGTGTACGCGAAGACCGTGAAGTGTCGATTCGTCGCCGTTCTCAACAACTTGGCTTGTCATATTCAACAACTTGGCGTATTTTACGTAATGATCATTCTTTAAAAGCTTACAAAATTCAATTACTGCCAGAACTGAAGCCGACCGTTTCCGTTTAAGTCGTTGGGACAAGCTTGCAGAAGAAAGATCCACTGTTTGCGACAAAAAATTTGTTCACCGATACCACAAGAAATACCCAGACGCGTAATTGAAAACTGGAACTTCAGAACAGACGTTGTTAACCGTAGTCGCGGACAACATTTGAAAGAAATTATCTTTAAAAAATAATTCTAAAGAATGGTTCTTTTGTGTAATAATAAAGATCATATAATAAAATTGTTTTCATTCATTTTTTTAATTAGAAAAATACCTCTAAATGAATCACCCGATACAAGGTGAATCAAAACTATTGGGATATAGGATAAGGACAGGTTATTTGGACGAAAATATGCCGATTGAATCAAATATTGCCGTGAAAAAAGATAGAGTGCGTTAAAGTTGATTTTTTTTCGTTTCTAGCTAATAATTTCACTGTTTATTTCGCAATTCTTATCAAAATGTGCACATAGGCATAAATTTGGACTAGGAATATTATTTTATGTATTACTTCATTTTTGTTATAGGGGGCGCCACGTGAATCATTCCTGACGATCTAATTAAGTTGTAGCCTATTTTGGCGAAACTTAAGAGTGATTCTGATTAGAAAAAACGATGTAAAAATCATTTTTACTCTTGCTTGAATACCATAATTGCACCCACTTTTGAAAAAGGCAATTAAAAAGTTCATTGTCTCAGAAGGGGATTTCAAACGAAAGATCTTTTTCTAATTCTTGTAATAAAAGACCTCCGGATGTCAACGAAAACATTATTCTGTCCCCCTGCAATATTAATCGCATTGTATACTTCTTCAGAGTTCTTCTCGCGAATTAATTTTATGGGCATAAACTAAGGACTTCATATGTCCCCAAACATAAAATCGAAAAGGTTATAATCAGAACTTCTTGCTGGCCATTCAAAAATATTTAAAATGTCTTTGTTTAACAGCATGCGGGTTCTTTCTTCCCAGTAATGACTGTTTTTCCAATTAAATAAGTTGTTTGAATTTATAAATTGAAATATCGAATACGTACTTGACTCTTTTGCTCCCCTTCTGAACGATTCATATAAAGTTCTGGCATCTGGAAACATGTAACTGACAAATTTTCCATCTTTGGCGTCCTTGAAAAATCTGGATACCCTTATCAGTTCAGGTCCCTGTAACAAAACAATGGTTTAAAAATGTTATTTTCTGTGTATATGTGCAACAATTATGAGTGTGGATAGCTCAGCGGGAGAGCATCGGACTCGTGACCGGGAGGTCCAGGGTTCGAATCCTATTCAGGTAGAAAAGAAATTTTCTAGTTGGACGGGTATCTGCCACCATTTCACTGTTGGGTCAAAAATTAACAGTGCTGTGACCTAAAGTGGCGCAAGATCGCAGTAACAAAGCCTACACAGAACACAACTGAACTCCTAACTCGCACAAGCTGAAAAAGCTTCTGAGGGATCTTCACAGAAGATCTAGGAGTATCAGGATAATAATAATAAAAAAAAAATAATAATAAAAAAAAAAAAAAAAAAAAAAAAAAAATAATAATAATAATAATAAAATAATAAAAAAAAAAACAAGAAGAGAATATTGCTCTGGAGCAATAACTTCTGTTGAATGTTTTATGTAAATGTGTCTTACTGAATAAGCCGGTAATAATTGATTGTTGGACGGTGTTTTATTTGCCGATTTCGAGGGTCCTTGATTTAACAAGTGAAATATATTCAGTTGTTTTTATAACGTTTTATCATTATGTATTTCATAGCAGGTCTTGATATTCTCCTGTACAGGGTGAGCCGAATTGGACACTTTTGAAAACGAAACCCTGCTGAATCTCGGCACGGGCTTTCGAACCTACGTCACGTATCTTCAGCGGGGTCCGCTGGAGGAAAAATAGAGAGTTACGACGTTTCGATCTAGGTGGATTCGTTGGGGGAACATAGGGACTCACGACTCTTTGTGGTAGCGGTCTCTCTGTTGCTCTCCCATTCTTGGCTTAAGAACGGCGCGCACTGGCTAGAGGATAAGGGGAGACTTAGGGGACGCTTTGTATCTGGGAAGACTCGCCCTCTGCTCGCCCCCAGTTTTGGATCCTTAAGCCACTCTTCTATGATGCCTCAGAGCCTCGCTTTCAACAGTCGAACAGCAACAGCGGTCCTCTTGGGGAGGGGGATTCCTGCTGGAAATCTGTTATTTGTCTTGTTTATGTGCTTCGGTCTTTCAAAACCACCAAATAGGTACACTTTTCTCATGCAGCTGAGTGCTGGGATCGACACGGAGGGATCCCTGCTGGTTCCTACTTGGTTGTACTGATGCAGGTTCTCTATTATACCTTCCCAGGTATCCTTTTCTTTCTTTGTTAGCTTCTGGGGGTCTGTTGGAGTGTCAAAACTCGAGTAAAATCCCGGGAAATCAATGATGACACGTGACACATTCTACCAGTTAGTTCAGTTGGCGTGTGAACGTAGCTCTTTCACCAAGTGACTACACAGCAGTCTCCAAGCTCTAAGGCCATGGGGTGCGCATCAATGATGACAATGGTACATCAACGTCGTTAAGGGCTATGTTCACATGCCGACATGTATTATTCTGAGTATGGCCACCGAGATCCGCCCCCCAATTGTCTCTGTACCCTGACGTGGTGGGGGTTCTTGTCACGACTAAGATCCTAGTTTCACCCCGGTGAAATGGAGGATTAAGTCATGATGCCTAAAGCAGAAGCTTCGCGCCGTGTCACTGGACCGTTGGACTCGAGGGGGCAGTGGTTGAAAGTCTGCTTTCTAGACTAGAAGGTTATTCCATCTATCTGGCCACAGTAACTCATGATTCAGGGTTTCTCGAGAAGTGCTTAGAAGTGTTTAGCGGGACCAGACGGTTCGACCAGCCTCGTCCTGAATCAGGATCAATTGCGAGACGTTTCTGGGGTTTTTGGATGTCGTCGATATGGTTTTAGACCGTTGGTGCTTGAAGCCAGAATCAATTGAAGGACTTCACAAGGGTTCGTGGGTCTTGACGTACTTCGAACTGAAGCAAAAACTGGAAGCGGGGTGGGTTCAACTCGCTTTGCGCGATGATAGGGCGTACCTTGGGAGATTGTGGAGATTGCTGACTAGACACCTGGTGAAAGAGTCACGCTCATGTGCCAATTACTTAACCCGGGAGAGTTTACGATGGTCACCGAGATCTGGTGATTAAACACGTTTAGCCTTTTTTTCTTTGGAGCCACGTGAAATATAAGGTCTATGCCAATCGATCCAAGACCTTAAAGATGGAATTCGTGAAGTTATCGAGGGTATACAGCCGAAAATGTGCCTATTGAATAATCCCTTTTACAATGAAATAAACATCCATTGGTTTCTCTTAAAATATACCAGTTTTCTTTTACAATCAATATGAAACCTCTTATTGGAAAACCCTTTAAAGGCTCATCCTGTATAATCTGATAATTTGTGGTTGAAGTACGGACTATTATCTCTACGTGTTGGTTTGCGGTAATAAGAGTTTTCTTCGTCATTTCGATGTCGTCATCTACAAAATAACATTGCAGCGATCCACAAAGATTACAACCTATTTTGGGACGACAAAAATAATTCGTTGTTTTCCTTAGACGATATTCTAGATGCCGCATATTTTCAAACAATCAACAACTCAGATCGCGCCGTTATTCGGGTCAAAGATTCGCGATCCCACCATTACATTGAGGACGTTTCCAACGAAAACAGCTTCGTAAATTTTCACTTTTCGTAACGTCAAGATTATGGGGATTTTCGTCGGCGAATTGGGTCGCTTAAGAATGGCCATTACGTGACTTTAAACAGGAAATAAAAAGCCCGTGTTGTCAACAAATTTTTGGCAATGACATGGATCCGCGGTGCATTTTTAACGGGACCTTTTCGGTGCAACACGGCGTTAGAATTTCAATTGCGGACGACGAAATCATTCGGTTGATGAATCTTTAGCAGGTAGTTTAGGTCTTTAAGGTGTACACACACGTAACGACAAGTTTGGCCCGCCAATCAGCTACTGAAACTTTAGAATTCTAAAAATTCGGATCAAGCCTGTTGATCACGGATTCCTTCCACAATTTATTTAGTTCTGTTACAGATAATAGCTGAATTAATGCCCCAGAACCTCTATAGATTTTTATCTAAATGAATCTCTTCAAAACATTTTGAATTTAATTTTAAACATGCTGTAGATAACAATTTACAGACATAGACAGGCTTTCAGTGCTCGAAATATGTCTTAACTATATTCGTTTAAAAGTTACAGGATGTTCTATGTATTTTATCAATAACTTTCAATCGGCATAACTCTTGAACGCCTGTATGGATCTTCATGAAAACTTGAGGAAATGAGTATAGGCCAATGCCAAATATTTGCCCATAATGATTTATCGATAGCACAGGACTGATAAAATTACATTCTTTATCCCACATCTTGTAAAACACCCTGTACATCCAATTTTGAAAAAGCGAAATTCTCTTCAGAATCTACAATAAAAACTCTTTCAAACAAGCCTATTACGATCAATGGCACACTTCGCATCATCATTTTATGAACCATTGAATATTAGGAATTTTCAATTTATAGTAAACACGGACCTGTAATCTCCAAATAATGCGTCTATTCATATTGAATCGATTGAAATTCTCAGTAACATGACTTAGGTATTGTGCTGCATCTTATTCCATCCAATACATGAATGTATAGGGCAACATCAAAAATTTTTTGCAAAATTAAATTCAACCGAAAATTCGAATTAACATTGAACATTTAATTGGACTATTATAAAATGGACTTAATAAAAAATATATGAAATTTATCTTATAAACATGTGTGGAACTGAAAAAAATTGACAATAAATAAGAGAAAAAATTATAAGTTGTTCTCAAAAATACCCCCTCTATCTTCTGAACATTTTCTAGCTCTTGTGATCAAATGAGCTACAGCTTTCTTCAAAATTTCAGGTCGATTTCGTATTGCTTCACATGCAGCTTGAATACGATTAATCAAATGCTCCCTGTCTGTGATTTCTTCAGAGTAAATTTCATTCTTTAAGTGCCTCCAGAGAAAATAATCCAAGCATGTAAGATCTGGGGATCTTGCAGGCCAGTCATGAGGCCCCCCTCTACCAAACCAATGATCTGGGTAAACTTCATTCAAATGCGCTACAATTTCATGGGTAAAATGTGCCGGACCTCCATCATGTTGCAAGTAAATTCCTCTTGGAATATTGCTTCCATCATTTAAGAGCCCTGGAAAATGCTCGATTAAAAATTGTAGATATGTTACTCCATTCAACCTGTGTGGAAGAATATACGGCCCAATTAGGCGATTATTGTAAATTCCACACCAAATATTGACTGAAAAACGATGTTGTGAATTGCGTCTCCTAGTCACTTTCGGATTGACTCTGGACCAAACATATGCATTGCGAACATTCAAAATGCCATCTTTTGTGAAGGTCGCTTCATCAGTGAAAAGCGTTCTGAAGATAGCTCGCTGGTTCCACAAAACCCATCTGCAAAATCGCATCCTCGGTAGTTCATCGCTTGGCTCCAAGGTTTGGACGGATTGTAAATGAAAAGGATGCCACTTTTCACGATGCAGAACTCGCCAGACCTGACAATGGGGCAAACTCAAAACTGAACCAAGACGCCGAGTGCTCGTTGAGGGATTTTCTTGGACAGTTTCTATTATCTCTTGATGGTTTATCATCGAACTTGCTCTTTTTCGTTTAGTTACTGACGGAAAGTGTCCAGTTTCACGAAGTGAACGATTAACATAGTCGAAGCTAGCAGCTTCAGGAGCATTGCATTTACAAAATCCATAAACTAATAACATATCAGTATGCTCAGTATTCGTGAATAATGGCATTTCGATAATTCTCTTAATGAAAATTTTATGATAACTCAACACCACTTGCGTATTTTTCTATTTCAATAATTACCCGACAATGGTTTGAAATGTCAAAATTCTTAGCATGAGCCACTTAGATTTTCAAATAGGTTGAATTCAGATCAAACGAATTTATGTGATCTTTCACATAGCACTGAAAATAAATGATATTCTGAGCATCAGATCGATTCAAGCAGCATGTGAGAAGATAAATAGTGGACCAGAAAGAAATGCTAATAATGAAAGCTGTAGAACATTCAATACAAGAGCTAGCAGGTGTCAAAAAGAAATAGGGAAATTTATGAACAAATCACATACGAAAATTGATGGGAGAAGGGGTATAAAAGAATTTATTTGCGAAAGTGTAAATAAGATGTCGAAAAGTATTTCGTTTTGTATGCGTGTGTCTATGAATCGAAAATTCCAGATATTCAATAGCTCATAAAATGATTATGCGAAGTGTGCCATTTATCCTAATAGGCTTGTTTGCCAGAGTATTTATGTAGATTCTGAGGAGAATTTCATTTTTCGAAAATTCGATGTACAGGGTGTGTTACAAGATGTGGGATAAAGAATATAATTTTCTCAGTCCGGACCTGCGCTATCGACAAGTGATTAATTACAAATATTAGGCATTGGCCTAAATTCATTCCCTCAAATTTTCATGAAGATCCATGCAGGCGTTCAAGAGTTATGTCGGTTGCTCGATGCAAGAAACCACGAACTAGGAATCTAACACGTCATCGTATCCATCCCCTTAAAGCTAGCACAGGTCTATTACTGACGTATTCGCCCTTAAGAACAGAACGCAGTCGGTTAGAACCAAGCCATCTTTATGGGTATTGCAACGCTTACCTCCATCAGGTGTTTACAGCTTTTATTGTCTCTCCGTTGGAAAAAAATACAATTTTTCGATTTTTTTTCAATTGAGGAAATAGATGATTCGTTAAGCTAATAACGACATCTGTTATCAAAACCGCACGAACTTATTCATACTACTAATAGTTCAAATTATTGCAATTCAGATAGTCATTCAGTGAATATATTTTCCTGAGAACTTTTTTACCAACATTTTTGAACTTTACCGAGCTTGAGAATCTACAGCCAAGTGGTTCTCTATTATATCGTGTTTTTTTTTAGAGTGATAGATCTCTAAATTGGAATAAAACACATTTAAATTAAGATTGAAGCCAAAGTCTAGTTATACCTATCGAAAGTTCTTTCACTCTTAAAAAAACACCCGATATAAATTTTAATATCATTAATATATTAAGTTTAAATATCCTCATTGATGCGTAATTTGAATAGCTTGGTATTATATTGAATTAGTTTCATGAGTTAAATTACACTATGACAAAATATTTTTTTGTGGAACACAATGCATATGAAAGTGTGGGAAATTTTGCGATAATATGAAATATTTGTCTTAAGTAGAAAGTGGAGATCAACAGAAATTTATTTCGAGCGTACTGAATAAATATGTTCGAAGAATAGGAAGTGATCCTTCGAAAAATAAACAAACTATTTAATAAACCTTTCAATGTTGATCTCAAATAAGCAGGTATTGCTATGCCAATATAAATATTTTGACACCATTTCAAGAGTTATTCGAGTCGTATTGAAATTATTTCGAGATTTCCACGGATCTGAATAATTAAGTTAATCTTTCGTCGTAATGAATAAATGAATCTCAGAAAATTGGCAAAGATTTTTATATAGGCTGTATAATTCTATCCGAAAAAGATATTTTTTGGTCGGAAAGGGACGTTTTTAAGAGTACAAACCTCTTGTGCGATAGTAACCCTAGTTAATAAGGTAAACAAATACACTTGGCTTAAGTTTATTTCAGTTTGTTAACAGTAAGTTATACCTGTTGACGATATTTGCGTATTTTTCAAATGAATTAGTTATTAACAAATGTCAGTAATGGAATAGATGAAATTCCAACTGATCGTTTGTTATCGACAAATGATTTTCATGAGCCGAAGAGATCTCCAGATATTAAAGTGGATACAACTTTTTGCTTTTGTTACCCGAATATAGAATTTCGGTTTTACCAAAGTCTATTTAACACGTTGATTATTTCTGTTTTATTTTGGATACTTTGAAACTTACTTCGAGTTTATTCGTGTTTCAGATTTTATCTTATTTGGCGAGTTGAGTTTTGATCTTGTGTTATATTTGAATCTGAATTCAATACATTTCTGAAGAGGTCTAGAGACCGAAATAGCTATCAATTGTAGGATTTCTCGTTCAATTATTTTTATTTGATCCTTCACTTTGAGAATTTTAGATAATTTTGGAATATTGGATTTTCTTGTGTTTGTATATTAATATACATACTTATATAATTTTTTTTTTGAATAATACGTTTCATGTCGGGATGTAAAAAGGTTTTTCCGGGACATTGAAAAATATTTTATATTGATTATATTATATATAAGGATATCAATTTGATAGTTTTTGTATACCGGGTGTCCGAACAGTGCGCATTTGCTCGATATATCGATAAGGCTGATTCATATGAAAAAAGTCTCATATAATTTGAAAAACACAAATAATCAAAAAACTGTTATGAATAACATATAACATGTTGGTATCCTCAGAAAGGTAATTTCATGTAGAATGCGAAGGCAAAACTAATATGTTCCATTTGAAAAAATCGCATAAACTTAAATCGAAGTGGATGAAAATGAACGTGTAACATTTGAGGCACTCTGTATGAACATACATAATAATCAGAACAAAATGGGCCACTTTGGTATTTTATACGTCACTTCACCAGGCAAAATGCAGATCTTTGAAGAAACAGCTTAATTACAGTTATTTCAATTACTTTAAATTCAGAATTATATATTCTAACTTCTACATTATATATTGAAACTAAATACGAAAACTATCAAATTGATATCCATATAATTAATCAATATAAAATATTTTTCAATGTCTCGGAAAAAACCTTTGTACATCCCGACTTGAAATGTATTAATACAAATGTATTAACAAAAACTATATAAGTGTGTATATTAACATACAAATACAAGAAAATCCACTATTCCAAAATTATCTGAAATTGTCAAAATAAAGGACCAAATAAAAATAATTGAACGAGAACTCGAACATTTGATTTCAAATGTTCGAGTTTTATTTGATCCTTTATTTTGATAATTTTAGATAATTTTGGAATAGTGGATTTTCTTGTATTTGTATGTTAATATACATACTTATATAGTTTTTTTTATACATTTGTATTAATACATTTCAAGTCGGGATGTAAAAAGGTTTTTCCTGAGACATTGAAAAATATTTTATATTGATTATATATAAGGATATCAATTTGATAGTTTTTGTATATAGTTTCAATAAATAATGTAGAACTTAGAATATATAATTCTGAATTTAAAGTCATTTAGATTTTACTTCTATCAAGTATTGACTCACATTAAAATTGGTTTTTTAAATTATCCACAATATATTCCTCAATTATTTATTATTTTTGAAATTCTGGTTATTTTTCTCATCATGGGACATTATTTGGGGTGAATAAGTTTTGTTATTGTTTTTCTGTGTTCCGAGTACAAATAGTTATAGGTTATACGTAACAATACGTTGATCATTTCTGTTTTATTTTGGATACTTTAAAGCTCACTTCAAGTTTATTCGTTCCATGTTTTATCTTATTTTGGTAAGTTGAATTTTGATCTTGTTATATATTTGAATCTGAACTCAATACATTTCTGATGAGGTCATATAGGCCGAAATGGCTATCAAATGTTCGAGTTCTCGTTCAATTATTTTTATTTGATCCTTTATTTTGATAATTTTAGATAATTTTGGAATAATGGATTTCCTTACAGTTATTTCGTTCAGAGCCTGCATCACTCACTTAATAGACTGGTTGTTCCGTTTAAAAAAATATTGTTTTTGCTATTACGAAACAATGTAACACCCTGTGCATCAGGAACTATTTTCAAAACATGGCCTTTTTGGTACCGTGTAACTTTTATATAATACTATTCTTCATATGAATCAGCCTTATCGATATATCGAGCAAATGCGCACTGTTGGGACACCCGGTATAGTTTCAATATATATTGTAGCAGTTAGAATATATAATTCTGAATTTAATGTTATTTAAATTTTACTTCTATCAAGTATTGACTCACATTCAAATCAACTTTACCTATTATTAGGAGTACAAATAAATTTCCGCCGTATGGAACCCAATTTCCTTGTTTATGAATCATTCATAATGATTTTAAACAATGTGAGACTGCTTGCTGAGTGACTTCTAATGTTAGAGCAAGTTCTTTTTGTGTTTGAGATGAATCTTCCTCCAATAATTCCTCCAATTCTGCATCCTCGTAAATTTCTGGCCTTCCACTGCGATCTTTGTCTTCTACGTCGAAACCACCGTTTTTAAACTTTTAAAACCACTCTCCACACGTTCTCTCACTCTCCTCACCATATGCTTCTACGAGCAATTGATGCGCCTCAGCAGCAGATTTCTTTAAATTAAAAAAGTAAACTAATATTTCCCGCAAATGACTCTTACTTGGGTCAAATTTTGACATTTTCAACTTATAAAAATTATATTTTACCAATATAAAATCAATGATATCAATAGGTTATGTTGTTCTTGAATGTCCAAACTATTTTTTAAGCTGGTTATCATCTGCGAAAGCTAACCGAAACTCCGTGCCGCGCCATCTACAATAAAACGGCGGAAACTTATTTGTACTCCTAATATAATATTATTTAATATGGATTTTCGTCAAGTAAAGACTGATTTAATTAAATACTAGACGTATAACTAATTTCAACATTGATAATTTTATGAATCTTTCAAAATATCCTGAATTTTAATTTGGATCTTCGACTCACCTTCCAATTATAAGACTCAGACTGGTTGTGCAACCCTATCGGTATCCTTATCGGAGGCACACTCTTCAAACAACTACACATGGCTTCAAAAAAGGAAAAAACCAAGGCACTATGCACTATAAAATCTCAGACTACCACCGTGACACAAAAATCATATTTTTCGGAGGCTGCACGAGACACAGCGAAAATCCCGTAACTCCCTAATTGCCTACTAGATTTGATAAACTGATTTTGGACGCCTTTCAAGAACAACTTCGAGTTTATGTAATATTGGCACAACCGTTATTTTCAGGTTACAACTCAACGATTTCTTTCTATTTCGATTTAATCGACGCGATTCATGTAACACAACGAATACGGGAATCGATTAAAGTTTAGGTCCTTCTATAATGTATAATTTTCAGTCGCAATTTCAACTTTTCACTCGGAAAACATCCCGTTTGACCTTCGTGATGTTGAAACGCAAGTCCAAAGTACAAAATGGGGATTTTTCGAAAGAATACACTATTCTTTGATATTTGGTCAATGGGCGCCGTTTCTGGAAATACCGGACGCTAAAGGGTCGCGTTTGGACCGAACGAAACTGAGGAGTTTGGCACGTTCGTGACTAGAGTTGTCTCAGGATACTTCTGGCAACGATATGCACCGTTATCCCACCACTAAATGGGATTCCTGGAGTATTAAAAGTACGAACCTACTCATCTCGGGAACATGTGACACATCACGATGTAACGTACGATGTGGCAGACGAAAATACATATTTGGATGTCGCAGTTTGGATACTTTTTGGATGGGCGCAGTATAAAATGATTATTACCAATAGTTCTTTGATTAATTAATTCTTCACTTGATGGGAAGCCATTTTCTATAAACAGTTGAATAAAATCAAATTTTTTAATTGAATCGGTCCTTAGCTGATGGAAATTCATTTTAATTAAATAAAATAATAAAGGATAATTCGACAATTTATTAATTTACGACAACACACTGAGGCTTCTTGAAGCTCATATATTGAAGTAACTCTGAAAATTACACCTACACTTTTTATATTAGTTTTAATAGTTCAAAAACTTGCTGAATGATAAACATTTTTTTAAAAATAATTGACAATATCTTCAGAAATTCGATTAATAAAGGCGAATCGGGTGTATTTTTGTGAGGTGAACGCCATTTTTCCTGTTTTTCAATTATCATTTCATCCATGAGGGTTTTGTAGAGACTATTGTTGAAAACTATTTGTTTAGGGAAATATTCATTTCATATCGTTGTGTATATTAAATTTCAACAAGATAAAATAGAAAAAGGCTTTTTACTTGATAGAAGAAATATAACAAAATTTGAATATCGAAACAGATTTAATCTGTTAGTCTTCTACAATTTTAATTTCAAAGAAATTTTCATTCAAAAATCTTTTAGAATTAAATTAATGTCTACAATAAGCACCGCTTACATTTAATAAAGGTATATAATCAAAACTAAATATATAGTGTCAAATGGAATAAATAAACCAAGAGATATAAAAAAGTCATCAAAATTAATAAATAAATATTTAAAGGAGACAAAATTTTGTTTCTGATCTTACCTTTAAGAACACCAATTGCCTTTTAAAAACATGAACACAACTTAAGGACTTCTCAAAGAATATAATTTATTTGAAATATTTAATATATTTAAATATTCGAATAAGTTAATTCAGAAATTTCTCAAAACCAGCACCACATCTTCAAAAAACAAATATAATTCTAGGCAATCCCTTCATCGGTCCAAAATAATATTCCAGATATCAAAATCAAATAACTATCACTATATCTCACTTAAACGTGTTAAGGATGAATGCTTCAAACAGACTGATCAAGTATAAAGCCTTTTTCTATTTTATTTTATATATAATATATAATTATATTTAGGATTCAATAAATCTCATTATGGAATGTCAATGATTTTAAATATAACCTTAAAAATACCTTACACTGTTCTGTGATTTTGTTAGAACATAGACCATCTTGAATTTTAAAGTTAGTCTGTTTGAAGCATTCATCCTAAACACGTGTAAGTAAGATATAGTGATAGTTACTTGATTTTGATATTTGGAATATTATTTTGGGCTGATGAAGGGATTGCCTAGAATTATATTTGTTTTTTGAAGATGTGGTGCATGTTTTGAGAGATTTCTGAATTAACTTTTTCGAATATTTAAATATATTAAATATTTCAAATAAATTATATTCTTTGAGAAGTCCTTAAGTTGTGTTCATGTTTTTAAAAGGCAATTGGTGTTCTTAAAGGTAAGATCAGAAACAAAATTTTGTCTCCTTTAAATATTCATTTATTAATTTTAATTACTTTTTTATATCTGTTGGTTTATTTATTCCATTTGACATTATATATTGAGTTTTGATTATATACGTCTATTAAATGTAAGCGGTGCTTATTGTAGACATTAATTTAATTCTAAAAGTTTTTTCAATGAAAATTTCTTTGAAATCAAAATTGTAGAAGACTAACAGATTAAATCTGTTTTGATATTCAAATTTTATTTCAATAAGAATCTAGAAAATTATTGAAACGAGGTTAAATGTTCACAACTGTTTGTTCGTTAGGTAATATTTGAAGAAGCTACGGTAAGGCGAAACAATTAATTAATCCAAATAAGTGTGTGGAAATTGGAATTATATTACTCAGTATATTCCATTGAGTGAAGGCTGAATTAATCAAATTTCACAAAAGCATTCCGATATAAATATTTATAAATGAATATGATGAACTAAAATGTGCAAAAAATTAATGTATTGTCAGATTGTTAAACACAATGAATAAGCTGTCTGAATTTCTGAAATTTTTCTGAATCTAATGGAAACGTTCAAAAAATTTTATAGCAGAGCGTGGTTTCGATCCACGGACCTCTGGGTTATGGGCCCAGCACGCTTCCACTGCGCCACTCTGCTCGATGATGAGGAAATCCCGTTTGCGGTTATACTGCGTGAATTTTAATTGAAAATTATATCTGACGACACGGATTTCTGTATTTCGTACGATAGATTTCGGCGTAAATGCAATTTTAATGAAGGAAAATGGTGAAAAGCACTGACATTGAGTCAGAAAGAAGCTTTTGCGCGCTTGTTTATATCACTCACAATCCTCAGGGAATTTTGCATAGGCCTTCTTGTCGTTATTTCACATCTGATTGCTAGACTCCAACGTAGGATTGTTGCTGTGGTTTCGGTAATATTCAAAGCAGCTCCGCTCACAATTTTTTTTTAAATCCTTTAATTTTCCATTAGCTTTTGTATCGTTGTTATACATCTTAATGCTAAAATGGAATGAAATAAGATATGACTTAGTTTTACATTCTGTCAAGAAAGTACCGGGAATTATCGATTTAAATCTGGCGGGGCAATGAGGCAGGTAAAAATTTTTTTTCCTAGGTTGGTACCACTGTCCTTAATTACTGTGCCAAGCTTGAGCGGGATCTGTCAACTAGTGTGTTTGCAACAGCTGATTAAGTCAGTCGATGTCAGAGTGCGTGCCGATTTTTACTATGGGTGATTACGTTGAGCAAAGAATTTGTTTAAAGTTTTGTGTTGCAAATGAATTTTCGTGTGCCGATGCATTGATAATGTTGCAAAAGGCCTTTGGTGATAATTCACTATCAAAAACTCGTGCATATCAGTGGTACAGAGCCTTCAAGGACGGTCGTGAAGTGGTCGCCCATCGACGGCTTCGATCGAAGATAACGTCGATAAAATTAAGGAAAGGGTACTGGAAAACCGTCGTACCAGCTTGAGAGAGATAGCACATGATCTTAAGATATCCCACGAGTCCGCACGTACGATTTTGATTGATATTTTGGGCATGAGAAAGGTGGCCGCACGACTCGTACCGAAAGACCTGAATTTTCTTCAAAAACGTCATCGCGAACAAGTTGCTTCAGACATGCTGGATCGCTGTAATTCCGATTCTACATTCATGGAACGCATTATAACTGGTGATGAGACCTGGGTATACGAGTACGATATGCAAACAAGCCAGCAATCATCGGAATGGGTGGCAAAAAATGAGCCGAAACCGAAAAAACCACGCCAAAGAAGCTCGAAAATGAAGGTGATGCTCATTGTTTTCTTCGATATCCGTGGCGTGGTGCACTGCGAATTCGTTCCAGAGGGTCAGACGGTAAACAAGGAGTATTACCTAGGCGTTATGAAACGTTTGCGTGAGCGTATACGTAAGAAGCGGCCAAATTTGTGGGCGAACAACTCATGGATTTTGCATGACGATAACGCGCCTTCTCACCGAGCTACGATTGTGACTGACTTTCTCGCCAAAAACTCAACAAACGTGCTTCAGCAACCACCGTATTCGCCGGATTTGGCTCCCTGCGACTTTTTCCTCTTCCCAAAACTAAAATTGGCCCTTCGTGGCACCCGTTTTGAGTCGATTGAAGCCATAAAACAAAATTCGGCGCGAGAGCTAAAGTCCATCCCGGAAAGCGCCTATAAAAAATGTTTCGATAATTGGAAGTGCCGTTGGCATAGATGTATTGGAGCAAATGGACCCTTTTTTGAAGGCGACCCAATAAATTTTGACGATTAAATGTAAAAATGTTGTTTTAATTGAAAATTCCCGGCTTTCTTGACAGAGTAGTACAGCGATACTAAAATATAATTGTTGTTATAAGTAAACGAATTTTACTTCAATTCTTCATCATCTATGTGGCTTATCATTATTAGACAAACCCCAGTACTTTCCGAGGTATTCAAATATATTGAATATTTCAAATAAATTATATTTTTTGAGAAGTCCGTAAGTTGTGTTCATGTTTTTAAAAGGCAATTGTTGTTCTTAATGGTAAGATCAGAAACAAAATTTTGTCTCCTTTAAATATTTATTGATTAATTTCAATGCCTTTTTTATATCTGTTGGTTTATTTATTCCATTTGACATTATATATTGAGTTGATCATATGTTGATGGCGTCCAGCTGTGAATAGCACATATCGAAGAGCTCCTGATACAAAGTTAATTATCTCGTGTTAAAGTACTCCAAAATTAATAGAAATAGGCAGAAAATATCCTCTTGAAATAGTTCAAAAAGTTACCATACAAAAATCTGAAAAATGGTTATTACAAGGGACATTAAGGAAGAAATACAAAACGCCGTTCAACTAGCATTCCAACAATGTATCATCGATCCTACATTCGTAAAAACGTTGGCAGATGGTGTATCGAAGATAATTGCAAGTAAAATTGATACCAAATTCGCTGAAATGGAAGAAAAACTTCAAGAAGTAAGAAACGAATTTCATGAGGCCAAACTAACATACGAAGCCGAGATAAATAAACGTGAAATGGAATTCCGTAAGGTGCAACAAGATAATGAGAATCTTATTATGAAGTTGGATTACATGGAACAGGAAAGTAGGAGAAATAATCTGAGAATCTTCAACTTCCCGGAGAAGAGCAAGGAAAACACAAGATACGAAATAGTGAATTTTTTAAATAGTAAACTGCAATCAGACATTTCCGATAGAGATATTGAAGTATGCTATCGCATAGGAAAGGTGTCTGAAACTAGCAGGCCCCGTGGAATACTTCTGAAGCTAAAAAGTTTCGATCTGAGACAGCAAATTTATCACAACAAAAAGTCATTACGGGGAACAAATGTAGTGATCAAAGAGGATTTGACCAGAATTCGAATGGAACTACATGCGAAAGTAGTAGAGAAATCATCTATTAAACAGGTATGGACGGAATCTGGAAAAATTTTCGTGAACTATAACAATAAAATAAGTTTGATTAGAAATGCCATAGACTTCAGAAAGACTTTTTCATAAATTTAATAGAGTATAATTTATATACTACAGGAGCATATTTCGATGATTTTTTATTCTTTTTTGTTACTTTCCTGGGCTTTCGAACCATTGTCATTTTTATAGTTGGTTTTTTGCTTATATTTGGAAGTTTTGTATCCGTAAAGATAGAAAATAAATTATGTTGGATTATTTGGATCTTCTTGATGAACGGGGTGAGATTTTGACCAATATATACTCTAGCTTACATGAGTGTGTTAATGGTTATGGACAAGCGGGACTAGTGGAAAGATTTGCTATTTTTCATTTTAATATAAGAAGCATCAGACGAAATTTTGATGAATTGCTTGTTTACTTATCGGGAGAATGTGATCATATTGATGTCCTCGTTTTGTCAGAGTGCTGGGTAGTTGATGACACAGATTATTTTGAGATTCCGAATTATACAATATATTATAATAATTCAACTTTTAATAAAAATGACGGGGTCATTGTTTATGTAAAGGAGTCGCTTTCTGTGGATTCGGTCGTGGTTCATTTGTCGGAGACTAATTTACTCAGGTTCACCCTTAAAGTATCGAACTTCACATTGGGAATAACAGCCTCCTATCGGCCACCATCCACCAATGTTCACGAATATATAGATGAGTTGACGGAATATTTAGCAAACATGAACAAACAAACTATTGAGATATTCTTAGGTGATGTCAACATCAATCTCCTCGATGCTTTATGTGGATCTGTTGATCACTACTTGAACTCGCTTACAGAGATAGGATATAAATCATATATCAATCAGCCAACGCGTATAACAGACGGATCAAAAACCATCATCGATCATATCTTTGTAAGAAGACATGGAAATTCGGATTTGGTTGAGTTTACTCCCTCAATCATCTGCTCAAATATTACTGATCATTACAGTACATCTCTAATATTGTCGATCAGTGGGGTTGTTGGTGAGGGTAAATATGGTGCGACAGAGAGATATTTTCGCAAAGTAGATTACCAAAAACTTTCTAACCATTTAGACCGGGAAGATTGGAATCAGGTTTTGAATTGTGGGGACCCACAGCGATGTTATTCAAATTTCATTGATAGGTTGGGGGAATATATAGCAAATTCTTCGGTAAAAGTAAAGCATCATAGGGAAAAATACCCGAAACTAAAACCGTGGATTACACAGGGGCTCATTAAATCAATTAGAACTAGAGATAAACTAAAATGCCGACTGAATAAGAACCCTAGTGTTGAGCTTGCAAGTGAATTTAAGATCTATAGAAATGAATTGAATAAGTTAATCAGGATCACAAAAAATGAGTACTATAAAACAAAATTGAAGGAAAATGTTAAAAATTGCAAAAAAACGTGGGAGACGATTAATGAAATAGGCAACAATAAGCGAGGAGGTAAAAGGATTGGTAACATTAAAACGGACAAATTACTCACAGACGACGGGGATAAGGCGGAAGCCTTCAATGAATACTTCAGTAGAATAGGTTTGGAAATGGCAGAAAACGTTGATAGTTCTTTCGATTTCCCTCATGATTTTTTAGATGATCGATCTGTTGGACCCTCGATTTTTCTTTTACCCGTAGATGAAAACGAGATAATAGGGATTATATCAAAGTTAAAAAACAGTTGTTCCCCTGGGCCTGATGGCGTGAGCACTAATATAATAAAAAAATTCCATGCCTACTTTGTGAAACCCCTGGTACATATCGTCAACCTGGTTTTTGAAAGAAGGAAACATTCCAAAACAACTGAAGGAATCTAGAGTCACCCCCATTCACAAATCTGGGGATAAAGCCGAGTTGGAGAACTATCGTCCTATCTCAGTTATCAATAATTTCGCTAAGATACTCGAACATGCCCTTAAAACACGTCTAACGAATTTTTTTGACAAACATAAAATCATAATCGACCGACAATTTGGCTTTATAAATGAGGGCAACACGGAGCGCGCAGTATTGGAATTTTATGAGAGGACTATAGAAGCATTGGAGGAATCGGAAAAATGTTTGGCCGTTTTCTTAGACTTGGCTAAAGCTTTCGACTCGGTGTGCCATAGTGTGCTCATAGAAAAGCTACATAGGTATGGAATACGAGGGCCAGCTTTACGTGTTTTTAAAAATTACCTCACTGATAGAACTCAGCGTGTCAAGGTCGGTGATGTTGTCGGCACCCAACGAAATGTTGAGTCCGGTGTGCCTCAAGGAACCGTTCTCGGTCCAATATTGTTCCTGGTGTACATGAACAGTATGTCTTACATTAGAGATTTCGAAGGTCATATGATCTCATATGCAGATGATACCGCGATCATTTTCCGAGGTAAAACATGGCAGACAGTATATGAGAGCGCAGAGAAGGGTCTAAGGGGTGTTCAGATGTGGCTTTGTAAAAATCTTCTAACTTTGAATATAAAGAAAACGAAATTTGTCTCGTTTACTCTAACGAAGAACCTTCAACCAGAAAAGTTGGATATTGGTGTGCATGTACCGGGTTGCGCAGGTGCTGGTTGTGGGTGTCCAACTATAAAGAAAGCCACGAACATAAAATATCTTGGCGTGGTGGTCGATCAGCACCTTAGATGGGATGAGCATGTGAACCATATTGTGAAAAGACTTAGACAGGTAGCCTACAGAATGTATAATTTGAGGGATATCCTGTCAAGAGGGCATTTAGTCGTGGTGTATGATTGTTTGGTTGAATCGGTGATCAGATATTGCATTACTGTATGTGGAGGCATGTTCAGTCAAGTTTTGAATTGCATTCAAACCGCACAAAATACCATCTTGAAAATTATTTTCAGAAAGCCTAGACGGTACAATACCATAACACTATATAATGAGTGCAGGTTGCTGAATGTCAGGAACTTGTATGCATATCAGTGTCTAATGTGGGTGTACACCAGCAACAACAGATTTCACGAAAGCAAATCTAAGTATACTCGTAATGTACATAATCTCCATGTAAACGTGCCTATATTTAAAAAAAGTCATACTCAGAGAACGATTTTTTATTTCGGACCAAAATTGTACAATGCACTGGGTCTAGAACTGAGGAAAAATATCAACCTCAAAAAGTATAAAGCTGGGATAAGACAGTTTCTCGATATCAACAGTGCACTAATAACATCAATTTTGTGAGCCGGCCAGATGATTCTTTTTTTTTCCTGTCCTCAAAATGTTACATAACGGTGGTTATTTGTTTCTCTTCGCCCGCCTGACCGGTTCCCGCAGTAAGATCATTGTTTTTGTGTTTTATCATCTATGTTGTCACTCGCTTGTATTGAAAGTTCCATATTACATATCAGGGACACGACTCACTTCGTTTTGATGGAGGTCCATATGAGTATATATAATAACCATTGTATAAAGTGCTTTATACAATGCTATAACTCCAAATTGTAATTTTTTTTTTTTTTTTTTCTAATTGATGTAAGCAAAATAATTTTTTTTTTGTTGTGTTTACTATATAGAAAGGTCTCATTTAGGTTGGACGTTTGTACTTGACAGTATTTTTAGATGTCAAACTATGTCGAGATGTAGGTTAGGCGCAATACAAACCGTTGAGTTTAGGCTGCCTGGCCTCCTCTTGATGTAGTACTAATGAGAATATTATTGTATTGATTATATCACATACTTACGACCAATAAATTATTATTATTATTATTATTATTTGATTATATACGTCTGTTAAATATAAGCGGTGCTTATTGTAGACATTAATTTTATTCTAAAAGTTTTTTGAATGAAAATTTTTTTGAAATTAAAATTGTAGAAGACTAACAGATTAAATCTGTTTTGATATTCAAATTTTGTTATATTTCTTCTATAAAGTAAAAAGCCTTTTTTTATTTCAGATTATATCTAGTTTGTTTTTACTATGTTACTTTTTGTCTCTGGATTGTATTGCATGTTCTTGATTTTAGCGTGTTTCCCAGTGTTATTTCACACTGTCATGATTTTAATTTTCTCAATCTCTTGCTGAAGAAGATGAGAATGAGAAATTATTCAGCATAACTAAATGATATCAAAGACATAGACGAACGCAAAATCCCGAATAAATTCTCGATAGGTCAACAGTGGCGGTTAAAATTAGACCCTTTCAAGGTTTACGGTCAATAAAAATATAATTTACTAGTTCACTATGTCCAACCTTACGTGAAACCTTTCGATCGGCCATTACTGACTAATTAAATTCCATTTTGCCCGCACTTGAGCCCAATTCTCGACATGCGATCGAAATAGAACTGCCACATTATTTTCGTCGAATGAATGGAAGCTGTTCGAGGTCCAAAACTCGGACAAAGTTGCGAAAGATTCGATTTTTTCGTCAATGGAAATGATCTGGAACAAAATGCATCAACAGCAACTCTAACAAATGGAACAAAGTCTTTACAAAGTCAATCGTAGTGTGTCATGCTTTATATTTATAGGAATAAACAGATCCATAGTTATACAGTGTGGAAATGAATTATTTTTGTCCTTATGTGAGGAAATTATGAAAAAACACTGGGACACGTCAACTTTTAAATTCAACGGTGCGCTTTTTACGTATAAATTTAAATATACAGGGTGATTTGCGCAAGTGCAGCACAGTCCGTCTTATTCATTGGGCGACAAGAAAAACTTTTACTGCGTTCTGGAACAAAAGTATTTAAGCGTTGCCAAATAATTTTTATTCTATTAGAACCTCTCTACATTCTTATATCGGGGGTTTTTTAAAGAGTGATAGAACAAAATTTTGTTTCTGATTTTACCATGATGAAACCAATTCCCTTTCAAAAACATAAAACGCAACTTAAGGATTTCTCAAGAAATACAATTTACTTGGAATATTTAATATATTTAAAAATTCAAATAAGTTAATTCAAAAATCTCTCAAAACATGCACCATATCTTTAAAAAATAATTAGAATTCGGATAATCCCTTCATCGGCCCTAGATAATATTTAAAATATCAAAATCAACTAACAATCAGTATATCTTATCTTAGAGTGAAACCGGAACTTGTTTAAAACAGACTAACTTCAAAAATCCAGATAGTCTATGTTCGTCACAAAATCACAGAAAACTGTAAGGTATTATAAGGTTTTCTTTAAACCATGGACATTCCATAATGAGATTTATTTATGTTAGAAGACTAACAGATTAAATCTGTTTTGAAATCTTGTTATATTTCTTCTATCAAGTGAAAAGCCTTTTTCTATTTTATTTAACCTGAAAATGTATTTTTTCAATTGCTTCTATCGGATGCTTTTTTTTTATTTAAATTGAAATAAAACACATTTAAATTAAGATTGAAGCCAAATTTTTTTTATAGGAAAGATAATTTTTTGACATTTATGTTTTGAAAATCAATTCGAGTAATCCAGGCCTTATTTCATTAGTTACACTAGTTATATTGGCTTCCAAAGCGTCTATTGTTTCTGGTTTATAAACCAATGATTGGACATAACTCCAAAGGAAATAATCCAGTGGAGTTATGTCGCATGATGTTGGAAGCCAATTAATTGGACCATTTCTCGAAATAATGTTATCGCCAAATCTTTCTTTCAACAAATGAATTGTAACGGTAGCAGCATGAGGTGTAGCACTATTTTGTTGGAACCAAAACACTTCTAGGTCCATACCATTCAAATTTTGAAACGAATGATCATTGATAATTGATCTGTTACGAGCACCATTCATTGTAACATTAGCTCCTGTATCGCTTTTAAAGAAATATGGACTGATTATGCCCCCAGCATACAGTGCATTTTTCAGAATGCAATGGAACCTGCAGAAATTCTTGAGGATTGTTTTCACACCATATACGGCAATTTTGCTTGTTTACATAGCCGTTCAACCAGAAATGAGCTCATCACTAAATACAATTTTACGATAAAAAAGTGGATCAAGTTCAAGCTGTTCTAGGGCCCAATCAGCAAACAAAGGACACTTATTATGGTCAAGTGGCTTTAACCAGTTGGATCTTGTTTGGGTGTAGACCAAGATCTTCACGCAAAATTCTCCATGTGGTGGATGCACAGAGTACAACTTGTAAACGTCGACGAATAGACAAATCTCGATCATCATTAACACTATGACTTACAGCAGCAATATTTTCTTCTGTACGTACTGTTCTTTGTCTTGTTGTTGTTGTTGTTGCATCGAGCAGAGAAAATATTGTCCGAAATCTATAGATAGCTCGACGAATAAGCTACTCTGATGGAAAATTATGTAAACCACCGGCGTGAGTCTTTCTACGATAATTTGTCAATGCTTACGGAACAAAAATGTCAAAACAACATGGCTTCTACCTTCTGCAAATCACAGTTATCCCTATCGAATGTTCTATCAGTCTCTATATCACATATCTGGCTAGGTATTTAGGAGATCGTTCATTAGGACCAGTAGGAAATTTAATAGGAGCCGCATACCTTAACTTTCTTCAAAATATCTTGCCCGATTTTCTAGACGTGGTACCTTTAAATCAGTGGATGAATATTAGGTTTATGTAAGATGGAACGCTCCCACATTATACACTTTCTCTTAGGAAACATTTAGATCAAACATTTCCCAGAAGATGGATAGGACGAAGAGGTCCAGTGCCATGGCCCACTAGATCTCCCGATTTGAATCCTTTGGACCTTTGTATTTGTGGTTATTTGAAAAGTTTAGTGTATGCAACGTCAGTAAATAACATTGAAGAGTTGCAACATCGGATTTAATTATCGTGTCAAACAATCCGAACATGACCAGCTCTTTTCGAAAGAGTACGTAATTCCTCCATGCGACGATGTACTTCCTGCATTGAAATGGACGGTGGTCATATGGAACACCTTCTGTGAAACACTAGGAGTCAAGAATAAATCGAATATCTTCTGTAATTTATCGTATTAGTTTACGCTGGTAGTTAATATTTTGAAAACCGTAAATCGCTCATATCTCCAAAACGGTTCAATTGTGGACCCATGTTTATAGGAAACTTCTTACTTATTTTGAGGTCTAGAATTAGCTTCCAAAATATTGAAACGTCGTTTTTAACATCCGGTATAAGAGTTAGTTCAAAATGTAAACTTGATGAAGCCACACTTTCACCGAACCAATTGTCGTTAAGTTAATAAATTATGGAAATAATCCATATTATTTTATTTGATCGATATCTTTCTTTTTAGATTTTACTGCGCAATACTTGTTCGACTTGTTGAAGTGAAATTTTACACTGACACTTCTTATGGTATCGTTATATTGTCTCTATCCATGAAACCTGACATCAATACATCTTGAAATTGCCTTTGAATCGATCTTGTTGTACCTTCTTAATCCCTTCCATGGTCCCATTACAACCAATCTTCTGTGTACCTCGGCCTTAGCCAACTATGATTAAACTTACGCTCTCTCTTGTTATTTAGTGTACAAACTTAATCACGTTCAAAATTTTCCCAGAAAAATCTTCAAACTAAAGAAAAAGCCTTACCTCTTCAACGATGCACTGCTCGTCCAGTGGAAAGAGCGGTTTCTGTGTCGTAGGTCGACTGGCCAAATAAAACGCTGACGCGGCGGCAACTCCTGTAAGAGCCAACGCACCTGCGCCACCTCCAATGTACTGCAGATACTGCTCCATGTCGTCAACTGGAAAACCAAGGGGGAAATATAAGTCGATCGTTGGAAAATGCAAGAAAACTGATGATGCGCCCGCTCGTCGTCCAATGAAAAATTCAACGATGTTTCATTATTTCAGAAGTTGGAAACTTTGTAGTTGATTAAGGAAGGCGTATTGAGTGCATTGGCGTGGTTTCTGGGGAATTCGTTGTGATGGGAATCATAAGTTTTGGATTGTAGGTAGATTGATGGAATTTTAGATGGATGTGGCAACATTTCACTGATAGGTCGAAACTTAACACTGCTGTGCCTAAGGGGTAACAAATCCTAATCGAAACAGAACAGTACACAAACTTATAAGCTTCTTAGGTATCTTAACAGGAGATCTAGGAGTATCAGAATAATAATAATATGAAGATACACAGTAGGAATTTATAGATGGGTTTTATGGTACACTTTTCGAAAAGCTCACATGAATATTTCATATCAAATTCTTCAGTGCTCAAAACCGAACTGGATATTCGAGAGAATATTCTTTATAAACAAATATAAATGTTGAAAAGCACCTTCGTCAAGTCGGAAGCTTTTCGCGCTTGTTCAAAGTTAATTTTTCCTGAAAATGTCAAATCTGTCAATTGATTCTTGAAGGAACTATCGGGTGGTTTTTTAAGAGTGAATTTTTCGAGTAATTCAGGCCTTATTTCATCAATGACACGAGTTATGTTGGCTTCCAAAGCGTCTATTGTTTCATAAACCAATGACTTGACATAATCACAAAGAAAATAATCCAGTGGAGTTATGTCGCAATTAATTGGACCATTTCTCGAAAAAATGTCATCTTTCCTTCAATAAATCAATTGTTACGGTAGCACCATCTTGTTGGAACCGAAACACATCTGGGTCGATACCATTCAAATTTTGAAGCAAATAATCATTGATCATCGATCTGTAACGAGCACTATTCACTGTAACATTAGCTCCAGCATCGTTTTTAAAGAAATATAGACCGATGATGCCTCCAGCGTGTAAAGCAGACCATACAGTGCATTTTTAGGATGCAATGGAACCTGCGGAACTTCTTGAGGATTGGTTTCACTCTATGTACGACAACTTTGCTTATTTACATAGCCGTTCAACCAGAAATGAGCTTCATCACTAAACACAATTTTACGATAAAAAGGTGGATCAATTTCAAGCTGTTCTAGTGCCCAATCAGCAAACATACGATGCTTATTATGATCAAGTGGCTTTAGTTCTTGAAGCAGTTGGGTGTAGACCAAGATCTTCACGCAAAATTTTTCATGTGGTGGATGCACAGAGTCCAACTTGTTGTGAACGTCGACGAATAGACAAATCTGGATCATCATTAACACTTACAGCAGCGATATTTTCTTCTGTACGTACAGTTCGTTGTCTTGTTGTTGTTGTTGCATCGAGTAGAGAAAATCTATCGATAGTTCGACGAATAAGCTGCTCTGATGGACGATTACGTAAACCATAAATTTCACGAAGTGCTCTATAAGTTTGGCGAATAGAACACTGATTTTGAAAATATATTTCAACAATTTGTAAACGTTTTTGCGGCGTGAGTCTTTTCATGATAATTTGTCAATGCTTACTGAACAGAAATGCCAAAACAACATCGCATCTACCTTTTGTCAAATCAAAGTTATCCCTATCGAAACTTCCATCACTCTGAAAAAACACCCGATACACGATGAATATGACGGATTCATTTATTTATTTATTGATCCCAGGGATACAGACAGAAGTCCACTATAGTATCCACATCGAGTTTGTGTTCTGTGTAGGCTTTGTTACTGTTTCCTTACGCCACTTTAGTAACAGAGCGGCGTTTACCCAACAGCGAATGTTGGACGATTCCCCGAAACCAGAAAATTTCTTTCCTGGCCCGCGGTTCGAACTCTTAATCTGGCGATTATGAGTCAGATGTCTAAACCACAAGACATTCCCGCCGCAATCATGGCGAGATAAAGTCAAATGAGTATAAATGTACACACGGGTCGAACCGGCCTGTATTCAAATAAATATGCGGCATCTTTCGACAAATTAACGAAGCGAAAAACTCACAGGTCCGTTGAATATTAACCTTGGAATTATAATCTGGATTCAGCGTTTGAATTGACACTTGCTGCCAATCAAGGTTGCATGCTCGGGGCGTCACCAGAAGTAACAGAACCGGACTTGATAGCTGGGAATCGAATTCTATTTAAAGGGCTTTTATCTCTGTCCCCTCAAATATGCGATTTTTTATTGAAATAGTTCATCATGGGGAGTTTATCTTCTTTTAAAAAATGTCGCAACTACATATGGGGGTTTATAGTATATTGAGATTTCATAAATTATCAGAAGGTACTGTTACAAATAATATTGAGTTACTTTACATGCTTTATTTTCTGACGTCACGTCAGTACTTTTTTATCGCCGATAGGAAATTTTCTCTATTTGGAACAGCTGTATATATAGACTCATTTACTTTCATCGATTTTTCAGTCGTTGTTTTAATATTTAAGAGGTCTTCAGTGTTTCACTTCACTCAGTATCCATCGATTTATTATTTGTATAATCACATAAATACTCGCATTAAGAATACTTGTTTTATTTGTCATCTATGTTTAATAAGCTTGGATCTGTGTTCATTACTTATTTGTATCCAAGTCTTTTTATTCGACGTTGAAGGAAAACAGAAACAGTGGAGTACATTGACTGCAACCTGATACGAGTGCAGATGTTGGACATTTTATACAGGGTGTCTCAATGAGTTGACTTCCTAGCTTTCGACAACATTAGATGCGTCCGATCAAAATCTCGAAATAAGTGACCACAGTTTAATCATGTTCGTAGATGAGGAATTAAAGATGTGCGGAAACATTACTAGTTTCAAGCTTGTTTATGCGTGCTTTGGTTGCACCAAGTCGAGTGATATGCAATTATTGTTAATTTACGATACTCTGAACACTGTGCATCAATTTAAGAAAATTCAAAAATTGATTTTGTCATGATGATGGGATAGTTCATTTCCCGAAACTCGAGTCACAAGAAAATGTGTAATATTTTTGGTAGTAAAACATAGTAATTTCTACAATTTGTTTGAAGTAAAAAGCCCTTTTCTATTTTATTTTTTATAGTTTCTTCTCGGGACTAATAGCGTCCGTATATATTCTGAGTACGTATATCCTTGACAATATCTAATGAGGTCCGACAAAAGCAGTGTTGCCAATTCCAGAGACCAAAATAACAAATATGTCGTTCATCCGAAGTCATATTTGAAACAATTAGCACGAGTGTTCATTTTCAATCAAGCTATCATGACCGTTAGCGCGGTTATCATATGTTTCAGTTCATCCCAGAGACCGATCGATATACGGGGGTCGTCGAAAATTGCTGCCCATTTCACCTACTTACAGCCAAGTCTGTCGGCGCGGGTCGCGTGTAAAAATGGCGGGAAAGTAGGCGATGCATCCATGCGGCAAGACACAAGTGAAAGAAACTAACTATACGATAAGTATTTCCTAGTAAAGAGAGGTTTCTCGCCTTGGCTTTTTGCGGTACGTGCAAGTTTAATGACCTGGACTCGGTTCTGAATTGCCAATAATGAGAGAAACTGACGTGATTTATCCTGCAAAAGATACGCATTACCGCGGGCCAAAACAAGGGGGAAAATTTAGAAACGATCGGGCATGTACGGGGGCTGTCAATGAAGTTGATATTTCCTCAAGAAAGCTCAAGAAAGGGCGCTGATTCAGTATTTTTATGAATTTTTGGTGCTGATACCTTGAGAGATAATTTTTAATCAATGTCTATAAACGGATAGAAAACAATATCGTGCCAGAGAAATATTAACTAGAGGCAACTCCAAGATATGCATATAGCTTGGTCTGAACCAACAAAACTGGGCGTCGAAGTAAAGACGGAACTTTTAGTTTCCGTTGGAACGAGTCTTACATACGATAACGATGATTTCGTGTTTTGAGAAACCGTAGAAGATAAGCTGTTTCGTTTCCAAAATATGGGGAGGGCCATTTAAAATTTGCATTTTTGATCGGCTATAAATAAAAAACTAAAGAATATTTCATCAAAGTTTTGAGTTCATTAGAAAGAAAATAATAAGAAGAGGTTTCTTCCTCGATAGAAGGATTATTACAAAATTTAAATATCAAAACAGATTTAATCTCTTAGTCCCCTATAATTTTAATTTCAAAAAAATTTATTCGATAATTTTTAGAATTAAATTAATGTCTTATATTTAATAGACATATAAAATCAAAACTCGTTATATAATATCAAATGGTATAAATAACCCAACAGATATAAATTGTCAATTTGAATTAATAAATAAATATTCAAAGGGGACAAAATTTTGTTTCTGAAATCTTGAAATTATGAAACTAAATCCTTTTCAAAAATACAAAACATAATTTTAAGAACTTCTCAAAAATAAGTTACTCCAAAAATCTCTCAAAACATGTATCACATCCTCAAAAAAACAATTCGAATTCAGATAAGGTCTTCATTGGTGATACTTTACATTTAAAAAATAAAATCAATGAACAATAAATAACCAACCTCTAAGACCTCGTTGTATCCTTGTTTGAATACAATAATACGCATTTTACTAATGAGTTTTGATTTTATCTGTCTATTGAATATAACAGAATAAATCTGTTTTAATATTTAAATTTTGTAATAATCCTTCTATCAAGTAAAAAACCTCTTCTCATTATTTTATTGTATATATAATATATGATTATATTTTGGTTTTTAATCTCATTATAAAAATGTCATTTCGTTTCGACTAAGGCCATAAAATACCTTACAAGCTTTGTGTGATTTTTGTGATGAACATAGAATACGATGGATTTTTTAGGTTCTTTAATTTTAGTGTTTGTTCAACAAGGATACCACTAGGTCTTTCTGGTAAGTTATTAATTGTAAATTGATTTTATTTTTTAAATGTTAGACTGACGAAGACCTTATTTGATTTCAAATTGTTTTTCGAGGAGGTACTACATGTTGTGAGGGATTTTTGAAGTATCTTATTCAAATATTTACATATATTAAATATTTCAAATAAATTAATTTTGAAGAAGTTCTTCAAATTATATTTTGCATTTTTAAAAAAGATTTGTTTTCATAAATATAAGATCAGAAACAAAATTTTGTCTCCCTCAAATATTTGTTCATTAATTTGAATTGACAATTTAGATTTGTTGGGTTTTTTATTCCATTTGATATTATATAAGTTTTGATTTTATATGTCTGCTAAATTTAAGCAGTGCTTATAAGACATTAATTTAATTCTGAAAGTTTTTGAATGAAGTTTTTTGAAATTAAAATTTATAGGAGGCTAACAGAATAAATCTGTTCTAATATTTAAATTTTGATTGTTTTTATTCAGCATCCAAATAAGTCCCAACAAATATGGGTTAAAATTTCAGATTCTTTTTCTGTAGAATGTGCTATCTTTTTTTTTAAAAGGGAAATAAAAAAGACCTTCTTGAATTCTATGTGAAACATTTTTTGGTGATTGAGTTTGTTATTCCATCGGAACAAATTTGTCTTGGGTGGATGGATTTAGATCATTTTTATCGATACTTTATGTATTCGTCTGATTTTTTATCAGTCAGCTGCAGCTCACATGTGTCGATAATTCTATATAAAGTGAAACAGTGTTTTCTAAGGCATAGTGTTCAATTTAATTCTAAAAACGTTTCAAGAGATTTTTCAGATTGAATTTTTAAAGCTTTCGGAAAAAAGTTTATCGCTTTCCTTACGGAATGGACCAAATCATCTGTTTGATGCCTATTATTTTGATGTATCTTTGCCTTAATGTTAGGAGAAGTTAGAAAATTATGTTAAAAAATAATGGTCCAAAAATATGTTCTGGTTTCCAAGAAAAACTGGTCTTGCTCAAAGACAACCTGAAATTTTTGGCTCATTCGATTCTTTCTAAAGGCCGGAAAATGGTGGTTTGAAAATTGTAAAAAGTGAAACAATGTTTTCTAAGGCATTTTACTCAATTTAATTTTAAAAAGTTTTTAGGAGCTTTTTCAGATTGAATCTGTAAAGCTTTCGGAGAAACATTTATCGCTTTCCTTTCGGATTGGACAAGTTCATCTGTTTGATGCCTATTATTTTGATGTATCTTTGCCTTAATGTTAGGAGAAGTCAGAAAATTATTTTGGGAGATAGTGGTCCAAGAATCTGTTCTGGTTTCCAGGAAAATCTTGTCTTGCCAAGAGACAACCTTCTGAACTTTCTGGCTCATTAGATTCTTTCTAGAGGCCTGAAAATGGTGGTTTGAAAATTATGAAAAGTGAAACAATTTTTTCTAAGGCATTTCATTCAATTTGATTTTGAAAAGTTCTCAAGAGATTTTTAAGATTGAATCTGTAAGGCTTTCGGAGAAAAGTTTATCGCTTTCCTTTCGGAATGGATCGAGTTCATCTGTTTGATGCCTATTATTTTGATGTATCTTTGCCTTGATGTTAAGAGGAGTTAAAAAATTATTTTAGAAAATTATGATCCAAGAATCTGTTCTGGTTTTCAGAAAAATCTTGCCCAAGACAACCTTCTGAACTTTTTGGCTCGTTTGATTCTTTCTAGGGGCCGGAAAATGGTGGTTTGAAAATTATGAAAAGTGAAAAAATGTTTCTTTAACTAAATGTTAGGAAAAGTTGGAAAATTATTTTAGAAAATAATGGTCCAAGAATATGTTCTGGTTTCCAGGAAAATCTTGTCTTGCCAAGAGACAACCTTCTGAACTTTCTGGCTCATTAGATTCTTTCTAGAGGCCTGAAAATGGTGGTTTGAAAATTATGAAAAGTGAAACAATTTTTTCTAAGGCATTTCATTCAATTTGATTTTGAAAAGTTCTCAAGAGATTTTTAAGATTGAATCTGTAAGGCTTTCGGAGAAAAGTTTATCGCTTTCCTTTCGGAATGGATCGAGTTCATCTGTTTGATGCCTATTATTTTGGTGTATCTTTGCCTTCATGTTAAGAGGAGATAAAAAATTATTTTAGAAAATTATGATCCAAGAATCTGTTCTGGTTCTCAGAAAAATCTTGCCCAAGGCAACCTTCTGAACTTTTTGGCTCGTTTGATTCTTTCTAGGGGCCGGAAAATGGTGGTTTGAAAATTATGAAAAGTGAAAAAATGTTTCTTTAACTTAATGTTAGGAAAAGTTGGAAAATTATTTTAGAAAATAATGGTCCAAGAATATGTTCTGGTTTCCAGGAAAATCTAGTCTTGCCCAAAGACAACCTTCTGAACTTTTTGGCTCATTCGATTTTTTCTAGAGGCCGGAAAATAGTGGTTTGAAAATTATAAAAAGTGATACAATGTTTTCTGGGCATTTTATTCGATTTAATTTTAAAAAGTTTTTAGGAGATTTTTTAGATTGAATCTGTAAAGCTTTCGGTGAAAAGTTTATCGCTGTCCCTTCGGAATGGACCAAGTTTATCTGTTTGATGCCTATTATTTTGGTATATCTTTGCCTTAATGTAAGAATAACTTAGAAAATTATTTTAGAAAATAATGGTCCAAGAATGTGTTCTGGTTTCCAAGAAAATCTTGTCTTGCTCAAAGACAATCTGAAATTTTTGGCTCATTCGATTCTTTCTAGAGGCCGGAAAATGGTGGTTTGAAAATTGTAAAAAGTGAAACAATGTTTTCTAAGGCATTTTACTCAATTTAATTCTAAAAAATTTTTAGGAGATTTTTCAGATTGAATCTGTAAAGCTTTCGGAGAAAAGTTTATCGCTTTACTTTCGGAATGGACAAGTTCATCTGTTTGATGCCTATTATTTTGATGTATCTTTGCCTTAATGTTAGGAGAAGTTAGAAAATTATTTTGGGAGATAGTGGTCCAAGAATCTGTTCTGGTTTCCAGGAAAATCTTGTCTTGCCAAGAGACAACCTTCTGAACTTTCTGGCTCATTAGATTCTTTCTAGAGGCCTGAAAATGGTGGTTTGAAAATTATGAAAAGTGAAACAATTTTTTCTAAGGCATTTCATTCAATTTGATTTTGAAAAGTTCTCAAGAGATTTTTAAGATTGAATCTGTAAGGCTTTCGGAGAAAAGTTTATCGCTTTCCTTTCGGAATGGATCGAGTTCATCTGTTTGATGCCTATTATTTTGGTGTATCTTTGCCTTCATGTTAAGAGGAGATAGAAAATTATTTTAGAAAATAATGATCCAAGAATCTGTTCTGGTTCTCAGAAAAATCTTGCCCAAGACAACCTTCTGAACTTTTTGGCTCGTTTGATTCTTTCTAGGGGCCGGAAGATGGTGGTTTGAAAATTATGAAAAGTGAAACAACGTTTCTTTAACTTATTGTTAGGAATAGTTGGAAAATTATTTCAGAAAATAATGGTCCAAGAATCTGTTCTGGTCTCCAGGAAAATCTTGTCTTGCCCAAAGACAACCTTCTGAACTTTTTGGCTCATTCGATTTTTTCTAGAGGCCGGAAAGTAGTGGTTCGAAAATTATAAAAATTGATGCAATGTTTTCTAAGGTATTTTATTCCATTTAATTTTAAAAAGTTTTCAGGAGATTTTCAAAATTGAATCTGTAAAGCTTTCGGAGAAAAGTTTATCGCAGTCCTTTCGGAATGGACCAAGTTCATCTGTTTGATGCCTATTATTTTGGTGTATCTTAATGTTAGAATAAGTTAGAAAATTATTTTAGAAAATAATGGTCCAAGAATATGTTCTGGTTTCCACGAAAATCTTGTTTTGCTCAAAGACAACCTTCTGAAATTTTTGGCCCATTGGATTCTTTCTAGAGGCCGGAAAATGGTGGTTTGAAAATTGTGAAAAGTGAAACAATGTTTTCTAAGGCATTTAACTCAATTTAATTTCAAGAAGTTTTCAAGAGATTCTTTTAATTTTTCAATCAATATATAAGGATAAACTTTTCCGTGATTCTTCCTACTTTCCTTAAGATTCTCACAAAATCCCCGAATTTCGGAAAAAAAATTCGACCAAACTTACTGTTCCTCCATCTAGTCTTCGCTTTCTTGCTCTTCTGCTCCTTCTTGAGCTCCTTCTTATGCTTAGCCTTCTCCTTCTTCACGTTACGCGACTTAATGAAATCCTTAGCACTCAAAATGACACTGTTCATCGCGACCGTTCAAACTTCTTGCTCTAACACGAAGAACCAACAAGCAATTACCAAAACAAACCTCGTCTTGTTTACCCAAGCAATAAAAGCAAAAAATTAGCGCCTGAACAATTGTTGGCGCCTGGCGCGTTCGCGGAAATCCTGATAACGTTCTGGTAGGAAGACCGGCTTGTAGCTGGTACGATAGCGCTTTGGTACGGTCGGTTCGAGCCTCCGCGACGATGGTACCCCGCAATTTGCGGTACTTTTTCGGCTGTTGGGAGCGTTTGACTGGTCCCGGAAATCGGACCGCTGCGCCCATGGGCCAGAAGGGGGAAGAATAAGAACAAAGCGCGACTTTTGACGTCTCTTCGATGCTCGAAACACGAGGCAGGAATTGACAATGTTTTTTACCGATTGTTATTGGTGGGCAGGGCCGGGTTCGATTCTTTTCCGTCTCGTGGCGTTTATTATGGTTGCCTTAAGACTGCGTGTTGTCAGATCTTGGAAGAAGAATGTTCCAACCATAGACTTATTACACTTGTTCATAAAGAAGAAAAATTGAGAGGTGTCAAGGGACACCCGGATGGAACGAAGTTCCTTTCGAATAATTAGTGGAGGAATTGTAATAAAATTTTATTTTTTTTAAGTTACAGTCAACTCTCGTTAATTCAAACCTGCGATAATTCGAACCTCTCTATAATTCAAAGTTATCACAAGTTCCCTACTAAATCTCTTTATATTTCGAACTAAATCAATACATTTTCATACACTTGGTAATTCGAACGAAAAAATCATTGCTATTTAACAAAACGACGCGTTAATTCGAACTCATCAGCGTCTAACACTCGACAATTCAAAGTTGCAGAGAGAAGAGGCGGAAAGATTGTAAGTACATTTTTCGACAAGTTCAAACTTGTATCAAGATACACGAGCCTTTGTTTTTGTTAGGATTAGTTTGACTATTTGACGCACACACTTCTTACGAATTGGTTTTTTTTAATTATTCAGTTACTGTTACCCTTTCGTTGGTATGCAGATTAAAAGTTAGTGTTAGTTATGAGCTCTAGAAAGTATAGATGTTTGATGATTGCTGAAAAGAAAAAGGTAACCGAAAAAGTAGAAGAAGGTGAGAAGAAGAGTGATGTTGCAAAAGAATTTAAGATTCCTCTGAGTACTCTCTCAACAATAATAAAGCACAAGGAGAAAATTAATGCTGCTCAAACTGCTGGAGTACGGAAAAGAACTACTAAAGGTGAATTTCCTCGTCTGGAAGAAAGCCTGGTCATTTGGCTAAGACAGTGTAGAGGACAAAAAGTGTCTATTAGCGGGAACTTGTTGCAGGAAAAAGCAAAAGAGTTCGCGTCTACTCTAAGCATCAAAAACTTTGCGGCAAGTGAAGGGTGGCTTACAAATTTCAAAAAGAGAAATGGAGTTGTTTTTAAAAAAGTTTGTTGGGAAAGTGGAACTGTTGATGATGCAGTTTGTTTAGATTGGCACGGTAAATTGAAGACCTTGATTGAAAACTATGATGCCCGAGACATTTCTAATACTGATGAAACTGGCCTATTTTTTAAATGTTTACCGGACAAGACGCTTACTTTTAAAGACGAAAAATGTCACGGAGGAAAACATAGTAAAGAGAGGTTGACAGTTTTACTTGCAGTAAATATGGATGGATCGGAAAAACTTAAACCCTTAGTGATAGGAAAAGCAATGAAACCGCGATGTTTCAAAGGAGTGAAATAGTTTCCAACTGATTATCGTGCTAACAAAAAAGTTTGGATGACGACAGAACTTTTTAACAATTGGCTTTTAACAGTTAATGGGGACATGAAACGACAAAAGCGGAAAATTTCACTATTTTTAGACAACTGCACTGTCCACAACAGTCCTCCTACATTGTCTAACGTGGAACTCTACTTCTTTCCGCCAAATACAACTTCCAAATTGCAACCATTGGACCAAGGGATTATCCATAATTTTAAGACGTTATATCGCAAAGAAATTGTTAAGATCGTTTTAGAATCTCTCGACAAACAGCTAACTGCAAATATCACGGTTCTGACAGCTATTTTACTAATTGACAAAGCATGGAGAGCTGTTACACCCCTAACGATTCTCAACTGCTTCAAAAAATCCGGTTTCTTAAAAGAAAATCAAGAAAATCTTCCAATACTTATAGATGATGAAGAACCAGCAATAGAACCATTAGTTGACATCAGCGGTGTGAGTTTTTCTGATTTTGTTCAAGTGGATGAAAATGTTGCTGTCTCAGGTTCACTAACCGATGGCGAAATTTTATCTGCGACAGATACGCAAAGTAACGATGAAGATGAGGACGATACATCGGAACCTTTGGCAGAGGTGTCAGTAAGGGAAGCAAGATCCTCATTTGATACCTTACAAAGCTTCTGTCTACAAAACGAAAGTGATGAAAAAGCATTTCAGGCACTTTTTCTCTTAAAAAAAGTTATTGAGCAGTGTGAGCAGCAGAATTGTGCTTTAAAGCAAACCAGTATAACAAAGTTCTTTCGAAAGATTAATTAATTCACATTACGAATACATGTATGTACACGAATGTACCTCTTAATTCTTGTCATTTTTAAATTAATAAATAAAAATTAACCAACACTTAATAATTCGAAGTTTTATTTATTTTCTCTCACAAATTTCAAACCATTTGATATTTCAAACACTCGATAATTCGTAATATTTCAAGAGTCCCTCGAGTTTCGAATTAACGAGAGTCGACTGTATTATTAACAAATATAATGTAATATAAACTTAATTAGTAGGCTCAATTTTAGTAATAATTGGCTTGTGTTAACTGAAGTGGGAAACATTTGTTTGGGATTCTATTTTATTTAAATGTCTTGAAAAAACTGCATCGATGGTAGTATTATACTTTGTTGTTGATTCTGCTGGATTATTGTTTAGTCTTAAATCAAATTCTTCCTCTAGAAACTGTAGCAATGGTTTTGATTTTTCATTACTGAAGTTGATGTTAAAATCACCGGCCAATATGAGTGGACGTTTATCTGAATTTCTGTTGTATCTGCTAAGCGTTTGATATACATCTTTAGAATACTCTAGCAGTGCTCGATGAATGAACTCTTGAATATCTATTAATTTGTTATTTGGTGAGACATATATGACTGCCATGTTTAAAGTAACGCCGTTTTCCATTACACACTCTGCTGCACATAAATCTGCAACACTTGTACGTCTTACGTGCAAGTCCTGAATATTGTTCATAATGATCGACATATTTGGTGTTACAAGATTGGTCATATCATTTGTGTTGTGATAAATCGCAACTCCACCTGAACGAACAAAATCACGTTTAAAGTGAGCTATACAATTAAAATTCGGTATATCACATTCTTCTTGATTGTCCAACCATGTCTCTGATAATAACAGAATGTTCGTTTTTTTCTGTAACAGAGTCGATTAAATCAACTGAATGTTTACGAAGGCTTTGGACGTTGAACGTACACAATGAAATGCCTTTATCTCTAGTAATGAAATCAATGACTGATTTTGCCTTCGTTTCAAGCTTATTTAATGACAAGCTCTGAAACTCTTGTACTAGAGATATTGTTCATGAAGCTTGTACTCGATTATGATGAAATCGAAATTTAGTTTCATCATCATTATGTAACGATAAGTAAACCACATTCAACAAAAATAATCGTCGCGACACCACACTGTTTAATGCGAAATAGAAAGACGAAACGAAACTAACTGGCTTGCTTTCTATGAGAGTGCACGCCGCAAGGCTTGAAACTATAGCAAAAAGTGTCGTTACAACTTTTGGTCTTAATATTTTTTGTCTAGCCCCCTTTCGCAACGCGCGATAAGGAACTTCGTTCCAATAAATTTGTTTGTTTCCTGTGATTTTTTGTTTCCATCTCAAATTGGCGCGTATTTTTTAAATATGTCAACAATTTTCCTCACACAGTTTTTGATTTTGAGTTATAGCTAACTACCTTCATTTACTATTTCCGCTTAAAGTTTAGTTTTTTATTGAACACTAAAATATATTTTGTTGTCGTTTTCGTTATGGCTTCGTCAGGAAAAGGTTGTGTGGTTAATACCGATTGTTTTTGCTATATTTGTGGTGAATATATCGGGTGTTTTTCTTAGAGTGATAGAAATTTCGATAGAGATAACTGTGATTTGACAGAAGGTAGAAGCCATGTTGTTTTGACATTTCTGTTCAGTAAAAATTGACAAATTATCATGGAAAGACTCATGCCGCAACAACGTTTACAAATTGTTGAAATTTATTTTCAAAATCAGTGTTCTAATTCGCCGACCTTATAGAGCACTTCGTTAAATTTATGGTTTACATAATCGTCCACCAGAGCAGCTTATTCGTCGAACTATCGATAGATTACGGACAACATTTTCTCTACTCGATGTAACAACAACAACAAGACAAAGAACTGTACGTATAAAAGAAAATATCGCTGCTGTAAGTCATAGTGTTAATAACTTGATTTGTCTATTGGTCGACGTTCACAATAAGTTGGACTCTGTGCATCCACCACATGGAAAATTTTGCGTAAAGATCTTGGTCTACCCATACAAGATCCAACTGGTTCAAGAATTAAAGCCACTTGGCCATAATAAGCGTCGTTTGTTTGTTGATTGGGCCCTAGAAGAGCTTAAAGTTGATCCACTTTTTTATCGTAAAATTGTGTTTAGTGATGAAGCTCATTTCTGGTTTAACGGCTATGTAAACAAGCAAAATTACCGTATATGGAGTGAAAACAATCCTCAAGAAATTCTGCAGGTTCCATTGAATACTGAAGAATGCACTGTATGGTGTGTTTTACACGCTGGAGGCATCATCGGTCCATATTTCATTAAAAACGATGCTGGAGCTAATGTTACAGTGAATGGTGCTCGTTACAGATCGATGATCAAGGATTATTTGTTTCAAAATTTGAATGGTATCGACCCAGAAATGTTTTGATTCCAACAAGATGGTGCTACACCTCATGCTGCTACCGTAACAATTGATTTACCATACAGATGCTCAATGGAGGATCAGAAAGAGATAGAATTCCAAATAGGAAGATTGTTGAAAGCGAATCTGATTGAGGAGTCCTCCTCATCTTTTGCTCACATTAGCATATAAGAGAGATGAAGGGTCTAAAACCAGATTATGTGTCGATTTTCGTGAACTCAATAAATTAATTGTTCCCGAACCACAGCCTTTCCCATTAATTGATGAAATCTTAGCCAAGACCCGAAATGCAAATTTCTTCACTACATTAGATGTAAATTCTGCCCTTTGGTCGATTCTTATTCTTATCAAAGATAGATATAAGACTGCTTTTGTGACACAGAATGGTCACTGGCAATGGAAATGTTTACCTTTTGGACTTAAAACATCCCCGGCCATATTTCAACGTATATTGAATAATATTTACAGAAAATATAACCTGAATTCATTCTGCTTAAATTATATAGATGATATTCTAATATTTTCTTCAACATTTGATCAACATAGAACATTTGGAGAATCTCTTGAAAGCAATATGTAATGAAGGATTCAGACTTAAATTTATCAAGTGTAATTTTGCAGAAGAAGAAATCAAATATTTAGGGCATATTGTAGGAAACAATACAGTACGACCTTTAAATGACAATTTAATTTCCATTAGGAATTTTTCTCCACCAGATACTCGGAAGAAGATAAGGCAATTTTTGGGTAAAGTTAATTTTTATCACAAATATATAAAAGATTCAGCTTGATTATTAGAACCATTGCATAATTTACTGAGAAAAGATGTAAAATTCAATTGGTCATTGGCTTGTCAGGAAGCTTTTAGTAAGGTTAAGGGCATCCTTTGTTCTGAGTCAATTCTTGCAATTTTCGACCCAAATGCCTATACTTCAATATATACTGATGCCAGTATTCAAGGAGTAGGAGCTGTTCTTAAACAAAAACAGATTAATGGTGAAATGAAACCCGTAGCGTATTTTTCTAAAAAACTAAATAAATATCAAGAGAACAAGAAAGCAATATTCCTAGAATGTCTGGCAATTAAAGAGGCAATTAAATTTTGGAAATATTGGCTAATAGGACAAAAATTTATTGTTGTTACTGACCATAAGACATTATAAGGGAAAGAATTTCGTACAAGACCAGATAAAGAGCTGGGTGACATGATGAATTTTCTATCACAATTCGATTTTGAGATTAGATATGAACCAGAAAAAGGTAATCTATAAGCAGATTGCCTTTCTAGAAACCCAGTTCTGGAAGAAACGGAGAATATGGATGAATGTATAAGAACAGTTAATTTGCTGAAATTTAATGAAATAAAAAACGAAAAGAAAACTAGGGCATGGACGAAAATAGCCGATGAATGTGAAGAATACAATAGAACAGACCATTCTACAACTGGATATAGCCCAGAATATTTACTTTGTGGCAGAACTGATCTCATTGCTCCAGAAGAACTTATTGAAGAGAGAAATTTACCAAAAGATAAGGAAATAGCATATGAAAATTCTTTACGCTATCATGAATACAATAAAAGACTGATCGACAAGAATAGGAAACATTATGATTTTAAAATTGGAAACTATGTTTACGTTGAAAATAAATCAAAATTGAATAGATGAAAACTTGTTGAAATAAGAATAGGACCTTTTCCAATAGTGAAAAAAATTTCTAACACTATATATGGGATAAATATTGGAAATAAAAGAAAGGACAATAACTATTTTCATGTAACTAAGTTGCTCCAATGTGTACACGCAAACATGTATTATAATGAGGGGTGGGATGTAAAAATAAAACTGTTATTTTTAGGGAAAACAACTTTGTAACTTCTATGTTCTATGATCTATGATCCATGTCTAAGATTTTAACCTAAAAGTGTCACATATCTATTTAGTTAGTTGTTAGAAATGTGAATTGAGAAACCCGAAGAAATAGCATTGTTTTTGATTTCTTCCAGGTTAGTAAGCTATTTTTTTATTTATTTATTTTTATTTCTTTGTATGTAATTATTTCATTTTGTGTATGTTATTCTGTTATATTTTAAACTAAAGAAAATAAAAGCTTTCAGAATCATGACATCAAATCGTCTATTTCTTCAATTATAAAAATAAGAATTGATTACATTCTTATATATATTTCATGTTTTATCGACCGATATTCGATACTTTTTTGATACTGTGATATATGATTGAATCGCTTTCCTAAAATTTTCAAAACCAGGAAGGCAGATTCCGGGCGCAGCCTGTACATAACGCGTCTTAACGATCCCTCGAGCAGCTGTTTCGAGTTCTTCAACTCCGGATAGGACTATTTTCCGGACTAAAATCCCACACGTTGCGGAGATACCGTAACGCAAAATTATTTTTATATTGCCTCGGTTACGTAGGAACACAATGCCGTAATGATTTTATATCGTACCTTTTTTCTCGAACGGTACCTTCTGGTAACGCGTGCGTCGCTCTATCAGAGCAAAACGGGAAGAAGTTAGGTTGTGTTTCCTGCAGATCCGTTATTATGGCCAGATATATTTTTTATTTGCTATTTATGTTACTGGTTATTTCGAGAAATTTTTTTTATTTGTATTTTTTTATCGTATAGTTATACTTTTGTTTAATCTTCTTCTTAATGTGCCATCTTCTTATAAAAGGTTATAAAAGATTTCTGCAAATCGTTCTTGATCATGTGTCGCCCTCTGCAATGCTTCTGAACTTAGACCATTCCAATCTCTCAAATTTTTATGCCTTGAACACTATCTCCTACCAGGCTCTCTTTTGCTCTCCAATATAAACCTAAGGACCAATATTTACTGCCTCTATACAGGGTGTGCCAACGAAAATTTGACCTCCCTCCCTGAAGTCAGAAACGAAGAATTTTCGTAGATTTAAAAAAAAAGGTCAACTTCTGTTTTGAGGGGGACGAATTTCCATCATGAGTTTGTTCCGAAAAAAACACCCCCATGAGGTGCCATCTTGAAAATTATATTTGGATTCTTCAAAACTCTTAGGTTCTTGAGTTTGGGCGGTTCAACATCACCTTTTGGGGGTAAGTTCAATAATACATTACTTCGTGAATAATGAACCGATTTTGAAAATTTTAACTGGGTTGTGTACAGAACATAAATAACTTTCAATATAACCAACACTCGACATCTCTTCCCTATTAAAAAAATGTTGGGGGTGGTTTTTTCGGAATAACCTCATGATGGAAATTCGTCTCCCTCAAAACAGAAGTTGACCTGTTTATTTAAAATCTTCGAAAACTTTTCAGTTCTAAGTTCCGAGGAGAGTCAAATTTTCGTTGGGACACCCTGTACATGTTGATAATTCTATATGCCTAAAAAAAGAAACAGTGTTTCTGAGACTTTTTATTTCATTCAACTTTTAAAAGGTGCTCAAGCGATTTTCCAGATTGAATTTATATAGGTTTCGAAAAATTGATCCAGTATATGTATATTATATATTTCCAACTGAAGTCGAGACGACAAAATCTGATATAATTGAATGTAAAAATTATTTAGGATCATCAAGATACCTTATCACTTACAGAAAGGTAAAATAGCGACGTGTTCCCATTGTTTATGATACAGTTCCACAAATGTTTTAAATGTCAAGTTCAGGTTTGTTGAGAATGAATAATGGATCGTAAAATCGCTATAAAATCGACGTTATGGATTATTTTTACGACTTCGGTTCGACGTCGCCATCAGAATGATCAGAGATGTCCCGATTTCGTATCGAAGGTATATCTAGGCTTTTTCTCAAGTTTCTTTCAGTCACAGCTGTATATTCATATTTCATCAAATGAAGTTAGTTATCCATTAACTAATAGAAATAATGAACTTTTTTCTCCTATGATAATACCGTGTACAAGGAATTTCTTGTAGAAAGTGGCAACCCTGCAAACTAAGGGCCCAATCACATTGAATCCTTTTCATAAACCACGTTTTCAAGGACGGTTTACCTTTTCTTTCTCCAAATATCAGTATATATGAGTATATATGAGTATATTTATTTGGAGTTTTAAGCTATCGGGTGTTTTTTTTTGGAGTGATAGAACTTTTGTTAGGGATAACTGTGATTTGACAGAACGCAGTAGCCATGTTTTTTTGACATTTCTGTTCTGGAAGCATTGACAAATTATCATGGAATGACTCACGCCGCAACAACGTTTACAAATTGTTGAAATTTATTTTCAAAATCAGTATTCTATTCGCCAAACTTATAGAGCACTTCGTGAAATTTATGGTTTACATAATCGTCCATCAGAACAGCTTATTCGTCGAACTATCGATAGATTTCGAACAACATTTTCTCTACTCGATGTAAGGAGAATAACAAGATAAAGAACTGTACGTACAGAAGAAAATATCGCTGCTGTAAGTCATAGTGTTAACGATGATCCAGTTTTGTCTATTCGTCGATGTTCACAACAAGTTGGACTCTGTGCATGCACCACATGGAAAATTTTGTGTAAAGATCTTGGTATACACCCATACAAGATCCAACTAGTTCAAGAACTAAAGCCATTTGACCATAATAAGCGTCGTTTGTTTGCTGATTGGGCCCTAGAAGAGCTTAAAGTTGATCCACTTTTTTATCGTAAAATGGTGTTTAGTGATGGAGCTCATTTCTGGTTGAACGGCTATGTAAACAAGCAGAATTGCCGTATATGGGGTGAAAACAATCCTCAAGAAGTTCTGTAGGTTCCATTGCATCCTGAAAAATGCACTGTATGGTGGGCTTTACAGGCTGGAGGCATAATCGGTCTATATTTCTTTAAAAACGATTCTGGAGCTAAAGTTAAAGTGAATGGTGTTCGTTACAGATCGATGATGAATGATTATTTGTTTCAAAATTTGAATGGTATCGACCCAGAAGTGTTTTGGTTTCAACAAGATGGTGCTACACCTCATGCTGCTACCTTAACAATTGATTTATTGAAAGAAATGGTCCAATTAATTGGCCTCCAAGATCATGCGACATAACTCCACTGGATGATTTTCTTTGGGGTTATGTCAAGTCATTGGTTTATGCCGATAAACAAGAAACAATAGACGCTTTGGAAGCCAACATAACTCGTGTTATTGATGAAATAAGGCCTGAGTTACTCGAAAAATGGTCCAAAATCAATCTGGTCGAATGCGGTTCCTCAGAGCTAGTCGTGGTGGACATATGCCGGAAATTATTTTCAAAACATAAATGTCATAAAATTATCTTTCAAATAAAAAAAAAATTGGCTTCAATCTTCATTTAAATGTGTTTTATTTCAATTTAAAGTTCTAGCAACCGATATTTAGGATAAATTTGGTTATGAACTACATGGTGAAACAATGTGAAATATGTAAAAATAATTAGAATTACCCTCCTGATTCATCCTATTACAGGTAAGAAACGCTTGTTATATGCCCATGGTGTAATGAATTTGAAGAATATTGAATTTTTTACAACGTTGCCAGCACAGAACTATCAGATTTTTTTATCCTTGTCGCACTGGTTAGTTCTGATATATTCGTCTTTATCCAAACAATCTAAATGTTGGCCTCGCAATAAATAAGATTTCAACAGAAGGATGTTTGTTCTTCTTAGGCTAATAAGTCTATGGTCGTTATCCATATCGAAAAGTTCAATTGTAACATCTGGAGTGCAATTCTGCAGCCTTATTGAGACACCGGTGCATATGCAACTATTTAGTGAAAATAAATATTTCGGGCATCAACTGGATCAACCTCTACAAATTCAATCTAAACAATCTCTTGAAAACTTTTTAAAATTAAATTGAATAAAATGTACAAGAAACACTTTTTCTTCTTAAAGACCTATAGAATTATCAATACATATGTGTGGCAACTAACCTATAAAATATTAAAAGGAAATATGAAATATTGACAACGATCATGCTGTTTGGATTGGATATTCATAAATGACATATTCCATTACCAAATAATACTCCACACAAAGTATTTTCCAATAAGAGGTTTCATTTTGATATTGAAAACAAATGAGTGTATTTTGAAAGAAATCAATGGATGTTTATTCCATTGTAAAGGGGAAGGTATGCCGTGTATCGCATATTATCAGTAATGGCGTAACTTTACTTGTCAAATGTCAAAACATGACAGCTTCAAAAGTGACAGCTGCCCTGATAGCGGGCTATTTAAAATGAAACCTCTTATTGCAAAACCCTTTATTAGCAAATAAAGTTTAAATGTGGTTATTAATCAAAAATACATACAGAATGTCCCAACGGAAATTTGACCCCTCCCAGAACTGAGAAACCAAGAATTTTCGAATATTTGAAAAAACAGCTCAACTTCTGTTTTGAGGGGGACGAATTTCCATTATGAGTTTGTTCCGAAAAAACCACCCTCAAAATACATACACAGAGACTCTAAGATATTAATAAATATCTGTGTATGTATTTTGAATACTCTAGATGGCGCTTATGTATTAGTAATATCTTTGGAGTCTCTGTGTATAGCGAATATAGATACTTGACAGATTTGGAGTCACTAGCATACACTGACGAAAACCAATCAGTTTGAATCGTACGCATGTCTGCAATTTGCCTGTTATCTACAAAACCTTGTCGAGTTTGTTCGAGTATAGAATTGTTATACAGATGTATGATACACTGTCTCGATTTCTAGAACTTTCTATTACCATAGTTCATACTACTTATTAATGATTTTTGGTACAGATCAGCCAAATCAATTTATTTTAATATATTGAATATTTCAAATAAATTATATTTTCTAAGAAGTCCTTAAATTATGTTTTGTATTTTTTAAGAGGAATTGGTTTTCATAATGGTAAAATCGGAAACAAAATTTTGTCTCCTTCAAATTTTTATTTATTAATTTTAAATTGACACTTTATATTTGTTGGTTTATTTATTATTTAAATATTTTAATATTAGCCTTCTACATATTTAATTTCGAAAAATTATAATTAATAATCATAACTTTATTTACTTATTTGTAAGTTAACCATATACTACATTTAAATTTTTCAGTATTCATTTATCAGAAGTTTCCTAAATTGTTGAAGGGTGAGTAAATATTTGTTGTTGATTGATGTTATATTTTATTGAATATAAATTATTTGAATACTGACGAAGCAAAGTCTCTCTTAAAACTTGTTTTTCAGTAATGTTTTTACATATCTTGAGATTTTATAGAAAGTAACTTAGATATCCTATAATATTGAATATTCCAAGTAAGATAGTTTTATGATGAAATTCTTAAGATTACGTTAAACATTTTTGAACGATATTTGTTTTCATAAAATTGATCAGCAGAAACAAAATTTTGTCTATTCAAAATATTTAATTTATAGAATTATGCTTAAAAATTTTTATTTATCGGATTTTGTTATATCATTCGGATGTCTTACAATGAATGTTTATTTTATATGTCGTTTGATATAAGTGGTAATTATACGACATTATTTTTAATTTAATTCCAGAAGTTAAAATTATTAAATATAATTTTTTGAAATTAAATATGTGGAAGGCTAATATCAAAATATTTAAATAATTTTATATACCTTCTATCAAGTATTAACCTATTAACCTCTATATATGTTATTTGTTGGTTTATTTATTCCATTTGATTTGTATATTGAATTTTGATTTTTACGTCTATTAAATATAAGCCGTGCTTTTAAAGACATTGATTTAATTCTAAAATTTTTTGAATAAAAATTTTCTTGAAATTAAAATTGTAGAAGACTAACAGATTAAACCTGTTATGATATTCAAATTTTGTTATACTCCTTCAATCAAGTAAAAAGCCTTTTCCTATTTAATTTTCAACTGTCTGTTTTGGCGGTAAGTTCAATATAACATAACTTATATAATGAACTGATTTTGAATATTTTAACTGGGTTGTGTACAGAACATGAATAACTTTCAAATTAACCAACACTGGACATCTCTTCCTTATTCTAAAATTGTTGGGGGGAAACTCATGATGGAAATTTGTTCCCCTCAAAACAGAAGATGACCTGTTCTTTTGAAATCTTCGAAAATTATTCGTTTCTGAGATCTAGGGGGTCCAAATTTCGTTAGATATGGTAATATATTCATGACTTAAGTTCGCTATGTTTTTCACCATAGGGCATAAAGGAAACACTTTACTCTGTCTTTTCAGGAATCGTCTATTAAGAGTTTTGATGTAAAGATCGTGCAAAAAATAAATTTATAAACTTTACTCCCTTTGTAAATACGTTGTATACACGGTGCTCAAAAAATGGTTAAGCCCTATTTATTTTTCTGCTTCGAAATTCTTCAGTTCCTCTTTGAAAGACATTAAACAAACTTAGCCTTAGAAATATTGAATCGGAGAAAAATTTTCAAACACTTCATTTACCTAATTACTAATACACACTCTATGTAGGACGACGAAGTAGAAAACCGCTCGAAATTTTTTTATACTCACGAATCTTTCCACAAATTTTAAAATCTCGAATATGCGATTTCGGAGTGTGGTTCAAGGCTTCTCGGACTTAGTCTCTCTTCTGAATGATTTAGTGACCGTAGTTTAAGTCTAGAAACGTGTCTTTTAATAGATCATTCCGTTTAAAATTAGTTTTTTCGCGACTTTAAGGCGTCCCCTGCCCGAAAAACGCAGGAAAACATTCTGCGGAATTTGCGTTTTATCACCGCTCGAATATGACGTAGGGAAAAGATTTACGAGAAGCGTTAGGAAACTTTTCAGATAAGAAATATTGCGTCTGTGATGACGACACAATATAACATGATTTCGGTTACTTGAATGGAATTAAAAATTCATGTTTTTTCCTTATACAATCTAGTCAGTTCAATTTAGACATTCATCCTTGCATATAATACATTCCTAACAAGCTGAAAATTTGCATGAACTCTAGAGACGCCATTATAATGAAATTGTGAAAAGTGCTCATCGATACCATGTGCGCAACAAATTTTATTCAAGGTCAAATTTCGGAAAAATGTTTTTTTTGGATTTTTCGGTGAAACGGTTAGTTTTATGATGAAAATATATCAGACAAAAATTGTAGACCATATGAATATCTACAAAAATTGTTCCTTCACTTTTTCTCATATCATTGATAACTACTGAGAAAAAGCGATTTCAAAATTCACCTTAATTGTAATGAGTTTTCTGATTCCATTTTGAATAGCCCGCTTTATGGGGAGCTGTCACTTTTCAAGCTGTCATATTTTGACATTTGACAAGTGAATACTACGTCATCAGTAAAAGTAGAACGATACACGCTTCAATAGCGCACTGAAATTGTTGAAATTCACAGTTCGCAAAACTAAAGCACTTTTGGGTCGTTGAGAACCACCTTCTCGGCCGACAATATTGAAACTGGTGAAAAACTTCGACTTGTTGGGACAAATTAGTGATGTAAAGAATTGAAACCTTGTGCGTCGCTCAAAAGCAACTGAGAATATTCTCAGTTGCAAGCAATATTGCTTGCAAGAAAAGTTTCATCGCCGTGTTTTCTCTCGAATAAGTGATCACATTTAGCCACCCATATCGTGTGATTTAACACCTATAGACCTTTTTCTTTGGGGCCATGTGAAAGATAAGGTCTATGACAATGCTCCACCATCAATTCAAGCTCTTAAAGATGGAATTCGTCAATTTATCGAGGATTTATATGAAAATAAATAAATTCAATGAAATTTCTCGTACCAGGAAGCCTTATTTTAGGTGCACTAGCTAGTTCCTCTTCATGTAGCGTTTTACTACTCTTTAGAGTGTACTGTTCACGACATTGCACATGAATTTTTACTGAATTTTTCTTTTGAGTTATCGGTAAATTCATCAATCTTTTGAGCACTTGTTTCTTCATGCCATGATCAATAGTTCACTTGGAGATAAGGGTTTATTACAAATAAAATACAATTGCGACAAATTTAAGAAAAAATGGCAGAGCATTATCACGTGTTTTCATTACGAGGGAATGTTCAAGACTAACGGTAATTTTGTTGAACAAAAAACAGACGTTGCTCAAGGCGACATGGTCACATAAAATGCGGGACTCGGTTTCTTTTCAGTTCATATGCTCAGAATTATCATTCAGTTTTGAAGTATTCAACTATCCCCATATTTTTCCAATTGCTTCTACAACCTCCATTTAGCTGTGAACACTCGACTAAACGTCGAGGTACACCCGAAACTAGATCACCTCCATGATTTTGGGTGATGGTAGTCCAGGACTGTAAACCTGACTGAATTAAATCATCTTCATTTCGTGGCGCTGCTTGTTGAACTACAATCTTCATTAGTCGCCATATGTTTTCAATGGGACTAAGATCTGGTGAAGCTGATGACCATGAAATAGTGGTCACTTGGTGTTCTTGCATCCAAGGGACATACTTTTACATATTGTTGATTTTTAAATCTGTTAGCCAATTTGCGAAACCCCAGATGCGGATTGTGTTGTCCTAATAAAGTCAATAAAGCGTTTAAATTGTTCTCTTTAATCATACGCGGTCTTCCTGAAACTGGTCTATACCTCATATGCATGCAATTTTCAATCCTCTTTATTAGCGCATATACATTACTTTTTCCCAGTCCAGTCAATTGCACTAATTTTTGAACGTTTCAAAAACCCTTTCTATACAAATATTCTACGTGTTTTCTTTTTTCTAGTTATAAGAACATTATTTCATAAATTGTAAACCTGTTGACAATCAACAATACTTGACAAATAGTGTTGCCATGTACCTTATCTGCACAACCTATTTTAAACATTACATTTGTCTTAGAATGTTACAAAAAAGAAATTAGTATCTCTTTTTCTCAGAAATGGTTGATGTTATGAAAAAAAGCGTAGGGACAATTTTTATAGATGTTTGCACGATCTACAATTCCTTCCTTTGAAATTTTCATCATAAAACAAACCGTTTCGCTGAAAAATCCAAAAATCCCATTTTTGCGAACTTTGACCTTGAATAAAATGTTTTGCACACATAGGATCGATGGTGACATTTCGCAATTTCATAATAATAGCGTCTCTCATGTTCAGGAAAATTTTCAGCTTGTTAGGGTGTTATGAAAAGGTATCCCTCAATTTTTTTGGCTAAATTTACAGGACTAATCTGTGTTTCTTAAGATATTCAACTTAAATTTGAAAAAAATAGTACACGTTTCCTTATTTCTTCCAGATTTTTTTGTGATACGCTGCTGTACTTTGAAAACTATGAAGAAGAATCCTTGTTTTATTCAAAAACTTTTCAGTTCTTGCAATTTTTTCGTATTTGTTACCGTGTTCGAGTTTAGAGAACATTTTGATTTTAATATTTTTAATATTACAGCGAATACTGTTTTCATTGATCAACAAGTTTCACAGCTTGTGTTTGTTAATAAGAATTGATCAGCTTTACTCAGTCAAGAAAACTTCTTACATTAAAAATAGCAACAACATCTAATAGTTACTAAGGGGTTTTAACCAAACGTGCAGCTGCGTCCCCCTTGACCACGTCTTCATCTCATTAATTAATCAACAAATTTTCGCTAATTCCCCATTAATTAAATGCAATTCCTCCATCATCTCGCGTTGCTCGTTGCCTGTCCCATAAAAATCCAGCAGTTTTAATTGCCACCAATTTAAATATCATCGACGCGTAATTCGACGTTATTGGGGGGACCAAAACTCCTCCCGCGGCCCCCCTGCCGTCCGGGTTTGACCACGGTTGACCCCCGCGGCGATCTGAGAAATGCACATGCCGAATTTGGCATTGGTGATTGCCGAACGAAAGAGATGAGGACGTCGACCCCAAAACATATGGGTCACTGACATGGAACTGGGTCAGTTTTTCTCTGCCTCCGGTAGAGCTAAAAGGCGAGTGCCGCACGTGACGAAACGGTCCAATTTTGGCGCTGATGGGTTTCTGGTATACCGGGCGGTTTGGTGAGGCCATCTAGAAGGATGATTGCATTCGTGGCCGTTCACTTTCAAGTACCAAGTTTATTGGTAACGTGGAGGAATTGCAATATATATTGTACGGTACCCATCAGTGACTTTTTGTCCACTTGAGGAAATATCTTCTTTCTGTTGAAGCCACGAACTGATACCAACTCTAATCATCCTGTATCATTTTTATTGCCTGGTAATAGAGAAAGACTCTATATTGTGTGAACAATTAAACGAAGACAAAGAATATTATGGAATTTTAAAATGCAGAAATAAATCAAACAACAATATTTCATTCTAAAGTTAGGACCGCGACATTGGACCGTGCTGATGTAGTATAGGCAAAAAAAGAGCCTATCACACATTCTTCAATAGATAATGTTGAAGACTTTACATTTTATGAAAATTCATTGTTTATTTGACAATTGAACTATATTTCATCAAATTCTGATAACTAATTCACTAAGAATGAGCATTTTAGAGTTTGCATTTTGAAGTAGAGGTTATTTCGAATCTGTCATTGTTTAAAACCGGTTTTGATTGTTTCATCATTGTCGAGTGTAATGGACTAAGGAATTGATTGATATGTACAGAGTGTTCTATGAGCTTTATGATAAACTCTAAACCTATAAACATAAGTCCCATTTGTTTTCGTTTATAAGAAACAAACATTTGAAGAAATATATTTTCTTGTTCAATGTTTTTCTCTAACAATTAACCATAGAAATGAATAATTAGAATTACACAAAATGCTGTATCAATCTTTAGTTTCGTTTGTTAGCCTACTTCAACATTTAACCTGAATTTTAATATCAAAACAGATTTAATCTGTTAGTCTTCTACAATTTCAATTTCAAAAAAAATTTTATTCAAAAAACTTTTAGAATTAAATTAATGTCTACAATAAGCACCGCTTATATTTAATAGACGTATATAATCAAAACTCAATATATAATGTCAAATGGAATAAATAAAACAACAAATATAAAAAAAGTCCTTTGAAATCAATAAATAAATATTTGAAGGAGACAAAATATTGTTTCTGATCTTACCATAATGAAACCAATTCCCTTTCTAAAACATAAAACACAATTTAAGGATTTCTCAAAAAATATAATCTCTCTCAAAACATGCACCATATCTTTAAAAAACAATTAGAATTCGGATAATCTCTTCATCGGCCCTAGATAATATTTAAAATATCAAAATCAACTAACAATCAGTATATCTCATCTTAGAGTGAAACCGGAACTTTAAAAATCCAGATAGTCTATGTTCGTCACAAAATCACAGAAATCTGTAAGGTATTATAAAGTTTTCTTTTAACCATTGACATTCCATAATGAGATTTATTCATGTTAGAAGACTAACAGATTAAATCTGTTTTGAAATTGATATTTTGTTATATTTCTTCTATCAAGTAAAAAAACCTTTTTCTATTTTATTTAACCTGTAAATGAATTTTTCCAATTGCTTCTATCGGATGCTTTTTTTAGAGTGAACTTTAAATTGAAATAAAACACATTTGAATTAATATTGAACCCAAACTTTCTTTTTATTTGAAAGATAATTTTATGACATTTATGTTTTCAAAATAATTTGCACCACGACTAGCTCTGAGGAACCGCGTTCGACCAGTCCAATTTTGGACCACCTTTTCGAGTAATTCAGGCCTTATTTCATCAATAACACGAGTTATGCTGACTTCCAAAGCGTCTATTGTTTCTGGTTCATCAGCATAAACCAATGACATAACCCCAAAGAAAATAATCCAGTGTAGTTATGTCGCATGATCTTGGAGGCCAATTAATTGAACCATTTCTCGAAATAATGTTATCGCCAAATCTTCTCTATCAATAAATCAATTGTTACGGTAGCAGCATGAGGTGTAGCACCATCTCGTTGGAACCAAAACACTTCTGGATCGATACCATTCAAATTTTGAAACAAATAATCATTGATCATCGATCTGTAACGAGCACCATTCACTGTAACATTAGCTCCAGCATAGTTTTTAAAGAAATATGGACCGATGATGCCTCCAGCGTGTAAAGCACACCATACAGTGCATTTTTCAGGATGCAATAGAACCTGCAGAACTTCTTGAGGATTGTTTTCACTCCATATATGGCAATTTTGCTTGCGTACATAACTGTTCAACCAGAAATGAGCTTCATCACTAAATACAATTTTACGAAAAACTTCAAGCTGTTCTAGGGCCCAATCAGCAAACAAACGACGTTATTATGGTCAATTGGCTTTAGTTCTTGAACCAATTGTATCTTGTAAGGGTGAAGACCAAGATCTTTACGCAAAATTTTCCATGTGGTGGATGCACAGAGTCCAACTTGTTGTGAACGTCGACGAATAGACAAATTAGGATTATCATTAACACTATGACTTTCAGCAGCGATATTTTCTTCTGTACCTACAGTTCTTTGTCTTGTTGTTGTTGTTGCATCGAGTAGAGAAAACGTTGTCCGAAATCTATCGATAGTTCGACGAATAAGCTGCTCTGATGGACGGTTATGTAAACCGTAAATTTCACGAAGTGCTCTATAAGTTTCGCGAATAGAACACTGAATTTGAAAATGAATTTCAACAATTTGTAAATGTTGTTGCGGCGTGAGTCTTTCCATGATAATTTGTCAATGCTTACTGAACAGAAATGTCAAAACAACATGGCTTCTACCTTCTGTCAAATCACAGTTATCCCTATCGAAACTACTATCACTCTAAAAAAAAACACCCGATATGTTCCACTGTCCAGATTCGAAGAATTTGTGTTACCATAGCTGATACTCATTAACCTCCGATAATTCGTTAATTTTTGAGCATTTCTTCAGATTCAGTCTATAGCTCTTGTGATATTATGGATTTTGAGGTGGAAGTACCCATTTGATGACTGACTGTTTCATTAAGTTTAAAGACTTCCGAGCTTTTGTCCGTAAATAGATGTTCATTCAATCTCGTTTCATAGTTTTTACTAGTTTGATTCACAAGTTATGTTACAGTAATTGAATTTGATTCTGTAGACTCCCTAAGAATTTTGAGGGTTTTGTTTTTGTTTTGCCTTGAATGTAATATTTTTTTGATTAGGACAACTTGAGGAGACTGTTTTTGGGTTGAATTTATTGAAGTTGTTTTGGATTTTCTTGAAACCAGGTGGTTCAGCCATAGGACTCCATGGATCTTCTTGGCGTGACAGTCAACTCTTGTTGAGGGGAACATGTGATTGACATCTGCTGAAAATGAGCTGAGATATTTAATAAGGGCTAGGAGATATTTCTCTCTAGATCAGGTTCTTAGACTGTAAAATGCCCAGATCATATATGAAATAATCATTGTATTCTACTCATGAATCGCTAGTTTGCCTTCACGCCACCATAGACAGAGCGCTTTCAATTTCAAGCCCAGCAATGAAGTCATAGCCGGTTCAGGTTAATAATTTCGGGTTCTATTAGGAACCCACACCTCTACCGCGTTTCAGGTGCGTAGAGATCAATAGCCTCCTGGGAAAAAGGAACAATGCGTGGCCATCGACATCAAACCAGTAAAAACGCAAATAACACGTTCGATCGCTATCTAATGATAATAATTCCGGCGCTATTCGGCCAGATGGTTCTAATTCTCGTTTCCGCGGATTTACGTGGTACCAAAACCGGCCTTGATAGTACGGCTATTCCGTTATTGTGGAACAGGTCGATGGCTGGATTAACCTAACGACAGCTACAAACTATGTATATCGGGATCTATGGCGAAGATGTGAAATATCACGGTTTCGTTCGAGTTGGCTTTGAATCATCGCGTCGGGCGGCGTTGCCTTGCTTGGCGATTTTTCAGGAAATTTGTATTTCAAATGAAGTGTCTCCAAGTGAAGAGAAAAATTCACAATACACATCGATTTCCACAGAAATTTTTGTATAAAACAATTGCTTTTGTCAGATTATATCGGGTTTTCCAATAGGATTAATGAATTTTAAAATATTTATAATGGCAATTCAAAACAGACAGTATTTTAATTTCCACAAAAATGTTCAATACAACAATTATTTCACCACTATGTGGCTTCTTCAGGTATCTACATTCTACTGACTTATGGTGTCTAGTATAAAGAGTTTAAATACAGTTAAGTACGTGACAAAATAATGGTAAAAACAAGTCAGTGTTTACTGGAGTTTGCCGCTAAAAAATGCCATTAGGGAAAGATATTCAGTAATGGGGATCTGTCAATATCTGCTTGTTCATTCAAAAGGATTTTACGTGCATTGTACCTGTTTATTTCCAAATATTCTAAAAGTGTTATTCTAGAAGTTTTGCTTTCGACGTGTATAATTTCATAGTTATTGTTGAAATTATGCCTGAATTCCTTAAGGTGATTAGCATATGTCGAACGTACGGAATCCGATATGTGTTCTCCTTTGGTGTTCTTGGATTCTTTGCTTGAATGTTCTACCTGTCTGGCCAATATATACTATCCTTATGGTTTTTTATATCAGTAGTGAGGTTCTTGATAGTTTTAAAAGCTGCATTGTGATTTAAAGTATTTTTTAAATATTAAGCAACATTTTTAGATAATCCATTCACATAAGATAACCAAAATTATTTCTGTGTATTGTGCTCTTTTATGATTGGGTACACGAGATTTAATGCCATGTTCTTTTGTTTATTGGCTACCACTTTGTCTATAAGAAAGGGGTTTTAACCGTTATTTGACGCTATCTGTTTAATGGTATTTTAGTTTTCTGAATTCAAATGGACATTCAATAGTCTATGAATAAAACTATTATTTGCTGACATAATTCATAATGTAGCAGAAGCTACATACGACAAGTTTGATTACCGAGACGATAATGATTTTACAGTCTGTTCAAAGACTTACTGTTAGAAGTGTCTCAAGCCATCCTTTCTAACAAAAAGAAGGAAGTTAACGAAATTGATGATTGGAAATCATATTTGTAGGTGGTACGAATTAATGAAATAAACTTTTTCATTGGTTATAAGAAAATTATGAGATCAATGCTAGTAGATGAGGATAGTATGAAACAGTTTGTAACTCCGAATGCTGCGTCGTCGGAACTAACGAGCATTAAACATATCAAAATGCTCCAAAGACTTTTTCATGTTTCCTAGGGCGATATATAATCGTTGAAACCAATAAGATGACGTGTCGAATAACACTCCAAAGTTCGTATGCCACATCCGAAAAACTGCTAGATCGAAATATCAACATGAAAAGTCCTAAGTATCGATAAGGAAATAATGAATTATGTTTAGCGTAGACAGGGCTGTATCTAATGAGACGGAACAGCAACGCTGTATATTATTTTGACATTTCCCATGTCATTTGCAGTTAGTAGGTTATTTCATTTATTAATGGAAAGATACAGGTTTCAGCAACGTTTAGAAATTATTAAATTATTTCATCAAAAATCATTGTAGAGGGTCTTTCATTGTAAAGCGTCCCACTTTGTTTTGTGCATGAAATCGTTGAACACAATTTTCCATGACTCTTACACAAATCAGATCGTATGTTAGCAATTAACCGTTCAATATTAATCTGTAAATTGTCTAAATTTGCTGAATGATTGCTGTAAACCAATGACTCAATGTAACCCCATAAAAAAGTCTAATGGAGATAAATCGCAGGAACGATGCAGATAATTTATCAGTCCATTTCTTGAAATAATCGAATCACCAAATTTTGTTTTCAATAATGTCATTGTGTCCTTGGCAGTATGACGAATGGCACCGTTCTGTTGAAAGTACATGTTCTGCAAATTAAGACGAACCATTTCAGGCCATAAAAGATCAGTCAACATTGAACGATAACGATTTCCATTGATGGTTACCTCCTCATGAGCTTCGTTGAAAAAAAAATAAGGTCCAATGTCTCCTCCAGCATAAAATCCGCACCAAAGGGTAAGTGTGTCAGAATGTAATGGCAGTTCTTGATATTCTTCAGGTTTATTACCAATCCAGATACGACAATTCTGCTTGTTAACATAATCGTTTAACCAAAAATGGGCCTCATTGCTGAGAATTATTTTCTTATGAAAATCTGCATCATTTTTTTTTTAGCACCAATTACTGAATACACGACGCTTTAAATGATCTGTTGGTTTAAGTTCTTGGGTTAAAACAATTTTGTATGGATGTAATCCAAGGTCTTTTCGTAAAATTCGCCACAAAGATGCCTGGGAGGTGCATAGTTGTGAACGTCGAGAAATCGATAAATTTTGGTCTTCACGTACAGCAGCAATATTCTCTTCACTCCTTGTATTTCTCTGTCTCATTGGCACTGTAACATCATGAAGCGTAAAATTTGTTTCTAACTTCTTCACGAAGCGTTCAACTGTTCTTTCATCCGAAGGATTATAACGACCAAAAATTGGAGTTAAAGCACGTAAAGTTAGAGTAACAGATCGCGATTTTTCATAATAAATTTGGATTATTTGTAAACGTTGTTGAAGTGTGTTCCTTTCCATAATTAAATGGTAGACATTGACAAATACAGCTGTCAATGTCACAAACAAACAATGGCGGCCATGCGTGAGTAATGTCAATTTAAAAATGGGGCGTTCCCATTGAATGACACTGCATATTTCAGACAACAGATGGAAGTTACGGGGTTTTTTTTAGTTAAGGTTGTTAACTGTAAGTTATACCTGTAGACGATATTTCCTTTTTTTTTAAGGAACTGGTTATTGACAGATGTCAGTAATGGGAAATCGATGACAGTCCAACTAATCGTTTGTTATCACCAAATGTTTTTTGTGAACCGAAGAGATCTCCAGATATTCTAGTAGGTCCAACTTTTTGCTTTTGTTACCTGAATTTAAAATTTCGGTTTCAACGAAGTCTTTGAAGTGGTTTTCCTTTATGCAATTGGCAGAAAAACCAGTTGTTGTTTTATTTTGGAGTATAGATTTTTTTTATGCTCGTCTACTCTAATGTTGATTGAAAGACCAGTTTGACCTATGTAAAAGGCAGGGAACAATCCAATTTTCAGACAATCTTGGTTCCAACCAAAATTCTCATATCCCAAGATAGACCGTTACAGTTGTAAGCTTCTCAAGCATACCGCATTCAATTTCCGAACTTTGGACTATCCAATGGACACGTTATCTCTGTTTTCGATCACCCCGGTATATTGCACGTGTTCCAAACAGGAAATCGTACGTATGCGTTGCCCTTTACTACTAATATTATGAAAGTCTGCATAACATAATCGGAGATTTTAACATGAAACCTATTTCATCGCTGACTCATTGAAAGAACATCTTGTATAACTGTTTCGGGTTTTTTAACGCGTGTTCAGGAAGCAAGAACGTGCCCTGTCACGATTAACGAACACGTAGGACGCGGTTCCACCTCAAACGAACACAAAGCGACGAAATGTAGGCGGATTTAATGGTGATAACACATCGCAGAATATTCTGGTACGGTTTCGAAGGGATATTTCATGTACTCATTCGATATGTACTCGAAATTATCCACACACCAGCCGGATAACTGAAGAAGTAACTGTTTGGTGTGTTTCTCGGCCTCGACGCATATTAACGTCGAAAATCTAGAGATCCGTGTAATCCAAGGTATTTTTCTCTTTAACGCTGAGGTTAAATGAAGTTGGAAGCTTTTACGCGCTTGTTCAACATTCGATTTCCGAAATTTTCATATCTGTGAATTTTCTTGAAGGAGCTACATATTCTGCGGTCATCTGTGATAACGAGGGCATAAATAAAGGATATACGAGGGGTGTTGAATGTATTCTCGGTATAGGCATCAAAGAAACTCAGAAAATTCTATTTTTCAATGTAGTTTCCCAAGGCTTCAATACATTTATTTAAATATTTTAATATTTACAGATATATTCTGCTAGCTTTCTACATATTTAAATATAATTTCAAAAAATTATATTTAATATTATAACTTGAGAAATTAAATTAATGTAATATAAGAACTACTTATATCGAACGACATATCAAATAAACATTCATTATAAGACATCCAAATGATATAACAAAATCCAATAAATATAAATTGTTAACAAAAATCCTATAAATGAAATATTTTGAGTAGACACAATTTTGTTTCTGCTTATTCCTCTTATGAAAACAGATATCTTTCAAAAATGTTTAACATAATCTTAAGAATTTCATCATAAAGCTATCTTACTTAGAATATTCAAAATTATTGGATACCTAAGTTACCTTTTAGAAAATCTCAAGATATGTAGAAACATTACTAAAAAACAACTTTTAAAAGAGAATAAAATAAGAAGGAGCGGTTTTTTACTTGATAGAAGGATTATTACAAAATTTGAATATCAAAACAGATTTAATCTGTTGTCTTCTACAATTTTAATTTCAAAAAATTTTTTGAAGAAACTTTAAGAATTAAATTAATGTTTTTATAAGCACTGTTCATATTTAATAGACGTATAAAATCAAAATTCATCATACAATATCAAATGAAATTAAGAAAAACCAACGAATATAAATTGTCAATTGAAATTAAAATATAAATAAGCAAACATTTTTTGTTTCGTTCCAGGCATGCGTACTGAACTCTTCAGACAAACGTACGAAGTCCTGTTTGTTACAAAATGTATTGTTTTCTGATCCTATATTAATGAAAAAATAACTCTTTCTCAAAAATATAAAACATAATTTCAAGAACTTCTCAAAAACTAATTTATTTGAAATATTCAATATATAATATTTGATAAGATCAGTTCAACTGAAGTTGAACTGATCTTATCCTAACTTTAATTATTTCTTGAGGATGTGCTACATGTTTTGAGATTTTTTGAAGTAATTTATTTAAATATATTGAATATTTCAAATAAATTAGTTTTTGAGAAGTTCTTGAAATTATGTTTTATATTTTTGAGAAAGAGTTATTTTTTCATTAATATAGGATCAGAAAACAATACATTTTGTAACAAACAGGGCTTCGTACGTTTGTCTGAGGAGTTCAGTACGCATGCCTGGAACGAAACAAAAAATGTTTGCTTATTTATATTTTAATTTCAATTGACAATTTATATTCGATGGTTTTTCTTAATTCCATTTGATATTGTATGATGAATTTTGACTTTATACGTCTATTAAAAATGAGCAGTGCTTATAAAGACATTAATTTAATTCTTAAAGTTTCTTCAAAAAATTTTTTGAAATTAAAATTGTAGAAGACAACAGATTACATCTGTTTTGATATTCAAATTTTTTAAGAGAGACTTTGCTTCGTCAGTACTCAATCGTATTCAATAAAATGTAACATCAATCAACAAAAAATATTTTCTCACCTTTTAACAATTCAGAAAGCTTCGGGTAAATTAATACTGAAAATTTAAATGGAGTGTGATGTTAACTCAAATAAATAATTCTGTGTTTTACCATTGATCAGTATTCATTTACCAGAAGCTTTCTGAATTGTTAAAAGGTGAGAAAATATTTTTGTTGATTGATGTTATATTTTAACATAAATATAGGTTAATTCTTGATAGAAGGTATATAAAATTATTCAAATAGTAGAAGGCTAACGTTAAAATATTTAAATGATGTTATATTTTATTGAATATGAATATAATTGAGTATTGACGAAGCAAAGTCTCTCTTAAAACTTGTTTTTTAGTAGTGTTTTTACATATCTTGAGATTTTCTGAAATGTAACTCAGTTAGATATCCAATAATATTGAATATTCTTAGTAAGATAGCTTTATGATGAAATTCTAAAGATTATGTTAAACACTTTTGAAAGATATCTGTTTTCATAAGAGGAATAAGCAGAAACAAAATTTTGTCTACTCAAAATATTCAATTTATTGGATTTTTGTTAACAATTTATATTTATTGGATTTTGTTATATCATTTGGATGTCTTATAATGAATGTTTATTTGTAGTTAAAGTAGTGCTTATATGACATTGATTTAATTCCTCAAGTAATAATATTAAAAATAATTTTTTGAAATTAAATATGTAGAAGACTAACATAATATATCTGTGAATATTAAAATATTCAAATAATTACACATACCTTCTATCAAATATGAACCTCCATTTATTTCATTTTATTCAATACATTTGTTTGATCGTGGAATAAACTTCTCTAGGGGGGCTATAACTAAGTGGGGGGGCTCAAAAAAATAAAGTTTATATGAAATCGCCACCCTATTTTTTGACAAAGAATTACTCCCTAAATTTTTTCGTAACTATTCATATACACCCATAATTTCACAGTCATTGTCGAAATTCTTTCAAATGTTTGGCGTATGTTGTTATAAGGGTCGTATTAGGATCTATTTTATTACTTAAACTTTTATAAAGGTAATTTCTGGTGAGATTGTTTATTTTGAGAACTTCTACCACCTGTTAAAGTAGATTCACCTTCAAAAACACGCTTGACGTACAGCGATAGAATATCAATGCGAGTCATCATGAATGTTGCATAAGAGGACGTATCCAAAAAATATTCCAAATATGTCTATAAATAACTGAAGAACCTCGAGTAACCTTCCACATCGGTGCTAGCCTTTACGATATTGCCACTCCGTTCGTGGTGAGCTAAAGAGATCAAATCTGGCTATAAACACGCCCACTACTTAGGGTTAATGGCCGAGTTAGTTGGTCACTGGTACTATCCGTTCTTCTGGTCCCCTGTTAACCCCTTCTTCCGTTTTTCTTCGCCGGTTAGTTCCCCGAACGGTACCAGAATACGTGGTACTACTCACGTTTGAAGGACGAGCGACGTTGCCGGATTGTGCGCTTTTCTAATGGCTTGTAATCGATACGATGAAATTCTTGTTGATATGGTTTTCTGGAATCGGCGTATACAAGGTGTTTTGAAGGGTAGGTTCAAGAGAAATTAGGTTATGAAGTTAATCACTCCGAATCATGTTGATGTTGTCACGTTTAAGCCTGGCAAGGAGTATTTTTCATTAAACGCGAACAATAAATGAATGAAAATATTATACAACAAAGATTAAATAACTCTCCTTCACACAGGGTATAAATAACAAGCAACAATTAAATATATAATCTGTTCACAAAATAGGCAAACTGTATACCGGATGTTTCTAAAGTGACACATCAATATGAGACAAACGTTTCTGCACTTCACAAGATATTCAACTGAAATTTGCCATAGATCGTACAATTTAGAGTTTACACCATTTGACATGCCAATTTCGATTGCGATGGTGATATTTTTTCTGGAACACTGTCCCCTGTTTTACCCCAGAAATTTTTTTGATGAGACACTGTTAGTTTGAAAATTGTAAAAAGAAGCTTTATCGTTATACTTAACTTTATGGTCTCTTGTATCGGGTTTACAGTGATAGAACTTTCGATAGGGATAACTGTAATTTGACAGAAGGTAGAAGCCATGTTGTTTTGACATTTCTGTTCAGTAAGCATTGACAAATTATCATGGGAAGACTCAAGCCGCAACAACGTTTACAAATTGTTGAAATTTATTTTCAAAATCAGTGATCTATTCGCCAAACTTTTAGAGCACTTCGTGAAATTTATGGTTTACATAATCGTCCATCAGAGCAGCTTATTCGTCGAACTATCGATAGATTTCGGACAACATTTTCTCTACTCGATGCAACAACAACAACAACAACAACAAGATAGAAGAAAATATCGCTGCTGTAAGTCATACCCTTAATGATGATCCAGATTTGTCTATTCGTCGAGGTTCACAACAAGTTGGAAAATTTTGCGTGAAGATCTTGGTCTACACTCATACAAGACCCAACTGGTTCAAGAACTAAAGCCACTTCACCATAATAAGCGTCGTTTGTTTGCTGATTGGGACCTAGAACAGCTTGAAGTTGATCCACTTTTTTATCGTAAAATTGTGTTTAGTGATGAAGCTCATTTCTAGTTGAACAGCTTTGTAAACTAGCAAAATTGCCGTATATGGAGTGAAAACAATCTTCAAGAAGTTCTTCAGGTTCCATTGCATCCTGAAAAATGCACTGTATAGTGTTCTTTACCTGCTGGAGGCATCATCGGTCCATATTTCTTTAAAAACGATGCTAGAGCTAATGTTACAGTGAATGGGGCTCGTTACAGATCGATGATCAATGATTATTTTTTTCAAGATTTGAATGGTATCGACCCAGAAGTGTTTTAGTTCCAACAAGATGGTGCTACACCTCATGCTGCTAACGTAACAATTGATTTATTGAAAGAAAGATTTGGCGATAACATTATTTCGAGAAAGGGTCTAATTAATTTTTGTCTCATATACAGCACTTTTTCCCAGTTCAGTCAATTTTACTAATTTTTCAACGTTTCGAAAACCTTTTCTATGCAAATATTCTACCTGTTTTGATTTTTCTATTTGCAACATTATTTCATAAATTGTAAACCTGTGGACATTCAACAATATTTGACGAATAGTGTTGCCATGCAACTTCGGCCATATCCGACTATCTGCACAACCTATTTTATACATTACTATCGTCCTAAAATGTTACAAAAAAGAAGTATATTAAAATTATGAAAACTAATAAATTCCGGATACTTTCTAGACGGGCTATATTATGACTTGGCGCCAAATTCATCCCATCAAAAATATCCTGCAATAAATTATTCCATTCCAACAGCATTAATAAAGCTCGATATAGGGCTGTATAACTAACATAACCTTGTGTTTGAAAATGCATGTTTCTATAATTATTTTATAAGGTTGTTCGTAAGGTAATATCGTTTTTTCCGGACGGAGGATTTAATTGTATTTTTTCGAACCCAACTTCACAGTCAAGACGCATAATCATTATACGTTTTGAGAGATGATATATATAACTAAATGCCTTGATCTTGTGAAAATATAAGGAAATAATCCTATTATATTGTTTACTATAATAAAAAAGAATAAAGCAATAAATATTAGAGTGTTATTTTTTTTTGTTAGAATTTTAAATTCTAAATGTAAAGAAAGAATAATTTTTTGAATAAAAAAATTAAAACGATTAGGAATTAATCAAAATAATGAAGGAACAAAAAAAATTCTAATGTATGTTCTTATTCAATTTAAAGATAAAAAAAATATAGAGGAAGGATTAAACGATGAAAATAAGTTTGCTATCATTTCCAAGATATTTTTTTAATAAATTTAAAAATTTTTTGATTAGGGATTTTGTTAAAATAAAAATAAAAAATAATAACAATTAATATAAATAATAAAATAAAAATAAAAAATAATATTAATCAATTTATAGGTATAGTTTGTGTGTGAAAAAGTTCAATTAAGTCTGCGCAGTAGTTTTTGGTTGGTGCCCTTTTAAATATGTAGAGCTATAAGCAGTTATATTTTATTATAGAAAAGGTAAAAATTCTGTTCAAGCCAGAAAGAAATTAACCGATGTGCATGGAGAAGATGTGTTCACTGCACACCAGTGCCAGAACTGGTTTGCAAACTTTTGATCTGGCAATTTTGATGTCGAAGATGCACCACGTTCCGGAAGGCCGGTTGAAGTTGATAAAGACACGATAAAAGCATTAGTTGATGCAAATCGGCGAATAACAACACATGTCATCGGTGAGAGTTTAAATTTATCGAAATCAACTGTTTATGGCTACTTGAAAGGCCCGGGTTTAACCTCGAAGCTCGATACATTGGTTCATCTTCTCGAGAGAAATTTGTGTCGTCGCGTTGACGTCTGAGATTCGCCTCTGAAACGTCACGAAAATGATGCATTTTTGAAGCGCATCATTACCTGGGACGAAAAATGGGTTTTAAATAACAATTAAACGCAAGAGATCATTGAGCAAAGAAGATGAACCAGCTTAAAGCATTTCAAAAGCCAATATGCATAAAAAAGGTGAGACTGTCTGTTTGGTGGGATTTTAAAGGAACCGTTTTATTTGAGCTTTTACCGGATAACACAACAATTAATTCGAAAGTCTACTGTCATCATCCGAATGATGCACTTCAACAGAAAAGCTCAGAATTAATCAACAGAAAGGTGTAGTCCAAGAGAATGCGAGACCTCGTACAAGTTTGCTCACTCGCCAAAAGCTTGAATGGGATACACTGCCACACCCACTAATTCTCCAGATCTGGTGTCCCCGGATTATTATTTGTTCCGGTCATTGCAAAATTTTTTGAACGGTAAAACCTTTAATTCAAATGAAGAGGTCAGGTTTTGCCAGTAAAGAGCAAAAATTTTATGAGCGTGGAATCATTCTACCACCTGAAAGATGGCAAAAGGTGTTAGACGAGAATGGCCAATATATAATTCCATAAAATATTCATTCTTTATACATAAATTGTCTTTCATTTTCCCCAAAAAAACGAATTTACTTTCCGAATAACCCAATCATTCATTTTCCAGAATTATGCCATAAACAATAATTTCATTTCAACTGGATTAGTAAAAATATAGGGTTGTAGAAATACTATAACCTGGATGCAGTTTCCTTTTTATCAACAAACGAATCGCAAAGGGATATCAGATCTCAACAAACTTACGTTAATGAAACGCTGATATAACAGAAACAAATGAACAAAAGAAGGCTTATCACAAACTGAACCAACCGAACAATATTTAATGCAGCTGATATACAAATAAATGGCGCTGAAGGTTTCGATAATATTCCCTTTCGTAGATAGATGTTTTTAATGGGTTCCAGATAGCGAAGTTGACATATCTCTGAAATGCGTGTTTATATATAGAATGCGATTCGTAATTGGTTTTAATTGGAGCAGTGAGTGCTCTTGATATGATTGCGGTTAAGATGTAGGGGTTATGGACGGAACAGAGTTGACTCGGCTTAACTAAAACGTATAATTGATGCCGAATATTAAAAGCAAATATTTGCTCTTTTTCGAAATGAACTGAACGAGAAAGATTTTCTTAATTATTCTTAAATTTGTTATACAAGGTTTACCAGAAGTCGACGTCAAGCCGGAATCAGGTAACAGGTTAAGTCATAATAGTCATCAGAAAAAAATTAAAGAAAATCCAAGTCCTGTATTTTTCAAATTATATTGTACTTTGTTTTATTCAATAAAATGCACACCCTGTGATGATTTTTGAACTCCTGTTACTACAAATTTTTACTTTTTTCAAATGAGTTGCTAAATCAAAGAAAAAGCACATGACAGTCAGGCCTCCAAGAAAACTGGATCTTTAATGTATAAATGATTGACTAGATATTTGTTGTGAAGGGAGATGTTAGGGTATAAGTGGAACGCACCTATTCTTTATTTATTATTATATTCTATGAATCTAGGACAGAGAGTCAACAACATAACCTCCCTACAACAGGTGTATTCGGATACACGTGTAAGTCAAATGTAGAAAGTTAATATTGAATAAAGTTAGTTGTTAACCAGTGCTTATCATGAATTATTTATAAACAAGAACCTTCACGGTGCAAAGAGAACTAACTGAATGCCTTAAATTTTCTGAAAAGCCTGAGGCTTTTGAACAAATTTTTAAAGACAGGAGATGTCAAGTATATAAAAAAGAGCATAAAATTAGTCACTAACGAAAACAAGGACCTTGAGGTTTTACCTCACTGTAACAGAAGATCCATTATTTATAGGATATATGATCATTTTAGTCTCGAGAATGAGCCTTTTGATCACATAATTTTATATATTTTTTATATTATTTTCAGTGAAAAATAGTGTCGTTTAGTTCTTCTCAGTTCGATACTGAGAACGTTTAATCCATAGACTGAAAACTTAATAGATCTGGTATAATTCTAATCAAATTAAATACTGTGTAACTGACATATCGTGTTTGATATATCTTTTAAAATACGTCAATACCCATCTGCCTCCGTGGCGCAATTGGCTAGCGCGTTCGGCTGTTAACCGAAAGGTTGGTGGTTCGAGCCCACCCGGGGGCGTCAACTTTTTACTTTTTTTATACAACATATTTTTTTCAATAAATATATTTAAAAGTATTACATTTAAGGAAATTACTTATTTTTCCCTAAAAAGTTTTCAGGTTCATTTAATTCATTTATGAGCGCGGACAGTTCAGTGGTAAAGCATCAGCTCGTGACCGGAAGATCCGGGTTCGAATCCTGTTCAGGTGGAAAAGAAATTTTGTAGTTGTCGGCCATCATTTCACTGTTGGGTCAAAAATTAACAGTGCCCTGACCTAAAATCGCGCAAGATCGCAGTAACAAAGCCTACCCAGAACACAACTAAACTCCTAACTCGCACAAGCTTCTGTGGGATCTTCACAGAAGATCTAGGAGTATCAGGATGATAACAATAATAATTCATATGTCATTGATTCGGTCTTTACTTGGTGGAAACATTTTAATTTAAAAAAATGTATAGGAGACAGTAATTTATTTCCACAAATAAGTTTGTACTACTACAACAATTGTTTCAGGACGATGTGGCTTCTTCAGGTATTACATTGTACTGTCTGATGGTATTCAGTGTAACCGAGTTTGAATACATTTTTAGGCACGTGACCAAATAATGGAAGCACAAGTCATAAAAACTCTAAGTGTTTATTGGAGTTTGCCGCTTAAAATGCCATTAAGGAAAAATATTCAATAATGGAGACTCATCAACATCTGTTTGTTCGTTCAAAAGGATTTTACGGGCATTATACCTGTTGATTTCAAGAAATTCTAAAAGTGTTAATCTAGAACTTTTGCTTTCAACGTGGATAATTTCATAATTATTGTTGAAATTATGCCTAAATTCCTGAAGATGATTAGCATATGTCGAATGTACAGAATTGGATATATAACCCCTTTGGTGTTCTTGGACACGTTTCTTGAATGATCTACCAGTCTGGCAAATGTATACTAAAGGGCTATCTTTGCAAGTCAACTTATAGACTCCGGATTTATTTTCTTTATTTGTTCGATCTTTATTGTTTTTTATGTAGGTACTAAGGTTATTAATTGTCTTAAAAGCCGCGTTATAATTCAAACAACTTTTGAAATATTTAGCAATATTCTCAGATAATCCACTGACCTAAGATAACGAAAAATATTTCTGTGTATTGTCCTTTTTATGATTGGGTACACAAGATTTAATGCCATTTTCTTTTGTTTATTGGATACCATTTTGTCTATAAGAAAGGGATTGTAACCGTTGTTTGACGCTATTTGTTTAATAATATTTATTATAATTCTTTCAAAAAGTTTTCTGAATTTAAAGGGACATTCAATAATCTATGAATAAAACTATTATATGCTGCCATCTTCTGGTTGGTGGGGTGGTTTGAAGTTTTATGTATTGTGATGTCTGTATGTGTTGGTTTGTGAAAAATACTAAAATGGTCAAATTATATTATTGTGTACAATTAATTTCGCTTGGAATTACAATGGATCCATTTCATCGAGTTGTAACTTAAGTGAAACAACATACACCAATTATACAGTGCATTTAAATTGTTGTTTAAGTACGACACTAAAAAACCCAACAATTATGAGCAATCCAAACCCCCACGGAAATATAATCGTGAAAAGAAACAGTAGTTTTTCCTTTTTCATTCTAAAAGTCGACTAAGGATTTTGTTTGAGATTTTTAAACGTTATTCTTAAGAATGTGTTATACACTGCACAAAAATGAAAATGGATATTCGATAGAAGACTGACTACGTGCACTTGAATAAAATTTTCGGGAAACTTATCAGTTTCATTTTTCATCGTAAAATAAAAATTTTCAGGAAAAATTGGCAGGGTTTTTGAGTTTTTAAAAACCCTTACTAAGTGAGACTTATAAATTTATAATTTATGAATTTTACATGCTTAATGCTACTTGCGTCCAGGAAAACCCTCCCTTATAAGCATTTTTCGTGAAAATCTTCCATTACCACCCTATACAAAAGCCATATACAACAAAAATATGGTACATTAAAAAAAACTCACCATTAGACAGCATGTTGATTTTACTGAAAACGAAATGCAGAGCCACATTTGGCATCTTCAGCAGATACTGCAGGCCGGACATGTTTGAAACTTGGGGGCACTTTCACCACAGGAAATTAACCTTGTGATACAAAGACGTTTTTCCGCGACTATACAAACCAATTTTCTCCGGAAAAACGGGTTAACGACATCAAAACATCAACTCAGGACGCCAACAAACAAACACGGCTAAGTTTTCGCCTTTAACTCGGCGATCAGAAAGAAAAGATTACCTAACGTCGTATCATAACCTAGAATGCGGGGCGTTGATATCGATTTTACGGAAAGATACGTTATGTAAGTTATTTCACCCCTATTTTCGTGGGGTGGACGTTTCGAACGGGGTTTTAGATTGTCTGTCAGGTATCTGAGGACTTGTTTCGGTCGCGATTTTGCGGAAACTTGACGTTAAGATATTATTGCGTTTGGGGTTGCGGCGTTTAATGCGATTTCGCTGGCGTCATGCGTAGTAGAAGGGGTGATTTAGGGCGAAACACTGGTAAGGGACGAGAATGAGTGAAGGAAAATCGGGTACTTCGATATGAAGTTTAAAAAGTAGGCCTGGGACAGGGGCTGGGGAAATGTTGAAATGGAAAGTTAAGAATGGAAATGAGGGGTATTTTTGGAGGGTTGGTGGCGCAGTTAGGGACTTCAGGGTAGGTTGTTGCGATTTCAACGTAACAAATTGTTTTTTTTTCCTATGTCTTCTGTATTAACACTGGAATAAGATGGCAAAATCTCCAATGAACTACCAGAAACCAAAAAAAAAATTGAACCACACTCGCTACAAATTTTTCTGTAACAAACTTCCCGTAGAATCACCTTGTGAAATTTAACCAGAGTTAACTTGAGCACCCGTTCATTGGTAGAAATCGTAAGTTCTATGAAAGTTTTTCCCTATGTCCTCTGTATTAACACTGGAATCAGATGGCAAAATCGCCAAAAAACTATCAGAAACCAAAAAGGTAATTGAACCACACTCGATACAATTTTTTCTGTAACAAACTTCCTGTAGAATCACCTCCTGAAATTTGGCCAGAGATAACGTGAGCACCCGGTATGGAGCATACAAGCAAGAACCCATATTATTAAAAACATAATAAAATGAAAGAAATTAATATATTCTGAAATGAAATCAGTTGAAGGCTGAAACATCAAGACCCACATAGCCTTCAGGTTAATTTATTCTTCTATAATGTTTTACAAATTACATGAACAAATATTCATGTTGAACTCTCAGTATATTGCGTGCTAAATACACCACAGCGATACAGGTTCACATAAATCAAATAACTATTCTTCCGTTCATTGGTTGAAATCCTAAGTTCTATGCAAGTTTTTCCCTATGTCTTCTGTATTAACACTGGAATTAGATGGCAACATCTCCAATGAACTACCAGAAACCAGAAAGATTATTGAACCACACTCGATACAAATTTTTCTGTAACAAACTTCCTGTAGAATCACCTCCTGAAATTTGGCCAGAGATAACTTGAGCACCCGTTAGAGAGCATACAAGCAAGAACCTATATTATTAAAAACATAATAAAATGAAAGAAATTAATATAATATGAAATTAAATCAGTTAAAGGCTGAAACATCAAGACCCACTTAGCCTTCAGGTTAATTTCTTCTTCTATATTGTTTTAAAAATTACAAGAACAAATATTCATGTTGAACTCTCAGTATATTGCGTACTAAATACACCACAGCTATACACATTCACATGAATCAAACATCTGAGTTTCCGTTCATTGGTAGAAATCATAAGTTCTATGCAAGTTTTTCCCTATGTCTTCTGTATCAATACTGGAATCAGATGGCAAAATCTCCAAAGAACTACCAGAAACGGACGTGCTCAGCCCAAAAGAGCTCTCGGAGATCTTATCAGGCCAGAATTTCCTTCGCTTCAAGTCTTTCTCACTTGTATTTATAAGATCCTCAACTCCTTCTACATCCGAACTCAGTACCACGTCACTATCTATTGAAGAAATTGAGTTTTTTCGTTTTGCTCCTTCAGATTTCCTTCTCAGCTGGATTTTGCTGGGTTTGTATCTATCTTCCTCTATTTCGGTATCAGATTTCATCTTCGAAGAGTCAAGTTTCTTTCTGGACACGACCATCATTGGTCCGTCCCAATCTGAAAACTTCTCCACCTCTTTCTTCTTGAAACTCCTCTTTTTTCTCTTTTTGGCTTCGTCAGCTAGCAGGTAGTAAGGGGTTTTGTCCAAGTAGTTCATCTTCCGCCAGTCAACAGCTGCATTTCTGGCTATTTTTTCCACGACTTGGTTTCCTTTAAGCTTGCAAACGGAGAGGAAGAAGTTTAAGAAAGGGTTAGAGGTGATACGAACCACCCTTCTCTTGACTGTCGGGGTCTTGGTTCGTTTACGCTTCGAAGGAGTTTTCTTTTTGACCATTGCTACCAGACGGATGGAAGTTTCAAGATTTGACAGTTAAAGTGACATATTCGACGAATTGTTTTGTGGTCTGAATGTGGTAAGTTACACTGAAATAAGTGTTTTGTACATTCCATCATTCATCGATGTTACCCATAGATATCGGCTGTTTTTTTAAGAATGATAGAACTTTGAATTGAAATAAAACACTTTTAAATCAAGATTGAAAGGAAATTTTTGTTTTATTTGGAAGATAATTTTATGACATTTGTGTTTCAAAAATAATTTCCGGCATATGCCTCCACGACTAGCTATGAGAAACCTCATTTCACTAGACCAATTTTGGACCACTTTTTCGAGTAATTCAGGCCTTATTTCATCAATAACACGAATTATGTTGGCTTCCAAAGCGTTTCTGATTTATCAGCCTAAAACAATGACTTGACATAACCCCAAAGAAAATAATCCAGTGGAGTTATGTCGCATGATCTTGGACCATTTCTCGAAATAAGGTTATCGCCAAATCTTTCTTTCAATGAATCAATTGTTACGGTAGCAGCATGAGATGTAGCACCATCTTGTTGGAACCAAAACAATTCTGGGTCGATACCATTCAAATTTTGAAACAAATAATCATTGATCATCGATCTGTAACGAGCACCATTCACTGTAACATTAGCTCCAGCATCGTTTTTCAAGAAATATGGACCGATGATGCCTCCAGCGTGTAAAGCACACCACACAGTGTGCAATGGAACCTGCAGAACTTCTTGAGGATTGTTTTCAATCCATATATGGCAATTTTGCTTGTTTACACACCCATTCAACCAGAAATGAGCTTCATCACCAAACTCAATTTTACGATAAGAAAGTGGATCAATTTCAAGCTGTTCTAGGGCCCAATCAGCAAACAAACGACGCTTATTATGGTCAAATGGCTTCAGTTCTTAGAGCAGTTGGATCTTGTATGGGTGTAGACCAAGATCTTTACGCAAAATTTTCCACATGGTCCATGTGGATGGATTGTTGTGAACGTCGTCGAATATACAAATCTGGATAATCATTAACACTATGACTAACAGCAGCTATATTTTCTTCTGTACGTACAGTTCTTCGACTTGTTGTTGTTGTTGCATCGAGTAGAGAAAACTGTTGTCCAAAATCTATCGATAGTTCGACGAATAAGCTGCTCTGATTGAAGGTTATGTGAACCATAAATTTCACGAAGTGCTCTATAAGTTCGGCTAATAGAACACTGATTTTGAAAATAAATTTCAACAAATTGTAAACGTTAAACAGGATCTCGGTGGCCAATTGTGATCACCTCTTCGAAAAATAACACGGCCAGGAAACTTTTCTCGCAAAATTGCGATTGTTTTGTTGCTTGTGTGACACATTGCGCCGTCTTGTTGAAAATAAACCTCGTTCATTATCAATATCTTCTAATTCCGGCCATAAAAAATCAATAATCATAGCTCGGTAGCCCAATCCATTCATCGTAACAGTTGTACCATCCCCATTTTCGAATAAGTAAACACTTTTTCATTGGAACTTTGTCTACTCGACCCCACAATCTTTCGAGCGTACAACTGGACTTGAATAATGATAATAATAATTTTATTCAATAAAAAGACTTTTTACTTGATAGAAGAAATATAACAAAATTTGAATATCAAAACAGATTTAATATGTTAGTATTCTACAATTTTAATTTAAAAAAAATTTTATTCAAAAAACTTCTAAAATTAAATTAATGTCTAAAATAAGCACCGCTTACGTTTAATAGACGTATATAATCAAAACTCAATATATAATGTCAAATGGAATAAATAAACCAACAGATATAAGAAAGTCATTAAAATTAATGAATAAAAATTTAAAGGAGACAAATTTTTTTTCTGATCTTACCATAGTGAAACCAATTCCTTTTCAAACACAAAACAAATTTAATTTTATTTAATCCATTAAGACACTACATAGTGTATAGGATAAGTCATAAGAAATAAAGAAAAAAATTGGAAAACTAAACCGCCAAGGGACCACAAAAAAATTCATCAACTGAATAGAACCCCTTTCCCAAAAGAAGTTCCTTGACTTCCCTCTTGAATTCACGGATTTCAAAAATGAAGGCAAATGGTTGAAAAACTTAATGCCTCGATATAAGGGAGAGCATTCGAATTTAAAAGTTTTATGCTTGGGGAGCATCATTATTTGTGCATTCCTAGTAGCATATTCATGGTGACTTGATAATTTCAACCATTCGCCTTCATTTTCCTTGGCATACACTAAACATCTTAAAATAAATATACATGGTGAAGTTAGAATACGGTTTTCAACAAAAACTTGCTTACATGACGTTAATGCCTTAAATGAAATATCGGACGCAAAATTCGCTTCTGTGTTACAAATACTCTGTGAAAATCAGGGCTACTTCCCCACAGCAAGATATTGTACGATACATGGCTATATACTAGGCTATAATAAATATTGAGCACGCAGCTCCTTGGCAAATTCATTTTGAGTCAGACAATGGCGAAAAATGACTGGTTTAATTTTTTACACAAAGCAATGACATGGGATGTCCACCTTTAATATCTGTCCACATAAATTCCCAAAAATTTAATCACCTCAGAAGATGTGATCTCATCTAAACCACATCTCATAGTAAACGAACTGATCCCCTTATTTTTAAGAGCAAAATAAACACATACAGTCTTCTCAACATTCACCACCAAATTGTTAGCTCGACACCAAGTCACAAATTCACGTACTCACAGGTCTCCTGAAGTTCTCAAGACTCCCGCCAGAAACCACTACCGAAGTGTCTTCAGCAAAAAGTGTTATCAAAAAACGGCTGAAATGGGCAGGAAGATCATTAATAAATAAAATACACAACAACGGTCCCAGCACGGACCCCTGAGGAACTCCAAGGCCAATACCTTGACTCTCACCAATTCTAACTGAAATAGTTCTTTCATTAAGGTAACTACGTAACCAAGCCAGGAAAACGCCTCTGAATCCTAAGTTATAACACTTGTCTAGTATAAATTCAAAGGATAGCGTATCAAAGGCCGAGGACAAATCAAAAAACAAACCCGCAACAAGTAAGTTTTTGAATGAGGAACTAATTAAAACAAATTGTAGAAATTACTATGTTTTACTACCAATAAAAAGATATATTACACATTTTTGGTATTATTGGTAGAATTTTTACAATTTGCTTTAATTATGATCAACTACCAAATAGTAACGCCTGAAACAATTCAGTATCTGAATGAGGAACTAGATAGTTAAACTGTTTTATTCAAAATTTCACCTGAAATCATCAGAACAATTATTTCTCATCGAATGAAAACTAGCAGCCATTGAAAGATGTGTAGACCCATTGCTTGGTCTTGGGGGTATTTCTGTTGTCAGCAATGCATCCTCAATCTCGGCTCGTGGAGTCACGAATTCTGTTACAGCCAACCAATTTTCCAAAACTTGAGAAACTGGCTTTTCCTTCAACGTCTCATCTTCAGACATTTTTTCTGAATGATGAAACATAGAACCGGTTTGTTGATTTGATACTGCTTCCTTATCGTTTGTTCTTTTCGTTTCAACCTTCACCTTGATTTTCTCCCTCGATTTCTCCTCTTTGTCGCCCAATTTCATGATAAGTTTCATTCTTTTCCTCCTGGCCTTATCTGCTAGTTGGTAGTACGGAGATTTCTCATGGTAATTCATATTGATCCATTCGTTGCTCACGGCTCTCGCGAATTTGTGCAATTTCGAGTTTCCCTTGACACCGCATTTGTTGAGGAAGAAGTTGAGGAAGGGGTTTGGAGTAATAGGCGTCCATAGTGCTTCCCTGTTTTTCGATTTATTCCTTGAATTTGGACGAGTTCTCGGTCGTTTCGACATTATTTGTATGACAGATTATGAACTAATGGAATGTTGACAGTTCCAGAGAATATTAAGAAATCTAGAGAACATTGAAACATATTATACGTCCGGTCATCTTATATCGGGTGTTTTTTTAGAGTGATAAAACTTTCGATAGGGATAACTGTGATTTGACACAAGGTAGAAGCCATGTTGTTTTGACATTTCTGTTCAGTAAGCATTGACGAATTATCATGGAAAGACGCCGCAACAACGTTTACAAATTGTTGAAATTTATTTTATATTTATATTTATTTTCAGAATCAGTGTTCTAATCGCCAAACTTATAGAGCAAATTTATGGTTTACATAATCGTACATCAGTGCAGCTTATTCGTCGAACTATCGATAGATTTCAGACAACATTTTCTCCACTCGATGCAACAACAACAAGACAAAGAACTGTACGTACAGAAGAAAATATCGCTGCTGTGAGTCATAGTGTTAATGATGATCCAGATTTGTCTATAAGTCGACGTTCACAAGTTAGACTCTGTGCATCCACCACGTGGAAAATTTTGCGTAAAGATCTTGGTCTACACCCATACAAAATCCAACTGGTTCAAGAACTAAAGCTACTTGACCATAATGAGTACCGTTTGTTTGCTGATTGGGCCCTAGAACAGCTTCAAGTTGACACTTTTTTATCGTAAAATTATGTTTAGTGATGAAGCCCATTTCTGGTTGAACGGCTATATAAACAAGCAAAGTTGCCGTATATGGATAAAAACAATCCTCAAGAAGTTCTGCAGGTTCCATTGCATCCTGAAAATGTACTGTATGTTGTGCTTTACACGCTGGAGGCATCATCGGTCCATATTTCTTGAAAAACGATGCTGGCAGTAATGTTACAGTAAATAATGCTCGTTACAGATCGATGATCAAGGATTATTTGTTTCAAAATTTGAATTGTATCGACCCAAAAGTGTTTTGGTTTCAACAAGATGGTGCTACACCTCATGCTGCTACCGTAACAATTGATTAATCGAAAGTAACATTTGGCGATAACATTATTTCGAGAAATGGTCCAATTAATTGGCCTCCAAGATCATGCGACATAATTCCACTGGATTATTTCCTTTGGGGTTATGTCAAGTCATTGGTATATGCTGATAAACCAGAAACAAACGCTTTGGAAGCCAACATAACTCGTGTTATTGATGAAATAAGGCCTGGATTACTCGAAAAAGTGGTCCAAAATTGGTCTGGTCGAATGCGGTTCATCTGAGCTAGTTGTGGTGGACATATGCCAGAAATTATTTTTAAAACATAAATGTCATCAAATTATCTTTCAAATAACTGAAAATTTGGCTTCAATCTTAATTTAAATGAGTTTTATTTAAATTTAAAATTCCATCACTCTATAAAAACTCCCGATACATTTCAACAAGCTGAAAATTTGCATGAACGATAGGGATACCATTGTAATGAAATAGTGATATGGGTGCAAGAAATTTTATTCAAGGTAAAAGTTCGCGAACATAGGTTTTTTGGTTATTTTACCGAAAATGATATTTAAAATGTATAAATAATCTTCTATCAAGTAAAAAACCTCTTTTTATTATTTTACATGCCAAGTAATTGGCAAAAGAACCTCTTGAACGACGAAGGAAAACTTATTTTGAAGAAGTATTCCATCCTATGAGCTGTTAAAGATTTCCAGCTGAAAAGAATAGATAGATACAGTCCATTCAAGAACTCTTTCGATTCAAGTTTGAAATTCACATGTAACTTTCAAACCACTGAATAAAATTTCAATTTCACCACAAATTCCTCATCGATAAGTTCGATGGAAAATACAGACATTCCGACAAACTTTGAATATCAAAAAAATCAACTAACAATCAGTATATCATACCTTAGAGTGTAACCGGCACTTGTTTAAAACAGACTAACTTTAAAAATCCAGGTAGTCAGTTCGTCACAAAATCACAGAAAACTGTGCTTATTGTAGACATTCTAATTCTAATTGTTTTTTGAAGATATAGTACATGTTTTGAGAGATTTTTGAATTAACTGATTTGAATATATTAAATATTTCAAATAAATTATATTTTTTGAGGAATCCTTAAGTTGTGTTTTATGTTTTCGAAAAGGAATTGGTTTCATTATGGTAAGATCAGAAACAAAATTTTGTCTCTTTCAAGTATTTATTTATTAATTTTAATTGCCTTGTTTGTATTTGTTGGTTTATTTATTCCATTTGACATTGTATATTGAGTTTTGATTATATACGTCTATTAAATATAAGCGGTGCTTATTGTAGACATTCTAATTCTAATTGTTTTTTGAAGATATGGTGCATGTTTTGAGAGATTTTTGAATTAACTGATTTGAATATTTAAATATATCAAATATTTCAAATAAATTATATTTTTTGAGAAATCCTTAAGTTGTGTTTTATGTTCTTGAAATGGAATTGGTTTCATTATGGTAAGATCAGAAACAAAATTTTGTCTCCTTCAGATATTTATTTATTAATTTTAATTGCCTTTTTATATTTGTTGCTTTATTTATTCCATTTGACATTGTATATTGAGTTTTGATTATATACGTCTATTAAATATAAGCGGTGCTTATTGTGGATATTAATTTAATTCTAAAAGTTTTTTGAATAAAAATTTTTCTGAAATTAAAATTGTAGAAGACTTACAGATTAAATCTGTTTTGATATTCAAATTTTTTTATATTTCTTCTATCAAGTAAAAAGCCTTTTTCTATTTTATTCCGAAAAACTATACACAACTACAATTTTCGACAGTACTGAAACAATGAGAGTTAATATTTCTTGAATCTTTCTTTTATTTCAATAAATTAAATCCTGATATGAATTTTCTTTTACATTTATAACCTCTTATCATACAATATTTACAATGTTTAACTATTTGAGCATATTTTTGGCTATCGAGAATACATCACACTTCTATATTTTCTTCATTGATGGATCGCGCTGCACATTTCGTTGTTTTTTCTGTTTAAAGAGTACGTTTTGCCTGGTGCGATGAACTTTCTACTTTTTGCGATTCTCAACTTGTGCTTGCTACCTGGGATTCTCTCTATTTTGTAAATGTTGTGCCTGAAAATTGAATTAATTAAATATTTATCCGTCTAGAAAGTATACGGAATTTATAATTTAAATATACTTCTTTTTTGTAACATTCCAAGACAAAAGTAATGTATAAAATAGAGATAGTGCAGATAGTCGGCTATGGCCAAAGTTGCATGGCAACACTATTAATCAAATACTGTTGATTGCCAACGAGTATACATGTTATGAAATAATGTCGCAACTAGAAAAAAGAAAACAGGTAGAATATTTGTATAGAAAAAGGCTTCGAAACGTTAAAAAATTAGTACACTTAACTGAACTGGGAAAAAGTGCTGTATATGAAACAATGAAGAGGATAAAAGATTGCATGGATATGAGGCATAGACCAGAAACATAACAGTAGAGTTGTGGCGTGCCTGCTCCTTTCGCAGAATTCTTCTCTGCTCTACTGCAGCTTCCCGATGTAGCATATAAGGGGTGCGACTGGTATCAGACAATACCTAACACATCCGTCCGCGTCGGGCTTGAGTAGGGCAGAGTAGAGCGTTCAATGACCGTTCCAACGTGGAATACATGGTCACTGGCGACAGGCAGACCTGCGCATCACGCCTGTCTGAAGAGTTCAGGTGCACATGCTCGAAACGAAACACTACCTTCCAGATTAAGAGGTAGAAGCTCCCTCTCAACACCACATTTCCCTAAGAGCTTCAGAGTCACTACACAAGAATATTTAAGCTAATTGCGTATACATTTGTTTCGGGATTTCAAATGAATGCATTAAGTTTTTTTCTAATTTGCATAGCATCCTTTGCATGTCAAGTCTAGGATGATTTTATTACATATTATTGTTAATCTGAAACTATACTTACTTCAGCAATACATCCACTTGACTAAGCCTCAGACAGCATCTCATATTGGCTGAGAAATCGATGTCTGATTCCAGCTTCAGTTGCGGTTCCAGAGAACTTGTGAATTCTACTTGCGATCTGACAAAACTGGTATCGATCTTCATGGAACCCGTTAAAAATATACCAGCACTGAAATGAAATATAAGAATGAACATACAAGTATATCGACAGTTTTGAATTTTTTTCCATATTCCAGATAAATCCACATGCTCAAAATCAAAATATATTTGAGGTAGTGCAGATGTTATCAAAGTCTAGGAAACTGAAAGAATGACATAATATAATCCCTTGTGTAATTAAACACAATCTTAGATCAGACGAAGAACTAATGTAAAAAGGCCCTTTTATATCAAATTATATCATGAAGTAATGAATATATACTAGAGTGGGTCAAAAAAATCGAATAATTTATTTTTGACTTTATACCCTGAAAAATAGGTTCGTAGACACCTAAAAAGAATTCTCTCCAAGTATGAGCTCTTAATTATAACGGGAAGGTCCTCCGCTTTGCAGGTTTCTATTTTTTTCGAATAATCAGATGAAAAAAATTATATCTCGCTTCCAACTGCCTGGAAAAATATTCCGTGGCATAGACTTTGTAAGAAATTGAATGCTTTACAAAAAAGGTCCCTTATAATTTTTTCAAAAACTCAATCGATTAAAAGATATTCATAGTTGAAGTTTGGCTATTTTAAGGAAAATATTCGTTTTTATTATAAATTTTATAAGTCGATGAAAAAAAATTATTTCGAACTGCGGAACTCATGATTTTGTAGGAAATTTACTGCTCTACAAAAACAGTCTCTTATGATTTTTCGATTAAGTGAAGCCGTTACGAGATATCCATCGTCAAACACTAACGAATATCAATATTTCCAGTTTTTGATCAATAATTCGATAAATTTCAATTTAAATTATTAGTTTCAGGAAAATTTACAAAAATCTGAGTTTCGATGGATAAAGAAATGTTATAAACAATTTTTTTAATATTGTTTTCAGTCTCGAGCTTGTTTGATTGCATTAGAATAAGAAATTAGAGCACAGGTATACCGATAAGATGTATTTCGTTATTCATTGTAGAATTATTATTATTATTATTATTTTTTATTATTATTATTATTATCCTGATACTCCTAGATCTTCTGTGAAGATCCCTCAGAAGCTTTTTCAGCTTGTACGAGTTAGGAGTTCATTTGTGTTCTGTGTAGGCTTTGTTACTGCGATCTTGCGCCACTTTAGGTCACAGCACTGTTAATTTTTGACTCAACAGTGAAATGGTGGCAGATACCCGTCCAACTAGAAAATTTCTTTTCTACCTGAATAGGATTCGAACCCTGGACCTCCCGGTCACGAGTCCGATGCTCTCCCGCTGAGCTATCCACACTCATTATTGATAATAAATAAATTTATATGATGAGAAAATGACTTATTTCGAAAAAATTGTTTTTATCATGTATACAAAATGATGAGTTTTTGGAGCACTGAAAATGTAGTGATAAACGAGTAGACAACGAAGATAGTTGAGAAAAAAAACATAGGTGGCGTTAGCTTTAGAGTACCAACAGAAGAAGTAATGTAATTCAGAACAAAAAGCCTCTCTTACAAAAAAATTTATGTATAATTGGTAGAATTAAATTTGAAAATACATACTAAACAATTGTAATAATATGAAATGCCAATGCAAATGACATTTTAAATTATTACAAATAAAGCTTACAAAAAATATCATTAGAACAAAAACTTCTTAATGAATTTTTGAACAAATAACTCCTGAAGGAATGACTTTTATGATAGAAATTTGAATTTATGTAAATTTTCCTGAAACTAATAATTTGAATTGAAATTTATCGAATTATTGATCAAAAACTGGAAATATTGATATTCGTTAATGTTTGATGTTTGATATCTCGTAACGTCTTCACTTAATCAAAAAATCATAAGAGACCATTTTTGTAGAGCAGTAAATTTCCTACAAAATCATGAGTTTCGCAATTCGAAATAATTTTTTTCCATCGACTTATAAAATTTATAATAAAAACGAATATTTTCCTTAAAATAGCCAAACTTCAACTATAAATATCTTTTAATCGGTTGAGTTTTTGAAAAAATCATAAAAGACCTTTTTTGTAAAGCATTCAATTTCTCACAAAGTCTAGGCCACGGAATATTTTTCCAAGCAGTTGGAAGCGAGATATAATTTTTTTTATCTGATTATTCGAAAAAAATAGAAACCCGCAAAGCGGAGGACCTTCCTGTTATAATTAAGAGCTTATACTTGGAAAGAATTCTTTTTAGGTGTCTACGAACCTATTTTTCAGAGTATAAAGTCAAAAATAAATTATTCGATTTTTTTGACCCACCCTAATATATACACACATGGTCAAAAGTGTTGGCCCCCCCATCAACTCTCAACTTGTTGAATGTAACATAACAATTTTTTGTGTGTGGAATCTTCGCTATCTTATCACTTAAATAAAAACAATAAACCAGCAAAAATGGTTCTTGTTCGGGAGAATGCAGGTGTATTCAGTTTTCAGCGAATAACGAGAGTTGTTATATTGAGAATATTCCGTGAAAAATGCCGGGACATCTAATTTCTCAGTTTGACCGGGCCAGAATAGTATTCCTACATCAAGAACCAAAAGATTGCTCAACGTTTGAATATTCGACGGACTTCAGTAAGACGCATAGTACCCCTTTTTCTGGAAACCGGCAGCGTTGCCCGGAGACCGGTGCCTAGTCGAAACAGAGTAACATCTGCAAGGGAAAACCATTATAGAGCCAATTTTACTCGAAGGAATCGAACGATTTCAGTAACAGCCCTTCGAAGTCATTTTTTGAAGACCTATAGGAGGGTAGTCTCAGCCAGTACCATAAGAAGACTGTTGCAACACCATGAAACTGAAGTTCAGTTAAAAAAAAATGATAGAAAACTGAGTAATTGCCTATTTCATTTAAAATGAACTATCAAAAAACGGACAAATCCATCAAATACCTATAAAAATGTAAATTGAATAGAAAAGTGGATAATATCAAATCCTCGTTTGTGAAATCTTCCAACTTACAAATCCCTTACCATTTTTCAACAACGGAATCCGCTGTTCTCCCCCAGATAGAAATTTCTATCTTTCCAGACAGGTCAAATGAAACAGCACCTCTCAGATCCAAGTCCACGATGAACCCTGAACCCAGTCGCAGATACTCCAGATGATCTTGAAGCATCATCAACGCCTGGTAAGCTGTTGTCCTATCCGAGGCAGTCCCCGACCAAACGTGTCCCATCAACTCTCCTTGGCCGTTGAAGAAAACAAAGGGCCTAAGTTGCGTACCTAAAACTGAGATTTCCATGCCTGCTGTGGTTTGTTCTGGTTCATCGTCAGTTTCTTCAACGTCACTTGAGCGGAAACTTGCAAGTCCAGATGCGAAGATACCCAACTAGGAAAAGAAACGATGTTTAATCACTACCAAAACATTCAGTAACAATCACTTACACTAAATAACTCGCTATTTCTACCGTCTCTGTCCCAAACAACGTTAACAACCCCTCTTTTGACAATAGCATTGTTAATCTCTTGCAGTGAGACTAAACTACCATTACCAGATTGATTCATCAGGAAATATTTCTTGATTGCTGTCGACAAGCCTTTCGGATTCAAAACAGAATAGTTGTTAATCTTTTTATCAGCCCTGATGGTTTGTAAAACCCTTCTTTTTAACTCTGGATCATCTTCAGACAACATCCTGATCTTTTGAAGAGCATACTGCTTGATTTCGTAAGCAGTATCATTAGACGCAAGATGGTAGATGATTTCCTTCAAAGTAGCATCGTCTGGTTTGGATTCAAGGAGGATTTCTGACGCTATTGATCGAGAACTCGAGTCGTGCTTTCTGTCTAGTTGCAGGAAGGTTTTCCTTGCGGCTTTAGTGACCTCTTGAGTCCAGTGTATTTTATCGAAGGCTATTAGAGCCTTCCATGCTAAAGCCCCTTCTTTGGTCGAGCCTTGTCTGATTGTTTTCAGAAGATCAGGGATGGTAGTTGGTGATTTCAAATTTTTCAAAGCCCTGATGTAAGGGTAGCATTCCTCATCTTTGCAGGATCTTAGTTTTTCTAAAACCATTTTTTCGAATTTCGGAGAAATCTGTAAGACGACAAAGAAGCGTGATAATACATATAAAAAAAGAATTTTAGTTTTCTCTACCTTATTGTTATGACCATTGGTTGCAACAGTTGCTCTACGACTCATGCTAGCAATCGTTAAGAGAAGGGTTTCATTCAGTTTAGTCGAGAAGTTTTCACTCTTTTTGTACTTATTGAATAGTTTCTCCAGAACATCTAGGTTTGGGTGTGATCCTAAAGACAGTGCCCATAAATATCTTTCAGACAGATCTAATTGGTCTTCTTTGGTGAAATCTAAGTAGCCCATTACAGCTTGATAGCTCGCTAGAGTTTGAGACGATCCCAAGATATCCATAAGTTGGGGTCTGAGGAAAAAGAGAAAAGTTAAACATTAACAATATGTTGATGATAAACTTACAAAATGTCCTTGTTTTTTTTAGAGTTCAATGCTTTCTCCAATTCTTTCTTTGGAGCATTCCTGGCAATTGAGACTAACTTTAAGAAGGCTCTAGCTGGTCCTACAGTTCCCAAAAGCGTAGAATTTAACTGGTCCCTAAGCTCATTCACTGATTCTGAGAAACTTTTCAAGTCATCCTTTTGACTTGTTTCCTTCTCGGTCTTTAAGCTTTCCTCGCTCAAGTTCTCCGACGATATCAGCTTCGAGATGGCATCCTCAGCGGTTTTTTCTTGGAGAAGAGAGACTTTAGCGGGCGTATTCTCTACGAATTCCAAGAACTGCTCAGAGTGTATTTGGTTACCAAAGTCTTGGTTGGATGATACCGACATGACGTGTTCTTCCTGGGATCTTATCGTTTGGAAATACTGGTAGCTTGGGTTGAATTGATAGTCAACATATCTAGAAGAGGTCACTATGGTGTTCAGAGACAGCTCTGGGTTTTTCAGGTAGGGAAGATCGGGAGAGAGGCAATTCTTTTTGGTCTTGACAATTTTATGAGGCTCTGGAGTGGTGTACTCCACCATGCATGTTCCAGAGGAGTCTGTTTCTTCATAGCTGCCATCCAGGAGTTGAAACTGGAGATAAAAATAGTTAAGAATGATACAGACCCTTCTTGGATGCTAACTTTACCTGGAACAAGCTTGCAGTTCCTTTCTTCAGATTCACGAGGGAGGTAGGTTCTTTGGCGTTGACTAGAATCTTTGAGATCTTTCCGTTATCCCAGAGCACATAAAATGGATTATTGCTGAACTCTTGAAGCCTCGAGGTGTGAAACACAAAACCATCGGGAGATGGCGCTTTCCTAGATTTGATGTGCAGCTTGGGATCGTTGAGCTGTGAAAGAATATTATTAAGTTGAAAGGTGTCGGTAGTTTTCACAATAAAGCTTCACAGAACTTATTTATACTGCTAAAAGTATTGTCAAATTGATCAGGCCGCGTCTTATAGTTGCCATGGGTCTTGAACTGAGTATAAATGGAAATGCACACAAAATTAACCAATTAACCAAAGATTTATCCAGGAATTTTATTGATAGTCGAAGAATTAATAGAGACTCTCTTGAAAACAACTACGGAAGACCAACTATTTGAAGAAAGGGAAAGTGTTCGATCCACGGATGCTTTCAAGTAGTTTATTTAAAGGTTGCATGCAGAATAATTAACAAATTTCTTTAATTTCAAATGTTTTTTATCTGAATTTCATTTTGGCACCCTTCTTTTATTCAAATGAAACAAAACAGTGGAAGAATGAGTCGATTTTAGGGTGTCTAGAATCGATATATTCGATCGACCCATTGTTTAAATCGTTATTAACTAAAAAATAAATTCTTGGATTAATCGATCCCAGATCGTCCTTTCCCAGAATTGACAGCTAGAAACACTTCGGAATGGTCTAAAGAAAAAACTGGTTTCTATGTGTTTCCATGCAAAATTTTCCATTTGATATTTTCGTGAGGAACTTCTTGGGATATTTGAAAAAAAAATAAACGAATTGGTCCGGTCTTTTCGAGACATAGGAACATAGGAAATTCGATGTTAATATATAAACAACGTTGGTCCAGTGGAGCAGTTAAAGAATCAAAACCTCAACGGGATGCGATGACGAATAAACAAGTGTTCTCCCTCAATGGTAGTCGCTGGAGGGGGATACTTCGATCGAAAGCATCTGCGGTCTACCCATCATTCGCACTTCAAACGTGAGATTCGTTCGTCCATATCAGTTGAAAATAAGGTAAATCGAAATTTTCAGTGTAGAAGAAAAAAATCAGATCATAAAATGGTACTTTAGTGGTCAATCAATTCAAGAGACAATAAATTCTTTCATTGTTGCCTTTGAAGTTAGGCCGATTCCTTGAAGTTCAGCTATTTCTAAAATAATTTTGAAATTCGAGAAATGTGGGTGTTTAACTAATGGAGATAGCGATGGAAGATGACAACGATGAATTCGACGATGTGGATGAAGGGAACAATCTACAAGATGAGAATGGAGACGATAGTGCCTGTACTGATTATGACATCTCTATTGGACACCTGGTTGAAACCTTGCATAATCCAAGAAGAAACTGAAGATTATGAGTCACCATCGAAGAAACGTTCCAAAAAATAAAGTAGTGTTCGATAGAATAAAAATATAAATATTATAATTTGTTAATAACTACTTATAAATAAATTTTGTTAAATTTAACACAATTTAAAGATCATTCTTCCTTCATAATACGCTTAGGTTAATGAACCCGGAGAAAATTTTTGTTTACATAGTGATATTCAGAACTCGGAGTATAATAAACTGAGATTAGAATGTAAAAGGTAAAAATGTTTAGAAATGAACAATTAATGACAAGATACTTGAATGAAGTAATCATATTTTTGATAATTGATGAGATTTTTAAGCATTAGAGCAAAAAAAAAATTTTGCCGAAGTATTTTTCATAAACAATAGCTATAAATTTAATAAATGAATTAATAACAACTAAACTTTTTAGCTAAATTTATTCTTTAACTAATGGAGAATAAATAAGTCTTAAGTTTTTTCATCGCATCTCCATTAGTTTATAAATTATAAGAATCTTAAAGATGAAAGAAAAACCAGGTAAGGATGACGAAATTAAAGAGAACTTATATTTTAAAATAAAAAATTTATTATTTATTATATATTATAGTATTTGTGGCAATAAGAAGAATAGGGAAAAAATATAAAGTAAAAATTTATTTGTTTATAACAAATTGTTTATTATATAAACAATGAAAAATTAAACAAAACGAAATGTTTTCTTTATATGGAAAAGAAAAGTAAATCATGATTTTTAAAGAAAAAATGGTTCCTTAATATTAGTTGAAAGTGGGAGAAAACGATTGTTAATTAACAAATGCGTTTTTAAGCAATAAAAAAATATTTTTAAGGAAATTTTTTTTTCATTATTTGCATCAAAGATCGATATTCTTAAAAAAAAATTTCAATTATTTCATAAACAACGCATTTGTTTATAACAATTTTTCAAACAATAAGAGATAAAAATTAAAAAAATATATTTCTATGTAGCTTACTACAACATAAAAACATATCATTAATAATATTTTGAAAAAAAAAAATTTTTCGATAATTAATCTAAGTTTTTAATTTTGCAACAACGAAAATTGTTAGTAAAAAACTGAGAAATGAACATTTTTAAATTTTTCTAACGGGTATCTACTATGAAGTCTTCCAAAAATTGCTCGAAGAGAGGAAAAAAATTTCAAGTTGATGTGGGTTTTCTATATATATCAAAGGAAATTTCATTATTACTGTTAATTAAAGTTATGTCCAGAAAATTTAAACTTTAATTAACAGTAATAATGAAATTTCCTTTGATATATATAGAAAACCCACATCAACTGATACAACAATACCAAATTTTTCAAACCATCCGATCAATCATAAACTAGCTGCTTATAGATCAATGGTACATAGAGCATTTTCAATTCCTTTAGATAATATTACGTTAAAGAGGGAATTGAATACAATCAGACAAATAGCCACAAAAAATCAGTTCGAAACCAAAACTATAAATTCCATCATAAACAAAAAACGAAAGCAACTAATTCGTGAACAATTTACCCCATTTCCTAATCAGATCATAATAACGATAAATTCATAAAACTTACATATTTTGGACCAGTTTCACAAAAAATAGCTCAAATTTTGTCAAAAATCAACATAGTAACAGCTTTCACAGCCTCCCACAAAATTTCTAATCTCTTTTTTAATCCGAAAGACAAAGAGAACCGACTGAATAATTCTGGAGTCTACAAATTAAGTTGTCAACAGTGTAATAGTGTGTATATAGGACAAACGGGCCGACCTTTCCATAAAAGGTACAAAGAGCATCAATCTGCTTTTAGGAACTGGAAGAATAATTCCAATTTTGCGAACCATTTCTTCAATACAGATCACACGTTCCCAGAATTGAACAACCTTGTTATCTTGCACGTGGAAGCGAAAGGGAAAAAACTTGACATCCTGGAGTCCATAGAAATTGAAAAATATAAGAGGCACATACCACTAATAAAACTACTAAACAAACAGACGGAACTTTGGAAAACCCCTCTCTTCAATGCTCTGCCGAAGCCTACAATCAGCATATATAATAGTTGAGATCTAATTTGTTCATTCAGTTTGAAAATGTAGTAAACACTACGAAACTCGAGTCACTGTATATCAGTAATAATAAAAAAGTGATAGAAAACAAAGTAATTTCTCATTTCATTCCATTAAAATGAACTATAAAATAGAAAGGCCTTTTACTTGATAGAAGAAATATGAAAAAATTTGAATATTAAAACAAATTGAAATATGTTTATCTTCTACAATTTTAATTTAAAAAAAATTTTTATTCAAAAAACTTTTAGAAATAAATTTATGTCTACACAAGCACCGCTTACATTTAATAGACGTATATAATCAAAACTTAATATATAATGTCAAATGGAATAAATAACCCAACAGATATACGAAAGTAATTCAAATTAATAAATAAATATTTAAAGGAGACAAAATTTTGTTTCTGGTCTTAACTTTAAGAACACCAATTGCCTTTTAAAAACATGAACACACTTAAAGGACTTCTCAAAGAATATAATTTATTTGAAATATTTAATATATTTAAATATTCGAATAAATTATTTCAAAAATCTCTAAAAAATGTGCACTATATCTTCAAAAAACAAATATAATTCTAGACAATCCCGTCTCCAGTCCTCATTTAATATTCCAAATATCAAAATCAAAAACTTAACCTATATCTCTCACGTGTTAAAAGACTTAAGCTTCGAAATACAGATCAACTATATAATTCAAGATTGATCTATGTTCTAACAAAATCAAAGAACAGTGTGAGTTATTTTGAGAACTGAAGACGGGATTGTCTAGAATTATATTTGTTTTTTGAAGATATAGTGCACATTTTTCAGAGATTTTTTAAATAATTTATTCGAATATTTAAATATATTAAATACTAGCTGACCCGGCCACTCGTTGCTGTGGCTAAAGTTTTTGTTATCTTAATATATATAAATCTCGTGTCACAATGTTTGTCCTCAATGGACTCTTTTATAGCGTCAACAACACGTGGTAATTATGCTGTTAAAATGTAGCTTATATGACACGTTCGTAGATTTACCACAGCAGCGCCATCTATTGATTACTTACTCAACCCAGTCGAAAGGTATCGACATCTGTTAGAATCATTTGGAGTTAACAGATAATTGTGACTGTCAAATAATAACAGACAAATAATTAGCAATAAATTAAAATTGCGACTATAATTTGAGATTTAAACTATCCTATCTCTCAAGTTGGATCTAACTGCACATGGTGTGCAAATTTTATTATAATCGGTTAAGTGGTTTAGGAGTCCATTGAGGACAAACATTGTGACACGAGATTTATATATATTAAGATTTCAAATAAATTATATTCTTTGAAAAGTCCTTTAAGTGTGTTCATGTTTTTAAAAGGCAATTGGTGTTCTTAAAGGTAAGACCAGAAACAAAATTTTGTCTCCTTTAAATATTCATTTATTAATTTTAATTACTTTCGTATATCTGTTGGGTTATTTATTCCATTTGACATTATATATTGAGTTTTGATTATATACGTCTATTAAATGTAAGCGGTGCTTGTGTAGACATAAATTTATTTATAAAAGTTTTTTGAATAAAAATTTTTTTTTTTAAATTAAAATTGTAGAGGATAAACATATTTCAATTTGTTTTAATATTAAAAAAAAAATGAACTATCACAAAGTAACGGACTACTCCATCCAATATTGCATAACTAATTGAAAAATTGAGATAAAAATTTTTTTTTGGCGGATTATTGTTCATTCATCCTTCCAGTATACCCCTGAATTTTTTCATTTATTAAATTTCATATTTAATCTGTTGAAATAATTTTTATTAATAGTGTCCAAAGTACGCGTGGCTTACGAAAGCCAGAGTACCCGTTTTCGGCTGTATTTTCATCCCTCTGGGAAAATTATTAATATTGGGACTACAATTCCGGGAGTCGTCACTTTTTTTAGGAAATTTCCTCCTCTTTTCGAATCTTTTTTTTTTTATTTCAAAAATCTTTATTAGTTTTTGAGATATTTACAAAAAACTAAACCCTCTTTTTTTTAGTTAATTGTTAATAACTTTTGCAATTTTCGAAAGCGGAACTTCATTTTTTCAAAAATCATCTAGATGCCATTCCGAATCGAATGACACCTTGATCATAATTTTCGGAGACTGCTGAAAAAAGTTTTGCCAAAAGGCACTTGTTGACTAGACTACTGTCTGTACATTCAGATCCTAGGAGTACTCACCTTCATTTTCAATATTTTCTGGTTTCCTTCGCCCCAAATCACTTGCACCAAAACCTTCCCAGAAACAGTAAATCCAACGTTCTTGGTGTCTTCATTTTTTTCATTCAAAACCACCGTTGAATGTAGATTGTACGCGATCTCTTCACCGGGCACGAAAAGCTTAACATCTCCACTCTGTCCAGCGGCTGATGACAGCAAAACGAACCCATAGCAGCTGCCTAAAACCCACATCAGCAACATGTAGAAGACGCTGGAAGACCTCACTTTGAACATCTTGGTTTAATTTCAAAATTTCAAACGAATTATGGTCTTCCTAGACCATGCTCGGGAATATTAGAAGCGATAACTGACGCGCTTTTGCGGAGATCTCTTCATCTTCATTGGGGGTCGAAGATCAAGGTCTTATCTTATCGGAGTTGCTCTGTGTCCATGTCAGCTTTATATCGTGAAGAAATGCCTGAAATGACGTTATTACTGGTTGAGATTGTTCTGTTGTGTTGGCAGGAATAAATTTCGATGATTCAGCTCAATTATGGAGCGATTGTGGACTTGATAAGATGACCTTTACGTGTCTAATTGGTAGATTCGAGAGTGTTTCTATTTACCATCTCATATTTCATATTGTGCGTTCGAGGAATTGTGCTTTAAGTTTTAGAAGAAAACATTTTGCGCGAATTATGTTTTGAGAGGTGTTTTTGAAAAAGAAACTGATTTATTGATACAGAAATAATGTCCCATGATGAGAAAAATAACCAGAATTTCACAAATAATAAATGATTAAAGAATACTACTCTGTCAAGAAAGTACCGGGAATTTTCAATTAAAACAACATTTTTACATTTAATGGTCAAAATTTATTGGGTCGCCTTCAAAATAGGCTCCATTTGCTCCAATACATCTATGCCAACGGCACTTCCAATTATCGAAACATTTTTTATAGGCGCTTTCCGGGATGGACTTTAGCTCTCGCGCCGAATTTTGTTTTATGGCTTCAATCGACTCAAAACGGGTGCCACGAAGGGGCAATTTTAGTTTTGGGAAGAGGAAAAAGTCGCAGGGAGCCAAATCCGGCTAATACTGTGGTTGCTGAAGCACGTTTGTTGAGTTTTTGGCGAGAAAGTCAGTCACAATCGTAGCTCGGTGAGAAGGCGCATTATCATCATTCAAAATCCATGAGTTGTTCGCCCACAAATTTGGCCGCTACTTACGGATACGCTCACGCAAACGTTTCATAACGCCTAGGTAATACTCCTTGTTTACCGTCTGACCCTCTGGAACGAATTCGTAGTGCACCACGCCACGGATATCGAAGAAAACAATGAGCATCACCTTCATTTTCGAGCGGCTTTGGCGTGGTTTTTTCGGTTTCGGCTCATTTTTTGCCACCCATTCCGATGATTGCTGGCTTGTTTGCATATCGTACTCGTAGACCCAGGTCTCATCACCAGTTATAATGCGTTCCATGAATGTAGAATCGGAATTACAGCGATCCAGCATGTCTGAAGCAACCTGTTCGCGATGACGTTTTTGAAGAAAATTCAGGTCTTTCGGTACGAGTCGGGCGGCCACCTTTCTCATGCCCAAAATATCAATCAAAATCGTACGTGCGGACTCGTGGGATATCTTAAGATCATGTGCTATCTCTCTCAAGCTGGTACGACGGTTTTCCAGCACCCTTTCCTTAATTTTACCGACGTTGTCTTCGACCACTTCACGACCGTCCTTGAAGGCTTTGTACCACTGATATGCACGAGTTTTCGGTAGAGCATTATCACCAAAGGCCTTTTGCAACATTTTCAATGCATCGGCACACGAAAATTCATTTGCAACACAAAACTTTAAACAAATTCTTTGCTCAACGTAATCACCCATAGTAAAAATCGGCACGCACTCTGACATCGACTGACTTAATCAGCTGTTGCAAACACACTAATTGACAGATCCCGCTCAAGCTTGGCATAGTAATTAAGGACAGTGGTACCAACCTAGGAAAAAAAATTTTTACCTGCCTCATTGCCCCGCCAGATTTAAATCGATAATTCCCGGTACTTTCTTGACAGAATGTATATCGTGGATATTTATTTCAGAATTTGAAAATCAATTTGAATGTGAGTCAATACTTGATAGAAGTAAAATTTAAATAAAATAGAAAAAGGCTTTTTACTTGATAGAAGAAATATAACAAAATTTGAATATCAAAACAGATTTAATCTGTTAGTCTTCTACAATTTTAATTTCAAAAAAATTATTATTCAAAAAACTCTTAGAATTAAATTAATGTCTACAATAAGCACCGCTTATATTTAATAGACTTATTTAATCAAAACTCAATATACAATGTCAAATGAAATAAATAAACCAACAGATATAAAAAAGGCAAGTAAAATTAATAAATAAATATTTGAAGGAGACAAAATTTTGTTTCTGATCTTACCATAATGAAACCCATTCCTTTTCAAATAATGAAAAACATCATGGCTTCTACCTTCTGTCAAATCACAGTTATCCCTTTCGAAATTTCTATCGCTCTATAAAAACACCCCATAAAAACAACATAAAATATTTTTGTCTCAGAAAAAACCTTTTTACCTCCCGCCATGAAACGTATTAATACAAATGTATTAACAAAAACTATATTATATATGTATATTAACATACAAATACAAGAATATATTATCTACTATTCCAAATTATCTGAAATTCTCAAAATAAAGAATCAAATAAAAATAATTGAACGAGAATTCCAACACATGATAGCTATTTAGGTCTCTAGACCTCTTCAGAAATGTATTGAATTCAGGTTAAAATATATAACAAGATCAAAATTTAACCCACCAAATAAGATAAAATCTAGAACGAATAAACTCGAAGTAAACTTTAACGTATTGAAAATGCTCGGAACACAGAAAAACATAACAAAAGTTATTCACCCCAAATAATGTCCCATGATGAGAAAAATAACCAGAATTTCAAAATTAATATATAATTGAGCAAAATTGTGGATTTTTAGACTCTACATGAATTCATTTCATAAGTCAAAAATCAATTTGAATGTGATTCACTACTTGATAGAAGTAAAATTTAAATGACTCCAAATTCAGAATTATATATTCTAACTTCTTCAATATAACATATAAGGTTAATTCTTGATAGAAGGTATATAAAATTATTTAAATATTTTAATATTAGCCTTCTACATATTTAATTTCAAAAAATTATATTTAATAATTATAACTTCTGAAAATAAATTCAAATAATGTTATATAAGTACTACTTATATCAAATGACATATAAAATAAACATTCATTATAAAACATCCAAATGGTACAACAAAATCCAATAAATAAAAATTGTTAACCAAAATTCTATAAATTAAATATTTTGAACAGACAAAAGTTTGTTTCTGCTGATCAATCTTATGAAAACAAATATCTTTCGAAAATGTCTAACATAATCTTAGGAATTTCATCATAAAACTATCTTACTTAGAATTTTCAATATTATTGGATATCTAATCAAGTTACTTTTATATAAAAATGTGTTGTTTTTCAGTAATGTTTTTACATATCTTGAGTTTTCATATAAAGTAACTTGGTTAGATATCCAATAATATTGAAAATTCTAAGTAAGATAGTTTTATGATGAAATTCTTAAGATTATGTTAGATATTTTTGAAAGATATTTGTTTTCATAAGATTGATCAACAGAAACAAAATTTTGTCTGTTCAAAATATTCAATTTATAGGATTTTTCGTTAACAATTTTTATTTATTGGATTTTGTTGTACCATTCGGTTGTCTTATAATGAATGTTGTTTTTATATGTCAATTGATATAAGTGGTACTTATATGACATTATTTTAATTTATTTTCAGAAGTTATAATTATTAAATATAATTTTTTGAAATTAAATATGTAGAAGGCTTATATTAAAATATTTAAATAATTCTTCAATATATATTGAAACTATATACAAAAACTATCAAATTGACATCCTTATATATAATCAATATAAAATATGGTATGATATGATACAGTTTTAGTTTGAGTACGAACCAACTAACACCAATTTATCAAGCAGTATGCAGGTAAGGAAAATAATTTTCGTCGTGCATTTACAAGAGGTGCTATTAAGCCAGTCGCTCAGCACAAGAATAACTTAATTCTACGTTATAAATGGTGACTAATATTCAACTGGATGGTTACTTGAATCATTCTTTATCCTTTCGCACGATATTTAATAAAAAAAACACATACAGATGCTTCTATACACAATAAATCAAATCGTCCTATTAACCAAAAATCATCTGTACATCCACAGATTAGTTAACACACCCATGAATCGAGAATATCATAACTTATAGTTTAATATCATTAAAAAAAAAATAGCTATTGATAATGACTACGATCTTTCAATGATAAATAAGTTGTTGTTGGATAAAGATAATAAAAAGCTTAAAACATGGTATATCTGAATACAAAAGAAAATTTGAAATACATTTCTTCAAAATATACTAGAATTTCTGAGAAAATTGATACATATCTCGAAAATAAATATGATTTAAGAACTTCATTCAAAACTCACTCAGTGAATTTATTAAACATAATGCAGACATTACACATAACGATGATAAATCAGGAGTGTATAAGATAACCTACGGTGATTGTCAAAATGTTTACATAGGACATACAGGAAGAACTTTCCGACAGAGAATTGGGGAACATCTGAAGATTTTCCCTAATAACTAAAGTAATTCTACATATTCGAGACATTTGTTAGAAACGGGACATACTTAGAACCCTAATTTTGGAATTTTACATACAGAAAATAAATGTCTTAAACCTTTTGGAGTCACTAGAAATAAACAAATACAACAAAAATTACTCTCCACTGTTGAAAATTTCAAGATGAACTGAAATTTTCTTGGATTTTTGGTTGGATTTTAGTCCTCAATAGAATTTTGTACCTTCTCTTATACAGGTGTCCCAGAAATTGACGTTATCGTGCACTTTTCGAATTATATTGCATTTTTCATTATTGGAGAAAATGCACATCTTGTGATGGTTTTTGAACTCCTGTTGCTACAATTTTTTACTTTCTCCAAATTTTTTTTTTCCTATGTTATCCCGAATAGTGTTTCTGTAACCTGTGATCTTCAATTCTAAGCCTTTTACTACAGCTTGGAAAATAATGTCACTTTTTGACGAACCAAGTGTTCATAATTAATATTTCGCACAACTTTACCTGACTATACTGAAAAAAACCTGTACTACATCAGTTTGGCAAATTACTTCAAAAGTTAGAGCATTTATTAGGGATTCTAAAATGCTATAACACTCACTACATTTTTTCTCAGATCGGTAAAAAAACGGTCTTTCCTAAAGGAACACTGTTTCGAACAATTTCTTCCAACTTTCTAAAAATGATTCTAGTGACAGATAGTGACGCCACTATTTGGTATTGGCACTCGTAAACGCAATACAGATCAGTACGTTACGCTCTTGGTCTACTGCGCATCTTTCCGTATTTGATTGTGTTCTTTGTGTACTTACGACTGTTGGCTTCGTTTATTAGATTTGTTTGCTTGTGATTTGGTTAGTTTGGATCTCTTAACGACGAACCTTGATTTTACCTGGATTAATCTGTAATTGTGTATTGCCATCATGTCGGTGTATACCACACAGACAATTTTTTACAGTCAATTGAAGTGGGGGGAAATTTTAATTTTGAATACTTGGTTCCGCAAAAAGTGACATTATTTTCCAAACTGGAGCAATTGGCTTAGAATTGAAGATTAAAGGTTACAGAAGCACTATTCGGGAAAACATGGGAAAATAAAATTTGAAAATGAAAAAAACTATAACAACAGGAGTTCAAAAATCTTCATAGAGTGTGCATTCCATTGAATCAAAATACAGGACTTGGGTTTTCTTTTCTATTTTTCTGGTGACCATTATGACCTAACCTGTTACCCCGGCTTGGCGTCGACTTCTGGGACAGCCTGTATAAATAGAAGCCGATTTCGGAAACAGATTTAGTTATTGAAAAATGTAAGATATAACACCTACCTGACGATACTGATGTGTTAGCGAAACGAACGTTGTATCATAATAAAAAATTTGTGAAAATCACAATAACCTTATTTGATATTATGGAAACTTTCCTTGAGCCATCCTGTATGTGTATTATTTAATTAAGTGTACTGATTCCTATCAAGTGGAGGCGAACACAATACGAAGTTTTCCATATGCGTTCTTCCTCTTTTCGGTTAACGAACTCAAAGATCTCCTTAACTGTTCCTGACACAATTAGAAATGTCGATGTGGAATTTTTGTCCATAGTTACTTTTATGTTAACTATATTGCGATATATGAGACTTACTGGTATTTGGTTTTGAAAAAACGTTGACGATCATGCATTAATGGATAAATCGATCGTTGATAAGGATCATAAACATTCAATTCCGTAAACATTAAACGGTACGAGATAGACGTTAAAATGTTTGAACGCTTCGTTTTCCGAAGGAAAAGATTCGCGAATAACTCTACATACTAAAAAATTCATTTATTCCAATACAGTCAATAAACATTACCTGTTCAATCTAGAAGATATATCAGAATCGACCTAAAGAAGACAACAAACACCGTTATAAACGCGCACAATCTGGCATTCAGCACGAAACACCGAGTCAAGACTCCAGTAAACAGTATTTAACACTTCTTCCTTCGATATCCCAAGGACGGCACACCTATTTCCACAAATTCCAGAAAAACCCCGAAGACACTAAACGGACTGGCCCAAAGACGAACGCGGAAAACTTTTAGAAACGGTCCTACTCGCCGGGCGCTGAAGAAAAGGAGAAAACAAACCAAGAAAGCGCGACGATACAAACCGGATTTGGGTGCTGTAGAGGAACGAGACGAGCGAGTACGCGACGGGCTTATTAAATAACGCGATAGTTGGCCGTGGAGGACGAGCGACTAGTGTCTCGCTGTGTTGGTCGAAATTCGAGTCGGAGATTCCTAATTGGGACGGAAACTAGAGGAAACGAGAAAGTTAGGGCCGTAAAGTTTCCGACCTGATTCACTCCGATTTTCGATTTCTTGGATTGTACGAGGGGGATTCAAGAATTCTGGGAATAGGAGAATAAACAAGTTTGTTTCGTCTCATTAGAGACGGCCCTGTCGTTCGAAATTATTTTGTCATCGATACTTTGTCTTTCACGTTGATATTTCGATCTAGCAGTTTTGAGAATTGTCGTTCGAACTGTTTACACTTCAGATTATTTGTTTACTAATAATTATATGGGAAGTCTTTCAGAGATTTTGATATATAGTTTTGAAACACGACTTCAAAAGTCCGTTTTTAAAAAGAAGATTTCTTTTTAGGTTTATTAATCACAACTTGGAAAAGATGAAGGATTATAAACACTACGGTTGAAGACATATATTTCGTGAGCCTAATATGCTTACAATTGAATGGTGTGATTAGAACTAACTGTATTTCATTTTACGATTCAAAAGGAAAGCTAGTTTGAAAAGATGAGCGTTATTTATTTCCTAGAAAAGTAAAGCAACGCTCAGTTGTGAATATGCATCATCGGCGGCGTCTGGTAGTCGGGAATCCTTAACAATATTTATGCCTGTTAATTTCACATTACACAGCATTCGGAATTATAAACTGTTTCTGTCCTTAATTCTTATCGCCCCCCATGGCATTAGAGCTTGGCGCGATGGGGCGCTTGTCAAGACTAGGACCCTAGTTTCATCCCGGTGAAATGGAGGGTTAAGTCTTGGTGCCTAACGTAATGCCACTTGCGCCAGTCACTGGAGACGTTTCTGGGTTTGTGGATCTAGTTGGCTAGTCCGTTGGTGCTTGACGCCAGGATCAATTGAAAGACTTCACATGGGTTCGTGGGTCTTGACGTACAGGGCGAATTGACGGTGCTCGTACCAGGATCAATTGAGGCATCAATCTTGAGATTATCTTAGTTGATGAGGCTGCGTTCGGATGGATAGATAAGAAGCCCTTCCGACGTGTGAGTTGCGTCCCAAACAACTTGGGTACTGACCATGCAGAGCCAGTAGAGGTTGGATAGTGCTTCGGTGCTACCAGTCAGACGGTTGTAGGTTTTCGAACTAAAGCCCAAACTAGAAGGTGGTGGATTCATCTCTTCGGAGGAGTTCTCACCTCGCACCATAATAAGGCATAACCCTTATTACACTTTCTGCCTCTGGGGCCAGACTGTGGAGACTGCTGAGTAGTCACTTGGTGAAAGAGCTAGGCTCACATACAAGTAACTGGTAGAATTCACGTGTCCTTATTCTACTAGCATTGATCTCATTATTTTTCTGTAACCAATAAGAAGTTTTATTTCATTCATTCAGTCCACTTCCAAATGGACCTTCCAATCCATTCCATTAATTTTCTTGCGTCGAGCACCTCTAACGTTCAGTCTTTGAAAAGACTGTAAAATCATTATTCTAGTAATAGTCAAAATTGTCGCATGTAGCCTTTGCTACATTATGCACTATCATTCGGATAGTCAAATTTGTTGTACGTAGCTTGTGACATTTCGGTCCAAGCTATCGCAGATATTATTGTTAATATGGTAATCCATTCGATTGCCAAAGTATTGGCAAATTCATTACATTTGCTTTTAGTGTAATAATCATAACTTTTGACTTGGTTTATATACAGTAAACCAAGAATTATAGTTCGTTTATCATAGTGTATGACGAGTGTTTTACTTTAATTCCTTATCATTTTCGTTCGTTTATCTTATTGGATAAACAAAGCTAATTCTTCGTTTAACTAAGTCAAAATGCAGTCCCCTAAATTAGTCGAATTAATCATCGAGATTACTTAAATTACAATTGCCTGTTACTCCAAAATACTGAAATAATAGGCAAAATACTGCGATAAACTAACAGTTGTAAAACGTTACAAAATTCGTCCGGTTTTTTTTTTTCGAAAATTGGGGCTTTATTGTGAAAAATTGGTTATATCGGACGTTTCTTTCTAGAGTGATAGAACTTTGGATAGGGATAACTGTGATTTGACGGAAGGTAGAAGTCATGTTTTGACATTTCTGTTCAGTAAGCATTGACAAATTATCATGGAAAGACTACGCCGCAACAACGTTTACAAATTGTTGAAATTTATTTTCAAAATCAGTGTTCTATTGCCAAACTTATAGAGCACTTCGTGAAATTTATGGTTTACATAATCGTCCATCAGAGCAGGTTATTCGTCGAACTATCGATAGATTACGGACAACATTTTCTCTACTCGATGCAACAACAAGACAAAGAACTATACGTACAGATGAAAATATCACTGCTGTAAGTCAAAGTGTTCATGATGATCCAGATTTGTCCATTCGTCGACTTTCACAACAAGTTTGACCCTGTGCATCCTCCACGTGGAAAATTTTGCATAAAGATCTTGGTTTACACCCATACAAGATCCAACTGGTTCAAGAACTAAAGCCACTTGACCATAATAAGCATCGTTTGTTTGCTGATTGGGCCCTAGAACAGCTAGAAGATGGTCCATTTTTTATCGTAAAATTGGGTTTAGTGATGAAGCTCATTTCTGGTTGAAAGGCTATGTAAATAAGCAAAATTGTTGTATATGGAGTGAAAACAATCCTCAAGAAGTTCTGCAGGTTCCATGGCATCCTGAAAAATGCACTGTGTGGTGTGCTTTACACGCTGGCAGCATCATCGGTCCATATTTCTTTAAAAACGATGCTGGAGCTAATGTTACAGTGAATGGTGCTCGTTACAGATCGATGATCAATGATTATTTGTCTCAAAAAACTACTTTTTTCCATCTTTCTGGAAATTGACGCATCCCATCTCGACTTATGATAGAATTACTCTGTTTGATACTTAGGATATTGAAAAAGCCTTCTATCAATTTAAAAATCCCTCTTTTCATTAATAAATTAAACATTATCAGCCAATTGTCATTATAAAATAAAACACTTGTTTACATTTTCTACTTTATTTTTGTTATTGACGTACGTTTCGTCTTTGCTAGAAAGACTTCATCAGAATACCCGACGAAACGTACGTCAATACCAAAAATAAAGTAGAAAATGTAAACAAGTGTTTTATTTTATAATGACAATTACAACTGATTTCTACCAAGCAACGGCCCAATCTATCATAAATATCAGCCAATTCCTGATTAAAAGAATTAAACGAGAATATTCACAACAAATTTATTTCCACAAACGTCAAAACAGGAGTAGAACTGTCAAAATATTCACAACGTAATTTGGTGAAAACCCTAACAAATGTACATTCCGCGAAATTCCCTAATAGTCCGAGTCCATGGAGTGCCTCCTGCTTCTTCTCCTCCTACGTCTTCTGTGATGATCCTTGTGCCCTTTCCTTCCCCTTCTCCTCCTAGCCTGTCTGGCGAGCTCCACGTAGGGGGCCCTCTGGTTCTCGCTCATCTTCCTCCACATCTCGGCTCCTTTGACCGTCTGCTCCACCACGGGCAGGCCCTTGTTCTTCTGTCTGAAATCCCGCATGAAATTCAGGTAGGGGTTGTTGGTGGCTGCGGCAGACGCTCTCTTTCTGGCTGCCTTGGAGACGCCCGACTCCCCCTGGTTCTGGTTTTCGCTGGACATCTTTGCCGTCGTCTCTTCACGAGCAGGAAATTTTGATGCTCATGTCGGGTTAGATTCGCGAAACTGAATAAATTGTTTTTAGGAACTCGTTTCCTAGGAAATTACTGGATAAGGTAGGTTGATGCTTTGGAATAAATTTGGATTTGTGGTTGATTGTCTGTGTTCTTGAGTGCAATTCGATAGCTTCATTATCTTGACATATATGTAAGAAACTAGCGTAGTCGATTGATCTTTATTTTTCGTTCGATCCACCTTGGAAAACTCTATTTTTTTTATAATTTTCTATAATTTTGGTACGGATCTACTTTTCGTTCAAATCCGTCTTTGGTCACCCCCGTTTGGTCATCCCTGCTATTCGCACCACAGACGGTGGGCGGGGCTTGTTTGTTTATGAATGGAGTGCGCGGGAAAAGTCCTGAAATTCCCGAACTTTACCGGCCGTATCTGCGGAACGGAGGGACATCCGAGTATCCCTGCGGACCGAAGGTCCTCAGGGATATGAGGGCGACGTGCTTCGCCCGTCGGGATCCTATGCGTCTGGAAGTTAGCACCGCGTGACGTCACGCACATCTATGGTTGGTTGCCATGGATATTATTGTTTTAATATTCTGTGTTCTTGAATGCAATTCCATAGCTTCATTATCATGACATATATGTAAGAAACTTCTGTAATGATTCTCTGGTCAGAACACAGATGTCATTTAGGTGTCAGAGAAAAAGTTTTCCTACTGAAATATAGATGTCAGCCGATAAAACAAACGTACAAAATGAATAAGTAGAGGAAAAGGTACTGTATTTCCCAATTATTATAACTTTTTCGTTCGTAAAAGAGAAAATAAATTACTCCTTACTGATTAAATATTGAGCGAGTTTTAATTTTCGGAGAAGGTAGATTGATGCTTTGGGATAAATTTGAATTTGTGGTTTGTTGTCTGTGTTCTTGAATGCAATTCGATAGCATCAGTATCTTGACAGATATGTACGAATCTTCTGAAATGATTATCTCGTTAGAACATAGATGTCATTAACGCGTCAAAGAGAAAGTTTCCCTGGTTCCTATTATATATAAAATGAAATAATAAAATGAAATTTGATTTGGTAAATAATACTTGATGAATAATTATAATTTGTATTTTCACTTATACACACGGTACTTTTGGATAAAAATGAGTTTTGAGAACATAGAATGCGAATGGTAACATTAATCTATTTATCCTAGAATAAAATCGTTTTTTTCCATAACAAAATGAAACCTCTCATTGGAAAACCCTTTAGCAATGGACAAGAATTTGAACTTCATTAAACATAGAGGAGAAACAGGACATTAAATATGAAAAATTGAAAAATATCTCTAGAGAGATATTAATGTTTTCATTGAACGATGAATCGATCATTATTCAACCACTTTTTATGGATGATTTTTTTGGATACTATTCATTATATTGAGTTCTACCAACAGTCAGAAGAAAAAAACCTTTATACGTATGATGGATGGAAAATAATGATGTAGTTAGTTTTTAATGGAAGTCCTCAAGCTTTTTCGAAGTTCTTTTCGCGAATCGAATTATCAAGAAAACTTTTTCTGAATAAGCTGGTCTAAAAGAAGACGTTGAACCTTTGGTACGTAAACACATTGGTAGCTCTAGTACATGAAATTGTCTTGTATCAGGTTGTTCTGTCAGTTAAATTTAATTTTGTCTTATTTATTAAACCGGAAACAAGTCATTGTGAGTATTACATCTTTTAATTCTTCCGCAGTCTGAAGAGATCTATCTTAAATATCTAACAGAGCAATACTGTTACATCTCGCTACAAATTTTAATCTTATAACATTCCTTGAAAACGTTTAAAAATTAAATAAATGCCTTAGAAATACTGTTTCCTTTTTAGTAGACATATATCGGGTGTTTTCTTTTAGAGTGACAGAAGGTAGAAGCCATGTTATTTTGACATTTCTTTACAGTAAGCATTGACAAATTATCATGGCAAAATTCACGCCGTAACAACGTTTAAAAATTGTTTAAATTTATGTTCAAAATCAGTGTTCTATTCGCCAAACTTTAGAGCACTTAGTGAAATTTATGGTTTACATAATCGTCCATCAGAGCAGCTTATTCGCGAACTATCGATAGATTTCGGACAACATTTTCTTCACTCAATGCAACAACATCAACAAGACAAGGAACTGTACGTACAGAAGAAAATATCGCTGCTGTAAATCATAATGTTGATGATGATCCAGATTCGTCTATTCGTCGACGTTGGACTCTGTGATCCACCACATGGAAAATTTTACGTGAAGATCTTGGTCTACACACATACAATATCCAACTGGTTCAAGAAATAAAGCCACTTGACCATAATAAGATGCTAGAGCTAATGTTACAACAGTGAATGGTGCTCGATATAGATCGATGATCAATGATTATTTCTTTCGGAATTTGTATGGTATCGACCCAAAAGTGTTTTGGTTCCAACAAAATGGTGCTACACCTCATGCTGCTACCGTAACAATTGATTTATTGAAAGAAAGATTTGGCGATAACATTATTTCGAGAAATGGTCTAATTAATTGGTCTTCAAGATCATGCGACATAACTCCACTGGATTATTTTCTCTGGGATTATTACAAGTCATTGGTTTATACTGATAAAACAGAAACAATAGACGCTTTGGAAGCCAATATAACTCGTGTTCTTGATGCGGTTCCTCAGAGCTAGTCGTGGTGGACATATGCCGGAAATAATTTTCAATGCATAAATGTCATAAAATTATCTTTCAAATAAAAATAATAATATAAATGTGTTTTATTTCAATTTAAAGTTCACTTTAAAAATAATAACCGATACTTTTGACGCACTCTATTAACATATTTTAATTCGCCCCTAATAAATATTCAAGATAACAAAGAGATCAGCCCTTAAAATCAAAGACGATGCAGTATCATTCTAAGTACGCTTCTGTTACTTCAAATATTTCACTGCACATTGAAGCAAAGAGAAAACCATATTTCATATTGTACATAGTTTCCTTTGAATAAGTGTATAGGTGTAGAGATAATCTTTTAACAACTGCTTTGATTAATTTTAATTAATTTAATTGGTTTAGTTTTTGTAATTCACTATTTTCAGGCAAGTGGGCGAAGAATCAACGGCGACATCGTCTAATAGACGGAAGAAGAAGAAGATTAAGTCCAGTTCTTTGATGCAGATGTTTGCAAAGGTGAGCCTTTTTCTGTCATGTGTGGGGTATAACTCCAAGTCGAATCTATCCATTAATATTGGATTATGATCATTAATCAATATATATACTTATTTATTCCATAATATTGAGATTGCTAGGTTCAAAGCACCAAAGTTACAATTTTATCTATAATTTTGACTGAATATTAGCTAACTTTATCGATAAATTGAACTGATTTAAATCCCACGATATTGCCCAAAATTAAACAAAAGTATATAATATGTATACTGAAAATGATAAATCTTCTGGAATGTACCTAGAATAATTTTTAATATTTCAGTTTCAATGTACTTGGATTAATATCGAATTAAATCAGTCCTTACTTGGTGAAAATCCATATTGAATAATATTCAAATAAGTTTATTGTGATTTTCGCAAATTTTTATTGTTATGTTCAAAACAATCGTTTCGCTATCACAGTAGCATCATCAGGCAGGTTTACATTTTGAATAACTAAGCTTGTTTCCGAAATCCGCTGCTATTTATATTACAGTAAGTACAATAAATTTTTATTGAGCACTAAAATCCAAAAAAGGTTCTCTGCAAATTCCAGCTTATCTGAATATATTTAACAGAGGTGAGTTATTTAAATCTATTTGTTCCTTAAATAATATTCCAATTTTATTGTGTTTATTTATTTCTAAGCATTCTAACAGATTTAAGGTATAAGTTTTACTTTCTTTAGAATGTAGAATTTCAAAATTATGGTTGAAAGTATGTCCTGTTTCTAACAAATGGTTGGAATATGTGGAATTACTTTTATTATTGAGGAAACTCTTCAAATGTTCACAAATTCTATTTTGGAAAGTTCTTCCAGTCTGTCCTATGTAAACTTTAGGGCAATCACCGCAGGTTAACTTATAAACCCACGATTTATCATCTTTATGTGTACAGTCTTTATTATTTTTAATAAATTTACTCAAGTTTGAATTGGTTTTAAATGAAGTTCTCAAATTATATTTATTTTTGAGGTATGTAGCAAATTTTCTCAGAAATACCTTTAGTGTATTTCAAGGAAATGTATTTAAAATTTTTTTTTATATTAGGATACACCATATTTTAAGCTATTTTATTATTTTTATTCATCAACACTTTGTCTATCAACTTGGGATCAAAGTTATTATTAATAGCTATTTTTTTAATTATGTTAAGTTCTGAAATATAATTTTCTCGATTCATGGGAATATTAACTAATCTATGGATCATACAATTGAATGCTGATAATTTTTGATTTAAAGGATGGTTTGATTTATTGTGTATAATAGAATCCGTATAGGTTGGTTTGTGAAATATTGAAAATCATGTGAATTATTTATTCGAGTAACAGTTAAATCAAGAAAATTAATAGAATTATCATGTTCGGTTTCCACAGTGAATGTTATTGAATGATGTATTTCATTAATAAATAAAAATAATAAAATAGCTTTAAATATGGTGTATCCTAATATAAAAGAAAATTTTAAATACATTTCCTTAAAATACACTGAAGGTATTTCTGAAAAAATAGAATTTGTGAAGACATAGAATTTGTGAAGAGTTTCCTCAATAATGAAAGTAATTCCACATATTCTAACCATTTGTAAGAAACAGGACATACTTTCAACCATAATTTTGAAATTCTACATATAGAAAGTAAAAGTTATGCCTTAAACCTGTTAGAATTCCTAGACATAAATAAACATAGTAAAATTGTAATATTACTTAACGAACAATTAGATTTATATAACTCACCTCTGTTAAATATATTCAGATAAGCTGTAATTTGCAGAGACCCTTTTTTGGGTTTTAGTGCTTAATAAAAATTTATTGTACTTACTGTAATATAAATAGCAACGAATTTCGGAAACAAGCTCAGTTATTCAAAATGTAAACCTGTCTGATAATGCTACTGTGATAGCGAAACGTTTGTTGTAAACATAACAATAAACATTTTTGAAAATCAGAATAACCTTATTTAAATATTATTTAGTTGGATTGATGATTCTCTGCGCCATCTGTGATGCAGAATAGAGAGCTGTTCGATTTAATTTTTGGATATATGTTTCACATTGCTATCACATAGCATTCAATGGAAGACTTTCTCATAGTTTGATCGAAAATATTTATATTGGTGGACATGTTATTCCTAGGATTGTCGTTTAATTCCTTATTATAGAATCCTGTACTGAATATATTAATAGGAAGGGAACTGTAATGTTTACAGTTTCAGTTATACGTTATGGCTCCAATCACATAGATCGCAGAACTAAATGCTTGTTTAGTAAAACGTTGTTTCTTAAATGCGAGGCTTCAGTAGTTCATAATTTCGTCTGGTTTGTCTATGTTCGATATATTTGAAAGGATTCCTCATTTTTCATAAATCTAATAAATATGAAGATCGGATTTCGCACCTAATCCTAGAGGGCAGCAGTATTAAGCATGTGCAAAAATATAGATTTTTAATTTTTTAAATTTCAATAATCTGAAGAATTGTAAAGGATCATATATCAATTGATTTCTGGATGTATCCATGGATATTGTACCACTTTGATTCGATAGGAATGAAAGGGGTGAAAGCGGCAGAACTTAGCCTTGTTTGAATTGGTTCATATCATTAAAAACTTGAACAAGACTCAAATTGTAAAATTCCAGATTCTGTTCAGGCTTCAACATTTTTCATCAATCGGAATGGAGTCATTCAGGAACCTCTGAGGCTGCTTAGTTCCTTGATCTGAAAATACTGAGTCGCACGTCTTCAAGTATATTTGGTAATTCAAAGGGTCCTATGACCCTATGACTCTTCCGTTCAAGATTCCAGTCCACATGTTCACTTTAAAACGATATCGAGATCTATCTTGTCTCATTAAATTCGAATTTTCTACGTTTCACTTGTGTAAATTGTGTAGGTTCATGTAACCATCTTTTTTAAATATTGATTCATCCGACCACAAAATTTTCTCTGATAATTGTGGGTCTTCCCGGTTCTTTTATAGCATGGTTTGGCAAAACGCAATTCCAGGTTCATAATCCCGAGGTAATAGAGCTTGTACTCGCTGTACATGATATGGGTGGAGCTTATGTTTTTTCAATAGTTGGTGAGCTTTACTTTTGGGCCCCCTGTGCTTCGCTGAACTTCACGTAGCGAAGTACTCGGCTCTTTCTCAACTGCTTGAAGCACAATGTCGTCGTAAGGTAAGGAAATTCTTCCTTCACCATGCACTTTGTTTGGAAGTCGGCCCGCTATGAAGAGTAGACGGTGCACATTCGTAAAAACTCGATGATCTGGAAAATGATCATCATTAGGGTATGTCTCACGATACATTCTCGAAGCTGCACTAGCGTTACATCTGCATTCATTATAAATGAGGTAGGTGCATGTCTGTATACACAGACATGATGGCAATACACAATCACAGGTTAGTCCAGTTAAAATCAAAGTTCGTCGTGAAGAGATCAAAACTATCCAAATCACAAGCAAACAAATCTAATAAACGAAGCCAAAAGTCGTAAGTACACAAATAACACCCGAGTAGACCAAGGAACGTACTGTACTGATCCGTATTGCGTTTACGTGTGCCAATACCAAATAGTAACGTCGCTATCTGTCTCACTCAAACTTTAAGGAAGGACTCTCTCCATCTCGTTCAAACCAGTTTTTAAAATGATTGGATGCACTTAATCATTTTTAGAAAGTTCGAAGAAATTGTTCGAAACTGTGTTTCTTTAAGAAAAACATTTATTTTGACCGATCTAAGAAATAATGTAGTAAGTGTTATACCATTTTAGAATCCCTAATAAATGCGATATTTTTTAAAGTAATTTCCCAAACTAGTTTTTCTTCAGTACAGTCAGTTAAAGTTGTGCGAAATATTAATTTTAAATACTTGGTTCAGTAAAAAGTTACAATATTTTCCAAGCTGGAGTAATTGGCTTAGAATTTGTAGTGAGTGCCCTATTTATATAGGTCAATTTGGTAGTTCTATCAACATTAGAGTAGATGGACAGAAAAATCTATACTCCAAAATGAAACAACTGGTTTTTCTGCCATTGCACAAAGGAAAATCACTTCATAGACTTCGGTAAAATCGAAATTCTATATTCAGGGAACAAAATCAAAAAGTTGAACCTACTCGAATACCTGAGGATTTCTTCGGCTCATAAAAATCCTTTGCCAATAACAAACGACCAGTTGAAATATCATCCTTTGAAAAATAAGCAAATATCTTCAATAGGTATAACTTACTGTTAACAACCTTAACTAAAAGGTTGGACCTATTAGAATATCTGGAGATCTCTTCGTCTCATAAAAATCCTTTGGCGATAACAAACGATCAGTTGAAATTTCATTCTTTGTTAACAGTTATATAAGTTATACCTATTGACGAATTTGGTTATTTTCAAAGGATGAAATTTCAACTGATCGTTTGTTATCGCCAAAGGATTTTTATGAGACGAAGAGATCTCCAGATATTCGAATAGGTCCAACATTTCAGTTAATGTTGTTAACAGTAAGTTATACCTAACGAAGATATTTGCTTGTTTTTCAAAGGATTAAATTTCAACTGGTCGTTTGTTATCGGCAAAGGATTTTCATGAGCCGAAGAAATCTCCAGATATTCGAAGAGGTCCAACCTTTTAGTTAAGGTTGTTAACAGTAAGTTATACCTATTGACGATATTTTGCTTATTTTTCAAAGGATGAAATTTCAACTGGTCGATTGTTATCGGCAAAGGATTTTCATGAGCCGAAGAAATCTCCATATATTCGAATAGGTCCAACCTTTTACTTAAGGTTGTTAACAGTGAGTTAAACCTATTGAAGATATTTGCTTATTTTTCAAAGGATGAAATTTCAACTGGTCGTTTGTTATAGGCAAAGGATTTTCATGAGCCGAAGAAATCTCCAGATATTCGAAGAGGTCCAACCTTTTAGTTAAGGTTGTTAACGGTAAGTTATACCTATTGAATATATTTGCTTAGTTTTCAAAGATTGAAATTTCAACTGATAGTTTGTTATCGCTAAAGGATTTTTATGAGACAAAGAGATCTCCAGATATTCGAATAGGAACAACCTTTTAGTTAAGGTTGAAAAATAAGCAAATTCGTCAATAGGTATAACTTACAGTTAACGACCTTAACTAAAAGGTTGTTCCTATTCGAATATCTGGAGATCTTTTTGTCTCATAAAATCCTTTGGCGATTACGAACGATCAGTTGAAATTTCATTCCTTGAAAAATAAGCGAAACCCGGAACATATTATATATGTCAACAACATAGATTCAAATTAAAACAAATTGTAGAAATTACTATGTTTTACTACCAAAAGATATATATTACACATTTTCTTGTGACTCGAGTTTCAGGAAATGAACTATCCCATCATCAGACAACTGAAGACCTAACAGTGGTACAGTGGTATTTAAAGAAAAGTGATAAATATTTTGAATATTTCAACAGATTCTCGGTAACACCTAATAGTGGTACAGAGATTTACAATCGGAACGTGATTAAAAACCGGGTTAAAAAAAAGGGCCTTCTAACAGATATCGGAATGTCGGCAATCGACAAAGAAGGTTGTCAAACAGATGGTGCCCATTCAAATATCTGAAATAATTTTTGGGGTCACATAGCTCCGTACAGTCATTCATTATTTTCACATTATTTCGTTGTATATCTCAAATATTTGGATTTACAAAGCTCCATACAGTCATTCATTACTTTTTACATTATTTTTATTGTGAACGAATTTGAAAATTTCAATAATCAAGTTCCTTTTCTTTTGAATTTACATGTAAAATTTTCTTAAGATTTTCTTTTGTCGAAAGGAATTTCTGTTTTCTAAAGAATGAGTGGCAAAAGTTATATTTTTGTTTACTTTTCATTAAATTCATTTTATGTTCGTTGAAAGAAGTTTTAAACAGATGTTACTTTTTAAATATCTCAAATATTTTCGATCTACATAGCTTCGTACAGTCATTCATTATTTTTACATTATTGTTATTGTGAACTAATTTGAGAATTTCAACAGATTCTAGATAATAGAGTTTCTTCCCTTTTGATTCTACATGTAAAATTTTAAGATTATCTATTGTGGGAAAGGAATGACCGTTTTCTAGACAATGAGTGACAAAAGTAGAATTTTGTTTATTTTTCCTGAAACTCATCTTATGTGCCTTGAACCTCGTCTTGAAGGAACGTCCTGTTTGTCCTATATATTTATTTCTGCACGTAGAACAAGATAACTCATAAACTCCTGATTTGTGTATGTTTGGAGTAGGGTCCTTTGCGTTAAATAATATCAATGATAATTTGTTTTGCGTTTTGAAGGCAATATTGACATCTGATTATGCTACCAAAGTACTATAGAGAAATGAATTTTTTATTTTCTTCAGTTTTTATGATGGGATAAATTTTGCGTATAGCTATTTCAGACTATCTAAAATAGCTATGAGCAAAATTTATCCCACCATAAAAACTAAAGAAAATAAAAAATTCATTTCTCTATCGTACTTTGGTAGCATAAGTCAATAAGTGGCCAATGGTTTTTCAAAATCAGATGTCAATATCGCCTTCAAAACGAAAAACATATTATCATCGGTATTATTTAACGCAAAGGACCTTATTCCAAACATGCACAAATCAGGAGTTTATGAGTTATCTTGTTCTACGTGCAGTATTAAATATATAGGACAAACAGGACGTTCCTTCAAGACGAGGTTCAACGAACATAAAATGAGTTTCAGGAAAAATAATCAAAATTCTACTTTTGCCTCTCATTGTCTAGAAAACGGTCATTCCTTTCCCACAATAGATATTCTTAAAATTTTACATGTAGAATCAAAAGGGAAGAAACTCGATTATCTAGAATCTGTTGAAATGTTTAAATTAGTTCACAATAACAATGATGTACAAATGATGAATGACTCTACGAAGCTATGAAAATCGAAAATATTTGAGATATTTAAAAAGTAAATCTGTTTAAAATCTTTTTCAATGAACATAAAATGAATTTAATGAAAAGTAAACAGAAATTCAATTTTTGCCACTCATTCTTTAGAAAACAGTTATTCCTTTCGACAAAAGAAAATCTTAAGAAAATTTTACATGTAGATTCAAAAGGAAAGAAACTTGATTATTGAAAATTTCAAATTCGTTCACAATAAAAATAATGTAAAAAGTAATGAATGACTGTATGGAGCTTTGTAAATCCAAATATTTGAGATATACAACAAAATAATGTGAAAATAATGAATGACTGTACGGATTAGAGATATTTAAATGGGTACCATCTGTTTAACAGCCTTCTTTGTCGATTGCCGACATTCCGATATCTGTTGGAAGGCCCCTTTTTTTCAACCCGGTTCTTTATCACGTTCCGCTTGTAAACCTCTGTACCACTATTAGGTGTTACCGAGAATCTGTTGAAATATTCACAATATCCATCACTTTTGTTTAAATACCTCTGTACCACTGTTAGGTCTACAGTTGTCTGATGATGGGATAGTTCATTTCCCGAAACTCGAGTCACAAGAAAATGTGTAATATATTTTTTTTGGTAGTAAAACATAGTAATTTCTACAATTTGTTTTAATTATGATCAACTATCAAATAGTAACGGCTGAAACAATTCAGTAACATAGATTCAATTTTTGTGAAATTTGAGCCAAGTGTATTTGTGCACCTCATTAATAAAAATACAATGCTTTCATTCCTCACTAAATCTTGGTATGAATTACCGTTTGTTCCAAAACCATCGGAACTAATCAGAGATGTGTTTCTGTACATTTTCGACAAACGGACAATTCCTTTTACTGGTCCCCATTCTTCTGTGAATCCTGCCGGTTATATAATTCAGCAACCGCGTCCTTTACCGCGAGCAGGAATCTTCCTCTAACGAACCTCTCCAGTCGCTTGGCGTAATCGTCAGCGTTTTCCAAGATTAAAAGGCGGAAATGAAAAGTAAACCGGTTAAATAAAGGAAAGAGATGAATGGAAAAATGGAATAGCCGAGGAAATTTTCGTTCCTCCTCATTTTTGTCCGGACCTAATGAGCGTCTGAATAATTAAACTATCTGGGAAAACTCATTAACAACCAGGGTTACTTCTTCATCCAATACATGCTCGTAAATTAGTTGTTTTATAAACCGGACGGTAATTACCGGACAGGGTTGTAGTTGGAGAGACGTATTCAGGTCTATGCCATCAAATCACGAAGACACGACTGATATCCCTGCATGAAGTGAGTAAAAATAACAAAATTCCCTGACAGGGTACATAACGACCTTAGAAAATGACAAAACCAACTTATTCCGTCTCATTAGAGACGGCCCTGTCTACGCTAAACATAATTCATTATTTTGTTATCGATACATAGGTCTTTCATGTTGATCTTTCGATCTAGCAGTTTCTCAGCTGTGTCATACGAACTTTGAAGTGTTATTCGACCTTATTTGTTTTCTAATGATTATATAGGGCTTTAAGAAACATGGAAAGTCTTTCAGAGTATTTAGATATATTTATTGTTTGTGAATTCGGGCGTTGAAGCATTCGGAATTGTAAACTGTTTCATCCTATCCTTATCTACTGCCACTGATCTCATAATTTTTCTATAACCAATGAGAAAGTTTCGTTCATTCATTCGGACCACCTACAAATATGATTTCCAATCAATTTCTTTTTGTTAGAAGAGACGGACTGACACAACTCTAACATTCGGAGCTATCGCGATTAATATTGTTGATACGGGCTGAAAAGAAAAACCTCGTAAAATAAATAGAGGTTAATACTTGATATAAGGTATATAAAATTATTTAAATATTTTGATATTAGCCTTCTACATATTTAATTTCGAAAAATTATATTTAATAATTATAACTTCAAGAATTTTATCAAAATAATGTCATATAAATACCACTTATATCAAACGACATATAAAATAAACATTCATTATAAGACATCCAAATGATATAACAAAATCCAATAAATAAAAATTGTTAACCAAAATCCTATAAATTAAATATTTTGAACAGACAAAATTTTGTTTCTGCTGATCAATCTTATGAAAACAAATATCTTTCAAAAGTGTTTAACATAATCTTAAGAATTTCATCATAAAACTATCTTAATTAGAATATTCAATATTATAATATATCTAAGTTACTTTTTATAAAATCTTAAGATATGTACAAACATTACTGAAAAACAAGTTTTAAGAGAGACTTTGCTTCGTCAGTATTCAAAAAAATCATATTCAATAAAATATAACATCAATCAACAACAAATATTTACTCACCCTTCAACAATTTAGAAAACTTCTGGTAAATGTCAATGTATAATTATTAAATATAATTTTTTGAAATTAAATATGTAGAAGGTTAATATTAAAATATTTAAATAATTTCATATATCTTCTACCAAGTATTAACCTCTATTTATGTTATTTTATTCATAATATATAATTATTTGGTTTCCTTAACATTCTTTATACAGAGAGTCCTTGTGCTATAACAGAGGCCGTTGAATTATCTTTCAATCTTTTAGATCAAGTAAACCACAGAATTATTTATTTGTAGTTAACATTACACTTCATTTAAATTTTTCAGTATTCATTTACCAGATCTTTTCTAAATTGTTGAAGGGTGAGTAAATATTTGTTGTTCATTGATGTTATATTTTATTGAAAATGAATTATTTTAGTACTAACGAAGCCAATTCTCTCATAAAACTTATTTTTCAGTAATTTTTTTTACATATCTTGAGATTTTATAGAAAGCAACTTAGTTAGATATCCAATAATATTGAAGTAAGATAGTTTTATGATGAAATTCTTAACATTATGTTAAACATTTCTGAAAGATATTTGTTTTCATAAGATTGATCAGCAGAAACAAAATTTTGGTTAACAATTTTTATTCATTGGATTTTGTTTTATCATTTGGATGTCTTATAATAAATGTTTATTTTATATGTCGTTTGATATAAGTGGTACTTATATGACATTAATTTAATTTCTGAAGTTATAATTATTGAATATAATTTTTAGAAATTAAATATGTAGAAGGCTAATATCAAAATATTTGAATAATTTTATATACCTTCTATCAAGTACTAACCTCTATTCATGTCATTTTGAAATACTTACCAAATGGACCAAAATTTGACGTCACTTGCCAAAATCCCTTAGTGAAATTTTTTTTCAGTACAGTCAGTTTAAACTGGGCAATTTTTTTATTTTTTAGAGAAGTATTATTCAGTGTTACAGAACAAAAATAATATTTGGAAGAAGTGAAGATTTGTGGCATTAAGTAAAAAGACGGTCACAGGGTGTAGATTTTTTTTTAAATGTCTATCATTTTGAAATCATGCCACATAACCTCGTCACCCAGTTCCGGCTTGAAGTTGATTTCTGGGACACCCTGTATAATAAATTTTGATCACAGATATAAAGGTTTTCCAATGGCGATGATATAAGTATAAATTAAAAAACACATAAGGCATTCATTGTGACACATTTTTTTTAACTGAAAGGTTACATTACACCATTATGTATTTCATCAATGTTTATTTTTCATTGCTCAGTTGTTGTTGGATTATCAACCTGAACATGTGACTTGATATATCCCTAAAAAAGAAATCACAAGGTGTTAAATCACACGACCTGGGAGGATAATTAACTGGACCATTTCTTGAGATAATTTCATCACCAAATTTTAATTTCAATACATCCATTGTTGAGGTGGCTGTGTGTCGAGTAGCACGATCTTGTTGAGACCACATATTCTCCAGATTATTCTCAACAACAGCAAGATTAAATTCATTTAACATTGTTCTGTATAAAATAAGAAGGAATGGTTTTTTACTTGATAGAAGGATTATTACAAATATGAAAATCAAAACAGATTTAATCTGTTGTCTTCTACAATTTTAATTTCAAAAAATTCTTTGAAGAGACTTTAAGAATTAAATTAATGTCTTTATAAGCACTGCTCATATTTAATAGACGTCAAAATTCATCATACAATATCAAACGGAATTAAGAAAAACCAACGAATACAAACTGTCAATTAAAATTAAAATATAAATAAGCAAATATTTTTTGTTTCGTTCCAGGCATGCGTAATGAACTCTTCAGACAAACTTACGAAGCCCTGTTTGTTACAAAATGTTGTTTTCCGATCCCATATGAATGAAAAATAACCCTTTCTCAAAAATATAAAACATAATTTCAAGAACTTCTCAAAAACTAATTTATTTGAAATATTCAATATATTTAAATAAATTACTTCAAAAAATTTCAAAACATGTAGCACATTCTCAAGAAATAATTAAAGTTACGATAAGATCAGTTCAACATTACATATAAAAAATATAATAAAATCAAATAAACAATGTATAGACTTACTCGGTGAATCTTAGGAATACACGGCCCTCAATAGAAAATAAAAGTAAACACTTTCATAGATCCAAGGTGCTTATGTTCCACGTTCACAGAATCATACAAAGCTTATAAGGCACTTGGCCTCAGTTAAAACCGTGCAACACTGTATAATGAATTTCTTTATTTAAAAAACCTAATATAATTATATATTATATATAAAATAAAATAAGAAGGAATAGTTTTTTACTTGATAGAAGGATTATTACAAATATGAAAATCAAAACAGATTTAATCTGTTGTCTTCTACAATTTTAATTTCAAAAAATTCTTTGAAGAGACTTTAAGAATTAAATTAATGTCTTTATAAGCACTGCTCATATTTAATAGACGTCAAAATTCATCATACAATATCAAACGGAATTAAGAAAAACCAACGAATACAAACTGTCAATTAAAATTAAAATATAAATAAGCAAATATTTTTTGTTTCGTTCCAGGCATGCGTAATGAACTCTTCAGACAAACTTACGAAGCCCTGTATGTTACAAAATGTTGTTTTCCGATCCCATATGAATGAAAAATAACCCTTTCTCAAAAATATAAAACATAATTTCAAGAACTTCTCAAAAACTAATTTATTTGAAATATTCAATATATTTAAATAAATTACTTCAAAAAATCTCAAAACATGTAGCACATTCTCAAGAAATAATTAAAGTTACGATAAGATCAGTTCAACATACAGTGTTGCACGGTTTTAACTGAGGCCAAGTGCCTTATAAGCTTTGTATGATTCTGTGAACGTGGAACATAAGTACCTTGGATCTATGAAAGTGTTTACTTTTATTTTCTATTGAGGGCCGTGTATTCCTAAGATTCACCGAGTAAGTCTATACATTGTTTATTTGATTTTATTATATTTTTTATATGTAATGTTGAACTGATCTTATCGTAACTTTAATTATTTCTTGAGAATGTGCTACATGTTTTGAGATTTTTTGAAGTAATTTATTTAAATATATTGAATATTTCAAATAAATTAGTTTTTGAGAAGTTCTTGAAATTATGTTTTATATTTTTGAGAAAGGGTTATTTTTCATTCATATGGGATCGGAAAACAACATTTTGTAACAAACAGGGCTTCGTAAGTTTGTCTGAAGAGTTCATTACGCATGCCTGGAACGAAACAAAAAATATTTGCTTATTTATATTTTAATTTTAATTGACAGTTTGTATTCGTTGGTTTTTCTTAATTCCGTTTGATATTGTATGATGAATTTTGACGTCTATTAAATATGAGCAGTGCTTATAAAGACATTAATTTAATTCTTAAAGTCTCTTCAAAGAATTTTTTGAAATTAAAATTGTAGAAGACAACAGATTAAATCTGTTTTGATTTTCATAATTGTTCTGTATCTTTCAGATAAGAAAAAATTCGGCTTCAATCCTAATTTTAATGTGTTTTATTTCAATTTGAAGTTTTATCACTCTAAAAAAAAACCGCAATATATGTGATGGTGTCTGAACAGTTTCGTGTGAATTTTGCCACATCAAAAATTCTCCAATCCTGTTTGTTTACATAACAAAAATGAGTTCATCACCGAATAAAATTTCTAAACGTTGATGAAGCGTGTGTGTATCTTTCCATGATTAAACGACATAACCTACTGTACACAAATGACATCGGAAATGTCAAAAATTATATACAGTGTTGCCATTATAACCGTTTTAAATTGTATCATTCCTAGTGGAAAACCCGTTACACAAAGTATACACAGATCTAATACAAAATATCCCCTTGTGCCGCCCCTGTCTGGAAAGAGCTTAATCTCATGTCCGCATTACTAGAAAAATCACAAGGACGGTCTTCCCAGTTGGCAAATTTCTCCAGCTTTCCTTTATGCCTCCCAACTCGGCTGGAGTCGCCCGTTTAAGTGAACGGACCGGGTCCAGCTCGATGTTTGTTCTTCTTTCAGAGTCTAAATGAGATTTTCATTGTCCGAGAGATCGCAACGGCTCCGCTTTTCTTTGATGCCATCTAGATAGTGTGGAAAGTGACTTTGGAATTAAGCGGGGAGTGGAATTGCTTCGCGTGGGGCGGTGCTTTGATGGGTTCTTTTGGGATGGGATATACAGGCTGTGACGGATATTTTTTAGTAACGCGTGATAATATCTCGTCGAATTTATGAGCGGAAACATCGACAACAAAAAGAATCGCGACAAAAACGAAAATGCAAGTATTAAAGGCTATAAAAGGAGTGACAGTCAGAGGTCACATCAGAAGCTAGGAAATAAGAGAACAATTACAGGTGCAGGATGTGGTAAGATGGACCAGAGCATGAAGAAAGTTCTGGAGATCACGTGGAAAGATTGGCTATGTGGGTAGAAACACAAAAACCTGGAACACGTAGACCATCAAAGCGCTGGGTGAAAAGCTGCAGACCAAGCCTAAATGGAGCAGGCAGCACATGAAGCAGTCCTATTGGAAGGAAAAAGAAGAAATTTGTCTTCCATTTGGTTTCTTCAGGCTTTATTCGTAATATTGTTTTTTAATAAGTTTTGGCAAAGAATTTATTATTCTAAGGTATAAACCCCTTGCGACTTTCTCTAAAACACCTATTAAAATATTCCAATCAATAAGATGAAATGTAGAAAAATGCAGTCTCGGAATCCACCGCAAAATGTCGTGAGATCCTATATAAACCAAGTAGGTTATTCTGGTATCTATGGAAGAACCTATTCGACAACTCTGAAAAAATTCATGTAATTAGGTATCGGGTATTTTTTTAGAGCTATAGAACTTCAAATTGAAATAAAACACATTTGAATTAAGACACTTCTGGGTAGATACCATTCAAATTTTGAAAGAAATAATCATTGATCATCGATCCACCATTCACTGTAACATTAGCTCCAGCTTGGTTTTTAAAGAAATATGGACCGATGATGCCTCCAGCGTGTAAAGCAAGGGAACCTGCAGAACTTCTTGAGGATTGTTTTCACTCCATATACGGCAATTTTGCTTGTTTGCATAGCCGACCAACCAGAAATGAATTTCATCACTAAACACAATATTACGATAAAAAAGTGGATCAACTTCAAGCAGTTCTAGGGCCCAATCAACAAACAAACAACACTTATTATGGTCAAGTGGCTTTAGTTCTTGAACCAATTGAATCTTGTATGGGTGTAGACCAAGATCCTTGCGCAAAATTATCCATGTGCTGGATGCAAAGAGTCCAACTTGTTGTGAACGTCGACGTATAGACAAATCTGGATCATCATTGACACTATGACTTACAGCAGCGATATTTTCTTATGTACGTACAGTTCTTTAATAATAATATTAGGAGCACAAATAAGTTTCCGCCGTTTTATTGTAGATGGCGCGGCACGGAGTTTCAGTTAGCTTTCGCAGATGATAACAGGCTTGAAAAATAGTTTGGACATTCAAAAACAACATAACCTATTAATATCATTGATTTTATATTGGTAAAATATAATTTTTATAAGTTGAAAATGTCAAAATTTGAGCCAAGTAAGCGTCATTTGCGGGAAATATTAGTTTACTCAGGCCCCTCTTCCCCACTGGGCACTATGGGCACGTGCCCAGGGCCCCGCGATCGAATGGGGCCCCCTAGTTCCTGCCAGATTACCAAATGATAACCGATATTTAGGTATTACCGAAAAACATTAATTTTGAAAAATCTGATGATAATGACTTACTACAATACCTGCGCTTATTATATTACCTTTAGTTTGCCGCATGCGGATAGCTATACCTTGTACAACATAGCTTGAACTTTTTGACAGATGGGTCAGTGATGGGAAACAGAAAATATCTATTGATGTAAAAAATGTGTTGGCTAAATATGTGGCTGTATGTATGTTTTAAACTATTCAAAATAAATAAATTCATTCGTCAATCAATTTTATTGGAAATTTTAATTGGAAATCTAGAATTTATTATACTGACGGAAATCTGGAGCACTATATTGGAAAGAATAGACAAAACAAGTAATTATCTTCAGAAAGAAACAATAACACTGGACGTTGCAACCAATTTGTTGACTTCACTTATGATTTTATTACTAACCTCAGGGATAAATTTGATAATTTCGAATCATCTGCCAAAGAAAATAACCCAGAATCTGACTACAAGGATCTATCTCAAAGAACAAGACATAGAAGCTCACGGCAGAGTTTTTTTGATGGCTCTGCGCCATCAGTCCAATTGAATGGAAAAGAGCGATTCAACGTAGAAACCGTTCTGCCAATAATCGATACCTTGAGTGTTCATCTAAAACAGCGACAAAGTTCATATGAGACCGTCAGTCAACGTTTTAGTTTATTTTTTCACTTAAAAACTCTGAATTCCGAAGAGATACGACAAGGATGCAAAGAATTTTCTCAAATCTATTACGAAGATGTAAATGAAAAAGAGTTAGAAATAGAATGTCAACATTTAAAAGAATACTTAAAAAATGTTCGGAGTGAAAATAAAGCATCTAACAGTGTACAGGAAGTATATAATCTATTAAAGCAAAACAAAATTGAAGACACATTTCCTAACGTAGAAATTGCATTGAGAATATTTTTAAGCATGATGGTAACTAACTGCAGCGGAGAACGCTCCTTCTCCAAATTGAAACGAATAAAAAATGAATTAAGAAGTACAATGCTTCAAGAGAGATTAACTAGTTTGTCGCTGATGTCCATAGAATGTGATATTCTCAATACCATAGATTTTGAAGAAGTGATTAACGATTTTGCTCATCTTAAATCTAGAAGGGTACCTTTGCAATCAACATAGAATTAATCTAAGGATTTTAAGTTAAGCGAGACAGCGAGTTACTTTAGTAGATTATTTTTTATATTTCCTATTTTTTTTATAGTTAGTAATTAAATAAAAATAAATTTAGAACCTTGTTTGTCTTTCTTTAACTATTGTAACTAAATAGTGTTTTCTCAAGGTCATAGGGGCCCCATGATCCTAATGTGCCCAGGGCCTCAAATAGTTTAAAGACGGCCCTGAGTTTACTTCTTTAATTTAAAGAAATCTGCCGCTGAGGCGCATCAATTGCTCGTAGAAGCATATGGTGAGGGTGCTTTGAGTGAGAGAACGTGTCGAGAGTGGTTTCAAAAGTTTAAAAACGGTGATTTCGACGTAGAAGACAAAGATCGCAGTGGAAGGCCAAAAATTTACGAAGATGCAGAATTGGAGGAATTATTAGAGGAAGATTCATTTCAAACACAAAAAGAACTTGCTCTAACATTAGAAGTCACTCAGCAAGCAGTCTCACATCGTTTAAAATCATTAGGAATGATTCATAAACAAGGAAATTGGGTTCCGTACGAATTAAAGCCGAGAGATATTGAACGCCGATTATGCTTAAGTGAAATGCTGCTAGCTAGACATAAAAAAACGGTTTTTTACATCGTATCGTAACTGGTGATGAGAAGTGGATACATTATGACAATCCAAAAAGAAGAAAATCATGGGGATTACCTGGCCACGCGTCAACATCAATAGCAAAACCGAATATTCACGAAAAAAAACTTATGCTGTGTATTTGGTGGGATCAGCTAGGTGTAGTGTATTATGAGTTGCTTAATCCGAGCGAAACAATTACTGGAGCCCTCTATCGAACACAATTGATGAGATGGAGCCGAGCTCTGAAGGAAAAACGCCCTCAATACTATTCTAGACACGAAAAAATTATTCTTCTGCATGACAATGCTCGTCCACATGTTGCGGCTCCCGTGAAAAAGTACTTGGAAACACTTGATTGGGAAGTGTTACCCCATCCGCCGTATTCACCAGACATTGCACCGTCCGATTATCACTTGTTCCGGTCCATGGCACATGCTCTGACGGCGCAGCGGTTCACATCTTATGAGGATACCAAAAATTGGGTTGATTGGTGGATAGCCTCAAAAGACAAGGAGTTCTTCAGACGTGGGATTCGAATGCTGCCTGAGAGATGGGAAAAAGTGGTTGCAAGTGATGGGCAATATTTTAAATAAATTTATATAACCGTTCTTCCATAATAAATATTTAATTTGTGTTAAAAAACGACGGAAATTTATTTGTACTCCTAATAATAATACTTCTTTATTTCAAATAAGGCTTACAGATAAGATGCTCACCTGAAGTGAAATAGTGTCTAAATAAAATTAATAGGTTAGCTCTCTAATGTGACATTAAAAAAATCTCCTAGCTCAAAAGGCTCAAGTTTTATAATCAAAGATTTCACTCTGTTTTTGAATATTCTTAAATAATTTATGTTCTTAAGGTTATTTGGCAATATTAAATATTCTTATACAACTATATGTCGGGTGTTTTTCACTTCAAGTCAATCTATGAATTGGAAAATTTAAATTTTGTGTTCTTGTGTTGTAACTATTACTGTTATTATATTGAATGAATTTTTCTTTGTTCTTATGTAAGAATACATCACATTCGTAAATGTATAAACCATAGACTGTGAAGATGTTATTTTTCTCAAACAATTCTCTACAAGTTTCATTATATTTCAGCTTGAAAATTACCCTTATTGTTCTTTTTTTGTGTTTTAAACATTTCTTTTAGTTTGTCTTGTTGTTGCATCGAGTAGAGAAAATGTCGTCCGAAATCTATCGATAGTTCGACGAATAACCTGTTCTGATGGACGATTATGCAAACCATAAATTTCACGAAGTGCTCTATAAGTTTGTCGAATAGAACACTGATTTTGAAAATAAATTTCGACAATTTGTAAACGTTGTTGCGGCGTGAGACTTTGCATGCTAATTTGTCAATGCTTACTGAACAGAAACGCCAAACATGGCATCTACCTTCTGTCAAATCACAGTTATCCCTATCGAAAGTTCTATCACTCTGAAAAAAAAAACAACAGATACTTGGAGGATACTTATCATTACAGACAAGTCCAAGAGCTCTTGCCAGACCATCTACCGGTTAGGGTGGATTGTAACGTTAAAAAACACTCCACTGTTGATTTGAATTTCAATCGCTAAAAAATGCTCCAATAATGTGATTCAAACTAAGACCATTGAGAAGTTTGGAGTTTTCTGAAAGAAAGTTGACGCTGTTATCGCATGCGCTGTGGACTTGCATTGTTTTCAAGAAGCGTAGAATTTCTTTTTCTTTTCGTATTGTGAAGTTACACGAAGACACACATAGTGGTATTTTCATGGAATTAATGTACGTAATCCATGAAGGCGTCTTAGTACCGGAGATCTTAGTATCGGATGGTCTTAGAACTGAACAATCTTGCTGGAGAGCCTTTTTGGTTGGATTAACTTAATATCAGACAGTCTTCTTTGTGCCGGTGCTAGAGTATGTTATTACCGCACCATCTTGGTTCCGGACGCTCTACTGATCATTTGGAACAATTTGAAGCTGAACACCTGCTGATTATATGCAGAATAGGAACTATTATTGGAGAAATCACTATCATTTCGACACCTTGGAGAACAATATTCCAGGAGAACCTCGGAGATAAGTCCTTACGTAAATCTAGAAGCTCAAGCTAACCGTAAAACTGTATTATATTGTAAATAAGAGATAAATCTAACCTTAAAAAAGTAATGTTCAATACAATTTGTATAAACCGTGTAAATATCGCTCTCTATGAGAGTTAGATATAAAAATGAATTCATGGGATGTATCAGCTTCCAATACATATTCGTATAAAATTCCGTTACAATGTTGCCAGTAGTTCCGGCAAAATCGTAAAAAATATTTTTTCTTCAACACCCTTTATCTGGAATACGGATGGTGTTACGAAAATTCTTTACAGGACAAACGCCAAATATTTTTCAGTTTCCTACCTATCCTAGAGACTGGATCACCTTTTTGAGACACCCTGTATAATCTTATGCAACATCTGCAGCATTTTTAATCACACAATGGCATGGCCAACCACTATTTCAACTCATTACGTTCAGTAGAGTGCCGAAAAGCTCATCTATTTCAACTTTCAGACAACCACGATCGAAACAAAGATACGCCAACTGGAACTCCATATTTCAGAGGCAACAAAATTCCATTTCTCCCCCCATTAAAAATTCACATCTTCACAAACAGCAGGACAGATTTATTCGCCGTTTTCCGCGATTATTAGGGAGATAAATCAGGGAAAGAATCTAACTGGAAGACGTAGGAAGAATTTACGATTTAGCCAAGTTCTGCACTTATTCAAGGATAAGACAACCGCGTTAAGAGCCCAAGATTTCTATCCAACCCTTGCCGGTGATAGATGAGAGGGTGGACTTGATGGTAAATATAGGGGTAAGGACGTTAAGGTTGATGACAAATTGTTTTCTTGTTGTTCCGGATGGAAAACCTTTCAGGAAAATTAAGGGTTTAAGAAAGCGAGATTAATATAGGAAAATCCCTCTAAAATACACACGTGCTCAAACACATGGGGTATTAAATACAGGGTTAAAAAATATCTGAGAGACATATTTGATAGATTCGGTCTTTACTTGGTGGAAACTCATTTTAATTAAAAAAATGTATATGAGACAGTAATTTATTTCCACAAAAATGTTTGTACTACTACAACAATTTTTTCACCACGATGTGTACAATGTAATACCTGAAGAAGCCACATCGTGGTGAAACAATTGTTGTAGTAGTACAAACATTTTTGTGGAAATAAATTACTGTCTCATATACATTTTTTTAATATGAGAGACAGTACATTCTGTCAAGAAAGTACCGGGAATTATCGATTTAAATCTGGCGGGGCAATGAGGCAGGTAAAAAATTTTTTTCCTAGGTTGGTACCATTGTCCTTAATTACTATGCCAAGCTTGAGCGGGATCTGTCAACTAGTAGACTAGTGGCTTGTTCGCATATCGTACTCGTAGACCCAAGTCTCATCACCAGTTATAACGCATTCCATGAATGTAGAATCGGAATTACAGCGATCCAGCATGTCTGAAGCAACCTGTTCGCGATGACGTTTTTGAAGAAAATTCAGGTCTTTCGGTACGAGTCGTGCGGCCACCTTTCTCATGCCCAAAATATCAATCAAAATCGTACGTGCGGACTCGTGGGATATCTTAAGATCATGTGCTATCTCTCTCAAGCTGGTACGACGGTTTTCCAGCACCCTTTCCTTAATTTTATCGATGTTATCTTCGATCGAAGCCGTCGATGGGCGACCACTTCACGACCGTCCTTGAAGGCTCTGTACCACTGATATGCACGAGTTTTCGATAGAGCATCATCACCAAAGGCTATTTGCTACATTTTCAATGCATCGGCACACGAAAATTCATTTGCAACACAAAACTTTAAACAAATTCTTTGCTCAACGTTAATCACCCATAGTAAAAATCGGCACGCACTCTGACATCGACTGACTTAATCAGCTGTTGCAAACACACTAGTTGACAGATCCCGCTCAAGCTTGGCATAGTAATTAAGGACAATGGTACCAACCTAGGAAAAAAATTTTTTACCTGCCTCATTGCCCCGCCAGATTTAAATCGATAATTCCTGGTACTTTCTTGACAGAATGTAAAATTATCTTTCAGGTCAAGAAAAAATTTGGTCTCAATCTTAATTTAAATGTGTTTTATTTCAATTTAAAGTTACATCATTCTGAAAAAAACACCCGATATTTTATTATTTTGATTTCTTCCAATTATAAAATCCTGCTTTTTTCATGCAGGGGAGTTTTATTGGTTTGCATGGTAATTATGTTTCGCCTAATTTTTTCAGATATTAATAAATTATAACCTCTCTGAATGTAACCTACGATATTGAATCAAACTTTAAGGATATGAACAAAAAATTCATTATGGCAATTAATTAATTGAAATACCAAAACTATAGACAGTTTTGAACCATCAACTCAAACTTATCCAGACGCTAGGTCAATATTTCTCCAACAGTATCAAATCTGGAGAACAATGATCACGAACGAGCGCTCTCGAGTATAAAAACAAACACAACCCATTCATGCGAGCGGTCTAGAAACGACACTTAGGGATAAAGATACCATAATAATAATCTGCCCATATGTTGATCTCCCCCTTTGTTTTAACCCCGCGCGTAGGGGTGGATACGGGCCCTCGAGTCTCTAGTGGCGTATTTGTCGATTTTTCGCCGCGATCCCTGCTCTCGAACGCCTAATCTTCGGTGGCAATTGTTTACTCGCGTAATCGAGAAGCTAGATGGGGTAGTTCTTAGGAGCTGTTTTATAGTGGTTGTTTCCACCACGGTTGGCTTGAATGGGTCCTAAACCACTTGATTCGAGAAATAACATATCGGCTGACAAGCACCCGGTTTGATGAACAATTTTTAAAGTGACTACACTTTCGTTCAAAGAAAGTATCCTGAAAATAGCTGAGACTCGTTGTGATGATGTAGCCAAAGCTGTTGCTGCACAAATCGAGTTTGACTATGATTAAGTCGCTGCCGAGGTTAAGTATCATAACAATTGCTATAACAGTTTTTTGAAACCGACCACTGGGAGTGGAGTGGGTCATAATATACATAATTTACCCCAATGGCGGCTCGTGACACTATAAGATGGCGAGGCACATCAGGAAAAAAAAATTATTACTGTAATATATATCGGGTGCTTTTTTTAGAGTGATAGAACTTTCTATTGTTGTCTGGTTTATAGCATAAATCAATGACTTGACATAATCCCAAAGAAAATAATCCAGTGGAGTTATGTGGCATGATCTTGGAGGCCAATTAATTGGACCATCTTTCGAAATGATGTCATCGTCAAATCTTTGTTGCAATAAATCAATTATTACGGTAGCAGCATGAGGTGTAGCACCATCTTCTTGGAACCAAAACATTTCTGGGTCGATACCATTCAAATTTGGAAACAAATAATTATTGATCATCGATCTGTAACAAGCACCATTCACTGTAACATTAGTTCCAGCATCGTTTTTGAAGAAATATGGATCGATGATGCCTCCAGCGTGTAAAGCACACCATAAGGTGCATTTTCAGGCTGAAATGGAACCTGCAGAACTTCTTGTGGATTGTTTTCACTCCAGGTACTGAAATTTTGCTTGTTTACATAGCCGTTCAACCAGAAATGAGCTTCATCACTAAACACAAATTTACGATAAAAAAGTGGATCAACGTCAAGCTGTTCTAGGGCCCAATCAGCAAACAAACGACACATATTTGGTCAAGTGGCTTAAGTTCTTGAACCAGTTTGATCTTGTATGGGTGTAGACCAAGATCTTTACGCAAAACTTTCAATGTGGTGGATGCACAGAGTCCAACTTATTGTAAACGTCAACTCATAGACAAATCTGGAGCATCATTAACACTATGACAACAGCGATATTTTCTTCTGTACTTACAGTTCTTAGTCTTGTTGTTGTTGTATCGAGTAGAGAAAATGTTGTCCGAAATCTTTCGATAGTTCGACGAATAAGCTGCTCTGATGGACGGTTATGTAAACCATAAATAAAATAAAAAGACGCGGTTTCTTACTCGATAGAAGAATAATTACAAACTTTGAATATCAAAACAGATTTAATCTGTTAGTCTTCTACAATTTTAATTTCAAAAAATTAAAAAGAAAAAATTTTAGAATTAATTTAAAAACTTAAATAAGCACTGCTTATATTCAATAGACGTATAAAAACCGAAATTCACTATACAATATCAAATGGATTAAAAAAACCAAAAAAATAAATTATTAATTAAAATTAAAAATAAGTTATATCGAATGTTTCGTTCCAAACATACGCACCTGAACTCGTCAGAAAGGCACGTGGTACGTATGTTTTGCCCTTGACAAACATTTGAAAACATGTTCAGTTTCTGGTCTTATATTTAGGAAAACTAAATCTTTTTCAAAAATACACAACATAATTTTAAGAACTTCTCCAAAACTAATTTATTCGAAATTTTAAATATTTAAATAAGTTAGTTCAAAAACTCTCAAAATCATATAGCACATCCACAAAAACAATTAAAAATTCATATAAGGTCAGTTCAACTTTACATTTATAATATAAATTCAATTAAAAATAAATAAACTTGTAATCTTACCAAGCAATTTCTTCAAAATCTGTGAACGCAAATAAACTAGGTAGGTATATCTAATATCCAAGGTAATCTATGTTTTGTGCTGAACACAGTAATTACACAAATATTGTAAGGCATTTTATGGCCTTCATTAAACTACTGGAAACTGTATAATAAATTTAATTATTCAAAAATCTAATATAATTATATATTATATATAAAAATATAAGATGCGGTTTTTTACTTGATAAAAGAATAATTACAAACTTTGAATATCAAAACAGATTCAATCTGTTAGTCTTCTACAATTTTAATTTCAGAAAATTTTTCAAAGAGACTTTTAGAATTAAATTATTAAATTCAAAAATAAACGATAAATTTAGATTTTTTCTCATTTTTCCTATTTTGTCTCATCCTAAATAAAACAAAGAGTAAAAAACAAAGATTTCATATCAAATATATTGCAGTCGAAATAGAGGAAAATATTCATCTCATTTCCAGAACATAGATTGTTTATTGCTTGAGAAACCTAAGGGGGCCAAAACTTATGACGATGTGTGTATTTCAAGTTTACATACAAAGTTAATCTAGTGAACTCTATTTTATCAGTTACATAATAACCTTTAAATTAGTGTCAAATTTACTATCAAGAATAACCAATTCTTTGAAATTCCCGTGATTTAAAGATTCATCAGATTCCTCGAACATCCTAAAAGGTAATTCTTGCATACAGAGTTGCACCGTAATAATATCAGACTTTGTCGGTTTTCTTTGACTCTAGCATTAAAATTTCTATTTGACGCGCATTGTCTATTGCTGAGGCGATATTTTGTTTTTGTTTCCTCATAAGGGTAAGCTTACAATTCGATGAAATATGTTGACCACTTTTATTGTGTAGCAATAGACCCCGAGACAAATTTTTCAAATCGCTATAACCACTTTTTGACCAAACTCTGTAGGAATTTGTATTAGTTGCTGCGAATCAAATGCACGGCCAACAAAATATTTTATTTAAAATTATACTGCCAGTAAGCCAGTCCAGTTGAGGATATAATGCATCAAAACAATATTGGAGTATTTCGATTAATACGTATAATTTCCAGAATTTATTAGGGAGGCAGTGCCTCATAGGAAAAGCCGTCACTGTCTATGAGTGTTTTACGCTTTCTAACTTTAAATCATTGCTTTTATTTTATCAGCAGTGATCTAACAAAACGGAATTTTGCCTCACTGAATCCCTAAAGGATACAATTTCAGCACAAATTGTCTGAACCTTGGTGGAATTGCCTGACCCCAATATCAACCCCCTAAATCTCTTTGGACAACCCCTCTATAAACTTGTATTTGCACACATCGCAACAACTATATCATAATGCTAATGTACCAACATTAGTTCATGAATAAACGCAGCACTTTGTGTTATTGGACCGTCATTAATTCTCGATTTCGATTGATATATTTATTAACATTGTCATCAATTCACTATAATGTGATTTGTGTAATAAATCTCTATTATAACATATGTAGAAGACTCAAAATGCGTTCGCTAAAAATGAACATTTTGAAAACATCATTTTCAACATATCGTCAAACGAAATGAACTAATGAAAAGGAATTTTTTACTTGAAAGAAGGATTATCACAATATTTTAAATATCATACAGGATTCTTTGAAAATTATTTACATATTTACAGATATTTTCTGTTAGCCTTCTACATATTTAATTTCAAAAAATTATATTTAATATTATAACTTCAGGAATTAAATTAATGTCATATAAGCACCGCTTACATCAAACGACATATAAAATGAAGATTCATTATAAGACATCTAAATGAGATAACAAAATCTAATAAATATAAATTGTTAACAAAAATCCTATAAGTCAAATATTTTAAGTAGACAAAATTTTGTTTCTGCTCATCACTCTTATGAATAGAGATATCTTTCAAAAATGTTTAACATAATCGTAAGAATTTCATCTTAAAACTATCTTACTTAGAATATTCAATATTATTGAATATCTGAGTTACTTTTTAGAAAATCTCAAGATTTGTAAAAAAATACTAAAAAACAAGTTTTAAGAGAGACTTTGCTCGTCAGTACCCAATCACATTTAATAAAATATAATATGAATGAATCAACAAAAAATATTTACTTACCTTAACAATCCAGAATTTTATAAAATGTAATTGGGTACTGACGAGCAAAGTCTCTCTTAAAACTTGTTTTTTAGTAATGTTTTTACATATCTTGACATTTTCTAAAAAGTAATTGAGTTATTCAATAATATTGCATATTCAAAGTAAGATAGTTTCATGATGAGATTCTTAGTATTATGTTAAACATTTGTGAAAGATATCTGTTTTCCTAAGAGGGTGTGATCAGAAACAAAATTTTGTCTGCTCAAAATATTTAATTTATAGGATTTTTGTTAACAATTTAAATTTATTGAATTTTGCTATCTCATTTGGATGTCTTATAAAGAATGTTTCTTTTATACGTCGTTTGATACATGTACTAAGGGTTCAAATATTCCAACTTGTTGAGCTAAGCAATAACTAAATTTATTATATAGAGATAATCTCATATCTCTAGATTTGGCTCAATGTTGCCACATAGTTGTATAATTTACAACATTAATTGATCAAGATTTGAAGCTCTGCCGAAGTGATGTTCATAGATAGATGCTTTTAGATATCCCCATAGAAAAAAATCAATTGGTGATAAACCCGGTGATCTGCGGGGCCACGAAATTGTATCATTCGTAGATTACTCAATCAGGAAACTTGTTTTGGAGAAACTGTGTCACTTCTCGTAACTTATGTGCAACCATCTTGTTGAAACCAAATGTTCTCAAAATTGATGGGAAGTTGAGGAAATGTCGGAATAATTCGAGTTTGTGAAAGCTCTCAATATTTAGCAGCATTTAGGTTTCAATCGATAAAGAAGGGACTGATTCCCGCTGATTATCGCAGGGCTAGTATCGTACAACAGATGGATTATGTATCTTTTTCAAATAAAATGTTGACTCATCAGTGAAAACTACATTTTTCAAGCAAGTATTATTTTCATTTTGTCTTTCCATCATCATCATGAATCTATGTAATCAACACTAGATGCGGATCTGAATGATGTCGCCGTGCCGGTGCAAAGCGATGAGTTATCCCCCACTCTGGGCAGTCGGAAAGAGTAGGGAAAGATTCAAACAGGTTTTTGAATAAATGTCATTATTTATAACACATTATGAAGTCATTCTTGTGCCGAGCGCCTGGTCCAATAGCTTCACTTGTTAATGCATTATAAATCCTATATTCCGCGAATTATTTTCGTAACCTGTATAACGAACAATCCGTTAGATTCAGCGCAGATCCAGTTCGATCGAAAGAAGTGACCTGCAACGTGAGGCGCCAAACAACTGAGCGGACGAAACTTGATAGAGAATAGCGCAGCGGTCCTTTTGCCAATTTTCCAAGGTTCGGACATCTATCTTATCGCGAAAGAATCAGATGGAAATACCCGCTATCCCTCCATTTGCATAATTCGCCGGATGACTCGTATATTCCATTCATTCTATTCGCATTATTCTGTTCTATCTGGATGGACTTCATAAAATTGGTCCGTCCGCGGCGGATTCGACGTTTCAACGAATCACGGTCCTTGCAGTCGAGATAATGGAGAGGATGATTAATATTGAAGTTATTGCGGGCAGTATTTTCAATGGCAATTTCTTGAGGGGGTGAGATAGAGGAAAGAGATTGATAAATTGTATCAGTATGTTCTTGAGGTCGATAAAAGTCATATGTACATCTCTGTTAGTGACTAGTTCTTTTTTTATTTGTTGATTTCTATGTATTATCGTGAGTTGTCCACATAACGCGTTTCGTTAACAATGTAATTTCTTCAAATACTTATAAACAACTATTCTGAACTTTGGTAACATACTGTATTAAAATGTCTTCTGTTTCGTGATAAGGATACAATGAAAATTTTCGTAAAACCACCAGGATAGTTAAATAGATTCAATAAAAGTGAATTAGATTCTGAATCGGTTTGATTCCAAACTTTCCAACAAGTTCAGTTTCAGTCCTATATTTTCTTTATGCAAAATCATAAAAAGTTCATCAAATTTGATAATTGGTAAACGCCTGACATATATGTTTTGTTCCATTTAGGTTTTGCATTTCTTGAAAAATCCTTATGAATTAATTGTTGTTTCTATAAGAAATGTTTATATATATGTTATTGAAGAATTTTTTTAGTTGTTATAATGGTTTTCATAGTAAGTAAGGGAATTGTATATTTTTCCCGGTTTTTAGTATAGGATAAATTTGGTTAATATCATTTTTATATTGTTTTTTTTGTCTATTATTGATGACGAATAGCTGTTATTAGTTGCTTTTTGTTCAATTAAATTCAATTCTTAATTGAAATTATTCGGAGATAAAGGAATTGTCAATAATCCATGTGTCATACTAGGATAAGCTGATAATTTAGTTGTGTTGGATGAAACGTGTTTTTAGGAATTGTTATATCTGTAATAAGTTGGATTTTACGTAGGTATACGAAACATCTAATAAAAGAGAGATATGATTTTGATGAACGTTTTGTATCTATTCAAATAGGTGGTTTTACAAAAGTAATTAAAAGTTTCATTGTACGCTTATCCCAAAACGGAAAAATTTAAATACAGTATGTTATCAAATTTAGGACTAACTGTTCATAAACGTTTGAAGAAGTTACTATGTGAGTAACTCACGATAATAAGAAGAAATCAACATATATACTCGTATAAAGAATTGCTTGGTATGTAGAGATACCATTTTGAATTCTTCTTAGTAATTCTTTTCAGCCTAAAATCATATTTTACAAATGTACAGTTTAGGGATTGTTTACCCAAATTGAGGGAGGTCTTTCGGTGTAGTATCGAAATCTAATTGCGGTGAAAACACTATCTTGTTCATGGATTAGCAGTTTTTGAGCATTTTCACCGTTGTTCACTTTCACCGAATTCACATTTACTGGTTTCATTGTTGGTCCACTTTTCACAAATTACTATCTAATCAGAAATCATATAGATAATACATTCACTTCCAGGCCTTTCGGGCGTTATGGGTTACTAAGACAGAGTGTTCCCTGGAAGTTTAAAGTGAAATGCGAATATAAAATAATTCAAGAGTAGAGAGAGACGCGTGTTATAACTTCAGAGTTGGGACAAAGAGAAAAATGTGTTCAGGGCCTAGTTGTTTATACAGAGTGAGTATTGCGTGACCGTCTGGTCGAGGAAATGTCTTCAACCGAACCTTTTGGCTAACTGGTAGGATGAGAGAGTCCCCTAGGGCTCGGAATGTGGTCAGATAAATTCCGAAACGATATTCGATTGTTGTCGTCTGGAAACGGTGTCGGTTTTTAATGGGTTTTCAAGGAAACTGTGAAGGACAAAAATTTTCGGTTCTAGGCAGGTCTGAGTTCCATTTTTAATAATATTCTCTGTTTAATTTCTAAGAAAGTTGAATGAGTTTTATGTATCGGGTGTTTTTTTTTTAGAGTGATACAACTTCGATAGGAATAACTGTGATTTCACAGAAGGTAGAAGCCATGTTGTTTTGACATTTCTAATCAGTAAGCATTGACAAATTATCATGGAAAGACTCACGTCTCAACAACGTTCACAAATTGTTGAAATTTTTCTTCAAAATCAGTGTTCTATTCGCTAAAGTTATAGAGCACTTCGTGAAATTTGTGGTTCACATTATCGTCCATCAGAGCAGCTTATTCGTCGAACTAGGTTTCGGACAACATTTTCTCTACTCAATGCAACAACAACAACAACAAGACAAAGAACTGTACGTACAGAAGAAAATATAGCTGCTGTAAGTCATAGTGTTAATGATGGTACAGATTTGTCTATTCGTCGACGTTCACAACAAGTTGAACTCTGTGCATCCACCACATGGAAAATTTTGCGTAAAGATCTTACTCTTACAAGATCCAACTGGTTCAAAAACTAAAGCCACTTGTTTGCTGATTGGGCCCTAGAACAGCTTGAAGTTGATCCACTTTTTTATCATAAAATTGTGTTCTGTGATGAGGGTGATTTCTGGTTGAACGGCTATATAAATAAGCAAAGCTGCCGTCCATGGAGTGAAAACAATCCTCAAGAAGTTCTGCAGGTTCAATTGCATCCTGAAAAATGAAATGCATTGTGTGCTTTACACGATTGAGGCATCATCGGTCCATATTTCTTTAAAAACGAAGCTGGAGCTAATGTTACAGTGAATGGTGCTCGTTACAGATCGATGATCAATGATTATTTGTTTCAAAATTTGAATGGTATCGACCCAGAAGTCTTTTGGTTCTAACAAGATGGTGCTACACCTCATGCTGCTACCGTAACAATTGATTTATTGACAGAAAGATTTGGCGATAACATTATTTCGAGAAATGATCCAATGAATTGGCCTCCAAGATCCTGCCACATAACACCGCTGGATTATTTTCTTTGGGGGTTATGTCAAGTCATTGGTTTATGCTGATAAACCAGACGCCTTGGAAGCCAACAGAACTCGTGCTATTGATTAAATAAGGCCTGAATTACTCGAAAAAGTGGTCCAAAATTGGTCTGGTCGAATGTGGTTCCTCAGAGCTAGTCGTGGCGGACATATGCTGGAAATTATTTTCAAAACATAAATGTCATGAAATTATCTTTCAAATAAAGGAAAATTGGCTTCAATCTTAATTTAAATGTGTTTTATTTCCATTTAAAGTTCCATCACATTAAGAAAAACACCTGGTATAAGATGATGTCTGAATAATTTGGTCATTATTTTATATTTCTTTTGATTCTTTATTAGTTAATTTCCACCACATGTGATGATAATATATATGTCTATAAAGTGATACAGTGTATGTGGGACATGTTTAAAAATTTAATTCCAAATGTTTTCATGAGATTTATTCAGATTAAAATCTGTAGAGCTTCTGGATAATTAAATCCAGCTATTTTCTGGAAAGCTTTATTTATTCTCATTTTCAAAGCAGGTGCTGCAGTTCTGCAGCTCTTATACACTAGTCGACGCTGATTCCTTCCTCTAATTATACTCCACCTTAAGTGTTTTCTGATGTTACTGAGAATATTTATGGAATGAAGCTTTTTCATTCTCTTCCTTCTTAAGTATTGATGTGTTGACAGTTTTAAATGACCTATTATCGCTGATTTATATGATGGGGCAAGATAATTATTTCTGAGCATTATTTGACCTCTTAAGATGTTTGTTTGATCAATCGAATTTCACATATGGTCTGCTAACACAGCGGATCTAATCGATACTTCGTGCAGCTCACGCCGGACATAGGTCTCGCCCCTAAAAGAGTAGATAAGGATCGGTTCTACCCTCTGAAAGGAGCACTCGTCGCGGAAGAGCTCAAAACAACAAATCATCGTCTCCTACAAAAGACGAGAGGCCCATCTCAGCTTCCGTCCCATGAAATCTGTTTACGAGTCTCTTGAATAGCCCCATTATTTCCGTTAAGTCGAGGGGTGGAAGCGACCCTCGACTAAGAATTGCGGTGCTGCCCGCTCCATCGACGGACAATTAGGGGCTTTATCTTTTTGTATTCTTTTCATATTGTAATTGTCGCGATGGTCGATTAATGTAAGGTCATGAATAATGCAGATGCCATCTAGGGAGGGACATTTTATTAATTTTGCTGTTTTCTGGTAGGAAATGATGATGTTTCACTCTATTTTCACGTAATAAAGGGTCTTTCATTAACAGCGCCCCATTTTGTTTTGTTTTAAATTGAAATAAAACACATTTAAATTCTTAAAATCTCTCTAAAAAATCGTCCGAAAGGATGGTTAAAGAAAAAATGATTATAAAATTTCCTTTAGCTAGAATCTTTGCTCGAATGCAAAGCCTACATTGTTTTCAGATAGAATCCACAGCTTTCCGAAACTGCCCCCGTCGATGCCTCAACATATTTCACCACTTATATATCCTTTCGATAAGCTGGTCACCTGTATGAATTGGGGTAATCTAACCCTTATTTCTTAAAACACCCCGAAGGAAGAAGTCTAGAGGTGTGAGGTGCGGTCTTCGAGCAGGCCATCTGATCAGTCCGAATCTTCCTATTCTCTTTTGAACAGTACTTGAACAGAGTAAGAACGATTACTGGGTAGTAGCCAATATTTGTAATACTCTCCACTACTGTCCTTGCCCGAACTGGGTCTTATAGCCAATCTGAAGGGTCCGATGATTAGCCGGGACGAAACGCCTACCTTCGCCGATATTGCGAAGCCTCCTAGTACCTTTGACTCAAAAGAGCTTCAGATGACACTGAATCCGTTCCTGTAGAGCAGTATCCCTCGTGCCAGCGATCCGATCCGCTCCAGAGCGCGATTTTAGCGGCAAAAAATAAGGCGTAAAGGTTTCGTCCGGCTAACTTCTTGGACATCGTCGAGTAAGTGGTTTACGACCGCGCTCTGTCCCGCCCATGGACGTAAGTGCATTCTCGTAAATGGTCGAGCGGAATTCGGCTCCATTTTTCACGTTACTTCCGGTCGAACACTCCGACGAAACTACTTCCGGTATCGAACACACCGCGAAAAATTATGTTACGGATGTTTTCCAGAGGAAATTCCGGGAATTTACGACCGAGGCGGCTGTTAAACTATTTTCGGTTAGGGGGGGTAAACGTTTTCCGAGAGGAAAATGATTTAATGAGAAAAAGAAAATTTGTTTTCTAGAATACACAACAAGATCGTTAGGTGACTACAGTATTTTTTGTGTTGCTTCATCTTCAAAAATGTTTAATTATAATTTAAATTCAATCAGGCGAATAGTAACTAGTGTTCAAATTTTTTGAACACAGAATTTTTAATTCACTTTGCAGGTACGTAGCAATTACGTCCCCAGGTTCAACAGTTTAGGCCTTTCAAATATGAATCATTTAATTCCTAGAAACCTAAACTAGCCTTAACACTAATTAAGAAACGAAGATATTTCTCACTTAGATTATTCCTAGAAACCCATTAGAACCGTTTTAGCCGTTTCAAGACTATTGTCGTATCGGAATTACCTGAGCCACCTTTTCGGACCCAAACTCATTCTCTCGTTCGCCAGTTAGCAGCAAGACACAGTCGAACACATCCCCTGCACCAGACAGGTCACTACTCACTCTGTATAAAAAGTTAGTTAAGAAAGTTTAGTTGAAGACAAGTTCTGATCCCACGCACATCCCCTTGAAGTAAGCTCTCGTTACTTGTGAAACATTTTTATCTCTACGCTCGAATTATTTCTCTTTCTCTCTCTCTCTTTCTCTCGCATTATGAATCAATGCATTCTAACGTCGTATTTTCTCAATTTGCACTTGTGTTTCCCTTACCGAAGGCGATTGCCCTGTCGATTTGGTTCAATCTTAATTTAAATGTGTTTTATTTCAATTTAAAGTTCTATCACCTTAAAAAAACACCCGATACTACTATAAATGAACGTAAGTGATCTTTCCGCAATAATAGGTTAGATTCTACGTATGCAGAACATTTGATGACATCATCAACTGTCAAGACGATATTCCTTGGTATTTAGTGAGGTCAGCTGTTGTTGGTATTATGAGCTGCTACAATCGAACGAAGGAATCACTCGTCTACCGACGAGAATTGATGCATTTGATTCGAGCATTACACCGACAGACACGACAAAGTTATTGACAATGCCACACGAACCGCACGAATTTATACTGCTACCTTTAATTTCAAACTTGGATAGAGCGCTCTGTTTCATTTTCCATTTCAGATTCATGATTAACTTGGTCCATAAGGAACCTACTTAATCTGGAAGACTCGGAAATGATGACATTTACTGTATATCTTTTCGTTCTTCGCTTCCAGAGGTCCATCATTCGGAAGTAATAAGCCAATACAAAACACTTGATAGCGTCGAATTTGAAATTATAATCGAGATAAGTCGCAAAAGTCGAGCCAATCCCCCCAGGACCCCACTACGTCGTCACCCGCTTTCTGCTCGGGTTCCGTCGGTTTTCGCATCAGTTAAATGGCCTGAGAACTTCATCCGGCCCTGATATACTGACTTCCGGCCTTCCGGTCTGGATTATTTTACACACTACAACAATTTAAAACTGTTCTGGCACCATAAAATGCAGCAGATTATCCTTCAATCTGCATCGGAAACCGCACTCACAGCGAGGTTCTAGGGAAAGATGGCCATGACAATATTACAATATATGAATAATTGTAGTGTAAATGAGTTTCGTTCGAAAAAGTTGAATTTTTTATTTCGAGCACGTTGTTTCTCACCAATTGAATCTTATTCTTTGTTTAAAAACGCTGCTAGCGTCATACAAATGTTTGATAGATTCGGTCTTTACTTGGTGGAAACTCATTTTAATTTAAAAAAATGTATATGAGACAGTAATTTATTTCCACAAAAATGTTTGTACTAATACAACAATTGTTTCACCACGATGTGGCTTGACAGTACAATGTAATACCTGAAGAAGCCACATCGTGGTGAAACAATTGTTGTATTAGTACAAACATTTTTGTGGAAATAAATTACTGTCTCATATACATTTTTTTTAATCATACAAATATTTTTTACAGCTGTAAGAAAGATGCTTCAACTAGATGTCACTGTAGGTTCACAGAAGAAAACTGAACTATATATACTCTGTCAACTATCTGTGTTTCTCTGTAGGCGCAGGTATAGACAAACTATTACAATGTAGTTGTTCTATGGGCTCAAGCGTCATAACATGATCATGGCGTCACTGTATTTTAACCTTGGTCAATTATTATAGAATAAAAAAGAATAGAAAGGCCTTTTACTTGATAGAAGAAATATAACAAAATTTGAATATTAAAACATATTGAAATATGTTTCCCTTCTACAATTTTAATTTCAAAAACTTTTAGAATTGAATTTATGTCTACAACAAGCACTGCTTACATTTAATAGACGTATATAATCAAAACTCAATATATAATGTCAAATGGAATAAATAACCCAACAGATATACGAAAGTAATTAAAATTAATAAATAAATATTTAGAGGAGACAAAATTTTGTTTCTGGTCATACCTTTAAGAACACCAATTGCCTTTTAAAAACATGAACACACTTAAAGGACTTCTCAAAGAATATAATTTATTTGAAATATTTAATATATTTAAATATTCGAATAAGTTATTTCAAAAATCTCTAAAAAATGTGCACTATATCTTCAAGAAACAAACAATTCTGAGCAATTCCGTCTTCAGTCCTCATTTAATATTCCAAATATCAAAATCAAAAAACTAACCTATATCTCTCACGTGTTAAAAGACTAAAGCTTCGAAACACAGATCAACTATATAATTCAAGATTGATCTATGTTCTAACAAAATCAAAGAAGAGTGTGAGTTATTTTAAGGTTTATTTAAATTCATTGACATTCTATAATGAGATTTATTGAAGCCAAAATATAATTATATATTATATGTAAAATAAAATAGAATAGAAAGGCCTTTTACTTGATAGAAGAAATATAACAAAATTTGAATATTAAAACATATTGAAATATGTTTGTCTTCTACAATTTTAATTTCAAAAAATTTTTATTCAAAAACTTTTGGAATTAAATTTATGTCTACAACAAGCACTGCTTACATTTAATAGACGTATATAATCAAAACTCAATATATAATGTCACATGGAATAAATAACCCAACAGATATACGAAAGTAATTAAAATTAATAAATAAATATTTAAAGGAGACAAAATTTTGTTTCTGGTCTCACCTTTAAGAACACCAATTGCCTTTTAAAAACATGAACACACTTAAAGGACTTCTCAAAGAATATAATTTATTTGAAATATTTAATATATTTAAATATTCGAATAAGTTAATTCAGAAATCTCTAAAAACATGCACTATATCATCAAATAACAAATATAATTCTAAGCAATCCCGTCTTCAGTCCTCATTTAATATTCCAAATATCAAAATCAAAAAACTAACCTATATCTCTCACGTGTTAAAAGACTAAAGCTTCGAAACACAGATCAACTATATAATTCAAGATTGATCTATGTTCTAACAAAATCAAAGAAGAGTGTGAGTTGTTTTAAGGTTCATTTAAATTCATTGACATTCTATAATGAGATTTATTGAAGCCAAAATATAATTATATATTATATGTAAAATAAAATAGAATAGAAAGGCCTTTTACTTGATAGAAGAAATATAACAAAATTTGAATATTAAAACATATTGTAATATGTTTGTTTTCTACAATTTTAATTTCAAAAAATTTTTATTCAAAAACTTTTAGAATTAAATTTGTTATAGAGGAAGTGTCATTACGCTACATGAACTTTCGAGTACTTTTAGATTTATAACAAGATGTGTATAGAAGTGAATTAAAGGGTACAACAAATCAGTGTGTCATGAATAAACTCGCTCTGTTACCCAAACATTATAACTCGAATTGAAAAAGGTCTTTCGTCTTTTTCTTTTCTTTAGATAGCAGATTCTCCAGAAAAAGAATCTGAAACATTCTAACTCAAGTCTCTTCAGCTGAGAGTTATTTGGATGAAAATATACACACCACCTTCATCAAATATTCAGCGAAAAGGATTCATATTTAGACAATGCATGGCATGTGCAAAAATTAGGTTTTTCCACAGAAATATATAATGAAAAAAGATACGATATAGACTCAGCATTAGAAAATCGAGAGTGGCGAATGTTATTAAATCGAAGGAGTGTATCCTAGACGCATAATGAAATGTATCATTCTGTAAAAGCTTTTAGAATATTATAATTCATTAAGATCTTTCACCACGTAACCAACAAACCACCGAAGTCATTTCTTGCGGTGCGTGCGAAGCCTTAGCTCAAACCAGCGCAAAAGTGGAAAACAGTTGAATCGACGCTGATGTGTTAACTCCTTCCAAATTGCTTCCTTTCGGCTAATGGATTTTTTCCAGTGAAAAACGTCGACCAGAAAGAAGATCGGGGGAAATGTAATAACTCCTCCGAAGTTACTTAAAGGGATATAAAAACTGGCGGAAAGTTACGCAGGATGTTGTGGATCGTAATTTTGGGACGGTCTGATGGTTAAGACGGCTCCCGATTGGTTCTTCCGTTTATAGTTCGTTAATTGTTCCAGAAGGGAAATCGTATATATTTTCCTATCTTCGAGAAAATTTCCGAGGTTCTTTTCCCCAGTTAATTGGAAATACAGGATCAGGATTAAAAAATTGATAATACTGTACCAGATATCGAATAAGAAATACTGGTACTATATTAAGTTGTTAGAGTCTGTTACATGCATATTCCATAATGCAGATTTCACAGTCAGTTATTTGGTCTAAAAAAACAGTATTCAGACTATATCTTATTGGTACTTGAATCATCACCCTTGAAGAACCAATTGAGACCTCTGGAAAGGCTTAGAAATTAGAAAGAAGAACTTCAGCGAAACCCTGAAAGACACTCCAAATTTTTGGAAAGCCCTTGAACGCCTCTGGATGAACCCTGAATCTTGGATAACACTTAATCATTCCCCTTCACCAGGTGACTAAGTAAGTAATCCCCACAATTTCCGAAAAGGTCTTTGGCACTATCTGCTTCCACAAGTTCCACAAATTCTAGGAATTTTGACCTTGAGTGTTAGCAGCAAAACACTTTCCAACCAACTGGTTCTGTTTCGAGCACTAGCATTCCAGCCGTATCAAGATTCACAAACCACTGAAAGGTTTTTCAATTTATCTTGTTTCAAACACCAACGGTATTTCAAAGACTCTCTAAAATCTCTGGAAGAATATTGTTGGCCAATGTAAAATCCTCCGAACATCCTCAAGTTTCTTTGAAAGTCTCTAGAAGAACCTTCAAGGATAAAATACTATTTGGAGGCTTCAATATGTTCTTGAATTTCTTGGGAAAACACTTGAAGACGTAACTTTTACAAATGCGGCATATGAAAGCCCTAGAAAACGAAGGGAAGAACTGTGGAAAACCCTGAATGATACTTCAAGATTTTCAAAAGGCCACAGAACAGCCACTGAAGAATATTGAAAGTCATTTATTACCTTTAGAAGGCCTCTGAGAAACTATGGAACATTTTCAGATATCTCTAGAATTCCCTAGAGGTAAGTAAAAAGATAATTGTGCATCTTGACTTGAAGACCCTTGAAAGGCTTAAAATAAGTTTCTTGAATTCCTTGACAATACATTTAAAGATTTGAATTCTTCAAAAGTCGCATTCAGAGTCCCATAAAACAAAAAGAAAAAGTTTGGTCGAACCTTGAAAGACCTCCAAAAGACCCTTGAACATCTGGTAGAGTACTGCAGCCCAATTTGAAATCCGTGGATTGCCTGTGATGAACTTCAACACTCTTAAGTTTCTCTGGAAGACTCTGAAAGAACCTTGAAGGATAAAATACCATTGGAACACTTCGAACAAAATTCTTCAATTTTTTCGGGGGATACTTGAAGACCTTAGTCCTACATAAGTTATGTGGAAAGCCTTGAAAATGAATGAAGAAACTGCAGTGAAACCCTGGATATCAATTAAATATCTTTGAAAGACTCCTGAATAACCCTGGACAACATTGAATACAAATCTGAAGTGCTTGGAAGCTCAGGGGGAATATTAAGAACTTTCCCAAGAATCTATAGAAGAACCTTAAAGGATAATTGTGTACCCTGAATTCCTTGACCTGAGTTCAACAAAAGCCGCATGTTAAATTCTTAGAAAATAAGAGGAAAATACTGTAGAAATCTTGACGCTCACAGATCTTTGAAAACCATTTGAACACCTCTCGCAGAACACTGAAGGCCAATCTTAATTTCTTTTATGCCCTAAAATTTTTCTGGAATTTTCTTGAAGAACTGTAAAGGTTTGAATAACATTGGAAGACTTCGAGAATTTTTTGTGAAGACACTTGAAGACCTTAGCTTAGAAAAACTCGGGATGAAACACGGGACACACGGTCTATAGTGACCTTCCAGAAACTCCAGGAATTTGGTTGGGGAGTTTTAATGTATCCACCACATAGTCCGAAGCACCAAGAGATTTCCATCTTTTTATTGCATTGCAAATCTTTCTGAGTGATAAGAAATTGGCATCAAGGGAAGATTGTGAATATCGGTTACTCGAATTTTTCGCCAGTGAGGACTTCTATGAGTGATTGGAGTTATAATTTAACTAAATTATAACGACCAAATCAGGAATAGCAGAGCATACTTGGGACGAGCATCATAATATCCAATGGAATCAATCGAAGATTATCCACCGGGAACAGCACTGGAGAAAGCGCAAGTTCAAAGAAGCAGTATTCATCAAACAAAATCGAAATGTCTATAGCCACCCAAGCGTAGAAGTCCCTCCCATATGGCTCCCCTTACTCGATTGAATGCAGAACGTGAGAATACCACCACCCCTTCTATCATCATCAAACTAGGGATATATAAAGACGCGTAACCACGACCATTTTCAGTTGACACTTGATAACGATCAGAGATACTTTACTGACCGAAACGTCGTGTTATACACAACATAATTTCTTAACTTTACTTTTTGACGAGATTTTTAACTGTATATATATTTTTGAATTTAATTCAACTTGATTTTTAAAGAGACAAGTATTCATTTCGTGAAGTTTTCTGTTTTTTAAGATCACGTTAGAATATATTGTGTATATGAAGAAATTGTGAATTCAGATTCAATCCATGATTATTGTCTCTGTTTCACATTATATGTTAGATATTGTTACAATTATTTTTGTATTAATTGTCATTATAAAATAAAACACTTGTTTACATTTTCTACTTTATAATATATATAAATAAAGTAGAAAATGTAAACAAGTGTTTTATTTTATAATGACAATTACAACTGATTTCTACCAAGCAACGGCCCAATCTATCATAAATTTGTATTAATTTTCAGGAAGTTTTCTGTTTTTGATGTTAGAATATATTGTGTATGTAAAGAAATCAGGCAGTGGATGTCCGAAATCAAAATGCTTTGCCTTCAATATTTCAATCAACATTGTAGTTTTTTGTTCTTAATGATAATCCAATGTGTGAAATTCGTGGCGTATTTCCAAAGTTCAAACAGAAGCAGAAGGTTTTTCAATCCTTAAATGGGTGTTCGAATATTGAACAGATCTCTTTTCTGCAAGCCAGCTTCGTACCAGATCCTGGCGTCGGTTTTTCTCCCCATTTGCAATTCTCCGAGAGTGGAGTGAATAGATAAAAGGAAATAAGATCTTCTGCAGATAGCGAGACTGGCTAAACTATCTGTTTAACGACCTAAATAAAAGAGTTTCAGACGGCCAAATGGAATCTGAGGCTTTATAGGACGTATCTTAGACGCCTCCCTCCTTCGCTATCCCTCTCCACTTACGGGAACCGATTCTAATGTCCCTGATATCTTCTATTCGACGGCACTGGGGATCGAGGGGCGAAGGGGTTTCCTAATGGCCCTGAGACGGGTTAACCATTTTTCCCTAGTCTTGGAGGATTAAGGGAATGATGAAAAATTCGCACGAGATGATTGGGCTGATCGCGTTAGATTGCTTATGATCATTTCTTTTCGATATGAGAGCATCAATAAGAGTTTCGTTAAGGAATGATGTAAAGAGCCTTTATTAGAAGCGATGAGCTTTAAATTGAAATGAAATACAGAAAAACCATGAAGTAGGCGTGATCTGATAGATAGCAAATCGGCTAACTAACTAAAGATCGGTCACATTTCAATTTCGTCACTGAAATCCGGGCATTTCGAAGTCAGGTGGCAAGTCATGAGGCAGGCCTATGTCCAGCAGTGGACGCTATGAGGGCTGGTTGATGATGATGTCTTTCAAATAAAAAAAAAATTGACCTCAATCCTAATTCAAATGTGTTTTATTTCAATTTAAAGTTCTATCTCTCTAAAGAAACACCCCATACTTAGAGATCAATGAGTAAAACAGTTCGGATAACAATTATGGAAACATTCAACTCAATTTGAAGAATTCATTCCGAGAACGAGAACGATTTCGCTGTGAAAATGAAGAAATAAATATGAAATAATCCAGAGCCAATCACGTCGGCCGCTTAGAACCAACGGGTCCCGGATTATCTAGAAAAACTCATCCGCAAATGTAAATTAACGAATTCATTCGGACGGGAAAATGGTGGGGATGGAATAATAGGCGAGAAATGCGGAATTACAAGAAATATACACTCCGATGACGTCCCGAAATTAACAAATTCCCGGTATGATACAGTGATGAAATCGGGGGTTTGGGAGGGCCAGGACCGTGCCAAGGGATGATTTGGCTGTCGAAAATTTAAGGCAGAATGTGATTATTATTTTTTTATTATCCTGATACTGCTAGATCTTCTGTGAAGACCTTCCGGCCACGAGCCCAATGCCTTCCCACTGAGATGTCCGCACTCATAATGCTTATAGTAAAGGGTAATTTGACTCTACTGCTGGAGGAAAATATTTGGTGAAATAATAAACTTGAAAACACACAATATCGAATTATATAGAAAAACTAAAATAGAATAGAAAGGCCTTTTACTTGATAGAAGAAATATAACAAAATTTGAATATTAAAACATATTGAAATATGTTTGTCTTCTACAATTTTAATTTCAAAAAATTTTTATTCAAAAATTTTTAGAATTAAATTTATGTCTACAACAAGCACTGCTTACATTTAATAGACGTTTATAATCAAAACTCAATATATAATGTCAAATGGAATAAATAACCCAACAGATATATGAAAGTAATCAAAATTAATAAATAAATATTTAAAGGAGACAAAATTTTGTTTCTGGTCTTACCTTTAAGAACACCAATTGCCTTTTAAAAACATGAACACACTTAAAGGACTTCTCAAAGAATATAATTTATTTGAAATATTTAATATATTTAAATATTCGAATAAGTTAATTCAGAAATCTCTAAAAACATGCACTATATCATCAAATAACAAATATAATTCTAAGCAATCCCGTCTTCAGTCCTCATTTAATATTCCAAATATCAAAATCAAAAAAACTAACCTATATCTCTCTACACGTGTAAAAAGACTAAAGCTTCGAAACACAGATCAACTATATAATTCAAGATTGATCTATGTTCTAACAAAATCAAAGAACAGTGTGAGTTATTTTAAGGTTTATTTAAATTCATTGACATTCCATAATGAGATTTATTGAAGCCAAAATATAATTATATATTATATGTAAAATAAAATAGAATAGAAAGGCCTTTTACTTTGACATTATATATTGAGTTTTGATTATATACGTCTATTAAATGTAAGCAGTGCTTGTTGTAGACATAAATTTAGTTCTAAAAGTTTTTGAATGAAAACTTTTTGAAATTAAAATTGTAGAAGACAAACATATTTCAATATGTTTTAATATTCAAATTTTGTTATATTTCTTCTATCAAGTAAAAGGCCTTTCTAATCTATTTTATTTTACATATAATATATAATTATATTTTGGCTTCAATAAATCTCATTATGGAATGTCAATGAATTTAAATAAACCTTAAAATAACTCACACTGTTCTTTGATTTTGTTAGAACATAGATCAATCTTGAATTATATAGTTGATCTGTGTTTCGAAGCTTTAGTCTTTTAACACGTGAGAGATATAGGTTAGTTTGTTTGATTTTGATATTTGGAATATTAAATGAGGACTGAAGACACGATTGCTTAGAATTATATTTGTTTTTTGAAGATATAGTGAACATTTTTTAGAGATTTTTGAAATAACTTATTCGAATATTTGAATATATTAAATATTTCAAATAAATTATATTCTTTGAGAAGTCCTTTAAGTGTGTTCATGTTTTTAAAAGGCAATTGAAGTAAAACACTTTATTTCCGCTTATTTTTATTTTTCAACGACAATTGTTTCGTCAATTACATATTGACTTCGTCAGGTGAGTATGGTTACTGTACTGTAACCATACTCACCTCTTCCTTAAATCAAATAATTACAAATACAACAGCGTTTAAGTTAGAACACGCACGGCTTGCTAACTACATACGCTTTGATGTTGTAATATTTAAATTTGATTTGCTTTTACATTTATTAAAGTTATGATGCGTACACTTGCTAAACACACAATAATGGAGAGATTATAAGGCGTATGACTTGGTTAGCATAATAATAAAGAGAGGTTATGATGCGTACTTGTTAAAAATACATAAGCATTTGTTACTGTCTGTATAAAATCTCTACTTACCTAACTCCCTCAGCAATATCAGGAACTTGTGCAGAAACACTGTCAGAATTCATTTTTTCTTATTATTCTTTATTATTTATTATGTAAAAAAATCCTGTATACACCCTACAAAAAACAAAAATAATCATCGAGACACCACACTGTTTAATGCGCAATAGAAAGACGAAACGAAAATAACTCGCTTGCTTTCTATGAACCAGAACCATCGCAGGAAAAACATTAAGAGACAGAGTTAGAAACAGCGATATAAGATATCTCTGTAAAGTTGAAGATATAGTGATATGGGGAAGGCAGAGGAGAAGATATTGGCGAGACCACGTAGAAAGAATAGACCACAATAGACTAGCATACATCGCTGAGGACGGAAAACCAGCAAGCAGAAGGTCATTAGGAAGACCACCCAAACGATGGAAGGATAGCTGGAGTTCAATCTCCCAGGAAGCCGCTTCCTAAGGGGAAGACCTTCACAGTGAACAGACCTTAAGGTCTAGAAGAAGAAGAAGAAGCTTTCTATGAGAGAAAGACAGACAGAGAAACACGTGCACGCCGTATGGCTTGAAACTACAGCAGAAAGTGTCATTACAACTTTTGGTCTTAATTTTTTCCGTCTAGCCCCCTTTCGCAACGCGCGATAAGGAACTTCGTTCCAACAAATAATCATTGATCATCGAACTGTAACGAGCACCACTGCTGCAATAGCTCCAGCATCATTTTTATCGAAATATGGACCGATGATGCCTCCAGCGTGTAAAGCACACCATACAGTGCATTTTTCGGGATCCAATGATTCTTGAGGATTGTTTTAACTCCATATACAGCAATTTTACTTGCTTACATAGCCGTTCAACCAGATATGAGCTTAATCTCTAAACATAATTTTACGATATTGGATGGAGTAGTCCGTTACTTTGTGATAGTTCATTTTAATGGAATGAAATAAGGAATTACTTTGTTTTCTATCACGAAAGTGATAGAAAACAAAGTAATTCCTTATTTCATTCCATTAATTTTACGATAAAAAAGTGGATCAACTTCAAGCTGTTCTAGGGCCCAATCAGCAAACAAACGACGCTTATTATGGTCGAGTGGCTTCAGTTCTTGAACCAAATGGATCTTTACGTAAAATTTTCCATGTGGTGGATGCACAGAGTCCAACTTGTTGTGAACGTCAACTAATAGACAAATCTAGATCATCATTAACACTATGACTTACAGCAGCGATATTTTCTTCTGTACGTACAGTTCTTTGTCTTGTTGTTGTTGCATCGAGTAAAGAAAATGTTGTCCGAAATCTATCGATAGTTCGACGAATAAGCTGCTCTGATGGATGATTATGTAAACCGTAAATTTCACGAAGTGTTCTATAAGTTTGGCGAACAGAACACGCCCTTTATTTTAGCAAAAAATGAGATGTTGTAAATGTTAAATGTTAATACACGAATGACGTAAGTGTCCTTGAATATAAGGAAGGCAATTTCGACATTTTCCGAAGGTGGTTCTTTCTCCCTAACTCAACCAGGTCCGGTCCATAACGACAAGGGGGCTTAAGGGGGGATCACCCGAACCAGCCAGTGAATTATGGCGACCTCAGCAGCGAGAGTAATACATCGAATAATTTCCTGACGATGATATTGTTCCAACGTCGCCCGAGTTTGTTAATAGCCTACTATTTGCGCTTCTAAATTACAATTTGGCCCATTACTTCCGTTTACTTGGACGACGATTCTATCCGCCATCTGCGCCCTCTATAGCGAAACTCCCCATCGTTAGCCGATAATCTCGGTTAAGGGACAATTACTCCGAAATTGAAGGCTTTTGGAGGAGGGATGGAATTTGGGCAAGACGAGAAAAGGAGTTCTTCACTTAACATGACGTCAAAATATACTATAAGCTGCAAATTTGTCACATCCAACCTTCTGCAATGGATTCAATTGTGTCAGTCCTTACTTGATGGAAATTCATTTTAGTTGAATAAAGAATACTTCTGAAATTATTGATTTACTAGAATTATTTCGCTAAAACTGTGGTTTCAGAGTTCAAAATATAAACCTGACGAAGTAACCTTTTTATTTCGATAGGAATAACTGTGATTTAACAGAAGGTAGAATCCATGTTGTTTTGACATTTCTGTTCAGTAAGCATTGACAAATTATCATTGAAAGACTCACACCGCAACAACGTTTACAAATTGTTGAAATCAGTGTTCTATTCGCAAAACTTATAGAGCACTTCGTGAAATTTATGGTTTACATAATCCTCCATCAGAGAAGCTCATTCGTCGAACTATCGATAGATTTCGGACAACATTTTCTCTACTCGATACAACAATAACATCAAGACAAAGAAGAAAATATCGCTGCTGTAAGTCAAAGTGTTAATGATGATCCATTGGTCAACGTTCACAACAAGTTGGACTCTGTGCATCCACCACATGGAAAATTTTGCGTAAAGATCTTGGTCTACACCCGTACAAGATCCAACTGGTTCAAGAACTAAAGCCACTTGACCATAATAAGCGTCATTCGTTTGCTGATTGGGCCTTAGAACAGCTTGAAGTTGATCCACTTTTTTATCTTGAAATTGTGTTTAGTGATGAAGCTCATTTCAGGTTGAACGGCTATGTAAACAAGCAAAATTGCCATATATGGAGTGGAAACATTCTTCAAGAAGTTCTGCAGGTTCCATTGCATACTGAAAAATGCACTGTATGGTGTGTTTTACACGCTAGAGGCATCATCGGTCCATATTTAATTAAATACGATGCTGGAGCTAATGTTACAGTGAATGGTGCTCTTTACAGATCGATGATCAATGATTATTTGTATCAAAATTTCAATGGTATCGACCGAGATGTGTTTTGGTTCCACCAAGATGGTACTACACCTTATGCTGCTACCGTAACAATTGATTTTTTGGAAGAAAGATTTGGCGATAACATTATTTCGAAAAATGGTCCAATTAATTGGCCTCCAAGATCATGCGACATAACTCCACTGGATTATTTTCTTTAGGGTTATGTCAAGTCATTGGTTTATGGGTGATTCCGTTCCAACTGTGATATTCAATGTCCTGTATTGTTTGTTCTCATAGGTCATCAATTAATAATCAATTTATGAAATTTTTGTGCTTATTGGAAAATTATGAACATATTTCAACAATTTTTTCATATAATATAACTTGACACTTACAGAAAACTTACAATATATCACTTAAATGTCAGTACCGTGTCATGTACATTTCTAGAATTTATTTATAAATTGTTAACTTTATTTATGAATTGTTGTTGAATAAACTACAACATAATTTTATTTTATTTAATTCATTGAGTTGTTTTGATTGTTCGAATAAAAATCCATGCATACACTTTGCTATGGGAAAAATTGATTACTCCATAAATGATACAATCGAAAAAATGAACAAAAGATTGGTAGCAAAAACAAAGAAATCGGATAATTCAACATCAAAATTAACTTAAAATGCCTTGAAAAAGATGATGCTAAAGATAATTTAGAAAAAAATGAAACAATGTCATTGCGAAGAAGTTCAAGAATTAAAAAGAAACTGTGATAAAACCAAAAATTATATACTAATTAATTTAATGTTATTCAATTTATTCATTATCGTTAATTTATCAATTTTTTTAATTTATTCAATGTTAATTATTCTAATTTTCAGTAAATTCTATAAATTAGGTTATAGTTACTATAAATTATAAAGTTACTGTTTAAATCGTTTTCATTGTTGTTAATTGTCATAAATTTGTTAAATAATTATTTAAAAAGAGTTTAAAAATGTTAAGACAAAATTTATAAATAAATTTAATCATTTTCTCAAACAATTTCTACCGAATTTATTTTATGTCAGTACCATGGATAAATGAGTCGGAACCGTGGAACGTAAGATTTGAAATTTGTTTCTCGTTCTTGATGCTTCGAAGTTGTAGTAAAATCCTCTCAGATTTTTATTTTGACAGTAAAATAGATAAATAATATACATAAAAAAATTGAAAAAGTTTAATTCCAAAATCTTAAAATTTTTAATCAAAAAAATCACAGTTCGAACAGAATCACCCTTATGCTGATAAACCAGAAACAATAGACGCTATGGAAGCCAAAATAACTGGTGTTATTGATGAAGTAGGACCTGAATTACTCGAAAAATTCATCCAAAATTGTTCTGGTCGAATGCGGCTCCTCAGAGCTAGTCGTGGTGGACATAAACCGGAAATTATTTTTAAAACATAAATGTCATAAAATTATCTTTCAAATGAAAATAATATTTGGCTTCAATCTTAATTTAAATGTGTTTTATTTCAATTTAAAGTTCAATCACCAAAAAAAAAACTCTTGATAGATCTTCGGTGAAGGTTCCTTAGAAGTTATGAGTTCAGTTGTGTTCACTATTTCCAGTTGGGAAGTTGCTTAACCACGACCCAGAAGTGTTTTAGCTTTGCGAACTGTGACTGCAAAGTATTCACCATTTTTGTAGTGAATTTTAACAATTTCACAGCGTTGTTGAAGGGTATATCGTTCAGTTTTTAGTAATGGCGTAGGTTTTACTTGTCAAATGTCAAAAAAAATGACAGCTTCGAGAGTGAAATCTACATAGATAGCGGACTTTTCAGGATGAAACCTCTTATTGGAAAATCCTTTTTCATTCAGTGACATGAACGGAGTATGCTTTTGGCTCTAGGTGAAACTTTGTAGCAATTTTATTTAAATAATTCAGACAGTTTTTATGTTTCACAATTTATTCAGAATCTTGACACGTGTTCCGTATTTCGACCATCTTTAAAGGATTACAGAAAGGAACTAAACTTAAGATTAAAAAAGGTTCTTTCATTACACTTAGGTGTTCACTTCCTTTTCGTCCTCCTTTGAAGATAGTCGAAAGACCGTAACACGTGTCAGGACTCTGAATAGATTGAGAAAAATTTCTTTCGAATCACATACAGCGACCATCCAAAATATTCTCTCAGAAGACACAGCCGTATTCCCTTAACAAACAGCGATATCATCGCTCTACCACGTCTTCACAGCCGAATGATTCTCCTTAAGGGCCATAATTCACATTTTCCAGAGTCTCAATTGCGGGAGGAAAATTTACGGTCGTAAATTTCCACCTCCTTACATTCAAACGTTCGCCTACTTTGCCTCTAATTCTAATTGTTCACGGCGCCATAATTCACGCTGGCGCGAAACGTTGTTAGGACTGTTTTGAGAATTGTTTGTTGAGAATTGTTGATAGCACCTGAGCCCTTCTTAATCTTGATAAGATGGTCGAGTTTGCCCGTGTACGAGGCGAAATTTTACAAGTTTCTCGACGCTGTGAATTCCGGAATGGTCCCGAAATGATAAATGATTAAATTTGAAAAATGAAGGAGTTATTTTTTGAGATATTAATAAGGAATATGAGTAATGGTGATAGATAAATTCATACGAAAAGTACATAACTTGTGTTCCATTTACAGATTCTAGAAAATCTCTTTTGACCCTGTAGTCTGTTCAATGAGAAAAACTTCACCAGCTCTGTATTTGGCCCTATTTGATTATTTGGTGACATAACTGCATTCATTATATCGGCAGTAGCCTCATTTGACGGCAATATGATAAATTTACATGAAAAGTACATAACTCGTGAAACATTTACAGATTCCAGGAAATTTCTTTTGATCCTTTTATCTGTTCAATTAGAAAAACTTCACTAGCTCAGTATTTGGACCTATTGGATTATTTAGTGACCTAACTGCATAATATCGCCAGGAGCCTATTTGAAAGCGATATGATAAATTTATATGAAAAGTACATAACTTGTGTTTCATTCACAGATTCAAGAAAATTTTTTTTGACCCTGTAGTCTGTTCAATGGGAAAAACTTCACCAGCTCTGTATTTCGCCCTATTTGATTATTTGGTGACATAACTGCATTCATTATATCGGCAGTAGCCTCATTTGACGGCGATATGATAAATTTACATGAAAACTACATAACTTGTGAAACATTTACAGATTCCAGGAAATTTCTTTTGATCCTGTTATCTGTTCAATTAGAAAAACTTCACAAGCTCAGTATTTGACCCTATTGGATTATTTGGTGACATAACTGTATTATATCGGCAGAAGCCTCATTTAAAAGCGAAATGATAAATTTACATGAAAAGTACATAACTTGTGTAACATTTACAGATTACAGAAAATTTCTGTTGACACTGTAATCTGTTCAATAAGAAAAACTTCACAAGCTCAGTTTTTGGCCCTATTGGATTATTTGGTGACCTAACTGCATTATATCGGCAGAAGCCCCATTTGAAGGCGAAATGATAAATTTACATGAAAAGTACATAACTTGTGTAACATTTACAGATTCCAGAAAATGTTTTTTGACCCTGTAATCTGTTCAATAAGAAAAACTTCACTAGCTCAGTATTTGGCCCTATTGGATTATTTGGTGACCTAACTGCATTATGTCGGCAGAAGCCCCATTTGAAGGTGATATGATAAATTTACATGAAAATTACATAACTTCTGTAACATATACAGATTCCAGAAAATTTCTTTTGACCCTGTAATCTGTTCAATAAGAAAAACTTCACTAGCTCACTATTTGGCCCTATTGGATTATTTGGTGACCTAACTGTATTATATCGGCAGAAGCCCCATTTGAAGGCGATATGATAAATTTACATGAAAAGTACATAACTTGTGTAACAATTACAGATTACAGAAAATTTCTGTCGACCCTGTAATCTGTTCCATAAGAAAAACTTCACTAGCTCAGTATTTGGCCCTATTGGATTATTTGGTGACCTAACTGCATTATATCGGCAGAAGCCCCATTTGAAGGCGAAATGATAAATTTACATGAAAAGTACATAACTTGTGTAACATTTACAGATTCCAGAAAATTCCTTTTGACCCTGTTATCTGTTCAATAAGAAAAACTTCACTAGCTCAGTATTTGGCCCTATTGGATTATTTGGTGACCTAACTGCATTATATCGGCAGAAGCCCCATTTGAAGGCGATATGATAAATTTGCATGAAAAGTACATAACTTGTGTAACAATTACAGATTACAGAAAATTTCTGTTGACCCTGTAATCTGTTCCATAAGAAAAACTTCACTAGCTCAGTATTTGGCCCTATTGGATTATTTGGGGACCTAACTGCATTATATCGGCAGAAGCCCCATTTGAAGGCGATATGATGAATTTACATGAAAATTACATAACTTCTGTAACATTTACAGATTCCAGAAAATTTCTTTTGACCCTGTAATCTGTTCAATAAGAAAAATTTCACTAGCTCAGTATTTGACCCTATTGGATTATTTGGTGACAAAACTGCATTATATCGGCAGAAGCCTCAGTTAAAAGCGAAGTGATAAATTTACATGAAAAGTACATAACTTGTGTAACATTTACAGATTCTGGAAAATTTCTTTTGACCCTGTAGTCTGTTCAATAAGAAAAACTTCACTATCTCAGTATTTGGACCTACTGGATTATTTGGTGACCTAACTGCGTTATATCGACAGGAGACTCATTTGAAGGCGATATGATAAATTTATATTAAAAGTACATAACTTGTGTAACATATACAGATTCCAGAAAATTTCTTTTGGCCCAGTAATCAGTTCAATGAGAAAAACTTCACCAGCTCAGTATTTGGTCCTATTGGATTATTTGGCGACCCAACTTAATTAAATCGGTAGAAGCCTCATTTGAAAGTGAAATGATAAATTTACATGAAAAGTACATAACGTGTGTAACATTTACAGATTCCAGAAAATTTCTTTTGACCCTGTAGTCTGTTCAATAAGAAAAACTTCACTAGCTCATTATTTGGCCCTATTGGATTATTTGGTGACCTAACTTCATTATATCGGCAGATAACCTCATTTGAAGGCGATATGATAAATTAACATGAAGAGTACATAACTTGTGTAACATTTATAGATTCCAGAAAATTTCTTTTGACCCTGTAGTCTGTTCAATAAGAAAAACTTCACTAGGATTCGAACTAGGGGAAAACATCGTTTTATCCTCTAGGTACAGCAGCGATACAAAATCATCCTATCCACGGAATCACGAGACCATTACTCTCAATCTGGCCGAAAATCCTTTACATCCCTCCTAATTTTTCTCCCCATCCATATCACTTTCGATATTAGACGGGGCAGGACGGGAGAGGCGTCTCCCAACCCGTTTAATAACGTTCTATGATAAATCATAGACGACAAATTGCAGATGATGAATATCCGAGCTAATGTCACCTATAAATTATATCAGAAGGAGTTGTAATTGCCGTAATATCCCGCTTATATCTGGAATATTATCCCGGTCTCTGTGACATCCGTGCCAGGTAATGGGGAGTGAGTTATAGGTGCAATTCTGGAATTATCGGGTTCCGCGAGCGCGTCCTGCCGCGTGCTAGGTTGAATTTCCAATTAGGGGATGTATTTCACCCTTCGGGACTAATGGAATTGCAGCGCGACGGCGTGTGTTTGTTTCGTAAGGGTTTATTAATGGAAGAAGATTCAAATGTGCAGCGTTGATTAGTTGGAAACGCTCCATAAATTCGGTCATAAACAAAAAACAAAAACAACTCATTCGGAAACAAATATACCCCATTCCCAAAATAGATAATAATGACAAAAAATGAAACTAACACGTTTGGGACCAATCTCGCCATAAATAGCTTAAATATTTTCAAAAACTAACATAATACCAGCTTTTACACCCTCTTTTTTAATGCAAAAGACAAAAACAACCGGCTGAATAATTCTGGAGTCTATAAATTAAGTTGTCAACACAGCAGTAGCGTATATATAGGACAAACCGGGAGATCTTTCCAAAAGGATTCAAAGAACATTAATCTTCATTTAAACCGGAAAGGTTATTCTTATTTTGCGAAACATTTTTTTGGAACCAATTATATCTTCCCAGAATTCTCTCGAAATATTGCGCCTGCACACGAAAAGAAAAAACTAGACGTCCTGGAATCCATAGAAATATCGGGTGTTTTTTAAGAGTGACAGAACTTTAAATTGAAATAAAACACATTGAATTAAGATTGAAGCCAAAATTTTCTTTATTTGATAGATTATTGTAAGAAATTTATGTTTTAAAAACTATATCCACTACGACTAGCTCTAAGGAACCGCATTCGACCAGACCAATTTTGGACCACTTTTTCGAGTCATTCAGACCTTATTTCATCAATGAAACGAGTTATATTGACTTCCAAAGCGTCTATTGTTTCTGATTTATCAGCATAAACCAATGACTTGGCTTAACCCCAAAGAAAATAATCCAGTGGAGGTAAGTCGCATGATCTTGGAGGCCAATTAATTGGACCATGTACCGATGATGCCTCCAGCGTGAAAAGCACACCATACAGTGCATTTTTCAGGATGCAATGGAACCTGCAAAACTTCTTAAGAATTGTTTCCAGTCCATATATGGCATTTTTGCTTGTTTACATAGTCGTTCAACCAGAAATGAGCTTCATCACTAAACACAGTTTTACGATAAGAAAGTGGATCAACTTCAAGCTGTTCTAGGGCCCAATCAGCAAACAAACGACGCTTATTATGGTCAAGTGGCTTGAATTCTTGAACCAGTTGGATCTTGTATTGGTGTAGACCAAGATCTTCACGCAAAATTTTCCATGTGGTGGATGCGAAGAGTCCAACTTGTTATGAACGTCGACGAATAGACAAATCTAGATCATCATTAACACTCGGACTTACAGCAGTGATATTTTCTTCTGTACGTACAGTTCTTTGTCTTGTTGTTGTGGTTGCATCGAGTTGAGAAAATGTTGTTCGAAATATATCGATAATTTGACGAATCAGCTGCTCTGATGGACGATTATCTCAACCATAAATTTCACGAAGTTCACTCTATAAGTTTGGCGAACAGAACACTGATTTTGGAAATAAATTTCAACAATTTATAAACGTTTTCGCGGCATGAGTCTTTCCATGATAATTTGTCAATGCTTACTGAACAGAAATGTCAAAACAACATGGCTTCTACCTTCTGTCAAATCACAGTTATCTCTATCGAAAGTTCTATTACTCTAAAAAAACACCCGATATTTGAACACAAAAAGCGCGTTCACATAATAAAACTAAATGATCACACGGTCCTTTAGAAGATTTGTCGAAGCCTTCAACGAATATACACGGTGTCTGCTTTTAAAAGGTCCAAACTTCCAGAGGAGATCATACAAGTCATTTGCAACAAAATATGTCATATAACACGTGGTCGGAATGTTAAAGGTTCCATAAAACATTTTTTGATTTCACAAGTTCTTCCATAAAATCAATTATACTTAAGTTATCCTTATAGCCTCATCAAATTTGACCACATATCTGGAAACGGCATTAAATCTTCTACAGATATGAAGTTCTGTGTGCCAAAATATTCTTATTGCGGGCGTGGTAAGAGATGAATATGATTTTAAAGTGAACAAAATCAATAAAATTTCTCCAATGGTTTTATCGATGAAAAATTATTAATTATTGACATGTTCTCTTTTCAGCAAAAAATGCCTAATTTAGAGTGCTTTCGAATGACATATCAACCTTTGTGCTAGATGCTGTTCTTTGCCATAATGTCAGGGCCAAGAAGATAACTACGAAATGTTGAAATATATCGGAGTGATAGAACTTTAAATTGAAATAAAACACATTTAAATTAAGAGTGAAGCCAAATTTTTTTTATTTGAAAGATAATTTTATGATATTTATGTTTTAAAAATAATTTTCGGCATTTGTACCTCGACTAGCTTTAAGGAACCGTATTCGGACTAATTTTGGACCACTTTTTCGAGTAATTCAGGCCTTATTTCATCAATAAAACGAATTATGTTGGCTTCGAAAGCGTCTTTTGCTTCTGGTTTATCAGGATAAACCAATCACTTGACATAACACCAAAGAAAATAATCCACTGGAGTTATGTTGCATGATCTTGGAGGCCAATTAATTGGACCATTTCTTGAAATAATGTTATCGCCAAATCTTTCTTTCAATAAATCAATTGATACGGTAGCAGCATGAGGTTTAGCACCATCTTGTTGGAACCAAAACACTTCTGGGTCGACACCGTTCAAATTTTGAAACAAATAATCATTGATCATCCATCTGTAACGAGCACCCTTCACTGTAACATTAACTCCAGCATCGTATTTAAAGAAATATGGACCGAGGATGCCTCCAGCGTGTAAAGCACACCATACCATTTTTCAGGTTGCAATGGAACCTGCAGAACTTCTTGAGGACTTTTTTTACTCAATATACGGCAATTTTGCTTGTTTACATGGCCGGTCAACCAGATTGATATGAACCTATTATGATAGATCATTTGGAAAAGGTTAAAACAATAACCGGGAATTACAATTCGACGTTACTGACCACTCTACAAGAAATAATTCTATACTCAGAAAGTTGTTCAGGGTTTTTAATTTTGCAAAAATTAAAATCAATTGTCATAAAAAAAGGAAAGAATTAATGAGATATTAGCTTGCAAATATGGGGAAATTAACGTTTTTTCGGTCACTGCGACCCAAAGAACGAAATAATTTACCGGATGACCCCCATATAAATATCGCGTCCACCACAGGATCTCCCTCATCCTTTGAACCGAGGATTTACCTAAACGACGAGCTTTGTAACGCTGCTCTTGCGTCTTCTTAAGCTCCTCCTTTTTTCTCCGTCGTCCAATAAGAGTTAGACGTCCGATAACCATCGATCAGCGTCGCGGCGCATCTATATCTGATGCACTCTCTCCAAGAATCCGAAGCTCTCTTCGAATGCAGGCGCAAAATCCGAATTTCAACTTTGCTCGGTTGGTAATAGTTTGACAGATGTCGTCCGTCACGTATTTATTGAAATTTTCCAAGTTATATTACTGTTCAATTTCTAGTATGAAACGAAAGTCTGGTGAACAATTGAAACTGAAGTCTGAATTTATTATGTTGGTAGCCATGACATGTCGATCATAAATGAGGGATAATTGAATACTTGCAACTCATGGTTTCAATTTTAACAAATGCTCACCACCATCTATGATTTCCTTTGCTCTTTTGTTATCATAATTTGCCATTACTTGCCATTTTCGTCTTCAAAACTACCTAACCTCAAATTGACACGCTCTTTTGTTTAGATAATCCCAATTTTCCAGAAGCTTTTCATATTGAAAAGTCTCAATGCTTGTACATGGTGTTATTTTCAATGTTGGGCCCATTTTACTAGCAAAATTTTTTAGAGAATTTCTATAGGTTTTAAACAAACCTAAATTTGGCCCATTCTAGAACCACATCTCTCTATTTGGACATTAAATATACTTCACAAATTTTAGTTCTAATGTTTGATACTATTTTCAGCTGAAAAGACTCCAAGATCCGTAAGGACCGTTTATTATTACCCTGGAGAATGTTGAGCTAATCACTCGGTAAGGACCTCTTAGAAATTAGAACAAATTTTGGTTGATGATCTTCCATTTCATCCATACAAGCTTGCAACATGTCATCAATTGATTCATGCAGTTAATAGAGGAAAAGAAATCCTCAAGATCGGTAAGTATAGTTAATAACCTGAAGGAAGTTGAGCAAGTTTGATCACATCGGAATATAGCCCTAGTTACTTGATGAGTAGCTCTTAGATTATTTAAATAAAAATTGTGGTAAGTGATTGTCCATTTCATCTTTACCAGCTTGCAATATGTCATCAATGGAGTCATGCAGATAACATAGGAAAATAAATCCTGAAAATCCGTAACGAGAGTTAATAATACCCTGGAGAATGTTGAGCTAGTTTAATCACATCGGAGCCCATACAAGCTTATAACTTGTCATCAATTGGGTCATGCAGATAACAGAGGAAAATAAATCCTCAAGATCGGTAAACATATTTACCCTGGAGAAAAATGGGCAAGTTTAATCACATTGAAATTAGCCCTAGTTACTTGATAAGAAGCTCCCAGATTATTTAAATGAACATTGTGGTTAGTGATCGTCCATTTATTCCCCTTCCAGCTTGCAATATGTCATCAATTGAGTCATGCAGGCAACAGAGGAGAAGAAATACTCAAGATCTGTAAGGACAGGTAATAATACCCTGAATAACGTTGAGCTAGTTTGATCACATAGGAACATAGTCTCGATCCCTTGGTGAGGAGCTCTTAGACACGCTGGAGGCATAATCATTCCATATTTCTTTAAAAACAACGCTAGAGCTAATGTTACCGTGAATGGTGGTCGCTACAGATCGATAATCAATGATTATTTGTTTCAAAATTTGAATGGTATCGACCCAGAAGTATTTTGGTTCTAACAAGATAGTGCTACACCTCATGCTGCTACCGTAACAATTGATTTAATGAAAGACAGATTTGGCGATAAAATTATTTCGAGAAATGGTCCAATTAATTGACCTCCAAGATCATGCAACATAAATCCACTGGATTATTTTCTTTGGGGTTATGTCTTATGTTATGTTCTTATGCTGAGAAACCAGAAACAATAGACGCTTTGGAAGCCAACATAACTCGTGTTATTGATGAAACAAGGCCTGAATTACTCGAAAAAGTGGTCCAAAATTGGCCTAGTCGAATGCGGTACCTCAGAGCTAGTTGTGGTGGACATATGCCGGAAATTATTTTTGAAACATAAATGTCATAAAATTATCCTTAAAATAAAAAGAAGGGCTTCAATCACAATTCAAATGTGTTTTATTTCAATGTAAAGTTCTATCACTCTAAGAAAAACAAGTGACATATGGAATACATGAAAGAGACAAACAAAACATCTCTGTCTCTTCTTAGAAAAATGAATTTTGTAAGATTTCATACCCTTATACCTATGGTAAATACTGAACTCAGTTGAGTAGCAAAAAATTACAATTTTGATGAGTTGAGCTTGAATGATTTCATCGTGAAAACTGCTTCATAAAACTCAAAATTTCCTTTGAACTCCTTAACTATATTCAGATTGTGAAATTCCAGCATACAACCAAAAATAGTCAGTGAAAAATTAGAAAGAGATCGTTTTGTTTAAAGTGTAGTTGAGATATGAAAAAGCGTAGATTTCTGATGGAAAATAATCATCATTCATAATTGATAGAGTAGGTTATGAATCCATCTGTCATTCCAAAGTCCTTGTGTTTTTTATTCTGAGAATTGACAGCCTGCAAATTCACCTTAATTTATTTCAGATTGAATGAAATTCCTGCGTGAAATGAAATTAATATTTGTGTTATTCTTTTAAATCCACAGAAACAATGGAAATACTTAATTCAAAGCTAAATCCAGTAATTATATACGGATAACGTCATTATGTTTTATCACCATACTGTTATGAGAATCTTGGGAATCATCAGAAACTGACTTTACTGTTAGTATAATAGTATATCCCCACACCTTCAACGAATTACCTTCTGAGTAATGCTTCATTCCTTCCATTCAATTAGGAAAAATCACCAGCTACCATTATTACTGTGGATAGCTCAGCGGGAGAGCATCGGACTCGTGACCGGGAGGCCCAGGGTTCGAATCCTATTCAGGTAGAAAAGAAATTTTCTAGTTGGACGGGTATCTGCCACCATTTCACTGTTGGGTCAAAAATTAACAGTGCTGTGACCTAAAGTGGCGCAAGATCGCAGTAACAAAGCCTACACAGAACACAACTGAACTCCTAACTCGCACAAGCTGAAAAAGCTTCTGAGGGATCTTCACAGAAGATCTAGGAGTATCAGGATAATAATAAATAAATAAATAAATAAATTACTGCAAGTAAGCTTCATTATCTTTCAATCCATAAACAACATATAGCACATAATAAATCTACAAAAAAAAAATAAAACTAAAATATCAGAGTATAAGGTGATATATTTATGGAACAACTATATTTACATTTTTACATAATATGCATAATCTACAAGATTTCTTAAACATAATAATTATTAGTACGATTAATTAATATTAATACTTTACAAGACATCACAATTTGAATTAATAAACATTATGACTATTCACCTTTCAAATTGGTAGTTCGAACATTGCATCTGCCTCTGCACAATTGAGAAACACCAAAAGGAGGATAAAAATTGAGCATTTCTTTTAAACTTCTGAGGAGTTGCAGCTTTGGCTGAATTCGACCTTGAAATAATTGTCATCTATGTTCTTTTACTATAAAACATCATCAATCCTAACCTCAAATTGTCAGCCTTGAGATTAAATTTCATAAAACTGAATGCTCGAGAATGTCATCTCTGAATGAATTCTGTGTTCCATCGTTAAATTTTGTCACTGTCACCGAATACAATCTAAAACCAAAACAATGAAAGTTTTATGAATCTTTCAGGTGAAGTTTCGCTATACGTTCAAAATTTCACGAAACACTTGTTGCTCCTTTTGATCGCACCTTCTGTGTTTTCCCCATTTAGATCAGTTAGAACCTATATATTGCAACTACTCAAAAATACTTTTGACATTGCAGCAGTACAAAGTGTTTTCTGTTTCGGTATATTGGGATTTAAATCAATAAAGAACGTCACGGGAAATTGAAAGTAGCACATAATTTATCTTACCAAAAAAGACTATGGACATCTTTGCCAACTAATTCATTTGAAAAATGACGTGTTTTTGACACTCCTATGTTCCTTCATTTCATATCAAATATGTAGGTGGGCACCAAGTATAAATTAATGGGAAAAGATAGCTATAACTAACCTTACTGAGGTATAGATGATGTTAGTTTTGTCGGTAGACATGAAGATATTTAACATTAGTGGAAAGATCAATGCGTCGGTTTCTTCACTGACTTCTGAAGAGAAACAACTTGACGTCCACTACTTCTTTCAAAAGACACTAGTCCATAAAGAATTGAATTTGAACATACCTTTCCAATAATATAAATTTTCTCATCAACAATTCTTCAATCTCCCAGAGTTTCCATCAATTTCATCTTGATACTTCCATATTTCACAAACATTCTTTGAACTCTCGTGTACTGAAATTTCATATTTTATGTGCTACGTTCAACCCAACTTCCCGTTGAATTCTTGAAACTCGACAACAACCAACAAAACAATCTTTTAGTAGTGAATGTAACGAAAATCGATATTTACATATTAAGATGAACCATCATCTCTTGACTAATAGAGACGACCTTATTTCTTTGTACCTTAAGTGCTACGATTACTCATCATCTAAAAAAGAGAACATTTTTTTATCACTTGAACCAACCGCTTCTCGACATAACCTTACATTTCTATCGTTAAAATCTTCAATACACGCAGACATAGAGACTCTATATCTCTTTATCTATGTCGAAATCCGAAACTTCGATCGCGGCCCAATCAGATCGATCTGTCAACCATGAACCAAGTCCTTTTGTTCTATGATCCGCTCTGATCCTTGCTTTGCGCCGCCACTGCCGCCTCGTTCGCTGCAGATTCCTGCTTTCTGTGGAACGCCGCTTGCAGCGACAGCGGCGGCAAAAGCGGGAAGTTCAGGCTTCCCGCCAAACTTGCCGCCTGCTGGAAGTTCGCCACGTGCTGGAGGCTCTGCAAGATGGCGGCGGAGTGCTCTTGCGCTTTCCTCCGCAGATCGGCGACGCTGGAGGATCGTTGGTCGTTGTGCGGGGAGAGTTGGGAGGCATCGCTAGATGGCAGCAGCTGCGGCCCGAGGTTCGAGAGAGGCTTGATGGGGCAGCAGGAACAGAGGCCGGGAAATCCTGTAAGAAGAAGAATTAATTAGATTTGATTGCTTCGTTCGACTGTATGTTCAGATTTCAGTTTGATATTTTTTTGGTGAATTATTAGATATACAATTTCATGATCTGCCAGTTATTGAGAAAAAGTTTTGACCAAATGCTTCAATTCTCGAATTTTGAGCCAAAAATAGTCTCAATCAGTTGGACGATACACTGATGAAGAATTAGAAGTCCATATGATTCTGTTCGAAACACTTTATCTTTCGACAGAAAAAAGCTACAATCTTGAAAACTTCAGGGTAGATTTTTGGCTTCATTATCTCGGTTCGGTTCGTTAATGGGCAAAATCGGTCCAATGGTTCCGCAGTTATCCACATTTGAAGTTTTGTCTTTTTTCCTGAACAACCGATCCGATCAAAATAAAATTTGGTTACAACTGGAGGTAAAAAAGTCAATTTCTGAACGAATACACCCATAGACATTAAATTTCTATGGGTAGGTTAAAACTCTGACAGTTGGTTTCACAAAACTTTAGTCATCGAATCAAGCCCGTTCATCACGGAGTACTTCTACAATTTATCTAATTCCCAAAGTGCTGATGACAGATTTAGTCACTGTGTCAAACTATGACAAACTATGATTTACCTCTGTTGATCATCGATATAGTACAAATTGTAGATGTAAAATAACGACACGTAGGCACAAGAGGAATTGCGTGAAGAGCAATTAGTTAAATTTTCTTATTTCGGCAAGAATTATAGGAAGTATGAATCATTCCTAAGATTTAAAAGTTCATAACTTGCATATTGAGACAGACTGTCATGCTTTGAGTTAAGATTCATCATCATATCACTTATAACGAGAATCCTTAAACTAATCGAATAATTTTCCTTTTTCATTCACTAACTTTTCATAACCTGACATACCGGGACGTATCCCCGCCCGCGACCATAGAAACAATACCGCCAGTCATTATCGAATTACGAGGCGACGCTGTGAATTATTCAGCCCATAAAATCGTCATAAAAACGTGTGCTTCGCAGGCGTATTATCCAATTTAAAACTTAAAGTATCATTGTATAAATTCGGCCGATCTCAGGTGGCCGGATCGCGCAAATTGCCCATAGAAGACGCGTTACCCACCACAGAACGACGCTCTCGATGGCGTCAGCGTAATCACGTTATTAAATTCGGGCGCTAAATTCGAAGATAAATCGTCCTCGTAATCTGCGAACGGTCGATTGCTTTTGTCTTTTCGCCGCCGAGCTCCCGGGGGAGGGGAGGCTGATTGATATTTATGACGGGATTGACACTTGTGCTCTGTGGTTTCGGCGGAAATGAACGCGGTGCTTTACCACTGGAATGTTCGGTTGGTTTCATAGAATAATATGAAATCTGTAAACTTGGATGATCGAATAAAGCATAGCAAAATATAGATATTAGGAAGTGATGCTTTATTATTCTTTAAAATAATAACACTGGCAGACAAAAAAAATTTTTTTTGATTCTAACAAAAATTAATAATATTAAAGTCTTGATTAGCTCATGAAGGTGCAGATTAGAAATGAGTTAAGTTTTCAAAACAACAATAGCTTATCAAGACATTTTTTGTTGAAGAACTTTGAGAATCAACTTCTTGTGCGGACTAACCTTTCAATGTTGGGAACAGTGGCGGAGAAAAGTGCGACGCTAAATGAGGTGGGAAGAATAACGCAGAAGAAGATCTTGCTGTTGAATTTGAAGGATCCATCATAGGTCTGAAGCTTGCGGAGCTGGAAAGAAAATTTAAGAATTAATTCATATGAAATTGGTATGAATGATCTTGAAAATAGGTGAAAAATTTTGATGTTATCACCTATTCTATCGACTATTACTACAAAGCTAAGTGTCATCTTATTCTCTTCAGACTTCAGAATATTACGTAGTTCTATACCTTAAAATGTCGAGATTATATATCGGGTGTTTTTTTTTTAGAGTGATAGGACTTTCGATAAGGATAACTGTGATTTTACAGAAGGTAGAAGCCATGTTGTTTGGACATTTCTGTTCAGTAAGCATTGACAAAATATCATGGAAAGACTCACGCCGCAACAACGTTTACAAATTGTTGAAATTTATTTTCAAAATCGGTGTTCAATTCGCCAAACTTCTGTCTACTTCTATTTACCTTCTGTCAAATCACAGTTATTCCTATCGAAAGTTCTATCTCAATAGCTTTATAGATATTTTCAATTACGATCTGTACTATATCTCTTTCAGCTGCAATTTCGAAAGTTTTTGAGGAAATAATAAAGGAAAGAATTGTAGATATTCTAAGTGAGTATTATTTGATTTCTGATAGACAGTATGGCTTTAGAGAGGTTAGTGGACACAGAACGCCATTGCACATTTCCGAGTGTGCAATGGCGTTCTGTGCGCACCCTTTATTTGATATTTTGTTTTGTGTGCTTATGTTTTCAGTCTACTTCTCTATCATAGAAGAGGATAGTTTGACATAGGCTCTTTTGGCAGTATCAGGCGTGTTCCTCAAGTTCTTAATGAGGTTTGTTCCGCCTAATTTAATAGTCCTGTAAATATTTAAAACACTTAAATATAAAACAGCTCAATGAACCAAAAAACTATACATCCTCCTCTGTCCTAATCACCAAATCACCGAATCAGGAAGCAATCTTCCAGTCGTACCGCATACCCGGGATTATCCATTTAAATTTCGGACAAATGAATAAGCGAAAAGTTTCGATTAATAGAACTCGCCGTTTTCGGCACCGAAAATTAAAATATTAAAGTCGAAAATGGCGTCGAAAGCGGGCGGCGGGACAGAGAGCGAAGTGCCGGGTGCGACGGTTAGACAGAGACGCCTGGTCCCTAATTCGATGTATTCGGAAGCGGCATAAACTAGGAACAACAATTTGAACAATCGGAATTGGTTCTAATTCTCCGGGATGGGACAGGATGAAATTATCGCCGAATTTCAGCTTCTCCCTAATTATTCGATGCAAATTTCTGGCGGTAACTTGTGATATTCCATTACGTGATTACGATGTATAAATTGAAAGTCACGTGACGACATGGATACCACGTCTGTAACGTTGGATCCGATTTCTCTCGGAGAAATGACGAAATATCATTTATTAAAATTAATTTTTGGAAATTACTTTGTTTCCCTTCCATTGATTGAGCAGTGTGAATTAAGGGCGCACATTTCTGTTTATTGTAGTTTCGAAGTATTGCTTCATTATCAGACAAGTGAAAACTTATAGATCGGACAATTTGGCCGAAATAATGAGGGCACCCTTGCATAAATTCCCAACAAGAACAGTCCTTATTGATTTCACGTAACCAAAAAGTTCGCAAAAATGTTTTTGTTGGATTTTTCAGCGAAACGGTCGTGAGTCTTTCCATAATAACTTGTCAATGCTTACTGAACAGAAATGTGAAAACAACATGGCTTTTTCCTTCTGTCAAATCACAGTTATCCCTATCGAAAGTTCTATTACTCTAAAAAAAACACCCGATACATCATTGAACGCATAATATAAGTATAACTATTAGTCAATGACTATTCATTACTGCGTGACGAATCTCTGTTTGAAAATTATCATTGAAATTAAATTTCTTCTTAAAATTCTTCTCAACAATTTCTATTCTTTGTATATGTACCGTTTGCAATAAGCTAACGCTTTTTAATTCTTTCGAATCATTTTTTTTCAATCAATAAAATTGAATGATGATTCTGAGAACATGAACTGAAAAGAAACTGAGTCCCGCATTTTATGTGACGATGTAGCCTTGAGCAACATCTCTCTACTGTTCAATTGCCGTATTCGTCTACCTCCTCTTATTTCTAAGGTCCCAATAAAATTACCGTTAGTATTGAACATTGAATACGTAGATATTCCGAATGTTGTCTGCTAAAGTTTGTGGTGTATTCAGTTTTGTTTTAAATATCTCATGAGTGTGCTTTATTTGCTTATACTCTTACCTTCACTTTTCATCGTGGCATGAAGACGTTAATTGACACAAAGTGTTCAAAGGGATAATAGGGATAATGAACTTACTGATCATTTAGAAGGCAAAGAATCAGTGACAATACATGTGATTATGTTCCTTAAACCGCTTGCAATAGAAAACCTCATCAACACTATTTTTTGCAACTGCAATAATGGGTGTAATTCGAAATTCGGCTGCAGAAAAATAGGGTTATCTTGTTCACCAGCATGCATCACTTGTCAAGGCCAGTCCTATTTTAATGTTGAATCTCTAACAGAAGAAACAATTACTTAGACAGTTAGAAACAATTACTTTTGGACGCTCCAGTATGAACAATTCAAATGGATAGTTTCATAGAAACAAAAGTAAAAACTCTAACGTTACAGCGAAAAAACTTAAAAGTCCACTCCCCGTGCCAAGAAAGCAGAATCAATCAGGACTGAAGCAGAAACGGCAAACACCTGCAGTAATTATATTAGGGTTGCTCATAAATAAATATCTATCGAATTAGACCGCGGTGAGCGATTAATTAATCAGATAATTAGGCGAACGGTAGGAGATCAAAGTCGCCTAGGAGTCGATCGGCATCGCTTTGTGAGGTGCGCCCCCTAGCGCGGTTACCGAGCAAATATTTGTTCTCGGGGTTCGGACCAATAGCGTGAGAGTTTTTGGCGGAAATGAAATTTGAAGGGGCTTTTTCCACCATAAGGAAGATGAAAATTTAAAAATTTTGTGTCGGCCTGTCTGTTCTATATATATAGCATTACAAACATCACATTTAATTTGATGAATTAAAATAAATGGAGGTTTATACTTGATAGAAGATATATAAAATTATTTAAATATTTTAATATTTACAGATATATTCTGTTAGCCTTCTACACATTTAATTTCAAGAAATTAAACTTAATGTTATAACTAAAAATATAACTGAAATCCTATAAATTAAATATTTTGAGTAGACAAAATTTTGTTTGTCCACATCCCTCTTATGAAAAAAGATGTCTTTCACAAATGTTTAACATAATCTTAAGAAATTCATCATAAAACTATCTTACTTAGAATATTTAATATTATTGGATATCTAAATAATTTAAATTATAGAAAATCTCCAGATATGTAAAAACATTACTAAAAAACAAGTTTTGAATATCAAAACAGATTTAATCTGTTAGTCTTCTACAATTTTGATTTCAAGTCTAGAAAGTATCTAGTATCTAGTGCATGTTTTGAGAGATTTTTGAATTAACTTATATGAATATTTATATATATTAAATATTTCAAATAAATTATATTTTTTGAGAAGTCCTTAAGTTGTGTTCATGTTTTTGAAAAGCAATTGGTGTTCATAATGGTAAGATCAGAAACAAAATTTTGTCTCCTTGAAATGTTTATTTATTAATTTTAATGACTTTTCTTATATCTGTTGGTTTATTTATTCCATTTGACATGATATATTGAGTTTTGTTCATATACGTCTATTAAATATAAGCGCTGCTTATTGTAGACATTAATTTAATTCTAAAAGTTTTTTGAATGAAGATTTTTTTGAAATTAAAATTGTAGAAAACTAACAGATTATATCTGTTTTGATTTTCAAATTTTGTTATATCTATCAAGTAAAAAGCCTTTTTCTATTTTATTTTATACATAATATTTAATTATATGCAGGCTTTAATAAATCTTACTATGGAATGTTAATGGTTTAAAGATAACCTTATAATACCTTACAATTTTCTGTGATTTTGTTAAGAACATAGACTATCTTGAATTTTAAAGTTATTCTGTTTAAAGCAATTTATCTTATTAACACGTGGAGGTAGGATATAGTGATAGTTATTTGATTTTTATATTTGGAATATTATTTAGGGCCGATGAAGAGATTATCAGAATTATAATTGTTTTTTGAAGATATAGTGCATGTGTTGAGAGATTTTTGAATTAACTTATATGAATATTTAAATATATTAAATATTTTAAAAAAATTATATATTTTGAGAAGCCCTTAAGTTGTGTTCATGTTTTTGAAAAGCAATTGGTGTTCATAATGGTAAGATCAGAAACAAAATTTTATCTCCTTGAAATATCTATTTATTAATTTTAATGACTTTTTTTATATCTGTTGGTTTATTTATTCCATTTGACATTATATATTGAGTTTTGATTATATGCGTCTATTAAATATAAGCTTATTGTAGACATTAATTTAATTCTAAAAGTTTTTTGAATAAAAATTTTTTTGAAATTGAAATTGTAGAAGACGAACAGATTAAATCTGTTTTGATATTCAAATTTTGAATATTTTGTTATAATTTTCTAATTCAAGAATTAAAAATATATGCTAAATAATTACAATTGACCTTTGTTTTTTTCGGATACTTTCTAGACGGACTATAGCTTTTAAGACTGTTTTGACTTCATCAGTTGAAATAGAAGTGAATAGGCGTTTCACGTCGAATGAGATGAATTTACATTTTTTTGGTGAGGTAGTCTGTTCTAATTGTTTCATTAATTCTAAAGAATTTGTGACAGTATACGAAGATGTACAATTTATTATGGACGGTAGATTTAATTGTATTCTTTCGAGGCCAACTTAACACTTAAGCAGCGTACTCATTGTATGTTTTTAGAGCTACACTTTAGAGATACACGTTGAAGCGTGTATCTTTCCATGATTAAATGACTAAACAAACTGAATACAAATGACATGAGAAATATCAAGAATAACCTACCAAATTGCCATTATGAGCATTTTGAATTGTATCATTCATATTAGAAAACCTGTTACTCTGTTCCAACGATAAAGAAATTTTATAATTCATAACTTTTATAATCCATTTTCCATATCAGGAATTATGAACACAGAAAATAGAATACTGTTAATCTATGCTCCCCGGTGGCGCCCCCAAACAGTCGATTTCCTCTCTTACACGAATATCACGTTTCAAGCACCGGCATACATAACCTCAACTCACCCGTCTTCTTCTCGTTTGGCCCCATTATTTATTTAGAACCGAAGTAGGGTCCTCTCGATCGAGAGGGGGAATCTGAAAGGTCGAAACTCGCGTTGTGTCGTATTAAGGACTTAAATTTTAAGGTTTATGATCTTTCCTGTAGGAACTCCGGATTTTAAATTATGGCCTGGCGGCTTAGAGCATGTTTACGGGGTTTTGTTTGTAAGAAGGTAATGGGGATTGACGTTATGTATTTGGGGGTTTAGGGAAAGAATCTAAGGGGGATGAATTCTTTTTGTACGACGAATCGGGAGAAAATTTTTTGAGCGGGATATTTTGAGATTTGGTACCCTGCAAGTACGAACACCTTATAAACAAATATTTCCAACATGTGTTTTCGTTTTAAAGTAGGAACTCTGAGTTTAATAATGAAATAAATTTATACCTTGGGAAAAAATCCATTATTTTTGCGTCAACTTCAAGACTTTATTTAACATGTTAAGCATTATTGAAAATTTCTATGAAGAAGTATCGGGTGTTTTTTTAGAGTGATAGATTTTAAATGAATTAAAACACATTTAAATTAAGATTGAAGCCAAATCTTTTCAAATTTGAAAGACAATTTTATGACATTTATGTTTTAATAAAAAATTTCCGTCATATATCCACCACGACTAGCTCTTAGGAACCGCATTCGACCAGACGAAATTCGGACCACTCTTTGGAGTAATTCAGGCCTTATTTCATCAATAACACGAGTTATGTTGGCTTCCAAAGCGTCTATTGTTTCTGGTTTATCAGCATAAACCACACGACTTGACATAACCCCAAAAATTGGACCATTTCTCGAAATAATGGTATCGCCAAATCTTTCTTTCGATAAATCAATTGTTATGGTAGCATAATGAGGTGAAGCTTGTTGAAACCAAAACACTTCTGGGTCGATACCATTCAAATTTTGAAACAAATAATCATTGATCATCGATCTGTTACGAGCACCATTCACTGTAACATTAGCTCCAGCATACAGTGCATTTTCAGGATGCAATGGAACCTGCAGAACTTCTTGAGGATCGTTTTCATTCCGTATACGGCATTTTTGCTTGTTTACATAGCCGTTCAACCAGAAATGAGCTTCATCACTAAACACAATTTTACAATAAAAAAGTGGATCAACTTCAAGCTGTTCTAGGGCTCAATCAGGAAACAAACGACACTTACTATAGTCAAGTGGCTTTAATTCTTGGACCAGTTGGATCTTGTATGGGTGTAGACCAAGATCTGTAGGCAAAATTTTCCATGTGGTGGATGCACAGAGTCCAACTTGTTGTGAACGTCGACGAATAGACAAATCTGGATCATCATTAACACTATGACCTACAGCAGCGATATTTTCTTCTGTACGTACAGTTCTGTGTCTTGTTGTTGTTGTTGCATCGAGCAGAGAAAATGTTGTCCGAAATCTATCGATAGTTTGACGAATAAGCTGCTCTGATGTACGATTATGCAAACCATAAATTTCACGAAGTGCTCTATAAGTTAGGCGAGTAGAGCACTGATTTTGAAAATGAATTTCAAAAATTTGTAAACGTTGTTGCGGCGTGAGTCGTTCCATGAAAATTTCTCAATGCTTACTGAACAGAAATGTCAAAACAACATGGTTTCTACCTTCTGTCAAATCACAGTTATCCCTATCGAAAGTTCTATCACTCTAAAAAAAACACCCGATATCTGGCTAGGTATTTTAGGAGATCGTTTGTTAAGACTAGTAGTTTTACACGGAATTTAACAGGAGCCGCATACCTCAACTTTCGTCAAAATATTTTGCATGATATTCTAGACGGGGTACTTTTAAATCAGTGGATGAATATTTGGTTAATGATAGAACGCCCCCACATTATAGACTTGCTGTTCAGAACATTCAGATCAAACAGGAGGCCCAGTGCCATGGACCGCTAGTTCTCCCGATTTGAAACCTTTGGACCGATTGAGTTTTTGCTCTATTGATAAGCGCACCGAAGCATATGGTCTATCCTGTGACATAGTACTTATCAAAAACGTCTTAATACTTTTCCAAGAGGAAAAATTGGTCGTTAGTGCACCTTCATTTAAACTTTCGAAAGAACTTATTCAGATTATTTTAAAAGAAACTAAATTCCAAGCTAAATACTCGATAAAAAAATCACTACAGCTAATAAATGAAATAAAGAATATCCAGTTACCACATAATGCTAAATTCATTTCATTTGACGTATAATACAAAATTTATTTCCAAGTATACCACCAAACGAAACAATTAAACTAGTAGATAATCTATTAATCAATAACAGATGTAATACAATTATCAAAGAAGATATTTTCGAATCTCTAGATATTTGCACTAAACAAAATTATTTTCAATTCAAAAATGAAATTTAAAAATCTGAAAACGGTTTGATTATGGGAAATCCCTTAAGTCCTTTATTAGCAAAAATATTCATGGACAATATATAAACTAAAATTCACCAAAATCCCCTTAAGAAATTATTTTTATATTGGTATAGATATGTAGATGATATTTTCTGTTGCTTCAGAGGAACAGGCAGACTTTTGAAAAAATCCTTTTATTCATCAATGAAATACATCCTTCAATTAAATTCACTATGGAAATCGAACATAATAATTCTATTAATTTTCTTGATTTAACTGTTACTCGAATAAATAATTCACATGATTTTTCAATATTTCACAAACCAACCTATACGGATTCTATTATACACAATAAATCAAATCATCCTTTGAATAAAAAATTATCAGCATTTAATTGTATGATCCATAGATTAGTTAATATTCCCATGAATCGAGAAAATTATATTTCAGAACTTAACATAATTAAACAAATAGCTATTAATAATGACTATGAAGTTGATAGACAAATTGTTGATGAATAAAAATTATAAAATAGCTTTAAATATGGTGTTTCCTAATATAAGAGAAAATTTTAAATACATTTCCTTGAAATACACTAAAGGTATTTCTGAGAAAATTTGCTACATACCTCAAAAATAAATATAATTTGAGAACTTCATTTAAAACCAATTCAAACTTGAGTAAATTTATTAAAAATAATAAAGACTGTACACATAAAGATGATAAATCGTGGGTTTATAAGTTAACCTGCGGTGATTGCCCTAAAATTTACATAGGACAGACTGGAAGAACTTTCCGTCATAGAATTTGTGAACATTTGAAAAGTTTCCTCAATAATAAAATTAATTCTACATATTCCAACCATTTGTTAGAAACAGGACATACTTTCAACCATAATTCTGAAATTCTACATATAGAAAGCAAAAGTTATGCCTTAAATCTGTTAGAATCCCTAGAGATAAATAAACATAATAAAATTGGAATATTACTTAACGAACAAATAGATTTAAATAACTCACCTCTGTTAAATATATTCAGATAAGCTGGAATTTGCAGCGCCCCCCTTTTTTGGGTTTCAGTTCTCAATAAAAAGTTTGTACTTACTGTAATATAAATAGCAACGGATTTCGGAAACAAGCTTAGTTATTCAAAATGTAATCTTGCCTGATGATGCTACTGTGATAGCGAAACGATTGTTGTAAACATAACAATAAAAATTTGTGAAAGTCAGAATAACCTTATTTAAATATTATTTATGGAAAAATTTCTTTCTGCCTCTACAGTGGTCATCGGCATTATTGCAAGTATTTGTAGCAATTTTATGGTTTCTGTGAAAACTGGAGATTACTGACCATTAAAAAAATTAGCCCATGAGGAGAAATTACTGATATCTAGACAATGGGCATTTCGTATTTCTGTAGAAACAACTAGCCGCCTCTGTTATAGTAGAATTCGATCCCAGTCTTCGCCCACCTCAATTTCCGAAGTATAAAGTTCTCGAGTGCAGAATTCGAATACCGAACTCGGATTATCCACATCACAAAAAAATGCAAGAATCGCATGTCAAAAAAAAACAGCATTAGAAATCTCCCATCCCAACACACGGCAACATCCCAGATCACTTGATTCAATCGAGCGAACAAATTGAAGAAAACGTCACAACTTGACATCTGACCCTCATCAGAGGATGCTGCGCGGAATTTGCGCGTTCTGTCATCGTGTCACGACACTAAACGAATATTCTCTTAATTGCCGCTAATGCGACATGTGTGTACCAAATAAAATAAAACGAACGCTCGGTCCGATCGCTTCATGGTGTAAAAAAACGTTGGTCGCTCGCCAAAGCCAATTACGTCAATTTAAATTGCATTGTTTTAAATACATCAAGTAGGCTTCGCAGAATCCACTCGATCGGGTAATTAAATCACTCAATTATGGACATCGGGAAGAGAGAGAGACATATGTGCTTCATGGGACGGTTATCCTTCAACACTGTAGATCTTAAACTAAAAGCACAGCTTTGTATTGCTCTTTAGTTTGTTCTCGACTTAAGTAATTTAATATTTGAATGTGAAATTTTGGCTGAAAACTCTATTGCTCTATTACACGCGTCATCGGCCTGAGCATTGTCACGCTGCAGAATAACTTTATCGTGTATTGCACTGTACTGCAGCCGTTTGTCTTTTGATGCTGAATTCAGAAGCATTAAATGGACCCACTTTTTATTGCCAGTCACAATTCGATGCAAAACCTTTTCTTTGTGCCATTAGAGCACAACGTCTCTTGGCTTCAGTTCACACGGCACCCGATTTCCTACCTTTCTGATCATTCGCATTGCTTTTAAACGATGGGAAATGGCTGGTTCAGCGGCTTCAAGTGTTTTTGCGAGTTCCTCTTACGTTTGTGATAGATCTTAACCGAGTCTTGCCTATAATTTTTCATCCATAAACTTTGGTTGCGCTCTAAACCAAAAGTTCCACTTCTAAATGAGATAAACCACTTCTGACATGTTCGTTTAGCTGGAGCATGGTCACAAAAGTTGATATTTTAGCACACATAAACTATGTTGTTTTTACTTCAGCGAAACGACAGTTATTAAAAAAGCCTAATGATGCCATTTCAAAATGAACGTGTTGCTAGATGACACAATAGAATAATAAAGCTGTATCGAAATCTGTTATCAAGACCACACGAAATTATTTCTACTCCTAATCAGTATTAATGGACAATCGTGCTGAAATTTTATGCCGCGAAGACTCTCTCTTACAATATCTTCAACTTTCTCTGTGGAATTCCTCGGAAACAAAACGGCGATAAAATCTGGGAGTTTCTCCTCTTCCAATTTCAGCGAAACTCCCTAATCTGCAACCCAGCCCGTCCGAGTTAAGGCTAATACGACAAGTTGCCGACAAACCAATTAATACAGAAAACTGCATGACATCACCCGTTTGTGTCTAGATAACGAAGATTCCTGAATTAACCGCGTCTTTCGGGCGATATGATGGATGGGTCGTCAGCTGGTCCTTCGGTTCGGATGTGTCGGCGTGGAGGGGGTATGGTCGGAGCGCAAATGCGTGATCTAGTCGTTTAACGAGCGCTTTAAATTAATTATTTAATAATTAGTCTACTTCGAATGTTCTGAATAATGTAGATTGAGGGTAATTACATTTATGTTAGGAATATCTATGACAGAATCGTACAGGGCGGTACTGGGAACTATTCGTGTGTGACCAAATCATCGCGGAATAAAACCATTGTGCTCGAATTGGATATTTGGGGATTATGGGACTCAAGTCTTATTCAACAAAACATTGATCATCATTAAGTATACAGGGTGACAAAAAACCTACGAGCAAATTTTACTGTGTTCTGGAAGAATAGTATTTCAGCATAGCCAAATAATTTTTATCATTTTTATTAGATTCTCTACACTTTCTTGTAGTAATATGTGAATTTTCAGTTTGAAATCTCCGCCAAAGGAAGCTACTTCGAAACCGCTCAAATATATTTTTACCAAATGTTAATGTCATTAATATTCGTTGTGGTTTTGTTCAATTTCTTTGATTAATGAAGTTAAATGAAAAAAAGTTTGTCCGTGGTTTTTCTTATCACCCTGTAAATGTCCTCCACGTGATCTCTTACAGGACTAGATCCTCGTGAGGTAATTTTCGAATGACTCGCCGGCACATTTCGGGCAATATTTTAACAAAAACTGTTGTTGTTTTCAGATCACCAATAGTCGGAGGATTATCGGCATAAACGGGAACCTTCGCATAACCTTACAAAAAACCCAAAGGCAATAAATCACAAGATCTTGGTGGTCAATTAACATCGCCGAAACGAGAAATTACTCGTCCTGAGAGTTTTTCTTGCAAAAAAACCAAAACGGGTTGTGTTGTGTGGCTTGTTGCACCATATTGCTGGAACCACGCATCTTCCCAATCCATATCATTAATTTCAGGCCAAAATAAATTCGTAATCATTTGGCTATAGCGAGGAGAATTGACGGTTTTAGTGACACCTTCTTTTTTCATTTTCAAAGAAGTACGAACCAATCACTCTGCCAGACCAAATTGCATCCCATACAGTGAATTTCTGTTGATGTAATGGTCTCTCAGAGGTTACGAGGTTAAGACATCAGTAACAGATCCAGCCTCTTCGAATTTTTTCACTGTGTCATCAATTGTACGCTCAGATGGACGACTATGTCGACCATAATCTGACCGAAACTTACTTATAAAGAATCATTGTTTTTGTTGTAAGTTTTCACAATTTTTACGTTCAGCAGTAGATAAACGATTCATATTCTTAAATAGCTATTCTCTAACTAAACCTATGAGGTTTCTGATCAGAGATCAGAGGATCTTCTTTAAAATTCACTTAGCTGGCGATAAATTCCGCGTACACGTGCTCTAGGCATTTTAACAACAACTAAACATCGACTTAGGATCTCCTCGAATAGCCGGTTTGTTGTAAAATTCAAAAAATTTGCAAAAAACGACTACATATTTAAATATTATAACAGAAATTGTTTCCATGAAAAGACCTTTTTTTTTCTCCAAATTTTAATCATTCACTCCTTGCTACACTATCTATGTTTCACCAAAAAAAATTTAAAATTTAAACAAATCCTTCTGGGTGTTGCAGTTTCTTTGTCAGTTAGTATAACATTATACGAAATACGGTCCTGTATTCACTTGATTCCGCCGCTCAATAGTGGCAATTGTTGGTAAATAAAATATTACAACTAATTACAGCAGCTTAACACCCGTGTCCTTAAGTGCACTGTTAAAATGCTATTTGTGCCGTTAATTAATGTAAAGTTAAGCTAACAAAGGCGTTAATTGCTGACGTTAATGTAATAATTTTACGGAATATGAGGGTCTGATAGATTTTTTTAGGACGAACGAGTTGAATTACAGATCATCTTTTAATTCCGTTACATCCAAGTTGGCGTGGAGACTCATTTTATGACATGTCATTAAATATACGTATAGGGGATATATCAATAGTTTGAAAAATATGTGAATATCTTGGTTGATCATTTCGTTGAAGGGTGGATGAACCCTTAGATAAAATACTTTCTTCATTTAATGATGTTGAAAATAAAGGGTTTTCTACTGCTTCCAAAAGCGTGAGTCCATACCTTTATTTTCATTATAGATGATTTTATAGTTGTAAAAATAAAACTGTTATTTTTAGGGAAAATAACTTTGTAACTTCTATGTTCTATGATCTATGTTCTATGTCTAAGATTTTAACCTAAAACTGGCACATATTATATTTAATTAGCTGTTAGAAATGTGAATTGAGAAACCCGAAGAAATAGCATTGTTTTTGATTTCTTCCAGGTTAGTAAGCTATTTTTTTATTTCTTTGTATGTTATTATTTGATTTTGTGTATGTTATTCTGGTATATTTTAAACTAAAGAAAATAAATTCTTCCAGAATCATGACATCAAATCGTCTATTTTCGGTTTATTATTAATGCAACATTTTTCATGTTCTCGTATCCTTGTCTGGAATGAACGGCCTGTCTGTCCCACATGGGCAATCACTACATGTTAACTTGTAAACTCCTGATTTTTTGTTTTTAGGAGTGCCGTCTTTATTATTTTTTATTAAGCTGCCTAAAGAATTATTAGTTTTAAAAGAGATGTTATATTTTTCTTTAAATATCTAGCAATCTTTTCAGACTTTTGGCCTATGTAATTGGATGAAATATATTTGGTTTCGTTTGAATTTTGAAATTTTGGATATACAAGTGATATTGCTTTCTTGTAATTTATTTTATCAAGTAAATTGTCTACAATTAACGGATTAAAATCATTATTGAAAGCTATTTGTTTAATCGTTTTATACTCTTTGTCAAAATTTTCTTTCGTCATGGGTATGTTAACCAATCTATAAAGCATACTATTATAAGCTGACAATTTTTGTGAAAATGGATGCTTTGAAGTATAATGAATCGTTCCATCTGTATGTGTAGGTTTTCTGTATATGGAAAAGCCATGTCTATTATTAATTTTAGTGATTTTTAAATCTAAGAAATTGATGCTATTATTTACTTCATCTTCCTGTGTGAATTCAATTGTTGGATATAATTTATTGATAGATTCCAAAAATGAACTAAGTTGTCTATTTGTGCCATTAAATAAACAAATTATGTCATCTACATAGCGGTACCAATAAACGAAATCTTTAAAATATGGGAGATTTTGGATATTGGTTTCTACGTGATCCATGAATATTTCTGATAACAAGGGACTTAATGGGTTCCCCATTGTTTGTCTTCTACAATTTTAATTTCAAAAAGTTTTTTAATTCTAAAAGTTTTTGAATAAAAATTTTTTGAAATTAAAATTGTAGAAGACAAACATATTTCAATATGTTTTAATATTCAAACTTTGTTATATTTCTTCTATCAAGTCAAAGGCCTTTCTATTCTATTTTATTCTACATATAATATATAATTATATTTGGCTTCAATAAATCTCATTATGGAATGTCAATGAATTTAAATAAACCTTAAAATAACTCACACTGTTCTTTGATTTTGTTAGAACATAGATCAATCTTGAATTATATAGTTGATCTGTGTTTCGAAGCTTTAGTCTTTTAACACGTGAGAGATATAGGTTAGTTTTTTGATTTTGATATTTGGAATATTAAATGAGGAAGAATTGAGTTTGCGGTTGGTTCTAGGTGAAACATTATAATATTTATATTAAAAATAACACTCGGTTTATATTTCACAGTTTATTCAGAAATCTGACACGTGTTTCGGTATTTCAACCATCTTCAGAGGAGTACAAAAAGTAACTAAACTTAAAATCACAGAGGTTCATTTTTATTACAATTACAACATCTGTTGCTTTTTATGGCACATTTTTACAACAGAATCCAATACAGGCGTACTAGGAAAGAGTATTTGGGAATTGGTCAAATTTTCTTTATTCTCTAAAGATTTTTTGATTGAAAGAATCTCCAAATAGTCCATCACTTTACCCTTATTAACATTGTATAATAAACTAACATCCTTTTCGTTGAAAAAGTGATTATTCTCTATACAATGTTCTGCAAAACCGGTTGATTTATGGTTTTTTAGAATTGATACCCTATGTTCTTTCACTCGATGTTGTAAACCCCGACCTGTTTGACCAATATATATAGCATCACAATCATCACATTTTAGTTGGTAAATTCCCGTATTAGTCATATTAGGGTTCCTTTCTTTATTATTCCCTAAGAGTTTGGCTAGATTATTTTTATTGACTGTTATCGAACTAATTCCCATTTTCCGGAAACCATTACAAATTTTGTAACTAATACCTTTTATATACGGTATAGAGTACCACATTAAATCTCGGTTATAATCCTTTGAATTTATATAAAAATTTTTTAAAATATATTTAAATGCTTTCTTTTTAATCATTTTGTCAATAAGGTCCGTTCTATAGCCATTATTCAAAGCTATGGTTTTAATTATATTAACTTCTTTTTTGTAATTAGTTTCATTCAACGGGATATTCAAGAGTCTATGTATGAAGCTATGGAATGATGACATTTTAATCTGCCATGACTGATTGGATTTGGAATGTATGGTGGTGTCTGTCGTAGTCGGTTTTCTGAAAATATCGAATACAAATTTGTTATCTAAATGAGAGATTTTGAGATCTAAAAAGCTAATCGACGAGTTTTGTTCAATTTCTATGGTAAATTCGATATTTTCATTCAAGTCATTGAGAAAATTCAAGAATTGTTTCAGCTGTCTGTCGGTTCCGGTCCAAATGCAAAAGACATCATCTACATATCTAGCCCAAAAATGGATATACTTAATTAGTTTATTTGTTTTATTCGTGAATAATAAATTTTCTAAATATGCCATGAATATTTCAGCCAAAAGTGGACTTATAGGGCTACCCATTGGTAGGCCATTAAATTGATTAAAAAATTTGTTATTGAATTTAAAATAATTTTGGTCTAAACACATTTCTAGAATTTTGTATAGATTATCTTTGTTTGTTGGTGTTAGATGGCTGTTATTTATCATAGATTTCAAGAGTGGCTTGAGCTCGTTTGTTGGTATCGAAGTAAATAGGCTTTTTACGTCAAAAGAGATGAATTTACATTTGTTCGGTACGGTAGTCTGTTCTAATTTTTTAATGAGTTCAAGGGAATTTTTGACACTATACGGAGAAGTGCAATTTACTACAGATGGTAGATTTTTTGCCAAATCTTTACATAAAATATATGCTGGTGCGTTTATATATGAAACCACTGGTCTCATTGGAATATCTTCCTTGTGTAATTTAGGCATTCCATATAGAACAGGAGCAGTAGGGTTCATAACACATAAAGTTTTTAGATTTCTGTCACTAAAAATATTCTTATATTCAATAGTTAGTTTCCTCACCGACTTCTGGAACGAGTTTGTTGGATCTGATTTTATTTCTCTGAAATCTTCAGATTTTAATAAATTTTCCATTTTAATTTTATACTCAGTGTTCGTCATGATAGTTAATGTATTTCCTTTATCTGCTTTTTTTATAATTAGATCATTCAACTGAATTTTACGTTTGAGTTGCTTTATAATTTTTCTTTCGGAGTTGTTAAATTTGGAAATGTTTTTAGTATTAAAATTTTTTGCTATTGAATATTTTTCTGATAATGGTTTTTTGGACATATCTAATATGGTTTCAGTTTTTGAAGCTAACATTTCTACATCTTTAAAATTAAAATTATCCGGACAATATTTTAGTCCTTTTTCCAGTACATTTAATTCTGTTTTATCAAATTTAACATCTGTAAGGTTTTTGACTCTATCATAAAATGTAAATTCGCAAGTTAAATTTTGTTTTTGAGTAGTACAATTAGAGCTTACTTCTTTCATTCTTCTGAGTTTGTTCAATTTTTTTAATTGATTAATATATTGTTGGTGGACTTCTAGCTGAACTTCTTCCCTGGTTGCTCTGTCAATGGCTTGGAATTCATCGTATATTAATTTGTGGGCTAATTCATCATGAATCAATTTCAAGTGAAGTTGTAAGAAGTTTCGTCGCTGATACCATTTGTGAACTTCCTCATTCAGCCAATTGCTATAGGCTATTTTTACTGTCCTTTTAGCTTCAGCTAAAAAAACTTTTTCAACGAAAAGGATGTTAGTTTATTATACAATGTTAATAAGGGTAAAGTGATGGACTATTTGGAGATTCTTTCAATCAAAAAATCTTTAGAGAATAAAGAAAATTTGACCAATTCCCAAATACTCTTTCCTAGTACGCCTGTATTGGATTCTGTTGTAAAAATGTGCCATAAAAAGCAACAGATGTTGTAATTGTAATAAAAATGAACCTCTGTGATTTTAAGTTTAGTTACTTTTTGTACTCCTCTGAAGATGGTTGAAATACCGAAACACGTGTCAGATTTCTGAATAAACTGTGAAATATAAACCGAGTGTTATTTTTAATATAAATATTATAATGTTTCACCTAGAACCAACCGCAAACTCAATTCTTCTTATTAATAGTGCTAGTACGGCAAAACTCGCGGTTATGTACAAAAAGACTATCCTGAAAATTAAAAAGTGTTCTAACCATTTATGGTTCAACAAACAGTGCATCAAAGAAGATATCCATCCGAAGTATATGAAAATCACATGTGATCATTACTCAGCTGAAGCTAAAAGGACAGTAAAAATAGCCTATAGCAATTGGCTGAATGAGGAAGTTCACAAATGGTATCAGCGACGAAACTTCTTACAACTTCACTTGAAATTGATTCATGATGAATTAGCCCACAAATTAATATACGATGAATTCCAAGCCATTGACAGAGCAACCAGGGAAGAAGTTCAGCTAGAAGTCCACCAACAATATATTAATCAATTAAAAAAATTGAACAAACTCAGAAGAATGAAAGAAGTAAGCTCTAATTGTACTACTCAAAAACAAAATTTAACTTGCGAATTTACATTTTATGATAGAGTCAAAAACCTTACAGATGTTAAATTTGATAAAACAGAATTAAATGTACTGGAAAAAGGACTAAAATATTGTCCGGATAATTTTAATTTTAAAGATGTAGAAATGTTAGCTTCAAAAACTGAAACCATATTAGATATGTCCAAAAAACCATTATCAGAAAAATATTCAATAGCAAAAAATTTTAATACTAAAAACATTTCCAAATTTAACAACTCCGAAAGAAAAATTATAAAGCAACTCAAACGTAAAATTCAGTTGAATGATCTAATTATAAAAAAAGCAGATAAAGGAAATACATTAACTATCATGACGAACACTGAGTATAAAATTAAAATGGAAAATTTATTAAAATCTGAAGATTTCAGAGAAATAAAATCAGATCCAACAAACTCGTTCCAGAAGTCGGTGAGGAAACTAACTATTGAATATAAGAATATTTTTAGTGACAGAAATCTAAAAACTTTATGTGTTATGAACCCTACTGCTCCTGTTCTATATGGAATGCCTAAATTACACAAGGAAGATATTCCAATGAGACCAGTGGTTTCATATATAAACGCACCAGCATATATTTTATGTAAAGATTTGGCAAAAAATCTACCATCTGTAGTAAATTGCACTTCTCCGTATAGTGTCAAAAATTCCCTTGAACTCATTAAAAAATTAGAACAGACTACCGTACCGAACAAATGTAAATTCATCTCTTTTGACGTAAAAAGCCTATTTACTTCGATACCAACAAACGAGCTCAAGCCACTCTTGAAATCTATGATAAATAACAGCCATCTAACACCAACAAACAAAGATAATCTATACAAAATTCTAGAAATGTGTTTAGACCAAAATTATTTTAAATTCAATAACAAATTTTTTAATCAATTTAATGGCCTACCAATGGGTAGCCCTATAAGTCCACTTTTGGCTGAAATATTCATGGCATATTTAGAAAATTTATTATTCACGAATAAAACAAATAAACTAATTAAGTATATCCATTTTTGGGCTAGATATGTAGATGATGTCTTTTGCATTTGGACCGGAACCGACAGACAGCTGAAACAATTCTTGAATTTTCTCAATGACTTGAATGAAAATATCGAATTTACCATAGAAATTGAACAAAACTCGTCGATTAGCTTTTTAGATCTCAAAATCTCTCATTTAGATAACAAATTTGTATTCGATATTTTCAGAAAACCGACTACGACAGACACCACCATACATTCCAAATCCAATCAGTCATGGCAGATTAAAATGTCATCATTCCATAGCTTCATACATAGACTCTTGAATATCCCGTTGAATGAAACTAATTACAAAAAAGAAGTTAATATAATTAAAACCATAGCTTTGAATAATGGCTATAGAACGGACCTTATTGACAAAATGATTAAAAAGAAAGCATTTAAATATATTTTAAAAAATTTTTATATAAATTCAAAGGATTATAACCGAGATTTAATGTGGTACTCTATACCGTATATAAAAGGTATTAGTTACAAAATTTGTAATGGTTTCCGGAAAATGGGAATTAGTTCGATAACAGTCAATAAAAATAATCTAGCCAAACTCTTAGGGAATAATAAAGAAAGGAACCCTAATATGACTAATACGGGAATTTACCAACTAAAATGTGATGATTGTGATGCTATATATATTGGTCAAACAGGTCGGGGTTTACAACATCGAGTGAAAGAACATAGGGTATCAATTCTAAAAAACCATAAATCAACCGGTTTTGCAGAACATTGTATAGAGAATAATCACTTTTTCAACGAAAAGGATGTTAGTTTATTATACAATGTTAATAAGGGTAAAGTGATGGACTATTTGGAGATTCTTTCAATCAAAAAATCTTTAGAGAATAAAGAAAATTTGACCAATTCCCAAATACTCTTTCCTAGTACGCCTGTATTGGATTCTGTTGTAAAAATGTGCCATAAAAAGCAACAGATGTTGTAATTGTAATAAAAATGAACCTCTGTGATTTTAAGTTTAGTTACTTTTTGTACTCCTCTGAAGATGGTTGAAATACCGAAACACGTGTCAGATTTCTGAATAAACTGTGAAATATAAACCGAGTGTTATTTTTAATATAAATATTAAATGAGGACTGAAGACGGAATTGCTTAGAATTACATTTGTTTTTTGAAGATAGTGTGCACATTTTTTAGAGATTTTTGAAATAACTTATTCGAATATTTGAATATATTAAATATTTCAAATAAATTATATTCTTTGAGAAGTCCTTTAAGTGTGTTCATGTTTTTAAAAGGCAATTGGTGTTCTTAAAGGTAAGACCAGAAACAAAATTTTGTCTCCTTTAAATATTTATTCATTAATTTTAATTACTTTCGTATATCTGTTGGGTTATTTATTCCATTTGACATTATATATTGAGTTTTGATTATATACGTCTATTAAATGTAAGCAGTGCTTGTAGTAGACAGAAATTTAATTCTAAAAGTTTTTGAATAAAAATTTTTTTAAATTAAAATTGTAGAAGACAAACATATTTCAATATGTTTTAATATTCAAATTTTCTAAATAAGAACAATTGAGCTTTGTTTTTTTCCGGATACTTTATAGACGGACTCCATTTATAGCCGATCAAACATGCAAATTTTAGACAGCTCACCAATTTGGAAACAAATCGTCGAATCAGGTGTCTCAGAAAACAACACTGCTGTCAGTTTAAAGTTCTCCACTTCTAAGACGACGCCGTTTACGTGCAGTATCACAGTCGAAACGCCGTCCCCGCTTCAGGACGGATAAATAAGTAAACCTCTCCTAAGCTATTAGATAAATGATCCCCATCAAAACCGCCATCTTCGTCTGGCGAAGCAACAACGTATACACCGACGGCAAAAACCGAAAAACATCCCGCAAATCCGGCGTCTTAAGCCCCCGCGTGCGGATGCCGTCCCCGGCATTACATCCTTTTCAATTTTAAAGTCCATTGTTTCCATCGGAAAAGCCGGCAACTCTATGTGATTTGTACACACGAGACGTAAGTCCCCCGGGCACCGGAGCCAAATTGAACTTTAAACATTTTTACTCAAAGTGAGTGGAGCGAGATGAGATATATGTGTGTGTACGCGCTAGCGTACGTGGCCTCCCTTCCCGCCGCGACTTCTACTGCATTTTGCATGTCAGTAAACATGATTACGCAGTCAAAGAGACGATCTGCTTCTCCATATTGAAAATGTAATATAAGAAATGTGACATTTTGATTTATTTATGTATCTCGGTAGCAAATGGATCCCAATATAGCCACTTTAGGGCGGGCTGCAGCGCGGAATACGAATGAGAAATCGTCTCTTATTCATTTTTACGCCGCTTCGAATAACATGGAAGTGACGTTTTATGTGTGTTACAACTTGCGATGAAGGAAAGGGAGGGCCGCCTTTGGTGGTGATGTTTAATGTGCATCTTTAGCATTTGCAGATATCAAATATACCTTCAAGAAACGATTTTAACATTTAGACATCTCATTAGAAGGTTTTTAAGAGTACTGAAGGTAATCTCATACTAGGGTTGTATCAATAAGCTACGCCGAAGCCCTGAAGCGTCTTCATCCGCAGATGAGTTCAGGAAGATCCATAAGGGCGAAAGATTTCCAATGTTCCAAACTAATTCCTCTTTGATTTTGTAGTAAATGCACTTTTTTCTTCTCAAGATACAGTCTTCATCCAACGAAGATTGTTCAAAACTCAGCAAACCTTATCTGGTGGTTTTTACGTCGCTTCGGACAACTTGAACGTGACGTTTTATGTGTGTTGCAGCTTGCGATGAATGAAGAAGAGGGTAAGCTCAGGGAACTGGGGAAGGTGACGGTCATGACGGTGGTGAACTGTTTGGTGTGCAGTTTCAGCATTTTCAGGCATCAAATATACCTTAAAGATACGATTTTTAACATTTAAACGACTTGTCGAAGGTTTTGAAGTGTTCTGAGGGAAATTTCATTGTGGGGTTTTATCAGTAAGCTACCCTGAATTCCTTTAGCGTCTACATCTACTGATGAGTTCACAATGATCCATAAGGACAAAGGATTTCCAATGTTTCAAATTGATTCCTCTTCGCTCTTGTACTAAATGTCATTTCTTTTCAAGGTACCGTCTTCATTCAATGAAGATTGGTTCAAATTCAGCAAACCTTGTCTGGTCATTTGTAACTAGCTGACGTTTAACGCCGCTTGGAACAACTTGGAAGTGACGTTTTATGAATGTTGCAGCTTTCGATGCATTAAGGGGAGAATAAGTTCAAGAAACTGGGGATGGCGATAGCTGACCCTGGTGGTAATTGGTTCAATGTGCATCTTTAGCATTAACAGACATCAAATATATCATAAAGATACGATTTTTAACATTTAGACAGCTCAACAGAAGGTTTTGAAGTGTTCTGAAGATAAATCTGGGGTTGTATTAGTAAGTTACGCAGAAGTACTTTAGCGTCTTCATCTACTGATGAATCCCGAAGATCCTGAAGTACAAAAGGGTTCAAATGTTTCAAATTGATTCATCTTTCCTCTTGTAGTAAATGTAATTTCTTTTCAAGGTACCGTCTTCATTCAATGAAGGTTGGTTATAATTCAGCATACCTTGTCGTCAGTAACTTGCTGACGTTTAGGGCAACTTTGAATAACTTGGAAGTGACGCTTTATGTATGTTGCAGCTTGCGATGAAGGAAGGGAGAATTAGTTCAGCAAACTGGAAATGGTGATGGCTGCCCCTGGTGGTGAACGGTTTGGTGTGAATCCTTAGCATTAACTGATATCAAATATACCATAAAGATACGATTTTTTTACATTTAGACTGCTCATCAGAAGGTTTTGAAGTGTTCTGAAGGTAACTCTGGGATTATAATAGTAAGCTACGCCGAAGTCCTTTATGGCCTTCATCTACTGATCAGTTTACGAAGATTCATAAGGACAAAGGAGTTCCAATGTTTCAAAATTTCGCTTTTGTGGTAAATGCACTATTTTCTTTTCAAGGTAAGGTCGGTCATAACTCAGAGAAGATTGGTCTTAACTCAGGCTTCTTAAGTACGATGACGAGTTGACGTCGATGGATGTTTAGCCACATTCTGGGCTACAACAGGAATGTTTTCAAGTCTGCTCAATGGACCAGATCGTGAACAGATTGTTTTATCGAATAACGATCCAGTATTCACGAACAAATTGATCCACAAATCGACGTGAGGGCATTTCATTTCAGTTTGGATTGAAGATTCACCACATCGAAAATAAGTTTTCAGTACTTCCCAGTTTTGTTCAAGCATAAGTCGACCCTTTTCGTAAATGTCAAAACACGAATTTCAGAAATGTTCCTAGACGCGAAATAATCACAACATCTCGATGATCTACCCTTAATAAAAACCCAGTCAGTCTGTTACATTCACTCCTGGACATGGGACATCCTGTAGGGACTTTCCATATTACTAAGATAGTCAGAAAGACACAGTCGGAGATAAAGGGTTTGGTAGTAGAATTGATTTCAATTGCTAACAGTTCTTGAGATAACTAGGGATTAGATCGGTGCAGTGTATAGATGTTAACATTAAAATAATTATTTTCACCATTAAACTCAAAAGAACTGATGTGATAGAATCGCAATACCATGCATGGTTATATTGTCGAAGAGAAAAACTTCTCCGCATCTTCAAGTAGACAGAATCCCGACCCACTGCCCAAGTCCATAATTCATAACCTCCGACCGATCTTGAAGACCTCACAGAAACGCCTCGCACAGCCTTTGGCGCTGTCATTGTCAATAATTCAGGCGGGACGGCATCCACAATAACTAATTCCAACAAGCGCAAACCGGTCCGTGAGTCAGACTGTGAGGTATCCAATTAATTTGTTAGTGTAGCAAATTAGGCTGTCTTAGGCATTTACGCAAATGCATTCGCTTTGGCGCGTTCTGCTAATTGTGTAGAAGGAGACTCGGATGTCATATGGAGAAGCGAGCGCGTGGCTTCACGGAATTAAGGCCATTCCGACTCTTGGAAAACTATGAATATTCCATACGCTTCGGTATCGGGGAAGTTAGGCTGTTAGTTGAAGGGCGTGAATAGGGGGGTTCTGCATTTGCTTTTTGTGAACAAATATTGGAATGTTTCGCATCACAGGCATTCCTCAGCCAAGACCAACATGGTGGTCTGAAAGGAAAATCTACCCAGACGGCCATATACCAATTTGTAACACAAATCACGAAGGCTTTCGAGGAGGGCTGTTTGACAATGGGATTGTTTTTGGACCTGTCCAAGGCATATGACTGTCTTGATTCAAATATTCTGCTGGAAAATCTTGAGCAATATGGAGTCCAAGGAAACGCACTGAAAATGGACAGAATCATTCTTTCACAAGCGCACACTGTTGGTGAAAATACGTATAAATGGTGTGGATATAAGATCAGAAGAGAGACAACTAAAACTGGGAATACCACAAGGCAGTATAGCAGTATAGCATGACACAAATCTGCTGGCAAAAGAATCCTTATGGCCAGATATCAAAATCCTGGTTGATGACATGATGCAATACACTGAAGAATGGTTCCAAAATAACAATTTGTTTCTGAATAAAACAAAAACCAGAATGATTTTATTCCATCCAGCTTAGGAAAACCAGAAAAACTCAACATCAGAAATGAAGAATACAACCTAACAGAGAATACACAGTTTCTTGGTGTCTATGTTGACGCAGAATTGAAGTGGAACACGCACATAAGACAGTTAGAAGGCAAAATAGCATCGTCAATATACTTTTTCAGAATAACAGCATCATACCTAAATTCTCAAGTACTAAAAACGGTTTATCATGCCATGATTGAATCGAAGTTGCGATATGGACTGGTTTTCTATGGTTCCGGTAATATATCTCCATTGTTCATTCTTCAGAAGAAAGCAGTTGGAATTTTATGTAATTTGAAATACAAGCTTTTCGACAGAAGAAGATTCTAACACTATATGCAATTCACATACAAGAATGCTTACTATTTTTTCACAAGAACAACCACCTAAAATAATAAGGAACGGATTTTTACTTGATAGAAGAATTATTACAAAATTTGAATATCAAAACAGAATTAATCTGTTAGTCTTCTACAATTCCAATTTCAAAAAATTTTTGAGAAAACTTTAAGAATTAAATTAATGTCTTTATAAGCGTTGCTCATATTTAATAGACATATATAATCGAAATTCATTATACAATATCAAATGGAATTAAGAAAAACCAACGAATATAAATTGTCAATTAAATATTTCAAATAAATTAGTTTTTGAGAAGTTGTTAAAATTATGTTTTATATGTTCGAGAAAGAGTTAGTTTTCATAAATATAAGATCATAAAACAATACATCAAGTTACAAACAGGGCTTCGTACGTTTGTCTGAAGAGTTCAGTACGCATGCCTGGAACGAAACAAAAAAAAATGTTTATTTATTTATTAATTTTAATTGACAATTTATATTCGTAGGTTTTTCTTAATTTCATTTGAAATTGTATAATGAATTTCGATTATAAATGTCTATTAAATATGAGCAATTTTAATAAAGACATAAATTTAAATCTCAAAGTTTTCTTGAAAATTTTTTGAAATTGAAATTGTAGAAGACTGACAGATTAAATCTGTTTTGATATTCAAATTTTATTCAAACAACCACCTATTTGAAAATCACAAAAATATGGAAAGTAGATATAGCTTTTTTTAGAGTGATCGAACTTTCGATAAGACCAACTGTGATTTGACAGAAGGTAAAAGCCATGTTGTTTTGACATTTCTGTTTAGTAAACATTGACAAATTATCATGGAAAGACTCACGCCGCAACAACGTTTACAAATTGTTGAAATTCGTTTTCAAAATCAGTGTTCTATTCGCGAAACTACTCGATGCAACAACAACAAGACAAAGAACTGTACATACAGAAGAAAATATCGCTGCTGTAAGACATAGTGTTAATGATGTTCTAGATTTGTCTATTAGTCGACGTTCATAACAAGTTGGACTCTGTGCATTCAACACATGGAAAATTTTGCGTAAAGATCTTGGTCCACACCCGTACAAGATCCAACTGGTTCAAGAACTAAAGCCACTTGACCATAATAAGCGTCGTTCGTTTGCTGATTGGGCCCTAGAACAGCTTGAAGTTGATCCACTTTTTTAAAAAAATTTTTAAAATTCTGTTTAGTGATGAAGCTCATCACTGGTTGAACGTCTATGTAAACAAGCTAAATTGCTGTATATGGAGTGCAAACAATCCTCAAGAAGTTCTGTAGGTTCCATTGCATCCTGAAAAATGCACTGTATCGTGTGCTTTACACGCTGGAGGCGTCATCGGTCCATATTTCTTTAAAAACGATGCTGGAGCTAATGTTACAGTGACTGGTGCTCGTAACAGATCGATGATCAATGATTTTTTTGTTCACAATTTGAATGGTATCAACCCAGAACCATAACAATGGATTTATTAAAAGAAAGATTTGGCGATAACATTATTTCGATAAATGGTCCAATTATTGGCCTCCAAGATCATGTGACATAACTCCACTGGATTATTTTCTTTGGGGTTATGCCAAGTCATTGGTTTATGCTGATGAACCAGAAACAATAGACGCTTTGGAAGCCAACATAACTCGTGTTATTGATGAAAGAAGGCCTGAATTCTCGAAAAACTGGTCCAAAATACGTCTGGTCGAATACGGTTTCTCAGAGATGGACATATGCTGGAAATTATTTTTAAAACATAAATGTCATAAAACTATCTTTCAAATAAAAAAAATTGGCTTCAATCTTAATTTAAATGTATTTTATTTCAATCTGAAGTTCTATCACTCTAAAAAAACACCCGTTCTAAGAAATTGAAATTATTACCTATTTCAGCTTATAATTCAGGGAAAAATAGAAGGTTGACGTGAAATTGACAGAAAGAATCTATACTGGATGCGGAATGTCAGAAACTGGACAGGCTTGAACTTTAAGGACCTTATTAAAGCTACTACAGACCGATAGACCTTTGATGACGTGATCGCTAACCTTCAATGATGGAGAAGGAACTAAGAGAAGAACAAACTCATGAAGACAAGACGCAATATCTGACATTTAAGATTCGAACACAAACCTGAAATATATAGACAACATACTGAAAGCATGACAAGGAAACTCAGTTAATCGGAAGAAAACAGCCTTGCTGTTACCAGCAGTTGTTTTAACGAAAGTGAACGGGTGGTTTTATCAAATAACGATCCAGCTTTCACGAACAAAACGATCCAAAAATGGCCACTAGGGCATTTCATCACTACTGAATTTTCCTCGTAATTCTTCTACAGTTTAGATTCAACACTTTAGAAATAAGTTTTTAGTGAAAGTGTCCCCAGGACTCTAAATAATCACTTCTCCAAAATTCAAACCCTAGATCGCCCACTCTTCAGCTGTGATGACAGCCAACCTTCTAAAAGGTTTCTACAGTAGCAGGGCGTTTCAAAGAACTCAACAAAAACACTTAAATCGTGCCCCCTGTCGTCCACCTCTTGACCTCCGCCACCAAACCCCATCGCTCGATAGACCATTAATTCCCTAAATGCGTCGATTCACCCCCAATAAAGCGCCAAAGGTCACTAAATACACCCCGTCGGAAGTCGCCAGGAGAAAGATCGCTCCATTTCCGGTCCATCTTCGTGATCGTGAATTCGCCGCCCCCGCCCCGCGCGCCACTGAAAGCGGGCCCCCCGCGAGGAACGTTTTGACTCGGCTTAAATCGCGCGTGCGGCCGGTCACGTGACCGGAGCGTGCGACGGGACGATTCGCACCCCCCGCCGCTGGGGGTTGCGATTATCCGAACATTAGGGTGAGTTCGCCCATTGTTCGGTTGTTTTTTCTTGCTGGTTTTTGCGGGGACGGGCGTTTGTTTGGCAGTTTTTTGGACGGTGTTCCGCGCCGGGTTATGGGTGTTTTTCGGGCTTAATGAGGCGTAATCGATTCAGCAGTTTCGGAAGCTGCGAAAACGTGCCGGTAATCCGATATTTGCGGGATATAAGAGGTTTGTTTATCTCAGTTTAATATTATTGAGCTCTAAATGCAGATTGGTTTTGTTAAAATCTCTTTTTACAAATGGAAAACAAAACAATTTAAAAAAATTACCGTCAGAAGTGATGGACGATCGAGGTCCTGATTGAATTTAACTTAATGAGACTTTCAAATGGCCCACCGTTCAGTTCTTAATTGAAATATGTCTTGGTTTAAAATTTTTCCTTACATTCTGTAACAAATCTTCACGAGCAAACACTATTCTTTGGAGAAGATCTTCTAGAGTAGCAGGTACCGTTTCAAATATCTGGTGTTTTTTTAGAGTGATAGAACTTTAAACTAAAATAAAACACATTTAAATTAAGATTGAAGCCAGTTTTGAAAATAATTTCTGACATATGTCCACCACGTTATGGTGGCTACCAAAGCGTCTATTGTTTCTGGTTTATCAGCATAAACCAATGACTTGACATAACCCCAAAGACAATAATTCAGTGGAGTTATGTCGCATGATCTTGGATCTTGGTCCAATTAATTGGACCATAACTCGAAATAATGTTATCGCCAAATCCTACTTTCAATTAATCAATTGTTACGGCAGCAGCATAAGGTGTAGCACCATCTTGTTGGAACCAAAACACTTCTGGATTCTGGCTTTAGTTCTTGAACCAGTTGGATCTTGTATGAGTGTAGACCAAGATCTTTACGAAAACTTTTCCATATGGAGGATGCACAGAGTCCAACTTGTTGTGAACGTCGACGAATAGACAAATTTGGATCATCAATAACACTATGACTTACAGTAGCGATATTTTCTTCTGTACGTACATTTCCTTGTCTTGTTGTTTTCCGAAATCTATCGATAGTTCTACGAATAAGCTGCTCTGATGGACAATTATGTAAACCATATAAATTCACGAAGTGCTCTATAAGTTTGGCGAATAGAACACTGATTTTGAAAACATATTCAACAATTTGTGAACATTGTTGCGGCGTGAGTCTTTCCAAGGTAATTTGTCAATGCTTACTGAACATAAATGTCAAAACAACATGGTTTCTACCTTCTGTCAAATCACAGTTATCCCTATCGAAAAAAAAAACACCCGATGCATGTAATTCACCATGAAAAGTTAAAGTCCTTGTTGCCTTTCGTCAAAAAGTGCAGATGGACGTACGTAAAATTCAATTCTTATAAGAATTTTCCAAATGAATCAATTCAGCCGATCTGTACCCAATATCATTAATAAGGAGAATTAGCTATGGTATTAGAAAGTTCTACAAATCGAAACAGTGCCACCAACATACATCTATATAAAAATTCTAAACCCAAACAAGCCCAATTAGATTTTTTTGATCGCTGGGACATAAGTACAGACATTCTGTGTTTGCAACGTTAGAAAAAATCGGGAATACAGTTCTCTGCTTGAATTGGCTCGTTAGAGTACGTCGTGTATGTAAATTTCCGTGCACTAGATGACGCTAGTGTGATATAAATGCCTTGGTATTCCTGTGCAGAGCAAATATAGGTGCGTGACAGATTCGTAGTCGTAGCACATTACAGGGCACTGACGAAAAACCAATAAGTTTAGAAACGCATGTCTGCTATTTGTGTCCCAGCGATCAACAAAACCTAATCGAGCTTGTTTGAGTTTAGAATCGTTATACAGATGTGAGTTGCACTGTCTCGATTTGTAGAACTTTCTATTGCCATAACTCATAATCTTTATTACAGGGTGGCAGGAAAAACTTCGGACAAATTTTACTGTGTGCTGTGACAAAAGTATTTTAGCGCAGCTGAATAATGAAAACAAGCGCGTACGACTCCAAAGGTGCCGCCAACTCTTCGTCTCAGTAATGGAAGCGCATTCTCTTCACAGACGAGAAGCTTTTCACCGTAGAACAATCCCACAAAAACCAAAACGACAGAATCGTCCCGGGCGTAATTTGCGCCAGCGCAAAACGCCCTTGGATTTCCTGGATCAAGGGTTCAAAATCAATCAAGAAGTCTATCGCTGCGACATTCTCGAGGGCGCAGAACTTCTGGACCTTTCAAATGTACTCCGCTCCGGCTTACGAAGCGAAAATGACACAAGAATGATGTAAGACCAATTTTCCGGGTTCCATCACATCTGCCGCTCTATTCGCCGAATCTCATCTCAACGGACTACGGCGTGTGGTCGATTTTGGAGCTCAGGGGGTGTGCTGAATTTTCACAAATGTTAGCTGAAGCAATCCCTGCGTCGGGAATGGGACCGATTAACGCCCGAAGAGCTGCCGAACATCTCAAGAAGCGTCTGTCTATATATCGCCGACAAAGGAAGCCACTTCGAAACCGCTTAAATATATTATTACCAAATGCTTATGTTATTATTCGTTATTGTTTTGTTTAATTTCTTTCGTTTAATAAAGTTAAATGAAAAAAATTTGTCCGATTCTTGTCACTCTGTAATGATAAAAGTTTTTCATCAGTAAGAGGTGAATCGTTCGGGAAAAATACAGACACTTGGGTAAAATGGAGGCATCTTGGTGAAAAGAAAACAAGATAGCCCTGGAAAACCGCCGAACCATTAGTCTGTCTGAGAAATAACCACCCCGTAGAACACGGCGTACGAGCGTTACCTCCCCTCCGCCCGCGGCCTTTTTCGCAGCGCGGGTAACGATCCTTCTGTATTCCATACAGAAATTTTATTCTCGAAGATACTCCGGCATCGCGAAATCGCATTTCGGCATCAAAGGAAATTACGGCATTCATTCCTGGTGCCGCGCCTCGCGTAAAAATCGAATCAAATTCTCCCCAATAAAGTTTCTCGGATACAAGTTAGGCCAGCGATCGTGCCCCAACCGAATTTTCCGGGCCCCTCTCTCTCCCCCCTATCGTTTTCCACCTGCGGATATGACGAGCGGAGTCGGCGGTATATTTCTGGTTTTCCTTTGAAGTCCGCCGAGTGTCTGCCGCGTCTCTATGATGCGGACCGCGACTTGAGTCTCTGCGGTAGTTTGTAGAATTGCGACTTTTTGATTTTGAGGCTCAGATTCCGCACAATACGAAGTCATAAAGGAATGGTTTCTTCCTGAAACTAAATAAGTCCCCACCGAATCTGACCAACTCAGTCCTAGATCTTCCGCTGTCAATAGCATATGTCGAACAGAACTGCGATCCAAAACCTCATATGTTTAGTTGAAGGTTAGCCATTTAATAATATCAATTTATCTACTGCTGAACGTGTGAAAATTGTGCAAACCTACTACAAAAACAAGTAATTAAGTACGTTTCGTGCAATACGGGCAGATTATGGTCTATCTGAACGTACAATTGGTGTTACAGTAAAAAAATTCGAAGAGGCAAGCTCTGTTACTGATATCTCAAGGCTCATAAATCATCGAAATGCACGCTCGACCGAAAATATTCCTACTCTAAGTGAAAGTATTGAAGGAAATTCAAATTTATCAATTCATCTGCGCGCACAACACCTCTCTTACGCACGCTATGGCAAATTTTGCATCTCCGTTCTTAGAAGGACAGAAGAACTAAAGCCATCTGATCATAGAATGCCGATTGGGTGCTTGAACAACAACGTTTGATTGACGATTTTTCGCATCGAATTTTCGTCAGGTACGATGCACATTTTCCACTCGATGGCTATGTAATCAAGTTAAATTGTCGCATCTGGGACAGTTAAAATCCTCGTGTAACTGCTTAAAGACCATTATATCCACAAAAAGTCACTGTATGGTGTGCAATTTGGTCTGGGGGAGTGATTGGTCCATATTTCTTTGAAAATGAAGAAGATGTCTTTCAAACCGTCAATTCTCATTGCTATAGCCAAATGATTACCGATTTTTTCGACCTGAAATTAATGATATGGAATTGGAATCGATGTGGTTCCAGCAAGATGCTCCAGCAAGCGACACAACACGGCTTCATTGCAAGAAAAGTTCCTAGGACGCGTAATTTCTCGTTTCGGCGATGTGAATTGGTCACCAAGACCTTGTAAATGATCGCCTTTGGATCTTTTCTGGGGTTATGCGAGGGACCGTGCTTAGGCCAATAATTCTCAAACGATTTACGATTTGAAAACCATCATCCGTTAACGGATGATGGTTTTCAAACGAGTTTCTATTTATCAGAAACGAATCGTACGCCTTATATTCAAACCACGGCCTCGAGGTTCTTGTCGTTCTTCTTTCAGACATGTGTCTATATCTTTATATCTCCCTTATCATTAGTAGATATAGGAAATGTTCACACAGATATCGTAGCCCTTAACAGGCATTCAACAACCAAATTACATAGGTATTAAAGTATACAGTCATTTGCCCAGCAGGCTCAAATCAATGAATGGACAGAAGTCAAGTCTCCACTAAGCCTTGGCTGTTACTATAGCATTGAAGAGTTTCTTATGGACGTTAAGTTTTATATTTTTTTCTTTCAATGAAGTTGTCGAAACATTACCCAAGCTTTCATTGATATCCTCATTGGCACAATGCCAAATAGAGTATAAGTACTACGAAGAGCTAGAGAAGGCCCCACCTGATATTAAACCATGATTTCAAGGTGTTTCTAACACCTTTTTTTCAGCTTGAAGACTCCACCAGGCCAAAATCTTCATTTTGTTTATTTCGCTGAAGAAGTCTCGCTTACTGCTGTCATTTCAGGTGGGTTAACCATACGTAAAGACATCTAACTAAATAATATACAAAATCGCCTTTTATTTCCCTTAATACAGTGTGGTCCATCGAAAACTTAACACCTCGATTTTCCGGCTTTAAAATAAACATGTGGAAAATCGCTCGGACCGACATTTTGTGATTCGAAGGGAAACAACTTTTCCGCTCTTCGTATCCCCGTAACTTCAACCCCCTAACGGGGGTGAGTACATCCCCTTAGTTTTGAATAGGGATGAGGAAGTTTGCGATACCTCATTTTGAAGATCTTATGGAGTACCATCTGATCCTGAAATTTCGCTCCAAAATTTCCATCGATAACGAAATGACAGGTAAAATAGTGGAAGAGTACTTACTTTTGTGATTAGTTTATTAAATGCTGGAACCATTCACTTCCATGCAGTAATGTAAGTTTAGCTGATAACGTTCACGTACGTTACTCAAGTTTACATAAGTCAAGCATAAATCTTCGATTTCAGGTGACCTCATAGAAAAAAGTCCAGTGGAGCCAGATCAGGTGATCTGGGTGGTCACTCAATATATCCCCTTCTTCCAATCCAGGCATTAGGAAAATTTTCATCTAAGATCTGACGCCCGGTTGAACGAAATGAGCTCATGCGCCATCTTGTTGGAAAATGATCGTTTGATGGTCTTCTGCATTCTCCAATACTTGCACGAGGGCTGGATAAATAGCGTTCACCAATAGATCTAAATAAATTTGGCCAGTGCTATTACCGGGTATAACAAAGGGCTGATTATATGATTTCCATAAATCCCCGCCCTAACATTTAATTTTTGGGGACGCTTTTTAATTCTACTACAAATTTACAATCGCTTTGACACACTTGCAACGTTCTCAAATATTCACGATAGACTAAGGTAAATCAAAAGCATGGTCCGTCTACTTTTTTGGATTTTAAAGTCGGAAAATCGAGGTGTTAAGTTTTCGTTGGACAATCCTGTATATCATTTTATGTACGCAAATTATCCACCTCACTTTTTGAGCAGTGTATATTTCCATTAGAATTTTGCGATGCATGAAAATCATAAGGAATTACTGAATCTAAACGTCTTTATTCGATATTTCGTCGATTTTATAGCCGCTTCGCTCATATTCAACGTCAACATTTAAAAGTAGGCGGATCCAGTATGAAGTTGACAGCGAGAAAGAGTGCATTAATATTCTCTGGTTTTCACACTTCATCAAAAATGGCTAAATGTCACATTTTCTTTCGTTCGTAGCTATTGAACAGGAAATTGTACTGGAATGAAAATGGTTTTATGCGTCAGATCGGTCTTTCGATTTTCGACTTGTACCAGCGCTTATTTTGCAAGCCCCGCCTAAGAGAAGCCTTTCAGAAGAACAGAAAATACACTTTCGACGTTATTTGTGGTTGGTTGCCACGACATTTGATACTTTAATATTATATACTGAATAGTGAACTCGAATAGTTCGAAATCATCCATATATCTCACAGAGTAATCGTGAACGCTGTCAACGGGACCCGACGAAATTTAAAATTGCATCCGGAATCAGTTTAGCGTTTTTGCGGAAAAACGATGGAAAACTCTTTACCGACGGCCGGCACATATTGACAATTAAAATTCATATTCGGATATATCGACGAAATCGTGTTTGCCCCCAGCGTTACCGTTCAAATATTAAAATTCGAATTTTTCCATATCGCTCGTCCGAATTTGCGCGTATGCGCGCGTCTGTGTGTTTAACGGAATTCGATGATTGATGCGAGGTCCCGGCGCAAAGGGAATGAAAAACGGATGAATTTTTAACGAACGTGAAATTTTCCGCGTACGCGATTTTTCCGAGGGAAAATTGTTTATTTTCGGTAGGTCGATGGTATGGCGCATTAATTGATTCCTGGATGTATCGATGTATATTGTGCCGCCCTGATTCGATAGGGATGAAAGGGGTGAAGGTGGCAAAACTTAGTTTGAATTGGTTCATATCGTTAAAAAAATTGTTTAACTGATATTTATCGAGATTCATCTTGACCCTTGTCACATACAATTTCAGAGTTTTCAGTATCTTCTGCTAATTTTGGACCACTTTTTCGAGTTATTTAGGCCTTATTTAATCAATAACACGAGTTATGTTGGCTTTCAAAGCGTCTATTGTTTCTGGTTTATCAGCATAAACCAATGAGTTGACATAACCCCCAAGAAAATAATCCAGTGGAGTTATGTCGCACGATCTTGAATTAATGTTATCTCCAAATCTTTCTTTAAATAAATCAATTGTTACGGTAGCAGCATGAGGTGTAGCACAATCTTATTGGAACCAAAACACTTCTGGGTCGATACCATCATTATTGAGTGTAGGAAATACCAATTTGGTAATTTGATGAAAGCGGGACACTATACTTATTTTTTATTTATCCAGTGTTTTAATTATCTCTTTTATTTCATTCCAAGACTTTGTGAGAGAAGAAAAATCTCAAAAGGTTTTGAAAATATATTGAAGAATTTAATTTTTCAAATTATGAAGTGTGCATCACATAATCTTTATCAAATATTATGCTTGACTCTTCAGGTGTACTTTATTCTGGTGGTGAAAGCAAGTGAATAAAATAGCAACTGATTCAAAATTTTTATTCAGTAATCCAGAGAAGGAATTCATGACCTGATTAAGGACCAAGCTGAAAGATATTTTGAATCTTAAAGAAGATCTCATAAATTAATGTTCTCAAGGTTCAATTTTTGTCTTAACACCTAGGAATACTTTAAATATGTTAATTTTATCTCTTTTTTTTAATAGTTTTTATTTTTTATAACCAATGAATAATTATTGTTCAAACATATTTCTGTTATTCAAATAGTTCGTTTGAACATTGAAACAAGTTTTTGGAAATTACTATATTGTACTACAGAAAACTTAGAGTTAATATTGGAAATACATTTGTTATTTTCATCTCTTTTTTTATTCAATTGTTTCTATTTTTTAAAATGAATAAATAATTATAGTTCAAACATGCATCAGTTATTCAAATAGTGAATTTGAAGATTGAAACGAATATTTGAATCTTCTTTCAGTTTTTCCTAGGGCTAAAATTAAACAACTGTTCAGAAATTACTATGTTTTATAAAATGAGAAGGAACGGTTTTTTACTTGATAGAAGGATTATTACAAAATTTGAATATCAAAACAGATTCAATCTGTTGTCTTCTACAAATTTAATTTCAAAAAATTTTTTTTAAGAAACTTTAAGAATTAAATTAATGTCTTTATAAGCACTGCTCATATTTAATAGACGTATAAAATCGAAATTCATCATGCAATATCAAATGGAATTAAGAAAAACCAACGAATATAAATTGTCAATTGAAATTAAAATATAAATAAGCAAACATTTTTTGTTTCGTTCCGGGCATGCGTAATGAACTCTTCAGACAAACGTACGAAGCCCTGTTCGTTACAAAATGTATTGTTTTCTGATCCTATATTAATGAAAAATAACTCTTTCTCAAAAATATAAAACATAATTTCAAGAACTTCTCAAAAACTAATTTATTTGAAATATTCAATATATTTAAATAAATTACTTCAAAAAATCTCAAAACATGTAGCACATCCTCAAGAAATAATTAAAATTACGTTAAGATCAGTTCAACTTTACATATAAAAAAATAATAAAATCAATTAAACAATGTATAGACTTACCGAGTGCCATCTTAGAAATACATGATCTTCGAAACCATGTAAATAGGTACATTTATATCCAAGGTACTCTATGTTCCATGTTCACAAAAAATCATACAAAGCTTATAAGGCACTTGATCTTAGTTAAAACCATTCAACACTGTATAATGAATTTCTTCATTTTAAAAACCTTATATAATTATATATTATATATAAAATAAAATAAGAAGGAACGGTTTTTTTCTTAATAGAAGGATTATTACACATTATTACAATTTATATTCGTTGGTTTTTCTTAATTCCATTTGATATTGTATGATGAATTTTGATTTTATACGTCTATTAAATATAAGCTGTGCTTATAAAGACATTAATTTAATTCTTTAAATTTCTTCAAAAAAATTTTTTGAAATTAAATTTGTAGAAGACAACAGATTAAATCTGTTTTGATATTCAAATTTTGTAATAATCCTTCTATCAAGTAAAAAAACCGTTCCTTCTTATTTTATTTTATATACAATATATAATTATATTAGGTTTTTTAAATAAAGAAATTCATTATACAGTGTTGAATGGTTTTAACTAAGACCAAGTGCCTTATAAGCTTTGTATGATTTTTTGTGAACATGGAACATAGAGTACCTTGGATATAAATGTACCTATTTATAGGGTTTCGAAGATCATGTGTTTCTAATATGGCACTCGGTAACACTATACATTGTTAAATTGATTTTATTATTTTTTTATATGTAAAGTTGAACTGATCTTATCGTAATTTAATTATTTCTTGAGGATGTGCTACATGTTTTGAAATTTTTTGAAGTAATTTATTTAAATATATTGAATATTTCAAATAAATTAGTTTTTGAGAAGTTCTTGAAATTATGTTTTATATTTTTGAGAAAGAGTTATTTTTCATTAATATAGGATCAGAAAACAATACATTTTGTAACAAACAGGGCTTCGTACGGTTGTCTGAAGAGTTCAGTACGCATGCCTGGAACGAAACAAAAAATGTTTGCTTATTTATATTTTAATTTCAATTGACAATTTATATTCGTTGGTTTTTCTTGATTCCATTTGATATTGTATGATGAATTTTGATTTTATACGTCTATTAAATATGAGCAGTGCTTAAAAGACATTAATTTAATTCTTAAAGTTTCTTCAAAAAAAGACAACAGATTAAATCTGTTTTGATATTCAAACTATGTTTTATTATCAAAAAATTGAAATGTATTTGTTGTAGAGTTGTGTGAATGTAGGCATTTCAATGTTTTGGTAGTAAAATATAGTAATTTCTGAACATTTGTTTAATTTTAGCCCTAGGATAAACTGAAAGAAGATTTAAATATTCGCGCCAAGCGTCGATAATGCAGTATTCTAAAAGCATAGGTAATGCAGTTCTCTTGACAGTTGGTAATACAGTTTTCTTTAGTTGCGACAAACTTGATTCAGACTTTTTACAGTGTGTGTTCCATCTATATAGTCTTGTTGATCTATGGTGTGACCCTTGATTTTGGTCAATCGCACCGTCGGATTTTTCCGGCGAAAAAATAGCAGCCAAGCCTGTTTCCGGGAAAAGGAATGATCGGGGGAGTCCTAATTTTTCCCGAAACCGAATTAGTATAATGAAAATATCACTGTCGAAAGCCCGGGCGTTCCAGGGATGCAAATGCTTCCCCTCCCAACAGCCCGATCGTTTTGCCTTTTGTTCTCTCGTCTCGCGATGCCGTAAAAGAAGAAACGGAAAATTCGTTTTATGATATTAGAGCGATCTTTACGTCTGGCCCGATGAATATTTAAATGAACCTTTCTCTCCCGTCCAAAACTGTTCCTCTTTTCGGGACGCAGGGCGGCATCTTGAGGCGGGAGTTAAGATGGGAGTTCCGTGCCGTTCACATAAAGAATAAAATATAGAATATGAAATTTGTTGCAGGTTTTAGAGATCAGAAGGAGATGTTGCTCGCGTAGTTTTAAAATGCTCCAAATTGAAGTTTGAGACGTGGCGGATCATGCGGAAACTTTGGAGGAAGTAAGGGGGAGGGGGGGGTTTATGGCTATATAGAAAGTTTAGCGTATAATATTTTCAACAATTCTATTTATTTTCTTTTATATATTTGTCCCAGGGATACAGACATACTCAGAATTGTACTAGTCGTTATACGAACAGAGCTCTTAACACAAGTGCGTCTTGGGGGGTTATCCCTACAAGCTGGACACTAACTAGAGTGGTATATATACCAAAGGTGGGACGAACAGAATCGGAACCCTCTTCGTTCAGACCAATAAGCTTGACATCTGTTGAAGAGTCTGGAAAAGGTGTTTGATGTGCATATCAGGGGGAAGGTGCTAATTGACAGTCCATCTAGCCCTCATCAATACGCCTACCAGGCTGGCAAATCGGCAGAACTTGCATTGCATAATCTGGTCGGAGAATTAAACCAACCTCTCGATAATCGAGAGATAGCTCTAACAGCGTTTCTGGATATTGAAGGTGCTTTTAACAATACGCTGCCGGCTTCTCTCGCTGAGGCTATCGCTGCGAGAGGAATCGACCCGCTAATCTGTAGATGGATACAGGCAATGCTATGCGGTAGAACAATAACGACCTCATATCAGGATGAGGTCTTCGAGTTCAAGGCTGCGAAGGGCTGTCCGCAGGGAGTTATTCTCTCACCCTTACTGTGGATCCTTCTCGTTGATGACTTGCTAGCGATCATTTCGCTGTGGGGGTCGACGTTCAAGCATTTGCTGAAGACCTGGCAATCATAGTGAAAGGTAAATCGGAGGTGACGATATCGGCCGTCCTTCAAGAGATACTGAACACTATTGACAAATGGTGTATAAGGGAAGACATGTCTCTCAACCCGCAAAAGGTAGTTATAGTACCATTCACTAAAAAACGGAAGTTGAATGGTTTAGAACCGCCGACTATCCGTGGTGAAATAATACAATTCTCATTTGAGGCAAAATACCTGGGAATTGTCCTGGACAAGACCCTCACCTGGAGTGCACACCGGGATAAAGTTTGTCATAAAGCCAGAATGGGTTTCTGGACTTGCAGGCGGATCTATGGTAAAACTTGGTGCCTAAAGCCCAGGCAGATGTACTGGCTATACACTATGGTAATTAGACCACGGATAGTGTATGGCGCTGTACCGTGGTTGAAGAAAGGCCAACAAACGGTTGGCGAGCAAAAGCTCACCAGACTACTGAGACAGGCTTGCCTTGCAATTACAGGTGCGTTTCGCACCACACCCACGGCAGCCATGGATGTCCTACTAAATCTACCACCCCTGCACCTATTCATGCAGAGGGAGGCGCAACGGACCACATACAATTTATATCAACTGGCGATTGACAGACCAGAGGCAATAGTGATGGGAGGCTCAGGACTAGTGGACGAGCTTTTAACGAACAGTATCCTATCGATGCCCTCGGATCTAATGTCAAAAGTCACGAGCCAAGAACGGAATTTCAATGTAATCGTCCCCAGCCGGGACGAATGGACCCAGCATGCTGAGGTTCTATTGAGAACCGACCTTGGCTTGTTCACGGACGGCTCGCGAACGACGAAAGGAACAGGATCGGGAGTCTATGGAAGCAAACCGAGAATTGACATCTCCTTGAGTCTCGGTCGAAACGCAACCATATTCCAAGCAGAATTATTTGCCATTGAGACCGCGGCAAAACTGCAGATAAAACGGCAAATCCACCACGGTAAAATCAAAATATTTACTGATAGTCAGTCAGTACTAAAAGCTTTGGAATCCAGCTTTTGTACCTCAAGTACAGTCTGGAGTTGCCGCACGGCTTTAAACAGGCACAACGGAGTCACTCTGGTTTGGATACCGAGCCACTCAAACTATTTGGGTAACGAGGAGGCAGATCGGCTGGCGTTTGCTGGAGCTGCGCTGCCTCCATTCCCCCATTCCTGAGAATACCACATGACGTGGCTAACGAGGCGATACAGGCAGAATGAACTCAAGGCTAGAGTCTTTCTGGCGGAGCTATTCTGGCCTGAAACATTCGAAGTTGTTCCTTGGAGTCCAACTTGTTGTGAACGTCGACGAATAGACAAATTTGGATAATCATTAACACTATGACTTACAGCAGCGATATTCTCTTCTGTTCGTACAGTTCTTTGTTTTGTTGTTGTTGTTGCATCGAGTAGAGGAAATGTTGTCCGAAATCTATCGATAGTTTGACGAATAAGCTGCTCTGATGGACGAATATGTAAACCATAAATTTCACGAAGTGCTCTATAAGTTTGGCGAATAGAACACTGATTTTGAAAATAAATTTCAACAATTTGTAAACGTTGTTCCGGCGTGAGTCTTTCCATGATAATTTGTCAATGCTTACTGAACAGAAATGTCAAAGGCCGGCTTCTGCCTTCTGTCAAATCACAGAAAGTACTATCACTCTAAAAAAATACCCGATAGTAGGGACATATGTTATCAAAGCCGCACCTATTTCAGCTATCTTCTATATCACACAAATTATTTCTGCCAACTTCACTACAAATTTTAATTTATGAACATTTTTCCCCAAAAGCTTTCATGCCAGCACTTTCCTCATCTGTAAATACTCGTAATACAAAAAATCTCCAAACGGCCCACCGCAACGTTGCCACACCCATCCAAATTTCCCTCGTCCTCCCAAAATCCCACGAAATCCCCGAAATCTCCAAGAGATGATCCTGGAACGTAGTAACCCACCCCCGCGTCGCCCTAAGACCTCCCTCTCCCCCGGTTGCGGGGCGGATTTAAATGATTTTTATATCCGCGGGGCGATCCCGTTCTGCGCAAACATATTTTCCGTTCGGGACAGTTCAATTCGTAGAGAGATATATAATTTTCCATCGGTTCAAATATTAGCTTTTCATATTTGCCCCCATTACCACGCATGAATTTGTCGGGGGCGGGTTATATCCGGTTAGCCATGATATTGATACATACCGGTTCGCGTTTTTTCCGGGCCCATTTTTCATTGGTCGGTTTTGTACAGGGAAGGACTAGCGCGGTGATTCAACAAAAGGATCCACCTATGCTCATGATGGGTTCATATTAAATTGGATAAAATAAGAAATAACGAAGTTTTCTATAACTTTTTACCAACTGAATATACAGTGACTCCGGTTTCCTAGTGTTTACTGCCTTTTTCAAACTGAATAAAGCAAACTATTATATATATGCAGGATGTCAACGCCAAGGCGGAATCTTGTAACAGGTCATAGTAGAAAAATATTTGAAAAATATAAATCGTGTACTTTCCAAATTGTATTGCATTTTTTATTATTCGAGAAAATGCACACCCTGTGATGATTTTTGAACTCCTGTTGTTACAATTTTTTACTTTCTTCAAATTTATTTTTTCCATGTTATCTCCAATAGTGCTTCTGTAACCCGTGATCTTCAATTCTAAGACAATTACTCCAGTTAAAAAAAATTTGTTGCCTGTAAAGTCGGTATACGGGCGAAAGTTTTACGTGACAACGACTTTGAGTGGTAAAATAATTTTAATGTGAATATTCATTCGTATAGTAGGAAGAAGGATGAAATAATAGTAACAATTTGAAACATTTATTTATACAAAGAATTATATTTAAAACATTAATTTATACAAAGAATCTCGCACTGAATTTCATATTAACAAAATTTTATTTATCAATCAGTTGTTATAAGTTATTAATAAATTTAACTTGTTTTACATTTTTATAAATATAAAAACTAAATTTAAAAGTTAGAACATTTATTTAAATCACATTAATTGTTAATATCAATCGATTTTAATTCAAAGTGTATTTTCTAAAAGGAGAAAACTAATTCACATTTGATCTTTGAATTTGTAAATCACGCGCTTACGACCTTGCGCAGTGATTAGTCGTCTCGGTTTGAATGTTTGAAAGTTTCGATTTGACAGGTTGGAGGTTAAACATTGTTATTTCAATTTTTTACATAGCAAGTCGCGCTCATTTTTTCAAGTTAAACAAATTATTATTGGTTGAGAAACGATTTTTACTACTTTTTTGATTGAAAACTACCACAACATTGTGATTACTACAACATAACCTATTCACTTATGTCTTAGTCATTTATTTCATCATGTTATATTATCAGTCTGAAATTATTTACCTTTGCTGTTTGAATTGTTGCGATGGACGAAACTACCTTCACATTATCACTACACAATCGTTTTACAATTAACTGGCAACGTGTAAACTTGTATGCAGGCGCCTAAGCGAAATAGAAGCGCAAGACATGAACCGGTGTGTATGCCTATCTCTCTCACTCTCTCTCTCTCTCTCTCGCTCTGTCTCTCTTGCTCTTAGGCGGGCTAACTGTGCTCGAGTGGAAGGGACGCGTGCCTTTCACTTTTTATGTCTGTCTCTCTCGCTCTTAGGCGGGCTAACCATGCCCGAGTGGAAGGGACGCGTGCCTCTCACTCGCTCTCATTGTGAGCGCATAACGTGAGCGGAGCGTAACGCAGTTTCTTGAAGTGTCACCCGGCAAACCAATTTATAAGACGTTGTCACGTCAAAAAAACGTGTTCAGAAAACCCACATCCACTGATATATGTATTCCTATCGATTCCAATCACCCATATTCACAAAAAATGTCAGCGTATCAATCGATGATCCATAGAGCCTTCGCATTACCCTTATCAAAAAATGACCGCGAAGCTGAAGTCCAAATTATAAAATCAATAGCCGCGAACAACGGTTTCAACCCCAATATAATAGATATTCTAATTCGACAGAAACTATCTAAAATAGCTATGAGCCAAATTTATCCCATCATAAAAACCGAAGAAAATAAAAAATTCATTTCTCTGTCGTACTTTGGTAGCATAAGTCAAAAAGTGGCCAATAGTTTTTCAAAATCAGATGTCAATATTGCCTTCAAAGCGCAAAACAAATTATCATCGGTATTATTTAACCCAAACATACACAAATCAGGAGTTTATGAGTTATCTTGTTCTACGTGCAGTAATAAATATATAGGACAAACAGGACGTTCCTTCAAGACGAGGTTCAACGAACATAAAATGAGTTTCATGAAAAATAAAAAATTCTACTTTTGCCATTCATTGTCTAGAAAACGGTCATTCCTTTTCCACAATAGATAATCTTAAAATTTTACATGAAGAATCAAAAGGGAAGAAACTCGATTATCTAGAATCTGTTGAAATTTTCGAATTAGTTCACAATAACAATAATGTAAAAATAATGAATGACTGTACGAAGCTATGTAAATCGAAAATATTTGAGATATTTAAAAAGTAACATCTGTTTAAAGCCGTTTTCAACGGACATAAAATGAGTTTAATGAAAAGTAAACAAAAATTCAACTTTTGCCACTCATTCTTTAGAAAACAGTTATTCCTTTCGACGAAAAAAAATCTTAAGAAAATTTTACAGGTAGATTCAAAAGAAAAGAAACTTGATTATTGAAATTTTCAAATTCGTTCATAATAAAAATAATGTAAAAAATAATGAATGACTGTATGGAGCTTTGTGAATCCAAATATTTGAGATATACAACAAAATAATGTAAAAATAATGAATGACTATAGGGAGCTATGTAAACTCAAAAATTATTTGAGATATTTAAATAGGTACCATCTGTTTAACAACCTTCTTTGTCGATTGCCGACATTCCGATATCTGTTAGAAGGCCTCTCTTTTTTAACTCGGTTTTTTATCACATTCCGCTTGTAAACCTCTGTTCCACTATTAGGTGTTACCTAGAACCTATTGAAATATTCAAAATATGTATCATTTTGTTTAAATACCACTGTACCACTGTTTTGTCTTCAGTTGTCTGATGATGGGATAGTTCATTTCCCGAAACTCGAGTCACAAGAAAATGTGTAATATATATTTTTTGGTAGTAAAATATAGTAATTTCTACAATTTGTTTTAATTATGATCAACTACCAAATAGTAACGGCTGAAACAATTCAGTATCAATTACTCCAGCTTGGAAAATAATATCAATTTTTGCCAAACCAAGTATTCAGAATTATTATTTCGCACAACTTTAAATGACTGTACTGAAAAAATACTGTACAACATCACTTTGGCAAATTACATTGCAAGTTGGCGCATTTATTGGGGATTCTGAAATAAAACTAACTACATTATTTCTTAGATCGGTCGAAAAAGCGGTCTTTCTTAAAGGAACAATTTCGAATAATTTCTTCGAACTTTCTGAAAATGATTCTAGTGCATCCAATACTTTAAGAATCTGGTTTGAATGAGATGGGGTGAATCCTTTCATAGAGTGTGAGTGAGATAGATAGTGACGCCACTATTTGGTATTGGCACACGTAAACGCAAAACAGATCAGTACGCTACATTGTTTTCCAAGATGGAGCAATTGTTTTAGAATCGAAGATTACAGGTTACAGAAGCACTATTCGAGATAACATAGGAAAATTGAAATTTGAAAAAAGTGAAAAATTGTAGCAACAGGAGTTGAAAAATCATCACAGGGTGTGCATTTTATGGAATAAAAGAGAGTGCAATATAATTTGAGAAATACAGGACTTGGATTTTCTTTTATATTTTTCTGATGACTATTATGATTTATCCTGTGACCTGATTCCGGCTTGACGTCGACTTCTGGGACAGCGTGTATATACATATATTTTATGTGAGGGTGTGACAACTTTTTTTTGCGAGACTGGTCCAAAATATGTTAATTTCACGAATTTTTTGAGATTATTTTCTGTTTTGGTAGTGGGATATATTTGTTATTGCAACAACTTTCGAACGTGCGCATGTCCGTTCTTATATCCCAGTGATCAATAAAACTTTATTGGGCTTGTTTGAGTAAAGAATTGTTATACAGATCTAAGTTAGACTGTTTCGATTTGAAGATCTTTCTATTCTTGCTTTGATTTGAAGATCTTTCTATTCTTGCAGTCGAATTGATTTACTCAAATATGAATATGCTAATTATGACCATCACGGCGTAATAGAATCTTGACTTGAACATAAGGAAGATTTTCTGCGTTTGTAACTTTAAAAAAATCGGTAAAACAATTTTTGGCTTAAATTTGCTTTCTAAGGTATGCCGTGTATGTATATTTACGTGCACTAGATGGCGCTAGTGTACAATAAATACTTTAATATTCCTGTGCAGAGCGAATATAAGTGCATGGCAAATTTGTAATCGTTGCCCATTACAGAGCACTGACGAGAAAATAAGAACTTTCGAAATGTCTGCTTTTTATGTCCCAATGATCAACAAAACCTTTTCTTATGTATCGATTTGTAGAAATTTCAAATGCCATAGCTTATACTTTTTATTGATGACACTTGTTCTTTATTCCCCATCTATACCTTCTGCTACATCTTCAGAATCAACAATCACAAATCACTATAGTTTGATGTTGATAATCCTTGCTGTTATGACAATAACGATAAAAAAAAGATGACTCACCCATCGCCGAAGGGAAAGAGATGGGGAAAAGGCGGCGGCAATTGTCTTGGAGGCTCTGAAGACACCGAAGGTGCAGGACTATGCGGAGAAGAAGGGTTCGAAGGATCTCCAGCTTCGATAGAACCCTTGCCTTGGTCGGGAGACTCCCTACCCGCGCTGCTCCTGCTCGAACACTCCCTGGTGGGGACTTCGTCTTCTCCCGTGACTGTTGGTTCGGGCGAACTCGTAGTGTTGATCTCCTCCATCTAGAAACAAATATAAAAGGATTCTCATGATGAACAGAGCCAACTTTGGAATATACATGCCTTCTCTTCTTTCGTTTCCCCGTCCCTCTTGACTATTTCCTGACCCTCCCTCTTTCTTTGTTCTTCTTTCAACCTCTCTGCTTTCCTCCATTTAGCTCTCCTGTTTTGGAACCAGACCTGCAAGTAATATGATGAGTTAGTCTTATTCTGGGTCCTATTTGTATCATTCAGAATATGCACATTTCGAAACAAGTATTCGAATTTTGCATGTTCTCGGATAGTTGAAAAATATTTATAGTATCCGAATCCTATCCTATTCTCTATTGGTTTCTAGTATTTGTTTCTAGATGCGAGAATTATTTATTCATTACATAATTAATCCCAATTGAGGATAAACCTACCAGCTCGAAAATTAATGAAGAATAACCTGAGCAGAGAATCAGCCATGAGAAACGAAACAAGCAAGTCACCAGGGTTCTCACTGCAAGAATCCCCTATTGACAGAGGATGATTGAGCATCAGGCAATCTATTCCAGTTGTTGAATATTCTGTCTGCGAGGAAATAAACGCTTGGGGGACTTGAAGTTTTCTCGGTTAAGTTTAAAAAGATCTCCTCGTATATTTTTCGCGTCCAAAGTAAGCATGCTGGACCACCCAAGATAGCCTGCATTGATCGAAATGAAAAATAAGATCACAGCGGACACGTCTATCTTCAAAGGAATTCAACCAATTGGAAGAGACTCGCTGTTTGTACGTTGGGTGATGAAAGCAATTTTGAACACGTGATGACCATCTTTGTGTGAACTCAAGAACACCACCGTCGCCAGTGGATCACCAGCTTACTCAAAGGTAGTAGGTCTTGTACATTATTCCAAGGGTTCTGTCATTACAGTCTCTGAAGTATTTAAAGAGCACATAGGTGAGATGTTTGACTGTGGCGAAGATATATTATATTAGGGCTAGCCAACTGAGATACTATGACATGATAATATGAACATCGATCATTTGAAAGAAGAAAGCGAAGATGTAACGCAACCAAGAGTTGTTTCTTCTCACGTGGAGGAGGGAGGGTTTGATCATCTTGAGACGAAACAACTAAGCATCGTACCAGCTGCGCAAGTTGTGCAAGTCTTTTTGATGTGTGTCATAGTTTGAAGCTGGGTTGTTATATAATTTAACATAATCAAGCCAAACAGTGGATTAGAGCTGATGCGAAAGATAGGAGGTGTGGATGAGAAAAAGAAGTGGTCCCAGCACGGAGCCCTGGGGCACACCGGATAGCACCGGCCAGGATGAGAATCAAAAGGCCATATTGAATCCTGCGGGACGCCTTGCATATGTTCAGAATAACTACATTTTATGACATTTTGAGTACTCTGTTTAAAATGTGTTTCTTTTTATCTTCTCTTCTTGACTGTTTTGTTCCACGATTAGTTTATCGTGAGGGGTTTACGATCACCCTTTACTATTAATCCAGGTTCCTGTAATTCATCATATTGGTTTCGGTTGTTTTTTTGCATTTAAATCAAGACTGAATCCAAATTTTTTTTTAATTTGGAAGATAATTTTACGACATTTATGTTTTGAAAATAATTTCCGGCATTTGTTCACTTCGACTATCTCTGAGGAACCGCATTCGACCAGACCAATTTTTGACCACTTTTTCGAGTAATTCTGGGCTTATTTAAACAATAACAAGAGTTATGTTGGCTTCTAAAGCGTCCATTGTTTCTGGTTCATCAGCATAAACAACGACTTGACATAACCCCAAAGAAAATAATCCAGTGGAGTTATGTCGCATGATCTTGGAGGCCAATTAATTGGACCATTTCTCGAAATAATGTTATCGCCAAATCTTTCTTTCAATAAATCAATTGTTACGGTAGCAGCATGGGGTGTAGTAGCATCTTGTTGGAACCAAAACAGTTCTGGGTCGATACCATTCAAATTTTCAAACAAAAAATCATTGATCATCGATCTGTAATGAGCATCATTCACTGTAACATTTGCTTCAGCATGATTTTAAAGAAACATGGACCGATGATGTCTCTAGCGTGTAAAGCACATTATACAGTGCATTTTTCAGGATGCAATGGAACCCACAGAGCTTCTTGAGGATTGTTTTCACTCCATATACGGCAATTTTGCTTGTTTACATAGCCGTTCAACCAGAAATGAGCTTCATCACTAAACACAATTTCACGATAAAAAAGTGGATCAACTTCAAGCTATTCTAAGGCCTAATTAGCAAACAAACGACGCTTATTATGGTCAAGCGGTTTTAGTTCTTGAACCAGTTGGATCTTGTATGGGTGTAGACCAAGATTTTTACGCAAAATTTTCCATGTGGTGGATGCACAGAGTCCAACTTGTTGTGAACGTCGACGAATCGACAAATCTGGATCACTATGACTTATAACAGCAGCGATATTTCCTTCTGTATGAACAGTTCTTTGTCTTGTTGTTTTTGCATCGAGTAGAGAAAATGTTGTCCGAAATCTATCGAAAGTTCAACGAATAAGCTGCTCTGATGGACGATTAAGTAAACCATAAATTTCAGGAAGTGCTCTATAAGTTTGGCGAATGGAACACTGATTTTGAAAATAAATTTCAACAATTTGTAAACGTTGTTGCAGCGTGAGTCTTTCCATGATAATTTGTCAATGCTTTCTGAACAGAAATGTCAAAACAACATGGTTTCTACTTTCTGTCAAATCACAGTTACCCCTATCGAAAGTTCTATCACCCTAAAAAACACCTGATACCAAATCGTTGGAGTTTTGGTGTCGAATTCAAGCAAGAGATCGAATGGACTGTAAGATCGTTCTTCGATTATATTCTTTGATGATTTACGGATGAATGAATAGGTTGTTAAGCCAAACACTTTGGTACAATATATACTTTCTTATTTCTCAACTTGAGATAACAAGAGAGAAATTAATTGCACATAAACTTGATGGTACTTTTCGACAAAAATATTATAATAAAATATGGATCAACAGTTCTAAAGCTTCACATTATTGAATACAGAAAGGAGGCAGTTGAAACGAATACTTCAACAATTATTATACCTTCAGAATGTTGAACGAGTAGTCAACTTAGTGAACCATTAGCAAAGATACACCAGTGTGAATTGCTATTTAAGTACACTGACTTGACCTACCTCCCTTCTTCTTAAGATGAAAGATCGTCATTCTGGTTATAATCATGTGAACGTGGAATAGACTTCCAAAAAGTGAGGAAAGGTAGAGGAAACTTGAGATAAACTATTCCAAAAACAGGAACAGGATTGAAAATTCTATTAACCCTAGGTTAAAATATACCTTTTCGTAGTAATAAATTTATGAATAAGATTAAAGCATTCTTGGTATCGTTACTTCCAAGGATGGATCAGAGGTACTCTTCATCGTGCTCATCTTAGGCCATGTTATCACTAACCCATTGACTGAAGTGATATACATCGGATAGTTTTACAAGGTTTCACTTCTTGCACTAGTTGTATTTTGTGAGCCTTCATACCGAAGTCTTCATGCAAAATGCTTCTCAGAGAAAGGTGAAACATGTCCACTTCTTGAGCACAATGACGTGGATGTTCAAGTTGGGCTACAGAAGCAATGCTTTCAGTCACTTTATTACGGGCAATTTCAACCCAAATAAAAATAGTACATCAATTAGATTTCAGTTTGCAGCAATTGTCTTGCGAACAAGGAACCATCGTTTCGGAAAGCCCGTCAGACGCCAAATTGGATAAAACGAAAAAACAATAATAAATAGAACTTCGGCCGCGCCGGAATCGAACCGAGGTTAGCAGCGGCATCGCAGATTGGATTACGCCTCATTATCCATTACCTCATTATACGTCAATATAAATTAGGTTAATCGGGTCGAACTCGATAAGGCCGATCTCGAAAGAAAGGAAACAACGACCCGGAATCGAGTTTGTGCAACAACCCCAATTGTGGACCAAGTATCGGGTTGCACGAAAATCGAATCAAAAAGGGCCCCTTGCATAAAGTCTGTCAGTTTCGTGTCGTTTTACATGTCCAACGGACGGCGGGATATGCGTACGGTTGGGTTTATGGCCTTTGGATGAGCCAGGGGAACATGATTCATGTCGTCTTGGAATCGACGGGAGAGCTTCAATGTTGAAGGTAACTGAAAGGTTTTATTACAGATAATAGTTGAATTATTTCTTCGGAAGCTCTAAAAATTTAAATCTAAATGAATCTCTTGGAAATATTCAGCATTATACATGCCCTAGATAACATTGTATCACTTTTTAGACATATCTCTAACGGGTGTTTGTTTTAGAGTGATAGAACTTTCGATAGGACTGTGATTTCACAGAAGGTAGAAGCTATGTTGTTTTGACATTTCTTATCAGTGAGCATTGATAAATTATCATGGAAAGACTCACGCCGCAACAACGTTTACAAATTGTTGAAATTTATTTTCAAAATCAGTGTCGCCAAACTTATGGAGCACTTCGTGAAATTTATGATTCACATAATCGTCCATCAGAGCAGTTCATTCGTCGAACTATCGATAGATTTTGGACAACATTTCCTCTACTCGATGCAAAAACAACAAGAAGACAAAGAACTGTACGTACAGAAGAAAATATCGCTGCTGTAAGTCATAGTGTTAATGATGATCCAGATTTGTTGACGTTCACAACAAGTTTAGACTCTGTGCATCCACCACATGGAAAAATTTGCGTAAAGATCTTGGTCTACACCAAGATCCAACTGTTTCAAGAACTGAAGCCATTTGACCATAATAGGCGTCGTTTATTAGCTGATTGGGCCCTAGAACAGCTTGAAGTTGATCCACTTTTTTAAAGTAAAATTGTGTTTAGTGATGAAGCTCATTTCTGGTTGAAGGGCTATGTAAACAAGCAAAATTGCCGTATATGGAGTGAAAACAATCCTCAAGAAGTTCTGCAGGTTGCATTGCAACTTGAAAAATGCACTGTATGTTGTGCTTTACACGCTGGATGCATCATCGGTCCATATTTCTTTGAAAATGATGCTGGAGCTAATGTTACAGTAAATAACGCTCGTTACAGATCGATGATCAATAATTTTTTGTTTCAAAATTTAAATGGTGTTTTGTTTCCAACAAGATGGTGCTACATCTCATTCTGCAACAATGGATTTATTGAAGGAAAGATTTGGCGATAACATTATTTCGAGAAATGGTACAATTAACTGGCCTCCAAGATCATGCGACATAACTCCACTTGATTATTTTCTTTGTGGTTATGTCAAGTCATTGGTTTATGCTGATAAACCAGAAACGATAGACGCTTTGGAAACCAACATAACTCGTGTTATTGATGAAATAAGGCCTGAATTACTCGTAAAAGTGATAATTGGTCTGGTTGAATGCGGTTCCTCAGAGCTAGTCGTGGTGGACATATGCCGGAAATTCTTTTCAAAACATAAATGTCATGAAATTATCTTTCGAATAAAAAAAATTTGGCTTCAATCTTAATTTGAATGTGTTTCATTTCACTTTTAATTCCTATCACTTTAAAAAAACTTTCTATGTTATCAATATATGTGGTGGTAAAAAACTAATGAAGAATCAAAGGACATATAAAACATTGACCTTATTATTTATATTCATCACCTATTAGAAATTGTTTTGCATTTTCGGAAAGGAATTTAGTTTTCATAAAACAAGGAACGAAACAAAATTTTGTACTCTTCAAGTATTTATTCAATAGTTTTTAGTTGATAATTTATATTTCTTTGAATTTCTTTCATTCCCTTTGGTACTGTGCAATAAGTATTAATTCTGTATTTCCACTAAACTGACATAGTTGGTTCTAAAGACATATATTCAATTTTTAATTTAATTCTAAAAAGTTTTTGAATTGAATTTTTTATAAATTAAAATTTGTAGGACTTTAATTGAATAAATCTGTATGATATTTAAAATCTTGTTATAATCCCTCTGTCAAGAAAAAACCTTTTTCATTATTTTATTGTATCGGTTGTTTTTTTTAGAGTGATATAACTTTCTATAGGGATAATTGTAATTTGACAGAAGGTAGAAGCCATGTTGTTTTGACATTCCTGTTCAGTAAGCATTGACAAATTATAATGGAAAGACTCACGTCGCAACAACGTTTACAAATTGTTGAAATTGATTTACAAAATCAGTGTTCTATTCGCCAAACTTATAAAGCACTTCGTGAAATTTATGGTTTACATAATCGTCCATCAGAGCAGCTTATTCGTCGAACTGTCGATAGATTTCGGATAACATTTTTTCTACTAGATGCAACAACAACAAGACAAAGAAATGTACGTAAAAACGATGAATGCTACAGTGAATGGTGCTCGTTACAGATGGAGGATCAATGATTATTTGTTTCAAAATTTGAATGGTATCGACCCAGAAGTGTGTTGGTTCCAACAAGATGGTGCTACACCTCATGCTGCTACCGTAACAATTGATTTATTGAAAGAATGATATGGCGATCACATTATTTCCAGAAATGGTCCAATTAATTGGCCTCCAAGATCATGCGACATAACTCCACCGGATTATTTTCTTTGGGGTTATGTCAAGTCATTGTTTATGCTGATAAACAAGAAACAATAGACGCTTTAGAAGCCAACATAACTCGTGTTATTGATGAAATAAGGCCCAAATTACTGGAAAAGTGGTCAAAAGTTGTTCTGGCCGAATGCGGTTCCTCAGAGAGTCGTGGGGGACATCTGCCGGAAATGATTTTAAAAACATAAATTTCATAAAATTATTTTTCAAATAAAAAAAAATATTTGGCTTCAATCTTAATTTAAATGTGTTTCATTTCAATTTAAAGTTCTAACACTCTAAAAAGGACATCCGATATATATAATAATTATATATTTTGGTTTTAAGGGGGTTCATAAAATACCTTGCAAACTGTATGTAATTTTTGTGACGAACATAGAATACGTAGGATGTTTATAAGTTCACTTCATTCTATTGTTTGTCAGGTAAACAGCGTTCAGTTTCTTTGGTAAGTTATCTTTTTTAATTATTTTTATTTTTTCAATATAAGCTGAAGCTGAGGTGTTGCCGTTGTATTAACTCTAAATTGTTTTTCAAATATGTTCTGCATGTTTTTTAAGGGAACCTATTTTAAGCAAGTTGTTTCTGAAGAAGTTCTTGAGGTTAAGTTTTGCATTTTTGGAAAGAAATTTAGTTCCCATAAAACAAAATCTTGTACTATTCAAGTATTTATTTGATAACTTTCAGTTGACAATTTATATTTCTTTGAATTTCTTTCATTTCCTTTGGTACTGTGTAATGAGTATTATTTCTATATGTCTACTTAAATGACACAGTATGTTCTGAAGATGTTTATTCAATTTAATTCTAAAAAAATTTCTTTGAAATTAAAATTTGTAGGAGGTTTACAGAATCAATCTATAAGATATTTAAAATTTTGTAATAATCCTTCTATCAAGAAAAAACCTCTTTTTATTATAGAAATTGTTTCAATATAAGAAAAACAAATGTTAACTTCCGCTATTTTATTGATTTTCTCAACAATTGTTTCGTCAACCATGACTTCATCAGGTGAGTTTAAATACTCACCAAATATTCAACGAAAAAGGACTAATTTTTTGATAATGGATGGCATGTGCAAAATCTGAAAAATTTGGTCAAAACAGAACAATACAATGGTCATTTCTTATACATAGAGTGCATTTTTCTGTTCATTTTAGGGATTCCGCAGGAAGTTTTGAAATTAAATTCAGATAATTTCTTAACGTTATCGATGAAGGAAACATGTTGTTTTTTGATAACCTAACCTACACACCTGTCAAACCATTTGTCACATATTACAGTGTTGCATTTATTTCACATTATAAAACACTATTGCATGCTTCACTTTCTTCTTTGGAACTAGATCACGTGCACAATATTCGGTGCAGGACTGTAAAACTGACTGAATTAAATCATCTTTATTACACGGCTCGTTCAACTTCAATCTTCATTAGTCCCCATATATTTTCAATGGGACTTAAATCTGGTGAAGCTGCTAGCCATGAAATGGTTGTCACTTGCTGTTCTTACATCCAAGCTTGAACATAAGCCGATTACTATTTGGTAGTTGATCATATTAAAAGTGCTTTTTGTAATGACTATGTTTCACTATTAACAAACTTTATATGATACGTAGGTTCAAGTACGAAATAGGTATAACAAGGTGAGCAGTTCTCTAATATAATTACAACAAAAGTTATCTGTTTTGTCAAAGTATGGTAGTTTATTATCACGTTGTGAAATTTTTTAATTTCTAATATCCTTTCACCTAAGCCGAAACTGGAAAAATGTAAATGTACCAAGTGTTCTGTTTGATGAGAGGAATCTATTGTTAACATTAATGTACAACTTGAAGACTCACTCACTATAATATGAATATTCATGTGAGGAAACATATGCGGTATAGTGAAAGCTCTAAATATTTTGTTGTTTTCTTATTCCATATTCAACTAATACCTATATACCTAAAAAACAAATGTACCGTAATGAGTTTAATTCGAAGTGACGATAACATAATACTACTAATCAAACACAGTCCAATCCCATAACAAACACTACATCCGAGTCGAAGGATATGAATTCGAAAAGTTTCGCCTCATCCCCACAATCATCCGCCAAACCGCAAACATGATCATATGCCAGAATATACGAGCCGATCTCAAAGTGAAACACATTCTTTTATGATCCTAATAACAAATTATGTCCCGGTCGGACGCTCTACGCCGCAGGGTTGCTCCCGGTCATTAAAAATAGGTAGTTTGTTCGGTGGCAAACCACAACAGATGTTACCCTTTGTTGGCGATAGTAGCACTTTTTCACCCCGACAGATCGTCCGTTCAACCTGCTACTGTAACTCATTCAGAATGAGAAAAGAGGGGTGGATGGCTATAATCCTTTAAATAACTTGTTAGGAGAAGAGATTACATCATGGGGTGGTTGGTAATCCGACTTGCTCGGGGGATAAAATGGTTAACGTCATGAAAATTTCCGATAAAAATATGAAGACGCAAATGGTATAACTATTTTGTGTGCATTACTCAAAATAGCACCACAACTTTAACGAAAGGGTTCCACAAAACTTTAGTCATCCCGTCAAGCTTTTTGACCACGGTGTCCCTCTACAATTTATGCGGTTCTATGTTCCAAAGTGCAGATCACAGAATCAGTCACTCTGTCAAACTATGACAGATTAACCTCTGTTGATCATCGATTAATTACAAATTGGGTTCCAGGAAACATTTTGTGCTTTGATCTAACCTATAATCGCTGCTGAATCACAGATCAAGTTGATTTGTCGATTTTGATGAATCAAGATCTTCGATGAATAGTTGAAGTGAAAAGTATTGGTTACTTATTTCAAGATATAATTGCAAAATGCTTTTCGAAACCAGTTCATTGTTTTCATCAGATGAAGATTTAAGTGAAATTCTAAGACCCAGAATCATTAGAGACAGGATTAATTGTATTGCAAAATATGATGATCTTGATTCAAAAATACGTTTTCATTCCAACAAAAATCTCCTTTAGTCTAGTCAACAAGTGTTTGTACTACTACAACAATTGTTTCACCACGATGTGGCTTCTTCAGGTATTACATTGTACTGTATACAGTATACAGCACAATGTAATACCTGAAGAAGCCACATCGTGGTGAAACAATTGTTGCAGTAGTACAAACATTTTTGTGGAAATAAATTACTGTCTCACATACATTTTTTAATTAAAATGAGTTTCCACCAAGTAAAGACCGAATCTATCAAATATAAAAGTGAATAATGATTTTTAAGCAATACTAATGTGGGAATTCAATTTTTAGAGCGTAGAAAAGGAGTTTCTACTCTGTAAATAATGTGAATAATTCATAAATGTATCTTTATGTGTAAGGGTTATGGAAATACCTGGGTTAGTCAATTTTTGGAATACCAGCCTTCTCATAGAGGCTAGATCGAAAGCACTTCCGGTCCTTAAGCTATTATCAGACAGGCCGTTTCGAGATGTTTGAAATGGGACGTGTTGCCATAGGATGTTTGGTGGAACAGAGATTTATTGCTGAACCAAAAACGTCAACAGTTTCCTGGTATAGCATTTAAGAGAAGGTAGGAATCGTCGGGGTTAGAGATCGAAAGCGCAAATCTAATGGCAGAAGGAAGTTGAGGGCAGTTAATCAGAAGGTAACAGTTAGAATGCAGAGTTAGAAAAAAGCAGTTGGCGGTTATTGCCAAAGTTAAGACATAGGTTAGAGAACAGGATAAACACGGAGAAGTTCAGAAGCTCAACTGTTTTGCATTAAGTGTTGTTACTGTTGTATATTTAAGACGTTCGAGTACAATTTCAATCCTGTAAATCAACGGTATATACTACAGTCTGAACTTGTTTAGTGAAACCCAAAGTCGTTGATGCGTTCGTCAAATTTGACAGGAGTATCTGTTGATCCAGTGACCACCGAATCTTTATGAAACCCAGCGTTAGATCCTCCTGCAAAGAATCGCATAACGCCACATTGTTTCGCAAGACGTCTGTCTTCCTAGCAAATTCCCTCTCTCCCCGAGGAGGTCTGTTTGCGCGCATCCATTATTAAAATTCCTGGGAACATTTTAATGGAATTTCATTCGAGCTGAGTTCATTTCGGAACGTAATGAGCTTAGGCTGTTTTGAAATTGTAAGCTGGAGCGCGCGCGCTTTTTTGTCGCTCGCGCGCACTAGCGTCGCGGTTCTTCGAAATCCTCTCGCTGATTCTCCATAAAGCTGACATGTAATGAACAGATTATTAACTCTAATATGATAAAACATTGCAAGAGGGCGACGGCGGAGCCTCGACGGCGTACTTTGCTCCATGTTTCGTACGAAATTCGCAGCTGGCAGACTCGTACCGGTCAGGAGCGGAATGGATATTTTATAACTTTATGCTTTCATTTTTGAGTTTGCTGTGAGTCCTAACTGAAATAGCAAAAACATATCTCCAAAGAAACTGAAACATTCAAATGAATTAATTCGGTTGATCTGTGCCGAATATCATTGATAAGGAGAGGTAAAAGAAAGTTCTACAAATCGAGACAGTGTAACATATATAACAATTCCATACTCAAACAAACTCAATAACGTTTTGTTCATCACAGGGCCAAATTACAGACATGCGCACGTTCAAAACTTGTTGGTTCTCATCAATGCAGTGTATGCCAGTGACTAAAAATCTGTCAAGTATCTATAATCGCTATACACAGAGACTGTAAGGTATTAGTCATACACTTGCGCCATCTAGAGTATGCAAACATACATACAAGACATACCTTTGCGAGCTAATTCAAGTAGAGAAATGTAGTCTCGATATTTTCACTTTACAAACGTAGAAAACACTTTCCTCATGCTCAAGTCTCTCAAGTCATTAAGACATATCAGGGTCTGATTTGAGCATGAGGAAAATTCAAGTCTGTAGGTCTTTTCGTTTGGAAATCAGCATTTTTCCCCGAGTAGTCGATCCTAACCTTTGTACCTCAACAATTTTCATTCCTGTAGTGTCATTCATTATAAAATCAAGTTTATAGACAAAGTTAGTGTGCAAACAAATAAATAATACAGTGGTCAATTGAGCGCATGGACAGATAACTTGGCAATAGGAACATGTAACAAAGAATCTTCCAGGTAATTCAAATAATAACTATTTGATAGATTCGGTCTTTACTTATGTGTGAGTGAAAACTCATTTTAATTAAAAAAATGTTTATGAGACAGTAATTTATTTCCTCAAAAATGTTTGTACTACTACCACTACCACGACTTAAAATTCACAATCGAAGAAGAAAAGAATCAAAGTATTAATTTTCTTGACCTCACTATAACAAGATTAAATAATTTACATGATTTTAGTATTTTTCACAAACCAACACATACAGACATCACAATACATAAAACTTCAAACCACCCCACCAACCAAAAGATGTCAGCATATAATAGTTTTATTCATAGATTATTGAATGTCCCTTTAAATTCAGAAAACTTTATGAAAGAATTAAATATTATTAAACAAATAGCGTCAAACAATGGTTACAATCCCTTTCTTATAGACAAAATGGTATCCAATAAACAATAGAAAATGGAATAGAATAGAAAGGCCTTTTACTTGATAGAAGAAATATAACAAAATTTGAATATTAAAACATATTGAAATATGTTTGTCTTCTACAATTTTAATTTCAAAAAATTTTTATTCAAAAACTTTTAGAATTAAATTTATGTCTACAACAAGCACTGCTTACATTTAATAGACGTATATAATCAAAACTCAATATATAATGTCAAATGGTCATTTGACACATTTAATACCTCTGTAACTATTCTAAACAATGAAAAATGCGTTCTGTTTCTAAAATGGATACTTGTCATTCTTGAACGGCGTTTATTTTTTAACCTAGCAAAACCGTCATTACTTGTTCTGGGTTATATTTAAACCGCGTAAGTCTACGCATCGACCATACTTGACAATGACAGAAGTAGGTATGACTTCTCAATGTCATTTGTTTTGCTTAATTACCCAGCAAGATGTTGTGATATAACACTGTTGGACTTCTTTCTGCGGCCTTATCTAAGATCTACATTAATAATCCAAGAACAATTCAAGAGTGTGAGAGCATTTTGATAATTTTCTAAATATAAGTTCAATCAACTTGTTTTGCCGAATAAAGGGAAAATATTCTGGCCATTTAGCAACAATTGCGTTTTATTTCACTGTAGAAACCTAAATCTCTAATTGGATCACTCTTTATATCAAAAACATAAATCGGAAGATTGTTCCACGTAAACAGTTAAGGTAATGACAGTTCAGATTGACAGAACAATGTGTCAGTGGGTCAAACATGAGATGTTCCATAATATTCAGTGGTTTGCCATCATAGAACACGCACCTTACCTATACCTACTCTAGATTACTTCAATTTCGAGTTTCGACTCATTCTAACGCCGCCCCTGGTTGAATCGCAGCAGAAAGTATGTGATTAAAAAGGAATTTGATCTTGCCGGAAAAGCCTTCGAGGCTTAATGCCGGAAAAGTGAATTTTCAGTCTCAACTCCATTAAGTATATATGGAGCAACATACTTTGAGAGTTAAGTGGTCAGATTTACGGAGATACATTTTTACGATTAAAGTGGAAGTAAGTACGTCAGAAACCCCTTTTTTATACGTAAATATGTTTCGAGTCTCTTAACTCGTTCATCAGATTTTGTGCCGTCTGCGAGATCATCATTCGAAAGGTGGACTGGAAATTATTCAGTCGACAATTTGACTGCTTTTGAGAATTTGTGATTCGGAAATTTGATTGCTTGGTAGAAATTGTTCCTAATGGACTTTAGTGACGAAACACATGTTCCTATTGAAATTAATCAAAAAAAAAAAGAAGTTTCGATGATAAGAAGACAATCCCATAACGCGAAACACTTTCTGGAAAATAATGAATCTTGTTGATTGTTTCGGTCTCTACTTGACGAAAATTCATCGTAGCGGGTGTTTTTTTGTAGAGTGATGGAACTTTAAATTGAAATAAAACACAAATTGAGTTTGAAGCCAAATATTTTTCTATTTGAAAGATAATTTTATGACATTTATGTTTCAAGAATAATTTCCGGCATAGGTCAACCACGACTATCCCTGGGGAACCCCATTCGACCAGATCAATTTTGGACTACTTTTTTTGAGTAATTCAGGCCTTATTTCATCAATAACACGAGTTATGTTAGCTTCCGAAGCATCTATTGTTTCTGTTTTATCAGCATAAACCAATAACTTGACCTAACCCCAAAGAAAATAATCCAGTGGAGTTATGTCGCATGATCTTGGAGTCCAAATAATTAGACCATTTCTCGAAATAATGTTGTCACCAAATCTTTCTTTCAATATATCAATTGAGGTGCAGCACCATCTTCTTGGAACTAAAACACTTCTGGATCGATACCATTCAAATTTTGAAACAAATAATCATGGATCATCGATCTGTAACGAACATCATTCACTGTAACATTAGCTCCAGCATCTTTTTTAAAGAAATATGGACCGATGATGCCTCCAGCGTGTAAAGCACACCATACAGTGCATTTTTCAGGATGCAATGGAACCTGCGGAACTTCTTGAGGATTGTTTTCACTCCTTATACGGCAATATTATTTGTTTACATAGTTGTTCAACCAGAAATGAGCTCCATCACTAAACACAATTTTACGATAAAAAGTGGATCAACTTCAAGCTGTTCTAGGGCCCAATCAACAAACAAATTATGCTTATTATGGTCCAGTGGCTTTAGCTCTTGAACCAGTTGGATCTAGTTTGGGTGTAGACCAAGATCTTCACGCATAGGCATCATCAAAGGCAAACTGCAATTATCAAAGCCGTCAATTGAAATTGCCGAGCCACTCACTAGTACATTCAATAAATATCTCTCTGAGGGTTTATTCCCATCAGCACTTAAAATAGCTAAAGTATTGCCAATCCACAAGAAGGGAGATGAAAATGACCTGTCGAACTATGGACCGATAACCAACCTACCAGCCATATCAAAGATTCTAAAAAGAATCAATCAAATCTCCTAACACATTTTGAAGATAATGAAATGCTGGGCAGTCAACAACATGAATTCAGGACCAGCAAATCCACAACTCTGCTGGTGAAGCTCATGAATGTCTGTCGAAGACCTTGAACACTGTAGACCACGATATCCTACAGAGTAGACTACAGTATTACAGATTAGGAGGTGCTGCTCCTGAAATAATCTGCTCGTTCCTATCACATAGGCATCCACATGTACTATGGAATCACTTACTATCCGGGAGTAGGAACATAACATCTGGAGTTCCTCAAGGATCGAAACTGGGACCCTTACTTTTCCTGATATACGTAAACGACCTAAATTCTACGAAAGATGAGTTGAACGTGTATCTTACAACCCTTTTGTTGCAAATGATTCCTATGGGGTACATCGGTTCATGCCAATGACATACTGATTCTTCAGGAGAAGGCGGTGAGAATAATATTAGGGCTAAAACAGACAGATAGCTGTAAGGATGCGTTTAGGGGACTTAACATACTCACCATACCAGCAGTGTATATATTGGAGTGTTCCACATATGTCCATAAGAACTTAGACACCTCAGCAAATTCCATAAATTTTTTTTTCTTGGAGTGATAAAACTTTAAATTGAAATAAAACACATTTAAATTAAGATTGAAGCCAAATTCGTTTTTTATTTGAAAGATGATTTTAAGACATTTATGTTTTAATAATAATTTCTGGCATATCCATATCCATATCCATGACGACCAGCTATGAAGAACCGCATTTGACCAGACAAATTTTGGACCAGTTTTTCGAGTAATTCAGGCCTTATTTCATCAATTTTGTTTCTGGTTTATCAGCATAAACCAATGACTTGACATAACTCCAAAGGAAATAATCCAGTGGAGTTATGTCAAATGATCTTGGAGGCCAATTTTGGACAATTTCCCGAAATAATTTTATCGCCAAATATTTCTTTCAATAAATCAATTGTGAGGGAAGCATCATGAGGTGTAGCAAGATCTTGTTGGAACCAAAACACTTCTGGGTCGATACCATTCAAATTTTGAAACAAATAATCATTGATCATCAATCTGTAACGAGCACCATTCACTGTAACCTTAGCTCCAGCATCGTTTTCAAAGAAATATGGACCGATGATGCCTCCAACGTGTGAAGCACACCATACAGTGCATTTTTCAGGATGCATTGGAACCTGTAGAACTTCTTGAGGATTGGCTATGTGGGCAGAAACACAAAAACCTGGAACACGTAGACCACCAAAGCGCTGGAGGAAAGCTGCAGACCAAGTCTTAATGGAGCAGGCAACACAGAACGTAGTCTATTGGAAGGAAGAAGAAAAAATTTGTCTTGCATTTGGTTTCTTCAGGCTTTAGTCGAAATATCGTGTTTTCATCAATTTTGGCAAAGAATTTATTATTCTAGGATATAAAACCCTTGCGTGCTTTCTCTAAATCAACTTCAAGTTGTTCTAGGGCCCAATTAGCAAACAAACGACGCTTATTATGGTCAAGTGGCTTTAGTTCTTGGATATTTATGGGCGTAGACCAAGATCGTTACGCAAAATTTTCCATGTAGAGTCCAACTTGTGAACGTTGACGAATAGACAAATCTGGATCATCACTATGACTTACAGAAGCGATATTTTCTTCTGTACGTACAGTTCTTTGTCTTGTTGTTGTTGTTGAATCTAGTAGAGAAAATGTTGTCCGAAATCTATCGATAGTTCGACGAATAAGCTGCTCTGATGGACGATTATGTAAGCCATAAATTTCGCGAAGTGCTCTATAAATTTGGCGAATAGAACACTGATTTTGAAAATAAATTTCAATTATTTGTGACTATTGTTTGGGCGTGATAATTCGTCAGTGCTTACTGAACAGAAATGTCAAAACAACATGGCTTCTTCCTTCTGTCAAATCACAGTTATCACTATCGAAAGTTTTATCACTCTAAAAAAACACCCGATACAACCAAAGATACCGTCCATTGGAAATATTCAACTATAACCTAGGTGCAAGCGAGCTAAAGCCTCTTACGCCAAGCTCTCAAAATTTTTCACATCGTGTGAACCGACCCGTAAAATACGCGAAATATAATGTAGAAGATCCCGGCAACGCATAAAACACAATTACGCCAAAACCAACCGCGCTGGGGCTTTGTAATATTCAAAATTTACTTGTGTCGTACACAGCATATTTCCTTGTTAGGGCGGTGTTACACGCGCAAAGGACATTACCGGGGATAATTACTGCCACAGAATCTAATACACACTTCTGAGGCGGATCTGGGGCGCGGAGTGGCCTGAGGCTCTATCACCTCCTCTTTGTCTTTTTACAACGTTTCTCCCTTTTTGTCATCCACTCGTGCCCGCCAGAGAGCTGAATTACAATTCCTAACGAGCCTTAATGAAGTCAGATATGAAGATATGAGATTTCGAAATTAACGCCAGCTCTGGCGAGGGTCGTATGTACCGGGAGGATTAAAGTTGCCAGGGTGTTTGCTGGTCTGGAGTTGGATGAAAACGTGACTGTCAGAATAGGCATCTATGCATTTTACTTGAAATTGAAATAAACCTCGGATAAATATCTTCATTATCCATTAAATTGGTGGCATTTGGCAGATAATTTGGAGTTAATGATGGAGTATGATTTCGGGCATGTGGGTCCAACGGCTAGATCGTATTAGCACTAGATTGAAGCTTTATCGTGAAATATTGGTTATATCGGGTGTTTTTTTTAGAGTGATAGAACTTTCGATAGGGATAACTGTGAATTAACAGAAGGTAGAAGCCATGTTATTTGACATTTCTGTTCAGTAAGCATTAACAAATTATCATGGAAGGACTCACGCCGCAACATTGTTTACAAATTGTAGAAATTTATTTTCAAACTCAGTGTTCTATTCGCCAAATTCATAGAGCATTTCGAGAAATTTACGGTTTACATAATCGTCCATCAGAGCAACTTATTCGTCGAACTATCGAAAGATTTCGGACAACATTTTCTCTACTCGATGCAACAACAGATCCAGATTTGTCTATTCGTCGACGTTCAAAGTCGGACTTCGTGCATCCACCACATGAAAAATTTTACGTAAAGATTTTGGTCTAAACCCATACAAGATCCAACTGGTTCAAGAACTAAAGCCACTTGACCATAAAAAGCGTCGCTTGTTTGCTGATGGGGCTCTAGAACAGCTTGAAGTTGATACACTTTTTTATCCTAAAATTGTGTTTAGTAATGAAGCTCATTTCTGGTTGAACGGCTATGTAAACAAGCAAAATTGCCGTATATGGAGGGAAAACAATCCTCAAGAAGTTCTACAGGTTCCATTGCATCCTGAAAAATGCACTATATGGTGTCATTTACACGCTGGAGTCATCATCGGTCTATATTTCTTTAAAAACGATTCTGGAGCTAATGTTACAGTGAATGGTGCTCGTTACAGATCGATGATCAATGATTATTTGTTTCAGTTTCAAACTTTGAATGCTATCGACCCAGAAGTGTGTTGGTTCCAACAAGATGTTGCTACACCTCATGCTGTTACCGTAACAATTGATTTATTGAAAGAAAGATTTGGCGATAACAATATTTCGAGAAATGGTCCAATTAATTGGCCTCCAAGATCATGCGACATAGCTCCACTGGATTATTTTTTTGGGGTTATGTCAAGTCATTGGTTTATGCTGATAAACCAGAAACAATAGGCGCTTTGGAAGAAAAAATCTCGTGTTATTGATAAAATGAGGCCTGAATTACTCCTCAGATTACGTCGTGGTGGACAGATGTGGAAATTATTTTCTATAACATAAATGTCATAAAATTATCCTTCAAATAAACAAAAATTTGGCTTCAATCTTAATTTAAAGGTGTTTTATTCCAATTTAGAGTTCTATCACTCTAAAAAAACACCAGAAACATTCATAGTTTAAATTATTTCTGTCGCTATCCTATACTTTTTCCCACGTTTCTGGTAATTGACGAATCCCATCGCGAAAAAAGAAAGACTCTTCGACAGCTATTCATGCACCGATCCATTTTTTGACTTCATCGTAATTGGTGAAGTGCTAATCAACCAGTCCATGTTGCATCAATCGGCCGAGATGTTAATCGAAAGAAGGAGTAGAACTTCCATTTGTGTCATGCTGTAAAATAACTTTGTCGTTTCTATCTGTGTAATGCGACCGTTTTCCTCGTAATCCTCGGCTCAAATGCATCAATTGTTTTCGGTAGATCTCCTCTGTGATCCCTTGATTCGATTGAGCGACTCCAAATATTTTTGCGATTTCCTATTTAGTTTGTGATGGATCTTCATCTAGCCTTGCCTCTACTTGCCAACACCGTGACTCTAATCTATGGTTACCCCCATTTTCAAGAAGGGAAATAAACTGTGCGCTGAGAACTATCGTCCTATTAGCCTCTATCATTTCTAAGGTATCTGAGCGTATTGTGCCAGAGAGCACGTGAATTTGGTTCTGGCTAAACAACTTGATTCTCGTTTGCCAGCACGGATTTTTATCAAGACGCTCAATTATCACTAATCTACTGAGCTGTGTCGACATTTGGACCAGCATGTTGAACGCAAACATACTTGGATGTCGTTTACTTAGATTTTTCCAGAGCATTTGATCGAGTCCCCCACAAGCACCTACTCCAGAAATTAAAACATCTTGGTCTGCAGGGTAATCTACTACTTTAGATAAAAGTTTTTCCTACTTCGAGAAGATTCCGGGTTCACGTGAGGGGATCTGCTTCCTATGAGCAACAAATAACAAGTGGCGTACCCCAGAGCTCAGTACTCGGTCCCCTCTTATTCCTACTGTACACCTTTGACCTCCCTATTAATGTGCATTCCTGGATTTATTTTTTTGCCGACGAGGCGAAAATTTTCAACAGTGCTCTGGACTGCCGACAAGTATTGCAAAATGATCTGGATACCCTATTTCTCTGGTCCCAAAAATGGTTTCCCCCATGAATTTCAACAAATGTGTGGTTGTCCACACGGATAAAACAACCCCCGTCACTATGTAGGGGGCATACCTCTCTATCTTCTGCGAGAAGCCACATACATTTGGGTGTGACTTTTCACGATGAGTTTTCTTGGTCAGAGCATATTGCCAACATTACACTCAAGGCAAACCGATTGGTGGAGGAAATGTTTTTGGGACCGTGATCCATCGACATGTTCTGTGCTCATGAAAACTTACGTGAGACCGAGCACGGGGATCCGGTGTGGAGTGCTGACTTGGTGCTCAAAGGTTTCCTGCGGCGTGCAACACTGATCTCTCATGGATTAACATGGAAAGACTGTCCATCTTCGATCTCACCAGTTTTCAGGATAGGCGAAGACACGGCGATATAATTATCGCTTTAGAGCTTTGAATGGGCTCTTTTTCGCTTAATAGCGACTCGCGTCTCCGTGACCATAGATTAAAATTGAGCCAGGAAACTTTCCGCATTGCTTTCATGAAGAACTTTCTGCCTTATAGAACATTAATTACATGTTGGAAATAGTCTATGGGTCTTCTCCACAGAGCTCTAATGACTCCGTACGAGACTACACTAGCACTTGCTTCTGAGGAGCGGTGAGCATTCTCGGTACCCATCTTGCACTGACCTTTGAAAGGTTAAGATTGTCATGAAGTATAGTACATATGGTACCCACGGATAAGTTTGTCATCTCTGCTAATTACTTGATTTTTACTCTGGCATCTTCAAGTACCAGCTTTCCCACTTTTTCACATTTACTTCAGTGGTGCCGCTAACGCGCCCTCCCGAGTTAGAGTCGTCTCAATGCTTTCTCTGCCTCTTTTGAATTCACTCGACCACTTTTGAACGGTGGATAACGACGGGACACCGTCTTGGTAAACAGCAATCATCTCTTCATGATTTCTTGACTTTTTTCCTGCTTAGTGAGTAACTTTATAACGGCGCGATGCTCGATTTTTTTCATCATTGTGGCGCCAGTCATTCTAGTCGTCTTTTACTGAGGAAACCTAGAACACTTATGATACTCGCAATATTAACAAACACCCCGATACCGAGAATACATTGAACGCCCCTCGTACGTTCCTCAATGGATCGAAAGGCAACCAGGTCCAAACGCAATTCCGACCCCGTAATTCCCCAAATTCGCCCCCAATCTAATCCCTCTGACTCCCATTATCGGACAACCTCAAATCAAATTCCTCCGCGTCTTGGCCGTACGTCAAAACTGTCAAACGTCCCCGGCCGACTGGATTAGACCAGACAGGCCATAAAATAAAGTGTAACCGGAGAGCATCGCGCGCGCCCTCTCTTCTTGAAAATATAAATTTGATTTTTCAACAAAAACGCTAAGCCCGCGAGACAGGTCTGAAATGGAGTCGGACAGGGCGCGTGTTTCCGCGCGAGAGAGCGTCCTGAGGAATCGTGGAGATCCCGCGGGAGCAGCGGTAAAGTCGTCCGGCGTCATATTACAGTCGTCCGTTTCCGCTGAGCATTGTTATTGGTCATTCGTAACGGGCGTTTATTTCTTTACGTTTCTGGAGGGACAGCTTTCAGAGGAATTGACTGCAGCGAATTTGAGGGGGAAAGTTCGGAATTTTCCGTCGTTATTGGATCAGATTGATCGAGTTCGGAGATCTCCGTTGCATTTTTGCGACGGTGGATTCACTAGGACAATCCTGAACTCGGACGATCATGAGGTAGGCCCGAGTATGCATCAACAGTATTCATGACTGGAAGCGTTTTGTGGAATTAGCTATCGGGTGTTTTCTTAGAGTGATGGAACTTTCGATAAGGATAGCTCAGAGCAGTGCACACGACAGTCACTGAGTGTATAAAACACTCTCTACTGACGGTTTAGCGATATCATCATTGCCGTTCCAGATCCCAAATCATTCGACATGCCAAGAGTTCAGACGTTGGACAGCATCAGCGGCGAAAGAAGAAACCGCCAAGAAATTGACTCTAACCCGGCAGAAGTCAGATAAGATGAGATCAGACAGATCGTCCAGATAAAACACGCGGATCCGCAGATCCTGAAATAAAGGACAGACACGCAGTATGTGGTCACTAGTTTGTAAGTGACCACATGGACAGGAATCATCCCCGATAAGACCCAACCTGAAGAGATTTGCCCTGAATGGGCCATGACCTGAAATAAAGCAAGCCAGTGGAAAAGCTGGTCTGAACCAGGAGTTGTTCTGGACAAACCTGACGAGCGGGATCCAGCCGAAGGAGCAACGACCGGTTTCGGACTCCTCCCAGTCCAACTGCCAACGAGACAATAACGCCTCAAAGTATGACCCGGAGCAGCGGCGCGCCACTAGAGACCGATCCTCTGAACCGATAGAAATAGCAGGAAGAGAAGTGTCTTCAAAATTGAAAGGAACACCCTTCTTTAGATGGTAGTGTACTGTTCGATATAGTATGTAGTAGTGCGCCGAGATACTTTCAGTCACCACCTGTAATGTCGCTGTAGCCACAGTGCGACACATTGGAGAAACCAAGAGCAAGAAGTGCCTCTGCGCAGACACGATAACCCGTCTGACATGAGAATGCTCAACTCGATGGAACCAGGCCGCAGCACAATAGGAGATGATGGGGAGAAATATACACTTATATAAAAGTGAGAATGAGCGAGATTTAGTGCCTCCCAAGGACCGTCTCAACCGCAGCCTTTGATTTTCCACGCAGCGCCTTCACGTGTGGCAGAAAAGTGAGTCCCGAGTCTACCAGGACACCCAAATACTTGTGCTCGCGAACCCATCGGAATGGCACACCCGAAACACATACCCTTGGAGGGCGACCTACGTGCAGACTTCTCCTCAACAATACTGCAGCGGACTTACTCATCGACACGGTCAGCTTGTTACGCCATTCGACCGTAACATCAACTAGACGTTGATGTGCAGCCTTGAGAGTGCGACGACTGTTTGCTCCAACTAGAAGCGCCAGATCATCGGCATAGGCGATAGCAAGGCCCTCCTCCTTCGAAAGTAAAAACAGCAACTCATCGAAAACTAGATTCCAGAGTGAGGGTCCAAGTATTGAACCCTGAGGACAGCCTTTCTCAAGACCTATAGACCGGGAGAAGGAGTGCCGTACAAAAACGACATTTCTGTCAGAAAGATAACTGTACAAGAGACGAAGCTGGTCTTGAGGGATGGACAACTCTCGAGCACGACGGAGGACAAGGATTCTTGGCCACCAAAGTGAGTCGAACGCACCCTCGATATCTATAAAAATGGCAGCAACGTATTTGTAGCTAGACTCACGAGCATAACTGACTAGTCGGAAGACAGCATCTTCAGTAGATAGACCAGGCCTGAAGCCATACTGCAGGGGGGAGCAATTACTCGAATCCAAAAGGTCTTCAGAGAGACGGCTCAACAAAAGTCGTTCGAGAACCTTGACAGAAGGCTAATAGGTCGGTAAGATTTTGGGTCCTGAATGTCACGATCGTCAGATTTTAAAAGCAGACATAATGTTGGCGACTTCCAGATTTTCGGAAAATAACCAAAAGGAAGGCAAAGGGTAAAAACTTTATGTAGGAACTCAGGAATCACTTCCCTAGTTCTTCGATGTATTGGGCCAGTGATACGGTCAGGGCCAGGAGCACCCCGAAGAGGAGAATTTGAGTTGAAATCAGGAAAGTGAAACAACAAGTGATCCTATTTAATTAAAAACAGAGGAGAAAAAAAACTCAAACCTAAAGCAGAAAACAAACAGACATCATTTGAAACAGATTGAGAATTTGTGAACCTCCTTAACTCTTGTGCAGTAGTCTATTTGTTATTTCAACAGCTTGTAATCGTTTGAGAATATTCTTGAACCAAAGAAGATGTTCCCAAAAACCATTCAATAAAAATCGCCCCGTCAATTCTCCAACAACCCGTTCGGATTCGCTGCAATTGAATGCCCAAACTAAAGGCGGTACGCAGGCACGAAGTCCACCTAACGTAATTAAGCCCCCAGCACACTCGGACGTCCGCGACGCGATATTATTTAGCTAAAACAATAAAACAAAGAAAGGACGTCCAATTAAGGAACAATACGCAAATTGCCAAGTGGGCGAGACGTGCGCCGTTTGTTTGCAAACGTCATTGTCGCGAGGGGGTTGAGGGTGAGAAGGGGTTGAACTGATGCCGCGTCCTACACTGGAGAGGGTCGAGTGTATTGAGTGTTTTCGAGACAAATGCTCTTTGGAAGCGAGAGCCCGTCATTAAATTTGCATGATAGGATTGGGTAGAGGGAGTTGATAGATGGCCTTGATATGAACTCTACTTCTTAACCTGACGTTTATGTGATTCACTAATCAAAGATCAAAATTTTTTAAATTCAATTCGGGTCTTTCAGGTTCATAATAATTAGAGCCAACTTGAATCCGGAATATTTCATTTTGTTCCCTACTTGATCAGATTCTGCTTCTTTATTTGTGTTTAAAAAAAAATGACTCTAGGATAGGTAGTGAACTGAAAAATAATTGGGGTTGGCTTAGTAACAAATTTTCGTAACGCCATCCGTATTCAAGAGTGAAAAAAAAATGCATACACATTTTTTACGATTTTGCCTAAACTACCGGCAACATTGTAATGAAATTTTATACGAATATGTTTTGAAAGCTGATACATCCAATGAATTTGTTTTTATATCTGACTATCAAAGAGGGCGCTAGTTACACGGTTCGTACCAAGTAGTATTGAACATAACTTTTTTAAGGTTAGATTTATTAATCAAAACTTCAAGTGAAATTGAACATCATTCAAGTATATAAATTGAAAATTACTACTAAGAAGTATTTGCATATTACAGAATAATAGCTGGAATTAATTCAGCAGAACCTCTACAGATTTCACTCTAAATAAATCTCATGAAAACATTCAGAATTGAATTTTAAAACATGTCCTAAATACATTGTATCACTTTATAGACATATATATTATCATCACATGTGGTGTAAATTAACTAATAAAGAATCAAAAGAAATATAAAATGATGATGAAATTATTTAAACATCACCTTATACATATCTACATTCTGTCAAGAAAGTACCAGGAATTATCGATTTAAATCTGGCGGGGCAATGAGGCAGGTAAAAATTTTTTTTCCTAGGTTGGTACCACTGTCCTTAATTACTATGCCAAGCTTGAGCGGGATCTGTCAACTAGTGTGTTTTCAACAGCTGATTAAGTCAGTCTATGTCAGAGTGCGTGCCGATTTTTACTATGGGTGATTACGTTGAGTAAAGAATTTGTTTAAAGTTTTGTGTTGCAAATGAATTTTCGTGTGCCGATGCATTGAAAATGTTGCAAAAGGCCTTTGGTGATAATGCTCTATCGAAAACTCGTGCATATCAGTGGTACAGAACCTTCAAGAACGGTCGTGAAGTGGTCGCCCATCGACGGCTTCGATCGAAGATAACGTCGATAAAATTAAGGAAAGGGTGCTGGAAAACCGTCGTACCAGCTTGAGAGAGATAGCGCATAATCTTAAGATATCCCACGAGTCCGCACGTACGATTTTGATTGATATTTTGGGCATGAGAAAGGTGGCCGCACGACTCGTATCGAAAGACCTGAATTTTCTTCAAAAACGTCATCGCGAACAGGTTGCTTCAGACATGCTGGATCGCTGTAATTCCGATTCTACATTCATGGAACGCATTATAACTGGTGATGAGATCTGGGTCTACGAGTATGATATGCAAACAAGCCAGCAATCATCGGAATGGGTGGCAAAAAATGAGCCGAAACCGAAAAAACCACGCCAAAGCCGCTCGAAAATGAAGGTGATGCTCATTGTTTTCTTCGATATCCGTGGCGTGGTGCACTACGAATTCGTTCCAGAGGGTCAGACGGTAAACAAGGAGTATTACCTAGGCGTTATGAAACGTTTGCGTGAGCGTATCCGTAAGAAGCGGCCAAATTTGTGGGCGAACAACTCATGGATTTTGCATGACGATAACGCGCCTTCTCACCGAGCTACGATTGTGACTGACTTTCTCGCCAAAAACTCAACAAACGTGCTTCAGCAACCACCGTATTCGCCGGATTTGGCTCCTTGCGACTTTTTCCTCTTCCCAAAACTAAAACTGCCCCTTCGTGGCACCCGGTTTTAGTCGATTGAAGCCATAAAACAAAATTCAGCGCGAGAGCTAAAGTCCATCCCGGAAAGCGCCTATAAAAAATGTTTCGATAATTGGAAGTGCCGTTGGCATAGATGTATTGAAGCAAATGGAGCCTATTTTGAAGGCGACCCAATAAATTTTGACGATTAAATGTAAAAATGTTGTTTTAATTGAAAATTCCCGGTACTTTCTTGACAGAATGTATGTTTCGATTGTATATTAAAGAATCACAAATTCCTTCACCAAAAATTGTTCAACATATTTTCAATATCCAATCGAAACATATATATGTATGAGGTGATGACTAAATAATTTTATCATTATCTTATACTTCTTTTGATTCATTATCAGTTAATTTCCACCACATGCGATGATAATATTTTTGCCTATAAAGTGATACAATGCATTTAGGACATGTTTTAAAATTTAATTATAAATGTTTTCATCAGATTTATTTAGATTAAAATCTGTAGAGGTTCTGGTGAATTAATTCCAGCTATTATTCTGCAATATGCAAATTGTGGAGTTGTCTCCTAATTTTTGATTGTAAACACTTGAGTTTTAACACCAATTTATTTGCTTCTATGATACAAATGCAGGTTATGAAAATTTGAGGTTATAACTGTACAAAATGAATGCCGATTGTCGACATGGTCGAGTATCGACCGAACAGGACCAGAGTTAAAGCGAGAGAGAGGATTAGATTTGGACGTCTCACTAGGGATGTCAATTTGTCATAGAATACTAAACATATATTCTCCTGTCACTATAAGATTTCTGATGTGGCCTCTGTTCAAAATTCACCTTTTGTATGAGACAATAACACAAATACTTCTTCGTAGTAATTTCAATTTATATATTTGAATGATGTTGAATTTCACTTGAAGTTTCGATTAATAAATCTAACCTTAAATAAGTATTTTCAATACAACTTGGTACCGTGTAACTAGCGCCCTCTATGAGAGTCAGATATAAAAACAAATTCATAGAATGTATACGCTTCAAAAACATATTCGTATAAAATTTAATTACAATGTTGCCAGTAGTTTCGGAAAAATCGTACAAAATGTGTATGAATTCGTTTTCTTCAACGCCCTTAATCTTAAATGCGGATGACGTTAGGAAAATTTTTTACCAAGCAAACCCCAATTATCTTTCAGTTTTCCACCTATGTTTGTTTATAAATTTCAAGAGTGATAGTCTTTTTTTAGAGGGAAAACATTTTCGATAGGGATAACTGTGATTTGACAGAAAGTAGAAGCCATGTTGTTTTGACATTTCTGTTCAGTAAGCATTGACAAATTATCATGAAAACAGTCAATTATCTTTTTAATTCACCCGATAATCGAAAATTCTGTTGAAAGTTTAGGCTCTACCGTAAATGTTACACATTTTTCAAATGAAAAACTCCCAAATTCGATTCCGATCCTTCTCAAATGGCGTCGTTCCTCCTCATCGTACCCGTTCCTCCCTTACACGGCGGCCCAGCTCGAAATTTACGATGTCGAGGGTTGAATTGGAGGTATATTTATCGCGGTAGCGGACAAGACTTAACACCTCCATAAACTGAGCTGTCGCGTTGAATTCGGTCGTTTCTGCTTCAATATCTCGAATGCCCCTTCAGGGTGATAGATTGCCTGTTTGGATCGGGGTGGAATTTGTTTACCCCGTTTCGAAGGGATGAATTTATTGGGGGCTAGAGATGTTACGCGGAATTCGGTTGGGTGGGTTGCTCTGACGCTTTTGGATAATTGGTTTTCTAGTGTGTTGTTGAAGCGTCTATCGTTCCATTTTTAGTAATTGCGTAGTTTTTACTTGTCAAATGTCAAAAGATGACAGCTGTTCAGATAGCAAGCTAAAATGACACCTCTTATTGGAAAACCCTCACCTTTAGCATAACCATAAGACGAGAGCGAACAAATTGAGGCCAAATATATTCAGCTTCTCTTTCTATCTTTTCCTTCTATGTATCGGGTGCTCTTTTAGAGTGACAGAATTTTCGATAGGGATAACTGTGATTTGACAGAAGGTTGAAGCCATCGATCAATTATCATTATTTTCAAAATCAGTGTTCTATTCGCCAAACTTATAGAGCACTTAGTGATGTTTTTGGTTTACATAATCGTCCATCAGATCAGCTTATTCGTCGAACTATCGATAGATTTCGGACATTTTCTCTACTCGATGAACAACAAGACAAATAACTGTACGTACAGAAGAAAATATCGCTGCTGTAAGTCATAGTGTTAATGATGATCCAGTTTTGTCTATTCATCGACGTAAACAATAAGTTGGACTCTTTGCTTCCACCACATGGAAAATTTTGCGTGAAGATCTTGGTCTACACCCATACAAGATCCAACAGGTTCAAGAACTAAAGCCATTTGACCATAATAAGCATCGTTTGTTTGCTGATTGGGCCCTAGAACAGCTTGAAGTTGATCCACTTTTTTATCGTAAAATTGTGTTTAGTGATTAAGCTTATTTCTGGTTGAACGGCTATGCAAACAAGCAAAATTGCCGTATATGTACATAATAGGTCCATATTTCTTTGAAAACAATGCTGGAGCTAATGTTTCAGTGAATGGTGCTCGTTACAGATCGATGATCATTGATTATTTGTTTCAAAATTTGAATGGTATCGACCCAGTAGATTTTTTGTTTCAATAATATTGAATACTCTAAGAAAGATAGTTTTATGATGAAATTCTTAAGATTATGTTAGACATTTTTGAAAGATATTTGTTTTCATAAGATTGATCAGCAGAAACAAAATTTTGTCTATTCAAAATATTTAATTTATAGGATTTTGGTTAACAATTTTATTCATTGGATTTTGTTATACCATTTGGATGTTTTATAATGAATGTTTATTATATTAATATTATATGTCATTTGATATAAGTAGTACTTATATGACATTATTTTAATTTATTTTCAGAAATTATAATTATTAAATATAATTTTTTTAAATTAAATACGTAGAAGGCTTATATTAAATATTTAAATAATTCAAAACTAACTATTATAATTGGTATATTTGTCTATCCATTTATTTGTCTTAAAAAGATTTCATAATTTTCATAAACCCACCCATAAAAGTGTATAAAAAATACTCCACTCTCTGAAGCATTAGGAATATAACCAAAAAAATTTCCAATATTTGCAAAATTTCACAATCATCTATGAAGCTGATTAGCTAAAACTTTCTACGGTGAGTCTGCAACAACCCTTAGGAAGGGTCACTGTAGAAAAAAAGCTAGAACTCCAAGAAGTCAGAGAATGCTCAAGAATATTGTGATGGAAAATAGAAGCCTGTCGCATCTTGACATAAAAAAAATTGAAGAGGCAGGATAAAATGTTTCCGAAAAAACAGTTTGAAGAAATTTGTTTGAGATGGGCTTCAAAGGAAAAAGACCTATGAAAAAACCAAAACTGACCCCCAAAATGGTAAAAGATAGATTAAACTGGGCCAAATAATATAGGCATTTCACAGAGAAACATTGGAATATCGTAAGTCACCTGTATCACGCTACTCTAACGCAGTTCCAAGGTCATCAGAACTTATTTTATGCAGTTATTTCATACAAGAATGTGTCGAATTTTCACCACTTCAAATTGACTTGGTAAATTTGGCTTAGCTATACCTTGTTGCGACTTATTTAGAGTTCTTCAGGCACTCTTCTCTCTCTGGGATCATCTTCATTCCATGTAATAGGCAATGCATAACACGCGCAAATCTCATCATTCCGACTTATTTTCCATCCCATCAGATCTTCGTCTTGCCATCTCGATCCGCGTAATTGAAGGGTGAAAACGTAACTGGATAAACACAACCACCCTATCCGTGTTTCTATTTGTCCCGTTCTGCTTGTTCGCTTATTAGCGACAAATGAATCGCGCCAAGGAACAACGGACGCAATTGTCGCCCTTATACGCGGTCGGTGGCGCGGCTAATTGCGATTTATTTCCAATTGTTCAGGGTGTTGTTGTTTGGGGCGCGTAACGCGCTCGACGGCGTCACGCTGATAAGTGGCTTAGTTCCAACTGTTTTCGGATTCATTGAGCGTTCCGGGACCCTCGAGAGGTGCTATGTTTGCAACAATGGCATTTGCGACATCGAACAAACAGTATAATCGTATGTCAGAGTAGGCCATTGTAATTAGGGTGAAATACATTAGGCGGCGGTTCATTATTTCCTACTACACTTACGAGTAGATTTGTTCTTTCTCGAAATTTTAGTCTACACTCATTTTCAGAGTCTTGTATCGGGTCCTGTGGTATCATATATTAATAGCCCCCTTGCGAAACTAGCCTCTAAATTAAACCAAATTTTTAAAGAAACAACACAATTCAACTCACCCTATTCAATAAAAAATTCAATCGAGCTCACAAAAAAACTAAAAAATGTTATCCTTCCAGTTAATAGTATTTTAGTGTCGTTTGATGTAGTTAATATGTTCCCGAATATACCAAATATAGAATGCATGAATATAATCGAAAATATCCTAACAAAAATAACATCAATCCTGTGATAAAAAACGAAATTTTAACCCTTTTCGAACTTTGCGTGGAAGAAAATTACTTTCAATACAATAGTGAATTCTACAAACACAAAGATGGACTTGGCATGGGTTCACCTCTCAGCCCATTACTCGCTGAAATCTTTATGTCCTGTTTTGAAAGAAAAATTCTAAAATCCACACACGCAAAGCATATCACTTTTTGGTACAGGTATGTAGACGATATATTGGCTTGCTTCTGCGGAACACATTCAGAATTAAATGAAACATTAGAATATCTTAATAGTTTGCGCAATAAGGTCAAATTCACCATGGAAACACAATTTGATAATAAAATCAATTTTTTGGACATAACTTTAATTAACAGTAATAATGAAATTTCCTTTGATATATATATAGAAAACCCACATCAACTGATACAACAATACCAAATTTTTCAAACCATCCGATCAATCATAAACTAGCTGCATATAGATCAATGGTACATAAAGCATTTTCAATTCCTTTAGATAATATTACGTTAAAGAGGGAATTGAATACAATCAGACAAATAGCCACAAAAAATCAGTTCGAAACCAAAACTATAAATTCCATCACAAACAAAAAACAAAAGCAACTAATTCGTAAACAAATTTAGCCCATCTCCAAATCAGATCATAATAACAATAAATTCATAAAACTAAAATATTTTGGACCAATTTCACAAAAAATAGCTCAAATTTTGTCAAAACTCAACATAGTAACAGCTTTCACACCCTCCAATAAAATTTCTAATCTCTTTTTCAATCCGAAAGACAAAGAGAACCGACTGAATAATTCTGGAGTCTATAAATTAAGTTGTCAAGAGTATAATAGTATATAAATAGGACAAATGGGCCGACCTTTCCATAAAAGGTACAAAGAGCATCATTCTGCTTTTAGGAACCGGAAGAATAATTCCAATTTTGCGAACCATTTCTTCACTACAGATCACACGTTCCCAGAATTGAACAACCTTGTTATCTTGCACGTGGAAGCGAAAGGGAAAAAACTTGACATCCTGGAATCCATATAAATTGAAAAATATAAGAGGCACGTACCAATAATAAAACTACTAAACGAACAGATGGAACTTTGGAAAACCCCTCTCTTCGAAGCTCTGCCGAAGCCTACAATCAGCATATATAATAGTTGAGATCTAATTTGTTCAATCAGTTTGAAAATGTAGAAACACTACGAAACTCGAGTCACTGTATATCAGTTATAATAAAAAGTGATAGAAAACAAAGTAATTTCTTATTTCATTCCAATTCAGGCCTTATTTCATCAATAGCACGACTTATGTTGGCTCTCAAAGCGTCTATTGTTTCTGGTTTACCAGCATAAACCAATGACTTGACGTAACCCCAAAGAAAATAATCCAGTGGAGTTATGTCGCACGATCTTAGAGGCCAATTAAATGTACCATTTCTCTAAATAATGTTATCGCCAAATCATTCTTTCAATAATTCAATTGTTACGGTAGTAGCATGAGGTGTAGCACCATCTTGTTGGAACCAAAATACTTCTGGGTCGATACCATTCAAATTTTGAAACAAATAATCATTGATCATCTATCTGTAACGAGCACCATTCACTGTAACAATAGCTCCAGCATCGTTTTTAAAGAAATATGAACCGATGATGCCTCCAGCGTGTAAAACACACCATACAGTGTATTTTTCAGGATGCAATGGAACCTGCAGAATTTCTTTAGGATTTTTTTCACTCCATATACGGCAATTTTGCTTGTTTACATAGCCGTTCAACCAGAAATGAGCTTCATCACTCAAATACTGAATTGTTTCAGCCGTTACTATTTGGTAGTTGATAATAATTTAAACAATTTGTAGAAATTACTATGTTTTACTACCAAAAAATTCATATTACACATTTTCTTGTGACTCGAGTTTTCGGAAATGAACTATCCCATCATCAGAGAACTGTAGACCTAACAGTGGTACAGTGGTATTCAAACAAAAGTGATAAATATTTCAAGACGAGGTTCAACGAACATAAAATGTGTTTAAGGAAAAATAAACAAAATTCTACTTTTGCCACTCATTGTCTAGAAAACGGTCATTCCTTTCCCACAATAGATAATCTTAAAATTTTACATGTAGAATCAAAAGGGAAGAAACTCGATTATCTAGAATCTGTTGAAATTTTCAAATTCACAATAACAATATTGTAAAAATAATGAATGACGGTACGGAGCTATGTAAATAGAAAATATTTGAGATATTTAAAAAGTAACATATGTTTAAAACCTTTTTCAACGAACATAAAATGAATTTAATGAAAAGTAAACAAAAATTCAACTTTTGCCACTCATTCTTTAGAAAACAGTAATTCCTTTCGACAAAAGAAAATCTTAAGAAAATTTTATATATAGATTCAAAAGAAAAGAAACTTGATCATTAAAATTTTCAAATTCGTTCACAGTAAAAATAATGTAAAAAATAATGAATAAGTGCATGGAGCCTTGTAAATCCAAATATTTGAGATCTACAACAAAATAATGTTAAAATAATGAATGACTGTACGGAGCTATGTAACCCCAAAAATTATTTGAGATATTTAAATGGGTACCATCTGTTTAACAACCTTCTTTGTCGATTGCCGATATTCCTATATCTGTTAGAAGGCCCCTTTTTGACCCGGTTTTTTATCACGTTCCGATTGTAAACTTCTTTACTACTATTAGGTGTTACCTAGAATCTATTGAAATATTCAAAATATGTATCACTTTTGTTTAAATACCTCTGTACCACTGTAAGGTCTTCAGTTGTCTGATGATGGGATAGTTAATTTCCCGAAACTCGAGTCACAAGAAAATGTGTAATATATATTTTTTGGTAGTAAAACATAGTAATTTCTACAATTTGTTCCATCACTCAACATAATTTTACAAAAAAAAAGTGAACCAACTTCAATCTGTTCGAGGCCCCAATCAGCGAACAAACGACGCTTATTTTGGTCAAGTGGCTTAAGTTCTTGAATGGGTTCAGATCAAGATCTTTACGCAAAATTTTCCATGAGGTGGATACACAGAATCCAAGTTGTGAACGTCGGTGAATAGAAAAATCTGGATCATCATTAACACTATGACTTACAGCAGCGATATTTTCTCCTGTACGTACAGTTCTTTGTTTTGTTGTTGTTGCATTGAGTAGAGTAAATATTGTCCGAAATCTATCGATAGTTCGACGAATAAGCGGCTCTGATGGACGATTATGTAAACTCTATAAGTTTAGCGAATAGAACACTGATTTTGAAAATAAATTTCAACAAATTGTAAACGTTTTTACGGCGTGAGTCTTCCATGATAATTTGTCAATGCTTACTGAACAGAAATGTTTGAACAACATGGCTTTTATCTTAAATCAAATATCAGTTATCCCTATCGAAAGTTCTATCACTCGATATAATAGAAATATTGGAAGGATAAAGAACGTATATCGTTTTATAATGGAATTTCTCCATTTACGGAACTAAAACAACAAAAGTTATATGTCGTGCTGCTATATTGTTCTATGGCTCCATGTAATTATTCCAGTAATAATATAGCTATGTAAATATTCCAGTAATAATATGGATGAACACCGTATTCCAGGCTATAGCAGCAATGTTTTCAGGTGAACTCACTGGACGAGAACGTACACGGGTTGTTTTATCATACAAGTATCTAGTTTCACGAATTCGCTTCACAAATTGTCGTTTCATTCCTATTGAATTTTCCACGTTAATTACTTGGATAGAAGATTCACCACCTTGGAAATAAGTTTTTGATATATTCCAATTTTCTTCAAGCGTCAATCTTCGTTAATGTCAAATATTTAACTAAATTCCTGTTAAAAACGCGAATGACAGAAGAGTTCCAAAACTCGAAATAGACATTTATTCAAAAGGCAAACGCTAGATGGACCAAACTTTACCTCACTTCCAAGCACCAAGATCTTATGAGTAAAGACATTTTGATATTATTTCTTTAAATTAAATTATATAAAGTTTTCACAGAAGAATTATCTAACATTTGTCAATTTCAATGGGAATAATACACACACATTTCACAAAATTCAAAATTTCATATACTTTTCGGTAAAAATTATGAACTTTAGCTAGCCAGTTTTTAATCCGGCACGAAGGACCAACATCAATATTTCATAAGCTTGAGTATATATTTTATTACGAATTTTCTCGGGAAAACTAAAAGATGAACCGAATTCATTTCCAGAACCCACCATATTGCGATGCAGGTCCCGAAAAGCTCGAGAAAGGGGTCGCTGGGATGTCTACGAGTCATCAACGTATCCTAAGGGTTGAAGTCGGCCTGATTGCCCCTGACCGCGCAGGGAGATGTAACTTGATACCGCCCTACGGAGTAAGAGGGTGCACTGTGGGAAACCTACCCCTACACGATAAAGCATTCGCTGGTATATTTTCCATTCGCCGAAAATACAGAGCGTGAAAAAGGAAAAGAATCGTGAAATATTTTATTATTTCTCACTAAAAAGTTTTCTTATTCATACATTACGCATCACTGTTAATGTCTGTTATATAGAGTGAGACAAACTCGAAACTCATAGTGTTAATGATGATCCAGATTTGTCTATTCGTCGACGTTCACAACAAGTGGGACTCTGTGCATCCACCACATGGAGAATTTTACGTATAGATCTTGGTCTACACCCATACAAGATCCAACTGGTTCAAGAACTAAAGCCACTTGACCATAATAACCGTCGTTTGTTTGATGATTGGGCTCTAGAACAGCTTGAAGTTGATCCACTTTTTTATCGTAGAATTATGTTTAGTGATGAAGCTCATTTCTGGATCTGAACGGCTATGAAAACAAATAAAATTGCCGCAGGGAAAACAATCCTCAAGAAGTTCTGCAGGTTCCATTGCATCCTGACAAATGCACTGTATGGTATGTTTTACACGCTGGAGGCATCATCGGTCCATATTTCTTTAAAAACGATGCTGGAGCTAATGTTACAGTGAATGGTGCTCATTACAGATCGATGATCAAAGATTATTTGTTTCAAAATTTGAATGGTATCGACCCAGAAGTGTTTTGATGCTGCTACCGTAACAATTGATTCATTGAAAGATAGGTCACTCTAAAGAAAACACCCGATACTTATTCAATCATTGAACAACTCAGAATCTTCAAAATATTATATGCAAAGTTCGATTTAATATCAGTCTGGAAAATATGCAAATGTCAGAATACAATAAAAGCAATGCCATCTATTGAGAAGAAATCTTAAACTACCACATGAGAGTCTCAATCCGATATCAACCTCAAAAAGTTGCAAATTGCAGAATCCGATGAAGCTTTTTGACTGCCTTCTAATGTGGGATGACTTGAACTACTACCATGTATAACAGAGATTGAGTTACACCCTGATTTCTATATTACCAAATCTTGAAAATTGAATATAATATAACCTAAAAGACTGGGCTCACCTGGACACGGGCTTCAGTAAGATTGATTTTCATTGCCAAGTCTTCTCTGGTGAAAACATCTGGGTAATGGGTCTGAGCAAAGGCCGTTTCCAGTTCCTCCAGCTGAAACAAAATGCCAGTGTACAATCTACCATGATACCATACTTGAAGAATACGACGATTGAGGATAAAACAATATGTATTATTTATGATGACATACCTGTTGAAGAGTGAAGGTAGTTCTATTTCTTCGCTGTTTTCTCCTTACGAAAGTGTCATCGTGTATTGCTGGATGGTAAGAATAACTCGTGTCTGAAATGAAAGAAAAAATTGTTTTCAGTAACGTCGAGGTTACTCGGGTCAACCCAAGCTATCTCAAGGGTAGATCCACGTCGATCAAGGTAAGAAATTCGTTGAGTACGGTGTGAATATGGGAGTTCCACAGGGGTCGGTCCTTGGACCGCATCTATTTTCTTTTTATTAATGATCTTCATTTGGTTTGTGAAATATGCTCATAAATATGTCGTGCTCTTTCATCACCGTTAAAAAAGTATCGAATCTGCTCGTTTGCCGATTATACGAAAATGAAGAGGTCAAAAATCACCTGGGTCAGTTTTTTGCCAGCAACGATCAAAAGTTTTATGAGCATGAGATCATCCTACTACCAGAAATATGGCAAAAGTTGTTGGATCAGGATTAACACTATATACTTTACTGTAATATTCATTTATTGTATGAAAATTATCTTTCATTTGCCCAAAAAAAAAACAAAATGACTTTCCAAACAACCCAATGGTTCGGAGTCTCCAAATTTCACTTGAATCTTCTTTTGAAGATAACAATGAACTTATTTTGAAAAGCATCTTACAATTATATCACTGAAAAAAGTAAACAATAAACAATACGCTTCACTTCAACTATTCAACGAAGAATACGATGATTTGCCAAAATCGACAAATCAACTTGATCTGAAATGAAATAAGGAATTACTTTGTTTTCTATCACTTTTATTATAACTGATATACAGTGACTCGAGTTTCGTAGTGTTTACTACATTTTCAAACTGAACGAACAAATGTAGTAAACACTACGAAACTCGAGTCACTGTATATCAGTTATAATAAAAGTGATAGAAAATAAAGTAATTCCTTATTTCATTCCATTAAAATGAACTATCACAAAGTAACGGACTACTCCATCCAATATTTCAACTTGATCTGTTATTTAGTAGCGATTCTAGGTTAGATCAGAGAATGTTCTATGGAACCCAATTTGTACTTGATCGATGATCAACAGAGGTTTGACACAATGATTAGTTATCTGTGATCAGCACTTAGAGACATAGAACTATTACCTAAATAGTAGGACATCATGATTAACAGACTTGATCCGAAAAATCAAGTTTTGTGAAACCCACTGTCAATCTATCGGGCGTTTTTTTCAGAGTAATAGAACTTTCGATAGGAATCACTATGATTTGACAGAAGATAGAGGCCATATTGTTTTGACATTTCTGTTCAGTAAGCATTGACAAATTATCATGGAAAGACTCAAGCCGCAACAACGTTTACAAATTGTTAAAATTTATTTTCAAAATCAGTGTTCTATTGGCTAAATTTATAGAACACTTCGTGAAATTTATGGTTTATTGTCCATCAGAGCAGCTTATTCGTCGATAGATTTCGGACAACATCTTCTCTACTCGATGCAACAACAACAAGACAAAGAACTGTACGTACAGAAGAAAATATCGCTGCTGTAAGTCATAGTGTTAATGATGATCCAGATTTGTTTATTCATTGACTTTCATAACAAGTTGGTCTTTGTGCATCCACCACATGGAAAATTTTGCGTGAAGATCTTGGTCTGCATCCATACAAGATCCAACTGGTTCAAGAACTAAAGCCACTTGACCATAATAAGCGTCGTTTGTTTGCTGATTGGGCCCTTGAAGTTGATCCACTTTTTTATCGTAAGATTGTGTTTAGTGATGCAGCTCATTTCGGGTTGAACGGCTATATAAACAAGCAAAACTGCCGTATATGGAGTAAAAACAATCCTCAAGAAGTTCTGCAGGTTCCATTGCATCCTGAAAAATGCACTGTATGGTGTGGTTTACACGCTGGAAGCATCATAGGACCATATTTCTTCAAAAACGATGCTGGAGCTAATATTACAGTGAATGGTGTTCGTTACAGATCGATGATCAACGATTATTTGTTTCAAAATTTGAATGGTATCGACCCAGAAGTGTTTTGGTTCCAACAAGATGGTGCTACACCTCATGCTGCTACCGTAACAATTGATTTATTGAAAGAAAGATTTGGCGATAACATTATTTCGAGAAATGGTTCAATTAATTGGCCTCCAAAATCATGCGACTTAACTCCACTGGATTATTATCTATTGGGGTTATGTCAAGTTATTGGTTTATGCTGATAAACCAGAAACAATAGAGGCTTTGGAAGCCAACATAACTCGTGTTATTGATGAAATAAGGCCTGAATTACTCGAAAAAGTGGTCCAAAATTGGTCTGGTCGAATGCCAGAAATTATTTTCAAAACATAAATGTCGTAAAATTATCTTTCGAATAAAAACAAAAATTTAACTTCAATCTTAATTTAAATGTGTTTTATTTCAATTTAAAGTTCTATCTCTTTAAAAAAACACCTGATACCTGACGAGTTAAGTCGTACCGTGATTTGATCTAACAGGCTTTGATTTCCTTCAAGAGGAGTATTGCTTGCAGATGTCATTGAACCTGCTGAGTTGCGTGAATTCCCAACCTTACTTCATGAAAATGATCATAATCAATATCAATATTTGCCCAAATACCCTGTGCTCTTCTCAAGATCTCTTTCCCAAATTCCCCCTTTCCTCTCCGCCACCCTTCATCGAAATTAGGTCCGAACTCCGTGGATTTTCACATCCTTCCGGACATGTCAAAAAGTTGCCAACTTCGAAAGTGGATTTTTGGGAAACAAGATAACTTCATGTCGAAGGGAAACTCTGTTAGGATTATCGCGTTATGTTTTCGAGTCGCAAGATGGCAAATATCGGCCAGGTATAACGTGTTTTGCGGTAATGGGACGAGTTTTAGGGAGCAAGTTCGAACAACTTCCGGTATAACTTCACCGGGCGCCATCGCTGGTTTATCGAGGGGGAAAACGAGGGCTTATCGGATTTTTCGGTTATCATTCTGAATAACGAAACTCAGAAACTCAGTGTGTACAGATGGAAGATGATTCAATTGGTTGAATTTTTCAGTGATTGTATCGGGTGTTTCAATAAGAGCTCAAGATTTGAATTGCGCGCCATGTTTGACAGTCATAATGTCACATGATTATGACGTGACAGATCGAAAGTTGACTGATGGGAGTTAACATGGAGCATTACACGGTAGAACAACGCGTTCTGATTGTCAGAAATTATTATCAAAATGGTGAAAGTTTAATTGCCACTATTCGTAAAGTGCGTCCAATATTCGGTCGAAATAATGTGCCTTATTCATCTACTGTGAAAAAAATAATAAAAAAATACGAAAGTACTGGTTCGGTTAGTGATGTGAAACATAGGATACGAGCTCGTAGAGGTCGTTCAGAACAAAACATCACGCAAGTTCGCGTGTGACAGAAAGGCCAGAGACGTCAATTCGCCATCGGGCACAAGAATTGGACAAATCTGTCAAATCACAGTTATCCCTATCGAAAATTCTATCACTCTAAAAAAAACACCCGATATTATCCTGTTACTCCTAGATCTTCTGTGAAGATCCCTCAGAAGCTTTTCAGTTTGTGCGAGCTAAGAGTTCAGTTATGGTCGGGTAAGGCGATCTTACGCCACTTTAGGTCATAGCACTGTTAATTTTCGACCCAACGAATGGTGGCGGAAATTCTTTCTACTAGAAAATTTCTTTTCTACTTGGACGCGACTTGAACACGGGGCCTTTCGGTTCCCAGTCCAAGGCTCTAACCACTGAGCTATCTCTCTTTGGCAGCCCTCTAGTCAGTTCTCAACAGTCTTACTCTTTGAACAAATACGCTCCAGTCACAGTCTCATCTGTCTCAATAATTTACACGCATTCAACGAAAGAACTCCCTATTCGCATTTACTTCACAAGGAACAATTTCGTTCAACATCTCGTTATAATAAAATATCATAATTTTTGCACTAAGATGTTATGATTCACTGTATGAAACGCTTTCGTCAAGTCTATGAAAAGTGTCGCTGTTATCTGATTTTTATTCAATGATTTTATCACAGAGTTAAGAACTCGATTTAATGCATCTATGGTCGATTTGCCTTTTCTAAATCCACATTGTTGTTCCACTTTTCTTGAGTGTAACATGATATTAGCTTGTAATTTTCAATTTTTATTCGATCAACCTCACTTTTGTTAAGCCAAGGCTCGGTGAGACACAGCAGATCTGGACTATTTTCTAAAGATGTTATGAATATTTTTAGTTCCAAGATTTTATTTCTTATACACTGGATGTTTTGATGTAGTATATTGAAGGTTTTTTCAATTCTCTCGGGGGAGATATAGTCTGAGATGGAGAAAATGGTTCAGACTAATACCTTTTTTTCACTTGCTTTGATCCAAAATCAATTCTTTGGATTCATATGGCACATACATTTTAAATGAACTTTTATATATAATATATCCTTCCAGTGAAACATTGACGATCTTGCACGAGTTTTTCTCCTGGTCGTGTCATTTCCGCGAGAAAATCTTTTCTGGCTTTTCATTCCGAACGGATCCCCAACCTTCGGTCGATATCCCCGGAAATCAGCGCCCAAATCCGCGGATTTGCATGGCATCGGTCCCGATACGGGATCCGCTTTGATCTCCGATAATCGAATACAATTCGGCACGATAGGCGGATTATAAAATCGCGCAGATTCGTCCCGACGCGGACGGACGTCCGTCCCAATTACCGACGCTCGATGATCGGCGGCCGGGAGCACAGAATCGAACGGGGGCGCGTTCCCCACGGTGACGCGGTCTTGTAAAGTGAATTAGCCGGGATTAACTACTTTCAGTGTACCATTAAGGGGTGATAATGGCGGAATAGTCCCTAATCTGTACTCCCGGGAGGGATTTTTCGGGAATATTGGTAATAATGGAGTTTTCGGGACGTGGCGAACCTGGGATTTGCGGCTGACAGATGCGGATGTATCCCTCGATGTCGAGACTAACGTCTAGATTCTATGATTTGATTTTACAGTCCCTTCAAAGTTGTATTGGACGGTCAATTAATCGAATTTACGTTAACATACACAACGCAACCAATTATACAAATTTGTATCACGGGTTGCTAATTGCCTTCTGTAATGATCATGCAATAAGTAGAAATAAACGGTGGAAAGTGTTTGTTGCTGTATTTAGAGAAGTGATTTTCAGCTTTTTGAACTCAATTATTTCTGTTTTATACATCTTAATAAAGGAAATGTGTATTCAATAGCTATTAGCAATAACGTTTTTATAATTAAAACAAATTGTAGAAATTACTATCTTTTACTACCAAAAAATATATATTACACATTTTCTTGTGACTCGAGTTTCGGGAAATGAACTATCCCATCATCAGACAACTGAAGACTTAACAGTGGTACAGTGGTATTTAATCAAAAGTGATAAATATTTTGAATATTTCAACAGATTCTCGGTAATACCTAATAGTCGTACATATGTTTACAATCGGGACGTGATAAACAACAGGGTTAAAAAAGAGGGGCCTTCTAACAGATATCGGAATGTCGGCAATCGACAAAGAAGGTTGTTAAACCAATGGTACCCATTTAAATATCTCAAATAATTTTTGGGGTTATATAGCTTCGTAGTCATTCATTATTTTTACATTATTTTGTTGTATATCTCAAATATTTGGATTTAGAAAGCTCCATACAGTCAATCATTATTTTTTACATTATTTTTATTGTGAACGAATTTGAAACTTTCAATAATCAAGTTTCTTTTCTTTTGAATCTACATGTGAAATTTTTTTCTTAAGATTTTTTTTTGTCGAAAGAAATTACTGTTTTCTAAAGAATGAGTGGCAAAAGTTGAATTAGATTATCTATAAATTGATTCGACAGAAACTATCTAAAATAGCTATGAGCCAAAATTCATTTCTCTGCCGTACTTTGGTAGCATAAGTCAAAAAGTGGCCAATAGTTTTTCAAAATCAGATGTCAATATTGCCTTCAAAACGCAAAACAAATTATCATCGATATTATTTAACGCAAAGGACCCTACTCCAAACATACACAAATCAGGAGTTTATGAGTTATCTTGTTCTACGTGCAGTAATAAATATATAGGACAAACAAGGCGTTCCTTCAAAACGACGTTCAACGAACATAAAATAGGTTTCAGGAAAAATAAACAAAATTCTACTTTTGCCACTCATTGTCTAGAAAACGGTCATTCCTAACCCTATATATAAGAAACAAAAAGAGTCCCATATTACTACCTTGGGGAACAATAAAGTTTTTATAAGTATTTCTCGAAAATTATCATAATTCAAAAATGATATTACCCAACAAATAAGAAAATTACATTTCTCCATTTTTCTGCAGAATGGGACAAACAAAAGATCTAAGTGAGCAAAAAACTGTGGAAACTGGAACCACGCTCAAACTTTCGGATTAAAGCCAGAGAAAAATCGCCAGTATTTGCAATGTTTCACAATCATCTGCGAAGCGGATTAGCAAAATATTGCTTACCGGTGAGTCTGCAACAGCTCTTAGAAAAGGTCACTATGGTAGAAAACAGCTCCTCCAAGAAGTCAGACAGTACTCAAGAATATTGTGATGGCAAATAGAAGTTTGTCCCATCAAAGCCTAACCAGAACACAACTGAGCTCCTAACTTGCACAAGCTGAAAGAGCTTCTGAAGGATCTCCACAGACGATGTAAGAGTATCAAGATAATACCTACATCATATCATCGTCCTGTATAGGTATTTCCCTGCCGACCCCCGTACCCAATCATCGCGTCATGCATCATTCATCCAAAGTGGTCCCAGTGGGCCGGGCCGCCGAGTTCATAGGTCGCCAGAGCCCGCTTTGTGATGATGTGATTATAAAATCTCACCTGCCGCAAAGCGACCATCATCTGTCATTAGGCAGGCATTCCGTCCATTGTTCGACGCGTACACAGATATTTAACGAATTGTTTTCTGTGTTTGCGCGTCCGATTTGTTTCGCGAAATGCGAATGCCTGGGTAATTGGCCGGGAACGCACCCTTCCTAGTTGCGCAATCGGATTATGTGCGTGAAGGAGACGTGGCGATTTCTTCTCGTCGTTATGCGATCAAGGAAACGCTGGAGGCTGAGCTTGGTTAACTTACTCGGAATAATTTTCAGTTTTCATTTCAATGAGCACAGAACCAATCAATCTAATTATGACTAGCTTGGTCGATTAGTTAATATGATCGATTGATCATTTTTTCGGGTAGTTCAATGAGCCGGTAGTTCAAATGAACTGATTTGCAGCAAGAGGGAGTGTCAAATTGTCGTCTGTGATCTCCGAAAACCGGGTAGAACCGAGAAATGTCACATTTTCTTTCGTTCTTTAAAACTGAACTAAAAATCGTACAGGAATGAAAAATATGTAATTAGTTAGATCTATCTTTCTAAATTTCACCTGTACCTGCACTTTTCTGCTGGTCCAGCTGTAAAAACTTTTTTGACCCATTAAAAGAGTTCTTTTGAGCTTAGTTCTCCACGGTCATTGTTCAGATAATAAGTAGTAAAGGAAAATATAGATGGTAATGAATAATTCAGCTTATAACTCGAAAAGAATGTTCTTCTCTCTCAACTTCAGTTGCTGCATAGAAATCAGAAGTCCATAACGCTTGAAAATCAAATACAATACGACACGACATTGCTATTTCATTGTAAATTGCATGTGAGGACGTAGATAATTTCATCTCTGAAAATTAGTACTTGGGTTAATTTTTGCCATGACTAGTTTGAGAATAAAATAAATTCCAAAAAAATTTCAGAAAATCTAGGAGAAAATGAAAACGAACACTAAAAAAAAAACCAACGCAAGTCGAAGGCATACAAATTTTAATTAAGTGTTCAAATAGTCCACCATGTAGAACCAAACAACAGCCAAATCTATTATAAAGAGATAATTTAATGTCTTAGTATATTATGCATAGCGGGTTGGCAGATTAGACGGCATAATGGATTATTTTTAACCTTAATTCAACAAGATTTGTAGCTCTATCGATCTCATCTTCATAAAACCACTCTTTCAGATCCTCCAAATGAAAAAATCATTGGGATGAATCCGGTGATCTTGGTGGCCATTTGATCGTGCCGTTTGTAGAAATGACACGATCCGAAAAAGTGGTTCTGAGGCTCGTTTCTTTGGGGTTAGTTTAACTCATTGGTTAACAGCAAGCATCCAGCAAATTTAGACGATTTACAGATCAATATTGAATGAGTAGTTGCTAACAGACGACCTGATTTGTGTGAGAGAGTCATGGAAAATTGGGTTCAACGACTTCATTCCTAACAGCGTTTCCGTAGTGGACATTTAAATGATGTTTTCTTTCATAACTAATGGTATCCATTGTATCGGGTGTTTTTTTTTTAGGGTGATAGATCTTTCGATAGGGATAACTGTGATTTTACAGAAGATAGAAGCCATGTTGTTTCGACATTTCTGTTCAGTAAACATTGACAAATTATCATGGAAAGGCTCACGCCTCAACAACGTTTATAAATTGTTGAAATTTATTTTCAAAATCAGTGTTCTATTCGCTAAACATCTGATCAATCTTATGAAAACAAATATCTTTCAAAATTGTTTAACATAATCTCAAGAATTTCATCATAAAACTATCATACTTAAAATATTCAATATTATTGGATATCTAACTAAGTTACTTCCTATAAAATCTCAAGATATGTAAAAACATTACTGAAAAACAAGTTTTAAGAGAGACTTTGCTTCGTCAGTATTCAAATAATTCACATTCAATAAAATATAACATCAATCAACAAAAAATATTTACTCACCCTTCAACAGTTCAGAAAACTTCTAGTAAATGAATACAGAAAAATTGAAATGGAGTTTAAATGGAGGTTAACTAAAAATAAATAATTCTGTGGTTTACCCTTGATCTAAAAGATTGAAAGACAATTTAACGGCCTCTGTTATTATGAATAAAATAACACGAATAGAGGTTAATACTTGATAGAAGGTATATAAAATTATTTAAAAATTTTAATATTAGCCTTCTACATATTTAATTTCAAAAAATTATATTTAATAATTATAACTTCAGGAATTAAATTAAAATAATGTCATATAAGTACCACTTATATCAAACGACATATAAAATAAACATTCATTATAAGACATCCAAATGATATTATACACTGATAAAGCAAAGTCTCTCTTAAAACTTCTTTCAGTAATGTTTTTACATATCCTGAGATTTTATAGAAAGTAACTTAGTTAGATATCCAATAATATTGAATATTCTAAGTAAGATAGTTTTGTGATGAAATTCTTAAGATCATATAAGACATTTTTGAAAGATATTTGTTTTCATAAGATTGATCAGCAGAAACAAAATTTTGGCTATTCAAAATATTTAATTTATAGGATTTTGGTTAACAATTTATATTTATTGGATTTTGTTATATCATTTGGATGTCTTATAATGAATGTTTATTTTATTTGTCGTTTGATATAAGTGGTACTTATATGACATTATTTTAATTTATTATAATTCCTGAAGTTATAACTATCAAAATATAATTTTTTGAAATTAAATCTGTAGAAGGCTGATATCAAAATATTTAAATAATTTTATATACCTTCTAGCAAGTATTAACCTCTATTTATGTTACTTCCAGTTAATTTCACATGACGCAGCATTCGGAATCACAAACTGACTCCTTCTTTACTTGGATTGGTCTCATAATTTTTCTGTAACCAATAAGTAGATTTGGTTTGTTCATTCAGTCCACCTCCAAATGGACCTTCCAATCAATTACGTCAATTTCCCTCTTTTTGTTAGAAGGGGTGCATCGAGCACCTCTAACGTTCAGTCTTCGAGAATACTTAAAATCGTTATTATTCGTAATAGTCAAAGTGGTCGCATGTAGCTTTTGCTACATCATGCATTATTATTCGAGTAATAGTCAAAGTTGTCGTGTGTAGCTGTAGCTACATTATGCATTATTCTCGTAATAATCAAGTTGTTGGTTTGTAATTGTACAAGCTTAACGCGATTGCTGTAAACGTAGCAATCCACCTTACATTTGTTGTTAGTGTAATAATCGTACCTTTGAGTTGGTTTATATACAGTAAACCAAGAATTATAGTTCGTTGTTATTATAGTGTATGACGAGTGTTTTACTTTAATTCCTTATCATTTTCGTTGGTTTATCTTATTGGATAAACAAATCTAGTTCATCATCGAGATAACTACATACAAGTGCTCTTGAAGTAACACTCTTAGTCAATTACAGCAAAAATGCAGTCCACTAAACCTTTCGAAATTAATCATCGAGATTAATAAATTTGCATTTGCCTGTTATTTCAAAATGCTGTAATTAATAGGCAAAATACGACGGTAAGCAAACCGTGGTACGAAACAATAGCCATTCCATTAATCAACCCAAATCAGTGTTTTCAACAAAAAACCAAACTTATTTATCCCTTCGTTTTCCGAAAGACTTCTTCTGCTCGAGAAAGTTTCCAAAAAAAAAACCTTCCCCAAACAAAATTACCGCTCGCCGAAAACGTCGGATCGCAAATACGCCGCTCTCTTCGCGTCTCGAAAACTTTAATTTCAGTTAGACGTTAATAACATTACGCGTTACCGGGGATATATTAATTAAAACCTCATCTTTTATTCAGCGAAATTGTATATTTAATCTGGCGGCGATCCTACGGCGGCCACGTTGCCGCGAATTAAAATGGCGCGCGTAGCTGAAATATTCAAGCACCGCGGCCGACGCCATATTATATCGAGTTAATATTAAAATCGGACGGGGCTCGCTTTTTTAACTTCGCCTCCCGCCCTCCCCGCCCCCGCGGGCTTTTTCTCCGCGTTTTTCGGGCCCCTAATCGAATCCCCCTTAATGCCTTCCATTTTTAATTTTCAATTTGCGCTAATTTTTCCACCGTCGGATTATCCGGGACCGGAATCTCAATTGGAAATTCCGGAAAATGAACACGGCAAAGCCCGGAAATTTCTTTCGCTCCAATTAGGATTACCAGAAGGAGAAAGGTGGGAGGGGGGGGAATTCGCCTGGAAGGGGGCTACAGCCAATTCTACTGATTCCTCCGGTTTCGTTAATGGTAAGTCTTAATTTCAACGTTCTAAAACTTCGGCTCAATTCGATAACACCATGGAGCTAATGTGAGTGCAGTTTCAGTTCTTCTGCAAGAATTGTCCCTCATCTCCTAATTATAGATCCACCCAGGATCAAAGTTTGAATGTAGTATCAGAATTCTTGCCTCTTCGTCGAAAAGAAGTCTTCGCATCGCGAACATACAGGTATGGAAAATACTAATCTATCGGGTGTTTTTTGTTGAGTGATAGAACTTTGAATTGAAATAAAACACATTTAGATTAAGATTGAATTAATTGGCCTCCAAGATCATGCGACATAACTCCACTGCATTATTTTCTTTGTGGTTACGTCCGGTCATTGGTTTATGCTGATAAACCAGAAACAATACACGCTTTGCAAGCCAACATAACTCGTGTTATTGATGAAATAAAGCCTGAAGTACACGAAAAAGTGGTCCAAAATTGGTCTGGTGAAATGCGGTTCCACAGAGTTAGTCGTGGTGGACTTATACCGGAAATTATTTTTAATTCCATAAAATTATCTTTCAAATAAAAAAAAATTGGCTTTAATCTTAATTTAAATTTGTTTTATTTCAATTCAAAGTTCTATCACACAAAAAAAACACCCGATATATATTGGCCAGACAGGTAGATCATTCAAGAAAAGAATCCAAGAATGCCAAAGGAGTTACATATCGGATTCCGTACATTCAACATATGCTAATTATCTTAAGGAATTCAGCCATAATTTCAGCAACAACTAGCAAAAGTTCTATATTAACACCTTTAGAATTTCTTGAAATCAACAGTTACAATGCCCGTAAAATCCTTTTGAAGGAACAAATAGATGTCTATAAGCCTCCATTACTGAATATCTTTCCCTAATGGCATTTTATAGCAGCAAACTCCAATAAACACCTTAAGTTTTTATGACTTGTTCTCCCATTATTTTGCCACGTACTTAACACTGTATTTAGACTCGGATACACTGGACACCATCAGCCATTAGAATGTAAATACCCGAAGAAGCCATATCGTGGTGAAACCATTGTTGTGTTATGAACATTTTTGTGGAAATTAAAATGCTGTCTCATATATTTTTCAATTCAAATAAAAGTAGTCAATCAATTGGTTCCTAGTTAATAGCAAATCTCTCGTGAAAAAATAAAGCGCGTTCTGGAATCAAGGGTCAGATATTGAATTTGTTTGTGGATAAGACTGTAGCTTCTCGCTGTGTTATAGTTTCCTATCTACAGTGAACTCGAGATGATCATGCACTAATCCAATGTTACTTACATGGATGACTTGGTGTGAACGGGTACTCCAAAGTCGGTAGCCTGGGCTGGGGGGCACCAGGATGAAGTGAAGGCGGGCAGTGATAGCAGAACATACCTCTGCCCCCACTACCCGCAATCTGTAACAAAAAAAGTTATAAATACGTACGCTAGTGATAATGATCTACTACATCATTATTATCTCTGAGAAACAACATGGCTATCTAACAAACAGCGATGTATGAATTAGTATGTAATATTGTTGATGTTTTGGAGAGTGATGAAGATTTATCTAAGGCATTCGATAGCAAGTATCAAGAATGCCTTTTGAAGAAACTCTCATTATGTGGTAAACGCGATTGTCACCTGGAGTTGCTCAGAAGCTACTTGTCTGATCGAGTTCAGGGGGTTTGTATTGAAAGTGAAGGACTAATTTTTATGTCACAGGATAAATATATCAACGTAGGAGTTCCCCAGGGATGTACCCTGGGACCCTTTTTATTTCTGATACACATCAATGAACTCTACCTCTTGTTGGTTGTTGACGATTTGAGTGCTTTGCTGCGTAGCAGGAATCTTAGTTCGAGTATTGAACAAGATAACATAAATAGAGATTAATACTTGATAGAAGTTATATAAAATTATTTAAATATTTTAATATTAGCCTTCTACATATTTAATTCCAAAAAATTATATTTGATAATTATAACTTCAGAAATTAAATTAATGTCATATAAGTACCACTTATATCTAACGACATATAAAATAAACATTCATTTTCTTGATTCAACTGTTACTCGAATAAATAATTCACATGATTTTTCAATATTTCACGAACCAACCTATACGGATTCTATTATACACAATAAATCAAATCATCCTTTAAATCGAAAATTATCAGCATTTAATTGTATGATCCATAGATTAGTTAATATTCGCATGAATCGAGAAAATTATATTTCAGAAATTAATATAATTAAACAAAGAGCTATCAATGATGACTATGATCATAAGATGATACACCAATTTTTGATGAATAAAAATAATAAATTAGCTTTAAATATGGTGTATCCTAATATAAAAGAAAATTTTAAATATATTTCCTTGAAATACACTAAGGGTATTTCTGAGAAAATTGCCACATACCACAAAAATAAATATAATTTGAGAACTTCATTTAAAACCAATTCAAACTTGAGTAAATTTATTAAAAATAATAAAGACTGTACACATAAAGATGATAAATCGGGGGTTTATAAATTAACCTGCGGTGATTGCCCTAAAGTTTACATAGGACAAACTTGAAGAACTTTCCGACATAGAAGTTGTAAACATTTGAAGTTTCCTCAATAATAAAAGTAATTCTACATATTCCAACCATTTGTTAGAAACAGGACATACTTTCAACCATAATTTTGAAATTCTACGTATAGAAAGTAAAAGTTCAAACGAAATCTGTATGATATTTTAATCTGCTTAAGTTATTTTAAGACGAATATTCGAAATATTTTAAACTTCAAAAAAGAATGTTTTCTTTGCCATTATTCTATTGATTCTGTATTTATCACTGTTTCCAAAATTTGAATGACAAGCCTCGAATATTAACCAACCAGTACATAAATTTCAATATCCCGAAGAACAGAAATAAGAGAAATAATATTTAAATAAGGTTATTTTGATTTTCACAAATTTTTATTGATATGTTCACAACAATCGTTTCGCTATCACAGTAGCATCATCAGGCAAGATTACATTTTGAATAACTACAAAATGTAATCTTGCCTGATGATGCTACTGTGATAGCGAAACGATTGTTGTGAACATAACAATAAAAATTTGTCATCATTAACACTATGACTTACAGCAGCGATATTTTCTTCTGTGCGTACAGTTCTTTGTCTTGTTGTCTTGTTGCATCGAGTAGAGCAAATGTCCGAAATCTATCGATAGTTCGATGAATAAGCTGCTCTGATAGACGATTATGTAAACCATAATTTGTCAATGCTTAATGAACAGAAATGTCGAAACAACATGGCTTCTGCCTTCTGTCAAATCGCAGTTATCCCTATCGCTCTAAAAAAAGCACCCTATATCATAACATGAGGACCTACATAGATTCAAAATACTATGGGACATAGCACCAGGAATTCTTCTATTTCAGAATGAAATCCACTTCCAAGTTACGATCTCACCCTAATTGAAGTAAAAAATCTATCTAATCGTCGTTTTCGAATACATCAAGACGAAGCTAATACTGGAAATTGATCCAATTAGCGACATGACAAAGCTACTAGATGTTCTATTTTAACATCACACAAATTATACATGAAATGCTACGCTGAAACAGACAACCATCTACTCGGGAGGCCTGATATCTGTTGAATTAGCGACAAATTAATTCTGATTGAGTTAAATACGTCGAGTGAATATGTGACATCACACTGAGGGTACCCGATATCATGTATCTGATTCTGGAATGTAGATGTTACAACGTTCGAATATTAATGTCTGATTCCGCTTATATCCATGACATTTTATGTTCAACGGTAATCTTCAAGGAAAAAATAGCACCCTCTAAAACAACCATATTTTCTTCCGATTCACTGAAGAAGTGGTTCTTGTTTTCGCTGAAAATGTTTGTCACACTTCAATTCCGTCGTTGAAGTCCGGAAATTTTGAAATATTGACGTATAAATCCTTCTATGATAGAGTTTATCAAGTATCAATTATAAGTTCCCTTAGTCTATGTAGTACTTCAACGCCAAGAAGGCTGGCTTGCGTCGAGTTACTGCGTAATGATGTTTTTCTTATCTACGATGTCGAAGTCCATTTTGAACATCTTAGTTGAATCTGATTGAAAACTTGGTGGAATTGAACGAGTTAAAAGTTGGATTGCCGGACTCTCTTTCCAAGAATACAGTATCAATTAAATTTGGATTCATACCTGGAGATAATATTAGTGCCTTAGATTATGGAGTTATATTGGGCCATGAAGTCGTAATTTTCCGGTTTACTCAGGAGTCCATCTTCAAACAAATTGTAGAAATAACTATGTTTTACTACCAATAAAAAGATATATTACACATTTTCTTGTGACTCGAGTTTCCGGAAATGAACTATCCCATCATCAGACAACTGAAGACCTAACAGTGTTACAGAGGTATTTAAACAAAAGTGATACATATTTTGAATATTTCAATAGATTCTAGGTAACACCTAATAGTGGTACCGAGTTAAAAAAGAGGGGCCTTCTAACAGATATCGGAATGTCGGCAATCGACAAAGACGGTTGTTAAACAGATGGTATCCATTTAAATATCTCAAATAATTTTTTGGATTGCATAACTCCGTACAGACATTCATTATTTTTACATTATTTTGTTGTATATCTCAAATATTTGGATTTATATAGCTCCGTACAGTCATTAATTATTTTTTACATTATTTTTATTGTGGACCAATTTGAAAATTTCAATAATCAAGTTTCTTTTCCTTTGAATCTACATGTAAAATTTTCTCAAGATTTTCTTTTGTCGAAAGGAATTACTGTTTTCTAAAGAATGAGTGGCAAAAGTAGAATTTTTGTTTACTTTTCATTAAATTCATTTTATGTTCATTGAAAAAGGTTTTAAAAGATGTTACTTTTTAAATATCTCAAATATTTTCGATTTACATAGCTCCGTACAGTCATTCATCATTTTTACCTTGTTATTGTGAACTAATTTGAAAATTTCAACAGATTCTAGATAATCGAATTTCTTCCCTTTTGATTCTACATGTAAAATTTTAAGATTATCTATTGTGGGAAAGGAATGACCGTTTTCTAGACAATAAGTGGCAAAAGTAGAAGTTTGTTTATTTTTCGTGAAACTCATTATATGTTCGTTGAACCCCGTTTTGAAGGAACGTCTTGTTTATCCTATATATTTATTATTGCACGTAGAACAAGATAACTCATAAACTCCTGATTTGTGTATGTTTGCAGTAGGGTCCTTTGCGTTGAATAATACCGATGATAATTTGTTTAGCGTTTTGAAGGCAATATTGACATACTTATCAGTTCTCATGAGAATATGGCCCCTAGAGAACATGGAAAGTCTTTAAAGCTTTTGATATATTTATAACCTATGAATTAGCGACACTGCATTCCGAACTATATTCTGTTTCATTCTATCCCTATTCAATAGTATCCTAATTGAATTACAATATATAAGAAAAGCCTTTCTGATAAAACAGTCACTTCTTGAAAAATCTACACAAATAAACAAGAATTTCGTTATAGAATCCAAAAAAAAATTCATTACACTCATGTGAGCGCAAACCTACCAAACCCTATCATTGATCTCATAATTTTTTCTATAACCAATGAAAAAGTTTATTTCATTCATTCAGTCCACCTGCAAATAGGCTTTCCAATCAATTCCGTTAATTTCCCTCTTTTTTTTGAAAGGGACGCATTGAGACACCTCTAACATTTAGTGTTTGAATTTACAATAAACTAATTATCCTTTCGATAGTCAAACTTATTATTATTATTATTATTATATATTATTTCCACAAGAATGTTTGCACTACAACACTTGTTTCCGATGTGGCTTCTTCAGGTATTACATTGTACTGTCAGACAGTACAGTGTTATATTATATATGTTTCACTACCAACAATTTTTAGAAGTTTTACAATATGTAAGGTTTACATTTTTCAAACTTTCGTTCATCTTCAGGCAACTGACCCCTATGCACATGGTACAGGGTATTTTATATTATTTTATTAACACTACGTTGTACCTGAATCTACATAAAATACCCTGTATCATGTGCTTAGGGGTCAGTTGCCAGAAGATAAAGGAAAGTTCCAAACTAGATGCAAAAATGTAAACCTTACATAATGTAAAACATCTAAATATTGTTGGTAGTGAAACATAGCAATAAAAAAATTGTTTTAATCCATATTAACATAAATAGAGGTTAATACTTGATAGAAGGTATGTATATAAAATTATTTAAATATTTTAATATCAGCCTTCTACATATTTAATTTATGTTATTTTATTCATAATATAAAATTATTTGGTTTCCTTAACATTCTTTATACAGATAGTCCTTGTGCTATAACAGAGGCCGTTAAATTGTCTTTCAATCTTTTAGATCAAGGATAAACCACAGAATTATTTATTTGTAGTTAACATTATACTCCATTTAAATTTTTCAGTATCCATTTACCAGAAGTTTTCTAAAATGTTGAAGGGTGAGTAAATATTTTTTGTTGATTGATGTTATATTTATTGAATATGAATTATTTGAATACTGACGAAGCAAAGTCTCTCTTAAAACTTGTTTTTCAGTAATATTTTTACATATCTTGACGTTTTATAGAAAGTAACTTAGATATCCAATAATATTGAATATTCTAAGTAAGATAGTTTTATAATGAAATTCTTAAGATTATGTTAAACATTTTTGAAAGATATTTGTTTTCATAAGATCAGAAACAAAATTTTGTCTATTCAAAATATTCAATCTATAGGTTTTTGGTTAACAATTTTTATTTATTGGATTTTGGATATCTTGTAATGAATGTTCATTTTATATATCATTTGATATAAGTGGAACTTATATGACATTATTTTAATTTAATTCTTGAAGTTATAATTATTAGATATAATTTTTTGAAATTAAATATGTGGAAGACTAATATTGAAATATTTAAATAAATTAATCCATATTGTCATAACTTCAGCTTGGTGTCATACATTCTGTCAAGAAAGTACCGGGAATTATCAATTTAAATCTGGCGGGGCAATGAGGCAGGTAAAATTTTTTTTTCCTAGGTTGGTACCACTGTCCTTAATTACTATGCCAAGCTTGAGCGGGATCTGTCAACTAGTGTGTTTGCAACAGCTGATTAAGTCAGTCGATGTCAGAGTGCGTGCCGATTTTTACTATGGGTGATTACGTTGAGCAAAGAATTTGTTTAAAGTTTTGTGTTGCAAATGAATTTTCGTGTGCCGATGCATTGAAAATGTTGCAAAAGGCCTTTGGTGATAATGCTCTATCGAAAACTCGTGCATATCAGTGGTACAGAGCCTTCAAAGACGGTCGTGAAGTGGTCGCCCATCGACGGCTTCGATCCAAGATAACGTCGATAAAATTAAGGAAAGGGTGCTGGAAAACCGTCGTACCAGCTTGAGAGAGGTTGCACATGATCTTAAGATATCCCACGAGTCCGCACGTACGATTTTGATTGATATTTTGGGCATGAGAAAGGTGGCCGCACGACTCGTACCGAAAGACCTGAATTTTCTTCAAAAACGTCATCGCGAACAGGTTGCTTCAGACATGCTGGATCGCTGTAATTCCGATTCTGCATTCATGGAACGCATTATAACTGGTGATGAGACCTGGGTCTACGAGTACGATATGCAAACAAGCCAGCAATCATCGGAATGGGTGGCAAAAACTGAGCCGAAACCGAAAAAACCACGCCAAAGCCGCTCGAAAATGAAGGTGATGCTCATTGTTTTCTTCGATATCCGTGGCGTGGTGCACTACGAATTCGTTCCAGAGGGTCAGACGGTAAACAAGGAGTATTACCTAGGCGTTATGAAACGTTTGCGTGAGCGTATCCGTAAGAAGCGGCCAAATTTGTGGGCGAACAACTCATGGATTTTGCATGACGATAACGCGCCTTCTCACCGAGCTACGATTGTGACTGACCTTCTCGCCAAAAACTCAACAAACGTGCTTCAGCAACCACCGTATTCGCCGGATTTGGCTCCCTGCGACTTTTTCCTCTTCCCAAAACTAAAATTGCCCCTTCGTGGCACCCGTTTTGAGTCAATTGAAGCCATAAAACAAAATTCGGCGCGAGAGCTAAAGTCCATCCCGGAAAGCGCCTATAAAAAATGTTTCGATAATTGGAAGTGCCGTTGGCATAGATGTATTGGAGCAGATGGAGCCTATTTTGAAGGCGACCCAATAAATTTTGACGATTAAATGTAAAAATGTTGTTTTAATTGAAAATTCCCGGTACTTTCATGACAGAGTAGTATACAGCGATACTAAAATATAATTGTTGTTATAAGTGAACGAATTTTACTTCAATTCTTCATCATCTATGTGGCTTATCATTATTAGACAAACGAAGTTGGAAACAAACAAAGTGGTCCTTGAAGTTAAAAATACCTTTAAACTACACTAAATACAGTCCAGAAAAGCTATTGTACTTAAGTATTGCGATTAATTAATTGTAATTGCATGTTGTTTCAAAATACTGCAATAATTAACAAAATACGACGATAAACAAACCGTGGTACCATACATTATCGTTAGTCTGTGTCATAGTAAGATAATTGCTATTCTCAGTAATTGTCACCGTGTCTTTTCCCAATTTAATTCAATTTTGAATTTTCACATCTCTTCAAAGAAAACATGAGAGATAGACCTAAGCCTCAAGTGAATTAAAGAAGTTGGACAGTTGGAACGCGTCCATACGGGTCATGATTGAGTGCACGATATGTCTCTATAAGTAGTCAGTAGTAATAATTCAAACGTTATTTTTCCAGATCGGATAATAATCGCATTAGACGTGGATTATTTTAAGAGCCATCTATTAGGCCCTCTTCAATTCAAATTTATTCGAGTGCTGCGGGCGCTTGGCTGTCCCGGACAGATCAGACTGTTTTGCATTTTTTACACGCACTTTGTCACCCCTTTTTATGGGGAAGCTATCATGATATGGGTAGAGTTCGTATTCACGCTTGAAAGGGAGGCTAATGACTGCTTAATTAGGAATTCACAATCGGTCGTTATGAAATTCGCTTGTTGGTTACTTCGGGAAATACTGAGCACATTTTTCGTAATGATCATCGAAGAAAACTCCTTGAATTCGATATTCTGTGGTTTCTTTCCAATCATAGAGAAGTAAGAGTCTAATTTTGAAAAGCAATTCATTTAATAGGTCCTTACTTACTTAATTTTGATTTCGGACATCCATTGCCTGAATTCTTTGCATACACAATTATTCTAACCTGAAAAACAGAAAACTTCCTGAAAATTAAAACAAAAATAATTGTAACAAATGTCTAACTTATACTGTGAAACAGAGACAATAAGTATGGATTGAATCTGGATTCACAATTTCTTCATATACACAATAAAAACGTAAAGTGATCTTAAAAAACAGAAAACTTCACGAAAATAATACTTGTCTCTTTAAAAATCAAGTTAAATTAAATTTGAAAATATATATACAATTACAAATCTTGCCAAAAAATAAAGTTAAAAAATTATGTTGTGTATAACACGACGTTTCGGTGAGTAAAGTACCTATGACTGTTATCAAGTGTCAACTTCAAATGGTCGTGGCTACGTGTCTTGATATATCCCTAGTGTGATGATGATGGAGGGAGTGGGGGTATTCTCACGTTCTGCATTCGGGTATGCCATATGGGAGGGACTTCTACGCTTCGGTGGCTGTAGACATTTCGATTTTGTTTGATGAAGACTGCTTCTTGGAACTTGCGCTTTCTCCAGTGTTGTTCCCGGGGGATAATCTTCGCTTGATCCCATTAGATATTTTAATGCTCGTGCCAGGTATGCGCTGCTATTCCTGTTTTGGTCGTTTCTCCTCTGATAGTATGATTTTTGTGTTCTTTGACCCTGACCTCCAAGGGTCGTACATACAAATCTGATCATATAATCAGAGAAGAAACGACCAAATCAGGAATAGCACCACCAAGACTGGCTTTTACCACAATGGCGCAACGTGCTTTTTTCGGACGAGTCACGATTCGGTTTTTTAAGTGATGGTCGACGAAAAAAGTTTGGAGAGGTTCAGGCAGACTAGAGCCCGAGAAGTTGTGCCCTTTCAAGACGGATCAATAATGTACTGGAGGGGTATAATGATCGGTCGTCGTATCCCTCTTATTATCGTTGAACGAACAGTGACTGGTGCCATTTACGTAGAAAACATCATTGAACCAATCATTGTTCCTCTGTGGAATGAATTTGGGGATAATTTCATTTGTCAACATGATAACGCCCTACCACACCGTACACGAAGGGTTCAAAACATTCTTCAAGAAAACAATATCCAGAGAATGAACTGGCCAGCAAACTCACCAGACCTGAATGCAATTAAGAACGTATGGGATCACTTAGGAAGAGCAATAGATTTTCTATCAAATATATTGCAACATAACATAAATAGAGGTTAATACTTGATAGAAGGTATATAAAATTTTTGAAATATTTTAATATTAGCCTTCTACATATTTAATTTCAAAAAATTATATTTAATAATTATAACTTCAGTAATTAAATTAAACTGATGTCATAAAAGTACCACTTATGTCAAACGACATATAAAATAAACATTCATTATAACACATCCAAATGATATAACAAAATCCAATAAATAAAAATTGTTAACCAAAATCCTATAAATTGAATATTTTGTATAGACAAAATTTTGTTTCTGCTGATCAATCTTATGAAAACAAATATCTTTCAAAAATGTTCAACATTATCTTAAGAATTTCATCATAAAACTATCTTACTAAGAATATTCAATATTATTTTATATCTAAGTTACTTTCTATAAAATCTCAAGATATGTAAAAACATTACTGAAAAACAAGTTTTAAGAAAGACTTTGCTTTGTCAGTATTCAAATAATTCATATGCATTAAAATATAATATAAATAATCAATCAACAAAAAATATTTACTCACCCTTCAACAATTTAGAAAACTTCTGGTAAACTAATACTGAAAATTTTAAAAGAAATTTAAATGGAGGTTAACTACAAATAAATAATTCTGTGGTTTACATTTGATCTAAAAGATTGAAAGACAATTTAACGGCCTCTGTTATAGCACAAGGACTATCTGTATAAAAAATGTTAAGGAAACCAAATCATTATATATTATGAATAAAATAACATAAATAGAGGTTAATATCTTGAGATTTTATAGAAAGTAACTTAGATATCCAATAATATTGAATATTCTAAGATGAAATTCTTAAGATTATGTTAAACATTTTTGAGAGATATCATTTTTCATAAGATTGATGAGCAGAAACAAAATTTTTTCTACTCATAATTTTTTATTTATAGGATTTTGGTTAAAAATTCTTATTTATTGGATTTTTTTATATCATTTGGATGTCTTATAATGAATGTTTATTTTATATGTCGTTTGATATAAGTGGTACTTATATGACATCATTTTAATTTAATTCCTGAAGTTATAATTATTATATATAATTTTTTGAAATGAAATATGTAGAAGGCTAAAAAAATATTTAAATAATTAAATATATTGCAGTTGGAATAAGGGAAAATATTCATCATTTCCAGAACATAGATTGTTTATTTCTTGAGAAACCTAGGGGGGGCAAGACTTTTGATTATGTGTGTTTTTTATGGTTATTTATAACCCTTTTTGCATATTTTTCTGTCGGTATTTATGTAAATTAATGTTTTTTTTGTCTCCTTTTTTGCATATATTTTTTCCATTTTCATTCCCGGAAATTATAAGTTTGTTGTAGCGCCTCTTTTTCACAGGTTTTAGTTATACAACGTGTCAAAAATCATATCGGATATTCGTTTTTAGCGTTGCATTTGAAGCTGAGGGACGGAGGGGATCGTGGTGTCACCATTTAGTTTTAGTCACGATGGAACAGTACACGGGAACGCATCGCGCGTTTTGCGTAAGAGCGTATTCTCGCAACGGTGATTCAATGGTGGTTTCTCAACGTTTGTATCGTACACGCCATGCACCAAGTGGCGACAGCATCAAAAAACGGATCCGGATGTTCAGAATACAGGTGCGACGGTAAAAATTCAACACTCTGACCGCTCTCGTTCAATCCGCGACGAAGAAACGATTCGCGAAGTGGGGGCGTCAGTTCGTCAAAATCCTTCTTTATCTGTCCGAAAGCAAGGCCAATCGTTAAACATCAGAAAATCGTCCTTACATTTGATTTCAAAAAAAGATTTGCATCTAAAAGCCTATAAAATTCAATTGGTTCAAGAATTGAAGGATACAGACTATGCTAATCGATTGAATTTTGCCAACGAAATGTTCAATAATTTTGATAACATTCTCTTCAGTGATGAAGCAAACTTTTATCTGAATGGTCATGTCAATAAATAGAATTGCCGGCACTGGGCAGAGGAAAATTGGAGACGAAAGCATGAACGATCCCTGCACAGCCCAGAGGTCGTTATTGGGAACACTATGTCTGTTAGAGGCATAATCGGTCCTTATTTTCATGAAGATCGACGAGACCTACCGGTCAATGCGAATACTGACCGTTATTGCGATTCGCTGCCAAACATTTTGAGTCCAGAATTACAGGAATTTCAAGGTTTCAACTCAAGAACGTGGTTTCAACAAGAAGGGGCCACTTGCCATACATCAAATCATACAAAAGAAGCTGTTAACGATTTATTCCCTAATAAGGCCATTTCGCGTAGGGGTAGACATCAACTGGTCCCAGAAGCCCCAACCTTGATCCACTTGATTATTTTGCAGGGGGATACCTTAAAAGTAACGTCTAATTTTGTAAACAAAAGTGTACCTTAAATATTTTTCAAGCTGTTGATCAATAAAACATCTTTTTGGTAGGAAATAATTCGTTGGTACCTTCATAAGTTAAGCAAGCTGATACCACACGAATTACTAAATGATAAAAAATCAAGTCATGTTGCCATAAGTTTGGCAAACATTTCACGATCAATAAGCCGATAACTAGTTATGGAATTCCAAGCTGTATCTCGACAAATCTTTTTGTCGCGGTTCAATTGCTATGGCACCTAATTTACACACCACAGTTCCAGGATGTGACTCATTAGCATTTAAATTGGCGTACATACACACAAACCTAATAACTGTTTTAATAAAGTTAATAATGTAATAAAACAAAACACTTATGTGATATCCAGCTGTCCGTTCACTGTCGGATGAATTCAGACTAGACAATGTTCGCTTATATTTTTTGCGCTCTCCTAGCAGATCCCCGATCATTTTCAAATGCCCATATTTCGAGAATTTTGGGCCAAAAATTGTCATAAACGAGAATGTAGTAGGCTTACATATAAAAACAATATTGTGCCTTCAGCCGGCTGTTTGTAAGAATTAGATCAATCCATTATGTATCGGATGCTTTTTTAGAGTAATGAAACTTTCGATAGGGATAACTGACAATTCTGTTCAGTAAGCATTGACAAATTATCATGGAAAGACTCACGCCGCAACATCGTTTACAAATTGTTGGATTTTATTTTAGAAATCAGTGTCCTATTCGCCAAACTCATAGAGCACTTCGTGAAATTTATGGTTTATATAATCGTCCATCAGAGCAGCTTATTCGTCGAACTATCGATAGATTTTGGACAACATATTCTCTACTTGATGCAACAACAACAACAACAAGACAAAGAACTGTACGTACAGAAGCAAATATCGCTGCTGTAAGTCATAATGTTAATGATGATCCAGATTTGTCTATTCGTCGACGTTCACAATAAGTTGGACAACTGGTTCAAGAACTAAAAAAACTTGACCATAATAAGCGTCGTTTGTTTGCTGATTGTGACCTAGAACAGCTTGAAGTTGATCCAGTTTTTTATCGTAAAATTGTGTTTAGTGAAGATGCTCATTTCTGGCTACGTAAACAAAAAAAATTGCCGTATATGGAGTGAAAACAATCCTCAAGAAGTTCTGCAGGTTCCATTGCATCCTGAAAAATACACTGTAGGTTGTGCTTTACACGCTGAAGGCAGTGAATGGTGCTCATTACAGATCGATGATCGACGATTATTTGTTTCAAAAATTGAATGGTATCGACCTAGAAGTGTTCCAACAAGATGGTGCTACACCTCATGCTGCTATGCTACCGTAACAATTGATTTATTGAAAGAAAGATTTGGGGATAACATAATTTCGAGAAATGGTCCAATTAATTGGATCCAAGTTCATGCGACGTAACTCCACTGGATTATTTTCTTAGGGGTTACGTCAAGTCATTGGTTTATGCTGATAAACCAGAAACAATAGACGCTTTGGAACCCAACATTACTCGTGTTATTGATGATACAAGGCCTGAATTACTCGAAAAATTGGTCCAAAATTGCCACAATACTTTTCATTATTAATGGTACCATCAACTATACAGGGAATCGTAGCACCACGCTGAGATATTGCTTCCAAAGCATTGTTTTCGTGGAAAATTTGTAAATTTGAACGGTAACAGGTTATTTTCATTTTTTTGGTTTCCTTGATATAAAGCCTTGTTCTTTCAGTGACATACAGACGGTTTTTGGACCTACTTTTATATTTCGTTGATTTCCAAATCTGTTAGCCCATTTGCAGAGCCTCAGGCTCGAATTGTGTCTTCCTAAGTCTAATAAAGCGTTTCCTTTAATCTTACGCGGTCTTCTTGAAACTGCCTCAGATCCACGCCTTCTCTATATAAAACCTTTCGAAAACCTTCTCTTTATAAATATTCTACCTCTTCGATCAAATTCCAATTGCAATCTATGTTTAGCTTGTCGACAAGAAGGCTGGGGATACAAACGAAATCTCTAGACATTCCAGGCAAATCTCACAGTTCCACGTTGGTCCAATGTGATCTATTGTTCATCCGTGGCATAGCAAATCAGTGGTTTGAAGAGCATGGTCACTGGTTGTTATTCATACAGTATACCTCTGAATAAGAAATATTGTACTTTCTTCAAATCGTCGTTACTAAGTACTATCTCTCAAAGCATAACCATCTGCTCTGATGCAGGGAGAAAATTCAATGATCCAGGTGATCTTAAGCAACGAATTCCACTTCTGTCTGGTGATAAGGTGAAAAAGAGAAGGAGATAAGATTAAAGATGTGATACAATTCGAAATATTCACCATCCAAAGCACAACGTTTAAACAAAAGAATGCCAGACGAATGTTGACGCTCATACAATAGTCTTCATGCATTGACATCACATAATTTACCTGGATCGCCAAGATGACCTGATCTATAGATGTATGGGACAGGCTGTTGACTTTTCAGCACCCTTCAAAGACTAAATCCACGAGGAAAGGTAAGGGTAGTCTGGAATAAAATATTCCAAGTAGACATCGATCATTTCTACAGAACTGAACCCAGGCATCTTAATGAATACATAAGGTGGTTGACATCGTCTCACTGCGCTGTCTTCTATTTAAGGTTGTGACAACTGTGGCTTAAGAAATTGCAACATTGAAGACTTCCGGTACTTCTTAGGTACTTCAGCCACGAATTCTGGCGTCTTTCCACTGATCTTTCTCCCGTTTATGCGTCAATGGTCCAGCTTTCGCATCCACCAAGCAAAATTGAGAAAACGTAACATCTGACCATTCGAATTTTGAGCCTTAAACTAAGGTCTGATTTTGTAAAAAATGTTTTCATGCTCCTGAATGTCTTCCTCGTTTCTTGTATGGAAGTCAGATACGCATATAATGGTGTTTACCATTTATGTTAGTCACTATAACTTACAAGTAGAAATTCAGGTGATATTGATCAGTTATTTTGGTCAAAAGAGAGAAAGAACTTGTAAAGTACTCAAGAAGAAAGATGAATTGAACAATTTTCCTTGAAAATTACATTTCTTCACTGCTTATTTTTTCCAGGGTGCTCCTTGCAAGTTACTTTTTGAGTGTACATTTTCACCAATTTCAATTGGTTTCAGGTACACTATGCGACACGTTCATCCGAAAGAATGCAACTTAGAGTATGCGACACCGAACGATCCCTACATTCTCCCCCTTCATCTGTTACCCCTCGTTCCCCCATTAAAATCCTAGACAAGTCGTAAAAACTCAATCACATCGCCTTCAATTGACCGGGCTAATAAAGCAATAAAACGACATGGTTCATTCCGTTGTTTCTATCCGATACAAAGGCGATATAAATCTATAAATGCACGGGCTAGAAATTGAAGCGAATTGATTCGAAACTTTCCCCCTCCCCCTCTTCCCTTTACCGTCACATTTGGTTATATCGTGTATTTAATAAAGTGGTAATATTCCTAACTTATTAGTCGCATTATTCGATGTACGAGATTGCCACAATTGATCCTAATCAATTGAATAATGAGATTTCGACGTTTTCCAGACGGGACGCGTCTTTCTGAAGCCTTTTAATCGATTCTAATGCCCATATTTATATCGAGTGCATTTAAATTTGTATTTGTTGCTCAAATAAAAGGAGTTCATGATTTTGAGAAGGAAAAAATATAAATGAAAACATTTTTACGGGATCATCTGAAGTAAACATCAAAACATACTCAATACTTCAGTTCGACAATTCAATTATGGAATCATATTAATGAAATACATTCGGATGCATTTCTAACTCAATATATTATCTGGTCCTTCGTGTAGAATAATTTCCTTTGCTTTTTATGCTGAGCGACTACCGTTTATATTTTCTTGTATATATATTGCGATGGTGGTGTAATGGTCAGCATAGTTGCCTTCCAAGCAGTTGATCCGGGTTCGATTCCCGGCCATCGCAACAAAGCTTTTTTATGTTTATTTTGTCAGAAACTAATTTTTTTCTTGACTTATTGTGGCTCCTTTTCTGTAAGGAGACTTATGTATTGGGTGTTTTTTTAAATTGAAATAAAACACATTTAAATCAAGATTGAAGCCAATTTTTTTTTATTTGAAAGATAATTTCCGGCATATGTCCAGACCAATTTTGGACCACTTTTTCGTGTAATTCAGCCCTTATTACATCAACTACACGAGTTATGTTGGCTTCCAAAGCTTCTATTGTTTCTGGTTTATCAGCATGAACCAAGGACTTCTCATAACCCCAAAGAAAATAATCCAGTGGAGTTATGTCGCATGATCTTGAAGGCCAATTAATTAGACCATTTCTCAGTTGGATCTTGTATGGGTGTAGACCAAGATCTTCACGCAAAATTTTCCATGTGGTGGATGCACAGAGTCCAACTTGTTGTGAACGTCGACGAATAAACAAATATGTATCATCATCAACACTATGACTTACAGCATCGATATTTTCTTCTGTACGTACAGTTCTTTGTCTTGTTGTTGTTGTTGTTGCATCGAGTAGAGAAAATGTTGTCTGAAATCTATCGATAGTTCGACGAATAAGCTGCTCTGATGGACGATTATGTAAACCATAAATTTCACGAAGTGCTCTATAAGTTTGGCGAATAGAACACTGATATTGAAAATAAATTTCAACAATTTGTGAACGTAGTTGAGGCGTGAATCTTTCCATGATAATTTGTCAATGCTTACTGAACAGAAATGTCAAAACAACATGGCTTCTACCTTCTGTCAAATCACAGTTATCCCTATCGAAAGTTCTACCGCTCTAAAAAAAAACACATACATGTCATACTCAAACGACCATGTGTTATTTCGAACTACGATAGAGCAACAAATGGCCTCTTAGAGGGTAGACTAGACTATCATTTGTATTCTATGTTCGTCCACAGAATATACACAGAAGTTGAGTGGTGTAATTTTCAAGACTTAGTTATATCCGAAAAATACCGTGTGCATGATTGAATAACAAATTATAATCATTATAATATATATTGGAGAATAAAATGAAAAAGGTAATGGACCTTATATTAGACGTGAAATCAAAGGAAAAAGTCTAAAGATGTTAAATCACAAAATCTCGGTGGCCAATTGTGATAACCTTTTCGAAAAATAACACGACCGACGGAATTTTGTCTTGCAAAATTGAGATTGTCTCGTTGATTGTGTGGCACGTAGCGCCGTCTTGTTGAAAATCAACGTAGTTCACGTCAATATCCATAAAAGCCATAAAAAATCATGAATTATTCGAAATGAAACCTCTCATTGTAAAATCCGTCATTGAATGTGAATCGACAAATTTTCTAACCTATCGGCATCTGAAAACACTTGCAGATCCATTTGCGGCCCTCAAACGACTCCGTCATTAATTTTTCATCTTGGGCAAATGGTATTTCGATCTTTTTCTTTTGAAGATTCGCTAACGGTAGTAATTCAATCACGCGCTCCGTATGTATCGGCAATAATTATCAATTAGCATATAGAAACAAGGATAACGCAATTATTGCTGCAGCTATGGGGCAGAAAGGAATTGCCACTAGCCCTTCGACAGGTCCGTATCGAGGAAAATTGATAATTATCGACATTTAATAATGATAGAGTGTCGCTTGAAAAGGAAGGCAATTGATTGACGTACTGCAATATGGATAAAGTTTTTTAAGAGCCAAATGCTGGAGTAAAAGGGTGAAAAGCACTGACGTGAAGTCAGGAGTTTTATGCGGTTGTCCATGTCACCCACGATGCTCACGAAATTCTGTATTAGCCTTCTTGTCGTTGTTTTACATATAAATTCTGAATTTAAACTCGATTGTGGAACTATGGTTTCTTTAGCGTTCAACGCTGCTCCGTTCACAATTTTTTTGTCTTTCTTTTGAATATTGTAGCCATACGATCCTCAGGAACTTGTGCGCTATCGCTATTCCTCTAAAGTTCAACTTTCACAGTAATCGGATTTGTAGTTTGAAAAATATTAATAAAAATGGGAGGAAATTTCAAAATTGAATAACTTCGAAACCACTAGAGTTATTTTACCCCATAACGATCTCATATATTCAGGCCCCAAACCTAATCCGAGACTTTCAAATTTTTATCTCTTTCCGTTCTAAAATAATGTTCTAACTTCCATATGTAAAATTTCTGTTTCAAACAATTTCAATATGTGGAATTACTTTTATTATTGAGAAAACTCTTCAAATGTTCATGAATTATATGTCGGAAAGTTCTTCCAGTCTGTAATACTACTCTGTCAAGAAAGTACCGGGAATTTTCAATTAAAACAACATTTTTACATTTAATCGTCAAAATTTATTGGGTCGCCTTCAAAATAGGCTCCATTTGCTCCAATACATCTATGCCAACGGCACTTCCAATTATCGAAACATTTTTCATAGGCGCTTTCCGGGATGGACTTTAGCTCTCGCGCCGAATTTTGTTTTATGGCTTCAATCGACTCAAAACGGGTGCCACGAAGGGGCAATTTTAGTTTTAGGAAGAGGAAAAAGTCGCAGGGAGCCAAATCCGGCGAATACGGTGGTTGCTGAAGCACGTTTGTTGAGTTTTTGGCGAGAAAGTCAGTCACAATCGTAGCTCGGTGAGAAGGCGCGTTATCGTCATGCAAAATCCATGAGTTGTTCGCCCACAAATTTGGCCGCTTCTTATGGATACGCTCACGCAAACGTTTCATAACGCCTAGGTAATACTCCTTGTTTACCGTCTTACCCTCTGGAACGAATTCGTATTGCACCACGCCACGGATATCGAAGAAAACAATGAGCATCACCTTCATTTTCGAGCGGCTTTGGCGTGGTTTTTTCGGTTTCGGCTCATTTTTTGCCACCCATTCCGATGATTGCTGGCTTGTTTGCATATCATACTCGTAGACCCAGGTCTCATCACCAGTTATAATGCCTTCCATGAATGTAGAATCGGAATTACAGCGATCCAGCATGTCTGAAGCAACCTGTTCGCGATGACGTTTTTGAAGAAAATTCAGGTCTTTCAGTACGAGTCGTGCGGCCACCTTTCTCATGCCCAAAATATCGATCAAAATCGTACGTGCGGACTCGTGGGATATCTTAAGATCATGTGCTATCTCTCTCAAGCTGGTACGACGGTTTTCGAGCACCCTTTCCTTAATTTTATCGACGTTATCTTCGATCGAAGCCGTCGATGGGCGACCACTTCACGACCGTTCTTGAAGCAGCGCCACGAAATAAAGATGATTTAATACAGTCAATTGAGCTTTTCTTCCGGATACTTTCAAGACGGACTATAGGATCATAATCATTACTAACAGCTATTTGTTTAATGATGTTGAGTTCGGAAGCATAATTTTCTCGATTCAGGGGGATGTTAACTGATCTGCGGATCATACAATTAAATGCTGATAATATCTGGTTAATAGGATAATTTAACTCAATGTGTATAATAGTATCACTATAAATTGTCTCGAAATTCATATGACTTATTGATTCTGGTAACTGTTAAATCAAGAAAATTAATAGAGGTACTCATGAAGAGGTTTCCATGAAGAATAATATTGAAGGATGCATTTCGTTGATAAACAAGAAGAGTTTTTTAATAGTCCGTCTATACCTGTGAGGCAACATGAAATATCGTCTACAAATCTATACCAGTATAAAAAATATTCAATAAGGGGATTATGGTTAATTCTAGATTCAATATTATTCATGAATGATTCTACTGATAAAGGACTTAAACGATTTCCCATAATCAAATCTGATGAATATATTTTCTTTTTAAATTGAAAATGCTTTCGTTTAGTGCGAATTTTCCCCGATTCGGTCCTGCACAAGGCGTTGATAGTACCATCGTGAGCCGGGAAAGTCGATCATAGGGGTATGTAATTCTATTAGAATGGATATCCCTTACTAAGGGGCCCTCACGTTGTCGAATTAGCTATCAGGTCCTTCTAATCATAGACATGCAACTTGATTCAGGATCAACCGACACACTACATTCTCTCTCTCTCTCTCTCTCTCTCTGCTTCCTTCTACAATTCATTCTGTATATTTAGGAGTTTCTAGTTATCTAGGATGAAATGGAAACAAGTTATTCTCCAAATAAACTCACACTTATCGGGTGTTTTTTTAGACTGATAGAAATTTGAATTGAAACAAAACACATTTAAATAAAGATTGAAGCCAATTTTTTTTATTTGAAAGATAATTTACTGACATTTATGTTTTAAAAATAATTTCCAGCATATGTTCACCACGACTAGCTCTGAGGAACCACATTCGACCAGACCAATTTTGGACCACTCCAAAGCGTCTGTTTCTGGTTTATCAGCATACACCAATGACTTGACATTACCCCAAAGAAAATAATTCAGTGGGGTTATGTCGCATAATCTTGGAGGCCAATTAATTGGACCATTTCTGGAAATAACGTTATCGCCAGATATTTCTCTCAATTAATCAATTGTTACGGTAGAAGCATGAGATGCAGCACCATTTTATCAGAACCAAAACGCTTCTGGGTCGATACCATTCAAATTTTGAAACAAATAATCATTGATCATCGATCTGTAACGAGCACCACTCACTGTAACTTCAGCTCCAGCATCGTTTTCAAAGAAATATGCACCGATGATGCCTCCAGCATCTAAAGCACACCATACAGTAGATATTTCAGGATGCAATGGAACCTGCAGAACTTCTTGAGAATTTTTTTCACTCCTGTTCAAATTTACTTTGAAAAAAGAATTTTTAATTCACTTTGCAGGTAAATAACAATTACGTCGCCAGAGTTCAACAATTTAGGACCTTCAAATATGAATCATTTCATTCCTAGAAACCTAAACGGGCCTGAACGCCAATTGAGAAACGAAGATATTCCTCTCTTAGATTATTCCTAGAAACCCATTAGAGCCGTTTCCAGACGATTGTCGTATCGGAATTACCTGGGCTACCTTGTCGGACCCAAACCCATTCTCTCATTCGCCAGTTAGCAGAAAGGCACCAGTTGAACACATCCCCTGCGCCAGACAGATCACACGATACTCACCCTGTATAAAAAGTCAGTCAAGAAAGTTCAGTTGAAGACAAGTTCTGATCCCAAGCACATTCTCTTGAAGTAAGCTTTGGTAACTTATGAAATACATTTACCTTTACGCTTCATCTATTTATATATTCGATTTTTCACTTTAAACTTCCAAGGAACTCTGTCTCTCTCTCTCAGTTACCCATAACGCACTAAAGGCCTGGAAGTGAATGTATTATCTACAATTATTCATTTGTAATTAGATATTAAGTTGTGAAAAGTGAACTCAAAAGTGAAAACAATAAAATTGAAGTCTGTGTCGTGAACAACAATAGAAAAAACTCAAGGAAGAACTGCTCCAGGATCAAGATAGTGTATCACCCTTAATCTGGATCAACAACTCAAAATTGTACACTTGTATTATATGTACTTCTGCTGACAATTCTCTACGTGGTCCCTACGAGCTGGATTACATTCCACGTCTGGTCACGAAACAACTCCCTCAATTTGGGTAAAATAATTCAACTCTCTGAACTTGTATTATATGTATTTTAGGCTGTGAATAAAGCATTAAAGTATGCTTAACCAAGAATTTGCATACTAATTGGTTTGTTAATCAACTACTTTCGAAGAATTCAAAAAGGTATCTCTACATACGAAGCAATTCTTTACACCTCCATATACGGCAATTTTTCTTGGTTACATAGCCGTTCAACCAGAAATGAGCTTCATCACCAAACACAATTTTACGATAAAAAAGTGGATCAACTTCAAGCTGTTCTAGGGCCCAGTCAGTAAACAAACGACACTTATTATGGTCAAGTGGCTTTAGTTCTCAAACCAGTTGGATCTGGGTGTAGACCAAGATTTTCACGCAAAATTTTTCATGTGGTGGATGCACAGAGTCCAACTTTTTGTGAACGTCGACGAATAGACAAATCTGTATCATCACTATGACTTACAGCAGCGATATTTTCTTCTGTACGTGTTGTTATTGTTGCATCGAGTAGAGAAAATGTTGTCCAAAATCTATCGATATTTCGACGAATAAGCTGCTCTGATGGACGATTATGTAAACCATAAATTTCACGAAGTGCTCTCTAAGTTTGGCGAAAAGAACAATGATTTTGAAAATAAATTTCGACAATTTATAAACGTGATTGCCGCGAGAGTCTTTCCATGATAATTTGTCAATGCTTACTGAACAGAAATGTCAATGTCACAGTTATCCCTATCGAAAGTTCTATCACTCTAAAAAAATACCCAATATATGGAATGTCTCATTAGGGACCTACTTACGCTAAACATAATTCATTCCTTTCATATAGATACTTGAGTATTTTCAGGTTGATATTTCGATCTTGTAGTTTTTCAGCTTATGATTATATATGAAAAACATGGAAAGTTTGTAGGAGCATTTTTATATATTTATTGCTTTTGAACGTTGCAGCATTCGGAATTGTAAACTATTTCATCTATCTTTATCGACTAAGAATTTCTTCTTCGGCAATAGTAATCGACGGAAACAGCAATTTCGTCGCTTACTATTCAGATAACATAGCAGATAAATTTAGAAAGATGAAGAACCTATAGTATACCGATTGTTCCGTCTCATGATGGACGTTTCTGTCTACACTAAACTTAATTCATTATATTCCTATCGATACTTAGGTGTTTTCATGTCGATATTTCAATCTAGCAGTATTTCAGCTGCGCCATACGAACTTTGTAATGTTATTCGGCACTTCAGCTTATTTCTTTTCAAATGATTATATTTGGCCTTAGAAAACATGGGAAGTCTTTAGACCAATTTGATATATTCATTGCTTATAAACTCGCATAGACATTCCCATGACACAGCATTCGGAATTATGAACTGCTTCATTCTATCCTTATCTACTAGCATTAATCTTATTATTTTTCCATAACAGATAAGAAGGTTCATTTCATTCATTTGGACCACCTACGAATATGATTTCCAAACAGTTTCGTTAATTCCCTTATTTTTGATAGAAGGGATGAATTGAGACACCTTCAACAGTCAGTCCTGGATAGGCTAGCAAACCTCGTCCAAAAATCCATTTCTGTTGCTAGCAAATTGGCCAAACCTCGGTCCTGTAAATCATTATGCTCTTGAGTATGGTATTACCTGTGCACTGTTTGTTGGATTTTGATATTGTTTGATCCCACAGGATGATGCAGTTCATCCCTTTTTTCCTGAAGGTTTCTATCCTTTATAGCTATTGGGTGTTTTTTGAAGAGTGATAGAACTTTAAATTGAAATAAAACACATTTAAATTAAGATTGAAGCCAAAGTGTTGTTTTATTTGGAAGATAATTTTATGACATTTATGTTCTGAAAATAATTTCAGGCATTTATCCACTTCGACTAGCTCTGAGGAACTGCATTCGACCAGACCAATTTTGGAGCACTTTTTCGAGTAATTCAGGCCTCATTTCATCAATAACACGAGTTTTGTTGGCTTCCAAAGCGTCTATTGTTTCTGGTTTATCAGCATAAACCGATGACTTGACATAACCCCAAAGAAAATAATCCAGTGGAGCATGATCTTGGAGGCCAATTAATTGGACCATTTCTCTAAATAATGTTATCGTCAAATCTTTCTTTCAATAAATCAATTGTTACGGTAGCAGCATGAGGTGTAGTTTCATCGTGTTGGAACCAAAACACTTCTGGGTCGATACCATTCGAATTTTGAAACAAATAATCATTGATCATCAAGCACCATTCACTGTAACATTAGTTCCAGCATCGTTTTTAAAGTAATATGGACCGATGATGCCTCCAGCGTGTAAAGTACACCATACAGTGCATTTTTCAGGATGCAATCGAACCTGCAGAACTTCTTGAGGATTGTTTTTACTCCATATACGGCAATTTAGCTTGTTTACATAGCCGTTCAACTAGAAATGAGCTTCATCACTAAACACAATTTTACGATAAAACAGTGGATCAACTTCAAGCTGTTCTAGGAGCCAATCAGCAAACAAACGACGCTTATTATGGTCAAGTGGATTTAGTTCTTGAACCAGTTGGATCTTGTAATGGTGTAAACCAAGATCTTTACGCAAATCCATGTGGTGGATGCACAGAGTCCAACTTGTTGTAAACGCCGACGAATAGACAAATTTCGATCATCATTAACACGAATAGAACACTGATTTTGGAAATAAATTTCAACAATTTGTGAATGTTGTTGCGGCATGAGTCTTTCCATGATAATTTGTCAATGCTTACGGACCAGATATGTCAAAACAACATGGCTTCGACCTTCTACCAAATCACAGTTATCCCTATCGAAAGTTCCAGTGTTCCATCTTGCTTCATTTTCATACCAAGATATTTATATTCCAGACACTTGCTTATTGGCTTTTCATCTTCCAATATGATTTTCTGTGTAATCCGTCCAATGCACATAGATTCAATTTTTTAAAGTTTACTTCGAGGCCGCCTGTCTTGTATTCCTGCATTAATGGTTCTTGCCATACAGTTCAAGTCTTCCTGATCCTGTGCTATCACGATTTGGTCGTCTGCCATAACATTTTTTCTTCCGTACTTTGAGTGCTTGTTCCTGGTAGATTTTAAAGAGAGTTGCCGAGAGCTTCCTTGTTTTAGCCCCTTCGTTCCTTCCGAAATTTAATTTATCACTCTGATTTAGGTTTTCGTGTCCTTATACAGATTTTGAACTACCAAAATAAACTTAATGAACCTAGATCTACGTACACTTCTTGGTTAACCCCGGTTTCCTTCTTTGACTTGGGTGTTACGGATGGTTCACTGTAGAGAACAAAAATTACTCATTCAAACCAGAGGAACTACCAATTCAATCAAGTTTGGCCAAATGGCCAGCACTTCATGCCTTGCTTTCCCCGATAAAACCCTTCAAAAGCACCTGTAATCTTTCTCCCACACCGGCATCACACCCCCCTAACCCCATCAGCACCTGAATTTATCCCAGTTCTGCAGATCGGCCGAGATAACGACACTCGGTGTGCGAACTTCGCAACTACCTCGGTACGCTGTGCGTAGGTCCCATGCTGTGTCCAGATCGTACCGGCGATTAGATTCAGAGTGCCCGACGGTAGGAAAGATCGAATTAGCAGATTAGATGAAAGAGCGTGCGACACATTCAATTACGGAGACGGTGTTTTCAATCTCTTATCTCGCGTAATGGAAGAGTGTTGGTTTCCGGTAGCCGAGATACTGGACCCACCCAGTGGCGTAACGGGGATACTAGAATGAGCCTCAGATAGCATTCTCTCATCCAATTTCCCCAATATTTTGGATGCTCATTCACATTTGAATCTAATAGTTGTTTGGGGGAAAAGAAGTCCATATTGTTTTCTGTAGATGGCTGTAGTGATGCTGGTGGCATTTCAAACTAAAGAAAACATGCATGTACATACATGTACTAGCATTTTAATAATTGCAACATCTCACAGGGGCTAAAGATCGACCATTAAACAGTTTTAAGCCAATTGCGCAAAGCTGGATTCAAGAAGCTCGATGTTTGGGGCCACACCAATCATTCAAAGCGCGGTGAAGGACTAACGGCAGGAAGGTTCTACTGTGCATTTGGTAGGACTGCAAAGGAATAATTTAGTATGAGTTGCTTCCATAAGGCCAAAAACTAAATTCGTATCTCTACTATCTACAATTGGACCGTTTGAAGCTAGCAATTGACCAGAAACGGCCAGAATTGACCAGCAGAAAAGATTATGTGTTCCATAAGGACAACGTCAAGCCAGACACAACATGTTGGACTCTGTGCATCCACCACATGGAAAATTTTTCGTAAAGATCTTGGTCTGCAACCAAACATGTTCCAACTGGTTCAAGAACTAAAGCCACTTGACCATAATAAGCGTCGTATGTTTGCTGATTGGGCCCTAGAACAGCTTGAAGTTGATCCACTGTTTTATCCTAAAATTGTGTTCAGTGACGAAGCTCATTTCTGGTTGAACGGCTATGTAAACAAGCAAAATTGCCGTGTATGGAGTGAAAACAATCCTCAAGAATTTGAATATCAAAACGGTTTTAATCTGCTAGTCTTCTACAATTTTAATTTAAAAAAATTTTTATTCAAAAAAACTTTTAGAATTAAATTAATGTCTACAATAAGCACCGCTTATATTTGATGGACGTATATAATCAAAACTCAATATACAATGTCAAATGGAATAAATAAACCAACAAATATAAAAAAGGCAATTAAAATTAATATATATTTGACAAGGAGACAAAATGTTGTTTCTGATCTTATCATAAACTCAATGAATCTGTTTTCACTGAAGGGTAAGTTTGAATATATATTATTAATTGATGTTATATTTATTGAATATGAATATTTGAATACTGATGAGCAAAGTCGTTTTTAAAACTTGTTTTTCAGTAATGTTTTGCATATCTTGAGTTTTTATATAAAGTACCTTGGTTAGATATCCAATAATATTGAATAGTTTAAGTAAAATAGTTTTGTGATAAAATTCTTAAGATTATGTTGGATATTCTTGAAAGATATTGGTTTTCATAGGATTGATAAGCAGAAACAAAATTTTGTCTATTCAAAATGTTTAATTTATAGGATTTTAGTTAATAATTTTTATTTATTGGATTTTGTTATACCATTTGGATGTCTTATAATGAATGTTTATTTTATGTCATGATATAAGTGGTACATATACGACATTATTTTAATTTATTTTCAGAAGTTATAATCATTGAATATAATCTTTTGGAATTAAATATGTAGAAGGCTAATTTTTTAAAATTGTTTAAAAAAAAAAAATTTTTTTAAATATTTATATTATTTTATATACCTTCTATCAAGAATGACCTCTATTCACGTTATTTTATTCATAATATATAATTATTTGGTTTCCTCAAACATTCATACAGATAGTCCTTGTGCTATAGCAGAGGCCGTTAAATTTGTCTTTCAATCTTCTAGATCAGGTTAAACCACAGAGGTATTTCTGTGTGTAGTGAATACCTATTTAAGGTTCTCATTTAAGTAGAACTTTTTCTGGAGACTGAAGGGTGAGTTTGAATATATATTATTAATTGATGTTATATTTATTGAATATGAATATTTGAATACTGATGAGCAAAGTCGATTTTAAAACTTGTTTTTCAGTAATGTTTTGCATATCTTGAGTTTTTATATAAAGTACCTTGGTTAGATATCCAATAATATTGAATAGTCTAAGTAAGATAGTTTTGTGATAAAATTCTTAAGATTATGTTGGATATTCTTGAAAGATATTGGTTTTCATAGGATTGATAAGCAGAAACAAAATTTTGTCTATTCAAAATGTTTAATTTATAGGATTTCAGTTAATAATTTTTATTTATTGGATTTTGTTATACCATTTGGATGTCTTATAATGAATGTTTATTTTATGTCATGATATAAGTGGTACTTATACGACATTATTTTAATTTATTTTCAGAAGTTATAATCATTGAATATAATCTTTTGGAATTAAATATGTAGAAGGCTAATTTTTTAAAATTGTTTAAAAAAAAAAAAATTTTTTAAATATTTATATCATTAGTGATTAACTTATATGCTATTGTATAGATTATACAGAGTGGTCCAAGGAAAACTTAACACCTCGATTTTCCGACTTCAAAATGAAAATGCGGAAAATTGCTCGGACCCCTCAATTTCTGATTCGAGGGAGAACAACTTTTCCGATCTTCGCATCTCCGTAACTGCAACTCCCTAACGGTGGTGAGTACAACCCTTTGATTTTGAATAGGGATGAAGGGTGTTGCGATACCTCATTTTGAAGATCTTATTGAGTACTATTTGATCCTGAAATTTCGCTTCAAACTTTCCATCGATTACGAAATGACAGGTAAAATAGTGGAAGAGTCGAACTATCGATAGATTTTGGACAACATTTTCTCTACTCGATGCAACAACAACAACAAGACAAAGAACTGTACGTACTGAAGGAAATATCGCTGCTGGAAGTCATAGTGTTAATGATGATCCAGATTTGTCTATTCGTCGACGTTCACAACAAGTTAGAGTCAGTGCATCCACCACATGGAAAATTTTGCGTAAAGATCTTGTCTACACCCATACCAGATCCAACTGGTTCAAGAACTAAAGCCACTTGACCATAATAAGCGTCGCTTGTTTGCAGATTGTACACCTTGCAATAGAGGAACACCACAAAAAATTTTTTGAGTGTTTTCTCGCCCGCATAAAATGTCTGCTCAGTTTTATTCTAGTCAGTTTTTTGATCTTTAAGAAAAGAATTAAAAAACTGTTTTTCAGACGCCATCTTCAGCGGGCTGTAACTAAACAGGGGGCTCAAAAATACATCTTTAGGGGGCTCATAAAAATAAAATTTATATGAAAGACCCACCCTATTTTATGACAAGGAATCAACCCCTAAATGTTTTCGCAACTATTCATATACGGTTTTGTATATTTAAAGATAAAACGAAAAATGTTTCATTAAGCTAGAAATTAAAAATTTCAGTTATCGATGCAACTTCAAATATAATGAAAGTATATATGATATTATTAAGATTTTCCAATAACTTTCCCTAATCAATGCACTTGAAGATGTACAAAAGTTATTCCTTCTTAACTCTTGAAAATAAACTATTCTATAAAAAACGCGCATACAAAAGTTGTAAAATTAGGAATACAAACATTATGTGGAAAGGCAGTAGGAATTGATTTTGTGGTGAAGTTGATACACCTGACTTCTTCACTCAGGCAGGGTTTAAGCGTCAGCTGGCGTTTATTTTGTTAACAGCGCTTCAATTTGTCAGTTCACCTCAAGTGTGATTGGCGATTTTCTCAACGAATAAAAATATCAAAGAATCTATCCTAAATTTTGTACTGTAAATGGAATTTCGTGTGTGGAAATGTTGACAGTATTATTAACGCTCAAGGCGAATCGACTTTGTCAAAATCGGTTGCGTATGAGTGGGAAGATACACGTCAATATCGATCAAAGCTGAGGGTGAAGTGTTTTTCGATTATCGCTTTGTTGTGCACTTGGAATTATTTCCAAAAGATGGGTCAAATTCTAGATTTGTGGAAAAAACACAGCTTGTGGAAGTTGGACCATCCCATAAGGCGACAATTGTAATTGAATTTCTTGCCCAAACACAAAAAATCTAATCGAACAACCACCTTATTTCCCTGATATGAGTCAGGTCGACTTTTTCTCCGTTTAAACCTTGAATAATCACTTTGACGTGCATATCTTCAGTTGATAAAATATATAAAAGAGAATTCGCGCCAAGTGATTAAGTCAATTCTTGAATATGCGTTTAAAAAATGTTTATTCGCTGGCATAAATGTATTATTATGGAAGACGACTACATTTTAACGATGTATTAAGTGTAGTTATCAGTAACTAGACCGTTTATTTTTCTTTGCCGTGTTCTATGTTTTTCGAGTTATTATTCTTCCAATTAATTTTTCTCGAAAAAGAATGATAGAGGCAAATTCGAACAGAAATGGAAATTTGCAACTTAATTTTATTTGAATTTCGCGCAAAGATGAAAATCTTTATATTAATTTTTCTCATTATAAGAAAAGGTATTTTTATCATAAAAATTTGTTTTATTTCGAGCTTATTTGATATTTCAAGGGTGAAGTCTTTTTAGGAGAGTCGTTTTAAGAGAGTGAAAAAAACGAAAATTGACATTTTAAATCTCTTGCGTCTTTTCAGTTCAATAAATCTCATCTTTAAGTGAAAGATATTTAATTTTTGTTCAACGTTTTCTATTTCTTTAATTGGAAATTGTAATTGATATTTTCTTATTTCAATGAAAAAATACTACTAACATAACAGTATTTTCTTAAGTTCTCTAAAAATTGGATTAAAAATTATATAGAAATTTTTTAAACAACCACGTGATTATTTACACATCAAAACTTTGTGCCTTCCTTAATCTGTTTGAATTATGAACCACAATTAAAAATATAGAGAAGATTCTGTAAATTCAAAAAAACATAAACTGAATATTTTAACTAAATAAAATGCCTTTTCAATATTCACAAAACGAAACAAAAAATTTTCTTTCGAAACAAAACACACAGAAATCAAATTACCTTATGCGTATCGCCGAAAATCGTGATGACCACCTGGGGAAATCCCCCAAAACACGCGTCGGAAAAACTTGCGGAAAATCCACCAGAAAAACACAAAAGTCCAGCGATAAAGTCCTCAAATCAACCCCATAGCTAATTTAAAAAACTTCGAGAAAATCCCTGTCGGAAAACTGTCCGGGAAATGAGCAAATATGACGCGGCGGCCAATTCAAACGTTTCGCGGAAAAGCTTCGACTGAGTCTTCCACGCGAATCTTGGATCAGACGTAGGAGGCTGCGACCATATGACCGTACCCGAGCCGGTTGCTATGGGAGGAACGAAGCGGTTAAACCTGCGCGTGCCCGTTACGGAAAAGGGCGGAGCCTAGAGCAAGGATGAAAGATACGGCATGCCGACGGGTGGGAGGGAAACGGAGAGAATTGGTTGCGTTGAGTGTCGCTTGGAGGGGGTAGGCGGGATGCCAATACACTTTATGGACAAACACTAAACAGTTTTTTTACGATCTGGGATTAGGGGGAGAGACAGTTAATAGATTTGTTTAGGGGGGCTTTCTTTGCGCGCGGATTGTGACAAATTGTTTTATTTTGACTTTCTTTTCATTTCGGGGTGATTAAGGTGGTAAATGGGGTTTTATATATCGCGTGAGAGGGCTCGGTTTAGCGTGCCGTTTGGCGGTACGGGAATTAGGCTCTCGACTGGAAGATTTTAGTCGTAATTTCGGGATAATGTCTGTTTGTGGTGAGATTGGGCGGAGGGGTGGGGATGTTACGGATACTTGGAGGCGAGAATCATTTTTGATCTGTTTGGCTTGTAGGCGTCCTAAGTGGTGGGATTTCGGTAAATTGAGGATCGTTTTGATGATGAATAATTTCAGAAGACGAGTTAACATGGAGCTGAATGAACGAATAATTCAACAATATATAGGTCAACTTAAAAAGTGAGATAATCTCAGAAGATTTAAATTGTGAATCTATTTTTTATGATAGAGTCAAAAATCTCACGGAACAAGAAAGTTTTGATAAAAGAGAATTAAATGTATTAGAGAAAGGACTGAAATATTGCCCAGATAAGTATAATTTGAAAAACATAGAAACGTTAGCCCCCAAAACATAATATTATACATATCAAAAAAATATTGAGTGTTAAATTTTCAATACAGGAATTAATTCAAAAAAACTTCTACAGATTTCAATCTAAATAAATCTCATGAAAACATTCAGAATTAAATTTCAAAACATATACACTGTATCACTTTATAAACATATATATTATCATCACATGCGGTAAAAATTTACTAATAAAGAAACAAAATAAATATAAAATATTGAACAAATTATTCAGACTTCTCCTTATACATACATATGTTTCGATTGGATGTTAAAGAATCACCAAAAAATGTTCAACATATAATTCAAAAAGGCCTTTTTTTATTGTCTTTTTTCAAAGAATATATAGCACATTCTCCGGAGAACGAACCTGATAAATTCGGACACAAAATCTCTTCAGTAAGGGGTTATTTGACTAAACAAAATATTCATTTAAAAATATATAAAAATACCTTTTTATCACAAGACATTTCTGCAACAACTAACCATTTTGGGATAAGCATGGCCTATACGAAAATTAGGTTATATCACAGAAATATACATTGAAATTAGATACGACTTAGACTCTGCAATAGATAACCGACATGTGCTTGTGATATACAAAGAAATTTCGCAATTATTAATATATCGGATCTTTTTTTAGAGTGATAGAACTTTAGATAGGGATAACTGTGATTTGACAGAAGGTAGGAGCCATGTTGTTTTGACATTTCTGTTCAGTGAGCATTGACAAATTATCATGGAAAGACTCACACCGCAACAACGTTTACAACTTGTTGAAATTTATTTTAAAAATCAGTGTTCTATTCACCAAACTTACAGAGCATTTCGTGAAATTTATGGTTTACATAATCGTCCATCAGAGCTGCTTATTCGTAACTATCGATAGATTTCGGACATTTTCTCTACTCGATGCAACAACAACAAGACAAAGAATGTAGGTACAGAAGAAAATATCGCTGCTGTAAGTCATAGCGTTAATGATGATCCAGATTTATCTATTCGTCCACGTTCATAACAAGTTGGACTCTGTACACCGAACACATGGAAAATTTTGCGTAATGATCTTGGTCTACACCCATACAAGATCCAACTGCTTCATGAACTAAAGCCACTTGACCGTAATAAGCGTCGTTTGTTTGCTGATTGGGCCCTAGAACTTGAAGTTGATCCACTTTTTTATCGTAAAATTGTGTTTAGTGATGAAGCTCATTTCTGGTTGAACCATGCTATGTAAACAAGCAAAATTGACATATATGGAGTGAAAACAATCTTTAAGAAGTTCTGCAGGTTCCATTCCATCCTGAAAAATGCACTGTATGGTGTGCTTTACAAGCTAAAGGCATCATCGGTCCATATTTCTTTGAAAACGATGCTGGAGCTAATGTTACAGTGAATGGTGCTCGTTACAGATCGATGATCATTGATTATTTGTTTCAAAATTTGAATGTAATCGACCCAGAAGTATTTTGGTTCCAACAAGATGGTGCTACACCTCATGCTGCTACCGTAACAATTGATTTAATGAAAGGAATATTTGGCGATAACATTATTTCGAGAAATGGTCCAATTAATTGGCCTCCAAGATCATGAGACATAACTCCACTGGATTATTTTCTTTTGGATTATGTCAAGTCATTGGTTTATGCTGATAAATAAGGCCTAAATTACTCCAAAAAATGGTTCAAAATTGGTCTGGTCGAATGCGTTTTCTCAGAGCTAGTCGTGGTGGGCATGTGCCGAAAATTATTTTTAAAACATAAATGTCATGAAATTATCTTTCAAATAAAAAAAATTGACTTCAATATTAATTTAAATATGTTTTATTTCATTTTAAAGTTCTATCACTCTTAAAAAACACCCGATATATTATCATAATTAAATTAATTAAATAAATATTTGTTATTATTATAATTAATTAGTAATCCCACGTTTTGGTTGCAAATTTAATTATGGAACTAATGAATAAATTAATTATTATTAATTACTTATTGAGAATTAATAAGAAAAGTTTACTTTTGAATGGGTTAATTTGATTATGGAATTTTACTTGTATAAGTTTCAATATGAATACTTATTAGATAACCCTTGTATCCAATTGAATGTTTTGTGTCTGCGCCAGATAACTCTTAATATCACAATTTTTTTTAGAAAATTGGAATTTAAATATCATTAATTTCGATTTGTTTTTTATAGTAAGGGTTCAATTTGAATTTTAATAAGTTAATTATTAAAATATATATCAATTCAAAGTAATCTAAAATATAAATCTGTGACTACTAAACTAAACTAATGTCTATGTTCCTATTCTTCTATGTTAACCTAATACATATCGTAATTCTAATGTAAACAAGAAATGTTTTTAGGTTGAATTGAAATTTACAGAAATAAACTTATTTCTACCTGTGGTAGTTTGTTCATCATTTATCAATGTTCCTTTTAACATGGCCCAGCTCTGTTTCAGCAATTTGTTTGATTCTTGGAGAATGATATTTCTGGGATGTTCGGAATCACAGCCCACTTCGTTGATTACTTCTTAACATCCAATTTTTTTTATACTTGTTTCATATGTGGAATATTTCCATTTAAAACACTCAGTTACTTCTTGATCACATTTGCATTCACAGTAGCAATCAATGTTAATTTCTTTTTAGGTTATGGAGACGTATATTTCGGAGCAATGAATATTTTACTTTGAAACAAAACGACGTGATCTTAGCTGTGAAAACTTCATACTGAATGACATTTTTCCTGCTTTGTCCTTTTATAGTTTTCTCGAAAATTTGAATTCCAAAGCTTACTAGCATTTATCAAAATTACTGAAAAATGATGCTTTCAATGATTTTACAAAATTGACATCATTTCTTGGTTTAAAAGTATTCTAGAAAATTGACCTATTATTTAGGAACATTCTGATAACAATTTCATGTTAAACAGAATAGTGAGAGTCTTGCTTTTCATCCATAAAGTATTTCAAGTGTCCAAATTTTATAAAGTTCAACTTCTAATGCTTCTAACTAATAAATTACTTGAAATTACCTATGAAATTGATAAAGGTTTTTCAGCTTATATACTATAACAACCTTATCAATGCATAAGTTTTCAAGAGTATTTCTTACATATCCGGTGTTTTTTTTAGAGTGAAAGAACTTTGGATAGGGATAACTGTGATTTGACAGAAGGTAGAAGCCATATTGTTTTGACATTTCTGTTCAGTAAGCATTGACGAATTTTCATAGAAAGATTCATGCCGCAACAACGTTTATGAATTGTTGAAATTTATTTTCAATATCAGTCTTCTATTCGCCAAACTTATAGAGCACTTCGTGAAATTTATGGTTTACATAATCGTCCATCAGAGCAGCTTATTCGTCGCACTATCGATAGATTTCGGACATTTTCTCTACTCAAGACAAAGAACTGTATGTACAGGAGAAAATATCGCTGCTGTAAGTCTTAGTGTTAATGATGATCCAGATTTAACTATTCGTCGACGTTCACAACGAGTTGGACTCTGTGCATCCACCTCATGGAAAATTTTTCGTAAAGATCTTGGTCTACACCCATACAAGATCCAACTAGTTCAAGAACTAAATCCACTTGACCATAATAAGCGTCGTTTGTTTGATGATTTGGCCCTAGAACAGCTTGAAGTTGATTCACTTTTTTATCGTTAAATTGTGTTTAGTGATGAAGCTCATTTCTGGTTGAACGGCTATGTCAACAAGCAAAATTGCCGTATATGGAGTGAAAACAATCCTCAAGAAGTTCTGCAGGTTCCATTGCATCCTGAAAAATGCACTATATAGTGTGCTTTCCACACTGGAGGCATCATTGGTCTTTATTTCTTTGAAAACGATGTTGGAGCTAATGTTACAGTGAATGATGCTCGTTACAGATCGATGATCAATGATTATTTGTTTCAAAATTTTAATGGTATCGACCCAGAAGTATTTTGGTTCCAACAAGATGGTACTACACCTTATGCTGCTACCGTAACAATTGATTCAATGAAAGAAAGATTTGGCGATAACATTATTTCGAGAAATGGTCTAATTAATTGGCCTCCAAGATCATGCGACATAGCTCCACTGGATTATTTTCTTTCGGGTTATGTCAAGTCATTAGTTTATGCTGATAAACCAGAAACAATAGACGATTTGGAAGCCAACATTACTCGTGTTATTGATAAAATAAGGCCTGAATTACTCGAAAAAGTGATTCAGAACTAGTCGTGGTGGACATATGCCAGAAAATATTTTTAAAACATAAATGTCATAAAATTATCCTTCAAATAAAAACAAAATTGGCTTCAATCTTAATTTAAATGTGTTTTATTTCATTTTAAAGCTCTCACTCTAAAAAAAACCACGCGATATATAATGAAAATTGCTATGAAGAAGTATTTGTATAGTAGCTCGAATTAATTCTTCAGAACCTCTACATATTTAAATCTAAATAAATCTCATGAAAACATTTAGAATTAAATTGTTAAAAAACATGTCCTAGATACATTGTACCACTTTATAGACATATATATTATCATCTCATGTGGTGGAACTTAACTAATAACGAATGAAAGGAAATATAAAATAATGACCAAATTATTTAGACATCACCTATCTATACATATATGTTTCGATTGGATGTTAAAGAATCACAAGTTACTTCACCAAAAAATGTTCAACATATAATTCAAAGAGGCTTTTTTTATTTTTCTTTTTAAAGAATATATAGCACATTCTCCAGAGAAAGAACCTGGTAAATTCGGACCCAAATCTCTTCAGTAAGGAGATATTTGAATAAACAAAATATTCATTAAAAAATATTAGAAGTACAAATAAGTTTCCGCCGTTTTATTGTAGATGGCGCGGCACGGAGTTTCGGTTAGCTTTCGCATATGATAACCGGCTTAAAATATAGTTTGGACATTCAAGAACAACATAACCTATTAATATCATTGATTTTATATTGGTAAACTATAATTTTCATAAGTTGAAAATGTCAAAATTTGAGCCAAGTAAGCGTCATTTGCGGGAAATATTAGTTTACTTCTTTAATTCAAAGAAATCTGCTGCTGAGGCGCATCAATTGCTCGTAGAAGCATTTGGTGCGGGTGCTTTGAGTGAGAGAACGTATCGAGAGTGGTTTCAAAAGTTTAAAAACGGTGATTTCGACGTAGAAGACAAAGATCGCAGTGGAAGGCCAAAAATTTACGAGGATGCAGAATTGGAGGAATTATTGGAGGAAGATTCATCTCAAACACAAAAAGAACTTGCTCTAACATTAGAAGTCACTCAGTAAGCAGTCTCACATCGTTTAAAATCATTAGGAATGATTTATTAACAAGGAAATTGGGTTCCTATTCTTCTGCATGACAATGCTCGTCCACATGTTGCGGCTCCCGTGAAAAAGTAATTGGAAATACTTGATTGGGAAGTGTTACCCCACCCGCCGTATTCACCAGACATTGCACCGTCCGATTATCACCTGTTCCGGTCCATGGCACATGTTCTGACGGCGCAGCGGTTCACATCTTATGAGGATACACTCAGCAAGCAGTCTCACATCGTTTAAAATCATTAGGATATTCAATTTGTGTTAAAAAACGGCGGCAACTTATTTGTACTCCTAATATATAAAAATGTTTTCATCGTTAAAACAAGTTGTAGAAATTACAACGTTTTACTGCCAATAAATTGATATTATACACATTTCATTGTGACTCGAGTTTCGGGAATTAACTATCCCATCTTCAGACAACTGAAGACTCAACAAGCAGAACAGGGTTTTTATGAATATACAGAGGTAGAAGAGGTAATGAAAACAGGTTGAAAAAGGTCTAAAACGCTTAACATCATCAGAACGTCGGCACGTCAAACAAAATTAGTAAACAGATGTTACCAATCAAGATAGTTTTCCACTTTTCAGGCAGTTCAATCGCCGCAAATCAGAAGCAAAACGGTCGTCCCCCGTACTTTGCCAACTATAAACATTTATTCATGATCAATTTCCAAACCACACCTCGACTCCACCACGCCCGCAATTCCATCCCTGTATAAATCATCCGGCAACAAATAAAGCTCATAAAAATCCCATATCCGGCAGATAAAATTCGACGGCGGAAAACTGGAAAACTCTTATAAATATAAACATGTCGCCAATTTTCTATGGGGGCATTTCCCGCGCCTCGTGAAAAATGACTTTTATTCGATCCCTGTATTGAAATACATTTTACGCCGGGGCGGCAAATAAATCAGGATCCGATCCCAGTTCCCGGCCGGAATTTATATATTCCGGGATAAATAGGCTCGAGATTGGTGTATGAAGAACGTCTTCGGGGATCGGGCCGGTGGGAAAATTGGGAGGGACGCCTGGATGATGGAAAAAGATTGGTCAGATTGGGTGAAAAATTGTTCTTATTTCTATTTGTTTCCCAAACCCTAGGGCGAAAAAGAATGTGGGAATAATACAATTCAAATGACTTTTTCCTGTTTTCCTGTAACACACTGAGTCGTTTCCCTAAATATATAGGGGTGTTTATTAGACTGGGCCAAAAAAAACGATCTTCTTTTTAACGATACTTTGAAAATATCATTCATGATGATAAAAAAAATTATCGTGAAAGTTTAAGCCCTTAATAACAGTATTACGGGGTGTATCGTTACGACTATTGGTTTTTTAACAGTAATTGCATTTTTCCACTCAAAACTCGCCAATTATTGATCTGAAAAATTCTAGCGATGCGTATTCTTAAAGGAAATTAAATTTCCGAGAAAAAAGCTATCTTTGTGAATTTATGTAAAACTAGCCGTTTGTTTGTAATCGTGCCTTAAACATTGATTGAAGATTACAATAAGTGTCTCACTAAAAACGAAGAACAACCTCAATATTTGTTGCTAGCCCTTAGTGAACATCGAGAAAAGTTTCCAAATTGTGATAAAAGTAATTTGATTGAATAATTATTTTTTCAATTCACCAGTCTTCATGATTTGATAATATTTAAAGCAATATAAGCTTTTTTTTGTGAAATATAAATTATAAGTTAAGATAAAATGATTTTTTATCTCTATTATTACTTCTATTTGTTTCGACCTATTATTCAATTGTTTTCTGGAAATGAAACTCAGTCTCTACACAAATAAATAACTTATGATTAAGAAACCAATTTTTTTTATATTGAAGTTGCTTAAATACATTTAAACTGAATTTATGTAGATAGCCAATCGTTAAAAAGCGAAATAATACATTGATAAATTATGATTTTATAAAAAGAAGTTTAGGAGTCCAACAAAATGAAGTTATTCTCAATATTCAAATGATAAATTTTTCGATCAAGTGGAAAAAATCATGTGTAACGCGAAAAAAAAACGATAAATTACTTTTGAATTCACCTTCAACGTCGAATAACTTTGGAAGGAGTGAACTTAATTAAAAATGTTAAGAAACTTTTTTTGTAGAGGATTAAATTTCCTTTAAAGATAAGTATTTTGATATTTATTTAATAAAAATGTTGATATCTCTGGTAGTTACAAAAATGCAAAATCGAAACGCAAAATTGAAAAAATAAATCAATGTTTAAGGTTCGATTACGAGCAAACGGCTAGTTGAACATAAATTCACAAAGAAAGCTTTTTTTCTAGGGAATTTAATTTCCAAACAGATTTAATCTGTTAGTCTTCTACAATGTTAATTTCAAAAAAATTTTTATTCAAAAAACTTTTAGAATTAAATTAATGTCTACAATAAGCACCGCTTATATTAAATAGACGTATATAATCAAAACTCAATATACAATGTCAAATGGAATAAATAAACCAACCAATATAAAAAATGCAATTAAAATTAATAAATAAATATTTGAAGGAGACAAAATATTGTTTCGGATCTTACCATAATGAAACCAACTCCTTTTCAAAAACATGAAACACAACTTAAGGTGCTTATTGTAGACATTAATTTAATTCTAAAAGTTTTTTGAATAAAAATTTTTTTGAAATTAAAATTGTAGAAGACTAACAGATTAAATCTGTTTTGATATTCAAATTTTGTTATATTTCTTCTATCTAGTAAAAAGCCTTTTTCTATTTTATACATAATATATAATTATATTTTGGCTTGAATAATTCTCATTCTGGAATGTCAATAGTTTGAAGAAAACCATAGAATACCTTACAGTTTCCTGTGATTTTGTGACGAACTGACTACCTGGGTTTTTAAAGTTAGTCTGTTTCAAACAAGGTCCGTATTAACTCGAAGGTATGATATACTGATTGTTAGTTGATTTTAATATTTTAAATGTTATCTAGGGCCGATGAAGAGATTATCCGTATTATAATTGTTTTTTGAAGATATATTGCATGTTTTGAGAGATTTTTGAAGTAATTTATTTGAATATTTAAATATATTAAATATTTCAAATAAATTATATTTTTTGAGAAATCCTTAAGTTGTGTTTTACGTTTTTGAAAAGGAATTGGTTTCATTATGGTAAGATCAGAAACAAAATTTTGTCTCCTTCAAATATTTATTCATTAATTTTAATTGCATTCTTTATATTGGTTGGTTTATTTATTCCATTTGACATTGTATATTGAGTTTTGATTATATACGTCTATTAAATAAAAGCGGTGATTATTATAGACATTAATTTAATTCTAAAAGTTTTTTGAATGAAAATTTTTTTGAAATTAAAATTGTAGAAGATTAACAGATTAAATCTGTTTTGATATTCAAATTTTGTTATATTTCTTCTATTTAGTAAAAAGCCTTTTTCTATTTTAATCTAATTTCCTTTAAGAATACGCATCGCTCGAATTTTTCATATTAATAAGTGACAAGTTTTGAGTGAAAAAATGCGATTATAGTTAAAAAACCAATAATCGTAACTATACACCCCTTAATACTATTATTAAGGGTTCAAACCTTCACGATAATTCTTTTTTATCATCATGAATGATATTTTCAGCGTATTGTTGAAAAAAATTGAGGTTTTTTTCAGCCCAGTGTAGTGTTTATCTCAATTAGAAAAAGGAGTAATTGTGTGAAACTTTTTAAATAATGAAACATTTTTTCTTAAAAAGTTCGAAAAGATGAAAAAACGAAATAATACATTTTTCTCACAAAATAAACATTTTCTAATTACTGAACCTTACTTAACACTGTCACCACTTACTACATTCTACTCAGAATTCCTGGATCTACCGGGTGTTTTTTGTAGAGTGATAGAACTTTAAATAGAAATAAAACACATTTGAATTAATATTGAAGCCGAATTTTTCTTTATTTGAAAGTGACATTTATGTTTTAAAAATAATTTCCGGCATATGTCCACCACGACTAGCTCTGAGGAACCGCATTCAGCCAGACCAATTTTGGACCACTTTTTCGAGTAATTCAGGCCTTATTTCATCAATAACACGAGTTATTTTGGCTTCCAAAGCGTCTATTGTTTCTGATTTATCAGCATAAACTAATGACTTGATATAACCCGAAAGAAAATAATCCAGTGGAGTTATCTCGCATGATCTTGGAGGCCAATCATTGGATCTTTCTTTCAATAAATCAATTTTTGCGGTAGCATGAGGTGTAGCACCATCTTGTTGGAACCAAAACAGTTCTGGGTCGATACCATTGAAATTTTGAAAGAAATAATCATTGATCATCGATCCGTAACGAGCACCATTCACTGTAACATTAGCTCCAGCATCGTTTTTGAAGGAATATGGACCGATGATGCCTCCAGCGTTTAAAGCACACCATACAGTGCATTTTTCAGGATGCAATGGAACCTACAGATACAAATATCAAACTTCAAAAACTGAACACCCACAGGGGTTGACCTTAGCCCAAAGGCACACCCCTTCAAGATGAAACATTATATTTTAGCCCTCTATTTCTAACGGAATTAAACTAAACTATACCGATTAGTGACTGTAAAAAGTGCTCAACGACGACCCCCCCCCCTTTTTCGAACTTCCAAAACGTTGGCTTCTTTCCTCCTACTCCAAAATTTTCCTACGTCGGCTTTTTCGAAGTTCCCATCGCTTCAAATACCTACACACGTCTAAACCATCCAGATCTTTTGACTTGTCGGTTTCTTATCTCGACTTTACTGAAAATCGCGAACTTCCGTTCCCCAGACCTCCTGTTAGATTCAAATGAATCGATCCATTGATTAATACAGTGTTGCTTCAAAATTCTCGCCCCTTGTTCTGGCTACCTTTCAACTTCAATCATTCACCCCGCTTGTCAGCTGCGATCCTAAATCTTCCAGTTTTATTTGATAGATTTCTTTAAATCAAAATTTATTTTTCTATTCCTAAGTAAAACATAGGCCATTACATTTACTATTTCTGTGTGAAGATCACTTCGTTTTCCAACAGCGAATCGATTTTTAGATATTTCACATTATTTCATAATAGTGCAGGGAAATGATCATTTAAAAGACTCAAAGGCCAAATTGACTCTGACCATAATTTCGTTATAGTAAAATGTGATTTAAGAAAAGACATATTGTTAAAAGGAAAAACTGCTGTCTAAACCAACTGAAATTCGAATCCACCGTCAAGACGTTTAAAGATGAATTGTCAGTAAAAAGTAAAGAGTGTAACACTTGGGATGAGATCAAACAAAACCTGAAACATACAGCTGACAATGTACTCGAGAAAAACATCTTGGAACCAATATGCCAGATGATAAAAGAAAGGAATGAATGGAGAAACAAAGATTATGATGAATAAAGGACAATAAAGAATAGAATCATAACAGAATGTATAATTGCGAAAGAAAAATGGTTGAATGAAAGTAGTATTGAAATAGAAACCTGTTTAAACCGAAACAAAACTATCCAACCTTACAATGAGATAAAAAAAATTAATACACCCTTACAACTGAGGGCAAAATTGTGAAAGATAAGAATGGAAGGTAAGTTTTCAACGGTGAAGCCAACATTTGGAAATAATATATTGATCAAGGAGAAGAAATAGACGATTATGAACAATACATTGAAAATGGAGCTGATGTTCCTGAAGATTCGATTGAGCCTGAAGATATCAAAGAAGAGTTTAAGAATTTTATGCCACCTTTATACATCTTGAAAGGGCATTTGATGAAATTAATTGGAAGCTTCAAATCTCTCAAACGAACAGGATCAGACTGGAAAGACAAGAAACTTATTTTAAACTTACACAACTCCCAAACCTTATTAATTGATGTAAATGAAACTACCAAAGGAGCTAATCTCAGAAAAGGAGTTCGCCAAGAGTTGTCCTCTATCGCACTATTTGTTCAACCTGTTTATAGAACTAGCCATTAACACAATGAAAGGCAAGACTAAAGACGTGAAAATAAATGAAGAAAAATATCATTGTATCAGGTTCGCTGATGACATCGTAATTCTAGCAGAGGGTCCATCTTTGAACAAGTAAAAGAATTCTGCTACTTGGGAAGCATGATAACTAATTCCAACAAATGCACCCAAGATGTAAAACGAAGGATTGCTCTCGCCAAATAGGCTTTCGAAAATATAGAACCTAAAGCAACAGCTCAGTATAGAAGTCAGGAAATCCTTTATAAAACTTTTGTATGAAGCGTCCTTATGTATAGCAGCAAAACCTGGACCTCCAGTTAATATGAAAAGAGAAGATTGGAAGCAACTGAAATGTGGATGTGGCGAAGAATGCTCAAGATGTGATGGATAGACAAACGAACAAACCAAAGCATACTGTTAGAAATAAAAGACATTATCCTGAAGAGGAAAACTAAACTCATAGGCCATCACAATCAACTTCACCTCGATACCTTTGAAGGAAGATAAATGGAAGAAGATCGAAAGGGCGTTAAGAATCAATTACTTCAAGGACTTCAAAAGATTGAATTTTGAAATCTGTCATATGAAAAGATGCAAGAGTGACAATAACAAGAATCAATGGTTACAGCGACAAGGCCTAGAACCTTTAGAAGAAGATTATGATGAATACGGATCATTTTGATGCATTTCAAGGACCAAATCAGCGAAGATGCGACGTTGCTGGGTGTGCGACAGGCTCGAGTTCTTGTGTTAACTGAACTATAAGTTAGTTCACAATCTCACTGAACTATAAGTTAGTTCACAATCTAAACTTGAAGAAGCCACAATTGTGGGAATATCTCTATTGTTTCATTCAATTGAAACCGTAAGCGACTTCGAACGGATCCGAATTCAGAGAATAGAACGATGAATACAAATGGTTCTCGACATAAACCGAAAACATCCAACGGATTGAAGAGAAATTGTGTGTTTCACTCGATAAGAGTAAAAGTCGTGTTAATCGTCGAAAAATCAGGAACTATCGAGAAACGATCGCGTCGAGCGCAGAATTCGTAGTTTCTGCTAACTCGATCGCTCGGGTGGTAAATTGGCGCGAACAACGGCAAATTCTATTACGACTTTATTTATTAGCGGGCTTAGCAGAAACGCCTTTCAGCCCTTATCGAGTTGTAGCCGTCTTATCCGGTTAACGTTCCTCGAACGGTTATTTGTTCCGACTTTGAATTGTTGTGTATCGATTGCCGGTCACGAAATGTCTATGATGCGCCCCCAGAAGGTCGAAGGGGGGCGGTTTTAGCTGGTTGGTTTTTGGGGGCAGCAGAGGTGATATTAAAAAATGTCGTTAGGGTAGTCAAAAGTCGTTAAGGTAGACAAAAGTTGTTATGGTAATTAAAACAACTTGTGAAATTTACTATGTTTTATATTATGTTTTGATAGTTTACACATTCAATTGTGACTCGATTTTCAGGAATTAACTAACCCACCTTCAGTTGCATGGGTAAAGATAGTCACGAGTCATTAAGGTAGGCGTCCTATGTAAACTTTAGGGCAATCACCGCAGGTTAACTAATAAACCCCCGATTTATCATCTTTATGTGTACGGTCTTTATTATTTTTAATGAATTTACTCCAATTTGAATGGGTTTTGAATGAAGTTCTTAAATTATATTTATTTTTGAGGTATGTAGCAATTTTCTCAGAAATACCTTTAGTGTATTTTAAGGAAATGTATTTAAAATTTTCTTTTATATTAGGATGTACCATATTTTAAGCTATTTCATTATTTTAATTCATCAACAATTTGTCCTATGTTTATAGACAAAAATATGGATTTTCAGTAAGGACTGAATTCAATATAAGAGAAAATTTCAAGGAAACCATATCCCATCATCCTGTTCCTAGACCGTCTTCGTCAGATGGCCGGAGTTCAGCTCGATTCGGCTCACGAAGGAACAAATCAGATTTACGTCTGATTGCGAGAATCGAGTAGGCTACCAAGTTAGGGAGTTCCACCCCCCTTTACGTTTCTACTTCCTTCAACGCGACGGCGGCTGTTTCAAAGCCAACCTGAAGCGAAACGATTGAATTTAGATTTGAAGAAGGCCAAGGGATGGTGTTGTCCTTAAGAGCTAAGCGGGTTAGGGCAGTTGGAGGGATGATCATCAGTAGTGGGTTGAAATAATGTTAGCGATGCGACATCTTGAATACAAGTATGCTGGAAACCATTCGAATTCAGCAAGTTCGAGCAGAGAACTCTTAAATGAATGGGGTAGGAGGTGAAGCATTGAAACAATTTGATTTAAAACAACCAAACAAATGTATATTCATCCCATTCGACGTGAAAAACCTATTCCCTTCTATTCCAACTGTAGAAGTTAAAACTATGATCAATAACAATCATCTATCATAAAATAAAAAAGGAAATTTTTTCAAAACTTCAGAAATGTGTTTAGAACAGAATTATTTTAAATTCAACAATAAATTCTTTAAACAAATCAATGGCTTACCATTGGTAGTCATTGGGTAGTCCAAGAAGTCCCATTTCAGCTGAATTCATGACTTGCTTTGAAAAATTAATATTCGCCAAAACTACAAATGAAAAGTTGATAAAACTTGTTCATTTTCGGGCTAGATATATATCGGGTGTTTTTTTTTTTAGAGTGATAGAACTTTCGATAAGGATAACTGTGGTTTTACAGAAGGTAGAAGCCTTATTTTGCCTGTTTTGATATTTCTGTTCAGTAAGCATTGACAAATTAACATTAAAAGACTCACTCCGCAACAAATTGTTGAAATTTATTTTCAAAATCAATGTTCCTTTTATTATAACCTAGCTCTGTTTCCGAAATTTGTTTGATTCTTGGAGAATGATATTTCTGGAATGTTCGGAATCACAGCCCACTTCGTTCATTACTTCTTAACATCCAATTTGTTTTATACTTGTTTTATATGTGGGATTTTTTTATTTGAAACACTCAGGTAACGTATTTCTTCATCACCTTTCCATTCACAGGAACGACGTTAATTTCTTTCTAGGTTTTGGAGACGTATATTTTGGAGGAATAAATATTTTACTTTGAAACAAAACGTGATCTCGGCTGTAGAGAATTCCATAGTGAATGACATTTTCTCTAACATAAATAGAGGTTAATTCTTGATAGAAGGTATAAAAAATTATTTAAATATTTTAATATTAGCCTTTTACATATTTAATTTAAAAAAATTATATTTAATGATTATAACTTCTGGAAATAAATTAAAATAATGTCATATAAGTACCACTTATATCAAATGACATATAAAATAAACATTCATTATAAGACATCCAAATGGTATAACAAAATCCAATAAATAAAAATTGTTAACCAAAATCCTATAAATTGAATATTTTGAATAGACAAAATTTTGTTTCTGCTGATCAATCTTATGAAAACAAATATCTTTCAAAAATGTCTAACATAATCTTAAGAATTTCATCATAAAACTATCTTACTTAGAATACTCAATATTATTGAATATCTAACTAAGTTACTTTATATAAAAACTCAACATATGTAAAAACATTACTGAAAAACAAGTTTTAAGATGGACTTTGCTTCGTCAGTATTCAAATAATTCATATTCAATATATATAACATCAATCAACAACAAATATTTACTCACCCTTCAACCATTTAGAAAACTTTTGGTAAACTGAAAAATCTTTAAATGTAGTGTAATGGTTAACTATACATATATAAATATTTCTGTAGTTTACCCTGGATCTAAAAGATTGAAAGACAATTTAACGGCCTCTGTTATAGCACAAGGACTATCTGTATGAAGAATATTAAGGAAACCAAATAATTATATATTATGAATAAAATAACATGAAAAGAGGTTAATTCTTGATTGAAGATATATAAAATTATTTAAATATTTTAATATTATTAAGAAATCAAGGGTAAACCACAGAAATATTTATATATACACTGTTAAAAATTTCCATAGTAATTTTACTAAACATGTGTAGGAAGTTTTTACGCACCACAATTTTGGAATTATAGTACTCAGTGTTGTAATTTTACTACACAAATTCCTAATGTGTATAGTAATTTTACAAACGTTGAGATTTAATTCTACAACACAGAAATGTAAAATTACAATAACTATCTGACAAATACAAAAAATTTGTAAAATTACAATTTGTTTAGTATTTTGGCTATTACAAATTGTAATATTACAACAAATGCGTGTTTAAATTGCAATACGATGCAGGAGTTTGTAATTTTAATATGCAATTGCTTAGTAAAAAAAAAGTAAATTTACAAACATTTTTAACAGTGTAGTTAACCGTTACACTACATTTAAAGATTTTTCAGTTTACCAGAAGTTTTCTAAATGGTTGAAGGGTGAGTAAATATTTGTTGTTGATTGATGTTATATTTATTGAATATGAATTATTTGAATACTGACGAAGCAAAGTCCCTCTTAAAACTTGTTTTTCAGTAATGTTTTTATATATCTTGAGTTTTATTATATATAAAGTAACTTAGTTAGATATCCAATAATATTGAATATTCTAAGTAAGATAGTTTTATGATGAAATTCTTAAGATTATGTTAGACATTTTTGAAAGATATTTGTTTTCATAAGATTGATCAGCCGAAACAAAATTTTGTCTATTCAATAATTTTGGTTATTGGATTTTGTTATACCATTTGGATGTCTTATAATGAATGTTTATTTTACATGTCATTTGATATAAGTGGTACTTGTATGACATTATTTTAATTTATTTTCAGGAGTTATAATCATTAAATATAATTTTTTGAAATTAAATATGTAGAAGGCTAATATTAAAATATTTGAATGACATTTTCTGTGCTTTGTCCTTTTATAGTTTTCTCGAAAAATTGAATTCCAAAGCTTACTAGTATTCGCCAAAATTATTGAAAAATGATACTTTCTATGATTTTTTAAAATTTACATTATTTCTGGGTTTGAAAGTATTCTAGAAAATTGACCTATTTTTTTTTGAGCATTCTGATATCAATTTCATGTTGAACAGAATAGTGAAAGTCTTGCTTTTCATACGTAAAGTATTTCAAGCGTCAAAATTTTACAAAGTTTAACTTCTAATGCTCCTAACTTATAAATTTCTTAAAATTACCTATGAAATTGATTACATTCCTTCAGCTTATTTACAACCTTATCAATGCATGAGCATTTTCAAGGATATTTCTCACATACATATTTTCAAAATTCCTAAAGTAGACACTATGTTTCATTGAATTGATTGATTTTTGACTAATTTTGCCCAATTTACAATATTTTGCTGAGTTAGATTTCATTTAGTTTGTACTCCACAAATTCACCAAAGCTAATATAGGATTCATGATAACAAATCTTTTCATCACTTTCTTCACCGATTTCAAATTAGATATCTAAACTCAATTGACATTTATTTATTGCAACTTTGGCTGTCTTTACATTGAATAATTGTTAATTGAAATGTCCCCGTGAGTTCTATTTAAAAATTTTCAAAAGATTTCTGATTTTTGACCAACATTTGAAGAATTTCACTCGACTGGTGGTTACGTACTCCGAATATGCTTTTTCTTAATAATTTTGGCTTGTGAGTATTTTTACGAATTGAATTATTAATGTTTCTATCAGAATTGATCTTAATTAATTGATTTTGATTCATTCACACTCTAACGATTTATTGGCACTCAACGGTGAGGCTTTTTTCCTTGTATCGGGCGTTTTCTTATTCTTAGAGTGATAGAACTTTCGATAGGGATAACTATGATTTGACAGAAGGTAGAAGCCATGTGGTTTTGAGATTTCTGTTCAGTAAGCATTGACAAATTATCATGGAAAGACTCACGCCGCAACAACGTTCACAAATTGTTGACATTTTTCTTCAAAATCGGTGTTCTACGCCAAACTTATAGAGCACTTCGTGAAATTAATGGTTTACACAATCGTCCATCAGAGCAGCTTATTCGTCGAACTATCGATAGATTTCGGACAACATTTTCTCTATTCGATGCAACAACAACAAGACAAAGAAGGAAATATCGCTGCTGTAAGTCATAGTGTTAATGATGATCCAGATTTGTCTATTCGTCGACGTCCACAACAAGTTGGACTCTGTGCATCCACCACATGGAGAATTTTGCGTAAAGATCTTGGTCTACGCCCATACAAGATCTAACTGGTTCAAGAACTAGAGCCACTTGACCATAATAAGCGTCGTTTGCTGATTGGGTCCTAGAACAGCTTGAAGTCGATCCACTTTTTTATCGTAAAATTGTGTTTAGTGATGAAGCTCGTTTCTGGTTGAACAGCTATGTAAACAAGCAAAATTGACATATATGGAGTGAAAACAATCCTCAAGAAGTTCTTAGGTTCCATTGCATCCTGAAAAATGCACTGTAGGATGTGCATTACATGCTGGAGGCATCATCGGTACATATTTCTTTAAAAACTATGCTGGAGCTAATGTTACAGTGAATGTTGCTCGTTACAGATCGATGATCAATGACTATTTGTGTCAAAATTTGAATGGTATCGACTCAGAAGTGTTTTGGTTCCAACAAGATGATGCTACACCTCATGCTGCTACCGTAACAATTGATTTATTGAAAGAAAGATTAGGCGATAACATTATTTGGAAAAATGGTCTAGTTAAATGGCCTCCAAGATCATGCGACATAACTCCACTGGACTGTCAAGTCATTGATTTATACTGATAAACCAGAAACAATAGACGCTTTGGATGCCAACATAACTCGTGTTATTGATGAAATAAGGCCTGAACTACTCGAAAGAGTGGTCCAAAATTGGTCTGGACGAATGCGTTCTTCAGAGCTAGTCGTGGTGAACATAAGCCGGAAATTATTTTTAAGACATAAATGTCATAAAATTATCTTTCAAATAAAGAAAAAAAATTGGGTTCAATCTAAATTTAAATGTGTTTTATTTCAATTCAAAGTTCTATCTCTCTTAAAAAAACAGCCGATATTTCCTTTATCTTCTAATTCTGTTTCACCTTTAATTTCCGTTTCAAATCGAGGTGTAAACACGCCCAGATTTCTTGCTCGGCTCCGCTGCCCTGCCCGATTTAAACCCGGTCCATCGCTATTAGACCAATTCGCGTAATCGCCATTTCGACCATTAACTATTCAAACCGTCGAGCGGCGTCGTCCGCTACGGGCGGGTCGTTGCATTGTTCGAAATGTCAGGCCCGTTGAATTTTAATGGGGTGGAATGCGAAATCAAAGCGGCTAATGCAATAGCCATCCATAGCTGACGCGATAGGCCCCCCGGTGACGACGGCATTGCCGCGCGTATCAATTTCGACGCCGCCGTCGCGACGCGTTTAACCGTGTTGCCGCTGACGTCCCTCTCGGTGGGCGGGATGTGACGTTTTCGCGCGCGCTTTGATCCGAACCGACCGTTTGTGCGTGTACGCCATAAGGCTAAAAAGAATATTTTAGTGTTTTTTTTGCTTATTTGGCCGTTGAAGTACGTATGTGGAATTTGGAGGGAACGATTTTTGCCGATTATGAGCATATATTGGCTTTTTATCTGTACAGTGTTTTGAAATTTCCGATTTAGACTTTTCGATCGAACATTTCTGGTGTTACCAATGCTTACACCTGTTCTCTGAAAGTGTTCACTATGTCATCATCATCGGAGGTCGTTCGACTTGTGGTGACCATTTCAAGTTATTAAACTACTGTTGTCATTCAGCTGATCAATTACGCTTCTTATGGTTCTTTGCCACTGCCTTCTGCCCTTTGCCAGTGTATTCGCAGATTCAATACCCGTACTGAGCAACTTTGTTACGGGATTTGTCCAACGTGAAGGAGGTCTGCGTTTACCTTTGGTCTTCCCTTGCTGTTGACGTTCCTCATTATATGTCCAAATAACCTGAGTATCCGCTTGTATACATCGTGAATTCCACCAGTTAGTTTATTAGCATGTAAGCATAGCTTTTTCACCAAGTGACTACTCGGCAGTCTTCACAATCTGCCCCAAGAAGTAGAAAGTGTGTAAGGGAAACGCCGTGCGTTTCGCACCACACCCACGGCAGCCATGGAGGTCCTACTAAATCTACCACCCCTGCACCTACTCGTGAAGAGGGAGGCGGAACGGACCACATACAAACTATATCAACTGGCGATTGACAGGCCAAAGGCAATAGTGATGGGAGGCTCAAGACTGCTGGACGAGCTTTTAACGAACAGTATCCTACCGATGCCCTCGAGTCTAATGTCAAAAATCACGAGCCAGGAACGGAATTTCAATGCAATCGTCCCCAGCCGGGACGAATGGACCCAGCATGCTGAGGATCTATTGAGAACCGACCTTGGCTTGTTCACAGACGGCTCGCGAACGACGAACGGAGCAGGAGCGGGAGTCTATGGGAGTAAACCCAGAATTAACATCTCATTGAGTCTCGGTCAAAACGCAACCATATTCCAGGCAGAAATATTTGCCATTGAGACCACGGCGGAACTGCTGATAAAACGGCAAATCCACCACGGTAAAATCAAAATATTTACTGACAGTCAGTCAGTACTAAAAGCTCTGGAATCCAGCTGTTTTACATCCAAAACAGTCTGGAGTTGCCGCACGGCTTTAAACAGGCTCGGTATGTATAACGGAGTCACTCTGGTTTGGATACCGAGCCACTATTTGGGTAACGAGGAGGCGGATCGGCTGGCAATTGCTGGAGCTGCGCTGCCTCTGGTAGGACCGGAACCATTCCTGGGAATACCACATGACGTGGCTAACGAGGCGATAACAGGCAGAATGAACTCAAGGCTAGAATCTTTTTGGAGGAGCCATTCTGGCCTGAAACACTCGAAGTTGTTCCTTGGAACAGCTTCGAACAAAAAGATGGCAAACCTAGCGCTAGGTCTGGATAGGGCCAAACTAGGAACACTTGTCGGAATTATGACAGGTCACTGCAGACTGAAAGCGCATTTGCACAAAATCGGTCTGGCTGAAGACAATGAATGCAGGCTGTGTCTTGAGGACACTGAAACAGCCATGCACATCGTCTCAGAGTGCCCAGCGGTGAGTCGCATCAGATTCGAGGTCTTTGGCCAGGCTTTCATAGCCCACAGTGAACTGAAAAAATTACCCCTGAACAAGATTATCGGTTTTATCCAAAAACTGGATCTCGTCGGGGAGATATAAATTAGGGTTGACAAGTGTAGCACTGGCGAAAATCGTTGAAAATCTCTGTCTCAGATTTAATATAGATTTAACATGGTGTGTGGGTATTGCGACTGACAGCTGCTTGGTTATGCCCTCAGATACAAGGGGTGCTGTACAGGACTTGTCAAAAGAAGCTGCACATGCCAAACGTTACCCGTGCAGCAATCACGTTCTTAATAATACATCAGCTACGTCATCCAAAGTTATTTCTTGCCACAACACCTCGGGCACAATGAGAAAATTTGTGGCATTTGCCAATGCATCCACTAAGAGGTATCAAATTTGTAAATAAGAACTTTGAATTACAACGCAAAATATCTGTGAAACGCACTGGGTCGAGAGGCATAATGTGCATCTACAATTTCAAGGAGACAACTTGGCGAAAATTTGTACCGCTCTGGAAATCTTTTTACTTCAGCAAACAGAAATCCAGAAGCCAAAAAAGTGAGATGAACAGTTCAGCCGTACAGGGGATCGTTGCGAAAATTGTCGAGCAAATGTAATTTGAACATGTCAAGTGTCATTTCTATACTCAAAATTTAATTCATTCATAATTTTTGCCACTTGGTAGGAAAATGATCTCGTGAACAAGTCAGTTGAATGTTTCGGTATAAAAATATTACATTTAGAGCGAATATTCACAGAATGCACACCAGATCGGAACAAAACTTTGTTGAAAAGTCTTATCGGCACTCCTTTCTTGATTATCTTGAAAAACAAAACCGAAGAATGAAAATTCCGCCTATCTTCCATGTTGAGCCATCCTGTTTTCTTGAGGGTATGTGTTATTGGATCTCGTTTTCGAATTTCGTGAATGAATCTCAAACAACGATTCTGAAGTATTCGATTCACATCAAAGACTATTGAGCAAAGACTGTAGACAACATCACAAAAATTCATATGTGACAGTACTAGGGATTCACAAAGCAATATCTTGTCCGATCTATTGAGATAGTTTCTGCATTGATATAAGAGTCTTTTAGGTTCAAGTAAGCTCTGCTCAGCGAATTGGATATATGCCTCGTGAATCGTTGCCAAACCCAAATTCTTGGCACCATCCACAAAACGAACAACGTTTTCATTCATTATAATGCTCTGACCATAATTTTGCAAGAACATTTTCTTTTGATTTTTTCTCCCAAAGAGTTGGCACATGGATTTATTAGAATTCAAACGAAGGCAATGTTTCACTGATATCTCGTATATGACGTTCAAATCGAAATTAAGGGCCGCCACTGCCTGTCGACATTCATGAGGTTTGAAAGAAAGTTTTAGCTGACTATCATCAGCGTCAAAAGAAGAAGTGACTGAAAGGCAGACATTAGCGAAGCATGATATATATAATAAAATGTAACGGACCCAAGATAGATCCCTGTGGAATTCCACAGCTCAGTCTCAAGTATGTTGATGTTTTATCATCAATGACTACTGCCTGAGATCTACATTCAACATAATCAGCCAACAATACCGTAGCTTTCCGTGAAACACTAATGTAACGCAATATAGCAACTAAAAGTTCATGATCTACAGAGTCGAAAGCTTCCGAATAGTCGAGTAGAGTTAAGATGGTAAGGTCTCCTTGATCAATAGAATTGAAAACTTCATCTGTTATATTGAGCAGAGCAGTACAACAGCCATGGCCAGGTCTAAAACCAAATTGTGAGGCAGGAATGATTTTGTTTCAAATAAAATAAAAATTTGGCTCCAATCTTAATTTGAATGTGTTTTATTTCAATTTAAAGTTCTATCCCTCCAAAAAAACACCCGATCTTAACCTATGTCCCAATAGTTATGATTCACCCTGTACTAATCCTCATGGACTTTGGACTTTGGACAATCGTATGGTGTTTCATCTTTAGAATCCCGAGTATTAACATTGCTGAAGAACTAGCAACAATACAGACTGAGATCGCAACCAGAAAAAAACATCTTCTAAGTCACAATCCTCTCCTTGCATGCTCAAGATCAACAGCACACCTCCCAGCCGACGAATGACCCGTAAATCCAAGGCGGCTACGCCCGCCGTATCCGAAAACGGCAACCGAGAGAAGAAACGGTTTAAAATTTAAACGGATAAGGGTTGAAAAAGCAACGTCAGTCTACTTTACCAGAGCAGAAGGGATATAAAACTTCGTTCTCGTAAGGGATGCAAGAGGCGCGAGGGGCGGGCGCGGGCGCCTCGCAACCGGGCGGCTTTGATCTCTTCATATCTCTTACAGATGCAAATTTCATTTCGTTCCGCCGTTCCCCATCAAAAATATGAACTAAACGATAACTTTATTCATTATTCATACCTCGGGCCACGCTGCACCGCCCCCTCCAGCCCCCTTCGATCCCCCGCCGACGGCGCGTTTTTCGGGAGCGACACACGATACTCAATCACGTACGGCTATTTACTTATTATTATATTGTTTTAGGGGTAACCGGGAACATCGATTATTCCCTTCTGTGGCCCGTGAATCAATTCGGAACGCGCCTCCGGCGGTGGCGTTCCAATTAGTGTCTCGTACTCGGGGAACGGAAGAAGCATAGAGGAAAGAAAAAAGGCTACGCCGCCTTCGCTAATCGGACACGTGGTAGGAACTGGCTGCGATTCATATTAGCAGCGGTATTGCGGGGATACTTGTCTTTTCGAGACGGTTACGGATTCAAAATTTAATCGAATTGGTCCTTACTTGATGGAAATTCATTTCAATTAAATAAAATTGTTCGGTCTCATTTAGAGAAGGCCCTGTCTACGCTAAACATAATTCATTTTTATCTTAACGATACTTAAGTCTTTTCATGTTAATATTTCAATCTAGCAGTTATTTAGCTGTGTCATACGAACTTTAAAGTGTTATTCGACACTTCAGCTTATTTGTTTCCAAATGATTGTATAAGGCCTTAGATAACATGAAAAGTCTTTAAAGATTTTGATATATTTATTGCGTATTAATCCACGACGCAAGATTCGGAATTGTAAACTGTTTCAATCTATACTTATAGACTAAAAAATAAAACTTTTCTGGTATTAATTTTTTTGATCTTAAAACTTTGAGAAAAGATGATTTGCCTGACTTTGGTTTTTTATCATTATTTTATATGGAACACGTCATTTCCAATAAAAAATCTTAAGGTGTCAAATCATAAGATCTCGGTGGCCCATTGTAATCACCTCTTCGAGAACAAACACGGCAAAATTGCGATTGTTCCGTTACTTGTGTGGCACGTAGCGCCGTCTTGTTTAAAATAATCATCGTCCACATCAACACCGGCCATAAAAAAGCATTCATAGCTCGGTACCGCAATCCAATTACCGTAACAGTTGCACCAGCCTCATTTTCGAATAAGTAAGGTCCAATCACACCGCCAGCCTGAAAACCTCACCAAATAGTGATAGGTTGAGGATGGAAAGGCTTTTCAACAATCATTATTGGATTTTTCAAGCCCCAAATGCGGCAATCCTCAACGTAGTCTCCGAAGTGAAAACGGGCCTCATCACTGAAGATGATTTATCGATGAAAATCCGGATCATTTTGATTCATTTCAAGGACCCCAAGCGAAGATATGACGTTCCCGGTGATTGACCGACTTGAGTTCTTGTGTCAACTGAACTTTGAAAGCCTTAAGACCTAAGTCTTCATGCAAAGTACGGTGTAACATCGTTTGTCGAGTTCCTAATTCCAAAGATCGACGAGGAATCGACAAACTTGGGTTTTCGTCAACACTACGGGCCGCAGTAGCAATATTCTCAGTTGTTCTTGAACGACGCACACGGTTTCGATTCTTCACATCACTAACTTGCCTCAACAATTCAAATTTTTTCACCAAATCATTATTTCCGGCCGAAAAGGTGCTTCACGACAACACAAAAGTGATTTAGTTTTGCGAAGTGTGACTGCAAAATGTACATCATTGAACAATTTCAATGCGTTATTGAAGCGTATATCGTTCCATTTTCAGTAATGATGTAGTTTTCACTTGTCAAATGTCAAAAGATGACAGTTTTAAATCTCAAAAGGTGGAAGCTGCCCAGATATTAAAAATGAAACCTCTCATTGGAAAAACTCCATAAAACGGTTATCCTAATTGCTAGAAAAAATTTAACGATAAAGCTAAATACTAACTTTACCGGAGACTCGTCGCTTAAACTCAGGGTAATCGCCTTACAACATTTTTCAAACAGCACATTGAAGATTTCAGATATTGAGTCTTTGATCTTATCTTCTTGTCAACATTTTTCTGTGGAAGAGCCTAGTTTTATAATGCTGCACAGTTGGCTGAACAGGTTTATGTCAGTTCGCTTCTAAGCAGGATATTTAGTGAATGAAGATATATAGATATATCTTTTATTGATTGTTTTTATTTAGCATCCAAATAACTTCCGAGCAATGAGAATTCAAATGCTTTTTCTGGAATGGAATTTGTTATTTTTTTATTTGTCTTGTATGATGTTTGCTGAATGATTGCGGTCAATATACTATATTTTATCTGGATTCTTTATTGGTTAACTGCCGCACATATGTGTTGATAATTTTATATGTCTAGAAGAAGTAACAGTGTGCCTAAAACATTTAATTAATTTTTAATAAGTTTTCAGGAAATTTTTTATATTAAATTTGTAGAGGTTTCGGAAAGTTGATTCATTTGATCTATGAATAGATAGATATTCTTCAGATTATGCTATTGGAAAATTTGTTGTATAACTGCTGAATTTTTCACTCACTTATCCATCTAATTCTGTAAAAGTGAAGCATCCCTGGCGGGGATCGAACCCACGACCTTTGGATTAGAAGTCCAACGCGCTATCCTCTGCGCCACAGGGACGGGCAAAGGAATTAGTACCATCTACGTAACCATGCTGCAAAAAATGTTTTAATAAAATCCAGTTGGATTAATTCTTTCATTGACATTGAAGAAAAACTTGCGGATCAAAGTTTTAATCGAAGAAAATCAACATTTCCCTGTAAATTACCTATAATAGTATTCAGATCAGACTGATAAACAATAAAAATACTTAGGCACTAAAACTTTCTATACTTTGAGGAGTCAAAAAACCCTAAACAAAGACATTTCGAGAATTGAGAATGAAAACAGAACTGATCGAACAAAATTCAATTGTTTTTCAAAATATACTGAATGGTAATCAACATTCGTTTGCATGTGCTCAAAACAACTTTCAAGCACTTTTTCTATTCTTCTTAAGGTACAAATAACATTTAACTGCCTAGTCAAAAGAAATGAGAACTGTATAAGTTTGGCACATGTAGCAATGAAAATTATCAAATACCAAATCAGAATCTACGTACCTGTATTATTCGTTAATTCAACATTTTTTTATCTTTCCAAATATTTCTTTCTGATTCAGGAGAAATCTTCTCATTATTATATATTATTATTTCTCTGCAAAAATTCGTTGTACAATTCACAAAGATTTCAGATGAAACGTCAATGAATTATGTCTTTTAGACAACGGATTCAATTAATTTGACATTTTGTTGATTACTGTTTTTCTGTGATCTTCAAGTTAAGGTGATAATGGAACTTCTCGTTGAACGTTGTATCTATGTATGATTTAAAGTATTGAAGTCATTTAAGAAGCTGATTTAATTCATTTTCATTTTTTCTCAACTAAAGATCGAGACAATCAACATATTAATTCTTACGATTTGTTCGGTCCATTTTTGGTAACTTTTTTCCCGTGGTGTTTTTCAATCATTAGTCGTAACCAAGAAATTAATGACTGTTGGATATTCCTTCTGAAGAAATTTTTAAACACAATATGTGCCTGAAAAAATCTATAATTTTTATACTTTGTCACTTTCAAGAAAGAAATATGATTTGTGTTGAAATTCTACATTACATAATGTAGAAGTTAGAATATATAATTCTTAATTTAAAGTCATTTAAATTTTACTTCTATCAAGTATTGACTCACATTAAAATTGGTTTTTTCACTTGATAGAAGGATTATTACAAAATTTAAATATTAAAACAGCTTTATTCTGTTAGCCTCCTAAATTTTTATTTCAAAAAATTTTATTCGAAAACTTTTAGAATTAAATAAAACTCTTATAAGCACTGCTTAAATTCAGTAGATATATATTATCAAAACTCATTATATAATATCAAATGGAATAAAAAAACCCAACAAATATAAATTGTCAATTAAAATTAATAAATAAATATTTGAATGAGACAAAATCTTGTTTCAGATCTTATATTTATGAAGACCGAATCTTTTTCAAGAATTTGAAGAACTGTTAATTAATTTTATTAATTAAATGTGAAGTTGAACTGACGAAGACCTTATTTGATTTCAAATTGTTTTTTGAGTATGTGCTACATGTTTTGAGAGATTTTTGAAGTAATTCTTTTAAATATTCAAATATATCAAATATTTTGAATAAATAAGTTTTGGAGAAGTTCTCAGAATTATGTTTCGCATTCTTGAAGAAGATTTGGTTTTCATAAATATAAGATCAGAAACAAAATTTTGTCTCGTTCAAATATTTGTTTATTAATTTTAATTGACAATTTATATTTGTTGGGTTTTTTTATTCCATTTGATATTATATAATGAGTTTTGATTTTATATGTATTAATTTAATTCTTAAAGTTTTTGAATAAATTTTTTTGAAATTAAAATTTATCGGAGGCTAACAGAATGAATCTGTTTTGATATTTGAAAGATATTTTCTGTTAATTATTTTTATTTTTTTAATAGGAAGTGGAGCTGACTAATTTTTTAATTCTAATTTACTTTTTGAAGATGTGCTGCATGTTTTAGGAATTTTCTTGAAGGAACTTATTTAAAGTAAGTTATTTTTGAAGAAGTTCTTGAGGTTGTGTTTTGCATTAAATTGGTTTTCACGATACAAGATTTGAAACAGAATTACTGAGTAATGAGTGTTAATTCAATATGTCTACTAAATATGAAAATATGTTTTCTAATAACTTTATTTAATTTAATTCAAGTAAAAACCCGTTTTTATTATTTAACTTTATGCTTAAATGGGGCACAAATGAATTTGAAAGTTGACGTGTCCCAGTGTTTTTGATATTTAAGATATCCTCCTAAATTTGTACATAAGGGAACCCATAAGACCATTAGAAAGATAGTTCAGAACACAAGCCATCCAAAAACGCACCGCAGAACCGTCATTTAGCAAATTAGCCACTCGAATTCGGTCTTTAATCCACGGCGTGGGTGCCACCCTAGACTTGATAGACTCTTGAATAATTTATTCAAGGGGGTGACAGTACAGGGCCCTTTGTGATAATTGCCCCATGTTGACGATACTAATTCGAACATCGGATTCAATTTGGCCTCAGTCCATGCCAAATTGCATGGAAATCGAGTGAGCTTTGCGGACGGAGCGCTAGATCGCATTCGGGGACGAATTGAATTTATTTATCTTGGATTGATGACACTTGATCATGATATCATGATTGTAGGTTCTGGTCCTTCGATGGGGATTAGGGGGTCGTAGGATGGTGATTGAAGATAATAAGATTCCGTGAACTGATGAATAAATGCATACGTGGGACTAGGGATGGGTTGATATTGGGTTTTATGGTTCATAAAAGTAGTTAATGACTTATAATTGTACTTTTATTTCATTGTCATTGTCAGAGATTGAGATTTTTAATATAACGGATCAATTCTCCGAAACCTCTACAGATTTAATCTAAGAAATCACTTTTTATAATTAAATTTATCGTCTTTTTGAATTAAATTCAAACGAATGGATTATTAACGAGTTTTTATTTTCAATAAATAATGTCATCACAACTAGCGCAAACAAATACGATAAATTACAGAAGATATTCGATTTATTTTTGGCTTTTAGTGTTTTACAGAAGATGTTCCATATGACCACCGTTCATTTCAATTCAGGAAGTACATCGTCGCATGAAGGATTTACGTAGTCCTTAGAAAAGACCTGGTTGTGTTCAGATCGTTTGACAGAATAGTTCAATCGGATGTTGCAACTCTTCGATATTATTCACTGACGTTGCATACACTAAATTTTTCAAATAACCCCAAATACAAGAGTCCAAAGGATTAAAATTGGGAGATCTAGTGGGCCATGGCACTGAGCCTCCTAGTCCTATCCATCTTCTGGGAAATGATCTAAATGTTCTCTAACAGCAAGTGTACAATGTGGGGGCACTCCATCTTGCATAAACCAAATATTTATCCACTGATTTGAAGGTACCACGTGTAGAAAATCGGGCAAGGTATTTTTCTGGAGTACTTACAGATCTTCGACATCCTGTATCAAGAGCTTTTTTTTAAGTCTAAAAATCTAATAAACGAAAACCATATCACTCATTTCAATATTGGAATAAGGCATTTGAAATTCAGGAATAATAACTTTTTCTTAACAACAAAGTGAAAGAAAGTTAACACCTTGAATCGGGTGCAAAATACTCCATAAAAGTACGTAAATGTCATATGAAAACTAGTCCGGTCTATTTACACATTCAAGTTTACATAAATTCCCATAAAGCTGAATATTGGCATAGTTGTTCAAAACATCATTATAAAGAAAATCTCAAAAGTCCTCATCGTTCGGAGGTGTGCTAAAAATTTGGCACGGGGTCAAAGGTCAAAAAAATGAGTTTTTTGCGATTTTTAGCGAAACGGTGAGTTTTTTCGCAAAATTACCCCAGTACAAAATTGTAGACCACAAAATTCTCTACAAAAAATATATCAATAATTTTTTTCCTAAAAGCCACCATTTTGGAGATATAACGTTCCGAAAAGTTGGATCAGTCGTAATCCCTCTATTTTGCACACGTTTCCACGCCACCTATGAGGTAGTGTACAAAGCGCGTTTTTTTTAACGTGGTTTCCCCAGTAGGCCTATTCCACGGGTCTGCTGAGATTTTATATGTTTTAAAACTATTGCAAAATAATATTATATATTATAGTGGGCAAAAACAACGGCGGTGTAATTAAATAAAATACTTAAAATAAAAAGTTAGTCGTCTGATTCATAACTGTCCAAGATTTCTGTTTCTTCTTCTTCTTGATCTTCTTCTCCTTCTTCTTCCTGTTCATCCTCTTGTTCTTCTTCTTCTTCTTGTTCTATTTCACACGTAAACTGCCCCAATAGCGATTCCTGATCGGTATCAAACGAATCTTCAAGAGTTGGTGACTCAACATACGAGCATGATCGGCCTTGACAGTGTGTGCATGCCAGGGAACAAAACAGTCCAACTTTTCTGCAACCACATTTTGCACTACAACGTTTCTTGCAGTTGCAAAATATTGTGTTGAGAAGTTTCTCAGGTGCTGGTGGAAGTAAAGTTTGAACTGGCTCTAGTGTATTGTCGATCAACTTCCAACCCCAGTCTTTAGGGTCCAGCTGATTACCAAGCCACACTTGAACTTGGTAATATACCCGAAACAGATGTTGATGAGCAGCTACTGAGGTTGGAGGAAGAGAAGCTAAGTTGACTTGTTTTTTATTACGCGTATTTTTCACGAAAGATGTGTATCGCAACTTATCTAAGCAAGTGGTTTTTTTGGGGGCTCCGTACATAGCAAGAAGAAATTGAACTCCGTTGGTGATAACATGTTGTTGAGTTGAATTACTATTTTTAAAAACTTCAGCACATTGTAGTAAATCTTTTTTTTCAAACATTTAGAAAACTGTTGTTTTTCCTCTCCTGTAAAAAGCAGATGTCGTATCGCAGCCAGTTATTGCGTGTAGAAACAATACATGATTTTGACATTTAGGAAAATTGGATAAACTGTTTGATGAATATATTTCCGATTGATTTTGGGCTTTTCCGGGTTTAAAAAAATAAATAATTTTTTCAGTTGGAGTTCGAGCAGTAAGCAAGACGAGTAAATCAACATCCTCACCAACAACAACAGTTGTATTTGTCACACTGAATTTCTTTATCGCTGTTTCAATAATCAATACATCAGCATCATCATTAGCTTGTTCAACGGATATATTCTCAGCAGTAAATTTTGCTTTCAACATCGAAATAAACCTAGATTTATTGTGATTATTTGCAAAGAATTTCTGTTGACTGGTAGGAACTGTCATTGATTCATCGAATATAATATCAGAAGAAGTTGATGAAGCAGCATTTCGACGGCGTTGCTCTGCTGCTTTAATATTTCTCGTATAATCATCATATCCGTCAAATACGACAGTAACTCTGGAACCAAAATGTCGACGTACATATTGAACGTATTTATCTAAGATAACGTTAAATGTTTCCTCGCTATCCCACACCACTCGATGTAATAAGAATCCTCCGTCAATTATGTACGTTGAATTAGTGTTATTAATATCAACATTTATAGTCTGAAAACAATCGTAAATAGCCGACTTCTGGGTCTTGCGCATTCCAATGTCATCAAATAATGTTAACGGATAAGGAGCTAATTCATACTCGAAATATTTCTCAATTTCATCTTGAAAAGTGATCTACAATTTTGTACTGGGGTAATTTTGCGAAAAAACTCACCGTTTCGCTAAAAATCGCAAAAAACTCATTTTTTTGACCTTTGACCCCGTGCCAAATTTTTAGCACACCTCCGAACGATGAGGACTTTTGAGATTTTCTTTATAATGATGTTTTGAACAACTATGCCAATATTCAGCTTTATGGGAATTTATGTAACCTTCCTCCTGATTTTAGGCTTAAATAGACCGGACTAAACCAAATGTTTGATGCATAGACGTACTAAAATTAGGATAATAAGTCTATGGTTTAATGCCAGCTGTGATTTTTTTTAATGAACCGACTGAAAAACATTTTAATTGTAAATTCAGTAACCAAGACATCTGAAAGATGAAAACAAATCGAATACCGTATGTGGTTGGGGTAGTAGTTAATTTGAAAACCGAAAATCACTAAGATCTCCAAAACGGCTCAGAACGGATTCAGAGTCTTGAAATAGCTATGTCGGAACACGCTGTATTGACAACTGCGCCGAATGGCTATTCATTCCGTTTAGTTTCAATATGCAATATGCAATATGCAATATGCTCAATAACAAGGTTACTTCAAAATTTCAATATTGCTCCAAATATATCATCTTTATACAATATATTGGTGTCGACATCTATTTCTGGGCAGCAGAACTTATCCGAATGACATAGAGTTAGGTTCCTGTTAGCTCTTCATTAAAGAAAACTGTGCACAGCTAAATACATGTAACATATCATGTTAAGAGATGGCGCTTGCGGTATTGAAATGAAGGAAATTTCAAATCGTTTTTATTCTATGTATTCATTCACATTAAATTAAGTAACAAAAATTCTACCAATTATTAGCACCTATAACTTCTGTCTGAGAAGTGCGCTACATTGTTAAATAAACAGGGTAAATCAACATTATTTGTTTCATTTCATGAAAAAATCTCCACCACAAAATAGATTTAAAATTTTCATGGAACAGCGATGGACTCGGTCCATAACTTTGTTTTTAGAATTTTATTGAATAAAAAAAATTAAAAATAACTCGAAACCTACAATTTTCAATATTTCTTATTATTATTTCTGGTTTATCAGCATAAACCAATGACTTGACATAACCCCGAAGTAAATAATCCAGTGGAGTTATGTCGCATGATATTGGAGGCCAATTAATTGAACCATTTCTCGAAATAATGTTATCGCCAAATCTTTATTTCAATAAATCAATTGTTATGGTAGCAGCATGAGGTGTAGCACCATCTTGTTGGAACCAAAACACTTCTGGGTCGATACCATTTAAATTTTGAAACAAATAATCATTGATAATCGATCTGTAACGAGCACCATTCACTGTAAAATTTGCTCCAGCCTCGTTTTTGAAGAAATATGGACCGATGATGCCTCCAACGTGTGAAGCACACCATACAGTCCATTTTTCAGGATGCAATGGAACCTGCAGAACTTCTTGAGGATAGTTTTCACCCCCTATATGGCAATTTTGCTTGTTTACATAGCCGTTCAACCAGAAATGTGCTTCATTACTAATCACAATTTTACGATAAAAAAGTGGATCAACTTCAAACTGTTCTAGGGCCCAATCAGCCAACAAACGACGCTTATTATGGTTAAGTGGCTTCAGTTCTTGAACCAATTGGATCTTGTATGGGTGTAGACCTAGATCTCTATGCAAAATTTTGCATGTGGTGGATGCACAGAGTCCAACTTTTTGTGAACGTTGACGAATAGACAAATCTGGATCATCATTAACACTATGACTTACAGCAGCGATAATTTATTCTGTACGTACAGTTCTTTGTCTTGTTGTTGTTGTTGCATGGAGTAGAAAAATTGTTGTCCGAAATCTATCGATTATTCGACGAATAAGCTGCTCTGATGGACGATTATGCAAACCATAAATTTCACGAAGTGCTCTATAAGTTTGGCGAATAGAACACTGATTTTGAAAATGAATTTCAACAATTTGAAAACGTTGTTGCGGCGTGAGTCTTTCCATGATAATTTGTCAATGCCTACTGAACAGAAATATCAAAACAACATGGCTTCTACCTTCTGTCAATTCACAGTTATCCCTATCGAAAGTTCTATTACTCTAAAAAAAAATAGTTTCAATATACAAGGTGCATATGAATAGTTAATAAACTTTATTTATTTAAGCCCATCTTGCTTAGTTACAGCCCCCTAAAGATGGCGCCTGAAAAACAGTTTCTAATGTTTTTCATGAAAACCAAAAAACTGACAAGAATAAAATTAAGCAGACATTTTATGCGTGCGAGAAGCCATTCAAAATAATTTTTGTTGGTGTTTCTCTATGATTGCAAGGGGTAGAAAAAGCCACCCCTAAACCTTTTTTCGCAAGAAACTTTTTTCCGTATTCTCATTTTACAATAAAAAAATTATTTTGGATAGTTTGAACCATTCTTAACAAATTAGCTCTCTTGTAATTTCTTGCTGAAATCAAAGGTTTTTGAGATTTTCTTACAGACAAAATGGTATCCCACAAACAAAAGAACATGGTATTAAATCTCGTGTACCCAGTCATAAAAGAAGACACGACACAGAAATACTTTTCGTTATCTTATGTTAATGGATTATCTTAAAATAATGCAACGCAGCTTCTAAAACCATTAATATCCTTAGTACTAATATACAAAATAATAAGGATCGAACACATAAAGAAAATAAATTTGGAGTCTATAAGTTGACTTGCAACGATTTCCTTTTAGTATACGTAGACAGGTAGATCATTCAAGAAAAGAATCCAAGAACACCAAAAGAGTTACATATCGGATTCCGTACCTTCGACATATGCTAATAATCTTAAGGAATTCAGGCATAATGTGAACAATAACTATGAAACTTTGAATATCAAAACAGATTTAATCTGTTAGTCTTCTACAAATTCAATTTCAAAAAAATTAAAAAATAATCTTTTGGAATTAATGTCTTAAACAAGTACTGCTTATATTAAATAGACGTATAAAAAACAAAATTCATTATACAATATCAAATGGAATAAAAAAACCCAGAAAATAATTTATTAATTAAAATTAAAAATAAGTAATATCGAATGTTTCGTTCTAAACATACGCACCTGAACTCGTCAGAGAGGCACGTGGTACGTATGTTTTGCCCTTGACAAACGTTTGAAAACATGTTCAGTTTCTGGTCTTATATTTATGAAAACTAAATCCTTTTCAAAAATTCACAACATAATTTTAAGAACTTCTCCCAAACTAATTTAATTGAAATATTTAATATGTTTAAATATTTAAATAAATTACTTCAAAAACTCTCCAAATCATGTAGCATATCCTCAAAAACAATTAAAAATTCAGATAAGGTCAGTTCAACTTTACATTTATGATATAAATTCAATTAAAAATAAATAAACTTGTAATCTTACCAAACAATTTCTGTTTAAACTAAGTAGATACATCTAATATCCAAGGTAATCTATGTTTTATGCTAAACACAGAAATCACACAAAGTTTGTAAGGCATTTTATGGCCTTCATTAAACCACTGGAAACTGTATAATAAATTTCGTTATTCAAAAACCTAATATAATTATATATGTAAAAATAAAACTATTATTTTTAGGGAAAACAACTTTGTAACTTCTATGTTCTATGTTATATGATCTATGTTCTATGTCTAAGATTTTAACCTAACAAGTGTCACATGTTTATTTAGTTAGTTGTTAGAAATGTGAATTGAGAAACCCGAAGAAATAGCATTGTTTTTGATTTCTTCCAGGTTAGTAAGCTATTTTTTTATTTATTTCTTTGTATGTTATTATTTTATTTTGTGTATGTTATTCTGTTATATTTTAAACTAAAGAAAATAAAATCTTCCAGAATCATGACATCACATTGTCTATTTCTTCAATTATAAAAATAAGAATTGATTACATTCTTATATATATTACATATAAAATAAAATAATAAGATGCGGTTTTTTACTTGATAGAAGAATAATTACAAACTTTGAATATCAAAACAGATTTAATCTTAGCCTATTAATCTGTTTGTCAAGGGCAAAACATACGTACCACGTGCCTTTTTGACGAGTTCAGGTGCGTATGTTTGGAACGAAACATTCGATATTACTTATTTTTAATTTTGATTAACAATTTATTTTTGGGTTCTTTTATTCCATTTGATATTGTATAATGAATTTTGATTTTTATACGTCTATTAAATGTAAGTTGTGCTTATTCAAGACATCAATTTAATTCTAAAAGTTTTTTTTTTAATTTTTTTGAAGTTAAGATTGTAGAAGACTAACAGATTAAATCTGTTTTGATATTCAAAGTTTGTAATTATTCTTCTATCAAGTAAAGAACCGAATCTTATTATTATTTTTTTAATTCTAATAACTATGAAATTATCCACGTCGAAAGCAAAAGTTGTCTCTTATATATTTTTCAATTAAAATGAGTTTCCACAAAGTAAATACCGAATCAATCAAACTTCCAAATATGTTACTTCTTTCTTCTATAATTTTAAATGTATACAACAAATCTAAAATAATTTAGAACCTACATGTCCCCGAATGAAATTGTCTGTGGTTTAATTCAAACATCAACTCTTTGATCCAAGAACGCGTTCCATATGAACTTCACCCACCATCAGCAAACGAAATATCTGAGATGTGGATACGACAATTTTTTCCGTAAATCCTCTTAGAATTCAAGTCAGATAACTGTCGAGTTTTACCCACCTGAAGTCCGTGACATACAACACACCTACCAAAGATGGCCAGTCGCTTCCTTAGAAGAAACCAGATAGATTTGCCGCATCTCTCAATGCTGAATGGTGCACTGTATGCAAATGGTCGTTTCAAGAGGTTGTTGCAATTGCAGACAATTAGATAGTTTATGTCAAGTGTCGGTCTAGTAAACAGTGATCGATCTTCTGACTGTGTTTGGGTTTTAGAAATAAGTACCGCAGGTAACTCTAGCGTGTTTTTAGGATTTCAGACTTGAGCTGAAATATATAGTCCGCTCAATTTAGACAACTGAGATAAAGAAAATTCCGACACAGCCAAATCTTCGTAGAGACCTTAGGTTTACCACAAGGAATAAAGTGTCAAAGGTTCCAATCAGTCCCATGTGCGCTAAGGGACTTTATCGGGGCACAAGGTCAAAATTTTAGGTTTTTTGGATTTTTCTCGAAAACGGTAAGTTTCATCGGAAAAGTAGTTCAGAGCAAAGTTGTAGATCTTGAAATTCTCTATAAAAATGGTTCTTATGATTTTTTCTCTAAGACCCACTTGTAAGAATCATGTTCTACATAGTATGCACACATATGCCTCGTATATACATATTTAGGTACTCAAGCATGCAGAAATGCCTACTCGTGTCTCTTAAACGACCGCCAGTCCCTTACCAAATCCCCTCTACTTGAATAACATCTGGCCTTGAATAACATCTGCCTATTCTTTTGTCCGTGTGGTGTCGTTCACGTATACCTGCTTCTTTTATTGTTGAACGACCAGTTCGATTAAGTATTTATTACAAGCGTCTACTATTATAGTTAGTGCTGATCAATATTAAAAAAAAAATGTCACAATTTTGCTTTATTTGTAATAAACTTTTGACTGAAAATAAGACTGTTGTGGTCAGTCGTGGAATGCCAACTTTAGTCGATGCAAGTGTCGCGAGAAGTGATGAGTTTGCTGATTATTTAAGAAGCCAAAAGTCCGTTACAATTCACGTGGATTGCAGAAAATCATACGCCCGGAAAACTTCAATCTTTGCATCAAAAAGACAACGTGAGGAAGAACAGGCCAGTACTTCAAAAGTAAGTCCACCTCATACTAGAGCGCGAATAAGTGAATCCAGCTTTTGTTTTAAAAACCACTGCTTATTTTGTGGCGATAAAGCGGATGAAGAAGCAGAAAAGAAGAAAGCGAAGAGTTGTCGCCGAAAAATTTATAAAATTTCTACACTTACATTCAAAGATTTCATTTTGAAATTAGCTAAAGATCGTGCTGATGATGTGTCAAAAGCTGTCTTTGGGCGTATTAATTTTCAGTATGATTTAGTTGCTGCTGACGCTAAATACTATGACAGTTGTTACAAATCCTTCCTGAGACCTAATACTGGCGGTAGGATTGGCCGTCTTCAAGGTGAGGCTATAAACTCTGCAATGGAGGAAGTTTTCAATTTCATTGAAAGTAGCGATGACTGCCAGTTTTCGTTAGATGAACTGAAGAATGTTTGCCAAAATGTAGCTTTAGAAAACAGGATTATAAAAATACGATTGAAATTGAAGTATGGTAGTAGAATTATTATTATAGAGAAGCCTGGAGAATTAACGTTTATTTGGTTTGTAGACAATTACCAAGACATTTTAAGTCAAGCCTGGTCTGATAACAAAAACTTGAATGAAAAGGAAAAACGGTGAAAAACTTTAAAAGCTGCGGCAGATATTCAATCTTGTGTGTTTGATAATACTTTGTACCCACCACCGGGTAGAATGTTTGAATATATAAATAACGATATTCCCGAATCATTATCTATTTTTTTGGAATAAATTATTCTTAAAAACAAGCGTCAAATTGGATCATTCAAAGTTAGTTTGCACAAATATTAGTCATAGCATAATGACTGCTATTTCGAGTATACTATCAAGTTCAGACATGGCAAGGCCATGAACTGAACCCTGAAGACTGGGGTTGGAAATTAATAAATAAAACTTTGGAACCGATTCGAACTTTACTGCCCCCCTGCTCCAGAAAAACTTCTTAACACTATTTTTTGCAATTGCAAGAAAGGTTGTAGTGCCAAATGTGGCTGTAAAAAAGTAGGGTTGCGGTGTTTTCTAGTTTGTACCAATTGCCAAGGTGTCTCTTGCTCAAATGTTCAATTAACTACAAGAGAGGAAGATTCATGTGATTTTGATGAAGAGACAACTGATTCATCTTCCTTTGAACAATTTCTAAGCATTCATCAACAGGAAGGAGAAGAAGAAGGACAAGAAGAAATTGAAGAAAACATGATTGTTGAAGTTGAATATGAAGAGTGTGAGTCAGATTAAAGTAATAAAAAAAAGTTAGAACGACAGTTAAACTCAGTAACTCATATCAATAATCTTCATATTATTAAATAATTATTGTTCCTGAAAATAACGTCATAAAGGTTCGTGGAATAGACCTACTGGGGATACCACGTTAAAAAAAAGCGCCGAGTACACTACCTCACAGATGGTGTGGAAATGTGTGCATATTATGTAGAACGTGATTATTACAAGCGCAATATCTGGGAAAAAGTGGGTCTTAGAGAAAAAATCATTGGAATAATTTTTATAGAGAATTTTAAGATCTACAACATTGTTATGAGGTACTTTTCCGATAAAACTTACCGTTTTCGAGAAAAATCCAAAAATCCTAAGGTCTCTACTGTCTAAATTGACCGGTCTAAGAGAGATAGCTGATTTATATTTATTATATATTGCTGCTAAATATTTGGTCAATGACCAAAGGTACTTCGGTCTATAGTTGAACATGGACTAAAATAGGCAATTACTTAGTTTTCTATAACTTTTTGTTAACTGAATATACAATGACTCGAGTTTCGTGGTGTTTACTACATTTTCAAACTGAATGAAACAAATTGTAATTCAACGATTATATATGTTCATTGAAGGCTTCAAAGAAGCTTCGAGAAGTGGGGTATGCCAAACTTTCGTCTGCTCATTCAATAGTTTTGTTTCTACAACGAGTGTTTTTTTTTCCTTTCGCTTCCAGGTCTAATATTTCAAGATTGTCCAATTCTGGGAAGATGCGATTGGTCCCGAAAAAATGTTCCACAAAATTATATTTCAGGTTGCTAAATGAATATTGCTGGTCTTTAAACCTTTTATTGAAAGATCTCCTGGCTTGTCTTATATACACGCTACTGCCTTGTTGACAACTTAATTCATGAACTCCAGAATTATTCAGTCGGCTCTTTGTGTCTTTTACATTAAAAAAGAGATTGTAAATTTTATGTGAGTGTGAAAGCCAGTTCTAGCTTAGTTTTTGAAAAAATTTCAGTTTTTGCGACATTGGTCCGTAATATGTTAGTTTTACAAGTGCGGTCTATTTGTTTCAGAATGAGTTGTTTTCCTTTTTTGTTTATGGGAGAATTAATGGTTTTTGTTTCGAATTGATTGTTTGTGGCTATTAATTTGATTGTATTAAGTTCCCTTTTCAACGTAAAACCATTTAAAGGAATTGAAAATGCTCTATATATCGAAAATTTTCAATTGAATCGGTCCTTACTTGATGGAAATTCCTTGTATTCAAATAACCACAATTTATTATTAACGACAATTGTGGAAATAATCTATATTATTTTACTTAGCTCTAGGTATCATCGATCTCTAAGCAGCGAGTAATTGGGATACATTAGGTGTTTTTTTATAGCCACTTTTTCGAGTAATTCAGTCCTTATTTCATCAATAACATGAGATGTTGACTTCCAAAGCGTCTATTGTTTCTTGTTTATCAGAAAAAACTAATAACTTGCCATAACACCAAAGAAAATAATCCAATAGAGTTATGTCGCATGATCTTGGAGGCCAATTAATTTGACCATTTCTCGAAATAATATTATCGCCAAATCTTTCTTTCAATAAATCAATTGTTACGGTAGCAGCATGAGGTGTAGCACCATCTTGTTGGAACCAAAACACTTCTGGGTCGATACCATTCAAATTTTGAAACAAATAATCATTGATCATCTATCTGTAACGAGTACCATTCACCGTAATATTAGCTCCAGCATCGTTTTTGAAGAAATATGAACCGATGATGCCTCTAGCGTGTAAAGCACACCATACAGTGCATTTTTCAGGATGCAATGGAACCTGCAGAACTTCTTGAGAATTGTTTTCACTCCATATACGGCAATTTTGCTTGTTTATATGGCCGTCCAACCAGAAATGAGCTTCATCACTAAACACAATTTTACGAGAAAAAAGTGGATCAACTCCAAGCTGTTCTAGAGATCAATCGGCAAACAAACGACGCTCATTATGGTCAAGTGGCTTTAGTTCTTGAACCAGTTGGATCTTGTATGGGTGTAGTCCAAGATCTTTACGCTATACTACTTCGAGTACAGCACGCTGAAATGTTTCAAATTTGGTGAATAGTTCCATGAGTGTGGATAGCTCAGCGGGAGAGCATCGGACTCGTGACCGGGAGGTCCAGGTTCGAGTCCTGTTCAGGTAGAAAAGAAATTTTCTAGTTGGACGGGTATCTGCCACCATTTCGCTGTTGGGTCAAAAATTAACAGTGCTGTGACCTAAAGTGGCGCAAGATCGCAGTAACAAAGCCTACACAGAACACAACTGAACTCCTAACTCGCACAAGCTGAAAAAGCTTCTGAGGGATCTTCACAAGAAGATCTAGGAGTATCAGGATAATAATAATAATAATATAAAAAAATAAACCAAATCGGTTTAGTTTGAGCACTTAATGAAATTTCTATGAAATTTGCAGCCACCTTTGGTCACATCATAAATTGTTTTCTAGCAACATAAATTGACAGTTTTGAACATATGAACGTAAATGTTTTCATCTCTCTACAGAATCCATAATTAACTCTGATTAGCCTTCAGCTGTACTTGAATTTTAATTGTACAACTGGACCTAAATAATCTACATATTAATTTCCCATAAATTATAAAAATTCGGTTGAAAGATATATAATTTGTTTTGAACGAATGACGTGTACAAATGATTAAATTACATACGGGTCACGAATCTTCACGTCATAAACCAAATATAGTATCTATTGTTCTGTTTCTTGGCTATCCAATATTCACGATATTAAGATTGCGCTAATTTTTGGCGTCCTCGAATTATTTCGTACCTATAAATGTTCGTAATTTCCGAACTTTAAGTCGAAAATGGTTTTAAAGGGTTACATTGAACATAACGACGAAAAATGTTGAAAAGCATGGACGTGAAGTCGGGAGCTTTTACACGTCTGTTCATATCACCCTTACGAAATTTTGCGCTATCATTCTTGTAGTTATTTCACATCTACCATAAACGCTAATTTTAAGCTCGATCGTAGGACTTTCACTGTGGTTCCAGTACTCACAATTTTTTTTAATCTCCTGATCAGAAGATCTTCATGAAATTTTACTAAAACATGCGCTTTATTATTTCACTTCTAGATAGTAAATTTCAGATGGATCAGATCTGTAGTTTCGGAAATATTCGGATAAACAAGAACCTTATTCAAATGCGAATAACTGTGGAACCGTTGGATCGATTGCGACCATTAAAGAAGATAACCGAGATATTCAGAACTTGAACTTACCTTGAAAGTTTTGAGTCTTTAAATCTTTCCTTTCGAAAGTTTTAGTGTTTATGGACGAATCGGTCCGAAGATTGACTATTGATCTTGGATTCTTTATCAGTTAGCCCAACTTAGTCGCTACTTCCCAATCAAAACTAGAAAAATTTAGCATCCAAATGTAAAATACCTACACAAAGACTAATGCGAAATTTCGCGAGTATCGTATAATTAAAACATTAAGAAAATGTTGAAAGCAGATTGAGCGCTACCGGAACGATGATAACAGTAGTAGGATTAAGTTTAAATTTAACATTAAGATGTGTCGGGCGTTTTTTTTTAGAGTGATAGAACTTTCGATAGGGATAATTGTGATTAGACAGGAGGAAGAAGCCATGTTGTTTTGAAATATCGTTTACAAATTGTTGAAATTTATTTTCAAAATCAGTGTTCTATTCGCCAAACTTATAGAGCACTTCATGAAATTTATGGTTTACATAATCGTCCATCAGAGCAGCTTATTCGTCGAACTATCGATCGATTTGGGATAAAATTTCCTCTACTCGATGCAACAACAACAAGACAAAGAACTGTACGTACAGAAGAAAATATTGCTGTTGTAAGTCATAGTGTTAATGATGATCAAGATTTGTCTATTCGTCGACGTTCACAGTAAGTAGGACTCTGTATCCACCACATGGAAAATTTTGCGTGAAGATCTTAGTCTACCCCCATACAAGATCTAACTGATTCAAGAACTAAAGACACTTGACCATAATAAGCGTCGTTTGTTTGCTGATTGGGCCCTAAAACAGCTTGAAGTTGATCCACTTTTCTATAGTAAAATTGTGTTTGATGATGAAGCTCATTTCTGGTTAAACGGCTATATAAACAAGCAAAATTGCCGTATATGGAGTGAAAACAATCCTCAAGAAGTTCTGCAGGTTCCATTACATCCTGAAAAATGCACTGTATGGTGTTCTTTACACGCTGGAGGCATCATCGGTCCATATTTCTTTAAAAACGATACTGGAGCTAATATTACAGCGAATGGTGCTCGTTACAGATCGATGATCAATGATTATTTGTTTCAAAATTTGAATGGTATCGATCCAGAAGTGTTTTGGTTCCAACAAGATGGTGCTACACCTCATGCTGCTACCGTAACAATTGACTTATTAAAAGAATAATTTGGCGATAACATTATTTCGAGAAATGGTCCAATTAATTGGCCTCCAAGATCATGCGATATAACTCCACTGGATTATTTTCTTTTGGTTTATGTCAAGTCATTGTTCTAGATATAAGGCAGTCGTATGCATTGAGACTAATTATCAGCGTATTCAAACGAAATATTGGCGTAAATTGTTTGCAACACTCATATGTTACCCGGAACAGAAGCAACACTTACCAGACATCTAAATGCAAAAAAAATATTGGTCAACGATCTTGGTGTTATTTGGCACCAAAAATATATTCTGAAGTTCCGCATGACCTGAAAAAAATTATAAATTACAAAAAGTTTAGACAAAAAGTTAAATTATGGTTACTGGAAAAAACACGTGTATGGATAAAAACGCTTATTAATGGACGATAAAGAATATATGAATCTTACCTGATTGTGAAAAATCCCCATTTGTGACTTGTGTTTCCTGGAATGGACTTTAATTATCCCGATTGTGACAAAATTACCCTAATGAGACATTAATACCAAATTGGAGTAGAGTTGATTTTCTTTTTTGAACTGTTTCCTAGGGAATTTTTTGTTGAGTAAATTTTGGTTGACTGATACATCTGCGGATCAGTGTTTACAAAAGTATTGTTAATTTATATAGTTGCGCACAGGTTGTTTTTTCTATGAATTAACAGCCTCTGCAACTTACCTTGTTTATTTATTTGATCTATGTATTCAATTACTTAAATAAACATATATATTATTATTATTATTATATTGTTTTATGCTGATAGAATTTTAATTTTCCATTGTTTATATAATAAACAAATAAATTTTTACTTTAAACTTTTCCCTTTTCTTCTTACTGCCACAAATACAGACATGATATTTTTTTTATTAATTTTTTTATAATATTTTTTTTTATTTTTAAACTCAAATTTTTTAAATTTTTAAAAAAATTATGTTTCTATTTGTGGCAGTAAGAAGAATAGGGAAAAAAATAAAAAGTAAAAATTTATTTGTTTATAACAAATTGTTTATTATATAAACAATGAAAAATTAAACAAAACGAAAATTTTTTTTTATCTGGAAAAAAAAAGTAAATCATGATTTTTAAAGAAAAAATGGTTCCTCAATATTAGTTAGAAGTGGAAGGAAACGATTGTTAATTAACAGATGCGGTTTTAAGCAATAAAAAAATTTTTTTAAGGAAAAAATTTTTTTTTAAAAATCATTATTTGCATCAAAGATTGATATTTCTTCAAAAAATTTTCAATTATTATATTTTATAAACAACGCATTTGTTTATAACAATTTTTTGAACAATAAGAGATTAAAATAAAAAAAAAAATTTTATGTAGCTCTCCCTACAACATAAAAACGGACCAACAATAATATTTTGAAAAAAAAAATTTTTCAATAATTAATCTAAGTTTTTAACTTTGCAACAACGAAAATTGTTAATAAAAAACTGAAAAATAAACATTTTTAAATTTTTCCAACGGGGATCTATTCTGAAGTCTTCCAAAAATTGCTTCAAGAGAGGAAAAAATCTCATGTTAATAGTTCAACAATTATCACACTTGTTCAAGCAGAAAAAAATTATTAATTAACTATTGCATAACTAATTGAAAAATTGAGATAAAAATTTTTTTTGGCGGATTATTGTTCATTCATCTATCCAGTATGACCCTGAATTTTTTCATTTATTAAATTTTATATTTAATCTGTTAAAATAATTTTTATTAATAAAGGGTCCAAAGTAGGCGTGGCTTACGAAAGCCAGAGTACCCATTTTCGGCCGTATTTTCATCCCTCTGGGAAAATTATTAATATTGGGACTACAATTCCGGGAGTCGACAATTTTTTTAGGAAATTTCCTCCTCTTTCTGAATCTTTTTTTTTATTCAAAAAATCTTCATTAGTTTTTGAGATATTTACAAAAAACTAAACCCTCTTTCTTTTTTTAGTTAATTGTTAATAACTTTTGCAATTTTTCCAAGCGGAACTTCATTTTTCCGAAAATCATCTAGATGCCATTCCGAATCGAATGACACCTTGATCATAATTTTCGGAGACTGCTGAAAAAAGTTGACCCAAAAGGCACTTGTTGACTAGACTATAATCAACGAAAGGAAAAGGTTCTTGAAATTTGTTGATTAGTGACCCCTCCACAAATAGACGAAAATTATTGAAGTCCCTGCGGAAACGCCAACAACCTCTGGAGATTCTTCTGTGAACCCCGTCTAAGACACTCGATGACGTCCCCGACAATAGAACTCGATGACAATCAGAGCCGATTCCTATCCGACAACTTGTTGCCGGGAATGTACATCGTACACATGCCTACTTGATGGCCCGATTGAATTCCTCCGTGGTGGGGGTAAACGCGTGTTAAACCATAGGCCAGCGCGGTTAGCGGAGACGCAAGGAGAAGGGAAAAAACGATGTTCTGTTTTCGAACCGAGGTGGCCTAGCTATCGCGACCCGCTACCTTAACACTTGTTCCTATCGGCAACACCGTTCTTTATACGTTCGTCGAAAACATCCCACCCCGTACAGTGGCTGAAAAAGCGAAATATGAAAAAAATTTGCGCGTGAACCGTGGGATGAACGCCCTACCGAGCAGGCCTCGACCTAGCTGACAGTTGACGTTTATGTGTGACGTTTATAGTGCCCTTTTGTGTTCTGTGGTCGTTTCGGTGAAAGAAGATGGGTTAACCTTGGCATGAGGGTGGATGTGATGCCCTGTTCTGTGGTGGTGAGTTCAGAAAGATATGTTACTATTCGACGTGCAGTGTGATAGTGTCCTTATTGTTCGGAATTGCCCGAATTAACGGAGATGATAGGATTTGACCTCGTTCGCAAATGTTATCAAAAAATAATTCGGTTTGAGACTTAAATATTATTCTATCGATATTATTTCAAAATACAATTCAATTCGATGGGAATGAATGGATTTTTTCTACATTTATAATTGCATTTCTGCAAAAAAACATATGAATTCATTTATTTACACGACAAAAAATGCCAGATGCCATCATACCCATATTTTCTTGAAAAACCATTCATATTTTGAAATAATATAAATATAGATATGAATTATCTTGTTCCGTACTTAACACATTTTCATCTTTCCTTCTCGAAATTTGATTTGATAAGGGAACATGGTTTAACTCGTCAATTAAACTCGAACTGTTTTCATTACACGTGTTTAATTTCTAATAGATTCAAAATTTTCTGCAAATTTCCTTATTCTTCTGGTTAAAGAGTGCCACACATTGAAGATCTATCTGTATTAATAATCAACCTGATATTCTCATGAATAAAAGAAGGGGATCAATTTTTTTTTATATATCGAGTGTTTCTTTAGAGTGATAGAACTTTAAATTGAAATAAAATAAATTTAAATTAAGATTGAAGCCAAAATTTTTTTTATTTGAAAGATAATTTCATCACTATTATGTTTTAAGAATAATTTCCGGCATAAGTCCACCACGACTAGCTCTGACGAACCACATTCAACCAGACCAATTTAGGATCACTTTTTCGAGTAGTTCAGGCCTTATTTAATCAATAACACGAGTTTTGTTGGCTTCCAAAGTGTCTATTGTTTCTGGTTTATCAGCATAAACCAATGACTTTACATAACCTCAAAGAAAATTATCCAGTGGAGTTATGTCGCATGATCTTGGAGGCCAATTAATTGGACCATTTCTCGAAATAATGTTATCGCAAAATCTTTCTTTCAATAAATCAATTGTAACGGTAGCATCATGAGGTGTAGCACCATCTTGTTGGAATCAAAACACTTCTGGGTCGATACCATTCAAATTTTGAAACAAATAATCGTTGATCATCGATCTGTAACGAGCACCATTCACTGTAACATTAGCTCCAGCATCGTTTTTAAAGAAATATGGACCGATAATGTCTCCAGCGTGTAAAGCACACCATACAGTGCATTTTGCAGGATGCAACTTGTTGTGAACGTCGACGAATAGACAAATCTGGATCCTCATTAACACTATGACTTACAGCAGCGATATTTCCTTCTGTACGTACAGTTAAACCAAAGCAAAGAGTAACAAACAAATATTTTCTATCAAATATATTGCAGTTGAAATATGGGAAAATATTAATCTCATTTCGAGAACATAGATGTCTTTTTCTTGAGGAAACACCTACGGGGACCAAGACTTTCGACTATGTGTGTGTGTCAGTCTGTGGCCGTATGTCCTCGATAACTTCACGAATTCCATCTTTAAAGTCTTGAATCGATTGTGGAGCATTGGCATAGATCTTATATTTCACGTGCTCCAAAGAAAAAGTCTGAAAGTGTTAAATCATAAGATCTCGGAGGCCTCTTTTGATATCCTCTTCGAGAAATAACACCACCAGGAAATTTTTCTTGCAAAACTGCGATTGTTTCGTTGCTTGTGTCGCCCGTAGCGCTGTCTATTCGAAAATAAACGTCGTCCACATCAATATCTTCCAATTCCGGCCATAACAAACCATTAATCATAGCTCGGTAGCGCTATCGATTCCTCGCAACAGTTGCAGCAACCTCATTTTCGAATAAGTATGATTTAGTCACATCAACAGCCCAAAACCACACCAAACAGTGACACGTTGTGGATGGAGAGGCTTTTCAGCAACCATTCTTCGATTTGACAATTCTGTTTACTGACGTAGCCTCTATCAGCTAAGATACGACGTTGGTGGTGATCGACCGGCTTGAGTTCCTGTGTTAACTGAACTTTAAAAGCCTTAAGACCCAAGTCCTTATGCAACATACTGTGTAATGTCGCTTGTGGAATGCTTAATTCGAAAAATCGATGAAGAATCGACAAGCCTGGGTTTTCGTCAACACTAAAGGCTACAGTAGCAATATTTTCAGTTGTTCGTGAGCGACGCACACGGTTTCAATTCTTCACATCACTAACCTGTCCCAACAGCTCGAATTTTTCACTATTGCGGGCCGAGAAAGTGCTTTAGGTTGGCGAACTGTGACTTTAAAATTTTCGCCATTTTTGTACCTAATTTCATCAAGTTCAGTGCATTATTGAAGCGCATAGCGTACTATTTTCAGTAATGGCGTAGTTTTCACCTGTCAAATGTCAAAAAATGACAGCTGTCAAGATTCAAAATGAAAACTCTTTATATACCGTTAAGAGAAACATCCACACTTCTCATGAAAGCAGGAATATTATAACATTTCGCATCTAACAAAATCCCAACTCTACTGGAACAAGTGCAAAAAGTTGATATAAATCGACCGATTGTTCCATTATATGTTAAAATTTCCCATTTGAATTTAAAGCACCCGAATTAAATCTGGTCGTTAGAGCGAGCAGGAGCATCGTGTAGTTTCCTGGTGCCGTGACCAGGAAACGACGGATTCGAATCGGGCAAATCTGCAAACCGCAATCTAAACACACTGAGCGACAGGTTTCTGAACCGACGAAGTGGGGATCACAGAGTACCGCAAATAACCAGCGGCCCAACGATCGCGGCTGTCCGTTTCTCCTTGAAACTTTCATTTTCACGCATTTCCTCGTTAATCGTGCCATTGTTATTATTGCCTGATAGTTCACGGGGAACTTGCAGGTTACAGATTCCTATCATTCAATATTCTGCCATCAATATCGACGTGCTAGATGCTGTGCTCAAATTTGCCGGCTGAATTTTTGGGGTACAGTGGGTGATCAAGTTATTAGGGCCACAGTGAAAAATAAGCAATTCTGGTTACTGTAGAACCAGTTTTTTATATACACACATCGTCAAAGTCAATAATAATCAAGAATTAATCTGTTAACATCCAAATTTTGCCTCGGACCTAATACTTGGTACTTCCACCTTTTGCCTCTATGACTGCCTGGCACCTTCTGGGCATACTTTCTATGCATGTTTGATAATTTTTTATTATTTTTTCGCTCCTATGCCACACTTCTATTAAACGCTCTATCACTTGACGCTTACTAGTGATTATTTCGTTTGCATTTTCTTTCTTCATCAACTTCCAAATGTTCCCCATCGGGTTGAGTTCTTGAGAATTGCCAGGCCAGTATAGAACCTTTACTGGGCTGTCAGAAAGAAATTTAATACTCTTTTAGCCTTGTGGCATGTCGCCGAGTCACGCATGATTACTTAGCGCTCACCTGGAAATCACTTCTGGGCCTGGGGAAGTATTTTTCTTCGAAGGATATTCATATACTGGTCCTGCTTCATTGTTCCTTCAACGATCTACAGGCGACCTGTTCCCTGACTGCTGTTTATAGACCACACCATGATGCTTAGAGTATGCTTGACCGTTCTAACGATGTAGCATCTTTAAATTTTCCCCTTGTCTTCTCCTCACAAATTCAGATCTGTCCATGACAATTTGTATGGTTGATTCATCCGAAAAGCAGACCTGGAATATTTAGTAATCCTATTAGTTTACCGTTTATTTGTGAATCACCTGTTTCCAATCATCAACTGTCCAGACCTTGTTATATTTGGCCCATTGGAGTCTTTTTACATCATGGCCGGGGTGGAAAGTTTTTTTGCAGGTCGGCTTGCCGAGAACCCCAAATCCTTTATTCCTCTGCGAGCTGTCATTAGTGAAATGTTAACCCGTGACTCTTGCATGATTCTTGTGAGTATTCTGCGAGGCTGTTTCCTGTTTGTCACAACAATATCACGTATTTTTCGCTCATCTCTTGTTGTTGTAACTTTTTTTGACCACATTTTCCTTTGCGTCGTGAGGTTATATCTGAGTTATCATCCATTTTTTTCCTTATTAGGTCTACGGTTGCTAACGAAGTTCGGTAGCTCGATACATTCACCGTAATAGTTGCACCAGCCTCATTTCCGAATAAATCCAAACAAACTGCCAGCCCAAAAACCGCAGCAAACAAAGACACGTTGAGGATGGAGAGGCTTTTAATCATCATTAAATCATTCATTAAAAGCCTTAAGACCTAAGTCTTTCTGCAACATACGGTGTAATGCCTAATTCCAAAAGATCGACGAGGAATGCATAAACCTAGGTTTTCGTCAACCTACAGCAGCAATATTCTCAGTTGTTCTTGAGCGACGCGTTTTGATTTTTCACATCACTATCTTGTCCCAATAGCTCAAATTTTTCCACAAGTTTCACCATTGCCGGGCGAGAAGGTGCTTCACGAAGACCCAAAGGTGCTTTAGCTTTGCAAACTGAGACTGTAAAAGTTTCACCATTTTTGTAGTGAATTTTAACGATTTCAATGCATTTTTGAAGCGTGTATCGTTCTATTTTGAGTAATGGCGTAGTTTTTACTTGTCAAATGTCAAAAGATGACAGCTACAAAAGTGACAGCTGCCCAGACAGCGGGATATTTGCAATGAGATCTCCTATTGGAAAATCCCTTAGTAGCAGTATCAGCATTTTCAAAAGCGAGTATGATAAAGCGTCGTTAAAGAATATTTTTCGCCCTAATGTATTAAGAATCTATTAATAGCACAAATGACAGCTGTTGACGTTTATACCAGTTCAAATAATAATAATAATAATAATATAATAATAATAGACTTTTATTTGATCTAAAAATATCACAAAATGATGTAGATCGCGTCACAAAAAATCATAACTTAAATATTAAAGTTCATTAAAGTATTTCTCAGCCATAAACTCTTTCACACTGTAGTAGCCTTTTTTATATAAAAATTTTTTCAAAGTTTTCTTTTGTATAATTCTGGGTCTTGTTTTAAATGTTTGTGGTAATTTGTTCCAAATTTTCACTAAAAGATGAACAACATTCTTCTGTATGTAAGCATAACTTGGTTTTTCTAAACTAAGATGCGTTTTTCCTCTGGTATTAAAATCGTGATCAAGCATTAACATTTCAAATTTTGTGAAATTATTGATTACATACATAATGCACTCATATATATATATATATATATATATATATATATATATATATAGTGTTAATATATTATTATTCCTAAATATATCTTTACATTATTCGCTATATTCTAGTTTAAAGACAGTTCTCAAACTTTTTTTTTGTATGATGAAGACTCTTTCAGCATTAACAGAATTCGCCCAGAAGATGATTCCATACCAGAGTCTAGAGTGGACGTATGCATGATATGCTGTCAGGGAAGCATCTGACCCATTTGTTCTTGTTAGGATCCTTAAAGCATAGCAGTACCTTGCAAGGCTCGTTGCCAAATATTCAATGTGTGGCCGCCAGTTCAAATCCCGATCTAAATGGATTCCCAAGAATGATAAAGTATCTTCAGCTCTTATGTTCTCACCATGATAAATTAAGTTGATGGCATGTTGATTCTTTTCTCTAAACATTATCAGTTTGGTCTTGGTGATGTTCATTGTGAGATTATTCTTCCCGAACCAATTTTCAAGGTTTTCCAAATTTTTTTCAACTGCGGCTTTGCATTCAACTGGAGTGGAACCAACGCAGATTACTGATACGTCATCGGCATACATCACAGTATCATTTGATGTTACTTCAATCAAATCATTTGTGTAGATTATATAAAGTAGGGGACCTAATATTGATCCTTGGGGAACCCCTCTATCTACATGCAAGGCATTTGATATTATTTGCTTGCCATTTTTTCCTTTTTCAGTTGTCCTCTGAATACTCTTATACCATATCCATCCAATTTTGGACTAAGATGTTATGATTCACTGTATCAAACGCTTTCGTCAAGTCTAAGAAAAGTGTCGATGTTATCTGATTTGTATTCAATGATTTTATTACAGAGTTACGAACTCGATATAATGCATCTATGGTCGATTTGCCTTTTCTAAATCCACATTGTTGTTTCACTAATATATTCTTCTCAAAAAACTCTATTACTCTATCAAAAATTATTCTTTCAAATATTTTATTAACATTTGAGAGTAGAGATATTGGACGGTAGTTATTGAAATTGTCTTTTTCTCCTTTCTTGTGAATCGGTTTAACCCAAGCTTCTTTGAGGGCTTGTAGATATTTTCCGTATTGAAACATTTGATTTATTATATGTGTTAGGGGTAACGTCAATATCGGTGCAAATAATTTTAGTAGATCTACAGGTATCTCGTCATATCCTGTAGATTTTATATTTTTAAGTTGAATTATGTAATGATACATTTCTTGTTCAATAACTGGATTCAGAAAAATGCTTGAATCACATCCAAGTTGCCTTGGTCTTATTTTCCGATTCATTTATAAAGTCCTGATCAGAGATTTTCTTAGATAATTCTACAACGCGTTTCAATATGGCTGAATATTTTTTATAGTATTCTTCAGTCACCATTCCTTTCAACATTTTTCCGTAAAGACTTTTGGCGATGTGTGTATATAGAGACAGGTACGTGCTATCGGTTACTATTACTGGTTCCTTAAACTGAAGCATCTAATTTTTCATGATTTCTGTCCAAGTATTCGTCATATAGAAAAACAATAAACCAAAACAGCTCTCAAGACCACTCCTAAAATCAAAAGCATATTCCTAGACCAACGTGATCGTTCTGATATCTTATTTTCGTCGAACTCGACCTCGGAACCAAATCGGAAACTTTTCTCTCTCCGATTCCGCGAAAACCTTGCGGGTTTCCTATCCCGAAAATTATCATCAGGAAACGCAAACAAAACACTGTCGCTCTCGCCCACCAATTAGTACGAATACCTGCGTTCGAAAACGTTATTATTAGCGGCGTTACATCACGATACGTAAGTGTGCGAGCTAAGCACAATGCCATTCTTTTCGTTGATTTATTTATTTATGCCGACTATTAGCATTTTTTCCGTCGGCCTGCAATAGAGCCGTCTATAAATAAAGAAAAAAAATCGGGTTCGACCGGAGAGCGATATCGACTCGGTGACCTTGAAATATATCTATTCATGCCAACGCCGATTCCGCGTATAAAAACAACGTGAAACTTGGAAAATCTAGAGATACGGCGTTTTATTACGGAACGGCGTTTGAAATACTGCGCCTTTGTTGCGATATAAATAGTTTTCCATTCATGTATTCCATTGGATACTGCATCCATTTACGATCTAGCCGATTGTGGTATATCTCAAGGGAAAATGTGAAAATCATGTTTTAGGAATGTTTAAATCCGTCACTGCAGCCCAGAAACAAACACATTTTAAACTTTGGTTCCTAATCTCATTAGATATGGGCGCAAATATGAGAGCTGTGGTTACAAAAAGGCTTTGATTCGATATAATATCACTTATTAAACCTCGATTACACATTTAAGTGTCTGAAAAACATTTCCAGGATATCGTACGCAAACCAAATTGGTTGGTCTACATTAGCCTGAATAAAAACAAAAGTCAATTCTTTTTTAACGATACTGTGAAAATATCATTCATGATGATAAAAAAAAATTATCGTGAAAATTTGACCTTAATAACAGTATTAAGGGGTATATCGTTACGACTATTGGTTTTTAACAGTAATCGAAATTTTTTACTCAAAACTCGTCAATTATTGATCTGAAAAATTCGAGCGATGCGTATTCTTAAAGGAAATTGAATTCCCTAGAAAAAAGCTCTCCTTGTGAATTTATGTATAACTAGCCGTTTGCTTGTAATTGTGCCTTGAACATTGATTTAATTTTTCAATTTTGCGTTTCAATTTTGCATTTTTGTAACTACCAGAAATATCAATATTTTTGTGGTTCAAAATACTTATTTTTAAAGGAAATTTAATACTCTACAAAAAAAGTTTCTTAACATTTTTAATTAAGTTCACTCCTTCCAAAGTTATTCGATGTTGAAGGTAAATTCAAAAGTAATTTATCATTTTTTTTTCGCGTTACATATGATTTTTTCCACTTGATCGAAAAATTTATCACTTAAATATTGAGAATAACTTTATTTTGTTGGACTACTAAACTTCTTTTTATGAAATCATAATTTATCAATGTATTATTTTGCTTTTTAACGATTAGTTATCTAATTTAATTCTAAAAGTTTTTTGAATAAAAATGTTTTTGAAATTAAAATTGTAGAAGACTAACAGATTAAATCTGTTTTGATATTCAAATTTTGTTATATTTCTTCTGATTGACCCTAGAACAGCTTGAAGTTGATCCATTTTTTCATCGTAAAATTGTGTTTAGTGATGAAGCTCATTTCTGGTTGAACGGCTATGTAAACAAGCAAAATTGCCATATATGGAGTAAAAACAATCCTCAAGAAGTTCTGCAAGTACGATTGCATCCTGAAAAATGCACTGTATGGTGTGCTTTACACACTGGAGGCACCATATTTCTTAAAAACGATGCTGGAGCTAATGTTACAGTGAATGGTGCTCGTTAGAGATCTATGATCAATGATCATTTGTTTCAAAATTTGAATCGGTATCGATCCAGAAGTGTTTTGGTTCCAACAAGATGGTGCTACACCTCATGCTGCTACTATAATAATTGATTTATAGAAAGAAAGATTTGGCGATAACATTATTTCGAGAAATTGTCCAATTAATTGGCCTCCAAGATCATTCGATAAGTCATTGGTTTTTGCTGATGAACCAGAAATAATTGATGCTTTGGAAGTCAAGATAACTCGTGTTATTGATGAAATAAGGCCTGAATTGCTCGAAAAAGAAATCCAAAATTGGTCTGGTCGAATGCGGTTCCTCAGAGCTAGTCGTGGTGGACATATGTCATAAAATTATCTTTCAAATAAAAAAAAATCCAGAGAAGACAACTGATTTGGTACGGGCACGTAGAAAGAATGTGCGACGAGCGTCTACCAAAGATGATTCTGAAATGGACACCACCAAAAAGAAGAAAGAGAGGAAGGCCCAAAAAAACATGGTTTGAGGGAATAGAAAAAGCTATGTCCGAACGAAATCTACATCCAGGGGACTGGCAAGATAGAAAGGCTTGGAGATTAGGAACCGGAAGGCGTAGGACGCTATAAACCCGGATATATATATATATATATATATATATATATATATATATAAAAAATTGGCTTCAATCTTAATTTAAATGTGTTTTATTTCAGCTTAAAGTTCTATCACTCTAGAAACACCCGATATTTCATCTCAGTCGTTGAGAAAATTTTTTATGGCATCTTTAAAGATTTCAGGCACATTCTGAAACAGTACACTAGAATGTGAAATTCTGCACCGCTCAAATGCAGATTCACCCTTTTCATGGGCGAGTATCAAATTCAATCTCGAAGGACTTATAAGAGGAGCGTATTGTGTGGCAGCTTTAGGCGATGGCAAGCGCCAGCCAAGGTCAAATTCTTACTCTATGGGCACATTGGATTCTATTTATAGAACAACTTGTCTCTACCGGTTGTGATATCAGTATTTTCTTAATTTTTTTATCATCCGAGGAATTAAACATCATTACTTGAAAACGTGGTAAACCGCGATCGTAGATGGAAAACCTCGTCATAAAAAAGGGAAATCATTAATTGACCCCAGCGTATGGGTCAAACTTTTATTGCATGTTTGCCGGGAAATGGCACTCCTGATAAAATCGCTATCCTTGAAAATTCATCAATTTTTTCATTATCACTTTGATATCGATAAGAAAAGTGCATGCTTCTTTAATCAGGATAAAATTACCTCCTTCTTAAGATGTCTCTAAATTTAGAATAACAATTAACCTTTTGGATATTACAAAATTATGAAAGCACTAACGTGGAATCGGGAACTGAATGAAGTTGATTCAACGAATTCAGGAAATTTAGTTCTCGCATAAGTGAAGTGAAGTAAAGTAAAATATTAGGAGTAGATATCGGGTGTTTTCTTTAGAGTGATAGAACTCAAAATTGAAATAAAACACATTTAAATTAATATTGAAGCCATTTTTTTTTATTTGAAAGATAATTTTGTGACATTTATGTTTTAAAAATAATTTCCGGCCTATGTCTACCAGGACTAGATCTGAGGAACCGCGTTCGACCAAACCAATTATGGACCACTTTTTCGAGTAATTCAGACCTTATTTCATCAATAACACGAATTATGTTGGCTTCCAAATCGTCTATTGTTTATGGTTTATCAGCATAAACCAATGACTTGACATAACCCCACAAGAAAATAATCCAGTGGAGTTATGTCGCATGATATTGGAGGCCAATTAATTATACCATTTTTTGAAATAATGTTATCGCCAAATCTTTCTTTCAATAAATCACCATTCACTGTAACATTAGCTCCAGCATAGTTTTTAAAGAAACATGTAGCGATGATGCCTCCAGCATGTAAAGCACAGCATACAGTACATTTTTCAGGATGCAATGGAACCTGCAGAACTTCTTGAGGATTGTTTTCACTCCATATAAGGCAATTCTGCTTGTTTACATAGCCATTCAACTAGAAATCAGCTTCATCACTAAACACAATTTTACGATAAAAAAGTGGATCAACTTCAAAGCTGTTCTAGGGCCCAATCAGCAAACAAACGACGCTTATTATGGCCAAGTGGTTTTAGTTCTTGAATCAGTTGAATCTTTTATGGGTGTAGACCACGCAAAATTTTCCATATGGTAGATGCAACTTGTTGTGAACGTCGACGAATAAACAAATCTGGATCATCATTAACAATATGACTTACAGCAGCAATATTTTCTTCTGTACGTACAGTTCTTTGTCTTATTGTTGTTGTTGCATCGAATAGAGAAAATGTTGTCCGACATCTATCGATAGTTCGACGAATAAGCTGCTCTGATGGACGATTACGTAAACCATTAATTTCACGAAGTGCTCTATAAGTTTGGCGAATAGAACACTGATTTTGAAAATAAATTTCAACAATTTATGAAGTTGTTGCGGCGTGAGTCTTTCCATGATAATTTGTCACTGCTTACTGAACAGAAATGTCAAAATAACTGGCTTCTATCTTCTGTCAAATCACAGTTATCCCTATCAGTCTAAAAACAACACCGATATGAGTTTGGACGGTTTTAATAACAGATGTCGCTAATAGTTTACCATTCCATTGTTTCATCTGGCAACACCTTCATTTTGAGGTGTCATCATTAGGATTTCTTTTCAATATCTGTCATTTCGTTGAAGTGTGAACAGCATATTTCTGACCCTGATCCAACTGAACGAACGTGTCAAAAGTGGTTTGATCGATTTAAATGTGGCAATTTTGATTTGGAAGACGAAGAACGACCCATAGCGCAACCAAAGTTTGAGGAAGAAGAATTGGAGACAAGGCTCGATGAAGATCCATCAAAAATGCAAGAAGAACTCTCAAAAATACACATAAAACAGTTTAGCGCGAATAGGCAGGCTCCAGTAAACTCCTGAACTAAAACAATTCAAGCTCTCTTGATTGAGGTTTACTGCAACCCTGCTCGATGAGCAGGAATAGTCAGTAGATCAGCATGCCTTATGTTGACAGAATTAATAATATGTCTAGGTACAAGTTCAATTCTGAGATTCTGCGGAAACGGACGAGTCATCAATCTTTAAACAAAGCAGCCCATATGTAGACTGAAACGGTTCTCCATTTGCAACCAACTCAAAGTATTAATCCCCTCAGAAACCCGATAATACTTCCTTAGACCAAAAACAAACCTACAGCACCAGTTTTGAATATGCTGAATTCAATTTTTGTAATAATATAAAAAAATAAAATAAAATAAATGGAGTTTTCTACTTGATGGAATGTGTATAAAATTATTTAAATATTTTAATATTTACAGATATATTCTGTTTACATATTTAATTTCAAAAAATTATATTCAATATTATAACTTCAGGAATTAAATTGATGTCATATAAGCACTGCTCATATCAAACGACAAATAAACAACTGAAGACCTAACGGTGGTACAGAGGTATTTAAACGAAAGTGATAAATATTTTGAATAATTCAATAGATTCTAGATAACACCTAATAGTGGTACAGAGGTTTACAAGCGGAATGTGATAAAAACCGGGTTAAAAAAGAGGGACCTTCTAAGAGATATCGGAATGTCGGCAATCGACAAAGAAAGTTGTTAAACAGATGGTACTCATTTAAATATCTCAAATAATTTTAGGGGTTACATAGCTCCGTACAGTCATTCATTATTTTTACGTTATTTTGTTGTACATCTCAAATATTTGGATTTACATAGCTCCATACAGTCATTCATTATTTTTTAAATCATTTTTATTGAAAACGAATTTGAAAATTTCAATAATCAAGTTTCTTTTCATTTGAATCTACATGTCAAATTTTCTTAAGATTTTCTTTTCGTCAAAAGGAGTTACTGTTTTCTAAAGAATGAGTGGCAAAAGTTGAAATAATGTAAAAATAATGAATGACTGTACGGAGCTATGTAACCCCTAAAATTATTTGAGATATTTAAATGAGTATCATCTGTTTAACAACCTTCTTTGTCGATTGCCGACATTCCGATATCTGTTAGAAGGCCCCTCTTTTTTAACCCGGTTTTTTATCACGTTCCGATTGTAAACCTCTGTACCACTATTAGGTATTACCTAGAATCTATTGAAATATTCAAAATATGTATCACTTTTGTTTAAATACCTCTGTACCACTGTTAGGTCTTCAGTTGTCTGATGATGGGATAGTTTATTTCCCGAAACTCGGGTCACAAGAAAATGTGTAATATATATTTTCATTGGTAGTAAAACATAGTAATTTCTACAATTTGTTTTAATTTAAATATAATTTTTTGAAATTAAATATGTAGAAGGCTGACAGAATATATCTGTACATATTGAAATATTTAAATAATTTTGTAATGATAGTTGAGGCAAGGGAACACACAATGGTTTAACAGAGACAGCACTAGAGATTCTGCGATAAGTTTCCTTAACAAAAACATAAGAAACCATTTGGAAGCATAGATTAGCTTTAAACGAGAGGGTGCAGAACTAACTAGACCAGTGGCATGCACGGGGAAACTAAACTGGCTATCAAGTAATAAACCTAAACTCCTTGCAGAGTCAGTCACAGACACTGATGTACCATATACAGAAAAATCCACATCACTCTTCAGATGTTCATAATATCTATGCTTGGAAAATATGAAGATCTTACTTTTTACTGTATTCATTGTAAAGAGGAAGGAATGCAATTAACAATGGAAAACGGCTTCGATTCTTCACATTACTAACTTGTCCCAAGAAGGTGCTTCATGAAAAACTGTGACAGCAAAATTTTCACCATTGTGTAGTGAATTTTAACAATTTCAATGCGTTGTTGAAGCATGTATCGTTCATTTTTAGTAGTAGTTTTCATTTGTTAAATGTTGAAAGTTACAGTTGCCCAAAGAACGGGCTATTCAAAATGAAACCTGTTATTGGAAAACTCTTCATTAAATATATAATGTTTAATACAGTCACCAAAGTTGTAATTTAAAAAATACTGGATGTCTCTCCCTTCAAAAAAGGATACTGATAATGAAGCGATTATATCCAGTCACTCGAAAATCAACGTATCAATATACCTACCTACTCGATACTCTGTCTATTTGCGCAGTGATTAACGACGATGAAATATGCATCATCTTCAAATTTATGGATTATAGGTGCCATCAGACGCGATAAATCAACCAGTTACCACGATCGTATTTCACCTCTTCGACAGTTTTAATTTGTGTAGAAGGAGGCGCTTTCAATCTTCGCATGTTTACATAGAAAACATTCGGTGATGTTTTAATAGCTTTCCGCCATAAATTTTCGAGATTCGATTTGATGCATCGCGTCGAAAACAGACAGGAAGCAGGGAGTAACGTGAAAAAAAGTTGAAAAAAATCGTGGAAGATTAATCCAGCTCATTCTTGAAGAATATGGGTAAGAAAGAGAAGCATACACTGTTTAAAATAATTGAAAAATGATATGAATGAGGTATCCGGTGTTTTTTTTAAACTGAAAGAACTTTAAATTGAAATAAAACACATTTGAATTAAGATTGAAGCCAAATTTTTTCTATTTGAAAGATAATTTTATGACATTTATGTTTTGAAAATAATTTCCGGCAAAAATCGACCACGCATTCAACCAGACCAATTTTGGACCACTCTTTCGAGTAATTCAGGCCTTATTTCATCAATAATACGAGTTATGTTGGCTTCCAAAGCGTCTATTGTTTCTGGTTTATCAGCATAAACCAATGACTTGACATAACCCCAAAGAAAATAATCCAGTGGAATTATGTCCCATGATCTTGGAGGCCAATTAATTGGACAATCTCTCGAAATTACGTATCGCCAAATCTTTCTCTCAATAAATCAATTGTTATGGTAACAGCATGAGGTGTAGCACCATCTTGTTGGAACCAAAACACTTCTGGGTGTATACCATTCAAATTTTGAAACAAATGATCATTGATCATCGATCTGTAATGAGCACCATTCACTGTAACATTAGCTCCAGCATCGTTTTTAAAGAAATATGGACCGATGATGCCTCCAGCGTGTAAAGCACACCATAAGGTGCATTTTCAGGATGAAATGGAACCTGCAGTACTTCTTGAGGATTGTTTTCACTCCATATACGGCAATTTTGCTTCTTTTTTACATAGCCGTTCAACCAGAAATGAGCTTCATCACTAAACACAATTTTACGAGAAAAAAGTGGATCAATTTCGAGCTGTTTTAGGGCCCAATCAGCAAATAAACGCTTATTCTGGTCAAGTGGCTTTAGTTCTTGAACCAGTTGGATCGTGTATGCGTATAGACCAATCTTTACGCAAAATTTTCCATGTGGTGGATGCACAGAGTCCAACTTGTTGTGAACGTCGACGGCACTATCAGAAGAAACATTCAACCGGTATTTTTCAACGGTTGCGGAAAAGTTAACTGGAGCTAACACCAATCCAGAATGGAATGAAAAAATGTTGAAAAATAAAAATGAAGGTAAAACTTCACGCTCATTTTTTTTGACACCCACAACACCAGAGGAAATTTTGAGGGTTGTATCAGAAATGGAAAATAAAGCTTCCCAAGATGTATATGGCTTCTCCGTGAAAATGTTGAAAGGGTCATCTATTGTCTTGCTGGTCCTAACTCTTACCTCATTAACGATTGCTTCCAGCAGGACTATTTTCCGGAAGAACTGAAGATTGCGAGTGTGATACCGGTCCACAAAAAAGGTAATCAAGAGCTATACGAGAACCATAGGCCAATATCTATCCTGCCAGTTGTCTCAAATATCTAAGAGAATCTCCTCAAAACTAGAATTATCGCATTTCTAGAAAAAAATTCGTTGCTTGGCAGTTTCCAGCATGGTTTCAGAGAAGGAAAATCTACTACCACAGCTTTGGTCCACATTGTTGAGTACATCATGAAGGCATTGGATGATGCAGATGATGTGGTGCTGACCTGCATGGGTCTAAGTCGAGCGTTTGATTGTGTCAACCATGAAAAGCTTCTGCATAAGTTGGAGTACATTGGCATAAGAGGGCCAGTTTTGAATCTGTTGGAGTCGTTCCTTAAGGATAGGTACCAAATTGTAGATTTGGAAGGTAAAAGGTCCTCCAAGATGAAAATTACTGCAGGAGTTCCCCAGGGATCTGTGATCGGGCCTATTCTTTTCCTCCTATATATCAATGACCTGATTATAACGTCTGTGCTGATGATGAAACCCTCTTCGCTGACGATACAACATTTTTGAATAGAGCCAAGGGCAGAAATCTACTCCTAAATAAATCTCATGCAACAGTCAAAGATGCGATAGAATGGTTTAGTTCAAATGACATGAAAGTGAACAAAGAGAAAACTTGGGAGTTGATTGTGAGCACAAAATGTCAAGAACCAAAAAGTATTTCTCTGCTTGGGGTTTCAATCAGCGGAAATTTAACTTGGCTGAATCACGTAAATGAATTGTGCCAAAGAATCTCAACAGAATTATTTTCAATAAGAAGAATATAGAACTTGCTCACAGAAAAAGAAGCGTTACTTACATATCATGCACATTTCCACAGCAGGATGAGCTACGGCATCATTTTATGGGGTGCATCTTCAGAGGCAGAAAGAGTGTTCCTGAAACAGAAAAAATGTTAAAGATTAGTAGCGGGAGTAAACCACGTCACTAGCTGTAGACCACTCTTTAAGAAATATGGAATACTTACTTTAACATGCTGTTATATCCTAGAGTGTCTTATGTATGTGCACAAAAATCGGGATAATTTCCAGACACACTCAACGATTCAGTCATGCCACCAGGTATAGAAACAACTTTGTTGCCCCAAGACATATACTGCAGAGGACACCCATATATTCAATGGAATGAAAATCTATAACCGACACCCACAATTCCTAACAACACTGCATTCTACAACATTCAAGCGAAAAGTTAAAGCGATTCTAACTCAATGTGCATTTTATTCAATGGATGAGTTTATGAAGTATCAGTTCTAGTCATCTACTTGCTGTGTTTCACTTCGTATCTTGGTGTAATAGTTTGTTTTTTATTGATTGTTGTAGGTTTTAAAGTTGAAATATTTTAGTATGACATATTTACAATTTTTTATTTTATGATGTATATTATCATATATTTCTTTGACACTACCCTGTAAAATTTTGAGAGTAACTAATAAATTTGAATTTGAATTTGACTAGGCAAGTCTGGATCATCATTAACACTATGACTCACAGCAGCAATATTTTCTTCTGTACGTACAGTTCTTTGTCTTGTTGTTGTTGTTGCATCGAGTAGAGAAAATGTTGTCCGAAATCTATCGATAGTTCGACGAATAAGCTGCCCTGATGGACGATTATGTAAACCATAAATTTCACGAAGTGCTCTATGAGTTTGGCGAATAGAACACTGGTTTTGAAAATAAACTAACAATTTGTAAAGGTTGTTGCGGCGTTAGTCTTTCCATGATAATTTGTCAATGCTTACTGAACAGAAATGTCAAAAATGGCTTCTACCTTCTGTAAAATCTCAGTTATCCCTATCGAAAGTTCTATCACTCCAAAAAAAACACCCGATATATGATTTAAAGTGAAATACTGTATGTCCATTAGCGGCAATAAACTGGTTTACTTTGAATCATATACATTGCAGTGGTTATAAGGACAAGCGGTTTTGATAACAGATTTCCCTGTTAGTTTATTATTACATTGTTTCATCTGGCAACATCTTCATTTTGAAATGTCATCTTTAGGCTTTCCTTCCAGTATCATTGATGCTTCACTGATTCTCTCTAATTATTGTCAGATTCTCTGAATTACTTCGAGGATTATCAATTTAGGTGACAGTCTTGAGGGGTTTTGGAACAACACGAATGGGACAAGAAGCACCTGGAGGTGCGCGTCGGTAGCTCTCGGCCGCCTCCGCTCGGATCGATACAAATAAGAATTCGATCGAGGAGGCCGTGCACGCCCTCGGTCCGGTCCTGCGTACGAATAATTGCGAATCCGCGGGTAACGCAGAAGAACAGTAGGCCGTGGCAGTATAATTGCTTTACGTGGAATAAGTAAAACAGATGAGTTGAGGGGCGATTTTTAAGTAACTGATAAATGATTGGACAGGTCCAGTTCTTGTCCGTGCTTCGACACGTGAGCGTCGAAACGAGCTTAAAGCTTCCAGTCGTCCAAACGCGGTTCTGTGCGTCGAGCGGGTTCATTTTCTATGGTCCAAAAAGGTGTGAATCGTTTTTTCTCTGCTGAAAGTGAAACTACGCGAATGTTTTGCTTTTATTTTTGACTGAGTGTTGATGTGGTGGAGTTTAATGAACTAATATCCAGGGAATAAAAATAAATCTAAGGCGTTTAAAAGAAAGCAGACCTGTTATATTGGGTGAGCGAAAATTATACAGGTATCAAAAACGATCGCAGGAATTCGTTGAAATGAATACTAAAGGGATTTCCAATAGCGACGATACAAGTGAAAAAATAAAAAAAACATAAGTTATTCAGTGAGGCAAAATTTCTTTTTTTTTAATAAGGGGTTACATTATACCATTATGGATGGGGAATAACATCATTCAAATGACCATCACGACTTCTTCGTACGTACTGCATTTTGTAAACCCAATTTTTCATCACTCTCATATAAATTTGGCTGTATTTCATCAATGGTTCAATGTTTATTTTTTATTGCTCAGTTGTTGTAGGATTATGAACATGTGACTTAACATATCCCCAAAGAAATAAATCACAAGATGTTAAATCACACGACCTAGGAGTATACTTACGTGGACCATTTCTTAGGATAATTTAATAGGCAATTTTCATTTCGAATTAATCGATTGTTTAGGTGGCTGTGAAGCAGGTAGCACCATCATGTCGAAGCCACATATCGTCCAGGTTATTCTCAACAACAGCACGTAAAAGAATCCATTCAACATTGTTCTGTATCGTTCTCCATTAACTACTACTCTTTGACCATTTTCTTCAAAAAAATAGGGACCAATGACTTCCCAGCATGAATTGCACACGACACAGTGACTTTATCTATATGTGATCCTCTTATTATACTAACAAATATGCTCTGATTTCGCCCAGCAATTTGTGGTCCAATAAAAATGCCTTCCTTTAATTTGGCATCACCCAACTTGGGAAATATGTGTTTTGAGTATCGGGTGTTTTTTTTAGAGTGATAGAATTTTCGATAGAGATAACTGTGATTTGACAGAAGGTAGAGGCCATGTTGTTTTGACATTTCAGTAAGCATTGAAAAATTATCATGAAAAGATTCACGCCGCAACAACGTTTACAAATTGTTGAAATTTATTTTCAAAATCAATGTTCTATTCGCCAAACTTATAGAGCACTTCGTGAAATTTATGGTTTACATGAGAGCAGCTTATCCGTCGAACTATCGAAAGATTTCGGACAACATTTTCTCTAGTCGAAGCAACAACAAGAACTGTACGTACAGAAGAAAATATCGCTGTTGTAAGTCATGGTGTTAATGATGATCCAGATTTGTCTATTCGTCGACGTTCACAGCAAGTTGGACTCTTTTTTCGTAAAGATCTTGGTCTACACCTATACAAGATCCAACTGGTTCAAGAACTAAAGCCACTTGACCATAATAAGCGTGGTTTGTTTGCTGATTGGGCCCTAGAACAGCTTGAAGTTGATCCACTTTTTTATCGTAAAGTTGTGTTTAGTGATGAAGCTCATTTCTGGTTGAACAGCTATGAAAACAATCAAAATTGCCGTATATGGAGTGAAAACAATCCTCAAGAAGTTCTGCAGGTTCCATTGCATGCTGAAAAATGCACTGTATGGTGTGCTTTACACGCTGCAGGCATCATCGGTGCATATTGGCTTCAAAATTTGAATAGTATCGACCCAGAAGTATTTTGGTTCAAACAAGATGGTGCTACACCTCACGCTGCTACCGTAACAATTGATTTATTGAAAGAAAGTTTTGGCGATAACATCATTTCGAAAAATGATCCAATTAATTGACCTCCAAGATCATGCGACATAACTCCACTGGATTATATTCTTTGGGGTGACGTCAAGTCATTGGTTTATGCTGATAAACCAGAAACAATAGATGCTTTGGAAGCCAACATAACTCGTGTTATTGATGAAATAAGGCCTGAATTACTCGAAAAAGTAATTGATCTGGTCGAATGCGGTTCCTCAGAGCTAGTCGTGGCGTACATATGTCGGAAATTATTTTTAAAACATGATTGTCATAAAATTATCTGTCAAATATAAAAAATATTTGGCTTCAATCTTAATTTAAATGTGTTTTATTTCAATTTAAAGTTCTATCACCCAAAAAAAAAACACCCGATATTTGAATCCATCACCATCTTTATTCATAGCCTCAACAAAGTTTTTCATCAGCCGAAGTTCATGTGAAGAAGGACTGCACGACTGTCCCATAGACAAAGAAAACACCAATATTCTGTAAATCCTCCCTGAAGTCCCACTAAAATTCCTATATATTCTAAGTTCCCACATATCTGCCAGTTATACATGTTGTAGTTTATTCTATCCTGAAGAGTGCGGATATTTTCATAACTTTCTTTCATCGTCAATGAATGGGCAACTGGTATAGAGCGTTTTAAATTTCCACTGTGCAATAACACAGCTTTTAAACTGTATTTAGTCGAATGTGTAAATGAGCGCCACTCAGAGAGGGAATGCTCAATATCAGTACAACTCGCCGTGTCGACCCCAGCACTCGGCCGCATGTGCGGATTGTCCCTATTTGGTGGTTATGAAAGATTGAAGCATCGATCGGGTCCAGCTTCCCAGCTTGGATCCCTCCCCCCGAAGGACCGATGTTGCTGTTCGACTGCTAAAAGCGAGGCTACGAAGCATCGTAGAGGATTGGCTTAAGGATTTGAAAATTGGGCCGAAGTTGGGGGCGAGCAGTGTGAGTCTTCCGAGATATTACCCCGGTCGAAGCGTCGTAGACTCCCTCTTTCCACCAGCGGACCAATCAGGACCCTGCAGCGGGAGCCTCATCTAAAGATGAGGCCAAAGTTTCGTCTTCGCCCGTGTATGGATAATAAAACTCTAATTGATCGCAGGGTCGTGTGACTCAGTCGTCAACCAGAGCCACAACTACTCCGTATGATTTCAAGCCATATGGACGGCTGTGGAACAACATGATGGAACGAGATGCAAGAAAGGAACAAAGTACGGAAGTTGGATCGAGAGTCTCTGTTTTAGGTATCATCACCATATTCTCCATTTCATGATGAAAGTACAATACTCGTTATGACAAGTACCCCCACCAAGACAAGATACAGAGACAGATGGGGTGTGAATCTTGTCGACTAGTGGTATCTTTCACATGTAAAAGCACTACCTAGGTTGCTCTTCAGTATTAAAAGCTCTGGAATCCAGCTCTAGTACCTCGAGAACAGTCTGGAGTTGCCGTACGGCTTTAAACAGGCTCGGTATGTATAACAGAGTCACTCTTGTTTGGATACCGAGCCACTCAAACTATTTGGGTAACGAGGAGGCAGATCGACTGGCATTTGCTGGAGCTGCGCTGACTCTGGTAGGAGCGGAACCATTCCTGGTAATAACACATCACGTGGACAAGCAGGCTATAACAAGCAGAATGAACTCAAGACTAGAGTCTTTCTGGCGGAGCCATTCTGGCCTGAAATATTCGAAGGTGTTCCTTGGAACAGCTTCGAACAAAAAGATGGCGAACCTAGCGCTAGGTCTGGATAGGGCCAAACTAAGAACAGTTGTTGGAATTCTGACAGGTCACTGCAGACTTAAAGCGCTTTCGCATAAAGTCGGTCTGGCTGAAGACGATGAATGCAGGCTGTGTCTTGAGGACACCGAAACAGCCATGCACATTGTCTGAGTGCCCAGCGGTGAGTCGCATCAGATTCGAGGTTTTTGGCCAGGCTTTTATAGCCCACAGCGAACTGAAAAATTACCCCTGAACAAGATTATCCGTTTTATCCAAAAACTGGATCTTGTCGGGGAGATATAAATTAGGGGTGAACCACAATAGTCTATGTGGACGTAGTGGTAGGATGGACATACTCAGAATAGTACATATCAGCGTTCGAACAAGGCTCTTGGCTGAGTTTAGATTGTACAGATATCATCACAGTAGTCCCGGGTTTTCGCTCAGACTTGTTCAGCCCCAGCGGACCCCCAGTCTGCTGTAAGGGAAGAAATGATTTGTAGACAAAGAATAAGAAAAGAGAAGCAAATGAAAGGCGTCTGCTCTGGCTTGTAGGCCCCAGCAGACGCCTAAGTATGGCTGAAAATATAAATTAAATACTACAATATAAATATTATACTATTCGCATGACATCTTCTTGAGCCACTTATGAAGAGGTTATCTGAAACATAGTTTGGATTAATAGAGAAGAAGCTGAAGAAAAAAAAATAAAACATGAGAGGCATCTGCTCTGGCTTGTAAGCCCCAGCAGACGCCTGTGTATGGCTGAAAGATATAAATCAAATACTACAATATAGATATTATACTATTTGCGTTGACATCTTCTTGAGCCAATCCGGAAGTGGTTATCTGTAACAGTTAGATGAAGTGTTAGTATTAGAGAAAATGAGACGTTTGCTTTTATACATAATATTTGCACAGTTTATTTAGCAGTCAGAGAAATTCGAGATTGTTTGTCTAATTTCGATCCTGATACAAACGATCCAGCATCTTTTTAGCGACACCAGAGATTTGACGGTAGCCACTTGGGCTATCGAGGAGGAGATGAGGATTGTGATGGCAGGATTCGATGCCCGGCGGGCGGAGTGAAGCGTATTCGCTTTTTAAGCTTTTTAAGGGTGGCCCTGAAGGGGCCGTGTCCTGTTATGAGACAGGATAGGGAGTAGGAAGGATTGAAGTAAGGATTTTCGCTGGAGAATCGAACGTTGGGTAGCCAGAGGTGGGTGTTCCTGCCTGTGGGGCAGAGGTCCCAGCTCTCCTGCCATGAGTTTTGGAGCAGAGTCCATAGCTCATCTGAGGATTTGGCGTACATACTTTGAAATGTTGTGTGGTAGGATGGATAGACGCCTGCTCGCCATAAATAATGAACTACCCAGGTTGCTCTATTTGAAAGAAAATTATGAATCTCATTCTGATGGATTATGATCGCCTTCAAGTTTTTCAGTAAACAAACAATATACCTAAATTGTCCCATCAACCGTTAATCTAATTTGCATGTCCAAATAAACGAAACATACACTCCAATCCGATGAACAATCTGTAAACACCGTGGAACGAATGAAATACGGCAAAAACATGGAGTCAATATTTAGACGGGACAAACAAATTTTGTTTTACGATCACCGGCTTCCCGTATATCCACATACGCCGCAATATACAAATAATCCATTTAAATGTTTGCGGTCGACCGTAATTCAAAGCTGCTTCGCTATTTGCGGAATTGCAACAGTTGTCGTAAAATTTTAACGACACATGCGCGCAGAAAAAAAAATTAACGCCGAGTTTTACGGTTTTTTCGGAAACTAAGGGACTTGAGGCGTGGTAAGATCGTCGTAAAGATTTTGGGAAGATTTGCGGCGGCTTAAAGAGTCGAAGGAATTCGTATAAAAGCCATAATTTACACTTTAAATCAGGTGTACGGCTGTTAAACGGGGGATAAAATTGCTTATTTCTACGTCCGGATGAGCATTAATTTGTTTACCTGTTTTTGGTCCATAAAAATTAAACGCAATGGTGGGGGGCCAAGTGAACAGGCCAACTGCGATTCATTTTCTTAGAATCGCAGCGCACTTTATTAGGAGTATAGTCCTCTACTCGAAGGAATCGAACGGTATCTGTAACAGCCCTTCGAAGTCATTTTTTGAGGACTTGTAGACGAGTAGTCTCAACCAGTACCATAGGGAGACGGTTCCATTACTCAAATTTATGGACAAGAAGACCTTTAAAAGTACCTGGGCTATCACCTGGACATAGAGTTGCCCGTCGGCAATGGGCAGAACACCACCAAGACTGGCTTTTACCACAATAGCGCAACTTACTTTTTTCGGACGCGTCAAGATTCGGTTTACAAAGTGATAGTCGACGAAAAAGGGTTTGGAGAGGTCCAGGCAGACTAGATCGACTCAATTTCGCCCGGAAAGTTGCGCCCTTTCAAGGCGGATCAATAATGTGCTGGGGAGGTATATTGTTCGGTCGCCGTACTCCTCTTATCATTGTTTAACGAACAATGACTGGTGCCATCTACGCAGAAAACGCCATTGAATCAATCATTGTTCCTCTGCGCAACGAAGGGTTCAAAACCGCACACGAAGGGTTCGAAACATTTTTCAAGAGAACAATATCCAGAGAATGAAGTAGCCAGCAAACTCACCAGACATGAATCCAATTGAGCACGTATGGGATTACTTAGGGAGAGCAATGTCTAATCGCCAACTTTTTAGGAATTGACTTTAACCCTTCAGGAAGAATGGAACGATATGCCTGAAAATTTCATTAACGACTTGATTCGTGGGATGCTTAGGCGTATTGGGCAGTTGATTGAAAGAAGAGGTGGTAATTCGGACTATTGAATTCGGATTCAGCTGTGTAATAACTATAATTAATCAAAAATAAACTATCGATAAATGAGTTTTTCTCATTTTCCTATTATATTTTGTCTCATTCTGCCTAAAGCAAAGAGTAAAAAAAAAAGATTTTCTATTAAATATATTGCAGTTGAAATGGAGGAAAATATTCATCTCATTTCACAAACAGATTGTTTATTTCTTGAGAAACCTAGGGAGGCCAAGACTTTTGACTATATGTGTATGTTGACCGATAAAGAAGGAATGAGAGAGAATATAATTTACACTGCGTTGAATATAACTTAACACTAACCACTAAATATATCAAAAGCATTCAAATATTTCAATGTTTTCTAAGGGCCATATATACCCATTAGGGAAGAAATAATGTGAAGTGTCGTAAGTAATAATTCTTCGCAGTTAACATGGATCAGCAATAAGTCGATTGGAAATATCAACATGAAAGATTTAAGTGCTTTCAAGGCCACCTGCAATAAAAACAATAATGGATTATATATAACGCTGGCAGGACCGTCTCCTAATATACGTAACAACAATCTTCTCTTGATGTCAATTTCTTATAACTCGGGAAGTTTTTTAATGCGAAAAAATATGGTAATCGCTTGGTGCCAGGTCCCGAATATATGTTGGATGCTTTAAAACCCAACCAAGCTCCCGGGGTTTCTGACGAGTCACTTTAGACGTGTGTGACCTGGCGTTGTCTCGATGGAACACAATACCTCTTTTGTTGGTCAATTCTGGCCGTTTATGCTCAATTTCTAGCTTCAAACGGTCCAGTTATTGGCAGTAGACGTACGAATTCAGTGTTTTGCAATATGGAAGCAACTCATTATAAATGATTCCTTTATGAAATAGATCGATTTAATTTCGTTCGACCAAGGCTTCGCGGATAGAAATTCGTTTTTTGGTATTAATTGGTGTGACACCCAAAAATTCGGCTTCTTTTTGAATCTAGCCTTGTGCAAATGAGTTAAACTCTTTTATGATCGATCTTTAGCTCCTGAGCGATCCCACGACTACTAACTTGGGTTAACTCCGATTATTTCTGTGATTCTATCGACATTTGCGACGAAATCGAAATTGCACGTAATTAGCTGTTATATCGGGTGTTTTAGTGATAGAACTTTCAATAGGGATAACTGTGATTTGACAGAAGGTAGAAGCCATGTTGTTTTGACATTTCTTTTCAGTAAGCATTGACAAATTATCATGGAAAGACTCACGCCGCAACAACGTTTACAAATTGTTAAAAATCATTTTAAAAATCAGTGTTCTATTCGCCAAACTTATGGAGCACTTCATGAAATATATGGTTCACATAATCGTCCGTCAGAGCAGCTTATTCGTCAAACTATCGATAGATTTCGGACAACATTTTCTCTACTCGATGCAACAACAACAACAAGACAAAGAATTGTACGTATAGAAAAAAATATCGCTGCTGTAAGTCATAGTGTTAATGATGATGCAGATATATCTATTCGCCACTTGACCATAATAAGCGTCGTTTGTTTACTGATTGGGTCCTAGAGCAGCTTGAAATTGATCCACTTTTTTATCGTTAAATTGTGTTTAGTGATGAAGCTCATTTCTGGTTGAACAGCTATGTAAACAAGCAGAATTGCCGTATATGGAGTGAAAACAATCCTTAAGAAGTTCTGCAGGTTCCATTGCATCCTAAAAAATGCACTCTATAGTGTGCTTTACATTTTGGAGGCATCATCGGTCCATATTCCATCAAAAACGATACTGGAGCTTATGTTACAGTGAATGGTGCTCATTACAGATCGATGATCAATGATCATTTGTTTCAAAATTTGAATGGTATACACCCAGAAGTGTTTTGGTTCCAACAAGATGGTGCTACACCTCATGTTGCTACCGTAACAATTGATTTATTGAAAAGAAGATTGGGCGATAACATTATTTCGAGAAATGGTCCAATTAATTGGCCTCCAAGATCATGCGACATATCTCCACTGGATTATTTTCTTTGGGGTTATATCAAGTTAGTGGTTTATGCTGATAAACCAGAAACAATAGACGCTTAAGAAGCCAACATAACTCGTGTTATTGATGAAATAAGGCCCGAATTACTCGAAAAAGTGGTCCAAAATTGGTCTGGTCGAATGCGGTTCCTAAGATACTATCGGGCATAGTATCGGGATGAACACTGTTCAGAATTTCAGCTGCTTGGGTCTCATTTGGGCCTTCATCAAAGAAAAACTGTAAAATGTTCCAAAATTTCTCTTTGTTTACTTCCATTTTTAACACCCTGTAACTCACAACTGAACGGACCAAAGAAAAAACAGCAATTAAGTGTGAAATATAACTTTGACAACGAGCATAAATCTGAAGTTGTTTGATCGATACTTTACGAGATATCGATCAATACAGCCGAAAATATAACGGATTTATTTTCCCCCATTCTTTTTATATTCTCCCGTATAATCCTAAAACGAATATCGTGTAAACAACCTTTAATCCCTCGTCTAAATCAAATATCTGCCGTCCGGTCCAATCTCCAGTTCACCCATAACGACCTTTCAGATAATGCGCGATCGAGACTACACAAATATACACTCAAAATAGGCAGACGTGGACACCTCCATAATTGTGCCGACTCTTATCAGAACGAAAACGGCCGATAAGTGAATCAAATCGTGAACGGCGACCTAGAGTTTAATCGGATCGAGAGACCCATGACCGCATCGGCGGAAAACGAAGCCGCCAACTAGATCGATCGGCCAAAATTTCGGGCGTTTGTTCCGCGAACGAAGAGGGGTCTCCGATCGCAAGTTTTGCTTTTACCGTAAGCCCGGTGTTTGTTTTTGTTGACTACTTTTCGCGCCTAACGAGTTTTCGAGAGCCGGTTTGTCGGTCGGGTTCCTCTATGTCGATTGGTTCTGTTTGGGATGCACCTACGACATCGAATAGGTAATTGACAGCCTTGTGTCTTGATGAATTGTATATTTACGAAACCCTCGAAGGATAATTATGTCTTAAATGCGATGCGTGAGAGGAAATGGCTTCAATATGTACAGGATTGTTTTGAATCTGATTTACTATGTAATCTTACTCGACAAATTCATAAAAACCTCCCAACATCTGTTCTGATATTCTGTCCCTTCAATGGGCGTACGTACTGTTATAAATCGTAATGATATAATTTTGAGTAATTTAATGTTAAAAATTAAAATTACAGAATACATGGTGCCTAAGTTATCTCTGACAATATCACACAAGGTGGTTGTTCCGTCTCACTAGAGACGGCCCTGTCTACGTTCGATATAATTCATTATCTTGGTTTCGATACTTATATCTTTACATGTTGACAATTTCAGTCTAGCAGTTTTGTCTTTTGTCATTTGAACTGTCAAGTGTTATTCGACACTTCAGCTCATTTCTTCCTAATGATTATATAATTTGGCTTTAGAAACATGGAAAGTGTTTAGACCACTTTGATTTATTTATTGCATATGAACCCACATAGACATTCAAGTGACAGAGCATTCGGAATTACAAACTGATTCATTCTATCCTTATCCACAAGCATTGATCGCACTATTATTCTATAACCAATAAGAAGCTTTAACAATATGGATCGTTTATCTACTGCTCAACGTGTGAAAATTGTGAAAACTTACCACAAAAACAATGATTCTGTAGTAGGTATGTTTCGTACATTACAGGCAGATTATGGTCGTCTTAATCGCCCATTTATAAACAATAAATTCGAAATAAAACCATAAATTCTCTCATAAACAAAGATGGAAAACAACTCGTTCTAAAACAAATCTACTCCACTTCCTTAACAGAAAACAATTACAAAAAATGTGTAAAACTAAAATGATTTGGAACAATCTCGCACAAGATAGCTCAGATATTTCCAAAAACTAACATAAAAACAGCTTCCCTACTCTCCTATAAAATTTTCAACCTTCTGGAATTTATAATTTAAGATGTTAACAATGCAGTATTGTATCAGGTGTTTTTTTTAAAGTGATAGAACTTTAAATTGAAATAAAACACTTTTAAATTAAGATTGAAGCCAAATTTCTTTTTTATTTGAAAGATAATTTCATGATATTTATGTTTTAAGAATAATTTCCGGCATATGTCCACCACGACTAGCTTTGAGGAACCGCATTCGACCAGACCAAATTTTCGAGTAATTCAGGCCTTATTTCATCAATAACACGAGTTATGTTGGCTTCCAAAGTTTCTATTGTTTCTGGTTTATCAGCATAAACCAGTGAATTGACATAACCCCACAAAAAATAATCCAGTGGAGTCATGTCGCATGATCTTGGAGGCCAATTAATTGGACCATTTCTCGAAATAATGTTATCGCCAAAACTTTCTTTCAATAAATCAATTGTTGCGTGTAGCAAACACTTCTGGATCGATACTATTCAAATTTTGAAATAAATAATCATTGATCATTGATCTGTAACGAGCACCATTCACTGTAACATTAGCTCCAGCATCTTTTTCAAAGAAATATGAACCGATGATGCCTTCAGCGTGTAAAGCACACCTTACAGTGCATTTTTCTGGATGCAATGGAACCTGCAGAACTTCTTTAGGATTGTTTTCACTTCATATACGGCAATTTTGCTTGTTTACATAGCCCTTCAACCAGAAATGAGCTTCATCACTAAACACAATTCTACGATAAAAAAGTGGATCAACTTCAAGCTGTTCTAGTGCCCAATCAGCAAACAAACGACGCTTATTATGGTCAAGTGGCTTTACTTCTTGAACCAGTTGGATCTTGTATGGGTGTAGACCAAGATCTTTACGCAAAATGTGGTGGATGCACAGAGTCCAACTTGTTGTGAACGTCGACGAATAGACAAATCTGGATCATCATTAACACAATGACTTACAGCAGCGATATTTTCCTCTGTACGTACAGTTATTTGCCTTGTTGTTGTTGTTGTTGTTGTTGCATCGAATAGAGAAAATGCTGTCCCAAATCTATCGATATTTCGATGAATAAGCTGCTCTGGACGATTATGTAAACCATAAATTTCACGAAGTGCTCTATAAGTTTGGCAAATAGAACACTGATTTTGAAAATAAATTTCAACAATTTGTAAACTTTCCATGGTAATTTGTCAATGCTTACTGGACAGAAATGTCAAAACAACATGGCTTCTACCTTCTGTCAAATCACAGCTATCCCTATCGAAAGTTCCATAAAAAAAACACCCGATATGTTCCTAAATTGAAGGTACAAACGAATAGGGGAGATTCTTCGAATAATATTAAGAAAATAAAATCCCATAAACATAGGACCGCCAACGTTTCGTTTTCGAGATACAGGGTGAATTTTTTCAAGCTTTTTCCTCATACTATAAGCATTTCACAAGATATTCAACTGAAATTTAGCATAGTTGTTACTATTTAGAGTTTACACCATGGGACATGCCAATTTTGATTACAGATCTACAGGGTGGTATGTTTCTTGGAACACTGTCCCCTGTTTTACCCCAGAAATTTTTTCTGGTGAACCACAGTTAGTCTGAAAAATTGTAAAAAGCTTTGTTGTTATACTAAACTTTATAGTCTCTTGTTGTTTTGTACTATCTGCTACTGATTTCGAGAAAAAAAATTTGAACCATTCTCTCGAAATCCTCAAAAAAACCCAAGTTGTTATGAAAATCCAGTCAGTAGGCTGGGAGATGCATTTTGTTTTGTTCTGTTTGAAGATGTAGTAAACACTACGGAACTCCATTCAATGATATCACAAAGTATTGGAATAAAAATTGTGGAATGATTTGTATTTTCAATAAAATATCTGTCGATTCAGGTCAAAACTAACCTCTATATATTGTTTCAGGTCACAACACGACGAGCAGCTAAAAAATAATCGAACCTCCGATAACAAAACGCGACCTTCCCAACCGTCCGAACGTGATACGTTCGAAACAATAGAATCGCGCTCAAAAAACAAAAATCACCTAACGAGAGATCTGAAAACGCGATAGCGTTATCGGCAGATTATCTGTGTGTAACGATTCGAAAATAAAGTCTCAGTACTATCCCTACCTTCCCGGTGTTGTAGTGTTCGAAACCCGAATCCGGAATATTTGACGGCCGCGCGAGGAAAAGTGCCATAAGCGTCGATTTCGATTTTCCTTGGCAACCACCGCGCGTTTTGTTTGGTGCGGGCGACCGGCACGCCGATAGATCCCCCGGGACCACGTGGAGAAAGCCCCAGGTCTGGCCGCCTTCCAGGACGATATTCGCGCACGTATCACGAAGTCGACGTCCTCTCTCAGATCGGTCGCGGCCGGTTATATGCGAGTTTGTTTCAGCACGTTGTGCTTCTCGTCGAGCCTGAACGACGAGGAAGCGCCCAATCTGGCGACGCCGCAGCCCATAACGCGACTGATGGATTCGGATATGGGCGACCCGGTGGCCGAGCTGAAGAAGCTGCTGGCGGTCAAGGACGCGCACATCTTGGCGCTGAACGCCGAGCTGGCGGCCAAGGATCGCGAGTTGAGCGAGCTGAGGAGTCAGCTGGACAAGTTTCAGAGTGTGTTTAGTGCTTGCGGTCCAACGAGCCCCAAGATATTAAGCAAAAAGGATGAGGAGAGGAAGAAGCGAAAGCAGAGGGCCGGTATATCGGCTGAGCCCCAGAACGAGGAGTCCGTCTTGGAGATGTCGAAGAAAACGTTCCAAACCTACGATAAGGATGAATCGTAAGTTTTTTTTTCGATAGCACCCACCTATTCGATATCTCTATGAAAAAATAATAATTCAATCTCGAGTGCGGAATCCGATTGATAAATCTCGGATACGCAAGTATTTGTAACCACTCGAATTCTGCATACTTCCAAGATATATCATGAACCCACTTTTAGCCCAATACTATCGGTTCTTGAACGAAATTTTGCATAGTCAGTTCTCATTCGCTTCGATGAACGTTCAACATATAACTTTTCTATTTAGGGAATGCAAACAGAAAAGAAAGGGTGATATTCATGCTTTATCACATCATAAACAAGTCAAATCGATGTTCGACTAACTCAAATACAGTTTACAGCAGCCCCTTTTCAAACTCTTCACAAAGAAATTCTGAAAGTCATATCGCAGTCTAGAAACCACTTATGGAATTTCTTTTTTTTTATATTATCCTGATATTTCCAGATCTTCTATGAATCTGTGACATAGAACAAAGAATAAAATTCTTCATGAAACTTTAGAATTCAGTGGTGCGCTTTTCAAGCATAAATTTAAATATACAGGGTGATTCGCGCAAGACCAGCGCAGTCTGTCCTCTTTATTTTAAATATATATTATAATATTTTTTGAAGCAAATTTTCAATTGTTACAACCTGATTTGAACTAATCCACATGGTCTTTAATGTGTACTGGGTGAAGTAACGAAATTAATAATTAATCACGCGTTAAATAATGGTATTTTTCAAATAACCCAAATACAGAAAAAAAATCTAAAATCAATTCTCGATACGCTCATGGATCTTGGTTTTGTTAACATTCGATTTTATGTTACAAGCCACCAACCGTTTCTGGTTGTTTAGCGTAACACTTATTCTTGACAGATCCCCATAAAAAATAATCCTGCAAGGTGAAAATAAGCTTCATCCCTAAAGATGATTTTTTTTGTATAATGCTCACCTTGGGTCATGCGATCATAAGCCCATCAAGTGAAGTGGAAACGCATAGGTCACAAGGCTTCACTTCTTACACTAGCTGAACTTTGTGAGCCTTCGTACCATGGTCTTCATGCAAAAATCTCCTCAGAGAAGTGCGATAAATGTTCAGATCTTGAACACGATGACAAGGTGCCATGTGTTTGACATAACGCATTCGACCAGACCAATTTTAGACCACTTTTTCGGGTAATTCAGGCCTTATTTCATCAATAACACGAGTTATGTTGGCTTCCAAAGCGTGTATTGTTTCTGATTTATCAGCATAAACCAATGACTTGACATAACCTCAAAGAAAATAATCCAGTGGAGTTATGTCGCATGATCTTGGAGGCCAATTAATTGAACCATTTCTCGAAATAATGTTGTTGCCAAATCTTTCTTTCAATAAATCAATTGTTACGGTAGTAGCATGAGGTGTAGCAACATCTTGTTGAAACCAAAACAATTCTGGGTCGATACCATCCAAATTTTGAAATAAATAATCATTGATTATCTATCTGTAACGAGCATCATTCACTGTAAGATAAGCTCCAGCATCGTTTTTACAGAAATATGGACCGATCATGCCTTCAGCGTGTAAAGCACACCATACAGTGCATTTTTCAGGATGTAATAGAACCTGCAGAACTTTTTGAGGATTGTTTTCACTCCATATACGGCAATTTTGCTTGTTTACATAGCCGTTCAACCAGAAATGAGTATAATCGCTAAACACAATTTTACGATAAAGAAGTGGATCAACTTCAAGCTGTTCCAGAGCCCAATCAGCAAACAAACGACGGTTTTTATGGTCCAGTGGGTTTAGTTATTCAACCAGTTGGATCTTGTTTGGTTGTAGACCAAGATCTTTGCGCAAAATTATCCATGTGGTGGATGCACAGAGTCCAACTTGTTGTGAACGTCGACGAATAGACAAATCTGGGTCATCATTAACATTATGACTTACAGCAGCGATATTTTCTTCTGTACGTACAGTGCATTGAGTAGGGAAAATGTTGTCCGAAATCTAACGATAGTTCGACGAATAAGCTGCTCTGATGGACGATTATGTGAACCATAAACTTCACTGATTTTAAAAATAAATTTCAACAATTTGTGAACGTTGTTGCAGCGTGAGTTTTTCCATGATAATTTGTCAATGCTTACTGAACAGAAATGTCGAAACAACATGCCCTCTACCTTCTGACAAATCATAGTTATCTCTATCGAAAGTTCTATTACTCTAAAAAAACATACTTTCTTCGGCTTAAAACCTATCCTGCAAACTCCAAACTGTAGGTCTCATGCAATCGTTCCAAACCATTTTCGACTCGAGAAAAAAAACGCAAAGATAGCGCCAAATAAAAATTTTCCGCTTCTGTTGGGACACATTTACAGAAACAATCGCGAAATCTGGCATCATCGGCGTACGCTGAAAGGGCTCTTCATCGTTTGTTTACGAAAACACGCACAATACAGCGTTATCAATAGGAAAATACCACGATACCCTCTATACATAACTAATCTCCATCCGACGGACCAAAATCATAGTAACCTTCGATCGCCGCGACAATGTTCGGTACAAACAGCGCGATAAAGAACGGACTCTCCCGACGGATGAATAATTCAAAAACGCAATGAAAACGGCGAATCGGCCGTATTTCTTCGCTGAAACGAACTCCTGTCAATTAATTCCTCTCGTTTATTCGGATAATTGGATTTTGTCTCCGATTAACTCGGATAAATGGCGGTATCGCGATGGTTTTTATTGTTGCAGGGGTCGATCGTCGACCGGCGTAATCGTCTTATCCGGCCCGAAGGACCAGTTTTACGGGAAGGTAACGGGAGGATTGAGATCGTCTATGGATCAAATCGGGGATAATTTACATGCCGTGTTGTTTTTGGAGAGTCGAGGATAACGTTCGGATCGTTTTCGGATGATGACGTCGTTGGATATCGGGTTTCTTGTTGTGATCGTTGACGTTCACGAACGGAGACGGCATAGTGCGTTATAATGGAGATACAGTTCGTTGTTGATATAAACACTTTGTTTTTACGACTGAGAATAAATGCAAACTCATGCTCATGATCTGAAGTACCTAGAAATGAAAAGTCTGGTGAAATTGTTGATGCCGGATGCAATTTGCCGTTTCAAGGAGCTAGGCCATGATGGACGTCGTCCAGGAAGTGAGAGAAAACGCACTGTCAATACACCTAGCAATCGCAACATCGTCAAGAAGTGAGTCAATCGAAATCCGAGGGTCTCCATGAGGAAAATAGCCCGTGAGACTGGTATCAACCTTGAACCCGTTCGTCAAATGTCCAAAAAGGAGCTCAAGCCATACAAGCTCAAAAAGTTCAACTCCTCACGGATGAAAACAAGCGCGTACGACTCCAAAGATGCCGCCAACTTCTTCATCATGGTCTGGGGCGGAATTTGCGCCAGCGGCAAAACACCCTTGGTTTTCGCCTTATTTACCGGATCTCAACCCAACAGACTACAGCGTGTGATCGATTTAGGAGCTCATGAAGCTATGTATGGCCGCCAAAGGAAGCCACTTCGAAACCGCTTAAATATATTACGAAATGTTTACGTTATTATTATTCGTTGTGGTTTTGTTTAATTTTTTTGTTTAATGAAGTTATTTAATTTGTCCGAGGTTTCTCTTGTCACCCTGTAATAATAACATTATCTGGAAATTTAACCCAGATGTATTCAAATTCAAACTCATAGCCTCCTCTTCCTAAACAGGATACCCTATATCTCTATCTATCTTATAGTTATAGATGAATTTGAACGAAACTCAAAATAAAGGGTTTGCAATACCGATGATATAAGTGGAACATTTAAAAACACATAAATTATTCAGTGAGGTATAATTTTTTCTGTTTGAAAGGTTTCCATTATGTATAGAAAAAAACATCATTCAAATGACCACCACGACTTGTCCGTACGTACTGCAGTCTACCAACTCAATTTCTCAGCACTCTCCCGCAAAAATTTGGCTATATTTCATGAATTGCACGTTCAATGTTTATTTTTAATTGCTCAGTTGTTGTTGGATTATCAGCATAAAAATGTGACTTAACGTATCGGGTGTTTTTTTAGAGTGACAGAACTTTAAATTGAAATAAAACACATTTAAATTAAGACTGAAGCCAAATTTTTTTTTATTTGAAAGATAATTTTATTATATTTATGACTTAAAAATAATTTCCGGCTTATGTCCACCAGTACTAGCTCTGAGGAACAGCATTCGACCAGACCAATTTTGGACCACTTTTTCGAGTAATTCAGGCCTTTGTTCATCAATAACACAAGTTATGTTGGCTTCCAAAGCGTCCATTGTTTCTGCTTTGTCAGCATTAACCAATGACTTGACATAACCCCAAAGAAAATAATTCAGTGAAGTTATGTCGCATGATCTTGGAGGCCCAATAATTGGACCATTTCTTGAAATAATGTTATCGCCAAATCTTCCTTTCAATAAATCAATTGTTACATGAGGTGTAGTACCATCTTGTTGGACCCAAAACACTTCTAGGTCGATAACATTCAAATTTTGAAACAAATAATCATTGACCATTGATCTGTAACGATCACCATTCACTGTAACATTAGCTTCAGCATAGCTCTTAAAGAAATATAGACCGATGATGCCTCCAGCGTCTAAAGCACACCATACAGTGCATTTTTCAGGATGCAATGGAACCTGCAGAACTTCTTGATGGATGGTATCGGCCCAGAAGTATTTTGGTTCCAACAAGATGGTGCTACCTAATAATGCTGCCGTAACAATTGATTTATTGAAAGAAAGATTTGACGATAACATTATATCGAGAATTGGTCCAATTAATTGGCCTCCATGATCATGCAACATAACTCCACTGGATTATTTTCTTTGGGGTCATGTCGAATCATTTGTTTATGCCGATAGACCAGAGATAATAGACGCTTTGGAAGCCAACATAACTCATGTTATTTATGAAATAATGCCTGAATTACTCAAAGAAGTGGTCCAAAATTGGTCTGGTCGGATGCGGTTACTCAGAGATAGTCGTGGTGGACATATGCCGAAAGTTACTTTTGAAACATAAATGTCATAAAATTATCTTTCAAATAAAAAAAAATTTGGCTGCAGTCTTAATTCAAATGTGTTTTATTTCAATTCAAAGTTCTATAACTCTAAAAAAACACCCGATACCTACAGGACGTTCGTTTCGAGACAATATTCAATTAACATATAATGGATTTAATGAGCAAATTTCCAAAAATGTGACATATTTCAATTTTGGACGATTTTCGAAGATCACAGACAACAATTAGACACGCCTTGTCATACCGGTTCATTTGAACTACCCGAAAAAATTAACAAAATATTAACGATTTGCTTTGACGCCTAAGATCGAGCATTTCTGGAGCAAGGATGCTGGTAGGCTTCTAACACTTAGCATGTGTACCAAAGATGGTTAAAATCGTATAATGATATACGGTTGCCGCTTTTGTCAATCGGTATAATTGGCGAAAACTTGTTTTTGCTTTGATCAGTAGTAACGTCTGAAGCAGTTCAATGAAGTCGTTACATCCGTAGTCAAATCGTACGATGAAAAGCTCTCCAAACCTCTTAGCAGATTAGACGTTGATCTTTTTCCGCCCAGAAAAACAAGCGCACGGTATAAGGAACCACGCCTGCTTTCTGCACCAAGTCAGACAGACGTTCTCGTTACACTTTGTACAATAGTAAAATGCATTGTCGTAATTGTACAACATGCACTACGTTCAATTGGAGTCACGTAAAACGGAAGTGTCCAATTAAACGGTCTGGATTGGTCGTGAGTTACATGAATGAGTTCGTTTAACAATTGGATTGAATGTGCGTAAGGAACGGTTTCACTTTTGAATAGTAGAGCATGTCGGTAGGGTACTTAGTTAAGTTCAAAAAGAAGGACAATATAATATGGGAGCTGAAGGAAGCAGTTTGACAGTTGCGTGGTGTGAGAAAAAGTATTTTGTCCAAAAATCAGCAATTATTTCATACTTCGTAATTAAATGTCATATTATCCCAGATCAGTATGTAGTAGTTTATCCCTTCTATGATTTCCAGAGCACCCTTGTAAAGAATACGCCATCTGAAGTTTGCATTTTGGAGTGCAGGTTATTTCGAGTTTGGCAACACCTTTGTCATTAATGTTTCGACAGAACGTTACTTTATGTTTGAAATTAAATAAATAGGTCGATTTAGGCTTGAACAAAACAGACAAATATGAAAACTTATTTCCAAAGTGGTGAAACTTCGATCCAAACTGTTGAAAATTTACTGAAAAATTGGATTAATCTGCCAATCGAGGCGGTCATTTGAATGATATTGTTTTTCCATTAGAAAAAGTTCAGCCTTTCTGATAAACTCTTAATTTTAAAAAGCATTCATTAGTTTTTCATTTGCAGCTGATCTAAAATGCAAATTTTAAAGGACCCATACCCTGATAACTGCCTTGTTGGTTATTTTACATCAATTCATAGCCGATTTTCAGACACTCTTAATCGAGATATTTCGCGGTTCATCTTTCAGTCATTCCAGGCAGTCTGTTCACATACTTTAAACTTCTAGTGAGTTCTTTTCTTAATATTCATCAAGAAAGCTTCATCAGGCTGATTCCACACCACCCGCCTACTTGCAATACTGTCATAAACTTCGCTAGTATTACCGAGTGTCTAGACGCTTATATCCGGAGATACTGTTTCATCTCACAACATTGTAGAATGGAAAGAATATTTTCATATATGCAAGAATGTCCCTCTTACGACAATAGCAGTAAATAAAATCCTAGATGAATCAATCAGAAAGGGAATCGTTTGATGAAGTCAAAAGTGGGAAACAATATGGATTTGGTTTTATAATTGTCTTAGAATATTGCAGCAGTTACGTGTTCTTTCGATAAGCTGGTCACGAGTATGAATTGGACAGTGTACACTATATCTTTTAAATCATTCCAAAGGAAGAAGTCGATAGGCGTAAGGACGGGACTTCGAGTATTCTATCTGTTCGATCCGCATCTTCCAATCCATTTTCCTTCAAAATGAACCTCCATCAATTCTGTAACTATTCTACTATTGTAGAAAAAGTTTGGGGCCGTTTGTTCGGAAGCCTATCTTCTAATAAATCGAATATTTCATCTTTCAAATTTGGTTTCAAATGGACGGCTCTCCAGCACACAATCGTAGAATAGTTACAAAATGGATGGAGGTTCATTTTGCCTCTCGCCTATCGACTTCTTCCTTTGGGGTGTTTTGAAAGATATTGTATATACCATCCAATTCATACTCGTTACCAGCTTATCGAAAGAACACATGTTACAATATGCAACCACGGGTGCAGTAACGGAAAGCTGCTCTTCATTATATCGTTCTCGCCACACCAACATTCGATCATCAGACGGAATCTGGACTCATCTGTGCGAGTTCCAGTTTTCATCTTCAAGAGCCCAATGATAGCTTACAGCTCGGTGCTCCTTGCTCAATCACGGGTGAATGGCGGATCTTGTTGCCTTCAAATTGAAACTGTGCAATATATTTCGGATTGTTTGATCAGAAACTATCCCACCGATAGCTTGTCGGAATGAGTTATCAAAATCGGGATGCTGCGAAGAAGGGATTTCGTCGGGCAGTTAACTGTATTAGCCGATCTTTTGCGACGGTTGTAGCTCTTGCTCTTCCGCCCCCATGAGTACGTGCAGCACTTCCACTAATTCAAAAGAGATTCCACGCTCTCCTAAGTATATTTTGCGATTCTCGTAGACGGTAAGCAACTTCTTGTAGGGTTAGACCTCGGTTTAACCAACACACTGATTGATCAAGTTGGACGGCTTCTAAACGCATGTTAAACTCGTGAAAATGAATCCATAACTGATACTACACAACACCAAATTGCACTAACGAAAACCAATTAGTTTGAAACATGCGCATGTCTGCAATTTGTCTCTGTGTCCAACAAAACATTGTCAAGTTTGTTTGAGTATAGAATATGTTACACTGTCCCGATTTCTAGAACTTTCTATTATTATAGGTCATACTCCTTATCAAGTGAAAAAAGTCAATTTTCTCTGGAAAATCCACTTTAGTTTGTGAGCAGTGTATATATATATATATATATATATATATGATGTATATGAATGTAATCATTCATATGTTGTATATAAATATATAACATATATATGATGTATGTAAATGAGATTCTTCCGATATGAAACAATTATTCGCTGCAGTGTTCCAAATGTTTATTATTAGGAAGTAATGAACTAACATATGCGATCATCAAGTCTATTCTCTGTATCCAAATATATTCATCATTGTATATTTCTACAAATATCAGATCAAGAGCAAAAACACTGCAGGAATCTATTAATCATATCGTTGAAATAACAGCGAACAACGCTCAACAGAATCGCCTGTTGAAAATAGACCGTACGAAAATAAATGATTTCTTCGAATAACAATCAAATTAACCTTCTGCGAGAGGTGAAAATTGTGAAGCTTCACCTGGATACATCGCTCCGAGCATAAAAACGGTCATACCAACGTTAGATGTCGCCCGAAAGGACTCCAGTAAATAATGACTATGGTCCTTCGGTCCGGATTCCCGCGATTATCTACGTTAGTATCGATACCGTGGTACTTGGGTAGCTTCTTCAGCGGTGAATATGGTTCGGAAGCCGTTCCAGAGTATTTATTTTCACGTTTTATCGCTCACGAGATTGATGTGGCTGCGTGATCGGTCGTTGTTCGGATCAGTTCACCCCGGCTACCTATGGTACCCGGCATTGACCGGGTGATTCACTGGCAGATTAGCCAATTAAGGTAGGCAGAGGACGAGTCTGGATGCGAATCGAGAAACGATCTGTACCGGCTGTTTTCGCGGAACAACCGACCACCGGAATACATTGCGCATCCTAAGAATTACTGTCATGGTTTTAACTCTCTGAATTTGCATAGTGAGTGTGTACAGAACACTCATCATCAGCTCACCGTGGCAATTGGAAGAAACTGTGGGAACATCGATGAATACTTGTTTTGGTGGTTTATCTACAATATCTACAATTAAGATAACAACTGTGTGGTCGTAGGTGAAATCTACATAAAAGGAATTTATGTTACCGAGAATCTGTTGAAATATTCAAAATATTTATCACTTTGGTTTAAATACCTCTGTACCACTGTTAGGTCTTCAGTTGTCTGATGATGGGATAGTTCATTTCCCGAAACTCGAGTCACAAAAAAATGTGTAAAATATATTTTTATTGTTAGTAAAACATAGTAATTTCTACAATTTGTTTTAATTATGATCTACCAAATAGTAACGGCTGAAACAAATCAGTATCTGAAAAGGAATTTTTCTGTTATCATTAATGTTTTGTCCGATTCTTCTAATAAAATACGAGTAAATTTTCCTGGAATCTGTCCAACTATCTGTTACATAGATCGCATACTGTTTGATCGTCGACATAAATGAAGCCGAATAATTGAAATTCTAATTTCATAGCTACGTCGATTCTTGTTCTCAACCAGACTTCGTCAGATAGTACCTGTAACTCCCAGCGCTGTGTAATTGCAAGAGATAGTTTCTCACGGTAGTTACGATCTCTCCTTCAGGGATTTCCAACATAGGCTTCATGATGCTAGAATAGAAACATGTAATAATTTTACCACTGTTGTACAAACTGCCAATTCCATGTTGAACAAAATTAGAAATGCATGGCATCAATCGAATGGATTGGCTTGCTGTTTCTCCAGACCAAAATTGTATTGAACAGGTATGGTCTGCCATTTCTTAGCAATTACATCACTCACCTTACCCACCTCAGACATTACAACAGCTCACAAATGCTTTGAAGGACATTTAACAAAACATTCCTCAAGCTTTCATTGGTAATCTCTTAGACACAATTCAGAATAGAGTAAGAGTACTACGAAGAGCTACGAAAGGCCCCACTCGGTATTAAAACGTGATTTCAAGGTGTTTCGGATAGAAGTTACCTTTTTTTTAAGCATGATTCCACAATGTCAGAATCATCTTGTTTATTTCTCTACTGACACTCTAAAGCAGTCTGGCTTAATGTTGCCATTTCAGGCAGGTTAACCGTATGTAGACAACTAACTTAACGAATCAGTACAATTAAATAAATGAATTTCCATCAAGTAAGGGGTGATTCAACTATAAAAATACACCAGTAAATATATACAAAATCGCTCTTTATTTCCATTTGTATATTATATATATCATTATACACATGTTTTTGATTTACCTTAGACAACTAACTTAACGAATCAGTACAATTAAATAAATGAATTTCCATCAAGTAAGGGGTGATTCAACTATAAAAATACACCAGTAAATATATACAAAATCGCTCTTTATTTCCATTTGTATATTATATATATCATTATACACATGTTTTTGATTTACCTTAGTCTATCGTGAATTTTTAGGAACGTTACAAGTGTGTCAAAGGATTTTCAATTTGTAGTAGAATTAAAACGGTATATTCCGTAGAAGAAAGGGTGGAAATGATGAAATTTTCCTTAGAAATAACCACTCTGCGCGAACAACGGCGGCTTTATTTAACGAACGACACCCTGGAAAAAATGTATCCGCTGCTTACGTTGTGCAACCGGTTGCCAAATTTGGCGGCACTGGTTCAGTCGGAAACGAAAAGAGGGTGCATGATAGAGACGAAGCGAGGGACGTGGCTATCTTAGGTCATGTGTCAATGGATCCTACCTTGAGAACCAGGAAATTGTCCGATGTATCTGGTGTTTCACGCACAACAATCGTGATAATCCTGAAACAACATAAATTCCATCCTTATAAGATACGATTGATTCAGGAAATGAATGAGGATGATCCGTTCGCCGACTCCAGTTCTGTGAAGTTAACGGTAATCAAAACTACATGTTCAATATCTGTTCTTCGGACGAATCCTCATTTCAGGCAGGCATTCAGAAGGCATCTCAGTACCGAATGATCTTAGTACCGGATGATCTTAGTACCGGATGATCTTAATACCGGATGATCTTAGTAACGGATGAACTCAGTACCGGATGATCTCAGTACCAGATGATCTCAGTACCGGATGATCTCAGTACCGGATGATCTTAGTACCGGATGATCTCAGTACCGGATGATCTCTGTACCGGATGATCTTAGTACCGGATGATCTTAGTACCGGATGATCTCAGTACCGGATGATCTCAGTACCGGATGATCTCAGTACCGGATGATCTCAGTACCGGATGATCTCAGTACCGGATGATCTCAGTACCGGATGATCTTAGTACCGGATGATCTTATTACCGGATGATCTTAGTACCGGATGATCTTAGTACCGAATGATCTTAGTACTGGATGATCTTAGTACCGGATGATTTTAGTACCGGATGATCTTAGTACCGGATGATCTTAATACCGGATGATCTTAGTAACGGATGATCTCAGTACCGGATGATCTCAGTACCGGATGATCTCAGTACCGGTTGATCTTAGTACCGGATGATCTCAGTACCGGTTGATCTTAGTACCGGATCATCTTAGTACCGGATGATCTTAGTACCGGATGATCTTAGTACCGGATGATCTTAGTAACGGATGATCTCAGTACCGGATGATCTCAGTACCGGATGATCTTAGTACCGGATGATCTTAGTACCGGATGATCTTAGTACCGGATGATCTTAGTACCGGATGATCTTAGTACCGGATGATCTCAGTACCGGATGATCTCAGTACCAGATGATCTCAGTACCGGATGATCTCAGTACCAGATGATCTCAGTACCGGTTGATCTCAGTACCGGTTGATCTTAGTACCGGATGATCTCAGTACCGGTTGATCTTAGTACGGGATGATCTTAGTACTGGATGATCTTAGTACCGGATGATCTTAGTACCGGATGATCTCAATACCGGATGATATTAGTAACGGATGATCTCAGTACCGGATGATCTCAGTACCAGATGATCTCAGTACCGGATGATCTCAGTACCAGATGATCTCAGTACCGGTTGATCTCAGTACCGGTTGATCTTAGTACCGGATGATCTTAGTACCGGATGATCTTAGTACCGGATGATCTTAGTACCGGATGATCTAAGTACCGGATGATCTGAGTACCGGATAATCTTAGTACCGAATGATCTTAGTACCGGATGATCTTAGTACCGGATGATCTTAGTACCGGATGATCTTAGTACCGGATGATCTTAGTACTGGATGATCTTAGTACCGGATGATCTTAGTACCGGATGATCTTAGTACCGGATGATCTTAGTAACGGATGATCTCAATACCGGATGATCTTAGTAACGGATGATCTCAGTACCGGATGATCTCAGTACCAGATGATCTCAGTACCGGATGATCTCAGTACCAGATGATCTCAGTACCGGTTGATCTCAGTACCGGTTGATCTTAGTACCGGATGATCTTAGTACCGGATGATCTTAGTACCGGATGATCTTAGAACTGGACAATCTTGGTTCGGGAGCTTCTCTTTTCTGGATTGCCTTTTTTGGTGGATTAGCTTAATACCAGACAATCTTCCTTGTGCCGGATTTAGAGTATCTTATTAGCGAACCATCTTAATTCTAAATGCTCTACTGGTCATTTGGAACATATTGAAACTGAAAACCTACTGATTATATGCAGAATAGTAACTATCGTCGGTGAAAGCACTATCACTCCGACTCAGTGGAAAACAATACTCCAGGAAAACCTAAAAGATGAGTACTTATGTAAATCTCGGATCTCAAGCTAACTGTAAAACTGTACTTGGGAAAGACAAGTTTCATTTATCTTTACATTAGCGCACTATGAGGCATTTTACGAAGTAAGATGTTTCATGTGACGACGGACAAAATCGCTAGCGCAAGCTAGAGCGTTTTACCTTAACTTCTTCCTTCTTTTTATCATAGACTTCGCTGTGGTGGCTTAGCGATTTGACACAGTGACTAAATCTGTGATCAGCACTTTAGGAACAGGGAACTGGATCAATTGTAGAAGGACTCCGTGATCAACAGGCTTGATCAGACAACTAAAGTTCGTGAAACCCACTGTCAGCTGTTTTATATGAACGACACGGCTAGTTTATCAGCGAAATCGACAAGATTAAAGCGCGATAAGTAATTACCATTCAATGCTCTCTCGTACACGTCAAAGAACGGTCGGCCAAACCGATCGAAACGCAAAGAGCCCCATCTATTATGGATCTGGCGTGTCCGCAACGAATCGGGCCTCGGTTCGATTCTCGATCGGAATTTCCATCAAATTTTATGGAACGTTTAAAACTAGATTAACGACTCCGTCTAAACGCATTCGTGTGCAATGAGCATTAATTAAATTCGATATGTGATGATTAGCCGGACTTATAGCGTAACGTCCAGCAGAAAAGAGACGATTAAGAGGTTCGCTGATGTCTTCATTCCAGTCGCGAAGGCGTACGACATTGTGGTAATGGCGGGAAACGAAACAACATCTTGATGGGATATTAGGGAACCTTGGTTTCTTGCCGTTAATGGGATTGGTTGCTGGCATGTAGGCTTGATGTCTGCTTTTCTGTTGATACAAACCATCTTTCACATGCTTCTTATGAAGGTGTAAAGTGAAGTTTAACTTATTTGGCTGTAGGACTGTTTGCTGTCATGCTAAAGAGTCTTTCATTTTGTGAATGAAACACATTATTTATTTGATTATAATTTTTATTTCATTATAAGGTACAATGGATACCATTAGTTATGAAACAAAACGTCATTTAAATGTCCACTACGGAAACGCTGACAGGGATGAAGTCGTTGAACCCAATTTTCCATGACTCCCTCACACAAATCAGTTCGTATGTTAGCAAATACTCGTTTAATATTGATCTGTGAATCGTCTAAATTTGCTGGATGATTGCTGTGAACCAATAACTCAATGTAACCTCAAAGAAAGAAGTCCATGGCAGTTAAATTGCAGGAACGAGGCGGATAATTTATTGGTTCATTTTTCAAAATAATCGAATCAACCAATTTTGTTTTCAAGAAAGTCATTGTGTCATTGGCAATATGACAAGTGGCACCGTCTTGTTGAAACCAAATGTTCTGCAAATCAAGACGGACAACCTCAAGTCATAAGACATCGGTCAACATTGAACGATAACAATTTACATTGACAGTTACCGCCTCTTGAGCTTCGTTAAAAAAAATCCTCCAGCATAAAATCCGCACCAAACAGTAAGTTTATCAGAATGTTATTTGAGTTCTTGACATTCTTAAGGTTTGTCACCACTCTAGATACGGCAATTCAGCTCGTTAACATAACCGTTTAACCAGAAATGAGCCTCATCGGTGAGAATGATTTTCTTATGAAAATCTGCATCATTTTTTAGAAACGCCAGTTACTGACTACACGACGCTTTGAATGATCTGATAAGTCATTGGGCTAAAACAATTTTGTATGCAAATCAATTAATTCCGTTGATCTGTACCAAAAATCATCAATAAGCTATGGTAACAGAAAGTTCTAGAAATCGAGACAGTGTAACATTCATGACGAAAACCAATCAGTTTGAAACGTGCGCATGTCTGCAATTTGCCTCTGTAATCAACAAAACTTTGTCGAGTTTGAGTATAGAATTGTTATACAGATGTACGTTACACTGTCTCGATTTATAGAATTTTTTATTACCATAACTCATCCTCCTCATAAACAATTTTGTATGAATGTAAACCAAACTCTCTTCGTCAAATTTGCCACTAAGACGTCTGGGAGATGCCCAGTTCTTGTGAACGTCGAGAAATCGATAAATTTTGGTCTTCAGGAACACTCTCACGTACGGCAGCAATATTCTCTTCACTTCTTGCATTTCTTTGTCTCACTGTAACATCATGAAGTGTAAATTTTGTTTCAAACTTCTTCACTAAACGTTCAACTGTTCTTCAATCCGGGCGATTATACGGCCAAAAATTGGAGTTAAAGCTCGTAAAGTTAAAGTAACAGATCGCCATTTTTCATAATAATTTTGGATTTTTGTAAACGTGGTTTCCATGATTAATTGGTAGACATTGACAAATACAACTGTCAATGTCACAAATAAACAATGGTTGCTACGCCTGAGTTATATCAATTTAAAAATGGGGCGTTTCAATTAAAACACCCTTTACCTGCCCAGTAAAAGTCAACAATATCTTGTCCATTTTCGAAGAAATCGAACAAATTCTATATCTCGTTGAATGAAAACATAGTTGTGATATTGTGATATATCGGGTGTTTTTTTAGAGTGATAGAACTTTAAATTGAAATAAAACACATTTCATTTAAAATTGAGCCAATTTTTTTTTTATTTAAAAGATAATTTTATGACATTTGTGTTTTAAAACTAATTTCCGGCATATGTCCACCAGTTCTATGGTCAAGTGGCTTTGGTTCTTGAACCATTTGGATCTTGTATGGGTGTAGACCAAGAACTTTACGCAAAATTTTCCTTGTGGTGGATGCACAGAGTCCAACTTGTTGTGAACGTCGACGAATAGACAAATCTGGATCATCATTAACACTATGACTCACAGCAACGATATTTTCTTCTGTACGTACAGTACTTTGTCTTGTTGTTGTTGTGGCATCGAGTAGAGAAAATGTTGTCCGAAATCTATCGATAGTTCGACGAATAAGTGGCTCAAATGGACGATTACGCAAACCATAAATTTCACGAAGTGCTCTAGAGGTTTGGCGAATGGAACACTGATTTTGAAAATAAATTTCAACAATTTTTAAACGTTGTTGCGGCGTGAGTCTTTCAATGATAATTTGTCAATGCTAACTGAACAGAAATGTCAAAACAACATGGCTTGTACCTTCTGTAAAATTACAGTTATCCCTTTAGAAACTTCAATCACTCTAAAAAAACACCCGATACTATCGGAATGACGAAAATTCTAGATTAACTGCATTTATTCAATAACAATCATACGTTAAGCATTTGATGAATAAATTAGAAACTACTGGTTCCATTCAGAATAAGAAACACGAAGTTGAGCGTCAAATTCGAAATGAAGCTATTTGAAATAGCACTATTGGGACATTTACAGATGGATGATCGGCAATTTATAAGAACTTTAGCACGAGCATCTAATCTTCCGAAATCCAGCGTTCATCGAATTGTGAAAGCCCATGAATTTCACCCTTACAGGGTTAGGCTGGTGCAACAGTTAAATGAAGATAGTCCTGACCGTCGGACTCAGTTTTGTGAACAATTTAGTGAGGTACTGAATAATAACGCACACCGACTCTACAATCAATCTCTTCTGACGAGTGCCCATTTATGTTATGGAGAAGTCAATAGACATAATTGTCGGTACTGAAGTGATAGTAATCCTCATTTATTCATGGAGACACATACACAAATTCCTCAAAAATTAAATGTTTGGGTAGGAATATTAGGAAACTATATTGTTGGACCAATTTTTATCGATGTGAATCTTCACGGAACAACTTATTTGAATTTATTAGACGACATTATTATCCAATGATGTCGACCAAGATCATATTTTAACACCAGTCATATGAGATCTATGCAAACCGTCTCATCTAGGAAGTGAGAACTGATGAACTGGTCATTTAAACACTGAATTGTTTAAGCCGTTACAATTTGGTAGTTGATCATAATTAAAACAAATTGTAAAAATTACTATGTTTTACTACCAATAAAAATAACGCAAAGGGCTCTACTCCAAACATACACGAATGAAGATATTATGAGTTATCTTGTTCTACGTCCAGTAATAAATATAAAGGACAAACAAGACCTTTCTTCAAGACGAGGTTCAACGAACATAAAATGAGTTTCATAAAAAATAAACAAAATTCTACTTTTGCCACTCATTGTCTAGAAAACAGTCGTTCCTTTCCCACAATAGATAATCTTAAAATTTTACATGTAGAATCAAAAGGGAAGAAACTCGATTATCTAGAATCTGTTGAAACTTTCAAATTAGTTAACAATAACAATAATGTAAAAATAATGAATGACTGTACGGAGCTATGTGAATCGAAAATATTTGAGATATTTAAAAAGTAACATCTGTTTGAAACCTTTTTCAAGGAACATAAAATGAATTTAATGAAAAGTAAACAAAAATTCAACTTTTGCCACTCATTCTTTAGAAAACAGTTCGACAAAAGAAAACCTTAGGAAAATTTTACATGTAGATTTAAAAGAAAAGAAACTTGATTATTGAAATTTTCAAATTCGTTCACAATAAAAATAATTTAAAAATAATGAATGAGTGTATGGAGCTATGTAAATCCAAATTTTGGAGATATACAACAAAATAATGTAAAAATAATGAATGACTGTACGGAGCTATGTAACCCCAAAAATTATTTGAGATATTTAAATGAGTACCATCTGTTTAACAACCTTCTGTGTCGATTGCCGACATTCCGATATCTGTTAGAAGGCCCCTCTTTTTTATCCCGGTTTTTTATCACGTTCCGCTTGTAAACCTCTGTACCACTATTAGGTGTTACCTGGAATCTATTGAAATATGCAAAAATATGTATCACTTTTGTTTAAATACCTCTGTACCACTGTTAGGTCTTCAGTTGTCTGTTGATGGGATAGTTCATTTCCCGAAACTCGAGTCACAAGAAAATGTGTAATATATACATTCTGTCAAGAAAGTACCGGAAATTATCGATTTAAATCTGGCGGGGCAATGAGGCAGGTAAAAAATTTTTTTCCTAGGTTGGTACCACTGTCCTTAATTACTATGCCAAGCTTGAGCTGGATCTGTCAACTAGTGTGTTTGCAACAGCTGATTAAGTCAGTCGATGTCGGAGTGCGTGCCGATTTTTACTATGGGTGATTACGTTGAGCAAAGAATTTGTTTAAAGTTTTGTGTTGCAAATGAATTTTCGTGTGCCGATGCATTGAAAATGTTGCAAAAGGCCTTTGGTGATAATGCTCTATTGAAAACTCGTGCATATCAGTGGTACAGAGCCTTCAAGGACGCTCGTGAAGTGGTCGCCCATCGACGGCTTCGATCGAAGATAACGTCGATAAAATTAAGGAAAGGGTGCTGGAAAACCGTCGTACCAGCTTGAGAGAGAGCAAATGATCTTAAGATATCCCACGAGTCCGCACGTACGAATTTGATTGATATTTTGGGCATGAGAAAGGTGGCCGCACGACTCGTACCGAAAGACCTGAATTTTCTTCAAAAACGTCATCGCGAACAGGTTGCTTCAGACATGCTGGATCGCTGTAATTCCGATTCTACATTAATGGAACGCATTATAACTGGTGATGAGACCTGGGTCTACGAGTACGATATGCAAACAAGCCAGCAATCATCGGAATGGGTGGCAAAAAATGAGCCGAAACCGAAAAAACCACGCCAAAGCCGCTCGAAAATGAAGGTGATGCTCATTGTTTTCTTCGATATCCGTGGCGTGGTGCACTAAGAATTCGTTCCAGAGGGTCAGACGGTAAACAAGGAGTATTACCTAGGCGTTATGAAACGTTTGCGTGAGCGTATCCGTAAGAAGCGGCCAAATTTGTGGGCGAACAACTCATGGATTTTGCATGACGATAACGCGCCTTCTCACCGAGCTACGATTGTGACTGACTTTCCCGCCAAAAACTCAACAAACGTGCTTCAGCAACCACCGTATTCGCCGGATTTGGCTCCCTGCGACTTTTTCCTCTTCCCAAAACTAAAATTGCCCCTTCGTGGCACCCGATTTGAGTCGATTGAAACCATAAAACAAAATTCGGCGCGAGAGCTAAAGTCAATCCCGGAAAGCGCCTATAAAAAATGTTTCGATAATTGGAAGTGCCGTTGGCATAGATGTATTGGAGCAAATGGAGCCTATTTTGAAGGCGAACCAATAAATTTTGACGATTAAATGTAAAAATGTTGTTTTAATTGAAAATTCCCGGTACTTTCTTGACAGAGTAGTATTTTTATTGGTAGTAAAACATAGTAATTTTTAGAATTTGTTTTAATTATGGTGATTTAAACATCAAGTTTCAGAACGTTCAACTACAGGAAGGATTTCAACAATCGTAAAAGGTTCTCTGAAACGAACAATTAATCAGAGAAAGTACAATAACGTATTTACCTCCGCATATTTTCAACTTTCGCAGAATTCTACCTTGCGAACCGTTCGTTATCTAACTCCACAGTCCTTGTAATAATCGCAGGTAGATAAATACGGCAATAGAACAGGACAGGATAACGCTCCATCGCTAAAAACTACGTAACGTCGAGTATAAATTGCCGTGCGTTTATCGACGCCTTAAGGATCGTGTACGAAGAACGATTTTACGTTGTATTCGAGTGGAAAGTACGCGATTCCCGACAGAAAATATATTAATGGCGTTGTTTACCAGCGTCGCGGTTTTATGAGGACAAATTTCGCGAGTCAATTAGGTCACTTTCGAAATTATCTGCTGGACGAGTCAAGCTTGATTCCGCTTTGATATGAACTCTGGATAATCAAAATAGGTCACCTCGGTGTGTTTTCTAAAGGATGTTTTTTGACAGTAGGTGAAATTCATCAAAATTAATCATTTCATAAAATTTCAGAGAAATCGAAATGCAGGCAAATAAGATCTCAGGAAACTTCGTAACGGATTCTGTGAGACTCATTTAAATTCTCTTTCAATTAAACATTTATTCATCCTGAGTGCCGATACCTAAGTGGTTAGAGTATTGAGCTGGTAACTGAAAGGTCCTGGGTTCAAGTCCTGTTCAAGTAGGAAAGAAATTTTCTAGTTGGAAAGGTTTCGGCCATCACTTCACTGTTGTGTCGAAAATTAAGAGTGCTGTGACTTTAAAGTGGCGTAAGGACAAAGTAACAAAGCCTGGTGAATGTTGCTCGTTACAGATCGATGATCAATGATTATTTGTTTCAAAAGTTGAATGGTATCGACCCAGAAGTGTTTTGGTTCCAACAAGATGGTGCTACACCTCATGTTGATACCGTAACAATTGATTTATTGAAAGAAAGATTTGGCGATTACATTATTTCGAGAAATGGTCCAATTAATTGGCCTTCAAGAACATGCGACATAACTCCACTGGATTATTGTCTTTGGGATTAGTCATGTCATTAGTTTATGCTGATAAACTAGAAACAATAGACGCTTTGGAAGCCAACATAACTCGTGTTATTGATTGAATAAGACCTGAATTACTCGAAAAAGTGGCCCATAATTGGTCTGGTCGACATATGCCAGAAATTATTTTTAAAACATAAATGTCATAAAATTATCTTTTTCAAATAAAAAAAATTGGGCTTCAATCTTAATTTAAATGTGTTTTATTTCAATTTAAAATTCCATCACTCTAAAAAAGCACCCAATATAATTTGAGAATTTCTATCCTTTCTTCCTTGGAATATACAATTTTCGCCCACGTAAGTAAGTCTCAAACCCAATTATGATGCAGAAACGGCTGAAACACATTTGAGAAAGAATCTTCAAAAAAATAGCATACATTGTAATGAATTCCATGCGTTTCACACATTTTCCCATCATGAACGATAAGAATATCGAATTTTTTCAAAGTACAAACATTTGAAAACACAAATTGTTCTGCCATTAAGTGAACCAATTTAAAAAATTTCAACTGCGATGTTTAGAGAACAAAAAAAACTTTTCAACTAAACCACATTGTACTCTCCTTCCTTTTCAAAAAATGTTGGAAGTTGTTGCCATCCTCAGATGGTTTTTTCGTCATAGGAATTCTTTCTGCCTAATACAGAACTTGAAAATTATTTTTGGATTCTTCAAAACTTTTAGGTTGCTGAGTTCAATATTACATTGTTTCGCGGATAATGAACCGATTTTGAAAATTTTAACTGGGTTGTGTTCAGAACATGAATAACTTTGAAACTAACTGTTCAAATTTACTTTGAACGAAGAATTTCCAATTCACTTTGCAGGTACGTAACAATTACGTCCCCAGAGTTCAACAATTTAGGCCTTTCAAATTTGAATAATTTAATTCCTATAAACCTAAACGGGCCTAAACACCAATTAAGAAACGAAGATATTTCTCCCTTAGATTATTCCTAGAAACCCATTAGAACCATTTTAGCCGTTTCAATACGATTGTCGTATCGGAATTACCTGGGCTACCTTTTCGGACTCAAACCCCCTCTCTCATTCACCAGTTAGCAAAAAGGCAACAGTTGAACACATCCCCTGCGCCAGCCATACAAGTTCTGATCCCACGCACATTCTCTTGAAGTAAGCTCTCTTAACTTGTGAAACATTTTTATTTCTGCGCTCGAGTTATTTTATATTCGCATTTTTTCACTTTAAACTTCCTAGAAACTCTCTCTCTCTCTTTCTCAGTTACTCATAACGCACTAAAGGCCTGGAAGTGAATGTATTATCTGTATTATTCATTTTTAATTAGATATTAAGTTGTGAAAAGTTAATTCAAAAGTGAAACCAATAAAATTGAAGTCTGTGTCGTGAACAACAATGGAAAAGACTCAAGGAAGAACTGCTCCAGGATCAAGACAGTGTATCCACCTCAATCTGAGTCAGCAACTCCAAATTGTACACTTGTATTATATGTACTTCTGCTGACAATTCTCTACATGGTCCCTACGAGCTGGATTACATTCCACGTCTGGTCACGAAACAATTTCCTGAATTTGGTTAAAATAATTCAACTCTCTGAACTTGTATTATATGTATTTTAGGCTGTGAATAGAGCATTAAAGTCTAATATACATCCCTCTTTCACCTCCATTTGAAGAATGCTTAACCAAGAATTTGCATACTGATTGGTTGTCGTTTAATCAATTACTTTCGAAGAATTCAAAAAGGTATCTCTGCAAACCAAGCAATTCTTTACACTAACCAACACCTGACATCTCTTACCTATTCAAAAAATGTCGGAGGTTGATGCGACCTTCATGAGGGTGTTTTTTCGGAACAAGCTCATGATGGAAGTTGACTTGATTTTTAAATATCTTCGAAAATTCTTCGTTTCCGAGTTCTGGGGAGGGTCAAATTTTCGTTGGGACGTCCTGTATAACTGGTGATAATGAAGAAGGCCCCGAAATCCGCTAAAAACACAACGACTCGAACCGACAACGCCTGAGCGGGGCAAAAAAAAATAACAGCGAGACAGGAATAACAAATCCCCCGGTCGAAAATCTGTCGCCAATCAAAAAAGCCGCTAAACCCGTTGGCGGGCATGAGTTATGGGTACGAGTTGGGATGGTAATCTGATACAAATTATGCCAATTAAAATATCTGGGTTTGTTGTGTAGCGAGGGAGCTAAATGCCACCGTTAACGTCGCTTTTTTTTCGCGATTCGCTTTGCCGAAATGATACGAAACGTTCCTTTGCCCGATACGAATGGGTGCGAAGTCTTTCTTCCCCGTTCCAAGAAAAACAGCTGCAATTTCGACGGCCCGTTTCCGCCCGATTTGAAACGTGAACGTTCCTGTCTGCCAAGGAAATCATTTGTGGAGATTTTCCGCCTAAAGTATCGAAATAGATCGGGGTTATTCCGTTAGAGTCAAGGGCCTCTGCGAGACAACAAACTTGTTTCGAATAAGATTTCTGGGAAATTCACGAATTTATTGAGGCAAATGTCATTATTATTATTACAAATAACTTTAATATTCTTCTTTTCTCCTGCGCTCCCACTTCTTGAAGTGCCTATCCGTTTCGGATGTTGGAGACCATGGGGCCAATCTGGACTTTGTCAGTGGTAGCGCAGAATTGGCCAGTAGCAATACGCCTAGACTCTTAAGATTAGATATTCGTCCTCGATAAAAGATTCGCTTTCCCTGTCATTTTCCTTGGATAACACTGGTCGATACAAGGCTTGTTTCCTTATTTTTTTTGTGTGTTATTGGATATTTCTATGTCCCTCACCATGAAAAAAATACTGGGAAATTCAGATACTGAATTGTTTCAGCCGTTACTATTTGGTAGTTGATCATAATCAAAACAAATTGTAGAAACTACTACGTATTACTACCAAAAAAGATATATTACACATTTCCTTGTGACTCGAGTTTCGGGAAATGATCCATACAGCCTTCGCATTACCCTTATCAAAAAATGACCGCGAAGCTGAAGTCCAAACTATAAAATCAATAGCCGCGAACAACGGTTTCAACCCCAATATAATAGATAATCTAATTCGACAGAAACTATCTAAAATAGCTATCAGCCAAATTTATCCCATCATAAAAACTGAAGAAAATAAAAAATTCATTTCTTTATCGTACTTTGGTAGCATAAGTCAAAAAGTGGCCAATAGTTTTTCAAAATCAGATGTCAATATTGCCTTCAAAACGCAAAACAAATTATCATCGGTATTATTTAACGCAAAGGACCCTTCTCCAAACATACACAAATCAGGGGTTTTTTAACAAAAACTAGAGTGGTCCAAGAACGGGACCTTGAGGCACTCCTAATCTTAAGTTACACTCAGTAGAATTATTTAATCGAACGGACGCGTCTCTACTCTCGAGATAACTCCGAATCAAATCTAGAAAGATAACTCTGATGTGTCCAACTTTAATGATTTCATAGACCAAGTATCGGGTATCAACCACGACTAGCTCTGGGGAACCGCATTCGACCAGACCAATTTTGGACCACTTTTTCTAGTAATTCAGGCCTTATTTAATCAATAACACGAGTTATGTTGGCTTCCAAAACGTCTATTGTTTCTGGTTTATCCGCATAAACCAATGAATTGACATAACCCCAAAGAAAATAATCCATGATTTATGTCGCATGATTTTGGAGGCCAATTCATTGGACCATTTCTCGAAATAATGTTATCATCAAATATTTATTTCAAAAAATCAATTGTTACGGTAGCAGCATGAGGTGTAGCACCATCTTGTTGGAACCAAAACACTTCTGGGTCGATACCATTCAAATTTTGAAACAAATAATCATTGATCGTCGATCTGTAACGAGCACTATTCACTGTAACATTTGCACCAGAATCGTTTTTAACGAAATATGAACCGATAATGCTTCCAGCATGTAAAGCACACCATACAGTGCATTTTTCAGGATACACTGGAACCTGCAGAACTTCTTGAGGATTGTTTCACTCCATATACGGCAATTTTGCTCGTTCACATAGCCATTCAACCAGAAATAAGCTTCATTACTAAACACAATTTTACGGTAAAAAAGAGAATCAATTTCAAGCTGTTCTAGGGCCCAATCAGCAAACAAACGACGGTTATTATGGTCAAGTGGCTTCAGTTCTTGAACCAGTTGGAACTTGTATGGGTGTAGACCAAGATCTTCACGCAAAATTTTCCATGTGGTAGATACACAGAGTCCAACTTGTTGTGAACGTCGACGAATAGACAAATCTGGATCATCATTAACACTATGACACAGCAGCGATATTTCCATCTGTACGTACAGTTCTTTGTCTGGTTGTTGTTGCAACGAGTAGAGAAAATATTGTCCGAAATCTGTCGATAGTTCCACGAATAAGCTGCTCTGGTGGTACTCTATAAGTTTGGCGAATGGAACACTGATTTTGAAAAAAAATTTTAACAATTTGTAAACGTTGTTGCAGCGTGAGTCTTACCATGATAATTTGCCAATTCTCACTGAACAGAAATGTCAAAACAACATGGCTTCTACCTTCTGTCAAATCACAGTTATCCCTATCGAAGTTATATCACTCTAAAAAAACCACCCGATACTTTTCTAGTTGTTTTTTTTTGTGGAAGAGAGGAAGAGTATATGAATCAACTGTGGACACAAATGCCTAGTTCAAATAATTCGAATTTCGAACTTAAGTTTTTTAATCATTCTGTGGAGGCTTTCAGAAATGTTTAATTTTCAATGTGTTCTTTTAACCTTCAATTTAATTAAATTGATTTCTTTTAGGATTGTATTGATGTACACCTAGCTTTCAGTTTTTTAATCTAACACATCTTAAACTACCTGGTACTCAACCGTGTCACATGTGTCCCCATCGCAAGATTATCGTGATTGTTATTAACAAACTAATACACATATTGTCGATTGTCAAAGTGTTGGAAAATTTACAACATTTATTTGTTTTGTTCTAATCACTCCTTTTAAATTGGTTTATATACAGTAAACAAGGAATTTGTTCAAAGTTTGAGTATTCTGCAATTCCTCACCTTCGTTGGTTCATCTTATTAGATAAAGAATGATGTGTCATTCTCGAGATAACCAAATGCAAGTACGTCTCAAAGTTTAACACCGTTACACTTCTTCAATACTATCCACAAAACCCATTGTACTGGGGTACTGAAATAATAAACAAATTACGGCGATACACAAGCCATGGTACGATACAATTATCTTAGGCTAACCAACTGTCGTAAACCTGCCATAATCGATGGGTGTCAGGTCTTCCCGTCTCGCAGGCCATACGAACGTTACCTTAAATTATACGTTCGATAAAACCCTCAACGTACGAGATAATTTCTTCTGTTCTCTTTGCCCTTGTACCAACAACTTTATTGCCTTCGATAACGCGCTAATGAAGATAATAACCCTGTCGATTTGTATCTGCAATCCGAATCGCATCGTCGGGACGGGTCCGAAAAGAACGAAACCAGTAATTGACCGCGTCCAAATACTAAATCAGAGAGGAAAGATGGGGGAAAAATCGCGTATAACTTCATTTGGGCAGATTGCAGGCTGGATAGGAATATTTGCTGAGCATTAATGTGTCAGATGTTATCCGTGAATGGGAGTTATGAGTCGGGCGAAGGAGGTACCTTTTAATTTGGGAAAAAGCATATCTGCTGCATGACAAGGTGACCAAGACGTATGGCTTCGTCAATTAGTGGAGATTCATAGCTGCTGGTTTTCCTTGGAATTTAATTTTGGTGTTCCTCTTCGAGTTCGCGAGATATTATTTATGTTGTAGTCAACTTGGAGGATCATTAGGGTGTTTCTTGTAAGAATGAACGAAGTAGTGTTCGTTACTGATTAGTAGTTAAATATGTTTCTTTTCTGGGTATACATGGTGTATAGGAATAGTTGCGAAAAAATTTAGGGGGTGATTCCTTATCTAAAAATAGGGTGGGTCTTTCATATATACTTTAGTACCTGGATGACCGAGCTTTGCTCGTGATTTTTTTTTATAAATTGTGTTTTTTAGAAATATTTAAGTACGAATTACATACTAATAAAATACTGAATTGTTTCAGCCGTTACTATTTGGTAGTTGATCATAATTAAAATAAATTGTAAAAATTACTCTGTTTTACTACCAATAAAAATATATATTACACATTTATGAGTTTATGAGTTATATTGTTCTACGTGCAGCAATAAATATATAGGACGAACAGGACGTTCCTTCAACACGAGGTTCAACGAACATAAAATGAGTTTCATGTAAAATAAACAGAATTCTACTTTTGCCACTCATTGTCTAGAAAACGGTCATTCCTTTCCCACAAAAGATAATCTTAAAATTTTACATGTAAAATCAAAAGGGAAGAAACTCGATTATCTAGAATCTGTTGAAATTTTCAAATTAGTTCACAATAACAATAATGTAAAAATAATGAATGACTGTACGGAAATATTTGAGATATTCTGATATCTGTTTAAAACCTTTTTCAACGAACATAAAATGAATTCAATGAAAAGTAAACAAAAATTCAACTTTTGCCACTCATTCTTTAGAAAACAGTAATTTTTTTCGACAAAAGAAAATCTTAAGAAAATTTTACATGTGGATTCAAAAGGAAAGAAACTTGATTATTGAAATTTTCAAATTAGTTCACAATAAAAATAATGTAAAAAAAAATGAATTGCTGTACGGAGCTATGTAAATCCAAATATTTGAGATGTACAACAAAATAAAGTAAAAATAATGAATGACTGTACGGAGCTATGTAACCTCAAAAATTATTTGAGATTTTTAAATGGGTACCATCTGTTTAACATCCTTCTTTGTCGATTGCCGACATTCCGATATCTGTTAGAAGGCCCCCTTTTTTAACCCGGTTTTTTATCACGTTCCGCTTGTAAACTTCTGTACCACTATTAGGTGTTACCTAGAATCTATTGAAATTTTCAAAATATGTATCACTTTTGTTTAAATACCTTTGTACCACTGTTAGGTCTTCAGTTGTCTGATAATGGGAAAGTTCATTTCCCGAAACTCTAGTCACAAGAAAATATGTAATATATATTTTTTGGTAGTAAAACATAGTAATTTCTACAATTTGTTTTAATTAATCTGTTAGTCTTCGACAATTTTAATTTCAAAAAAATTTTTATTCAAAAAACTTTTAGAATTAAATTAATGTCTACAATAAGCACCGCTTATATTTAATAGACGTATATAATCAAAACTCACTATATAATGTCAAATGGAATAAATAAACCAACAGATATAAAAAAGTCTTAAAATCAATAAATAAATATTTAAAGGAGACAAAATTTTGTTTCTGATCTTACCATTATGAACACCAATTCCTTTTCAAAAACATAAAACAACTTAAGGACTTCTCAAATAATATTTTTTCGAAATATTCAATATATTTAAATATTCAAATAAGTTAATTCAAAAATCTCTCAAAACATGCACTACATCTTCAAAAAACAATTAGAATTCTGATAATCTCTTCATCGGCCCTAAATAATATTCCAAATATCAAAATCAAATAACAATCACTATATCTTACCTCCACGTGGTAACCGGATAAATTTCTTTAAAAAGACTTTAAAGCTCAAGATAGTCTATGTTTTTCACAAAATCACAGAAAAGTGTAAGGTATTTTAAGGTTTTCTTTAAACCATTGACATTCCATAATGAGATTTTGATATTTGGAATATTATTTAGGACCGAATCAGAGATTATCAGAATTCTAATTGTTTTTTAAAGTTATAGTGCATGTTTTGAGAATTAACTTATTTGAATATTCAAATATATTAAATATTTCAAATGAAGTATATTCTTGATAAGTCCTTAAGTTGTGTTTCATGTTTTTGAAAAGGAATTGGTGTTCATAATGGTAAGAGCAGAAAGAAAATTTTGTCTCCTATAAATATTTATTTATTAATTTTAATGACTTTTTTATATATGTTGGTTCATTTATTCCATTTGACATTATATATTGAGTTTTGATTATTTACGTCTATTAAATATAAGCGGTGCTTATTGTAGACATTAATTTAATTCTTAAAGTTTTTGAATAAAAATTTTTCTGAAATTAAAATTGTAGAAGACTAACAGATTAACCCTTATGTTAGTAACCAACTTTACCGACGTCTTTTAGCAAGCCGGTACCCGGGTATCCACAGATCTAAATATTAAAAATTTTGTTTATTTTGTTAAAAAAAAAATTCTAAACAGTTTTTTCATTAACTATGAATAGTTAGTGACAATTAAACAAAAAATAAAAATAATTATAATAATTTCTGCATGGATAACTTCTTTACTACTCTACCCGTTGCTAAACATTTGTTATCATGGAATATTACCATTGTTGGCACGTTAAAAAAAAATAAACCTAGTGTTATGGGAGCAAATAAGACACGAGAGCAGTATTCGACAGTTTTTGGATTTCACGAAAAGGTTACCATGTGTTCTCATGTTCCTAAAAAAAATAAAGCTGTCATTCTGTTATCTACAATGCATTCAGATGCATCAGTTGGTGATGACGCTAAGCAAAAACCAGAAATTCTAAATTTTTATAATAGATATAAAGCTGGCGTTGACACAATGGACCAAATGGTCCGGAGGTACACAAGTCAACGACGATCTTCGAGATGGCCAATGACATTGTTCTTCAACATGCTAGACATTTCTTCACTTGCATCATATATAATTTATTACGAAAATAATAAAATGATTGCCAAAAAAACGACAGAACGTCGTCAATTTATGCGGAAGCTAAGTGAAGAACTAGCATTGCCGATGATTGAACACCGTACGGTGAATCCGCAACTAATGCGTCACTTCTCAACAAAGATTGCTGTTGAAAGTATTTTAGGTCATGCATTAGCAGAAACAAACGAGATAAATCCTGGTCCGGTGGTTGAAAAAGATAAAACCGGAAGAAAAAAGTGATAGGATCTTGTCATGTGTGCAATGCCTTGCCAATAAAAAGACGGGAAAGACTCGTAAGAGCTGTGCCAATTGTCACCAGCCAGTATGTGATGAGCACTCAATTAATCTCATACAATGTGTAATTTCATTAATTATGAAAAAATGTAATATTTCCTTATTTTTTCAATAAAATTTAGTTGCAACCATTTATAGAAACCATTTTCAATTTATTTTCTATTCTTTCCATTGTGGGTACCCGGGTATCCGGTTGCCAATGGGGCGATAGCTGAAGTTTAAGCTTATTTAAAAAAAAGAATGAAAAATAGATAAATTAAATGCACTCACGACTAGCTTTCTTTTGAATTAAAGAACGACGATTCGAGAGCTTAAAATAAAATATTAAATATTCTTTAAGCTATTCATACAAATACACCGCGGTGGGTACCCGGTTACTGACACAAGTGTTAAATCTGTTTTGATATTCAAACCCTGTATCTTTTTCCACTATAATACCTTATCGAGGCATATTTGGTCTATTAGACATATTTTGGTCCGAATAATATGTTCTTAGCCTATGTCTCAACAGTTATAATAAGTATACATAACAAAATCGACCTTGGATAATCTGAAATCCCTATTCTCTGCACAATGTTTCATTGTCTCAATTTGTAGTTTCTTAAGTAAGAGTCTGACCCTTTCAAATTCACCATACGTCCGTCGATACTGCCCGATGCATCCAATGGAATATCATTATGTAAATACCTCGAGATAAATAAGTACTTCTGAACGTATTTGCCGACTGTCTTATCTCCCACTTTATAATTCCACAATTTGCATTTAACATACCGCATTTAAATATATTCATTTGGCGAAATAACGGCGGCAAAAGAGAATTGGTGGGGATCACAGACTCGTCCAGTATTTCAACCATCGAACGTTCGCCTCTTTTTCTTTTTCGACGAATCAATATCGGTAGATAGGCGCATACAAATTGGAAAATTTGAGGACCGATGCGGCCGTATATGGAGGTTATGGAGTCGCATTTCAGCTTCTTTATCTGTGGTTACAAGTGATGAAACGACGTCGATCGTTGGAAACCCAACATTCTGAGATATCCGTTCGGAACGCGTCGATATATTACCTCGGAGCTAATGGAAACGTTTTCTAATTATCGGTTTATGTTGCGACGAAAATTGTGCGAAAGTCTGTGATAAGATTTCGATTATAATTGGTGTTTATATTTATGAAAGTTCGACTTGAAGTTAGTTACTGGGGAAGAGAAATTTCCAACATCGAATGACATATGTCAGATTGAATCGCCTTCGTTAGACGTCTCTAGCAGACAAATTTGGATTAATCTTGAACACTTAATCTGAAAGTTTCCAAAACAACTGCATTTCTCACATTTTACACGATTTTTCTAGGTATCAGGTGTTTTTTTTAGTGTGATAGAATTTTAAATTGAAATAAAACACATTTAAAATAAGATTGAAGCCAATTTTTTTTTATTTGAAATATAATTTTATGACATTTATGTTATAAAAATAGCTCTGAGGAACCGCATTCGGCCAGACCAATTTTGGACCACTTTTTCGAGTAATTCAGGCCTTATTTCATCAATAACACGAGTTATTTTGGCTTCCGAAGCGTCTATTGTTTATGGTTTATCAGCATAAACTAATGACTTGACATAACCTCAAAGAAAATAATCCAGGAGGCCAATTAATTGGATCATTTCTCGAAATAATGTTATCGCTAAATCTTTCTTTCAATAAATCGATTGTTACGGTAGCAGCATTAGGTGTAGCACCATCTTGTTGGAATCAAAACACTTCTGGGTTGATAACATTCAATTTTTTTAACGAATAATCATTAATCATCGATCTGTATCGAGCACAATTCATTGTAACATTAGCTCCAGCATCGTTTTTGAAGAAATATGAACCGATGATGCCTCCAGCGTGTAAAGCACACCATACAATGCATTTTTCAGGATGCAATGGAACCTGCAGCACTTCTTGAGGATTGTTTTCACTCCATATACCGTTCAACCAGAAATGAGCTTCATCACTAAACACAATTTTACGATAAAAAAGTGGATCAACTACAAGCTGTTCTAGGTCCCAATCAACAAACAAACGACACTTATTATGGTCAAGTGGCTTTAGTTCTTGAACCAGTTGAATCTTGTATTGGTGTAGACCAAGATCTTCGCGCAAAATTTTCCATGTGGTGGATGCACAGAGTCCAACTTGTTGTGAACGTCGACGAATAGACAAATCTGGATCATCATTAACACTATGACTTACAGCAGCGATATTTTCTTCTGTACGTACAGTTCTTGTTGTTGTTGCATCGAGTAGAGAAAATGTTGTCCGAAATCTATCAATAGTTCGAAGAATAAGCTGCTCTGATGGACGATTATGTGACCATAAACTCCACGAAGTGCTCTATAAATTTGGCGAATAGAACTCAGATTTTGAAAATAAATTTCAACAATTTGTTAACGTTGTTGCGTGTCAAAACAACATGGTGGTTTTTAAATATATAATGTTACTTTTTCATGAAAAACAAATCGAAAAACGTGTATAAATAATGAAACATGTGACAATGTAAACCTAGCCAACTATCCATGAGAGCAGTAGCACAATGTTTTCTTCATTACACCGGCACTTTTTGATTTTGCAGGCTTGTTGTTTCTCTCACTTTGATAGTACTCTGGTGCCATTGACAACAATATAACGACATTTACAATTAGAGGCATTCCTATGTTTACTTCTCTTCTGAACCCTATAGTTTTATGAAGCATGTTAGACGAAATCGGTGAAATTTATAAATCAACACTGTAGAAACCTAGCTCCTGACCCCAACTTGGGGCTTCATAATGTATTTTCTTATAATTAAAAGAATAAGTATCATGCCAACCGACCATAGAAGGGAAACACGCCAAAAATACTTTTTTGTAAGTCGAAAGGCTTCTTTCTGAAAGGACTAGCAAAAAAAGCGCGAGAACGGGTCGAATATCAAAAGGCTGATCTAACAGATGAACGCATTTTGATTCCCGAACAGAAGAAAATGTGATATTTCGCATTTTGACCGATCACGGATGATTAAACGTCGTACCGGTTCATTTTACCTATTGGCTCATTTGAACTACCCGAAAAAATTCGATCTATAGATTATACCTCTCAATCGGCTATACTAGTGTAAATATTACGCTCTTTCCCTTCAGACTGAAATTCCTCATTAATCTTTTCTTACAACACTCTTTGTTAGTCCGTTAGTTGAAAATCTACGGCACTGGCATGAACAATATCGTGCTGTGTTCTGATTCAAACTTAGCGAAGTAGATAATAATAGAACAATCCTATCAACTCCCACTGAATAAATGATGAAACGCTTGTAATATGTTGGCATTGCAAATTAGGCAGACATAACATCGTTAGGTGTAGGCCGGTGATGAAAATACCACACTAATAAGCTCCTTTTTACCCGAAGATTCCTTCCTTAATCTGTGGCTATTTGTCGTGTCTTGTAACATCAAACTCTCATACGTTTGCAATTCGTTAGATGTCGCCATCGGTCGCTAAGGGACCTAACTTTAGCCGTCTAAACAAATTTACTCGATCATTTGACACATAATAACCCAGCTTGTATTGTTGGTTGTATGCATATCTTACATTCATTAAATCGATTACTGGTTCAGGATATTAGCTAACTTTTGCAATACTTAATATTCTATTAACATATACAGGATGAGACTTCTTCAAATTGTACGTTCATTGAAATTTAGCATCGAATCAATGTCTAATAATGTGTCAAGGGACTGTATATATTCAGGATAAAATATGTTTTATTTTTATACATAATGATAATTGTGAACTAGTAAATAGATATAGATATGCATTCGTTAAAACGATAGAATCAATTCAAATTCGGATCTAATCTAGTTCTAGTAGATCCACGATAGTTCTTGCAACAAGTAGTTCGGAATTATTTTTCCTACCCGATACCGATTTCATCCATTATAACCTAGAACGAGTGACAGATGACAGAAAAATCGGAATGTTTTTCTTTCAGAACTGATTCAAAACTATTCCTGCACACTTCGGCGATCCTCAAAACAGAGGAATCGATTCAAAGTTGGTTCGAATGAAGCTGTTATCGGTCCGCCAAATAAATTGAAGCGCCACTTCCCTTAAAGGATCCCAAAACCACAGAATTCCAAGAACCGAAAACCATAGAATTCTCCGAACCACCTATCACCCAGAGGCATGGCCTCAGCGTCTTCTTAATCGGTCTTCTTAATCGGCCATCGATCTTGGATCATGCAAATATTTAATCTTACACAAAATCAACATATCGTACGCACCGAAAGCGCTCGCGACCAATATCTCCGCGTCCAAAATTCCCGATAAAATCTGGGCACGGACCACCGTGCCGATTTCGTTCGTAATGCGACTCGCAAATAAAAGAAGAACGCGTCCGAAGGTGTTGTAAATTACAAGCTGTCCGTGAAGAAGGGATAAGTTACATCCGAGGTGAACGAAATGGTAATTAATAGCCTGGGTGCCACTCTGTAAATTGTATCAGTTACGGTGTTTTTTTGTTTAACTTTTTTGATACCGTGATGTAGCAGTCATAAAGTTTCGGCGTTATGTTTTACTCTTCCTCGCGGTCAGTGGTAAAGTGAAGTTTAATCAGGGTTTCGAATGAGATAGGACAGTAATTGAGGTCGAAAATGATTTGCGGGTAAGGCGTGAAGGAATGAGACTGTTATGAAACACTGTTGAGGAATAATTTGAAAAGAGCGTTAACAAACCCATAACTTTACCGTTCTAAAATATCTGGAAAATAAGCCAAAGTCATACGTAATGAAACAAAGAAAGAATAAATAAAAACAAGATTTGAAATGAAACCATAATATTTAATCCGAAATTCTTACTCACTAGGCTAAGCGAGTTTGGTGAATATCAAAAAGTGTCTTTTTTAATCTCTAATAACCTCTTGCTACTCAGCAGCCTCACCTATTCGATAAATATTACTTCTTAGCTTATCACTCACTTCTATAATCAGTTCCACTTTTCATATCCGTTTCACTGGCGCCCAACATGGGGCTCGAATATTTCTTGTCTGCGCTTTTTTTGTTTTTCTAGTTGTGTGGTTGTTCCATTGTTAGTTCAAATTTCGAATTGCATATTCGATACTTCGGTTATTTACACTGAACACTAAAGACTTAAATCACTTCGTGATCTTAGAACACTAAGTCTAGGAAAAATGTATTTTCAGATTTTTACAATATTTGTCCATGACGAAACCGTAATGGCACAGATTAATCGTTGTCTATATAATTACTATGACATGAAATATATGTTAAAACGGTTTGGAATGATACAATTTGAAATGGTAATACTGGCAGTTTCCATGTTATGCCATTTAATAATGGAAAGATACACGCTTTAACAATGTTCAGAAATTGTTGAATTATTTTATCAAAATCAGTGCCTATTTGTGGTAACTCTGAGAAATTTTGGAAGAATTCATGGACGACATTATTAAGTTGATCGACTCACTATTCGTCGTATTGAAGACAAATTTGAAAATGAACTTTCTTTACAAGATACAGAAGTACTAGAATGAGAAAGAAATGTACGCCTACAGGGGAATATTGACTTGGTTTCAGCAAGTGTAAGAAAAAATCCAAATTTATTGGTTCCACGTCGTTCTTAACAATTGAATCTTTCTTAAACAACAACTTGGAGAATTTCAAGGAGAGTTCAGGGTTGACATTCTTAAAAATTCAAGAGCTGAAGCCATTTGACTACCATCGCTTATTTTCTGATTTTGCTCTTAAACAACTTGAAAATGAAGAACAGTTCTATCGAAAAATTTTATTCAGTGATGAAGATCATTTTTGGTTATAGTTATATCAGGTGTTTTTTTAGAGTGATAGAAATTTCGATAGGGATAAGTGTGATTTGACAGAAGGTAGAAGCCATGTTGTTTTGACATTTCTGTTCAGTAAGCATTGACAAATTATCATGGTAAGACTCACGCCGCAACAACTTTTACAAATTGTTCAAATTTTTTTTCAAATCAGTGTTCTATTCGCCACATTTATAGAGCACTTCGTGAAATTTATGGTTTATATAATCATCCATCAGAGCAGCTTATTCGTCGAACTATTGATACAATTCGGACAACATTTTCTCTACTAGATGCAACAGCAACAACAAGACGAATTACACAAGTACGTACACAAGAAAATATCGCTGCTATAAGTCATAGTGTTAATGATGATCCAGATTTGTCTATTCGTCGACGTTCAAACAAGTTGGACTCTGTGCATCCACCATATGGAAAATTTTGCGTGAAGATCTTGGTCTATACGCATACAAGATACAACTGGTTCAAGAACTAAAGCCTCTTGACCATAATGAGCGTCGTTTGTTTGCTGATTGGGCCCTAGAACAGCTTGAAGTTGATCCACTTTTTCATCGTATTTGTTTCAAAATTTGAATGGTATCGACCCAGAAGTGTTTTGGTTCCTACAAGATGGTGCTACCCTAACAATTGATTTATTGAAAGAAAGATTTGGCGATAACATTATTTCGAAAAATGGTCGAATCAATTGGCCTCCAAGATCATGCGACATAATTCCACTGGATTATTTTCTTTGGGATTATGTCATGTCATTAGTTTATGCTGATAAACCGGAAACAATAGACGCTTTGGAAGCCAACATAACTCGTGTTATTGATTAGATAAGGCCTGAATTACTCGAAAAAAAGGTCCAAAATTGGTCTGGTCGAATGCTGTTCCTCAGAGCTTGTCGTGGTGGACATATGCCGGAAATTATTTTCAAAACATAAATGTCATAAAATTATCTTTGAAATTAAAAAAAAATTGGCTTCAATCTTCATTTAAATGTGTTTTATTTCAATTTAAAGTTCTATCACTCAAAAAAAAAACACCTGATATAAACAAGCAGAATCGGAGAATTTGAAGTGATGAAAATCAACACGAAACAGTTTTTACAAAAGAGTATGGATTTTGATAGAATAATTTAACAATTTCTAAACGTTGTTGAAGCGTGTTTCTTTCCATGATTGAATAGCATAACCTTTCGTACATAAATGACATGAAAATATCAAAAATTATATACAGTGTTGCCATTATAATATATAATATAAGACACAAAAGGTGCCATATCCATCCAAATTTATAGTATTATCTTCAAAATAAGCTCCATTCAAAATTAAACATTTTTGCCAGCGAATAATTCAATCACCGCAACTTCGATTGAAAATGTCCCAACTTAGCGATGAAAGGTATTTCGGCAATCTCTTTGAGTGGGCTTTTTGAATGATTCCCTGAACTTCCTTGGAATAATGTGTAAAAACTCTTTTAGTCTTCGATCAAATCGTTATTCAAGAAGGATCTCAAGACGCCATCGCGTATGCAGCCGAAATCAGATGAACGGACGGCCGTCATAAAATCCGGAGCGTCGAGAGACCATCACGTACCCAGATTTACGGCCGTCGTTCCCGGCATAACTTGACGGATGTAAAACATCGAACCTTCATGTTTTGCCGTTTCGATCCCGTACCCAGTACATACCTCATACTTCTCTAGCGGCCCATTACAGATGCCGCCGCAATTTTCTTAACATCCATGAGACACGTACAAGAAGTTCCAGATGCATCTACGGCATATTTCATTTCTGGACGGGACGGTTCTTTGCCTCGCGACAAAAACCAGGCCAATAAATATCGGTATATAACGTCCATACAGTCGATAAAATACCGACGGGAAATATCGGCTCACTTTGCGCAACAAGCACAGACGGACGGCTTTTCTTAAGGTGGTTGTTGAGCGTTCTGACGCCGACGTATTAGACGTTGTTATCAGCTATAATGATCCTCAACTTGTGCGCTTTACGTTAAATACCTGGCTGTATGGTTTTGATCGTACAATTCAAATTAAGGACTCCATATTATACAGACTCAACGAACACAAGGAGAAACATTCATTTTTTTTTAAATATGAATACCAAAACAAATTAAATATGTTAGTCTTCTACAATTTTAATTTCAAAAAAATTTTATTCAGAAAACTTTTAGAATTTAATTAATGTCTAATCACCGCTTACGTTTAATAGACGTATATAATCAAAACTCAATATATAATGTCAAATGGAATAAATAAACCAACAGATATACGAAAGTCATTAAAATTAATAAATAAATATTTAAAGGAGACAAAATTTTGTTTCTGATCTTACCTTTAAGAACACCAATTGCCTTTTAAAAACATGAACACACCTTGAAGACTTCTCAAAGAATATAATTTATTTAAATATTCGAATAAGTTAATTCAGAAATCTCTCAAAACATGCACTATGTCTTCAAAAAACAAATATAATTCTAAGTAATCACTTCATCGGTCCTAGATAATATTCCAAATATCAAAATCAAAAAACTAACCTATATCACAACGCACACGTGCTTAAGAATGAATGCTTCGAAACCAAATCAACTTCAGAATTCAAGATTGATCTATGTTCTAACAAAATCACAGAACAGTGTAAGTTATTTTTAAGGCTATTTAAATTCATTGACATTCCATAATGAGATTTATTGAAGCCAGAATATAATTATATATTATATATAAAATAGAATAGACATTATTAGACATTAATTAGACATTAATTTAATTCTAAAAGTTTTTTGAATAAAATTTTTTTGAAATTAAAATTGTAGAAGACAAACATATTTTAATTTGTTTTGATATTCAAATCAATGAAATTTTCAAGCATATCGTTCCATTCTTCCTGAAGGGTTAAACTCAATTCCTGAAAAGTTGAAGGTGGTTTTTGGCGTTTTTTTGCTCTCCCTAAGTAATCCCATACGTGCTCAATTGGATTCATTTCTGGTGAGTTTGCTGGCCAGTTCATTCTCTGGATATTGTTCTCTTGAAGAATAGTTTGAACCGTTCGTTTGCGGTGTGGTGGCGCGTTATCATCCTGATAAATAGAATTATCCCCAAATTCATTGCGCAGAGGAACAAACAAATTATTGGGTCAATGATGTTTTCTACGTAGATGGCAACAGGGACATAACTTCCCGGGCGAAATTGAGTAGTCTAGTCTGCCTGAACCTCTCCAAACCCTTTTTCGTCGAATATCACTTTGTAAACCGAATCGGAACTCGTCCGAAAAAAGTATGTTGCGCCATTGCGTCCACTTACAAATAGGCCTTCCAATCAATTTCGTTAGTTTCCCTCTTTTTGTTAGAAGGGATGCATTGAAACACCTAACATTCAGCCTTTGAACAGACTGTAAAATTATTTTAATTATTCAAACTTGTCGTAGGTACTTCAGCTACATTATGAATTATCATTCCGGTAATCAAATCGGTCGCGTGACATTTGGGTACAAGCTATCGCATCATTACTCGAGTGGTAATCACCCTGTCGTTTTTACATTACATTATTACATTATCATTATGATAGTCACATTTGTTGTTAAGACTTCTGCTCACATTATTGCATTACTCTCGAATAGTAATCACTCTTTGTCGCTTATGTCTTCATACAAGATTATCGTGATTACTATAAACATAGTAATCCACATACTTCATCGCTTTAGGTATCATACACAATGATGTCAAAATATAATTGTTGTTGTTATAAGTGTTCAAGTGTTTTTCTTCAAATCCTAATCATCTCCGTTGGTTCACCTTATTAGATAAACAAAGCTAGTTCATATTCGAGATAACTACATACAAGTGCTCTTGAAGTTGAATTCTTCGCTATACTACATCAAATACAGTCCACTTAACGATTAATTGCCATTAATTAATTTGAAATTGTCTGTTATTTCAAAATACTGAAATAATAGGCGGTAAACTAACCGTGGTACGATACAATATATGTTCATATCAAGCAAATTGTTGCCAATTCGTAAACAGTTTCACTAATTTATAAAAGCAGATATGCTGGTCAGGTAGTTAACTAAAATAAATGATAAAGGGAGTAATGTGCGGAGAATACGGCAGATGGGATAGGTCTTTCTCAGTATGTTTTCGAGCATTGTCATGCTGCATAATCACTTTATTATACCTTTAGCGGAACGCAGGTGTTTTTTCCCTTCAACTCTCACTTCGAACATATTACTTGCCTTCAAGAATTATGACTTTACTCACTCGATTTAAAGAGGTCTCAGTAAGCCGAGCAGCTTCCATAGAACCCGTGAATATTATACTTGATCGTCGATATGAAAACATGTTTGGGAAATCCCCATGATTTTATGCGCTGTTGTTCATCTTCACGAGTTTAGAAATGAGTATAACACAATGAGAATCTTAAGGACCACATCGACTTGGTTGCTATATAAGAACAATCCTCATGGAGAAATCCTGACGAATCAGGTAGACTGATTCAATCCTGTATCATCTGCATGTGTCATCCTCTTACAATGTATCCAGAAATTACAGTCGCTGTAGCAAAAAACTTCGCCACCGGTATCGAAATATTCATAAATAATCATTGCCAGCATCGCCTTCTGGATCCGATCATAATAAATTCGCGACCACCAGCTTCGCAAGACCTGCCAATTTAATTTTATATCCCTTCGACGTCGTACTGCCAACGTAAATAAATGAAAAACGGAATATTATGCCCGCTTAATGACGTAGCGGAACCTTGGACGTAATTAGTTCATTTGAAATTCGCACTTAGCGAGGCAAAACGCGTTTGGTTGAGGGCGTCCGTTGAAAACCAGCTAAGCAACACTGTCGGACATCCAAAATACCATAAATCGATATGTTGGTTTATAAAAAAATATTTTAAATATAAAGATTTATAACTTACTTCAAATAAATTCCTAAAACATGCGGTACATCTTCAAAAAGCACATAAATTTGGCTGTATTTCATCAATGTTCATTTTTAATTGCTTAGTTGTTAATTAAAACAAATTGTAGAAATTACTATGTTTTACTACCAAAAAATATATATTACACATTTTCTTGTGACTCGAGATTCAGGAAATGAACTATCCTATCATCAGACAACTGAAGACCTAACAGTGGTTCAGTGGTATTTAAACAAAAGTGATAAATATTTTGAATATTTCAACAGATTCTGGGTAACACCTAATAGTGGTACAGAAGTTTACAATCGGAACGTGATAAAAAACCGGGTTAAAAAAGAGGGGACTTCTAACAGATATCGGAATGTCGGCAATCGACAAAGAAGGTTGTTAAACAGATTGTACCCATTTAAATATCTCAAATAATTTTTGGGGTTACATAGCTCCGTACAGTCATTCATTATTTTTACATTATTTTGTTGTATATCTCAAATATTTGGATTTACAATGCTCCATACAGTCATTAAGTATTTTTTACATTTTTATTGTGAACGAATTTGAAAATTTCAATAATCATGTTTCTTTTCTTTTGAATCTACATGTAAAATTTTTCTTAAGAATTTCTTTTGTCGAAAGAAATTACTGTTTTCTAAAGAATGAGTGGCAAAAGTTGAATTTTTGTTTACTTTTCATTAAATTCATTTTATGTTCGTTGAAAAAGGTTTTAAACAGATGTTACTTTTTAAATATCTCAAATATTTTCGATTTACTACTCTGTCAAGAAAGTACCGGGAATTTTCAATTAAAACAACATTTTTACATTTAATCGTCAAAATTTATTGGGTCGCCTTCAAAATAGGCTCCATTTGCTCCAATACATCTATGCCAACGGCACTTCCAATTATCGAAACATTTTTTATAGGCGCTTTCCGGGATGGACTTTAGCTCTCGCGCCGAATTTTGTTTTATGGCTTCAATCGACTCAAAACGGGTGCCACGAAGGGGCAGTTTTAGTTTTGGGAAGAGGAAAAAGTCGCAGGGAGCCAAATCCGGCGAATACGGTGGTTGCTGAAGCACGTTTGTTGAGTTTTTGGTGAGAAAGTCAGTCACAATCGTAGCTCGGTGAGAAGGCGCGTTATCGTCATGCAAAATCCATGAGTTGTTCGCCCACAAATTTGGCCGCTTCTTACGAATACGCTCACGCAAACGTTTCATAACGCCTAGGTAATACTCCTTGTTTACCGTCTGACCCTCTGGAACGAATTCGTAGTGCACCACGCCACGGATATCGAAGAAAACAATGAGCATCACCTTCATTTTCGAGCGGCTTTGGCGTGGTTTTTTCGGTTTCGGCTCATTTTTTGCCACCCATTCCGATGATTGCTGGCTTGTTTGCATATCGTACTCGTAGACCCAGGTCTCATCACCAGTTATAATGCGTTCCATGAATGTAGAATCGGAATTACAGCGATCCAGCATTTCTGAAGCAACCTGTTCGACATGACGTTTTTGAAGAAAATTCAGGTCTTTCGGTACGAGTCGTGCGGCCACCTTTCTCATGCCCAAAATATCAATCAAAATCGTACGTGCGGACTCGTGGGATATCTTAAGATCATGTGCTATCTCTCTCAAGCTGGTACGACGGTTTTCCAGCACCCTTTCCTTAATTTTATCGATCGAAGCCTTCGATGGGCGACCACTTCACGATTGTCCTTGAAGGCTCTGTACCACTGATATGCACGAGTTTTCGATAGAGCATTATCACCAAAGGCCTTTTGCAACATTTTCAATGCATCGGCACACGAAAATTCATTTGCAACACAAAACTTTAAACAAATTCTTTGCTCAACGTAATCACCCATAGTAAAAATCGGCACGCACTCTGACATCGACTGACTTAATCAGCTGTTGCAAACACACTAGTTGACAGATCCCGCTCAAGCTTGGCATAGTAATTAAGGACAGTGGTACCAACCTAGGAAAAAAAAATTTTACCTGCCTCATTGCCCCGCCAGATTTAAATCGATAATTCCCGGTACTTTCTTGACAGAATGTACATAGTTCCGTACAGTCATTCATTATTTTCACATTATTGTTATTGTGAACTAATCTGAAAATTTTAACAGATTCTAGATAATCGAGTTTCTTTTCTTTTGATTCTACATGTAAAATTTCAAGATTATCTATTGTGGGAAAGGAATGACCGTTTTCTAGACAATGAGTGGCAAGAGTAGAATTTCGTTTATTTTTCCTGAAACTCATTATATGTTCGTTGAACCTCGTCTTGAAGGAACGTCCTGTTTGTCCTATATATTTATTACTACACGTAGAACAAGATAACTCATAAACTCCTGATTTGTGTATGTTTGGAGTAGGGTCCATTGCGTTAAATAATACCGATGATAATTTGTTTTGCGTTTTGAAGGCAATATTGACATCTGATTTTGAAAAACTATTGGCCACTTTTTGACAGAGAAATGAATTTTTTATTTTCTTCGGTTTTTATGATGGGATAAATGTGTAATATATATTTTTTGGTTGTAAAACATAGTAATTTCTACAATTTGTTTTAATTATGATCAACTACCAAATAGTAACGGCTGAAACAATTCAGTATCTGCTTAGTTGTTGTTGGATTATCAGTATAAACACGTGACTTAAGATATCTCTAAAGAAATAAATCACAAGGTGTTAAATCACTCAACCTGGGGGAATAATTAACTGGACCAGTTATTGGGATAATTTTAACACCAAATTTTGTTTTCAAAAATTGTTGTTTGAGGTGGCTGTCTTGTGTGGATTTTTATCACTTGAAATTCTGCAGTTCTGTTTGTTTACATAACCATTCATCTAAAAATGAACTTGATCACTGAATAAAAGTTTCCGATAAAATTGTTCATCATTTTCAAGTCGTTCAAGAGCAAAACCAGAAGATAAGCGACTTTTATGGTGGCTTCAGTTGTTGAGACAGTTAAGTTTTTAAGGATGTGAACCTAAATCTTTTTTTGAAATTCTAAAAGTTGTCTGAGAAAGATTTAATTGATGACAATGACGTGGAACCGATAAATTTGGATTTTCCCTTACACTTCCTGCAACTAAGACAATATTCCCTTGTGTGCGTGCATTTCTTTGTCGTACAGGTACTCTTGTATCGTTTCAAATTCATCTGCAACACGACGAATAGTGAGTCGATAACCTGAATAACGTCGTCCATGAATTGAGCACTAATTTTGATGAGATAATTTAACAATTTCTAAACGTTATCGGAGCCTGTATCTTTCCATCTTTAAATGGCATAGATAATGTCAAAAATAATACACAATGTAGCCATTATAATCATTTCAAATTGTATAATTCCTGTTGGAAAATCCGTGGTAAGTAGAGATAATGAGAATTTCAAATGTCGAACGAAGTGTAGGATTGAGAATGTTTGAATAACACTCTTCTCTACTTGCGCTAAGCGCTATCTTCTCACATGCGCGGCCCTTCAGTTATGGTTTGTCATGACTTTGACGTACACAACAAGCAGATAGATGAATGACTAGGGAATATCGATATTTAATGTATTTTATCAAATTTGAAGAAAATATCGTTTCTGTTAGGAAACTCTTCACCTCAAAAACATAACACGGCCTTGCCATTCACCCCTGAGGCCAACGAATGTGCGAAACGACGTACTAAAAACTCATTCGCGATCGCCTTGTACCATTTATCCCGATATAGGCCGTTTACTGCGGCATAGCCGCACAGAGCGGTCGCCCACAATGGAAGTTCCGGCGGTCACCTTTTTCGCCGCCGCCATAACAATTAGAGTCCCCCGAATTATGTCAATTTTACGGCGTTTTAACGGTGGTCGAATTTGCGCAAGTCGGATCCGCGTGGGACGCAGACAGTGTTTTTTACGTCGATCTACAGCGAAGCGGGAATGGATCGTAAAAAAATCGCAAAGTGGACGTCGAAGAGCGATCCAGAAGTTGGACTATAAATCCGAGGTTGTTGTCAGATGAAATGTGGTGTTGTGGTCCGATCGATTTATGGCGTAACGTTCTTGGACTCCTATGAAGTGTTAAATCTTGGATTAGATTTTTTTCATCTACATGGACTTCGTTTTAGTGTTACGAGGGGCGGTCAATGTATTCTCGGTATAGGCCTGAAAGAAAACTTTCTAATTCTATTTTTCAATGTAGTTCCCTCGTATATAAGTATCGGGTGTTTTTTTAGAGTGATAGAACTTTAAATTGAAATAAAACACATTTAAATTAAGATTGAAGCCAAATTTCTTTTTATCACGACTAGCTCTGAGGAACCGCTTTCGACCAGACCAATTTTGGACCACTTTTTCGACTAATTCAGGCCTTATTTCATCAATAACACGAGATATGTTGGCTTCCAAAGCGTCTATTGTTTCTGGTTTATCAGTATGAACCAATGAGTTGACATAACCCCAAAGGAAATAATTCAGTGGAGTTATGTCGCATGATCTTGGAGACCATTTTTCGAAATAATGTTATACCCAAATATTTCTTTCAATAAATCAATTCTTACGGTAGTAGCATAAGGTGAAGCACCATCTTGTTGGAACCAAAACACTTCTGGATCGATACCGTCCAAATTTGAAACAAATAATCATTGATCATCGATCTGTAACGAGCATCATTCACTGTACTTTTTTCACTCCTTATACCTTATATTTGCTCATTTACATAGCCGTTCAAGCAGAAATGAGCTTCTTCACTAAAGACAATTTTACGATAAAAAAGTGGATCAACTTCAAGCTGTTCTAGGGCCCAATCAGCAAATAAACGCCGCTTATTATGTTCCAGTGGCTTTAGTTCTTGAACCAGTTGGATCTTGTTAAGGTGTAGACCAAGAACTTTACGCAAAATTTTCCATGTGGTGGATGCACAGAGTCCAACTTGTTGTGAACGTCGACGAATACACAAATATGGATCATCATTAACACTATGACTTACAGCAGCGATATTTTCTTCTGTATGTACAGTTCTTTGTCTTGTTGTTGTTGTTGTTGTTGCATCGAGTAGAGAAAATGTTGTCCGAAATCTATCGATAGTTCGACGAATAAGTTGCTCTGATGGACGATTATGTAAACAATAAATTTCACGAAGTGCTCTATAAGTTAGGCGAATAGAACACTGATTTTGAAAATAAATTTCAACAATTTGTTTGGGCGTGAGTCTTTCCATCTTTCCATGATAATTTGTCAATGCTTACTGAACAGAAATGTCAAAACAGCACAGCTTCTACCTTCTGTCAAATCACAGTTATCCCTAGTGAAAGTTCTATCGCTCTAAAAAGAACACCTGATAGTATAGTGGGCCATCTAGAGTTTGCATTTTCAAGCACCTAGTTGTTATTTCGATTCTGGAGATACTTCTGTGTTTTGACAGAAAGTTAGTTTAATATTTGACACATACGAAATTCGCACGAACTTGCCTGTTATAATAATAAAAATCTTTATTTTCAGAATTATCATCATACATGATAACAAAATCAAAACAAGTCACAAAAAACAATATTTAACCCCTACACATCCACAGTACATGCATCTTTGAATTCTATGAATGAATATGGTTCACAGTTCAATACAAACAAATAAATTGCCCTACGGTTTGAGTTATACTCTGATATATTTTATATGGTATTAGGAAGAAAATTGTAAAGTTTAATAGCCATATATAGAGTGCTACGTTCAGTATTCGAGTACTTATGAATTGGGTAGAAATATTCATTAATTCTTTTCGTTTTATTTGTGTTCTTATATAATACAAAACAATGATAATATTTACGAAAAAACAATAATACTCTATAGATATACAAACCTGGTAAAGTTAAAATATTATTGCTTTGAAGAAGCTTCTACAGATGACCTGAATTTAATATTGAGCATAGTTCTCACTGCATGTTTTTGAGTTATAAAAACATGTTGAGCTTGTGAACTAGAGCCCCAAAAAATAACACCGGAGGATAAGAGCGACTGAAAGTTTTTTTTATCCATTTCCAAATCCTCTAAGGTCTTGTTTTGATCGGTAATAGGTTTTTGTTCAAAGCTATCTGGAAGGTCATTATCATAGACGATGAATAAAACTGGACCCATAATAGTACCCTGTGGTATTCGTGCAGATATTGTTAATTAACATGAAAAGGTCCTCTCATCTCTAACATCTAAAACAACCATCTGTTTTCTGTCCTTCAGGTAACTTGAAATTAGCTTCAGCGGAACACCCCTAATTCCATTCTCCCCCAGTGTCTGCAGTAAAATCACGTGATCCACCTCCTAAATGCTGAATTTCAGATCTATCGAATCTGTAGTTTCGGAAATATTGGAATGAAATGAAAATGTCTCAAACGGGAATAACCGCAAAACTATTGAACCGATTTTGCCCGTTAACGAATTTAGCTACCGTATTTAGACCCCAAACGTCCTCTTAAAGTTTCAAGACTCTAACACTTTCCTTCCGAAAGTTAGTGTGTTTACGGACGGATATTTTCATCTATCGTACAAATTTTAAAACGCACTTCAGAACGACTCGTGAAATGAAGCATTGTAAACAAATTAAATGACAAACTCCACGTGAGTATTCAGAACAAATGTGCCAACTTATCGACAAGAAAAAATTTAATAATCTCTTTAAGAGGACTATCTAAAGGGTGATCATTCAGAGGTACTTTTTGTGGTGGGGATTTAATTGCAGATTACGCATGCCTCGTGTTAACTGAAGTGCCATTTCTGTTAAGTAGTGTTTGACAATTCCTAATGGAAAGACTTAGCCCGGCACAGCGTCTACAAATTGTTCAAATTCAATACGAAAATGGGCGTTCCACAAGGAATGTGAATCGGGCATTTAGAGCAACTTATGGTCTACATAATCGGCTTACGGAACGCACAGTTAGTTCTACCATCCGTAAGTTTGAGACCCAATTTTCATTACTGGATAATACTCGACCAAATAGACCCGGCACGTAGTGAAGAAAATATAGTAGCGGAGAGTGTACGCGAAGACCGTGAAGTGTCGATTCGTCGCCGTTATCAACAGCTTAGCCTTGGCGTATTTTACGTGAGAACCTTTCTTGATAAGCTTCCAAAATTCAACTAGTGCAAGAACTAAAGTCTTCACTGCGACAGCGATTTGGCAAACGCTTTGGACCAACGAATTGATCGGCTAAATCGTGTGATATCACACTATGTAAAGTCCATAATCTATATGGATAAGCCGTCGACAATTGGAGGTCAATATTACTCGTGTTATTGGCCAAATACCACAAGAAATACTCAGACGCGTAATTGCAAATTGGAACTTCAGAATTGACGTTGTTAACCGTAGTCGCGGACAATATTTGAAAGAAATTATCTTTAAAAAATAATTGTAAAGAAAAGTTCTTTCATGTAATAATAAAGATTTTAAAATAAAATTGCTTCTTTCTCACTTTTTTCTCAAATACCTCTAAATAAGTCACCGGATACATGATTAATTCCCGGTACCTTCTCGAGAAATAACATTAACGTAATCATTCATTGCGGTTAATGTGAATAAATTGTTTTTTAATATTTAAACGAAAATTCTTCACAGCAAATAAATACAAAAATATAAATCACCATGTTTTCGTATATAACTACAAGGCAATGATAAAAACCTTCAGATAAAAAAAGTATAATAATAAACCTTTCCTTAAATCCCATTAAAATCGAATAAAGAGCAATTTTTGATCGATTCATCCTTCGACCGCGACTCGGTTCCACCTCGAATCGAAACACTCCAATTTCTTCTTCACTCCACATAATAACAGTGCAGCACTCGCATGCATCTCGACCTGTCGCCGATAAGGAGGCCATGGCTCGTTCGCAAATTACGTTTTGAACGTTTATTTCGCGGGCGAAAGGACGCCCGGCCAGCTGACACACCCCGATTGGTCATATTCCGACCAATGGTCGCGCGGCGGACTTTCGCGATGAACGGCGCGTCCAGCCGGCCTTCCATACCTGATTGCCATCGAGTAAAATGCGTTTATTGGCAATGCCATCGATGTCCCGGAGCTGGGCTAGGATTACGCAACCTTCCGAGTCCGATTGATGGTATTATCGAGCGGAGATTACGTCGATAGCTTTATTTAGAGAGGACGGGTTTAATTGGCATATAATAAACGTGTCGAAGTGGTTGTATCAAGGTGTTGGTTCTATTGGATATTCTTGTGGAGGATAAGAACATGAGATATCGATGTCGTTACAAATTATTTATCGAAAACTAAAGCCCGCATTACACCTACCGAGTGCTCGAAATGTTGATAACGAACTATAAATGATCTCGCTTAAAAGCATTCACACCAGGTTCAGAATTCGTTTAATAGTTGACTGAAACTCATTCAAATACAAATAAGTTAATTCGGCTGATCTGTATCAAATATCTTCAATAAGGATTATGAGCTATAGTAATAGAAAGTTCTACAAATCGAGACAGTGTAACATACATCTGTATAACAATTTCATGTTCAAACAAGCACGATAAGGTTTTGTTGATCATTGGGGTAAATTGCAGACATGCGGACGTTTGAAACTTGGTTGGTTTTCATCAGTACAATGTATGCTAGTGACTACAAATCTGTCAAGTATCTATTCGCTATACACCGGGACACTTAGATATTAATCATACGCTAGCGCTATCTAGAGTCTGCAAACATACATACAAGACATAAATTCGAGAGCTAATTCAAGTAAAGAACTCGATATTTTCACGTTACAAATGCCAAAAAAACTTTCCTCGTGCTCAAAACAGACTATAATATACCGTAATGCTCATAATTAGCATATTCATATTCAAATAAATTACCAAATATCATTAATGCGGATTGTGTGCTAAAGTAATAGAAAGTTCTGCAAATCGAAATATAGTGGAACGTACAGCTGTATAACAATTCCATGTGTGGTGTATTAGGAACGGCTACAATCGAACGAATGGATCACAGGGAAAGTCTTCCGACGACAATTGATGCGTTTGAGCCGAGCACTGCGAGAAAAACTGCCGCAATAAGCTGACAGTCACGACAAAATTGTTTTGCAGCAACACATGTTGCGTCGCATATTAAAACGAACTCAAAAACGCTCAAATGAAAGTTTTACGCCACCCGCTGTACAGCCCAGAGATTGCTCCTTCCGATCTATGTAACATGGCTTGGCTGACCTGCATTTCTCGAATTACGATGAAGTCAAAAAATCGATCGATGCATGGTAGTCCAGGACTGTAAAACTAATTGAATTAAATCATCTTTACTTCGTGGCGCCGATCGTTCAACTTCAATCTTCATTGGTACCTATATGTTTTCAATGGGACTGAGATCTGAAGCTGCTGGCCATGAAATGATTGTCACTTGGTGTTCTTGCATCCAAGCTTGAGTATAGGCTGAAGTATATATAGGCTTCTTGCATTATCCTGCTGAAAACGCCATCTCTCTGGACATAAAGCAGGCGCCGTTTCAAGGAGAAAATTTTAGAATGCCACAATACTTTTCACTATTTATGGTACCATCAACTATATAGAGAGGCGTAGCACCACGCTGAGATATTAGTCCCCAAACCATTTTTTTGATGGGAAATTTGAACGGTAATAGGTTGTTTAAGTGATTTCAGCCAAGTTGGAAACAACTGTCATCAGATATAAAGACATTATTAAGATTATCTTCTTGAAAACGTTGAAAAAATTCCATCCTTCATTCCTTTTGTAAAGGTGTCATTCTAGGAAATTTTTTCTCAATATGTAGCCTTGTCTTTTCAGTGACATACGGACAGTTTCTGGACATACCTTCATATTTCGTTGATTTCCAAATTTCGAAAACCTTTTCTAAACAATTATTCTTTCTACCTGTTTTCTTTTTTCTAGTTGCGAAATTATTTCCATAAATTGTATATCAGTTGACAATCAATAATATTTGAAAAATGTTGACATCAACTTGGCCCATAGCCCACTATCTGCACAACCTATTTTATACATTACTTTTGTCTTAGAATTTTACAAAAAAGAAGTATATTAAAATTATGAAAAATAATAAATTCTGAATACTTTCTAGACGGGATATATAACCAATTTTTCACAATAAGTTTTCGACATAAATCCGCACGTACTTATTTGACCTCCTAAATATTTGATTTTGTTCTTCAGGTTATCCATAATTGACCGATTAAAATCCTTATTTACAGCTATTTAATTGTTCGTATCCTTTGTCAGCATTTTCCTGTCTCATCGATATATTAATTGACCTATTAAGCATATTATTAAACGCGATTAGTTATTACTAGCTTAGTCGATTGACAAGTTAATTTATTTCAAAATAGTTCAATGAGTCGGTAGGTCAAAGGAACCGGTAAGACAATTGCGGCGATAAGGCGTGTCTAATTGTTGTCTGTGATTTCCGAAAATCGGGCAAATTGGGAAATGCCACATTTTCCTTCGTTCGTTGCAAATAAACGGAAGATCGTACGAGAATGAAAGTTTTTCTAATAGTTAGATCGTCCTTTTTACATTTCACCTGTGCCCGCATTTTTTCTGCAGGCTCCGCTGGAAAACTGCGTCTCGACTCACAAAAAGGGTATTTTTGAGGTTAGACTTCTGTGGTCCGTGTTCAAGCACGATTACTTCTTTAATTATTAATGCTGGATTATTGTGAACGGAATTGTGAGAATTTTAATTTGTCATTTGTAATTGATATCAGAATAATCTGATTCTCAACTTGATCAATGATCAATCTCGATTAGTTTGGGGTTTAAATCACATTTTTCCTCGTTTTATGTGCTATTCATTGTATTATAATACTCATGATTATTTTCTTGCCAATTGATTATCTATGGGATTGGGCGATGTCAATAGTTTCCGTTTAGTGCTGTCCTAACGACGTCCGTCAATATAGAGGTGACGAAAAAAAGTTCATAATCATTACGGTTCAATTAGCAACTCACATGAATTTCCACCGTTATACTAAGGACCGCTTCCATTTCGTGAGAATCTACGATGTTATCGATGCATCTCGATAATTTATAGGCAGTAAAATGAATCTCGTGAGCGAGCATCTAGGTATCGTTTTCATTAATCGGATTAAATTTTTCGGATTTAATGGGCCAATAAAAGTTGGGATGGTTCAAATTGCTGGAATTTTTTTACCGTAAGGTTTATGGGCGGTTATCTTAATTATGATTATTGGAAGTTTGAGCTTGCAATTCTCGAAATCAGCTTGGATTCGTAACCTCATACAGTGTCGATGTGAACAAGTGGAAAACGAGTATAATAACAAAGAAACAAGTAGTTGTCAGGAGTATAAATACAACGTTCAATGTAATGATGTGGATAATCTAATTATCTACAGCAATTAGAGCAAAATGACGAGAAAAACTCACAGCGGGGGTGTTGGTACTTCACAACAACGCGCCTGTTCACAAGAGCCGCGTTGCGAAAGTTGCTGTGTGGGAATGTGGCTTCAAAGAAATTACTCATCCTCCGTACAGTCCAGACTTGGCGCCCACTGACTCCTACCTATTCCTAAATGCGAAAAAATATCTTCGTGGTGAGCGATTTTCCGACGATGAAGAACTGAAGATAGCAATTAATACCTGTTTTGAGGAGAAGCCGGAGGAATATTTTTTACAAGGTTTGGAGAAGCTCATTTCTCGATCTAGCAATTGTTCTAGGGGACTACATCGAAAAATAGAATTTTATCAAAAATATTTTAAGTTTTCTTTCATGCCTATACCGAGAATATATTGAACGCCCCTCGTACATTATTTACTTGTAAATTAGGGGGTGACCCCATTCAAGGGAAACAATGATGAAGAAGTCCATCGGTCTACTGCTCTACGAGCAAGATAGTGTTTTTATCACAGTTCAAAACTACACCGAAACAACTCCCTAAATTTTGTGTGAACAACTCGAATTTGCACATTGTATGTCTTGAAAGTATCCGGAAAAACAAAGCTCAATTGTAATTATTTAGTATATATTTTTAATTCTTGAATTAGAAAATTAAAACAAAATATTCATCTAATTTCCGTGCCCCTGCATGCCAAGGGATTCTTTAAACAGCTATGAAAATATTCACACTCAAATTCTTGTCATAAAGACAAACTCTGTCAGAGTTACAACAAAGAGCTGAATCTGGAAAAGTGTTAAACGAAAAGAGTGTTTTATTTGATGGTAAGAATCTATGATTTCATTTATAATACAACTTGAAGACTCACCCTGTCTTTTGTTGTTTATTCAATATGAAAGCCACAACAGGAATCCATTTTTTCAAATGATACTGTTAATCCGTAACTGTACGGTGGCGCCCTCTCTTCGGATCCTCGAGGAAGCGAACGAATGCAGAAATAATGGAACCAATCCATCTTCGAAACTGCTGGGAAACCGACCAGCCGTTAGAACATAAAAATCTCGTTACGTCCGACTTTCCTGCGTGGAAAAAGGAACGTCTTAATCATGAGAAATTTCACAAACGGGACGTTCGATTGACGTCTGGCAATCAGCAGAAATCTAGACGACTTTTTGTCGACTAATGAACGCCATTAAAGGTGATTGGCGCGTAAAAACGCCGCTTTTTTCGTGAAAAGAGGCGGACGGCGTACGATTCGCATGGAAATCTCGATTCCAATTTTCTCCCGGTTCTGATTTCTATCGACATGTCGATTGATGAAAGTTGACAGTTAATAAGGCTCAAGTACGAAATACATTCGGGACGATGTCTTAGATTTAGGAGGAGATTTAGGAATAATTAAACTTTACGAATTAAATGAAATGATAAAGTATATTTCCATAATTCATTAATTTACAAGAATTTATTCGTCAAATTTACGTTTTGAACTTACTGTGAAAATTACAACTTCCCAACTTTGACAGGGTGTTCCTAAATTGAATATACAAACGAAAAGGTGAGATTCCTTGAATAATTTTAAGAAGAAAAATCCCATAAACGTGGGACCGCAAACGTTTCGTTTTCTAGATCCAGGGTGTTGAAGTTTGAATTCTTTTTAAATTTTTTTCTATATACAGTGTGACAAGAAAAACAGCTCCAAATTGCACTATTTGTTTGACATTTTAACACTCTGCAAAATAGAGTAATATCAAACTGAAAATTCACATATTAGTACACGAAAGTTTAGAGAATCCAATAGAATAAAAATTATTTGGCAGCGGTGAAATACTTTTGTTCCAGAACACAGTTAATTTTTTTTTGAATAAAATTTGAATATCAAAACAGATCAAATCTTTTAGTCTACTACAATTATAATTTCAAAAAATTTATTCAAGAAACTTTAATAATTAAATTAATGTCTTATGAGCACTGCTTATATTTGATAGACGTATAAAATCGAAACTCATTATACCGTATCAAATGGAATTAAGAAAAAACCCAACGAATATAAATTGTCAATTAAAATTAATAAATAAATAAATGTTTTTTGTTTCGTTCCAAGCATGCGTACTGAACTCTTCAGACAAGCGGAAACGCAGCTTTGGTTGTGACAAAATGTTTTGTTTTCTGATCTTATATTTATGAAAACTAAATCTTTCTCATAAATATACATCATTTTAAGAACTTCTCAGAAACTAATTTATTTGAAATATTTGATATATTTTAATAAATTACTTCAAAAACTCTCAAAACATGTATTATAGCAAATCCTCAAAAAATAATTAGAATTCAGATAAGACCAGTTCAACTTCACATTTGAAAGATACAATCAATATAATTATTTTTTGAGGGTTTGCTACATGTTCTGGGAGTTTTTGAAGTAATTTATTTAAATATATTAAATATTTCAAATAAATTAGTTTTTGAGAAGTTCTTAAAGTTATGTTGTATATTTTTGAGAAAGATTTAGTTTTCATAAATATAAAATCAGAAAACAAAACATTTTGTCACAAGCAAAGATGCGTTTCCGCTTGTCTGAAGATTTCAGTACGCATGCTTGGAACGAAACAAAAAACATTTATTTATTGAATAATTTTAATCGACAATTTATATTCGTTGGGTTTTTTTTTAATTCCATTTGATATTGTATAATGAGTTTCGATTTTATACGTCTATTAAATGTAAGCAGTGCTTATAAGACATTAATTTAATTCTTTTTTGATTAAATTTTTTTAAATTAAACTTGTAGAAGACTAACAGATTAAATCTGTTTTGATATTCAAATTTTGTGAAATTCCTTCTACCAAGTAAAAAACCGCTTTCTTATTATTTTACAGTTAAGTTTGTCCGAAGTTTTTCTCATAACCCTGTAGTATCAGCATTTCACAAGATATTCAACTGGAATGGGGCATAGTTACACAATTTATAGTTCACACCATGCGACATGCCAATTTCGATTGCAAATCTACAGGGTGATATTTTTCTGGAACACTGTACCCTGTTTTACTCCAGAACTTTTTTCTGGTGAGCCACTGTTAGATTGAAAAGTTGTAAAAATAAGCTTTGTTGCTATAATAAACTTCATGATCTCTTGTGATTTTGTCGTATCTGCTACCGATTTCGAGAAAAAAATTTCGAACCATTCTCTCGAAATCCTCAGAAAAATTCAGATTGTCATAAAAAACCAGTTAGTAAGCTGCGGTGAATAAATTACTGTGTTGTTTTTTATGTGAATGAAATTTGTTAACGGTTCTCAAAGCTACATTTGAGTCAAATACTATCCGATATTTTATCCACATAAAGAATAGAAATGTATTTTCCAGTCAAAACTTTTATAACAGAGCACAATAGATTGAACACAATTTTCTTTTTTTTTAATTTGAAAAAAAACCATTGAATCTATTGTGTACTTTTATGATAGATTTGACTAAAAATGTATTTATATTTCCTAGATTTTAGAATAACTTCAAATCAACAGATATAATTTCCAAAAAATTTTCTTAGATGAACAAACCGATTTCAACAGATTACCGTTACTGAATATTTTCCTGTAATTTAGAAATACAACGACTTTCATTATTATTTTCAGTTACTTTTATCTTCTCATTTCATATTCTCACCAGCACACACCCCAAATACTTTTATTACCCTAACGCCCCAATATACAACAATTGTTGTTCATTATTAAAAAGTTTGTGGGAATTGAATTTCTTTCGCTATTTATTAATATGACTTCCTCATTCAATTCCTTAGGAATTCGTACGACAAATTTCGCGTGTGCTTGACCCACGAGAACATTCCCAAGGCCACCTCGAACCGCGGACCTGACCTCACTCGAAAAAAACGATCGAAATTTCTAAGAAAGTAACGCCCGATCCCAGCGCAAGGTAGAACCGCGGCATTAAAGCCGAATTAACGCTAGACCGTCAATTAAAAAAAAAATAAAACGATAAATTAAAAACAAAAGAAGGTCGAGCGCCTCGCCCCGCAAATTAGATTCTCGCTCGGCGATAAATCAAAAGAGCGAAGATCGAAGTGTCAGCGTGCGAGAGAGGAAACAAATGACTAACGTGATTGCAAGTTTCGATGGCTAGATAAAGATAATGGCCGAAATCGACGCGGCCATGATCTATTTTCTAGCGTGCGAATGTTTTGGCGGTCACATAAGGTTTCTTGTTTGTCTTGGGACTGCTCGAGTTTTATGTAGAAGACCAGGAGCATATTGGCGAGTGGAGATATTCATTTTTTGTTTTGAAACTTTTCATCTTGAAAAATATTGATTTTAAACCGAGACGAAATGCTACAGTTTTTACAATGGCGTTCCTAAGATGGTTATATGTTTCTAAAATTGTCTTAGATAAGGGATGGGCCAGCTAGAGTTAGCACTTTAAATTTTTTTTTTTCCAGTCTGACAACACTTTTTTTCATGTTGAATTTAATTTTGAAAAGTTTTGAGAATTAAATTAAAATTTGTTGTGAGGTGAGCAGAATTTATCTGTTTGATATTTAAGATTAGTTACAGATTTCACTCCAATTTATGTTTTGTTAAATAGTCAATAATACCAAAGCTACTATCCCACACCCTTTTCTTATCACGTATACTGATCTTACAGTATAAGCGACCAATTAGGTGTCATTCTTGTCGTTATATAATTTGTTTCCTCCTAATGATCTAACACATGAGTTGAGGTAGCCCGAAATTAGTCCCATCAACAGACAGCAAACAACGAAAAAGAACCTGTTGCTACCGGATACCAAACCCGTAATCCAATCCAAAACCTTGTCAAAACAAAGATCGATGTGCCGACCCGAAAACCATCCAATCAAAAATATACACATAGGCTGTAAGCTTTCGGATATCTTCTCATTACATCGCCTCTGAATATTCATAAGACTTAATAACATTCCCTAGACATCGGCCCATTAAGTGGACATCGAGCCTGACCGGACGATATTAGGATACAACCATATCAGTTCCCACGCATTTTTTACACTGGCAGCTTCTTATTGTGGTGAACGTTTCAAGAAGGCCGCGTCTACGTTCGATATAACTCATTATCTTCTTATCGATACTTAGGTCTTTCCATGTTGACAATTTCAGTCCAGCAGTTTTGAGTTTTGCCATTCTAACTATGAAGTGTTGTTCGACACTTCAGCTTATTTGTTTTCTAATGATTATATATGGCCTTAGAAAACATGGAAATAGTTTAGAGTATTATGATATATTTGTTGCCTGTGAATTCCGACGCCGCAGCATTCGGAATTGTAAAGTGTTTCGTTCCATCCTTATCTATTAACATTGATCTCATAATTTTCTCTATAACTTTAGTTTTATTGATTCAGTCCACCCAGAAACAGTATTTCCGATCAGTTTCGTCAATTTCCCCCTTTTTGTTATAAGAGATGTATTGAGACCTCTAACATTCAGTCTTCGAACATACTGTAAAATTATCTTTTCGGTAATCAAACGTGACTTTTCGGTCCAAGCTATCACGTCATTACTCGAGTAGTAATCACCCTGTCGTTTTTGGCTTCGGTCAAATTATTGCATTATCTATGTGATAATCACATTTGTCGTTTGTGACTTCGGCCCACATTATTGCATTACTCGCGAGTAGTAATCACCTTTTGTCACTTGTGTCTCCACACGAGATCATCGCGATTAGTATTAACATAATAATTCACATAATTCATCACTTTAGGTATCATATACAATGATATCAAAATAAAATTGTTGTTGTTATAAGTGTTCGAGAGTTTTACTTCAATTCCTCATCATCTTCGTTGGTTTATTTTGTTAGAAGGACAAAGCTAGTTCATCATCGAGATAACTACATACAACTGTTCTTGAAGTTAAAATCACTGCTACACTGCGTCAAATACAGTCCACTTAATCCATCGAAATTAATCATTGCGATTAATTCTATTTGTTTGCCATGTCATTTATTTAGATAAAAATTTGTTTATTTTTTTTGTGAAAGAATCTTTATCTTTTCATTCTTTATATTTGTATATTAATTATGGGCAAATAAACCTTTATTATTATATTAATATTAATCAATTTGCAATTGCCCGTTATTTCAAAATATGTATATGACGTAAACCGCAGAATTATTCATTTGTAGTTAACATTACACTCCCTTTAAAGTTTTCTAAATTGTTGAAGAGTGAGTAAATATTTGTTGTTGATTGATGTTATATTTTATTGAATATTAATTATTTGAGTACTTACGAAGCAAAGTCTCTCTTAAAACTTGTTTTTCAGTAATGTTTTTACATATGTTGAGATTTTATAGAAAATAACTTAGTTAGATATCCATTAATATTGAATATTCTAAGTAAGATAGATTTATGATGAAATTCTTAAGATTATGTTAAACATTTTTGAAAGATATTTGTTTTCATAAGATTGATCAACAGAAACAAAATTTTGTTTACTCAAAATATTTAATTTATAGGATATTGGTTAACAATTTTTATTTATTGCATTTTGTTATATCATTTGGATGTCTTATAATGAATGTTTATTTTATATGTCGTTTGATATAAGTGGTACTTATATGACATTAATTTAATTTAATTCCCGAAGTTATAATTATTAAATATAATTTTTTTGAATTAAATATGTAGAAGGCTAATATTAAAATATTTGAATAATAAAATAAATAATATGTATATAATAATGAGTATGAGTTATGGTAATAGGAAGTTCTAGAAATCGAGACAGTGTAACATACATCTGTATAACAATTCTATGCTCAAACAAACTCGACAAGGTTTTGTTGATCACAGAGGAAATTGCAGACATGCGTACGTTTCAAACTGATTGATTTTCGTGAGTGGAAATGTATGCTAGTGACTCCAAATCTGTCAAGTGTCTATCTTCGCTATACACAGAGACTCTTAGGTATTAAAAGGACACTAGCACCATCTGGAGTATGCAGAATACATACAAGACATACCTTTGCTAGGTAATTCAAGTAAAGAGATATTTTGAAACGTGCGCATGTCTGCAATTCACCTCTGTGATCAACAAAACCTTGTCGAGTTCGTTTGAGTATAGAATTGTTATACAAATATATGTTACACTGTCTCGATTTCAGGAACTCTCTATTACCATAGCTCATACTCCTTATCAATGATTTTTGGTACAGATCAGCCGAATTAATTTATTGGAATATGAATAGGCTAGCAATTATCATTACGGCAAATTATGGTCTGATTCGAGCATGAGGAAAGTTTTTTCTGCGTTGGTAACGTGAAAATATCGAGAATACATTTCTTAACTTGAATTAACTCGCAAACGTATGTTTTGTATGTATTTTGCATACTCTAGATGGCGCTAGTGTATTTTTAATACCTTAGAGTCTCTGTGTATAGCGAATATAGATACTTGACAGATTTGTCTGCAATTGCCCTCTGTGATCAACAAAACCTTGTCGAGTGTGTATGAGTATAGAAAAGTTATACAGATGAATGTTACACTGTCCAGATTTCTAGAACTTTCTATTACCATAGTTCATACTCCTTAGCAATAAACTAACCGTGGTACGTTACAGATTTATTCAACCAATTTCTTCCCAAATTTGTGCGAAATGGAACATGAGTCCAAAGAAGTCGTGTAAAATGCTCTTAGTTGTTCACCTATTGAAAAACATGTTGAAAATATTTAATTAGGCGCAAAATATTCATTAACTTTCAAGATGTCTTACAATGTTACAAAATATTTATCGACTTTGCAAAGATAAATATGTACTAATAAATTATAAATTCCACTATGCAGAGGTAATTTCTGAATTAAATCTGCGATTGTCTCGGTATTAAGTCGAAGGAAATTCATCTTTAGGTTTATAGAATAGGATCGATTTAAATTGAAATGGGGTTTTTTACTTAGAAGACGATTTTTGCAATATCTTGAATATCAAGAAGGGCAATTCTGCTACACCTCTCGACAAATTTAATTTTAGAAAATTCCCCTTTTGAACTTCTCACGCTTACTTTCACGATCGTTTTTCAAAGCAGTGACAACACCAACTTAACGCATTCCAGGCAGAAGCATTCCTACGGCTCGTAACATATGGTTTTGTACTGGTTTTTAATGATGATTATTCAGCTTTCTACTGTTAAACACCAAATAAAAGATCTGTATATTTCTACTTGAATATCGAAATCTTTATTCTCATCGAGCCTACACCCATAAGTTCCGTCACCTCAAGTATGGAACACATTCATTCCGAGCCGAACAATTCTACGAAATTCCTATCTATGTCACCTGTCACCAATTCATTCCTTCTCCGAATTCCATATCGCATGTTGCTACGACCGGCCAATCCAACGACATCGTTACCCGCTTGTAGTTCACGCCCTCTCTATTCCCTACATATCGAAAACACGCTCTCGATATCGCAAAAACTAAATCGACATAAAATCGCCCGTCAACGGGATCGATTCACCTTCCCAAAACGGCAACGTAAAAATCCGACAACATTTCTATGTTCGCGGCGACAACGTCCGTGTTCCGTCCACTTACAGATTTCTATATGTTACGTGTTAGAATGCTCTGTAACCCTAACACGGTGTACAAAAAACCTCAACATTATCGTATTAATAACGATAAACGAGGAATAATTGAGGATAATGCAACTTGTAGTATTTTTAACCTACGCGGATCGTGTCGTCGGCCGTCGACGGAAAAAAAAGAGCGGATGTTCCGAGAATTCGGAATGTCACAATTGGCGGGAAGTTCGCACGCAATTGAATGAAGCTAGGATAATTCGTTGTCCGTTGTTAATTCGAGGAATGGCTTTTTTATCGTTCGTTGAACACGAGAGATGAGAATGTGAACTGCGTTGTTACAGCGAACTTCTCTTTTGACATATTGTTTCTTGAACTTATACTTGAGTGTTTAATTGTATAATAGTGAACTAGTATAACCGATTAATACACATAATCGATTAATGAAATGTTTCCGAATAGTTCAGTCAGAGGGTAGATCGGATGAACCGATATATTTACGGCAAAAGGACATGCTTAAATGTTGTCTGTGGTCTCCAAAAATCGGATAAAATTGAGAAACGTTACATTTCCTTTCGTTCGTAGAAATCTAACGGAAAATCGTGTGGAGCATTGGCATTAGACCTTACCTTTCACGTGTCCCCAAATTCTCTAAAGGTGTGAAATCACAAGATCTGGGTGATCAATTGTGACCACTCTTCGAGGAATAACACGGCCAGGAAACTTTTCTTGCAAATTTGCGATTTTTCGTTGCTTGTGGCGTCGTTTTGTTGAAAATAAAAGCCGTCCATATCAATATCTTCCAATTTCGTCTATAAAAAGTCATTAATCGTAGCTCGGTAGCGCAATCCATCCACCGTTACAGTTGCACCAACCTCATTTTTGAATAAGTAAGGTCCAATCACATCGCCAGCCCAAAATCTGCACAAATAGTGACACGATGTAGAGGCTTTTCAACAATCGTTCTTGGATTTTCTGAGCCCCAAATGTGACAATTCTTCTCATTAACGTTGTCTCCGAGGTGCAAATGGGCATAATCACTTAATTATTTTTCGATGAAAATTTTGATGCATTTCAATCAGCGAAGATACGAAGTTGCTGGTGATCCGGCTTAAGTTCTTGTGTAACTGAACTTTACAACCCTTAAGACCAAAATCTTTATGCAAAATATGGTATGAGGGCGTTTGTGGAATACCAAATTCCAAAGATCGGCGAGGAATCGACAAACCTGGGTTTTCAACAACTCTTCAGGCTACAGCAGGAATATTCTCAGTTGTTCTTGAGCGGTGCCTACAGTTTCGATTCTTCACATCACTAACTTGTCCCAATAGTGAAACCAAGATCGCTTACCCACCACAGCGAAGCCTATGATAACAATATAGGAGGAAATTAAACTAAAATACTCTAATTTGCGCTACCAATTTTTTCCGTCCGCACATCAAACATCCTACTACGTAAAATGCCTGAAGACCTTTTGGATCCGAGTAATTGCTCGCCCCTGCAGTATGGCTTTAGGCCTGGTCTATCTACTGAAGATGCTGTCTTCCAACTAGTCAGTTATGCTCGTGAGTCTAGCTACAAATACGTTACTGCCATTTTTATAGATATCGAGGGTGCGTTCGACTCACTTTGGTGGCCAAGTATCCTCCGTCAATCCCTAAAGACCAGCTTTGTCTCTTGCACAGTTATCTTTCTGGCAGAAATGTCGTTTTTGTACGGCACTCCATCTCCCGGACTAGAGGTCTTGACAAAGGCTGTCTTCAGGGTTCAATACTTGGACCCTCACTCTGGAATCTAGTTTTCGATGAGTTGCTGTTTTTACTTTCGAAGGAAGAGGGCCTTGCTATCGCCTATGCCGATGATCTGGCGCTTCTAGTTGGAGCAAACAGTCGTCGCGCTCTCGAGGCTGCACATCAACTTCTAGTTTATGTTACGGTCGAATGACTCTTGCGTTACAGCAGTATTGTTGAGGGGAAGTCTGCACGTAGGTCGCCCTCCAAGGGTATGTGTTTCGAGTGTGCTATGCCGTTGGGTTCGTGAGCACAAGTATTTGGGTGTCCTGGTAGACTCGGAACTTACTTTTCTGCTACACGTGAAGGCGCTGCGTGGGAAATCAAAGGCTGTAGCTTGTAGGTTGATGCGGTTGAGACGGTCCTTGGGAGGTACTCAATCTCGCTCATTTTCACTTTTAGATAAGTGTATATTTCCCCCCATCATCTCTTATTGTACTGCGGCCTGGTTCCATCGAGTTGAGCATTCCCATGTCAGACGGGTTATCCTGTCTGCACAGAGGCACTTCTGGCTCTTGGTTTCTTCAATGTGTCGCACTGTGACTACGGCGTCATTACAGGTGGTTACTGAAAGTATACCGGCGCACTACTACATACTATATCGAGCAGCACACTACCATCTAAAGAAGGGTCTTCCTTTCAATTATGAAGACATTTCTTTTCCTGCTATTTCTATCGGTTCAGAGGATCGGTCTCTAATGGTGCGCCGCTACTCCGGGTCGTACTTTGAGGCGTTATTGTCTCGTTGACAGTTGGACTGGGAGGAGTCCGAAACCGGTCGTTGCACCTTCGGCTGGATCCCGCTCGTCAGGTTTGTCCAGAACAACTCCTGGTTCAGACCAGCTTTTCCACTGGCTTGCTTTATTTCAGGTCATGGCCCATTCAGGGCAAACCTCTTCAGGCTGGGTCTTGTCGGGGATGATTCCTGTCCATGTGGTCACTTTCAAACTAGTGACCACATACTGCGTGTCTGTCCTCTATTTCAGGATCTGCGGATCCGCGTGTTTTCTCTGGGCGATCTGTCTGATCTCATCTTATCCGACTTTTGCCGGGTTAGAGTCAATTTCTTGGCGGTTTCTTCTTTCGCCGCTGATCCAACGTCTGAACTTTTGGCATGTCGAATGATTTGGGATCTGGAACGCCCATGGTTATATCGTGCTATAACGTCAGTAGAGAGTGTTTTATACACTCAGTGACTGTCGTGTGCACTGCTCTGAGCTATCCCTATCGAAATTTCTATCACTTTTAAAATAAACACTCGATATATGTCCGCTCTACCGCGTTCTACGCCTTGCGGTGCGCAGTCTCCATTCTTGCCTACTCTCCCAATCTCCTGGTCTAAGACCTCTTTCAGACATTGCCTTGCTCACTCCCTGTATCCAGGTCATCTTAGGGCAACCCTGTTTTCGCCGCTCCAATGGACTCCAACTCATAATTTTTTTCAAGATTCTGCCTTCGCCTATTCTCGCTACATGGCCATACCAACTGAATTGCTTGGTCTTTATATCATCGCTTATTATTTATAGGTTATGAACATAGATGACACACAACCGTTCGATCTGTGATCCTAAATCAGCGCTCTCAGTGGCCGATTTTTCCTCATTCGACCACAGAAACAGAGGTTCCATGACTGTCAACGTCAAAAATACGAGAGCGTGCGTCATTCGCCCCACACGTTCACCTCGTTCGCAGGCCAATAACAGCCGCGGAACGAGATAATAGGCGCGATCCCCGCAAAAATCTCCTTGCACGTCGTACGCGCACGCAATAAACATAAACCAGAGGAATAAATTGCTCTTATTTATTGCTTAATTAAATTTGTAAATGCCCGTGAGGTGACCCATTTCGCGGGTCGATAAGGAGAGTATTACCATTCAGCGCGCGTCCGCGGTAGCGGCCTTAATTTATGCCGAAATGGTGCTTTATATACTGGGCAAAAAACGACTTCGTTCACCGTGTCATTATCATAACTCCGTTCGATGAAAAGCGCCATCTTATGTCGGGGCGGGTATGTCGATAGAACATAAATCAAAGTTACTTGCGGTTTTTATAGTAAATGGAGAATTTTGCTGTTGCTTTCGATGCTTATGAACCGCGTACACGGTTGTCGTAAATGCGTTTCATTAGGAAAGCTACAGTTTATATATTTCAGACAACAGATGGAAATGACAGGGTTTTTTTTATTTGAGGTAGTGCGGACAGCTCAGTGGTTGAGCATTGGGCTCGTGAGTTAGGTTTCAACCATTGTTAAAAACATGTTAACGAGAATAAGGCAAACAGAATAAATAATAAACGAAATTTAAATATGCACATAAATATAGATGCTATGTTTAACTATATATTAAAATAGTAAAAGTAAACCACAGATGTGCGTGACGTCACGCAGTGCTAACTTCCAGACGCGCAGAATCCCGACGGGCGAAGCCCGTCGCCTGGATATCGTTGCGGACCGAAGGTCCGCACTTCCCTCTAGACCGGTTTACCGTTCCCGTTCCGGGATGACCCTCCGTTCCCGAGATACAGGCGGATAAAGTTCGGGAATTTTCCCGCGCACTCCAACAAGCCCCGCCCACCGTAACCTCGACCCGTTTCTGTGGTGTACGTATAGGGGCGATCCGCGAAGTCAAGTACGGAGACCGTCCGAAAATTTTCGGACCGTCGGAAAAAACGGATATATCTAGCGACGGGCGAAGCCCGTCGCGAAAATACCCATTCGGACCGAAGGTCCGATAGACCCGCTACCCGTTAAAGCCCCTATATTTCGCGGATTACTTTTCGTCGCTACGATACGAGCGGATGATAATTTCCGGACTTTTCCCGCCCTCACCAAACGGGTACCGCCTTACGCGTATGCCGCGTAGGGATGACCAAACGGGGGTGACCAAAGACGGAATTTCAACGAAAAGTAGATCCCACCTAAAATTATAGAAAATTATTAAAAAAAAATGGTTTTTTCGAGGTGGATCGATCGAAAAATATAGATCAATCGACTCTACTCGTTAATAATTAATTAAATAAGAAAAGAAGCTGAAGATGACCTAAGATTTCGTGATAAAATTATCTCTAAACCCGATAACTTTCTAAAAAAACAACAAAGACTTGAAAATATGGTCGTTCCAAGTTTTGTTTCCTCAATAAATTACCCAAAAAGGACATCACATGAAGTCAGGAGTTTTTGCACGCTAGTTTATATAACCTCATGTTTCGTCTTCTAATTATATGATCTTCATTGTGCAGAAGACAGTATATTGGAATTTATATCATTATTACGTGCGAATTGCTATATTTTAGTGAACGTGAGTTATATTAATGAATATGGAAGGAAAGAAAAAAAATATTACTTTAAAACCAGAGGAGGAACTACGTCTCTTAGAATTGATTGAAAAAGAGAATTTTAATGTTATAGGATAAAATCTGGCGAAAATAGTAACTGCTTTCAATGCAACAGTTATCCATTGGAGAGAAGGGGACCAGCTCAAATCCAAAATATGACAACATAAAAACTTAAACTAGAAAGGTGGTAGCTGCTCAACGCAGTCATATTAAAGGGACTGGTGGTGGGACTCCATTGAAAATGAGGGAGGTAATTTCCAAACAGTTTGGCGAATAGAAAACACTGGTTTTGAAAATAAATTTCAACAATTCGTAAACGTTGTTGCGGCGTGAGTCTCTGCATGATCATTTGTCAATGCCTGCTAAACAGAAATGTCAAAACAACAAGGCTTCTACCTTCTGTCAAATCACAGTAATCCCTATCGAAAGTTCTATCACTCTAAAAAAACACCCGATACATAATGTCTTTTTCCATTTTTTCCAGCCATACGTTATTTGTCTCTTAATAATTCAATCCTACTTAACGAACGTTGGACAACACCATTAAGTTCTAATAATTTAAGTGCTCTTTTCTCGAGTTTTCTACGCTACTAACTTCACCCCGTTATGGAAATCATCGCTCTTTATGGTCTTAACGCCTACGACCTTAAGTAGCAGCCTTTGACTTGTTCCGAGTGGAATTTCACACGTTTATCGAAAACCTGAGGACGAATGAAAAATAAAATTGCTGGGAACGTACCATAAATTCACTTCTATAAGGCGATATGGGTTAAGTGGATGCGAGTTGGACATTTTATATATGGAATTTGGTTATTACCATTAAAATGCTAAGCTGAGGTTATGGGATTCCGTTTTAACGTTGATGGACAAGAAGAGATTTGGATCGTGAAATATCTTATAGCAGATATCTTTTATGATTTCGTGTGTTTTAAGTCGATTCCTCGACTCGTTTTTGGATGTGGGATTTCGTCACGATAGCAAAACCATCTGGGTAACCCGATAGCAGTATTAGTGTACTCTTCAAATAAAATCACATTTCCACAATTGCATTTTCATGCTTTTTTCAGTCTTCTTTTTATAATCCAGTGTTGGACGTAAGCCTATTTTATGCTTCTCCATGCTGTTTTGTCCCATGCTATCTGAAACCATCGATTTCCTCCATGCCATTCAATAACATCGAGCCATCTTCCTTGTGATCTTGCTCTGTTAGCCTAGACCGCTAGTAGACTAATTCATACGTCTATTTTGATTAATCTTGGCCAACTCTTTGCTACTTAAATTCTGCAATACCATTGTATCCACGACCTCTAGTTTTTTGTCGAATTTCTTTCTTTTCCAGTCTCCCAGACATATGTTAAGCATAGTTCGTTCCATCGCTCTTTGCTCTTAGTTCTTCTCAATTTTTATTATTGCCATTGTTTCCAGGTCATATATCAGGTGTTCTTTTTAGAGTGATAGAATTTTAAATGAAAATAAAACACATTTGAATTAAGATTGAAGCCAATTTTTTTTTTACTTGAAAGATAATTTTATGACATTTATGTTTTAAAAATATTGAAAGCCTAAATTATACGCTGTATCAATGCAATACCACCACATGTATTCAATAACGTTATTGAAAATTTCGTCAAAAAGGTACGCATATGCAGCACAGCATTTACAAGATATTTTGTTTCATACATCATTTCCAAATGTATATTTTCTGAATCAATAAATATTTCAATACTCTGCTTCAGAAAACCATGTTTCATGTAACACTGAAAACTTGCGCTCTTATTGAATCACTCTTTATATATACTTCAACTTCCTTTTTTCTCCATCCCTGTTGTTTACTTAAATACAACAAAAAAACCTTCTACGGTAATGGCTGGGATATACTTTTGAAAAATCACTCATTCCCAGTTACTTACACAGATTGCCCCTTCAAATCATTTGTTACCTTCTGGAGTTCCCCAGTATTCTCACCTGGGTCCTCCACTGTTAATTTTTTTCGTCAGTGGTATATCTACTGTTTCTTAACATTATTCATGCTTATTTTCGCTGATGATTTTAAGTGGTTGAATTGAAATTGTGAACGATTGCAGTTAGATTTGGATAAATTTGCAACGTGGTGTGAGCTTCACAACCTTGAATTACACAATTGACCACTGTAAAGTCCGAGAGTTACAATTTGCTTCGCAGTTTCAAACACTTAGGTTATTGGCTCTTACTTTCTTAAAGACAGCGATTGTAGAATTGTACTTATGAACTCAATAATATGGTGACATGATCAACAACTTTTTGTTGCCTGAGTTCCAACAAGATGAGGCAACTTCAGTGGCCACCTCGATCGGTCGACCTTTCGAAATGTGATTATTTCTTTTGGGGACGTGTGTATAGGCACATAAGCCTTGAACTTAGATTTGAAATGAAACAGTTCTCGTGGAAACCACCCCAACAGACAGAGCGATGCTGGAGAGATTGTCGGCCAATTTCCAAGAATGGATTCAGCGTTGCATGCTGATTGTGACTACCATATATCAGATGTTGTTTTTCACCATTGGGTATCGTAAATATTATGAACTGGCGTAACTCAAAAATATATACAAACATTTTATAACATGAAAATTGATAATTTTTGAAGAATGTCCGCCTTCACTGCCTATATTACATTCTGACAAACTGAATTTACACGCAAACATTTTCTGTATCTCTATAACCAATATCGAAAAAATATGGACGTTTCTGGTCTAATTTTCTCAACCTAATTGATATATGTGACATGGGAACGTGTCATCTCGAAAAAGGCCATAAATCTAGCGCCGGACTCGCTAAATGAGGCAAATTGAACTCGGATGTTGTTAAATCGCCGCTGGAGAAATGGAAACTAGGCGGGATCTACAGATTCCCACATACACGCCAATTTCTGGCCAGGTGGAGGCCATTAATAAACTGGACGGTAAAAATGTTGAAACAAGACCATTACCAAGATTAATTGGTCGGTTAATCAGCGGCGGTTTTGAAGTTGAGAGGCGGGGGGTTACTTATCGATTTATGCCAGTTTGGGCCGAAATTGTAGATCACTCCAACGCACGGCGGTAAAATTTGTTCAGATTATCGTGACTCTCTTGATAATCGCCATCAAATTAATTACAAGGTTCCGGACCAAAAGTCAACTTTAAATCGGCAAAGAGCTCGTGGATTCTGCTTTATTAATCCGGATGGAAGCCGGGTTATCAGCTGATTTCCACTTCTAAACGCTACGTGGCATTTTCCTGCCATGAGAATTATTCATCGTGCTATGATAACTCTCAACCTATCATCAGCGACAATTTTTTATCCCTTAGGTTTTTGTTAAGTCACAGTTTGTGAAATCTGACCATTGCAAATCTTTATTCCGTCTACTATCGGGTGGTTTTTTTAGAGTGATAGAAGTTTCGATAGGGATAACTATGATTTGACAGAAGGAAGAAGACATGTTGTTCTGACATTTCTGTTTAATAAACATTGACAAATTATCATGGAAAGACTAACGCCGCAACAACGTTTACAAATTGTTGAAATTTATTTTCAAAATCAGTATTCTATTCGCCAAACTTATAGAGCACTTCGAGAAATTTATGGTTTACATAATCGTCCATCAGAGCAGCTTATTCGTCGAACTATCGAAAGATTTCGGACAACATTTTCTCTACTCGATGCAACAACAAGAACAAGACAAAGAACTGTACGTACAGAAGAAATATATATGTCCACCACGACTAGCTCTGAAGAACCGCATTCGACCAGACCAATTTTGGACCGCTTTTTCCAGTAATTCAGGCCTTATTTCATCAATAACACGAGTTACGTTGACTTCCAAAGCGTATATTGTTTCTAGTTTCTCAGCATAAACCAATGACTTGTCATAACCCCAAAGAAAATAATCCAGTGGAGTTATGTCCCATGATCTTGGAGGCCAATTAATTACACCATTTCTCGAAATAATGTTATCGCCAAATCATTCTTTCAATAAATCAATTGTTACGGTAGCAGCATTAGGTGTAGCACCATCTTGTTGAAACCAAAACACTTCTGGGTCGATACCATTCAAATTTTGAAACAAATAATCATTGATCATCGATCTGTAATGCGCACCATTCACTGATACATTAGCTCCGGCATCGTTTTTAAAGAAATATGGACCGATGATACCTTCAGCGGTAAAGTACACCATACAGTGCATTTTTCAGGATGCAATGGAACCTGCAGAACTTCTTGAGGATTGTTTTCACTTTATATACGGCAATTTTGCTTGTTTACATAGAAATGAGCTTCATTACTAAACACAATTTTACGATAAGAAAGTAGATAAACTTCAAGCTGTTCTATGGTCCAATCAGCAAACAAACGATGCTTATTATGGTCAAGTGGCTTTAGTTCTTGAACCAGTTGGATCTTGTATGGGTGTAGACCAAGATCTTCAAGCAAAATTTTCCATGTGGGGAATGCACAGAGTCCAACTTGATGTGAACGTCGACGAATAGACAAATCTGGATCATCATTAACACTATGACAGCAGCGTTATTTTCTTCTGTACGTACAGTTCTTTGTCTTGTTGTTGTTGTTGCATCGATTAGAGAAAATGTTGTCCGAAATCTATCGATAGTTCGACGAATAAGCTGATCTGATGGACGATTATGTAAACCATAAATTTCTCGAAGTGCTCTGTAAGTTTCGTGAATATAACAGTGATTTTGAAAATAAATTTCAACCATTTGTAAAGGTTGTTGCGGCGTGAGACTTTCCCTGACAATGTGTCAATGCTTACTGAACAGAAATGTCAAAACAACATGGCTTCTACCTTCTGTAAAATCACAAATATCCCCATTGAAAGTTTTATCTCTGTAAAAAAAACACCCAATACTTACCTTGTCACTTTGATGGTATATCTTTGAATCTTCACCTCTTATCGAAATCTTATTCTACGTGAACACAGAGCACTTATGGCGAAAAGTTTCATCGCAAAGACCAAAAATACCTCAAATTCTTCCTCGTCTCCACGAGACCACAGAAGATTCGCCTAATCAGTATGTATGAAACCGCCGAAAATCAATTATAGCGAGCTAAAGGCTCGCCTCGGTGGTCCAGCGCATTATAATAATCCCGTTTCATTATGTCAATAACTTCTTAAGCTAATGATCACCTGTCTCGGCGTTTTCCGATAATGACGGACACCGAAAACTCCTCCCAAGGCGTCCGTGCGAAACTCGAACTTTGCGAGCCTTGTTTAAAAACGATCGAAAACCGCAATTTCGGACGCCTTGATTGATGGGGTACAAGCCGCAATTTGGGAGGCATTTCGAGGGCGCTGTTTTCGTGTAAAAGTCACTTCGGACATAATTCGATGGTTAGGAAGCCGGCCACGCCCCCTGGTTCTTCTTCTTTTTGTCGAAACGTCACGTCGAGGCGACGGTCTACATCGTTTTCGGTGCGTGCCAAGTATACAACGTAAGCGGATTGAGTTGTAAATGTTTACGGGGTTTGCATTTTCTGCTCCGTGATTTATGATGATGGTAAGAAGCTGAATGAAAGATCTTTCCATATTGTCATAAAGCAAGATGACAGTAGTTTGAATTTATTCCATAGAATAAATTCATGGTAACTATTTTTGTGGCAACAAATCATCTATGACTGCCGTTAAAAAGAATGGTGGAAAGCACTGACGTGAAGTTAAAATTGTGTTTAGTGATGAAGCTCATTTCTGGTTGAACGGCTATGTGAACAAACAAAATTGCCGTATATGGAGTGAAAACAATCCTCCAGAAAATCTGCAGGTTCCACTGCAACCTGAAAAATTCACTGTATGGTGTGCTTTACACACTGGAGGCATCACCGATCCATATTTCTTCATTTCATTAAATGAATTTAATGAAAAGTAAACAAAAATTCAACTTTTGCCACTCATTCTTCATAAAACAGTAATTAATTTCGACAAAAGAAAATCTTAAGAAAATTTCACATGTAGATTCAAAAGAAAAGAAACTTGATTATTGAAATTTTCAAATTCGTTCACAATAAAAATAATTTAAAAAATAATGAATGGAGCTATGTAAATCCAAATATTTGAGATATACAACAAAATAATGTAAAAATAATGAATGACTGTACGGAGCTATGTAACCCCAAAAATTATTTGAGATATTTAAATGGGTACCATCTGTTTAACAACCTTCTTTGTCGATTGCCGACATTCTGATATCTGTTAGAAGGCCCCTCTTTTTTAACCCGGTTTTTTCTCACGTTCCGCTTGTAAACCTCTGTACCACTATTAGGTGTTATCTAGAACCTATTAAATTATTCAAAATATTTATCACTTTTGTTTAAATACCTCTGTACCACCGTTAGGTCTTCAGTTGTCTGATGATGGGATAGTTTATTTCCTGAAACTCGAGTCACAAGAAAATGTGTAATATATATTTTTTTTGGTAGTAAAACATAGTAATTTCTACAATTTGATGTAATTATAATAATTTTATTCAAAATAATTTACACAGTTTTTATGTTTCACAATTTATTCAGGAGTACAAAAAGTACTTATTTGAAGATGGTCGAGAGACCGAAACAAGTGTCAGTATTCTGAATAAATTGTGAAACATAAAAACTATGTTAATTATTTTGAATAAAAACATATGTAAAATACTGGTGAACTTTGAGCTTCAAGCTGTTATTTCTTCTTAAATAGTTTGCTATTCAAATTGTCCTATACTTATAAATGAAGCAGCAAGCGTTTTGCCAATCGACCATAGAAGAATAACCTCAAAAATATTCTTGTGATTCGAAAGGTTTTTTCTGGCGAAGCCTGCAAAAAAAGGACGGTACGAGTCGAAAGACTGATAAAAGTATGTTTATCTCCGTACGATTTTCCGTTTATTTGCTACGAACGAAAGAAAATGTGACATTTCTCAATTTCACCCGATTTTCGGAGATCACAGACAGCAATTAGACACGCCCTATCGCCGTCAATGTGGTCCGGTCCGTTTGACCTAATGTCTAATTGAGCTACCTGATAAAATTTCCTTATTCGATTATATTGATCAATCGACTACACTCGTATATATCTAATTGTATAAGTTGAATATTCCGGGAAAGAATTAATAGATATTAAAAAAAAAAAAGGTTATACACCACGCTAGGGAAAAAAGCAGTTTTAATAGCGCCTAACTGCATTCTTACTGAAATAAAGTAAACTAAACCAGAATCCATATAGGTGTTCATCATTAGTTTTCACAGAAATCGCTGAGCAACCCGTCCAACAATCCTCGTCTGAAATCAACAAAAACCAGGTGCATCCAAGCCTCCTTCGCCAAAAACCACAGACGCATTCCCTAAACTCGTTTTCTACCTGGCCGCCGGTCCCTTCTCACCTTGCCAACAAACCTCTATGACTCACCCGTCCTAATCACTGATTATACAGCGGGTCGACGGGCATATTCCTGCGTTATTTTGCCCGAAAGTCGGGCTAGAAGTTTGGATTCCGAGGAGTTTAGAGTTGTCGGCTTTTCAGTCGATCCGGCGTACATATTCCATCATTCGCGCGGGCGGCAGTTCAGTTAGGCACGAGCTTTCGCTTGAAACGCTACGCGACATCGAACTTCGGTGGTTTGGTGATTTTTTCGCGTCCCGCTCTGTGCTTCGGCCGTCTGTGACGTTAAGGGGTGTGTTCGGGGTTGTGACGTCGAACGGTGTGAATTCTGTGCTCCGGATCTGAGAGTTTGTGTTCTGGTAGTTGGCGTTTTGAGGGAGTTTTTGATCGATTTCGCCTTGTTACTGTGTTTATTTCCAGATTTTAATTTTATTTTTGCATTATTATGGCGTAGATAATGAGGAAATCGGTCATAAACCTGGTGTAAACTGAAGTTTGTCATTTAACCGGAAGGAATTGTGATACTGACGTTATCAGATCAACACATATATTCTAAGATTACAATAATAGTTGCTGCAGTTCTGAGCTTTCGACGTGGAATAAATAATATCATGAATAGAATGTTAATGGGATAATTTTTCCATACATTAACCACGACACCAAGTATGAATATCAACTTTTTTTCCTCTCAATGATGAAACATGATAGTTGACGAAAGCAAGAAATAATCTCTTTCAAGAAGAAACTGCCCAAGTGAAACAACTCCCCTATCAATATTTTGAATGATTAAATTGACCCTACAGATGAGTAACCCTCGGCCAAAATCAATTGTTTTCCTCCGTTCGACTGTTTTCGGGCGCGATCACTTTGAAAAGATTTAAAGTTTGTCGAATACTTAAAATACATCAAAGGTCTATGGAAATATGCATGTTTGATATTTCATTCTAAGGATTTCTCCAGAAATAGAAATTGTGGTATGTAGAAAAAATGATTTGGATCTTTGTGCAAAATTTCATGAGAACTTAAACACTAGAAGCATGGAAAAATTTTGCGTAAACAAGTCAAATTGAAGAAACAAGAAATTGAGAGTCAAAGTATCTTGTTCTTTATATTACTCTTCATTTAATTGGATATATTTATAACAAAAAACCTGCAATACTTCTAGATCAATCAAAAACAAAGAGTTATCTTACTCTACGTAGTAGACGTTCTCAGCTCATACCACTTCTTCGTTGGGAGGAAATTGGGGACCTTTTGAATTATTTTGCAGTTGAGGAAAGTGACATATTCGCGTCTTCTGTCCATAAGTAGTTCTCGAATACTGGTCGGTGGAAAAAAGACGAAGCTTTGAAGACATAGACTTGGATTGGTCTTCAACGAAAATTTAACTCTTTTGATGCTTGCAATTTAATATATCACGGTCAATAAAAAGGCTAGTAATTGGATTCCAAGCATATCTTCGTGAATCTACTTACCTTTCAACCCCTAAAAATGCAGGTTCATTATGTCTCGATAACGGTTTCTCTAAAATCTTATTCGGCAGCTCTGTTTTGACTTTTTGACGCGAAACTCTTCACCGACACTTATAGGAACCGGTCTTAGCCAACTAGATAATCAATACATCTTCGAACATCGTAATTTTTGAGATCATAAAACACTTAGATCCGATTTCATTCATTTGTATGATTCAGTGGGCTTATAATAATGATGATATGTATTCGTTAAGCCATCATACTTAACGGCCTAAAGACGCTTCACTAATACTATGGTATAAGATAAATTTCATCTTAAGATTAACCTCAGTCAGGCTTAAATTTGACGGTGCAAATGGCCATAAGCTGCTCAAAAACATACAGTTAGACGCACATAATGATAAATTCATCATTAACAGTCAGTTTCGTATAATCGTATGACGCCATTTTGGGTTCGAAATTCCCAAAATACTGACACTGGTTTGAGCACAATTACCACTAGATATTCACTTCTTTCAGGACAACAGTCAATATGCAAAATTTTAACCCGAATTTCACATTTTTCGAAGACATTTAGAAGCACAAACTTTTATAAATACATAGTTATGATCACTATATAGGGAAATTTTATAGAAATACACAAGACCTCCAACAAGTTCTATGTCCTTCAGTAGGTGCATTCCAACTTATCAGTTAACATCACCAACTAGTGATGGGTGTACGTTTAGTCTGGGTACACACTAATATTCATTAGTTTTTTATTTATATCCGGTCAAAAATGCAAATTTTAAATGGCCGGCCCCTTTCAAATTCTAAGTTTTTCAGTAGGTGCATTCCAACCAGCAAGATAACATCGATCCACGTGGATAAACATCAAACCTGAACAAATATCAATTAAAACGTGGAAACCTCTAATCATCCTCGTTTCGAGATAATCTTCACTGAGATACTAGATACGAAGTCGTCCAAACACGCGAATTTCAGATAGCGTGATTCCCAATCGTCCATCGACGACGCTACGCCACAAGACCATCGATTATTATCCTTGTAACTGTGTGTTATTTCGCGGAATTGAGCATAATGGCGCTCGCTTAATTGAAAAGAATGTAAACTGTAAAACACATGTTATTTGCCCGTTTTTTCAGCCCATTTCGACCTTCTCGTTTCTGCTTCTAGGAATACGCGTATCTAATGGCAATGTCTGATATTTTCGAAGCTAATGATGTGGTCTTGTAATTTCAGAGGCAATATTTCGATTTCGATCGTTAAATTCCGCCGTATAAATGGAATTAATATGCCATAGAGACGAGAAGAATGCATGGAGGAAAATGATGATGACTTGGTATATATAGGTGTGCCTATATTTATGTTTTTCTAAACGAGTGAATCATAAGCATACGCGTGGTTTCAACATGTAATGTTGAAATACCGAAATAAATAGTTTTGAAGGACGGGAAGCACCTCGAGCTTCTTCTGCACTCCATAAATAACGGAGTGGCTAAAATTTATGGTGTTTATCTAAGAATGTTAGCGTGAAGAACTATATTAAGTTTCGGTTGATATATTTTGTTATCCAGCATTTTTTATGGGCTGGTTAATGAATTATCTGCGAGGAGCGTTGTTTATCGCAATGTATGTTAATACGTTCCAATTCTATTGTGCTTCATTTATCGTCGAATTTCGGTTGACCTCAAAAACAAACAAACTGACACAAACTTGCCCACGTTATTATATACTGATATGCTCTTCAAAATATGATTTTCTTAAAATCCCGTAAAAAGAAGCGTATATCACCATAAATATTGCAAACTATTGAACTTCCGTTTAACTCACGGGCTCTTTGGCCTCTATCCATGCATCCATCCAATTTTTGACTTCATCGTAATTGGAGAAATGCTGGCCATGTTGCATCGATCGGAAGAGATGGTTATCAGGAGGAACAATGTCTGAGCTGTACGGCGAGTGTGGTAGGACTTCCCATTTGAGTGTTTCTAAATACTTTTATAAGGAATGCCTTTGAATGTTTCAGCCCAGGATGGCGCAAACAGAAAGACTCAAGTCTTGAGTTCATTGTGCCTGTTATCATCCGCTTAGCCACGTCATGTGGTATTCCCAGGAATGGTTCCGGGTTTACCAGAGGCAGCGTGGCTCCAGCAAACGCCAGCTGATCTGCCTCTTCGTTACCCAAAGAGTTTGAGTGGTTCGGTATCCAAACAAGAGTGACTCAGTCATACATACCAAGCATGTTTGAAGCCGTGCGACAACTCTAGACTGTTCTTGATATGCAACAGCTGGATTCCAGACCTTTTAGTACTGCGTGACCATCGATAAATATTTTTATTTTGCTATGGTGGATTTACCGTTTTATCAGCAGATCTGTCGCGGTCTCAATGGCAATTCTGCCTGGAATATGGTTGCGTTTTGACCGAGGCTCAATGAGATGTTGATTCTTGGTTTGCTCTCATAGACTCCCGCTCTCGTTCCGTTGGTCGTTCGCGAGCCGTCTGTGAACAAGCCACGATCAGTCCTCAATAGAACCTCAGCATGCTGAGTCTATTCGTCCCGGCTGGGGACGATAACATTAACATGCCGTTCTTGTCTCGTGTCTTTTGACATTAGATCCGAGAGCATCGATAGGGTGATGTTCGTTAAAAGAAGGTAGAGCAGTCCTGAGCCTCGCATCACTATTGCCTCTAGCCTGTCCATCGCCAGTTGATGTAGTTTGTATGTGGTCCATTCCGCCTCCCTTTGCACGAGTAGGTACAAGGTTGGTAGATTTAGTAGGAGCTCCATGGCTGCTGTGGTTGTGGTGTGAAGCGCACCTGTAATTGCAAGGCGAGCCTGTCTCTGTACTCGGGTGAGCTTATGTTTACCAATCGTTTGTTGGCCCTTCTTCCACCACACTTCAGCGCCATACATTACCTGTGGTCTAATTACCATAGTGTATCGCCAATACATCTGCCTAGGCTTTGAAGCCCAGGTTTTATCGCAGATTCGCCTGCAGGTCCAGAATCTCATTCTGGCTTTATGATATACTTTGACTAGGTGTGTGTTCCACCTGACAATTTTGTCCAGGACTATTCCCAGTTATTTAGCCTCATTAGAGAATTGTATTGTGTCACCACGGATTGTCGGCGGTTCTAAATCATCCAGCTTTCGTTTCTTGCTGAATGGTACTATAACTACCTTTTGTTGCCTAAGAAACATATCTTCCTTTATACACAATTTGTCGATCGTTTCCAATATCTCTTGAAGGACGGCTGATGTCATCACCTCCGCTTTACCTTTCACTATGATTGCCAGGTCATCAGCAAATGCTTAAACGTCGACTCCCCACAACGAAATGATCGCTAGCAGGTCATCGACGAGAAGGGTCTCCAGTAAGAGTGAGAGAATACCCCTTTACGGGCAGCCCTTCGCAAACTTAAACTTGAAGATCTCACTCTGATATGAGGTCGTTATAATTCTGCTGCATAGCATTGCCTGTATGTATCCACAAATTAGCGGGTCGATTCCTCTCCCAGAAATAGCCTCAGTGGGAGAAGCCGGCAGTGTATTGTAAAAAGCACCTTCAATGTCTAGAAACGCTGTTAGTGCCATGTCTCGATTATCGACAGATTGGTGTAATTTTCCGACCAGATTATGTAATGCAAGTTCTGCTGATTTTCCGGCCTGGTAGGCGTATTGATGAGGGCTAGGGGGGGACTTTCGAATAACACCTTCCCCCTGATATGCAGGTATGGAAAAGGCAGTCGGAAACATAGGAAATTCAGTGTTAATCAAGAACGCAGTGGAAGAATCAAAAAGTCAGCGCGATGTGATGACGAACAAACGACTGTTCTCTTGTTCATTTTTGATTAATTAACACTGAATTTCCTATGTTTCCGATTGTCTTTTCCATACATTGGAAGACATCAATCACTTCTTCCAGATTCTTCAGCAAGAACGATGTCAAACTTATTGGTCTGCACGATGAGGCCCCGGTTCTCTTCGCCCCACCTTTGGTATATAGACCATTTCAGTTAATGTCGTAAACAACTAAAACACTTCACATAATGTTTAAACTGAATATAAATGTAATCAAATAGGTATATCCTTTTTCTCCTCAACTTTACCGCAAAATTGCCTCAATTACATTTCGTATCGTGCCTTCTTATCACACGCATAGAATTTTCGTTATGTCATTTAAACGTCAAACATGAAAGATATGCTGGTAGCTATCTCGACTTAATTTCATTTCATACTTAACGATCGGCAATTACCGTGGAATAATTTTCTTGTTATTCGATTATATCAGGCACGTCAAACGAGGTATCGAAATGGAATAAATTATTTCGCATGCCTCCGAAGGTAACCATTAGGCGAAACATTTGATAATGAAGGTTTTTTCGACTTACGCGGGAATACCGACCATGTCGTTCTCAATGTACCATATCATTAGTGGACTTGCTGGAACTGCATGTAAACTCTTCATCCTGAGGCCTGGAAATTTTAGAATGACGCTAATGATATTCTATGACCGCCTGTCGAAAAGTCACATGAGAGATCAACTCGAAGCATTCGCTTCAGGGTTGCCAATTTACGAGGAATTCGTGAAGTATGAGAGATATTTTGTCGAGTGCATTTATCATTAAATTCGCTTGAAAGTTAACCTCAATTATTTAATTGAATCGATATTTATTCAATGAGAATCTAATGAAGGGAATTCCATCGAAAGTTTTGTTTTTAATTATGAAAAAAACACAGAGTTTTTATTTCAGTTCAGAATACAAACTCTAACGGTGGGTTTCACAAAACTTTAGACATCCTTTTGATCATTTCTACAATTTATCTAGTTCCATGTTCCCAAAGTGCTGATTATAGATGTAGTCACTCTGTCAAACTATGACAGATACACCTCTGTTGATCATCGATCAAGTACAAATTGGGTTCCACAAAAATTTTGTGCTTTGATTTAACCTAGAAACGCTGCTTAATCGCAGATCAAGTTGATTTGTCGACTTTGGTAAATCAAGATCTTTGCATTTTTCGTTAAATAGTTGCAGTGTATTGTTTATTGTTTACTTTTTTCAAGTGAAATTCGAAGACAACGAATTATTAGCGACAGGAGTGATCCTTTTACAAAATATGATGATTTTGATTTAAAAATACGTTTTAGTTTCAACAAAAATGTCGTAATGGAAGTATTACATGAAATTGGACTAGAAATTGAACCATCCAGGAAAAATTCCATCGATGTTACTAGTTTGTCTACGATTACTCAAATTGGTGGTTTTCAAATGACGAGAAGAGATCTTTTCAACATTGCAAAAGCATCGGTATGCAGAATTGTTAAAAGGATATCAAATGAAATTGCCTCTTTGCAACCGCCTTCCATTTTGCACACACAAAAATAATACTAATAATGTAAACCGTAGTAGTATGGTATAACAAGCATATAAACAATAACAATCCGCTTCTAAACTCTAACCTTATATTAACAGCTCTACCACAGAAATATATACATCCCCATTTTCCTTCTTTCTATTTCTATGGTGTAATGGTCAAATTTAAGAGCGACGTTGTCAGATTGTTTTCTAGGATCAACTGATGCACGTGATCAACTACCTGAACTTGTTTTGTGAAACCCAAATTGGTTGATCCATATGTCAAATTTGATAAGAGTATCTGTTGATCCAGTGATCACCGAATTTTTGTGAAACCCAGCATCTATACAACTTTCCATGATTGAATAGTATGCCATTTTTTGTGTGAAGTAAGGAAGAAATCTGAACCATTGATATTAGAAGAAGTGAGATTCTTGAAGAATTAGAAAGTTGGAAACTATGAAATCTATAATTCATGATTTAAAAGTTTTTTTGCCCTTTTTTGCATGACGTCATTAAGGACAGAAATATGACTCCTGGAAAGATCGATGGTTCAGATTTTTTCCGAAATGACATCCGACAAACAATGACAAACTTTAATCGTGAACCATAGATATCAAGATTTTCGACAAATCTAGAGTTCGATGATTCAAATTCTTCCCAGAATGATGTCACGGAAAGATCGATAAACTATTCCATAATGAACCACAGATATCGAAATTTCAGATCAGTACTCGGAAGCGCTAAACATCGAAAAGATGTTATCAACATTGGATTGATTCTGTGTTCTCGACGGGAGATCCTTCAACATCATAACACAATAGAAACGATAAAACCGTTCCAAATATATATATGAATGTCGATATTTACTTGAGATAACCTGATAATAAGTACTCGGTTCGAAATAGACTCGAACACAACAACCGGACCAAAGATAGGCACTCAATTAAATCCATCCAAGATGAAATAATTGAAAACGGTTCAATGATTAGTTTAATTTCGATGTTGTCGATCGGTATCTAGCCAAAGCCCGATCGCTAGAGCGGAAAATTGGCGTTTAGCGTACGCTGTTATCGATTATATTGTTGTTTTTTTATTGAATATGTCTTTATAAATATGAAGAGTATTTTTGTGAGAAGTAGATGATTGAGCCTGAAGCAGAATATTTCTGTCGAGCAAAATACAGAAATTACGAGGCCTCTTCAGAATGATGGCGAATTTTATGAATTACGCAATCGAAAGAAGAAGAATTTGTGTCTATGATTGACATCATAAACGGAACATATGTTTCTATTAAGAGTATCGGGTGTTTTTTAGAGTGATAGAACTTTAAATTGAAATAAAACACATTTAAATTAAGGTTGAACCACCACGACTAGCTCTGAAGAACCGCATTCGACCAGACCAATTTTGGACCACTTTTTCGAGTAATTCAGGCCTTATTTCATCAATGACACGAGTTATGTTGACTTCCAAAGCGTCTATTGTTTATCAGCATTAACCAATGACTTGGACATAACCCTAAAGAAAATAATCCAGTGGAGTTATGTCGCATGATCTTGGAGGCCAATTAATTGGACCATTTCTCGAAATGATGTTAGCGCCAAATCTTTCATTCAATAAATCAATTGTTACGGTAGCAGCATGAGGTGTAGCACCATCTTGTTGGAACCAACACACTTCTGGGTCGATACCATTCAAATTTTGAAACAAATAATCATTGAGCATCGATCTGTAACGACCACTATTCACTATAACATTAGCTCCAGCATCGTTTTCAAAGAAACATGGACCGATGATGCCTCCAGCGTGTAAAGCACACCATACAGTGCATTCGGCGCAATACCAAATATTTCTCCACCGTAATCCTGTTCGGTACATCCCTAAATTACCTGCCAATACACCGTTCGTAACGTGATTAATGTCCCATCATCCGAATCCGCGTCATCGCATCATTTATCGAACGCGCCCGCGTTCGAGACTTGCCGAGAAATCCGAACAAAAAACAACCATCGGACAAGCGGCAAGATTTCGATTAACCGATTTCGGAAGATCGAAAAATCCGGCTCGAAGGACCAACGACGGTAAATTATGTTCGTTAATAAGACGATTTCGGACGCGTCGTCACGGGCTGTCGCGCGAAATTGGTCTCTGTCCGATAGGTATATTTTAAAGGGGCCTATTAATCGGTCCGAGAGTTTAATTATCTCCTCCGCGGGTTAGAGTGACTCGGGATTTTGAGCTGTAATGTAACGTCGGAAGAGAGTGACTGCCAGATATCGCGTTGATAAAGAAACCACAGGTCTGTCATTTAGGATGTTGTTGGCACCGCGGCCGACTGCGATATCAAACAAAGAAGTCTGAACGTTGTTGTTTGAATTCCAGGGAGCCAAAAATAAATGAATGATTAACATCTTAGATCCGACCTGACACAACAAGTTAGGTGGTAACAGATGCTAGGAAGCGCAGAATCTCTACGAGATGCGTTCCATGCGTTTATTTCTTAAGGACGCTTTAGGTACTTCTAGAAGTGCTTTCTTCTAGTGTTCTATGCGGTTAACTTTACCTCGTTATGGAAATCATCGCTATTTATGGTCCTTATGGTCAAGACCTTAAATAGCAGTTTTTAACGTATCTCTAGTGGAATTTCACATGGTTATCGAAAACCTCAGGATGAGTGAAGAATAAAATTGCTGAGAGCATAGCATGAATTCTTTTATAATACATTTTTTAATGAAGATTATGTGTTGATAAGAAAAGTGAGTCATGTTAATAGAAAGCTCTACAAATCGAGATAGTGCAACATACCGGGTGTTTTTTTAGAGTGATAGAATTTTCGATAGGGATAACTGTTTCAACAGGAGGTAGAAGCCATGTTGTTTTGACATTTCTGTTCAGTAAACATTGACAAATTATCATTGAGAGACTCACGCCGTAACAACGTTAACAAATTGTTGAACAACAAGACAAAGAAATGTACGTACAGAAGAAAATATCGCTGCTGTAAGTCATAGTGTTAATTATGATCCAGATTTGTCTACTCGTCGACGTTCACAACAAGTTGGACTCTGTGCATCCACCACATGGAAAATTTCGAGTAAAAATCTTGGTCTACACCCATACAAGATCCAACTGGTTCAAGAACTAAAGCCACTTGACCATAATAAGCGTCGTTTGTTTGCTTATTGGGCCCTAGAACAGCTTGAAGTTGGTCCACTTTTTCATCGTGAAATTGTGCTTAGTGATGAAGCTGATGAACCAGAAACAATAGGTGCTTTTGAAGCCAACATCACTCCTGTTATTGACGAAATAAGGCCTGAATTACTCGAAAAAGTGGTACAAAATTGGTCGTAATGGACATATGCCGGAAATTATTTAAAAAAAATAAATGTCATAAAATTATCTTTCAAATAAAAAGAAATTTGGCTTCGATTTTAATTTAAATGTGTTTTATTTCAATTTAAAGTTCTATCACTCTTAAAAAACACCCGATACATCTGCACAACAATTCTACACTCAAATAAAACTGCAAACTGCATTTTTGTAATGACGTAGTTTTTACTTGGCAAATGTCAAAAGATACCAGCTTCAAAAGTACCAGCTGCCCATTCAGAATGAAACATGTTATTGGCAAATCCTTTACTTGTTTTTCAGTGCAGACAGTTTAAATTGGACGAAGTATCAATTTTGCATATTTAGTTGGACGAAATGTTAGGCAACAAGTTTTCCTAAAAACACCATCAGTGTTTCCTTTATTTTTTCGTAATGCCCATAAATTTACGAGTAAGTGAGATTTTTTTATATTATAATTTTAATGTTGTAACCTATCAGACGCTTTCGGCTTGACGTCGACTTCTGGTACACCCGATATAAGAGAGCCGTTAAATTATGAGGTAGAATGATGTGAAAAATCACGTCCTTGATGTCTATTTCTCAAAGGTCCATAGCGTTCGCGACGATGCTAATTGCCGTGATCTCACCCAGTGATCATACCTCTAAAAATACTCATCAGGAAATCGTCCACCAGATGTTTGTCACCTCGGGATTACACCTGAAGCGTGGGCGAGACGCGAGTCTCCCGTATTCGTGTCCAGCAACCGTGTCCCTGGGAAATAATCGCCGATCTCTACTCATTTTCTACACGAGCGTGGGCCGCGGGTATGAATGTACACGTCCGTGCTAATCCGCCATAATGCGCGACAGATCGCGTCGTATCTCTTCAGATAATCGGGAAATTAACGCCAGAAAGGATCGCGTTCGCCGGAGATTTCCACACCTGACACCTTAATGGGATGGCCGAAGTGTGAAAGCCGAGGCCGCGCGAAGAAGAAGATCGAGCTGTCTTGATATTTCTTGTTCGTTATGAGGATCCTCCTATTTTACGCTTGGACGGTAATTCATCTTAGTGAGCTTAGCGAGGAAGCTTAGTAACCGGGATTGTTAACTAAGATTCATTATTAATAAATGGTATTAATAATATTTAATCACTTCGAGGTAGATCAAACGAATTTGCATATTATCAAAGCCATAATTTTGTTTTATATTTGACCGCTCGAAGAAAGGAAAAACTAGTTGGTGTTCTGTTTACTCCCGTCTTGAACTGTTGAAGATTATACACTGAAGAAAGCTCCATCAACTGGAAACGTGTTCCACAACTGGCCACTTCTGAAGGTCTCCTCATGAACAGAAGTGTCAACTGCATGGGTATGTCTTCATTACGCAGCCCTAGTGCCGTATGCGAATCTGGCGGCAACTGACATAATTTCCTTCAGTTGAGTGGAGCACAAGTCGGAAACTCTCCTTCTATGTTCCAACGACTGCAAACTGACTGTTATAGTTGGGCAGTCAATCAGTCGTACTCCTTTTTCTGAATGGAATCCAAAAACTGTTAAGAATGCTTGGGTGCTGAGCTCTAAACATGAGAGCAGTATTCGAGTCCTGCTCTGATTATGCAGTAGAAGAACCTGATCTGCGGAGAAATATCTTCAAGCTTATTTGCAGTAGACTTTTCAATGTCAGTCACATGTTCCCCAAACAGACTGAAGAGTTGACAAATCATGCCAAGAATCCCTTCGTTAAAGCACTTGGTTTTTCATCATCAAGTCAGCAATCACGAACTAAGATGAATCTGATCATCATTTTCCTATGCGAAAGAATACAAAAAGCACAGATGAATAGAAAATCGAAATTTGAAACATATTTCTCTTCAATTAAACCCTTAGGTCCTCCAATAAATCGTTGTGTAGAAGCAGGCATCTTTCCAGACTGCCTGAAAAAATCAGCTCCGATATACAAACCTGGTGACCCATCTTGAAGTATAGATATGACGCTCAACAACTCGTTGCGCTTAGGTTGCATGACATCTGCTACCAAAGAAGTATGCTGGAATTCCTCTTTAGAATCCAGGAAGAGTCAAGCGTTCAAGGTGATGTGGGCATGATTCCTTGTTTGCCTAGAGCGTCTCCCACTTAATTGCTGGTCATAGCGTTGCCCTCAAGGGTACTATGTACCTAAACCCCTAATTGCTAAAGAGACTGTTATTTTTGTAAGGCTTCCTAGTACCTCCGCAACCCTCACCATAGCATAAAGACCGTACGTGATACAAACAACAGATAATGAGCATTCACGTAAACATCGTATTCCTCTGATAATAAGAAGCCAACTGTTCCACATGTTTCCGATAATAGCGTACAAGCAAAAACTAGAGATGAAAATTCTGCAAGGGACTTTAATACCAAATGTGCAAACAGTCACGATCGACATCAAACCAACGCCATAACAAGCAAATATATCTCGCCCTAGGTGACCTAGGACCAGAATCTACTATTCGTAGATATTACTCCATCAGGAAACGTGTTTTGGAGAAACTATATCACTTCTCGTGAGTTATGACTTGGGCAATCATCCTGTTGAAACCAAATGTCCTTGAAATTGATAGGAAGTGGACGAACTGTCTGAATAATGCGAATTTGTAAAAGCTCTAAATATTTAGCATCATTTAGGATTCAATCGATACAAAAGTGACCAATTATGAAATCTTCTGAAATCCCGTCCAAACATTGAATTTTTTAGGACACGTAGTTTTGATGGAAGTACTCCGGTGCTGATTCTCCCGGGACCAAGAGCGTACTTCGGATGGATTATGTTTATTTTTCAAATAAAATGATGACTCATCGGGAAAAAGTACATTTCTAAAGAAATAACTATTTTCATATTGTCTTTCCATCATCGTCATGGACTTACATAATCAACACTAGACGTGGATCTGAATGATGTCGCCGCGCCTGTGCAAAGCGAAGAATTCTCCCCTACTCCGGGCAGTAGGAAAGAGTAGGGAAAGATTCAAAGAGTAGTCCAATTGAATATTCGTCATCATTCATAACACACAGTGAAGTTATTTTTGTGCTGAGCGACTCACACAATAGCTTCAATTGTTATTTCATGGTAATTCCTATATTCCGTAAATGATTTTCGTAACCTGTATACAGACAGGTATACCGTCGCACTCACAACTGGAAGACTGCATGTTCATCTCTGGAAGAAATGAAGTTTTTCCATTGAGAAGTTTTTTGGGCCACCAGGAAATTCCAGAATATTTTAGACGGCTTCCAATGATATGAAAACCATAGATATCAGTGTAGGAGCACTGTAAGCTCTTTACATCGAGTGATTTCTGTATTTTTTACATCTCGGAAAATCCATATGATATACGAAATTTAATATGGCTTCAGATAGCAACAATCCGCTCAGATTACGAGCTATTTCAGGAGCAAAATGTGGAGCTTATCTCGAGAAGGCGTCTAAAATAAATCCGGGATATGCAACATTCTCGATTTCATGCGGCCACTTTCGAGATAAACGACGAACTGTAGTTCGACGGCTGGGATGAGTAACGTACTCCGGTCGTCTTCAGGAAGGAATATTCCACATCAATGTCGCTTAATCTATTCGGTGTCTCCGATAAATTCCAGGCCATCCTATAAATTTTAAACGCGAGTGATTCGACGAGCTAATTAAGTTGTCTGTATATTCGTCTATGACAATTTGATGCGACACTCGATAAGGACAAGTTTGGAATTTGCATAGCGGGCTATGGATGTCAGATGAGTGACAGTTGGCATGTTACTAATGCTCTAGAATATAAATAAATTCAATGAAAACGTCAACTTTGTCATTCCAGATCGTCGAGTTGAAAAACGTGCTTATATGATATTAATATCATTTTTCCAGCATGTTCAGAGTCGTACTTGATAAAAGTTATTTGAATTAAATTGAAATAAATCAATTAAATATCTGAATAAGGGAATTCGACACCCACGCCACGGTATTATTAATTTACGATCAGCTCGAAACTCTCAACAACTGGCAAATGCAACATCAACACCTACACCTCCCTGTTCCCACGCGACCACAGAAACAATCACACTCTATGATTGATGCCAGACACCGCCGCATTTCCCTGTGAGAAACAAACAACGTCTTGCCAAACAATTACCGTGTCCGCTTTTGAAGTGCCGCGATCTTGGCATTGATTATCCCATCTGGCAAATAAACTTTTTGGCTTTTCCAGAATGAGAGGCGAATCATCAATCAACATCAGAGAGAGCCCCGGCGGAATATCCACAGACAATTTGTCTTCTTCTTTCTGCGTTAACCTCGACTCTGGCCGGATCCGGACCGAGCCTGCGAATTGGATAAAAAAACGTGTCTCAAGTCATCTTTTCGCGTTAATGCAAGATGTTGAATGACACTTCAATGGAGGCACAGAAAGTTGTTCGGTAGTGCTGATATTTTTTGATCGTTTATTTTCTCGATGAAGGTTTCTCGTGTTCTGTGGAATACATCGAAGATCGAGGATGAATCATGTGATTGAGTTCTGTTAATCCTTCCTTATTTGGTTGGACAGCATCATTTTCTTCGTTTTAATTTTTAGGGTCATAGACCGTTAATTTATCATAGATACGCTCAGTTAGAAAATTCCGTGTCTTAGATGAGACATGATAGTAATTATCTATTACTTCTAAGTTCAGTGGGTTTTTTCGTTTTATTCTCCTAAAATTTGCATTGAAAAATATACCTTAGTTAATTGCACTTTATACCGAGTGTTCCTAAATTGAAGGTACAAAGAGGAGAGATTCTTCTTATTCTAGGAAGAAATAAACATGGGACCGCAAACGTTTCGTTTTCGAGATATACGCTGTTAAAGTTTGAATTTTTTTCAACTTTTTTCTCATAGTATCTGAATTTCACAAGATATTCAACTGAAATTTAGCAAAGATAGAAATTACGATATTAAATTTTGTTCTTATCCTAGTCATATACGTATATTTTGTTCCAGAGCTAATAGCTTACAGCCCTGTTCGAAAGTTTGTCCAGAAAAATTATCTCATTCAGTTTTTTCCATTTTTCCACGTTTCTCACAAGTCTATTCCACAGTCTGAAATCTATGACCAACCTTTAGAAGAAGGGAAGTCCATGTTAGTGTGGTCAAATAGCATTTTACACTGTTGTATCTTTGCTGATAGTTCAAACATTAGATCAGGCTTATAATTCAAAACATTCGATCTTTACTAATAGTCAACATTCGGTTGAGTATTCGTTTCAACTGCTTGTTCATAGTGATTAATAATCTGTAGTTTTAGATCTGTTTGCCCCGTATTTAAGGATCGGGTGTTTTTTTTAGAGTGATAGATCTTCAAATTGAAATAAAACACATTTAAATTAAGATTGAAGCCAATTTTTTCTTTAATTGAAAGATAATTTTATGACATTTATGTTTTAAAAATAATCAATTTTGGACCACTTTTTCGGGTAATTCAGGCCTTATTTCATCAATAGCAGGAGTTATTTTGGCTTTCAAAGTGTCTATCGTTTCTGGTCTATACTATATATTGTGTTGTGGATGCAGAGTCCAACTTGTGAACGTCGATGAATAGACAAATCTGGATCATCATTCACACTATGACTTACAGCAGCGATATTTTTTTCTGTACGTACAGTTCTTTGTCTTATTGTTGTTGTTGGATCGAGTAGGGAAAATGTTGTCCGAAATCTATCAATAGTTCGACGAATAAGCAGCTCTGATGGACGATTATGTAAACCATAAATTTCAAGAAGTGCTCTATAAGTTTGGCGAATACAACAATGATTGACAAGCATGAAGATATCACTGTTATTTCTATGAAGAAGATTCACAACATATTAATTCGTCGATCAAGTAGCGATCATACAATCCACTAAGATTGGTGTTCAAGTACAACATCAAAAACTTACAATTTGTGATCCATTTAACTGATCATAACAAACCAGAATTAATAGTTAAGATTAATCCACGTACCTCACGGAAAATTTATTGTGAGGAGAAACACCTTTATTGACCTCAAAGTCTGTACTTCGGATTGAAATAAAAGTATCTGTCTTTCGTAAAACCTCTTAATTTATCGTATTCGGAAGATCCTTCAAATTTGGGAGAAATTCATAGAACTTTGGCGTATCACAGAAAAACACTCTTCCTTGATAAGTAATTATCAAGCTCAGGATACAGCCGTTTCGAAATTATCCCCTAAAAAAACAGCAATCAGCAATTCAAATACCAAAGTTCACGCAACCGAGTCGTTATCGTCATTTAATTACATTTATCGCGATCCAAACCACCGATTATCAGTCGAAAGAACGTGACCGAGGAATCCGAAACACGTGAGAAATAAAACCTTAATCGCACTCATATCGAAGAGCGCTACTTTATCGACTAGTTCCGCGGTACAGACATCGGACCGGCCTATATCGCCGTCATAAATCCGTTCCGATCAATTTATGCCCTCGAACTCCACCGTTGCCCATGTAATTTCTATGATCGTATCGCCACGTCGAATCCTCTACGCGTTTCTGGAACGCACCACCGTTCCGAAAATCGATAAAACGGAGGAGTAATGGACCGTACGCATGAAAGTGACATGTCGAAATCGCGAAAGTCACGATTGATGTGCTCGCCTCGATCCTAGATCGCTGATTGTCACGATATATCCGTCTGAATTATTGAAAAGTATCGTTGAAATAACGATCTGGGGCCGTTCGAACGCGAAGACGTGGAATTTTCAATTAGATTCTGACAGATAAACGTCAAAACTTGAGGGTTATTCGGATCACGACTCAATGTCGTCCAGCTCGTTACGGTTCTATGGTTCGACGGAGCCGAGATCAGACGACGGCCACAGATCATCTGCATGGCTGCGTTCGTGATCCGAACGGACGTTCGCCTTGTAAAACATAGAAGAATGATTGTGTTTACAAAATGGTATTCTCTCTTCTAGAGTCGAGGTTATTTACTGAATTCTCTACGAATAAACGATCATTTTTAATATGCACATAATATCGGCTGTTTTTTAGAGTGAGAGAACTTTGAAGTGAAATAAAATACATTTAAATTAAGATTGAAGCCAATTTTTTTTTTATTTGAAAGATAATTTTACGAAATTTATGTTTTGAAAATGATTTCCGGCATATGTCCACCACGACTAGCTCTGAGGAACCGCATTCGACCAGACCAATTTTGGACCACTTTTTCGAGTAATTCAGGCCTTATTTTATCAAAAACACGAGTTATGTTGGTTTTCAAAGCGTCTATTGTTTCTGGTTTATCAGCATAAACCAAAAGAAAATAATCCAGTGGAGTGATGTCGCATGATCTTGGACCATACAGTGCATTTTTCAGGATGTAATGAAACCTGCAGAACTTCTTAAAGATTGTTTTCACTCCATATACGGCAATTTTGCTTTTTTACATAGCCGTTCAACCAGAAATGAGTTTCATCACTAAACACACTTCAACAACTTCAAGCTGTTCTAGGGACCAATCAGCAAATAAACGACGCTCATTATGGTCAAGTGGCTTTAGTTCTTGAACCAGTTGGATCTTGTATGGGTGTAGACCAAAATCTTTACCCAAAATTTTCCATGTACAGAGTCCAACTTGTTGTCCTTGTCTTGTTGTTGTTGCTTACTGAACAGAAATGTCAAAACAACATGGCATCTTCTGTCAAATCGCAGTTATCTTTATCGAAAGTTCTATCACTCTAAAAAAACACCCGATACAATGGCTGGTGAGTTCCTGTTCAATGAAGAAAATGTTTCTTCTTTTGATCAAATTTGACTTTCTTCATCAACAAAGCCTTCTCCAAGAGCTCTTCTCTGTTCTTTCGATACCTGATTCAATCTCACAATGGAAACACTCAATTCATTTCTTGAGAAAGCTAGAGTGGATTGCTCATATACGTCAAAACCATACAGATTACGAAAATCATTCGCGGAATAAAGGATATACAATGCATTAGCCAGGGAAGCTATTGTGCCAGTCGTTCAGCACAAGTAGAACTTTATTATGTGTTATAAATGACGACAAATATTCAACTGGATTGACGGTGCTCGTATCAGGATCAATTGAGGCTTCAATCTTGAGACTATCTTGGTTCATGGAACTGCGTTCGCGTGGGTGGATAAGAAGCCCCTTCGGAGTGACTTGCGTCCAAAACAACTCGGTGACTGACACTGCAGTGCCAGTAGAGATTGTATAGTGCTTCGCTGCTACCAGTCACGGTGTAGGTTTGACTGAAGCCTAAACTGGAATCTTGGTGGATTTTTTCATCTAATAGACATATAACGAGCTGAATTTCCATACTCAAATGGAATCCGATCCAAAAAACTGAATAAACACCTTTATTATCTCGGTCGAATTAAACTCATAATGAATTTTTCATTTCGATAAAAACGTAAACGTAAGTTTCGCTCCCGATAGAGCGAATTATTATTCGTTCTGCCTGAAAAAGCTGAATGGAAAACGAGTCTGTTACGTAATGCGAAAAGAAAATAACGAATAATGTATCATTATTGTAATACATGTTCGAGAAGGTACCAATTTAGATAATATCTCCATAATGTATTCAGCGTACAAAAATAAGAGTTTAGAATTCTTCGAAGGCCTTGGAAAAGGCGAATCAGTAGGTTTGAACGTTTCAGCGGATAAAATTACCTCATTCGTGATTTCACAATGAAAATGGGGATTGGAATGTTTTAAGTGGAGAAGGAATATTCTGGATTCATTCTACGGAACCTCTACAGATTTAAATCTAAATAAATCTCTTGAAAACATTTGGAATTCAGTTTAAAACATGCGCTAGATAACATTGTATCACTTTATACAGGTGTCCCAGAAGTCGACGTCAAGCCGGAGTCGGGTAACAGGCTATCATACGAGTCATCAGAAAAATATTTCAAGAAATCTGAGTCGTGTACTTTTCAAATTATTTTGCATTTTTTGATATTCGAGAAAATGCACACCCTGTTATGATTTTTGAACTCCTGTTGCTACAATTTTTAACTTTCTTCAAATTTATTTTTTCTATGATATCCCGAATAGTGCATCTGTAACCTGTGATCTTCATATCTAAGCCAATTGCTCCAGCTTGGAAAATAATGTCACTTTTTGCCGAACTAACTAACTTTAACTTACTGTACTGAAAAAAAACTGTACTACATCAGTTTGGCAAATTACTTTAAGGGTAAGCGCATTTATTAGGGATTCTTACTACATTATTTCTTAGATCAGTAAAAAAAACGGTCTTTCTTAAAGAAAGTTTCGAACCATTTCTTCGAAGTTTCTAAAAATGTTTCTAGTGCTACTTTAAGAATCTGGTTTGGATGAGATGTGATGAGTCCTTCCATAAAGTGTGAGTGAGACAGTTAGTGACGCCATCATTTGGTATTGGCACACGTAAACGCAATACAGATCAGTACGCCACGCCCCTTGGTCTACTGCGCATCTTTACGTATTTGATCGTGTTATTTGTGTACTTACGATTTTCGGCTTCGTTTATTACATTTGTCTGCTTGTGATTTGGATGGTTTTGATCTCTTTACGACGAACTTTGATTTCACCTGTGATAACCTGAGATTGTGTATTGCCATCATGTCTGTGTATACCTTACAGGAATATGCCAACATGATCATCATCCAAATCATCGAGTTTTTACGAATTTGCACCGTCTACTCTTCACAGCGGGCCGACTTCCAAACAAAGTGCATGGTGAAGGAAGAATTTCCTTACCTTACGACGATATTGTGCTTCAAGCAGTTGAAGAAGATCCGAGTACTTCGCTACGTAAAATTCAGCGAAGCACAGGAGTGTCCAAAAATACAGCCCACCGACTATTGAAAAAACATAAGCTCCACCCACATCATGTACAGCGAGTATAAGCTCTGTTACCTCGGGATTAAGAACGTCGGGTTGCGTTTTGCCAAACCATGCTACAAAAAAACAGGAAAGACCCACAACACTTAGAAAAAATTTTGTGGTCGGATGAATCAACATTTAAAACAGATTGTTACATAAACCTAAACAATTTACGCGAGTGGCACGTAGAAAATCCGAATTTAATGCGACAAGATATATCTCAATATCGTATTGAAGTAAACATGTGGCTTGAATTTTGAACGGAAGAGACATAGAACCTTTTGAGTGGTCAGAGGTTTTAAATACTGAAATTCATTTAGATTTTTTACGAAATCAGTTGCAACTTAGTATTTTCAGAGAAATGTGGTTTCAACAAAATGGCCCAGCGCACTATGTCCTCTCAGTTAAAGAATATCTTAATGAAGAATATCGGGGCAGATGGATAGGGCGATCTGGTACAATCTCGTGGCCAGCCCGTTCACCGGTTTTGAATCCCTTAGATTTTTTTTTACTGGGGAGCAGTGAAGGAAAAAATTTATTCGAAACAAATTGAAAATACAGCTGAGCTCCGGAAGAGAATTATGGAAGCAATGCAATTCGTCAATAACAGAAGATTCGCCCGTCTGATATCCCTATATTTTTTAAGAAGATATCGTGCATGTATTGCGGCTGAAGGAGGGTGATTTGAACATCTTTTGTGAATTAATTAAATCTTGTCACAAAACGAAACTGAATTTCTTTAAGAAAAGCCTTTTTGTCCAATCTAAAAAAGAATGTATTTAGCGTTATAGCATTTTAGAATCCTCATTAAATGTGCTAATTTTTTAAGTAACTTGCCAAACTGATGTAGTTCAATGTTTTTTCGGTACAGTCAACTGAATTTGGGCGAAATTTTAATTTTGAATACTTGGTTCGGCAAAAAGTGACATTATTTTCCAAGCTGGAACAACTGGCTTAGAATTGAAGATTACAGGTTACAGAAGCACTATTCGGGATGATATTGGAAAATAAAATTTGAAAAAAGTAGGAAATATTACCAACAGGGGTTCATAAATCATCACAGGGTGTGCATTTTATTTAAAAAAGAAAGTGCCACATAATTTCAAAAATACAGGACTTGGATTTTTTTATATTTTTCTGATAACTATTATGACTTAAACTGTTACCTGATTCGGGATTGACGTCGACTTCTGGGACAGCCTGTATGTTATCACCACATGTGTTGGTAATTAACTGATTAAGAATCAAGGGAGATTAATCAAGTTATGACCAATTTAATTTGATTCATCACCTAATACAAATTGTTTCGATTGAATATTGAGGAATAACAAGTTCACTCGCCAAAAAAGTTCCACATATAATTGGAATAGTTCTTTTTTATTTTCCTTTTGGAGAAGTAGATAGTACATTCTCCAGAAAAAAACCTGAAAAATTCTAACCCAAGTCTCTTCAGTCAGCGTCAATTATGACAGGTCACTGGCTGAAAGCGTATTCGCACAAAATCGTTATGCTTCCCCCAAGAAACCAGAAATTGTTAGTCACCTAAAATTTGGGACACCCGCCACGTTCATGTAGCGATCACAATATTCCATGTAATCCACGGAACAGTTAGAAACACGACGTCAAACAAGCCCACAATGCGTGTTATACCATTCGTTCATAATTGAAACGACAAATACGACCGTTCTCGAGAAACACAAACACGCCATTGTTCCCCGGGCATTCTCGTCGAATTAACATAATCCGTGACATTTGATTCGAAAAAAATCGCCTGAATATCCATCCGCGCCTCCGTCCGACGTGCCACGCAATCGCGCGCACTTGCCACCTGCAGATTGATTCGAGTTGCACACGTACGCGATGATGCAAAGGCCGTAATGACGGGATAATTAATAAGGAATACAACGCGCGGCATCAGAAATAATCTAGTCGGCGATGATGGGAGCGAATGAGGAGTTTATGGCGCGAGGAAAACAGATTGATCAAGATCGCTTTGATAAATGGGACGGCCGAACGCTCAAAGGAAATGTGTACCGAGTCGTTTGTGTAAATTGCCTGTCGTTAATGTTTAGTTATGTTATTAATCTATTTCCCAACGTGCATTGTTCGCGATAAGAATTAATTAGCATTCCACGAATTGGCTTCGATGGTTATATTCACCTTGATTCTATGGTTTAACAATAGAAGTCATTTATTTATTTCAATCTGTCATTAGTTTATGTAAATCCATTATGGTGATAAAATATTATGATAAACGTGTTTTATTTATCTATAAGGTGGATCGGAGAGTAATGTCGCTTTTTTAAATTAAAATCAAACGAATAAGTTATTAACAAGTTTTTATTTTTAATCAATAATGTAATCGATTGGTTTTTCTATAAAAGAGAAGGCATTTTGGTCATCATTTTGAATCAATAATCAAATAGAAACATATTAATAATTGATGTATTTTTGAACTCTTGTTCTATGAAAATGCGCGGTATTTTTTCGACTATATATCGGGTGTTTTTTTTTAGAGTCATAGAACTTCCGATAGGGATCACTGTGATTTGACAGAAGGTAGAAGCCATATTGTTTAGACATTTCTGTTCAGTAAGCATTGACAAATTATCATAGAAAGACTCACGTCGCAACAACGTTTACAAATTGTTGAAATTTAATTTCAAAATCAGTGTTATATTCGCCAAACTTATAGAACACTTCGTGAAATTTATTGTTTACGTAATCATCCATCAGAGCAGCTTATTCGTCGAACTATTATATCAATAGATTTCGGACAACGTTTTTTCTACTCGATGCAACCACAACAAGACAAAGAACTGTACGTACAGAAGAAAATATCGCTGCTGTAAGTCATAGTGTTAATGACGATCCAGATTAATCTATTCGTCGACGTTCACAACAGGTTGGACCACATGGAAAATTTTGCGTATAAATCCATACAAGATCCAACTGATTCAAGAACTAAAGCCACTTGATCATAATAAGCGTCGTTCATTTGCTGAATGGGCCCTAGAACAGCTTGAAGTTGATCCACTTTTTTATCGTAAACTTGTGTTTAGTGATGAAGTTCATTTCTGGTTGAACGTCTATGTAAACAAGCAAAATTGCCGTATATGGAGTGAAAACAATTCTCAAGAAGTTCTGCAGATTCCATTGCATCCTGAAAAATGCACTGTATGGCGTGCTTCACACGCTGGAGGCATCATCGGTCCATATTTCCTTAAAAACGATGCTGGAGCTAATGTTAAAGTGAATGGTGCTCGTTACAGATCGATGATCAATGATTATTTGTTTCAAAATTTGATTGGTATCGACCCAGAAGTGTTTTGGTTTCAACAAGATGGTGCTACACCTCATGCTGCTACCGTAACATTTGATTTATTGAAAGAAAGACTTGGCGATAACATTAATTCGAGGAATGGTCCAATTAATTGGCCTCCAAGATCATGTGACATAACGCCACTGGATTAATTTCTTTAGGGTTATGTCAAGTCATTAGCTGATGAACCTGAAACAATAGACGCTTTGGAAGCCAACATAACTCGTGTTTTTGATGAAATAAGGCCTGAATTACTCGAAAAAGTGGTCCAAAATTGGTCTGGTCGAATGCGGTTCCTCAGAGCTATAGTCGTGGTGAACATATGTCGGAAATTATTTTCAAAACTTAAATGTCGTAAAATTATCTTTCGAATAAAAAAAAATTGAATTCAATCTTAATTTAAATGTGTTTTATTTCAATTTAAAGCTCTATCACTCTAAAAAAAACACATGATATCTTTGATTTTCGCATTTTTAGCCCGAAATTATCTCAAACGAGTCTGTCTGATCGGATAGTCCATAAAACTTTCGAGCGGAAAGAGCTAGGGACTGAAATCTCTCAAGGTATATTTCAGCAATGAATACCTCGGCTGAGTCTCTTAGTCGGCGAAATCGATATAATGGTTCCGAAGTTATTCAAAATTGAATTTTTTCCTTATTTTTTGTCATAATATTTTCCAAACTGAGATTTTCATTGATCTGTAATTCAGTACTTAGAGGTAGAATATTGACTCGTGTGTTCGTGCAGAATTTTGTGTAGATCGTATAATTAGAAGAATCAAAAACAATATTTTCTGTGCAGAGCAGCGTTGAAGGCTACTAATACCATATCGATTGAGTTGGAAATATATGAAATAACGTCAAGACTACTTGTGAGGATTGTGCGTGATATTAACAAGCGAACAAAAGCTCGAATAATATACGTAGCAGCAGCTTAAATTGTATAAGGGAAAAAATATTATATAAACAAAACGACAGGTCAATACGTCCAAGTACTTCAACACCCCCTCAAAACGCCAAAACTCAACCTTCCACGTACCTCCACAGCGTGTCCCTCGAAATGCGTCTTCCAGCTCTCCACTTCTCGAACCGCTAACGTAGCGGGCTATGCCCAGAACTTTCATCTATGAGTTGTTACGCCTTCCTGAACAAAATCCTCCCGAAGAAGACTAGGAGGACCGAAACCACTTCGACGATGCCGATAAGCGAGGCGGACGCCCTCCAGGCCCTCAAACTCCTCCTTGAGGAAAAGAAGAAGGAGCTTAAGATCAAGGACGACGCGATCTCGCTGCTCGAGAAGAAGCTCGACGAGAAGGACAACCTGATACGTCATCTCCAGAACGAGATCGACAAGTTCAGGCAGGTGGTGAGGCCTCTGACGCAGAGGATCATCACCAACCAGATCTCCCTGGGGGATGAGATCTGGATGAGGGAGCATGGCGGGCCTGGAGTGGAGAACACCAGGGTGCAGGCTCTGAACGAGCCCAGGATCAAAAGACAGGCCATCAGCGCCGAACCTTTGAATCTCAAGAGCGGAGAGTGGCAGATAAAGAAGGTGCCTAAGAGCAATGCGTAAGTATGGATACAAAACAGTTGTTGAAATTATAATATTAAGGTTTACTCACAAAAATAGGCTAATTCCTAACTAGAATCATAATTCTCAATCAAAATCCATGAATATGTACCAATCCCAAAAACACCAAAACTTTCATATAAAACTTACTCACTTCCTTTTCTGATCATTCAACCAAATATTCCAATTTATTTCCAGTGTTTCCATTACACAATTGCAAATCTACCATTTCCAATTTGAATCACATAAATTCCCAAAATAAAACATTTCGAGTTTAAAACTGAACAATCACTTATACTAATTAATTCCTCCATATTTGCTGCTAGCATAGAAATTAGAAACATTTCCGTAACTGTTATATTTCAATGTCCTCGCAGAGTCACGGTATATAAATCGTTCAAACTCGGATGAAAACACGTCGAAATCATAGAATCTATTAGATAAATCATCCTTCAAATTCTCCAAATGATCCATCACGTATCTGATGAAGTGTCAGAGACCGTTTGACATCAGACAAATTAATTCCTCCGGTAACAGTGACCGATTAAAGAATTAGCCTTTATTAGCCGATCATCAAATAAATCTGTTTTATTCCAATCCGAGATATTAATACGAACCGACATTACCGGCTATTCAAACCAGATTTCAATGGGTTCCGTGGGCATTTCCGAGCGATCTTCGATTGTGAAACGACCGTCATTAATCGTAAGAACAAATCCAGATGGCGTTTAGGCTTGTCCAATTAAAACGACGTGATGGATAGATCCAGGAGGCGGTGATTCGCTGAAAAGGCAAGGTCGGTATTCGGAGACGAAAATTGTGAGAAATTATTTCGTGCTTTGGGTGCGTTGCTTAAATTTTTCCTCGATTCAACTGCTGAAATGGCGATTATTTCGGAAATGCATCTGAAACAAATGGAGGAGCTGAGAAGGAAGGAATTCTTATTGAATTTCGGATTCAACAGATGGTAACGAAGGTGAACCTCCCGATTTTCGTTTGTTTTTGAGGTGGCTGAATGTCTCCACAGTCATAGAAAAGCCATTAATATGTTTTTTGTGGGGCTGATTAGACTTCAGTAAAAACTTAGCAGTCTCAACAATGGACAGTGTTTTGCGGAACAATATAAAATTATTTGGTGGCTCTCAAAATATTTGGACAAAACTGGAAACGGAATTCACTAAATTCAGATCTGAATTTAGTATTTGAGAGCAACTGACAGTTCGAGACTACAGTGGCGCTAGTGTCGGTGGGAATGAAATACTAGGGATCATTACAGAAATCTGCTTCTCAACTTATTTTTTCCTTTATTTCACTACAGAATTCTGTTTTGGATTAGAATCACATTTTCTGCATTCACGGAACGTTTTGCGAGTCTAATATGGATCTTATATTCAAATAGAGGTTTAAAATATGCATCGAAGGCTAGTTCAGGAGTTGTAGAAACTGGATCAATTTGTCTAATTATTTGCAAGATACGATTATTAGAAAATATTGTGGTGGGAAATCTGGTTCATATAAAACTTATACTCTTCCTGCTAGGTAACAAATAAACCTGAAAAATGTTGAATACGCTGCATGGAATTCAATACTTCAAAGTGATGTCATATCAATGTGATGTGACAACATAGAATTCTATTCTCTCGTATTAATTCTACCTTATTCTTTTTTTGATTCCTACAACCATTGAAGAAATGAAGTGTACTACTCGAAGAGATAAAATTAAAACCATCAAATTAGAAATAAAAGATCAAATCGCAGTAGGCCAAAATTATCACAAAAATCTATTTTATCAGCAAAAGAATTTCCTTATACCCTACATGACCTGATATATGCTTCACGACTAAAATTAAGTTTCTTGTTTCAGATCGAAGGACCTCATCAGAGAAGCAATTCTCGACAATGATTTCATGAAGAACCTTGAGATGACACAAATTAAGGAAATAGTCGACTGTATGTATCCCGAAGCCTACAAGGCTGGAAGCATCATTATAACTGAAGGAGATGTAGGCAGCATCGTTTACGTTCTCGAAGGTAAGTCCAAGTTCATACATAATCGCAATTCTGGTTTTTATTCACTGGAATCATCTGCATGATAATAAGAATCCGCCTATTGAGACGCCATCTCGCGGCGGTCAGTCGTAATAATATTAACCTCTATGGTCTTGTACGTAATCTACCTCGTCGGTTATATCGCCATCTGTGAGATGGTAGAGCGTTTATCATACAGATTTCTATATGATGTATGATTGCAAGATTACCGGCTTCATTTATTGATGTATTATGGGTTGCATAGATTAATATATGCCTGTTTTTAAAACTGCCAAGTTTACTGACCCTCCATCAACAAGTTGATTACACACGTTTACGAAGGCGAAACTTGAGCTCATAAAATTTCGTTATCGGTTTATATCGACGTTGGTCGCATTTCTAATGCAGGAAGATTGTTCAGATGCAACATAATTCCTGGAAAGGTTCAATACACTGACGAAATGCTTTGTCCTCGAGAATTATAGCTCTTGGCTTCAATAACGAGGATATAGGTGGACTTAGCATACTTGTAACTCATGCCTTTACGATTAACCTAATTTGCTATCAATTATGGCAAATGATTTTATCACACTTAATTCCAGGAAAATATTGCCGAAACTTTTCAAGAGTTAAAACAAGTTTGTTTTATTACCAAGAAATTGAGATGTTTACACGTTTATGTGACTGTAGTTTTGAAGTATTACTTCATATTCAGAACTGGAAACTTAACAGAAGGTACGGAGTATTTATAGAGGTTCAGGTGCAAAAAAAACAAGAAGAATACCAATGCTATAAAATGTTTACAAGGTAGAATGAAGAGTTTAACAAATTTTAATTGAATATGTTAAATATTTTGGATATACACTCCTGCTTCTTGCCTTCTGATTCTGCATCTGAAATTTTCACGAAGGAAAATAGTGGAATTTTTGTAAAAAACAAGGAATCAATGTTGAAACTCATTATTTTTTGGTGGAATTAATGTACATTCTGTCAAGAAAGTAGCGGGAATTATCGATTTAAATCTGGCGGGGCAATGAGGCAGGCAAAAATTTTTTTTCCTAGGTTGGTACCACTGTCCTTAATTACTATGCCAAGCTTGAGCGGGATCTGTCAACTAGTGTGTTTGCAACAGTTGATTAAGTCAGTCGATGTCATTGCGTGCCGATTTTTACTATGGGTGATTACGTTGAGCAAAGAATTTGTTTAAAGTTTTGTGTTGCAAATGAATTTTCGTGTGCCGATGCATTGAAAATGTTGCAAAAGGCCTTTGGTGATAATGCTCTATCGAAAACTCGTGCATATCAGTGGTACAGAGCCTTCAAGGACGGTCGTGAAGTGGTCGATAAAATTAAGGATAGGGTGCTGGAAAACCGTCGTACCAGCTTGAGAGAGATAACACATGATCTTAAGATATCCCACGAGTCCGCACGTACGATTTTGATTGATATTTTGGGCATGAAAAAGGTGGCCGCACGACTCGTACCGAAAGACCTGAATTTTCTTCAAAAACGTCATCGCGAACAGGTTGCTTCAGACATGCTGGATCGCTGTAATTCCGATTCTACATTCATGGAACGCATTATAACTGGTGATGAGACCTGGGTCTACGAGTACGATATGCAAACAAGCCAGCAATCATCGGAATGGGTGGCAAAAAATGAGCCGAAACCGAAAAACCCACACCAAAGCCGCTCGAAAATGAAGGTGATGCTCATTGTTTTCTTCGATATCCGTGGCGTGGTGCACTACGAATTCGTTCCAGAGGGTCAGACGGTAAACAAGGAGTATTACCTAGGCGTTATGAAACGTTTGCGTGAGCGTATCCATAAGTAGCGGCCAAATTTGTGGGCGAACAACTCATGGATTTTGCATGACGATAACGCACCTTCTCACCGAGCTACGATTGTGACTGACTTTCTCGCCAAAAACTCAACAAACGTGCTTCAGCAACCACCGTATTCGCCGGATTTGGCTCCCTGCGACTTTTTCCTCCTCCCAAAACCAAAATTGCCCCTTCGTGGCACCCGTTTTGAGTCGATTGAAGCCATAAAACAAAATTCGGCGCGAGAGCTAAAGTCCATCCCGGAAAGCGCCTATAAAAAATGTTTCGATAATTGGAAGTGCCGTTGGCATAGATGTATCTGAGCAAATGGAGCCTATTTTGAAGGCGACCCAATAAATTTTGACGATTAAATGTAAAAATGTTGTTTTAATTGAAAATTCCCGGTACTTTCTTGATAGAGTAGTATATGTTCGTTGAATCTTGGCTTGAATGAACTTGAAAGCCTTCTCCTGTCCTGCAACTTGAATATGCTAATTCATTAATTCCTTATTTATGTTTGTTTGAAGCATAAAATGTTAAAAATTATTTTTTGTTTTGTAGTTTAAAAGTAATATTATTTCTTTCCACGATTAGTCAACCCTATAACCTTTAGACCCTTCATATTATTATTCTCGTTGTTTTTTTTGTCTTGTTACCTTGACAGCAAATCAGATGCACCGTAGGATCGTTGTTTGATTAAATACTTAGATAATTCATCGAAGAAATGAATAGGATGTAAATCTAAACACTTTCGTAAAAAAACACAGTGTATATTTTGTATATTGTATCGGGTGTTTTTTTTACAATGATAGAAGTTTATATTGAAATAAAACACATAAAGATTGAAGCCAATTTTTTTTTATTTGAAATCTTTAAAATCTTGGAGGCCAATTAATTGGACCATTTCTCGAAATCATGTTATCGCCAAATCTTTCCTTCACTAAATCAATTGTTACGGTAGCATCATGAGGTGTAGCACCATCTTGTTGAAACCAAAACACTTCTGGGTCGATACCATTCAAACTTTCAAACAAATAATCATTGATCATCGATCTATAACGAGCATCATTTACTGTAACATTAGCTCCAGCATCGTTTTTAAAGAAATATGAACCGATGATGCCTCCAGCGTGTAAAGCACACCATAAAGCAGATCCATAAAAAATTTTATTCAAAAACTTTTAGAATTATATTAAATTTCCTTTTATCAAGAAAAAACCTTTTTTATTATTTCAAAATACTATATTGTGAGTGCACGAATATTTTATCAATGGAACACTTTCACGAGATAATGAATGACTTCGCTGGTCGAATATTTGTTGCTTTCAAATAAATTTTGACAGTGCTATAAATAGTTTTATTTGCGGTTTCAAATTCTGCCATTATTTTTTGAAACAGCAACAATTGAAGAAAGAAGCAGACGAGATATGAAAAATTCTACAGCCATGGAAAAAGAAAGAAGAAAAAACGTCTATTATGAAATATAAAACATAACAATCAAGTCGAACTAATATGTCGATATTAGTCAACTTCATGCCTATTCTAATCGAATTATCTCATTATCCGTTTTTTCCTATCGATCGTTCAAGGTGGTCAGGAACTACACACCCTGTAACAATCGAGCCACGACAATTGCGTAACAAACGTAATTTCTTAGAAATAAATATTTTTGACTCGTATTACCATACAAAAAGCGTAACATAACGAGTATTACATCTAGTTACTCCTTTGCTTACATAAGTTTCGCAGTCATACATTATGAAAGCGAGAAATTCATCTCGTTTTCAATTCATTTCTCTTTCAGTCAGTCCTTGGCCTTTTTCTTTGTGCATAATTTTGAAATTTATATTCCTGTGCAAATATCGCGAACTTGTGCAGTCTGAAAACGTGCTCTAATAAATTGTCGTATTTTTTACATCGTGGAATGGAACAGGTTCTTTGGTCATCTCTATTTTCGTCTGTGAATTTGGAACATAAAAGGTTTTTAACAACAGGTTTCATTTTGATAATTAAAAAAACCGAGTATATTTTAAGAGAAATCTTTGGATGTTCAATTTATCGAACTGCCACTGCACAATTTTCACCATTGTTGTAGTGAATTTTTATTTTTTTCAATGGCGTAGTTTTTACTTGTCAAATGTCAAAAGATGACAGTTTCAAAAGTGACAGTTACCCATTTAGCGGGCTATTCAAAATGAAACCTCTTATTGGATTCCCTTCAAGATAACAAACGAAGAATTCTCCTAACGCATTGTGTGAATTTTATACCTAGATTCGAACATAATTTATTATTTTTGTGCTCCAACGTCCAAATTAACGAAGCGATTAGTCATTTCAATTACTGTGAAGGATTAAAAATTTATTTGAAAATTAGATTCATTCCACGTTTTTCCTATTTCAACCCATGTAGTCGAAACTATCGGTCCAACTTCTCGCCTTTTTGCTTTGGCGTTTCGAATCTTTCTGGACGGAATCATCAGATTGAATAGAGTGAAAACTTGTGGAACCTGACGATATGTCTAACGAGGAGATCGAATCATTCTTCTTGTTTGGTTTCGTGCGATGTGCTCGCTTTTTCCAAGATTTTTTTTCGATTTTTACTGACTTTTGGGCGTTATCGATAACTGAAGGGTTGTCGGGTACTTTGGAGCTGCCTTCATTGAAACCTTCAGGAGTCTGCTGTTCGACTTCTGTATCTTTCGTCATTTCTTGCTGGTTTGTTTTGTTTTCTATTGCTTCAGTGCTACTTCTCATCATTGATTCTGGTTTTTTAATTACTGTTATCATGGTGAAACTACCTTCGCCGATGTCCGACTCTGAAAATCTACGCTTCTTCGATGTTTTCTTTACTGTAGAAATTCTAGCCTTATCTGCTAAAAGATAGTATGGCGTTTTTTCGTGATAACTCATTTCCTTCCATTGATCACCAGCCTTTTTGGCAAATTTATGAAGTTTTGCATTGCCCTTCACTCTACATTTCGACAGGAAGAAGTTCAAAAACGGGTTAGAGGTTATAGCAGCTTCCAAGGTTCTCTTCAGGGAAGTTCTTGAGCTTTTCTTTCTGTGTTTCGTGTCAGCAGCGCGTTTTCTTGCCATTTTCTCATACGGAAATTTTTATGTGCGTACAACCTTTACGAAAATTCTCTTTTCTGTAACGTGGTATGTTATCGAAATTGGCAAATATAACAAATTGTGAATTTGACGTTAGTTGTCATTCAAAAATGAATTTTGGAACATAAAAAATCATCTTATTTCTTCTGTGTTTTATCTAACGGGTATAGTGGAATCATAGACATAAAGATACTGCACAGTCTCTATATAACTGTCAAAGCAATATGGAAAATACGTATGACAGAAACATAGCGATTTCGATGCTGGTAGATCTATGGTGATCCCATTAAGGATGGTAAATCACAGACTTCTTATTTATGTATCCGATTTGAAAAACTAACGAGTTCACAGTAGAAAATGAGTTGAGTTGTGATGTTATATTTTGATTAGAACGAGTTCAACAGGACAGAATTATTTCTGGTAAAATTGTTTATGTGGTCAAAAAATGTTGAATCGCATATCGGTGGTTAGATAAGAGGTTATGTGATGGTATCTTTCATAGAAGGATTACTGGACATTCTGGGCAGTCGGAAATAAGAGGTAAGGATTCAAAGAGCAATCCATTTGAATATTCGTCATAATTTATAACACAATGAAGTTGTTCTTGTGCTGAGCGACTGGAACGATATCTCCACTTGTTAATGCGTTATAAATCCTATATTCCCCAAGTGATTTTCGTAACCTGTATACGCAGCCCACAGAACAATATCTAGACATCCGCTCATGCACCATAGACTTAACCTTCATTAATTATTCCACCTAGAAACACCCAGCTATCAGAGTACCCCTCGGGCCTACCGGCCCATTACCGAATATCATCGCTACCGTACTAAACAAAACGAAGAAAAACTGTATTAAATTACATACGTAAACTGCTCCGGGTCGCAGCAACATTTCGGCGTCCGAACCAGTTTAATGGCGTATGTCTAAAAAGTTGTAACAGGTACCTACCGGATGGACTGGGTCCATTGCCGACCTGAGGAGACGCGTGGGTTTTTTGTGGACGTGAATTCAAGACGAGGTGCATTATTCAGCGCAACCCATGCGGAGTTCTTGAAATCCTAACGTGCCGGATGATTTGCGAACGATTCGATGAACGCAGAGGGTTATTTCGATGGGTTTTCATCGACGCGTCACGGGATATTTGGAATATTCTGTGATCACGATGGTTTGGTTGCGTGAAAAGAGCACGGTGTAATAATTTCTGACTTGATACGCATGTTTTGTGAAATAATGCATTTGTTGTCCGAAGGAGTCCTTCATTAACACCGCCCCATTTTGTTTTGTGAATAAAACACATTATTTATTTGAAAATTATTGAAATTTGTATTTCATTATAAAGTACAATGGATACCATAAGTTATGAAATAAAACATCATTTAAATGTCCACCACGGAAAAGCTGACAGGAGTGAAGTCGTTGAACCCAATTTTTCATGACTTTCTCACTCAAATCAGGTCGTATGTTAGCAATTACTCGTTCAATATTGATCTGTGAATCGTCTGAATTTGCTGGATGATTGCTGTAAACTAATGACTTAATGTATCCCCCAAAGAAAGAAGTCCAATGGAGTTAAATCGCAGGAACGAGGTGGATAACTTGTCGGTTCATTTGTTGAAATAATCGAATTACTGAATACACGACGCTTTTAATGATCTGTTGGTTTGAGTTCTTGGGTTAAAAAAATTTTGTATGGATGTTGACCAAGATCTTTTCGTAACATTCGTCACAAAAACGTCTGGGAGATGCCTAGTTCTTGTGAACGTCAAGAAATCGATGAATTTTTGTCTTCACGAACATTTTCATGTACGGCAGCAATATTTTCTTCATTTCTTGCATTTCTTTGTCTCACTGCCACTGTAAGATCATGAAGTGTAAAATTCGTTTCAAACTTCTTCACTAAACGTTCAACTGTTTTTTTAACCGGACGATATAACGATCAAAAATTTGAGTTAAAGCATGTATAGTTAGAGTAAGGGATTTTTCATAAGAAATTTGGATTATTTGTAAACGTGGTTGGAGTGTGTTACTTTCCATGATTAAATGGTAGACATTGACAAATACAACTGTCAATGTCACAAATAAACAATGGCTGCCATGCGTAAGTAATGTCAATTGAAAAATGGGACGTTCCCATTGAAAGACCCTTTACATGTAGTTTAAGTGTATCCTGTTTCACAACACCCTTTATAAGGTGCAGCGGAAAGTAATGTCGCTTTTTTGACTTGAATTCAAACGAATAAATTATTAACAACTTTTTATTTTTAATCAATATGGTCAAGTCAAGTTTCTTGAAACGGCAAATTGCATCGGACACGGTTTATCGAGGCACATTGAGCAAACGAAAAATTTCGAATTGAAGCTTACCTTGAGGAAACAGCTCCAAAATTGTGTTTGTTTGACATTCTAACACTCTGCAAAATAAAGTAATACCAAACTGAAAATTCACATATTAGTACTAGAAAGTGTAGATAATCTAATAGAATAAAAATTATTCGACTGCGCTAAAAAACTTTTGTTCCAGAACACATTTAACCCATAGTCGCACTTTGTTTGTAGGATCTGCCAGAAAAAAGCCTTTCGACTCACATCACAGCATTTTGAAGGTACTTTTTTATGGTCGGTTGCCATGACGCTTACTGCTTTAATTACAAGTATATAGAACAAGTGTATTCGCTTGATTAATGATGAATTGATCCAATTTTTTCGAGTAGTTCAGTGAGCCGGTAGGTCGAATGAATCGATACGACATTTACGGTTAGAGGACCTACCTATTTGTTGTCTGTGATCTCCAAAAGTCAGGCAAAACTGAGAAAGGTAACATTTTTTCTTTTTAGAGTTTTTGAGATTATCATGATGCTCACTCTTTCAATTATATTAAGTATTATACAAGCCTACCAAAAGTTCTGGAAATGTTCTTTCAGTTAGATATTATTACCAGTTACATAAATCAGCTAAAAGCACAACTTAAATAAGTATTTCAATGGGAAAAATATGGAACCTCTGTGTAAATATTACGTGGCTTTCATAAGAACCATTCAACAAGTTTTTAATGCTATATTATGTTTTATTAATGCTATTGCATGAAATGGAACAAATATCAACACCTATCGACGTTCGTTATTATTATACATAATTATGTCTTATCGCAATGATCTTTTTTTCCATTCCCAAGGTTTGATATTTGCCCTGTTTGACACGCTTCAATCGAGGCTGCGAGCGTGAATAGTGCAAGAGCAGCTATTGAACTCATCGCAGAATGCCGTGACGGTGAGATATTCGAATCGCGAAGAGGAATACAAAGTAAAACGCGATCATTTAAATGATTGCAAAATCTAGCTGAAGAGTCACTTCTATACAAAATGATGAAAGTTCTGACACTTAATCGACAAGTCAAGACCATACTAATAGTCTTCACACCACAGTGATTAGACCCACTCGACTTTTTTCAAAGTAGTGTTACAAAACACAGGACTATACCGTGTCAAAAACGAGGATTGCTGGTGGATACACAACATATATATCGGGTGTTTTTTTTCAGAATGATAGAACTTTCGATAGGGATAACTGTGATTTGACAGAAGGTAGAAGCCATGTTGTTTTGACATTTCTGTTCAGTAAGTTTTGACAAATTATCATGGAAAGACTCACGACGCAACAACGTTTACAAATTGTTGGAATTTATTTTCAAAATCAGTGTTCTATTCGCCAAACTCAAAGAGCACTTCGTGAAATTTATGGTTTACATACTCGTCCATCAGAGCAGCTTATTCGTCGAACTATCGATAGATTTTGGACAACATTTTCTCTACTCGATGCAACAACAAGACAAAAACCGTACGTACAGAAGAAAATATCGCTACTGTAAGTCATAATGTTGATGATGATCCATATTTGTCTATTCGTCGACGTTCACAACAAGTTGGACTCTGTGCATCCACCACATAGAAAATTTTGCATAAAGATCTTGGTCTACATCCATAGAAGATCCAACTGGTTCAAGAACTAAAGCCACTTGACCATAATAAGCGTTGTTTGTTTGCTTATTGGACCCTAGAACAGCTTTAGGTTGATCCACTTTTTCATCGTGAAATTGTGTTTAGTGATGAAGCTCATTTCTGGTTGAACGGCTTTGTAAACAAGCAAAATTGCCGTATATGGAGAGAAAACAATCCTCAAGAAGTTCTGCAGGTTCCATTGCATCCTGAAAAATGCACTGTATGGTGTGCTTTACACGCTGGAGGCATCATCGGTCCATATTTCTTTAAAAACGATGCTAGAGCTAATGTTACAGTGAATGGTGCTCGTTACAGATCGATGATCAATGATTATTTGTTTCAAAAGTTGAATGGTATCGACCCAGAAGTGTTTTGGTTCCAACAAGATGGTGCTACACCTCATACTGCTACCGTAACAATTGATTTATTGAAAAATTTGGCGATAACATTAATTCGAGAAATGGTCCAATTAATAGGCCTCCAAGATCATGTGACATAACTCCACTGGATTATTTTCTTTGGGGTTATGTGAAGTTATTAGTTTATGCTAATAAACCAAAAACAATAGACGCTTTGAAAGCTAACATAACTCGTGTTATTGATGAAATAAGGCCTGAATCACTCGGAAAAGTGGTCCAAAATTGGTCTGGTCGAATGCGGTTCCTCAGAGCTAGTCGTAGTCGGAAATTATTCTTAAAACATAAATTTCATAAAATTATCTTTAAAAAAAAATTGACTTCAATCTTAATTTAAATGTATTTAATTTCAATTTAAAGTTATATCACTCTAAAAAAACATCCGATATATCAAAATTATGGAAAATAATAAATTCCGGATGCTTTCTAAACGAACTATATATCACACTGGTCAATACAAGTCTTGTTTCCTTTTTTTCTTCTGTCTAAATCCTTCTCTTGGGAAAAAAATGACGGTAACAGATTTTTTTCTCAGGTACGAAAAAATGTAATGTAGGTTCCTGAAGTAAGCAAATTTTTTTTCTTTTAAATGAGATGCTAACATTTCTGAAGTTTCTTTCGGTGAGTTCAAATTTCTTACTAAGTTGTTTAGTCTGATTAAATGGTCGAAGTTCTGAAAAGCTAAATTTGTAGTCTGAGTCAGAGACTTCACTTGATGTATTCATTTCTTTCGGCAAGTTCAAATCTCTTACTAAGTCATTTAGTTTTTTCTGATTTAATGGTTGAGATACTGTAAGGCTAAATTTGTTGTCTCAATTAGAGAGTTCACTTAATGTATTTCGTTTGGGTTCGCAGAGATTTGGATCATCAGAAGATTTAGATGTGCTGGGTTGTCAAGTGATTTTAATTGAGGTAGTTGAGCAGAAGATAAATTAGGATATGACCAGTTACTTCGATTCAAATAATTATTGTTAATATATTAACTATTCATAGAACTGGGAAAACAAAATACTTACTCATAGCTTTGAGAATCAATTAAATTAAAAGATAATTGAAGGAGAATTCCAACATATGATAGCTGTTTCCTTTTCTAGACCTCTTCAGAAATGTATTGAATGTTTTTTATATAGTTTCAATATATATTGTAGAAGTTATTATAGAATATATAATTATGAATGTAAATTCATTTGAATTTTAAATTCTATCAAGTATTGACTCACATTCAAATTTATTTTTAAATTATGAAATAAATTCATATAGAATCCTAATATCCACAATTTATTCCTTGATTATTTACTATTTCCGAAATTCTGGTTATTTTTCGTATCATGGGACATTATTTGGGATGAATAATTTTTGTTATGTTTTTCTGTGTTCGAGTACAAATTGTTATAGGTTTCACGTAACAACACGTTGATCATTTCTGTTTTATTTTGGATACTTTAAAGCCTACTTCGAGTTTATCCGATCCAGGTTTTATTTTATTTGGTGACTTAAGTTTTGATCTTGTCGTATATTTGAATATGAATTCAATACATTTCTGAAGAGGTCTAGAGAACGAAATAGCTATCAAATGTTGGAATTCTCGTTCAATTATTTTTATTTGATCCTTGATTTTGAGAATTTCAGATAATTTTGGACTAGCGAATTTTCTTGTATTTGTATGTTAATATACATATTTATATAGTTTTTGTAAATACGTATGAATACGTTTCATGTCGGGATGTAAAAAGGTTTTTTCCGAGACATTGAAAAATATTTTATTTGATTATATATAAGGATATCAATTTGATAGTTTCAATATATATTGTAGAAGTTAGAATATATAATTCTGAATTTAAAGTCAATTAAATCAATAATAAATTTTTCGAATATTCCAATAATACTTGCGTTTCATTACAATTTGCCAACCATACTGCAAAATATTCATCTATATATCACCAGACATGTATCATAATCCATTTCACAAGAAATTTTAAGATATTTTTCATTTTACCTTTTTTTGTAGGCTATTTTTGATGTGAAATGGTTCATATTTTCATTTAATCAACTCCTGTTACTTGAAAATCAAAGAAGAAAAACTTGGTCTGAATTATAATAGGTAAAATCGTTGAGTTTTTCAAGCTTCGCTAAATGGAATAAAACACAGAATATACACCGCAATAATGTGTTATATATTACGCAACTTAAGAGAAGTCTTTGGTTTTTCCTTTTATTGATCACTTAAAATGTTTCACCTTGTGATTTGCGAGTTAATTATTCATGCAAACATATCTTTTACATCCAGTTCGTGGCAATGATATTTATGCAAGCCAAGATTTCGTGTCCTAAAACTTCTATATAAAATTTCATTTACTGGAATGAAATGCATGTTATGAAATTATTGAAACAAGTGTTGTTTATGGATCAGTATAATCGATTAATCAATTTTTTCATGTAGTTCAATGAGCTGGTAGGTCAAATGAACTGTACGACATTTATGGTGAGAGGGCGTGTCTAATTGTGATCTTCGAAATCGGGATCAATCGTGAAACGTCACATTTTCTTTCGTTCGTAGGAAATAAAAGAAAAATTCTAAGGGGATGAAAATACGTTTATCAGTAAGATTGGTCTTTTTATATTCGTATTTAAAATAAATATTGAGGAGTTATTTGAGTTTGAGGTTTCATCATGAACTTTCCAAGCATGATCGATCGAAGGACAGAATAAGATTAATGTTGACCGAAATTCATGTCTTTCGTATTTTGACAGAAAGTAAGTTTAATAGTTGACAATGAGAAATTGGGATCGAGGGCTTTTCTTTCTTGTAACGTGTGACAAAACTCCATTCTAGTAGGTATATTTTGATTTTCTCTAAGTTTTCCATGGAAAACTGTCATTTACTGATAGTTACTTGACGGTTCGACCGGCCTGTCCTGGCTCCTGGATCTGTGCGTAACAATTTAGGGTTTGTGGATCTCGACGAAATGGCTCCGTCATTAGTGCTTGACGCCAGGATCAATCAAATGACTTCACATGGGTTCGGTGGGTCAGGACGTATAGTCCGCTAGACGGTGCTCGTACCAGGATCAATTGTAGTCGTCAATCTTGAGTTTATCTTAGTTCATGGGACTGCGTTCGGGTGGATGGATAAGAATTCCCTCCGGCGGGTGAGTTGCGTCTCAAACCAACTCGGGTACTGACCTGCTGAGCCAGTAGAGGTTGGATAGTGCTTCGCTGCTACCAGTCAGACGGTTCTGGCTTTCGAGTCGGGGCCCAAACTGGAAGCTGGTGGGTTCATCTCTTCGGAGGGGTTCTCGCCACGCGCGATGATATGGCGTAATCCTTATCACACTTTCTACCTCTAGGGGTGGACTGTGGAGACTGCTTGGTAGTCACTTGGAAAAGAGGCCTTCCTCAAATAGCCAATAACTATTCTGGTAGAATTCACCTGTCCCTATCGAAGTTCTATCACTCTAAAAAAAAAAACACCCGATATTTACACTTCAACGACATGACAGATACTGAAAAGAAAGTCTTGTACCTGTTGATTTCGATGCTTTCAACAGTATGAGTCTGATACTTTTGCTTTTATTCTGAATAACTCCATAGTTGGCGTTGAAATTGTGTCCAAATTATTTCAAATAACTGGCATATGTTCAATCTCAAAATAACATGACTTCTGCCTTCTGTCAAATCACAGTTATCCCTATCGGAAGCTTTATCATCCTAAAAAAAACACCTGATATTTGCTTCCAAAACATATGCGTAAAATTACAATGTTGCCAGTAGTTTCGGAAATGTATATCAATTTTTATTCTTCAACGCCCTGTATCTTGAATAGGGATGGCGTTACAAAACTTTTTACTGAGAAAACTCCAATTATTTTTCAGTTTCCTACCAATCCTAGAGACGAAGTCACCTTTTTCGAAATGGCCTTTAACTAAAGTGTTTCTTTTCTATTAAAATATGCAGCTAACTTCACGTATGTCTGCATTAGCGAACCAATACTCGTCCCCATCGGATTTTATTGCTGGAACGCACCCTTTAATTCGCGAGACCTACCCGCCTCTAGCCCTCATGACCCGCTCATAGAATCCGATCCCGCCAGTGGATTCAGCGACATTTCACTTCTCGGTCGTTCGAACTCTCCTCCTTCGAATCACAGACGGTGCTCGACGCACAGAAACCGATTCAGTCGCACGCGAACCGCGCTCGAGGGACGGTGTATATGTGTGTGTGTGCCGAAACGCGTCGACCTCGTCAAGTTGCGCGCGATATGTCAGTGTTTCTTTTGTTTTCCTCAAATGTCAAAGGGTTTCTCAACAACGCTCGGATTTCGCCTTGAAATTGAGGAGATGGCGACAGCCTGAGGTGACTCGGATCGGAACGCTCTGTAAGTTCGTGATCTTTTCGCTTGAGAGGAGAAAAAAAGTTGCCCGAGGCGCTGTCGATTTTTGCGGAAGGCTGTGCGATGGTATTTGAGATATTTTGGAGCGATATCTGGATTATATTATACATAGAAATGTTCTTCCGAGGTTGGCCTTCGGTAAAAAGTATTTAGCCAGCTTGAGAGATATACTGCTAATATATTTAACATAACCATAATATTTATTGAGCTTCATTCAAATACGAAACCCACAGATTCATATAATGCTTTATCAAGGAATTTGATCGGACATTCGAAAAATTTATATGTAATTATTTTATGGTCAACACCAGTCGATAAAAAACCTCTATATGATTTAAAGTAAAACACTTTATTTACTTCAATATTCATTGTTTACACAACAATTGTTTCGTAAATTACATTTTGACTTTATCGGGTGAATATGGTAACTAACTATTTATACAAAATTGGTCTCCTTAAATACAAATCTGAGCGAAAAGAAAAGTTATAAAATAAAGGTATGTTTTGGGAATTTTCAGAATGTATTAAAAAATGTTCAATAACGGATATCGATTTAAATCTGTTTGGTCATTAAGTAAAATGTGTTTTTTATGATGCCGGTTTATTTCAAGTGTTTTTAAAAGGCCCAGTCTATTGATTTGTCCTCGATATGAAGAACTTCGAAATTATTGTCAATATCATACCGCGATTCTTGAAAGTGGTTAAATAAATGTGGTTAATAAAATTATTTAAATATTTTAATATTAGCCTTCTACATATTTAATTTCAAAAAATTATATTTAATAATTATAACTTCAGGAATTAAATTAAATTAATGTCATATAAGTACCATGTATATCAAACGACATATAACATAAACATTCATTGTAAGACATCCAAATGATATAACAAAATCCAATAAATAAAAATTGTTAACCAAAATCCTATAAATTGAATATTTTGAGTAGACAAAATTTTGTTTCTGCTCATCAATCTTATGATGAATGTTTATTTTATATGTCGTTTGTATAAGTGGTACTTATATGACTTTAAAATAATTTAATTCCTGAAGTTATAATTATTAAATATAATTTTTTGAAATTGAATATGTAGAAGGCTAATATCGAAATATTTAAATAACATAGAATTTATGGTTTTATATTGAGATTTTGCTTTTTCTTCAAATATCTAACTATCAGTTCAGATTTTCGTTCTGTATGCGGTAAGCAAATATAGTTTTCATTTTTTATTTTAATTTGTGTTAAACTAATGATATGGATTGCTTTTAGTTATAAATTATACCCTACAATGAAATTTACCCACTAAGAAGAACAAAAGTATAGCATAAATTTTTTAGACTTTAAAATAATCAAAATTAACAATAGAGATGATTTTTCTATTTACCGCAAACAAACACAAACAGATTGCACAATACATTCCTCTTCAAATCACCCCTTATCACATAAATTAACATCATACTACAGATTGATTGATTCGGTCTTCACTTGGTGGAAACTCATTTTAATTAAAAAATATATATAAGACAGTATTGGAAAATGGAAACTTTATCTTTATTTGCTTACCGTATATAGGACGAAAATCTGAGCTAGACATTTGAAGAAAAATCGAAATCTCAATATTTCATATAAAACCATAAATTCTTTGGGTAAATCGATAAAAAATAATAAAGATATTGTCAATAAAAACAAATATGTATACAGATTAACCTGCGCTACATGTCCCTTTGTATACATTGGTCAAACAGGCAGAGCTTTCGAGAATAGGATCAATGAACGTTCATTCCACGTATGCCAATCACCTACAAGAATCAGGACATGATTTTGACCATAATTTCTAAGTTCTCCATTATCGAGAACAAATGCAATAGAGTGGACCAATTAGAAGCACTAGAAATAAACCGGCATCATAAAAAACTTCTTAGCGACCAGACAGATTTAAACCGATCCCCGTTATTGAACCATTTTGATTAAATTCTATAAATTCCCGAAACAAACCTTCATTTTATCACGTTTCTTTTTGCTCAAATTTGTATTCAAGGAGACCGATTTTGTAAAAATAGTCAGTTACCATACTCACCTGATGAAGTCAAAATGTAATTGACGAAACAATTGTTGTCTAAAAAATAAATATTAGCGGAAATAAGGTGTTTTAGGTTAAATCATGTTAAACGATTAGAAAATATAAACATCAAAATAGATTCATTCTGTTAGCCTCCTATAAATTTTAATTTCAACAAAATTTTATTCAAAAACTTTTAGAATTAAATTGATGTCTTATAAGCACTGCTTCAATTAAGTAGACATAAAATCAACACTCATTATATAATATCAAATGGAATTAAAAAAATCCAGCGAAAGACGAATTATCAATTAAAATTACTAAATAAATACTTGAAGGATTTATTCAGTGATTTTAATTGATAATTTATATATCGTTGGGTATTTTATTCGTCTTGGTATTATATAATGAGTGTGATTTTGTATGTCTACTAAATTAAAGCACTGCTTATAAGACATCAATTTAATTCTAAAAGTTTTTGAATGGAAATTTTTTGAAATTAAAATTTATAGGAGGCAAACAGAATCAATCTTTCGATATTTAAATTTTGTAATAATCCTTCTATGAATTAAAATCTTCTTTTTAATTATTTTATTAAACGATTAGCTTAGACTCACTGATGAAGAATTGGAGGTCAAAAGTAATCATGTCCGACCGGTTAACTTTTGAACGGGAAGAGCTAGAGACTTCAAACTTTCAGGGTAGGCTTGTGGTCTGAATATCCCGGTTAAGTATGTTAATGGGTGAAATCGGTCTAGTAGTTTGACGGGTATTCACATTTGAAATTTTCTCTTATTTTTTATAATATTTCCTAAACTGCAGATCCGATCGATCTGAAATTTGCTATTCAAAAGAAAAATTATACCGCACATGTGCTCGCAAAATTGAACGAGGATTGTAGGATAAGAAGTTCAAAAAAACATTTGTAAATGGAGCAGCGTTCAGCGCTTCTTTGAATACTCTAACTCTCGAATGAAAAGAGATAGAAACCTGAGATTTCCAGGGTAAATTTATGGTATGCATGTCTCGATTCAAGTCGTTGAGGGACGAAATCGGTCCAGTGGTTTCGTAGTTATTCACATTTGAAATTTCGTCTTATCCTTCTCAATATTTTCCAATCTATAAATCCGGTCGATCTGAAATTTGATATTTAGAACTAAAATAATAAATCAAATGTGCTTGCGGAATTACCTCGGGATTGAATGATTTCTACCGCAGGTTTCATTGTTCAAACTATTTCCAATATCCGTTAGTTATTATTTTCATTATTCAAATGAAATCAGTCGTAAGATTACTTCTGAGAATATGTGAGGCATTTAATTCTCTAGATTATCGTGAAAAACATACAGGATGTCACATTCGAAAAAATCAAGAAATAGCAATTTGAAGTTCTTCATATTTGGCCATTAATAACGGACACCGTGTATATGACACGGTTGATCATTTGAGAATGATGACTAGGCAAATTTTACAGGTAAAGAAATTTCTGATCAAATTTGTGCTTCTGGCAATCGAAAGAGGACTTTTATCGGACTACTGTTCCCTCAAATATTTGCAGTTTTCTCTCAATAAAATCTGTACCGTTGGAAAAATCTTTAATATTTCGCGTCATGATAGAGATATTGAAGACCATTGAAAATATACAGGGTGGTCCGTTTAAAAATCACCCATTTGTTGAATATTTTTCTTGTGAACACATGTATAATAGAAAATAATTTTCTAAGATGCAGGAATGAAAGTACTAAAGTATTCAGCGGGTTTTTTAATCAATTAAATTTATGAACATCCCATATGTAAATACAAATTTCTGGCTGAATCTACTCAATCGTTCTTGAGATATAAAAAAAATGTCGACATGATTTTTATACGGTTCTTATACCCTGTATCTTATTTTTAATACGCATTTTTCAGGTGAATACTAAATTATGACATTAATAATTCATCCACATATATTCTTATGAACATTAATCCCTTTTCGTCACATATAACAATGTATTCATTTACATCAATAACTGTTACTCCGTCTCCATCAGCATAAAAAACACGTGTTATAATTAATTTATTCTAATTAAAATAGATGAATGCATGCAGCAGTTCCTGATGACTTTCAATTGATACTAATTTAATGAAAATATGTCAACAAACATCCAATAAAACTCACATATCCGCTTCTAATTTAGATTATTCTCATTGTTCAAATTTCTCCTTCAAGACGTTTATTAACAATTTTACGGCTACCATAATTTCCAAACGTTGACATATAGTGAAACAAGAACAATTAAAGTTGTTGTTTCAGTTTTGGGCAATAAGCGAGTAGAAGATTAAACATAATTGGAAATAAAGCATAGTTCATTAGCCGCCTATAAAGTGCACCTGCTCGAACTAATTAGTTTCTTTTAAGTATTCCCACAATAGAATTATTTTAAGAAGGAAAAAATATACAGATAACTTGAGAATATTCTTTTTTCAACGTCTAATTCCAAATTTCTTACATAATGTTCATCAACGAAGCAACTTTCCTTCATTAAATACTGCCTTCTCTAGATTTTAGTTATGTTGAAATTCGATGATTTTTTCCAGCCTAATCAATACTAATAGTTTTTAATTAAGGCATCTATCGGCTGTTTTTTTTAGTATGATAGAACTTTCGATAGGGACAACTGTGATTTAACAGAAGGTAGAAGACATTTCTGTTCTATTGAATTGAATCAGTCCTTACTTGGTGAAAACCCATATTAAATAATATTTAAATAGGGTTATTCTGATTTTCACAAATTTTTATTGTTATGTTCATCAGGCAAGATAACATTTTGAATAACTAAGCTGGTTTCCGAAATCCGTTGCTATTTATATTACAGTAAGTACAATAAATTTTTATTGAGCACTAAAACCCAAAAAAGGGTCTCTGCAAATTCCAGCTTATCTGAATATATTTAACAGAGGTGAGTTATTTGAATCTATTTGTTCGTTAAGTAATATTCCAATTTTATTATGTTTATTTATCTCTAGGGATTCTAACAGATTCAAAGCATAACTTTTGCTTTTAAATCAAAAACAATCAGCATTTAATTGTATGATCCATAGATTAGTTAATATTCCCATGAATCGAGAAAATTATATTTCAGAACTTAACATAATTAAACAAATAGCTATTAATAATGACTATGATCCTAAGTTGATAGACAAATTGTTGATGAATAAAAATAATGAAATAGCTTTAAATATGGTGTTTCCTAATATAAAAGAAAATTTTAAATACATTTCCTCAAAATACACTAAAGGTATTTCTGAGAAAATTGCTACATGCCTCAAAAATAAATATAAGTTAAGAACTTCATTTAAAACCAATTCAAACTTGGGTAAATTCATTAAAAATAATAAAGACTGTACACATAAAGATGATAAATCGGTGGTTTATAAGTTAACTTGCGGTGATTGCCTAAAGTTTACATAGGACAGACTGGAAGAACTTTCCGACATAGAATTTGTGAACATTTGAAGAGTTTCCTCAATAATAAAAGTAATTCTACATATTCCAACCATTTGTTAGAAACAGGACATACTTTCAACCATAATTTTGAAACTCTACACATAGAAGACAAAAGTTATGCCTTAAATCTGTTAGAATCCCTAGAGATAAATAAACATAATAAAATTGGACTATTACTTAACGAACAAATAGATTTAAATAACTCATCTCTGTTAAATATATTCAGATAAGCTGGAATTTTCTGAGACTCTTTTTTGGGTTTTAGTGTTCAATAAAAATTTATTGTACTTACTGTAATATAAATAGCAACGGATTTCGGAAACAAGCTTAGTTATTCAAAATGTAATCTTGCCTGATGATGCTACTGTGGTAGCGAAACGATTGTTGTAAACATGACAATAAAAATTTGTGAAAATCAGAATATTATTCAAATATTATTTCATTTTACATTTCTGTTTAGTAAGCATTGACAAATTATCATGGAAAGACTCACGCCGCAACAACGTTTACAAATTGTTGAAATTTAATTTCAAAATCACTGTTCTATTCGCCAAACTTATAGATCACTTCGTGAAATTTATGGTTTACATAATCGTAGACCAGAGCAGCTTATTCGTCGAACTATCGGTAAATTTTGGACAACATTTTCTCTAATCGATACAACAAGACAAAGAACTGTACGTACAGAAGAAAATATCGCTGCTGTAAGTCAAAGTGTTAATGATGATCCAGATTTGTCTACTCGTCGAGGTTCACAACAAGTTGGACTCTGTGGATCCACCACATGGAAAATTTTGCGTAAAGATCTTGGTCTACACGCATACAAGATCCAACTAGTTCAAGAACTAAAGCCACTTGACCATAATAAGCGTCGTTTGTTTGCGGATTGGGCCCTAGAACAGCTTAAAGCTCCACTTTATTTTTTCGTAAAATTGTGTTTAGTGATGAAGCTCATTTCTGGTTGAACGGCTATGTAAACAAGCAAAATTGCCGTATATGGAGTGAAAACAATCCTCAAGAAGTTCTGCAGGTTCCATTGTATCCTGAAAAATGCACTGTATGTTGTGCTTTACACGCTGGAAGCATCATCGGTCCATATTTCTTTAAAAACGATGCTGGAGCTAATGTTACAGTGAATGGTGCTAGTTACAGATCGATGATCAATGATTATTCGTTTCAAAATGGTCCAATTAATTGGCCTCCAAGATCATGCGACATAACTCCACTGGATTATTTTCTTTGGGGTTATGTCAAGTCATTGGTTTATGCTGACAAACCAGAAACAATAGGCGCTCTGGAAGCCAACATAACTCGTGTTATTGACGAAATAAGGCCTGAATTACTCGAAAAAGTGGTCCAAAATTGGTCTGGTCGAATGCGGTTCCTCAGAGCTAGTCTTGGTGGATATATGCCGGAAATTATTTTTAAAACATAAATGTCACAAAATTATCTTTCAAATAAAAAAAAATTGGCTTCAATCTTAATTTAAATGTGTTTTATTTCAATTTAAAGTTCTATCACTCTGAAAAAAACAAGTACTCTAATGAACTTTTGAATCTTTTTCGATATCTATGGAGCATCTTGAGGTTGTTGCTATCTTTATGGCGATATGTTCAAAGATCTTTTGTCCGTAGTCATATGCTCTTTCAGTAATGTTTCAAAACTCCTACCTGTTTAACCCACGTGAGTTGCGCTGCAATCATTATTGTGTGGCCTCCCGAACCTGTTGAATTATTTTGATCTTCTTTTCCTAGACCATGAAAACCTAAATAGGCCGTTTTGAGGTTAAACTTTTTCAAATTGTTTCGAATTTTGGTGGATAAATGCCCAAAATACCATTTTCTACTGGATGCACCTAGTTTTATTGCAATTTGCTTCGTATTCTTTTCGTCCTGTATAAGGTGATATTCTGCTCGCCTCTAACGTGCAAATCTCACAGATCTTGAGTGGTGCTTTCGCGAAAAATAAACAACAGATGCATGTAATGAGTCTTCGCGTCAATAGCGATCTTTAATTCGAGACCAGTTTCGACTTTCTCATGATTAACGAACCTACCCACCATAGGCGGCCGTGGATAATGTATTCCCCGACCGTTTATACGGATCAAGACGTCTTGTCTTCTATTGCCACTATGTATTGGGTAAGTTCCACTCGTCGATGACAACAGAGAATGACGCAATAATGACTATGGGGACTTCACCAAAGCATCGAAATGTTGCAGGAAAGTTCCGCGTTGTTTCCCAAATTGGGTGACTTTGAGTTAAACCACGCAGTCTTCATACTGAGTTGGAAAACACATTTCAATTTAGAAACTCCGCTGTTGGAGGTTATCGAAAAGATCTGGTGTTTTTGATCTACTCCTGTACATTTCTTCTCAATAGATGTTATGGTTCTGCGCGTTCGTACCAGGCTCTGCATTTATTCAAAATGAGATATTTTGAAGAAGACTTAGACATTAGACCAATATAACCGATTGATAACATTTTTTCGGGTAGTTCAATGACCCAGCAGGTCAAATGAACTGACATGACGTGTGACGTGTGAGAGGGCGTGTCTAATTGTTATCTGTGATCCCCAAAATGGAGAAATGTCACATTCTCCTTTGTTCTGATAAAGGATTCGACAGAGAAAAGAATGTTAAGGACCTAGTCGAAGAGACACTGCGATATCATGAATTTCCTGAAAATAATTCGGGTATTTAGAACACAAGCACCAACATATCCGCATCAGTGACCAACACAAACCTAATAAGAGGAAGAAAATCGACCTAATATCTGTGGTTCTAAGCTCATTAGTCAACAGCGCATCGATTTCACCCAAGAAGTAAAGTGAAAACCATGTGTAACGATAGAAGACATCAAGGAGATTCTACCAAGACAAGTTCGTATCAAATTGTCGCTTTCCTAATCGGGCTAGAGGATTCACACTCTATAAAGTCGATCGTTGGGTGGACACATCCTGGAAGTAGAGAAATAAGGCGATCGTTTTACATGGCGGTTAATTGAACTCGAGACACATTCACGATTGATAGAAAGGTCATCGGGTGGTTGGAAACCGCATTCCTTTGGGAACGCTCGATTTATTGTCTCCTGCGTTTAAGCATGTTTAATGCGACAAGCATGTTTTAAGGGCGTAAACTTTCGATCAAAGTCGATTTTATTCTTGATATAGGTAACTTTATCATGTCGTAAATAATATTTGTGAGTGGAAATATTTTCAAAATATTAATATGTTTTGTATGATAACTTACAAATAGTAAAACAAAGTGTTAAATGAATCACATTTAATGTGATTGTATGCTAGTGACTCCAAATCTGTCCAGTATCTATATTAGCTATACACAGAGACTCTAATGATAGCATTAATACACCAGCGCCATCTAGAGTATGCAAAATACATACACAGAGACTAAAAGATATTAATAATATACTAACACCATCTAGAGTATGCAAAATACATACAAGACATACCTTTGCGTGTTAATTCAAGTAAAGAAATGTATTCTTGATATTTTCACGTTACGAACGCAGAATTCTTCATGCTCAAATCAGATCATGAATTGCCGTACTGCTCAAAAATTAGCATATTCATATTAAAATAAATTAATCCGACTGATCTGTACCAAAATGGCGTACGCATGTCTGCAATTTGCCTATACAGAACTTTGTCGAATTTGTTCGAGTAAAGAATTGTTATACAGATGTATGTTACACTGTCTCGATTTCTAGAACTTTCTATTACCATAGTTCATACTTCTTATTAATGATTTTTGGAACGGATCATTCTCGGATTTTCCCAGCCCCGAATGCGACAATTCTGCTTATTAACGTAGCCTCCAAGTTCATCACTGAAGATGATTGTTCGATGAGAATCCGAATCATTTTTATGCATTTCAAGGACCCCAATCAGCGAAGATACGACGTTGCTGGTGATCGACAGGCATGAGTTCCTGTGTTTACCGAACTTAAAAAGTCTTTATTCAAAATACGCTGTAATGTCGTTTGTGGAATGGCTAATTCCAAAGATCGACGAGGAATCGACAAACTGGGTTTTCGTCAACGCTACGGGTTACCGCAGCAACATTCTCAGTTGTTCTTGAGCGACACACACGGTTTCAATTCTCTAGCTTGTTCCAAGAGCTCAAATTTTTCCACCAGTTTCAGTTTTGCCTGCAGAGAAATTGCTGCAAAATTTTCACCATTTTTGTAGTGAAGTTTAGCAATTTCAGTGCATTCTTGAAGCGTGTATCGTTCCATTTTTAATGATGACGTAGTTTTTACTTGTCAGATGTCAAAAGTAACAGCTCCCCAGATAGCGGGCTATTCAAAATAAAACCAGTTATTGGAAAACTCTTTATTATAATCCTGCAAAGGTTATTACCCCCGCTTTTCTGGTTAGTGTGTTGGCATCTTCGTTTACTCTGATTTCCGAATGTGCGAGAATCCAAACTGAAGAGACCATTATTTCTGTATATTTCACAGATACGATAATGTTATTCATCAACAACCATTCATTCAGTTTTGCAACCTATCTCCGTTTGCATTGTTATCCAACCCAGAAAAGTTGCAAAAAACGCCCATCAATAGTTAAATTTATGCATGTGTATCAGTTGGGAAACGTGACCCATGCATACTCTGGTAATTCTCACGAGAAATCGGTTTTTATAATTGCATCCTCGTGAAAAACAACCATCGAAAACAATAAACGCTTTTTACGATTATCTTACCACTTTTCGAATTTTCAATTATTAGTTTTTAGATCGTCTATTTTCTGTTTCGCCGTCTGCGATCTAGATTTCCCACGTTAATTTTCGAGGTTATCGCCTAGTTTCTTCGATTTCCTATCTGGGTGTCCACATATTCTGTGAGTTTCTACTCGTAATAACGGGTGTTTTTTTTTTAAGTGATAGAACTTTCGATAGGGATAACTGTGATTTGACAGAAGGTAGAAGCCATGTTGTTTTGACATTTCTGTTCAGTAAGCATTGACAAATTATCATGGAAATACTCACGCCGCAACAGCGTTTACAAATTGTTGGAATTTGTTTTCAAAATCAGTGTTCTATTCGCCAAACTCATAGAACACTTCGTGAAATTTATGGTTTACATGATCGTCCATCAGAGCAGCTTATTCGTCGAACTGTCGATAGATTTCGCACAACATTTTCTCTACTCGATGCAACAACAACAAGATAAAGGACTTCACGTACAGAAGAAAATATAGCTGCTGTAAGTCATAGCGTTAATGATCCAGATTTGTCTATTCGTTGACGTTCATAATTTATGTAAAGATCTTGTTCAACACCCATACAAGATCCAACTGATTCAAGAACTAAAGCCACTTGACCATGATAAGCGTCGTTTGTTTGCTGATTGGGCTCTAGAACAGCTTAAAGGTGGTCCACTTTTTTATCATAAAATTGTGTTTAGTGATGAAGCTCATTTCTGGTTAAACGGCTATGCAGGTTCCATTGCATCCTGAAAAATGCACTGTATGATGTGCTTTACACGCTGAAGGCATTATCGGTCCATATTTCTTTAAAAACGTGCTGGAGGTAATGTTACAGTGAATGGGGCTCGTTACAGATCGATGATCAATGATTATTTGTTTCAAAATTTGAATGATATCGACCCAGAAGTGTTTTGTTCCAACAAGTATGTGCTACCGTAACAATTGATTTATTGAAAGAAAGATTTGGCGATAACATTATGTCCAGAAATGGTCCAATTAATTGGCCTTCAAGATCATGCGACATAACTCCACTGGATTATTTTCTTTGGGGTTATGTCAGGTCATTGGTTTATGCTGATAAACCAGAAAAAATAGACGCTTTGGAAGCCAACATAACTCGTGTTATTGATGAAATAAGGCCTGAATTACTCTGAAAAGTGGTCCAGAATTGGTCTGGTCGAATGTACGTTAAATCCGGACGCCTGTATACATTTAATATACGAGCACGGTAAAACTCTAGTTACCTACTAATACACACTAATGGAATGTGCGCAGGCAGACATTTGCGTGAGTGAAAGCTAGTTTTTTTTAGGGACAAATTTTAGACTTATCCCCAATAAGGAAGAGGAAACAAAATGTTACGCCTCCTGATACACTTCCATCCATGAATTGCTCCACCTTTTCCTCAAATTAAGACGGTTTAAGTACCATATTTGACGTGCAGCTGTAATCCTCAACACGGAACTTATAATTCAAGATATGTACCAATATGGATCATCGTCAATTTTCATACTGTTTGTTTTGATCCACTACGTAACACTAACCTGAGATTATCACGAAATGCCTAGAAACCCACCAGGTAGTTTATAATTGTACACCATCGGGATACCATTACACGGCTTATGGACTTCGGTAATAAGCGTTATTATCCAAATAGCTATCGCTTTCACGCCGTTAAAAACGCGCTGAAAACGCTGATGATGGCTGGTAGTTTTATCCAAATGGATCCGCGGCCTAGATTTCGAGAGACAAAAATTTTATACCGTGAATAGATGCTCTCCTTCAGCCCCAGAAATAATTTCTATCTTCAAACTGAGACGCATAGAAAACCCATTATTCAAACTTGCACAATATTGTTCACTAAATATCGTCTATAAAACGGTCTCTGAAACTCTATTAATGCACTATTCACTGTTGATGCATGATTGTCATGGATAACTAAGCAGAGAATTGAAAATTTGTCCAAATGATGTCGTGACTTCCTCTATCAAATCTATTAATCTCAAATCTAAAGATGGAATAAGAAAATTACTTTGTTTTCTATCACTTTTTATATCGAAAGCAGATAAGGCCAAATCATATCACCACATATCGTGCCTCCTGAAACCTATTGACAACTATTTGAGGAACGCTGATTTGAAAGAAAACCCATTACATGTGCGACAGTTCATCTGCCAACCTTACAAATCCATGTTGGATGCTCTTCACAAGCTAATGTCGGAGCTGGAGTCATTATTGGAGGCTAGAGAGACAACACCACCTATGCATCTATAGTGAAGGCCCCGAGAAGAAAAGAAATGAACTCTTTTTCACTATATCCTATGGATTCAGTTAACGAAAGCAGGAGAAGATAACCACAGGACGGAGTTCTGTGCTGATTAGTGGTGGATGAACTACGAGCAGAGTTAGAGCTGTCGGCCCTGACTCGTTCACACGTTGCAGGAAGCTCAAACTAACAGCGCCTGTGTTGAAGGAAGGAAAACAGAATTTTCTGAAGATGTTAAACTTAAGGGGGTCACTGAATAAAAAATTTCATTCGAGCTCGCATTTGAATAAGGTTATTGCCAAATCTATAGCGGCGTTTTGGATACAGAACGAACTGTATGGCATGACTTGGGGTTTGAAACCTAGAATGATCCATGAGTCATATACTACGTTGGTAATACCTATCATTATGTATGCCTCTGTACTCTGATGAAACTGGAAAACGGACAAGCTCGAAGAGGCTGTACAAGCTTCAAAAACTTAATGTTTATCCATCACAGGAGCTGCATATACCATTCCCCCATCAGCAATGAGATTTAATTGGATCTTACCGCGTTACTCATCTGGTATACTGATGGTTCCGTAACGTAGCAAGGCGCAGACATAAGCATATATAGTCCCAAGTATAGGGAATCGCTGCCTTTGGGAAAGCCTATAAGAATGTTCCAAATCGAAACTCTGACTATAGAGAGATGCGCCCAAGTCTATTTGCTCAGGCAGCTTGAGATAGTCAGATGGCACTGAAGCAACTAATGGTCGTTGTAAGACAAAGACCTGAAGCTTTGAAAAATCACTTATGTCATTGGAGAAAAGCAACAAACTAGTCCTAGTTTGGGAACCATTTCACCAGAGCATTGAGGGGAAATGAGGAAGCAACCTCGTGCGATGAATGGGAAAAGAGAGAAGAATTTTACCCTCAATTAGTCCATCGCTGTCCAAGAACAAACTAAGGCGGGTTACTAGACTTCTCATTGACTACTAAACACCTACTCTGCCAATGCAAAGCGCTGGTGCAGAACAGACTTGATCCACTGGATAGCATAATCCTCACGCCTACTTGTATAAGAGCCAAGTCTCCCAAGAGAATTATCAACATTGCGAAGGAGATAACCTTCCTAGGAAAAAACTTAGTAGTATCGTAACACAGAAATACCTTTTTGGTCGCAGTGCAGAGAGACTGTCACTGAGCAACTACTGTAATCTAATTTAATCACTTTAAATTAATTAGGTATCTACACAGAGACTTGAGTTGCGTAGTTTTACTACATTTTCAAACTGTGAATTATAAGTTTACCCCTAATGGATTCATATCATGATTATTTCCGCCAGAGGTCGGTGTGATCATTTACAAGGTTCTTCGAATATCCCAATAAGTCTGCGATAAACCCTTCTAAATGCACAGACCATCCTTTGGAATTTTCTACTTCTAGACGCTCTCAAGAAAATAAATATCCCTTATTCATGAAACCATCAGACATTTACAGATTGAAAATGTAAAATACTACGAAACTCGGGTCACTGTATACTTATTCAGTAAAACGTTCATTCCATTTAAAATGAATTAACACAAGTTAACATACTACTCCATCTAATATTCAAATCTGAAATTTAGATGAGAAAAATCTCAGAGAAACAGTTAACACCTCTTAATATATTTCGTTACACATATTCAGAGAAACGATATAAACTCCAAGTTCTTCTTCTCTTAGTTATCCATTCAGACACATACTTCAAGTTTAGTTGAAAACATTCCACATCTGATAGTTCATCTGTCACATGTCTAATAGTTCATATGTACCTTCCATTGTGTTCCATTGAAAACATAGATGTATCAAAATGAACATAGAATTTTCATCATTATGTCAAATCTGAAACTTTGCTCTTGAAATCAATATTTTTGAACGGAGAATTCCTTAATTGCATAACTCCGTTCCATAAAACCAATTTTTCCATTAAGAACTCAAAAGTTCACATTTCTGTGTGAATTATTGGTTCACATTGTTCATTGTTACTGCAGTTTCGAAGTATAAGCTCACCTTCAGCAAGAACTTTTGGAAGTAAAAAACGGTAATGAATTGATTCAAAATAAAATAAAACGGCTTAAACAGTTCAATATTGAAATATTGTATGTATTCATAGAACATCTTCCACCAACAATCTATTTGAAGTGACGCAATACTCTTGAAATTCCGGCTTACGCATTTCATTACCGATAAATTAGATCGTTCCCATTATACATTCGTTTCCAGAACGAGTGATGTAACCAATTTAGAACCACGACTCGATTCTATGATAACAAGCGACTTGTGTGGCTCCGGGAAGACGACGCTCGAAATTTTTCTCCACGCAAATCTAGCCGAACTCTGCAAAAATCACTGTCACTAACTACCGTACGACAATAAACGTCTTAATTGACTTATAGCCAATTAGTCAGTGTCTTAGGACATCGTCTTCTCGGACATAGAGCCATTAGACCGTGATTGTCCGTCGTCTGTGGTCGGTGAAGCCTGTTCTGCGCGCTTATGTAAGAGGTAACTGTTAATTTTTTGTCGAGATGATGCGATAGCTGGACCTGAAGCGGTATATGGACTTATGGGACTGCTTTTGTACATGGACGATGTGAAAATTATGATCTTGAAAGGGTTCAGAGTTTGAAACAGGAATTTCAGGGATGGATGCTCTTATAACGATGTGAATTTGTTCGGGGGCAGCAATTTTATAATTTTATGTGACGTAGCTATATCTAAAATAGTAAATATTCCATTTGTTGTCATTTGTGTTTAGTATGCAACATTTGTTCAAACTCTTCCTGAATATTGTGCTAGGTACTCATTGCATATTTGAAGAACTGACCCCGGAATAGGAAAAAAGGGATTTATTTGGCTGTTAAGATCTGCTTCTTTTATGTAACTCCCATATAAACAATATATATGATAGTATAAGAGAAGCCCTGATTCAACGTCCGTTAAAATAAGTTTTTAATATAAATAGAAGGTGCAGCGAGTATGCGGCCTCGATTTCAACGTAAATATTCAACGGACTTGCAAGTTTTTCGACTTTTGTTAATCTGTCATAAGTTAATAAGTCTTAAGTGAATAACCACTACTTCAAAATGCAAAATGTAGATTGACCACCCTTTTTAAATGGCGAAATTCTACCTTGCTCTCTCTAATATTGTGCTGCCATGTTCACTTAACATCTGGGGAAGATTTGTCTTTGGTCTACTTCATATATTCTATGAATCATGCCCTTAACAGTCAATTTCCACTCTTGTAGATCAAAATCACTGAGGAATCGACTGTATGAGTCACAAATCACGGTGCAATAAATCGTCGCGAACATAAACTTCTATGGGCCGTAGATCAAGTGTTACCAACCGACAGATACGTCACAAAGGAGAAAAAACGGTCGGAATTGAAGCGAACAAGGTGGCCTATGGATAATTCCACTCCGGTTCGGTGCAATATTCAAATGCGACCGACCACAATCTCCGGGTAGGTTTCAACTAGTATTTTCAATGTTACCGACCAAAGCAACGCCGTTTGCCATTTCGATAGGACGCAGTCACTTTCACTTCTTCGGCCGTGCTCAACAATGCATGTAACTCCGCGTTACGATATATAGTTTGCAAAACTGATACCAATGTGCTATATCTGTAAAATAAGTGGGTTGCACAATTAACAATAAACGCGAAAAGTTTAAGGGGACCGTATGCCTGGTTATCTGATTACAATGTAGTGGTATCTTTTACGGTTGAGCTGCTTTTAATCCGATATAGATATGAAAAAAAATTGGAAATCATAGAAGAATTTAAGTTTGCACAAATATAGTCTATCTAGAAATTATCCGAAATTTATTATTTTCGCTAATTTTAATGCACTTCTTTTTTGTAACATTCTAAAAGAAAAGTAATGAATAAAATAGGTTGTGCAGATAGTGGGCTATGGCCAAAGTTGCATGGCATCACTATTTGTCAAATATGGTTGCTTTTCAACAATGTAGCAACTAGAAAAAAGAAAGCAAGTAGAATATTTGTATAGAAAAGGTTTTCGAAACGTTGAAAAATTAGTGCAATTGACTCAACTGGGAAAAAGTGCTGTATATGAGGCAATAAAGAGGATAAAAATGGCATGGATATGAGGCATAGACCAGTTTCAGGAAGATTGAGTAAGATTAAAGGAAACAATTCGATCGCTTTATTGGCCTTAGGATGACAATCCTCGCCTACAGTTTCGCAAATTGGCTAACAGATTTGGAAATCAACTAAATATAAAAGTATGTGCAGAAACCGTCCGTATGTCACTGAAAAGGCAAGGCTAGATATCAAGGAAACCAAAAAAATCCCTATGACACCTTTACAAAGGGAAGAATTTTGTCAACGTTTTCAAGAAGATAATTTCAATAATGCCTTTAAATCTGATTAAAGTTTTTTCCAACTTGGTGGAAATAACTTAAAACTCCTATCAAAACAATCTGTTACCGTTCAAATTTCCAAATTTCCCACCAACATAATGGTTTGGGAGCAATATGTCAGCCTGGTGCTACGCCTCTCTGTATAGTTGATGGTACCTTCAATAGTGAAAAGTATTGTAAACGTATTCTAAACGATTTTCTCCTTGAAACGATGCATGCTTTATATCCAAAGGGGTGGCGTTTTCAGCAGGATAATGCAAAATGCCATACTTCGACCTATACTCAAGCTTGGATGCAAGAACACCAAGTGCTCAAATCTTTAACTGCTTCTGCGTGTGAGACTTTAACTGGCTCAGCAGAAATTTCACATTAGTATCTTCATCCTTGTTCCATTCATCTATGTCTTATCCTGTGTATTTCATAGGTTGTTATGCTTGAAGAAGAGAAATGGGTTATCTAACACCAGACGCTTTACCTCTCGTCTCAATGAGTTGTTTCTGCAAAACTGATAGTAGCATATCCTCTTCATTTAGCAAATTTTGGTCATTTCCAGTCTAGCTTTTCATCAATATTTTATTTTTAATAGCCTGGGGGCTCAATTTGTTCCATGCGAAAGCTAAATTTATCATTGAATTTGTCAGTATGAGTTTGTTGAGGGCAGATGTTACTGGATCATCTCCACTAATAGAACTCAGAAGGAGGTTCCTTTAGTAACATTTTGTGAACCTGAAAACATTCTGATCCATTGGTTGTATAGAAGGCGTAACATTTGGTGGCATAGACATCATAAAAATATTTCCATCGCTGGTTCTCAATTTCTCAGCAGATGGATGGGATGGTGCATTGTCTAAAAGAAGCAACGCTTTCTCAGGAAGATTTTGACTTCTCAGAAAGTTTCTAACCTCTGGAACAGATTGTTTGAAAAACCAATTTCTAAAAATTGTACATGTCATCCATGCGTTTCTGCTATTTCGGAAGACCAGAGGATTGTTGAAGTTCTTGAAACATCTCGGATTCTTCGCTTTACCAATGACCAAAGTTTTAATTTTGTGCAAACCCGAAGCGTTTGAGCAGCCTTAAAATGTGATTCGTTGTTTTGAAATCTTCATTCCAGATGTAGTTTTCTCGGCTTAGGACAAATTAGTTTCATCTGTTAGCAATCGCCAGTATAACCCTGTTTCATCAGCGTTGTAAATATGATGTCCGTTAAATTCATGGTCTTGAATGACTATCTTCAATCTTTCTTTAAATTGGGCAATGAGATCCGGCTGGCTTGAAAACTTCTTCCCTGATATTTTCAAGAATCTTACATCATAACGTTCTTTGAAGCGCTGGAGCAATCAGTCGATTTCTTTGAATTCAAGGCTTTCTTTTCTCCAGAAACCGGCATATTTCTTTCTCGTTGGGCAAGGAATGAAGGGCTGAATTTCCATTTCTGTCATTTGCGCCTTCTGTAGAGTGCATTTTTTGTCAATTGGAATGTATGGTTCACTCTCTCGAAAATTTGTCTTCTTTTGTCTTTTATAGAACAAACCGCGGACTTGGCAATCTCATATTTCTTCGCCTGTAAGGTAACATTCGGGCCTTTATTGATGTCTTCTAGGACTTGAGCTTTCTCATGTAGAGATAAACATCTTAATTTTACACTCACTTTCACCATTTTCTTAGCTATAGTACTCGTCGAAATAACAAAGCGAGACAACTAGTGAAAGAGCGATAACTGACGATAAATTGTGAAAACCGATTCGTCCCTTTGAATAAAATAGACAAGTTCCAACAAGTGCATACTAGTGAGATTATTCTATGTTCATTTTACAGAGTAGTCAACACAAACAATTTTGTGTTCACGTTACGGAGTAGTTCATATACGCATGTTCATATTAGCGCGATTGTACTGTAGATGCAAATGAACCTTCCTTCGAAATGTAGATCGTGTTGCAGTTAGACTTTTCTTGTTTGTCTACATTCCTCCATGAATGCGAAAATACATTTGATTGACGGTTATGCTACCCCCTACAATCGGCGGAAAACGTGTTTTCTCCCATGCCGCGGTCTGGGAACTATCTTCTTTCGCACATAAAAATGTTTATCCGAGCGTTAAACGACTCGGCCAGAGAAATTACCTACGTGAGATAAAGATATTCCGAGAGAACATACCGGCTTGCCGTAATTTGAGGATTTCTAGGAATGAAAATGTGGGAGCTAACAGGCACGACTTCAATGTTAAATTGCATATTAAGAGGCTTTAATTGCGGAAAACTTGCACATTCGTCTAGCGAGGTAACTACTTCGTGAGAACCGGGAAAAATGTCTGCTTCCTCTTACGTCGATTTAACGTTGACAGGAAGGGCGTCCATATTATCATTATTTTTGCGCTAACATAAAGACTTTATTTGAAATGTTTCGATATCCCAATAACAGAGATTCACACAATTATATGAGTGTCGATAGCTTAGTGGTCAGAGCATGAGGCTCTTAACCGAAAGATCATGGGTTCAAATCCTGTTCAGGTGATAAAGAAATTTTCTAATTGGACAGGTTTCTGCCACCATTTCACTAGGTCGAAAATTAATAGTGCTGTGACCTAAAGTGGTGTAAGATCTCAGTAACAAAGCCTACCCAGAACACAACTGAACTCCTAACTCGCACAAGCTGAAGAAAGCTTCTGAGAGATCTTCACAGGAAATCTAGGAGAATCAGGATAATATAAATTTAAAAAAATGAAAAATTATACTTTCTACATAATACATCGAGCAGCAACAGATACATAGCTAAAAAAAATCTACAATTCTATATGATCTGTATAAAAAGAGAAATACATAAATATGAACACAATAGAATACAGCTTTCAAAATTAAATTTTACTCAAAAATAGGAGTATAAGCTGAAAGTATATCAAAACATATACTCATATTTCAAATCATCCACCAAAAAATTTAGTAATTGAAAAAAAGCACATGAACAATTCGTTCCAAGATAGTTTTGAACATATCGAGTTTATTTTTTAGAGTGATAGAACTTTAAATTGAAATAAAACACATTTAAATCAAGATTGAAGCCAATTTTTTTTTATTAATGTAATTTTATTGAATTTATGTTTTAAAAATAATTTCCGGCATATGTCCACCACGACTAGCTCTGAGGAACCGCATTCGACCAGACCAATTTTGGATCAATTTTTCGAGTAATTCAGGCCTTATTTAATCAATAACACGAGTTATGTTGGCTTCCAAAGCGTCTATTGTTTCTGGTTTATCAGCATAAACCAATGACTTGACAAAGCCTCAAAGAAAATAATCAAGTGGAGTTAGGTCGCATGATCTTGGAGGCCAATTCATTGGATCATTTCTCGAAATAATGTTATCGCCAAATCTTTCTTTCAATAAATCAATTGTTACGGTAGCAGTATAGGTGCAGAGCACCATCTTCTTGGAACCAAAACACTTCTGGGTCGATACCATTCAAACTTTGAAACAAATAATCATTGATCATCGATCTGTAACGAACACCATTCACTGTAACATTAGCTCCAGAATCGTTTTTAAAGAAATATAGACCGATGATGCCTCCAGCGTGTAAAGCACACCATACAGTGCTTTTCAGGATACAATAGAACCTGCAGAACTTCTTGAGAATTGTTTTCACTCCATATACGGCAATTTTGCTTGTTTAAACAGCCGTTCAACCAGGAATGAGCTTCATCACTTAACACAATTTTACGATACAAAAGTGAATCAACTTCAAGCTGTTCTAGGGCCCAATCTGCAAACAAACGAGGCTTATTATGATCAAATGGCTTTAGTTCTTGAACCAGTTGGATCTTGTATGGGTGTAGACCAAGATCTTTACTAAAAATTTTCCATGTGTTTTCATGCTCAGGAAATTCTTTCTTTGCAAAAAACTGATCCAGGTTTTTCACCTCTTCATTCGAAGTGAAGGTTTTACGGTCCAAAAAATTTCGTAATGACCGGAGCAAATAATAATCCGAAGGCGCCAGATCTGGAGAATATGGTGAGTGTGGCAGTGTATCCCATTTAAGCTGTAAAATTTTTTGGCGAATGACCAAACTTGTATGAGATCTTCATTATCTTGGTGGAACACTACACCTCTTCTGTTGATTAATTTTGGCATTTTCTGTTGAAGTGCATCATTCAGTTTCTCCAGCTGATGACGATAGACGAATTAATTGTTGTGTTATCCGGTTAAAGCTATAAAAACAACGATTCCTTTAAAATCCCACCAAATAGACAGCATCACCTTTTTTGATGGCTATTGCCTTTCGAAATGCTTTCAGCCGGTTCATCTTTTTGCTCCATGATATCTTGCGTTTGACATTGTTATATACAACCCATATTTCGTCTCCAGTAATGATGAGAACATGGAGAACCCATATATCGAGCTTCGAGGTTAAACCCAGGCCTTTCAAGTGATCATAAACGGTTGAATTCGATAAATTTAACCTCTCACCGATCTGACGTGTTGTTATTCGCCGATTTACATCAACTAATGTCTTAATCGTGTCTTTATCAGCTTCAGGCGGCCTTCCGGAACGTGGTGCATCTTCGACATAAAAATTGCCGGATCGAAATTTTGCAAACCTGTTCTGGCACTGGCGTACTGTCAACACATCTTCTCCATACGCATCGGTTAATACCTTTCTGGCTTGAACAGCATTTTTACCTCTTCTATAGTAAAATATGACGGAAATGCTGCTTATTACTCCCCATAGTTAAAAGGGAACCAACCAGAAACTACTGCTTAGAATTAATTGAACTTTTTCACACACAAGCCTTGCTATATCAGCCCTCAACACATAATGATTAGGAGTTGGGTTCGAAAAAATACATTTAAACCTTCTGTCGGGAAAAAATTAAATTACTTTCCGATCAACCTTTTACGTATTTCAACCTTTCAGCGTAAAACGTCCCTATCCGAAAAAGTAGGGATCAATCAATTCGCAATAATTACGAACGCAAAATTGAAATTAATAATCAATCATCACTCGTTCTCATTCGATGAACTCGAAACCAATTTTCGATGACGATAAGGATGAACCGATCAATGTATCTACGACGGCGTTTGAATATTCGCACTTTCTAAAAGCTATACATATTCAACAATCCTGAATTCTTGAACGCAAAACTAATAAAACCATTAGCCGATATCGTTCTTCAACACGCTAAATAGAACAGTGTATTAAAAGAGCATGTAATTAGCGATTAATTTCACTTTCCTCCTAATTGAGACAGCTATTAGGCGCATCGTTGCCTTCATATCAAATTTAGATTCTATTTCGTTCAATGAGCACCTAATGGATTCAAGAACAATAAATAATACGCGCTGAAATAAAAGATGAAGAGGAATTTAAATCACCCCAACCTACCGTAAGATCATCCACTCTTATACACGGTGTCCTCGTTAGAGGTTCAAACGAAATGGGGTGATAACAAAAACCTCGGAGACAAATCTTTTTTTTCATTTAACTTCAACAACAGAAATTGAACAAAACAGCAACGAATAATAATAACATAAACATTTGGTACTAATATATTTAAGCGGTTTCGAAGTGGCTTCCTTTGGCGGCGATACATTGCTTCGGACGCTTCTTGAAAATTTTGGCAATGGGCCCCAGGTCTTCGGGCGTTAATCGGCATCATTCCCGACGCAGGGATTGCTTGAGCGACTTCATACTTTTATGGTGTTTAGCACACGTCCTGAGCTCCAAAATCGACCAAACTATAGTTCATTGGGTTGAGATGCGGCGAATGGGGCGGCCATTCTGCAGATGTGATGAAACCCGGAAAATGGGTCTTACACCATTCTTGTGTCATTTTCGCTTTGTCAGCCGAAGCGGAGTCCTGTTGAAAGTTCTAATGCGTGTCGCCGCTGGTGGACCCATGGAAGTACTACGCCGTCGAGAATGTCGCAGGTTTTGTTGATCACAGGAGCAAATTGCAGAATTGTATACGTTTCAATTGAGGTGGTAAAAAGAAATATCAACTCTATCATGTCTCGGCATACAAAATTGATAAACAGATGCTTGAATTCTGGCATGTTCTCTAGATGCTTGAAGGTCTTTAAGATGATCCCTGTTTTCAAGATGGGTGATAGAGACGATATCAGCAACTACTCGTTCCTGTTTTCTCGAAAATATCGGGGAAAATCATGGACTTGCAGATTATCCTTTTTCTTGAGGTTTGCTGACTGACCGTCAATTTGATTTTCGTGAAAACAGAAACACAATTGAAGCAATTATTGATTTTGTCAACTCTCGAAACTTCGAGAATAAAGACTATCTTCTGGCCACATTTGTCGATCTGTCGAAGGTCGAAGGTGTCCCTCATGACAAAATACTTGCGAAACTAAAAAGATGTGGTTTTATGGGAAGGCGATAGATATAGTGGAATCATTTTTGAGCGAGAGGTACCAGGTGATCAGTTCGGGTGGTAAATACTCTAGCATGACTCCCTTTACCATGGGAGTGCCCCAGGGATCAATTTTGGGACCGGTATTGATCCTGATGTACATAAATGATTTACCAGCTTACATGCCAGAAATTGACTCCACCTTATTTGTCGATGAATAACTGTTGGCTGAGGCTTTTAGAATGGTTCTCCGCAAACGGCCTGGGTAAGACTCATAACATGATTATGACGCTAAGACCATTGGATGGTTAAAACTGGATAAATCCCAGCTGACTCCTGGATTCCGTGCAGTGTCCCTATACAATAAACTTCCTGGTGAGGTGAAAAATTTGTTTTCTATAAAGAGCTCATTTGATATACAAGTCTCAGTAAGAATATTCCTATTCTAGAATGTATATTTCTCAAATTCATTGCAAAGCCTAATTGTTCTAGAAAATACTAACGCGTACCTGCTTCTCTGTGATCAATACAAATGAGGAAGGATAGTCGCCCATGATTCACCGTTTTCTCTGACTCTCACAACTAAACGATTCAATGACAATTTTCCCAAAGAGCGAATCGAGTGAAGTACCGTAACCATAGAGACTCGTTGGTACGATATGCCACTCGGTGATCGATATACCTCTTCTTCCGTGTGTGGCCCAACGATGCATCCAGAGAAAATGTGGGTCGTTGACCACAAAAAAAAAATTACACTCCGATGCACCGTCCCCAAGCTGTGTGTCATCGTTCACGAACAAACGGGATGCAACGTTACTCGCCGACTGTGGACAATGAACCTTGAAGTGAAGTTATTCTTGGGTTACGAGAAAAGAAAACGAACATGCATCTCTTTACGACAGATAAATCTGTTCTGAAATACCGACATGACACCGTCCTATATGTTTACGGCGACGGAATAAATTTGGCTTTTAATAACTGCGGGTTATTACTTCACATGGGTCGTCTGAATATATGAATAGTACAATTCCCGCATATTTTTACCGAAATAATTGAAATACTCCAACTATCAGCCGTCAGTTCATTTCCTGAACGCAATTATTCATAGAACGGAGAATTTTCTATGGTTACATATTCTATAGTCGTTAAATTCATGGAGCTCTCAGTTGTTAACTGATTGAACACATGGTTGGAGAGCGAAGAACGCGCATCTCATAATAGAATTTCAGTTTATGTCCACTTAAATTATTTGAACAATAGATCTGTTAGCCTTCAGTTTACTTCCTGAATACAGTCAATCATAGACGAAAATTGTATTAGGTGTTTGTGGTTCGTTCTTAGAGCGTTCATTTTGATATCTTTAGTAGGCATTGGAGATGAAAAAGCGTTTCTTCTCCCATCTGCGGTTAGAGTTTGTTTTATATTCGTTATTGTTCTAAAGCAACATAGTGTTAAGTACAACAAGTAGATAGTTGAAACGATTAACTCGAACGAATAGTCAAATAGCTTGATCAAATGTTCGAACCTCTAGCAAAGATACAACAGTGTGCAATACTTTTTGAGCACATTGCCTTGAATCATCAAATTTGGTTAGTTGATGATGTATCCGCCATAACATTAGAGAAATTTCTGAAGTACAGCTTCCATAATCATGATATAATCTGAAAATATCTCAATTTCCTCAACAGCAGGCTGAAATACGTTCGCAAAAATTGGCACACATCTCGGAAAGAACTGTCTTCCCTAACCAAACATATTTTTGCAGCTACAGCTCACGATATAACATGCCCTTCTGAACCAGGCTAAACTAGTTCAAAATGAAGATCAAGCATCATCCTGGCAAAGCTGTGATCCATGACCCATCGTGGTTGGAAATGGACATACCCAACTATACCAGAGGTAGACAATATGAAGCTAACTGGCTGGATACCCAAAAGAGCTTGTCAAACACATCCAGCAAGAATTCATGGGACAAATACAGTGCCAAGAGTCTTGAGGGTGCCTTATCTTCGAAACTTGGTCCGTACCAAACTATGCTCCAGGAGCTGTCGCTTAAAACTGACGATATATACACGCTACCAAGGAAAATAACTAAGGACAGCGTCAGACTGAAGTACCACAGTCAGAAGTGTCTGTCTAGAATCAACGCCAAGTCTATTTCGGACATCGAGGAAGAAATGAGGAAATTCCAGAAGGACCAAAAGGAAGAAGAAGATATGCCGAAAGCGAAACCACGTACAAAAGTTCCTAGAAAAGAAGAAAAGGCAGCTCAAAGAAAATCAGTTAGATTTGACGAAATTGAAACGGAAATACCAGGTGGTTTCAACGACGAAGAGAACACGTCCACCAAAGTGAGAGTCATCACTAATCCCTTAGATCAAATCTACGAAAAGGAACTCTTGAATCTGTGTTCTAAAGATCTGAAGGACAGCGGTGTAGATTCGGACGAAGTGTGCCAGGATAGAATAAGCAACTGGGTAGACGAACAAAACCAATATTTAGAAAATAACGAAAGCGTCAGAAAATCAAAGGGTAGCAAATCTGGTTCTGAGCTGTACAGGAACGATAGTGGGTTCTACGAGACGAAAAAGGTTAGGCAGAGGATACCACCCAGAGTTTACGCCTCCACGTCGTCGAGTAGCGAATTTTCTTCCCCAAAATCATCTTCAAGCAGCGATAGGTTAGATGATAATCAAATTTTCACGATATACAAGAGTGGTGACGAGGCCGTTAAAAAACCTCTGAAGAAATCTAACAGCGGTGTGAAGAGTGAGGCTGGCAGTGATTTCTTGATACCCAGACCAAAACTCATAGTGCCCGTGCATAGTTACGGAGTGAGAAGAAGAAGAACTGGCAATCTTATCAGTGAAAACGCAGTCTCGGAGTGCGAGTTCGATGGTGGGGTTAACGTAGAGCGGAAATCGAAAGAAGAGGAAGAAAAAGGTAAGAAACCTTCAATGCCAAATGAAAAAACCGCCCAGTTTTAAATTTCAAATCAGTCTCCACTTGAAAGTTTCAGTTCGCTGCACGTCGAAAAAAATTGATCTTTATCTATCACCGCGATAAAAACATTGAACTTTTTTCTATAATTATGGGGAATTTATTTATATTCAGCCTCACCTCGATGACATTGACGTCAGTATTAAACTTTATGGCGGATTGCTCAACACGTTTCTGAAACGAGTTTTAGAGTTCATTTATCAATGGATTGATGCTGAAAGAATATTTTTTAATAAAATAATTCAATTACCCATAACTCAAATGAAAAACATTTTCTATTGATAGTTTAAACTCGCACAATACCTTTTTATGGCGAAGTTTCAACTCATGGTCGGACACAACATGATTTATGGGAGCTTACTGAATATTTTTTTCAATCATCGCTCGGTATCTATATGAATAAATTAGAGAAGACTATTCGCGTTGAATTATTAGAAGTATAAATAAGTTTGTGTGTTTTTTTTCGAGAATTGAAGCTTTATTGTGAAATATTGGTTATACATTCAAGTTCAAAGTATATAGTTTCAATATGTATTGTAGAAGTTAGAATATCTGAATCTAGAGTCATTTAAATTTTACTTCTATCAAGTATTGATTCATAATCATATTGATTTTTAAATTATAAAATAAATCATCAATTATGAATTTTGAAATTCTGGTTATTTTTCTCATCGTGGGACATTATTTGGGGTGAATAAGTTTCGTTATGTTTTTCTGTGTTCCGAATAATTATAGGTTATACGTAACAACAAGTTGATCATTTCTGATTTATTTTGGATCTTTAAAGCTTACTTCCAGTTTATTCGTTTCAGGTTTTATCTTATTTGGCGAGTTAAATTTTGATCTTGTTATGTATTTGAATCTGAATTCAACACATTTCTGAAGAGAGCGAAATAGCGCTATCAAATGTTGGAATTCTCGTTCAATTTTTTTTATTTGATCCTTTATTTTGGGAATTGTGGGTTTTCTTGTATTTGTATGTTAATATACATACTTATGTAGTTTTTGTTAATATATTTGTATTAATCCGTTTCATTTCGGGATGTAAAAAGGTTTTTTCCGAGACATTGAAAAATATTTTATATTGATTATATAGCGAGGGATTTGAAACCAACTGGAAAAAGACCACCAGGACGTCCCTTCAAAAGATGGCGAGACAGTTGGCAGTCCACATCACAAATACGGCTGCAGAACTAAACGAGAGGATGAAAAAAAAATCGTGAAGAACAGGCCTAGGGCCTAATATAAGTAGAAGAAGAAGAAGATTATATATAAGGATATATTTCTGTATATAGTTCTAATATGTTTTGTCGAAGTTAGAATATATAATACTGAATTCAAAGTCATTTCCTGAAGAAGGCAAACGATTTGTAAATGTACACACCATAGATTGTCAAAATATTGTTCTTTCTGAAAACACCTCTACAAGTTTCTATGTACCCCAAAGATGACAGGGTACGCAGTGCAATTTTCTGAATAACAAAAATTACATCTATATGGGATGAACTACCCCAAAAGATGATTGCATAGAAAATAAGGGAATGAAAGTTGCATAATACACTGCTTCAGTAAGTCAATCTGATTTTTTAACATGAACAGAGTATAGCAAACAGAGTTGATTTTACTCTTCAACTGTTCAATATGGAAACCCCACTCCAGGTGTTTGTCGAAAGAATATTTATTTATTGATTTGGAGAGTGCAATGTAGACCTCTCGTTATGAAATCTCAATGAAATATCCTTGAGTCTACATACACTAGCCAAGTGATTAATGTATACAACAAATAGATGGAGGCCTGCAATACTACCCTGGGGAACGCCCATCTGACGAAAAAACGTCACCATCCATCTCTAGAACAACTCTCTGTTTTATCGTGTCAAGTAGCTCTTCAAAAGTTTCAGCTGAATATCCCTCCTAAAGGGTGTTCGGTTTCTCATCAATCTACGTCTTGAAATGCACCCTTGGCAAGTTAGGGCCCCATCATCATGACCTCAAAAACCTGATTTATGCCTCTATAACGCCCTCTTTCACACGTTTAATGAATCATGTTGCCCTGAATAAAATGATAAATACCTTCTGATTGTTTCAAAGCCGCCCAATAAACCATTATATTCAAATTAATCAATTTACTCGATTTCACTCGCCCGCAACGTATAAAAACTTGCGGCTGGTCAATAAAATGCGAAATTAGGCCATTATTCGCCCATTACCCAACTTCCAACTCGGACTGTCGCTGTTTTACCTGTTCTATGGACGTTTTACCATTGTTTATGGTTCCCGTACAAGTCGTGAAGCTAACGCGGACTCGGAATGACATCGATCTAGATCAGATCTTCCGACTCGATGCGCCCGTTACGCTTTCATCGAAACAAATTAAGCACAGGTATTACGTGCGTGGGTAGTCATAGAAAAGACGATGGGGTGCGTTCGAGAATGGTCAGATGTGTTTATAGCTTTTGATTATGCGCTATTGATTACCATTAAAGTACGTTGTTTATTAAAGATATTTCATGGACAGCTGAAAGTTGTTTGGTGACCTAAAGAACCAAATTTTTACATTTCAGTGAGTCGAACATTTTGATATTCATGAAGATTTCAATAAACATTATTTAAAATTTAGCTACTGCGGATATAAAATACTTTGAATTACTGAAATTAGCGAAAAAGTGAATTAAAAATTGAAAATACTCATTACCTCGAAATTGAGTTCGAGTTGAGTTTTTTTCTAGATTTCAAATAATGTGTCAAATCTATAGACATATAATTATAGTAAATTACTCGTATATTCATCATATTTAAACCAAGGACGTCCGGTAATTTTCCTTTGAAATACACCTCATACTTATACTCGGTCGCCAATTTCACGTACAAGATGAAGAAAACACAATGCAGCGTCTGGTGGTATACAATGGCTATTTTATATCGAAAATTATTGATGATACAATTGAATAACTTCAACGAGAGAGTATTGATCAGATAAGCAGGGCGTTCCATTGTTGTTGGAAACTCATTGGATGGGCGTTTAATTGATATATCGACGTTACCCTCGCTATCATCGATTAAATGAACGTTCATTGTTCCGATTCTTGTACCCTCGATGGTAAAAAAGCTTCACAGCGCTCGTACATTGTTGCTTAAATAACTTCAACCACTTAAAATAAATTAATTCGGCTGATCTGTACCAAAAATCATTAATAAGGAGTATGAGCTATGGTAATAGAAAGTTCTAGAAATCGAGACAGTGTAACATACATCTGTATAACAATTCTATACTCCCAACATACTCGACAAGGTTTTGTAGATCACAGAGGAAAATTGCGACGTTTCAAACTGATTGGTTTTCGTCAGTACAATGTATACAGCTATACACAGAGACTCCAAAGATATTACTAATACACTAGCGCCATCTAGAGTATGCAAAATACATATACAGAGACTCTTAAATATTAATAATACCCTAACGCCATCTAGATTATGCAAAAGATATACCTTTGCGAGTAAATTTCAGTAAAAACATTTATTCTCGATATTTTCACGTTACGAATGCAGAATAATTCTTTACTGGAATTTACCCGCAAAGGTATGTCTTGTATGTATTTTGCATACTCTAGATGGCGCAATCGAAAAATGTTATATCTATTGGTTTAATAACTGACCAGATGATCTCAGCTTCCGTTCATATGGTTTCATCAAATTCAGCTGACATCCACTTAAACGTCGCTTTAAAGAATGATTTGTTATTTCCCACCGTATTCGATACCTAATATGAAACTTGATTATGTAAAGTAAATCCGATGAAGTATTGAAAGAAAGTTTGTGTCCCATTTGAACCCAAAACATAGAACTGCTCATTTGAATTTTAATCGATGTTGTGTTAGTTCTTAACATTAATATTTATGAGATAGATTTGACGTTTCCGGTTTTTACTCGTCTTACTCCAGTGAAAATATTCGATCTTGGGTCGTTCAGAATCACGCCCGACGGCAGATGTCGACTCCGACTTCTTTTGTTCGTGGTAGTATTGGATGAAGTTAAGTCGGTAGTATACTGATGAAGAAATGTACCAGGTCGGTTGAAAAAGCTACCGAACTTTCTTTAAAAAGCCTTATTTTCAATTTTATGAATTATTATACTTGGGGGTACCCCAAGGATGTGTTTTGGGTCCACTAATTTTTTACTTGTTTATGATAGATTTACCCTACTTCCTATTAGCCTGCATATTGATTATTCTTGATGACGATACCTCCATTGCAATAAGGACCAACAGTTTGCAGGAACTCAATGCGATGTTTTACCGACTGATGCCACCGAAATACTCTCATTAACAACTTGGCAAAGAACCAAATTAAACTCCTGATGCCAGCGATTGACGCCCTAATAAAACTTAAACGTCAGCTGACTTCGTTCAGTTTTTCGACTTATACGTTGACCGAAATCTAAACTGATCAGGTGGATCATATATATGAAAAGTTTAAGAACTCCTTACATGCTCTATTTTGCAAGGCTTCTATTCTTCAGATAGATGACCTGCTAATAATTTATTACAAAATTGTACAGTTATCTCAAGTATAAATTAGTTTTTGATAACAGATGTGGCTACTAGTTTATTGTTCAATTGTTTCATCTGCCAACACCTTCATTTTGAAGTATCATCATAACTATTCGAGTTATCAATTTGGAGTCTACTTGGTGTCAGTTGTGATTTGAAAATTGACCACCATTTCGCCAAACAATACCACGTGAATTTATTTGAAATGACCTTTAAGATCTCTGAGCTCCTCCAACATTGGTTTTAATCAGTAGATACGAAAATACCACGCAAAAAGAATCATATTGTCTTTCCGCACAATAATACACATCCCCATGTTGAGTGTCGTGTCGTAGAACCCATCGCTAGTAAGAGCATGAGATCTCCTAACACATCTACCTTATTCACCGACCGAAGCTTCACAAACCACCATCACTTATTAGCTCTGGTCTCATATGATAACGAACTTACCCGAAACTCCATCGAAAAAATATACAATTTTGCGCCTGAACAAGCACTAAGCAATGGAAAGCGCATATTGAATAATAAATCACGGTGTACAAAAACACGTACCTGACCCGTTAACAAATCGGAATGCAGCCCGCTAATGTCTCGCGGACACCTCCCATTCTGTGGCCCGACAAAGAACGCGCGCTAATAGTTTAACAGAATCGCGCATAAAGATGCGAAACCACGATTTTATGGTCACCCACACGTCTGCGGTCAACGGTTGTTTCTTCTGGAATCGGCCAAAGTTGCCCAACCCTCGGCTACGCGGCTACGATGAAGTTATATCATGTTCTTCGACGAAGCCGGGATGGAAATCGAATGCATTATTGATAAGGTGGAACGTACCTCGCGTATTGTTTTCTGTGATTTAGAGACGGGGAAGGCGATCGAGAGTTCGACAGTTGGCTACACTGATCGGAATATTAAGGCGGTAAAACGGCTTGCGTAATAGAGATAAGAGACTGTTGTTGGTTGTTGCTAGTCGCAGGGAACTATGCAGGTTTTTTTCGTATTCTTGACTATGTAACTTAATAATGTAGAAAACATAGAACAACATCGATGGCGACAGTACGCTGTCAACTAGATATTTATGTGTTGTTGTTCTCAGGAATAGCGCACTTCCCTGAGGAGCATTTTACATAAAGACCTCTATATAAAGGCTTACAAGTTCAACTGGTGCAAGAAGTGAAGCCTCGTGACCATCCGCTCAATGAGCTAATGATCGCTACCAACCAAGTGATCGATTTAAATGGGAGGTTGAGTAAAAAATGACCGGCATATGAATAAAAGTAACATAAAATCATTTTGCTCCATGATAATGCCCCATCACACACAGCAAAACGGTTCAGAGAAAAGATCGAGGCTTTCAGTTGGAAAATAATAGCGAATATGGGCTTACCTCTATCCGATTATCATCTATTCGCATCACCGAGAAACAATATTGCTGAACAACGCTTCAATTCGAATGAAAATGTACGAAAATGGCTCGATAAATGAATTGTTTCATTTAGCATTTTGGCGTAGCATTCATAAACTGATCGAGAGGTAGAAAAAATGTATAAATATCAATGGAGTTTGTTTTGACTTAAATATTGTTTTATCATTTTCAACGTGTAATTTTCAAAAAATAAATCCGGCTTCAAATTTCTTCTCGTCCAAAGTCCCCTGTTAATTTCATTTCGACACCTCAAAAAGAGCGTCAAATTCAGAATGAAATTTCTCGTTGGAACACTCAATATCTTGTTGGAACACTATTTTTCAGTCAAAACGTGGGTTATAAGAATCTTACACAAACGGCACCTAATTGAGGCTTCACGGTAACGAAAGGATGTGAAATACCTGCTTGCATACCTTGAAACTGAAGAACCGACCATCTTCAATGTCAGACATGAGCTCGATTTCCGCTATTTACACCATTTCGGTACGTAGTTATCTCTCATTATTCAGTTTTTTTCGTACTGTTTATCTTACGTCATTCAGTCAATTTGACTTTCATTCGACCATGTTTAGTCACAGAGTAAACTGTGACTGATGGGGATCCTTCATCGCTTTGGCAATACATTACGTAATATTTTGTGCATACGATTCTATGAGTTCATTGAGTAAACCACATGATATCTATGTTCTCACTTATACCGTGATGACTTCGAAAATATAAGCAAAGTATAAGTGATTTATTCTTTGTTCGTTTCTATTCCACTTCTGAATAAACATCCATAACAACCACCTACAGGATATAACACCAATTTTCCAAGAATATTAATCATCAGGAAACGTTTATTTGTAACGAGAGAACCTATTAAGATTTCAAAAGGTCTCAGCCGGTAGAAACCACTTAACGACGTAAAAATAGACCTCACTGCATTTCATATTCACAAGGTGAACATGTCCCGCAGTGACTGTACGAATCGGGCTGCGGTCTTTCTCGGGTCTTATATCGCCTTACTTTCAATTTCGTCAACGTATCTGGTATACAAGACGCGAATTAAGCTATAAACCGATTTATATCGAAAAATTCCTCGATAGAGCGAGACAATCGAAGATATGACCGAGAGAGAAAAAGAGGATAGATCTCGAGTGTCATTTTGACCTCGAAGCGGACAAATAACGCCAGATTTTCAGCTCTATGATCGAGTCACGTTCCATTCGGTAACAGCATGTCGAGCAGAATCTGTGATATCAAAGTAGAACATCGAATGTAAGGATAAACAGGGCCGTAATATTATGTGATGAAACTGTCAATTTGAATAAACAAGATATCTATTCCCATAGAAATTACACTAATTAAATCTGATGGAGTGAATTTTTACTGCCAATTTAATAACTGATTAAGTCACTGAACATATTACTCATCGAGTCAAACATTAAACGCATGAAGTACACGCCCGCTGTTCTGTGATTCAAAAGGCGAATACGTAAATTGTTCAATGTCTTGAATGTAGGCGAAACTACTTGTTTCTTCTATGCCTGCCTCTGAAACTGCACGAATTAGGTTAGGCAACCATTACGATTAAGAAGATCATAGAACACGTTCCAATTTCCGCATACAATACGTTTCTGTCACCGAGAAGAAACATAGACCATAACCAGTTCATTTCGAACTTGAAATTATGTTTATAGATCTAGTCTAGTTAAGGAAAATATATTCATAAAACCTTTCCAATGAGAGGTTTCATTTTGAAAATAATAAAAAAACGAGTAACTATATTTTAGGAGAAATCAATGGATGCTCATTTCATTGTGAAGAGGAATTAACAATTAACAATGGAGAACTATATCAGCCAAATGGCCACGACGGGTATGCTTCCTTTTCATGAAATATTCCAGACCAATTCATATATTTGCGGCTGTATCAATAACTTGACGAAATTAAGGTCTTAAATTGGTATACACCTTTCCTTTCACGTGACTCTGTTGAAAATAAATGTTGCTCACATCAATATCTTCGAATTCCGGCCATAAAAAAATCATTAATCATAGCTCGGTAGCGCAATACATTCACTGTAACAGTTGCATCAGCCTCATTTTCACACAAGTAAGGTCCAATCACACCGTCAGCCGAAAAACTGCACCAAAGAGTTATACGTTTAGGATGGAGAGGCTTTTCAACAATCATTCTTGGATTTTCCGAGCCCCAAATTTGACAATTCTGCTCACTACCTTGGTCTTCCAGGTGATTTTTCGATGAAAATCCGGATCACTTTGATGCATTTCGAGGACCCAATCATCGAAGATACGACGTTAATGGGCTTGACTGGTTTGAGTTCCTTTGTAACTGAACTTCAAAAGCCTTAAGATCTAAGTGTTTATGCGAAATACAGTGTAATATCGTTTGTGTGATTCCAAAAATTGACGAGGAATCGACAAACCTGAGTTTTCGTCAACATTTTAACAATTTAAGTGCATTGTTGAAGAATGTATCGCTTCATTTTTAGTAATGGCGTAGTTTTTACATGTCAAATGTCAAAAGATGGCAGCTTCATGAGTGACAGCTGGCCAGATAGCAGACCATTCAAAATGAAACCTCTTATTGGAAAATCCTTTGCTTAGACAACATCTCTTATCATGAAATGAAAATTGGATAAGTCCCACTAATGATATTGGAAATTTTATCATGTAATTAATTCATATTCCCATTACGAATGGAAGTAAAAGTTCATGATTAACATCAAACCATCTATTCCTATAATTCCAATAATAACGATGTTCATAGTCTCATGAATATTGAAAACATCCTAGTTATAGGAAGTGAATCTTTTACGTAACGATAACAAGAAAATTTAGGTAATCCTTCTTGCGCAATAACTATTTTCCTAATTTCACGCTATCCGTATAATGCCTATCATTTATTTTAATTTAAAACATAGAATCTTATTCTTCTTCAACCCATTTCCGCGCATCAAGGTCATTTCGTAATGCTTCACGTCTAACTCTCTGCTCATAGGAAGTTGAATAAATTTTAATTTGTGTCGATGGTTGATAAATTGTTTGAAAGTTACTGGTATATGTTTTGAGGGTGCGTTCAGTTAATTTAATGAATAAGTTTTCTATGAACTGAATTATTTCCATTTATCCCGTCGTACATGATTATTACTTGGAATATATAAAAAACTCATGAAAAATGTAGACAACATAGAAAATTTGATTTAATTCGAAAAATCTATGATCTAAAATAATAAAAAGCGGTTTTTTACTTGATACATAGATGACTAATAGAAATGAATTTGCGCTTTTATCAAAGTAACACAAAGAACTCAATAACCAAGCTTCATAATTTATCTTTTCAAGAACACAGTCGCGATAAATCACTGTCTACAAAACCTCGATGCAAGCGGCTTCGCTGATAGCATCCTCAATTCAATGAAAAACCTCACATCATCCTCGACTCCTGCATTTTTCCGTAATTTTCGATGAGTAACGCATACGACATTATTATCTGTGATCGCCAACCTTCAATGTTCCTCTCCAGGTCGGAACAAAGGGAACGAACCTATCGGCCACGGTACAAACGTGTGTGAGCATGACGGTCGAATATGCGCATTTTTACAGACAAAACGAACTGTGTGGCAGACGTAACTCGGCTTTTATCGCGGACGATCTCGGTGCACCTAATTATTCCGTGGGAAATGAGACTTGCGTCAAGGACACGTCGTATCGTTCTCATTGATGAGGAGCACGTTTGCCCGGTCACAGAAGCGAATCAACACGATTACACGATCGTCAACAAAATATCCTATAGAGAGAAGATTTCCAATTCATATTCTTCTAGGATACCGTGGTCCCGAACGCCCAATAGCCACGCAGTTCCACGAATTCACAGAAGTGCATTGACCTTGATCAGACTGGCGATTCAAAGAGAGACGAGTTTATTAGCTAGAAATCATAGAGTACCAACAAGGAAATGAAAGCTCACTGTGTCGAAGAAGCCACTTCACGTATCCGTTTAAGGCAAATAAATACTCCGGTCTTCAAATATATCTTTTTCTTAAGCATTATAAGCATGACTAAAGGCAGCTCCGAAGCCAAGGGTCAGCGTGAAAACGCGCACTTTCTTTTGTTTTCGCCGCAATGCATGATTATGTGGAATTATCGAACGATCATAGAGCGTTCGTTTCGTCACGACTTTCGATTTCTATGGATGTAACGATGGAATTTCTATGAACTTTGAACTCGCTCCTTTGAAGTATATCGAAATCAAGCGTATAATTGCTTAAAAACGACCATCACGCAGTTCTTTCTTCTCTTCCTGTATTATTTATAATTGTTATGAAACTGAAAATACTGCGACTTTCGTTCTAGTAGGATAATGTAAGAGACGTTGAATATTACTAAAATTTTATCTTTGAAATGTCCAAAAAGGACCATTTTATTTATCCCCCACTTTTATTAGATGACATTTATCATTTGTCACTTGTTTTTTTGATCATGTACTGGGCAACTATACGCTCCGAAGATAATAAGAACAATACTCTGCTTATTATCAATTTTTCTTTGGAAATTTATTTAATTACTCGAGTTTCCTAATTACTAGAATGTTAATGCAAATTGAAACTGTTGTATGTCAAGTTGTTTTTTTAAGGTTATATATTGTATTTCAGAGATTTTCATTTTCTTGAGAATGCACATAAGTGAGGAATTGGACAAGTGTATTATTTAGAAGGTTTATGGAGGATAATTTCTTTGTTTCATTCTAGGATGCTCTCAGGTCCGGAAGTATTTTTCTTATTCCATTCAAAATAAACTGTCACATTCAAAACAAACTGTCGAAAAAATTTAAAAAATGTGCATACACTGAAATATAAAGAAAAACACACAAAAGGTTGATGCAGTGGACAAAAGTGTTACTGCCGTCACAAATGCACAAATATCGTAGTTTATTGTTTCATTTGAAAAATCCTGCAGGTTGAATATAATGCAAATTAATGCCAAGGCATATCGCTTTGATTCAATATTTCGATTCAGCAAGGTGCATAATTCACAAGAAATTAAACTATTACTGACGAACTATTCATTGGTCCTTCGAGCCGAATCCAATCAATTAGCAAATTTCATTGTATTCATGTATTCATCAATCTTTTGCCATGAAATTTAAATAATTGCTTCACACAAGTGGACTAGACGTTTTTAACCATAAAAAGGAAGATTAACCGCTTCTTTGTCAATTAAGATTTGAATATGGATCACAGAATTTCGCAGAAACTGTCATAAACGCGGGAGGACAGGCGCGTTCCAATCATGAGCTTATTATGTGCCCGGAGGCGTGCTCTATGATGAGTCTGATGATTTCTCTTCGATCCTAATCGAGTTTCAACAACTAGATTTGAAATGATTCATCTTTCACTTTGAGCATAGATGATTGACAGATGTCCAGTAGAAATGCGGACGTATTTATAATTGATCATGTAGAGGAGTGCGATTCAGGTTTTGCGGGATTTCGCTGTGTATATTAAGGATTCAAAATGCTTGGTCTCATGAAAGCAATTTGGAATACACAGAAAATCAATTTCAAAAATCGAAATTTGCCATTACTTCGAGTACGTCCGGTCGATGAAAGAGATTTCTTTTTGTCTGCAAGTAGCAACACTAATTTTGCTGGAGAGAGATAAAAATCTCCTGCTTCATCAGAGTGTCCAGTAGCTCTTGAATCATTGATAGATACCAGGGAAGCTTAGCAAGTCTCAGTCTATACGATATGATTCAAAAACCTGTCCTATAAGAAAGTCAAAGACTGTCAAAAGTTAAAAGTGTGAATAACTTCCGTTCACGAACGTCACTGATGAACCCTCTGTGCGCGCCATCATCGAACCATAATTTTTTTAGGTCCCACGGCGGGATATACATAATTCTATGCCCACGGTGTAAGACGACTTGTTCTGTGTTCGCGCAAGCAGATGCATAATTCATGGCCACCTGTTCGAAAACCAAACAAGCCAAGTTCTACCATATACTTAAGATCGAATAACTTACAATTATCGTCTGCTAGTAACCGGGCATTTTCGTGTCATTGCATCGTGACAATGTCGAGGGGGGACATAGTGACCCGCAGACGAAGCTGTGAATGCCCCCGTGGCGGTTAAATGCCCCCTGTTTTACATCAAGCGCTTTGATTAAGCCTGTCGCACACGGATAAGCAGTGTTTTGTTTTTGTTGCGCGCCATCTCTCTGCGATCATCGAAAGTGAGAACGGACAGTAGTTTAACTATATATTAAAATAGTAAAAGCAAACCACAGATGTGCGTGACGTCACGCAGTGCTAACTTCCAGACGCGCAGGATCCCGACGGGCGAAGTCCGTCGCCTGGATATCGTTGCGGACCGAAGGTCCGCACTTCCCTCTAGACCGGTTTACCGTTCCCGTTCCGGGATGACCCTCCGTTCCCGAGATACAGGCGGATAAAGTTCGGGAATTTTCCCGCGCACTCCAACAAGCCCCGCCCACCGTAACGTCGACCCGTTTCTGTGGTGTACGTATAGGGGCGATCCGCGAAGTCAAGTACGGAGACCGTCCGAAAATTTTCGGACCGTCGGAAAAAACGGATATATCTAGCGACGGGCGAAGCCCGTCGCGAAAATACCCATTCGGACCGAAGGTCCGATAGACCCGCTACCCGTTAAAGCCCCTATATTTCGCGGATTACTTTCCGTCGCTACGATACGAGCGGATGATAATTTCCGGACTTTTCCCGCCCTCACCAAACGGGTACCGCCTTACGCGTATGCCGCGTAGGGATGACCAAACGGGGGTGACCAAAGACGGAATTTCAACGAAAAGTAGATCCCACCTAAAATTATAGAAAATTATTAAAAAAAATTGGTTTTTTCGAGGTGGATCGATCGAAAAATATAGATCAATCGACTCTACTCGTAAAATGATTAAAACGCCATCATAGGATGAAAGTGGAATGGTTTTTGTGCCATCAGTTTTGCATTTATAGCAGTTGGAGTATGCTCAAATTGATTGTGCGTTTATTTCTATAATATAGTATTTCTATAACATAGTAGAGGAATAAACAAGAATTAGATTCTGACCTTGTGGAGTCTGCAGGCTTTAAAATTAATTCGATTGATTTGTACAAAAATCATTAATAAGGAGTATAAGCTATGGTAATATAAAGTTCTAGAAATCGAGACAGTGTAACATACATCTGTATAACAATTCTATACTCAAACAAACTCGACAAGGATTTGTAGATCACAGAGGCAAATTACAGACATGCGCACGTTTCAAACTGATTGGTTTTCGTCAGACAATGTATGCTAGTGGCTCCAAATCTGTCAAGTATCTATATTCGCTATACACAGAGACTCTAAGATATAAATAATACACTAGCGCCTTCTAGAGTATGCAAAATACATACAATACTTACCTTTGCGAGTTAATTCAAGTAAAGAAATGTATTCTCAATATTTTCACGTTACTAATGCAGAATAAACCATAGCTCATACTCCTTATTGATGATTTTTGGTACAGATGAGCCGAATTAATTTATTTTAATATACATATGCTAATTATGAGCTTTACGGCAAATTATGGTCCGATTTGAGCATCAGGAAAGTTTATTCTGCGTTAGTAACGTGAAAATATCGAGAATACATTCATTTTTTTACTTGAATTAGCTCGCAAATGTATGTCTTGTATGTATTTTGCATACTCTAGATGGCGCTAATGTATTATTAATATCTTAGAGTGTCTGTGTATAACGAATATAGATACTTGTAATATGAACGAAAACCATTCAGTTTGAAACGTGCGCGTTAATGAGGATAGTAAGATCATTGCGCCCATTAAAACAAGCGCCTCCCAAACGCAAACTGAGCCGCCACCGAAAAGAGCAGAGGGCGTCATAAAATGTTCATTATACTGTTGACCCCGTTCTTGCCAAAGTAACATTTGCCCATCAAACTGATACAGACGAAATCAGGACTCATCCGTGAGTAGGCAGTATCTCCATCTGTGCGCGTTCGAGTTCTCATGTTCAAGAGCCCATTTATATCTTACAGCCCGGTACTCCCTACTCAATCGCGGGTGCCTGGCAGATCTTGTTGTCTTCAAGTTGAAACTGTGAAAACTATTCCGGATTCTCTGAGCAGAAACTACCCTAACGGTAGCTTGCCGGAATGAGCTATTAATTCTGTTAATATTATCCGATCTTTTGCGACGGTTTTAGCTCTTTCTCTTCCACCCCCATGAGTATTTTGCACTGCCATTAATACGATAGCAGTTCCACACTCTACTAACTATACTTTGCGAAACCCGGAGACGGTTAGCAACTTCTTGTTGAGTTAAACCTTCTTTTAATCAACACATTAATTGTTCAGGTTGGATGGCTTCTATGTCAACTCATGGCAATTAATCCACAACATCAGATCGATTGCAGTAGCACACTATCGCATATAAAAAAGAAGATCATACACTTATAAGAAAAGAGTTTTTTGTACTTAAGCTTCAGTGTCATGAGGACCATATTTTGTATGTGTGTAATAGATAAAAATACGCCTCTCAAGATGGTACGTATAGCGATCCTGAAAACTTGATTCAAGTGAAAAAAGTCAGTTTTCTCTGGAATATCCACTTGAATTTTTGAGCAGTGTATTCATCTCAACCAGAGTTCATCAAGGAACTTCAATTAACCCAGAATATTTCATAATTGAATAAGTTGCTCAAACTTACCAAAAAAGCCTATTGTATCAAATAAATCGAATTAGATCCAATTCAATACACCTAAATGTCACAATTTCAGCTGTGTGCTTTCTTCTCCCATTCGACCAGTGTCGCCTTATTAAATTCATCAATTTAATAGAGTTCCTTCACTCCCAACAAACCACAGAACTCGGCCATTATTCGATTAGAAATCGAAAGTTGTGGGAGATCCCATGATGTATTTTTTATGGTCGTTACCATCGAATTGCATACTTAATGATGTAAGGAAGTGGAAAGCATGCTTATTGTGTTTTGACGCAGATACCGAAGTGCATTGTTTTGTTCATTAACAGATGATACCGTCGATCATCTGTGATCTGTCGCAAATTATATGTAATTGGCTTTCATTTCCCTGTGTAAACAATGCGAGTTAATCAGATTTAATGAACGCCATCTATAGAATCTAAAATTGAAATCAAATTGAGATACCGTGAAGCTTTAATTCAATCAATTCCTTCATATTGGCGCATTGACGTTATTATTGGATGTGGCAACACTTGCTGGAGCATAGACAAAGAACGAGGGTGACGTAACTTCAAGGATCAAGATTTGATAGTTAATTTTCGCGTTAGATAAATGGCAGTACTGCCAATATGGAGAAGTTCGTCCATAATTCGTACTTTATTGCGCATAAATTTTTCGATAAATCCTATAATAACCGTTGCATTGGAGACGGGAAAAGATAGAAAGGGTAATTTATAGACAGTTTATCGGTTTGTATCTGAGCAGAACAAAAGGTCTTTAACTAGTAGGAGTGTATGAACAACCATAAGGTTGGAACGGAAGGAATTAAACGTATGAATGACTCCAGGTCGCCCTAGAAAGTAGACTCGAGATTTGTCCGAGGTCAAAGGACGAGAAAAGCGCTTCACTGCAACATCTCTCGATTTCTCATCCTCGTCACGAAAACAATTTATATAGATACAACACTTTCCACTTTAGTAACGTACCAGTGAAAATTTAGTCTGATGGAGACTTGTAACGATCAATATAAGAATCAATAATATGTCTATAAAAACGTCCATTTTATGAAAACTGTCGTTTATACTGACGAGACCTTCAAATGTCAACTGTCATTTAATTTCTTTATAGTGCTTCATTTTGTCAGTCGTCTCAAGTATATTTGCCGATTTTTTCAGTGAAAATCGTGAGAAGGACTATAGTGAAGTCAGGAGCTTTTACTTGCTCAAATCATCCAAGATCCTTACGAAATTTTATTTTAGACTTCTGGTAGTTGTTTGGCATCTAAATGCTACTTTTAAACTGTTGCTATGGTTTCGGTAGCGCTCAAAAATGCTTTACGTGTGTTTTTTTACATCTAAATGCTAAATTTAAATATTGGATGGAGTAGTCCTTTACTTTGTGAAAGTTCATCTTAAAATGGAATGAAATAAAAAATTACCCAGTTTTCTATCACTTTTTATTAACTAAATATACAGTGACTCGAGTTTCGAAGTGTCTACTACATTTAAACTGAATAAAACAAATTGTATCTCATGTATATTCGTTGAAAGCTTGTGCAAAACTTCTAGAAGTGGGGCATGCCAAAGATCCAAAATTATTCAGCCGATTATTTTCGTCTTCTGCATTAAAAAATAGGTTGGAAATTTAAACTCCATCGTGTGACTGCTCCGCTCGTAAAACAAAATCATACAATATTATCATTAAATTTGGCACAAACATGTGCGTTATAATTGTTCTTCTAAACCTCAAATTTCAGATCGATCAGATCTGTAGTTTGAAAAGTAGTAGAAAAATTTTAAATATGAATAACTGCGAAACCATCTGACTGATTTCACCCAATAACGAACTCAGCCGAGATATTCAGGCCCCAAACCTACTCCAAAAGTTTCTAGTCTCCATCTCTTTCCGTTCGAAAGTTTAAAGTGTTTACTGTAGCGCTCAATGCTGATTCGCTCACAAAATACATATATTCTTCGATTTATTATCATACGATACTCACGAAATTTTGCACAAACATGCGCGTTAATATTGTTCTTCTACATGCCGAATTTCAGACCATCGAATATTGGGAAAAATATGAAAAAGTTTCCAACGTGAATAACTTTTGATTCGATTTTATCCATTAAAGATCTCAGCTGAGATATTGAGATACCAAATAATCCCTAAAACTTTGCAGGCTCTAGCTCTTTCCGTTCGAAAGTTAGCGTGTTTACGGGCAGACAGAATTACTTTTGACCTCGGATTCTTCATCAGTGAGTCCAAACCTAGTCGTTCAAGTTCATTTTTGGCTCAGTATTCTAGAATTAAAAACATTTGGACGAAACACGCAGTAACTTGACCAGATTTAGTCCGTTCAAGAACTTCATCTTTCGTACGACCTCTGTAGATCCTTGCGATCGCTTTCTAACGAATTTCTTGCTCGGAATTAACGTTGAGAAATCGGAAAATTTATGTCAATCGTTGAAATTATGAAATTACGAAATACCATTTAAATTCCTTGCGATAACAGAATTTTACGCGACATGATCATTTGCAAATGTCGCGTGATTGTTGCCTCCGATTTTCTTCCATTAGAAATCCCAATTACTTTCGATTTTTGCAACAAGTTTGGTGACGCAATAGCTTCCATCATTTTTGAAAAAAAGATCAGTAACCGTTTTGAAATAGTAAAACTTGTTTTAACGTTTTGAGTCCTACCTACAAGACACTATCGATTTTTTATTATTTCCTATTTGACCAACCGATTTTTTTTATTGGTTTCTATATCTCTATAATTATAGCAAATGTTTTAGTGAAGGTTATTTTCCATGTTCTCTATGTTTCGACCTAAGCAAAGCTTTTGATTCTGTTTCAAATGCAGTGTCGTTGAAGAAACTGCACGTTGATTGTTTTAGGGGCAATATGATCAAATTAGGGTTATGGTCATGGGGTACCTCGGGGATCCCTATTAGGGACCATACTTTTTGTGATTTATATTGATGATCTGAACGTTATAAACTGTAATTCCTTGTACTGTAATGACACGTCCATAATTATGAATTGGTGATTTAATTGAAAAGAAACACCTCCCCCTAAAGAAGTCGAGAGATGGTTTGTGCTGAATTCGCTCAAACTGAATTCAGATAAAACTGTCAAGTTTACGTTTGAGGGCAAAGAGAATCGAGCAAGTGGAACGTTCTTGGGAATTTTCTTGGACAATAAATTGGAATTAGAGGGCGTATGTCGACTATATCTGTGGAAAAATATCCAACATCCTCCATTTTTCGAGGAAATTGAAGAGATGTGGTACTGCTGAGATGGTTAAAAGACAAAATCTGTATCTGTAGGACACTAAAATTCAAATATTTACCGAAATGAAAAAAGAGAGGCAGTATTCAAGAGCCAATCTTTCAATTTCAGGGAGGTAGGTAGCATTTCGTTTGTTGAATGACAAACAGGTTCAATATTTGAGAAAATAATAAATCAAGACACCGTTCTCGTGAGTGGCAACATGTCAATATCGCAAAGTCAATATAAGACCACAGACCTTGTAACAGTTTCTGTTTTCCTTCAACTAACTCAAATCGGACCGAACGGAAATCTATTTCAAGCATAGGTACCTACGGTCTTGGCATACTTGATGCGTGTAACGTGAAACAATGAAAATCGGTATTCTGATGGACCTAGCGGTATCTCGATGACTGCACTACGCTAATTGAGTTTTGCACAACGGCATTCAGACCAATGTATCGGCCATACAAAGCAAGAATTAACGTGATTTTTCACTATCGGGGTTACTTATCAAGGACGACTTGATAAAATGAATGCGTTTGGATCTAGGTGAAACATTATAACAATTTTATTTAAAAAATTCACACAGTTTTCATTCAAATTGATGGACTATTTGGAGATTTTATCAATGAAAAAAAACCATTGAGAAAAAGGAGAATTTAACCAAATTCCCAAATACTCTTTGTCTACACCCCTATATTGGATGCTGTTATTTCCATGCGCCATAAAAATAGATGTCCTAAGTGTAATAAAAGAACCTTTTCAATTTTGAGTTTAGTTCTTTCTTGTACTCCTTTCAAGATGATCGGAAGACCGAAACACGTGTCAGGATTCTGAATAAACTGTGAAACATAAAAACTGTGTGAATTCATTTAAATAAAAATAAATATATCCAATTAAAAGTGGAGTATGTTGAATGGATGGTCCAACGAAAACTTAACACCTCGATTTTCCGACCTTAAAATGAAAATGTGGAAAATCGCTCGGACCCATCAATTTCTAATTCGACAGGGAACAACTTTTCCGCTTTTTTCATCCCCGTAACTTCAATCCCTTAACGGAAGTGAGCCCAACCCCTTGATTTTGAACAGGGATGAGGGGTGTTGCGATAACTAATTTTGAAGATCGTATCGAGTACTATCTAACCCTATACGACTCCAGTTCTGTGAAGTGGTCAGTGAAATGATTAACGGTAATCAAAACTACATGTTCGATATCTGTTTTTCGGACGAGTGTTCATTTTATCTTAACGGTATTGTAAACCGGCATAACTGTCGGTATTGGTCAGATGAAAATCCAAGATTATTTCGTGAGGTGCATACTCAGCGTCCGCAAAAGTTGAACGTTTAATAAATGCGGGCATTTCATCACATAATCGGCCTTTTTTTATAGCCGGTAATCTCAGTGGTTTCTATCAAGTAAGGATCGATCTAATTAAATCTTTAGCATTACTTCGAAGAACATAATAAGCTGATAAATGACAAACGAATATCGACATGCGCAGGATCGGCTTTACCTTCCAATTCCAATTCAGATTCAGAAAAATCATTGCGCCTTCACATGCACTCGCAAATCCTTTTTTTTTTTCATTTCGCCCGCCAACTCCGAACTTTCTCAATGACCCTCATAAAACCCACTCGTTCAATCGGTTTCTTTCACTATCAAACACCCGCAGATATAGCCTAATCGACTTTCTAGAACTCCCAATCTATAATCCTGCTATCCTCCGTCGAATCGCATCGGCAAAACAGGAAGTAGACGCCTAGAAACAAGAACTACACTTCAAACGTCTTCATAATTAATTCGAGCTCGGAGACCTTAAGCATTGTCGAAAAAAAAACAACGACCGCAAAGTGGTATATTGATTGGTTTCTCACGCCGATTCCGCTCGCTAGTTTGTGATCGAAGCCCGAAGACGATTAAAGAGGTCGAAAAGCGGGTTAATACACGTCGAAGATCGGTATTAATCTAAGGTTCTTTTTTAGAAACGCGAGCTGGTAACTTCCTGCAATTAGTAAGTCGTTCGATGGAAGATATTGGACGATCAGTAGTTTCGTAATTATGTACGGTTGTTACACATCTACAGGTATTCAATGAAAAACGGAGCAAATTGCGACGAAACTAGCTGCATTTGTATGGACCAAGTGATTAATAAGATATTATTCACAATGCCCGGGCATTTTGGAAAATATCCAATAGAAGTAACTACTGCCTATGAATAATGTCCTTTAGCTATTGGAGTGAATAATAAAAAGTTACCTAACCTAACCTAACCACTTATCCTCCTTCAACGGTGCTCTCTATCGAGCAGGCCCTGAATAACAAGCTCTGATTGGACAACACGTGTTACGCTTTTGTTAACCTACCTCGCACTCTGCTCTTATGCCCAAAAGATCAAATTGCCGAACTATCATGTGGTAATATTCATAATGCCCAGACACTGTGATGAATAATTAAGTATAAATGATCACTAATCACTTGATTGAGAATGCGTTGTACTCTCTACTCCTCCTTGTAGAAGAGACGATGGATATTGTGTAATCTATAAGTTATACTAACTGACAAAGAAACCGCAACACCCAGAAGGAGCTGTTTAAATTTTAAATTCTTTTTGGTGAAACAGAGATAGTATAGCAAAGGAGTAAATGATTAAAATTTGGAGAAAAAATCGTGAAGGTCTTTTCATGTAAACATTTTTTGTTACTTAAATACGTAGTCGTTTTTTTCCAATTTTTTTAAATTTTACAACAAACCAGCTGTTCGAAGAGATCCAAAGTCGATGTTTAGTTGTTGTAAGCACCTGTATGCGGAATTTATCGCCAGCTAAGTGAATTTGAAAGAGGTCGAATTATTGGTCTACAGGAGGCGAGGTTGTCATTTCGAGAAATCGCTAACCGTACGAACAGAAATCCAACTACTGTTATGAGATGTTGTCAAGCGTGGTTTGATAATGCCCAAAATCGAAGATGAGTAGGCACCGGACGTCGAAAGGGCACAAATGAAGTTCAAGATCGACGTCTAAGACTTATGGCTATTAGAGACCGATTTGCTACAACCAAAGAAAAAATTTAATTTAAACAGCTCCTTCTGGGTGTTGCAGATTCTTTGTCAGTTAGTATATTCAAAAGTTCAATAAAATTCTGAAGTAGCAATATATTAAGGATGCAAATCGAATGAAAAACAAATTCCAACAGCTAACAATCATCCCTCTCCATAGTATACGAGGATCAATTGATATCTAGGTAGCCATGAATGGAGAAGATATTGGGATATCATAGCAACGAACAATAACTTATTAGAAGTCTAACTTCGTGAAGTCAAACCAGAGATTTTTTTATCTCAAAAACGACAAGACCAAACTTTTTACTGAAAGAAAGAAAATTTAGAAGACGTTTCATTCTGAAGTGTTTGGGATTTCTCATGTGTCACAGATGAAGTTTCTATTTGGAAAACGGCTCAATGAAAATAGTACATTTAGAGAAAATGGAATCTTGTCCAATATCAGATTTCTTGGAATACAAATTAATTGAAGGCTGTTTATGCTGCATTCAGTTAGAAGCGTTTTTCTCTGAAGCAATGGATCATTTGAAACATTGCGTCAAACTTCCAGAGGTGAAGAACCTAACCATACAATTAGGTATAGTTTTGGCAATTGAATTTATCATCGAATTACTCCGAACCCTTATTTCCTATCAACAAATAATGTAAACACTTCTCGAACCGTGCTCACAAGCATTTCTTTTTTCCAGAGGGAACCGTCGAGGTGTCCAGAGACAGCAAATACCTGAGCACCATCAGAGGAGGCAAGGTACTCGGTGAACTTGCCATCTTGTACAACTGTCAACGAACTGCCACCATCAAGGCTGCCAGCGACTGCAAATTATGGGCCATCGAAAGACAATGCTTCCAGACCATCATGATGAGGACTGGACTCATCAGACAGGCAGAATACACGGACTTCTTGAAGAGCGTGCCCATCTTCAAGAACTTGCCGGAGGACACGCTGATCAAGATCTCAGATGTACTCGAGGAAACGTTCTACGCCCAGGGAGACTACATCGTGAGGCAAGGAGCCCGTGGTGACACTTTCTTCATCATCAGTAAGGGAAAGGTCAAGGTCACCATGAAGACTGGCAACGATTCCGAAGAGAAGTACATCAGGACCTTGGAAAAAGGCGATTTCTTTGGAGAAAAAGCCTTACAAGGGTGAGCCAAGCTTCCTTTTTGTTACCAATTAATCAGGGCATAGTATTTTTAGTGTTTCAAACTCGCAGCTTAATTATTCACAAGTTTAGATCAAGAAGAACCTTATATCTCGATTATTTTCTCATTATTTCTTCATATATTTTAGTCCCAAGAAGTCAAAATACCTAAGAAAAATGCGCTCCATATATAATATCTGAAATAACCAAATTGTGAACAAGATGACCAAAAGAAACAAACTCCTACGTGATTATCCCTCAATGATTTCTGAATCTTTAGAACCATATTAAGACATTTTAGATGGAAGACAATGTGAGAATCACCCAAAGTAACCTCCTTTTTCAAATTTTAAATACAGATAAAGCTATCAGAAATTTGACACAGAGAACCACTCGTAACTTCAAGCAACTATCAAAGAGCTGGGTTTTCTCGACAACTGAACCAGAGGTCAGCTAGGAAGCTGAGGAGTTTTTGTAGCTTATGGAACCATAGAAAACAAGAAGGAAAACACTAGCAGAGCATCACTCTAGTGAATTGAAATATTTGCTTGGAAACTTGAATCTTCAAGGATCTCACCAAAAACACGCTGCGTGTATTCGCATATTTTTTCACAAGATTGTACAGCCTCAAAAGGTATCTGCGGGATTAAGACTACACTTTGTGATTTTGCAGAAGAAGAGTAAAAATTTAGCCATTAAAAGTCAATAAATGTTTAGGATATGTCATTCTCTGCACTATATCAGCTTTAGCCTTAGACAAACCTTAACTCAAGATAGAAATGCGCGATAAATACCTCGGGCCAAGTGCACTAAATATAGTTTTTTTTGTGACTAAAGCGGGATGAAAATAAGATCCGTTGTAATTTTCGTACGTATATTTAATGAGAATCTAATTTTACAGGGATGATTTGAGAACTGCCAACATTATAGCATGCTCTGAAGGTGGATGCTCGTGTTTGGTCATCGACAAGGAGACTTTCAACCAGCTCATTTCTGACCTGGACGAAATCAAGAACAAATACAGGGAAGAAGAAGGCATCGAGAGACTCAGGTGAGTTATTGAAATGTTTTTGAGACACTTCTATTATACTATTCACCGTTTTGTGGAGAAGCAATAATTAAGGTATTTCTATATCGCATGCTTCTCTCAATGAAGGGATATTTTTGACGTAAGTATATCATGCTCAGAGTTACAATATGATGATGTTTAAAAGGATTTTTCTGAAAATTGTTCAGAACCATGGTCTTATCATGTTTTACTTATTTCAAGGATCAACGAGGAGTTCGCGAATATCAAGCTGAGCGACCTGAAGATCCTGACAACCTTAGGCGTAGGCGGGTTCGGACGCGTCGAACTGGTGCAAATTTCCAACGACCCTGGCAGGTCCTTCGCTTTAAAGCAGATGAAGAAGGCCCAGATCGTTGAGACCCGACAACAGCAGCACATAATGTCTGAAAAGGAGATAATGGGCGAAGCCAACTGCCAATTCATCGTCAAACTGTTCAAGACCTTCAAGGACCGCAAGTACCTGTACATGCTGATGGAAAGTTGCCTGGGGGGCGAACTATGGACCGTCCTCAGGGATAAGGGACACTTTGATGATGCAACTACCAGGTTCTACACCGCCTGCGTAGTCGAGGCTTTCGACTATCTCCATTCCAGGAACATCATCTACAGAGATTTGAAACCGGAGAATCTGCTGCTGGATAACCAGGGATACATCAAGCTGGTAGATTTCGGTTTTGCCAAACGCCTGCAAACTGGAAGGAAGACGTGGACCTTCTGTGGTACACCTGAGTATGTTGCACCTGAGGTCATCCTTAATAAAGGTGCGCATTTCATCCAAAATTATATTTCCGTTTTTCCCTACAATATCAACATCATTATCTATCCCTCTAATCTTTCTTTCCCTCAAACGTCATCGTCTATAACACTCAGACTACCTTCTTGTCCTTAACTTTCCTACAGAGCTCATATTTATCTTTCGCTTAAAATCTAGCTGTGTATTTAAGCAGTCTCACGAGGTTCTCCCTTAAGCCTTCTTCATCCACCCATTCGAGCGATTCATAAAAATCCATTATTCCACAGGACATGACATCAGCGCCGACTACTGGTCACTCGGTGTACTAATGTTCGAGCTGCTCACCGGTACACCACCCTTTACTGGATCCGACCCAATGAAAACGTACAATATCATCCTGAAGGGGATAGACGCTATCGAGTTCCCGAGAAACATCACCAGAAACGCAATGGCGTTAATCAAGAAACTGTGCAGAGACAACCCTGCGGAACGACTAGGATACCAGAAAGGAGGGATCAGCGAGATTCAGAAACACAAGTAAGGAATTTTCACCTTGTATATTTCAACATCAGCAGAATAGCGTTGCATTCGTTGGGAAGTAGAACTGATCGTGATGATGAAGCCAACAAGCTTCGAAACATGCTTGTTATATGCAATATTCCTGTTAGTTCCAACCTGACGCTTCGAAAATGGCGCGAAATTCAAATTTTTGAAAAATCCTTAAGTATAAAGTCGCCAAGCAATGTGAATACTTTGTCACTTTGAAAGCCTCCAATTCACTTAACTCTGTTCCTTTTCAGGTGGTTCGACGGTTTCAATTGGGAAGGACTAACAGAACGAACCTTAACGCCGCCAATCCTGCCAAACGTCAAATCGGTAATTGACACATCGAACTTCGACGAATATCCGCGAGATGTCGACGCTCCACCGCCGGATGATATAAGCGGTTGGGACGCTGATTTCTGAGCCGACATCGTTTAAATTCTGATATTGAAGGAGGCTGTGCCAGGTAGCCTTTATAGGCAAAGTGCCTTTCGATGATGTTCCCGGCTGGAAAAACGCTCTACATTATTTCCTGTCGGATATTTTCAATATTTTCTACTGTAACGTCCTAAGTGATCATTATTTCGTTTGTATATCAATTTTAAAGTTGCAATTTTTTTCATTTATTTTTTTATTGCATATAGTCCTTGGTGCCATTAATGTTTCAAACTTCTGAGTAGTTAAATTTTAATATTTTTATGTCTCTAGGTTTTTTAAACGAATGTATATATATTTGTAATGATTGTTATTTAAAAAAAAAGTTACCTAAATGGAGGTCTAATGGCAATATACTTTTATTAGGAATTCTGTGAATACTTTCTGTTGTACATTGAATATTTTAAGTGATTAATAAAATTTATTGATGATGGGAATGTTTTATTGAAGAAACTTGATTTTATTTCAGCTAAATCTACAGGAACTTACAAAAATTGTTGTTGGCAATACTCTTCTCCATATATTGATCCGTTTCATCTGTTAAAATCTGGTAGTTAAATAACAATACAATTAATTACAATAATGAAGAATAATTTCCACGAATTTGACAGTAAACAACAGTTCTTGCGTCTACACCGTGGCTTTTTAAGGTTAACATTTTGATTTCCCATTAAAAATATACATTCCAATTTTTGGGTAACTAAATACAATTGATAATAATTATTTTTACGTAAATTCTCGCAAAAATTTCAACCAAAATTGAATCAGAGTGCACACTAATCTTTTAAGAATGTTATAAAACATCAAATAATGATCTGTCACAGTCACTCTGTCATATATATTCCAAACCGACAGAATTGTGTATAATTCTTTCTAGCTTTTTGTCTCATGGTTTATATTGAAAGAGATAAACAGTTAAGTAAAGTAAAAAGATACCATTGTCGTAAAATAATTGATGAAGATGAAAAAAAAGCGAAAGATTACATCAGTCAACGAAAAAGGTAAGTTTAGCTTGTCATCTTCAACTTAGAAACTAACAATTTGTGCCGAAGGTATATTGCAAAAGAGTTGATTAGAGATGCGAGAGGTACAATAAAACAGGAAGCAGAAAAGCTGTTGAAAGTAAATGATAGATTAAAAGTGAAAAGAAGGGAATCTGAGACCAAATGCACAAGTTTGGTAGATCAGTGGAATAGGCTAAAAACGAACGAAGAAGAATTTCATTGCATTTTCATTCAATTCCATCAGGTATTTACATACGAGGATGTATTGAAAAATTCTTAGCCTACTATAAAAGCAAACAAAATTAGAAAGTCATAAGATCGGATGCATTTATTACAACGAACTGCAACGTGTTTAGACCTATCGAAAACAAATTTTTATCTTGTACAACATCTAAACCTTCTACCATCTCAGTGGGAGACAATTTAACACCTTTTAAACTTTTTGCAGTTGAGAAAAGAGATTATAGTCGGACGGAGCTAGATCAGGCGATCTAGGGGACTGATTCAAACCCTAAAAAACTAATGGTTACATACAACATACGATCTATGTGAGTGGAATTTTCCTGCAAAAATAAAGCAAATTTGGATTATATTCCGCGACTTCTCTCCTTAATTATTTCCCGTAAAGTGATCAGTAACGTCGAATGGTAATTAGGCGACATTTATTCAACTAGTCAATCATGATTACCCAATGACAACCCCAAAAAACTAAATCAAGAACTTTCCAGCGGAATTTGAAAGACGAAGCTTCTTAGGTCTTGGAAAATCGGATTGTCTCCATTCCATCAATTGCTACTATGTTTCTGGGTCGTTGAAATGTACCCAAACTTTAACCATAGCAACAACATAGTTCAAAAAGTCTGCATCTTCTTTAAACCGATGATGCATTTATCCTTGCACGCTTCTAGTCAACATTCAGATATTTAGGGGTTAATTTTGTAGAAATTTTTCTGGTGTTCACTTGAATTATAAATTTTTCAACCCATTTGATGGTCTGATAAAACCATGTCATGAATTGCATAGATAATTGAGAGGCCTCTGAGCTTCTTTTGAAGCTTGCAATCCAAATTTTCACGTTCGCATACGGCACTAAGCAAGTGAATCTGCTCAACTTTTAACATCTTCAAATACAGTTCTCCTTGATGATTGGTTCAATTTTTCCAATTTCTCTGGTTTAACTTTCTGTCACTTCACACTGACAATCTAATAATTTATTATTCGTTGCTATAGTATCAAAATATTTTCTTTATCAATAGAACCGGTCTAAGCTAACTAGATATCGATACATCCTCATAAATTCCAATCGTCAAAAACTGCCGTTTCGTTCAGCTAATACCATCTTAAAGTTGATTTTCGATGGCCGTTTTTGAGAAGAGCAATTTTCTTGCAGTTCACAATTGGGAACAGAGAAAAAATAGAAAGGGAGAGAGCTAAAATACTCCAACTGCGCCAGAGCAGAGCAGCAAAAGAGGTAGCAATAAGAGAATTAAGTGGCAAAATTCTCTATTTTGAGGACATCTTCGTTCAAATGAAACAAGAATTCGAAAAACACTTTTTATACGAGGTAAGATCTTTTCACTGCTTATCGAAATAAAGTAACGAAAAAATTGGTCTTTCTATAGAAGTTCCTGTCGCAATACGCAATGTGTACTAAAGCCAAAAGTGTCCAAGACGTGCTCTTTCGATACGCACTTCTGGTAGAATCCAGAGAGTGCATGGACGAGACTATGAAGAGAAGACACAGTTACATACGGCAGTACACAAAAAATTACGTAAGATCATTTCGTTTTTCATATGGATATCTTACCTGCTACTCCTAAACATTCCGCGAAGACCTCAATCTTCAGAGCAGTTTGAAAAAAACGTTTTATTATTCAAGACATCTGTTCGATTTCTTCGAAATTTAGCACAATGTCGTACCTTTCGTAGAAAGCAAATTTCTAAATTGCCGTCAGTTTTCTTAGAAAACCGATCACCAAAGCAACTTTCTAAAATGTCATCACTTTTCGCAAAAACTCAATCCGACAATAGTCACCTCAAAAGCAGTTAGGCAATAAATGTTGCTCGTATCAGCCACTCCAAGTCAGTTGAATACGTATCCCTTCCACTAACACAACACACTTCGCCTCTGTTTATACACTCAAGAAAGAACTCTACCTCGCACTCATTTCTGACTTCTCAAATTCAATCTCAAGGAACATTTTCGTTCACTCTCACGTGATAGTACAAATATCGCAACTAAAAGGCCTGAAAGTGAATCTATGGTCATTATCTCTGACTTGTAATTGAGATTAGTGAAGTGTGAAGTGAACTCAGCGAACCCGCGTAAACAACAGTGAAAAAGCCATCGATCTACGAATAATGTAGTGTTTTCACCACAACGATCGATAAAAACTTGATTTGTTTGTCAAAATATTCGTGTAAATGTGATTTGCCCACTCAGTTGAGATACTTACAGACTCACACATTCACATTCACCGATCCTCCAATATCATTGCGTGGAGTTCATTAACAATTATATGTAATTATCTCTTTTGATCGACCTGAAAGTTAGTCGTCGCAAATGGTGACAAAATGTCCCATCACTGGAAGCCAGTGCAAAAGTACTTAGACTAGGAAATCATAAAAAATTGTGACATGAGCGTCGGTGGCGTCATGGTTCAAATGCCTGACTTGCAAGTAGGACTTCTTTTTCGGTGCGTGTTCGCATCTTGGCAGGGGAAGAAATGTTCTCGTTGAGATGTTACTGTTAGTTCGAAAATTAACAGTGCTTAGCCTAATATGGCGTGAGGTTACAGTAACAAATCCTAACCAGAACACAATTAACTTACACAAGCTAAACTAAAAGCTTTTTTATTCAAACAACATTTGAATATGATCTAAACTCTCGCTTTGATCTGATCATACGTCAGTACATAGGGCTCTCGTCCATTTTATTAAAAAAAATTAAGACAATCCCATAACATCATACCTTTAATGTCCACAGAACACAATTCTGCAGAGTTGGAAAGGTGAACTCTTGAAGTTCGGAGAAACCTTGACGAAGCAATCAAAAAAATTCGAAGAGGCGAAACAACAAGTGATTTATTGGGAGAAAACGATCTACAACATAAAGAGACATGCGCATTCGCTGTGGGTAGATATAGAGATGACGCGAGAAGCCCTAGACCACATAGTATGGTAGGTATAAATCCCGATTCCAATTACCTCAAACTCAAGCGCTAAATAGAGACGTGTGCTGACAGCAACTACTGTTCCCATTGCTTGTTCATATCATAGTCGGAACGACATTTAGCAGTCAGGATACCCTACGCGCTTACTAAGCCTATCCCCATCACCTCTGATCTTTGTCGCTTTTTCTTCCTGGTTGTAAAATATCCAAAAATTCACTCTAACCTAAACTGGATTGTAGCCTTCTTCTGATCCGTATGAAGGCAAGAGTTAAGCCTGGATTTTTCTCGAAGGATAGGAAATTTAATTACTTGCTGACTACCACAGAAGGTAAGATCCTATACATGAACAAGATTCTGGGGGATCTAATGCGAGTCAAAAACGAAGTTCTCGAGATCTTCGAAGAGGAGAAACGGACTGCCAAGATTAACGTCGCAACAGAAATGGTAAGACCATAGGCATAATCACTGTTAGAAAACTAAACCTTGTTGAAGCCACTCTCACTTGCCTCCTGCCATACTCTTGAGCACGTCAAAATATTATCTTCTTGATTTCTTGCTATCGGAGCCCATCTTTTTCAACTTCTTTTGGACTTCCCCGTATTTTCTTCATCGTTAAGAACTAGTTCTGACAAAATTCTTCTGTATCAACGTTTTTTTTTATCTATCCATTCTCCTCTTTGTTTTTCTTGGTCTGTACCACTATAGCAGACTACACTTTATCATTCTGCTTCACGAAGTGCAATATCCTACTTTATTTCACCCTAGGTACCCGTGCATCACGTCACTATCTCTGAGCTTCCTCCTAGACACTTTATGTCTTATCTCGACATCTCAATTTTCTAAGCCCTCTGGGTGTCCTTCAGGCGACTCTGACAAGGTTTATTTGTTTATCGAATTTCAAATTTGAAGATCTAAAATGTTTTTGTGTAGACTGTGAATTTTTTAAATAATGTAATAATGGCTATTGTTTTTTTCATCAGAAACCACGACCAAAAGGACGGGCTACATTCAAGAGAAGCAAGAAACCAGTTGTTGATAAATTTCCAACGTTAAGTCCGGCTACATCTCGCATAATAGACATATTAGAGAACAATATGAAAAGGTGAGAAACAAAAATTTGTCGGAAGCCTAAAATACTAGCCCGAAGGCGTATTTAATTCGATTCCTTGTTAATCACTACTTAAAAGGAAATTCATAAAAGTTGCTCAACTATGTGGGGTCATCATGTTGCCACCCGTTAAACGAGCAATGGAGTTTTACATAATGAGATATCCAATAAGCATTCTAGCAGAACAAGAGCTGCTCTATGTCCTCCATTTTCAGAAACTGTTCTTTGATATTGATATTAGATTTAATAAAGACAAGGGACAATGTTTATCGGTTCATCTGCGCTCTAAAATCGAAAATATCCATCATTCTGATCTTCAACAGAGCTGCTGGTAGAACCAGGGCAAGACTAACCAAAAGTGGCATAACACCTAACCAAAGTTACGCTACAACGACTACCTTAGACTCTGGAGATAGTTGGGAACCAAGAGCGAGGGCGATGACTTCTTGGTGGATCACCAAGGAGGCTAAAACTAAAGAAAAGCTACCTCCAATCATTACTGAAACTACGTCGGCGGCCAGAGACACTCTGTTTTCAAGCGCTTCTTCTCGGTGAGTGATCATCCATTTTCTCAGTATATCTTCAATGATAATTCGCCTGTGTGATGGTTTTACTTGATATTAAGCCAGTTTTCATTATTTCATTGTCCTCTTTTACTCCATACAATATTCGACTATCTTATGTATACAAACTAAATCTTGAGTGGTCCACTCTTGGAATTCCAATTGTGTTCTATCGTCCAAATATATCTGCTCCACATCAAACGTGCGACTGTAAGGCATCTTTTTACTCTCAAATAAGATGCATCCGAACGTTGAACAAAGGTTGAATAAAAGTCTTCTGATACTTTTATTAGAAGTCTTTCTTCCAATAGCTTGCCTGAAATATCACTTGAACAGGTTCACCTTTTTGCTCCATTCGGTAAGTCGTCGAGTCCATGCTCGTCTTAATAAACAGTACGACTTCCACTTGAGATAAACGTTCCAAATGCACTAATTGCTCAAGTTCCATGTTTCCAATCGTCGTAAAGGCGCAATGTTAATGCAAATAAACAATTTCATTTCGAGTAACAGTAATGAAGTCGGCAAAACGTATCGTTTTAAAATCACATTCTTACTCATATTTATCAAAACGATTACCATTGTAACTAACTAGTTTCCTTAACTAAACTATAACAAATTAGAACAAAGAAAGCGGATAAAGTTTATCTTATAGAAATCCCCAGTTACATATTTTACAAAATTTACTAATACGATATAATTTTTCCTAAAACGTACCGTTTTGGAGATATGTAGATTGTAATAAAATCTGATAATAATGCAAGAAGTTATTCTATTTCTGTGGATATTCTCCTGAGCTAAAAAAAAGGCCTTGAATCAAGCTTCTATTTCACAAAGTCAAAGATAATGTTGTTATTCTTTTGGAGTGGCAAATATCAAAGCTTGAAAGGCAGTTCGACAATACTGTATGAAAACGTCACACGGAAGCATAGACCATACAGAGAAGTCATAGAGTTGAGAGTAATCTATGCTTGAAATTAATGTACTATTTAAAGGCTCACCCGGTATAATAAATGCATTTTCCGATGTGAATAGAAGGAGCACAAAAAATTTCCACTATGATGGTTGAGCTGTGTATTAAGTGAATTCATAAAAGTTATATAGTATTATTTTTAAAGTAGTTTTAAATATATAATTCCCATACAAAATTTATTCCTCCACCATATGAATTACCTTCTTTTAGGTATGCTTGTAACTGGCATACTGGCAAGTCTTGGTTTGGGCTGAAACACCAAGCTGTCTTATTAAATGGAAGGATTTTCTGTTCTCATGAACAATTCTTGCTCAAGTTCTTTCCAGATTTTGTAATCTGCTACTTGTATTCCTAGAAAGATATTCATTTATGTTTTAAATATGACCATTCGAAAATACAGATCTTACCCACGAATCTTCATCAAAATCATCGAACTGCTAATGTAAAGAAACTATTTTTCTGGTTAAAAAATATTCGTTTACAAACATATAGACGTCCATTTTGTGCAATTTACACTCTCTCGATTCGTTAGTTGGGAATGTATTTATCAGTGGGATCAAAATGAATGCATACTATTCTGTAAACATTAGTTGGGAATAAATATATTAACTACAAGTAAAACACGAAATTTTTCAAATATAAACGTAGAATACGTAGGCTAAAACACACTCGATCAATATTTTTCATGCTGAAATCAATACATCTCAGTCGATCAATTCCTATAGGAAACTGACTGAATTATTCAAATGTGAAAATCGTCATGGTGGTTGCTTCTAAGTATGTTTACAAGAATTGAGGATAGCTTTGTCAATATTATCTATAATATGATATCCTATTTTGAAAAATATGAAATATTCTGAATATTACAGCTACAGCGTACCTTGGCTTAAAAGATCGGAAATTGTTCCATCCAGATATTCCTGTGTGACTCTAACAACAGATCCATCAACCTTCTTGCTGGACGAAAAGAGAACTGAGGTGCGGGATAGAATAATCGAGAGAAATTTCGATAGATACGAAAAATACGTATTTAATAAATTGGACACAGACAGTTCTCTGATGAAAGGTAAGTCAGAATCACAGATTACTAATTTAGTAATCTTTGGTCAGAATCAATTATTGACCATAAATCTATTATATTCGATTACTTCCATTGTCAACATCAACCGGGAAAATTCGAGTCATAGAGGACGATGGTTGCTTGTAATTCGAGTTTACCGAACACCGAGAAAAATTGCTTTATGACATCGAGTACTTGCAAAAGGACGCTAATTCATACCTATGAAATTGTTATTAGGAATGGCTGTATGAGAAATTTGATTTCTAATTTCAAAATTAGAAAAATAAAACTGAAATGTTGTAGATGGATAAAGATGTTTCAGACATGTATATTTGTTAAGTTTTATATGTCTTGTTTTTTCATTAAAACTAAAAGTACCTGATATTGTCCGCTTCTTTACTACCATAAAATTCACAGCTCCGTAGTGGATTTTTCATTTGAACTACTTTACTACTAAAAGTTGCTCAAATAACATCTTTATTTTTTAAGTTAACAAGAAAACAGGCAAGCTAGAACTGCCCAAGTTGAAGTTGAAACGAAAGCATCCTGTTGAGAAACTATCAGTGGCTGTTACTCTGCCTAAAATAGAGGTCAATTCTCAAAGAAAACTCAGGAAAAGAGGGCTAGAAGATGCCTCCAATAAAACATATGGCTCTCAAAATGTTTCACTGAAATCGAATCTGAAGACAAAGAAAGAGATCTTGCTTTTCGAAGATATCAAAAACTTTCTGAGGAGACCAACCATCACGGAACAATTTACATTTGGAAATCTTCTATAAACAATTTGTTGCTATCATAAATTTTTATTGTATCTTTTTAAGAGTAAGTTCTTATATTATCGATTTACCATATTTACACTATATAATGGCCTAATATTATAATTGTTATATATACATGTAGTATACCCTGTTATTGATATATTATACTTGATCTATATTTTTATTAATATATTGTACTAATTGAAGTTATTTTCATGTACTGAATATTTGCAAATTCACGACTTGTTCCGGAGGTATAAATAAGATGAAAACAGATGCCATATAAAATTCAAGAATTTATTTAATTGAAAATAAACGCAAAATGACAAAAACTGATAAATATTATCTTAAAAACTTCAAAATCAAACTAACGGTAACTTTAACCTACTACGATTGAACTTAGGACACCATTTGTTCTTCCATACTCTTCATCATCCAATCTGGGTGCTCCTTCCCGATGCTCTCAATTATGGAATTTACTTGATAACATAACGACTGAATTTGTTTATCCCACTGAGGCAAAGTTTCCCTTGCTGAAAATGACGGAATTAATATAATGACAGCACAATTTTGACAATTTAAAAAGTGATGATATCCATCAACTTACTTTGAGGAATTGTTTTATAATAATTGAATTGATTTGACTGCCGCTTGGTATAGATGACTTATTAATGAAATACGTGTTTCTATAACTACATTATTTTAATAAATAAATAAAGTGTTCCACATTAAATCAATATGCGAATGAAGGACTTTGTCGAAGTAAAGGGTTTTCTAATAAGAGGTTTAATTTTGAATAGCCCACTATCTGGGCAGCTGTGATTTTTGAAGCTGTCATCTTTTGACATTTGTAAATTGCAGTCACAGTTCGCAGAACTAAAGCACTTTTGAGTCGTGAAGCACCTTCTAGGCCGGCAATAGAATCAAATAAAATATTCTGCAACTTGCTTTTAGCAGGAAATTACTATTTGGTGGTGATTTTCTTAATAGAATATATTATTCTGGAATTTACTTTCAAAACAAAATCTATCATAGAAGCTAATAAAATATTCTGCAAATTACATTCAAAACCAAAGAACTCCTTGGTGCTTATACTCTTGAATGAAATAATATATTGTATAACTTACTTTCAAGTAATTTGGTACTAATTTAATCCTTAACCAAATAAAATATTCCGCAATTCACTTTCAAGACAAATAGACTTTTTTCTAATTTATAAGCAAATAAAATATTCTTCAAATTTACTCTTGAAGTAAATAAAATATTCTGCATCGTTCAGAAGGGAATTACTACTTGGAACAAATGTATTCTGGAACCAAATAAGATACTACTTTCAAATTATCTAGTATTACTCTAGATCCACCTAAAATACTCCGCAATTTACTTTCACGATGAAATTACCACTTCTAATAAACTCTTGAAGAAAATAAAATATTCTTCAACTCAAATGTCTACTGGGTACTTATATACTCCTCAACCAGATAAAATATTCCACAACTTACTTTCGAAATGCACTGTAGAATCTAATTGATCGATATACCCATTCAATCTTCCTTCCGTTATCATCTGACTGGCGATTTTCTCTGCTTTTTCTGGGTCAATTTCTAGAAGAGCCCCCAATTCAACAAAACTTATATTATTATACAGTTTACTTGCAGACAACAGATTGTGCTCGATGATGGCTCTGAAAATTGAATAATCCCCATTATTGAGATGAGCGTTTGTAAATTTTCGACATTAAGATACTTAAGAATCCACTGTTTGATTGGATCAGTCGTCACTTGATTAAAATCCATATTAAATAAGGTCATTCTGATTTTCACAAATTTTTATTGAACGCTAAAACCCAAAAATGGGGTCTCTGTGAATTCCGGTTCATCAGAATATGTTTAACAGGGGTGAGTTATTTTGGGTCTAATTGTTCATTAAGTACCATTCCAATTTTGTTGTACTTATTTATCTGTAGTAACCCTAACAGATTAAAAGCAAAATTTTTACTTTCTAAATAAGAAAATTTCCAAATTATGAAAGTATGTCCTGCTTCTAACAAATGGTTTGAATATGTGGAATTACTTTTGTTATTAAGAGAACTCTTCAAATGTTCATAAATTCTATGTCGGAAAGTTCTTCCAGTTTGCGGTGAATTTTAGATTCAATTTTGTTCATAAATGTTTCTGCAATAAAGGACTTAATCAAACCTATTTTGGATTTATACATATTATTTTTAAATTGAAAATATTTTTGTTTAGGGCAAATTTTTAGGCATAAAATGTCTTCTTTGATAATTGCAATACACCTGTTTTAATATCATAACGAGTACTTCAAATGAGTTTGCTGAAGAAGAGTATTCTGTTCTTAACAAATCCCAATTTTTAGACCTTCTATAGGAATGACAAACGAAGGGTCTTTCATTAACAGCGCCCCATTTTGTTTTGTAAATAAAACGTATTATTTATCTGAAAATTATTGAAATTTTTATTTCATTACAAAGTACAATGGAAACCATTAGTTATGGAACAAACATAATCTAAATATCCACCACAGAAACGCTGGCAAGAACGAAGTCGTTGAACCCAATTTTCCATAACTCTCACACAAATCAGGTCGTATGTTAGCAATTTCTTGTTCAATATTGATCTGTAAACCATCTAAATTTACTGGATGATTGCTTTAAATTAATGACTCAATGTAACTCCAAAGAAAGAAGTCCAGGAACGAGGCGGATAATTTATCGCTCCATTTCTTGAAATAACTGAATCGGCGAATTTTGTTTTCAATAAAGTCATCGTCTTATTGGCAGTATGACAAGTGGTTTGAGTTCTTGGGTTAAAACAATCTTGTATGGCTGTAAACCAAGGTCTTTCCGTAAAATTTGCCACAAAGACGTCTGGGAGATGTTTAGTTCTTGTGAACGTCGAGAAATCGATAAATTTTGGTGTTCACAAACACTTTCACGTACTTTCTCTTCACTTGTTGCATTTCTTTGCCTCACTGGCACTGTAACATCATGAGGTGTAACATTTGTCTCAAACTTCTTCGCTAAAAGTTCAAATGTTCTTTTATCTGGACGATTATAACGACAAAAAATTGGAGTTAAAGCTTGTAAAGTTAGAGATTAAACTATAGGCATTGACAAATACAACTGTCAATGCCACAAATAAACAATGGCTGCCATGCGTGAATAATGTCAATTTAAAAATGGGGCGTTCCCATTGAAAGACCCTTTAGATCTAAAAGGTGAATACATTGAAAAATTGTAAACGTCTTGTACCGTCATTTCTAACATGACTATTTATTGATTCATCGGCTTGAAGCATAAAGTATAAGAAAGATAAAATTTAAATCTTTCTCCACGTCGAGTTTAAACCATGATAAAAATACATTGAAATGAAAAAATGTTGATACTGCCCGATTAAAAATCCTCGGGAAAACAAGAACGTTTAAAATCTTACCTGTCCAGAATAGTGGACCCATCTACGGTTGTAGCTTTTTGGTGAGCTTGCAACAAGGCCCCCAGCTCTAACAATTCAGACTTATGGATGATACGTTCCAAATACATCTTTTCAAGAATCGCAAAAGCTGGAAGTTGTTGACAACGTTCGTCTTTGAACAGTATTGCCAACATCCTGGAACGTTGCTGCCCAGCTGACGCAAGAACTGTACAAACCTCCAAGAAAAATCAACGTGTATTATACAGGGTGATATTCTCGATATAATTAAAAGAGAGTACAAACTATGGTACAGTCGACTCTCGTTAATTGGAAACTCGAGGGACTCTTGAAATATTACGAATTATCGAGTGTTTGAAATATCAAATGGTTTGAAATTTGTGAGAGAAAATAAATAAAACTTCGAATTATTAAGTGTTGGTTAATTTTTATTTATTAATATAAAAATGACAAGAATTAAGAGGTACATTCGTGTACATACATGTATTCGTAATGTGAATTAATTAATCTTTCGAAAGAACATTGTTATACTGGTTTGCTTTAAAGCACAATTCTGCTGCTCACACTGCTCAATAACTTTTTTTAAGAGAAAAAGTGCCTGAAATGCTTTTTCATCACTTTCGTTTTGTAGACAGAAGCTTTGTAAGGTATCAAATGAGGATCTTGCTTCCTTAACTGACACCTCTGCCAAAGGTTCCGATGTATCGTCCTCATCTTCATCGTTACTTTGCGTATCTGTCGCAGATAAAATTTCGCCATCGGTTAGTGAACCTGAGACAGCAACATTTTCATCCACTTGAACAAAATCAGAAAAACTCACATCGCTGATGTCAACTAATGGTTCTATTGCTGGTTCTTCATCATCTATAAGTATTGGAAGATTTTCTTGATTTCCTTTTAAGAAACCGGATTTTTTGAAGCAGTTGAGAATCGTTAGGGGTGTTACAGCTCTCCATGCTTTGTCAATTGGTAAAATAGCTGTCAGAACCGTGATATTTGCAGTTAGCTGTTTGTCGAGAGATTCTAAAACGATCTTAACAATTTCTTTGCGATAGAACGTCTTAAAATTATGGATAATCCCTTGGTCCAATGGTTGCAATTTGGAAGTTGTATTTGGCGGAAAGAAGTAGAGTTCCACGTTAGACAATGTAGGAGGACTGTTGTGGACAGTGCAGTTGTCTAAAAATAGTATAATTTTCCGCTTTTGTCGTTTCGTGTCCCCATTAACTATTAAAAGCCAATTGTTAAAAAGTTCTGTCGTCATCCAAGCTTTTTTGTTAGCACGATAAACAGTTGGAAACGATTTCACTCCTTTGAAACATCGCGGTTTCATTGCTTTTCCTATCACTAGGGGTTTAAGTTTTTCCGATCCATCCATATTTACTGCAAGTAAAACTGTCCACCTCTCTTTACTATGTTTTCCTCCGTGACATTTTTCATCTTTAAAAGTAAGCGTCTTGTCCAGTAAACATTTAAAAAATAGGCCAGTTTCATCAGTATTAAAAATGTCTCGGGCAGCATAGTTTTCAATCAAGGTCTTCAATTTACCGTGCCAATCTAAACAAACTGCATCATCAACACTTCCACTTTCCCCACAAACTTTTTTAAAAACAACTCCATTTCTCTTTTTGAAATTTGTAAGCCACCCCTCACTTGCCGCAAAGTTTTTGATGCTTACAGTAGACGCGAACTCTTTTGCTTTTTCCTTCAACAAGTTCCCGCTAATAGACACTTTTTGTCCTCTACACTGTTTAGCCAAATGACCAGGCTTTCTTCCAGACGAGGAAATTCACCTTTAGTAGTTCTTTTCCGTACTCCAGCAGTTTGAGCAGCATTAATTTTCTCCTTGTGCTTTATTATTGTTGAGAGAGTACTCAGAGGAATCTTAAATTCTTTTGCAACATCACTCTTCTTCTCACCTTCTTCTACTTTTTCGATTAACTTTTTCTTTTCAGCAATCGTCAAACATCTATACTTTCTAGGGCTCATAACTAACACCAACTTTTAATCTGCATACCAACGAAAGAGTAACAGTAACTGAATAACTAAACAAACCAATTCGTAAGAAGTGTGTGCGTCAAATAGTCAAACTAATCATAACAAAAACAAAGGCTCGTGTATCTTGATACAAGTTTGAACTTGTCGCATACAAGTTTGAACTTGTCGCAAAATGTACTTACAATCTTTCCGCCTCTTCTCTCTGCAACTTTGAATTGTCGAGTGTTGGACGCTGATGAGTTCGAATTAACGCGTCGTTTTGTTAAATAGCAATGATTTTTTCGTTCGAATTACCAAGTGTATGAAAATGTATTGATTTAGTTCGAAATATAAAGAGATTTAGTAGGGAACTCATGATAACTTTGAATTATAGAGAGGTTCGAATTATCGCAGGTTTGAATTAACGAGAGTCGACTGTAACAGAAAGTTCTTCGAATCGAGGCAGTGCAACTTGCATCCCTGTAACAGTTCAAAACTCAAATAATCCTGAATGGGTTTTATCGATCCCTGTGGCATAAGCAGTACACTATCACTAAAATTTTACCAAACACTAGCTCCACCTAATGAACGCGAATATATTAAGGGTACCGGAAAGTTTTAATATCAAAACAGATTTAATCTGTCAATCTTTTCTATTTTATTTTGTACCGGAAAGTAACGTTGCTTTCTTAAATTAAATTCAAACAAATAAATTATTAACAAGTATTTATTTTTAATCTATAATCTTCGTTATTAACAATCTTTTGCCATCTAGTGTGCAAATTTTCAACGCGCAGAACTGATAAAAATCAGTTTTTTCAAATTTTTTACCACTAAGAAAATTTTGTAGAAATCTGAATAAATGGAAATCCGAGGGTGCGATATCAGGCGAGTATGGTGGGTGAGACAGTACCTTCCACCCCAATTCAGTAATTTTTTCCAAGAATTCAACTCAAAGAGTTTATTCAGGAAATGCGCAAGAATGTGTCTTTATCACGGCCTGAACACCTGGTATATTTTCAATTCCAAAGTTATTAAATTCAAAGCAAAACGATGGCACTTACCAGAGCACTTCTCAAAGCTGTCATCCGTTCATCTTCATGTACAATAGGTTTATAAGATAGCTCATTGTATCTCTGAGCGGCCTCTATAAATTTTCTCCTGTAATCCAAGACCCGGGCATAACAAACTTTGTAGTAAATCTGGAGCACTTCATTCCTAGATTCCGCCTAAAACAAAATCCTTTCACCATATAAAACCGCTCCCTAAGTTATCAATTTACTTGTAAAAGCGACGCTCTATTAATATAACTTTCGGCCTGAACGGGATCATCATCCTCCAGATATAATCGAGCAATTTTAAGATATGTATCCAATTTGTAATCGACTGGATATTGCTTCTGCCCAGTTTCCAATGGAATACCTACTAAAACAGATGCGGCCTCTCTCCAATTTTGGTTTCTCTCGTAAATGTTTGCCAGATGTTGACGGATACTTGCAACCTTTGATTAAGAATAAAATGTAATATCTAGAAGGAAGCTGTAAGTGTAAATTCACCTGTTCTTCAAAAGATATTACTCTAGGCTGCACCTTGTCTAGCATAAAATGTGAAACTGCTTTTGATACATCATCTGATAGTCCCATAAGATGTTGACTAATTTCAGTTAAAATCTGTCGAGAAATTACCAAACTAACATTCTCGTTAACAACTGCAAATTTATAATTTTAATGTTAAAATACGTGCATAATTCCAGTATACATACTAGCTTCGATGAACACTTGAAGGCATTCGGTAAGCTCTTCGCCCGATTCTTTCAAAATTGCCTCGAGAATCTGTCGGTACCTGAAAATATGGTTTTGAGTTATTTTTTCAGCCACAATTCCCAACCTACGGGAATATTTACTTTTCAGCTAGATCCTTGTGGGAACTACCAGCTGCTATCATTGTGGACAATTGGGTCCTAACTTGAGTAGATTTACCAGGCATTTTACTAACTTATTATTATAATATATTACTCAAGTGGTTAATAAGCGACAAAAAAGTTTTTGTTGGTTATGGATCTTTTTCTGACATATGATAATATTAAATAAACAACTTGAATATCATATGTAGCGTGGTACACTAGAGTCCTCTATTGGGTTACACACCAACTTCATATAACAGGACAAATTAATAACTTTTTTCCAAAAAATTTAATAAAAGTACTTACTTGAGCTTTAATACGCTCGTTTATGAATGAACATTAAAAACAATTAGGAAATAACAGTGAGATACACGATGAATTTTTTAAAACCTTAAATTTCTTTGTTGTTTTTTATCACACCATAGACTACTGTAATTAAGTTACAAAATTTTGATTTAAATTGTTTTAAAATACGCTGTGTCTACTTGTTCAAGGTTACAGACAATTTTCAATCTTGCAATTAGTATGTTAGATAAATTGATTCAGTCCTTACTTTATGTTTATTCATTCAATAAGATAAAATAATGTGAAGATTTATTTTCATACATTTAGTAAAAAATAAACAGCATTTTTTGCCAACACTATGGTTTCTTTAGGTTTACATTTTGAATTGAATGAAATATCACATCTTGAAAATACAAAATTATTTTGATAAATTTAACTCAGATCGTGCTAACCTGGGAAATATTCTATTCAACGCAAAAAAAGTTTTAAAAGGTTTATGCGTGAACAGAATCAATTACAATGATTTTAACGCAACTTACGTGGGTCAAACAGATAAGAATTTAAAACAGACAAAAGGTCGGCAATCTTTGAATATATTCAAGCTGTCAATCACCATATAGTTCCTTGTCCATTGCATTGATACGTTAATGATTTGAATTTACGTTAACATACATAACGCAACCAGTGATACAAATTTGTATCATGGGTTGCTGTATGACTTAATAACATCCATAATAAATGTTGATATAAAATAGAATAGAAAGGCCTTTTTTTTAAATAATTTATTCGAATATTTAAATATATTAAATATTTCAAATAAATTATATTCTTTGAGAAGTCCTTTAAGTGTGTTCATGTTTTTAAAAGGCAATTGGTGTTCTTAAAGGTAAGACCAGAAACAAAATTTTGTCTCCTTTAAATATTTATTTATTAATTTTAATTACTTTCGTATATCTGTTGGGTTATTTATTCCATTTGACATTATATATTGAGTTTTGATTATATACGTCTATTAAATGTAAGCGGTGCTTGTTAGACATAAATTTATTTCTAAAAGTTTTTTGAATAAAAATTTTTTTGAAATTAAAATTGTAGAAGCTAAACATATTTCAATTTGTTTTAATATTCAAATAAATGTTGATTATGGAATAAGTAGAAAACAACAGTTGAAAGAGTTTGATGCTTTATTTAGAGAACTGACGGAGTGATTTTCAGTGTTTTGAACTTGATTATTTCTAATTAAAACAGCTGTAGAAATTACTATGTTTTACTACCAATAAATTGATATTTTACACATATAATTGTGACTTGAGTTTCAGGAATTAACTATCCCATCTTCTGTCTGAAGATGGGATAGTTAATTCCCGAGGTATAAGCGGCAGACATGTTTGTTTCGTAGTTTTAGGGCTGCCCTTCAGTGCAATGCTGTAATGCAACACAGCCAGCCGCCTATATCCGCCCTGCATAGGGTCACTACTATTATGCCTCACAACAGCGCCATCTAACGCACGCGAACACACATAAAGCTAGGTCAAACTGCCTTAACATTTAAATTCAATGGCATATTCCTTGGAAAAATAGAATAATTCTGTGAAACATCCTCATAATTTAATTAAAAAAAAAACTAAATCCAAATTTGTCACAAACAGCAATCAAAAATATAAAGGAATCTATAAAAAATATAGAATATTGAGTGAAATTAAATAACATACTTAGCTGATACTACTGTTTCATATGAATATTTATGAATAACAAATTCTATTTCAAAAAAACCTCTTATATAGAGCGTTATTTTGGTCTAGAAAATATGAACATAGAATTTGTTATTCATAATGTCAATATGAAACATCTAATCAGCTAAGTACATTATTTAATTTCTGTCAATATTCCTTTATATTATTAAGGAATGTGAGCCATGGTGAAAGAAAGTTTTACAAATTGAGACAGTGTAACATACATCTTTATAACAATTCTAAACTCAAACAAACCCTATATCTTAAATATCATAGATTTATTCTGCTAACTTCACCACAAATTTCAATAAAATTTTGAATATTAAAACAGATTTAATCTGTTAGTCTTCTATAATTTTAATTACAAAAAAAAAATTTTTATTTAAAAAACTTTTAGAATTAAATTAATGGCTACAATACACACCGCTTATATTTAATAGACGTATATAATCAAAACTGAATATATGTCAAATGCCATTTGACTTATATATTGAGTTTTGATTATATACGTCTATTAAATATAAGCGGTGCTTATTGTAGACATTAATTTAATTCTAAAAGTTTTTTGAATAAAAATTTTTTTTTGAAATTAAAATTGTAGAAGACTAACAGATTAAATCTTTTTTAATATTCAAATTTTGTTATATTTCTCCTATCAAGTAAAAAGCCTTTTTCTATTTTACAAATTTTAATTTTATAGAAAAACTTAATATTAAATGTCTTAGAAAACGCAGTTTCAATTTAAAAGACAGAATTAATACTCATTACACGGCACCAAAGAAAATACAAATTATAAATAAAAAATATCAAATTAATACTAAATATTATCTTTTATTCCTTTTGGTGCTATGTAATGAGTGTTAATTCTGTCTATTAAATTGAAACTGTGTTTTCTGAAATATTTCTTTTATTTTCGAGAAATTTTTATAAAATTAAAATATGTAGAGAGGTTAGCAGGATAAATCTGTAAGGATATTTAAGATAATATAATAAGCCTTCTATCAACTAAACCCGCCCCCTTTTATTAAACCCATTGCTAATTTGGTACAGATCAGCCTAATTAATTTATTTTAATATTTCTTTATATTTTGAGTATTGTGGAATATTTTTTGAATTCTAGGTTTGCTTAAATATGTATGTAAATATTTATAAAATTTAATTTAAATAAATGAATTCTGTAGAGGTTTCATAAAATTATTGTTTTAATATTCAAATTAATTAACCAAATATTTTATTGCTGGGGAGAAAGGAACAGATTCCACAAAGTAGTTTTGCTTGGATACTGGTTAGACTTGAAATTAAATTAATTACATCACAAAACAGTAACCAGTTTCCTTTGTAAATACTCGTGAGACCTTTTAATCAGTTGAGCTCCATAAATTCGGTATTTTTCTATTCAAACCTCATCCATAAATCAGATCAGGTTATTTTTGCACCACTTCAATAACCGTAATGCAGACCAACGTATTGCTTTATTTGTACAGAATTTGGGTAATGAAAAACTCGAGTTGGCCATATCTTTATATTTCAACCAATTCTAATGAAATTATTGCGAAGACCATTGAACGGTTGGATAAGTAGTATTTTAAAAAACCTAGGCTAAACAATATCAAACAAGTCTTAAAAATGCTATATTATTTATATTTACTGGTAATAAAAAAGATGGTCAACAATATCCAAAAAAAATCATACTTAGAACCACTTATTTCTACTACAACTAAATCACAATCGAACCAATTACAGAAAATAAGATGGAAAAAATCAACATTCGAAAACCGCCCAGAAACGAGTGGTCCTAAATTCATTAACCGAGAAGAACGATGAAAAAAGAGAGACAAAAAAATTTACAATCGGTTAAAATTAAATTAAATTTATTGAAAGAGGTTTGTATGAGAATTTTGTCAACATAACATATTAGATGAAAATGCTAACATCAGACTGCTGTTCTGCGGGCCCATACTGGCGTTGACAAGCTGTAATAATTGTATTTGTTTATAACCAGTCCAATAATATAGCGCAACGGGGACCCTGGATTGGACAGTGTTGAGAATGGGTGAGGTCCCCCTATCATTCTCTTGCCATTATTTATCAAGAGCTGTATTTGTTTTCACAGCAATAACAACCTAGAACAAATTAAAGACAAAAATTAAAACATTACAAAAACAGTTATAGAATAATACTTTATTTTTCCCAAGCTAATAAAAAACGTAGAATATTTTTCTTATCAAAATTTTCAATACCCATGATAAAATTCATCTATTGAAGTAATAAATATATAAAATTAAATTTTCACAAACTTTATATTAATAAAAAACAATAGTTTCACCACTATATATATATATATATATATATATAAATAAATAATAATATATCTTAAAATAAAATGACTTTTGGACAAGCAAATTTTCATAATAATTTGAATTGTATCTATTTTACTTTTAAAATAATAAGAAGGTTTTTTACTTCATAAAAGGAATATTACAAAATTTGAACATTAAAGCAGTTTATCTGTTAAACTATCATTTTAATTTCAAAAAATTTTAATCAAAAATTTTTTGAATTAAATTAATATCTTATTATTTATTATTATTAGCTTATATTTAATAGACCTATAAAATCAAAACTCAATATACAATATCAAATGAAAAAAATAACCCAACAATTATAAAATGTCAATTAAAATTAATGTTAATTTAATTGACAATCTGTTTCTTCTATCAAGTATAAAACCTCTCATTTCATTTTTCTGTGATTTTTGTAACGAGCATAGAATATTTCGGATTTTAAAGTTTGTGTGTTCAAAACGAGGACATCACTAGGTTTGTCAAGTGATCTATATTTGTTGTTTGAATTTTGTTTTTTGAAGATATAATACATGTTTTGAGAGATTTTTTAATTAACTTATTTAAATATATTAAATAAATTAAATTTTCTGAGAAGTCCTTAAATTATGTTTTGAATTAGTTTTCATAATTATAAGATAAGAAACAAAATGTTGTCTCCTTCAAATATTTATTCATTGATTTTAACCGACAATTTATATTTGCTAGGTTATTTATTCCATTTGATATTGTATATTGAGTTTTGATTTTATAAGACTATATAAGCTGTGATTGTAACACATTAATTTTTAATTCTAAAAATATTTGAATAAAATTTTTTCAAATTAAAATTATAGGAGACTAACAGAGTAAATCTGTTTTGATATTAAAATTTTTTATTTTTTCTAAATTTTTTCATTTAAAATGTCACTAACAAAAACATCTTTCAAGATATTTATTTAGGTGAAAGTTTTGATTCTAAATTAAAAACAGAATTCTGAAGAATCTTTTATATATAATAAAAAAGGAGGTTTTAGTTGATAAAAAGCTTATCACAATATTTAAGTAATTTACCTTACTTTACAAGCTTTGTGTAATTTCTGTGACGAACATAGAGTAACATAAATATAGGTTAGTTAATTCTTGATAGAAGGTATATAAAATTATTTAAATATTTTAATTTTAGCCTTCTACATATTTAATTTCAAAAAATTATATTTAATAGTTATAACTTATGGAATTAAATTAAATTAATATCATATAAGTACCACTTATATCAAACGACATATAAAATAAACATTCATTATAAGACATCCAATTGATATAACAAAATCCAATAAATAAAAATTGTTAACCAAAATCCTATAAATCAAATATTTTGAGTAGACAATTTATAGAAAGTAACTTAGTTAGATATCCAAAAATATTGAATATTCTAAGATAGTTTTATGATGAAATTCTTAGGATTATGTTAAACATTTCTGAAAGATATTTGTTTTCATAGGACTGATCAGCAGAAACAAAATTTTGTCTACTCAAAATATTTATTTTATAGGATTTTGGTTAACAATTTTTATTTATCGGATTTGTTATATCATTTGGATGTCTTATAATGAATGTTTATTTAATGCCGTTTTATATAAGTGGTACTTATATGACATTAATTTAATTTAATTCCTGAAATTATAATTATTAAATATAATTTTTTGAAATTAAATATGAAGAAGGCTAATATTAAAATATTTAAATAAAGAACATAGAATAAGTAGGGTCTTGATATATAAAATTCCCTGTATTCTTAGTTTGTTGATAGAAATGTGGTTTTAGTCGGGTGAGATATATTTTTATTAATTACTTTTATTTTGTGGATACGAAGTTATCGAAGTGGTAATTCTAAACCGCCTTTTTGAAGACGTACTGAATATTTCTGGAATTTTTAGTTGAAGGAACATTATTTTTTTTTTAGTTATTTTTGAAGAAAGGTTATTATTGTGCATTTTTGGAAAGGAATCTGGTTTACATAATACTTTGACTCGAAACAAAATTCTGTACCCTAAAGTACTTATTTAATATTTTTAATTAATAATAGTTTATTTGCCCATAATAATCTATATTTTCGTATTCTTTTATTCCTTTTGGTGCTATGTATTAACTCCATATGTCTAATAAATTGAAACTGTTTTCTGATATTTATTTTATTAGATTTCAAAGTTTTTTATTAAATTAAAATTTGTAGTGAGGTTAGCCGAATAAATCTTTATGATATTCAAGATAATGTAATAAGCCTTTTATAAAGTACACTCACCCCCTTTTATTAAACCTCTCACTAATGTAAATATAAAAACAGATTTATTCTGTTGGTCTCCTATAAATTTTAATTTGAAAATATTTTATTCAAAAACATTAAGAATTAAATTAACGTCTTATAAGCACTGCTTATATTTAATAAATATAAAATCAAAACTAATATAATATCAAATGGAATAAAAAAATCCAGCTAATATAAATTGCCAATTAAAATTAATAAATAAATATTTGATAGAGACAAAATTTTGTTTCTGATCTTATATTCATGAAAACTAAACCCTTTTCAAAAATGCCAAACATAAATTTAGGAACTTCTCCAAAACTAATTTATTTGAAATATTTAATATAGTTACTTCAAAAATCTCTCAAAACATGAAGCATATCCTCAAAAAACAATTAGAAATCAAAATAAGATCTTCGTCAGTCATCACATTTTAAAAAAACCTTGATATTTAGTACAGATCATCAGAATTAATTTATTTTAATATTCCTTTGTTTTGAGTATTGTTATATTTTTAGAATTCTAGGTCTAAATATTAAAAAATTAATTAATACTTGTCTAGAAAAACAAATTTTCCATTTCATGAAATTGTATATTTAAACTTATCCTTTGGTGTAAGAAGTAGAATAAAACCCAAGAAAAACTACAAAATGATGAAATACCAAATTCAAAATATAACCCATTATATGTATTTCACAACTTTAATCAATCTTCAGGTAGTTATAACATTTAGAATTAAACATAACAAGATAGTTCGGAACTTTCTTGAAGTTTGTAAAATTCTAATCTCGTTAATGTTTTTCTCAATTTTAAGAATCTCATTAAAATTATCATACTCAATTATTCAGACTGCAAGGATAATTTTATTGGCTCAACAACTGCTTTGAATGTCTTTACAATAAAACAGTTAAACTGCTCCATAATAATTTGCGAAAAAATTTGACATTTGGATATTGGAATTTTCAATTTAAAATATCATTTCAAATAAAGACTGATGCAATTAAATATTTTCATGACATGAATTTTAAAAAGAATATATTTTGACATTTAAAAATAATGGAGAAAGTAAGTCATTCTTTCTGAAATATTAGAATAAAATTATATCTTCTAAACATATTTCTGTGAAATTTTTGCATGGTACACAGAATATTTATTTATGTATATTGTATTGATTGTTCTTATTCAGCATCCAAATATCTCCCAACTGATGGGTAGATGGGTTAGAATTTCAATTCCTTTTCTGGAGAATGCTTTTTAGTGTTGTAAAAGCAATCATTTTATGGTAAAATAAATGTGTCCTAGTCACTGCTAAAATTCAACTTATTTTGTTCTTGAAACTTACGAATTTTGATGTAAAAATATCTTTGATAATAAAAATCTTTGTTAGCCCATATGAATATTTGGAAGATCTATCAAATAAACAATAGATACAGACAAAAGATTGTAAAGAAGCACAATTTTTGCATTACTACACCAAATACTATTGCCCAATGTGAAATACTGAACAAAAGACTACTACACTTAACAGTTAACCCAAAATGATCAATCTTAAGCTTGTTCAAAGCTTAATACACCTGTGAAAACAAACTAAGCCACAAGCAAAAACAGTGAGCAGCAAATAAAAGAAGCCCAAACAAATAAAACAAAATCGGATAACATACCTCCTCACCACAAGATTTCAATACAGTACAGAGTATATCTTTTCCACCATCATGCTCAGCACGAAGTTGAGCTCCAACTTCACCATCAGGGACCTTTAGATCCTCACGGAGCTCACCGTTATCTGACATAAGAGAAAGGTACCCATCGTCAGAAATATCGGTCAACTGATAATCCTCACGTTTAACATGGGGAACATCCATGTTGTGGGTTGATGGGCATATATCTTCGTACTTTTTACCTGAGGAGCAAATATGAGTATTAAATAAACGCCTGAGGAAGATGTAAACAAGGTTCAAGAAAGTATTATCCACCTGTGAATATATCAATTCCTACTAAATGGACTTTAGCATGTCCGTGCTTTCCAGTTTTAGAAGTAGACATCTCCACGATCTTGCAGGGCCTAGATTTCAACATGACAAATCCGTTTTTGCGAAGGGCAGAACATTGCATGGGAAAAGTGGCAGAGGCACCACTGTCTCCAGTTTCAAAATGAGTTTCTTCCATGTCTGCCATTTCTGTTTTTGTTTTATTTAAATCCTAGCAAGCTACAACAAAATAAAATATATTACAACGGGATAACTCGCAAAAGGAAAAGCAGAATTCTCTTCTACACGCGGCATTTAGTGAGAAAAACATGTGGTTCAACATACCTTAAAATTCAGTATATTACAAATGGTACACTACTACGACACTACTGAATGATGGAATGGTTAGTTAGTACAGATTTACAACAGAAAAATTAAGAGTTTAATTAATATTACTGGTTATTCAAGACAAATTGAAAAGTTATCAAATGCAACATGGCGCGAAGATAAGCCAAATCATGCTGTCAAAGAACCTACAAATATTAAAGGACAAGTTAGCAAATATTTATTATCATTTTAAACAAATTTACAATTCAAAATTAGCACATGCAAAAGTGTATTTACCAAAACCAAGCGAATAACAAAATATATTCGTTAAAAGTGAATAACTCACATGTGGACAAGATGGAAACTGCTTCTAAAAGACAAGTAGACATGCGCTACGAAATGTAAACGACAGACAAATCTGCAGCAGCGCCACTGAAAGCGGGAATTTTGAACCTATCACTGTAAGTTGATAACTCCTAACAATCCGATGACACCTTTGGGGTATAATAAAAAATTAATATATCTTGTAGGTTCTCAAATTAAGAAATCTTCAACATTTTAGTACTTTCTTATAAGAATTAAATCAGTTCCATCATCGTCAGTAATTGTGACAGATATTGAGCGCTTTATAAGGCTCAGTACCAATGATTAACCAGCAAATGGTAAATGCTAAGAGAACTAATGTGAAGTAGATACAATTTATATGAGTCTTGATTTCACACCTTGTTCATATTAAAACTTGTTTTAAATTTAAATGATACTGGTCACTTTTCGTTTAAATGATGTATGTAATCTGTGATTGTCCCTCTTTCAATTGAACACTTCCATAGACGTATTAAAAGGATAATAGGTCTATGGACACTTCACAATTCTTTTCCGATTCAACCTGTGGAATCGGGGCTTAATGTAATACGAAAAGTGTACCATAGAGTAATAATAATTATAGATCTATCTTTAACACTCTCTTAATTCGAAATGATTTAAAGTTTAGAAATTCTGCTTTATATTGCGAATATATGTTCGTAGTTACATTTGCGGACATTGCAGCTGTGATGAATATTTAAAAAGATGTATGCCTGTTTGTGCCGTAGCAATCAATGATATTTGAAAGATTAAAATCTTTTAGCGTAGCTCTTCCGAATTAGATTCTAAATTTCGTTTGTATAGAGTATTCCGTTACTTTGTGACCGTTCCTTTCAAATGAAATAAAAGCTACTATTCTTTGTCATCACGTTTTTATTGAAAAGATATATCGTGACCCCAGTTTTGTAAATTACATATTTAAGCTATAGTTTGAGATTTTATCATATATTTTAGGGATGTTTCTTGAGAACTAGGAAAACTGGCTAATTTATTGATTTAGGATGTTCATAGCTGTGTTATATTTAAAGTGTCCAATGATTCCAAGAAATCCAACTTTTTGTCTTTCAGATGTGGCATGACGAGTTCTGGAAAAACCTGATTGGTTTGGAAAAAAGTTTATTGGAAGTACTGTTATCTTTCCCATACTTGAATAAAGCTAATTGATGGCCTAAATATATGCTACTTTGTTCATAACAGCTTAATTTATAGAATTAAAAATCTTCAAATTTGAACAATTCTTCTGCCTGAATCGGATGATATTGATGTAAATGACGTGTGGCTTCAACAAGACGATGCCACATGCAGTATAGCTCGTAATTACGTCCTTTCAGCTATCAGAATCATAAAAAATAAATATCACTGGATTTTTTGAGTTACTTAAAACTAAAGGTCTATGTAAACAAGGAAGAGATTGAACTGTTTATGAACAAAATTCAGCCACATTTAGGTATTATGGTCAAGGAAAATGTATGATTCAATGAAAAAATATAGAGAATAAAATACCGATTTATATTCATTCAAATTTTACCTGAAATTTGGAACACTTCAGATAGAATGTTCCAACACAATTTGAATAATTTTTATTGAAAATAACTTGAGTTTTCCTTCAAAATAATTTAATAATTATTCATTACACTACTTTAACAAGCACTATTTGGGACAATATTGCACTCATATTTAGTAGGTCAAAGAATACTGAAGTAAGAATACCATTTTAAATAAATAATTGAAATAAATGCTTCAGTATCTGATTTTTCACAAATTTGTTCCCAAAAATATAATTTGCACTTTATAATTCTTTTAGTACATTTTGTTGGATTAGGTTGAGAAAGTGTTTTTGTATCCTTACACTAAGTTAGCAGAGGTTGTTCTTTTTATCAACTGAAAAATTTCAACGGCAAAGAGTTGCATCTATTTGGGTCAAAGACGGCATAATTCTCTTCAATTTAGGCCTATACATTGGATCTTGAGAGAAAGGATTTCTTTCAAAGTAAACGGTTGCTATCTTCTTATTGTGTTCTAAATTATTCAGCGATGTCCAGTCTGAGATGTCGTTATCATTCATCCACAATTCCTCCAGTTCCGTTAAATGCTCCAAATTTTCGATTGTAGTTATTTTATTCTGGGCCAAATCCAAAGTTTCCAGTTTTGTATTATTATCAAGATTCTCAATTTTTGTAAGAATGTTTTCGGACAGATAAAGTTCATTTAAATTGACGAGTTGGTCCATATTTTCGATCTGTTTTAATCTGTTGCTTTGTAAACTGAGACATGTAAGATTTTTTAAGCTTTCTATGTTTTGGATTTTGGCTATCTTATTTTTACCTAGATAGAGATGAGTGAGGGCGGTCATATCTTCCAGATTTTCAATCTCCTAAAAAAATCAAATAAAACAAAGAAATTAAAACTGTTAAATCAATTAAAATTCACCCTTAATTTGTTATCACCTAGCTCCAACAACTCGAGATTTTTCAAATGCTTCACATTCTTCATTTTATGGATCTTATTAGATGATAAAAACAGTTTTTTTAAATTCAGGTTATACTGAAGTCCTTCAATCTCCTTGATTTTATTAAATGATAGATCTAAAATCCTACAATTCAACATAATTACAAAGAATATAATTTCCATCACTATCTCTACTCACTCCAAATTAACTAGAGTCTGTAAATTCTCAATTTTTGAAATCTGGTTGTCATATAATTCTAATTCAACTAGTGAAGTGAGGGTGCTTATATTCTCTATTTTTTTAATGAAGTTCCAGCGTAAATACAATCTTTCGATATTTCTTAAAGGTTCCAGATTCTGCATTTTTCCAATTCGTCCATGATTCAAATCTAATTCATAAGTCTCTGGATCGATTATCATTATTTCATTTACTGTAGCTGCGGTTTCTGCTGTTGTATCAAGTTCTTCAGTATCTCCAATTTCGGCATGTTTTCCACCTGTTATTCGTAATATACGGTATAATATGATATAATTCAAATGAAGATCACAATAATCATTATTATTCAATTGAAAAATTGTGCAATTAGTTAGAAAACGCCGATCATATGAAACTGCGATACGTACCTTCAATTTTTTCAGGAGTGGACGACATTTCAATATTTATTGAATAAATGTAGGAAATGAAGATTTAAAAGTATTATTTATATGATTCTACAGGTACAGATTACGTGTTAATGTGGCAATACATATGAATTTCTAGGAAAACTATGAATCAATTGAGCTGTTTATTCCATTTCATTAATCAAACTTTATTTTGATATTTAAGTGACAAATGACAATGATGTTTTCGATTCTCTGGAACAGATTTTTTTGTATATCCAAATTGGATGTATTTAAATTTGCTAACTAATGAAAATTGTTTAAGTTTTGAATCGCTATAATCTTAAAAGTGATAAATATAAATTATAAAAAATTAGTTATGAAGCAAGTAGTAGCTCCACAAGCAGTTTTTCTCTAGTTAAAGTTGGGAGTTTATTCTATGCTTGTAACGTCATCTATCAATACGTCTGGACTTGACAACTAGGAAAATGTTGAATTAGATTCGTATTGTTTTTTACGTGTACGATGTAAACATAATTTTTTCAGGTGACAGCCGAATAAATAGCCAAAATGTCTCTACCAGGGGGTGGAATTTTCGTTGTCAAGGGTGAGATGTCCATCCTGCTCACCGCTATGCGAAGGGGAGCCAGATGGTCTTCGCACTCTTATCAGGATGACGAAGTCGACAATCTTATGAAAAATTTCCAAGAACTCAAGGAAAATCTTAATAAACTCGTGGATTTGAGGGACATTGAACCAAATATCTTTCTAAACCCCTTCTTAAATGTCATTAAATCAGATGAAACAACAGGTCCAGTCACTAGCTTAGCGCTGTCTTCAGTTAACAAATTCTTGTCATATGGTCTGATTTCAAGACTAGTTGGTACGTTGTTAGTACATCAATGATGATGAAATATGTAATGTTTGTCTTTAAGAAATTCAACATCCTGCACTGCCAGTAATAGTTCATAGCATAGCTGATGCAGTTACCCATGCAAGATTTGTTGGTACAGATCAATCTTCAGATGGAGTGGTCCTCATGAGAATACTGCAGGTGTTGAGGACGCTTACTTTAGCACCAGAAGGCTCATTTTTAACCAATGAGAGTTTATGTGAAATAATGTTATCCTGTTTTCGAATATGTTTCGAGACCAGATTAAATGGTATCTTCATTGCACTAGGAATGTATCATCTTCTAATGTAATTTTTTTTAGAATTGTTACGAAAAACTGCTGAGCATTACCTGAAAGACATGGTGCAGCTGGTGTTTATGAGGTTACCGCAATTTTCAGAAGATTTACATGCATTTACTAGTAAACAATTTAAAATGAGACCAGGAGCAATTGAACAAACTAGAACTAAAAGAAAAAGTAAAGGGTCGATTAAATCAAAAAGGCCAAGTATAAAAAATGGTATGTATGTAATCTAATGTACGTTACATATGTTTTATATTCTTCAATTTCCAGAATATGAAGATACACCTGTAACACCTAATACTGAATCATTGAAACCACAGTCCAATGCAAAAAATGCTCTGTCTACTACACCAACAACTCCCAGTGATAACATTGTAGATATGCAAGGGTCTATTTCTCAAGCATCTTCCGAACTTTGTCAGACTGATGAAATGGTCAATTCCTCCTTAAATTTGAGAAATAAAGAATCTGATAGTTCTTGTAATATTGAAATTTGTATAGACGGCACTTCAAGCGTTGCTAGTGAAGAAAATTGTGAAAAGGAAGTGAGTACACAGTTTCGTATTTTCATTTCTTCAGAGGTTTATGAAAGAAGTAGGTTTCGTGATTCCTGATTTTTCCGAGTTCTTTTTCAATTTAAGCATGAAAATATAAACAGAAATTGATATTCTGTGAAACATCAGCCAAATTCAATTTGAGATCAGATGAGCAATTTTTCTAAAATCAGTTCTTTTCGTTTTCAGGAATTCAACAGCCAGGAAACCACCGAACTAACCTTATCGTTAAAATCGGATGTAACCTCGAAATCCGAAGACAGTCAACAAACGGAACAGAACCAAGAATATGTTAATCAGAGGGGGATACGCTTCACCCCTCAGTCGGAGGAGGAATCGTCTTTCCTGCCTTACGGCTTGGCGTGCGTAAAGGAACTGTTTCGTTTTCTGATAAGCCTTTGCAATCCGCATGACAAGCAAAACACAGACGTGATGATCCATCTGGGTTTGACGTTACTGACGGTCGCGTTTGAAATCGGAGCCGACAGCATCGGGAAATTTCCCTCCCTGATGGCGCTCCTTAAGGACGACCTGTGTAGGAATTTATTTTCAGTAAGTTTTATAATATAACTTGAAAAAAACGGAGTAAAGTGGGCTTATTCGCAAATTTACGAGATATTGAAGATAAGTTGGATTCATAAAAACCTAATTGATATGAATCTAAATCTGAAATCAATACAAGGCCCTTTGTCTTAATTTAAAAGTTATGTATCCCACAAAGTTTAACAGGAATAGACTCTCAAGAAAAGTGGAAAGGTAGAAAAGCCTTAATAAGGTAAACGCTTCTAAAGCAGTCTGAACAGAATTGTGAAGACTTCATTAATGCTGGGTCAAAATATATCTTTCTGTGGTACCAAATATATGCTTAAGACAATAAGGAGCCCACATTTGGATTGTAAATTTAATCCTGGGTCAAAATATATCTTTCTGTGGTACCAAATATATGCTTAAGACAATAAGGAGCCAACATTTGGATTGTAAATTTAATCCTGGGTCAAAATATATCTTTCTGTGGTACCAAATATATGCTTAAGACAATAAGGAGCCAACATTTGGATTGTAAATTTAATCCTGCGTCAAAATATATCTTTCTGTGGTACCAAATATATGCTTAAGACAATAAGGAGCCAACATTTGGATTGTAAATTTAATCCTGGGTCAAAATATATCTTTCTATGGTACCAAATATATGCTTAAGACAATAAGGAGCCAACATTTGGATTGTAGATTTAATCCTGGGTCAAAATATATCTTTCTGTGGTACCAAATATATGCTTAAGACAATAAGGAGCCAACATTTGGATTGTAAATTTAATCCTGGGTCAAAATATATCTTTCTGTGGTACCAAATATATGCTTAAGACAATAAGGAGCCAACATTTGGATTGTAAATTTAATCCTGCGTCAAAATATATCTTTCTGTGGTACCAAATATATGCTTAAGACAATAAGGAGCCAACATTTGGATTGTAAATTTAATCCTGGGTCAAAATATATCTTTCTATGGTACCAAATATATGCTTAAGACAATAAGGAGCCAACATTTGGATTGTAAATTTAATCCTGGGTCAAAATATATCTTTCTGTGGTACCAAATATATGCTTAAGACAATAAGGAGCCAACATTTGGATTGTAAATTTAATCATGGGTCAAAATATATCTTTCTGTGGTACCAAATATATGCTTAAGACAATAAGGAGCCAACATTTGGATTGTAAATTTAATCCTGGGTCAAAATATATCTTTCTGTGGTACCAAATATATGCTTAAGACAATAAGGAGCCAACATTTGGATTGTAAATTTAATCCTGCGTCAAAATATATCTTTCTGTGGTACCAAATATATGCTTAAGACAATAAGGAGCCAACATTTGGATTGTAAATTTAATCCTGGGTCAAAATATATCTTTCTATGGTACCAAATATATGCTTAAGACAATAAGGAGCCAACATTTGGATTGTAAATTTAATCCTGGGTCAAAATATATCTTTCTGTGGTACCAAATATATGCTTATGACAATAAGGAGCCAACATTTGGATTGTAAATTTAATCATGGGTCAAAATATATCTTTCTGTGGTACCAAATATATGCTTAAGACAATAAGGAGCCAACATTTGGATTGTAAATTTAATCCTGGGTCAAAATATATCTTTCTGTGGTACCAAATATATGCTTAAGACAATAAGGAGCCAACATTTGGATTGTAAATTTAATCCTGCGTCAAAATATATCTTTCTGTGGTACCAAATATATGCTTAAGACAATAAGGAGCCAACATTTGGATTGTAAATTTAATCCTGCGTCAAAATATATATTTCTGTGGTACCAAATATATGCTTAAGACAATAAGGAGCCAACATTTGGATTGTAAATTTAATCCTGGGTCAAAATATATCTTTCTGTGGTACCAAATATATGCTTAAGACAATAAGGAGCCAACATTTGGATTGTAAATTTAATCCTGCGTCAAAATATATCTTTCTGTGGTACCAAATATATGCTTAAGACAATAAGGAGCCAACATTTGGATTGTAAATTTAATCCTGGGTCAAAATATATCTTTCTATGGTACCAAATATATGCTTAAGACAATAAGGAGCCAACATTTGGATTGTAAATTTAATCCTGGGTCAAAATATATCTTTCTGTGGTACCAAATATATGCTTAAGACAATAAGGAGCCAACATTTGGATTGTAAATTTAATCATGGGTCAAAATATATCTTTCTGTGGTACCAAATATATGCTTAAGACAATAAGGAGCCAACATTTGGATTGTAAATTTAATCCTGGGTCAAAATATATCTTTCTGTGGTACCAAATATATGCTTAAGACAATAAGGAGCCAACATTTGGATTGTAAATTTAATCCTGCGTCAAAATATATCTTTCTGTGGTACCAAATATATGCTTAAGACAATAAGGAGCCAACATTTGGATTGTAAATTTAATCCTGGGTCAAAATATATCTTTCTATGGTACCAAATATATGCTTAAGACAATAAGGAGCCAACAATTAAGGACAGTGGTACCAACCTAGGAAAAAAAAATTTGTTGCCTGTAAAGTCGGTATACGGGCGAAAGTTTTACGTGACAACGACTTTGAGTGGTAAAATAATTTTAATGTGAATATTCATTCGTATAGTAGGAAGAAGGATGAAATAATAGTAACAATTTAAAACATTTATTTATACAAAGAATTATATTTAAAACATTAATTTATACAAAGAATCTCGCACTGAATTTCATATTAACAAAATTTTATTTATCAATCAGTTGTTATAAGTTATTAATAAATTTAACTTGTTTTACATTGTTATAAATATAAAAACTAAATTTAAAAGTTAGAACATTTATTTAAATCACATTAATTGTTAATATCAATCGATTTTAATTCAAAGTATATTTTCTAAAAGGAGAAAACTAATTCACATTTGATCTTTGAATTTGTAAATCGCGCGCTTACGACCTTGCGCAGTGATTAGTCGTCTCGGTTTGAATGTTTGAAAGGTTCGATTTGACAGGTTGGAGGTTAAACATTGTTATTTCAATTTTTTACATAGCAAGTCGCGCTCATTTTTTCAAGTTAAACAAATTATTATTGGTTGAGAAACGATTTCTACTACTTTTTTGATTGAAAACTACCACAACATTGTGATTACTACAACATAACCTATTCACTTATGTCTTAGTCATTTATTTCATCATGTTATATTATCAGTCTGAAATTATTTACCTTTGCTGTTTGAATTGTTGCGATGGACGAAACTACCTTCACATTATCACTACACAATCGTTTTACAATTAACTGGCAACGTGTAAACTTGTATGCAGGCGCCTAAGCGAAATAGAAGCGCAAGACATGAACCGGTGTGTATGCCTATCTCTCTCACTCTCTCTCTCTCTCTCGCTCTGTCTCTCTTGCTCTTAGGCGGGCTAACTGTGCTCGAGTGGAAGGGACGCGTGCCTTTCACTTTTTATGTCTGTCTCTCTCGCTCTTAGGCGGGCTAACCATGCCCGAGTGGAAGGGACGCGTGCCTCTCACTCGCTCTCATTGTGAGCGCATAACGTGAGCGGAGCGTAACGCAGTTTCTTGAAGTGTCACCCGGCAAACCAATTTATAAGACGTTGTCACGTCAAAAATTTTACCTGCCTCATTGCCCCGCCAGATTTAAATCGATAATTCCCGGTACTTTCTTGACAGAATGTAAACAGAGTAATTTTTCTTATTCAATTTTAAATGAACTATATCAAAGTTACACACTGCTCCATCCTAAAAGTTGATTGAATCTGTACTATAATTCCTCGTGCCAAACGTTGCCACAGCTTTTATCACGTTTTGTGACATTTAAATCGTTTTTTCCAGCTCTTGAGCACCGAGCGGCTGTCAGTTTTCGCCGCCGACCTCCAGGTCTCGTTTCTCATGTTCGAATCTCTCCGTTCCCATCTCAAATTCCAGCTGGAATTCTACCTCACCAAATTAATCGAAGTTATCGTGAGCGACTCTCTCAAAGTCACCTACGAACACAAAGAGATGGCCCTGGACAACATACTGCAACTGTGGAGGATTCCCGGCCTGGTCACCGAACTCTATCTCAATTACGATTGCGACATGTACTGCACCAATCTTTACGAAGATTTGACCAAGCTGCTCGCCAAGAACGCCTTTTCTGCAACGTCTGGGGTGTACCACACGCATCTTCTGTCTCTGGACGCTTTGCTTCTCGTGATAGAAGGTATAGAGAAGAACTGCAAGAGTAGCCGGGACGAGACCGAAATTGGTCCGGGGGAAGTCAAGACAGGCGATCGAGAAGGGGAGAGTCGTAATAGGTTGAAAATATCGGAGAATCTACCTCCTAAGGATGTTTTGTTGCAGAGGAAAAATATCAAAAAGGTAAGTGCAACTCTTTGAAATCTTATTTAATATTCGTTCCAAACCCTGCCTGGAAGTTTCAAGGCCTAGCTCTTTCCATTCGAAGGATTTTTTGAAACGGTAAGCATGTAACGTTATCAGCGCTTCCACACACGGAATTCCACCTACAGGGCGAAATCTAAGGCAGATATGACGAAATTACTTTCAATTATGTGCGTTTATTGTTTATTTTTAGTGGCTACCAACCGGAACGGAGCATTTCAACCACAAGCCGAAAAAGGGTATCCAGTTCTTCCAAGAACACGGCATCCTGAACCCCGAGTTCGATTCCAACGAAGTCGCCTTGTTCCTCAAGGAAAACCCCGGTCTGGACAAGAAGATGATCGGCGAATATATCAGCAACAGGAACAACCTGAACATTCTCGAAGCCTACGTGAAAACCTTCGATTTCAGGGATTTGAGGATCGACGAGGCTTTAAGGACGTATTTGGAGAGTTTCAGATTGCCCGGAGAAGCCCCAACGATCGCTCTACTTTTGGAACATTTCGCGGAGCATTGGCACGTGAGTTGAAAACAAGATTTGCTTTGGCATCGATATTCTTTAAAATTGGTATCGGGTGAAATAAATCCAAAATTTGCTGTCTCTATCAGTCAGTATTCAGTACTTTGATTAACAGCATATTCAAACAACCTAACACGGGGTGGGCCATTTGAAATTTGCATTTTATTTCTATTGAATTCTTCACGTAAATTTCTAACAGTTGGGATAGAAGATTCACCTCTCTGTCAAAACGCCACTTCAAAATACAAATGCTACTTGATCTAGCCTTTATTTTATCGAATTACACTTGTGAATGTTTATTGTTTGCAGAAAAGTAATGGAGAACCTTTTGCCGATGTCGATTCAGCATTCACGTTGTCTTATGCCATTATAATGCTGAACGTAGATCAGCACAATCAGAATGCTAAGAAACAAACAACACCTATGACTGCGTCAGGCTTCAAGAAAAACCTTGCCGGTGTCAATGGTGGGGGAGATTTCGATGAAGAAATGCTAGATGAAATATATAATACAATCAAGTGAGTAATCAAAGATGTGATATGTATAAATTTTCAGCCCTTGTTTGCACCCTTTCTCCAGAAATTTAAAAGGCAGAGTATTTTAAACAGTTTTATAGAATTATTATCAAAATAATATTTTATATTTTAGAAATACTGTTTCTGTTAGGGACATGTCGAAGATTGTATTATAAGTTATATATAATCGTTAGATTTACAAAAATTTAAGTTTGAAGGTACTATACTCAATCCACCCTTGGTACCATACTCATACTTGGCAATATTATCTGATATTCTGTTCATATAAGGAATGGAAATGTATCTTTTAGTTAAATCTTTTGTAACAGGGTAAACTAAATTCAATGCTATTATCTCTTATTTTTTTGTTTAAAATTTATCTATTATAATTGAACTATAGTTGTTATTGAATGTATTTGCCTAATCATTACGGCTGTAGTCCGATTATAATAGACACAATTTTGAATAAAAAAGAACAAAATAGCATTGAATTTAGTCTACCCTGTTACAAAAGATTTTACTAAAAGATACATTTTCATTCCTTACATAAATAGAATATCAGATTACTAATATAAATAATACAATCAAGTGAGTATTAAAAGTATCACCATAAAAGAAGTACAAAAAGCTGCGGGAATAGATAAGGTCACACCAAAAATGATCAAGGAACTGCCTAAGAAAGGAGTAGCAATGATGGCATATATATTCAATGCTATCCTGAGACAAAATTATTGGCCAGAACACCTAAAAACTGCAGAAATAATCCTCATACTGAAACCCGGCAAGGATCCAAATGCTGTAACATCATATAGACCAATTAGCTTACTGCCAACTTTATCTAAGATCTTGGAGAAAATTTTGCTATTGAGAATAAAGTCAGATCCCAACACCCAAGAATGGATTCCTCCACACCAATTTGGATTCAGAACAAATCACTCCACCATACAGCAGACACACAGAATAAGTCATGAGATAAGCAAAGCCCTGGAACTCAAACAATACTGCACTTCTGCTTTTTTGGATGTAAGCCAGGCCTTTGATAAAGTCTGGCATTCTGGACTATTGTACAAAATAAAGAAATGTCTGCCATTATACTGCTACAAGCTGATGAGATCTTATCTTACTGGAAGGAGATTCAGAGTACGGGTGAATGATAAAGTGTCTGATTTTTATCCTATTCAGTCCGGTGTTCCCCAAGGAAGTGTTATGGGACCGTTTTTGTATATACTGTATACGGCAGATATGCCCACAAATGCGAATACGATAATGGGAACTTTTGCAGATGATGCTGCAATTCTTGCAAGCCATGAAGATCCCAAAGAGGCATCTAATAGATTGCAAATTCATCTTGATGAAATAAAAGAATGGCTGCATAAGTGGAAGATAAAAGTTAATGAAACCAAGTCAGTTCAAGTAAATTAAACCTTTCGAAGAGACCAGTGTCCACCCATCTTTATAAACAATATAAAAATACCAAATTCCCCAATTGTTAAATATTTGGGAGTGCATTTAGATAGCAGATTAACCTGGAAGGAGCATATTATTAAAAAAAGGAAGCCTTAGACCTTAGAACTAAAGAACTGAATTGGTTTATAGGTAGAAAATCGAAACTTTCATTGGAAAACAAGCTGCTGATATATAAAACGGTCATAAAGCCCATATGGACATACGGAATTGAACTTTGGGGATGTACAAGTAAGTCCAATGTAACTCTAGTCCAGAAAAGCAAATCGAAAATACTGAGATTGCTAACAAATGCTCCATGGTATGTATCAAATCAAACCCTGCATGAAGATTTGAAAATACCTTATGAGAAGGAGTTAGATGTGAAGGAGTTAGGAGTTGCTTCAACCTCAAGACATGAGGAGACTCAAAAGGACCTGGCCAGCTGATATGAAGTAGATTTAAAATGGTCTTTTCACTGGAGAAGACCATATCAAATTATGAGAGCTCAAAGCTCTGTAGACAGCAAATTAGCTCATAGAATTGTTGTATTCTGATTGCTAATGAATAAATGATAAAAAAAAAAAAAATCAAGTGAGTAATCCAAGATGTGATATGTATAAATTTTCAGCCCTTGTTTGCACCCTTTCTCCAAAAGTTTAAAACGCAGAGTATTTCGAACATTTTTTATAGAATTTTTATCAAAATAATATTTTATATCTTAGAAATACTGTTTCTTTTAGCGACATGTTGAAGATTGTATTATCTTATATATAAAATTCTCGTGTCACAATGTTCGTTCCCACACTCCTCCGAAACGGCTTGACCGATTCTCATGAAATTTTGTCAGCATATTGAGTAGGTCTGAGAATCGGCCAACAGCTATTTTTCATACCCCTTAGTGATAAGGGTTGTCCACCCTTAACATTTTTCTTTAATATTTAGACAAATTTTCAATTTCTCTATTCTTTTTATTATGTCGTATTAAAAAATACATATAACCCTAAATTTTTACCCTTTTATCACCAACCCCTATTTTTAATAGCCATTTTAGTAATTTAATCATTTTTCATCTCCGGTCGATAACTGATCAATTGTCATTTAATTAGTTATCCCCGCTTATTGTCTACAGATGTCACTTCTGACATTTGTTGTAAACAGCACGGAGTAGGGATGAGAACGAAGCCGGTCTCCTGTTTCTCTCACACAATAAGACTTCTCTTACTCCCTACACAGTTGTCGGCCATCATTATTGTTTATGCATCAAGTGTAGTAGTAACGTTGACAATTATTATTTTGCTATCTCAGTGTAACTCTCATATTAACTATTAATAATTTCTATTTTATTAATAATAATAATACGGGTCAGCTAGTAAGTTTTATATAATCGTTAGATTTACAAAAATTTAAAATTGAAGGTACTATACTCATTCCACCCTTGGTACTATACTCATACTTGGCAATATTATCTGATATTCTGTTCATATAAGGAATGGAAATGTATCTTTTAGTCAAATCTTTTGTAACAGGGTAAACTAAATTCACTGCTATTATCTTTTGTTTATTGTCGTTATTGAATACAATTTGCCTAATCATTACGGCTGTAGTCCAATTATAATAGACACAATTTTAAATGAAAAAACAACAAAATAGCATCGAATTTAGTCTACCCTGTTACAAAAGATTTGACTAAAAGATACATTTTCATTCCTCGCATGAATAGAATATCGTATAATATTGCCAAGTATTTTAAAATAAATTTGACTCGAATATAGCTTTTAGAACGATTACGATTTGTTCGGCTCAATATATATTCCATCCCTCTAGGAATCATCGGCAACAGGTGTGTTCTTGATATTATAATTATTTTCAGAAATGATGAAATTGTCATGCCGGCCGAACAAACAGGACTCGTCAGGGATAACTATCTGTGGAAAGTACTCATCAAAAAAGGTGCCTCCAAGGACGGCATCTACTTTCACACAAACTCCGGAACATATGATAAAGAACTCTTCTCTCTCATATGGGCCCCAGTGTTGTCCGCGCTCTCCTTTGTATATGACAGGTCGGAAGATCCCAACGTCTACAAGAGAGCGGTTAAAGGTTTCGAAAATTGCGCGTTCATTTGTTCCCATCACAACCTAACCTCAAACCTGGACATGTTGATTCTAACCTTGTGTAAATTTACCACTTTCCACAATCAAGTGAGGCAAAGTAACGGAGTCAGCCAGTTTTCCACCAACGTTAAAGCTCAGTTGGCCCTGAAAACCGTGTTCAACCTTGTCCATCAGCACGGGGACAATCTCAGACAGGGCTGGAAGAACGTCTTCGATATAATCCTTTCCGTTTACTCTTATGGGTTGTGTCCGAAAAGTTACGTGGAAGTCGAGGACTTCATAGAGACCTCGGGGAAGATCACCCTGGAGTTCAAAGAGGTGGAGAACTTGCAGAAACAAGACACCGGCCTGTTCAGTTCGCTCTATTCCTACATGGTGTCGTCGGAGAACTTATCAAAGATACCTTCGGCCGAAGAGCAGGAGATGACCGACGTTGCCAGGAAGTGTATAAGGGATTGTAATTTGGAACAACTGGTCACCGATTCTAAATTTTTGCACGAGGACGCCCTCTTAGAGATGGTGAGGTCGCTGGTGGAGTTGTCTAGAGGCCCAGACGTACAGAAGTCGCTGGGGTACAACTATAACGAGAATGTGACCGTGTTCTTTTTGGAACTGCTAATCAGGATCATGATTCAAAACAGGCAAGTATTAAACAAAATTTAGTTTTGAGAATATTAAAAAAGCATTAGATGTATCTGATGAATGGAGTAAGGAAAAATTTGGTTTAAAGTTTTCGAATAGCAATTTCTAATAGGCGGGAAATAACAGGTTATATTTTTAATACTTTGACAGCTGCTAGTGACATAACAGTGTTGCCAATATGCAAAACGTCAGAGTATTTAATTTGCACAATACTGTATCTATGTTACTATCTTAAACTACATCTCATATAAAACAGTGAAAACTTACCCAAGGTTCATATAATTCAAAATGAAACATCCTGTGTATATTTAAAATTGGCCGGAGCAATGGAAAAATCAATATTCTCAAGTTTCATCCATTTTACAGAGACAGGGTTATCTCAATATGGCAGATCGTTAGGGACCACATCTACACATTGGTGATGAACGCATCTCTCTTCGACTACCAGTTCCTACTTGAAAGATCGGTCATCGGACTGCTGAGAGTCGCCATAAGATTGATGCGAAACGAAGATATGAGCGCCATAGTCTTGCAGTCCTTACGAATGTTGCTTCTGTTGAAGAGCAGCACGTTGTGCAGGATATCCAGACAGATATCCTTCGGACTTTACGAACTCTTAAAGACCTCAGCCCAAAACATCCATACGAATTCCGACTGGACCATTATTTTCACCCTTTTGGAGTGCGTTGGAGCCGGGGCACAACCTCCCAAACCTATCGCAGAGGATAATCAAGTCGACCAAGGTAAATGTCATCTGTCAATTGTTCTTGTCTCTGATTGGTTGTTATTTCAGCTACCAAATCTGACAGCGAGAAACCGAATGACGAAGATTACTCGTTTGTGGATAGAGGCTATACGTCCGACTCAGAATTAACAAAGAGTCCCAAAAACGCCCCTGTAAGGTCTCAGAGCCCGGTTGTTATGTCACCAACTTCGCCGGCGAGCAACAATTCGGGTGGTTGGATATTCGTGAGCAAAGGCAACGACGAAGATTCGACCAATACCGGAATCGTAGGCAGGACGATGCCCCCCAACCAGTACAACCTGGCGTTGGAGAGGAACCTGGGGCCGCACGATCCCAGTAGCCTCATAAAGTGCTGCGAGAGTCTCGCTTTTCTCGTCAGAGACGTGGCCCACATAACGCCCTACAATTTCGACGTGTGCGTCCATTGTATTAGGACATTCGTCGAGGCCAGTTTGCACGGGAGTAAGTGGGACGTATTAATTGCTTTGTAGGAATTCTATGTAATTTTGTTCTCAGCTAATAGGAGCAAAAGAGGCGCCGGAAGGGGTAAAAAGAGAGGGAACAAACGTCAAAGTGATATTTATAACTCGAGAAGGAGCCCCTCAAGCAGCCCGGATGAGGATAACACAAGCGACGAAGAGAGCATTCCAACTGGATATCATCAAATATCGATACAAGTGAGTAATTGACCGTGCGATCTTTAAAACAATTTCAATTTAGAATAAAACAATGTGTTTTGGTTTGAAGTGATTCTCTTTCTTTGATCTCCATGGAGCCTTCTATTTATGTTTATGAATAATAGGAATAATTGAATCTTCACCTATTCACCTATTTTAACCTCACTTTCTCTTTGATTTTAGCTGATTACAAGATTTTTTTCTCTGATATTCCTTATGCTGTTACAGCTTCTTGACCTGATGCATACCTTACACACAAGAACCGCTCAGATATTCAAATGGTGGTCTGAAGAAGGTGGTGAAATGCCAGAAGACATGTCCTTGTGGACACACGGTTGGTGCCCTCTTCTCCAAGGAATTGCTAGGTTATGCTGCGATATAAGAAAACAAGTGAGATACTCATACCTTTTAATCAAATTTTACTTGATCCTCTGATATTCTAGGTTAGAATGGTGGCCATCACATACCTCCAAAGAGCCCTTTTAGTTCCCGATCTCCAAAGTTTAAGCGGACCGGAATGGGAGGCTTGTTTCCACAGGGTGCTATTCCCTCTCCTCAGTTATCTCCTCCAACCGATCAATCCCAAAGACGTTCTGGCGATGGAAGAGACCAGAATGAGAGCGGCAACGTTGCTATCGAAGGTGTTCTTGCATCACCTAACCCCACTTTTGTCGCTGCCCACTTTCAACAACTTGTGGCTGATCATCCTCGACTTCATGGATAAGTACATGCACGCGGACAAGAGTGATCTCTTGTACGAGGCTATCCCAGAGTCCCTGAAGAACATGCTCTTGGTCATGGACTCGGCTAGAGTCTTTGAGGGCAACGAGGGGAAGAACCGCCTGTGGCACGCTACTTGGTGCAGGATTGATACGTTTTTGCCGGATATGAAAGAGGGTCTGTTTAGGCAAGATAGTCCTCCGCCGGATGTTCAAAATGAACCAGTGGTGAGTAGAAAATTTCTTCTTCAACTTCCAATTTCGAAATTATTCAATAGAAAAGTTATTTTAAACAATCTAATATTATTCCATCTGTAATTATTTGTTTGAAACTAATTTTCCATTTAAATGCATTGTTAGCAGTTTAGTACAAGCAAAAATGAACCTTTTATCATAACACTGTTTTTCATTCGCTTTAGGCCAAGGAAGTTGAAAATAAGGAGACCATCCAAGCAAAACCACTACAGCACAACATAGAAAATGCTACCAGATCAAGCATCATCCTTCAGCCTCCCCCACTGAACAAAACCAATATTTCCTCGCCTCTATTTGCTCATCTTGGTCAGGTGAGATTTCAAGGTTCATTCTATATCATTTTATTATGACTCGATCATGTTTTGCAGATGGTTTCAACGCCAATTGGACCTGTCATTCCCCCAGATATTTCGCAAATATCTAAACCTCCCTTAGCGCCAAACAACCAGACTTACCTACCTCCTGTTAACTCAGTGCCGCTTCCAATCATTCCAAACTCCACAGCGCCCTTGTTACAGCCCACTCTTCAACCTGGAATGCCCTACATGCCTAATTTATTCGTGCCAACCGGGCAACAACATACGTTCCCGGTGTTGTACAATCAGCAACCAGTCGTTCCAGCCACTACCCCTCCAACAGAAGTCCAGCCCATGTCTCTCTATGCTGAATACATGGGCAACCCGTACAACGTCACCCCAGTCGAAAATTTCAGAAGTTTAGAACTGGAGAGTAAGGTCGCTCCTCAAAATCAAGAATGCCAAGAGAAGGGCGACGTGTTAAAACAAAACCCTGCGCCTGACACTTATCTAACCTCAAATTTAAATGACAACGACGTTTCTAGAACTGTCAGGATGGGAGTAGACAATAATAACGTCGATTTTGAGAGGGTTGCGAACAACAATGGGGTGACTGCCTCGTATTTCCAATCTTCCCATTATTTCAGCAGTCAATCTAGCATACCGCCCGGGTCAGAAATTTTGTACACGACCCAAGGCATAACGTCCTCGGGTGGTATGTATGCTCCCTCCGGTTCTAAAATCAGTGATATATAATCTAGGTGAGGGTGAATTCAAACATTTGTAAGGAGATGTATATTTGTCGTAAACTCACTCAAGTTCTCATTCATTGTGATTATACAGGGTGTGCAAGGAAATTTATATTTGAAAGAATCTTTTATACTTCTTTAAATCTGACGTGAAATTCTCTAGACTGCGATTATCTTGGATCCTACAAATTTCCCATACATGATCTGCGTTGTAGATTGATTTGAAGCAATTTGGTTGTGGATATCAAATTGCGAAAGTGATGAAATTTATCATGCATTTATATGGTCCTTTAATCGATGTGATTTTTCTTCTATTGTAGAATGGCCAAAGGGTGTAGATTCTTCTGTAAATATTTTTAATAATCAATCCAAATAAAAAATGAAAGCATCATTTCGTCATTAAGATATTCAATTATGTAAATGTAAGTATAATTAAATTTTTAGGTAATTGTGGAAATGTGTATATTAATGTTTTGTTGAGATATCTATCGATTTATTATTGTTATATAATAATATATTAGTGAACAGAGCAGTGGTTTTTACTACCAGTCACTATCTTCCAAGATTTTTAGATGATCCACAGACCAGATTGAAATATATTTCTTCCATATATATAGGGTGTTATTCGTTTACAAAACACAGGGTGATTTATGTATTTTATTAAAAACTGTTAACCGGTATAACCCTTAAACATTTTCAAGAAAACTTCAAAGAATAAGTCTAAAACAATGACCAAGATTTACTTTTGGTTAATAAACAATAACACAGGTCCAGACTGAGAAAATTATGTTTTTGTTGTTACATCTAGTAAAACATTGTGTAAATAAATTTTTTCCAAAACAAATTTACGCTTATAAACTACATTGAATACTCTGTCAAACAAGTGTTTTGGCAGTAGAGCCACACTTCATATCAATAAAATGTATCTAAAAAACATGAACAAAATCAATAATTTAGAAAGGGATTCATAACTTTTTCTTAAGAATTTCCCTTTTCTATTTTTGCACAAACATGTGCGTCTTTATTTTACTTTTAAACACTAACTGACATATTTAGGAGCCTAACCTAACCTACTCTAGAAGTTCAAGTCTCTAACTCTTTCCATTCGAAAGCTTGAGTACTTACATACGGACTGGCCGGCATTTGGGCAAAACGATAGCACACTGTTCCCTAAAACAAGACTTTGTGACTTTGATCAGGTGGAAATTTACATTACTCAAGTCCTTCGAAGACTTTTAGAATGGAGGGCTATTCCACTTAAGAAAAAAAAACCAAAGGTGTGAAGAAACGGACGGAGGCTTTTCAAGACCGGATGAAATCCATAGTCCAGGGAAAGTGGATTAAATTCATCAGGTCTCAAAACAAATAATTTACTCGAGCTCACATCGACCTGATCTATTCTTGAACTTACATCAGACGAAAAACATGTTTTGTTATTAATTCAGGGCTGTTGGATCTTTGGTACCAATCGAAGGCATGATGAACAGGTAAAGATACAAGTCGATGTTGCAACACCATTTGAGCAGCAAAGAAGGAAAAGTGCTAATTCCACAGAGAAGAAATTGTGCTCCTTGCCACAAGTCGAATGAAATGTTGAAATAACAGAAAGCTGTTTTATATTTTTGTACTTATATATTTTCATTTTTCTTTTAGTAACTAGTGTAGCTTAGTTGATGAATATTGAATATCTAGAAATCCTTGAGTTAATATTTGCCAAGGACAAGATTAACTGGATGATCTTTTGTGGCAATTTATTCTTGCATTTCAATTGAATATTATCAAGGTAAATAAGTAAAATTAAAACAAATTGTAGAAATTACTATGTTTTACTACCAATAAAAAGATATATTACACATTTTCTTGCGACTAGAGTTTCAGGAAGTGAACTATCCCATCATCAGACAACTGAAGACCTAACAGTGGTACAGAGGTATTTAAACAAAAGTGATAAATATTTTGGATATTTCAACAGATTCTCGGTAGCACCTAATAGTGGTACAGAGGTTTACAATCGGAACGTGATAAAAAACCGGGTTAAAAAAGAGGGGCCTTCTAACAGATATCGGAATGTCGGCAATCGACAAAGAAAGTTGTTAAACAGATGGTACCCATTTAAATATCTCAAATAATTTTTGCGGTTACATAGCTCCGTACAGTCATTCATTATTTTTACATTATTTTTTTGTATATCTCAAATATTTGGATTTACATAGCTCCGTACAGTCATTCATTACCTTTTACATTATTTTTATTGTGAACGAATTTGAAAATTTCAATAATCAAGTTTCTTTTTTTTTTAATCTACATGTAAAATTTTTTCTTAAGATTTTCTTTTGTCGAAAGGAATTACTGTTTTCTAAAAGATGGGTGGCAAATGTTGAATTTTTGTTTACTTTACATTAAACTCATTTTATGTTGGTTGAAAAAGGTTTTAAACAAATGTTACTTTTTAAATATCTCAAATATTTTCGATTTACATAGCTCCGTACAGTCATTCATTATTTTTACATTATTGTTATTGTGAACTAATTTGAAAATTTCAACAGATTCTAGATAATCGAGTTTCTTTCCTTTTGATTCTACATGTAAAATTTTAAGATTATCTATTGTGGGAAAGGAACGACCGTTTTTTAGACAATGAGTAGCAAAAGTTGAATTTTGTTTATGTTTGTTCATGAAAAATAAACGAAATTCTTATTTTGCCACTCATTGTCTAGAAAACGGTAATTCCTTTCCCACAATAGATAATCTTGAAATTTTACATGTAGAATTAAAAGGGAAGAAATTCGATTATCTAGAATCTGTTGAGATCTTCAAATTAGTTCACAATAACAATAATTTAAAAATAATGAATGACTGTACGGAGCTATGTAAATCGAAAATATTTGAGATATTCAAAAAGTAACATCTGTTTAAAACCTTTTTCAACGAACATAAAATGAATTTAATGAAAAGTAAACAAAAATTCAACTTTTGCCACTCATTCTTTAGAAAACAGTAATTCCTTTCGACAAAAGAAAATCTTAAGAAAATTTTACATGTAGATTCAAAAGAAAAGAAACTTGATTATTGAAATTTTGAAATTCGTTCACAATAAAAATAATGTAAAAAATAATGAATAAATGTATGGAGCTTTCTAAATCCAAATATTTGAGATGTACAACAAAATAATGTAAAAATAATGAATGACTGTACGGAGCTATGTAACCCCAAAAATTATTTGAGATATTTAAATGGGTACCATCTGTTTAACAACCTTCTTTGTCGATTGCCGACATTCCGATATCTGTTAGAAGGCCCCTCTTTTTTAACCCGGTTTTTTATCACGTTCCGATTGTAAACCTCTGTACCACTATAAGGTGTTACCTAGAATGTATTGAAATATTCAAAATATTTATCACTTTTGTTTAAATACCACTGTTAGGTCTTCAGTTGTCTGATGATGAGATAGTTCATTTCCTGAAACTCGAGTCACAAGAAAATGTGTAATATATATTTTTTGGTAGTAAAACAGTAATTTCTACTATTTGTTTTAATTACACATTATTATTATCCTGATACTCCTAGATCTTCTGTGAAGATCCCTCAGAAGGTTTTTCAGCTTGTGCGAGTTAATTAACGTTATGGTTCCTGCGAGATTTTATGAAAATATTGTTTTTACCAATGAAGAGTGTTAACATAATAATGATGTAATTTTCTTAATACTGTATCTATACACAACGAGTTGGCAGTGTTTTTCTGGTTTGCGCAATCTCACAGCGGAAAAACTACTTCTAAATTTTTAATTTAAAACAAGTTTCCTCCAGAAACACGTGGACGTTTTTATATCGTGAAAAGGAACCCTTCCCGAACACCCAGTTGCCAAAAGCTCCTCCTCAACGAGCCGAAAAAGGTCAAGGTAACGTCCCGAAATTCCGCAAAAAACACCTTCCCTCCGTTCCTCTATTTTTACTCCAGTCTTACGGCTTTTCCCTACGCCACTCCGAATTTCCTGGCACCTGTTTCCATTTTCCAGTCCCCCCAAAAATAGAACAGCTGGACAAAACACGAGCGCCCAAAATCCGACGTCCCAGTCTTGCGATATTTTTCATGTGCACGTTATTGACCACACGTTGTCTCATCGGCGGTTTTTCGCGTGAAAATCGTCGCGAAGGGCCTTCCGGGATAATGTGCAACCAGCAGTTCGTGCTCAGGTGGCACTACCACCAATCCACCATACTGGGGAACCTCCCGATGCTGTTGGAGTCCGACATGCTGACCGACATCACCATCTCGGTGGATCAGGAGACGGTGAAGGCTCACAAGGTGGTTCTGGCCCTGTGCAGCTCGTATTTCTTCCAGTTGTTTCAGGTGAGGAAGCGCGATTTTGTGATTCTAGCTCTTTGCCGCATACCAACACCTGATAGAGGCTGTTACGTCCGGTTATTTTTGGACGCGGGAGTCATGTAACAGATGATTCGTGCTATTTTTAGATTTTTATTTTACTTTTCGTTATGTTTGAGACGACTCGTGCGCGTGATATAAGAGATATTTGACCCAGTTGATGACGACTTCAATATACAGGTACACTCAACCGTCCAGTAGAAACTTTGTTTCACTAAAATATTCACTTGTACAGTGGGTGGTCAAGTTATTAGAGCCCCAGTGAAAAATAAGCAATTCTGGCTATTGTAGAAAAGTTATACCAGTTTTTTTATATATATATATTTGTCACTTTTTTATTGAAAAACAGAAAAAAATATGAACAGCTCAATAATAATTAAGAATTAACCTGTTAACATCCTAAATTTTGCCTCAAACCTAATACACCTTTTGCGTCAATGCCTGGCACCTTCTGGGCATGCTTTCTATGCATTTTTGACAATTTCCTCTTATTTTTTCGCTCCTGCGCCACTCTTCAATCAAACGCCCTATCAGTTGACGCTTACTAGTGATTATTTCGTTTGCAATTTCTTTCTTCATCAACTTCCAAAGGTTCTCGATCGGGTTGAGTTCTGGAGAATCGCCAGGCCAGTCTAGAACCTTTACTCGGCTGTCAGATAGAAATTTAGTAACTTTTTTAGCCTTGTGGCATGGCGCCGAGTCACGCATGAATATGTAGCGCCCATCTGGGAACCACTCCTGGGCCCGGAGAAACATTTTTCTTTCAAGGACATTCATATACGGGTCCTGCCTCATTGTTCCCTCAACGATGTACAGGCGACCCGTTCCCTGACTGCTTATTATAGACCACACCATGATGCTTAGAGCACCGTTCTAATGATGCAGTCATCCTTAAATTTTTCCCTTGTCTTCTCCTTACAAATTCAGATCTGTCTATGAGAATTTGTACGGTTGATTCATCCGAAAAGCACACCTGGAATATTTAGTAATCCTATTAGTTTACCCGATTATTCATCATTATATTTGTGAATCACCTGTTTCCAATCACCAACTGTCCAGTCCTTGTAATATTTGGCGTACTCTAAAAGATCCGGGGGTTTTACGGACTGCTCTAAAAGAGCGTTAACCTTTTTATCGTGATCGTCTAGCGGCGGGCGAATAGCACGTTACGTTGTATAGACAACCCAAATTACACCTAACGAGAGCAAGGAAACAGTGACGGAAGGTTCAAATATTCGAAACACAGTAATACAAGAATAATATGACCTCAAGGGTCACGCAAACTAATCCCTGGGGATATCACAGTACCTCAGAACAATTATCTAGCAATCACTCACACATTCTCACAGTAGCATTGGATATCCGGAGCTATTTACTGTCTCTATACGATAGGTTGTCCTCTACCAGGACTACTCAGCAATTTACTCTAAAGAACGCCACCGGTTCACATGGAATACATTCTCTCAAAGTAAGTGGGCACGTGCATATGGCTAATAGGTAACACAACTGATTAGGACATTATAAAATATATACAGTACCCCATCACCTAGGCGTGTTAATGAACGTTACAATAAGAACAAACAAAGAAATAGGTAACTGTGGGATCACACAAGAGCACATACAAATCAGTTACATATCAAGCGCCACAATTAGTAAGAACAGATAATACAAAATCCCTATTAGCAAGTATTACGCAAATAAAGAACCACTATTTACAAATACAGCAAAATAAAGAATACTGAGAGAAAGTATACAATACAAACAGATAACTTGTGAGGGTCGTGCCGCTTTAGTTATATACAAAGGCAATGCATTTTAGTTAAAACATTCCGGTCGAATTAAATAACAGTGAAGCAAAAATACAAGAATGAAAAGCGCTGAATGGAAGTACAATGAACGAGCGTGCAATCACTAATTTCACATTAACATAATAAGTTGGTATTCAAAAATGTAAAGCATGCAATTAATCAGAAACATTTAAAAGAAGTTTACTTACTAAGAGTTACCAAGGGGGACCGTTATAAGTACTATTATCTCGATTATGTTACTAAGGTGCTCAGGAGGTTTATTTCCAAGAACCTTCCTCTTGAATGCTTTAAAATACAATGGGAATGCTATAAGAACATTGTTCTCCTTTGTTTACCAATCACCTATGTGTCAAGGTACAGCGCCACAGAGTATTTTGACACAGAAATAACGCGGGTAAATACAATGACATAATGGTGGAATTTATATAATCTATGAGAGACTCTGTGACTCGTATGATCCTTAGAACATCCGGATCTCTTCAATGGCTGGGGTGAGAAGAGGTTTTTTGCAGGTCGGCATACTGAGAACCCCAAATCCTTAATCCGTCTTTTAGCTGTCAAGTGTGAAATGTTCACCCCTACTCTTGCATGATTCTTGTGAGTATCCTGCCAGGCTGTTTTCTGGTTTCCTTAACAATATCACGTATTTTTCGCTCATCTCTTGGTGATGTTTTTTTTTACCACATTTTCCTTTGCGTCGTGTGGTCATATCTGAGTTTTCATCCATTTTTTTCTTTATTCGGTCTACTGTTGCTCTCGATACTTAAGTAATGGATGCTATGTTTCTGTGGGAGTAATCTTTATTTGATACCAACGATTTTATCTCAGCTGTTTTTCTGGGTGTGATGTCTTTCGACTTTCCCATTCTAATTTCATTTTTCTTTTTAATCGAATGGCGTAACAAACACAGAACAAAGACTTGACTGCGAAAATACGTGAAAATAGAGCACAACAACATAATACGTCGATGAAAAGTACCAAAACAAACCAGAACGTCTCAGAAAACCATAGATAACGTGATAATATACAACCGCATCGCGAGGCTGGTTAGGTAGAACTAACAACACTGATTCATCATGGCCCATGAGTTGATTGGTGGGAGTATCTGCAGTGTTGCCAGTTTTGCTCCTACGAATAAATATAATCTAATATCATAATTGAACGAGAAAAAGCAGATTAAAATGCTTCGTACCTTAAATTCAGTTCATTTCATAGAGAAGTGTTCAATTTTTAAGTTGGCTCTGATAATTTGATCACCCAATAATTGCTTTTATTGTTTGATTTGTGAATATTATTCTCAATATTTACACAGTAGCATTAGCAGTGACACTAATAAGAAATAATTTCTTGAACTTGTAACGTTGTAAAGTCGCAGGACTGCGTATTGCGCATAAACTTTCCGTAGCGGGGCTCACTGGAGCAGAAATTTATTACCATATTTCCTATTTTTAAATGAAAATTACTTAATTTTCTAACACTTTTTATTAACTGAATATACAGTGACTCGAGTTTCGTAGTGTTTACTACATTTTTAAACTATTATATGTAGGAATTCAATTTCTAGAGCGTAGAAATGGAGTTTCTACTTTGTAAATCATGATAGATAAAACTTCACGTGTATGGGTTACTTTAGCCTAGGCTTATTGAAATACTTGAGTGGTCAACTGTTGGGATATAGGCTCCCCTAGATCGAAAGTACTTCTGGTCCTTTAGGTATTATTAGCCATGCCGCTTCAAGATGTTTCGAAATGGGACGTGTTATCATGGAATGTTTAGTCGTCATAAAAAGAAGAGATTTATTGCTGAACCAAAAAACGTCAAGAGTTTCCTTGAAGAATATATCTTCGATGGGGTGTCTTGAGATTCATTTGCATTGTTCTATTTCTCGCCCTGATTGGTATAGTATCCAAGAGTCGAGCGCGGCTGCGTACGCTACCGACTTAAGACTTAAAATGGGGACAGCCGGGGTTTGAGATCGGAGCGGCGACTCTAAGGGAAGTCAGCGAAAGGCAATTGGCCAATAGTTGAGTTCACGAATAGAGAGTTGATAGAGCGAACGTTTTAGACGAGAGTTAGAGAAAGAGATAAAGACGAAATAGTTCAGAAACTCAGTAACTGTTTTTGCATTATGTATTGTTAAGATGTTCGAGTATAATTTCAACCTTGTGAATAAACTGTATATAGTACAGTCTGTGTTTATTTTACTCTAAGGAAGAGATAGGCCGATTTATCAATCCATACCCCTATATATAAGTAGCCTACATATATATTCGTTGAAGGCTTCAACTTGTGTAAAATTTCGAGAAGTGGGGTGTGCCAAAGGTCCGTCTGCTCATTTAATAGTTTTATTTCTAAAACGTGCTTGTACTTAAATATTTCCACGGATTCCAGAATATTTAGTTCTTTTTTCTTTCGCTTCCAAGTGTAATATTTCGAGATTGTCCAATTCTGGGAAGATATTATATGATTGGTTTCGGAAAAATGTTTCGCAAAATTAGAGTTATCTTAATTAGTTCTTTCTAACAAAATATTTGTAATTGTAGCGCTCTCTGCGTGTCAGACTGGAAACTTATCAGACGACGCAATGTAAAATCTCTTTTGAGAAAGTTTTGGAAGCAATGTAAACTCCGAAAGGAAATACTGTCTCATTTTATATTCTTTTTAAAAACAATTACCTTTTGTTGACACTTTGTATTTATTGTGGTAATCATAAAATGTATTCTTGCTTCTTTCAGAATATGGATAGCGTACAGAACCCAGTGATCGTGCTTCACAACGTGAGCGCTGAAGACATAAAAGCTGTTCTCCAGTTCATATACAAGGGACAATGTGTGGTTACAAGAGAGCAACTACCCAGCCTGCTCTCTGTAGCGAAATTATTAAAAATACAAGGTTTATGTGATATGAAAGTAAGTCCTCCGCCCTAAGATAAACATGGCAGAATTGTCGAAACGTCTTTTTAGGTACCTGAAAATAGCATAGATAGTAGTTCGGACAACGGTAAAAACTCACCAGATGGACCAAACAATCTACACGAAAGTATTACAAACTTATCTACCAGCACAAACGAGAAAGAAGACCCTCCAAAGCACATAACCAAAGTGGAAATCCTTCCCTCCGAAAGCGACCTATCAACAACGAATCTGAAGAAAAATTCCATTACGACTAGCAGCTGCAGTACGCTTTGGGAGACTTCGATTTTAGGTTAGGTCACACGTCCACAGGTGGAAATACTGGTATATAGACATATACTCAACACATCATCTTGAGGGCCGCAAAAAAACAGAAATGTAGATCAAATTTGAAGTAGCGTTATCATAGGCAGAAAAAATTTTGGAGCGTCTTTCGTAACTCATAAAATAAATCAGTTACAGTTCAATCTTTTGAATTCAAGTATCTCAAATTAATTCTCACACCATCTTTCTGTTATTTTTCGACCTGTAAATTCATTGCTTAATGAAGAAAAAACCGTATTGGAACAGATAATGCACAAAAATCATTGATCTTGCCGTTGACAGTTACGGATGATGACTTTAACTTGAGTCAACTAACCATTCTGGACATTGAACTTCGAGCCGCTATGTTGAAAATCTCACTGCAATTTTCCTTATTGAGAATATACAGTTTTTTCTACACAACATCAACTGGAATTTAAGCAACAAAGACCTCTTTATACATTTTAGTGATTTTCCAGATAAATTGTCGCCCAAAATACCCAAAAAAGCTCACAAGGATCTATCAGAAAGCTGCAAATGTTTTCTATGTGGTAAATACCTTAGTAACCAGTACAACTTGCGAGTTCACATTGAAACGCACGAGGAGGCTTATTACGCCTGTCAATCATGTCCACATGTCTCCAGGAGTAGAGACGCCTTGAGGAAACACGTTTCATACAGACATCCTCAGGATTATCACAGTAGAAAACGTAAAAAACTGCAGCATGACACCTATTGAATCGATTTAATAATAAAGTATTATTTTTTAAGAGTTTTCCTAATTCCTTGAAAACCTTCATCTTCTATGGCTCAAAACAGTACATTTTTAATTCCTATAATTTCCATTCTCTACCTAGAACCTCGCCGAACGAGTCGCCTATGTGAACTGCATAGATAAATATTTTCCCGAATTCTATGCTCTTCAAAATGAAGTTGGAGTAGTCGCCATATTGCTAACTTCATAGCTGTTTTCGTTAATGCGGTATATAATAATTTTGATTCTGGTAGGAAGTTTACATCTGTGCCGATATCGGTGAAAAAGTCTGAAAAAATATGAACACGGCATCTTTGAACTGCCCTTTTTGCTGTAATAAGACTTTTGATTCTCAAGAAACCCTGAAACTTCACATTTTTGATTTATTAAATAAATTAGAATGCCCTATTTGTAAAAAAAATGTTACCGCTTTTGAAAATTTCGCACAACACTTGAAGGAATGTAAAACAGTCCCAATATTGGAAATCACGAATGGAGAAAGTTTAGAGGATGTACATGAAAACAGTGTTCTAATTCAAGATGTTGAAAACTCAGGTATGAAAATAGGATTTCATTCAGATACAGATGTTACCTGACAATTTTTCAGAAGAAAATCATGCAGGAAATGACTATTATTGTGAAATTTGTGATGTTTATTTTGCGGAAATGAAGAAACATTTGATAGAACATCATATTGGTCAACAAGTTGTTATAGTAAGTTGAATTATTTTCACCATATCAATGCCTCAATTTCAATTTTTCTTCAGGAGAGTCAGGACCTTGATGAAATTTTGGAAGAATCAAACTTAAACAGCCAAGATGAAGCAGAATCAAAAATTGAAACCACTCCAGAAATAAATGCAACAGAGACAGAGCACATCTTTCTAGAACAAGAAATCTTGGATAAAGATGGAAGGTTTTATACAAAAAAACTAACAAAAATCAACATTATTTCTGAGTGTGAAGGAAATCAATCTATCATAGAAATCAATAAAGACATATCAAGTGATGCTACAACTGAAAGATCTTCTTTGGTATATCATTGTCAGGATTGAGACCTAAAATTCTCCAATTCAACTATGAGAAGCATAAATGTAGTCCAAAAAAGGGTGGAATCTGTAGTATGTGTTCAACCCATTTTTTAACAAATTTAGAGTTGTCAGAACATAAAAAAAGTTGTCATAGTAAAATAATTTCCATTCTCTACCCAGAACCTCGCCCAACGAGTCGCCTATGTGAACTGCATAGATAAATATTTCCTGGAATTCTATGCTCTTCAAAATGAAGTTGGAGTAGTCGCCATATTGCTAACTTCATAGCTGTTTTCGTTAATGCGGTATATAATAATTTTGATTCTGGTAGGAAGTTTGAATCTGTGCCGATATCGGTGAAAAAGTCTGAAAAAACATGAACACGGCATCTTTGAACTGCCCTTTTTGCTGTAATGAGACTTTTGATTCTCAAGAAACCCTGAAACTTCACATTTTTGATTTATTAAATAAATTAGAATGCCCTATTTGTAAAAAAAATGTTACCGCTTTTGAAAATTTCGCACAACACTTGAAGGAATGTAAAACAGTCCCAATATTGGAAACCACTAATGGAGAAAGTTTAGAGGATGTACATGAGAACAGTGTTCTAATTCAAGATGTTGAAAACTCAGGTATGAAAATAGGATTTCATCCAGATACAGATGTTACCTGACAATTTTTCAGAAGAAAATCATGCAGGAAATGACTATTATTGTGAAATTTGTGATGTTTATTTTGCGGAAATGAAGAAACATTTGATAGAAAATCATATTGGTCAACAAGTTGTTATAGTAAGTTGAATTATTTTCAGCATATCAATGCTTCAATTTCAATTTTTCTTCAGGAGAGTCAGGACCTTGATGAAATTTTGGAAGAATCAAACTTAAACAGCCAAGATGAAGCAGAATCAAAAATTGAAACCACTCCAGAAATAAATGCAACAGAGACAGAGCACATCTTTCTAGAACAAGAAATCTTGGATAAAGATGGAAGGTTTTATACAAAGAAACTAACAAAAATTAACATTATTCCTGAGTGTGAAGGAAGTCAATCTATCATAGAAATCAATAAAGACATATCCAGTGATGCTATAACTGAAAGCTCTTTGGTATATCATTGTCAGGATTGCGACCTAAAATTCTCCCAATTCAACTATGAGAAGCATAAATGTAGCCCAAAAAAGGGTGGAATCTGTAGTATGTGTTCAACCCATTTTTTAACAAATTTAGAGTTGTCAGAACATAAAAAAAGTTGTCATAGTAAAAGATTGCAGAAAGAAGGTTCAATTTGCGAGATTTGCCATATTCAATTTCCCTCAAGAAAAAGCATGATGCTTCACAAGAGAATACATGCGCCAAAAACATACCAAGGAATAATTGACCCTCCAGCCACTTATAACATAAATGGTATAAAAGTTTCGGAAGAAATAAACGAGACTTTCACCTGCGAAATATGCGGGAGGGAGTACAACAAGAAATACGAGGACGTTCATATTAAATCTCATCGGGAAGAAGTTTTAAATTGTTCTATTTGCAATAGGAAATTTTTCAATAAAGACGATTTAACTCTTCACCTTCAAGCTCACGGAAATGACGTTGAAAATAAAATTTCTTGTAGATTTTGTAAGAAAACTTTCATGGCTACGGAATCTTTGGACGATCACGTTCAAAATCACTGTGAAAGGAGGAAATATTGCTGTAATTTCTGCGGCAAAAAGTTCTCTAAACCGCACGAGAAGGTGAAACATGAACGGATTCATACGGGCCACAAACCCTACGTCTGTCAGATTTGCGGTAAAACTTTCCGGGTCAGCTATTGCCTAACGCTGCACATGAGGACCCATTCAGGCATAAGACCATATCGTTGCGAAACTTGCGACAAAAGATTCAAGTCGCATGGAGCTTACACTCATCATGTTCAAATTCACTCCGATGTCCGTTCGTATCAGTGTCCCTTTTGTCCTAAAGCTTTCAAGACCTCGGTTCAATTGGCCGCTCACAAAAACACGCACACTAAGCCCTTCTCGTGCAACATTTGTAACAGGCCTTTTGCATCCTTGTATGCCGTAAGATTACATACAAAATCCCATGACCGTACAAATGAACTCAAATATCAGTGTCACATCTGTGGGGCCGAATATGCGAGGTATTTTGCGTTGAGGGACCATATGGGTACACATTCAGATGCAGAAGAAAATTTGTTACAATTACAGAAAAAGATCGGAAAGAAAAGAAATATCAAGACAAAAATACAACACGGTAAACAGCTATCCGATTCATCTTCTTGAAAATTAGAGAGGATGCTTTTAGAGTTAAAAAATCATAATTAAAGTGTTAAATTCATTTAATATTATATGTATGAATGTGATAATTAAATGATCTGAAATTCTGTTCAAAACTGAATTTTCGTAAAGACCCACTTAACCAGAATTAAGAACTACCATTTCTTCAGAAAATTGTTCGGTTTCTGATGGGATTCGCTGATCAAATACCATTTTTTAATGCGATATTCTGATACCCATGACGTTGAAACTGTGTATTAAAAATAAACATAAATATATTTTCAAGACGTTCCGATTTGTCACATTACTCACTCCTGTGAACTTATCCACGCATTTCCAGCCACGGTTTATGACGCGCGGTGGGTCGAACGTGGGATAGAGGCGAATCGGCAGGCGGCGTTGCCAAACCTTCTTTTATTCGGGAAATTGTGTTATTCACTGATTTTTTGATGTGTTTAGCTACTGAATCGCTAAAGAATAGGATTTATAACTTTCGAATTGTCTCGTACAAAGCTGCATAGAAAAAATTAAAAATTTCTTGAAATGAATCATTTAATTCCCGTGAGTCATTCTCTCACAAGAGTGAAAAATCATAACTCCGAAACTAGACACCGCTCTCAGAACATTTTTTCATCGTAATATTCGCATTGAAATGCTGAAATTTAATAGACCTTCAGATAATTCCAGACTAGCGACCGAAATTCGTGATAGCCAAAAAACCGTCCAGGCAAGGATAACTCAAAACTCGAAAAAAATTCATAACTCCGAAACTAGACACCGCTCTCAGAACATTTTTTCATCGTAATATTCGCATTGAAATGCTGAAATTTAATAGACCTTCAGATAATTCCAGACTAGCGACCGAAATTCGTGATAGCCAAAAAACCGTCCAGGCAAGGATAACTCAAAACTCGAAAAAAATTCATAACTCCGAAACTAGACACCGCTCTCAGAACATTTTTTCATCGTAATATTCTCATTGAAATGCTGAAATTTAATAGACCTTCAGATAATTCCAGACTAGCGACCGAAATTCGTCATAGCGAAAAAACCGTCCAGTCAAGGATAATATCTCAAAACTCGAAAAAAATTCATAACTCCGAAACTAGACACCGCTCTCAGAAAATTTTTTCATCGTAATATTCTCATTGAAATGCTGCAATTTAATAAACCTTCAGATAATTCCAGACTAGCGACCGAAATTCGTCATAACGAAAAAACCGTCCAGTCAAGGATATCTCAAAACTCGAGAGACTTTCGGAGTTATGAATTTTTTTCGAGTATTGAGATATCCTTGGCTGGACAGTTTTTTCGTTGTCACGAATTTCGGTCGCTAGTCTGGAATTACCTGAAGGTTGATTAAATTACAGCATTTCAATGAGAATATTAGGATGAAAAAATTTTCTGAGAGCGGTGTCTAGTTTCGGAGTTATGAATTTTTTTCGAGTTTTGAGATATCCTTGACTGGACGGTTTTTTCGCTATGACGAATTTCGGTCGCTAGTCTGGAATCATCTGAAGGTTTATTAAATTGCAGCATTTCAATGAGAATATTACAATGAAAAAATTTTCTGAGAGCGGTGTCTAGTTTCGGAATTATGAATTTTTTTCGAGTATTGAGATATCCTTGGCTGGACGGTTTTTTCGTTGTAACGAATTTCGGTCGCTAGTCTGGAATTACCTGAAGGTTGATTAAATTACAGCATTTCAATGAGAATATTAGGATGAAAAAATTTTCTGAGAGCGGTGTCTAGTTTCGGAGTTATGAATTTTTTTCCAGTTTTGAGATATCCTCGACTGGACGGTTTTTTCGCTATCACGAATTTCGGTCGCTAGTCTGGAATTATCTGAAGGTCTATTAAATTTCAGTATTTCAATGAGAATATTACGATGAAAAAATGTTCTGAGAGCGGTGTCTAGTTTCGGAGTTATGATTTTTCACTCTTGTGAGAGAATGACTCACGGGAATTAAATGATTTATTTCAAGAAATTTTTAAATTTTGCTATGTAGCTTTGTAGGAGACAATTCGAAAGTTATAAATCCTATTCTTTAGCGATTCAGTAGCTAAACACATCAAAAAATCAGTGAATAACACAATTTCCCGAATAAAAGAAGGTTTGGCAACGCCGCCTGCCGATTCGCCTCTATCCCACGTTCGACCCACCGCGCGTCATAAACCGTGGCTGGAAATGCGTGGATAAATTCACAGGAGTACATTACTCAACCTATTTTCAAATAAATGTTCCCATAAAATTATTTCCTAGAATTTTAATATGGAAGTTAAACTCAAAAATTTAAAGAAAATTATCTCCAACAATAAAAATGAAAATTCTGTTCACATTAAATCATAGAGATAATGCGTTTCATAGACAAACTATTAATGTAATATATCTATGATAGGATTTTTGGTTGTTTGAAATTACAAGGTATATCCACAGATTATGTTGTATATCATTGATTTACGCATATTATTATCTTTTTGTATTACGAATGTTATCTGCAATATACTATTATCTACCATAAATCGAATAAATTGTCTTTTTACAAAGAGTCCGTACATAAACGGAGCTGTTAATGAATTTGGAGTGCTAAGTCAATAAAAAAGGAATGGTTCTTGTCAAACGTTCGTTATCGTTGAAAGGAAAGGCAGTAACACGTACATATATTGCAAAAAGAAGTTTATTACCGATTCAGATGGAGACCACCGACGATTTTGAAGATTTATTAGAGCTTGATAATATTTTTAAGGAAACTGAAGATTATTCTGTGAGTACTAGGTTTTAAAACTATGTGATTTGTCTTTGGTTTGGTACATAGAATTATAAGTCTCTTGCTTGCCGTTTTCAGAAAACACCGTTTATAAATGAAATATGGATAGTCAAACCTTTAAAGAAGATTTTATTTGATATCTCTATCATTTTGCCAGTGGTACTTATTGGATTATCTGGAAATTTTTTACTGATTTTTACGCTAATTACAAACAAGCATCTAAGAACTCCAACCAATATGATGATTGGAAATATGGCCCTAGCTGATATGCTTTCTCTGCTTATACATCCTTGGGTTTATATAATTACTTACGATATGTTTCAAAACTACGTGTTGGGAGAATTTGGTTGTAAAACAGAGGCCGCTTTAGAAAGTAGGTGGGGATAACATTTTGCCATTGAGGTAAATATCGAAAACGGGAATTTTAACTTTAAATTTTTCCAGGTTCGATTTTAATTTCGAGTGTGATAAGCCTGTCAGTTATTACTTATGACAGACTTACTTCGATTGTAGTGAATTCAACCGCTTTGAACATAAAGAAGACTAGAATATGCATGGTATTAACTTGGATAACAGGTTTTATACTTTCTTCTCCCCAAATTTTCCTCAGAAAGTACAAGGTAAGAGCCACTGAAGACTAAACTTGAAATTATTATTATTTCTTTCAGGAAAGGCAATGGGAAGATTTTTTGGAAACAATGTGTGTAGAGAATCCTATAATCATCAAGATATACTGGCCTACAATAATAACGGTTTTAGTCTGGATTCCCCTTACTATTATGATCGTGTGTTATATTTCGATTTTCGTTAAAGTGAGTATGAGATCACAGAAAACCATATGATCGTTTTGCACCTCTACATTCGACAACTAAATGCGTCGTTAAATATTGAAAGATTAAAAAAATATATTAACTGACAACTTCAATAGGAAACGTCATCCATATATTTTTAATATAATTTTGTGACCGCAAAAAGTGATTTCTATGATCATCGATGTTTAAAGACTCCAAAAAGGCCCGTATTTTCCCAAAGGTGGAAAAAACTATAGCGCTACTTTTCAAATAACTTATTTTATCGACAATTGGGCTATTCGGAATTTATAGAAATGAGTTTTTCGCGCTTGAAGTCCTCGCGAAATTTTGTATGAATTTTAATATAGTCATTCTACATTCAATATTTGGACCACAGAGGCGGATTTATTCATTTACGAAGTTGATTTTATGCAGAACTAAAATCTACCATGCAATTTTCGAGTATAATTTGAAAAACATATGGCAAGCGATAGTAATGTTGTTAATATTTATTTGCTTGATGCCCATAAACGACAAACATAAAATGATTCATGAAATCCCTTAACAGATATATTTATACTTCAAATATTACTTCTTTTTTATTTAAAAAAATCTATGTTTTAGTTGCAGCATTTCGAAAAGGTTGTCCTGAGAAAGGCTTTAAATCACCAGAGAAGAGCAAACTATAGAAAAAAAGCAGCAATAATGATGTTCATCGTTATTCTGACGTTCACACTTTGCAGATTACCTTTTACTGCTGTTATTTTTTGGAGATATTCAAGATTGGTGGGCAAATCAGCTCAAAATATCAACGATGTAAGAATACTATACACATTGGGCTTAATGTGTGTGTAAACTTCCTTCTTTTCGGCTTTAGCTATATTTCTGTCTTGCAGCGTAGTCGTCAGCAGATTTTTGTCCTTGTCATGTTATTACGCGTCTCGGTTTTTCTCATTTAATGCATCTTCTGCCCATACGCTTATAAACTCGTGTTTCGTGACCGTTCACCAAGGTGGTATGCCCTGCATGCACCATGGCTGCCCTCTGTGGTTGTTAAACATAAACATTGTGTCAGTCTTGTCCTCGTCTTAATTTAAACCGTTTTCAGCTTACCAGCGCTTGCATCCTTTCCATACATCTCCACGTTTGTCCAATTTCGTTGGACGAAATACCATGTATGAGCAGAATCGTCTTAATCGCTAGGAAGGGGCCCATCACAAAATAAACAAACAGCGAATAATTATGCACTATTCTACGTCAAAGATTCCATTTGACATAAAGATAGTCTATGATTATTTCACTCTCACTGCCATTTCTATGTCAAATCTTGATTCAAAATGGGTTCATTAAACAATATTGATATAAATACCCTATTTTTCAGATGCATGGAACCAGTTTGTTTTTATGGTTTGCCTCGAAATATTTAATTTTCGTGAACGCAGCCGTAAATCCAATAATTTACGGAATAACGAATGAGAAGTTTAGAAGAGCCTTCAGAAATTCCAAGTTATCAAGGTGGCTGTTCCGCAAAAAGACGGTGGTATTAGACGTGCCAAAGAACGAACAGAATACGGCTGAAAGCATATTTTTCATCTTCAAGAGAAAGCTGAGATCGAAAGAAGAGATTTTCACTCCCACGAAAAAATTTAATAAAAATGATAATAAAGTATTGAAATAAAAAAGCTTCAATTATAAATAATTATTGAGCGCTTCTTCTAAGGAACACCGTGCTATCGTTTTGCACAAGGTCAGTTATGATCGAATTTAGAGTCTAAATGGTCTCAAGCGACTAGATTGGGCTCAGTGATGAAAAATTCAAGGTCAAAAGTAATTCTGCCAGGCCGATCTTATCCACTCGTTAATACCCCAACTTTTGAATAGGGTTGAAACTTTCAGAGAACGTTTTGGGCCTAATCTCGATTAAGTCCGTTAATGGGTAAAATTGGTCCAGTGAATTCGCAGTTATTTGAAACTTTTTTTTTTCTTCCCAATAGTTTCGAATCTATTGATCCAATCGAAAATAAATTTGGTTTTTAGGTGTATAATGAAGGCACAAAGATTCATGCCAAATTTTGTGAGGATCGGACGGCTGGATATTAAAATGCTAATTTCCGAACGAAAAGACTGAGAATTCAAATTTTCAGGGTACGTTCAGTTAAAAATGCACAGCATCTATGGTTTCCGACATATTCGAATTTTTTTTTCGAAAGTTCACTGAATTGAAACAAAATTTTTATCTGATTTCGGCAAAAAATATATGAAATTTAGTTCAATATTTCAGGAGAACACTTCTGAAATTGCAAAAACGATAAAAAAGTATTGAAATGAATACCTTCAATATTATTGTGTAATTATTTTTATATACTCAACGGTTTAACAAAGCGATGAAATTCATCTTCAACAGAAATTGTGAAGAAAATTGTATTCAAAAAAACTTTGCCCAAGTGTGCTGCTTGGGAATATGTGTTATAATCCATCCTTGTCTAGGGGAGTGCTAAACTTCTCTCCTTTCATACAACACGCAGAGTACACGTTTTTCAACGTATATGTAATTAACTTTCTCTGGAAGTATTCAGTAATATAGATTAAAAGATTACCTTCAGTGCCATCTGTTGAGGAAAAGGAGAAATGTAAGTGATGTAGCAAATACATAGAGGTCGCTATACGCAAATCAGTAAAATATTTAAAGAAAAACTTTAGGTCTAGGTGAATTCTATTATCATAACTGGTACTGCTTATTTATTTCAAAACTCTAGTTTTCAAGTGTGATGAAAAAACCGACTGGAAATTATAAGACAAAGATGTATTGAAGAAAACAAAAGTAGCACATTTGATTAATTCTGGGAAATATCAATTAAAAAGTCATTCTTTACTGCATCTGGATTTTGGATATGCAAATACATTTCCTAATTTTCGCCAATTCATTTCACTGTGATTAGAAATTAAAGAACAAATTATGCTTTCCCTGCATTGCTGAAAGAGTCTTTGGACTTTCTAAACAAACAGTTTTCTGTTTTCCTTTTTTCACCTTCAGTCATTTGCTGGAATGCGGTTTCTATGTACATCACCGCGATAAATGAAAATTTCATAAGATTTGTGGTTTTACCAAGCGCGAGATTGATACGTCATCGAATGTAAACGGTATCTAATCATCGACAAATATTTATTAACCTTCATTTTTCGATAGGATTGTTTCATTTTCAAGGTAAGTTTATCACAGATCAATATGAAAATACTTTGGTCAATCAATTTTGCGGTTTTTGAGTGAAGTTTTTAAGAATCAAGTGAACGTTCATTTTTCCAAATTCCACCTAGATCACTCAAAGACCTCATTTCTTTCCCAAAACACACACACCAAATTCTTGGAAAATTTTTTCAAAATTCACCGTTTAGTAAGATCAATATTTAGTAAGTAAAACTGAAATCAAAACACACAACTAGACATTTTCAAATTATATTGATTCTTGGTTTGTTCTTTGTATGGAATTTTTCTTGAAATGTTTAATCCTTTATTGCTTCTCATGTGAAGTTTGCTCGTTTAGAAAATTCTCAAATTCTCTGGGTTATTTCGCAGAAGGCTATTACGTTAACGGATATTCTTACGAGCCATACCGAAGACTCAACATGTCAGCCGATAAAGCTAAAGCTGTAAAAGACCTCATTGAAAGTGACAAGGTCGTGATATTTTCCAAAACCTACTGCCCCTACTGCAAGATGGCAAAAGAGGTAAATCATTACATTATATTTCAACTCTTTCTAATAGTGTAAATTTTAGGTGTTCGATGGACTTCAAAAAAGTTATACAGCTGTCGAATTGGATAATCGTGATGATGGGGATGAAATCCAAACTGTTTTGGGACAAATAACTGGAGCAAGAACTGTAAGTACTGATTTTGAATCTGTATAAACATTTTCACCTCATTTGGTATAATTATTAATTTTTGTCCCTTTAGGTGCCCCGTGTTTTTGTCAATGGTGAATGTTTGGGAGGAGGATCTGATGTGAAAGCTCTTTACGAGAAAGGAGAATTGCAGAAATATTTCTAAATAAGTTTGAAACGCCTGGAAATACTGAGATACTACAATTCAATATTGTGTTTTTAATTCAAAATAAGTTTATATTATTAGAAGGTAAATTATACACATAAATATGCAAATATTATGAATATAACCCAGAAGTAATGATAATGTTATCTTGTTCTTATTTAACCCTTCATTTTTGTATATTAATTATGAAATAACTTACGTCATTTCTATTAATTTCTTATCTGAACAAGCGAATTTTCCGTTTCAAAAAACCTCAAAATTTAAAACATCAAACTTTAATATTCTATGGCCTAAATTGCATAAAATATAATCAACAAACTAGTTTGTCTAGTTATTTGAAAATGTTGCACCGCATTTTCTGTGTTGTATTGGAATATGCCTAGGAGTTTTTTATAACAGTGATAATTCTTATCATTTAATAGGTAGGACAGAAACTATTAATACGGTAAGATCGATTTCTAACCTTACTTTCATATTCCTTGATAATGTTATGTAAACTTTTCTAGAAAATATGGAAATTCCCTACGGAAAAGTTGTAATTTACATTTTAACTTTCATTGGTTACATTTACTCAGGATATGGTTCAAGTATTTTAACGAATTTAAGAGATGCCGTTATATCTGCCGAACATACCTTCAATGGTGTATTTTCGAATGTTGTAAATATTGCCAAGAAGTTCCAGACTTTCACTGATATGTTCGATTCAGCCGTGGAGGAAGATTGTATTTTCAAGTGCCCAAACGGTATCAAAGCTAATATTTTCTTTAGTTTCTCTTCAGTCAAACTAAGTTAATTTTTAGATATACCTCCTAGACCGAATCGAAACCATATACCCCAAGCTAACGGTTGTGGATCTTTGGGATTGTCTATCCCAGTTGAGTACCTTCCAATCAGTGAAATGACAAAATGCTGCAATGATCATGACATATGCTATGATACTTGCAGAAAAGAGAAGGAATTGTGCGACTTAGAATTTAAACGATGCCTTTATAAGTATTGTGAGGGTTATACTCATAAAATTGGTGGCGTTTCAACCATGAAAGGTAGGTTTTGATATAGGGCAAACTTTCAATTGGGTATGATCTTTACAATGTTAATTGTACCCTTTAGATTGCTTTTCGGCAATGGTATAATTTTTGTTTCGAGAAATTCAGGTGGGAATCCAAATTTAAGCCTCTTGCGTCATTACCTTGTTTTGAAATAATACTACAGTCGACTCTCGTTAATTCGAAACTCAAGGGACTCTTGAAATATTACGAATTATCGAGTGTTTGAAATATCAAATGGTTTGAAATTTGTGAGAGAAAATAAATAAAACTTCGAATTATTAAGTGTTGGTTAATTTTTATTTATTAATATAAAAATTACAAGAATTAAGAGGTACATTCGTGTACATACATGTATTCGTAATGTGAATTAATTAATCTTTCGAAAGAACTTTGTTATACTGGTTTGCTTTAAAGCACAATTCTGCTGCTCACACTGCTCAATAATTTTTTTTAAGAGAAAAAGTGCCTGAAATGCTTTTTGATCACTTTCGTTTTGTAGACAGAAGCTTTGTAAGGTATCAAATGAGGATCTTGCTTCCTTAACTGACACCTCTGCCAAAGGTTCCGATGTATCGTCCTCATCTTCATCGTTACTTTGCGTATCTGTCGCAGATAAAATTTCGCCATCGGTTAGTGAACCTGAGACAGCAACATTTTCATCCACTTGAACAAAATCAGAAAAACTCACACCGCTGATGTCAACTTATGGTTCTATTGCTGGTTCTTCATCATCTATAAGTATTGGAAGATTTTCTTGATTTTCTTTTAAGAAACCGGATTTTTTGAAGCAGTTGAGAATCGTTAGTGGTGTTACAGCTCTCCATGCTTTGTCAAGTCATTCACGAGATATCTGAAGCGGCCCAAAACGGTTCTGACAGTTTTTACTGTATAATCAATATGATGATACCATCGAAGATGGGGGTCTATAGTTAACTCTAAATAATTCACGCTCTCAGTGCCTTTTATGGTAATAATTACTTTATTATGATTATTTATGTCTAAAGTATTATACTGAGGTAGTTTAGTTTTGAAACTGACTAGACTAGACAATTAGTAAAATAGCTGTTAGTCGAGAGTTAGCTGTTTGTCGAGAGATCCTAAAACTATCTTAACAATTTCTTTGCGATAGAACATCTTAAAATTATGGATAATCCCTTGGTCCAATGGTTGCAATTTGGAAGTTGTATTTGGCGGAAAGAAGTAGAGTTCCACGTTAGACAATGTAGGAGGACTGTTGTGGACAGTGCAGTTGTCTAAAAATAGTAAAATTTTACGCTTTTGTCGTTTCATGTCCCCATTAACTGTTAAAAGCCAATTGTTAAAAAGTTCTGTCGTCATCCAAGCTTTTTTGTTAGCACGATAATCAGTTGGAAACGATTTCACTCCTTTGAAACATCGCGGTTTCATTGCTTTTCCTATCACTAAGGGTTTAAGTTTTTCCGATCCATCCATATTTACTGCAAGTAAAACTGTCAACCTCTCTTTACTATGTTTTCCTCCGTGACATTTTTCATCTTTAAAAGTAAGCGTCTTGTCCGGTAAACATTTAAAAAATAGGCCAGTTTCATCAGTATTAAAAATGCCTCGGGCATCATAGTTTTCAATCAAGGTCTTCAATTTACCGTGCCAATCTAAACAAACTGCATCATCAACACTTCCACTTTCCCCACAAACTTTTTTAAAAACAACTCCATTTCTCTTTTTGAAATTTGTAAGCCACCCTTCACTTGCCGCAAAGTTTTTGATGCTTAGAGTAGACGCGAACTCTTTTGCTTTTTCCTTCAACAAGTTCCCGCTAATAGACACTTTTTGTCCTCTACACTGTTTAGCCAAATGACCAGGCTTTCTTCCAGACGAGGAAATTCACCTTTAGTAGTTCTTTTCCGTACTCCAGCAGTTTGAGCAGCATTAATTTTCTCCTTGTGCTTTATTATTGTTGAGAGAGTACTCAGAGGAATCTTAAATTCTTTTGCAACATCATTCTTCTTCTCACCTTCTTCTACTTTTTCGATTAACTTTTTCTTTTCAGCAATTGTCAAACATCTATACTTTCTAGGGTTCATAACTAACACTAACTTTTAATCTGCATACCAACGAAAGAGTAACAGTAACTGAATAACTAAACAAACCAATTCGTAAGAAGTGTGTGCGTCAAATAATCAAACTAATCATAACAAAAATAAAGGCTCGTGTATTATTGCTCTAGGTTTAATTTTGTTTGGTAATTTGTATTCTGTTAGAGGTTAAGTGGAGTAGCGTAAGCTAGACTTCGCCTCGATATTTCAGTTGTGCTGTATATGACGGTACAAATAAAAGGCACTTTATTATTATTATTATTATTATTATTATTATCTTGATACAAGTTTGAACTTGTCGCAAAATGTACTTACAATCTTTCCGCCTCTTCTCTCTGCAACTTTGAATTGTCGAGTGTTGGACGCTGATGAGTTCGAATTAACGCGTCGTTTTGTTAAATAGCAATGATTTTTTCGTTCGAATTACCAAGTGTATAAAAATGTATTGATTTAGTTCGAAATATAAAGAGATTTAGTAGGGAACTCGTGATAACTTTGAATTATAGAGAGGTTCGAATTATCGCAGGTTTGAATTAACGAGAGTCGACTGTATTTTAATTCATTCCTGATGTTTCAAGCATATATTTTTTCAAGCTTGCAAAGGGGCAGCTAAAATGTTGTTTACTGGAACTCTGACTTTTGGCTGTAAGCCCTACTTGGATTCTCAAAAGAAGGCTTGTTATTGTCCTCCAGCGTACGGTTGGAAAGAAAATAAAAGACACAAATATCAAGGTGAAGAACTGTGAGTTTTAAGTGGTGTACATACAATAATATTATTGTTATTTCATATGGAATATATTTTTGAAAAACCTTTCATTACTGTTGGTAAGAAGCATTTGTTTGCATCCTATATCCTATTTTCATATTGTGACCTTGTACTAGAGTAACATTTTGTCAAAATGTATGTACGTTTAGCCATATAAAAATGGTTTTAAACACACTGTACGGCTGACTTTTGTAAAAAGATAATTTTTAGAAGAAATAAGTATCTATTTGAAATTTACAACATGGATATTCAGGCCAAATTAGAATATCAAATTCACGAATTGACTAAATCCATCCTTGGGCTCTGCTATTAAGTCCATTAATAGTTTTGTTTGTCAAAATCTCAAAAAATAGAAATCCATGTGAAGTAGAGAGTCGGATGTATAAAAAAAACCCAGAAACGATATGTTCAGAATATCTCAATAAAAATTACTTATATTTAGACAAAAAATTAAATATGTATAGAAAAGTCCATAAATTGAGGTTTTTAAAAAGTGAGTGCTTCAAAATCAGTAAGATTTTTCTGGAAACGGCGAGATTTCTAGGGTCATAGAACTATATATTTGAAATATATTGGAAATAGTTTAGTCTAAAAATCTAAAAAATACATTTTAATAGTAACCGAACTAAAAATTTAAAATAATTTTTTAGTATGGAGAGTTTGTTCTAATTAATTATTTTTAAATAATTTACAGTAATTTAAAATTGAATGTATGAAATGAATGGAATTTGCAGTTAGTTGTAGATCATACGAGTCACAGAGTCCCTCATAGATTAAATAAATTCCACCATTACGTCATTGTATTTACCCGCGTTATTTTATGTGTCAAATACTCTGTGGCACTGTAACTTGACACGTATGTGATTAGTGACAATAACAAAAGAGAACAATGTCCTTATAGCATCCCCATTGTATTTTAAAGCATTCAAGTGGAAGGTTCTTAGAAATAAACCTCCTGAGCAATTTAGTAACATACTCGAGATAATAGTACTTATAACAGCCCACCTTGGTAACTCTTAGTAAGTGAACTTCTTTTAAATGCTTCTGATTAATTGCATGCTTTACATTTTTGAATACCACCTTAGTGTTAATGTGAAATTAGTGATTGCACGCTCGTTCATTGTACTTCCATTCATCGCTTTTCATTTTTGTATTTTTGCTTCAGTGTTATTTAATCCGACCGGAATGTTTTAACTAAAATGCATTGCCTTTGTATATCAGTAAAGCCCTTACCCTTACAAGTTATCTGTTTGTATTGTATACTTTCTCTCGGTGCCTGGTTGTTTTTTTGCTGTATTTGTAAATAGTTCTTTATCTGCGTAATACTTGCTAATAGGGATTTTGTATTATCTGTTCTTACTAATTGTGGCGCTTGATATGTAACTGATTTGTATGTACTCTTGTGTGATCCCCCGGTTACCTTTCTCTTTGTTTGTTCTTATTGTAACGTTCATTAACACGCCAAGGTGTTGGGGTACTGTATCTGTTGTTCTACTCAGTTTGTGTTACATATTTGTCATATGCATGTGCCCGCTTACTTTGAGAGATTGTATTCCTTGTGAACCAGTGGGGTTCTTTAGGGTAAATCGCTGAGTAGTCCTGGTAGAGGACGACATATCGTATAGAGACAGTAAATAGCTCTGGATATCCAACGTTATTGTGAGATTATGTGAGTGATTGCTAAATCATTGTTCCGAGGTATTGTGATATTCCCAGGGATTAGTTTGCATGACCCTTCAGGTAGTGTTCGTTCTTCAGTAATATCTGAGCCTTCCTGGGCCTTGTCACCCCAAGAAGGCCAGATACAGTTCCTTTGGTAGTAAATTCTCCAGTCGACTCGAATTATGTTAGATCCTCTCTTCAAGGAGATCTCCTGGGCATGCCACAGTTACCCATATTTTACTGTCCATTTAAACTTACCCCTTGTAACGGTTGGGTTCAGCACTGGTTACTGGAAGTGCAGTTGTAGAGGCGCATGCTGGCTGTATACTGTCCCTCTTAACCCCTTCCGCTGCATAAGAATGATATCTGATTCGAGCTAGTTACTGACCTAATGATATGTAGTAATAAGTCATTTAGACTCGGGGCGCTATTGGGTTCACTGAGGCGCTTTGTGAACCACTGCGTAGAGTAGATTTGACCACAGGCTGATTAATGTGTTTCCATTCATTGTGGGTTGTTGCTTTTTAACATAACTAATAGAAGTATATTATTCTGGTATTACTGTGTTTTGAATATTTGAACGTCCCGTCACTGTAATTGGGGTTGTCTACACAACGTAACGTCCTATTCGCTCGCCACTAGACGATCACGATAAAAAGGTTAGCACTCTTCAGGGTACTCCGTATAATTCCAGATCTTTAAGAGTACTCTGTAAACCCCCAGATCTTTTAGAGTACTCCGTATAACACGGGATATCTCAAAATCCATTTTATAGATGGCCATTGTGATCGATATATTGTCAAGAATCGATCAAAAATTTCAGATTTACACATGCCCAATCAAGACCGCTTACTCGCTGGCGTCGCCAAAATTAACAGAACCGAACTTGGATTGAACAGAATTGAATTCCAATAAAAGGACCTCTATGTTTATCCCTTAGAACATTTTGTACAGGTGATTCTTGTTGAAATGTTAAAGACTGGTATATCTTATATTAGGTCTGTTGTTTGTGTATAGTGTAAACAGAGAATGGATTAAGAGAATCCCTCATTCCCTCTAGGAGGGGACAAGTCAGATTATGCTGACATCCTGACTGTTTTTTGATTGCTTATTGAATTTTAAAGCCTGGCTCGAAACAGAAAATTTAAACTCTTAATTATATAAATTTATCTAACACATTATAAAAAATTACATAAAAAATTTCGGTTTCTCTTCAAAATAGTCCTCAGTCTCAACGGTTTCCCTTCTGAGCACATGATGGAAGACCTTAACGTCGACCATGCGGGCGTTTGGAACGAAGTAGGTCTGTTGGAATTCAGTGGGGCGATCGAACGGGTATCCCAGAGGATAGCTGTCCATCCTCACCATCTTGTACTGGTCCATCTTGTCGTAAACTTCTTCGTCATCGGTCTGTTTGGCAGTGAAGACAGTCTCTTGGTTGTATTTGTTCTGGTAGTAGGTTTCAGTCTGTTCGCTTTGGTATGGTTTGTAAGGAGATAGGATGACGTATACTTGGTAGGTGGTACCTTCAGCTGAACCTCTTGGTAACATATACCTATTGGAAGACAATTGATATAGAAGAGATCTTTTATACACATTAAACAGATCACTCTGAACGTGTTCCTGTCAAATCATGGTATTAAGTCATTGAAACGCGCTTTATTTTGTTTTCGCGACAAATATATATATATATATATATATATATATATATATATATCATGGGCCAAGTGATTAAACAGAGCGTTATTCATAATGGCCTGTCTGGACATTATGAATACTCCAACATGTCGGTATGGCAATTGGATAATTTGGCCATAATTTTGTACTCCTGTTAAAAATAATTTAGTTTGGATTTTGCCCATTACATTCTGATTATACTTTAAACCGAGATCTTTTTATACTTTAATTATTTTTGAAGCGTTAGTATGAGTTAACTCTGAACTTTTTCAATATTTTTCATATGTTGAATAATTCAAACAAATAAACCAAATGCCCGATAGGTAAAGCACATTATTCATATTTCCCGGTCAATTTGATTATTTTCGCATTGACCCCATACGTTGGGCATTTTTCAAAATGTCCGGGCATTGTGAATAATGTTCTATTAATAACTTCGTCCATAGTAGTATATGCATGTGCTTTAGGGAAATAAAGCTTAGTTTGAAAAACCAATAACGGATCTGCAGTAAGTAAGAAGTTTTCCCTAGTTTAGAAGAGATTTTTTCCTGCTTCTGTGCTTTGTCTTTTTAAATCTAACTGTAAATGTTGGAGTTGAACTTGAAGAAGAAGGAGAGAGACCGAATCCATCAAATAATCAATTCGTAACTTTTTAAACGTTTGTTTGGGCACTAAACGCGTTTTTGCTCGACTAGTGCTGAATTACCTAAATTTTTTGCAGAAAATCAATGAAGGGCATCATAAAATGTGTCGATTAGGATCCCATATTTACAAATTGCATTATAAGTGGTGATGATTGCGAGTTTGACATACATTTTGTCAAGAAAGTACCGGGAATTATCGATTTAAATCTGGCGGGGCAATGAGGCAGGTAAAATTTTTTTTTCCTAGGTTGCTACCACTGTCCTTAATTACTATGCCAAGCTTGAGCGGGATCTGTCAACTAGTGTGTTTGCAATAGCTGATTAAGTCAATCGATGTCAGAGTGCGTGCCGATTTTTACTATGGGTGATTACGTTGAGCAAAGAATTTGTTTAAAGTTTTGTGTTGCAAATGAATTTTCGTGTGCCGATGCATTGAAAATGTTGCAAAAGGCCTTTGGTGATAATGCTCTATCGAAAACTCGTGCATATCAGTGGTACAGAGCCTTCAAGGACGGTCGTGAAGTGGTCGCCCATCGATGGCTTCGATCGAAGATAACGTCGTTAAAAATAAGGAAAGTGTGCTGGAAAGCCGTCGTACCAGCTTGAGAGAGATAGCACATGATCTTAAGATATCCCACGAGTCCGCACGTACGATTTTGATTGATATTTTGGGCATGAGAAAGGTGGCCGCACGACTCGTACCGAAAGACCTGAATTTTCTTCAAAAACGTCATCGCGAACAGGTTGCTTCAGAGATGGTGGATCGCTGTAATTCCAATTCTACATTCATGGAACGCATTATAACTGGTGATGAGACCTGGGTCTACGAGTACGATATGCAAACAAGCCAGCAATCATCGGAATGGGTGGCAAAAAATGAGCCGAAACCGAAAAAACCACGCCAAAGCCGCTCGAAAATGAAGGTGATGCTCATTTTTTTCTTCGATATCCGTGGCGTGGTGCACTACGAATTCGTTCCAGAGGGTCAGACGGAAACAAGGAGTATTACCTAGGCGTTATGAAACGTTTGCGTGAGCGTATCCGTAAGAAGCGGCTAAATTTGTGGGCGAACAACTCATGGATTTTGCATGACGATTCGGCGCGAGAGCTAAAGTCCATCCCGGAAAGCGCCTATAAAAAATGTTTCGATAATTGGAAGTGCCGTTGGCATAGATGTATTGGAGCAAATGGAGCCTATTTTGAAGGCGACCCAATAAATTTTGACGATTAAATGTAAAAATGTTGTTTTAATTGAAAATTCCCGGTACTTTCTTGACAGAGTAGTACAAATCAGCCAAGAAGTCTCGGAATGGCGCCTTCGAAGTTAATGAAACCGAAAAAGCAAATAAAAAATGAAGTTCAAACTTCAAACTCCTGCCAGAAGATGAGACAGTCAAAAAAGAATATTATCTGGGCGTTATGTGGTCTTTGATAGAGCAAACCAGACGAAAAAGACCAACTATGTGGAAAGTATGCGGATTTCTGCCCAAAACTCAAAAATCCATGAATCACAGTATAACAATTATAGTGTGCCTAATTTCAAATTTTAGGTTTGTTAGTTTCTCTGTGAATTATATTGATGTTCACTTAGAGGTAACTGGATTTTAAAGATGGAAAAATGTGTTGACTGTACTCCATTCATATAAGATAACCAATTAAAATTTGCAGATGCGTACTTATAGATGGTTGTTTCGTCAAGTTCCAACACTCCCGTAGGCGTTTTTCAGAACCATGCACTCACCTCCTTGGGAATCCGTTCATGAAGTCGTCCACCTTGTACACTTTGTCGAAATCCTTGTTCACAGCGTGTTTGTACAAGTCCAGATAGCTGGTCTTGTCACTTCCGAACCACAAGAAATCTTCAGAATTCCTAACTATCACATTTTCTCCTGATTTCAAGTTGTAGATGAACTGGTCGAGCTCTACGAAGTTGTTGCGGTTCTCCATGAAGTCGAGAGTACGGCCATGCTCGTCGTATTTCGGTCCAATGAACACCCTAACGTTAGCTTTGGTGACCTTGTCGGAGTTAACGTAGACTTTGTAGTTGAAGTTCTTGTGGTTCAAACGGTATTGCTCCACCTGGATCCTGAAGGTAGAGTCAGTTTCGTACTCCTCCGGGGTTACGGTGAGGCCGTTGGTGATGTCGGTGTAGAACTTCTCGTAGAAAGTCACCAGTGGCTCTGTCTCGAATTTCACTACTTTAACGCCAGGGAAGTACAGATCTTTCTCCGTGTATTCGGGCATGTTAACCTTGTACTTCTGGAAGAGGAGCAGCATCTTCTTGGAGAACTGGAAGAAGGCTGGGTCTCGCATGGCGGTCTCGAAGTGTTCCAAGACTGAGGGAGCCAAAGAGAAGTTGTCCAAAGGCTGCTTGGAGTAACCCAAGAGGTGGCGCGCGAAGTTAACGTAGCTTCCATAGTACCTGTAGTTGGGAGAGTCAGCGTTACCTTCGATTAGGTTTGCTAGGATGTTAAGACCTTCGGGGGTGTAGAGATCCACCTTTTTTCCGTCTTGCTGTAAAATAAGAATCAACATTACGGAAATTGAAGAGGTCAGTATATTTTAAGAATGTAGATAACGGTAATGGGGACTCATGGAACGTGCCATATTTTGCACCAAAAGACTCTACAAATGTCTCCATGCGTTTAGTGGATATAACCAAAGGTCATTCTGAAAACCAATTATGAGATTCCCTCTTTTCTGTAAGAACCTTAGGATTAGTTGAAACTTGTTTGTGTTAAAACTACTTACAGTGTAAGCGTAACCTAAGTCAATGGCTTCTCTGATTCTTTGTTCGTAGGTATTGACGTAAGTGTATCCATAACCATATTTGCCAATGTAACACCAGCGCTGACCGTAGTTATGGAAATACTCTTGCAGACTAGCGAAGTTTGGCCTCTCGTTGAAAGCCAAGCCGTTGGGGTAGGTCAGTGATGGATAGTAACCAGTCCTGAAAGGAACATCCCAGTTGAAGAAGTCGAAACCTCTGATACCATGAGAAAGACGCTCCAAGTAAAACCTGGCCAAGAGCTGGTGATGGACGTAGTAGAAGAGCTCACCACGTTTCTCGTCTAACTGGTACTTCTTCGAGTTCATCCAGTAGGGGAAGTAAAGGTTGTAGTAGTAGTAGAAGGCGTTGATACCTACATCCTCGGTGAAATAAGAAAGACTCTGCTCTGGGTTCAAGTTCAAATAGTTTCCGGAATAGTCCGCACGAATTGTATAAATGCCGGATTTTCCCATGTTAGCACCACCAAAATGGCTCATTTTATGGCGGTACGCCTTCTGCATGACTTCTGAATTGAAGAAGTATTGAGGGTAAAGCTCGTAGATGGCAGGAAGAGCAAGACCTTGTGTGTCTTTCCTGTGGACGAGAGCTACAGAGTAGGTGTACAGGAACATGCCTTCATTGATGTGCTGGCGAGCCCATACAGAGGTCTTGTAGAAGGTTTCGTAGTCTTTTGCGGTGTGCAGGAGGTCGAACAAGGCTTTGACCTGTTTGACGTGTTCGTCGTTCATCACAGAGAATATTGCGCCTTTGGGGAGGTAAGCCTGGTTTTTCCATAGGTGCATGAATCGTTCGTAAGCTTCAGTCTGGAAAACAGGAGATTACAATTTGTTCTACAAAAATCAAGCTTCCTTTGAAAGAGTACGGTGTAAGGAAATAATTGATGAATTATTAGAATCTTACTTCGTAGTTATCGGCATATTTTTCGAAGCTGAAGGTGCTGTAAACCTGTTGGAATTCCTTGTCGTAGACTGGGTTGTTGATAAATCTGAGTAGTTGATAGACGTGCTTTTGTCTCTCTACCATCTCGCTGTCCACTGCAGAGGAAAGGAAGAGAATAGAATTAGAGACTTTTCTATATTTTCGGGACATCTTCGGCGATTATAAACTTGCTGAACTTACACAGAGTTGGCTTGAGTTTTAATTTATCTCGACGAGGTCAACTGGAGTGGGCGATAATTTTGAAGTGATCTTGTACAATATCCAAACAAAGTGAAATAGATAAACATTTTTGCTGTTTAATATAAGTGTTATCTTTCTTGCGCGCTCCTTTCATTACGTGCAAACGTATCATTTTTTGGTGCAGATATGGAACACATTCAGAATGAGAAAACACACTGGAATTACTTAATGGTTTGCACCATAGAAAATAATGACAGAAAATTTATAAATCCTACATATTTCAGACAAATCTCGCAAAAAATAGCTTGAATATTTTCGAAAACTAACATAAAAACAGCTTTCACACCCTGACATAAAATATCCAACATATTTTTTAATGCTACAGACAAAAACAACCTGCTGAATAATTCTAGAGTTTATAAATTAAGTTGTCAACAGTGCAGTAGCATACATATAAGACAAACCGGAAAATCTTTCCAAAAAATGCTCAAAGAACACCAATCTTCATTTAGGAACCAGAAAGATAACTCTAACTTTGCGGAACATCTTCTCAAAACGAATCATGTCTTCCCAGAATTGGACAATCTTGAAATAGTACACCTTCAAGCAAAAGGAAAAAACTAGACATCCTGGAATCCATAGAAATATCCAAGCACAAGCACGTTTTAGAAATAAAACTATTAAATGAGCATATGGTCCTTTGGCACACTCAATGTTTTGCACAAACCTTCAGTTAATAAATAGTGATAGAAAACTGAATAATTCGTTATTTCATTCCATTTCAAAATGAACTATCACAAAAAAGCGGACTACTCCATCCAATATTCATGTGTCTTGTTAAACAATATCAAAAAACACAGAATTGTTTAAGGAGTTCAGAAAAATATGAAAATCAATCACGTCAACGAATCTTATACAATGTTATAGGAAAGTTGGGTGAGTTAGATCTCTGTTTATAGGTCGTATGGCTCTTTCCAACATTAATAACAGATTTTCATAGGTTGGGCATGCTTGAAATGAGGTTGGCGTTTTACAGTTGGTCTGTAATATTCAATAAATTAGACAGTCATTTAAAGAGAAGTTCTCTCGTTTGGAATAGCCCTGTAGCTCTCCGTCCAGAATTCTGCTTTGCTCTGATGCAGCTTGCCGGCGTATCATATAGAGGACACGACTAGTCTTAAAATACCTGACTGACACTCCCCGCCGAGTTCAAGTAGGGCACAGCGTTCGACGACGGTTCTGACGTGGTACACAAGGTCACTGGCGCACATGCTCATCACGCCTGTCTAAAGACTTCAGGTGCGCATGCTCAGAACGAAACGACGCCTCTCAAATTAAGAGGTTGAAGCTCCCTCCAACACCACATCTCCTTCAGAAGCTTCAGTCCCTTAAGACTTAAAAGTCGTCGTTCCATTGAATGCCAAAAAGTTCTATTAGATTTAGGTCTGGAGAGTGTGTAAGACATTTATATCCTCAGTGTTTAGGCTCTATAAGTTCTCACACCTAAGCTGTTCGGATGTAGAACCTGATGAAGGCACAGTGTGGTGAAATAATGGTTATTTATTAATGAAAGTTTATGGAAGTGAATTTTATTTAATTTCTGTTGAATTGATATGCGCATTAAGTTGCTTTTCACCAAACTGAAAATAGAATATGAGAATTGAGGAAGCAATCTCACGTGAATATCTCAAAGAACAAATCAATGAAATCAAAATCCTTCAATAAATGATTGATATTAGAACGAATAATACAATAAAGGTTCAAAACCACATTTTATTTGAAAAGTTGAAATTTCTTGTTGGTACAGTGAAATTTGAATGTTAACCGCTTTCTGACGATTTTCAATTAGATAGAAACTTATGAAGTGTCTTTATTTATTTCGATATTTATTACTTAATTTAAAATTTTTTATAATCAAGATTAGGGTTGTCATTAAATGGAAATGGGAGACATATTTTTAATTTTATCATTATTCATTTTGTGAAAGTTCCTATTTATAATTCATCGACAATTCACATTCAGTTACTTACATCTAAAATGTTAAATGACAAAGTGAGTCTTGTTTAAAAATATTGAATATATTGTTATGAATCACTATGATCAAATTTGTTTGAATATAGTAAATATACAAATTAAAATTTACCCCAACGGTATCTCCGATATTGAATAAACACTGTTGAACAACTGGCATATATACATGTAAATAAACAAAGAAAAGATATCAGCATATTGGAAAAAGAAGCGACCATAGTTGAACACGTGTCATATTCAATAGTATTGAAAGAGAGTGATTAGAAAATATCTATTTAAGTTTGATAATTTCAGTATATGTTCCCAAAATTTATAGATATCGAAAATTGTGCAGCTTTTTTCAGATTGAAGGAAAATTAAAGAATTCTATGGTATAATCTCGTGTCTAAAGAAGCACAATATTTAATCAGAACCGGAAGTAATAATAGGTCTTTCAATTGGGACGCCCCATTTTTAAATTGAAATTAATCACGCATGGCAGTTATTGTTTATTTGTGACATTGACAGTTGTATTTGTCAATGCCTACCATTTAATCATGGAAAGGAACACACTACAACAAAATTTTCAAATAATCCAAATTTATTATGAAAAATCGTGATCTGTTACTCTAACTTTATGTGCTTTAACTCCAATTTTTGGTCGTTTTAATCGTTCGGATGAAAGAACAGTTGAACGTTTAGTGAAGAAGTTTGAAACAAATTTTATACTTCATGATATTACAGTGCCAGTGAGACAAAGGAATGCAAGAATTGAAGAGAATTTTGCTGCCGCGCGAAAGTGTTCGTGAAGATCAAAATTTATCGATTTTTTGACGTTTACAACAAAACCTTGGTTTACATCCATACAAAATTGTTTTAACCCAAAAACTCAAACCAAGAGAATATTTAAAGCGTCGTGTATTCAGTAAAATTCGGTGATTCGATTATTTCAAGAAATGGACTGATAAATTATCCGCCTCGTTCATACTCCATTGGAATTCTATCTTTGGGGTTATATTGAGTCATTGGTTTAAAGCATTCATTTAGCAAATTTAGACGATTTACAGATTAATATTGAAAGAGTAAATGCTAGCATACGACCTGATTTGTATGAGAGTCACGGAAAATTGGGTTCAACGGCTTCATTCCTGCCAACGTATCTGTGGTGGACATTTAAATAATGTTTTGTTTAATAGCTAATAGTATCCATTGTACTTTATAATGAAATGAAAATTTCAATAATTTTCAAATAAATAATGTGTTTTATTCACAAAACAAATTGGGGCGCTGTTAATGAAAGACGTATCTGTGGTGGACATTTAAATAATGTTTTGTTTAATAGCTAATGGTATCCATTGTACTTTATAATGAAATGAAAATTTCAATAATTTTCAAATAAATAATGTGTTTTATTCACAAAACTGTTAATGAAAGACGCTTTATGTCAAATTATTAAATGCACCGGGTTATCCAACAGGCATGATACAATTTCAAATGATTATAATGGCAATAGTGTATATTATGTTTGAAATTTTCCTTGTAATTTGTGTTCAGAAGGTTATGCCATTTAATCATTGAAAGATACACGCTTCGACAGCGTTTAGAAATTGTTGAATTATTTCATCAAAATCAGTGCTCATTTGTGAAACATCTATGAAATACAGTTAAATTTTTGTGAAAGAGTAATGAAAAATTGGGTTGACAGAACGCAGTGGGTATAGAGAAGTCGTGGTGGTAATTTGAATAATTTTATTTTCCATACATGATGGTATAATGTAACCGTTCAAATAAAAAGAAAATGTGTCTCACTGAATAACTTATGAGTATGTAACAAAACATTTTCTTATCGAAAATTATTGAATACAAAAATCCATAGGTTAACAGCAGTAATGATACGTCTGTATTGTGAATATATACCAAAAGTTTAAGAAGAATACCTCACTCTATGTATAATATGTTTTTTCTTTGATCAAGAGTTAAGGTCTATGGACGACTCAGTAAACTCTGTCTCTGTTAGTTCGGTCTGTGTAACAAGCAGGTCGTAAGTGTCTTTTCTATTATACAGTTCATCGTTAAACCAAGTGTTGTTTTATTACAAAAAGAGTGTTAGTTGTTGCAATTAAACTGCCAACGATATTAATATCGAACAGTCTGCAACATCGTTTCATGCCAAGAATAAGGAGATTATTTAGTTCTTTTAAAGGAATTTCAAAGAATTTCAGGATTACTGAAGCGCTCGAAAAAGTTGTTTAGGGTTCTGAAAATGGTTTTAAAGAACACTCAGAAGCATATCTTGCATATGTTCTAGTGGATTTAGATCCAGCGATTGAGGGGGCTTTCATATATTTCTATTAACTGTCTTTTAAGAGTGATAGAACTTTCGATAGGGATAACTGTGATTTGACAGAAAGTAAAAGCCATGTTGTTTTGACATTTCGGTTCAGTAAGCATTGACAAATTATCATGGAAAGACTCACGCCGCAACAACATTTACAAAAAATTGAAAATTATTTTCAAAATCAGTGTTCTATTCGCCAAACTTATAGAGCACTTCGTGAAATTTATGGTTTACATAATCGTCCATCAGAGCAGCTTATTCGTCGAACTATCGATAGATTTCGGACAACATTTTCTCTACTCGATGCAACAACAACAACAAGACAAAGAACTGTACGTACAGAAGAAAATATCGCTGCTGTAAGTCATAGTGTTAATGATGATGCAGATTTGTCTATTCGTCGACGTTCACAACAAGTTGGACTCTGTGCATCCACCACATGGAAAATTTTGCGTAAAGATCTTGGTCTACACCCAAACAAGATCCATATGGTTCAAGAACTGAAGCCACTTGACCATAAAAAGCGTCGTTTGTTTGCTGATTGGGCCCTAGAACAGCTTGAAGGTGATCCACTTTTTTATAGTCAAATTTTGTTCAGTGATGAAGCTCATTTCTGGTTGAACGGCTATGTCAACAAGTAAAATTGCCGCATATGGAGTGAACACAATGCTCAAGAAGTTCTGCAGGTTCCATTGCATCCTGAAAAATGCACTGTATGATGTGCTTTACACGCATGAGGCATCATCGATCTATATTTATTTTAAAACGATGCTGGCGCTAATGTTACAGTGAATGGTGCTCGTTACAGATCGATGATCAACGATTATTTGTTTTAAAATTTGAATGGAATCGACCCAGAAGTGTTTTGGTTCCATCAAGATGGTGCTACACCTCATGCTGCTACCGTAAAAATTGATTTATTGAAAGAAAGATTTGGCGATAACATTATTTCGAGAAATAGTCCACTTAATTGGCCTCCAAGATCATGGGACATAACTCCACTGGATTATTTTTTTTGGGGTTATGTCAAGTCATTGGTTTATGCTGATAATCCAGAAACAATAGACGCTTTGAAAGCCAACATAACTCGTGTTATTGATGAAATAAGACCTGAATTACCCGATAAAGTGGTTCAAAATTGGTCTGGCCGAAAATTATTTTCAAAACTTAAATGTCATATAATTATCTTTCAAATAAAATAGAAATTGGCTTCGATCTTAATTTAAATGTGTTTTATTTCAACTTAAAGTTCTATCACTCTGAAAAAAAAACACCAGATAGCTCTTTTAGAGGAATTTCAAAGAATTTCAGGATTATTGAAGCACTCGAAAAAGTTGTTTAGGTTCGAAAATGATTTTGAAGAACACGCAGAAGCATATCCCACGTATGTTCTGGTGGATTTAGATCTGGCGATTGAGGTGGTATTTAAAACCGAGATATTATGTTCTTCTAGGAAGTTTCTCGTTTTTCTTTGTGTATATGAAGGAGTTTTATTATACATGGGATATTTATCTGCTTCAACAAATTTCGGAAGCACAACAGTTTCAGGAATATTACTCAGAATCTGTAACTGAGCTCTTCATGTACATGCTAAATCAGTTATCTGCCCACCAAGCGCTAACCCTTTTAGAGTCTGGATAGAAACTAAACCGAGATTGGTCGGCAAATCAAATGTTGGCCCATTGATTTGGACACATTCTTGTGTCCTTGGCAGTAGAGTGGCGCGATTGAATCAGTTTAGGGTCTGAGACCTTCGTATATTTCTATTAACTACGTTTGGTTTTCTTCTGTTTTCAAACACGGACGTTATGAAGTCTTAGCAACGGACGACTTAGTTGAGATGCAGTCGCGACGTTAGTTGTATCAAATTTTGAGGTTAAAGTTATAATAAAAAATGGTATAGGTGGATGTTCGTCTATTCTAAATGAATAATTAATATTTAAAAGACATGTGGTTCTAATATGATGTCTCAGTATTCATTAGCAACGCCCATGTGAAATCAAATTTTGATTGTCCGGCCTCTATACTTAGCTTAAAAATCTTCACTTACTGTTCTTGACTGGTCCCATCCTATTCTCTTCGTTCACACCGGTACTATATTCCCTTTGATACTTGTTCAAGTAGTTGTAGAACTTATTTAGATACTTGTTGTAAACGTTGTTGGAATACTTGTTGTAGAGATCTTTATACACGTTGTAGAGTTCTTGGTTACCATTCTGATCTTCGTGCATGCCGTTGATAGGGCTATATTCCTCGGAATCCGTCAGCTGGTCGTAGATGCTGCCCTTCTGGTTGACCCGATCTGACGCCCCTTGAACGTCGTGCTTCTTCTGGTAGAACTGGGTGCTGTAAGGTCCGTGGAAACGGGTGTAGATGTTACCCAGAAGGGTATCATCGTACGTTGGATTCAGACGCCCATAACTACCGCCCTGTGGAAACTGGAAGGCGGTCGCACAGGCAACGAAGCCCAAAATGGCCGATGCACCTCTCATGCTTGCTTCTCGCGCCGTAAGCAACAAACGTTTAGAATGCAACGATGTTGTAGAGATCAGACTCATTATATACTGTATTTTTGCCTTTCGATGGCCCTGGAAACAGTGGATTTTACGTAACCCTAGATAAGCTCCAGTTGTTTTTCGACGCGTTTCTGACCTCTTGAACTCTGGTGATTTTCTTTGGCTAATGATTGAGGCCTTTTTTGAAAACAATGCAGATAAAAAAGTTGAGTTTTGCATGGGACTCTGGGAGATAAGGAAGGCGTTTGTACATTTTTATATCTCTCTATGGGATAAACAAACGGATTGAGTTAACGGCCGTTTAGAAAAATTCCAAAATGTCTTTAGATTTACTGAACCCACTGTTGAAATAATAGAAGAGTATACTTGACGTCAGAAGCACATTTAGTGCGTGCACATAAAATTAATTTCATTGGTATACAGGGCGGTCCAACGAAAACTTAACACCTCGATTTTCCGACTTTGAAATGAAAATGTGGAAAATCGCTCGAACCCGTCAGTTTCCGATTCGAGTGGGAAAAGCTTTTCCGCTTTTTTCATCCCCTTAACTTCAACCCCCTGAGTGCAATCTGACCCTAAAATTTCGCTTCAAAATATCCGTCTATAATGAAATAACTGAACTCCTAACTCGTACAAGCTGAAAAAGCTTCTGAGGGATCTTCACAGAAGATCTAGGAGTATCAGGATAATAATAATAATAATAATAATAATAATAATTAGTGAAAGAGGCAATGTGGAATTTATCTCGAGAATATTATTCGTGTCCGATACATTTCAAAGGTATTTAGTAGTTATGTTGTTAATTTTTCGTCCAGAAATGTATTAATTTCTTGTCCAAAAAGTAGACGGTCAATGTTTTTGATTTACCTTAGTCTATTGTGAATTTGTAAGAATGTTACAAGTGTGTCAAAGCAATTTTAGTAGAATTAAATTGGTGCATTCCGTAGAAGAAAGGGTGGAAATGATAAAATTATTTCTTAGAAATAACGAGTCTTCGCTAACAACAGCGGCTTTATTTAACAAACGACATCCTGGAAACATGTATCCGCTGCTTACTGATTGCCAAATTTGAAGCTACTGGTTCAGTCGTAAACAAAAAAGAGGGTGCATGAAAGAGACGAAACGAAGGACGTGGATGTCTAAGGTCATGTAGCAATGGATCCGACCTTGAGTACTAGGAAATTGTCCGATGTATCTGGTGTTTCACGCACAACAGTCATGAGAATCCTGAAACAACATAAATTCCATCCTTATAAGATACGATTGGTTCAGGAACTGAATGAGGATGACTCCAGTTCTCCAGTTCAGTAAAATGATTAACGGTAATCAAAACTACATTTTCGATATCTGTTTTTCGGACGAGTGTTCATTTAACCTTAACGGAACTGTAAACTGGCATAACTGTCGGTATTGGTCAGATGAAAATCCAAGATTATTTCGTGAGGTGCGAACTCAACGTCCACAAAAATTAAATGTTTCGGCGGGTATTTAGGGAAATCACATAATCGGCCCTTTTTATACCAGGTAATCTTACTGGCCAAATTTATTTAGACATTTAGACCTATTGGAGAACGCTATTGAATCACTGGATGATTTGCGAACTCGGATCATTAATGAATGCCGTCAAATTACACCAGAAATCTTGAGTAACGTACATGAACGTTTTCAGCAAAACTTACATTATGGCATGAAAGTGAATGGTGCCTATTTCTAGCATTTAATAAACTAATCACAAAAGCAAGTACTCTTCCACTATTTTACCTGTCATTTCGTTATCGATGGAAATTTTGAAGCGAAATTTCAAGATCAAATAGTACTCGATAAGATCTTCGAAATGAGGTATCGCAACACTCCTCATCTCTATTCAAAATCAAAGGGTTGTACTCACCCCCGTTAGGGGGTTGTAGATATGGGGATACGAAGGGCGGAAAAGTTGTTCCTCCTCGAATCAGAAATTGACTGGTCCGAGCGATTTTCCACATTTTCATCTTAAAACTGGAAAATGGAGGTGTTAAGTTTCCACACTGCAATCAATGGTTTATGTTCAATCAATAATAGCTTCAAGTGAAAGGAAATTGAAAAAAACTTGACGCTGTGTGATTCGAACATGGAACCTGTAGTATGAAACGATCGTCGAAGTGATTTTCTTACGTCTAGTAAACCGTTCGAATTTAATAGCAGTAAAATTTTTAATTTTCCTTCTTGGGAATTCAGGTAACCGAAAAGTAGTTTTAATCGGTGGGATTCTAAAGAACTGAATAATTTGCAACGAAACTTAATCTACCAGAAAGATTGATGAGAAGTATGTGCTATGGGGACAGAAAGTCCTTCGAATCGGACAGTGCCCGAATAGGTTTTGTTGATAGCTAGGACCAAATCAGCAGACTTGTTTCGAAGCTTATTGGCTTCAATCATCAGTACGCTGTAATGTTCAACGAATACAACTCAGCCACGCACAAAGGGAGCAAAGAAGCCTCCAGTATCGTTTTTAAAGAAATATAGACCAATGATGCCTCCAGCGTGTAAAGCACACCATCCAGTGCATTATTCAGGATGCAATGGAACCTGCAGAACTTGAAGATTGTTTTCACTCCATATACGGCAATTTGGCTTGTTTACATAACCGTTCAACCAGAAATGAGCTTCATCACTAAACACAATTTTACGATAAAAATGTGGATCAACTTCAAGCTGTTTTAGGGCTCAATCAGCAAACAAACGACGCTTATTATGGTCAAGTGGCTTTAGTTCTTGAACCAGTTGGATCTTGTATGGGTGTAGACCAAGATTTTTACGCAAAATTTTCCATGTGGTGGATACACAGAGTCCAACTTGTTGTGAACAAGACAAATCTGGATCATCATTAACATTATGACTTAGAGCAGCGATATTTTCTTCTATACTTACAGTTCTTTGTCCTCTTGTTGTTGTTGCATCGAGTAGAGAAAATGTTGTCCGAAATCTATCGATTGTTCGACGAATAAGCTGCTCTGATGGACGATTATGTAAACCATAAATTTCACGAAGTGCTCTATAAGTTTGGCGAATAGAATACTGATTTTGAAAATAAATTTCAACAATTTGTAAACGTTGTTTCGGCGTGAGTCTTCCCATGAGAATTTGTCAATGCTTACTGAATGTCAATATATATATATATATATATATATATATATATATATATATATATATATATATATATATATATTCACAAAAAATGTCAGCGTATCAATCGATGATCCATAGAGCCTTCGCATTACCCTTATCAAAAAATGATCGCGAAGCTGAAGTCCAAACTATAAAATCAATAGCCGCGAACAACGGATTCAACCCCAATAAAAAAGATAATCTAATTCGACAGAAACTATGTAAAAAAGCTATGAGCCAAATTTATCCCATCATAAAAACCGAAGAAAATAAAAAATTCAATTCTCTGTCGTACTTTAGTAGCATAAGTCAAAAAGTGGCCAATAGTTTTTCAAAATCAGATGTCAATATTGCCTTCAAAACGCAAAACAAATTATCATCGGTATTATTTAACGCAAAGGACCCTACTCCAAACATACACAAATCAGGAGTTTATGAGTTATCTTGTTCTACGTGCAGTAAGAAATATATAGGATAAACAGAACGTTCCTTCAAGACGAGGTTCAACGAACATAAAATGAGTTTCAGGAAAAATAAACAAAATTCTACTTTTGCCACAATAGACAATCTTAAAAAATTTTACATGTAGAATCAGAAGGGAAGAAACTAGAATCTGTTGAAATTTTCAAATTAGTTCACAATAACAATAATGTAAAAATAATGAATGACTGTACGGAGCTATGAAAATCGAAAATATTTGAGATATTTAAAAAGTAACATCTGTTTAAAACTTTTTTCAACGAACATAAAATGAATTTAATGAAAAGTAAACAAAAATTCAACTTTTTTTAGAAAACAGTAATTCCTTTCGACAAAAGAAAATCTTAAGAAAAATTTTACATGTAGATTCAAAAGAAAAGAAATTTGATTATTGAAATTTTCAAATTCGTTCACAATAAAAATAATGTAAAAAATAATGAATGACTGGATGGAGCTTTGTAAATCCAAATATTTGAGATATACAACAAAATAATGTGAAAATAATGAATTACCGTACCGAGCTATGTAACCCCAAAAATTATTTGAGATATTTAAATGGGTACCATCTGTTTAACAACCTTCTTTGTCGATTGCCGACATTCCGATATCTGTTAGAAGGCCCCTCTTTTTTAACCCGGTTTTCTTTTATCACGTTCCGATTGTAAACCTCTGTACCACTATTAGGTGTTACTGAGAATCTGTTGAAATATTCAAAATATTTATCACTTTTGTTTAAATACCACTGTACCACTCTTCAGTTGTCTGATGATGGGATAGTTCATTTCCCGAAACTCGAGTCACAAGAAAATGTGTAATATATATTTTTTGGTAGTAAAACATAGTAATTTCTACAATTTGTTTTAACTATCTGTATTATAATTTGCTCGTTATTCATATAAATCTAACTCAGATGTGGTACATCAAATTAAGTTTAGTAGTTATGGTTACCAAATGGAAGAAATAGTAAGAAATATGCAAATCACTAATATTTTTTATTAGCTCATAGTACAAAACCTATGAAAATCAATCAAAATTCAATCTTTCAATCAGTGATCAATAATGATGGTATATTGGGTCATGATGCTCTTCGCTTCTAGTCTGGTATTCAAGTGTTTGGTAATCGTTACCATAACCATATTTTACATTGCCACCTTGGTAAGGGATGTATTTGGTACTATGTGATTTGGTGTAGCCATAATTGCTCCCATAAACAGCTGGTTTTTGGTATTCACTCCAATATTGGCCATTATCGAAACCATAAATTCCTGGCTGTTTGTTGTAATGAAGACCGTTATCTTTAGCAGCTTTCTTTTTGTATTGTCCAAAGTATTGATCTTCATCAGAACCATATTGTTTCTGGTAATTAGCATTGTCGTTAGTAGCAAATTGCTTTTGGTACTTGTCAAAATCTTCGTCATCACCATATGAGCTCTGTTTTTGGTGATTCGCATAGTACTGATCACCACCATAGGTCTCTTGATCCTTTTGCTTTTTATATTGGATTTGTTTATCGTATTGTCCAGTTTCTGCACCTTGACGCTTGGAAACTTGATAGTTCTTGTATGATGGTGCGTATACAGACAACTTAGGTTTCTTCTTGGTGATATCTTGGAAGAAACCTCTAACTCCGTAAGTCTGGTATTTAGAAGTTTTCACATTTTTATCGTGGAGTGGAAATTTCTGGTCATCATCTTGTACTTGGTAGTGGTATATGTGGTAGTTATTGTGATCCCCACGCTGTTTCTCATACACATCGTCATGGATGTTATCTTGGTCAATATATTGATGTTCGTATGAGCTATCTTCCGTGTTTCCATGTAGGATTTCCTTGTTCACCTGGTGGTAAATTTTGACGTGTTTGACGTAGGCGTTTGGTACGTGGTAAACGTCTTCGTTTTCAGTTGGACGATCGAAGGGGTAACCTAGTGGAAAACTGTTGACTGGCATATAGTTTTCAAGAATAAGACCGTCTACTTCGCGTTGATGCTCCCCATTTTTGTTGTGAACGTATGGATATACAATAACGTATACTTGGAATGAAGTACCCTCCTCGCTTCCTCGTGGCAGTTTGAATCTAAAAACAATCCTCCATGAATCACTGTTACAATTTTGAAATAATTTCTGACTCACCTCAACGGCAATGCTTGTTGGAGATATAATTTTCCATTTCCAGTCACGTCAGAGTGTTTACCAGTAGCAGAGTTGTGGTAGCTTTCGAAATAGCTTGGGAAATCTTTGATGAACCAGTAACAATCGGCTGAGTTTCTTGTGATTACGTTGTCCCCAACCTTCACATCGCGAACAAAGTGGTCAATCTGGAATATTTTGTCGTGAATCTGGCTCAGTTTGAGACTTCTTCCATGTTCGTCGTATTTGGGACCTATGAAGACCCTCACAGCAACCTTGGTTTCCTTATCAGCTTTTACGTGTACCCTGTAGTTGAAGTTCTTGTGGTTGAGACGATACTGGTGTACTTTGACCCTGAAAGAATCGTGTTCGTATTCTTCTGGGCTCACATAAAGACCGTTAGTGATGTCTGAAAGGAAGTGGTCGTAGTAAGTCACCAGTTTATCCATATCAACATTTTCAACCTTGAGTACCTGTTGATACAAGTGTTTCTGGTGGTATTGTGGCAAATTTTGTTTGAATTGGTCGATGAGTAAAAATACTTTCTTCAAGATATGGTAGAAGGCTGGGTCTCTCATTGAGGTTGAGTAGTGTTCTAAGGCAGCAGGAGCAAGTTTGTGGTGATCTAAAGGATGTTTGGCGTAACCAAGGAGATGACGGGCGATGTTGAGGAAACTTCCATAGTATTGGTAGTTGGGTGAATCAGCATTTCCTTCGATGATGCTGCCAAGGATGTTTATACCTTCTTCGGAGTAAAGCTGGTGTTTGTTTCCATCGTGCTAGAAGAAGTTGAAATGTAAAAAAATCTTTAATAAAACCACTATTTACTTACATCGTAGACCAAACCACTGTCGATTGCCTCCCTGATTCTCTGCTCATAGATTTTAACGTAGGTGTAATCGAAAGCATATTTGCTTCTATCGCAAAGTCGCTGACCGTAGTAGCGCAGATACTCTCTAAGATTAGCAAAGTGTGGTCTTTCAGGGAAAGGTAAGCCATTGGGGTATGATAAGGATGGATAGAAACCCGTCTTGAAAGGTAGATCCCAGTTGAAATACTCGACTTCTCCAAGTCCATGTGAGAGGCGTTCCAAATGGTATCTTGCGTACAACTGCTTGTGGACGTAGTAGAATTGTTCACCACGTTTGTGATTCAGATTAAACTCGTCAGACTTCATCCAGTAGGGGTTGTAAATGTTAAAGTAGAAGTAGAAAGCATTAAGACCTACATCTTCGAGATAGTAAGACAGAGATTGCTCAGGATGGAGATTCAAGTAGAAACCAGAATAGTTCGCGTTGATGGTGTACTGTTCCTGTGGTTTGCTGTGTTCGTAGTGAGTCATCTTGAGTTTGTAGGCTTCTTGGAGGACCTCGGAGTTGAAGAAATAGTTTGGGAACAATTCATAAACTGGAGGAAGTACTAGACCTTGAGTATCTGGCCTGTGGGCTATTGCTACTGAGTATGAGTACAAGAAGAGACCTTCGTTAAGATGGTGACGAGCCCATAGGGCTGTGTGGTGGAAAACTTCATAACTATCGGCGTAATAGAAGAGTTTGAAGAGAGCCTCAGCTTGCAGCATATGTTCGTGGTTGAAAATTGAGAAAATTTCTCCCTTCTTTAAGCAGCGGTCATGGTGAAAATACTCAAGGAATTTCTGATAAGCATCACTCTACAAAAATAATGAAGTAATTTTGAAGAATATGATTTTCGAGGAACATACCTTATAGTGTTGGGCATTGGATTCCAAGTTGAAGTTTTGGGCCACTTGCAGAAATTCCTTATGGTATAAAGGATTGTTGATGTACTTCAAAACCTCATAGACATGTTGCTGCTTAATTTCTCTATTCTGTTCGTTGTCTGGACGAAATAAAGAATTTTAAACTTTAACAACTTGATTTAAATTAGACTTAGCTTACCTTGGTATTTGGGAAGAGCAAGACCGCAAGCCAAAACAGCTAGAAGCACTAGAGCGACCCTCATCTTGGTCGATTTGAACAACTGACTGATCTGACTTCTGCGGGTGTGCATCATCTTTTTATATTGAACACTTTGGCTGAAATCGCTAGGAGAATTTTATGCTTATCATTGACCTTTACCGATAATGAAAGGTCTGTTATTGAAGATTATGTTTTAATTGTTTTTTTGAGGTGTTGTTTGTTTATACATAATTCAAGTGGAAAAATTGGACGTGGGGAGAATTAGTCGTTTTAGATTTTGCGATATTTTTCTGTCTGGATTATTGAAGGTTTGTATAAGTGAGTAAAGAATCAGTTTTCTATAATCGTGGATTGGGGAAGAATTTCCGTTGAAACCTTCATTTGTTATTTCGATTTATTCCATTTGAAAATGAAACATTTTCTAATTTCTTCTACTTTTCGAAATTTATATCCATTACATTGCTCTCGTTTTACAGGAAGGTGAAATAACTGTGAATTTTATCGAGAGGATTTTAGTGCTATTTTTAGAGTGTTCAATTGATCAATCGGTTCGGTGTGTTCAATTGGCCTACCGGCATAACCGAAAGAATTGACCTACCGGTACAATTTAACTATCGGTAGTTCGTATATATAGATTTATGGCTGATTTGTGTTCATTAGATATAATAAGCAAATATGCAGTTCACTGTTCTTGTAGGAAGTAGTCAGAACTATTACCCCTTCTTATGTGAAATATGAACGAATCTCTCTCCCATTTCAAAATTCTCATTAAATAACTATCTGTATTATAATTTGGTCGTAATTCATATAAATCTAACTCAGATGTGGTACATCAAATTTAGTTTAGTAGTTATGGTTACCGAATGGAAGAAATACTAAGAAATATTCAAATATTTTTTATTAGCTCATAGTACAAAACCTATGAAAATCAATCAAAATTCAGTCTTTCAGTCAGTGATCAATAATGATGATATATTGGGCCATGATGCTCTTCGCTTGCAGTCTAGTATTTAAGTGTTTGGTAATCGTTACCATAACCATATTTTACATTGCCACCTTGGTAAGGGATGTATTTGGTACTACGTGATTTGGTGTAGTCATAATTGTTCCCATAAACAGCTGGTTTTTGGTGTTCCCTCGAATATTGGTTTTTTGAGGTGTTGTTTGTTTATACATAAAGCAAGTGGAAAAATTGGACGTGTGGAGAATTAGTCGTTTCAGATTTTGCGATATTCTTCTGTCTGGATTATTGAAGGTTTGTATAAGTGAGTGAAGAATCAGTTTTCTATAATTGTGGATTGGGGAGGATTTCCATTGAAACGTTCATTTGTTTTCTCGATTTATTCCATCTGAAAATGAAACATTTTCTAATCTCTTCTACTTTTCGAAATATATATCCATTACATTGGTCTCGTTTTACAGGGAAGTGAAATAACTGTAAATTTTATCGAGCGGATTTTAGTGGTATTTTTAGAGTGTTCAATTGATCAATCGGTTTGGTGTGTTCAATTGGCCTACCAGCATAACCGAAAGAATTGACCTACCGGTACAATTTAACTATCGGTAGTTGGTATATATAGATTCATGGCTGATTTGTGTTCATTAGATATAATAAGCAAATATGCAGTTCACTGTTCTTGTAGGAAGTAGTAAGAACCCTTCTTATGTGAAATATGAACGAATCTCTCTCCCATTTCAAAATTCTCATTGAATAACCATCTGTATTATAATTTGGTCGTAATTCATATAAATCTAACTCAGATGTGGTACATCAAATTTAGTTTAGTAGTTATGGTTACCGAATGGAAGAAATACTAAGAAATATTCAAATATTTTTTATTAGCTCATAGTACAAAACCTATGAAAATCAATCAAAATTCAGTCTTTCAATCAGTGATCAATAATGATGGTATATTGGGCCATGATGCTCTTGGCTTGCAGTCTGGTATTTAAGTGTTTGGTAATCGTTACCATAATCATATTTTATATTGCCACCTTGGTAAGGGATGTATTTGGTACTATGTGATTTGGTGTAGCCATAATTGCTTCATTAACAGCTGGTTTTTGGTATTCCCTCCAATATTGGCCATCATCGAAACCATAAATTCCTTGCTGTTTGTTGTAATGAAGACCGTTATCTTTAACAGATTATGTTTTAATTGTTTTTTTGAGGTGTTGTTTGTTTATACATAAAGCAAGTGGAAAAATTGGACGTGGGGAGAATTAGTCGTTTTAGATTTTGCGATATTCTTCTGTCTGGATTATTGAAGGTTTGTACAAGTGAGTGAAGAATCAGTTTTCTATAATTGTGGATTGGGGAAGAATTTCCATTGAAACGTTCATTTGTTGTTTCGATTCATTCCATTTCAAAATGAAACATTTTCTAATCTCTTCTACTTTTCGAAATTTATATCCATTACATTGGTCTCGTTTTACAGGGAGGTGAAATAACTGTAAATTTTATCGAGCGGATTTTAGTGGTATTTTTTGAGTGTTCAATTGATAAATCGGTTCGATTGTTCGGTGTGTTCAATTGGCCTATCGGCATAACCGAAAGAATTGACCTACCGGTACAATTTAACTACCGGTAGTTCGTATATAGATTCATGGCTGATTTGTGTTCGTAAGACATCATAAGCAAATACGCAGGGTGTATATAAATACGCGCGAAAAAATTTAGCGGGCGATTCCTTGTCAAAAATAAAACTGGACATCCGAATGGTATAACAAAATCCAATAAATAAAAATTATTAACCAAAGTCCTATAAATTGAATATTTTGAATAGACAAAATTTTATTTCTGCTGATCAATCTTATGAAAACCAATATCTTTCAAGAATATCCAACATAATCCTAAGAATTTCATCATAAAACTATCTTACTTAGACTAACTTGTTTTTCAGTAATGTTTTACATATCTTGAGTTTTTATATAAGGTACCTTGGTTAGATATCCAATAATATTGAATAGTCTAAGTAAGATAGTTTTATGATGAAATTCTTAGGATTATGTTGGATATTCTTGAAAGATATTGGTTTTCATAAGATTGATCAGCAGAAATAAAATTCTGTCTATTCAAAATATTTAATTTATAGGACTTTGGTTAATAATTTTTATTTATTGGATTTTGTTATACCATTCGGATGTCTTATAATGAATGTTTATTTTATGTCATGATATAAGTGGTACTTATACGACATTATTTTAATTTATTTTCAGAAGTTATAATCATTAAATATAATCTTTTGGAATTAAATATGTAGAAGGCTAATTTTTAAAATTTTTTAAAAATTTTTAAAATATTTATATAATTTTATATACCTTCTATCAAGAATTAACCTCTATTTATGTTATATTTTACAACAATTTACCTAACATACGTTTCAAAATGGATGTTAAGAACATACAATATGACGATAAATAACAAACTGAGTGATAAGTTCTTGAGTTAGAGAGTTAAATTGTGTGCTGATGTGAAACGTTATTTGATCGTTCCAAAACTATCTAATTTAAAGCCCAAAATATGCATCATTTCTGCTAAGACAAAGTGGTATTTATTTTGAGATGCTTCACAAACTTTGGTAAAAGCCTCGCTTTCACTCTGGTGAATTATTCTTAAATACTCGTAAGTCGGATTTGTCCGAAATTATATTTTCAGATTACCCAAAAGTAAAAAGTGTGGCTATGTAAGATCTGGAGACCTTACTGGCCTTTCCAATGAACCACGTTTGCAAAATTCATCTATTTGTTTAATCAGAAGTTGAAATGAGAGAGGGAATTAATTTTTCAATCAAGTTTTACAATTTTGATATTCAAATTGAATTATTAGTTTTTCGTTGTGTCAAAAATTCATCATATACTTCCTTAACAATCAAGTTATCATTTACTTTTTTGTTTCTATTGCTCAAGACTTCTTGAAAATACTTCATAATTAAAAAAACCTGTCTGCATAACGTGTAATTAGTAAATAAACCATGATTGTTACCCAAAAAATTTAAGCAAATTCTTGATAAAAACAAATGATAATCAGTTTCAAACTAATTAAAATTGAAGATGGAACTCTTTAACGCTTATCCGTCTTCACCAATCAAAATACCAACCTTAAGGTCACATCAGTATCCAATAATAGGATGCAAATATTCCATCTTGAAACTAACTACACAAGCACATTAATTTTCACATGGGACAATTTTATATGTCGTTGCGAATCGGAAATTTACCTTTAATTTCTTTCTTTCATTTCGAAAATTTTTTTTTCCGAACTTCAAGTGTTTGGATGTGCGAAATATAGAAATTACAAAAATATTAACACATTGAAAAATCACTAGTATTCTTTCTTATATTTTGATGCATCGGTTTCATTTTTATACTAAGTGTTTAAGCTTGTACGCACGAAATAGAAAAATGTAGCACTTTTTATCGGTTTTAGAGCGACGTTTTGCGGCGATTCGATGTTTTCTCTTACTGCCATTCGATTGAAATGTACCTGAAAATGTGTCTTTGATGATGCAATCTCTTCGTATTGAGCATATGAAATTCTGATCAAATTTTAAAAATTCTTGCGTCATGTCTCGCGTAATGTTTTGCTCTTCATTTTTTATAATGATTCGAAGATCGGGAAACTCTTTTTGGCAACTGCCTTTTGAGGTGCATGCCATTAGAAAATAGAAAAGGTTTTTATTTCTTCATCATACAACGAATCTGTAATATCTCAACAACACTTATACTATACAAGGCTACATATCAAGGAAACAAAAAAAAACCCTATAATGACACCTCTACAAAAGAAACGAAAGATAGAAATTTGTCAACATTTTCAAGAAGATCATTTTGAAGCTCTCAAAGGAAATGCGGACTTGTAAGGGAGCTTCTACCTCTTGATTCGAGAGACGGCGTTTCATTCGAAGTCTACGCATCTGAAACTCATCAGACAGGCGTGATGCCTATGACGCCAGTGACCATGTGTTCCACTTGGAATGGTCGTCGACGCTGTGTGCCTTACCCTATTTGAAGTCGGCGGGGACGGGTAGTCATGAATCTTTACACAGGTCGGGGCCTCTATTGATACGCCGGTCAAGCTAGAACAGAGCAAAGGCAGGTTTCTGGACGAGGAGCGAAGGAGTTGTTCGCTACAATTTTAATAATGTCCTTATATCTGATGAAAGTTGTTTCTAACTTGGTGGAAATCACTTAAAAATCTTATCAAAACAACCTGATACCGTTTAAATTTCCAAATTTTCCACTAAAATAATGGTTTGGCGAGCAATATCTCAGCGAAGTGCTACATCTCTCTGTATAGTTGATGGTACCATTAATAGTGAAAAGTATTGTGGCATTCTAAACGATTTTTTCCTTGAAATGGTGCATGCTCTATATCTAGAGGGGTGGCGTATTCAGCAGGTTAATGCAAGATGCCTATCCTCAAGCTTGGATGTAAGAACACCAAGTGACAACAATTTCATGGCCAGCAGCTTCACCAGATCTTAGTCACATTGAAAATATATGGGTTTAATGGAGATTGGAGTTGTACGAGCAGCGCCACGACATAAAGATGATTTAATTCAGTCAGTTTTACAGTCTTTGACTACCATCACAGAAAATTATGGAGGTGTTAACAGTTAAATGGAGGTTGTATAAGTTAATAAGATGAATGTTTTGTTATAATTTTCTAATTCAAGAATTAAAAATATATAACTTAATAATTACAATTGAGCATTGTTTTTACCAAATACTTTCAAGGTGGTCCAACGCCTCGATTTTCCGACTTTAAAATGTAAATGGAGATAATCGCTCGAAACCGTCAATTTACGATTCGAGGCGGAACAACTTTTCCGCTTTTTTCATCCCCGTAACTTAAACCCCCTAACGGAAGTGAGCACAACCACTTGATTTAGAATAGAGATTAGGGGGAAGTACTATCTGACCCTAAAACAAAATTCTAAATATCCAAATAAAGCTCTCGAGTGAAATGTAGTGTTGCGAGGGAGCTTCCACCTCTTAATTTGGGAGACAGCGTTTCGTTCGGAGTCTGCGCAATTGATACTCTTCAAACAGGCGATGTGCGTAGCTCTACCTGTGACGCTAGAGACCCCGTGCTTCAATGGCACGTTAGTCATTGAAGGCTGGTACTCTGCCCTACTTAACCCCGGTGAGGGCGGATCTTTGAGGTATTGTGTACTACCTGTCGCGCCCCCTCATATGCTACATCGGAAGCTGTAGCAGAGCAGAGTAGAATTCTTCGAGAGGAGCTGGCACGCCACGTACTGAGCGGGCACGCTACACAAGGATAATGAAATAACAGTGAAAATAGTGAAAAAGGCAGTGTGGAATTTATCTAGAGAGTATTATTCGTATCCGACACATTTCAAAGTTATTTAGTAGTTATGTTGTTAATGTTTCGTCCAAAAAAGTGTCCATTTCTTGTCTAAAAAAGTAGACAGACCATGTTTTTGATTTACCTTACCCTATCATGGAATTTTTAAGAACGTTACAAGTGTGTCAAAACGATTGTAAATTTGTTGTAGCATTAAAATGGTGTATTCCGTAAAAAAGGTGGAAATGATAAAATTATTTCTTAGATATAACGACTCTGCGCGAACAACAGCGACTTTGTTTAACGAACGGCATCCTGAAAAAATGTATCCGCTGCTTACGTTGTGCAACTGGTTGCCAAATTTGACGCTACTGGTTCAGTCGGAAACAAAAAGAGGGTGCATGAATGAGACGAAACAAGGGACGTGGGTGTCTTAGGTCATGTAGCAATGGATCCGACCTTGAGTACTAGGAAATTTTCCGATGTATCTGGTGTTTTAACAGTCATGAGAACCTGAAACAACATAAATTCCATCCTTATAAGATACGATTGGTTCAGGATGATCCCGATCGCCAACTCCAGTTCTGTGAAGTGGTTAGTGAAATGATTAACGGTAATCAAAACTACTTGTTCGATATCTGTTTTTCGGAAGAGTGTTCATTTTACCTTCACGACATTGTAAACCGGCGTAACTGTCGGTATTGGTCAGATGAAAATCCAGGAATACGTCGTGAGGTCCATACTCAGCGTCCCCAAAAATTAAATGTCTGGGCGGGTATTTATGGAAGTCACATAATCGGCCCTTTTTTATACCCGGTAATCTTACTGGCCAAATTTATTTAGATCTATTGGAGAACGCTATTTATCCAGCTCTCGTGCAAGTATTGGAGTATGCAGAAGACCATCAACTGATTATTTTCCAACAAGATGGCGCAACACCTCATTTCGTTCAGTTCTTAGATGAAAATTTTCCTCACGCCTGGGTTGAAAGAAGGTGACATTAAGTGGCCACCCAGATCACCTGATCTGGCTCCACTGGAATTTTTTCTATGGATTCACCTGAAATCCAATGTTTACCCAGTCTGGGTCACTAGATGATTTGCATACTCGGATCAATAATGAGTGCCGTCAAATTACACCTAAAAACTTGATTAACGTACGTGAACGTTTTTAATAAACTTACATTACTGCATGGAAGTGAATGGTGCTCATTTCCAGCAAGAGGTTATTTAATGTGGAAACCACGTCTGGAATAAAATTCTTGGCGTCTTTATGTTAGCAAATTATAAAAAACACTGGGACACATCAACTTTCAAATTCAATAGTAGGCTTTTCAAGAAAGTCCAGCACAGTCCGTCCTCTTTATTTTAAATGGAACACCCTGTATATTTTTTAAAGCTCTTTAACAGTCCGATTTCAATTAATTCATTGGCTATTATGTATCGGGTGTTGTTTTAGAGTGATAGGAATTTAAAGTAAAGTAAAACACATTTAAATTAAGATTGAAGCCAAATATTTTTTATTTGAAAGATAATTTTATGACATTTATGTTTAAATATAATTTCCGGCATTTGTCCACCATGACTAGCTCTGAGGAACCGCAGTCGAACAGATCAATTTTGGACAACTTTTTCGAGTAATTCAGGCCTTATTTCATCAATAACACGAGTTATGTTGGCTTCCAAAGCATCTATTGTTTCTGGTTTATTAGCATGAACCAATGACTTGACATAACCCCAAAGAAAATAATCCAGTGGAGTTATGTCGCATGATCTTGGGGGCCAATTAATTGGACCATTTCTCTAAATAATGTTATCGCCAAATCCTTCTTTCAAAAAATCAATTGTTACGGTACCATTCAAATTTTGAAACGAATAATCATTGACCATCGATCTGTAACGACCACCATTCACTGTAACATTAGCTCCAGCATCGTTTTTAAAGAAATATGGACCGATGATGCCTCCAGCGTGTAAAGCACACCATATAGTGCATTTTTCAGGATGCAATGGAACCTGCAGAACTTCTTGAGCATCGTTTTCACTCCATGTACGTCAATTTTGCTTGTTTACATAACCGTTCAACCAGAAATGAGCTTCATCACTGAACACAAATTAACGATAAAAAAGTGGATCAACTTCAAGCTGTTCTAGGGCCCAATCTGCAAACAAACGACGCTTATGATGGTCAAGTGGCTTTAGTTCTTGAACCAGTTGGATCTTGTATGGGTGTAGGCCAAGATGTTTACGCAAAATTTTCCATGTGGTCGATGCAGAGATTCCAACTTGATGTGAACGTTGACGAATAGACAAATCTGGAACATCATTAAGACTATGACTTACAGCAGCGATATTTTCTTCTGTACGTACAGTTCTTTGTCTTGTTGTTGTTGTTGAATCGAGTAGAGGAAATGTTGTCCGAAATCTATCGATAGTTCGACGAATAAGCTGCACTGATGGACGATTATGTAAACCATAAATTTCACGTAGAGCTCTATAAGTTTGGGGAACAGAACACTGATTTTGAAAATAAATTTCGACAATTTGTAAACGTTGTTGCGGCGTGAATCTTTCCATGATAATTTGTCAATGCTTACTGATCAGAAATGTCAAAACAACATTCTACCTTCTGTCAAATCACAGTTATTCCTATCGAAAGTTCTATCACTCTAAGAAAACACCCGATACTCTTCCACTGTTTTACCTGTCATTTCGTTATCGATGGAAATTTTGAAGCGAAATTTTAGGATCAGATAGTACTCGATAAGATCTTCAAAATGAGGTATAGTTCGATGTGTCTCAAAATTGGTAAGTTTATATCTTACCAAACGGGTATGATCTATTGGTTGGGGTAAGAACTTTTTATTTTTTACAAGAGAAATATTTTTTGAGAAGTATAACTCTCTTACATATAGGACTCTTGATAAATTTATAACAGCATCAGTAAATTCAACAAAAAAACTCTTTTAATCATCAGGAATAAATAATGAAGATCTTATACTCAATTAAAACAACTTTAGTACTTTCTCATTCATATTGATTACAAATCATGTATAAACCAATACATTCATTTTACACAATCAACTATTTTTCAACATTGCGTTTAAACTAGAATATTATTAAGCAATACAAAAAATTATAAAATGTGAAAAAATGTATCATGAAAAAGCATTAATTCTACCGAATTTAATTTGAAGAATACCAAACTCACATTTCACATTGGGAATATGAATTATTCCTAAATAAAGGATGGGGCAGTGAAGACTGACGTTTTTGGAACACTCTCGAAGGTTCGATCGGAGTAGGGTTGGTTTATACGGTCTTACCATTTGTTTATCAGTCAAAGCCATGAGGTTGGGGTTCTTCGAACACCGTGTTGTGGTGTACGAAAATTTCATCCTCGGCTGCCACGGCAGTTAAGCATGATCAGTTGCTACCTCAACATTCACCGGAATTAAAACACCATTCTTTGTTGGGTTCAAGCACATCGTACACAAGGTGTACGAAGTACAAAGGAGCCCAAGGATGCCTCAAAATCCAGAAAACAAGACCCACAAGCTTTCTACGCAGTCAAGATCGATGTACTCGAAACCATTCCGCTGATCTTCGTTTAAGTACTCGGTCGGTAAGGCGTTTTATACAATTTGACCTGCATTTCCACCCTTACAAATTTCCATTTGTTCGACAGTTAAAGTCAGGGGATAATGAACAACCTCTAACCTTCAGAGTTGAAAGCACTCTGATCAATATGAAAACCCTTATATCTTCATATTCGATGAAGATCATTTCCATTTGGACGGCATGGTGGACAAGCAGAACAGAAAAGTTACAGTTTGGTGCACAATTTCCAATACTTTCCTTATAGCACCTTATTTTAGCGATTCAATGTTCACCATATGTCAGAATTTGCTTTCGTCACTGAGTATCATAAATGATATGAACTAACCTACCCGAAAATATAATTGAAGATTTTTTAACACGAAAACTGGCAATTTTATTAATTTTTGAGAAACGTCCGACTTCACTTGCCCAGCCTGTATACGATAGATCTTTCATTTGGTTCAGTATTTCGCTGGTAAGAACGAAGAAATGCTCACCACTTGAAGGCTGTTTTATATTTGAAATATCGCTGTTATAAATATCTTTAGTGTATTCTATTAGTATCGAAACGATGCAAATCATTCTTTGATGCACAAAATTCTCACTTTCTACTCTTCAGACCTAGAGGAAAACCACCAACGGGATACAGACTAAGTGCTTCCTTGTCCATGACTAGAGGATTGGTTGTTTTCTCAACGGGTACAATCTCGAAGGAGCGTATCAAGTGGTAAAAGATCATCTTCATGACAAGCATGCTGAATCTGGTACCAACGCAATACCTTGGACCAACCCCAAATGGCATGAAAGTGTTTGGATCTATCTTGTCCTTGTTATCCTGAGAAAACCTTTCGGGATCGAATTTATCCGGGTCTTCGAAGTACTTAGGGTCGCGATGGATGGCGTAGATTGGCAGCAGGATGTTATCGCCCACTTCCAGATGAACTGGTTTCTCGTGTGGTAGTTCTGGTTCAATGATGTAGGGTTTGGTGACCAATCGATCGGATGCGATGGCTCCTGGCCATTTTCTGAGCACCTCTGTGGAGAAGAAGGGAGTTATGAGCAAGTCTGTGTTTTCTAGAAAGTAATTGTTAGATTATCAGACTATTAAGATGTCCAGAGGAAAGGATTCGAGACAGATTATGACGTTTTTGTCAGGAGCAGACTTAAGTTCCTGCAGTTTTGATAACAAATGTCGCCACTGGTTTATTATTCCATTGTTTCATTCAACAACACCTTCATTTTGAAGTGTCGCCATTAGGCTTTCTTTTCAGTACATGTATTTTGCTGAAGTGCTCTGAAAATGTCAACTTTTGTACCGAATAACGTGTTTTTACGGTGAGTTTTGCTTCATTACTTGAATATGAAGAAAAAGGCTGCCGAAAGTCATCGAATTTTAGTGGTTGTTTATAGTGACCATTCTCTAGCTGAGCGAACGTGTCAGAAGTGGTTTGCCTAATTTAAAGTGGCAACTTTGATTTGGAAGACGAAGAATGACATCGAGCAAGGCTCGATGAAGATCTATCTATTGCAAGAGAAACTCGCACTTGGAGTCACTTAACCAACCATTAGCCATCATTTGAAAGCAATGGGAGTGATCTGAAAGGAAGGAAATTGGTTGCCGTTTGCACTGAAGCCAAGGGACGTCGAACACTATTCTTCATTTGTGAACAACTGCTCCGACAGCAAATAAAGGTGTTTTGCATCGAATTATGACTGGCGACGATAATCCAAAACGCCGAGCAACGCATGGATGCCTCACCTTCAACTGTCAAGCCGACTATTCGTAGCGAGAAGATGATGCTATGTATTTGGTAGAACCAGCTGGGTGAACGAAAGAAGGTCTACGGATGACAATTGATGGGTTTGAGCCGAGCATTGCTAGATAAACGGCAATACGCCGAAACTTATCGGCCAATGTTCTACCTCAACCTTAAGCTTTGAAGAAGCATAAAATTGAGCTCTTGAACTCTTGAAGGAAATTTCGTGTACTTCAGGATTTCAGTTGGATCCAGCCATTTTGCTCCGCATTCCTTTTACGCACATAACTATACATCAAATTGTCCTCATAACCTCATGCCAAAAACAATTCAAAAATTTGAACTCACCACTAATAACCATATCCATGTATTTCATATCAATGATATCCTGATAGGTGACCTCACCACCTCCAGAAGGTGTGCTATCGCATTCTTTCCTCAGCTTCTCCTGAATTTCCGGAGCTACAGCCAACTCCCAAGCCAGGAAGGCCAAGAGCGTGGTCACTGAATCTATTACACCGAAATACATGACGAACACATAAGATGCCATCTCTTCGTCTGTCACCACCCTCATGCTCTTGGCTGCGTCTCCAGCTTCAGCGCGAGCCTTAAGCTGTTCCTCTCTGATGTCCATCAGGATTCCTATCATATCGGCTCTCTTGATTCCTGTCTCCTTGCGCATCTTGATTGTTTCCTTGACGGAATCTATGAAAAATTTTTTTCCTTCTCCAAAAAGCGACATGCCAAACATCTGTAAAAGGAATCTCGATCAGAGTGCAGAATAAAAAAATAATTTGGGTGTCCACGATGTTAAACTATTTTAAGGAAATGTACAATGAAACACTGGAATTGATAGGGGAGCTAGGAGGCTAGGAAACTAAGCTACTAGATCCAATACTACATGATCTAGTGGTCTTAGAAACGTCATTTACGAGTTGCGTTTGACGGAGGATTCACTTTTTTTATTAGATAAGAACCTTCTTGGGAAAAACATCTTTAATCAAAATAAAGAAAGGAAGGGGAAACTGGCAAAAAAACTCTGGTGAAATCTTCTAGGGGCCGAAATGGAATCTACTCTCTAGTATTTCAAATTATCTTCCCAACTGTCAACCCAACAGAAGTGTGACAGTATTAACATTTGATGATACTTTAACATGTGTAGACTCTCCAGATCTACAGCCACTTGTCCCTTTCTTTGAACTATATTATTATTATTAAATACAAAAAGAGTTGTATATATAAACTATAAACTCACAAACAAAAGTTGATAATATAATCAATGTGCCAAGATCCAATTGTAGAAGCGATTCTTGAATCCGTTAACTGAAGGCGCACCAACAACACCAGGCGGTAATCGATTCCAGCGCTCAAATATCCTATTGGATAGGAAGTTTTGGCGAACCGAAGTTCTAAATGTCTCCTTGGCAAGCTTATATTCGTGACCCCTTAGGTGATTTTGGTTCACTGTGAATAAGTCTTGCAACAGCACATCCATGGAGTGCCCGGTAGGTCATTATAAGATCACCCCGCTCACGTCGATGCGCAAATCTAGAGATGCCCAAGAGTTCGAGTCGGGAGTCATAATCAAGGCGGTTGCGGCCATATGACAATCGTGTACATGTGCGCTGAACAGCCTCCAATGCTTCCAAGTACCCCTGAGTGAAAGCCACCAAGCCGGACCGGCAAATTCCATTATCGGATGGACATAGGAGGTGTATAATAGCTTGCACGTTGGTACACTGCATCCATGGAAGGAGCGATATAAGGAGTAGCATAATTGCTTGGTTTTGCTGCATATATTTGCAATATGGCGGGACCAGGATAAATTAGAGGTAACTGTTACTCCTAAATCACAGTGCTCGTCAACAGTTCTCTGCAATCTCCTCTAGATGAAATAGTCAATTTTTGTATTTTTTCTGCCCATGTGAAGCACACAGCATTTATCAATGTTGAGAGACAGCATACATTCTTCATACCATTGACCCAACGTGTCCAGGTCATCCTGGAGAACTCTGCGCTCGGTAGGAGGACAACTATACAATTTCATATCATCGGCAAATAATGCACAGTTCGATTTTATGAAGGGTGAAAGATCTGATGTGAACAAGAGGAACAAAATGGGTCCGAAGGCCGTGCCCTGGGGAATACCGCTGATATCACGGGCATTCGTCCAATCACCGATACAAGGGAGTAGGTTGGTTAAAATGGAGCGCCTTGGTACGAAACCATGCTGTTATTCAGGCAGAATTTTGTTGGTAACCGCAAAGGTTAAGATTGCTTCACATATGATCCTTTCAATCAGCTTACAAGTAGCCGACGTCAGACTACTAGGTCTGTAGTTATTAGGATTAAACTTGTCACCCTTCTTGGAAACAGGCGTAACAGAGGCGGATAGCCAAGCAGAAGGCAGCCTAGAAGAAGAGAAGGTTTGGCGAAATATTATTGACAGAGACAATGCAAGTGCTTCTGAACACTGCTTCAACTGAAATGCTGATATACCATCCGGGCCAGGAGCTGAGGAAGATTTCAAGATAGAAAGGTGTTTTTTATTGAGTCTTCACCGAAAACAACGTTCTTAAGTTCCGGCGTTACACGAGGCATATCAAAATTGGCACTGGACCCATGAGTTCTTCGATGAAAACTGCCGAAACCAACAAGTCGAAGCCGTTCTTCACTCAAATATTTGAAAAGCTTCTTCCGGTCTTTAAAGCTGGCTAATTTGTGTTCTAAGGTTTTTGTAGTCGGTTCGTGAACGACTTCTAAGATACCTCTGCCACAGTGATTTCTTCTTTCTTATCATTTTGAGAACCTGGTCGGTGATCCAAGGTTTGGAGGGATTTGATTTAATAGTTTTTTCCTCTGAGCACACGGATACGGCTTCGATAAAGGTATTCGAGAATGTTAACCTTAATGTATCGACATCTGTGTCTTCAGGAAGAAGTGCATTCCAGTCTTCTTTCAACAGCTACTCCTTGAGCCCTTCATAATTTATTTTGCGGACGGTTTTGCGACAGGTTTGTGAGGAGGTGGGGAAATTGAATTGTAATTCCGAAGCTATAACTATATGGCCAGATTTGCCAAATGGTGGAAGGTATTGTATAGACGAAAATAAGTTGGACTCGTTAGTTATCATAAGATCAAGTATGGAAGGGGTCTGACTATGCCTTAACCTTGTGGGACCAGAAACCAATTGATGTAGATCAGTATCCGTAAATAATCTGGCGTAGGGATAAGGGGGGGGGAATTTACAGAGCATTGAGCTATGGGCTATTTTATGTCGGGACAATTGAAGTCTCCCGTTATGAGAACATCTCCTTTATCAAGAGAGACCATGGACAAGTACTTACAAAGCTTGATGTCAGACTCACATTGTCGAGGCCTAATTAGAATTAAATTTACAATTACAAGATATTCATTTCCTAAATAACTATTATTATTGAGAAATTGAGTAACATAAGTTACCTTAGGTATAGTTTGGCACAAAGTATATAGCAGCAGCACAATCTTCTTATAGGGTAAGCTAAGGTCACAGGTCTTCACCCCTACATCAAAAACAAGGTTCTTCGGATCTCTGAAGGAGTCGACCTCCATTCCCAAGGCGGCGTCCGAGCAAATATCGTTGAGTATTCTAAGTATGCAGTCTTTTATATCCACCTCGACGATATCCTGATTTTTTTCTTCGATGAATGCTACGAAATTCTTCACATGACGTCCTATCAAGGGAAACATTAGTTTCACTTTGGTTCCGTTGAGGATTGGGGAGAGAATTTGACGTACTTCTTTCCATTCCTGACCTGAAATGGAGCAATCTTGGGGTTAACAGTCATAAAACGTATTTAAGTTATTTAATTATATATTCCTGAAGTTTCTATTGACGATCGCTCAGAAGCTGTAACTTAGTTGTGTTCTGGTTAGGTTTTGTTATTGTGCCCTCGCGCCACTATAGGCACAGCACTGAAACAGTGAAAAAATGTCTTCCCTTTCTGAGATGCGGTCAGAGACTTTTCATGTGTTGGTATATACACCTACCTTTTAGAGGAAAGAGGGCTTTTTGCCACAGATCATCTGCGCTATTCAAGATGATATTTCCATGGTCCATAAAATATTCGCTGTCCCTAACACAAATTTGCTTGATCATTTCTGGTGTCCTCAAAAGTAATATCGGGACGTGAAACAGGTAAGCGCCAACGTATCTGCAATTTGAAAAAAATTATTAATTAAAAACAATCACCTATGGAATATAGAGATATAAAACTGATCCAAATTATGCATCATGACTATGCATGTCCACCCTTGTGTATATTCTGTAGACGAATACAATATATGACAAATGTTTCAGATTAACCTCAAACATTCCCTTTGTTGGTTCTAATCTTTTGTCTATATGTGGAGGAAGTCAAGATATGTGATAAATTTTTATTCTAGAAGTAAATGTCTTGCAACTCGAGTTGTGTACTATACTTTTTCTACGACCGCATTCATTTCTATAAAAAACTTAGGATTCTAAGTGACGGAACGTCAAAATGTTATCCATTAAGTGATGAAACGTCAAAATGTTACTGGCCTGATACAAGTTTCCATGGCAACTACTGAATCTCATTGGTTATACGCCGTGCGTTTATTTTAAAGATGCTACCGTATTGGTTGTTTGATCGTGCTTTTTGTTTGCAAGTTAAATCGTACAGTTGTATGTTGCACAGTGCGTAAATAGACAGTTACATAGTTGACGAGTTGTATAAATTTCTTCATTTTCTGTAGAGGAAGTAGAAAGAATTTTTGAGAGTTGAGTAATTTTGTTTTTAAGGGATTTTTTAAATTTTGTGTCATTGTTGTCCACTATACCACGTGTTCTTAAATTGAAGAAACAAACGGAGAGGGGAGATTCCTCGCATAATTTTAGGAAAAAAAATTCCCATAAACATGGGACCGCAAACGTTTCGTTTTCGAGATACAGGGTGTTAAAGATTGAATTTTTTTCAAGTTTTTTTCTATATTGTATCCACATTTCACAAGATATTCAACTGAAATTTGGCACAATTACTACAATTTGAAGTTTACACCATGTTACATGCCAATTTGGATTTCAAATCTACAGGGTGATATTTTTTCAGACACACTGTGCCCTGTTTCACCCCAGAATTTTTTTCTGGTGAGCCACTGTTAGGTTGAAAACTTGTAAAAACAAGCTTTGTTGCTAATTTAAAGTTTATGATTTCTTGTAGTTTTATCGTATCTGCTACCGATTTCGAGGAAAAAATTTTGAACTATTCTCTCGAAAAATCAGGATTTTGTCTTAAAAATTCAGTTAGTTAGTTACGAATTGTTGAAATTAATTTTCAAAATCAGTGTTCTATTCGCCAAACTTATAGAGCACTTCGGGAAATTTATGGTTTACATAATCGTCCATCAGGGCAGCCTATTCGTCGAACTATCGATAGATTTCAAACAACATTTCCTCTACTCGATGCAACAACAACAACAAGACCAAGAACTGTACATACAGAAGAAAATATCGCTGCTGTAAGTCAAAGTGTTAATGATGATCCAATTTTGCGTGAAGAACTTGGTATACACCATACAAGATCCATCTGGTTCAAGAACTACAGCCATTTGACCATAATGAGCGTCGTTTGTTTGCTGATTGGGCCCTAGAACAGCTTGAAGTTGATCCTCTTTTTTATCGTAAAATTGTGTTTAGTGATGAAGCGGATTTCTGGTTGAACAGCTATGTAAACAAGCAAAATTGCCGTATATGGAGTGAAAATAATCCTCAAGAAGTTCTGCAGGTTCCATTGCATCCTGAAAAATGCACTGTATGGTGTTCTTTATACGCTTGAGGCATCATCGGTCCATATTTCTTTAAAAATGATGCAGGAGCTAATGTTACAGTGAACGGTGCTCGTTACTGATCGATAATCAATGATTATTTGTTTCAAAATTTGAATGGTATCGACCCAGAAGTGTTTTGGTTCCAACAAGATGGTGCAACACCCCATGCTGCTACCGTAACAATTGATTTATTGAAATAAAGATTTGGCGATAACATTATTTCTAGCTTCGAGCCAATGAATTAGCCTCCAAGATCATGCGACATAACTCCACTGGATTATTTTCTTTGGGGTTATGTCAAGTCATTGGTTTATGCCGATAAACCAGAAACAAAAGACGCTTTGGAAGCCAACATAACTCGTGTTATTGATGAAATAAGGTCTGAATTACTCGAAAAAGTGATCCAAAATTGGTCTGGGCGAATGCGGTTCCTCAGAGCTAGTCGTGGTGGACATATGCCGTAAATTATTTTTAAAACATAAATGTCATAAAATTATCTTTCAAATAAAAAAAAATTTGGCTTCAATCTTAATTTAAATGTGTTTTATTTCAATTTAAAGTTCTATCACTCTAAAAAGAACACCCTATATATGCACAGCCTTAAAATGACCACAATGCCATAATAGATGCATAAATAACCCAATTCTCATGTCTTGTTGGCCGCAATTAATCAATATATATATATATATATATATATATATATATATATATATATATATATATATTAATCCAAGTACCTTTATCAATAACTCACTAGAAATATTTTCCATAAACGCAAGATAAGTTTAAATATCAAAACAGATTTAATCTGTTAGTCTTCTACAATTTTGACGAATAAAGAAATTTATTACACAGTTTCCAGTGGTTTAAGGAAGGCCATAAAATGCCTTACAAACTTTGTGTGATTTCTGTGTTTAGCATAGAACATAGAGTACCTTGGATATTAGATGTACCTACCTAGTTTGAAATTGCATTCACAGAGTTTCCAAAAATAGTTTGGTAAGATTACATTTATTTTAGTTTGATTTTATCTTTCAAATGTAAAGTTGAACTGACCTTATCTGAATTCTAATTGTTATTGAGGATGTGCTACATGTTTTTGAGAGTTTTTGAAGTAACTTATTTAGATATTTAAACATATCAAATATTTCAAATAAATTAGTTTTGGAGAAGGTTTTGAAATTATGTCGTGTATTTTTGAAAGAGATTTAGTTTTCATAAATATAAAATCAGAAACTTAACATTTTGTCAAATGTTTGGAACGAAACATTCAATATTACTTATTTTTTAATTTTAATTAACAATTCATTTTAGTTGGGTTTTTTCATTCCATTTGATATTGTATAATGAATTTTGATTTTATAGGTATATTTAATATAAACAGTGCTTATTATAAGACATTAATTTAAGTCTAAGAGTTTTTTAAAAAAATTTTGAAATTAAAATTGTAGAAGACTAACAGATTAAATATTCAAAGTTTGTAATAATCCTTCTATCAAGTAAAAAAACCGCTTCTTATTATTTTATGCAAGATAAGTTGTTTACCTGTGATCCGATGGCACTTTATTGTACATGTTTAAAAGCATATCACCAGGTGACGTTTGACCCATGCAAATCTCATAGTTATCCCCGAAGAACGGTATCACCTTTCCTGTTGGAACGTTTTTTCTTTCCCAGTATTTGAACCTCCTTATCATCAAACTCAATACAAGGGAGATCACCCCAATGATGAGCGATATGAAAATGAGCTGAAAAGATTGAGATTGTAAGCTCATTTCGCAATGTTTTAAAGGGTTTTTAATAAGAGGTTTCATTTTGAATAGCCCGCCCTCTGGGTACCTGTCACTTCAAAATAGAGTTGAATTCTATTGTTTTTCATTTGTGAATGTCAGTTTCAACCTTTCGAATAAATAAATTAATAAATATTTACGAGAAAATATGCATTCGGTTTTTATTTAAAACCGATCAAGAACGCAATTTTTGAATGACCCTTTCCTTATCTATAGTATCAGTTTCTTACACCTTTTACGTATAAATATGCCTAAAAAAGGGGTCAGTTTAATAAATGAAAGATCTGATGGGTTTGTATAGGAAAGTATTTAAATTCTTTTTGAATTTAGAAAAAAATCAGAAGAACTTTTAGTTGTAACGCTCGTCATATTAAAATTAAGGTTAAACTCACCATTTTTATCTGTTGAAGTCACCCAGAATAAAGTTGAACTGATCCAGGATGCTGCAAAGATAAAATGAATGAAATAAATCTGGTTGATATCAAGAGGCATCTAAATGAGACCGAAATTGGGTCTTACACACGTAAAATCGGTCAGTGGCTTATAATATTAACATTATGACCTCTCAATTCAAAACTGTTTTAATTTATTCAGTTGGTCTTATCATGTAACGATGAATATTTTCGTAAACCTAAAGAATATTGCAATGAATAAGGTATTCTAATAAAGGTTGGAAGTATTACAAAAAAAAAATAATGTTTTCAATGGAGATTATATATACTTCAGATAATTTGTTTGGGGAGACACAATTACTCGATTCTAGACATTTATATGTATATAACGTAATAATAAATTTATATTAAAAAAAGGAATAATCAGTAAATTAGATCATCGCTTCGAGACGAGAACAGTAACAAAACAAAATGGAATAATACATACAGTAAATAAATCGATCTAGCATACAACGTAGAAAAAATTTTTAACTACCTACCAGATATTCAGAGGATAAATTCATTACAGATGATGAAAAAATTGACTAAAATATACACAAATTCAATGGAAAGACTGTCTGTACGTTCACTGGTGAGATCTGCTCGTGAGTGCTTCAGACTGAATTCGTAAATGTATTGTAGACACCAGAAGATGTTGACACATAAAATAAAATGAATAAATGAAGGGGGCAAAAACCTTCGATTGTGATTTTAGGGATTAATGATAAATTGTGTGAATTAAGAAATTGCGAGCAGATGTCCCATACACAACCTAACGGAATATTTGTTTATTTGAATATCAAAACAGATGTTAGTCTCCTATAATTTTAAATTTAAATTTTTTAGAATTAAATAAATGTCTTATGAGCACATCTTATATTTGATAGACGTATAAAATCAAAACTCAATATACAATACCAAATGGAATAAATAACCAAACAAATATAAATTGTCGATTAAAATTAATAAATAAATATTTGAAGGAGACAAAATTTTGTTTCTGATCTTACATTCACGAAAACTAATTCCTTTTCAAAAATACAAATAATAAAATAATAAAATTAATTAACAACAAATGTGTGTGTTCAAAACGAGGATATCACTAGGTCTGTGAAGTTGTTAATTAATTTAATTTTTTAAATTTGAGTAGGACCCATGAAGACCTTATCGGAATTCTAATTATTTTTTGAAGATATAATACATGCTTTGACAGATTTTTGAAGTAACTTATTTAAATATATTAAATATTTCAAATAAATTATATTTTCTGAGAAGTCCGTAAAATAATGTTTTGTATTTTTGAAAAGGAATTAGTTTTCATGAATGTAAGATCAAAAAAAAAATTTTATGCCCTTCAAATATTTATTTATTTATTTCAATTGACAATTTTTTGGGTTATATATTCCATTTGATATTGTATATTGAGTTTTGATTTTATAAAACTATTAAATATAAGCTGTGCTTATAAGACATTAATTTAATTCTAAAAATTTTTGGATGAAAATTTCTAAAATTAAAATTATAGGAGACTTAACAGATTAAATCTGTTTTGATATTCAAATTTTGTAATGTTCCTTTTATCAAGTAAAAGACCTCGTCTTATTATTTCATTTTATACATAATATATGATTATATTTAGGCTTGAATAAAAATTTCATTATGGAATATCAAGTTGTTTAAAGAAGACCTTATAATACCTTATAGCTTTCTATGATTTTTGTGACGAACATAGAATACCTTGGATTTTAAAGATAGTCGTTCAAAGCGATGACCTTTTAGGAATTCTAGTTGTTTTTTGAAGATATAATGCATGTTTTGAGAGATATTTGAATAAACTTATTTAAATATATTAAATATTGCAAAAGAAATATATTTAATATAAGAAAAACTAATGTTAACTTCCGCTATTTTATTGATTTACACGACAATTGTTTCGTCATACCATGACTTCATCAGGTGAGTATTTAAACTGAAGTTAACATTTGTTTTCTTGAGACAATTAAGAATTATATTTTCTGAGAAGTCCTCAAAATTATGTTGTGTATTTTTGAAAAAGAATTAGTTTTCATAAATGTAAGATCAGAAAAAAAAATTTGTCTCCTTCAAATATTTATATATTAATTTTAATTGACAATTTATATTTGTTGGGTTATTTATTCCATTTGATATTGTATATTGAGTTTTGATTTTATACGTCTATTAAATATAAGCTGTGCTTAGAAGACATTAATTTAATTCCAAAAATGTTTGAATATGAATTTTTTTAAATTAAAATTATTGGAGACTAACAGATTAAATCTGTTTTGATATTCAAATTTTTTAATGTTCCTTCTATCAAGTGAAAACCTCCTCTTATTATTTCATTTCATACATAATATATAATAATATTTAGGCTTGAATAAAAATCTCATTATGGAATATCAAATGGTTTAAAGAAGACCATATAATACCTTATAGCTTTCTATGATTTTTGTGACGAACATAGAATACCTTGGATTTTAAGATAGACGTTCAAAGCGATGACCTTATAGGAATTCTAATTGTTTTTTGAAGATATTATGCATGTTTTGAGAGATATTTGAATAAACTTATTTAAATATATTAAATATTGCAAAAGAATTATATTTTCTGAGAAGTCCTTAAAATTATGTTCTGCATTTTTGAAAGAAAATTAGTTTTCATAAATGTGAGATCAGAAAAAAAAATTTGTCTCCTTCAAATATTTATTTATTAATTTTAATTGACAATTTATATTTGTTGGTTTATTTATTCCATTTGATATTGTATATTGTTTTTTTTATACGTGTATTAAATATGAGCTGTGCTAATAAGACATTAATTTAATTCTAAAAGTTTTTTGAATAAAAATTTTTTTGGAATTAAAATTGTAGAAGACTGACAGATTAAATCTCTTTAGATATTCAAATTTTGAATCAGACATGAAATAAGTAGTGAAACTTAAGCCAAGTGTTTTTATTTACCTCATTAACACATTTTAAATGGAAGAAATTGAACAGAGGCGAAAAGAAACGAAATAGGTTTTGAAAACAGGAATAACACTTCAATTCTTTAGAAGTTATAGAGGATGTAAACATACAAAACATGGGAGAAACATACTCACTGGTCAAGACACTACATGCACTCAGGCAACTTCAAATCTGGAATATATTATCATCTATCTATTCTCGTCCAAGTGTTGAATTCAAGGCTGTATGGTCGGCTTTTTTTCGTGCTGGTCCGTGTATAGCTTGTTACTAGATGTAAGTCAGTCGAATCCCACGTTTTTTCAATATCGGAATCATTTGCTTTTCAGTCCGATGCTATTAGGGATTTTCAGCGCAAGTTTCCAGATATACAAGCATCTGAACGTATACCTGGAGGTAATAGATTTCTAGGACTCGCCTTTGTTAATCTCGAGTGTGCACTTGAAGGATTAAATGATAATGGGTTATAAATGGATAAGAAACAACATGTAACAACGTTTAATGAGCAATTAAGTGGCATTATTTCGTCGTTAGAACTGATACGAAAAAAGTGTTTTGTGGGATTCGATTTGAAAACTGGTTTCGCGATTTTCGATGGCTTTAATGGGTTTTCTGATGCGAATGATTTATTTTTAGAATTGCATAAAACGCAAAATGTTTAATTTAAAAGGAAAACTTTTCTTTGGGTGACATAATATGTTTGAAATTAATGGAGTTTGAGGTTTGCTCTAGGTGAGACGTGGAGGTTAAAAACACTCTATTTATGGGCCATTTAAAATCTGTATTTTTGCAAATGATCAAAATTGCAAATGTTAATAGCCCAACTCTTATAAACACTAGTTGCGTACCCAAGGGGGGGGATGAGGAATATCCATTATAAGTCACAAGGCTTAATAATTTGATCGTGCAACAATAGAATCAACTAATTCATCAATAAAATTTTTTTATTTGTGACAAACAGGACGTTCCTTCAAGACGAGGTTCAACGAACATAAAATGAGTTTCAGGAAAAATAAACAAAATTCTACTTTTGCCACAATAGACAATCTTAAAAAATTTTACATGTAGTATCAGAAGGGAAGAAACTCGATTATCTAGAATCTGTTGAAATTTTCAAATTAGTTCACAATAACAATAATTTAAAAATAATGAATGTCTGTACAGAGCTATGAAAATCGAAAGAAAATATTTGAGATATTTAAAAAGTAACATCTGTTTAAAACCTTTTTGAACGAACATAAAATGAATTTAATGAAAAATAAACAAAAATTCAACTTTTTTTAGAAAACAGTAATTCCTTTCGACAAAAGAAAATCTTAAGAAAAATTTTACATGTAGATTCAAAAGAAAAGAAACTTGATTATTGAAATTTTCAAATTCGTTCACAATAAAAATAATGTAAAAAATAATGAATGACTGTATGGAGCTTTGTAAATCCAAATTTTTGAGATATACAACAAAATAATGTGAAAATAATGAATTACCGTACCGAGCTATGTAACCCCAAAAATTATTTGAGATATTTAAGTGGGTACCATCTGTTTAACAACCTTCTTTGTCGATTGCCGACATTCCGATATCTGTTAGAAGGCCCCTCTTTTTTAACCCGGTTTTCTTTTATCACGTTCCGATTGTAAACCTCTGTACCACTATTAGGTGTTACTGAGAATCTGTTGAAATATTCAAAATATTTATCACTTTTGTTTAAATACCACTGTACCACTCTTCAGTTGTCTGATGATGGGATAGTTCATTTCCCGAAACTCTAGTCACAAGAAAATGTGTAATATATATTTCATGAAAAATAAACAAGCTTTTACTTTTGCCACTCATTGTATAGAAAACGGTCATTCCTTTCCCACAATAGATAATCTTAAAATTTTACATGTAGAATCAAAAGGGAAGAAACTCGATTATCTGGAATCTGTTGAAATTTTCAAATCAGCTCACAGTAATAATAATGTAAAAATAATGAATGACTGTACGGAGCTATGTAAATCGAAAATATTTGAGATATTTAAAAAGTAACCTATGTTCAAAACCTTTTTCAACGAACATAAAATGAATTCAATGAAAAGTTAACAAAAATTCAACTTTTGCCACTCATTCTTTAGAAAACAGTAATTCCTTCCGACAAAAGAAAATCTCAAGAAAATTTTACATGTAGATTCAAAAGAAGATTGATTATTGAAGTTTTCAAATTCGTTCACAATGAAATAATGTAAAAAATAATTAATGACTGTATGGAGCTTTCTAAATCCAAATATTTGAGATATACAACAAAATAATGTAAAAATAATGAATGACTACGGAGCTATGTAACCCCAAAAATTATTTGAGATGTTTAAATGGGTACCATCTGTTTAACAACCTTCTTTGTCGATTGCCGACATTCCGATATCTGTTAGAAGGCCCCTCTTTTTTAACCCGGTTTTTTATCACGTTCCGATTGTAAACCTCTGTACCACTATTAGGTATCACCGAGAATCTGTTGAAATATTCAAAATATTTATCACTTTTGTTTAAATACCTCTGTACCACTGTTAGGTCTTCAGTTGTCTGATGATGGGATAGTTCATTTCCCGAAACTCGAGTCACAAGAAAATGTGTAATATATATTTTTTGGTAATAAAACATAGTAATTTCTGCAATTTGTTTTAATTATGATCAACTACCAAATAGTAACGGCTGAAACAATTCAGGGAAAAGATTTGCAAACCATAAACAAATTTTCAAGGGCCGACGAGTATGACGAATTGTAGATTTCTATATACCTGATGGACCCAGATATATTTCAAAAACTGAAATTGAATTGTGGCACATTCATCTAAGTAATCATCCAGATATCAAAAGTAATAGTCCAATTTTAGCTCATCTGGAAATATATAATCCATAAGCTGTTACTAATATTCTGTACAATATCAGTTTCTACTGCCGCTCCAGAGGTCATTCTCAACATTGAAAAGAATAATAACTATCTCCGAAATTCTACTTCTCAAAACAGGCTCGAAGGTGTAGCAATAATGTTTATTCATAGGTAGTTGCCTATTCCCGAAGATGAAATTATTGATGAACTTTCAAAAAGACCTAGGCGACTAGATTTTTTTTTATAAAAGTATATCCTCCGAATAACCAATTTTTTTTCGTTTTTAACTTTTTTATCCCCCTTCAAGGCTCATGTCTGGGTACGCTGATGAACACTACTAATAAAATAAAATAATAAGGAACGGTTTTTTACTTGATAGAAGGATTATTACAAAATTTGAATATCAAAACAGATTAAGTCTGTTAATCTTCTACAATTTTAATTTCAAAAAATTTACTGAAGAAACTTTAAGAATTGAATTAATGTCTCTATAAGCACTGCTCATAATTAATAGACGTATAAAATCGAAATTCATCATACAATATCCAATGGAATTAAGAAAAACCAACGAATATAAATTGTCAATTAAAATTAAAATATAAATAAACAAATATTTTTTTGTTTCGTTCCAGGCATGCGTACTGAACTCTTCAGACAAACGTACGAAGCCCTGTTTGTTACAAAATGTATTGTGTTCTGATCCTATATTTATGAAAAATAACTGTTTCTCAAAAATATAAAATTTCAAGAACTTCTCAAAAACTAATTTATTTGAAATATTCAATATATTTGAATAAATTACTTCAAAAAATCTCAAAACATGCAGCACATCCTCAAAAAATAATTAAAATTACGATAAGATCAGTCCAACTTTACATATAAAAAATAATAAAATCAATTAACAAAAAATAGACTTACCGAATGCAATCTTCAGAAATATGTGATCTTCAGAAACATTCACATAGGTACATTTAATATCCAAGGTACTCTATAGAGTACCTTGTGAATGTGAATGTTTCTGAAGATCACATATTTCTGAAGATGGCACAAATCTAATAGTTCTGCGCTGGCAACGTTGTAAAAAATTCAATTTTCTTCAAATTCATAACACCAAGGGTGCATAATATGTGTTTCTCACCTTTAATAGAATAAATCAGGATGAGAATTATGATTATTTTCACATTGAAGAACCATGTTGTTCATAAATATGTATATATAGTCAAATTTACCCTAAATAGCTCAAAACTCCAAATACAGGGTGACAAGATAAACTTCGGACAAATTCTACTGTGTTCTGGAACAAAAGTATTTTAGCGCAGAAAAATAATTTTTATTCTATTAGATTCTCTACACTTTCTTGTACCAGTATGTGAATTTTCATTTTGATATTTATCAATACAATATCACCTTTGATATTGTATGATGAATTTTTATACGTTTATTAAATATGAGCAGTGCTTATAAAGACATTAATTTAATTCTTAAAGTTTCTTCAAAAAAATTTTTTGAAATTAAAATTGTAGAAGACAATAGATTAAATCTGTTTTGATATTCAAATTTTGTAATAATCCTTCTATCAAGTAAAAAACCGTTCCTTCTTATTTTATTCAAAATATTTAATTTATAGGATTTTTGTTAACAATTTATATTTATTGGATTTTGTTATCGCATTTGGATGTCTTATAATGAATGTTTATTTTATATGTCGTTTTATATAAGTGTTATGACATTAATTTTATTCCTGAAGTTATAATATTAAATATACTTTTTTGAAATTAAATATGCAGAAGGCTAACAGAATATATCTGTAAACATTAAAATATTTAAATAATTTTATATACCTTCTATCAAGTATAAACCTCCATTTATTTTATTCATGCACCCTTTCAAATATGAAAGAACTGTGTTCTTTGCAGCCAGTTTAATCAAATGAGCAGGAAACTGATTTCACCAATGTTTGGTAGAAATATTTATTTGACATTATAACTACTGTTTCTATTATTGGTACTGACGTATGTTACGTACATTCTTGTGGACTTCATCGGATTACAAGATGTACAGTTTGAATCCTTGAATGATTAGTTAATACTCTAATTTTTTTTGTCCATCAAATTTTTCTTCGGGGTGAATTCCGTGAAAAATAAATTGTTTCTACAAATGATGACTCCCTTATTAAACTTTTTTTTTTAAATTTCTTGACATATTTAGAGTGTAGATTTTAATTTCCATCATTCCCTGAGTGCTTAGAAGGAAAAAAATTTCATGTTATATTAAATAACTTAATTTTTAGTGAATATAAAACACTTTTCGATCTCGAGTTTGTGAAACTTACCTTATCGTTATCAATTTGGCTGAAATTGGTTTACATTATAGATAAATATGTAAATCAGCTGTAAAACCTACATCGGATAAGGATAGAGACATACTTCCATATACATGGAATCAGAAAGCTATTTCTGTTGATATGTAATTTTATGAAGGTATGAAATAATATAAAATTATCAATTGAAAATAAAAACCCATACCCTAAGTTTCGAAAGACTTATTTTAATATTAGCCTTCTACATATTTAATTTTAAAAAAATTATATTTAATAATTATAACTTCAGGAATTAAATTGAAATAATGTCATATAAATACCACTTATATCAAACGACATATAATATAAACATTCATTATAAGACATCCAAATGATATAACAAAATCCAATAAATAAAAATTGTTAACCAAAATTCTATAAATTAAATATTTTGAATAGACAAAATTTTGTTTCTGCTGATCAATCTTATGAAAACAAATATCTTTCAAAAATGTTTAACATAATGTTAAGAATTTCATCATTTAACTATCTTACTTAGAATATTCAATATTATTGAATATCTAACTAAGTCACTTTCCATAAAATCTCAAGATATGTAAAAACATTACTGAAAAACAAGTTTTAAGGGAGACTTTGCTTCGTCAGTATTCAAATAATTCATATTCAATAAAATATAGCATCAATCAAAAACAAATATTTACTCACCCTTCAACAATTTAGAAAACTTCTGGTATATGAAAAAAAATGAAATTTTTAGATCAAGGGTAAACCACAGAATTATTTATTTGTAACTTAACCTTATATTACATTTAAATTTTTCAGTATTCATTTACCAGAAGTTTTCTAAATTGTTGAAGGGTGAGTAAATATTTGTTGTTGATTGATGTTATATTTTATTGAATATGAATTATTTGAATACTGACGAAGCAAAGTCTGTCTTAAAACTTGTTTTTCGAAATTTTTAACATATCTTGAGATTTTATAGAAAGTAACAGTTAGATATCCAATAATATTGAATATTCTAAGTAAGATAGTTTTATGATGAAATTCTTAAGATTATGTTAAACATTTTTGAAAGATATTTGTTATCATAAGATTGATCAGCAAAAACAATATTTTGTCTATTCAAAATATTTAATTTATAGAATTTTGGTTAACAATTTTTATTTATTGGATTTTGGTTAACAATTTTTATTTATTGGATTTTGTTATATTATTTGGATGTCTTATAATAAATGTTTATTTTATATGTCGTTTCATATAAGTGGTACTTATATAACATTATTTCAATTCAATTCCTGAAGTTATTAAAAATAATTTTTTTGAAATTAAATATGTAGAAGGCTAATATTAAAATATTTAAATAATTTTATATACCTTCTATCAAGAATTAACCACTATTTATGTTATTTCGGATTTTATCAGTTTTTCGAAATAAACATGCAAATAGCATAGGTAGATCTTAATGATTTATTCAATTCTCAATTTATTAGATAATATTGTTGACTCTTTCATTTCATAAAATTCTCGAAAACTGTCACAAGAGTTAAAGTTCCTAAATTGAAGGTGGAGAGAGGAATGCTTGGATAATATCAAGCCTAAAAGTCTTATAATCGCAAACGCTTCGTTTTCAAGATACAGGGTGGTAACATTTGAATTTTTTCAAAGTTTTTTCATCATAGCATCTGCATTTCTCAAGATAATCAGCTGAAAATTGGCAAATATATTATACTTCCAGGATAACATCATATGACATATCAATTGCATACGATAATCTACAGAAAGATATTTTTTCTGGAGCAATATCCCCTTTTTTCCTCTACAACTTTTTTGTCGTGCGCAACAGGTAGTTCAGAAAATATGAGAAAGAATCTTCGTTTTATTTCAGAACTTTTTGATTTCTTAAAGTTTTTACATCTGGTACCATTTTCGAGTTAAATGGTAGTCATTTTGTGCATTCGGTACCCATTTTTGTGATTCTTTCTAAGAAATTGTAGGTTTTTTCTTAGCATTGAAATAAATAGATCACTTTTCCCAGTTAGAATCGTCTTAGGACTCGTGTTTGGAATCTGTATCGAGTTGCCTGCTCCCAACGCCCTATTCCGTGACCTTTATCGACGCTCACTTGAGGGGGAGTGTGTAACGGACAACTTCTTCGCTTCTCGTCCAAAAACCTGACTTGCTCTGTACCAGCTTGACCGGCGTACCAATAGAGGACCCGACCAGTCTAAAGATTCGTGACTAACCGTCCCCGTCAAGTTCAAATAGCGCAAAGCATATAGCGTTCGACGATCAGCATTCCAAGCGGAACACATGGTCACTGGCGTCACAGGCAGAGCTACACATCACGCCTGTCTGATGAGTTTCAGATGCGCAGACTCGGAAACGAAACGCCGTCTCCCGAATTAAGAGGTGGAAGCTCCCTCACAACGCCCACATATCCTACTAGAGCTTCAAAACAAAAACCATGATCATTCAAAAGATAGATGAAAACAAAACAGCTGATGTAAAATTAAAAGGGTCCATCATTGAACAAGTAAAAGAATTCTGATACTGGGAAAGCATAGAAACTAATACCAACAAATCCACCCAAGATACTCTCGACAAACAGACCTTTGAAAAAAGTAGAACCTACTGGTAAGTCAACATCTCAGTATAGAAGCCAGAAAATCTTTTATAAGTAAGGAGCGTCCTTACGTATAGCAGCGAAACCTGGACCTTAAGTAAATATGAAAAGAGAAGATTGGAAGCAGCTGAACTGTGGGTGTGGCGAAGAATGCCACAAGATAGATAGACAAAAGAACCAACGAAAGCATACTGCTTGAAATAAAAGAAAAAAGGAATTTATTGGACACTATCCTGAAGAGAAAAACTAAGCTCATATAACTTGTCACAATCAATTTTTCCTCAACATCTTTGAAGGAAGAAGAAATGGAAGAAGATCCAAAGGACGGCCTAGAATCCATTACCTCAAGGACATCAAAGAGAGGTTGAATTTTGAATCCTTCTGTCATATGAAGAGATGCACGAGTGACAGGAATCAATGACTGCAGCGACAAAGTTTGGCCTTTAGAAGATGATGATGATATCTCGTTAAAGTATTGAATGTCCGTTTTATGAGAGGCTTGGAGAAGAATGGCAGTTAGACCTAGACCAACCTAGGCTTTGCTCTGTTTTTAAAAGTAAGTACTATCAACGTAGAAGAACTAGAAGGAGGTCAACGTGTAGTGGTAAGGCAGTGGCATTCTTTTGGAAGGTCTTCAGGACAATGAGTAAGTAGGTGATAACTGCATTGAACTATGTGGTATACTTTCCTGTTTCTTATAACGATCTTACAACTACAATAACGTGAACTTAATTACATTAAATATTAGGACGTAGTACCATTAGTTCTTCATCATTAGTTTACCTGTGTATAAACTTTCTTGGTATTTTATTTTTTCCTTCCAGTATCTACCGATCTTACCATAATTGGCTGTCCAAGACCAAAGCTGGTTCCCTTTCTCTATAGATAAAACCTCACTTCCTGGAATCCCCCTTTTCTTTTTTATTTTAGAAAGGGTAGCACATGGAACGTCTCAGAACAATTCGGTGATACAGCAGGTGGTTGATACAGCGAAAAAAATAAAAGAAGAGCAGGAAAAAATGAAACAAATTAAAATATATACGATCTTTAATTACATTCACAATTCTGCAGCTCTATCAAATGGACGATTTTTATTTATTTTATCATCGAAGTATATCAGAGCTTCGTGGAAGACTGCATTGGACACGTTGTAACACTCGTCGTTCTCTACAGGTCGATCCAAAGGATAGGACATAGGGTACTCGTCCATCTTGTAGATCGGATATTGATGCGTGTCATCGTATGACGCCATGCTGCTCTTATACGGGCTGACCACTATGTAGAACTGGAAGGGAGTTCCTCCTACTGTTCCCTTTGGTAGAGCAACCCTGTAAAACAATAAGACGTATCTCTAGCACTTTCAAAAACTTTCTGTATAACTGTCGTAGGATCTATTGATTTCATCATTGAACATACATAACAGTGATGTTCGAATATATGGCAAATGTCAAGGGTTGGTATCACAATTGGAATTGTTTCAGCTTCTTCTTATTAGAAAAAGGTGGGACAAAACACTACTCACCTTCTGGGGAAGCAAACTTCATCAGGACGTATCTTGAATTCCGCCTTTCCAGCCTCGGCATCAAGAACATGCTGATAGGTCTGCCTGTAAGGAGTGCGCTCGTCACAGTACTCAAAAAGCTTCGATGAACTACGTTCAAGGACGTTCTTTCCTTTTTTTAGTTTGAAGGGGAAGTAGTCCAGATGGACAAAGTTTATCCTGTTATCATTCATATCTGCAACATTTCCAGTATGAATTTCTAACTAACACTATCATCTTAAAAATTGTTCTAAACTCCAGATGTATCCCAGTATAGATCTACCTTTAACCTTCGAATGATTCAGCCTCTGACATTGAACAAACTTTTAAGTATAAATAGCTCCAATTTTACTCACCGATGGTTTCTCCTCTTTCATCGTACTTGGGCCCGATGTACACTCTGACAGAAGCAACTTGGTCTTTGTTCGAATCTACGAAAATCCTGTACTTGAACGGAGTCTGATTCATCCTGTATTGCTTAACCCTGATCTTGAAACCACCTTCCTCGACATCTTCTTGCGTTACATCAACAGCGTTCGACAGGTCAGAATAGAAGTAGTCGAAGAAGGTCACAAGCTTGTCGAATTCCACCTTCGTGATGGACACCCCTGGGAACTCGAGATCTTGTTTTGTGTATGGCGTCATGGACTCCTTAAATTTCAAGAAGAAGGAGCAGATATATTTGTACATCTGGTAGAACGCTGGGTCTCTTAGGGCCGTTTCGGAATGCTCGAGGGCTGAGGGTACAAGGAGGTCTTTATTTTTGGGTTGGTAGGAGTAGCCCAGAAGGTGACGGGCGTAGTAAAAGATAGATCCAAAGTAGTTGAGGTTCGGAGAATCCGCATTGCCTTCTGCCATGTTGCCAAGAATGTCCAGACCTTCTTCGTTGAGTATTTGAACTGTTTTTCCATCTTTCTGTAAAGAAGTTCTGATGAATTCCTTTCATTTATTGCCTTCGACACGAAGAATATTGGATAATGAAGAATTTATTACCGTTTGACGTATAACACCTTCATCGACTGCATCTCGTAGTCTTCTAGAATAGTCCTTGATGAAGGTTAAACTATGTTGGTAATTTCTAGAAGGACCTTGCTTTTGCACTTGGTTAGTAAAGAACTGTCTTAAATCAGCAAAGTTTGGCCTGGTAGGAAATTCCATACCATTTGGATAACGTAGGGATGGATTGAATCCGGCTTCGAAAGGTAAATCCCAATCTATCTCTGGTATATCTCCCAGATTATTCGCTAAACGTTCTACGTAAAACCTGTGAATGATATTCAAATTAAGATATACGAATTAAGTCTAACTCTACATTCTATCATTTAAGGAGATAGCATTATCAAATATGGGGTAAAAACCTGGCATGCTAAGGTGAAAATTTGATTGCAGTAACACCTCTATTTCCTAATAATAATAAAATAATATATCAAAATGACAACGGGTCAAACCATCGTCCAGTGTACTCTTGCAAGCCTTAGTAGTCTTCCTTTTAGTTTGGAGACTTCATTATGAATGCTACAGTGAGGCAGGCATTCAAACCAAATGTGTTATTATTTTTAAAAAAAATGGATAACCTCACCTGGCTGCAGACATCAGGGAATGGAAGTAGAAAACTTCTCCACGCTTGTAGAAGACATCAGCCTGTCCAAGTTCCTTCCCGCTCAACCAGTAAGGGTAATAAAGGTAATAATAATAGAAGAATGCGTTAATACCAACGTCTTCTAAATAATAATTCAGTAAGGCCTGATCTGGGTGAAGATTCAGGTAGTGTCCTGAGTAATTAGAGTTTATTGTGTAACCAACGAAACCATCTTCATCCTTCGGATATTCAGTTTTTCCGCTATTGTGTTTGTTCTTGTACTCCTGCGCCTTCTGGATAGTTTCGCTATTGAAGAAGAAGTGTGGAATGATTTCATACATTGGAGGTATGTTGAAGCTCTTGCAGTCTTCCCTATGGGTCAAAGCTGCTCCCAGAGAATAGAGGAAAAGTCTTCCATTCAAGTGTTGCCGTGCCCAGCATGCTGCCTCGTATAGAGACTCGAAGCTATCGCAATTGTAGAACAGGGTGAAGAGGGCTTTAGCTTCGGTGATATGGTCCTTGTTGAATTCTGAAAAGATGGCGCCACGTGACAGATGACCCTTCTTGTGCACTGCTAGGAAGTTATTCGCCACTTCTTTTTTCTAAAATGGTAATTGGTTTGAGCTTAATGATGTGAGTTTCTATAATAATTTACCTCATAGCCTTCAATAAATTTGTTCAAGTCGAATTTATCTGCAGTTTCTATGATTTTCTTGTGGTAGCTTGGCTGATTGATGTGATCATAGAGTTGGAGAATGAGCTTGTATTTCCTCAGGAAATCTTTATCGGCGACTTCTGCAATGGAAAATGTTTATGGTGAGTTGTACGAAGTGGAAAATGCAATTACAGTCCCTGGGCACTTCAAAAGACTGATACAAATTTGTATCTTGGGTTGCTTGGGTTGTTTGACTTTATAACATCTGTAATAGATGTTAACTAAATTATTTATGTTTTATACATCTTAATTGCTCAATGCCTATTTGTGTGGTAAACCAAAAAGATTTAGCATTAATGAAAGGGCTGTAATAATACAGGGATTAATTCAGTGGACAATAACAAATTCAACGTAAGGTTCAATGCCCCTGAATTGATTTGTTTATTCAAATCTCCAGACCAGTTAATGTTGAACTTAGGAATTCGCTTTCGTGGAGCGCACAAATGGCGGCTTCATGAAAGGAAATTCTTTTACTCTGGCCTATATATTGTAATAACAAACTACAGATTAAAAAATTCATAAGAGGTGATTGTATGAAGCGTAAATATATTCCTTTAGATGAGTTACTGAACGGAAAGTTTCAGAGAAAAACGCTGACGTCGAAATTAACACGTGTGGCTCGACAAGGAGCCGAAATTTCGAAAAGTGCTAAGTTGGAATTTTGAGCGGGTGAACGAACTAAAAATTTGAAAGGAGAAAACTGAGTCGAACGAGGTATTAAAAGAGAGTTTGTATGGGAGTCTTGACAACCCAAAAAAAACTAGTAAGATCGTCAAGAAAAGATCGTAGTAAGAGGCTCGAATTTAGCATTATTATAATTACATAGTAATTATTTTTGGAATCCTAAGAAATGAGTCAGAAGAATTAGAGAAATTTTACATATAGTGCTAATTTCCAGGACCAAGGAATTAAGAGTACCAGTAATCGTTCTTTATCGTTTATTGTTCATGTTAAATAGGCCGTTTTTTGCAGAAAATCGCGTGTGCCCAGTTTTGTTTTGAATGTATGGCCTTGGAGTCTAAGGGTTAGAAGTATCTAAAAATTTTGGTATATTATTCAAGTTGGAATTGTCTAGTTAAAGTTGACAGAAATTAAGAAGTAGGTGGTAGGTTGACATATCTCTTCGTAATTATTATGTTTGAAGAATTTCGACAGAATTAAGAATTATATAAATGATTCGTAGTGCTTGAAGGATATGCATCACCCTCTCCTTAATTATTCAGTGTGTCATCTTTATTTAGATTTTATTGAGTTAAGTTGATACAACTATTGTATTTTGGCACAGAACAGTTCACAGAAATTTGTTTGAGATGGGCTTCAGAGGAAGAAGTCCTGTGAAAAAACCAAAACTGAGCCTCAAAATGGTACAAGATAGATTTAACTGTGCCAATTCATATAGGCATTTCACAGAGAAAGACTGGATTACCGTGAGCTACTCTTACCTGTCATTTAATTTCTCTTTTGTCTGAAAATTTATTTTGTTTTTTTCAGGTTTGCTTCAGCGACAAATCAACGATTCAAATTCTTGATGACAAGCCACAGTTGGTGAAAAGTATCATCCAGACTGTACTACAAAAACAGTAAAACACCTCACCTCAATAATGATATCATCAGTTATCAGTGCTGAAGGGTTGCGTCGCCTTTATATTGTGAAAGGAACCATGCGAGAAAAACAATACATAAAGGTATTGGAAAGCAGGTTGTTGCCTCAAGTAAAGGATTGGTTCCCAAATGGTAATGCAATATTTATACAAGACTCTGCATCATGCCATAAGATTAAGAGAGTGATACAATTTCTCGATGGTCTGGAAATTAGCCCGACATAGGATGTCGAAAATGCTTGAAAAGGGAATTGAGAAAGGAAAAAATCACAACAAGGCTTCAACTGATAGAAATAATCATTAACCGTTGGGACCACAATGATACAATGATAATTAAAAAAAAATAGCTGAAAATTGCTTCAAAAGCATGCAACGTAGGATTCTGTCTTTGGTAGCTGCTGAAGGAAGACCAATTATAGCTGCTAAGAATTATAGATCTACTTTCGACTTCGGGCTCTTAATCAGTTAGTCCAATATAGTCGTTTGTGATCATTTTCAGCTCAAAATTCGAAAAAGTATATCAGATATCAAATAAATAAAGTTGGACTTGACATTATTGAAAAAGACACAAAACAATAAAGTATATTGGTGTTCATAACTTTAATAAACTGTAAAAAAAGGTTTGTTTCATGAATTTATTTTGCTCTAATAATCAAACATTTGAGTCTTGTACATCCAAGTACTCTTATCCAAATGTTCTAGTCGATGTTAAAGGTTATCTTCATCCTGGTTTAGATTATTCATATAATAATATTTTCACGAAAACCATGTATTTACTGACTTTTCACGAAGTAAATTATAAAAAATTTTCACGGTAACAAATTTGACAACGATTGAAATTAATTGACATAAAATTCATTGACTTGAAATAAAATTATATACAAAAAAAATTTAATTAATTGGAATCAAGCATGTGATTTCTTCTTACCATATTCCTTATCATTCTTGTCTTCTTTTTCAGCACAGATAAGTGCCGAAACACTCAAAATACCAATAACACACCACAATCTCATCTCAACTGCGGACAAATTAAATTAGAAGGTTCTCTTTATATACCTATAGATAGTTATATTCTTCTTTTGCACGAAACGGATTTTTCTTATCTAAAATTCATTTTTTATCTGCATATTACGAAATCCATCGAATTTACATTTCGTTTATTCTGAAACTGGGATAAAATAACATTCCAAATTTCTTGGTACGAATTACAGAATATATAAAACATACCTACCTACAATTTCTAAGACCCAACAATTTAATAGGGAACTGGGATTTTATATATAGTCCGTCTAGAAAGTATCCGGAATTTATTATTTTTCATAATTTTAATATACTTCTTTCCTTTAACATTCCAAGACAAAAGTAATGTATAAAATAGGTTGTCCAGATAGTCGGCTATGGTTAAAGTTGCATGGCAACACTCTTTATCGAATATTGTTAATTATCAACAGGTAAACAATTTATGAAATAATGTCGCAACTAGAAAAAAAACAGGTAGGATATTTGTATAGAAAGGTTTTCGGAACGTTAAAAAATTAGTGCTATTGACTGAACTGGCATTGAGCTTACTCTATACTTTCTAAACGGACTATAGTTCCACTTATTTTTATTAGGAGTACAAATAAGTTTCCGCCGTTTTTTAACACAAATTAAATATTTATTATAGAAGAACGGTAATATAAATTTATTTAAAATATTGCCCATCACTTGCAACCACTTTTTCCCATCCCTCAGGCAGCATTCGAATCCCACGTCTGAAAAACTCCTTGTTTTTTGAGGCTATCCACGAATCAACCCAATTTTTGGTATCCTCATAAGATGTGAACCGCTGCGCCGTCAGAGCATGTGCCATGGACCGGAACAGGTGATAATCGAACGGTGCAATGTCTGGTGAATACGGCGGGTGGGGTAACACTTCCCAATCAAGTGTTTCCAAGTACTTTTTCACGGGAGCCGCAACATGTGGACGAGCATTGTCATGCAGAAGAATAATTTGTTCGTGTCTAGAATAGTATTGAGGGCGTTTTTCCTTCAGAGCTCGGCTCAATCTCGTCAATTGTGTTCGATAGAGGGGTCCAGTAATTGTTTCGCTCGGATTAAACAACTCATAATACACTACACCTAGCTGATCCCACCAAATACACAGCATAAGCATGTTGTTGATGGCCAGGTAATCCTCGTGATTTTCTTCTTTTTGGATTGTCATAATGTATCCACTTCTCATCACCAGTTACGATACGATATAAAAAACCCTCTTTTTATGTCTAGCTAGCAGCATTTCACTTAAGCATAATCGGCGTCCAATATCTCTCGGCTTTAATTCGTACGGAACCCAATTTCCTTGTTTATGAATCATTCTTAATGATTTTAAACGATGTGAGACTGCTTGCTGAGTGACTTCTAATGTTAGAGCAAGTTCTTTTTGTGTTTGAGATGAATCTTCCTCCAATAATTCATCCAATTCTGCATCCTCGTAAATTTTTGGCCTTCTACTGCGATCTTTGTCTTCTACGTCGAAATCACCGTTTTTAAACTTTTGAAACCACTCTCGACACGTTCTCTCACTCAAAGCACCCTCACCATATGCTTTTACGAGCAATTGATGCGCCTCAGCAGCAGATTTCTTTAAATTAAAGAAGTAAACTAATATTTCCCGCAAATGACGCTTACTTGGCTCAACTTGACATTTTCAACTTATAAAAATTATATTATACCAATATAAAATCAATGATATTAATAGGTTATGTTGTTCTTGAATGTCCAAACTATTTTTTAAGCCAGTTATCATCTGCGAAAGCTAACCGAAACTCCGTGCCGCGCCACCTACAATAAAACGGCGGAAACTTATTTGTACTCCTAATACTACACCCCGGTATTTTATGGCACGCATTCCAATCGAGTCTAGATTGCTCTCGTTCATTAGTCAAAATGCAACATTTTGAAAAATGTGGGTTGCGATTATTCAGTCTGTAGACAGTTGAGTCCGTACATAGGATGCGTGAATAATTTCTCATTTAGATTTCGATTATAGCTTCGTAGAGACCATTTTCAGAATCTATGGAAAATATGCAGGATTTAATCAATCTGAAATTTGGATATTAGAGTCAACGTATAACGTTTAACATTTAAACACTTTCAAAACACCCCAATAATTGCATTGTTCAAGCTTCAAAATGAAGCAATAATTAAACTGATGTCAAACCTTTGTCGTTTCATTTAAAACTAAATTTCTATCATTCTTAATGAAAGACTCTTTGTAATATCAATTTTCAGTAAAATAACACATCTCTAGATGGTTTTAGGAATTGTTAGGGTATTAGTGGAACGCACCTGTTCTTTATTGATTATTATATTCTATGAATCTAGGACAGAGAGGCAACAATATAACCTCCATACAACCCATAGAATCAACTTTTGCATAAATTATACGTAATTATTATACAAGATACAAGGATCTAACGTGCACATATCAAGTATTCATGTCTGATTGCAATGGGTCCCATATGAATAATGTGGTTCAAATTATACTCGAGTGAACAACAAAGGGGGATTTTAATAACTAAATTCATTATAATATAGTATGGACTCATTGAATTAATTGAGATATATTCTAGAATAATAATTATTTCCTTGGTAATATAGCTACTCCCTATGATATTTGGAAGCATACAGATGAGGTAGGACTGTAGCGTAGGACAGCTCCTCTCGAAGAATTCTCTGCTCTGCTACAGCTTCCGATGTAGCATATGAGGTAGAAAAGGTAGAAAACAATACCTTAAAAATCCCCCCCCCGGGACTAAGTGGGACACGGTACAAGCGTTCGATGACTAACGTTCCCATGAAGAAAAGCGTCGCTCTGGCGTCACGGCGTCTCCCTAATTAAGAGGTTGAAGCTCCCTTGTAAGTACCCGCATTCCTAAAGAGCTTCAGGGCTTCTTATTTCGTCAAAAATCGCCAGTATAATAGTAAAGCGTTTTCCAATAAGGGTTTCATTTTGGATATTCCGATACCTGGGCAAGTGTCACCTTTTGAAGCTGTCATATTTTGACATTTGACAAGTAAAAACTGCGCCATTACTAAAAATAGAACGATTCACGTTTCTACAACAAAAGTGAAATAATTTCGATTCAAGAAATTTTTATGACCTTCTGACTTCACGTATTGGAGCAGTAACAGACTACAGGTGTGTAATTCTCAGCATCCATTCTATAGCAAGCGTAAGCAAACCAAAATATTCAAAAAAAATTCTTAATTTATTCGTTCAAACGTATCAAAATAATTTAAAGCTTCTTTCTTCTTCTTAAACCCATGGGAAAACCATTCTCCGAGGTTAGATTCATCGAGTTTTTACTGATAACTAGGGGTATTTGGGTCTTCTCCGTTGGTACTATCTCGAAATTCTGCAGCAGGAAGAAGAAAACGCTCTTGACTGTTAACAGGCCGTACCTCGAACCGATGCAGTACCTGGGACCTGTTCCAAAAGGTAGATAGGTGTTGGGGTCGATTTTATCCTTATTTTCCGGTGAAAATCGCTCAGGGTCGAACTTATTCGGGTTCTCAAAGTACTTGGGATCTCGATGAATGCCAAATATTGGGATGGTGATGTTCACGCCTTTTTCTAGATAGACCGGCTTCTCGTGCGGCAGCTTTGGTTGAATTGTGTATGGTTTGGTGACAACCCTAGATATCCCTACGGATCCTGGCCATTTTCGCATAGTTTCTGCAAGCAAAAACAGATGACTGTGTTATAGGAAAGTTTTTTCAGAACGTTCTGCAGATGGCTCATAGAGCACCCAGCTAGAAATCCAACAGAATAGCAACTTCTAGAATATCTTGTAAAGATGTATTACAACTGAGTACTTCGTGGTCTTACATACTTACCAGAAACCACCATATCCATATACGGTAAATTCATAATAGCCTCAAAGTTGGGTTCTTCGTTTTCAGCGCAGCATCTGTCGATTTCTTCGATCAGTTTCTTCTGACAGTCAGGGTTGGTAGCAAGTTCGTAGGCCATAAAACACATCGTGATAGATCCAGTCTCGAAAGCGCCAACGAATATGACAAAAGCTTGAGAAGCTATGTCGTCATCAGTCAAGTTTTGTTTCAGAGCTCTCAAACTAGACCATTCCTCTTGTGGTAGCTTCTTCTCCGAGCTTTCCCTCTTCTGTTCTTCCCTGGCTTCCATGAGAAGTCCCACCAAGTCTGCGCACTTGATCTTATGCTCTTGGCGGACTTTGATAGTGTCTCTCACAAGGTTCGTGAAGTAGAATTTCACTTCTTTTCCAAACACGGACATTCCAAAAATCTGCGAATGTAGATAAGAAATATTCAGGTGAGGTTTTCAACAAAGTTGGCGTTTATATATATTTTGTAATGTTTCTGTTTATGGATATTTATATTGTAATGAAGATCTCTCAGATACTTTAGTGTAGCTTGTGCGAGTTAGGAGTTCAGTTGTATTCCTACTCCATAGCCAAGGCACTGTTAGTTTTGGATTGAACAGTGAAATGGTGGCAGGCAATCCTAGCCAGAAAATTTCTTCCCCCACTAAGGTGAGATGTGACACTCTTATACTCTTATTGGAGAAGACTTCCTCAGATAGATCGAGTCATTTTTGAATAAACGTGAGTTTTTGGTTAGAGTCTGTGCTTTTCTATATCGATGTGAGCCTGTGATGAGTGGCGTTCCGCAAGATTCAGTCTTGGGCTCCTGATTTTTCTTGTTTACGTCGCTGATCTTCCACAGGAGGTTTTCTCCTGTAATAAATTACTTCTTTCCTTGGATGGTGGTAGGGGGGAAGCGCTTCATCTGGACAGATTCAATTCAGAGTGGTGCTATTGCATCGATGATCTTGGCTTATCTTGGCTAGAAGAATTATTTACTTAATCAAGAGAGGTTAAACCTGCTTCACGGTTATTTATTTTCTTAAAATAGAAAGGCCTTTTACTTGATAGAAGAAATATAACAAAATTTGAATATTAAAACAAATTGAAATATGTTTATCTTCTACAATTTTAATTCCAAAATTTTTTTTTTTATTCAAAAACTTTTAGAAATAAATTTATGTCTAACAAGCACCGCTTACATTTAATAGACGTATATAATCAAAACTCAATATATAATGTCAAATGGAATAAATAACCCAACAGATATACGAAAGTAATCAAAATTAATAAATAAATATTTAAAGGAGACAAAATTTTGTTTCTGGTCTTACCTTTAGGAACACCAGTTGCCTTTTAAAAACATGAACACACTTAAAGGACTTCTCAAAGAATATAATTTATTTGAAATATTTAATATATTTAAATATTCGAATAAATTATTTCAAAAATCTCTAAAAAAATGTGCACTATATCTTCAAAAAAAAAATATAATTCTAGACAATCCCGTCTTCAGTCCTCTTTCAATATTCCAAATATCAAAATCAAAAACATAACCTATATCACTCACGTGTTAAAAGACTTAAAATAATTTAAATATATTAAATATTTCAAATAAATTATATTCTTTGAGAAGTCCTTTAAGTGTGTTCAAGTTTTTAAAAGGCAACTGGTGTTCTTAAAGGTAAGACCAGAAACAAAATTTTGTCTCCTTTAAATATCTATTTATTAATTTTAATTACTTTCGTATATCTGTTGGGTTATTTATTCCATTTGACATTATATATTGAGTTTTGATTATATACGTCTATTAAATGTAAGCGGTGCTTGTTAGACATAAATTTATTTCTAAAAGTTTTTTGAATAAAAAATTTTTTTGAAATTAAAATTGTAGAAGATAAACATATTTCAATTTGTTTTAATATTCAAATTTTTTTTTTAATTTATTTTCTTGCTACCCTTCATCTAGTCCAGACATGCATGCGACAATCATCAGAAAATTTGCTGATTCTGCTTTTTATCGGTAAAAAAACACCGAGAACTCTTCGCACCAATGAAGATGTTCGCACATCCAAGCCAATCTTTGAAAATGGGGTTGAAGAAATCCTTCTTAACAAACTACTTCAACGCCTTTCAATCTTTTTCTGGTGATTTCAACCGAAACACTGCTTCCTGTCTTTTGCAGCAGTGGTTTTTTAAGAGGGACTATCTGATACAGAACCAGTTCTAAAAAGTCAGGAGCAAATCCCAGAAATTACAGTTGGGGACACTTTCTTTTTAATCCAAGGCATAGTGAAATACGAAATACAAGGCTTTTCACCTTCTTTTTAAGATAGAATTGAAAATTTCCCTAGTATTATTAATTTTTCTATACATTCTTAGGCAATTTGAGTGTCGCAAATTTGTTATTTGTTCGAACATCTAGTTATCTAGGAAATGGTCAGGTTGGGGGGGATTGAAATCTTCAATGTTTTCAGCTGATAAAGATTTGCATTCACTTACCCTCGAAATTTTCGGAAACAACTGGTACAAAAACATGACGATTTTCTTCCATGGAATGGTGAAGTCACAAGATTCGAAAGCCCTATTGTAGAAGAGGTTGTCCATGTCTTTCATCGAGTCCACCTGAACACCGAAGGCGTTGTGGGCAATACAATCGCTGCAGTACCTAGTGTAGGCGTCCCTGAATTCTCCCTCAACGTAATCTAGCTTCTTTTCGAGAAAATGCTGGCTGAAGGCTTTCGCGTGGTGGCAGACGGAAGAAAACATCATCTTGAGCTTGCTGCCAGTAAATGCAGGGCTGACTATGGCACGCATATCTTTCCAATGTTGCCCTTGAAGCGTATAATTGCAGCTTGTATAATGTTTCATTGTTTCATGGTTGTTTGAGTCAGTATTATTAGTTTTTACTCTAATTGATTTGTAGATGCCTCATTTGGCTAATGGTTGTTTGTTAGTAGGCCTCCATGTCTTCTTAATCATACGTAGATAGAAGACATATTGACTAGAGTAGATGAAATATGAGACTTCATGAAGCATTACTGGTGATTTATGGGCTATTTTTTGAGAAATATAAAAACACCCTATATCCAATGAATTTGAAGCGTTGTTACTGTACTTACAAGCAGAATTAAATAATACCTTTTAAAGATACGAGACTGTTGGACCACAGTTCATCACCGCTAGCCAGAATCAAGTCGCCATGGTCCAAGGTATGATCGCTGTCCTTAACACACATCTGCTTGATGAGCTCTGGACATTTTAGTATCAAAACGGGTACATTGAACTGATAGGCTCCAAGGTACCTTTATGGAATCGAAATATGTAACTATTTCCTTGAAAAAATTTAAAATACTTGGATTTACCTGACTCCATCTAGAGTGTTGTACATCCTTTGTATCATTTCTGCCGGAGACTCCTTACCTAGACATATTGGGAGATTTTCGCCAAAAAGCGGGATTATTTTACCTGTTGGTACGTTCTTCTTGGCCCAATATTTGTAAGGTTTATTGACTAAGTAGTAGAGTAGGGTGAGAACGCCCAGAATAAGAACAACTCCTAGCATCTATCAAGAAAAAAATTATTTACATCAAAAAGGCTTTAATGAGAATGATAACAATAATAATGCTAAAGCAATTTTAAAAGCAATAATTTCTTCAACCATCATGGAGAAAAAATTGCCCGCTTTGTAGCATCTTCTATAGATTCTGACAACTTTTTTTGCGCGCTTGTTCGACAATCCATTTCATCTGAAATTTTCATATCTATGAATTATTCCTTAAAAATTCTATCGGCTGTTTTTTTAGAGTGATAGAACTTTCGATAGGGATAACTGTGATTTGACAGAAGGTAGAAGCCATGTTGTTTTGACATTTCTAATCAGTAAGCATTGACAAATTATCATGGAAAGACTCACGACGCAACAACGTTTACAAATTGTTGAATTTTATTTTCAAAATCAGTGTTCTATTCGCCAAACTTATAGAGCACTTCGTGAAATTTATGGTTTACTTAATGGTTCATCAGAGTAGTTTATTCGTCGAACTATCGATAAATTTCGGACAACATTTTTTCTACTCGATGCAACAACAAGACAATGAACTGTACATACACAAGAAAATATCGCTGCTGTAAGTCATAGTGTTAATGATGATCCAGATTTGTCTATTGCTACTTGACCATAATAAGCGTCGTTTGTTTGCTGATTTGCCTCTAGAACAGCTTGAAGTTGATCCACTTTTCTATCGTAAAATTGTGTTTAGTGATGATGCTCATTTCTGGTTGAACAGCTATGGAAACAAGCAAAATTGCCTTATATGGAGTGAAAATAACCCTCAAGAAGTTCTGCAGGTTCCATTGAATCCTGAAAAATGCACTGTATGGTGTGCTGGAGGCATCATCGGTCCATATTTTTTTAAAAACGATACTGGAGCTAATGTTACAGTGAATGGTGCTCGTTACAGATCGATGATCAAGGATTATTTGTTTCAAAATTTGAATGGTATCGCCCCAGAAGTGTTTTGGTTCCAACAAGATGGTGCTACACCTCATGCTGCTACCGTAACAATTGATTTATTGAAAGAAAGATTTGGCGATAACATTATTTCGGAAAAGGGTCCAATTAATTGGCCTCCAAGATCATGCGACCTAACTACACTGGATTATTTTTTTGAGGTTATGTCAAGTCATTGATTTATGCTGACAGAACTCGTGCTATTGATGAAATAAGGCCTGAATTACCCGAAAAAGTGGTCCAAAATTGGTCTGGTCGAATGCGGTTCCTCAGATTTAGTCGTAGTGGGCATATGCCGGAAATTATTTTTAAAACATAAATGTCATGAAATTATCTTTCGAATAAAAAAAAATTGGCTTCAATCTTAATTTAAATGTGTTTTATTTCAATTTAAAGTTCTATCACTCTAAAAAAAACATCCGATACATAGAATTCTGTGTTCTGTCATTCGAAAGTCAAATAAACGTCATATTCAGCAATTTTAAAACTGTTCTTCTGAAGATACAGGAGATCCCATGGAAATGAAAAATAGGTGTTAAAAGGCTTCATTTTGAACTGTCGGAAACATTCGTTTTAAATTAATAAATTGTGGAAATATTCTTTATTATTTTATTCAATTAAAAAGAATTTCCATCAAGTAGGAACTGATTGAATTGAAATCTTAAATATTTAGGCCCTAAATCTATCCTGAAAGTTTTAAGTTTCTAGCTCTTTTCATTCAAAAGTTAAAGCATTTACGAAGAGACCGGCCGTCCAGAATTACTCAGTGAATCCAACCTAGTCATTTTTCGGCTCAAAAGTCTAAAATCACAAACATTTGACAAAATGAAAACACGCTGTTCCTTAGAAAACAAGAAGCACACAAAAAGAGACATAAACTACACAGATAAGTTATGATGGCAAAGGTACAACTTTTCTGTTACGATTAGGTATTTTCCTTATCGGTGTTCATTATTGGTGTTTATTCACTAACTAAAATATTCTTACCTTTAGTGCTATTAATGGAGATATTTCTTACTTAAACAAGTTGAAAACAATTCGCGGACAACACTGGGTTTTATGATTTCCGTGAAAAATTTTAAACTCCCTTACTATCTATCAGGGTCAAGAACTCAACTTCATATTCTTAATTAAAAAGTTGGATTTATCTGAGTAATTATAACTTTCTTATCATCTGCATTATATTTGCTTATGTAACGGTTTGTGTATTACCGTACGAATTAATCAAATTGTATTAAACAGACTAAATTCGCAAACAAAGTCAATCTCTACATACTATACAGGATGTTTCGGAAGTGATAATTTTTGTTCAAATAAAAATAATTCTGCTGATCTGTACAAAATATCATCAGTAAAAAATGTGAGCTATGGTATGGCGTGCTCTCGCAGACTGATGTCACAGGCGCACCACGCCTGCCTGAAGAGTTCAGGTGCGCATGCTCGGAACGAAACACCACCTCCGAAATTAAGAGGTAGAAGCTTCCTCGTAACACCGAACTTCCTCAAGAGCTTCAATGGTAATAGAAAGTTCTACAAATCGAGACAGTGTAACATACATCTGTGTGGTAAACCAACAAGGTTTAGAATTCATGAAAGGGCTGTAACGATACAGGGATTAATTCAATGGCAAATTCAACGCAAGGTTCAATGCCCCTGAATTAATTTGTTTATTCTAATCTCCAGACCAGTTAATGTTAAACTTAGGAATTCGCTTTCAAGGCAACGAACGGCGGCTTCATGAGAGGAAATTCTTTTACTCTGGCCTATTATTATAATAAAAAACTACAGATTAAAAAGTTCGTAAGAGCTGATTGTAGGAAACGTAAACATAGTCCTTCAGATGATTTTAGGAACGGAAAGTTTCAGAGAAAAACGCTAACGTCGAACACGTGTGGCTCGACAAAGAGCTGAAATTTTGAAGAGTGCTAAGTTGCGATTTTGAGCGGGTAAACGGATCAAAAATTTTGAAGGAGAAAACCGACGCGTACGAGGTATTATAAGGGCCAAAAGAGAGTTTGTAAGAGTCTTGATCAAATAACACTGAAGCAAAAATACAAGAAGGAAAAGCGATGAATGGAAGTACAATGAACTAGCGTGCAATCACTAATTTCACATTAACACCAAGGTGGTATTCAAAAATGTAAAGCATGCAATTAATCAGAAGCATTTAAAAGAAGTTTACTTACTAAGAGTTACCAAGGGCGGGCTGTTATAAGTACTATTATCTCTAGTATGTTACTAAATTGCTGAGGAGGTTTATTTCCAAGAACCTTCTTCTTGGCCGCTTCAAAATACAACGTTAATCGCATCAGGACATTGTTCTCCTTTGTTATTGTCATCAATCACATACGTGTCAAGTTACAGTGCCACAGAGTATTTGACACAGAAATAATGCGAGTAAATACAATGACGTAATGGTGGAAATTATATAATCTATGAGGGACTCTGTGACTCGTATGATCCTTAGAGGATACGGATCTCTTCAAAGCATATCCGGTATTGTACGTTTTTTGAGTTTCGCAAGTTGCTACCAAAAACATTTGCGATGTTTATCCAAGTGCATTAGACGTTCATAGATGCCAAACATTATTCTCAAAATTCAGATCCGGTAATTTTAATCATCTCAAAATGGCGCTTCCATTTTGGAGTATACGCGCAACTGTTCATATTGAAGTGCTGAAACCTAGACAAACTGTTAATGTAGATCTTTATTGTGAACAATTGGATCGAGTGAACCAATCTTTAATCGAAAAGTATCCGGCGATTATCAACAGAAAAGGCGTTATTCTGCAACACGACACTTCGCGAATGGGGTGGAAGGTACTGCGTCACCCGCCATACTAGCCCGATATCGCACCCTCGGATATCCATTGATTCCCATCGCTACAACATTTTCTTAGTGGCAAAAAAATTTGGATAACGTCCAAAATACAATCTGCAAATATTTTACTCAAAAACCAATTGATTTTTATCAGTTTGACATTTGCACACTAGATGGTAAAAGGTTGTCGATAACCAACGTGATTCCATTATTGATTAAAAATAAAAGCATGTTAATAATTTATTCGTTTGAAATTAATTCAAAAAAGCGACATTAGTTTCCAGTCCACCTAATACATTTATGTTATACGTTCGGCATTGTACCGATGTACATATGTTTTACTTTACGTTTCACGTTTTACATTGTACGTTTCAGGTTGTACTACACGTTTTTGTAAAATGTACAAGGTAAAATGTGCAATGTAAAGTTTTTACGTTTTACATAACCCAAAGATGAGAATAAACAAATAGTAGTAACAACATCTTCGTCTTCTTGTGACAGTGGAAAGTGATTCAATCTTGCTAATCGAAATAATCCGCACAAAATTTCATTCCGTTTTGAAATCGATATTTGAACTTGCGACCCAAGTTTTCGAACTTAATGAACTTTAAACAACACGTTCCGCTTTCATCATCACCTAAAACTATAGAAACTCTAAATTCCTGTAAATTCACACCAATTGGAAAAAAAATTCGAAATGAAAACATTCAATTACTCAATATTCCAGTTTTAATCAAATTAATCAAATAAATACATTATTATTTATACACTTTATCAAATGTCGTTAACAGAAAACGCACAATCGGCAGATGAAACATCCTGACTTCCCCCATAATATCAGCTTAAAACATATTTCCTCAAATTAAAGAAAAGATCCAACAATCAAGTCAATTTTTCCTCTTCAATTCAACAGCTTTCACTAAATAACCTTATATCTGGCTTTGTTGAACGTGTGGTGACCTGCGGTTTGCAACTTGAGGAGTTCTTCTTTGATCAGACGCGTGATTTCGGATTTCGCCTTAGAAACTGCCATGTCTGAAGTACTCTCGATGGCCAGATAAAGTTTTCGTTCACCTTCCGGGGGCTGCTTGCCATTAGGAACATAAGTACCACGAACAGTTATTCCAGCCTCGGAATATTCAGATATTTGAGCCAACGCCTCCTGAGAATAAACATTTTTTGATTAGATTAGCGATGTTCAAAGAAATTTCTTTTCAAGGAGTACTATCTCCTGTTTAAAAATACTCTGTAGATGTGAGAAAACAAATTAAAACAAAAATTAATAAAATTATTAGATTTACCTTCGACGTAACCCTCCATCTCGCCTGTTGCGGGAAATCATTAATCTCCAATTCTTCTTCGTACTTTCTGAACGTCTGCTCAGAGTCCTCGGCATCTCTTTCATCGTCATCTTTCGGTTGGTAGTTCAACTTGGTGTTAAGCTTGGCAGCCAACTGTTCGGCGACCGTCTTGGCAGTTATGGAAAGGGCGTTATTGCTACCTTTGAGTATCGAGGCAGCAGCTTCCTGAGTGGCGAACTTGGCATCCATAGGCGTGGTCTTGGTGAAGTTGATCTTCGATGCCAATCTCTTAGCCAACTCCAACTTGTCTACCGCAGTGCTCACTCCAGCCATTGCAGGGTTTACGATACCTTGAAATTAAAAAGGAATGATTAAATTCTCAAATCTACCCAAGTGATTCACATATGCTTGCAAATATAAAATCAGACGAAATAAACCGCGTTAAGAACTTTAGGAACAAGCCTTGTTCTATCCCAAAAGTGACTGTCAAATAGCAATTAAACTGATCTACCGGTTGATTGATCTACCGGCTGGTAGATCTACCCGCTCACTAGTACAACCACACTATTTAAGAAGAGATATGTACCTCATTTGTGATCAGTCCATAATGTAACCCTTGTAAAAGTTCAACTTTATCATTATTTTTTTATTTTGAAACGAATTTCATTGAAGTTGAAACCGAATCAATCGAGTATCTTTTACGACTGACCAGAAATAAATAAAATATGAATAAAAAACAATATTCTAATTTCCGCTAATATTTTATTACACTACGATCGTTATGTCATACCATGACTTCTTCAGGTGAGTATTACAAGATACTATCTATATCAGGTATACACAGAAACACTAAGGTATCAATCATACACTAGCGCCATCTGAAGAACGCTTACCTTCTTATGGTGATCCTCTAGTGGCGGGAGAATAGGACGTTACGTTGTGTAGATAACCGAAACTACACTTGAACGAGAACGAGGAAACAGTGACGTGGAGTTCAGAATGCAAGGATAAGTAAAAATACAATATTTGTTTCCGGAAGGCAGGGCCCCGCATCTGACTCTGTGTATGAGAAGGAGGTTCGGCTCTAGGGAAAAAGAGCCAGGGAGAAAACCTGAGCGCTCTCTTCAGCTCCCATAAATTCAACCCTGTCCTTGAGTGAACACACTGATAACCTGGCGATAGGACCATGTAACAAAGATCTTCGAGGTAGTTTAACAATAACCCTTTGGTCAGGAATTCCCCATTCACACACCTACTATCTAATTAGATTATGATAATCTGGACGCATAATATCGTTGTTCAGGAATGTCTTGTTGTGGCATTCTGAAGACAGAGGCTGTGGTGTCTGTTATTTAACTACCTATTCGTTATAATAATTAAATCTATTAATATAGTTGTTCAGGAATCCCTTGTTGCGGCCTTCTGAAGACACACGGTTGTTGTGCCAGTATCTAATTGTAAATCGACATTTCATTCACTCTAGATACTCTGAATTCTCAAACAAAGTACCATTGTTAACCACTTCTTAGATCCCAATAAATAAAATGAAGATAAAGACGCTTACATGTATGAAATAATGTTCAATGGTCAATTCAGATTGAAGTAAAAAGGTCACCCCTAGCTAGACCATCAATACAGTAAATAAATTAATTCCATACAATACAATAACATGTGAGAGCAGCTTAGTCGACTTCCCTTTGTGTCTAACCTTCACTTTTAATGAACAATGGACAACGGCGTTCTATTTCTAACAAATCTATCGTAGTGTAATAAAATATTAGCGGAAATTAGAACATTGTTTTTTATTCATATTTTCAAGATGAATTTCCGTCAAGTAAAGACCGAAACAATCATAGATCAGAAATAAATATTATAAATATAAACTCACCTAATGGCGCCTTGATCTCCTTCACGGTTCGTTTGGTAGCGAACATGCTCTCGATCTGTTGATCGATATCGTGCTCAAGGTCCTCGTCATCGGAGTCGACCAGACCTAGAGCGGCCTTCTGGAATTTCTTCTTCTCGTTCACGGCCGCCGCTTCGTTCTCGTCGAATTTGAAACCTTTGCCGCTGAAGCCGCCGCCGGTGTGGACCTTTTTACCTTCGGACTCCTGCTTGGTCTTGTAACCCTCCCACAGGATCCTGAGCTGTTCGGGGACGGCGACGCTGGCCAGTTCGAACGCCCTGATAATGTCCCCCGCGTACCTACACTGTTCGGGAGTTATGAAGGTGTATGCAAAGCCCTTGTTGCCCGCTCTACCAGTACGTCCGCACCTGTGGACATAGTCTTCGTAGTGATTTGGGCAGTCGTAGTTTATGACGAGGATGAGTTGTTTTACGTCCAATCCTCTGGCAGCAACAGATGTGGCGATAAGAAGTTTCACTTTACCTAAAAAAGTTCAGAAATGTAGGAAATATAACAATGGGTATTTATCGAGCCAACTTTATAAAACTTACCTGACTTGAAATCTATTATCGTCGAGTCCCTATCAAACTGATCGATACCCCCATGCAAACTCAGACAATTGTAAGCCATCTTCATGAGTTCCTTCAGCAAAATATCGGCATTCTCTTGCTTGTCGACGAACACAATTATACTGCCGTGCTCTTGGTACAGTCCCAACAGTTCCAGTAACTTCAAGAACTTCTGATCCTCCTCTATGATGACCACGTTCTGCTCTACGTCCTTACAGACCACAGATCGACCGCCAACTTGTACCTCGATGGGTTTCTGAAGTATCCTACGCGCCAGGGCCTCCATCTGGCGGGGAAACGTCGCACTAAACATGACGGTCTGCCTGTCCGGACGCACGTTGTCTATGATTCTCATGACTTGGGGCTCGAAACCCATGTCGAACATCCTATCAGCCTCGTCCAGAACTGAATGAAACAATAGTCAGGATAAGAGATTTTAAATAGTTATTCAACAAATATTTAATAATTTCAGTTCTTTTGTTTGTATATATACAGCCTGCATGAAGCGACTGCTTTTCAATTCATTATTTTCAATCAGGGATAGCTTAATACATTAAGATTGAATGATAATTCTCAAAATATGAACTATGAAAGCCACATGGTCACATGAAATGCCGAACTCGGTTTCTTTTCAGTTTATATTTTCAGAATCATCATTGAATCTTAATGTATTAAACTATCCCTGATTAAAAATAATGATTGGAAAGAATTTAAAGGCGGTCACTTGATGCAAACTGTATATCTATATATACGGAGAAAAGAGTTGAAATTATTTCGATTTATCATTTTTAATACATTTCAATAATTATTTTTAAACAGGGATTAGTTACGCAGTAATAATTAGTCGCAGACTATATTACTTGTTCAATGATGTACACAGTCATGCTTATTATGGAGAATACAACTAAATTTTAGAATCCCTTCTTCTCAGAACTGGTTAATGTTACGAAAATAAGCGTAACGACAATTTCTGAGATATTTTTATCATAAATCTAACCGTTTCACAGAAAAATTCAAAAACTCAACTTTGACCTTGAATAAATTATTTTGCATGCATAGAATTCTTAGGGACTCTTCACAACTTCATTATAATGGTGTCTCTAACGCTCGCGCAAATTTTCAGCTTGTTGGAAATTTATGCAAGGGTGAATGTCTAAATTGAGCGGACTGCTAGTTCCCTTAAGGTTAAATATCAACGAAAATAATTTTTAAACAACTTACCGATGTAGGTAACCCTTCTAAGGTTTGTCACTTTCCCACTGTTAGCTGCCAACATGTCTATCATCCTACCAGGCGTGCAGACGATAATTTCTGCGCCCCTCTTCAACTCGGCAATCTGCTCGGAGATTCCAGTTCCTCCGTACACGCACACCGCGTGCAAATTCAGACTTTTCGTGAATTTCTTGATGTCTTTGCCGATCTGCATGCAGAGCTCCCTAGTGGGGGTCATGATTACGGCTATAGGACCGTCAGTTTCCTCCAACGGGTGTTGGTCCAGTATGTGCCTGAACATTGGCAGCAGAAAGGCCAAGGTTTTTCCACTTCCTGTTTTCGCTATACCGATCAGGTCCCTTCCGGACATGATGGCGGGGACGGCTTGCGCCTGGATAGGGGTGGGCTTCTCGAAACCTAATTTTCTCAATATGTTGAGTTCCTTGGTCGAAACGCCGCATTGGGCCCACGTTTTGATCGGCTTCGGACATCCCTTACCTTAAAAAATAGACAGTTTTGAATACATGTTGATCACATTAGTGAGAACTACTCCCTAATTTTTTCTATTAACCACTCTGTAATATGAACATAGAACAATCTCATTTAAACAAGGATTCAACAAGTTCAGTGTGCGAACTAAAATACACACTCAAGAATTTCACTGAAAATAGCACCGATAAAAATAATTTAACAATGTCAAAATATAATGCAGGCATTTTTAACATCGCCATATATAGAAGACAAAAACCAATTATATTAAAACTTTCTACATACGCCCTTAAGTCTATTCAATCACTTTAAAATCAATCAAATTCAAATTACAATAAATATATTATTGCTGACTATAGTCTAGTCAACAAGTGCCTTTTGGGTCAACTTTTTTCATCAGTCTCCGAAAATTATGATCAAGGTGTCATTCGATTCGGAATGGCATCTAGATGATTTTTGAAAAAAATGAAGTTCCGCTTGCAAAAATTGCAAAAGTTATTAACAATTAACTAAAAAAAAAGAGGGTTTTTTTTGTAAATATCTCAAAAACTAATGAAGATTTTTGAAATAAAAAAAAGATTCAAAAAGAGGAGGAAATTTCCTTAAAAAAGTGTCGACTCCCGGAATTGTAGTCCCAATATTAATAATTTTCCCAGAGGGATGAAAATACGGCCGAAAACGGGTACTCTGGCTTTCGTAAGCCACGCCTACTTTGGACACTTTATTAATAAAAATTATTTCAACAGATTAAATACGAAATTTAATAAATGAAAAAATTCAGGGGCATACTGGATAGATGAATGAACAATAATCGGCCAAAAAAAAATTTTATCTCAATTTTTCAATTTGTTATGCAATAGTTCATTAATAATTTTTTTCTGCTTGGACATGAACATTGCAAGTGTCATAATTGTTAAACTATTAACTTGAGATTTTTTCCTCTCTTGGAGCAATTTTTGGAAGACTTCAGAATAGATCCCCGTTGGAAAAATTTAAAAATGTTTATTTTTCAATTTTTTATTAACAATTTTCGTTGTTGCAAAATTAAAAACTTAGATTAATTATCGAAAAAAATTTTTTAATTTATATCCCTTATTGTTTAAAAAATTGTAATAAACAAATGCGTTGTTTATAAAATAATTGAAAATTTTTTAAGGAATATCAATCTTTGATGCAAATAATTAAAAAAAAAAATTTTTTCCTTAAAAAAATTTTTTTATCACTTTAAAACGCATTTGTTAATTAACAATCGTTTTCTCCCAATTCTAACTAATATTAAGGAACCATTTTTTCTTTAAAAATCATGATTTACTTTTCTTTTCCATATAAAAAAAATTTTTCGTTCTGTTTAACTTATCAATGTTTATATAATAAACAATTTGTTATAAACAAATAAATTTTTACTTTATATTTTTTTCCTTATTCTTCTTACTGCCACAAATACAGACATGATTTTTATTTTTATTAATTTTTTTATTATTTTTTCTTAAATAAAAAATATATAAAGTAAAAATTTATTTGTTTATAACAAATTGTTTATTATATAAACAATGAAAAATTAAACAAAACAAAAATTTTTTTTATATGGAAAAGAAAAGTAAATCATGATTTTTAAAGAAAAAATGGTTTCTTAATATTAGTTAGAAGTGAGAAAAAACGATTGTTAATTAACAAATGCGTTTTTAAGCAATAAAAAATTTTTTAAGGAAAAAAATTTTTTTTTAAATCACTATTTGCATCAAAGATTGATATTCCTTAAAAAAATTTTCAATTATTTTATAAACAACGCATTTGTTTATAACAATTTTTTAAAGAATAAGAGATGAAAATTTAAAAAAAATATTTCTATGTAGCTTCCTACAATATAAAAACGGACCATTAATACAATAATATTAATCTAAGTTTTTAATTTCGCAACAACGAAAATTGTCAATAAAAAACTGAAAAACAAACATTTTTAAATTTTTCCAACGGGGATCTATTCTGAAGTCTTCCAAAAATTGCTCCAAGACAGGAAAAAAATCTCAAATTAATAGTTTAACAATTATCACACAATGTTCATGTCCAAGCAGAAAAAAATTATTAATTAACTATTGCATAACTAATTGAAAAATTGAGATAAAATTTTTTTTTGGCGGATTATTGTTCATTCATCTATTCAGTATGCCCCTGAATTTTTTCATTTATTAAATTTCATATTTAATCTGTTAAAATAATTTTTATTAATAAAGTGTCCAAAGTAGGCGTGGCTTACGAAAGCCAGAGTACCCGTTTTCGGCCGTATTTTCAACCCTCTGGGAAAATTATTAATATTGGGACTACAATTCCGGGAATCGACACTTCTTTTAGGAAATTTCCTCCTCTTTTCGAATTTTTTTTTTTATTTCAAAAATCTTTATTAGTTTTTCAGATATTTACAAAAAACTAAACCCTCTCTTTTTTTAGTTAATTGTTGATAATTTTTGCAATTTTTGCAAGCGGATTTTTTTTCGAAAATCATCTAGATGCCATTCCGAATCGAATGACACCTTGATCATAATTTTCGGAGACTGCTGAAAAAAGTTGACCCAAAAGCACTTGTTGACTAGACAGAAATAAATCTGAAATTCACTCTTCCTCGATAAAACAAAATTTGGATAAATCAATCATCGAAAAAAGAAACACCAATGATTTAATCTTCACTAGATTAAGGTAACAGTATCGTTGCCACTCCAAAACGTGAATAAATCAACAAAATTGCTGCTTTTTTAACACTAGATAAATATAAAACTGTTACTAAAGACCCCACTGAACACTTCCAAAATCAAGTAAAAAATATAATAGACCAATCTGTTAGCCTTTTCAATAAGTATAGAACTTATAGATAATATTCAATCCGTCCAATTGCCTCAAAATTGTAGATTAATTTCTTTTGATGCAAAAATTTATCCCTATTATACCTCCAATAGTAACAATAAAAATTGTAAAAAAAAACTATTGATTAAAAATAACACCAACCCCATCAAAATTAATGATATTCTTAATTACCTCGAAACATGTCTTGAACAAAACTATTTTCAATCTAACGGAACAATCTATATTTTTAACAAAGTTATTTAAATATTTTAATATTAGCCTTCTACATATTTAATTTCAAAAAATTATATTTATTGATTATAACTTCTGAAAATAAATTAAAATAAGGTCATATAAGTACCACTTCTATCAAATGACATATAAAATAAACATTCATTATAAGACATCCTAATGATATAACAAAATCCAATAAATAAAAATTGTTAACCAAAATCCTATAAATTAAATATTTAGAATAGAATTTATAGGATTTCGGTTAACAATTTTTATTTATTGGATTTTGTTATACCATTTGGATGTCTTATAATGAATGTTTATTTTTTATGTCATTTTATATAAGTGGTACTTACTTATATGACATTTTAATTTATTTTCAGAAGTTATAATCATTAAATATAATTTTTTGAAATTAAATATGTAGAAGGCTAATATTGAAATATTCAAATAATTTTATACACCTTCCATCAAGAATTAACCTCTATGTTATTTCTAACAAAGATTTAATAATGGGAAATCCACTCATTTAGAATCAAAAATACGTCTAAATCCAATAAACAAATAGTTCCTTTATGGGTATAGATATGTAGATGATATTTTTTGTTGTTTCAACAACTACATATCTTCACAAACTCCAATAAACACCCTAAGTTTTAGGACTTGTTTTTCCATTATTTTGTCACATACTAACCTGCGTTTAAACTCTATTACACTGGACACCATCACCCAATAGAATGTAGATACCTGTAGAAGCCACATCGTGTTGTATTATAAACATTTTTGTGGAAATTAAAATACTGTCTCATATATTTTTTATAGTGTAAGAGTTTCAAACATGTTACTTTCAATCTTCCACCTAAATTTTCAATATATTCTATAAAATCTTATAACTTTTTTTTAATATATAATTGAACCAGATTACTTGATGAAAATCCATTTAAAATAACATTTAATACGGTTATTCCGATTTTCACTATTTTATCATTAAATAAAAGCCGATTTCAACGAATTTAGTTATTCACAAACATAAGATATACCATAAAAAGCCTTTTTCTATTTTATTTTATACATAATATATAATTATATTTAGACTTTAATAAATTTCATTATGGAATGTCAATGGTTTAAAGATAACCTTATAATACCTTATACTTTTCTGTGATTTTGTTAAGAACATAGACTATCTTGAATTTTAAAGTTAGTCTGTTTAAAGCAATTTATTCTGTTAACACGTGGAGGTAAGATATAGTGATAGTTATTTGATTTTGATATTTGGAATATTATTTAGGACCGATGAAGTGATTATCAGAATTATAATTGTTTTTTGAAGATATAGTGCATGTTTTGAGAGATTTTTGAATTAACTTATTTGAATATTTAAATATATTAAACATTTCAAATAAATTATATTTTTTGAGAAGTCCTTAAGTTGTGTTCATGTTTTTGAAAAGCAATTGGTGTTCTTAATGGTAAGATCAGAAACAAAATTTTGTCTCCTTTAAATATTTATTTATTAATTTTAATGACTTTTATATCTGTTGGTTTATTTATTCCATTTGACATTATATATTGAGTTTTGATTATATACGTCTATTAAATATGCTTATTGTAGACATTAATTTAATTCTAAAAGTTTTTTAAATGAAAATTATTTTGAAATTAAAATTGTAGAAGACTAACAGATTAAATCTGTTTCGATGTTCAAATTTTTTTATAAGATATACCACCTACCTGACGATGCTATTGTGTTAGCAAAACGATCGTTGCATCGTAAGAAAATATGTGAAAATCAGAATAACGTTATTTTCTTATAACCTCCGATTGAGGTTAAACCTTACCTTTAACTCTTATCCCCTCAAGTTCTTCCTTGTAAGCGTCAACTTCCTGTGATGTCATCTTGCCAATCTCCGGCACTTCCACATAAAAATTCTTCCTAAACGGCATATAGACAATGTTATTGTGATCTATCTTGGCCAGATCTTTTCTCTGTTTATTAGCTATGTTGGCAGCGGTATCTTTCAAATCTTCCTGTTCTTCTTCGGACGAGTATTCTAGGCCATCTTGGTTTTGTTCAACCAATTCGCCCTTCTTTGTGTCCACCTTCGTTTTAGCTATACCGGTAACTATGACCAGATTTCCTTTTTTCAACGAGTTTGGATCGGATTTATTCGGCTTTTTGACGTGTAAATGATTTATGCTACGTACTTCAGCTTGAACCTCTGCAAATGTTCGAATATATTATTAATATTCCTTATTGGAGCGAAATGAGTCTTATTTATAAAGGATTTTTGAAATAATATTATTAATATATATAAATCTCGTGTCACAATGTTTGTCCTCAATGGACTCCTAAACCACTTAACCGATTATAATAAAATTCGCACACCATGTGCAGTTCGATCCAACTTGAGTGATAGGATAGTTTAAATCTCAAATTATAGTCGCAATTTTAATTTATTGCTAATTATTTGTCTGTTATTATTTGACAGTCACAATTATCTGTTAACTCCAAATGATTCTAACAGATGTCGATACCTTTCGACTGGGTTGAGTAAGTAATCAATAGATGGCGCTGCTATGGTAAATCTACGAACGTGTCATATAAGCTACGTTTTAACAGCATAATTACCACGTGTTGTTGACGCTATAAAATTAATTAAATTTATTTTGTAGTGAACGAAATACCGTATAATTCAATTATTTCCACTTTTTAAATTTTTGGTGTTAGGATAGCCGGTCACGTGTTACTTAGACTGAAGTGTAAATTGAATTCATATTATAATGAAGATAATACAGTGAAATTAATCCTGTTTTTTACTTATTTGTGCTTCATTGATCGGATCACTATACAATACCATTAATAAATACAGTACAACTAGCTGACCCGGCCACTCGTTGCTGTGGCTAAAGTTTTTGTTATATTACATTATAGTAAACAATCTAAGAGGAGGTTAAATAAAAACAATAAAAAAAAATATTTGTAGAACTATTTAAAAAGTGTAGGAAATTGTGTATCATTTTTGCATTGACATTTTAATTAAATTTTATAATTATGTGATAATACTTACATACATATATTCAAATTAAATTATAAAGTTTTGATCAATGAAGCACAAATAAGTAAAAAACAGGATTAATTTCACTGTATTATCTTCATTATAATATGAATTGAATTTACACTTCAGTCTAAGTAACATGTGACCGGCTATGCTAACACCAAAAATTTAAAAAGTGGAAATAATTGAATTATACGGTATTTCGTTCACTACAAAATAAATTTAATTAATTTTATAGCGTCAACAACACGTGGTAATTATGCTGTTAAAATGTAGCTTATATGACACGTTCGTAGATTTACCATAGCAGCGCCATCTATTGATTACTTACTCAACCCAGTCGAAAGGTATCGACATCTGTTAGAATCATTTGGAGTTAACAGATAATTGTGACTGTCAAATAATAACAGACAAATAATCAGCAATAAATTAAAATTGCGACTATAATTTGAAATTTAAACTATCCTATCTCTCAAGTTGGATCGAACTGCACATGGTGTGCGAATTTTATTATAATCGGTTAAGTGGTTTAGGAGTCCATTGAGGACAAACATTGTGACACGAGATTTGTATATATTAAGATGGCACTAATGTGAACATGCGTTACTATGAACTACTCCGTAATGTGAACACAAAATTTTTTGTATTGATTACTTTGTAATATGAACATAGAATAATCTCACTAGTATGAACTTGTCAATTTTATTCAAAGGGATGAATCGATCTTTCACGATTTATCGTTAGTTATCCATTACCGGTTCGCTTTATCTAGTTGCCTCGCTTTGTTATTCGACGAGTACTATAGCTAAGAAAATGGTGAAAGTGAGTGGAAAATCAAGATGTTTATCTCTACATGAGAAAGCTCAAGTCCCAGAAGACTTCAATAAAGACCTATTATGTTACCTCACTGGCGAAGAAATATGGGATTGCTAAGTCCGCGGTTTGTTCTATGAAAAACGAAAGAAGACAATTTCTCGAGAGAGTAAACAATACATTCAAATCGACAAGAAATGCACGTTAAAGAGGGCAGAAATGTCAGAAATGGAAATTCAGCTTTATAAATGGTTTCTTGCCGAAAAAGAAAGAAATATGCCGGTTTCTAGAGAAAAGATTGAACAGAAAACCTTGAATTCATGCGCGAGTTTGAATATACCTCAATTCTTGAAAATAATAGGACAGAAACTTTCAAACCAGCTAGAACTCATTTTCCCATTTAAAGAAAAATTGAAGACAGTCATTCAAGACCCCGAATTCAACGAACATCAGATTTATAACACTGACGAAACAAGCTACTAGATAAAACTTATGTAACCTTTGCCGAGAAAACTGCACTACAAATTGTACTTAGAGTATTTTTACGAGAAATAGAACCTCATCAATATATTACGATCTAACATTTACCTTTCATATATTCATCTAGAGGGTCAACTTCATCTTCTTCGGGAGTTTCAGGTTTCTTCTCCTCTTTTTGTTCTTCATTATCCTCATCCTGCATTTCTTCAATATCTTCCTTTTCTTTTTCCTCTTTGTCTACTTTGTCTTCGTCCTCGGAATCGTCCTCAAGTGACCATTTTTTGGCTGTACCTTGTGGTATCGTTAAATTTGACACTAAGGTACCTTTTTGGGCCTCTTTCTTTGTCGCTTCCTGCTCTTTTTTCTTCCTTTCCGCCCTCCATCTTTCTATCCTCTCCCTACGTTTCTGCATTTCTAATTCTAACTTTTTCTGTTCTTCTTCCTTGTCCAAATTTGTGGGATCGAATGAAAGCCCAGAATAGTCGAGTTTAGTTTTTTTTTCTGGTGAACGACTCCGGGTTTTATCCCGCCTCCTTTTCCTATCCCTACTGTCTCCTCTGAAAGAATTCAACGTGAAATATATTTGATGCATATAATTTGTTCAATTTCTTACCTTCTACGATCACGATCTCGTTCTCTGCTATACGATCGTCTTTCTCTGTCACGTCTATCAACCCTATCTCTGGATCTACTTCTTCTATCTCGACTTCCTGTTCTTCTGTCATTTCTTTCCCTATCTCTGGACCCAGCTCTTCTGTAACGACTAGATTTTGACCGATCTTTACTTCTGGACCTTGATCTCCTCCTTTTCCTTTCAAGAGATCTGCTCCTGCTTCTGTCACGTCTACAAACATCAATTAATGATTAAAATTTAATTAAAAAACAAAATTTGATAAAATGAGCATTAACCTTGTATATCCTATTCATTTAACAACAGCTCAAGTATTTTGGTTGCAGTAAAATAATATTTGTCTAATGATGCTTACCCTCTAACCATTTTGTTTGGTTTAATCAGAATTTATTATTGAAATTTAAATGAATTATTCAGTTGAAAATTCCGTTTCTCTTTTAATGTGTTTGGGTCCTAAAACAAACGCAGCCAAACATAACCCACCTTCGTTTGTTGTTCTTAGTTATGAACTACTGTGTTCTACTTATTTCATTGTAATCATAGAATAATAATAATACTATTGTTGATTTATGATTGCAATCTTGCCTGATGATGCTACTGTGAAACGATTGTTGTAAACATAACTATAAAAAATTTGTGAAAATCAGAATAACCTTATTTAAATATTATTTAATATGGATTTTCACCATTTATAAAAGTACCAAATAAAAAAAAGATCACCATAATCTGGACACATGCTTTGGCGAGCCCATATTTCTTTATTTAGAGGAGTAAAAGAGGACGAGACGAGAAGAAATAGAAAAGATAAACAAGTATTTAACATAGATGAACGTTAATATAATACTGTATTCAGCATATACTGCATTCAGTAATCTGTGGAATGGCCTGAGGATTATCGATATCAGAAACTAGAAGTGATATCTTCATATGTTAAGGTATGGCTCACACGATAGCAATTATTTAATTGACGTCTGAAAACTACTTCACGCAGGTTCATGACACCTGCCAATGTCATACATCAATTTTTAATCACTACAAATTTATGTCAGCTGTTCAAATCTGTCATGTGATTTCAGTTTCCGACAACGTTTAGTTGCTCAGTAAATTCAAAAATTTCAATTCCGAGACAAAATGGCCCTACATTCAGCAGCCAAAGGCAAACTGATATCCGTAATAGGAGATGAAGATACCTGTGTTGGCTTTTTACTTGGCGGAGTGGGCGAAATAAACAAAAATCGTCACCCTAATTTCTTGGTGGTCGACAAGGGTACTGCAGTAAGCGAAATCGAGGAGTGTTTCAAGAGATTCATCAAAAGGGACGATATCGACATTATTCTTATTTCCCAAAACATTGCAGAAATGATAAGACACGTAATCGATTCGCACAATCAGCCTGTTCCTGCAGTACTCGAGATTCCTTCGAAAGATCACCCTTATGATGCTAGCAAAGATTCAATCTTGAGAAGAGCCAGGGGAATGTTCAATCCAGACGACTTCTCTTAAATCACATGAAACAAATGTATTGTAGAACTGGGAAAACTGTTTATATTTTATGTTGTATATGTGTATAACATTCCTCAGATTTATTCATGTTATAGTTAAATTTTATGTTCAAAAGTATTAAATATTATTTTATAATAGCAATTGATATAAATTAATTAAATAAAAAGCTTGTCAACGATTTATTCAATCGAATCGGTCTTTACTCAATGAAAATCCGTTTAAAATAAAGTTATTCTAATTTTCACATATTTAATAATAATAATAAAGGTTCTTTATTGCAGAGCAAATGGCCATTGACCTTGGGTCCTTCAGCCAGCCTCACATATTTATTATAGATATAAAAATTGTTTTGCTGTCACATTATCTTCGTCAGATGTTTTACATTTTGAATAACTGAACTGACAGTGGGTGATCAAATTATTAGAGCCACAGTGAATAATAAGCAATTCTGGTTATTGTAGAAAAATTATACGTTTTTTATTGAAAAACAGAAAAAAAAGAACAGTTCTATAATAATTAAGAATTGACCTTTTAACATCCAAAAATTTGCTTCAGATCTAATACTACCACTTTTTGAGTCTATGACTGCCTGACATCTTCTTGGCATGCTTTCTATACATTTTTGACAATTTTCTATTAATGTTTCACTACTGTGCCACACTTCTATTAAACGCTCTATCTGCTGACTGCATCATAAACAAACTTATAAACATTTGATAGATTCGGTCTTTACTTGGTGGACACTCATTTCAATTAAATTCACAATCGAAGAAGAAAAGAATCAAAGTATTAATTTTCTTGACCTCACTATAACAAGATTAAATAATTTACATGATTTTAGTATTTTTCACAAACTAACACATACAGACATCACAATTCATAAAACTTCAAACCACCCCACTAACCAAAAGATGTCAGCATATAATAGTTTTATTCATGGATTATTGAATGTCCCTTTAAATTCAGAAAACTTTATGAAAGAATTAAATATTATTAAACAAATAGCGTCAAACAACGGTTATAATCCCTTTCTTATAGACAAAATGGTATCCAATAAACAAAAGAAAATGGCATTAAATCTCCTGTACCCAATCATAAAAGAGGACAATACACAGAAATATTTTTCGATGTCTTATGTCAATGGATTATCTGAAAATATTGCTAAATATTTCAAAAGTTGTTTCAATTATAACGCGGCTTTTAAGACAATTAATAACCTTAGTACCTACATAAAAAACAATAAAGATCGTACAAATAAAGAAAATAAATCCGGAGTCTACAAGTTAACTTGCAAAGATTGCCCTTTAGTTTACATTGGCCAGACTGGTAGACCATTCAAGAAACGTATCCAAGAACACCAAAAGGGTTATATATACAATTCTGTACATTCGACATATGCTAATCATCTTAAGGAATTCAGGCATAATTTCAACAATAATTATGAAATTATCCACGTTGAAAGCAAAAGTTCTAGATTAACACTTTTAGAATTTCTTGAAATCAACAGCTATAATGCCCGTAAAATCCTTTTGAACGAACAAGCAGATGTTGATCATTCTCCATCACTGAATATTTTTCCTTAATGGCATTTTTAGCGGCAAACTCCAATAAACACCTAGAGTTTTTATGACTTGTGCTTCTATTATTTGGTCACGTACCTAAAAATGTATATAAACTCGGTTACACTCAATACCATCAGACAGTGCAATGTAATACCTGAAGAAGCCACATCGTAGTGAAACAATTGTTGTATTAGTACAAACATTTTTGTGGAAATAAATAATTACTGTCTTATATACATTTTTTTAATTAAACTTATAAACGCCTGAATTTTGAAAAACTAAAAATAATTGACTCGAAACCCAAAATATCTAAGTGAATTTCTGCTCACCAAAACTCATATCAGTTCATGGAATTGCCTTGGGCTTGGTCAAAACAAACACAATGATGTAACAAATTTATTACAAAAACTTATATAAATCACAACTTAATCATCGTGCAAGTGTTCTGCTTGGGCCTCAGCCTCTCTCCAATTGTTCTGTATAGTCTCTAGAATCCATCTCCACCATGACGATTTCATAAAATAGTATGCACCACAAAATAACACGAACAAGTACGCTAAAGCGCAGAAAATATCTGAATCCTGCGATGGAAAACTCACTACTGGTCCAGCAAAATCAGCGGAAGTGACAATTGATTTTTCTTTCGCTTCAATACCAGTATATTTAGTGACAAACTTAGAAAATCGCTCCAGAGTATATTCAGAGTCGGTAAATCTAGCGAAGGGTATACTGTTATGCAAGAGAATCACTGAAGGAATTCCAACAAGTCCATTTTGTGTTTTGAAGAAGTGATACATTGGAACATCTGTTGCCAACATTTTGATATCAGGAAAAGCCCTGGCTAGGGCATTAAAATAAGGAGCAGCCATGCTAGAAAACGTACTATATTTTGAGTAAAACATAACTAGCAAACATTGTGCCGGTATGTCTATACTAGTAACTTTCTCATCGATTCTTAAAATTTTATCTCGCTCGAAATTGACTATTTCTACTTGTTCCGAGCCCATATTTGGCAAACAGTTCACAGTTTTTATAGTATTATTCTGAGAAGTGATGTTCAATATTTCTAAACCATTATGTACATTTATGGTAGTATTTGGCGATATGTTCCTTTCATTGAGATCTGGAACTGCATCTTCTATTTCTTTGGGTAGCTTTGGTACAGTTTCAGTCGAAAGCACTTCGTATAAATTTATATTTTCCGCATTTGAAAATGAATCTGTAATGAGATGAAAAGCCAATGAATAAATTCATTCCTATTTTCAATAAAACAGTAATTAAGTCAATTCACTCACAATAGAAACATAGAAGAATTAAAGGGAATAAATTCCGTTCATAAATCATTGAAATATAATGTTTATACTTTCTTTTAATTCAACTTTTTGTTTGAAATTATATGGAAGTTGATCGAGATATCATCATAACCTATTATCAATTTTAAAGTTGACAGATTGTAAACGATAACAATTATTGGCGTTGTCCCACTCTTGCCTATGTGTGTTGTGTATGTAATCTTTAAATAAATAATTTAAAGATTTTATTCAAAGTATGTAATAATGGAAATTATTAATTATAGAGTATGGGTGCATGAGCGAATAAGAACGACTAAAGTAAACAAACATTGAGATTGTGTACACAGCCAAAAGCGCTGAGGACATAAGAAAGAGTATGAATGGCAAGAATTGTAATTTTTTGTGGCTATAGATAAGTGAGAAATGTTATTAAATGTGAGGTAAATAGACTAACTACAAATATATGTAGTTAGTATGGTGAGGTAAAAATGCCCATTGGGCAAGTCAAATAGTTTCCCATAGGGAAGGAAAATGAAGAAAAAGAATTAAATGTAGGTACTAAAGGAGTCTATAATGTGAAAAAAAGTGGGTTTTTCTATACACCAAAAATACAAAGAACTTTATATGTGACAGGAGAACATAAAATATTACTTTATTTCCATATATTTCAGTGACATTCAATGACAAGAAAGATTCTTAATAACAATATAATTATTCAACTGAGAACTAGCTCTGAAGGCATAGGTTCCCCGTTCAGAGCGGCAATAATATTCGAAGCTGTTAAGGCAGCCATTTCCATTCTACACTCAGTGGTAGCACTTCCAATGTGAGGCAATATGACGCAATTCTCTAATTGAAATAACTCATGATCAACCGGTAAAGGTTCAGGTGTTGTAACATCCAAACCCGCACCCCAAATCATTTTTTCCTTCAAAGCCAACACCAAATGGTCTTGCCTGACAACACCACCCCTAGCGGTATTGATTAAAACCCCGCTTTTCTTCATCTTTTTGAACGCGTCAATATCGAATTTTTCACGTGTACTCCCGTTGAGACTGCAGCAGACGATAATGAAGTCCGAATCTCGCAGTAACTGATCGAACGTTACCTTGGAAGCTCCCATTCCTTTAGCTTCTGGTTTCACTGTTCTTGCAGTATATAGGATCTGCTTGATCTTGAACGGTATCAATCTTCTGGCTATCTCTTTACCTATTCTACCAAAACCAAAAAATCCGACGGTCGCACTTTTCAGGCCGTTACCGCACATCCAAAACGGTGACCACGTACGCCATTCTCCTTTTCTGGCAGCCGCGTTGGCTTCTATCAACTTGCGGGAAGTTGCTAGTAATAGACCAACCGTCAGTTCGGCAGTTGCGTCTGTTAAAGCATCAGGCGTATATCCGACTTTTATACCCCTGTTTTTAATTTCTTCAATATCTAAATGATCATATCCAACAGACATTGTTGCAATCACTTGGAGACGCTTAGCTCGATCCAGCACTTCTCTGTCAATTTTATCTGTGAGCATGCAAAAGAGAGCGTCGACATTTTCTATGTTCTTCAAAAGTTCACCTCGAGGAACTGGATCCGTCCTTGACCATGAAATGACGTCACACCTAAGGATGAAATGGATTGAAAACAATTTATAACAATCATTTTGACTTACACTCTTTGTAACATTTTCAAAGCTTCTTTGTTCACTGCTCGAGTAACGTAAACTTTTGGCCTATTAGAATACATTTTAGACAAAGGAGAGAATAGAGATTTGAAATCGATAGTTTTACGTCGAAATTGACCTGAAAATAAATTAACAGTCGTGTTGAATATCATAACGGTGACGAGTATGAAATATTTTCCTCAGATTAAACAATATATCTTTACATACTCTTTAAATCAAGAGATTTAAGGGATAACCTTCAAAGCACTGTTTGTTGGCTTTTATTAACCTCTGTTTTGCTTGCCACTCTATGTTCTGAAATTTATCAAACTTCATTGCAGAAAAATAATATCGAAATGAAATGTTGATTAGGCTGGCATAACTTCGATAAGAATAACTAAACATGTGGAATGAAAGATATGAAATGTTTTTTAGGAAGGAAAAAGTTAATTTGAATATTGATGATTTTACACAATCCACTTTTAAATTTCTAACCAAAAATATAGTAAGTATAAAATATTCTTGTTTTATTGCAAATATAAATATTTTATAGTTATAATACTTCCAAGGTAAAACATTAATATTATACAATAAGTTATTGCGTTGCCCCTTTCAAGCCTTTAGCAGCTTGGAAAGTATTCTTCATCAACATTGCAACGGTCATTGGACCAACCCCACCTGGAACTGGAGTTATATGTCCTGCAATTTTCTCCACACCTACAATATACTCGTGTAAGTCATTTCATCACTTTGAATTTACGATAAAAAATCAGTACCTTCAAAATCAACGTCTCCGACGATTCTAGTCTTTCCATCTTCAGTTTGTATCCTAGTGATACCAACGTCTATAACACAAGCTCCAGGCTTGACCATATCGGGTTTGATTAGATTGACAACACCTAAAATAGTTATTCAATCAGAAATAGCATTTTCTTAAACCCTGCTATTCGATCTCCTACCTGTTGCACTGATGATGATATCTGCCCTTTTAGTGAAAAAATTTAGTTCTTCAGCAGGTGTATTTCTGTGACAAATTGTGACTGTGGCCTCCATGCCAGGGAGGTCGTTTCTGTAATCGGAATGGAGAAGCATGGCCATTGGAAGCCCAACATTTTTTGATCTTCCACATACCACTACGTTTTTTCCAAAAGTTTCAATATTTGATCTAGAAATTAATCTATTTAGTGTCAAAGTACAGTCGACTCTCGTTAATTCGAAACTCGAGGGACTATTGAAATATTACGAATTATCGAGTGTTTAAAATATCAAATGGTTTGAAATTTGTGAGAGAAAATAAATAAAACTTCGAATTATTAAGTGTTGGTTAATTTTTATTTATTAATATAAAAATGACAAGAATTAAGAGGTACATTCGTGTACATACATGTATTCATAATGTGAATTAATTAATCTTTCGAAAGAACATTGTTATACTGGTTTGCTTTAAAGCACAATTCTCCTGCTCACACTGCTCAATAACTTTTTTTAAGAGAAAAAGTGCCTGAAATGCTTTTTCATCACTTTCGTTTTGTAGACAGAAGCTTTGTAAGGTATCAAATGAGGATCTTGCTTCCTTAACTGACACCTCTGCCAAAGGTTCCGATGTATCGTCCTCATCTTCATCGTTACTTTGCGTATCTGTCGCAGATAAAATTTCGCCATCGGTTAGTGAACCTGAGACAGTAACATTTTCATCCACTTGAACTAAATCAGAAAAACTCACACCGCTGATATCAACTAATGGTTCTATTGCTGGTTCTTCATCATCTATAAGTATTGGAAGATTTTCTTGATTTTCTTTTAAGAAACCGGATTTTTTGAAGCAGTTGAGAATCGTTAGGGGTGTTACAGCTCTCCATGCTTTGTCAATTAGTAAAATAGCTGTCAGAACCGTGATATTTGCAGTTAGCTGTTTGTCGAGAGATTCTAAAAAGATCTTAACAATTTCTTTGCGATAGAACGTCTTAAAATTATGGATAATCCCTTGGTCCAATGGTTGCAATTTGGAAGTTGTATTTGGCGGAAAGAAGTAGAGTTCCACGTTAGACAATGTAGGAGGACTGTTGTGGACAGTGCAGTTGTCTAAAAATAGTAAAATTTTCCGCTTTTGTCGTTTCATGTCCCCATTAACTGTTAAAAGCCAATTGTTAAAAAGTTCTGTCGTCATCCAAGCTTTTTTGTTAGCACGATAATCAGTTGGAAACGATTTCACTCCTTTGAAACATCGCGGTTTCATTGCTTTTCCTATCACTAAGGGTTTAAGTTTTTCCGATCCATCCATATTTACTGCAAGTAAAACTGTCAACCTCTCTTTACTATGTTTTCCCCCGTGACATTTTTTAATTTACCGTGCCAATCTAAACAAACTGCATCATCAACACTTCCACTTTGCCCACAAACTTTTTTAAAAACAACTCCATTTCTCTTTTTGAAATTTGTAAGCCACCCTTCACTTGCCGCAAAGTTTTTGATGCTTAGAGTAGACGCGAACTCTTTTGCTTTTTCCTTCAACAAGTTCCCGCTAATAGACACTTTTTGTCCTCTACACTGTCTTAGCCAAATGACCAGGCTTTCTTTCAGACGAGGAAATTCACCTTTAGTAGTTCTTTTCCGTACTCCAGCAGTTTGAGCAGCATTAATTTTCTCCTTGTGCTTTATTATTGTTGAGAGAGTACTCAGAGGAATCTTAAATTCTTTTGCAACATCACTCTTCTTCTCACCTTCTTCTACTTTTTCGATTAACTTTTTCTTTTCAGCAATCATCAAACATCTATACTTTCTAGGGCTCATAACTAACACTAACTTTTAATCTGCATACCAACGAAAGAGTAACAGTAACTGAATAACTAAACAAACCAATTCGTAAGAAGTGTGTGCGTCAAATAGTCAAACTAATCATAACAAAAAAACAAAGGCTCGTGTATCTTGATACAAGTTTGAACTTGTCGCATACAAGTTTGAACTTGTCGCAAAATGTACTTACAATCTTTCCGCCTCTTCTCTCTGCAACTTTGAATTGTCGAGTGTTGGACGCTGATGAGTTCGAATTAACGCGTCGTTTTGTTAAATAGCAATGATTTTTTCGTTCCAATTACCAAGTGCATGAAAATGTATTGATTTAGTTTGAAATATAAAGAGATTTAGTAGGGAACTCGTGATAACTTTGAATTATAGAGAGGTTCGAATTATCGCAGGTTTGAATTAACGAGAGTCGACTGTACTTGTATAATTTTTGATTGAAGGATATTTATAAAATAGAAACGAGTTTAACTTCCGCTTTACACAATAAACACAATTTGTTAATTATTTCGATGTGACGCTTACCATAAAGTAATATTCCGCTGAAAGCTAACAATATTTTTAATTCTGAGTGAACCAAACGAACCTTTTCAGCAATTCCACAACAGCTAAAGCGGTGGCAGGAACGAACGTCTCTAAGTTATTGCAGAGCTTCCCTATATTGTTCATGTGAAAACCATCGACGTCTTTTCTTGGATCAACAGCGTTACATACTCTCCTTTCAGATACATGATCGGGAACGGGCAACTGTACAAGTATTCCATCGCACGTGTTATCTTTGTTCAGCTTGTTTATGAGATCGAGCAGCTCGTTTTCAGTCACGGAAGCGTCCAGTCTGACAGTTTCACTGGTAATGCCTTAACATTGGAAAGATTTAAGGTATAAAGTTTGAAAATGTTCCCCGAGAATAATGATTAACTCACCAACTTCTTTGGCAGCTTGCATTTTAAATTGCACATACTTTTTACTGGCGGGATCTTCACCGACTATAATAGCAACCAAACTCGGGGCCCTGTTGTTGTTGTTCTGAACCCATTCTTCTATGTCCCTCTTCAGTTCTTTTTTTATTTCTCCGGCAATTTTCTTTCCATCAATGAGTTCTGCAGCTCTTCTAAAAGGAACAAAATAGTAAAATTATGGTTATATTGCATAAAGATTGTTATTTAGACGTGACACATACATAATTCTCATATTTTTCTAATTACTCGAGCAAGGTTTAAGGTAACCAAATTAATTAGTTTGTTTTTACAAGTTCAATACTCTACTAAAACTTTCTGTGGTAAAATTAGTCAGTTTACTTATATATCGATATCTATAAAGTGCGTCTACGCTTTCGCAATAAGAGAAAAATAAAATTTTACGTCAAAAACAGTTGGAATATTACAAAATCGTTGCATCAAACTCCTAGACCGTATTGCGAAATTTTTTAATTTGAATTCTGACCCTGCTCCTTATCGTTTTATTATAAAGGAAAATTCCATGATAGTTTGAAATTCCAGATGTGAAAACTTTTCCCAGTCTAGGTTGTCTTTAGTACGTACCTACCCCACGTTCTTTCTTATATTTGTGGTAAACTGTCTTAAAACTGTGTTTCCTAACAACTTTTTACAGATCATGCTAGTAAACGATGAGAATAGGTTTTTCCTAATAAGTTTCAAGTGTTTTTAACGTAAAATCGAATATAATCAATAATATTCCCATGAGAATCACAGATTAAAAATCTTTTATAAGAAATAAAAACCACTGAAATTGAAAAGTCAATTAAGGGAGGTTAGAAAAATTTTGAGGCTCATTTTCATCAATGGTAAAGCAATTTCTCTAATTTCATCTGTCGTCTTCCCTTTCAATGAAACGTGCTCATAAATAAAAACAAAATTACACAATGCTAATAATAAACTCATAACCTTTGACATGCTCGATCGATAACAGTTGTTATTTATAAGTCAGAAGATGTAACCAATTCACGATTAAATTTTTTGTTTATAGTGAAACTAACCGCGGGGGGCATTTACTGATAAAGGTTTGATACTTATGACTATGAATGACTCACATGCAATCTGACATGGTTATAGAATAAGCACCACAATTTCTTGTAACTGTAAACTGAAGAAGTAAGAATTAATTTGAAAGAAAGGCTATAACTATTTCTAAATTAGTTTGATGGAGTTTTGATAACACAGGGAGAGGGGAGAAAGTATTTGGGCTATTGTCTGAAAATTTGCAGAAGAATCGAGACAAGTCAATATTATCTTTTTGGAACGTGGAGCTTTGGATTTCAAAATACCTCTGTTGTGCATGGAAGATGGATCAAGATACTACGGATTGTATTATGGGTTGCCTACTTCACAATCTGTGAAATTTTTAAAGATTTTCTTATTCTCGGGATACTCGGAGAATACAATTGAATGAAAAATTTCTACTAAAAGACTTCAGGAAGATCTGAAAATGGGATGAAAGTATTTCAGAATATGCATTCAAGGCTGTAAATGAAAATAATCTTAAGAACTGTCTTCTGAGTGCTACAGAAATTTGCACAAGTTCTGAAAGGTCTGCTTTTTATTACCTTCGTGTAAGATCTCAGTTCTAAAATCTACGATTTTTGGGGGTTTCCGAATTCAGTGGTTAATATGACAGAATTTAAAAATGACTAACAAATATAAAAACATTTCTAATTGTCTAATAGAACCTAACCAAATGCAAAATACATCATCAACATATCTTTTCCAATAAATAACTTTCTGTCATTATAAAATAAAACACTTGTTTACATTTTCTACTTTATTTTTGGTATTGACGTACGTTTCGTCTTTGCTAGAAAGACTTCATCAGAATACGTATTCTGATGAAGTCTTTCTAGCAAAGACGAAACGTACGTCAATACCAAAAATAAAGTAGAAAATGTAAACAAGTGTTTTATTTTATAATGACAATTACAACTGATTTCTACCAAGCAACGGCCCAATCTATCATAAATAACTTTCTTTATCAAATTATCTTATCAAGAAAAGATTTTATTTTCACAATATCGTATTTTTGATCGAATATTTTGGGCTCATAGGACAATCTGTTGTGTGTATTTTTGTAAGGGCGTAAAGTAATGGAACTATTGGACTCGTAATTTTTAATGAAGGATTTGTGTCTGAAAGTATGTTGGGACAATTTTTGATGGCTTGTTTTACGGAATTTTGAAATTTAGACGTTTTGAGCTCTGAGAAATTATTAAATTCAAATAATTTTTCGGTTTTTTCCGAATAATCTGATTTATTTAGAATTGTTACCGTTAACCAACTTATAATTCCATTCGAGGTAACACGGTAACAATTGTAAATAAAGATTATTTGGAAAAATCTGAAGAATTATTTGACTCTAATAATTTCTTAGAGCTCAAAAAGAACCCTACGTCTAAATTTGAAAATTCCGTAAAACAAGCCATCGAAAATTGCCCTAACTTACTTTCAGATACAAATTCTTCATTAAAAATTATGAATTCAATAGTTCCATTACTTTACTTTAATATTTCAGTAGAACTGAGATCTTACACGAATACTGAATTGTTTCAGCCGTTACTATTTGGTAGTTGATCATAATTAAAACAAATTGTTGAAATTACTATGTTTTACTACCAAAAAATATATATTACACATTTTCTGGTGACTCGAGTTTCGGGAAATGAACTATCCCATCGTCAGACAACTGAAGACCTAACAGTGGTACAGGGGTATTTAAACAAAAGTGATAAATATTTTGAATATTTCAACAGATTCTCGGTAACACCTAATAGTGGTACAGAGGTTTACAATCGGAACGTGATAAAAAACCGGGTTAAAAAAGAGGGGCCTTCTAACAGATATCGGAATGTCGGCAATCGACAAAGAAGGTTGTTAAACAGATGGTACCCATTTAAATATCTCAAATAATTTTTGGAGTTACATAGCTCTGTACAGTCATTCATTATAATGAATGACTGGCTTTCAGAGATTTGAAATTTTCGGAGAATATAGACTGTTGAACAAATGTGCTAAAGATTTGGACCTTGATTCACAATATTTTGAATTGTTTTATCCACTTATTAATAGAAAAAGTATCTTGTAATAAAACAATGAAGTGTTTGTTAGAAAGATATTTTGCATGTGTTTATCCACTCATTAAAAAAAAGCTATCCTGTAACAAAACAACGAAGAGTTTATTAGGAAGGTAAGTGGAAATGACAAACATCTCACATATTGAATAAAATTGCAGGCAAAACTAAACAAGTCATTTGAAATAAATTTTATTTAAGTATTATTTCGCATCCACCAAAATTTTGCAACGTATAGTAGTTCCGACTGGAAAAATATTATCTACTAATAGCATAGGCATAGATAATTGTGAGTCACATATTCAATATTATTCAGAGAAATATGCTCGTGAAGGTTTCTATTGTTAGCTTCCATTTGAGGTATATGTTAATTATTGTGACCTTACAGACTGAAAAAGGCTACTCTCAAAATAACATAAATAGAGGTTAATACTTGATAGAAGGTATATAAAATAATTTAAATATTTTAATATTAGCCTTCTACATATTTGTTTTCAAAAAATTATATTTAATAATTATAACTTCAGGAATTTAATTAAATTTATTTCATATAAGTACCACTTATATTAAACGACATATAAAATAAACATTCATTATAAGACATCCAAATGATATAACGAAATCCAATAAATAAAAATTGTTAACCAAAATCCTATAAATTAAATATTTTGAGTAGACAAAATTTTGTTTCTGCTGCTCAATCTTATGAAAACGAAAACATTTCCTTAAAATACACTAAAGGTATTTCTGAGAAAATTGCTACATACCTCAAAAATAAATATAATTTAAGAACTTCATTTAAAACCAATTCAAACTCGAGTAAATTTATTGAAAATAATAAAGTCTGTACACATAAAGATGATAAATCGGGGGTGGATAAGTTAACCTGCGGTGATTGCCTTAAAGTTTACATAGGACAGACTTGAAGAACTTTCCGACATGGAATTTGTGAAAATTTGAAGAGTTTCCTCAGTAATAAAAGTAATTCTACATATTCTAACCATTAGTTAGAAACAGGACACACTTTTAACCATAATTTTGAAATTCTACATATAGAAAGTAAAAGTTATGCCTTAAATCTGTTAGAATCCCCAGAGATAAATAAACATATTAGGAGTACCAATAAGTTTCCGCCGTTTTTTAACACAAATTAAATATTTATTATAGAAGAACGGTAATATAAATTTATTTAAAATATTGCCCATCACTTGCAACCACTTTTTCCCATCTCTCAGGCAGCATTCGAATCCTACGTCTGAAGAACTCCTTGTCTTTTGAGGCTATCCACGAATCAACGCAATTTTTGGTATCCTCATAAGATGTGAACCGATGCGCCGTCAGAGTATGTGCCATGGACCGGAACAGGTGATAATCGGACGGTGCAATGTCTGGTGAATACGGCGGGTGGGTAACACTTCCCAATCAAGTGTTTCCAAGTACTTTTTCACGGGAGCCGCAACATGTGGACGAGCATTGTCATGCAGAAGAATAATTTTTTCGTGTCTGGAATAGTATTGAGGGCGTTTTTCCTTCAGAGCTCGGCTCAATCTCATCAATTGTGTTCGATAGAGGGCTCCAGTAATTGTTTCGCTCGGATTAAGCAACTCATAATACACCTAACTGATCCCACCAAATACACAGCATAAGTTTTTTTTTTCCGTGAATATTCGGTTTTGCTGTTGATGTTGACGCGTGGCCAGGTAATCCCCATGATTTTCTTCTTTTTGGATTGTCATAATGTATCCACTTACCATCACCAGTTACGATACGATGTAAAAAACCCTTTTTTTTATGTCTAGCTAGCAGCATTTCATTTAAGCATAATCGGCGTTCGTTATCTCTCGGCTTTAATTCGTACGGAACCCAATTTCCTTGTTTATGAATCATTTCTAATGATTTTAAACGATGTGAGACTGCTTGCTGAGTGACGCCCCCCAGGCATTAGATCTTGACGTGATGGGGGCGCTCTCTTGACTAGGACCCTAGATTCGTCCCGGCGAATTGGAGGGTTAAGTCTTGGTGTCTAACGTAATGCCATTTCGCGCCAGTCACTGGACCTGTATGGTGGAAGATCTCCGAATGGGGCCCTAGTTTTACTCAGGTGAAATGGAGGGCTGAGCCGGTTGATTAACTCAGTGACAAGGGAGTCTGTCGCAGCACAGAGCTTCTCCCTTAAAACTAACGTACTCTACCCTATCGCAGTATAAATCTCCGGATTCTGTGTAATGGCCGAGTGCGTTATGTAGCATACTGCGTTACCTCGGGGGGGTGGTCTTGCCCACAGGTGTTACTTGTACCACCTGGCCACCCCATTGGTGTTGGACTCGAGGGGGCAGTGGTTGAAAGTCCGCATGCTGGACTAGGGGGATATTTCATTTATCTGTTCGCAGACCCCCATTTTCGGCATATTCTCATGAAACGACTCGGGGTTTAACGGGACTTGACGGTTCGACCGGCCTGTCCTGGCCCCTGGATCTGTGCGTAACAATTTAGGGTTTGTGGATCTCGACTAAATGGCTCCGCCATTAGTGCTTGACGCCAGGATCAATCAAATGACTTCACATGGGTTCGGTGGGTCAGGACGTATAGTCCGCTAGACGGTGCTCGTACCAGGATCAATTGTAGTCGTCAATCTTGAGTTTATCTTAGTTTATGGGACTGTGTTCGGGTGGATGGATAAGAATTCCCTCCGGCGGGTGAGTTGCGTCTCAAACCAACTCGGGTACTGACCTGCTGAGCCAGTAGAGGTTGGATAGTGCTTCGCTGCTACCAGTCAGACGGTTCTGGCTTTCGAGTCGGGGCCCAAACTGGAAGCTGGTGGGTTCATCTCTTCGGAGGGGTTCTCGCCGAGCGCGATGATATGGCGTAATCCTTATCACACTTTCTACCTCTGGGTGGACTGTGGAGACTGCTTGGTAGTCACTTGGAAAAGAGGCCTTCCTCAAATAGCCAATAACTATTCTGGTAGAATTCACCTGCTTGCTGAGTGACTTCTAATGTTAGAGCAAGTTCTCTTTGTGTTTGAGATGAATCTTCCTCCAATAATTCCTCCAATTCTGCATCCTCGTAAATTTTTGGCCTTCCACTGCGATCTTTGTCTTCTACGTCGAAATCACCGTTTAAACTTTTGAAACCACTCTCGACACGTTCACTCACTCAAAGCACCCTCACCATATGCTTCTACGAGCAATTAATGCGCCTCAGCAGCAGATTTCTTTAAATTAAAGAAGTAAACTAATATTTCCCGCAAATGACGCTTACTTGGCTCAAATTTTGACATTTTCAACTTATAAAAGTTATATTTTACCAATATAAAATCAAAGATATTAATAGCTTATGTTGTTCTTGAATGTCCCAACTATTTTTTAAGCCGGTTATCATCTGCGAAAGCTAACCGAAACTCCGTGCTGCGCCATCTACAATAAAACGGCGGAAACTTATTTGTACTCCTAATAATAAAATTGGAATATTACTTAACGAACAAATAGATTTGAATAACTCACCTCTGTTAAATATATTCAGATATGCTGGAATTTGCAGAGACCCCCTTTTTTGGGTTTTAGTGCTCAATAAAAATTAATTGTACTTACTGTAATATAAATAGCAACGGATTTCGGAAACAAGCTTAGTTATTCAAAATGTAATCTTGCCTGATGATGCTACTGTGATAGCGAAACGATTGTTGTAAACATAACAATAAAAATTTGCGAAAATCAGAATAACCTTATTTAAATATTATTTTATCGGTAACAGGTTGTTTTGATAGGATTTTTAAGTGATTTTAAGTGATTTCCACCAAGTTGGAAATAATTTTCATCAGATATAAAGACGTTATTAAAATTATCTTCTTGAAAACGTTGACAAAATTCAATCCTTCGTTCCTTTTGAAAAGGTGTCTTTATAGGGATTTTTTTTGGTTTGCTTGATACGTAGCCTTGTCTTTTCAGAGACATACGGACAGTTTCTGGACATACTTTCATATTTCGTTGATTTCCAAATCTGTTAGCCAATTTGCGAACCCCAGGCGTGGATTGTGTCGTCATGAGGCCAATAAGGCGTTTGCCATATTTTATCCTCCTTATTGTCTCATATACAGCACTTTTTTCCAGTTTAGTCAATTGCACTAATTTTTCAACATCTCGAAAATCTTTTTTATACAAATATTCTACCTGTTTTATTTTCTATGGTTGCGACATCATTTCATAAAATGTCTACCTGTTGTCAGACAAATAGTGTTGCCATGCAACTTCGGCCATGGCCAACTATCTGCACAACCTATTTTATATGTTACTTTTGTCTTAGAATGTGCGAAACAGAAGTATATTGAAATTATGAAAAATAATAAAATCCGGATAATTTCTAGGCGGATATTTTATAAAATGAATAATTTTTGCGTATGGAACTAAAGAGCGACAGCTTCACATCCAATACATTGCCGACGCCTGAAAATTCACTCGAATTATCGAATCTAAAAATGGTATATTATTTATTAATGATTATTTTTTTGCATCTCTTCAGTTTCCGAATTACGTATATCCGTTATGCCGTGTCAATGCGAAATGAAGATGCCTACCTTATGTAACGCCACATTTTTTTTCGTTCGAAGCTAGTGAATGCAGTCCACGAGGTATAAGTTATATCACTCGGGTTCCGGTAGACGAATTCATTATTTCGATTTTCGTGAAGGTGAACTGAGAAGCAGGACCGATTGTCCATTGATGATGATTCATTGTGGTAATGTCTTCGAGGCATTGTTCTGTATTCACGGCGCCATACGCCTCTGAGTCATTCTTCACTTGTTTCCAATGCGCAAAATTGAGTGTAATTAAAACACATTCTTTCAATTCCACTAATTATCGGTTAATGTCCGAAATGAGATACCAGACTGAGTCGGTCTTGATGGAAACTCATTTTAAGCGATACTGACCGACACAAAAGTTAAAAGGCCTTAGATGTTTGTCCGATTTCAATTAAAACTTTTCAAATCATATTTGAGTATAAATAAGTTCGTGCGATTTTTCCTCGAGAATTGTAGCTTGAAAAATTGGTTATACATTGAAAATGAAGGGTCTTTCAATGCGAACGCCCCATTTTTAAATTGGCTTCACTCACGCATGGCAGCCATTGTTTATTTGTGACATTGACAGTTGTATTTGTCAATGTCTACCATATAATCATCGCTTCATAAAAAGTATGGTTGTATCGGGTATTTTTTCAGAGTGATAGAACTTTAAATTGAAATAAAACACATTTAAATTGAGATTGAAGCCAATTTTTTTTTATTTGAAAGATGATTTTACGACATTTATGTTTTAAAAATAATTTTCAGCATATGTCCACCACGACTAGCTCTGAGGAACAGTATTTGACCAGACCAATTTTGGACCACTTTTTCGAGTAATTCAGGCTTTATTTCATCAATAATACGAGTTATGTTGGCTTCCAGAGCGTCTTGGAGGCCAATTAATTGGACCATTTCTCGAAATAATGTTATCGCCAAATATTTCTTTCAATAAATCAATTGTTATGGTAGCAGCATGAGGTGTAGCACCAGCTTGTTAGAACCAAAACACTTCTGGGTCGATAACATTCAAATTTTGAAATAAATAATCATAGATCATCTATCTGTAACCAGCACCATTCTCTCTAACATTAGCTACAGCATCGTTTTTAAAGAAATATGGACCGATGATCACTCCAGCGTGTAAAGCACACCATATAGTGCATTTTTCAGGATGCAATGGAACCTGCAGAACTTCTTGAGGATTGTTTTCACTCCATATACGGCAAGAAAGATTTGGCGATAACATTATTTAGAGAAATGGTCCGATTAATTGGCCTCCAATATCATGCGAAATAACTCCAATGGATTTTTTTCTTTGGGATTATGATAATTCATTGGTTTATGCTGATAAACCAGAAACAAAAGACGCTTGAGAAGCCAACATAACTCGTGTTATTGATGAAATAAGGCCTGAATTACTCGAAAAAGTGGTCCAAAATTGATCTGGTCGTATGCGGTTCCTCAGAGCTAGTTCTGGTGGACATATGCCGGAAATTATTACGATACTATTAAAATGAAGTAGAAATAAAGATGTTTCATTAATAAATCAATTACAAAAATTGAGCTTGACGCCGGACTAGTGAAATATTCGGATAGTGTGATCAAGACTGTATATTTTTACTGATTGTAGAATAAAATGACACATTAATAAATCTTACCTCGGCCCAACCCATGTCTGATTTTCTGTGTTCCGCTCCCTTGGTCCTTGGTTTCGAAAACGGAATACGCACCGAACAACTTCAACATACCCAAGAAAACGTTCTTGGATCCAGCTGATATACAGCATGCTCTGAAATAGCGATTAACGCGATCTCGCGGTCGCGGCCGTCTTCAGTCGCTGTTCGAACGTGGTCAGAGCGGGTTGTGTTAACCTTTTCCCGCTAGTGCACAAACGATACTCAGCTGTTTCTATTCACGGATATCGCGATTTTTTCCGCGTACTCGGTCTTCTTGCCGTCCAGATGTCGTTTCTTTTGCTCGATCTCGTCTAGTTTGTTGTTTTTCCTAGAAGAAACGAACTGTGGTGATTCAGGGTGAGGGTAGAGGATATTTCCTTGGCTTATGCAGTTATAAAAAGGGGTAAGTCGATGGTTTATGATCGTTTTTCCATACTGGCATTAGTGAAAGACTCGTTTATACTTTTTCAATTGTAAGAAACGTTATACCACAAATTATCGATTAATTTGTTTGTATACAATAGCCAATTTTACAATATTTAACTACGCTCCGCAATCTACCCCTTTTTTACTGGTGTTTTCTTTTTAGTGTAATAATTCTGCAGACAGTCTTCATATATTTAATCGATTCGGTAACTACTTGATAGAACTTCGTTTAAATTAAATCGTATAATAAATTTGTGAGAATTATTATTTTATATAATTAAATATCTTCATTTCGGAGTCCACCAGATATTGCGGAAAATGTTTAACGGGTTTTCCAATAGGAATGATACAACTTAAAATGGTTGTAATGGCAACACTGTATATTATTTTCGAAATTTCGGATGTCATTTGTGTTCACTAGGTTATGCCATTTAACCATGGAAAGATACACGCTTCAACAACGTTTAGGAATTGTCAAATTATTTTATCAAAATCAGTGCTCATTTGTGAAAACTGTAGGAAATTTAAGAAGATTATTCAGTTGATAGACTCACTATTAATCGTATTATAGACAAATTTGAGAGTGAATTTTCTACAGACGATACAAGAGAACCAGTTCGACAAAGAAATGCACGCACACATGGGAATATTGACTTAGTTGCAGCAAACGTAAAAGAAAATCCAAATTAATCCGTTCCACTTCGTTCTAAACAATTGAATCTTTCTCAAACAACAACTTGGAGAATTTTATGAATAGATTTGGGTTAACATCTTTACCAAATTCAACTGTTTCAAGAACTGAAGCCATTTGACCACCATAAACATCGCTTATTTTTTGATTTTGCTCTTGAACAACTTGATTGATGAACAATTCTATCGAAAAATTTTATTCAGTGATGAAGCTCATTTTTAGTTGAATGGTTATCTAAATAAACAGAATTGCAGAATTTGTAGTGATGCAAATCCATTCAGACACCAGTACAAACAGATAAAGTCACTGTGTAGTGTGCAATTCATGCTGGGAAAGTCATTAGTACATAGGTCTTTGAAGAAAATGGTCAACGAGTAACAGTTGATGGAGAACGACACAGAACAACGTTATATGCAATTTTTTCCTGCTGTTGTTGGAATAATCTGGAGGATATGTGGTTTCAACAAGATGCTGCTGTCTGCCACACACCCACCTCAACAATAGATTTATTGAAAACAAAATTTGGCGATAAAATTAGCTCATGAAATGGTCCAGTTCATTACCCTCCCAGGTTTTGTGATTCTACACCTTGTGGTTCCTTTTTTGGGGATATGCTTAGTCACATGTTTGTGCTGACCATCCAACATCAACTGAACAATTAATAATTAATATTGAACGTACCATTGATGGAATACAGACAAATTTGTGAGAGAGTGATGAAAAATTGAGTTGACAGAACGCAGTACGTACGAAGAAGTCGTGGTGGTCGTTTGAATGATGTTAATGTCCATACATAATGGTATAATGTAACCTTTTAAATAAGAAAAAGTGTGCCTTACTGAATAACTTGCGTTTTTTTTTAATTTCAATTTGTAACATCATCATTGAAAAAAAAATCCAATTGCACCGTTCCTTACTTCATGGAAATTCATTTTAATTAAATAAAGTAATAAAGAATATTTCCCCAATTTATTAATTCATAACAATTATTTCTCGTACACTGTGTTTTTTCAGATTTAAATGTATACCTGAAGAAGCTATTCTGTTTAATATATTAATGAAGTAAAAAAAGGCACTCTGCCTTTAGTTGGAAAAATATGGGTCCCCAAAAATTTAAGAATGCTCATCCTCAAGTCTTTTTTTCCACCATAAAAACATACTCCACGCTATCGTATAGTATATAATCTTTAATCATGTTTCTCAACGATTTGCATTGTCTCTTATGAAAATATCAAAATTTTTAATGCAGAAAATGGAATTTGAAGTGTAGCTTTTTTGATATTCGTGTATTCTCTTCTTGAACGATCTGCCGGTCTGACAAATATTCGACAAATATCTTAGAGAAGAACGAAATATTGAATGTAAAACGTAAAACTTCAATAATTCTCAGTATTGTACTAGGTCAAGAATTAAAGCTATCAAGTACTCTGGCACGTTTAACCCGCTTTAATGTTACGGTGCATTATTGCGGTTGTTACAGCATTACTATTATTCCATCAGTATGAAATAATTGATACTGCTGATGGATCATTTTGTTTATTTAAGATTAAGTGTCTTCTTGGAGCGTCAGATTTTAGTAAAACCACTTGTTGCGATATAAGTGGATTACTAATGGAGTTTAATCATAGATCATATTCCAGTATCATCACCCGCTCATAGGATCAGTCAAGACCCTACTGAAGACAAATATTTCAACTTTTTCAAAGTTATTTGTTCCCTTATAAGGGATTTCTTGAGGTATTAATCAGTAGATAGCGCCATCTTTGGGCATCAAAGTTACAAGTGTAAGAAATATTGGCAAAAATTGCGACACCAATGTCCAGGTAGCTAATCTACCTGGATTGGAATCCAGGTAGTACCGATTCGAAGAAGAAACGGTATTGGATAGTCCGTTATTTTGTGATAGTTCATTTTAATTGGAATGAAATGAGAAATTACTTTGTTTCCTATCACTTTATTTACGATTATACAGTGACTCGAGTTTCGTAGTGATACATTTTCAAACTAAATTCAGTTTGAAAATGTATGTTCTTGCATTACAATACTTCAAAATGGCAACAAATTACAGAACAAAACTTGACACAAATCGGACCATCTGAGACATGTTGATCAAAGCGTTGAAGTTCACGCAAAAAGAATCGATCTTTTTACCCCAACCTATCGAAAGGACTAAATTGAACATTTTGACTAATTTGAATACCTATAGTTCGGTAACAGCGAAAGAAACTCGACGATTTGCCATTTTTTTTTGTTAGGAGTCCATAATTGGGTTCAATTGCTCGCCTATTAATTGAGAAGGACGGCTCATTGATAGTGTTAATTGGATTTAAATGAATATCTTGAGATGAATGGATGGAGATCGGTGAAAACGAAAGGCTTCCCACAGTTAAACACAGTTGAACTTCCTGACAAAGTCGCGTTTATTTCGAGGAGGCTCATCATGAATCAAATGTAGTTTGAAGCTTAAGTGAAGTTTAATGTTGGGTTCGTTTATTTTCCTTATATTATTTTATATATTGTTTGTTTATTTATTAACTATAGTTTTATTAACATTAATCTCAAAGAAAATCTCACACATAAAAGAGTTTACAAATTAAATGCGACCACATCTTATACAGAATGTCCCAGAAGACGATTTCAAGCCGGATGCTGGTCATAGGTTAAGTCATAATAATTGGTAAATCATCTAGAGTTTGCATTCTGAAGTAGTGGTTATTTAGAACCTTCTGTCATTTATAATGAATTAAATTCAATTTCCAATTTTATCGTTGAACGACAATTGTTTCGCCACACTGTGGCTGATACTGTGTGAAAACTTACAAAGGTTCTTATATACAGTGTGGTCCAAGGAAAACTTAACAACTCGATTTTCCGGCTTTAAAATGTAAAAGTGGGAAATCGTTCGGACTGGTCAATTTCTGATTCCAGGGGGAACAACTTTTACGCCTTTCGCATCCCTGTAACTGCAACCCCCTAACGGGGGTGGGTACAACCCCTTGATTTTGAATGGGGGGTGTTGCGATACCTCATTTTGAAGATCTCATCGAGTACTATCCGATCCTGAAACTTCGCTTAAAAATTTTACGTTTTTCGTTGGACCACACTGTATAATACTAATGGTAGTGTTTTCAACTAGTATCAGTTCAAACTTAGAACATAATTAAACTACAGTGGGGCCAAATAATTGTCGTTCAATAATAAAAAGTTTGTGGAAATTGAATTTTATTTATACCAGCTGTAACTATTTAAAAATTTAATGATTTTAGGGCCATCTTTCGAAAGCATACTATTGGATGGGTGATTTGAAGGGGAATGTATTGTGCAGTCTGTTTGTGGTTAATAGAAAAATCATGTCTATTGTTAATTCTGGTTATTTTTAAGTCTAATGAATGTATGCCATCATTTTGTTCTTCCTCGTGGGTAATTTTTTTAAATTTTACTTAACGACTAGACAGATTCAAACCAATCCCCGTTATTGAACCTATTTTAATAAATTCTGAAAATTTCCGAAAGAAACCTCCATGTTATCACGTTTCATTTCGCTCAGACTTTATTTAAGTAGACCTATTTTGTAAAAGTAGTTGCACTACGCACCTGATGAACTCAAAATTAAATTGACGAAACAGTTGTTGCGTTAACAATAAATATTAGCGGAAATAAAGTGTTTTCCTTTAAACCAAATAAATAAAACGAAGTTTCACGAATGTTTGTCGCGAAATTTGTCGGAAAACTCTCTAGATCTTCTATTTCTGAAACTACCGTATTAACGAACGTACATCTTTTTTCTATAAACACATAACAAAGAAAGAATCATTTCCTTCATAATCATAATATGAGATCTCACACGGGAGAAAGTTTTACCGAAAAAAAAAACGTGAGAAAAAATTAAATAATCTTTCGATCGACATTGTACTCGGAAACGGATTAATTTTCACACATACTAATGTGAAAAAACTCGTTTGAAATTCCGATCTTACGTTCCTTTTTCGCTGCATAAAATGCATGTGCATACAAAGCATCTGTTTCTTAGAGTGGGAGAAAAAGAGTGATTTTAAACGATCAATTATTTCCTTATCTGGTTTGCGCCTAGTGGTTATATTATTATTTGCTACTCTTTGTTAGTTTGAGGATAGACTAAGTTCATTTTTCTCGGTATGCGACAGAACTAACGACCTATTGTCTTCAAATAGGCTTCCAGTTGATGTGAATGATTTTAAGTCGATGATGAAAGGGATATCCTAAGACTATTTAATTCCAGTCTGCTTCTACTTGATATTGTGAGAACAGGCTTGAAATTGTGTGTGATAAAGTTGGAATGATGATCTTCGATAAGTATAGTCTGTCTAGAAAGTATCTGGAATTTATTATTTTTCATAATTTTAATATACTACTTTTTTGTAACATTCTAAGACAAAAGTAATGTGTAAAATAGGTTGTTCTATGGCCAGAGTTGCATGGCAACACTATCTGTCAAATATTGTTGATTGTCAAGAGGCATACAAATTATGAAATAATGTCGCAACTAGGAAAAAACAGGTAGAATATTTGTATAGAAAAGGTTTTCGAAACTTCAAAAAATTAGTGCTATTGATAATTTGAAGGAAATGATGGTTTTGAGGGATAAAACTCTGGCTCGTTATAAAAAATTCAAAAATGACTGGCTCTTGTACAAACAGATTAGAAATGCAGTTTCACTCGCGGTTAAAAATGAAAAAAAAAGCTTACTTTTATCGTGTCCTAAACAACAGGGATAATAAAAACTTCTGGTCGAGTCTGAAAAAACTCAATATTATCAAGAAGAAATCAACTGAACTACCCGAAGAGTTGAAAGATGCTAATAAAACAAATAAATATTTTATTGACTTTATTCCAAGAGTTCTTAGGGACCATGATCTTCTTGAATTCTACAACAAAAACACTAAGGATTCAAATATGGTCAGTTTTACATTTCGGGAGGTAGAAGAAGCCGAGAAATTCAAAGTAATCAACGGGATCAGGAGCTGGGCTATTAAGTTGGCACAATTAAGTTGTGCATTCCTTTTGTTCCTCCTTATTTGACGCATGTTGTCAATTTTTGTCTGAAAAACTCTGTTTATCCCAGCTTTTGGAAAAAAAACTTTGGTCGTTCCCTTGCCAAAACACTCCAACCCATCGTCTTTAGATGATATTCGACCTATTAGTTTGTTACCAACCTGGTCTAAAATAATTGAAAGGTTAATGCATGGGTAACTGAAGGATCATCTAGAGAAAAATAAAATCATTCCTGCCTCACAATTTGGTTTTAGACCTGGCCATGGCTGTTGTACTGCTCTGCTCAATGTAACAGATGAAGTTTTCAATTCTATTGATCAAGGAGACCTTACTATCTTAACTTTACTCGACTGTTCGAAAGCTTTCGACTCTGTAGATCATGAACTTTTAATTGCTATATTGCATTATATTGGTGTTTCACGAAAAGCTACGACATTGTTGGCTGATTATGTTGAATGTAGATCTCAGGCAGTAGTCATTGATGATAAAACATCAACATACTTGAGACTGAGCTGTGGAATTCCACAGGGATCTACCTTGGGTCCGCTACTTTTTATAATATATATATCATGCTTCGCTAATGTCTGCCTTTCAGCCACTTCTTTTTTTACGCTGAGGATAGTCAGCTAAAACTTTCCTCCAAACTTCATGAATGTCGACAGGCAGTGGCGGCCCTTAATTTCGATTTGAACGTCATATACGAGATATCAGTGAAACATTGCCTACGTTTGAATTCTAATAAATCCATGTGCCAACTTTTTGGGAGAAAAAATCAAAGAAAAATGTTCTTGTTATGGTCAGAGCATTATAATGAATGGAAACGTTGTTCGTTTTGTGGATGGTGCCAAGAATTTGGGTTTGACGATTGATACTGACTTACGATTTACGAGGCAGAGCGCACTTGAGCGGAGTAGAGCTTACTTGAACCTGAGATTCTTATATCAATACAGAAACTACCTCAATAGATCGGACAAGATATTGCTTTGTGAATCCCTAGTACTGTTACATATGAATTTTTGTGATGTTGTCTACAGTCCTTGCTTAACAGTCGAATGCTTCAGAATCGTTGTTTGAGATTCATTCACGAAATTTGAAAACGAGATCCAATAACATATACCCTCAAGAAAACAGGATGGCTCAACATGGAAGATAGGCGGAAATTTAATTCTTTGGTTTTGTTTTTCAAGATAATCAAGAAAGGAGTACCTATAAGACTTTTCAACAAAGTTTTGTTCCGATCCGGTCTTCACTCTGTGAATATTCGCTCTAAATGTAGTATTTCTATACCGAAACATTCAACTGACTTGTTCACGAGATCATTTTCCTACCAAGTGGCAAAAATTATGAACGAATTAAAATTTGAGTATAGAAATATCTCACTCGATAAGTTCAAATTACGTTTGCTCGACAATTTTCGCAACGATCCTCTGTACGGCTGAACTGTTCATCTCACTTTTTTGGCTTCTGGAGTTCTGTTTACTGAAGAGTCTAATAAAGGTGTTGTGTGACTGACTATTTCTGGGTTCTGTTTGAAGTGAGGCATACATAAACATTTAATTATATAATCTGCGGCATTTTAAAAGTTGTTATTTCTTAGTTGGGTATGCTCGGATTTCTTTAATTTTCGTTTGTGTTTTAAATCGTAGAGGGTTAGATGGAAGAATAGACGCATGGCTTCAGGTGGTTTTCAACAAGTTACTTTATCAGCATAAACCAATGACTTGACATAACCCCAAAGAAAATAATCCAATGTCGCATGACATAACTCCTGAGGCCAATTAATTGGACCATTTCTCGAAATAATGTTATCAACAAATCTTTCTTTCAATAAATCAATTGTTACGGTAGCAGCATGAGGTGTAGCACCTTCTTGTTGGAACCAAAACACTTCTGGGTCGATACCATTCAAATTTTGAAACAAGAAATCATTGATCATCGATCTGTAACGAGCACCATTCAGTGTAACATTAGCTCCAGCTTAGTTTTTAAAGAAATTTGGACCGATGATGTCTTCAGTATGTAAAGCACACCATACAGTGCATTTTTCAGGATACAATGGAACCTGCAGAACTTCTTGAGGATTGTTTTCACTCCATATACGGCAATTTTGCTAGTTTACATAGCCGTTCAACCAGAAATGAGCTTCATCACTAAACACAATTTCACGATAAAAAAGTGGATCAACTTCAAGCTGTTTCTAGGTCCCAATCAGCAAACCAACGACGCTTATTATGGTCAATCGGCTTTAGTTCTTGAACTAGTTGGATCTTGTATGGGTGTAGACCAAGATCTTTACGCAAATTTTTCCATGTGGTGGATGCACAGAGTCCAACTTGTTGTGAATGAACACTATGACTTACAGCAGCGATATTTTCTTCTGTACGTACAGTTCTTTAGCTTGTTGTTGTTGCATCGAGTAGAGAAAATGTTGACCGAAATCTGTCGATATTTCGACGAATAAGCTGCTCTGATGAACGGTTATTTATACCATAAATTTTACGAAATGGTCTATAAGTTTGGCGAATAGAAGACTGATTTCGAAAAGTTGTTTAGAAATGTCAAAACAACATGGCTTCTACCCTCTGTCAAATCACAATTTTCTGTCAAAGCACGAATGACAGAAGTTGACCACTACTTCAAAATGCAAACTCTAGATGGCTCACTCTTTATGAAGGGTCGAATCAAACCCATTCATTTATGAATCTTCGTTTGACGCAACTCTATGGGCTGTCGATCTCTTGTAATAAACATTGCAAAAACCTCTTTCACCGATTCAGTAACTCTTCTTGCGACACAACAAAGCGCAGAAATTTAGCAATCGCCCAGTCAACACGAATATTCAACTAGCTTTACAACAAAACCAATATAAAATTGAATATTCGACGTCGATGTAGCTCCTTCCCGATGCAAATATATGCTTGACATTTTCCAAACATGTCGCTTTAACAGGAAAACACCACATGGAACTTTCTCCGAAAGTTATGTGGGATATTTTTTTATTGCACATTAATTTGAATATCATTAATTTTGACGCATAATGTAGATGAAAAACAATAAGAATATTGAATGAAGATCAACATTGTTAGATCTTGTTTTAAGCGGATTTTCACAGAGAGAATGAACGAAACTTAGGAAATCTCTTAAGACTGAATTGATGAAAAAAACTTTACATCTATCCCAGATGAGCACATAATGAAGGTTCTTTCAACATGGGTTATTCAAATAGAGATTTCTGTAAACTGTATAAGTTGACATGTGTCAAAAGTCCTACGCAGAGTTGTTTGATGTACGAACAAAGCGTGGTTGTCCTTTTTCGCGATATACTTTTATCTCATTCTTCGAGAATTTACTTACACATTCCCTTTGTTTAGAACGAATCTGCTCGAAAGCTACAGGATGCGAAATCCACGTCATTAGATAAACAATTCATTCGATAAATATTTGAACTAATTCAGTCAACATGATTTAGTAATGGAAAATTCATAGATGTGTGGAAAATATCTCGAGAGAGATCATAAAATCCACAATATAATCATGTTGTTTCCCTTCGAATCAATTGAAGTTTGATTCGAAAAACCATTATGGCAGTATTGACATATTTGAATGGAGTAGCGTAGCAATTGGAAAAAACTTTTTTCTATGACCTGCCTAAGGTTAGATTAGTTTTAAAGAACTAAATTGTTACTGGCTACAGTTGTTCACGGAAAGGAAGTCAAGGTTTACTTATAGAATATTATCAAATTAATGAACTCCTTTAGACTATCGATGAAAAATAATTATTTCGTGATAAAACTTTTCAAAGATTACCTCGATATTTTGTGGATCAAATTGTAAACTTCTTTTAATTAGACATTTTTGACTTGTTTAAACGAAGGAAGACTATGTAAAAACAATTTTTTTTCGTTGACGTATTCAAAGATAAATTAGATTTCAAAAACCAAAGTGTCATATGGCACTGCTGACAGTAGATTACAGAAAAACATAGAGTATTGATGCAAAAGATTATTTTTCAATACGACTTTTCAAATATTAGTGGTTAGCAATCAGGAAAAACAATTTTTTTCTTTGATTTATTTGATTGAGGTTAGATTAAATTTGGAAAACCAAATTGTCACTGATGGCAGTGGATCACAGACAGAATATGAAGGTTTATTCATAAAGTATTATCGAATTAATGAACTCCCTTAGAGTATGGACGAAAAAGAATTGTTTCGTGATACACCTTTTCAAAGATTACCTCGATATTTTGTGGATCAAACTGAAGAATGTTCTTAAGTAGACACTTTTGACTTATTTAAATGGAGGAAGACTATGTAACAATTGGAAAAACAGTTTTTTTCTTTGACCTATTTAAGGTTAGATTAGATTTTAAAAGCCAAAGTGTCATATGCCACTGATGACAGTAGATTACAGTAAAACATAGAGTATTGGTTCTTACTGAATAAAAATCTCATTAATAAGATAGTTATAACATATTTAAATGGGAAAAAGTTATGTAGTAATTGGACAAAAACAATTTTTTCATTTATCTAATAGAGGTTAGATAAGATTTTTAACATGTCATATGTCACAGATGACATTTGATTACTTAAAAGCATTGACTATTTTGTGGTTCCAACCATAAAAAAAATCTTATCAAACGGAACAATTTTGAATTGAATTTTCATGAACTTTGAGAGCAATATGACACGGGTGTAACAAACTAGAACCGAAACATCGAGACATGAATTTATATTCGGAATGTCTACCACCTTCCACGAAACGAGTTGTTAATATTTCAATGGCGTCTTGTTACATGCTCGAAAAATGATAACATCTGATCCCTGTTTATTCTACGTACTTGAAATGCCACTTCCTGCCTAAGAATGGAATTATTCAACACAGTGTCGTGTGTTTATTTGAATTCGATACGCACATCGTTGGGAAAAAATAATATGAAGCCACACAAGCGCCAGACGACTCCTGGAGCGTTTGCGTCACGAATGCACGTAGCCTGGGATCGAATGTGGAATTTTAATACCAGCCAAGAAAAAGTCATGTAAGGAAAGCTGGAATTGACTAAGACATCCAGTTTTTAATAACTAAAGTTATTCAAAATTTAAACCTACCTTACGATGATATTATATGATATTAAATAATAATAAAAATTTGTGAAATTCAGAATAACCTTATTTAATATGTATTTTCACTGTTGGGTCAAAAATTAACAGTGCTGTGACCTAAAGTGGCGCAAGATCGCAGTAACAAAGCCTACACAGAACACAACTGAACTCCTAACTCGTACAAGCTGAAAAAGCTTCTGAGGGATCTTCACAGAAGATCTAGGAGTATCAGGATAATAATAATAAAAATAATAATTTTCATCAAGTAAAAACTGATTCAATTGAATACTTCGATTTTATTTTATTTAGTGAAGTATCAATTTTGACGTTAAACTATCGTCATTATGTGATCCAGCCATAGAAATACTATTCTTAAAACTTTGTGAATATAACCTTAACTTGGACATAGAGCACAAAATCCATGGAAGTATAACAATATTTTCTCTATATTTCTCAGCAGAAATGTTGCTTTAATTGCGCATAGAACAATTAGTGAACTCAGGGTAATAATCTAACCTAAAAATTCCGATTCTGACAAATATGTTTTTCTTTCGTTATAAAAGATTTATGCTCCGAATTTTAAATTCTATGTCAAATTCCGTAATCCATTAAAATTCTCAATTAAATTTACATCCAATAGATCTCCTCGACTTTCACTACGGACCAAATCGAATCGGAAAATTCCGAAATTGATAACAGAAAACAAACGTCGAAGACGAAACATCGAAGCTCTTGTTATGTTAATTCGATCGATATGAAAAAAACATCTGCCCAACACGCGACGCAATCGAAATTGCAAATGAACGTGAGAAAGTTATGCATAAGTTGCTGGATTAATGTATCAAGTCGGATGTCAGAAGTAACAACGGTATCAAAAATTTGCTATGAAAGGAGAAACTCTGTCTAGGCGTTCATTTCTATGACGGAACGCCGGATCGATGTCGGGTTAATTAACGCTGATTTGAGTTCTACCGAACCATAGAATGCATCTGTAGATTTATGTGGGGAAATTGAGGGTATATGGAAATGACATTGCGTTGTTATTTTTCGGTTTTCTATTGAAGTTCTTTATCTAGGTCACGTAATTTGCTACTATGAGTTCTAAGATCAAGAAAAGTCAGTAAACAATGTATCCCCAAAATTTTGTATTTGGTTTCGTATGTATTTAATATCAAATTCATTCACAACTGAATGGACCAAACAAAAAACAGCACAAGAATTTTTCTAGTGTGAAATGTCACTTTGAAAACGAGCATAAATCTGAAATTGTTTGATCGAAATATCGATCAGTACAGCCACCTAACGAAAAATTAATGGATTTCTTCATTATTCCACAATATATTTATTGCTCATTATAATATTGGATGTAACAGTAGTTTGGATAAATGTGATTATGTTGTTTAATGAAGACAAATATTGTTATTATGTTTGGTTTATTTTGAAGAGGTCTTCATAGGGCGTCAGGTTATAGTAAATACCACTTGTTGCGATATAAGTGGATTACTAATGGAAATTAATCATAGATCATATTCCAATATCATCACCCGCCCATAGGATCAGTCAAGACCCTACTGAAGACGAAGACGTTAAAATTTTGGCAAGATTTTCTAACTTACCGAGTACCACAACTGAGTACTTTGTATATCATAGCGACATCTAATGATATAATATGAAATATTTCATCGAGATCCAGATTTCGTTTAACATTTTTGAGCAACATAATAGTTAAGCAATATTAATGTTAGAAACGATTTTAAAATTATTGAGATAATCGAATTTTAAATATAGTATGTAATATTTTTTCACGGCAATAATTCCAAAAGTGTTTGTAGTTTAATAAATACTGGGTTCATTAGGTTAGTTGCTTCCTTATTTCTTGTCTTTTTCTATACTACTGTTATGCTCATTATGTATTTTTTCCAAAATATTTTTGATCGTTTTGCAGTAAAATATAATGAGGATCAGAAATTAATGTTGTTACTGCGCATGTCCAGACATTTTGAGGTTAAACTGACTTGAAATAAATTAATCCGGCTGATCATCAAGTGAAGATTGATGCGATTAAACATAATAAAATTGCTTATCTTTTCATTTTGTTGCGATGAGGATTACAAGTATCTTCGTGACATTTTAAGGGCGGAACTTCAGATAAATGAATTTCAAGATTTTTACTTGTTCTATCAATATAAATATTCGAGCAGTTTAGGTAGGTGAGTTTACAGATTCTTAATTGAAGTATATTCAGCTTGTTCTTATACTCTCAATTATCAGGAATCTATAATATAAAGTCACTTGCTCAGACTGTTCAAATATTTATATTTGAATTTATAGATTCCTGATATTTGAAGTAATAAGAACTAGATGAATGAACTTCAATTATCAGCATTTTATAAACTAAATTATAAATCTTTGAGTAGGCTAAGCAAGTAGGTTTAAAGATTCTTAATCGAAAGTATATTCAGCTTGTTCTTATATTTTCAATTATCAAGAATCTATAAACTCACTTGCTCAAACTGCTCAAATATTCATATTTGAATTTATTGATTCCTGATACTTGAAGTAATAAAAACTATATGAATTAATTTTAACTATCAGAAATTTATAAACAAAAATATAAATCTTTGGGCAGGCTAATCAAGTGAGTTTAAAGATTTTCAATTAAAAGTATATTCAGCTTGTTCTTATATTATGAATTATCAGGAATCTATAAACTCACTTGCTCAGACTGTTCGAATAATTATATTTGAATTTATAGATTCCTGATATTTGAACTAATAGGAACTAGATTAATAAACTTCAGTTATAAGCATTCCATAAACTAAAATATAAATCTTTGAGTAGGCTAAACAAGTATGTTTAAAGATTCTTAATTGAAATCATATTCAGCTTGTTCTTATATTTTCAATTTTCAGGAATCTATGAGTTCATTTGCTCAGACTACTCAAATATTTATTTTTAAATTTATAGATTCTTGATATTTGAAGTAATAGGAACTAGATGAATAAACTTCAGTTATAAGCATTCAATAAACTAAAATATAAATCTTTGAGTAGACTAAGCTAGTGTGTTTAAAGATTCTTAATTAAAAGTATATTCAGCTTGTTCTTATATTTTGAATTATCAGGAATCTATAAACTCACTTGCTAAGACTGTTTAAATAATTATATTTGAATTTATAGATTCCTGATATTTGAAGTAATAGGAACTGGATGAATAAACTTCAGTCATAAGCATTCAATAAACTGAAATATAAATCTTTGAGTAGGCTAAGCAAGTGTGTTTAAAGATTCTTAATTAAAAGTATATTCAGCTTGTTCTTATATTTTGAATTATCAGGAAACTATAAACTCACTTGCTCCGACTGTTCAAATAATCATATTTGAATTTATAGATTCCTGATATTTGAACTGATAGGAACTAGATGAATAAACTTCAGTTATCAGGAATCTATAAAATATCTAAAATATGAATCTGTCAACAGACGAAGCAAGTGAGTTTATACATATTAATAATAAGCTAATTAGTAGTGTGCGCCGATAGCTCTGTTGGTAGAACACTGGATTCCATAGCGAAAGATCTCGGGTTCAAGCCCGGTGTTGGTAGAATTCTAAATAGACGGTTTAGGCCACCATTTCCCTGTTGGGTAATTCACAGCGCTGTACCTAAGAATGCAGTAACAAAGCCTAATCCGAGCACAACTGAACACCTAACTCGCACAAGCTGAAAAGCTTCTGAGAAATCTTCATAGACGAAATATTATCGAATAATATAAAAAAATTAATTGAACTTGTTCCAATATAAATCTTTAAGCAGTCTTAGCAAGTAAGTTTATAGATTCCTGATAATTGAACTTCATTTTACCTCATCTTATTATTTGAGTTATCAGGAATCTATAAATTCAATTGTTCAGTTGGCTCAAAGATTTGTATTTGAATTTATAGATTCCTGATAATTGAAGGTCATTAAGCTTATTTTTTCAATTATTAGGAATCTATAAACTAACTTGCTTGTACTGCTCATAGATTTACGCAAATTACAAATAATACGATAGCGTTCTGATGCGACAGCATAAAAATAAATCGGCATAAATAAATGTTTGTAGTCGAGCGGCAGATCACGAATTGGGCATCTGAAAGAAATCAAAAACCGTAACGTAAGCATTATCTGGAGACCTACTTCGTTGCCACATAGCGAAATATTATCTCGGTCATACCGAAACGACCCACACAAATTATCGTTAGATAAAAAAAATTGGCCCATATTGCGCCGAACCCATTGTTGGGTCGAACTTACGTGTGGAGCAATTCGCACTGTGTCACGTCGCTATCGAACAATGGATGTTATGACGATTTTTCCGTTATTTATTCTCTGTAAGCCACGTTTTAAATTAGCTTGATATGTATGTGTGCTTAAAACACCTTGCCTTATCGTGAATTTTGAAAGTAATTTTTGGAAATAACCAAAATTGAAGATGACGACCCAATCAGCGAATATACGACGTGATCTACCGGCTTGAGTTCTTGTATTAACTGAACTTTAAAAGCCTTAAGATCTCAGTCTTTATGCAAAATTCGGTGTACTTTGGTTTGTGGAAAGCCTAATTCCAAAGATCTACAAGGAATCGACAAACTTGGGTTTTCGTCAACACTACAGTCTACTCTAACTTCGCCCAACAGCTCAAATTTTTCCCCCAGTTTCACTATTCCCGGCCGAGTGCTTCATGTCGAGTTTTTCAGTTTTGCGAACTGTGACTGCAGAATTTTCACCATTTTGTAGTGAATTTTAACAATTTCATTGCGTTTTTGAAGCTTCTATGGTTCCATTTTTAGTAATGGCGTAGTTTTTACTTGTCAAATGTCAGATAATGACAGCTGTCCAGATAACCAGCTATTCAAAATGAAACCTCTTATTGAATCACATTGCAATTGTAGCGCCAAAGTTCATCCTCTCAAGCTTAAATATAGTTCAAACGTTGATGTGTGATTTTCTTGTCGTCAATACTGAACATATCGAGTCCCTAACCTATCATAACGAGTTCATCGACGTGTAAAATTACCATAGAAAAAAAATAATTCAATTATACCATTGTAGCGATCCGCCACGCATCTGTTTGAGGTTAAATCGCTCTAACGCGATAAGTGTCCTCAGTTCAATTTATTCAATTTACCGCACAAGTTCACACGGTCAATAAAGAAGAGAAAAAAGTTCATAACGGACCTCGTCTATCGTTACATGTCTAACAATTGTCGTATTTGCTTCGAGATTGTGGAAAATAATGCAGTCTGTTTGCGGTGAACTACTTTTCGATTGGTACTGCTTTATTTAGCGCGCGCAAACAGACAGCTATAAATAAGCGATGATCTTATGAACAACTGGAGAGATTATGGGCCAAAAAAAAAAAATGGGAATATATGTCTGTCTCGAAGAAGTTTTGGAACAGGTATTAAGGGGTTTTTAAGCTGGTTAAGAGTTTTACTGAATATGTAAGAAGCTGTCTCTATTATTAATATTTGAATTATTGAAACAATCTAGAAAAGCACTGATGTGAAGTCAGAAAGAAGTAATTAAAAAATACATAAGAGACAGTATTTTAATTTCCACAAAAATGTTTATAATACAACAATCGTTTCACCACGAAGTGGTTTCTTCAGGTATCTACATTCTACTGGCTGATAGTGTCCAGTGTAATAGAGCCTTAATACACTTAAGTAGATGACAAGATAATGGAAAAATAAGTCATAAAAACTTTGGATATTTATTGGAGTTTGCCGCTAAAATATTCCATTAGGGGAAGATATTCCGTGATGGGGATTTGTCAACATCTGTTTGTTCATTCAAAAGGATTTTACGGGTATTGTACCTGTTGATTTCAAGAAATTCTAAAAGTGTTAATGTAGAACTTTTGCTTTCGATGTGGATAATTTCATAGTTATTGTTGAAATTATGCCCGAAGTTCTGATGATTAGCATATGTCGAGTGGACGGAATCCGATATTATCCTGATTATTATTATTATCCTGATACTCCTAGATCTTCTGTGTAGATCCCTCAGAAGCTTTTTCAGCTTGTGCGAGTTAGTTCAGTTGTGTTCTGGGTAGGCTTTGTTACTGCGATCTTGCGCCACTTTAGGTCACAGCACAGTTAATTTTTGACCCAACAGTGAAATGGTGTCAGACACCCGTCCAACTAGAAAATTCCTTTTCCACCGGAACAGGATTCGAACCCGGACCTGGTCACGAGCTCGATGCTCTCCCACTGAGCTGTCCACATAATCATATCGAATTATTTTTTCACAATTCATAAAATGAACAGAAAACAAAAAATTCGAATCTAAAAGAAACCTTTTTAATCAAAATATAATTAGCAGTAAAATTTTAAGACCTAAGAACTTCGAAAATAATTATCTGAAAAGGGAACGACAAGTTACATTCAGTTAAATTTCGATTGGATACTGAAGAATGCATCATGCGGTTTATTTTATTTAATATCTACCGAAACGTATATTAAAATATACCAAAATATAAATTATTTAATAATTACCAAATAATGTTGAAGCATTATTATCATTACGCAAATGACATTTCTACAATTTTAAATATGGCGGCCATAAAGTTTTTGAAATATGTCGCTAAATTAATACAAATGATAGAAATCCAGTTCTTGTTTACCCAACAAATAACTCTAATAGTATTATATGTTTCGTATGTTTTCGATATCCTTTTTAATATAGAGTAGACTATTTTGAATTTATCCACCTAAATTTGGTTATTTTAACTCTATTTGTAGTTTTTATGTTAGAACTTTGTCGCCCATAGATGTCACTCTATCATGTTTAATACCTCAGTTTGGTATTTAAATTTTATCATTAGTTCTTATATACGCCCATAGATGTCACTGTATTATTGTTAATACTTAAAAGTCCCATTCATCTGAGCACAAATACCTATGCAAAAGAGTTTCAAATTTGTCTTCAGTAGGGTCTTGACTGATCCTATGAGCGAGTGATGATATTGGAATATGATCTATGATTAAAGTCCGTTAGTAATCCACTTATATCGCAACAAGTGGCAGTTGCTAAGATCTGACGCTCCAAGAAGACAGTTTTATGTAAATCAAACAGATTATTACTGAAGCATTAATTAAGAACGGACTATTTTGCGTTTTTTCAAAATAATGAAGAGAATAAATTTTTGAATAACTGTTAAAATGACAGATCCCAAGCAAACATCAGATATCTATTCAATATTTCAACCTTAACATCGACTGCTCCATAATATAACTTACGTAGACAACTAAATATCGGTATACTAAATTAATTCAATTCACGATATATTTGCTTTCCTTTGTTCGCTCGATAATAAAACTGTTACATAGACAATTGTCAATTTGACATATGTATAACCAATAAATATGATTTCCCTGTGTCGAACATAGAACATCCGTCCATATGATACGTTAAATTCCTGACTTTCTATGTTCGATACATAGAGAACGGTCAGTGCGTTAAGCCACGATCCCAATTTCTCGTCTCGACAGCGTTAAACTATTGAACTTTCGTATTTGTAACCTGCCCGCTCGAATCCGTATGTTTTGGCTCAAGAATACGCGCCTCGACGTCGTTCATCAGCCCAACCTTACACGGCTCATTGACCCGCGACCACCGAAGAACCGCGGGCGCCGACTTCACGAATTATCGAAGCGATCGTCGCCGCCAATGGTCCAAAGGTCAGTGGGGTGCTCCGATATCTCGGACGGGCCTCGATGAATAAAAACAAGACGCATTCGCGTTAATTGACTCCGGACGTCAGGAATGTCGCTTCTGCGTGTCGTCTCCGACCGCGTCTTTTTAAGGAAATGCTAACCACTGAGAGTGTCGCAGACCGGTCAGTCTTCCTTTGTTCGATTGGTGGATTTTCTTTGTTCGCGGGAAAGGTTGAGTTTGCACATGGTCACCTGGAAAACCAGTTTCGGCCAGAAGAAAAAAATCCTGCCCGGTGTTGATCTTGAATGAATGTTTTTTAGACTGACTTGAGATAAAAGGTGCATTTTTTTAAAGCACGTTTCAACATAATGTACCTTCTCCAGACTTATGACCTCAAACAATAGGAAGCTAAAATTTATTAGAATAACAGATCTATGGTGCTATCTTCAGACTTATGACCTCGAACATACGCGTTCAATGTATTCTCGTTATGGACACGAAAGAAAATTAAGAAAATTCTGGAAAAATTATGTTTTTCAATGTAGTCCCCTAAAAATTCAATACAATTAAATGAGGTTATTCTGATTTTCACAATTTTTATTGTTATGTTTATAACAATTGTTTCTCTATCACAGTAGCATCATCAGGCAGGTTTACTTTTTGAATAATAACTATATATAGTTATTCAAAATTAAATTTCCAAAAGATTTTGAAGCGTTTACAGTTCCATGATTAAATGGCATGGGAAATGTCAAAAATAATATACAGTGTTGCCATTATAACTATTTTAAATTGGATCCATTCCTATTGGAAAACCCGTTAGAATGGATTAGAAGACCAGGTTGAAGAGCTTGGATGAATCTCGAAGAATTTACATAAATTTTATCTACACTACATATCATTCACAAGTATCAGAAATTCCAATTCTAGATGTTCTCAGTATCTCGAGAACTTAAATAATATTTAATAATATTTAAATAAGGTTATTCTGATTTTCACAAATTTTCATTGTTATGTTTACAACAGTCGTTTCACTATCACAGTAGCATCATCAGGCAAGATTAAATTTTGAATAACTAAGCTTGTTTCCGAAATCCATTGCTATTTATATTACAGTAAGTACACTAAATTTTTATTGAGCACTAAAACCCCAAAAAGGGTCTCTGCAAATTACAGCTTATCTGAATAAATTAAACAGAGGTGAGTTATTTAAATCTATTTGTTCGTTAAGTAGAATTACAATTTTATTATGTTTCTTTATCTCTGGGCATTCTAACAGATGTAAGGCATAACTTTTACTTTCTATATGTAGAATTTCAAAATTATGGTTGAAAGTATGTCCTGTTTCTAACAAATGGTTGGAATATGTAGAATTACTTTTATTATTGAGGAAACTCTTCAAATGTTCACAAATTCTATGTCGGAAAGTTCTTCCAGTCTGCCCTATGTAAACTTTAGGGCAATCACCGCAGCTTAACTTAGAAACCCCCGATTTATCATCTTTATTTGTACAGTCTTTATAATTTTTAATAAATTCACTCAAGTTTGAATTGGTTTTAAATGAAGTTCTTAAATTATATTCATTTTCACAGAAATACCTTTAGTGTATTTTAAGGAAATGTATTTAAAATTTTCTTTTATATTAGGATATACCATATTTAAAGTTATTTTATTATTTTTATTCATCAACAATTTGTCTATCAACTTAGGATCATAGTCATTATTAATAGCTATTTGTTTAATTATGTTAAGTTCTGAAATATAATTTTCTCGATTCATGGGAATATTAACTAATCTATGGATCATACAATGATACAATTGAATGCTGATAATTTTTGATTTAAAGGATTATTTGATTTATTGTGTATAATGGAATCCGTATAGGTTGGGTTGTGAAATATTGAAAAATCATGTGAACTATTTATTCGAGTAACAGTTAAATCAAGAAAATTAATAGAATTATTATGTTCGGTTTCCATAGTGAATTTAATTGAAGGATGTATTTCATTGATGAATAAAAAGAATTTTTTCAAAAGTCTGTCTGTTCCTGTGAAGCAACAGAAAATATCGTCTACATATCTATACCAATATAAAAAGTAATTCTTAAGGGGATTTTGGTGAATTTTATTTTCAATATTGTCCATGAATATTTCCGCTAATAAAGGACTTTCCCATGATCAGATTTATAAATTTTATCTGAAAACGGTTTGATTATGGGAAATCCCTTAAGTCCTTTATTAGCGGAAATATTCATGGACAATATTGAAACTAAAATTCACCAGAATCCCCTTAAGAAATACTTTTTATATTGGTATAGATATGTAGACGATATTTTCTGTTGCTTCACAGGAACAGACAGACTTTTGAAAAAATTCTTTTTATTCATCAATGAAATACATTCTTCAATTAAATTCACTATGGAAACCGAACTAAAAAATTCCATTAATTTTCTTGATTCAACTAATACTCGAATAAATAATTCACATAATTTTTCAATATTTCACAAACCAACCTATACGGATTCTATTATACACAATAAATCAAATCATCCTTTGAATAAAAAATTATCAGCATTCAATTGTATGATCCATAGAATAGTTAATATTCCCATGAATCGAGAAAATTGTATTTAAGAACATAATTAAACAAATAGCTAAGTTGATAGACAAATTGTTGACGAATAAAAATAATAAAATAGCTTTAAATATGGTATATCCTAATATAAAAGAAAATTACACTAAAGGTATTTCTGAGAAAATTGCTACATACCTCAAAAATAAATATAATTTTAGAACTTCATTTAAAACCAATTCAAACTTGAGTAAATTTATTAAAAATAATAAAGACTGTACAAATAAAGATGATAAATCGGGGGTTTATAAGTTAATCTGCGGTGATTACCCTAAAGTTTACATAGGACAGACTGTAAGAACTTTCCGACAGAATTTGTGAACATTTGAAGAGTTTCCTCAATAATAAAAGTAATTCTACATATTCCAACCATTTGTTAGAAACAGGACATACCTTCAACCATAATTTTGAAATTCTACATATAGAAACTAAAAGTTATGCCTTAAATATGTTAGAATCCCTAGAGATAAATAAACATAATAAAATTGGAATATTACTTAACAAACAAATGAATTTAAATAACTCACCTCTCTGTTAAATATATTCAGATAAGCTGGAATTTGCAGAGACCCTTTTTTGGGTCAGAATAACCTTATTTAAATATTATTCAATATGGATTTTCACCAAGTAAGGACTGATTCAATTCAATACTCGAGAACTTAATTTGATAATCTGAATCCTGCTAGGAAGCCAACGAAATCCAGTTTTCACGAACAAATCGATCCAAACTTTCATTTCTATCGAATTTTCCACGTAAATTTCTAACAGTTTAGATAGAATATTCGCCATTTAGCAAAAAAAATTTTGATATTTGCCAATTTTGTTCAAGCGTAAGTCGAGCCATTTCGTTAATGTCAAATATTAAACTAATTTTCTGTCAGAACACGAATTGAAGAAGTGTTGCCAGAATCGAAATAACTACTTTTACGCTTTTACATACTTAATAAAAATATTTGAAATCGTTCGAATTCTTGGTGTTCTCGGAATCTCGAGAACTCAATTAATGATCTGAATCCCGCCGGTTATCGATCTAAATCTAGAACGTTACCGTGTAGATCGTCTGTTCAACCTCCTTCAGAATTATGATGAACTTAAAATTCTCCATAAATTTCGAATTCTTTCGAAGAAAATCATATAATTAGTCTTTTAGGTATGCTTGCATTAGCAAATTCATTCCGTCGTAGCCTATTATTGTAGGTTCTGTTCAGCACGTGCGAGGGTCTAGCTTTAGCTAGATGCATCCTGGAAAAAATGTATCGGCTGCTTACGTTGTGCAACTGGTTGCCAAATTTGACGCTACTGGTTCAGTCGGAAACAAAAAGAGGGTGCATGAAAGAGATGAAGCGAGGGGCGTGGGTGTCTTAGGTCATGTAGCAATGGATCCGACCTTGAGTACTAGGAAATTGTCCGATGTATCTGGTGTTTCACGCAAAACAATCATGAGAATCTTGAAACAACATAAATTCCATCCTTATAAGATACGATTGGTTCAGGAACTGAATGAGTATGATCCCCGATCGCCGACTCCAGTTCTGTGAAGTGGTCAGTGAAATGACTAACGGTAATCAAAACTACATGTTCGATATCTGTTTTTCGGACGAGTGTTCATTTTACCTTAACGGCATTGTAAACCGGCATAACTGTCGGTATTGGTCAGATGAAAATCCAAGATTATTTCGTGAGGTGCATACTCAGCGTCCCGAAAAATTAAATGTTTGGGCGGGTATTTATGGAAATCAGATAATCGGACCTCTTTTTATACCCGGTAGTCTCACTGGTCAAATTTATTTCGATCTATTGGAGAACGCTATTTATCCAGCTGTCGTGCAAGTATTGGAGAATACAGAAGACCATCAAACGATCATTTTCCAACAAGATGGCACACCCTTATTTCGTTCAACCGGTGCGTCAGTTCTTAGATGAAAATCGCAACACCTCTCATCCCTATTCAAAAAAAGGGGTTGTACTCACCCCCGTTAGGGGGCTACAGTTACAGGGATGCGAAGGGCGTAAAAGTTGTTCCCCCTCGAATCAGCAATTGAAGGGTCTGAGCGATTTTCCACATTTTCAGTTTAAAGCCGGAAAATCGTGTGTTAAGTTTTCGTTGGACCACACTGTATAATACGAATGGTAGTTTGTGTTCTCGGTCCTAGAACATTCATTAGATTCTTGGGAGCGTTCTCCAATTCTTAGGTTACTTTAAGCACTTTTCTCAACAAAATTATCTGCGGAATCCAGAAAAAAGATGATTTGAAGAGAAAACTCGACACAATTTTGCCACAGCACATTGTTATAACGAAGAAGTTGTGCTTTATGTTTTGTTTTATAAAGTTTCATAAATACATAAGTCGTTAATTCGCGAATTATGAAGAATAGTTTGCTGTTTGCCGAGTTACCCAATGTGGTTTCTATAAGTTTCGTTGATAGGTGTTTAAGAGCCTTAATAAACTGCCTCTAGAAGAATGATAGATTTTATCTTTCCTTGGATTGAATCTTCTTGATTCTCCAGTTTGATATTATGCACTATTTGAATCTCAAATGTTTGGCCAGTTATCAATAATAATCGAAAAATTATATCAAAAGTTCTATAGTAAGAGAAAGAATAAGTATCGGGTGTTTTTTTAGAGTGATAGAACTTTCGATAGGGATAACTGTGATTTGACAGAAGCTTGAAGCCAATTAAAAAAATTGTAGAAATTACTATGTTTTACTACCAATGAAAATATATATTACACATTTTCTTGTGACTCGAGTTTCGGGAAATGATCTATCCCATCATCAGACAACTGAAGACCTAACAGTGGTACAGAGGTATTTAAACAAAAGTGATAAATATTTGGAATATTTCAATAGATTCTAGATAACACCTAATAGTGGTACAGAGGTTTACAAGCGGAACGTGATAAAAAACCGGGTTAGGTCTTCAGTTGTCTGATGATGGGATAGATCATTTCCCGAAACTCGAGTCACAAGAAAATGTGTAATATATATTTTTATTGGTAGTAAAACATAGTGATTTCTACAATCTGTTTTAATTATGATCAACTACCAAATAGTAACGGCTGAAACAATTCAGTACTGGATGAAGTAATAAAAACTTTCAAACGAAAATAATTTCAGAACTATTTGACCGATTTTGCCCATTAAAGAACTCACCAAAGAAATTAAGGCTTCAAATATATTCTGAAAGTTTGAAGTCTCTACCTCTTTCGTTCGAAAGTTAGAGTGTTAACCGACAGACCAGCCTGCCAAACCTAATTACTTTTGACCTTGGATTCTTCATAAGTGAGTCCAACCTCAAATTCGTTTGATACCATTTTCGGCTCAAAATTCGAAAATTACAGACATTTTGGAAAAACTGTATCACAGTGTTCCTTAGACCAAGAGCACAAAAACTTCATAAATTCGTTTTGGATCAAAATAGAAAGTGAATTCGATTATACCTTTATTATAGTATGATAACATTTACATTATTTTTATTTCTTCAAATCTTAAAATATAAGGATAACTACATACAATCAGTACTGCCTACATTCTTTCGAACTTACGGCATTTGTTTCAAGAAAAAATTGCACATTGTATAAATGCAAATATTTCTTTGACAGTTAAGCTACGGTTAAGATTACAACATATCTCAAGCTTATATAACGAAATTTTCATAACCGATGTAAATAAATAGGTATTACCTAATCGCAAGACCTTTTATCAACCCGTGCATTGAAAAGACAATTCAAGGTTAAAAGTGCAACCTATCCTAAGAAGAACAGTAATAGACTCCTTTCTGTGGTTCTAGGGTTTGTCCAGTAAGCCAGGGTCAATCAGAGAGAACGAACAAAATTAACATAGAAAAATCCGGGTGTTATCTATCATTCATTGATCCTCTTTATTAGGTCATACTCTCAGACGTTACAGCTGATTGCGCTACCTCTTAAGGAGTCGATGGCACAGTTAGAAACGATGAGAATAGGCAGTATCTACGTTCTGCATATGGCACATATTTCGAATCGCATGGTACCGGTTTCGAACCGCTATTCCACGATCGGTAAAAGTAGAAAACGACGGAAAGATTTTCTATTTTTTTTCTCCGCAGAGAAAACTTCCAGAGGCATTAAGTTAGCCACCAGCGTTAATTCTATGTTCTGTGTACTGTAGTTGTACCTTGACGTCAACGAAATAAGGAATTATTCGATCATGAACAGCATGGAAGTGTAATTATTGTTGATTCCAACTATTTCCTTATTGTTTCGTCAGTCGGAATGGAACTGGAGCATTTAAAATACGTGTATTAGTCATCGGTTACTCCTTGGTTTCAAGGAATTTAAAAGTTGAGTCATCTTTTTTTACGAGATCATAGAGTTTTTTCTTGAAATAATTAAGTTTATATTTTGGTTCTGAAACTTCAAATGAGTAATAATAAGTATCATAGAATCAAACGATATTCTATTATAAACTGGGTGTGTATCGAAAACAATCAGACAATTATGTGATCCAAGGTAATTATTCACGATTTAAATTGTTCACTAACATCATTGAACGCCTTTTAAAGGATCCATTCATATAAATACAATCGACAATGTTGTTCAGGAAATGAATTATCGATTAGATTGCTCTTTCAGCCTTTTCCTTACAAAGAACCGTCTTACAAACTCAACTTCAATTTAGCATCGTCGAAAATTCGACGTAATATTTATTTATAGCCTTTACTTCGTACATTTTGTAAGCACTAACCAATAACTAACAATTTCGTAGGATATAACGAAGGTTAAGAACTTCTGGTGATGTGTTCGAATTTGGTACGTTCAAGGAAGTGTACGGTTCTGATGTTAAAACCTGTTGCGACTTCCTTCGGAATTAATTATAACTAATTGCATGTTAGAAAAATGTTCTTGAAGACTCAAGACATTTCGAAAATGATATCATCTTACCTGCAGTGGATACATATCTATGCATCCTGTCATCCTGGCTACGGAGTATGTAATATGTGGCCTGATTATATTTGTGATCCATTTTATTAGGTTTATGTTCGCGTACATGTTTGTGGGTTAATATTGTAGAACTGTTATAACTAATTACATGCTAGAAAAAAGTTCTTGAAGGCTCTAAGACATTTCGAAATTGATATCATCTTACATGCATCTTGTCATCCACAGACCACAGCGTCTGAAATATGTGGTCCGATTATTTTTGTGGTCCGTTTCAAGAGGGACACATGCTTGTAATTCGAAACTTTACAACTATTTATTTCTAATTGCATCGAACAAGGAAAAAACCATATTATAGATTGAAGATCCTATCAGTGATTTCCAAATGTAGATTCCAATCTAAAATCATAATAAATAGCAGTTTAATATGTATTATTGTATATATTCACCAAGCTGCTAGAAATCTTAATAGTAAGCAGGACGCACTTGTTTAGAAATTTAATTCATCTTAATTCTATACATCGCTCACACACTTGCCACGCTCACGTGGTCATAGCGAAACGCATGAAAGTGAAAACGGAAAAATTGTAACTCCATTTCCACGTATTATGTCACTTTTACATTAATTCTGATGCTATCATTCAAGCTTCCGAACTTACAATTAGTATAACACCGAGTTCTGTGATTCTAGGCATAGGTAACCATAGGATTAGGCGATATATCACAAAACTGTAATTGATGAATACGTGAGATCTAGAGCATCGAATGTTTTTACGGTGATGCCAATATATCAAATAATTAAAGATTGAACTTAATACAACGAAACAAATCTCTCACGAATGATATTCAAATTAGGATTTTTTTCCTATGGGAATTAAGCGCATTCCTCGCAAGCTTCTCACATGACGAATTGTCAAGTTCAAGTTTGTACGGTTTTCTGTGACACTAAACTCCCATTACATCACTTCAACAGGATGCCGTATCGCATTTACGGTAGCAAAGCGGAATACATTTCGAAATTCCAGTTCTTTTATTTCTCGCAAGAATTCATAACAGTATTGCGATAAAAGAACCGTCGATTGTTGAAAGAAACGAATTATTTATAGTTCTAGGTTGAGACATTATTCGTTTCTATGTCGATGAAGGATTGAAGTGAAGTTAGCAACATAAATGAGAACTGCCATAGAATGAAATAAACATGGGTGTAAAATTCTTTGTTGCGCCTACAGAATTTCGAAATATAAGTTATTATTGACATTTGCTCATTCCAAAAGGAGATATAGCGATAAGTTTGGATGCGATGAAAGTTTTGCGATTTGAAGTAATGTTTTCTGTTTGTTTTAGTCGATAATATTATATCGGACAAAGATCTAGAACGAAAAGTGAGTAAGGGTAAGTCTCGATTAGTTATCTGAGAGTACAATTCATCTTATGACTCAACTTGTGCCAAGCGTGTTCCATTAATAGAATACAAACATTGGGTCCCTCTGGAGCACAGAGATGGATTAAAGGCAAATTTTCCCATTGTATATTTAACAATTTGATACATTTTTCTCTCTCGGTGGTAATTATTTTTAAATTGATTGATCAAATGACGATTTAATGAATAAGTGAAACAAATATCGAAGAAAAACTACACATTGTTCTTGACAAACAATAGATGGATCCATAGATCACGTCTGCTTTACTTACAGAAGTATAATTACCCTACTAAACATACACAGTTGTTATCGAAATGAAAAGAAAGGTAGACCATTAAGTAATATCAATTAAATTGCTGGTCTGCAGAAAAGAATTATTCCGATTGTCTATGCGATTACAAATCTATGTTCGTAATTGTGCAGATCACAAACGCGATAAATGCACGTTAGTTCTGTGCCTGGTTATGTACAGGCAGATAAGATCGCCGTACCTTTTAACTTTAATTGTATCACTTTCCCCTTTTGCGTTTGATAATGGTTGAAATTGAATATATTAGACGTGTAGAAAGAGGTTTCGAATGTCATTGACAGTATAATGCAGTTCGATTTAGTCCGTCACGCGAGTATTAGGAATATCAAAAAATTCACTTTCTCTGTTGCATATTAGATTGAGTTTATAATAATTTGCTAATGAACGAAGTTGTGGTTCGTCCATGAAACAAAAATTATAACGTTAAAAATTATTCAAATATTATATTTCATGAGTTAACACGATTTGTAAGTTTTACAGAAAAGTCATTTACCGTTAGAATATTGAGAAAATTGGAATAAACCCCCAAAAAAATTGAGAAGACTATTTTGAAAAAATCCAAAAAGATTTTTGCCTGTAAAAACTATTTCTTACAACTGAATTCTGAGAATCATACTCGACCAAAACTTTTAAAATCAAAAACTAATGCGAGTTAGGTGCTATATCCAACTATTGGATAAAAAGTGAACTCAATCCAGAAAACACTATATACACTTATGGAATAAAATTATTTGTGTGCTTATGTTAGAAAATTATAAAAAAGACTGGGACACGTTGACTTTCAAATTAAAAGAAATTATTATGATAGATGTACCACATGGTAAATCTATTTCATCTGCTAGTGTCTGGTTTTGTATTCTTTCTAATGTTTTTTATTTTGTTGGTGTTAAGTAGTAAAATGTTATCATTCGAATAATTATCGTTTTGTAGATTCTTACTTTCAGTTCTATGTCTAGTATGCTCGTTCTGTTGATGAAAGGGTTAAGGAAACCTTTGAATTTCTTTGCTTTCTGTCCAGTTTCTTTTATGTATTCATTGAAATTCAAGTTTCTGTCTATTGTTAAAACATTTACAGCATATACCATATTATGGTTATATTAATCGCCATTTTTCTTGATATGTAATTTTGTAGCCTCTAGGTAAATTTAATTTTTACTGCATTCGGAATTGTGGAGATAAATAATAACATAAGAATAACGAATAACTTAACATCAGTCATATAAATGAAAGTAACAACATATTTCCACTTTTTTTAAGCAAGTTTCATATATCTCTAGGATATCGTGCTTACAATAAGCGAATTTTTGTATCAATTACCAAACGCCCAACATCGGTGACTCAACACTAAAAATCTGGCTCAAGTATTCGATTCTCCGAAATGAATAATAAAAACAATAGGGTTGTTGGCCTTCGATGCGTGTTTATTTTTAAGCCGTCTACCTGTATTAACTTAACGCTTACGGATCGATGAAAGGTTAGTTATTATTAAACAGCGAACACGAAAAGTTTCGACAGGAAATTGAACGTAATCCAATTTAGCTATCTTTACTAGGTACAATTAATTTGCTACATTGTTCACTGAAAATAAGCTTTCGTGCAGGGAAAATTTTGTTTTCCAATTCTTCAATAAGTTTTCACATGTTTGTCAAAGTGTAATCTTTCTGTGGGAGCTACTGTATAGCGAAATAATTAAATTATTTATAATAAAATAAATGAATGGAAATTCAAATGAAGTTATTCAATATATTTTTCATTACCCTATACTGACAATTAAAGCAATTATAGTCCTTGAATAGGGACCACAGAAAACTAACCTAAAACATATATTTTTGAATCGAAAGGCTCTTTTTCATCGGGGCCTGCAAAATAAGTACGGAGATTCGTCGAAAAATCGATCTAACTTGTAAAAGCATTTTCATTGCAGTAATATTTTGTATTAACATGTCTTGATCGAAAAAATGTGCCATTTCTCTATTTTCGGAGATCGCACACAACAATTAGACACGCCCCCTTCCGGCAAATGTCATGTCGATTCGTTTTACCTACCGGCTCATTGAACTACCCTCCAAAATTTTATCAATCGTTTATATTGATCAATCTATATACTGAGCTTGTGTATAGTAACACAATATTTTTGGAATTATAAATTTTTACTACCAAAAAATTGAAATGGTAACACATTTTCGTGGCTGCAGTTTCGGAGTTTTACTTCATCTTCAGATAACTGAAAACTTCCTTGCGTGGAGTGGATGTTTTTCTGTATATTTCGTTTTTTAATTGTGCAAAATTAACCAGTTCAATTTATCGATGATATTCATTCACTTATTACGGTATCATAAGAACGCGCAAGCGATTCCAGCCACATGCTGCTCCTTCAACATGACCAGCGTTGCTCTGACACGTAATAATTGCAAACGGACAACAATCGATTCGAAGAAATCCAACAAATACCAACAAACACCCAACACGGTAATCAGTTTATCGGTATTGTTGACTCAGGTTCTAGAGGGGGTTTAGAAAGTGAATGTCTTGTGACCTTTGCACGATGTCAGCTCGACACAAAGGTTTGCTTACCTTGATCGGATCAATGAGGAATTTCAGATCGATGCACTGCTTGCTATAGGTACCGTGTTTTTGTTCTCAGTCGATGAGCTTCGTTTTTCTGAGCGTACCCTTCGAAAGAGATTGTTCCGCGGGTTCTGTCATCTGGAACCAGATGGGTTCCACGGCAGATTTTCGGTGGCAGGGGCAAATGCAGGGTGTTCTCTTAAATTTTAGATAAAGTGATTCGAACATATCTGGTGTATTCTCTGCTCGAAATGAAAATTAATGATTAAGTATGATGGTTAGCTTCTAAAATAAGTACAATGTATTTTCAATAGTTTTTCATTTTACATAAGGTTGTTTATCACATTAAAATGTTTCACAAAGAATTATTCCAAGGAATAAGTGAGTAATCTTTTCTCTAACTTTACATGAAATTCGGATCCGGCCCTGGTATAACCACTGATGCCATATTTAGTCGAAAGTCCTGCAAATACTCTGAATTAAGAAATAAATGTTCAATTTCGGGACCAAAAGGATTTTGACAATCCCCTTAAGCGGGCGTTTGAAGTTGATGGATGTAGAGCAACATTCTAGGCTACACCAGCAATATTTTCAGGTGGCTCAGTGTAGGAGAACACGGGTTGTTTCATCAAATAACAGTCCAATTTCACAAACCCGCTTTTCACAAACTGATTCATAAATTGCCGTGAGATTATTTCATTTCTAATGAATTTTCCACGTAAATTTCTGAAAGTTTGAATAGAAGATCTACCACTTTGGATATAAGTTTTTGGTATTTCCCAGTTTTTTCCAAGCGTAAATCGTCCCATTTCGTTAAATGTCAAATATTAAACTAACTTTCCGTCAAAACACAACTGTTGCCGTACTTAAAATAACCTTTTCTTTAAAATGCAAACGCTATATGGTACCATCAAGTAATTCTCCCTTTGTTGCAGGCGAAAATGCTTCAGCAGATCCTTCGGGATATGTACGTAGATCCTGAGATCTTGGCTGAGCTCGACGAGGACTACAAACAGAAGCTCTTCTGTAAGATGCGAGAAGAGCAAGTGAGACGATGGAAGGTTTGGACTGACAAATTGGGCGACCAGCCTACTGGCAAGTCGAGAAACAAGAAGAAGGTGGATTTTCTGAAAGGATCTAATGGTGAACCATGGGTAAGAAGAATTGAAACATTCTACATTTAGGATAAAATGTAGATAATCCTCTTTGACTAAATTTTAATGAAAAAATAATGAATACCAGGTATTTCGTGCATTTAGCTTTCAATCATCTTCCATGGTGTCCGAATTTAGTTAATTCTTTCCTTCAATCCCTCAGGTTTGGGTCATGGGAGAACACCAAAACGACAAGTCAATAGACGACATAATCAGGCAAGAAGCCTTAGAGAAGGCCAGGAAGCTGGCCGAAAAGGAGGTCGAAGCAGAGCTCTCCCAATACCTAACCCCCAAAATAGAAGACTTTCAAATCACCCCCACGCCGAAATTCGTCATAGAAGACGACGCGGACATCTACTGCTCGGTGGACGAGATCAGGGAGAAAATAAACAGTAAAAAGGGCGGCAACATCTTAACCAACTACTCCATAAATAACTATAAGGACAAGAACAGGTTCAACATCTTGAACGCGGACGTGTTCCAAGATCTGGGACAAAAAACCACCACGCAGAAAGTGTCGCAGAAGGTGGCCTTGTGGGAGAAAAGACTGACCGAGGAGAGGACCTGCCAAATACTGAAGAACATGCAGAAGAAGAGGCAGGAAATAGCTGCTCAAGCTGCTGAAGATGAGAAGAGGCACGAGGAAGCTTGGAGGGAACAAGGTACGATCTTACTTAAAATCTTCTTTATCAGTTTTGAACAAAATTTCATTTCGTGTAGATTCAATTTATTTTCGTTAGAAAACTCTAAAAAACCAAGTTAATTGAATCATCTCGATTTCCTCGACCATCAAATACAGGCAGCCATACAACACTTCTGCATAATGTCGGTCAGATTGTTGAAGTGTCTTTGATAGATTTCTCTTCAAAGCTGTCTGATTTTTTGGAGTGTCTGATGCAAAGCTAACTCTCGTTGTAGCTTGCTGAGGTGGTGCGACAAAGGCAATAGTACCTAGTTAGCTCTTTGGCGTCAGAGACAATTCTGACACATTGAAGGCGGATATTATCTTCTTCAAAAAGAAAATTTGGTACAATAACAGCATGAAGGAGACATACATTGTTGATGACTTGCCCGACGCAAATCTGCGCAGCTTTAACTGTTGTCTGTACGAGCAGCTGCTTCAGCTGATTGTCTTTGTTAGTATGTAAATTTCTTAATCTGTGTTGTCTATGGTTTACTCTACCCATTCTTTAACTTTTACTAGGGCGAGCAAAACTCGTCTCATGGCGTTTAAAGCGAACAAAACACCCGAAAATTTGAGTACGAATCATAGCATCCTCCTTAAATGCCTGTTGAAGCATTATGTAAGGGGGTAACAAAATTTCAAACACACCATTTGTTCTTTTGCTATTTTATATTTATTTGCTATAACAACTTCGCAAGCTGAACATGACAATAAGATAAACCCAACACTACGCTCCAATGTTAACTAAAAAACTGATGCCGTCTGCAGATTGATAGATAGATAGATATAGATAGATAGATAGACGGATGTTTTATAAAAATCCCAGTTCATTCTCTCAGCCTCATAATACAATTTAAAATATTTTCAGTTCAAAAATTCGACAGTCGTCCTGTAATTTATTCATTTCGTAATGATACAAAAAATCAGAGGTGCACTGAAATGATCTCGAGGTCGTTTACATAGAACAATAATTCTGTGGTTTCATGCTTCATTGATTTCTGCGGAAACTTAACGCTGAAAAAGTTATTCCAGGTGGTGTCACCAGGTGTCGCTTCAGTTCATTTGAGTTTTGTTAAATTGTTGTTTTTTGATACGATGGATGAATATTGCACTTTATCTTCTGTCTTGGACCAGTTAGAAGATTTTCAAGATGATTATGAAGGTAATAATCTGCAATGTAGCAGTACAGTGCAGATTGCTAGGGAGTTACTAACCAAGGTTATATGCAGATATAACCTTGGTTAGTAACTCCCTAGCAGAATTTCTATGGAAAGTGCAAAGAAGGAATGCCGATACTATAGACAAGGTGCCCAAGTTATCTCTGGCCAAATTTCACAAGGTGATTCCACAAGCAATTTGCAACAAAAAAGTTTCTGTAGAGTATGGTCAATCAGAATAGCCTTATTTAAATATTATTTATTGATTACGGTCCAATTATCTTTCGTTCTGAGCTTTTAGTCATGTTTGAGTTAAGTTTTAACTTTCGCTAAATTAATTATCAGATGTTAAAATTGTTTCATTTCTTTAATTATATACAATTCACATCTTAGCAAAATATCTCACAATGATTTGCATTCTAATCAAAAATTTGATATAAAAATAAGTACACAATTTTGAAGATTCATCTTTTGAAACGTAATCGGGTAGATTAAAGCTCTGATGTGTAGTTAGTTAATTATCTAACGTTCAGCATTTGTACACAATAATTTTTTGTTTCGTTTTCATAAAAAGTGTCTTCTTGGAGCGTCAGATTCTAGTAAATACCACTTGTTGCGATATAAGTGGATTACTAATGGAGTTTAATCATGGATCATATTCCATTATCATCACCCGCTCATAGGATCAGTCAAGACCCTACTGAAGACGAAATCTCCCCATTTCTGGAAGGTATTTGTGTCTAACGGAAAGAACCTTCCAGGTATTAAGCATGATGTAGCGACATCTATCGGCGAAAATATTCGAACACAAGAAATATGAACAAAAACTGAATTGGGTAGATAAAATGGTCTACTTTGTATGCAAGCTTTCAGGTCGAAATGAGCATCAAGAGCCAACAGTTCAGTGGTAGGTCACGGGTTCGAATCCTGTTCAGCTATAAAAGAAATTTTCTAGTTGGACAGGTCCTAGCCACCATTTCACTGTGGTTGAAAATTATCACAGTGCTATGATCTAAAGTGGCGCAAGATCGCAGTAACAAAGTCTACCCAGAACTCGCACAAGCGGAAAAACCTAGGGATCTTCACAGAAGATCTAGGAGTATCAGAATAATAATGATAATAATTCAATCTGACAACACTGTCAAGTGACAGATTACATGCATTATATAATTAGTTGATGCTCTCCTGAGGAAGTCATATATCGAAATAACGGTGTAAAACAAAGCGGAAATTAAAAACATTTTTCAGTTATCTCTAGTTTTTTTGAATAAAATTTAAATATTAACTCAATGAAAAACCACATTTGTCTCTACAGATTCGTTGACACATGCGCACCTGTTAACAATGTTTCACGCGTGGTATGGCACGTGGCACCGTCTTACTGAAACAATATACCTAGTAATTGGGGGCAAATAACTTGCAGTAATAGGATTATTTATTTTTGTATCCTAATAAGATCAACAATCAACTGTTATTTCATTATCTGCCTCGTCTTCAAAGAAAATTCCACACTTCGAGGATGTGAAAACGCTTATAATTTCATTTTTTTTCAGAGAGAAAAGCCAAAGAAGCAGAACAACAAAAAAGAGAGATTGCAAGACGGGCAAGAGAAGAGCACAGACTTTCAGCCAACTTAGAGATAGATACCACTTACAGCACAGTCAACCAGGGTGTTCCTCCGGGAAGACAAGCGGTCCTGGAATGGTTCAGGACCAAGGATAAGTGTAGATCGGGCGTCTGTGATAAAAGTAACAACTTCTCCCCATGGTTTCATGGTGAGTTCTGGTTGTAGATAATCAAAATGTTAATATTGGCGACAGTGAAGGACAGCGTGACTCCCCATTTTTTCTGAGTCGTTATAAAGGATGTTCCTAAAGAAGATTTTATTTTAAAATAGAAAGAAACGTAGAGATATTTTATTTTAATCCGAAGTACAAGCTCTACTAAAAAAAACACCTCGGCTCTTTTTACAGGCGGTCATTGTTTTGCTGAACCTTTTCATGGCATCATTGTGGCTCTATTTTGCGAAAAATCGCTCTCATTTTGTCTTTTTTTCACTATTTTAATGGGTTGTTCGAGCTTATATCGATCCACAATTTCTACTTGTTAAATACAATATCTCACTTGTCACTTTTAATTTGACAGTTCAAAAATGAAGATAGATAAGGTTCTGTTGTCAACCGTAAAACTCTAATGCTGTGTTTCTTAAAGATTCGGTGATCACAAAACAAATCCAGGTAGTTGAACACGTGGATCAGTTGATCCGAGAAATCAATCTGACAACGTCGCACTTTCTAAAATTTGACCGCTACACCATAGAAACAAAGAATGAAAATACAAATGTATTATTTATTTCTATGGTAGCGCTATTAATCTAGGGTTAGAATTTAGAAACCAATTGTTATTGTTTATATGCTTTATCATACCATATTACTGCGAACTATGATTACTTGTGTGTGCAAAATAGAAGGCGGTTTCAACTGACACCCTTTTAACAATTCTGCATACCGATGATTGTGCAATCCTGATCTCCTATCGTCATTTGGAAAAAACCAGTTGCATAAAATCGTAGACAAACTACTAATTGTAATCTCCATTCCTTTTATTGCGTGGTTCGATTTCTGGTACAATTTTATAATATTCCATCACAATTTTATTGAAACAAAAACTTTTTTTGAAATCAAGATCATGATATTTTGCAAAAGGATCACTTCGATTTTCGCTTAAATCTTCTGATGATTACGATGAAATGATTTCGAAAAGCATTTTACAATTATATCACTTGAAAAAGTAAACAATACACTTCACTTCAACTATTTAACGAAGAATTCGAAGATATTGATTCACTAAAATCGGCAAATCAACTTGATCTGTGATTTAGCAAAGGTGAATCTGTCATAGTTTGACACAGTGACTGAATCTGTGATCAGCACTTTGGGAACATAGAACTAGATAAATTGTAGAAGGTTCCGTGATCAATAAACTAACCTAAACGATGACTAAATTTTTTGAAACCCACGAAATATCGTAATTGGCCCTTAATTCAAAAAGTCCTGTATTATTCCTTCTTTTTTGAATTCTGATGTGCAATTTCATGTGTTTTTCCATATGAACTAGGGATATGTTAAATGATTTCGTTTTTGCTGTCTGTAGGTCTTATAACCAGAGGTGATGCCGAGAAACTACTGTTAGATCAGAAGTATGGTTCGTTCTTGGTTAGGATATCGGAAAAAATTTGGGGCTATGCCATATCGTACAGGGCGAAAGAAAAGTGCAAACACTACCTTATCAACGCTGGATCTAAATATAGTTTCACCGGCAATAACCAAATGGAACACAATACGTTAAGTGAGTATATTTACACATAGTTCAGTTGTCCGTGAATATAATCATTTTGCTGAATCCAATAATTGAATTTAATAATTATTTATACTTTCAAACTTTTCTGGAAATTTTCTATTTGAATAAATGAAGATATTCAAGTAACGATTTTATTGAATAATATATTTCAAATCTGCTTTATTGTTAGTACAAATATGTGAATATTTTGAAGACAGAGTGATAATATTTAGATGAAATTATTCGAAAAAAATTGCAGAGATGGAAAAATTCAAGTAAAAGAACTTTGCACACTAAATTTTTGTTTCAATTTCTAAGAGTGTCTTCTTGGAGCGTCAGATTCTAGTAAATACCACTTGTTGCGATATAAGTGGATTACCAATGGAATTTAATCACAGATCATATTCCAGTATCATCACCCGCTCATAGGATCAGTCAAGACCCTACTGAAGACGAAATTTACTTATTTCTCGAAGGTATTTGTGTCTAACTGAAAGAACCTTCTGGGTATTAAACATGATGTAGCGACATCTATCGGCGAAAATAATCTGACTTAAGAAATATGAACAAATACTTAATCCGGTGAGATAAAATGGTCTACTTTGTATGCAAACTTTTTAGTCGAAACGAGAATAAGATTATCATTCAATTCGACAGCACTATCAAACGACAGACTATATAATCTAAAGTATGTAATGTTAATTACTTGTAAAATGTTAACTCAATATATGGGGGACCGGAAAGTTATGTCGCTTTCTTAAATTAAATTCAAACGAATAAATTATTAACGCCGAAAGAACTTATTTTCAATCCTAATGTGAAATTGTTTTTCTGAAGAGAAAACAATTCAATTCAACCTTAATTTTTGTCGAGCAGTTTATTCCGGCTTGCTTGGGCCTCTTACAATTTTTTCGCTGCATTTAAATGCTACACCTCTCGTTCCAACCTGTTACCCAGCTCAATTCGACAGAGTTATATCATCGTATCGAACCAAGACAGTTCCTCCCATCTACCGACTAATTTTTTTTCGTATATCGGTTAATTTATTGAAGGCGAAAGTTATGTTTCCTTCCGAACGCGCTGCTCTGCAATTACTCCAGCCAACTTCAATTGACCTATCTCTTCCTGTGTCATAGTAATCGCCTCTGAAATTGGAACGAACATTTATGCTGCCGAACTGTCGTTATCTTGTTCGGAAGATGGACTTTAACCGTCTACATGATTGATGATATACCGCGGGATTAATGAATTGAAGTTTGCTGAAATCCGTCTGTCATCGGTCACATAAAGAGTGGGCCATCTAGAGTTTGCATTTCGAAGTAGAGGTTATTTCGAGTCTGTCATTCGTGTTTTGACAGAAAATAATATTTGACATTAACGAAACTGATGGATTCAAGTTCGAACATTAAAAATTTATTTCCAAAGTGGTGAATCTTCTAAAGGTTTTCAATCCAGGTTTCATTTTGATATATTTTCTTCATTTTTGACGTAGTACCATCATTTAATTCATATTTTATACTGAAATTTCACAGACCAAAAGTGAATTTTAACGGCCCGTTCCAATGTGTTATCGTTTCGTTAATAATATACAATCGGACCGTTTTGAATGGGAAATAATGAACCTTTGTGTAAAACTTGCATTCAATTACAATTAAACCTTCTTATATTTCCAAGTAAACAACACAATAGGTTAACTTTTGTATCCGATTTCATCGTAACTAATAAAAAGATTACAACGTAATTTTTTCCGGACATTAAAAAGTACGCAGAACTTTAATACCTGGTCATTTCAGGTGTACGATAACCGATGACGTAATAAGTTTCGTGATCAAATTTGGCGTACTAGGTCAGGCGAGGAACCCGCAATTTTCGGCAAGATCATACGTTCGGATGATATAATAACAATAAAAATATATCATTTACTTCCTCATTGGTTCCGAGGTATTTAGAGCGAAATAGTTGCTGGGTGTTGAATTCAAATGTAGCTCTGACTAACTTTTTTGATGTTCAATACGTTTAGACACAGTACAAATTGGAAACAAAAGTTGAAAATTGCACAGACTGGTCGATCTTTGATAAAAATGATTTATTATTGATTTTTTAATGAAATATATGTTTCTGTAAATCAACCATATAGCCGTACTTGATAGAAGCTATTTAAATAACATTAAATTCAGAATTATTTCTGCAAATTTCTACAATATATAAATGCCGTACAGCCCAGACATTGCTCCTTCCGTTTACCATCTCTTCTGATCGATGCAACATGGCCTGGCTGACCAGCACTTCTCCAATTGCGTTGAAGTCGAAAAATGGATCGATGCATGAATAGCGGTCAAAGATTCGGTTCTCTTTTCGCGATGGGATCCGTCAAAAAGTTACTAAATTTCTTTCTGACAGCCGATTAAAGGTTCCAGACTGGACTGGCAATTCTCCAGGTCTCAACCCGTTCGAGAACGAAATAATTACTAGTAAGCGTCAACTGCGGTAGGACCAAGTAGGCAAAATTTTGGATGTTATTAGGTTAATTCTTAATTGTTATTGAACTGTTCATATTTCCTTCTGTTTTTTTTTGGTAAAAACTGAGTAATATATGTATATAAAAAACTAGTTATAATTTTACTACAATACCCAGATTTGCTCATGTATCACAGGGTGTCTAATAATTTTACCACAACTGTGGGATCTGTTAGTAATATACTCCTATCGTATTATTGACGATAACAATATTTTTATGTTTAATATAATAAAAACAAATGTTAACTTCCGCTATTTTGTTTTAGCGGAAATTCACATTTGTTTTCATTATATTGAAGATGAATTTCCATCAAGTAATAAAGACCGAAACAATCAAAAATTTGTATATTTGTTTAATTCATAAAAAGTCTCCAAGAGCGTCAGATTCTAGTAATTTCACATGGTTGCGATTCAAGTGGACTCGAACGGAATATAACCATAGATCATATTCCAATATCATCACTCGCCCATAGGATCAGTGAAGACCCTACTGAAGACAAATTCCAGTGTATTCTTTTGGTCTATTCCATCATACTAGTAGGGAAGTTATAGATACTGCGCATACTGCAGTGCCATCTAGCAGCGAGAAGTTTCCCCATCATTGAAATTTAGGAAGACCTCATTTCTAGTCTAGCGACACCTATCGGAAATTTTTACATTATCTGATACCGGCCATTGTAGAAATCAAACTTGGCGTGGAAAAGGACTTCAATCAAGAAAGAATTATTTGAATGATTGGCAAAAGCGATCTATATTAAAGGGTTTTTGAGTGATAGGTATATTTATATATATGGAGTATTTAGTTTACATTGTATTTAGTTCTCTTTTTAACGCAATATTATCCCTGGAAATGGAAAATGCTCTATAAAAGTAATTTCTTGTTTGTATTTATCTGATATCTGTTTTTTTGTCTTCAAATTTAAATCATATTTTATATACCGGACAAATACTGAGGATGTGTATTCCTATGCCTCAATAATAGAACTTTCTATCAATTTTTTTCTTCTGAAGCGTTTCAGAGGAGTTGTTGAAAGATTAAGATTCTAATTACATTCATTTTTTTACAGGTGATCTAGTAAACTACCACAAAATACACCCTCTGTCACTGTCAGGTGGTGAAACCCTCAACCACTCCTGTCCCAGACTCTCCGACACTGCCATAAAAGAACTACTAGAGTAGAAGGAAGGAGAGAGAGAGACCTAGTTTTAAGTCTTATCAAACGTATGGACTACTGTGATTCTAGCTGGCATTTTATCGCAAACCATATAAATACGATTTGAGAAGATCGAAGTTAATCATACTCTTTATTTCTTAAGTTTTTTATTACTCGATACTAGCGTAAGTTCCAGTGAAGTTTATTTACGATAAACGATATTATTTCTACGACGCAATTTTATACCGAATAAGAAGAATAAAGTGATTTTCAATTAATGTGTTTGTTTATTGGGGTTCTGTATTTTTATATTTTTCAAGAATATTCAACCAATAGCATGAAAAATTAATTAGCCCAGTGTATCTAAAAGATGCATTCCCAAAGTGAAGTTTGGAAACAGCAGTGATTTGATCGCTAGACTAGTGTCGATTGATCATAGCAACTTTACGGAAAATCGTACGGAAATGAAAATACATTTATTAGCTAGATCGATCTGTCGGCATTCGACCCGCATCCGTACTTTGTTCATAGGCCTTGCCAGAAAAAAGCCTTCTATGGTCGGTAGCCATGATGCTTACTACTTTAATTATAAGTACAGACGACCGATTTATGGAAGAGATATGAAAAGAATATCGATTCGCTGTTGCCAAATTTCATTTTGAGAATGGATGAAATTCCGTAGAAAAACAGTTGATATGTCCTTACGATAATTTCGATTCTTTTTGCATTAAAAATGAGATATTTTGAAATAACACAAGCTAATCATCGAAACAAGATTCAAAGTTTTTTTGTGAATTCTATGAAAGTGTGGAACGATTTTTTATGGTGGAAAAAAAAACCTGAAGAAGAGTATTCTTAAATTGTGGGGACCTATAAGTTCGAAAAAAAGAACCCACTGTTTTTCAAACTTCAATTTCTACTGAAAAACAAAGAAAGTTTTTTTAGGTCTAAGTATTAAGTAAATCGTCAAAAATATACGTTTTATTAATAGATACACATAAATTAAAAGCCAATGCATTAGTCCTACACATTATCGTAACGAAACCCATCAGCAACTTTCATCGATCCATTATGCCTCCTCTTAACCTTCGAATACCTGTACGCCTAAAACAGAGAAACATCAATGTCCACTAGCACGTAATCCCCCATAAATATATCCAATCTTCGAACAACTTCGGTACAATCTGAACCATATAGGTCGCCCCACAACTTTATTGTCTCGATGAAACACTTAAAACTACTTATATATCTATCTGTGGTGGCCATCGAGGCGACCCGATACGATCCCTATGGACCTAGTGGGAAGCCTGCGTTAGGTCGGATGTTTAGCCGTTGGAGATTTCTGCGATTTAGACGAATTCATCCTCTGTAACATTCATACCGAGGAGTTTAAGATAACGAGTAAAAAATCCGATTTACTTACTGGGGTGATGTTATCTGATTGAAGGGAGTCTGCCTCTGGAAAATTCTTCTTCTTCATTTTGTTCGGTGTGGCAGTAGCTGAAAGAAGATCGATCAATGATATTTTTCATACATTCCTATACTCAATAACAGAACTAGATATTGTGTATATGGCAAAGTCTTCCTTAAAGTACCTCCAGGTAAGTTTGGGAGGGTGAAATCTCCTCGCGATCCTCTTCTTTGGGCTCTTCTGGTGTCACTGTCAACCCAAGTGTTGGATGAGAAATTATGTTGGTCTTTCTTGAACAGCTGACTCTTACTGCTTAACCCCGTTAGAGATATGTGGCTTACTGTTGTCTTGGTGGGGTATAGGGGGGATTTTTTGGCGATGAGCTGATCCTTGTAGTTCAAACCTTGACCCAGAGTGTTGCTCTGTTGAAAAGCTGTGTTGTACTGGCTCAAAGTGTTGGTTTTATTGTCATTCGGTAGTTCCTTCAACGGCGAATCTGACCTAAGAAACGACAAATTGAAGAGTTTCAAAAAAGGAAAATATGGTACCTTAGGAAGGTGCCGACCTGTGATAGTCGTATTTCTGGCTTAGCCTAGCTAAGGACTCAAGAGACTTCTCGAGCATGTACATTTCCGCCGCATTGTTGCCATTCTGGAAGTCCACGCTGTATTGTTGTTTCTGAACGTTCTTCTCTTTAATCTTGTTAACCGATATCTTCGGTGTGGTCCTCTGGTTAGATCTTTGGCTTCTATCGGTGTTGTTTTCGAAGGTTTCGTGTTGTTTCCTCTTGATTGGACCTACTAGAAAAATATATATAGCTATATTGGTTCAAGCTGGAAACAATAAAAATGTGATATAGAAAATATCAGATGTACTTGACATTGACTGCCGTTCGAGCTGTATAACTATAACTAAGCTTACACGTATCTCCAGCAGCAAAATGAAACTTCCATTTGTAAGGTTCGTTGGAAGAAGGCTTCCTGACCCTCTGCTCGTCGTGGCGATCCGTGGAATACAAAATCTCGGCCTTCATCTTCCTCAAAAGCGGGTTTCCGTTATACTCCACAAGCACCTTCTCCCTGAAACAGAACCCTGTAGAACACCTTCGCCAAATCCTACGTTTTTAAGTCACCTCAACGCGGGTACGAAGATTTGGGGGAAGCTGTCGTGCGTGAAGTAGTTGTGCCTCAAGAGATCTTCCGCGCCGGCCCTCTGGGCAGGATCCATCTTCAGACAGGTGGCGAGGATGTCCAAGGTCATGGTGGGCCAATTTTCGAAGTTGTTCTGGAGGGTGTTTGCGGAGTGGGGATTTGCTGTTTTGATTTCCCTTAACGCCGAACTTTTGGTCATGAGTTGTAGGTGTTTGGGACAAGGTTTGCCTGGAATACGAAAACACTTGAATCCCTCGATGTTACAGTACAATAACATGTAATTCATAAACAAAAACCAGCACACTATTAGAAGTATGAATAAGTTCGTGCGGTTTTTTGTCGAAAATTGAAAGTTTCATTGTGAAAAATTGGTTATAGCGGGTGTTTTTTTAGAGTGATAGAACTTTAGATTGAAATAAAACTCATTCAAATTAAGATTGAAGCCAAATTTTTTTTTTATTTGAAAGATAATTTTAAGACATTTATGTTTCGAAAATAATTTCCGGCATATGTCCAGCACGACTAGCTCTGAGGAACCGGATTCGAGCAGACAATTTTGGACCACCTTTTCGAGTAATTCAATACAACAATAACACGAGTTATGTTGACTTCCAAAGCATCTATTGTTTCTGGTTTATTAGCATAAACCAATGACTTGACATAATCCCAAAAAAAATAATCCAGTGGAGTTATGTCGCATGATCTTGTAGGCCAATTAATTGGACCATTTCCCGAAATAATGTTATCGCCAAATCTTTCTTTCAATAAATCAATTGTTACGGTAGCAGCATGAGGTGTAGCACCATCTTGTTGGAACCAAAACACTTTTGGGTCGATACCATTCAAATTTTTAAACAAATAATCGTTGATCATCGATCTGTAACGAGCGATTAGCGCCAGCATCGTTTTTAAAGAAATATGGGCTGATGATGCCTTCAGCATATAAAGCACACCATACAGTACATTTTTCAGGATGCAATGGAACCTCCAGACCTTCTTGAGGATCGTTTTCACTCCATATACGGCAATTTTGTTTGTTTACATAGCCGTTCAACCAGAAATGAGCTTCATCACTAAACACAATTTTACGATACAGAAGTGGATCAACTTCAAGCTGTTCTAGGGCCCAATCAGCAAACAAACGACGCTTATTATGGTCAAGTGGCTTTAGTTCTTGAACCAGTTGGATTTTGTATGGGTGAAGACTAAGATCTTTACGCAAAATTTTCCATGTGGTGGATGCACAGAGTCCAACTTGTTGTGAACGTTGACGAATAGACAAATCTGGATCATCATTAACACTATGACTTACAGCAGCGATATTTTCTTCTGTACATACAGTTTTTTTGTCTTGTTGTTTTTGTTGCATGGATTAGAGAAAATGTTGTCCGAAATCTATCGATAGTTCGACAAATAAAATGCTCTGATGGACGACTATGTAAACCATAAATTTCACGAAGTGTTCTATATGTTTGGCGATTAGAACACCGATTTTAAAAATTTTTGTTCTTTGATTTTGTTAGAACATAGATCAATCTTGAATATATAGTTGATCTGTAGTTCGAAGCTTAAGTCTTTTAACACGTGAGTGATGTAGGTTATGTTTTTGATTTTGATATTTGGATTATTGAAAAACGGCTGATGAAGGGATTATCTAGAATTATATTTGTTTTTTGAAAATATAGTGCACATTTTTTAGAGATTTTTGAAATAATTTGTTCGAATATTTAAATGTATTAAATATTTCGAATAAATTATATTCTTTGGGAAGTCCTTCAAGTGTGTTCATGTTTTTATAAGGCAAGTAGTATTTCTTAAGATAAAACCAGAAACAAAATTTTGTCTCGTTTGAATATTTATTTATTAATTTTAATTACTTTCGTATATCTATTGGGTTATTTATTTCATTTGACATTGTATATTGAGTTTTGATTATATACGTCTATTAAATGTAAGCGGTGCTTGTTTTAGACATTAATTTAATTCTAAAAGTTTTTGAATAAAAAAAATTCTTTTGGAAATTAAAATTGTAGAAGATAAACATATTTCAATTTGTTTTGATATTCAAATTTTTTTATAATAAACTAATTACACTCTCGATGCGAGATCAGTTCAAAAGGTAAAACTGAAGAAGCCACAGTGTATTGTCCGTTGCTAGCCAATATTTTTTTCCATCTTTCTCGCAATTGACGAATCCGATCGCTAAAATAGACAGGCTCTTCGGCTGCTATCCGTGCATCGATCCATTTTTTGGCTTCTTTGTAATTAGAGAAGTGGTCAGCCAAGCCATCTTGCATTGATTGGAAGAGTTTGGTAATTGGAAAGAGCAATGTCTAGGCTGAACGGCTGGGAGGGTAGATCTTCCCATTTGAGCCTTTCTAAGTGAGTTTTAACAGGCGATGCAACATGTAGCTGGGTATTCTGATGCACACAATAACTTTGTCGTGTATGTCGGCGTATTGCGACCGTTTTTCTCTTCAAATATGACTGTCTGGACGTTCTTGAAAGATATCATCTCTATTGAAAACACGAATATAATTCAAATGACGTAAAAAGATTTAAGAAAACACATAATCTATGCAATGATATAGTTAAATATCTACAATTTCATACTGCAAGCAATCAAGATCTTATTCACGTCGTCCGTTTTGAATTTGTCTACTTGAATTTAGTTTTTTCAATTTTATCCATAGTTCTTATACACGCCCATAGATGGCACTGTATCATGCCTAATACTTACAAGTTCCTTTCATCTCAGGACAAATACCTCTGCAAAAGTCCATATGATTTGTCTTCAGTAGGGTCTTGACTGATCCTATGAGCGGGTGATGATAAAGGAAAATGATCTATGATTAAATTCCGTTAGTAATCCACTTATATCGCAACAAGTGGTATTTACTAGAATCTGACGCTCCAAGAAGACACTCTTATGTTAATGAAACAAAATATTACTTATTACATCTATTTAGACTGGCATATTTTGCAGATCCTTCAATCTATTGCAAAAATTACTCGTTTAGAACTTATGAATAGTATTTGTTGTTGAAAAGTGATGATGAATATGATATAAATTGAAGCACATGCGATAATCCTCGAAAGGAATAGGATAGAATCGGGTTGTTTGAAAGGTAATTTCGTTTTTATTTTAGAAAACGAAAGACAATTTTCGTATAATGAAAAAATATTAAATTATATATTGGCCAGTCTGGTCCAACACCTTTTGCCATTTTTTCTGGTAGTAGCATTATTCTACGCTCAAAAATGTTTGTTCTTTGCTGGCAAAAAACTGATCCAGGTGATTTTTTACCTCTTCATTTGAAGTAAAGGTTTTACCGTCCAAAAAATTTTGCAATGACCGGAACAAATAATAATCCTTAGGCGCCAGATCTGGAGAATATGGTGTATCACGTTCAAGCTGTAAAAGCGTTTGTCAAGTGACCAAACTTGTACGAGGTCTCACATTATCTTGGTGTCATTTTTTTTTTGGACATTTTTCATCAAATGAGCTTGGCCGCGAAAGTGTTAAACTTCTACAGCTCTCTTAACAAAATAGTCGTCAACAGAAAGAATGTCTAGGCATGAAATAAGAAAACAACACATACATCCTTGAAAATATAAATATAGTTTTTCGAAACTATACCTAGATGCAGAAGTACCCTTTGAAATGTACCTCAAGAAGCTTAAAACAGAAAAGCACGGTAGAATACGACATCATTAACCATAATCTGTCCTGAAACTACACAAGTATAGGCGAATTGTCCCATTTATATCAGTTACCATTACTTGTACTCCCAGTTCTTACCTAGCATTTTCACGATTAGAAAGAGCTGATCGATGTCGCTTTCTCCCGGAAAAAGTGGTTCACCAGTCAGCATTTCGGCGAACAGGCATCCTACCGCCCAGATGTCCACCCCAGTGCCGTAACTTTGGTCTCCGACCAGCAGTTCCGGGGCTCTGTACCACCTCGTAGCGACATAGTCGGTGAGTGGTTCATTGGTGTTCGTAGCTAGTCGGGCGAAACCAAAATCGCACAGCTTGACTACGCCATTCGTCGACACTAACACGTTTTCTGGCTTGACATCCCTATGAATTATCTGGAAATGGAAAATTTCGACTAAGCTGTGCTAAACGGAACTTTTTACTAACTTTCATTCAACTCAACTCTTATGCATATTTGCCAATTTTTGTAGTGAATTACAAAAGAAGGTGAACATCCAAACCAAATTACCCATTTGAATAATTTTGTTCAATGCCTGTTTTGTTCCAGTAGTTTTATATGTCTATTGCTCAATAGATTTGTGTTACCGCTGTAGCAAATGTTGAAAAGCTATAAATACTATTGCTGTGGCACAATTTGTCTCTCCAGTGTGATTAGCTCAAGGTTACAATCGAATACAATTTAAAATATATTAGAATAGATAATCCAATAAACTGTATGATTATAACAAATTTTATTCATGACATTCCGGCAAGGAATGAACAAAAACTCTAATAACAGGTATGAAGATATACTTGTTTCTTCACTAATATACTTATAATATATATAATAATTTTTTATGATCTAGCAAACTCAACTGAATTATTAAATAGTTTACCTAATACTTTCGGGATTGTTCCAATTATTCACAAAACTAAGGACTTCTTCAACTTTTGGATCACTAGGAATATTAGAAAAATTATGATCTCTGGCAATATTATTTATATCCACTGCCAACTACCAATAAGGCAAAACAAAGTGTCCATTTTCAAATGATACAGAGATTTTCTCTCAATCTATAACCCGGGACTTGTCTCACAGGAGCAATTATATCAATAAACTCCAGAAAATCCTCATCATCTATAATTTTTATCCAATCCATTTCCTTTCTGTTCATATAAACAAACACCAAACCTTATTACTTCTAGGTTATGATTCAAGAGCACAGATTATCGAATGCTGTAATATAGGGTTAAGACTTTAACCACTAAAATTTCATGTGTTACCTGATACTAAGTTAACCACGGATTCATTCCTAATCTTCCCTGAACAAAGGAACTGTCAGTTTCAACCATGGAAAAACTTAAGTTGAAAGAACTGAAAACTCGGCATTCAAAAACCGATTGAATTACTTAACCTAAATTTATACACTATCCTAAATTTAGAGTTGATGAAACTCAGTGGTTCATGACGTTTGATAGTGCAAAAGTTTTCTGCCGAAACCAGGGATCGAACCAGGGACCTTTAGATCTTCAGTCTAACGCTCTCCCAACTGAGCTATTTCGGCTGTTGATAGTATTTGCGCCTGCAGACTTTTTTCTCTTTCACATTAACTATTAGATCATATTTTGTGAAATTTTTTCAATGAATAAACAGTGGTGCAATATTTTTATTACTTTTTTACAAAATTTCAAATCTTCTTGATGATATATAATCAATTGTTGAAAGCATCTACTTATATATTAACGTAAACTGTGCAGGGGTGTACTTAGGCTAAATTATCCTAAATGCAAACTATTTTTACCTGATTCGAATGGCAATAACTTATAGCTCTGACTATTTGATAAAGCCTTTCCCTGCATTGTTCCTCCCCTAAACCACCCTGCATCTTCTCTAACTCGTCCAGGATGGTACCATTCAAATATTCGAAGACCAGATAAAATCGTTTCCTGTACCTGAAAACCTCTATAATGGCCACTAGATTTTCGTGCCTGAGTCTCTGAAAAAGGCACTAAATGAAGGAATTGCCGTCTCAATCAATTCACGGAACTCACCCTCAACATCCTGATCTCCCTTAGAGCCATTTTTCTAATCGTTGCATCTTCCTCGGTTTCCAGAAATTTTTTTATGGCGACCATCTGATCTAGTTCTTTGTGACGACATTTCATGACCACGCCGTAGCTGCCTTCTCCCACAAGCATCACATGCTCATATTTGTCCATTTTAATGATTTTTGTTCCAAGTCATCTGCTAAAAAAATCACCTATCATTACAGGAAACCAGGAATTATTCATTTTGAAAGCCCGCTTGAAATGATTAAGCACTGCGAGGAAAACGGCCGCAATACGCTGACAGACACGACAAAGTTATTCTGCACAACGTTGCGTCGTCCGTTAAAACGTACTTAAAAACGCTCAAAAGATCATACCCCACCCGCCGTACAGCCCCGACATTGCTTCTTCCGATTACCATCTCTTCCGACCGATGCGACATGGCCTAGCTGACCAGCACTTCTCCAATTACGATGAAGTCAAAAAATGGAGCGATGCATGGCCTCTTTTCGCGGATCCGTCATTCGCCAGAAAGATGGGAAAAAGTAGTAACTAGCGACAGACAATACTTCAAATTTTTAATGTATAACCAATTTTCAACAATAAAGCCTCAGTTTTCTACGAAAAAAACACAAAATTATTTATTCTTCTAAAAAAATTGGTTTTTATTTAAAAATTGCTATCATTATTTATACAAATTTCCAAGTGCTTCATTTAATGTCGACGAAAATAATTTTCATTATCTGCCACATCGAATTTTTTAACACTTTTTCCAAAATAATTAAACAAACATAAAGAAAATGTATTTTTTCAAACTAGTTACTAAATTCAGATCAAATCAGCATAACAGGAGAAACCTTCATTCTGATTGCAAGGCAGAAAATCTATGATCGATAGTAATCACGGTTATTTGTCGAAATATAGCAATCATGTTGACATTTTGTTTTCTGTGATCATTTTCCTATAAACTTAATAACGGTTGTTTATTCATCTACGTAAAAACTGCGACACTAATAGCATATTCGCGTTTTTCTATGATTAATATTAGAATCACCATTATCTTGGGCAGAGAAACGAAACTTCAGAATTGTCCCGAGTGAAATTAACGTATTTCTACGATTTACGGTGAAGATATCGGATAATCGTACATTTCAACAATTAAAGTCTGTGGTACGACTGAAACCGATACGAAATATAATTTTATAACCGCGTAGGAGACGTTTTCGTGACTAGTTCGCCTAAATTAAAAATCAATTTGATTTGGGAAGACTAACTTACGGCCCCTGTTTACTTCCGATTCTCCTGTTCTTGTCTTATATCGATTTTGTCGAACATATTACGGTTGTTATTCCGTTTTTCGGTTATGTCGATGAATCTGGGGAATCGGCCATAGATCTAAATGATGTCTTCCGTCTCACTTCTTAGAGTCTTTAGGAATTTCGGTTTATTATTGCGTAGCGATTGACTATATATCGGGTGTTTTTTAGAGTGATAGAACTTTGAATTGAAATAAAACACATTTAAATTAAGATTGAAACCAAATTTTTGTTTTGATTTGAAAGATAATTTAATGACATTTATGTTTCAAAAATAACTTCTGACATATGTCCACCACGACTAGCTCTGAGGAACCGCATTCGACCAGACCAATTTTGGGCCACTTTTTCGAGTAATTCATCAACGAACAGACAAATTTGGATCATCATTAACACTATGACTTACAGGAGCAATATTTTCTTCTTTACGTACAGTTCTTTGTCTTGTTGTTGTTGTTGCATCCAGTAGAGAAAATGTTGTCCGAAATCTATCGATAGTTCAACGAATAAGCTGCTCTGACGGAAAATTATGTAAACCATAAATTTCACGAAGTGCTCTTTAAGTTTGGCGAATAGAACACTGATTTTGAAAATAAATACCAACAATTTGTAAACGTTGTTGCGGCGTGAGTCTTTCCATGATAATTTGTCAATGCCTACTGAACAGAAATGTCAAAACAACATGGCTTCTACCTTCTGTAAAATCACAGTTATCCCTATCGGAAGTTCTATCACTCTAAAAAAAAAACAACCGATGTATACAAATTTGAAAAATCACGTTTTAAGGATACGATATTCAATGCATAAGAACAAGAACTCCGACCGACCAGTCGAACATTGGAATAATCGAAAAGATATGCACGTTATGACAATAAATAATCGAGTGCATAACTCGAAAAGAATGCTTTTCTCTCTCAAAAAGATGAGGGAAGTGGGGGGTTGGATACCTCATTTATTCACATCGCGATGAATAACCGTGAAATCATTAAGTTGATTACCTAATAACGAAATTTAGGTCCTGAACTTGACCCGAAAGATTAAAGTCTCTATCTTCTACCGTTCGAAAGTTATAGTGTTTTAATTGAATAAAATAATACAGACAATTTCCTCAATTTATTAATTCACAACAATTGTTTCGCCAACACTGCGGCATCTTCAGGTTTACATTTTGAACTAACTTAGTTAAAAATTATATCAACAAGCCATTCCCGAACAATGATATTATTAGATATGGATATTATAACGAATAGGTAGGTAAACTGACACAACAATCATGTGTCTCGAGCTATGTCGCAACAAAACATTCCCGAACAAAGTATCATTAGGCGCAGATATTATAACAAATAGGTAGTTATATCAGCACTACAACCAAGTGCAGCAGAATATCTCATAACAAGATATTCCTGACCAACGATATTATGCACCCAAATTATAATAAACTAATTACTCTCTCGATGCGAGATCAGTTCAAAAAGTAAAACTGAAAAAGCCACAGTGTTGCCGAAACAATTGTTGTGAATTAATAAATTGTGAAGTATTCTTCATTATTTTATTTAATTGAAATGGATTTCCATCAAGTAAGGGCAGACTCGATTAAAGTCTCACGTAGACCTCACCGATATAATTATTTCGATTGGATAATGAAGAAAGAATGCATCATGTGGTTTATTTTGTTTAATATCTACCCAAGTATATATTAAAATATGTTCATATATAAATTATCTTATAATTATCAAATAATGTTAAAGCATGTGATTTTTCGTGATGAATTGTTAAACTCTGCTCAACACAAATGGCATTTATACTATTTTAAATATGACTGCCATGAGATTGCTGAAAATATGTCGCTAAACTAATGCAAATGATATAAATCAAGTTCTTGTTCACTCAAAAAATCACTCTATTATTATATTTCGTATATTTTCGATATTCTTTTTAAGTTCTATAGAGTAAACCATTTTGAATTTATCTAAAAAATATATAAGAGACAGTATTTTTATTTCCACAAAAATGTTTATAACACAATAATTGTTTCACCACGATATGGCTTCTTCAGGTATCTACATCCTACTGGCTTCGTGGTGAAACCATTGTTGTAGAAATTGAAATACTGTTTCCTATATATTTTTTGATTAAAATGAGTTTACACCAAGTACAGACCAACTCAATCAAACATTTGAATTTATCTACCTAAATTTGATTATTTTAATCCAATTTAAAGTTTTTATGTTAGAACTTTGTCGCCCACAGATGTCACTTTATCATTTTTAATACCCAAATTTGGTTATTTCAATTTTATTAGTAGTTCTTATATACGCTCATAGATGTCACTGTATAATGTTTAATACTTAAATGTTCCTTTCATCTGAGCACTAATACCTATGCAAAAGTCCATAAGAAATGTCTTCAGTAGGGTCTTGACTGATCCTATGAGCGGGTGATGATAACGGAATATGATCTATGATTAAATTCCAATAGTATTTCACTTATATCGCAACAAGTGGTAATTACTAGGATCTGACGCTCCAAGAAGACACTTCCTTATGTAAATGAAACAAAATATTGCTTCAATAATAATTAAGAACTGTATATTACGAGGCGTTTTCAATCTTATGAGATAAATTATATAATTAGAGAATATGAACTACCTTAAATTATTATAAAACATGAAAAATGTGACATAAGGACAATAGTTTATTTTTTACAATATGGGTTCAAAAAAATGTTTCAACGCTTGGATTATTCGTTAGCGTAAGTGTAATATTTTAAAAGGGCCTACTTTGAAGGCGAAACAATAACACATATTTCGTATTTCGTTTAATCAATTCACGGTACTTTTTCAACACTGTTTATTTCATATCATTTCGAAATTCTTTTTCATTATGAATTATCTTCCTTCCAAATATTGCTTCGCCAAATTAGACTCATCTTTTCGGTTCCTAAATGAAGATTGATGTTCTTCAAATGTTTGATTGATTCTGTCTTTAATTGTTGGAAACCCATTTTAATTAAAAACTATACAAGAGGCAGTATTTTAAATTCCACAAAATTGTTTCACAACGATGTGGCTTCTTCAGGTCATGAATTTTGTGAATTACACGTTATAAATAATATTTATGATAGATTGGGCCGTTGCTTGGTAGAAATCAGTTGTAATTGTCATTATAAAATAAAACACTTGTTTACATTTTCTACTTTATTTTTGGTATTGACGTACGTTTCGTATTCTGATGAAGTCTTTCTAGCAAAGACGAAACGTACGTCAATACCAAAAATAAAGTAGAAAATGTAAACAAGTGTTTTATTTTATAATGACAATTATAAATAATAATTATTAAAAAATTCAGATAATGAAAATTAATAAAATTCAAGAAAAAGATTCACCCTTGACTTGCTAGAGTGTAATCAAATCAAAATCAATCGAATTACATCAATTCAGACGGATATTAATAATTCAACTCAAGACAAAATTTTAAAGAAAAAGTATATAGAATACATAATACAAGTCGAGTGAAAATTTTTACCTATAATCAAAAATCCTTTTGAAAATCTTCAATATTCACAGGGAGCGTTTAATTTATAAATATTTAATTTAATGCCTAATGAGGAAGATTAGAAGTAATTGGATTTTGAATATCTAATTTGCACTTGTATAGATGTTGTAAGTAATATTGTGTTTCATTAACAAAAATTGTCTTCTTGGAGCGTCAGATCCTAGTAATTACCACTTGTTGCGATATAAGTGGATTACTAATGGAATTTAATCATAGATCATATTCCTTTATCATCACCCGCTCATAGGATCAGTCAAGACCCTACTGAAGACAAATGTTAGGGATTTTTGCATAGGTATTTGTGCCCAAATCAAAGGAACATTTAAGTATTAAACATGATATAGTGACATCTTTGGGCGTATATGAGAACTATTGATAAAAGTAAAAAACAAAACTCAGGTGTTAGTCATGATAGAGTGACATCTATGGGCGACAAAGTTCTAACATAAAAACTGTAAATAGAATCAATATAACCCAATTAAGGTAGATAAATTCAAAATGGTTTATTCTATAGAAGAACTAAGTCACAAGTCTATCAGTGTGAGCTATCCCGTTGTTATACTGAGTACTCTGAAATATTCGGGATTATACGAAGTACTCCAAAGAACGCTAACCTTTTTATCGTGATCATCCAGTGGCTGAAGAATAGGACGTTACGTTGTGTAGGCAACCCAAATTTCACTAAGAGTTACCTAGAGGGACTGTTAAGTACTATTATCTCGAGTATGTTTTTGAGTCGCTCAGGGGGTTTAGTTCCAAAAAGCTTTCTTTCTGTCGCTTTAGAATACAATGGGAAGGATATAAAGACGTTAATCTCTTTGTTATTATCACCGATCACATACGTGTCAAGTTACAGTGCCACAGAATGTTTGACACATAAATAACGTGTGTAAATACCGTGATGTATTGATGCAATTTATATAATCTATGAGGGACTCTTCCACTCGTATGATCCTCAGAGAAAACGAATCTGTTTAATTGTGAACGAATTTCTGGCCAAAATCCCAACGAATCTTTTCGAACAACCACCTGGTATGAGTAAAGAAGTTGATTCTTTACAATGCGTCCAAAAAAAATGTTTCAATGCTTAAGGCCAAACAATAATACATATTATGTATTTCGATTCACGATACGTATTCAACACTGTATAATTCACATTCCTATTGAAAACACCAGAGTAAGACAAATGTTGTTAAAAGATTTAAGAAAACACAAAACCTATGTAATGAACAATAACTTAACATATAAAGAATAGAGGTTGAAATATCAATTGTTTGCTTGTAAATATAATTTGCTTGTAAATATATATTGTTTGGTTCATACCAAAGCAAACAAGAGCTTGTTCACGTCGTACATATTGAATTTACCTACATGAGTTTAGTTTTCCAATTTTATTAATAGTTTTAATATACTCCCATAGATGTCACTATATCACGTTTAATACTTAAAAGTTCATTTCATCTGGGCATAAATACCTATGCAAGAGTCCGTAAAATTTGTCTTCAGTAGGGTCTTGACTGATCCTATGAGCGGGTGATGATAAAGGAAAATGATCTATGATTAAATTCCATTAGTAATCCACTTATATCGCAACAAGAGGTATATACTAGAATCTGACGCTCCAAGAAGACACTTTCTTAAGTAAACGAAATAAAATATTACCTGAACCCCAAATACAGAACGGCATTGTTTGTGACTTCTTTCAATCTATTAAAAGTAATAAGTCATTTTGGATAATTGAAAAATAAATAAGAGACATAAAATGTTAATAAACAATTTTTTTACCACGATATGGCTTCTTCAGGTATCTAAATTCTACTAGCTGATGGGTGTCCAGTGTAACCGAGTTTAAATACTGTGTCAATAATGGAAGAACAAGTCATAAAAACTCAAGTTTGCCGCTAAAAAATGCCATTAGGGAAAGATATTCAGTAATGGAGACTTGTTAACAAAGATTTTACAGGCATTGTAGCTGTTGATTTCAAAAATTTCTAATTTTTAATCTAGAACTTTTGCATTCGACGTGGATAATTTCATAGTTATTGTTCAAATTATGCCTGAATTCAATCGTTACAAGTCAATTCGTAGACTCTAGATTTATAAAAATATAAATCTGGAGTGTGCCAGTTGACTTGCAATGATTGCTCTTCAGTATACAGGTAGATTATTTAAGAAAAGAATCAAAGAACACCAAAAGAGTTACATATAGGATTCCGTAAATTCGACTTATGCTAATCATGTTAAGGAATTCAAGCATAATTTCAACAATAACTATGAAATTATCCACGTCGAAAGCAAAAGTTCTAGATTAACACTTTAAGAATTTTTTTAAATCAACGGATGCATTGCCCGTAAAATACTTTTGAATGAACTAACAGATGTTCACAAGCCTCCATTACCTAATATCTTTCCCTAATGACATTTTTTAGCGGCAAACTCCAATAAACACCTTGAGTTTTTATGACTTGTTCATAACATTCACGTACCGTGAATCGGTAGAAGGAATACAAAATAAAAATTATTATTTGGCCTCAAGCATTGAAACATTTTACTGAGGGCATTGTGAAGAACTCATATAAGGCGGCTGTTCGATGAGATTCGTTGAGATTTTGGCCAGAAATTCGTTCACAATGATAGCGTTGTGACTAAGCTCTTTTGGAACTAGACGAATATGTCGGTCATTATGAACGATATTCAGGACTTGCACGTAAGATGTACAAGTGTTGCAGATTTATGTGCAGCAGAGTGTGTAATGGAAAACGGCGTTACTTTAATCATGGCAGTCATATATGTCTCACCAAATAACAAATTGATAGATATTCAGGAGTTCATTCATCGAGCACTGCTAGAAATGTATCTCAAACGTTTAGCAGATACAACAGAAATTTAGATAAACATTCCCGAACAAAGATATCATTAGGTGTAGATATTATAACAAATAGGTAGTTATATCCTAAACTTGACCCGAAAGATTAAAGTCTCTATCTTCTACCGTTCGAAAGTTATAGTGTTTTAATTGAATAAAATAATAGAGACAATTTCCTCAATTTTTTAATTCACAACAATTGTTTCGCAAACACTTCAGGTTTACATTTTGAACTAACTTAGTTAAAAACGATGTCAAAAAGACAGTCCTGAACAATGATATTATTAGATATGGATATTATAACGAATAGGCAGGTAAGTTAACACAACAATCATGTGTCTCGAGCTATGTCGCAACAAAACATTCCCGAACAAAGATATTATTAGGCGTAGATATTATAACAAATAGGTAGTTATATCAGCACTACAACCAAGTGTATCAGAATATCTCATAAGATGACATTCCTGACCAACGATATTACGCGCCCAAATTATAATAAACTGATTACACTCTCGATGCGAGATCAGTTCAAAAGGTAAAACTGAAGAAGCCACAGTGTTGCCGAAGCAATTGTTGTGAATTATTAAATTCGCAGTAGTATTCTTCATTATTTTATTTCATTGAAATGATTTCCCATCAAGTCAAGACAGACTCAATTAAATTCTCACGTATACCTCACAAGAAAACCGCAACGGACGATCCTGTCCCACTTCTGACCCGATATGACCACCCTAGAAGATATATAAGAATCACCCATCCCCTGCCATCTTCGACACGAAACATCCCCATTTAATTACCAACAGGGAGCAGCAGCACCAAGGGAGAAATAAATTAAACGTTACATATCCCGTAATGAGGACGTTACAGACACGAAACCCAGAGACAACGCGACTTACAAACATGACCTTCGACCTTCAACGGGCCTTTTCGGAACGCGGCCTCAAGGTCTACACCAGAGGCGGCGCCTAGATGAGGGTAACGGGGTCATTATTGATAAATGTAGATAATGGAGTGTACATTAATTGAAGAGAAAGAAATGCAATTATTTCAAGAGGAGAACTCTCAAGGATCGAAAGGTCATTCGCTATCAAGAACAGTGATCTATTTCACTCTAATTCACGACTAGAAAGGATAAAGAAAGAACCAAAGACAAAAAAAACCGAATCTGAAAGCAATCTTTCAGATACAACAATAATATATAATTAGCAAAAAAATTTTAAGATTTAAGAACTTCAGATATAATTATTTCGATTGGATAATTAAGAAAGAATGCATCATGTGGTTTATTTTGTTTAATATCTACCCAAGTATATATCAAAATATATTCGTATATAAATTATCTTACAATTACCAAATAATGTTAAAGCATGTGATTTTTAGTGATGAATTGTTAAACTATGCTCAACACAAATGGCATTTATACTATTTAAAAAATGACTGCCATGAGGTTGTTGAAAAACTGTCGCTAAACTAATGCAAATGATATAAATCAAGTTCTTGTTCACTCAACAAAATAACACTATTAGTATATTTCGTATATTTTCGATATTCCTTTTAATTTCTATAGAGTAAATCATTTTGAATTTAACTAAAAAATATATAAGAGACAGAATTTTTAATTCCACAAAAATGTTTATAATACAATAATTGTTTCACCACGATATGGCTTCTTCAGATATCTACATCCTAATGGCTACGTGGTGAAACCTTTGTTGTGGAAATTAAAATACTGTCTCTTATATATTTTTTGAGTAAAATGAGTTTACACCAAGTACAGACCAACTGAATCAAACATTTGAGTTTATCTACCTAAATTTGATTATTTTAATCCAATTTAAAGTTTTTATGTTATAACTTTGTCGCCCATAGATGTCACTTTATCATGTTTAATACCAAAATTTGGTTATTTCAATTTTATTAGTAGTTCTTATATACGCCCATAGATGTCACTGTATAATTCTTAATACTTAAAAGTTCCTTTCATCTGGGCACTAATACCTATGCAAAAGTCCATTTAATCATACATCATATTCCGTTATCATCACCCGCTCATAGGATCAGTCAAGACCCTACTGAAGACATGTCTTCAGTAGGTGATGATAACGGAATGATAACGGGTGATGATAACGGAATATGATGTATGATTAAATTCCATTAGTAATCCACTTATATCGCAACAAGTGGTAATTACTAGGCTCTGACGCTCCAAGAAGACACTTTCTTATGTAAATGAAACAAAATATTCAGATACTGAATTGTTTCAGCCGTTATTATTTGGTAGTTTATCATAATTAAAACAAATTGTAGAAATTACTATGTTTTACTACCAATAAAAATATATATTGCACATTTAGGTGTTACCTAGAATCTATTGAAATATTCAGAATATGCAACGCTTTAGTTTAAATACCTCTGTACCATTGTTAGGTCTTCAGTTGTCTGATGATGGGATAGTTCATTTCCTGAAACTCGAGTCACAAGAAAATGTGTAATATATATTTTTATTGGTAGTAAAACATAGTAATTTGTACAATTTGTTTTAAACAAAATATTGCTCAAATAATAAAAAATTTGAATATCTAAACAGATTTAATCTGTTATTCTTCTACAATTTTAATTTCAAAAAATTTAGTTAAGAATCTAAGAATTAAATAAATGTCTTTATAAGCACTGTTCATATTAAATAGACTTATAAAATCGAAATTCATCATACAATATCAAATGGAATTAAGAAAAACCAACTAATATAAATTGTCAATTAAAATTAATAAATAAATAAACAAACATTTTTTGTTTCGTTCCAGTATTGTATGATGAATTTCGATTTTATACGTCTATTTAATATGAGCAGTGCTTATAAAGACATTATTTCAATTCTTAAAGTTTCTTAACTGAATTTTTTGAAATTAAAATTGTAGAAGACTAACAGATTAAATCTGTTTTGATATTCAAATTTTGTAATAATCCTTCTATCAAGTAAAAAATCGTTGCTTAAATAATATTTAAGAACTGCATATTATGGGGCTTTTTCAATCTAATGAGATAAATTACATAAGTAGAAAATATGAATTTTAAATTATTATAAAACATGAAAAATGTGACATAAGCACAAAAGTTTATTTTTTACAATATGGGTTCAAAAAAATGTTTCAATGCTTGGATTATTCGTTAGCGTAAGTGTATTATTTTAAAAGGGCCTACTTTGAAGGCGAAACAATAACACATATTTCGTATTTCGTTTAATCAATTCACGGTACTTTTTTAACACTGTTTATTTCATATCATTTCGAAATTCTTTTTCATTATGAATTATCTACTTCCCAAATATTGTTTCGCCAAATTAGACTCATCTTTTCGGTTCCTAAATGAAGATTGATGTTCTTTAAATGTTTTATTGATTCTGTCTTTAATTGTTGGAAACCCATTTTAATTAAAAAATATACGAGAGGCAGTATTTTAAATTCCACAAAATTGTTTCACAACGATGTGGCTTCTTCAGGTCATGAATTTTGTGAATTACACGTTGTAAACAAGTTATAAATAATAATTATTAAAAAACTCAGATAATGAAAATTAATAAAATTCAAGAAAAAGATTCACCCTTGTATATATGTTGACTTGCTAGAGTGTAATCAAATCAAAATCAATCGAATTACATCAATTCAACTCAAGACAGAATTTTAAAGAAAAAGTATATAGAATACATAATACAAGTCGAGTGAAAATTTTTAACCGATAATCAAAAATCCTTATGAAAATCTTCAATATTCACAGGGAGCGTTTGATTTATAAATATTTAATTTAATGCCTAATGAGGAAGAATAGAAGTAATTGGATTTTGAATATCTAATTTGCACTTGTATAGATGTTTTAAGTAATTTTGTGTTTCATTATCATAAAATGTCTTCTTGGAGCGTCAGATCCTAGTAAATACCACTTGTTGCGATATAAGTGGATTACTAATGGAATTTAATCATAGATCATATTCCGTTATCATCACCCGCTCATAGGATCAGTCAAGACCCTACTGAAGACAAATATTATGGATTTTTGCATAGGTATTTGTGCCCAAACGAAAGGAACTTTCAAGTATTAATAATGATATAGTGACATCTTTGGGCGTATACAAGAAGCTTTCTCTCTGCCGCTTCAGAATACAATGTGAAAGACGTTGTTGTCTTTGTTATTGTCACCGATCACATACGTGCCACGTTACAGTGCCACAGAATATTTGACACATAAAAAACGCGTGTAAATATCGTGATGTATTGAGGCAATCTATATAATCCATGAGGGATTCTGCCACTCGTATGATCCTTAGAGAAAACGAATCTGTTCAATTGTGAACGAATTTCTGGCCAAAATCCCAACGAATCTTTTCGAACAACCACCTGATATGAGTACAGAAATTGATTCTTTACAATACGTCAAAAAAAATGTTTCAATGCTTAAGGCCTAACAATAATACATCTTTTGTATTTCGATTCACGATACGAATTCAAAACTGTATAATTCACATTCCTATTGAAAACACCAGAGTAACTCAAATGTTGTTAAAAGATATAAGAAAGCACAAAACCTATATAATTAACAATAACTTAACATATAAAGAATAGAAGTTAAATACCTACAATTTCATACTGAAGCAAACAAGAGCTTCAATGGCTTCATCAGGTATCTACATCCTACTGGCTTCGGTGTGAAACCGTTGTTGTGGAAATGTAAATACTGTCTCTTATATATTTTTTGATTAAAATTAGTTTCCACCAAGTACAGACCAACTGAATCAAACATTTGAATTCATCTACCTAACTTTGGTTATTTTAATCCAATTTAAAGTTTTTATGTTAGAACTATGTCACTCATAGATGTCACTTTATCATGTTTAATACCCGAATGTGGTAATTTCAATTTTATTGGTAGTTATTATATAGATGTCACTATATCATGTTTAATACTTAAAAGTTCCTTTCATCTGGGCACAAATACCTATGCAAAAGTCCTTGAGAATTGTCTTCAGTAGGGTCTTGACTGATCCTATGAGCGGGTGATGATAAAGGAATATGATCTATGATTAAATTCCGTTAGTAATCCACTTATATCGCAACAAGTGGTATTTACTAGAATCTGACGCTCGAAGAAGACAATTTCTTATGAAAATGAAACAAAATATTACTTAAATATTAATGTAAAACTGCAAAGAGGCTTTTTCACTATATTTTATGTTGAAAAGTGTTTTTGGTTATAATGAAAATGATATAAGCTGAACACATATGATAACCCTCAAAGCGAAACAATAACACATATTTAGTATTTCGTTTAATCAATTTACGTTTCGTTTTCAACACTGTTATCATTTCGAAATTCTTTTTCATTATGAATTATCTACCTTCCGAATATTGTTTCGCAACATTAGACTCACATTTGAAGATCGATGTTCCTTAAATGTATGATTGATTCTGTCTTTAATTGGTGGAAACTCATTTCAATTAATAAATATATAAGAGACCTTATTTTAGTTTTCACAAAAATGTTTATAATAAAACAGTTGTTTCACCAAGTTGTGGCTTTTTCAGGTATCTACTGTCATTGATTTTGTGAATTACATCTTGTTAACAAGTTATAAATAATCATTAAAAAACTCAAATAATAAAAATCGATAAAATTCAAGAAAAAGATTCACCCGTGTATATATGTTGACTTGTTAGAGTGCAATAAAATCAAAATTAGTTCAATTACATCAATTCAGACACTAATTCAACTCACAAGACAAAATTTTGAAGAAAAAGGATATTTAGAATACACAACCACAAGCCGAGTGAAAATTATTTGACCGATAATCTAAAATCCTTTTGAAAATCTTTAATAGGGAGCATTCAATTCATAAATATTAAATGTTTAAGACAGCCTAATGAGCAAGAAATATAAGTAATTGGAAATTGATTACCTAATCTGAACTTGTATAGATGTTTCAAGTAATATTGTGTTTCATTAACATAAGAGTGTCTTCTTGGAGCGTCAGATTATAGTAAATACCACTTGTTGCGATATAAGTAGATTACTAATGGAATTTAATCATAGATCATATTCCTATATCATCACCCGCTCATAGGATCAGTCAAGACCCTACTGAAGACATTTCTTATGGACTTTTGCATAGGTATTAGTGCCCAGATGAAAGGAACTTCTAAGTATTCAGCATGATACAGTGACATCTATGGGAGTTCATTAGAACTATTAATAAAATTGAAAAACTAAACTCAAGTAGGTAAATTCAAAATGAACGACGTGAACAAGCTCTTACTTGCATTCAGTATGAAATTGTAGATATTTAACTTCTATTCTTTATATGTTAAGTCATTGTTCATTATATAGGTTTTGTGTTTTCTTAAATCTTTTAACAACATTGGAGTTACTCTGGTGTTTTAGGTATATATCAGGTGGATGTTCGAAAAGATTCGTTGGGATTTTGGCCAGAAATTCGTTCACAATTGAAGAGATCCCTATTCTCTAAGGATCATACGAGTGACAGAATCCCTCATATATAAATTACGGTATTTACACGCGTTATTTATGTGACAAATATTCTGTGGCACTGTAACTTGACACGTATGTGATCGGTGATAATAACAAAGAGATTAACGTCTTTATATCGTTCCCATTGTATTCTAAAGCGACAGAGAGAAAGCTTTTTGGAATTAAACCCCCTGAGCGACTCAAAAACATACTCGAGATAATAGTACTTAACAGTCCCTCTAGGTAACTCTTAGTGAAATTTGGGTTGCGTACACAACGTAACGTCCTATTCTTCAGCCACTGGATGATCACGATAAAAAGGTTAGCGTTCTTTAGAGTACTCCGTATAATCCCGAATATTTCAGAGTACTCAGTATAACAACGGGATAGCTCACAATGATAGACTTGTGACTTAGTTCTTCTATAGAGTAAACCATTTTGAATTTATCTACCTTAATTTGGTTATTTTGATTATATTTATAGTTTTTATGTTAGAACTTTGTCGCGCATAGATGTCACTCTATCATGACTAACACCTGAGTTTTGTTTTCTAATTTTATCAATAGTTCTTATATACGCCCAAAGATGTCACTATATGATGATTAATACTTAAAAGTTCCTTTGATTTGGGCACAAATACCTATGCAAAAATCCATAACATTTGTCTTCAGTAGGGTCTTGACTGATCCTATGAGCGGGTGATGATAAAGGAATATGATCTATGATTAAATTCCATTAGTAATCCACTTATATCGCAACAAGTGGTATTTACTAGTATCTGACGCTCCAAGAAGACACTCTCATGTTAATGAAACACAATATTACTCAAAACATCTATACAAGTTCAAATTAGATCCAATTACTTCTATTTCTTCCTCATTAAGCTGTCTTAAACATTTGATATTTATAAATTAAACGGCCCTTGTGAATATTAAAGATTTTCAAAAGGATTTTTGATTATCGGTTAAATTTTCACTCGACTTGTGTATTCTATATGCTTTTTCTTTAAAATTTCGTCTTGAGAGTATATGTATATGAGTTGAATTATTGATATCTGTCTGAATTAATATATTTCAATTAATTTTGATTTGATTACACTCTAACAAGTCAACATATATACAAGACTGAATCTTTTTCTTGAATTTTATTGATTTTCAATATCTGAGTTTTTTAAACTCCGTTAATAATTCGCTTATATCGCAACAAGTGGTATTTACTAAAATCTGACGCTCCAAGAAGACACTTTCTTATGTAAACGAAACAAAATATTATTTAAAACAACTATACAAGTTAAAAATAGATATTCAAATTCCAATTACTTCTATTTTTATTGCTCATTAGGCTAATCTCAAACATTTAATATTTATGAATTGAACGCTCCCTGTGAATTCTATTAATGATTTTCAAAAGTATTTTTGATTATCGGTTAAAGAAGTTTCACTCGACTTGTGGTTATATATTCTAAATATGCTTTTTCTTCAAAATTTTGTCTTATGAGTATGTTTATGAGTTGAATTTTTGATATTTCTGTCTGAATTGATGTAATTCAATTAATTTTGATTTAATGGAATGAAATAAGAAATTACTTTGTTTTCTATCACTTTTTATTATACTGATATACAGTGACTCGAGTTTCGTAGTGTTTACTACATTTTCAAACTGAATAAACAAATTAGATCTCAACTATTATATATGCTGATTGTAGGCGTCGGCAGAGCTTCGAAGAGAGAAGTTTTCCAAAGTTCCGTCTGTTCGTTTAGTAGTTTTATTAGTGCTACGTGCCTCTTATATTTTTCAATTTCTATGGATTCCAGGATGTCAAGTTTTTTCCCTTTCGCTTCCACGTGCAAGATAACAAGGTTGTTCAAATCTGGGATAATGGAAGAATAAGTCGTCATAAAAACTCAAGGTGTTTATTGGAGTTTGCCGCTAAAAAAATGACATTAGGGAAAGATATTCAGTAATGGAGACTTGTCAACATCTGTTTGTTCATTCAAAAGGATTTTACGGGCATTGTATCTGTTGATTTCAAAAATTTCTAAGTTTTAATCTAAAACTTTTGTTAAAAAAATGTATATGAATAAATAAATTACTGCCTCATATACATTTTTTTAATTAAAATGAGTTTCCACCAAGTAAAGACCCAATCTATCAAATAAAACTTGTTTTCGACTTGGATAATTTCATAGTTATTGTTGAAATTATGCCTGAATTCAATCGTTACAAGTCAACTCGTAGACTCCAGATTTATAAATATATAAATCTGAAATCTGCTAATTGACTTGCAACGATTGCTCTCGTATACATAATATATAAAACCGCAAAATATGCTATTGCAAATAGATGTTTCAACTACTATTTTGTTTCAATTATATGAGAGTGTCTTCAATGAGCGTCAGATTTGAGTAAATACCACTTGTTGCGATTAAAGTGGATTACTAATGGAATTTAATCATAAATCATATTCCTTTTTCATCACCCGCTCATAGGATCAGTCAAGACCCTACTGAAGACAAATCTTATGAACTTTTCCATAGGTATTTGTGCAAAAATGAAAGAAACTTCTAAGTATTCAGCATGATACAGTGACATCTATGAGCGTGTATAAGAACTATTTATAAAACTCAAGAAGATACATTCAAAATGGACGACGTTAATATGATCTTGATTGCTTGCAGTATGAAATTGTTATTATTTAATTATCCGTTATTTATTTATATTTTCCTTATTTAAATCATTGTTTATTACATAGATTTTGTGTTCTCTTATTTTTTTTTACATCATTTGAGATTCTCTGATGTGAATTAAACCATGTTTATATGTGCATTTTAAAAAGGCAGAATACAGCTTAAAAAGAATCACTCAATATGTTATTGAAACGTTTTTCACTGAAAAATTTCTTGTAATGAAAGAGTGTAATTTTTATTGTCAAGAATTTTTTGTTCTTAAAAAAGTATCATTATTTGTTTTGTAATATCCTATAATAAACTTAAAGAAAATATAATTTCAGGATTATTAGTTGTGCAAAGGAGAAGCATAATCATGTTTTGTATTGTCATTTATTTTTAATTAAAAAATACACAGAAAATAATGGATATTATTGAAAAACCTCAAAATATTGAAGGAACTAGTTAAACAATTAGGACATTTGAATACCAATTCAGAATTATTTCAGCAACTATATCTACAATATATATTAAAAAACATATACTAAAATATTAAAAGAGAAGGAGTCAGGAATGCCTTAATTTTTTTTCCTACGGAGGTATGTGCCTACTCCTTTAATTCAGTTTTTTGTGAACAAAGCACATAATCTACATGGATACGGATAGTTAAATATCCACAATTTCATTCTAGAAGCAAGCAAGATCCTGTTCACATCGTCCATTTTGAATTTATCTTCTTGAGTTATTTCAATTTTTTCAGTAGTTCTTATGTACTCCCATAGATGCCACTATATCATGCTTAGTACTTAGAAGATCCTTTCATCTGGGCACAAATAATAATGCAAAAGTCTATAAAAATTGTCTTCAGTAGGGTCTTGACTGATCCTATGAGCGGGTGATGATAACGGAATATGATCTATGATTAAATTTCATTAGTAATCTGCTTAAATCGCAACAAGTGGTATTTACTAAAATCTGACGCTCCAAGAAGACTCTTTTATAATTAAATAACATAATAAAGCATATTTCCAAAAATGTGAAAATATTCTTTGATAAGCTAGAAAGTTAACGCCGTACTTAAAATTGAAATGAAAATATGGCTGCCATTCACAAAAACACTGCGTGTTTCTCTTAATTCAAAATAAACCCTCTTGCCACACGTTTCGTTTAAAAACAAAAATTGTTTCGCTACAAAATCGCTTTTTTCAAAAATGAATTCTGAATAAACCGTGAAGAGAAACAATGATTGTGTTTTAATTAAAAAATATATGAGACAGTATTTTCATTTCCACAAAAATGTTCATAATACAACAGTTGTTTCACCACGATGTGGCTTCTTCAGGTTTCTACATTCTTCTGGCTGGTGGTGTCCAGTGTGACCGAGTTTAAATAGTAAGTGACAAAATAAAGTATAAATTGGCCAGACAGGTAGATAATTCAAGAACACCAAAGTGTTTTCAACAATAATTATGAAGTTATCCACGTCGAAAGCAAAAGTTTAAGGTTAACACGTTTAGAATTTCTTCAAATCAACAGGTACAATACCCGTAAAATCCTTTTGACTGGACAAATCTCCATTACTGAATACCTTTTCCTAATGGCATTTTTAGCGGCAAACACCATAAGTTTTTATGACTTGTTCTTCCATTATTTTGTCACGTACTAAACACTATTTAAACTCGGTTACACTGGACACAATCAGCAAGTAGAATGTAGATACCTGAAGAAGCCACATTGTGAAACAATTATTGTATTAAAAACATTTTTGTGCAAATTAAAAAACTGTCTTATATATTTTTTAACTTAATATACCAATATAAGAAAAACAAATGTTAACTTCCGCTATTTTATTGATTTACACGACAATTGTTCCGTCATACCATGACTTCATCAGGTGAGTATTTAAACTAGTTCAAATACAAAGTCATGGTATGACGAAACAATTGTCGTGTAAATCAATAAAATAGCGGAAGTTAACATTTGTTTTCCTTATATAGAAGATGAATTTCCGTCAAGTAAAGACCGAGACAATAAAAAAAAACTTAATATATCTTTCAAAATGAGTTTCCATCAAGTAAAAACCGACTTAATCCAATACATGGTATTCACAAATTAAGGTGTCCTTCTTAGAACTACTACTTCTTTCCAATCTGCAAGCCGCTAACAAATATTTTTTATCAATGTGCAACATACCTAGCGAGTTAAAATGGACGCACCGCCACTGAAGAAGACGCACGCCTCATTGTCCGATCGCGTGTGCCTTGGATTAACTAGAGGCCATGTTACAATTAGGGATTAGACGTGTCTGGACGAAAAACTTAAGAATTTTCCTCGGAAAATCACGTTCGATAGAGAGGAAGCTACCTCCTTCACATTTTCCATCCCGTCAATTGTCAAACGTGTGTTGTTTTCAATCAGGAAGACGGGCGGAGTTGCTTGAAAGTTATTTCTGGACGGAAAATTGATTTTCCGCTATTTTCGGTAGTTTCATCAAATGTTTGCAGATCTAATATAGACGAAGGCGGGACTGAAATGGGAAACGTTGGGTTAAATTTGTTTGAATGGTATTCGGCATTTTAATAGAGAAAAACACCTACTTTATGCCCGGATAGCTGATTAATTTTGCATAAAGCCCTCGATATGAAGGCTTACAAAGTTTAACCAGTGCAAGAAATGAACCCTCGTGATCATCCGATGCATTTCTACTTCCCTTAATGGGCTAATGATCGCATGTCCAAAGATGAGCTTTTTCCCAGAAAAATCATCTTTAGCGATGAAGCTTTCTAATAAACTCATAACTTTGAAAAATATATCCATTAGATTTTTATTTTAAGCCGATCAAAAATGAGAATTTTTAAGGTCCACTCCTCATAGCATAGTTTATCGATTAAAATCTCACCTGGAAAATACCGATTTTTGAAATCCAATAAAACAGAGAGAAAATGTGTCGCAGAATCTCGTAACTTTCAAATGGTCTTAGCTTGTATAAATTAACAGTTGAAACGCTTTTACTTATTCGGCATAGTTTACCGCTCAAATTTTCACATGAAAAAGGACAATTTTTGAAAGCCAATTAGCAAAATATTGAGAGAAGATGTGTTCATTCTCAACCTTCGAAAAGTCTCAGCTTGTATAATTTAACAGTTTGACGCTTTTAGTTATTTGGTATAGTTTATCGCTTAAATTATTACATGGAAAAGACCGATTAAGAAATAAAATTAAGCAAGATATTGTAAAAAAAATGTGTTGTTATTTCAACTCCCATAATCTCTCAAGCTTCAAATTGTCTTAGCTTGTATAAATAACAGTTTGCGCTTACAGTTACTTGGTACCGTTTATCGCTTAAACTCTTACATAGAAAAGATCGATTTTGAAAGCCAATTAAGCAGGATATTTACAGAAAATGTGTTGACATTGCCACTCACAGAAACCCTTAACATTCAAATGGTCTTAGCTTGTGCAATTTAATAGTTGAAACGATTTTAGTTATTTGGCGCAATTTATCGCTTAAACTATTAGATGGGTAAGACCGATTGTCGAAGGCCAATCAAGCAAGATATTCACAGAAAATATGTTGACGTTTTAACACACAGAATCTCTTAACCTTCAAATGGTCTAACCTTGTATAATTTAACAGTTGGAACGAATTTACTTAATTAACATTGTTTATAGCTTAAATTCTCAAAAGAGTCGCATAATCTCTTGATCTTCAAATGTCCCAAGCTAATATAATTTAACAGTTGGAACGTTTTAAGTAATTTAGCATAGTTTATTGATTGGAAATTACCGATTTTTTAAAGCTAATCAAGTAAAACATTAAAGTAAAATGTGTTGACATCTCAATTCGCAGTACCTTATATTCTTTAAATGGTCTTAGAATTGATAATTTAACATTTGAAACGCTTTTAGTTACAAAGCATAGTTTATCGCTTAAACTTTAAGATGAAAATGACCGATTTTAAATTGCTTAGAGAGAATTTCAACCCACAGAATCTCTTAACCTTCAAATGGTATAATTTAACAGTTGGAATGCATTTAGTTAGTTAGCATTGTTTATCGTTTAAACTTTCACATGGAAAAGACCGATTTTTGACAGCCAACTGAGTTAGATATTGAGAGAAAATGTGTTGGCATTTCAACTCGCAAAATCTTCTAACCAAATGATCTTAGCTTGTATAATTTAACAGTTTTAACGCTTATACTTATCTAGCATAGTTTATTACTTAAACTCTTGCATGAAAAAGATCGATTTCTCAAAGCCAGCCAAGCAGATATTGAGAGAAAATGTGTTGGCATTTCATTTCGCAGAGTCTTTCAACCTTCAGACCGTCTTAGACTGAAAATTCAACCAAGAATCTGGAAACTAGAATTGTGAATTTAAATGAATGCTGGCATAAATTGAAGTGCTTTACTTCAGCCAAAAATCCACAACCAATTGCAGCAATTTCACATGGGAACCAATAATTTTGGAAACAATGCATCATAATTCATCGCGGCGTTGACGGACGTCAAATCATACATGTAGCCTTACGACTTGCATTCGAGGGACCCCTTTCGTGTCACGTGGCATTCGGGGGCGCCCGCAACCGCCCACAGGCGAACCTTCGGTCATTACGTAACCCCCAGCCGCGCATGCAACGTTTCCAACGACGCCGAGCCGTCGGAAAATTGCAGGCTTTTCCGGCCGACCGCAGCGTCGCGTGAGCGCGATTTCCCGAGCTGACCGTGGTCAGCGAAAGGTCGTCGACCCGGGAGGAAAACTTCCGTCTATCGGATTTTCCGCGAAGAGGTTTTCCGTTTTCTCCGTTTCCGCGTACGCGGAGAATAGCTGCTCGGCTTCCGGCTCGCGTGTGGAGCCCATTGATGGACGATCGCCAGGGATTAATTTTAGAAGCGCCGATGTGGGTCGGGTTATTCGAGCGTCGAAAGGATCGCATTCTACGGGCTTTAGGTCAGGAGGGAAACACGGCCGAGGTAAAAGGGAGACTGAAAGGTAATTTCGTTTCTGCGCATGTCGATTTTTGACTGTCATTTGTACCTCCAAGTCGTGTAAAAGACATTTTAAGGTTATTGTAACTTGGTCACTACTAAATAATTAAATTTCAGGCTTTCTTTGCAATTTGGGGTGAAATGGCAAACCAAATACCAGAAGAGAATATCCGGCATTGTATTTTTTTGAGTTTCGCAAGTGTAAATACGTAACAGTTGCGACTAAAAGCATTTGCGATGTTTATTCAAGTGCATTGGACGTTCCAAATGCTAAAGATGGTTCTGTAGGTACAGATCCGGTATTTTTGATCTCTCTGACTCCTATCAATCAGGAAGACCAACAAAATTAGACAACGACATGCTAAGAATAAAAGTGGGAGCAAATCCATGTGAGACAATCGAGGAACTCTCAAACACCCTTAACCAACCTTGGTCTACCATCCAAGAACATTTGCAGCAGATTGGAAAAATAAGCAGAGCAGGCGTTTGGGTCCCCTATAATCCGTCCAAAAAGAACAAAGCCAACCGATCGATCACATGCAATGTATTGCTTCAACACCACCATACAGCACCGTTTTTTGATCCTATGCAAAATGGGTTCTATATGATAATACAAAACGCAAAAGACAGTGGCTTACTCCAAATGAATCACCACAAAGTACTGCAAAGCCGGGTTTATATCCCAAAACGGCGCTGCTGTGTGTTTGGTGGAGTATACGCGGTATTGTTCATTTTGAAGTGCTGAAACCTGGACAAACTGTTAATGCAGACAGATCTTTATTGTGAACAATTAGATCGAGTGAACCGATCATTAATCGAGAAGTATCCGGTGATTGTCAACAGAAAAGGCGTTATTCTGCAATAGGACAATGCAAGACCGCTTTGTGCAAGACGAACCTTGGAAAAAATTAATGACGTCGGATTTCCATTTATTCCGATCGCTACAACATTTTTTTAGTGGCAAAAAATTTGAAAATTTGTACGATGTCAAAAATGCCATCTGGAGATATTTTACTCGAAAACCAAGTGATATCTATCGGTCCTACATTGAAAATTTGCACATTAAATGGCAAAAGATTTTTGATAACGAAGGTGATTACATTATTGATTAAAAATAAAAACTTGGTAATAATTTATTAGTTTGAATTTAATTAATTAAGGAAGGTATGTTATTAGGAGTACAAATAAGTTTCCGCCGTACGGAACCCAATTTCCTTGTTCATGAATCATTCCTAAAGATTTTAAACGATGTGAGACTGCTTGCTGGGTGACTTCTAATGTTAGAGCAAGTTCTTTTTGTATTTTTGAGATGAATCTTCCTCCAATAATTCCTCCAATTCTGCATCCTCGTAAATTTTTGGCCTTCCACTGCGATCTTTGTCTTCTACGTCGAAATCACCGTTTTTAAACTTTTGAAACCACTCTCGACACGTTCTCTCACTCAAAGCACCCTCACCATATGCTTCTACGAGCAATTGATGCGCCTCAGCAGCAGATTTCTTTAAATTAAAGAAGTAAACTAATATTTCCCATAAATGACGCTTACTTGGCTCAAATTTAGACATTTTCAACTTATAAAAAATTATATTTTACCAATATAAAATCAATTATATTAATGGGAAATGTTGTTCTTGAATGTACAAACTATTTTTTAAGCCGGTTATCATCTGCGAAAGTTGACCGAAACTCCGTGCCGCGCCGTCTACAATAAAACGGCGGAAACTTATTTGTACTCCTAATATCAATAATGGAAAACGATATCAGCCCAACGGCAGCCACTGAAGATGATTTTTCGATGAAAATTAATGTCATTTTGATGTACACACATCGTCAAAAGTCTTGCCTCCCCCCTATCAACTCTCAACTTGTTGAATGTAACATGACAAGTTTTTGTGTGTGGAATCTTCACTATCTTATCACTTAAATGGAAACAATAAACCAGCGGAAAATGTTTCTTGTTCGGGAGAATACAGGTGTATTCGGAGTTAATCAGTTTTCACCGAATAACGAGAGTTGTAATGTTGAGAATATTTCGTGGAAAATGCCGGTACATCCAATTTCTCAGTGTGACCGGGCAAGAATAGTAGCCCTACATCAAGAAGCTTTGTCGATTGCGCAACCCTTGCATATTCCACGGACTTCAGTAAGGCGCATAGTGGCCCTTCTCCTGGAAACCGGCAGCGTTGCCCAGAGACCGGTGCCTGGTCGACCCAAAGTAACATCTGCAAGGGAAGACCATTATATTTTACTCGAAGGAATCGAACGGTATCTGTAACAGCCCTTCGATGTCATTTTTTGAGGACCTATAGACGGGTAGTCTCAACCAGTACCATAAGGAGACGCATTCTTCAAATTTAAGGGCTAGCAGAACACCATCAAGACTGGCTTTTACCACAATGGCGCAACGCACCTTTTTCGGACGAGTCATGATTCGGTTTACAAAGTGATAGTCGACGAGAAAGGGTTTAGAGAGGTCCAGGCATACTAGAGCGACTAAATTTGGCCCGGGAAGTTGTGCCGTTTCAAGGAAGATCAATAATGTGCTGGGTGGTATAATGTTCGGTCGCCGTACCCCTCTTATTATCGTCGAACGAACAATATCCAGAGAATGAATGGCCAGCAAACTCACCAGACATGAATCCAACTGAGCACGTATGGGATTACTTAGGGAGAGCAAGATCCAATCGCCAAAACCCACCTTCAACCCTTCAGGAAATGAGTTTAGCCCTTCATAAAGAATAGAACGATATGCTTGAAAATTTCATTAATGACTTGATTCGAGGGATGCCTAGGCGTATTCGGCAGTTGCTTGAAAGAAGAAGTGGTAATACGAACTATTGAATTTGGATTCAGATGTGGAATAACTATAATTGATCAAAAATAAATTAGAATTTTTTCTCATTTTTCCTAATGTGTCTCATCCTGCATAAAGCAAAGAATAACAAACAAAGATTTTCTATCAGATATATTGCAGAGGAAAATATTCATGCCATTTCCAGAATATAGATTGTTTATTTCATGAGAAACCTAGGGGACCAAGACTTTTGATAATGTGTGTTTTTCAAGGACCCAACAGCGAAGAAACGACGTTGCTGGTGAACGACCGCCTTGAGTACTTATGTTAACTGAACTTTATGAGCATTAACACCTAAGTCTTTATTCAACATACGGTGTAATGTCGTTTGTGAAATGCCTAATTCCAAAGATCGACGAGGAATCGACAAACCTGGATTTTCGTCAACACTGCAGGCTACAGCAGCAATATACTCAGTTGTTCTTGAGGGAGACACACGGTTTCGATTCTTCACAACACTAACTTGTTCCAACAGCTCAAATTCTTCCACCAGTTTCCCTATACCAGTCGAAAAGGTGCTAAAGTGCTTTAGTTTTGTGATTGCAAATTTTCACCATTTTTATAGTGAATTTCAACAATTTCAACGTGTTGTTTAAGCATGTATCGTTCCGTTTTCAGTAATGGCGTACTTTTTACTTGTCAAATGTCAAAAGATGACAGCTTCAAAAATGACAGCTGCCCAGATTACGCTGCTCTTATTGGACAAACCATTACAAGACAATTCTTCTGGTTGCTTTATAAAAGACAGCATACCTGTATAAAATCGTGTTTGTTCTGATAACGACATGGTAACGAATGAACAAATAATGTAGGTCCGTGGCATTGCCCTTATACTCTGTAATTATTGGCTGATATCCTCATAAGCTAGTGGAAGTTAAACGTTCTTGACTGAAAGCAGAATCGATCAACACCGATAATTTAAAACTCGTAGAGTTTTAACTTTATTTTTGCCGTCTTGTATTAGAGCGCATTTTCCTCGGACAATCAAGCGGAAACGGTAGGGAATATATTTTTCTGCCCGAAAGTGCCAAGGCTGTACATATATATGGTGTTATTTTTAGAGTGATACAACTTTAAATTGAAATAAAACAAATTTCAATTGAGATTGAAGCCAAATTTTTTTTATTTGGAAGATAATTTTATGGCATTTATGTTTTTAGAATAATTTCCGGCATATGTGCGCCACGATTAGCTTATCATCAATAACACGAGTTATGTTGGCTTCCAAAGCGTCTTTTGTATCTGGTTTATCAGCATAAACCATTGACTTGACATAACCCTAAAGAAAATAATCCAGGGGAGTTATGTCGCATGATCTTGGAGGCCAATTGATTCCACCATTTCTCGAAATAATGTTATTGCCAAATCTTTTTTTCAATAAATCAATTGTTACGGTAACAGCATGAGGTGTAGCACCATCTTGTTGGAACCAAAACAATTCTGGGTCGATACCATTCAAATTTTGAAACAAGTAATCATTGATCATCGATCTGTAACGGGCACCATTCACTGTAACATTAGCTCCAGCATCGTTTTTAAAGAAATATGGACCGATGATGCCTCCAGCGTAAAAAGCACACCAATACAGTGCGTTTTTCAGGATGCAATGGAACCTGCAGACCTTCTTGAGGATTGTTTTCACTCCATATACGGCAATTTTGCTTGTTTACATAGCCGTTCAACCAGAAATGGGCTTCAGCACTAAACATAATTTTACGATAAAAAAGTGGATCGATTTCAAGCTGCTCTAGGGCCCAATCAGCTAACAAACGACGCTTATTATGGTCAAGTGGCTTTAGTTCTTGAACCAGTTGGATCTTGCAGGGGTGTAAATCAAGATCTTTACGCAAAATTTTCCATGTTGGTGGATGCACAGAGTCCAACTTGTTGTGAACATCGACGAATAGACAAATCTGGATCATCATTAACACTGTGACTTACAGCAGCGATATTTTCTTCCGTACGTACAGTTCTTTGTCTTGTTGTTGTTGCATCGAGTAGAGAAAATGTTGTCCGAAATCTATCGATAGTTTGACGAATACAATACAATATATTTTCCTCAAAATTTTGCAGGGTGTGTCAGTAAAGTTTACATAAATAAAATCACTTTAAAATAATCCTTCACAAAAAATTTGCTTTTATGCAAAATATATAAACAAATACAATAAGAATAAGCAGCTCTGATGGACGGTTACGCAAACCATAAATTTCACGAAGTGCTCTATAAGTGTGGCGAATAGAACACTCATTTTGAAAATAAATTTCAACAATTTTAAAACGTTGTTTCCATTAACAGAAATGTTAAAACAATATGACTTCTTCCTTCGTCAAATCACAGTTATCCCTATCAAAAGTTCTATCACTCTAAAGTAAACACCGATATATAAGAACTAAGTTTTCACACAGTATCCGTTCAAGTGTGGAACATGATTAAGCCACAGTGTGGCGAAACAATTGTCGTTCAAGCATAAAAATTTGTGCAAATTGAATTTTATTTATTACTAGTTGAAAATGAGTTCCCGTCAAGTAAAGACCGAATCCATCAAATTTGTACATTTGTAATTAAACGAGAAGTTGAAGAATGTTTTTTCACCGCTCGGTTTTTGGCAAATTAATCAACCAAAATACTGATTATTTCTGCCTGAGGAAAAAAGCGATCAAAAACAAAAATAATGGTCAAAACTCACCTCAATCATTCCACGCAGCAATCGTCACCTTTCCGAAACCAACGATCGACTCTACGGCCCGAGGAAACCCGGAAAAACCGTGGAAAACTCCTGGGAAACGCGCGTCGGACGTCGTACGGGACGGGAAAGAAGGGAAAACTATCTCGCGGGTCTGGACTGAAAATCGAGGGAGGCGGACGTGGAATGCGTCAGGGGTTCGATTCGGGACTGGCGGAGTAGAAGAGCGGGAGCTCAACCTCTACAGGTGTTACGAGGGAAATTCGTACCAAGCCGTGAAAGCGCAGCCGCAGGCCCGTAACGGGAATTTTCAGCGGCGTTGTAGGGAAGTTTTCGGTGAAGGGGAGCGGAATTCTTGAAATTCTGGTGATTTACACACATCGTCAAGTCTTGGCCCCCTAGGTTTCTCTTGTGGATATTTTTTTAGAACAACTAACGGAGGTTCTAAATTATCTGATAGATAAATACTGCGAAAAAAAATAATAATAGTATAAACTTTCTCATTGATACTAAAGAAAATAAGGCAATAACGAATTTGATGTACTATTTCGGCTTAGAAAGGAGTTTTCACGAAACATCTAGGAAAAGTAAAAACGCGGAAACTTGTATAGACAATACATTTTTAAACATCAAATATCAAAATTGTATTACATTAGAACTTCACATGTCTGATCACCTGGCACAGTTCTTGAGATTTTCGGCTTCGGTTAATGAATCCGAAAATGAAATGCAAATTATTAGGAGAAAATGTTCCAAAAAAGAAATTTTTAGTTCAATAAGTAATGAATTATTTCAAATATCATGGGAGATTTTTTTCGACCAAAAAAATGCAAAAGAAGCTTTTTCAGCTTATCATAAATATCTCTTGCAAATAATCTACCAAGCAATACCTTTGGAGGAAAAAAAGATTAAAGTAAATAAAAAGAAACTCATCTGGAAAACGCAAGAAATAGTAGAAATGAAAAACAACGTTAGAAATGAAAAACGCGTTAAATACTATAGCCAAAGCAAATATCCTTATCAGCTTACAAGTCTTATAAGAAAGAATATATCAAAAGAATAAATAAAAGAGAAGAATGAAGAATACGTAAATAGAGCCGAAAATAAACAGAAAGCGTTATGGAAGGTGATAAGAAATGAAAATTTAAAAAAAATACAGGACAATATGACCACGGAACTCAATCCCAATATACTAAATAACTATTTTGCAAGTATTGGCAAAAATATTGGAGAAGAATAATAACAAAATCCCAAAGCCACAAATTACCAAAAACCTTGGCATCAAATAGTGAAAAATCTTGTTTTCTTTTTGAGTGCACCGTAAATGATACCAAAAAGATAATATCATCTTTAAAGTCAAAAGACTCGTCAGATGTTTCTGATATTAAACCTGAAATTTTGAAAGTCTTGAGTGAGGATATTAGTTATGCAATTTCAATACTAATCAATAAATGCTTCCAGAAGGGCTTTTTTCCGAATGAGCTGAAAGCTGCAAAAGTTATTTCCATTTATAAAGGAAATGGAGATAAAAATGAATGTACCAACTACAGACCAATAGCAATTCTACCTTGCCTATCAAAAATTTTTGAGATAGCTATAAAAGACAGAATGCTGAAATGGATGGAGAAAAAGAATTTATTGAATAAATGTCAGCACGGATACAGAAAAGCTCGAAGTACAACTACAGCGCTGATGGAAGCAATTAACACAATTATTGAAGCCATGGATAATGATGAGTTTGTTGACATGCTGAATTTCGACTTGAGCAAGGCTTTTGATGTTGTATTCCATGAAATATTGGCTGAGAAACTCAAATTGTGTGGTTTCAGAGGAACCGTTCTCAAAATGTTACAGTCGTATTTGGAGGGCAGATATCAAAGTGTTCATTGGAATGGAAAAATGTCTACTGAACAAAAAATTGATTGTGGAGTACCTCAAGGGTCGGTACTGGCACCTATTCTCTTTTTAATATACATTAATGATATAAGCTTTCAGTGTTGCAGCATCTATTGTGATGATACTTCTATGGTAATAAGCTCAAAAGACTCAGGAGACTTTTTAAATAAAATAGAACGTGCTACGACGGGAGCTGAGAAATGGTTCACAATGAACTCGCTTAAGTTGAATTCGGATAAAACTATGAAATTGAGATTTGACAGTAGGCAAAGTAAGGCGAGTGCCAATTTTTTGAGAATCATCTTAGACAACAGACTGAATTGGGCCTCGCATATTGATTACACCTGTGAGAAACTATCAAATAGTCTTTATTTGCTGAGAAAACTGAAGAAAAGTGGTACTCACGAAATGATGAAAACTGCATATTTTGCAACTTTTCAAAGTACATTGCAGTATGGTATACTCCTATGGGGTAATGAATCTGATGTTTCCAGTCTAAATTCTACAGAAGGGCGCCATTCGAATCATACATGGAATGAAGAATACAGACTCTTGTAAGCGAATATTTGTAAATTATGGTGTACTCACCTTTCCATCACTTTATATCAAGGAATGCTTGAGATATACGCATCTGAACAGAACCAGCATTACGCGGAATGGAACATACTACTCTGTCAAGAAAGTACGTTTGTTGAGTTTTTGGCGAGAAAGTCAGTCACAATCGTAGCTCGGTGAGAAGGCGCGTTATCGTCATGCAAAATCCATGAGTTGTTCGCCCACAAATTTGGCCGCTTCTTACGGATACGCTCACGCAAACGTTTCATAACGCCTAGGTAATACTCCTTGTTTACCGTCTGACCCTCTGGAACGAATTCGTAGTGCACCACGCCACGGATATCGAAGAAAACAATGAGCATCACCTTCATTTTCGAGCGGCTTTGGCGTGGTTTTTTCGGTTTCGGCTCATTTTTTGCCACCCATTCCGATGATTGCTGGCTTGTTTGCATATCGTACTCCTAGACCCAGGTCTCATCACCAGTTATAATGCGTTCCATGAATGTAGAATCGGAATTACAGCGATCCAGCATGTCTGAAGCAACCTGTTCGCGATGACGTTTTTGAAGAAAATTCAGGTCTTTCGGTACGAGTCGTGCGGCTACCTTTCTCATGCCCAAAATATCAATCAAAATCGTACGTGCGGACTCGTGGGATATCTTAAGATCATGTGCTATCTCTCTCAAGCTGGTACGACGGTTTTCCAGCACCCTTTCCTTAATTTTATCGACGTTATCTTCGATCGAAGCCGTCGATGGGCGACCACTTCACGACCGTCCTTGAAGGCTCTGTACCACTGATATGCACGAGTTTTCGATAGAGCATTATCACCAAAGGCCTTTTGCAACATTTTCAATGCATCGGCACACGAAAATTCATTTGCAACACAAAACTTTAAACAAATTCTTTGCTCAACGTAATCACCCATAGTAAAAATCGGCACGCACTCTGACATCGACTGACTTAATCAGCTGTTGCAAACACACTAGTTGACAGATCCCGCTCAAGCTTGGCATAGTAATTAAGGACAGTGGTACCAACCTAGGAAAAAAAAATTTTACCTGCCTCATTGCCCCGCCAGATTTAAATCGATAATTCCCGGTACTTTCTTGACAGAATGTATCTGCTGGATAAAATTTTTGCGCTGAATACACTACTGGTAGACGTAGCATACGAAACAATGCCCAAATAACATCGGATGCAATATCCCGTAGTTGTTCTACATGCTAATCGGCGATTTAGAGATAGAAAAAGGTCGGGAAATCGAAAAGAATGACGTCAACACTTGAATTCCATCGAAAACAAAACAAGATTGAATCGGAAGGGGATACTTTTCATCACGAAACAATATCCCCCATAGAAAATTATTTTTTCCCTTTGATCGTCAATTTTTTTCATAACTGATTTCCAGTAAACCAAACATTAGCCAAGCGTTTTATAGTCCATAAATGTACTGTCACGTATTGTACGAGGTGTGGCAGAAAAGTTATGAGACAGGCAACACTGCTATAGATGCTGCGCTGTTGGCCTTGATAGAGCACGTGTATCAATATTCTCCCATATACCAGTGTACATAATTTTTGTGACTGATACTGGTGAAGTTGTGTTTTGGTTGTGTCACCCAAAATGGAACGGCGGAACTGGAAGCAAAGATGTGCCATTCAATTTTGTGTTAAGCTTGGAGAATCAGAAAATGTGAGGGTTGAGAAGTTAAAAGAAATACTGAATTGTTTCAGTCGTTACTATTTGGTAGTTGATCAAATTTATCCCATCATAAAAACCGAAGAAAATAAAAAATTCATTTCTCTGCCGTAATTTGGTAGCATAAGTCAAAAAGTGGCCAATAGTTTTTTAAAATCAGATGTCAATATTGCCTTCAAAACGCAAAACAAATTATCATCGGTACTATTTAACGCAAGGACTCTACTCCAAACATACACAAATCAGGAGTTTATGAGTTATCTTGTTCTACGTGCAGTAATAAATATATAGGACAAACAGGACGTTCCTTCAAGACGAGGTTCAACGAACATAAAATGAGTTTCAGGAAAAATGAACAAAATTCTACTTTTGCCACTCATTGTCTAGAAAACGGTCATTCCTTTCCCACAATAGATAATCTTAAAATTTTACATGTAGAATCAAAAGGAAAGAAACTCGATTATCTAGAATCTGTTGAAATTTTCAAATTAGTTCACAATAACAATAATGTAAAAATAATGAATGACTTTACGCAGCTATGTAAATCGAAAATATTTGAGATATTTAAAGAGTAACATCTGTTTAAAACCTTTTTCAACAAACATAAAATGAATTTAATGAAAAATAAACAAAAATTCAACTTTTGCCACTCATTCTTTAGAAAACAGTAATTCCTTTCGACAAAAGAAAATCTTAAGAAAATTTTACATGTAGATTCAAAAGAAAAGAAACTTGATTATTGAAATTTTCACAATAAAAATATATATAAAATAATGAATGACTGTATGGAGCTTTGTAAATCCAAATATTTGAGATCTACAACAAATAATGTAAAAATAATGAATGACTGTACGGAGCTATGTAACCCCAAAAATTATTTGAGATATTTAAATGGGTACCATCTGTTTAACAACCTTCTTTGTCGATTGCCGACATTCCGATATCTTTTAGAAGGCCCCTCTTTTTTAACCCGGTATTTTATCACGTTCCGATTGTAAACCTCTGTACCACCATTAGGTGTTACCGAGAATCTGTTGAAATATTCAAAATATTTATCACTTTTGTTTAAATACCACTGTACCACTGTTAGGTATTCAGTTGTCTGATGATGGGATAGTTCATTTCCCGAAACTCGAGTCACAAGAATATGTGTAATATATATTTTTCGGTAGTAAAACATAGTAATTTCTACAATTTGTTTTAATTAAGTTAAAAGAGGCCTATGGGGAACATTCTTTATCCCGAATTCAAGGTTTTTGCTGGAATACATAATTTTTGGAAGAAACAATGAAGGTATGAACAACGTAACAATTGAGCAGGAGATTCGAAAAAACAAGTGTCTTTATCTTCTTGACAGAATCGCTAATGAGTAAGATTTGCCTTGAGTCGTGTGATCATAGGTAATGTATCATGGATTTTAGAATAGGATACTGAACCAAGAGGCAAAATGAGAAGTAGCACATTGCAAACTCTCTTCGGTCAGAGAAATCTCGAATAAGAACAAATCGAAGATCAAATCAATGCAGACTTTCTGACAGAAAGGGAATCGTCCACAAAGATTTTGTTCCTTCAAATTTTTTATAAAGACCTCCTTGAAAGTCTCAGAAAAAGGGTCATCGGCGTAAGTCCAGGAATTGCAGACAAATGGATGCTCCATCATGACAACACCCTATGTCATACTGCCCTCTCCAGAACAAAATTTTTGACCAAGCCCCCTATTCACCTGACCTCAGTCCCTGTGACTTTTCCTTCTTACTAAACTGAAAAAATTCTTCAAATACGTCATTCTGGGACTTAAAAAATCCTCCACAGAGAACTACTTTGAAAGGGGTAACACTGATGTTTGAAAAAATAAGAACTTTGATAAATAAAAAAACCAGTCTCATTACTTTTCTACCACACCTCGTATACTACAGTAGTCATTAAAAAAAACAATTGCGTTGAATTAGTTAAACTTTCGTTCTTCGAGCGTGCTAAATCTCCTGACGTCACTTCAGCGCTTTTATAACTTTTTCTTTTGTTAATTTCGGGAAAAATTCCAAGCGTGATGAATGCATCTTCGTATTCTATTGCGGTAATATTTCTACTCTTGCAAGTGAACTGGGAGAATTTTAAAATGAGTTAGAGATCTGTTGCATCATTTGATGTTTATTATTTGGATATATGGTACTCATCCGGAGACAATCGTTTAAGATCTAGGGCAACTTTATATCAGATCCAAAACATACAAAATTGGCGCGAATATAACAAAGGTAACTTACCATAATATTCTCCTTCAACTGCAATCGTTATGCTTGATAATCCTGTAAAAATTCTGTATATATCTTGTTCTATAAAATTGGTCTTAACTGACAATGGAATGTCAACATTTAATTTTTCACCAGTGGAATGAGATGAAACTCAATATCTGTCAACCATCCATCGACTATTTCTATGTTTGGTTTTGTGGATGTCAATAAAACGCTGTGTTCAAGTAATATCCCCTTGTGGCTTGGTAGGTTATTCCTACAAGCTGGACATGAACTAAATTGTTCTACATACCAAAGGTGGGACGAACAGAATCGGACCCCTCATCGTTCAAATCAATAAGTTTGACATCGTTCCTGCTGAAGAGTCTGGAAAAGGTGATTGATGTCTACATCAGAAGGAAGGTACTAATTGACAGTTTCCCTACTCCTCATCAATAAGCCTACCAGGCCGGACAATCAGCAGAACTTGCATTACACAATTTGGTCTCGATAATCGAGATATAAAATTGAAGCCCTTAAGGAATGCGTGTTGTTACGAGGGAGCTTCTACCTCTTAATTAGGGAGGTGGCGTTTCGTCCTGAGCTTGCGCACCTGAACTCTTCAGACAGGCGTGGTGCGCATTTCTGTCTGTGACGCCAGTGACCATGTGTTCCACTTCGGAACGGTGGTTGAACGCTGTGTGCTTTGCCCTACTTAAACTCAGCGGGGACGGTCAGTCAAGAATTTTAAGACTAGTCGTGTCCTCTATATGATACGCCGGTAAAGCTGCTACAGAGCAAGGCAGGATTCTGGACGAGGAAGGTGGTCGCTACAGCACTAACAGCGTTTATCGACATTGAAGGTGCTTTTAACAAAACGATCTAGGCAATGCTATGCGGCAGAATTATAACGACCTCATACCAGGGTGAGGTCTTCGAGTTCAAGGCTGGGAAGGGTTGCTAGCAGGGGGGTATTCTCTCACCCTTACTGTGGACCCTTCTCGTAGATGTCCTGCTGTCATTTTGCTGTGGGGAGTAGATGTTCAAGCATGATTTGCTGATAACGTGTCAATCATGGGTGGTGACGATATCGGCGTCCTTCAAGAGATACTGGACACTATCGACAAATAGTGTATAAGGGAAGAAGTGTCTCTCAACCCACAAAAGGTAGTTATAGTACTGAACTATCCCGTACGCCCCCCAGGCATTAGATCTTGACGTGATGGGGGCGCTCATCATGACTAGGACCCTAGTTTCGTCCCGGCGAAATGGAGGGTTAAGTCTTGGTGTCTAACGTAATGCCATTTCGCGCCAGTCACTGGACCTGTATGGTGGAAGATCTTCGAATGGGGCCCTAGTTTTGCCGCTCAGGTGAAATGGAGGGCTGAGCCGGTTGATTAACTCAGTGACAAGAGAGTCTGTCGCAGCACAAGGCTTCTCCCTTAAAACTGGCGTACTCTATCCTATCGCAGTATTAATCTCCGGATTCTGTATAATGGCCGAGTGCGTTATGTAGCATACTGCGTTACCTCGGGGGGTGGTTTGCCCACAGGTGTTACTTGTGCCACCTGGCCACCCCATTGGTGTTGGACTCGAGGGGGCAGTGGTTGAGAGTCCGCATGCTGGACTAGGGGGGTATTTCGTTTATATGTTCGCAGGCACTCATGTTCGAGATATTCTCATGAAACGACTCGGGGTTTAGCGGGACTTGACGGTTCGACCGGCCTGTCCTGGCCCCTGGATCTATGCGTAACGATTTAGGGTTTGTGGATCTCGACGAAATGGCTCCGCCATTAGTGCTTGACGCCAGGATCAATCAAATGACCTCACATGGGTTCGGTGAGTCAGGATGTACAGGCCGCTAGACGGTGCTCGTACCAGGATCAATTGTTGTCGTCAATCTTGAGTTTATCTTAGTTCATGGGGCTGCGTTCGGATGAATGGATAAGAATTCCCTCCGGCGGGTGAGTTGCATCTCAAACCAACTCGGGTACTGACCTGCTGAGCCAGTAGGGGTTGGATAGTGCTTCGCTGCTACCAGTCAGACGGTTCTGGCTTTCGAGTCGGGGCCCAAAATGGAAGCTGGTGGTTTCATCTCTTCGGAGGGGTTCTCGCCACGCGCGATGATATGGCGTAATCCTTATCCCACTTTCTACCTCTAGGGGTGGACTGTGGAGACTGCTGTGTGGTCACTTGGAAAAGAGGTATCCTCAAATAGCCAATAACTATTCTGGTAGAATTCACGTGAACTATCCCATACTATACAGAGTACTCTAAAATATCCGGGATTATGCGGAGTACCCTAAGGAACGCTAACCTTTTTATCGTGATCATCTAGTGGCGGGAGAATACGATGTAACGTTGTAATAAAGGGTCTATGTTATTCTTGGAAATACAGAAATTAATTACTCAAAACTTTCCAACGTCGGCTTTTTCGAAGTTACCATCGCTTAAAACACCTAAGCACGTCTAGAGCATACAGATCTTTTGACTTGTCGGTTTCCTATCTCGACTTCATTGAAAATTACCAATCTTAGCCTCGGAGTCCTTTGAGTCGTCTCACTAAAATCATAATCGCGAACTTCCGTTTCCAAGACCTCCTGTTAAATTTGAATCGATCCATTGATTAAGATTCTCGCCCGTTGTTTATGATAAATTTCAATTTTCAATAATTAACATCGCTTATCTGTCCATGAGCTTTATTTAGTAGATTTCTCTAGATCAAAATTGATTTCTGTATTTCCAAGAATACCATAAACTCTTTATTATAACGTTGTGTAGACAACCCAAATTACACCTAACGAGAGCAAGGAAACAGTGACGGGAGGTTCAAATATTCAAAACACAATAACGTCAGAATACTCTGAGATTATACAGAGTACTCTGAAGAACGCTAACCTTTTAATCGTGATCTAGTGGCGGGAGAATAGGACGTTTACGTGGTGTAGGCAACCCAAATTACACCTAACGAGAGCAAGGAAACAGTAACGGGAGGTTCAAATATTCAAAACACGTCAGAATAATATATGTATATAAGTAATATTGAAAAGCAACAATCCTCAATGAATGGAAACAAACATTTATCAGCCTGTGGTTAAATCTACTTTACTTAGTGTTTCGCAAAGCTCCACAGTGAACCCCGGGTCTAAATGACTTATTTCTACATATCGTTAGGTCGGTAGCTAGCTCAAATCGGATATCATTCTTATGCAGCGAAAAGGGTTACTTCCAGTAACCAGTGCAGAAACTAACAGTTACAGGGGGTAAGTTTGAATGAACAGTAAGGTAAGGGTAACTCTGGTATGCCCAGGAGATCATCCTTGAAGAGGATGATCTAACATAACTCGAGTCGACCAGAAAAGTTACTGTCAAATGGACTGTATCTGGCCTCGTCGGGGTGGCCCAGGAAGGCTCAGATATTTCTAAAGAACAAACCGAACAACCCTACCTGAAGAGTCACGCAAACTAATCCTAGGGATATCACAATACCTCGGAACAATGATCTAGCAATCACTCACACATTCTCACAGTTAGATATCCGAAGAAGAGATTTACAGTCTCTATACGATACGTCGTGCTCTACTAGGACTACTCAGTGATTTACCCTAAAGAACGCCACCGATTCACAAGGAATACAATCTCTCAAAGTAAGCGAGCGCATGGATATGGCAAATATGGAACACAAACTGACCAAGACATCATAAAATAGATACAGTATCCCATCACCTAGGCGTGTTAATGGACCTTACATTAAGATAAACAAAGAAATAGATAACTGGGGGATCATACAAGAGTACATGCAAATCAGTTACATATCAGGCACTGCGAATACCATGAACAGTACAAATAAGGAACCACTATTAATAAATATAACAGACAACAACCAGGCACCGAGAGAAAGTATACAATATAAATAGATAACTTGTGAGGGTTGTGCCGCTTTAGTTATACACAAAGGCTATTCATTTTAGTAAAACATTCCAGTCGGATCAAATAACACTGAAGCAAAAATACAATAATGAAAAGCGATGAATGGAAGTATAATGAACGAGCGTGCAGTCACTAATTTTACATTAAAACTGAGGTGGTATTCAAAGCGTGAAGTATGTAATTAATCAAAAAGCATTTAAAAGAAATTTACTTAGTAGGAGTTACCAAGAGGGACTGTTACAAGTACTATTATCTCGAGTATGTGTTTAAGTTGCTCAGGAGGTTTATTTACCGGAAACTTCCTCTTTGCCGCTTCCAAAATACCATGGGAACGCCATAAGGATTTGTTATTGTCACCGGGTACATGTGTCAAGTTACAGTGCCATAGAATATTTGACACAGAAATAAGCGGGTAAATACCGTGATGTAATATATATATTCTATGAGATATTCTGTCACTCCTTAAAGAATACGGAACTCCTTATTTCTATTTCAATTTCTAACAGTTTGGATAGAATATTCACCACTTTGGAAAGAAATTTTCGATATTTCCCAGTTTTGTTCAAACGTAAATTAATCCATTTTAATAATGTCAGGTATTAAATAAACTTTATGTGAAAACACGAATGACAGAAGTGTGTTCAGACTCTAAATAACCAGTACTTCAAAATGCAATTGCTAGATGTTCGGTAAATAACAATTTTACCTCCAGATGTTCACCGGAACGGCCGATTCTCAATAAATTTGCCCGAAATTTTCGTGTTATTATCATACACTTAAATGCCAAATTTCATTTCGATCGTTTCAGTAGTTTCGTGACTGTTAGTCAAATGAAAAGAGTTTCAAGTGGAGGACTGCGAAACGCACCCAACCGATTTATTTAGACCTCGAGTTTTTAGATCTTTCCATTCGAAAGTTAGAGTTACCGGACAGGATTGCTTTCAACCTTGGATTCTTCATCAGTGAGTCAAACCTATTCGCTTTGGAACATTTTTGGCTCGGAATTAGAAAATAACAGACATTTAGACCCAACGTTAGCACGCTGTTCGCTAGAACAATCGCGCAAAGGAAGCACAGCCCACCAAAAGCACCACCATCGCGGCGCATCCACCAAAACTCAGCCGACTGATTTCAGTAGCTCCACCCTGCCGTTTCCACGCCACTGCTCACCCCTGACGTCCCCATTGTTTCGCTCCTAATAAATCGAAAATATCAAAACAATTCCCGCCACGAAACTTAAACGAACACAATCGTTTATTAATTCCTTCAAAGCTAGAAACTTGCAACACACGCGTGCCCATGTCCCAGTCGCTCCCAAGGCTTATTTTAAGCACAGCGTTGCCCCCACCACGCACCTCAGACCGAAAATGAGCCATGGAGAAGCAGGAGAAGTCAGAATTCCCTCTTTCTAAAGCCATTCCTGGCCAAACAGTCTGCAACACGACGAAAACTAAGTCACCCGAAGCTATGCGGAGGTGAGGGTACCACTTCCTCACCCTACTTCCTAGTGTTAAAGGTGTCGAAGACGAGTTCCGGTTTTCCAGTGTCTTGCAGGAAGTGTTGTGCACAGTGACTAAAGGTATGCGTTTTTCCAGCCCCGCGTTGGATTTGCCAGCCTTGCCGTCTGTTAAGAGTCTATCGAGTTCCGAGGAAAACGTGAAAAAGAGGTGACGCGAAGTAAGACACTAAAAATAAGTTGTAAATTTAATAATAAACTGGACGTTAGAGGCCTGTCGCACTACTTCGCCGTGCTATGCACTCTTGATATTAATTTTTAAAATAAACGAATCAGATCGAGCCAACATGTCAATTTTCTCTTTCGAAATGCGAGTGAACGGTCGGTTTCTTAACGCGTGAAAAATCGGGAATTCTGACATAATTTCGTTTGGCGTTTCTCTGCCAAATTTCGCGATGTGAAACGTATATCCTGTTGTCTTTTCTACGGTAGAAACACCTCCGGTGTTTACTGTTCAAGGTGGAACGAATCCGTTCTGATTTGATTTTCGAATTGGTTAGGGCGAAACTTTCGAAAAGTGGGTTAAACATTAATTGAGAAAGAAATTAGGTCGGTCCTTCAAATACCCAACATTTCATGCTCGATTATTCTAAAACTTTCATCTTTACTTTGACGTTTAAATAATATCAAATAAGGTTACTCTGATTTCCATAATTTTTATTACTATTATTGTATTCTATATATAATACATCGATTGTTTCACTAACACAGTAGCATCTTCAGGTGGGTGGCATATCTTACATTTTTGAATAACTCGAAATCGGCTTCCATTTATATAAGAGTAGATAACAAAGTCTTTTCTTGAGTACTAAATCCCAAAAAAGAGGTCCCTGCAAATTCCAGTTCATTTCTATATATTTAACAGTGCAGACTTATTTAGGTCTAATTGATCGTTGAGTACTATTTCGATTTTGTTGTATTCATCTCTAGTGACTAGGTGACTCTAGTGACTAGGTTTAAGGCATATCTTTTACTTTCTAAAATTTCAAAATTATGATTGAAACTTTGTCCCGTTCCTAAAAAATGGTACAAATTTTATTTAAAAAATTCACACAGTTTTATGTTCCACAGTTTATTCAGAATCCTGACACGCGTTTCGGTCTTTCGACCATCTTAAAAGAAGTACAATAAGTAACTAAATTTAAAATTGAAGAGAGTTTCTTTGAATATCAGAACAGATTTAATCTCTTAGTCTCCTATAATTTCAATTTCAAAAAATTTTATTCAAACATTTTCAGAATTAAATTAATGTCTCATAAGCACAGCTTATATTTAATAGACGTATAAAATCAAAAGTCAATATACAATATCACATGGAATAAATAACCCAACAAATATAAATTGTCAATTATAATTAATAAATAAATATTTGAAGGAGACAAAATTTTGTTTCTCATCTCACAATTATGAAAACTAATTCCCTTTCAAAAATACGAAACAGAATTTTAAGGACTTCTCAGAAAATATAATTTATTTGAAATATTCAATAAATTTAAATAAGTTACTTCAAAAGTCTCTTAAAACATGTATTATATCTTCAAAAAACAATTAAAATTTGGATAAGGTCTTCATCGATCCTACTTCATATTTAAAAAATCAAATAAACCAACTAATAATAAAAAAAAAAATTACCTTACAGACCTTGTGATATCCTCGTTTTGAACATACTAATTTCAAAATCCAAGATATTCTATGTTCGTCACAAAAATCACAAAAAGCTATAAGGTATCATAAGGTTTTCTTTAAACCACTTGATATTTCATAATGAGTTTTATTGAAACCTAAGTATAATTATTTATTAATAAAGAAGAGATTAATAAAAATAAAGTAAATTAAATGATTATTTACTTTATTATAAGGAGTACAAATAAGTTTCCACCGTACGGAACCCAATTTCCTTGTTTATGAATCATTCCTTATGATTTTAAACGATGTGAGACTGCTTGCTGGGTGACTTCTAATGTTAGAGCAAGTTCTTTTTGTGTTTGAGATGAATCTTCCTCCAATTCTGCATCCTCGTAAATTTTTGGCGTTCCACTGCGATCTTTGTCTTCTACGTCGAAATCACCGTTTTTAAACTTTTGAAACCACTCTCGACACGTTCTCTCACTCAAAGCACCCTCACCATATGCTTCTACGAGCAATTGATGCGCCTCAGCAGCAGATTTCTTTAAATTAAAGAAGTGTACTAATATTTCCCGCAAATGACGCTTACTTGGCTCAAATTTTGACATTTTCAACTCATAAAAATTATATTTTACCAATATAAAATCAATGATATTAATAGGTTATGTTGTTCTTGAATGTCCAAACTATTTTTTAAGCCGGTTATCATCTGCGAAAGCTAACCGAAACTCCGTGCCGCGCCATCTACAATAAAACGGCGGAAACTTATTTGTACTCCTAATAATTTAAAAATGTGATATGTGAGAAATCAATATCAATTATATATTATATATAAAATAAAATAATAAAAAGAGGTTCTTTAATTACACTTAGGACATCTGTGTATTTTTATGGCGTATGGAAATAACAGCGTTCAATATAGGGATGTTCCCTAAGAGTATTTAGACATTTCTTAAATTCTCCTTTTTCTCAATGGCTGTTTTGATCGAAAGAATCTCTAAATAGACAATCAATTTAACCTTTTTACCATTATATAGTAAAGTGACATCTTTCTCATGAAAAATATTATTATTTTCTATACAATGTTCTGCAAAACCGGTTGATTTCTGGTTTTTCAAAATAGATCTCTTGTGTTCTTTGATTCTATTTTGTAAACATCGGCCTGTTTGTCCTATATATAATGCAATTACAATCATCACATTTAATTTGATAAATCCCTGTTAGGGAAAGTTAGGGTTCCTTTCTCTATCGTTCACCAACATCTTAGCTAAATTGTTTCTATTTACTGCTAAATAATTAATTCCCATTTTATGAAGACCATTGGAGAACCTTCTGCTAAAACCTTTTATATCGGGTGTGATAGAACTTTAAATTGAAATAAAACACATTTTAATCAAGATTGAAGCCAAATTTTTTTTTTATTTGAAAGATAATTTTATGACATTTATGTTTTAAAAATAATTTCTGGCATAAGAGGAACCGCATTCGACCAGACCAATTTTGGACCACTTTTTCGAGTAATTCAGGCCTTATTACATCAACAACACAAATTATTTATAAATAAAAATAATAAAATAGCTTTAAATATGGTATATCTGAATTTTAAAAAATGGAAGAAATTTACGAGACACAGTATTAAAGTAACCATTATTCCAGTTCAAGGTTAATGAGAATGTCCTGACTTTATATTTACTTAAAATCATCCACAACAATAATAGTCAAAACTATTCATTGATCTTAGAAGCGATTTGTAAAGAGTGGGCCATTGAAAATTTGCATTTTTGATCGGCTTTGAATAAAAAACTAATGAATATTTTTTTTTGTTTCATATTTTAGCCACTAAAATCCCATCCTAAAATATATTAACGCTAAAGTCGAACGCCTTGTATATCAGATGTCTTACTCCTCAAATTCTAAATGATACCTTTAGAGATAAATATCCGAAACCTACAAGTGATGTAAAGAATTACAAAAATTCATTGAAATATTCTTATGTTACAGCATTGAACATCATAGAATTGAGGTCCATTCCTAATTAACACTTGGCATGGAGTTTAATCAGGAACGCGCCCAATTAAACTTCGGAACGAAAATATTCATTGGCGCGTACAAAATATTACGTATTTAATTGTGTCTCTGGTTGACGGAAATTCATCTTGAATACACAAGTAAAAAACAATTTTTCCATTTCCACCATTTTTTAATTTTATAAAGACATTTTTCACCGTCTCCCATGTAAGATTGCTAGAAAAAAGTATGCATTACGGATTTCTTGGGAAAATTTACAATCTAATTCAATTGGTGGAAAGAAATCAAATTCCATTAATAAGGAGTAAGAGCTGTGGTCATGCACCTATATTCGCTTTGCATAGGAAGCCTAAGGTATTAATCATACACTAGTGTCATCTACTGCACGCAAATATACATACACGACATACCCTAGTGAGCCAGTTCAAGTGAAGAACTGTATTCCCGATTTTTTCTAACGTTACAAACGCAAGTAACTTTCCTTATACTCAGATCCTGTTACATTGTGATGCTCATAATTAGCATATTTATATTAAAATAAATTAATAAATTCTGTACCAAATATCATTAATAAGGAGTTTAAGCTGTGGTAACAGATAATTCTACAAATCAAGACAGTGCAACATACATCTGTAGTGTCTGAAGTTTACAATTGTTATGCAGATGTATGTTGCACTATCTCGATTTGTAGAATTTTCATAAGAATAGCTCATACCTCTTATTGATGATATTTGGTACGGATCAGCCGAATTATTTTATTTAAATAGATATCAAATTGTATCATTGAATGGAAAATGGAGTAACCTTTGGGGTACCACAGGGCACTGTGCTTGGGCCTCTATTGTTCAATTTATGTATAAAGAGCTTATTTGAACGGAAAAGATGAATGAAATCATGGCAGATGATTCTATAGGTCTGTATGAAGACAATTCTCCGGAAAATTTCAAACAAAAACTAGCAGAATATTTCGGCATCTTGACAAAATAATTTCAATTTTGTAAATAAACCTTGAACTGTGAAAAAGACAAAATGCAAATTAGGAGATAATCAAATTAATGACCAACCATAGTCCGTCTTGAAAGTATCCGGAAAAAACAAAGCTCAATTGTAATTATTTAGTATCGGGTGTTTTTTTAGAGTGATAGAACTTTAAATTGAAATAAAACACATTTAAATTGAGATTGAAGCCGAATTTTTTTTAATTTCCGTCATATGTCCATCATGACTAGTTCTGAGGAACCGCTTTCAACCAGACCAATTTTGGACCACTTTTTCGAGTAATTCAGGCCTTATTTCATCAATAACACGAGTAATTTTGGCTTCTAAAGCGTCTATTGTTTCTGGTTTACCAGCATAAACCAATGATTTGACATAACCCCAAAGACAAGAATCCAGTGGAGTTATGTCGCATGATTTTGGAGGCCAATTAATTGGACCATTTCTCGAAATAATGTTATCGCGAAATCTTTCTTTCAATAAATCAATTGTTACGGTAGAAGCATGAGGTGTAGCACCATCTTGTTGGAACCAAAACACTTCTGGGTCGATACCATTCAATTTTTGAAACAAATAATCATTGATCATCGATCTGTAACGGGCACCATTCACTGTAACGTTAGCTCCAGCATCGTTTTTAAAGAAATATGGACCGATGATGCCTCCAGCGTATAAAGCAGACCATACAGTGCGTTTATCAGGATGCAATGAAACCTGCAGACCTTCTTAAGGATTGTTTTCACTCCATATACGGAAATTTTGCTTGTTTACATAACCGTTCAACCAGAAATGAGCTTCATCGCTAAACACAATTTTACGATAAAAAAGTGGACCAACTTCAAGCTGTTCTAGGGCCCAATCGGCAATCAAACGACGCTTATTATGGTCAAGTGGTTTTAGTTCTTGAACCAGTTGGATCTTGTATGGGTGCAGACCAAGATCTTTACGCAAAATTCTCCATGTGGTGGATGCACAGAGTCCAACTTTTTGTGAACGTCGACGAATTGACTTCTACCTTCTGTCAAATCACAGTTATCCCTATCGAAAGTTCTAACAGACTGAAAAAAACACCCGATATATATTTTTAATTCTTGAATTAAAAAATTATAACAAAATATTCATCTTATTTACTTGTACAACCCCCATTTAACTGTAAAGATCTTTCCAAAAAAGAACATCAATCTTCATTTAAGGATCGTAAAGATAACTCCAATTTTGCGAAACATTTTTTCGAAACCCATCATATCATCCCAGGATTGGACAATCTTGAAGGAAAAAAAACAGACATCCTGGAACCATCGAAATATTCAAACACAAACAGTACGTTTTAACAATATAACTATTGAATGAGCAGACGGGCTTTTAGCATACCCAACTTCTCGAAGTTTTGCACCAGGCAAAGCGTATATATTATATAGTTAAGATCCAATTTGTGTTCATTCAGTTTGAAAATTTAGTAAACACTACGAAACTCGAGTCACTGTATAGTCCTTTAAAAAAAATGGATAGAAAATATCATTCATTTTATCCTCATTTTTATGAAACTTGATTGACTTAAAATTTTCCTAAAATAAACACCTTTTTCACGTTTTTCACCGACTTAATTTAGTTGTTTTATTTAATCTGAGAGTGGTATTGAGTTTTGCATTTTTGAATCATCACTAATTAACCTTTTCTAGTTTGTTATTCGTTAAAATGGAGGATAAACTACTGGATGAGTACTTGCTGAATTTAGCTAGAAGGTACAGGCTTCGACGTATTCTGGTGCGTTAAAAAATGTTGCCATTTGAATGGAAAAAAACACGTGACATTAACAATTCTTTTTGGAAATTACTATGTGATTTTCTTAAAACTTTTTTGCCACACAGAAAATTAACTCAGTGTTCAGTACCAGACAAGCATTAAATCAAATAATATTAATTCATATAAACTTCATCAAGGGTCTTTCAGTAGAAACGCGGTTTTAGACAGGTTGGACTTTTTTTTGAATATCACAAATAATTGATTCTACGATAACTTTACATCTAAAAGATCTCTTGAAACTTTTAGAATTTTAAACGAACAATTCCCGGTATTTTCTCAACTTAAAGTAAATTCAGAGCGCTCCCATATTTACCCGCTAATAGTCTGGAAAACGATAGCGATGCAATGTTTTAAATGTATGTTATTTCATTAATCCATTCCTACGAAATCATTAACTTCAGCTTCTGAACATTTCACATCTTATTTGTGCCGATAGCGACATGGTTAGAGCATTGGGAACCGAGAGATTTCACTGTTGGGTCAAAAATTAACAGTGCTGTGAGGTAAAGTGGCGTAAGATCGCAGTAACAAAGCCTACCCAGAACACAACTGAACTCTTAACTCGCACAAGCTGAAAAAGTTTCTGAGTGATCTTCACAGAAGATCTAGTATCAGGATAATATAGTACTCTGTCAAGAAAGTACCGGGAATTTTCAATTAAAACAACATTTTTACATTTAATCGTCGAAATTTATTGGGTCGCCTTCAAAATAGGCTCCATTTGCTCCAATACATCTATGCCAACGGCACTTCCAATTATCGAAACATTTTTTATAGACGCTTTCCGGGATGGACTTTAGCTCTCGCGCCGAATTTTGTTTTATGTCTTCAATCGACTCAAAACGGGTGCCACGAAGGGGCAATTTTAGTTTTGGGAAGAGGAAAAGGTCGCAGGGAGCCAAATCCGGCGAATACGGTGGTTGCTGAAGCACGTTTGTTGAGTTTTTGGTGAGAAAGTCAGTCACAATCGTAGCTCGGTGAGAAGGCGCGTTATCGTCATGCAAAATCCATGAGTTGTTCGCCCACAAATTTGGCCGCTTCTCACGGATACGCTCACGCAAACGTTTCATAACGCCTAGGTAATACTCCTTGTTTACCGTCTGACCCTCTGGAACGAATTCGTAGTGCACCACGCCACGGATATCGAAGAAAACAATGAGCATCACCTTCATTTTCGAGCGGCTTTGGCGTGGTTTTTTCGGTTTCGGCTCATTTTTTGCCACCCATTCCGATGATTGCTGGCTTGTTTGCATATCGTACTCGTAGACCCAGGTCTCATCACCAGTTATAATGCGTTCCATAAATGTAGAATCGGAATTACAGCGATCCAGCATGTCTGAAGCAACCTGTTCGCGATGACGTTTTTGAAGAAAATTCAGGTCTTTCGGTACGAGTCGTGCGGCCACCTTTCTCATGCCCAAAATATCAATCAAAATCGTACGTGCGGACTCGTGGGATATCTTAAGATCATGTGCTATCTCTCTCAAGCTGGTACGACGGTTTTCCAACACCCTTTCCTTAATTTTATCGACGTTATCTTCGATCGAAGCCGTCGATGGGCGACCACTTCACGACCGTCCTTGAAGGCTCTGTACCACTGATATGCACGAGTTTTCGATAGCAACATTTTGCAACATTTTCAATGCATCGGCACACGAAAATTCATTTGCAACACAAAACTTTAAACAAATTCTTTGCTCAACGTAATCACCCATAGTAAAAATCGGCACGCACTCTGACATCGACTGACTTAATCAGCTGTTGCAAACACACTAGTTGACAGATCCCGCTCAAGCTTGGCATAGTAATTAAGGACAGTGGTACCAACCTAGGAAAAAAAAATTTACCTGCCTCATTGCCCCGCCAGATTTAAATCGATAATTCCCGGTACTTTCTTGACAGAATGTATACACATATAGGCAAACCTTTAAATTTTCATCTTTTATTTTTGTTTAAATTTTGAATACATTTTCCTATAAACTGTTTCACGTGAAAGAGTTTCCCATTAACATTAACGATTCAAGTGGCAAAGCATATCGTAAGTAATTAATTTTCAGGTCTTCAGCTAACTTCGTCTCATCTTTTGCTTGTTAATTTCCCAAACACCTTCTTTGCATGACCTCTTCTTGAATTTTCGAACTGTTTAGTGTTCCATTTGCGATTTCTTGGATTCTAAAATGTATACTTTCTAGAATAATGGCTCCAATAGCAACAACAATGATCTCCCAACCCACAAATTACAGCACAAACAGGAAACGACAGGATTACAACTGTAACGCTAATTCCCTGTTATCCCAGTATGCACCAGCTGCCCTTTTCCCCTATTTACCCCTGGAACAAGCCCCAGATTTCCAGGTGAGTGAAATGAAGACACAAATCTCTGTTCAATCCGAAGCAATTCTTCAGAATCCACCAGATATTGCGGCAAATTTGGCTCCATACGAACCTAATTGATCTCTTTTTCATTTCTTTTCATTTGTTGAATAATTATTTGGGAACACCCTGTATATTATAAAATAATTTCCTGAGATGCAAGAATGAGAGAAAAAGGTTTTCCAATTGGAGGTTTCATTTTGAATAGCCCGCTATCTGAGCAGCTGTCATCTTTTGACATTTGACAAGTAAAAACTACGCCATTACTAGAAATGGAACGATACACGCTCTAACAACGCAATGAAATTGTTGAAATTCGCTACAAAACTGGTGAAAATTCTGAAAGATATTGATGTTCATGACGTTTATTTTCAACAAGACGGAGCTACGTGCCACACAAGCCAGGAAACAATGGCAATTCGACAGTAACTGCAGTTACTGTCGAATCCGAGATGACATATTAGCGCATCCCACAGATATCCATGATATTGTTTATTTTTCTAGCAAAAATTGCTGTCTCCACCTTGGAATCCTTTCACCAACAACCGTTTTCAATACAGCCCTTACAATTCCTACTCAAATAATAATAGCCTTCAGGATTCTGTAGCGGATATCAGTGAACAACTCGCAGATTTGAGTATTTTGGACAGAAGACCACTGAAAAGGCCTCCGCCATCTTACTTGTGCCATCTGTGTTTTCAGAAAGGTCACTACATAAAAGATTGCCCTAAGGTAAGTGGATGGCAGTTCTTGATAGAAATTGGATAATATGTAATATAAAAAACTTTGAATATGCATGAAAATACTCAAGATTTGCAAGAAAATTGCATCATTTATGCAGATTCATTGATATCTAGTTAGCCTAGACGTGATGAAGGCCCGTTTTGCAGAGCAAGATGAGAATTTGTTTTCGATAGGTCTAGAGGCGTTGCAGATTAGCTGTAATAAATGTATCCAATCAAGAGCAGAGTATGCTGCTTTTAAAAGTATTTAAATTTCAATATTTTATTTGCTCCTGTAGTAGGCTATGAATTTTTAAACGCATTCTCGCAATCAACAATTAAATCATCGTTCCAGACGACACCATTTGTTGATTAGAACAATCGTATACAAATCCAAAATCAGTCCTCTGAAACTCAAGTCCTCAATTGCGATATCACCTTGTAGAACTTGAAAACATCCATTGATAGCTTCAACGATAGCCAAGTCATCGTTCTTGGTATCACAAATGAATGCAAAGAAATTCTATATCGAAGCGATATTGCCGATATAAACAACTGCACTCGCAATGCTCTAGATAAGGAGAAAATTCCACGTCACATCATGAAAAATACACGAATTTTTTCAACAAGCGACATTTCTGTGGTCCATGAATCTATTTTGACAGTTACAAAGCGATCGATGAAAGGCACTCACGCGATTTATTTATTTCGTTATGTAAACAGGAACCTTTCGAATACTCTACACTGCTTTAAACTTGATTTCAAGACAGTTATTCTTCTACTTGTATTTGATTTATTGCCTTCGATATAATCAAATTATGATTCGAAGAATCAAGCCGCAATTGAAAGTAAATTAAGTGACGGAGCATAAAGAAACTGTGGAATGTCATTTGGAGAATGCTCTATAAACTGCACAATATTATTATTATTAGTATCCAAATTAAATAATGCTTGCTAGGAAGTACCGAATAACTGGAAGCTAATCGGTTTCGACACTTTAATATCGATAAATGAGACTGCAAATAGACCAATCTAGAAATTGGTTTTTACGTAGCAACTTGTATTAAAAAATCTATACCTCTGAGAACACAGAATTTTTTGTTCTGTCATCCGAATAAAACGTAATTTTTCGTTATTTAAGAAGTATTATTTTGAAGAATCGGAAAATTTCATAAATCATCGATCCGCATCGTTATACAAGGTGTCCCAGAATAGATGTAGCAAACTGATAAGGTAGATACTACTAACGAAAATAGAAACAAATATTCTGCAAAAAAAACCCATGGTCTTGATTATTTTCACTTCGGAGACTCATTAAGTTAAAGATGGAGAATATAACTGTTTTTTTGCAATAATTCCAAAATGGCTGAAAATTATTTGGATGCAACTTAAAATAACCACACTGCTTGTTGCAAGTTAACTTTGAAAGTTTCTTGAAGGTTTCAAACATTTTCAGAGCATAGATAAAAAGGTTATTTGACGTCTACCTCTCCCAACTTGAACGCCACTGACATTTTCGACTGAATCGTGATCAACGCGGCTCCGCTCTTTCTAGCTCTTTCCGTTCCAAAATTAGCGTGTTTACGGACAGAATTACAGAATTACTTTTGATCTAGGATTCTCCATTAGTGTCATAGTCGTTTCAGACCATTTTCGGCTCAAAAATCGAAAATTACAGACATTTGAGCGAAATGATAGCACGCTGTCCCCAGGAACTAGCGGGCAAAAATGTTGCAGATATGATAGACCTTTATCCACACTTTAAGTATTTTCCCTGCAGAAATCATAAAACATGTTAAAATCGAATATAATCAAAAACTTTGTAGCAATATCTTAATCGTTTTTAACGACCTTTTTTCTTTTCTTCTTCAGGCACGACCTAAAGAGGAAGGAAAAACTCCGTATCAAGGAAGAAAACGATGTTTTGGCGAATATAAATGTCCCAAATGTAAAAGAAAGTGGATGTCAGGAAATTCTTGGTCTAACATGGGCCAAGAATGCATAAAATGTCACATAAATGTATACCCCCACAAGCAAGTATGTACCTTATATCTCTTTTGTACGAAAAATATTCAGGGTAACATTTTTGAATGAAGAGGAAACACTTCGATTCCGGTGAATGTTAAAGTGACGACAGAATTCACACGGACTCGTATTTCGGACGAAGCTTTCGTGTGCGATTACACGGTGCTCCAACAACCACAGCTCCATGGCTTTGACTAATAAACAAATGCTATAAAAAAGTCTTTGAATCCGATCAAGTAATTTCAATTTGTTTCAGCGACCATTGGAGAAGCCTGACGGTCTCGATGTTTCGGACCAATCGAAAGTACATCCTCAGCATCTTTGTCAAAAATGCAAAGAATTGGGTTACTACTGTAGGAAGGTACAATAATGAATTACGAACGAAATTCTGAAAATTCCATCCATTTATTAGTATTATAATCGATTCTTTTCATTTATTCGTCAAAGTACTTAATTATTTTTATATTTTGTTGGTATTTTATATATATTTTATGTTGTGAATGTTTTGTTAAAACCTAGATATATTTTTTAATTATGAGTCATATTTTTAATTTATATTTTTCTTCACTTTTTTAATATTTATGAGAATTTTCAGATATTTATATATTTTCGGCTGAGTTTAAGTTGATGTTGTACAAGATGTATATATTAGCTACAGAAATATCACGCTATTCGTTATAACGTTTTTTTCTCTCAGAAAGTCCTGTTATGTTATTAATGTATACGTATTCTATGATGTAACTATAATAATAAAAGAATACAGATGTTCAAAAACCAATTTTATTTATAATGATAAAGTAACTGAAGAGTGTTTCTTTAGGGAATTGATAAGTGCAAATGACATCTAGATAGCACTCGGTTATTTTGAGGTTGATTGGTTTGTCAATTCATCATTAAAAGACTTAGGAGTGAGTGTTTTCAAATTGTGCAAATTAATTTTGAAAAAAATCATTATTTATCAGTTATTTCTTCATTTTCGTAAATAAAAGACATGGATTCATGAAGAAAAATTGAAACATTCTTATGTGATTTTAAAAAAATCAGTATTTTGTTGGTCTTAGCAGCTATCAAGGACAGGATCGTACGTTGCATGCTTCTGATGCAGTTTTCTGCATTTTTTCTAAATTGTGGTTCCAATGGTAAATGATTCTTTCTATCAGTTGAAGACTTGTGATTTTTTCCTTTCCCAATTCCCATTTTAGGCACTCCCAAACATTTTCAATAGGATTCATGTCGGGCGAATTTCCAGGCCATCGGAGTAGTGGAATTTTCTTGTCCTCAAGAAATTTCATCACTCTCTTAGCCTTATGGCATGGTGCATAGTCTTGCATAAATATTGCATTACCATTTGAGAACCAATCCCTCACAACAACCTGCTCTACAATACCTTTATGTATTGGTATTGCAGCATGGTTCCTTCCACAATATAAAGGCAGCCTAACCCTTTAACACTAAAAACTCACCATATCATTACTGATGTGGGGTGTTTGTCAGTTTTTATATTACAGTCTGGACGATACTTCTTTTAAATGCTTCTGTTTAATTGCATCCCTTACGCTTTGAATACCTCCTTAGTTTTAATGTTAAATTAGTGATTGCACGCTCGTTCATTGTACTTCCACTCATCGCTTTTCATTCTTGTATTTTCACTAAAATGCATTTGTATATAACTAAAGCGACACCACCCTCACAATTTATCTATTTATATTGTATACTCTCTCTCTCGGTGCCTAGTTGTTGTTTGTTGCATTTATTAATAGCGGTTCTTTATTAGTACTGTTCATGGTATTCGCAGTGCCTGATATGTAACTGATTTGCATGTGCTCTTGTGTGATCCCCGCCTGCAAGAGCATTGCAATGTACTAAAAAATCAATGGAAAAATATGGATCAAAACAATGCGCTAATATTCTATCATAATAAGACAGTAAACAAACCAAAGCAAACAATATGATCATGAATAAAACCCTATCCCATGGACAAAAAATACAGAAAACTTTGGAGTTACAATCGGCTACAAATATTGCTTTACAATAGTAAGACCGATCATGACATACGCGTTACCCTGCTGGACAAACACATCAGAAAACAACAGGAAAACACTGCAAAGACTACATAGCATATTCCTGAATCAAGCACTAAATACCATAAAAATATAGAATTACCAAAAGTCAGAAAGCGTTTGAAAATACAATAGAAAAAATGAGCGCACATACAAGCCCGAAAATTAAAATGAAAGTAGACAATCTGAAGTGCGATATAAACAGTATCATGGAAAATAAATTAGAAAACAGTGAAATAAGAAGCTAACTTCGCCCTGCGGGAAACCACTGTCAACACAAATCAATCTGTAACATAAAGCTAACTTCATTGATATTAAACATTTTTCTGTGTTCTATTTCAATATAAATTTTTACCTCTCTTAAAAATCGCCCTAAAATCAGTGTAAATGCTCAAGAAATATATATTTCGAATCAATTTGAATACATATTTAAGGGCAGACAAGAATAATACGTTTCTTGATACCGTTTTTGTATATTTTCCAAGGAAAAAGATATGTACACTGGCTGAAACATCTGTTCGAACTACACAAGATACTCTTGGTTTAAACATTACCAAATTGGTTTTTTTGTGTTTCCAATGTTAGGTTTCTCATAATTTATTAAAAATTCTTCAAATGAAAAACAAGAATTTAGAAATTACTTACCAATCTGGGATATTCACATTCTTGTGTGTAGTGACACATTTGTGTTTCAAACTTCACCTAACAATATGTATAAAATGTATGCTAGGTAACGAAACAATAGCTATAATTGAGGAAGCAAATTTAACAATGGACACTCGAAACTATATGAGATTAAATTGGACTTTTCTTGTCGGAACGTCAAAAATTACTATGATTCTGAAAACTTTGTTACTGAAGTTCAAGCGCCAAAGAAGAAATCACACAAATCAGCGACCACTGAAAATTCTGGGCCCAAGATTGGTGCAACTGACAGCATAGGTGGTCACGTGATCTGTCAAATTTGACTTTTGTTTTGAATAGTCCATATTCGATTTTTAAATTATAAAACTGAAAATAAGGCAGAAAAATGTCCGTTCCTGAAAGAGGTATGGAAAAATTGAGCCCTCTTTAGCACAGTGTTGTAGTATGGGTGTGATTTTAGTTTCAGATCATTTATTGCAGATCATTTGGCCCGAGCTTAAGTAGCATTTTAAAACTATGCATGAATCTGAATGGAAAAAGCTTTAGACATTCGAAATTTTTGCTTAAACATATTCTGGTAGAATTTGAGTAGTATTAGAATGCTTGAAATTATTGTGTATGCGAATATGAATCATGTATTTACTAAAATTTGTAGAGAGTTCAGAAGATGTGGAGTCCTTAGTAAATACATTGAATATTGAAGGGACAAACTTAACTGAAAGCAATATATCGTTAACGACAACAGATCTACAGCGATTGGCTGAGTTATCGCAGGAATTGAACTTCAATAACAGTATGGAAACAGGTGAATTTTAAATTTCGTGTATTGAAGTTAACATTCAAATTTTATATATCTGGTATGTCAATATTCTTATACAATAATTTTCAGATACAGAGGTTATAATTGAAGATTCTGGTGATATGGAGGAAGAAATTGTTGAAACTGAAATTGGAGCCGAAGAGGTAGAAATTGAGACTGAAACAGAAAGGCAACCTAGTCCAGAAGAAATATTGCCTGATATTAGAAGCAAAAATATTGTTCCTCCGTTGAGACCTCTTACAATTGCTCCTAAACCAACCAAAGTACCAATAACTCTCAAACCACTCCAGAGTGGGCAACAATTGCTTCTTGTTCAAGGTTTGTCAGCATATAAGTTACAATTTTTAATTTTACAATTTCAAATTGCATTTCAGGCCAGAGTCTTACGACAGGTTCGGGTCAAACGATAAAACTGTTGTCACCCCAGGGTCAAGAAATAAATATAGCTAATCTTCAATTAGGTAGGCCCATAAAACCCGCAAATACTGTAAAAACAATTACAGCTACTTCAGCAGGTAACATTTCCGTCGTACCCCAAAAACAATTGTTTGTCAGAAAGGTCATATCCCCAAGTGGTTCAACTAAAAATGTAGTTAAGCCATTGTACACATCCAAACCGCAAGAGCAGCATTTCATGGTAGTGCAGAAGGCTGAACCTAACGCAACAACTGCTCATGTAAGTCAGAAATATTTTTCAACTTTTGTCCTGTAATAAGACTTGATTTTCGTAGGTGAAGCTGGTCCCGAGTACGTCTAGTTTGACACCAATAGGTGCGACGAAAACCATAACGTTACAACAAGCGCAAGAGATGGGGCTCTTGACCAACGCTAAATACGTACCGCAAACTCAGCCTCAACCTAAGACGACGCTCTTATTGAATAAAGGTAGCGGAAAAACCTTGAAATTGGTCCAGCAGGTGCCCGGACAGACCCATCAGCTGATGACCAGCGTAGGGGGCGCTGTGAAGGCCATCACTTTGAATCCAGTAGGTTTATCTTGGGGACAATATAGGGAGCGATCAAATTTACGTTTATTTTCAGGTTAAGTTGCCCACAAAGATTTTACCGGCTCAGAAAGGTCAGCATATCATTTATAAGAAACCGACGCAGGCACAGTCTATTTTACCTCAAGCGCAAGTTATACAAGTGGCTGGAGCTCAGGGTTTGAATGCGGGACAGCTACATCAAATCAATATACCAGGAAAAGGGGTACGTTTTAAATGCTCAAATTTGAATTGATAAAGTTTCATGAAAGACTGAAAGTTTTTAGAGCTTTTTAACAGGTGGTAAAACTCTTCTGTCTCTCTGTGTGAGAATTTGAAAGACAGTTGATATAGCCATATGGAAGCAACTCGTAATAAATGATTCATTTCCAGTGTCTCCGAATGCACAGTAGGACTGGTTTGAACACCGTTGGAGCTGCTACATTGCGCTTTAACCACAGTCATTTTTGCACTATATTATCGAATGTGACCCAGTCACCATCCGTTTAAGAAACGGGTCGATTTCATTCCGTTTGGCCAAAGCTTCGCAGTTGGAAATTCAGTCCATCATATTTTTGGTGTTAATTGATGTGGCAACGACAATATTGTCTTATGTGACCCATTTGACCCCAGTCACCAGCCGTTTAAGAAATAGGTCGATTTCATTCTGTTTGGCCAAGGCTTCGCAGATGGAAATTCGATCCATCATGTTTTTTGTTGTTAATAGATGTGGCACCCAAACATCGAGCTCCTTTTCGAATCCAGCCTTGCGCAATTGCTTTGAAACTGTTTTATGGTTGATCTTTAGCTCCTGGTCGATGCTACAACTACCAACATGCTGGTCAACGTCGATTATTTATGTGATTTTATCGACATTTGCACCTGCCTGTACGAGGTGCGTCTTTGACATAAAAAATACCTGGATGGAATCGACGAAACCAAAATTGCATGTAATTAGCTTTTAGAGTATCAGGACCATAAATGCCATTCTCAATTTCAGCCGCCTGGCTTGCATTTTCGCCTCTATTAAGGAAAAACTGTAAAATGTGCCGAATTTTCTATGTCTTGACTTCCATTTTTAACGCCCTGTAACTCGCGACTGAACGGACCGAACAAAAGACGGCAAAAGAGTATTTTTAATGTGAAATGTCACCTTGACAACGAGCATAAGTTTGAAATTGTTTGATCGATACTTTACGAGATATCGAATCACTGCTGCCATCTACACTCATCGTCAAAACTCTTGCAAAAATTGAGTTTAGCCCATTGGCAAGAATGGAACGATATGCCTGAAAATTTCATTAATGACTTGATTTGTGGGATTCCTAGGCGTATTGGACAGTTGATTGATGGAAGAGGTGGTAATACGGACTATTGAATTTGGTTTAAGTTGTAGATTAAATATAATTAATCAGAAATAAATAACCGATAAATTTACATTTTTTTATACATACATACATTGCAGTGGAAATAGAGGAAAGTATTAATCTCATTTCCAGAACATAGATTGTTTATTTCTTGAGAAAACTAGAGGGGCCAAGACTTTTGACGATGTGTGTATTAATGAGTTTGTCTGTACTCCCGATAACAATTTGTAGAAATTACTATGTTTTACTACCAAAAAAGATATATCACACATTTTCTTGTGACTCAAGTTTCGGGAAATCCCATCATCAGACAACTGAAGACCTAACAGTGGTACAGTGGTATTTAAACAAAAGTGATAAATATTTTGAATATTTCAATGGATTCTAGGTAACACCTAATAGTGGTACAGAGGTTTACAAGCGGAACATGATAAAAAAGAGGGGCCTTCTAACAGGTATCGGAATGTCGGCAATCTACAAAGAAGGTTGTTAAACAGATGGTACCCATTTAAATATCTCAAATAATTTTTGGGGTTACATAGCTCCGTACAGTCATTCATTATTTTTACATTATTTTGTTGTATATCTCAAATATTTGGATTTACAAAGCTCCATACAGTCATTCATTATTTTTTAAATTATTTTTATTGTGAACGAATTTGAAAATTTCAATAATCAAGTTTCTTTTCTTTTGAATCTACATGTTAAATTTTCTTTTGTCGAAAGGAGGTAAAAAGGTAATAAAACATAGTAATTTCTACAATTTGTTTCAATTATGATCAACTACCAAATAGTAACGGTTGAAACAATTCAGTATCTAACAAATTTGATATTTTTCTTAACATATCTCGTTTTTCAGCTCTGGTTAATTTGGCCGCCCTTAATTTGATATCTTTTCTACTGTTTTTATCCTTTTCAGGTGCAATATATAAAATTTGTCCCATCGACAACAGCAGCTTCGACCCCTACATCAACCGTCACGGTCAGCGCTACCAACACGAAACCTAACATATCCTTACATACAACGCCCGGAGGAAGCTTGGTTTTCTCAGAGTTGGGAGTGAGTTATATTTCTTTCGCTCAAATTGGGTTGTAGGCAAAAACATCAATTTCAACCCGCCGTTGTTATTAAAAGAAGTTTTTGAAGATTACTATATTTCACTACCAAAAAATTTAAATGTTCGCACATTTTTGAGACTGCAGTTTCGTGGTATGGCTCCATCTTCGGACAACTGAGTGGTCTGTTGAGCACGCAGTAACTTCCGACATATCAGTGCTTTTCACCTATTTAAAAATTAATTGTCTAGTAAAGGTATTTAGGATTTTTCAAATTTACAATCATAGACTGTAATGTACCACGGTTAGTTTACCGCAGTATTTTGCCTATTAATTTCAGTATTTTGAAATAACAGGCAAATGCAAATTAATTAATCTCGATGGGTTCAAGTGGACTGTATTTTTGGCGTAATTGGCGAAAAGTTTAACTTCAAGGGCACTTGTATGTAGTTATCTCGATGATAACTACATACTTTGTTTAGCTTTGTTTAGATACACCAACGAAGATTGGAAGGATTGTAATAATAACAACGAACTATAATTCTTGGATTACTGTATATAAACCAAGTTAAAATATATGATTATTACACTAAAACAAATGTAATGAATTTGCCAATACTTTGGCAATCGAATGGATTACTGTATTAACTATATCATTAATAATAACCGTGATAGCTTGGACCGAAATGTGACAAGTTACGTACGACAAATTTGACTATCGGAATGATAGTGCATAATGTAGCAAAAGCTACATGCGACAAGTTTGACTATTACTAGAATAATGCATAATGAAGCCGGAGCTACATAAGACAAGTTTGACTATTACTCCAATAATGTTTGGTCTTTTCGAAGACTGAACGTTAGAGGTGCTCGATGCATCCCTTCTAACGAAAAGAGGGAAATTAACGTAATTGATTGGAAGGTACACTTGGAAGTGGACTGAATGAACGAAATAAATCTTCTTATTGCTTACAGAAAAATTATGAAATTAATGCAAGTGAAGAAGGATATAGTCGGTTTATAATGTGTGTCATGTGAAATTAACAGGCATAAATATATCAAAATCTCTAAATGACTTTCCGTGATTTTTCTAAGACCATATCATTAGAAAACAAATAACCTGAAGTGTAAACAGTTAGAACGGCAATTCCCAAAACTGCTAGATCGAAATATCAACGTAAAAGACCTAAGTATCGATGCCGAACGACAGGGCCGTCTCTAATGAACGGAACAAGATTCCAAGTAAAGAGTTTTCCAATAAGAGATTTCGATCCAATTATTCACAATAAAGATCTGCATTAACAATTTGTTCAGGTTTCAGCGCTTCAAAATGAACAATTGCGCGTAAGCTCCGTCAAACACACAGTAGCGCCTTTTTGGGATGATCAAAATTACCGGATCTGGACCTAGAGGACCATCTTTGGCATTCACGAACGTCTAATGCCCTTGGATGACATAGCAACTGTTATACAACTGGCATACAAGGCCAGATATGCTCTTCTGGTATTTGGCTGGCCATTTCCACCAAAATTTGCAAAAAAAAATCTAATATTCAATTATTTAGAAGTGAACAAGTCACAATAACCTTAAAATGTCAATCAAATATCGACATGCGCGGAAACGACAATACTTTCCAGTTTCCCTATTAAATTTTTTGGTACTAAACATAGTAATTTCTAAAAACTTATTTGAATTATTCAACTACCAAATAGTATTCTTTGAAACTTAGATATTTGTCATCGGTAAAATGGTAATGAGGATTTTTTCAGCCGTCTTCCAACCATTCGAACCAGAAGAACATGAAGCCAGTAGTTATAAACAAACCTGTTACCGTCAACACCCAAGTTGTTATGCTACCTTATTTGTCCACGACTCAGGCCAATCCAGCTCCGGCTAAATTAGCCATACCAAAACAGAACGCAAGGACTCTTGGACATCAAAATTCTTCTGTTGCTAGTTCCACCTCAACCCCTGAATCGAAGTAAGTGCAATAGTTATTAAATTTAACACCGAATGTACAGGTGTCCAAGTTATCTCAGGCCAAATTTCACAATTCTACAGGCAATTTGCAAAACAAAACTTCCTTATACAGTATTATAATATTAGTATTTATAGTGAGCGAGCGTCTGTTCATCCTACCACTGAGTCCGCACGGACTATTGTGGTTCACCCCTAATTTATATTTCCCGACGAGATCCAGTTATTGGATAAAACCGGTAATCTTGTTCGTGGGTAATTTTTTCAGTTCGCAGTGGGCTATGAAAGCCTGGCCAAAGACCTCGAACCACCGGGCACCTCAAGACACAGGTTTCACGTGTGTTCTCAGAAGGTTAGAGTATGGACCATTGATGGTATGTTGAGTGGGCAGGAAATCGACGTACAGCACGCTCTGCCGGTCCCAGAACACAGTACACATTACCTTACCCGGGGACCAGGTTGTCTTCGCTTTGACTGGCGCCCCTTCTTCCTTCCTCCACTCTTTACTTGACACCTTGGTTTCGGGAGTGTAATAGTGTACCCATGTTTCGTCTGTAGTGAAAATTCGCGTTAAAGAACCGTCCCCTTCCGTCTCGTATCGCGCCAGTAAGCGGCGACAAACTTCCAACCGCGTTAATTTTCGCTCAAAGTTCAACAGTTTAGGAACCCATCGCGCCGTTATTTTGCGATATTGAAGGTGTTGGTGGACTCTACACTACCAATACTGATGCCGACTTCAGCCGAAATGTCTCGAACATTCATCCTACGGTCCTCCAAAATGAGTTCTACGCGGCGAATGTTGTCTGGTGTGACGCTGGTTCAAGGTCGACGATCAGTCGGCTCATTCTCGACGGTTTCGCGGCCATCCTTGAATGCTTTGGCCCATTTAAACACGGCAGCCCTACTCAGGCACTCACTACCGAACTGTTTTTGCAAACGCACAAAAATATTAGGAGTACAAATAAGTTTCCGCCGTTTTATTGTAGATGGCGCGATACGGAGTTTCGGTTAGCTTTCGCAGATGATATGCGGCTTAAAAAAAAGGTTGGACATTCAAGAACAACATAACCTACTAATATCATTGATTTTATATTGGTAAGATAATAATAATAATAATAACATTTATTAATTCCATAGAATCACACAGAGTAAAAATGGAACAAGTCAGACAGAAACAATACTCAGCCTTTAGAAAAGCTCTCTTTAAATTCACAAATACTGTATGGCTCACAATTCAAAACTAAAGCATACAGAGCTTTCTTAAATTTAAGGTGACAGGAAAGATTTCTTACACTCAAGGGCAACACATTATACAAACTAATGGCCATATATTCAACATTTTTTTCTCTTAAGGTGGTTTTATGTGTTGGTACAGTAAAAGGACACATTCTTCTTGTATTATTTAAATTTCTATAGGGCTCAAAATAATGGCTATGTTTACTGACAAAAATTAACAGTTTATATATATACAACCCACAAATTGTAAGAATGTTGTTGCTTTTAAAGAGACCCCTACATGATTCTCTGTATCCAAGATGCAACATAGTCCTAAGTGCTCGCTTCTGAATAACAAACAGAGCATTCACGTTGGAAGAGTTACCCCAGAAGATTATCCCGTATGACATAATGGACTGGAAATTAGCAAAATAGACTAGTTTTAAAAGCTCGAGGTCTACCTGTTTCCTTAGCATAAATAACAGGTAACAAACAGAATTTAATCTTCCTTTAAGTTTCTCAGTATGAGGTCCCCATTTAAGATGTTTATCTATTATAACCCCCAGAAAAACAACACTATCTTCAACCGCGACATAATTATCCGAGATTTTAATTGACAGAGGATATTGTATCTTAGATCTTTCGCTATAAAAAAATATACATTGGGTCTTGTCAATGTTCAAAAGAAGATTATGGTTACTAAACCATTCTCCTACAGATGTCAGCAAATTTTTGGTTTCCTCTGTGGCAGTAGAAATATTATGGAGCTTTAGTTGATAGTTGGTATCATCTGCGAACATACCCATTGAGTACTTTGCTGAAACTCCAGCCTTTGGCAACCGGTTTATATACACAATAAAGAGTGCAGGTCCTAGAATGCTTCCCTGTGGTACGCCCATAGTTATCTCTCTCTCATCTGACCTAAAAAGCTCACCATCCACCTCCATGACAACCATTTGCCTCCTGGATGACAAATAACTCTCGATGAGTTTCAACTGATTGTCCCTAATTCCACAGTCTTCCAGAATCTCCAACAGTATCTTATGGTCCACACAATCGAAGGCCTTTGACAGGTCCAAAAATAAGCCCATAGGTAGTTCATCCTGCTCAATAGTCGCCAAAACCTCTTTAATCACCTCATAAACTGCAGTTTCTATACTTCTATTCTTCACAAAGCCATGTTGTTGAACTGAAATGACATTAAATTTATGAAAAAAATTCATCAATCTGTTGTTCAAGATTTTTTCAAAGATTTTTGAGAACGATGGCAGTATGCTGATAGGTCTGTAGCTATTTGGATCCCCAGTAGGTCCTTTCTTGTACAGCGGTTTCACCATGGCAATTTTCAATTGGTCGGGAAAAATGCCTTCCTTAAAGCACCGATTTATAATGAAACTGAGAGGTGACAGAATTATATCAAAAGAGGATTTAACAACCCTCACAGGAATCTCATCACAACCCCACGATTGCTTATTCCTCAAGGACCTTACAGTTTTCAGAACTTCCTCATGTGAAACTTCAAACATGAAAAAAGAATTATTAAGTCTTTCTCCACTTGTTGGAGCAGTTTTATTCAGGCTATCTGTCAGTGTGGAGGGAAAATCAGTGAAAAAATTGTTTAATTCATCAGGCAGTAGGGAGTTCTGATCGCTGGAAACAGGTGAAGAAGTCCTGCTCTTCATCAGGGAATTTATGATCCTCCAGGAGGCTTTTGATCTATTATCAGAGTTCCGTATGAGGTTACTGAAGTGTTCTTTTTTTGCTTTGGACAGAAGAAGATCATATTGTTTTCTAGTAGAATTATATGAGGCAATTAATTCAGGTCTTGAAAAAGAAACAATATGCAGGATGTCAAGCTGCTTCTTGATATCAATCAATTCAGGTGTTAGTTTAAACTTTCTACTTGATGATGGGATATTGATATTTACTTTAGGAAAACAACGTTCAAATGTATCAGAAAATCTTGTGTGGAATACATACCAAAGTTCATTGGGATCGCCTGGATGAGTAAAAATATCATCCCAATTTAATCTAGATAAGTCTTGAAGGAAAATTTGGATAGACTCGTCATTTATTATTCTTTGTTTAAGGGTTTTTATTTTATTGTCATGAGTTGAACTGAAACTAGTAGTAAACTTGAGAGCTGAGTGATCAGAAATATGGTACTCAACCACCATAGTTTGGCCCACAAGAGATGTCACCACATTGTCTAAACAACTACCTGAGGAGGGACGTGTTGGTTGAAGATTTGTTACTTTCAGGTTGAAACTTTCCAGAAGTGATACGAAGTCACTAACATCTGAGGAACTTGAAAGGATATTCAAATTAAAATCACCCACCAAGATGAACTCTGCTTTCTCCAGTGTACATCGCTCCAGAATAGTTCCAAGTCTCTCTAGAAATAGATCCACATCGGCTAGGGGCTGGGAATTAGGTCTATAAATACATATAATCAAAATTTTTTGATTGCCTAGAAAAATTTGAGCAGCGGAACACTCGATAACATTGGGTATTGAAAGTAAATTGTAATCTGACCTTTCAGTGCAGTTGAGTTCATTCCTACTGTAGATTGCCGTTCCACCATGGCTACCTTTCATACGGCAAAAGCTTGAAATTAGCTTATAGTCAACCAGTTTATACACCTGAAGTTCTTCCTTACACCTCCAATGTTCTGTAATTGCAAGTATATCAGCTTTTTCTTCCTGTGCCATCAACTGGAGCCCGTTCAGTGCTGTGCCCAAGGACCTAACATTTTGGAGGATGAGACTAAAGCTTCTAGCAGGCTTCGATTTTCTAACGTCGATGGAGGAGATTACGTCATCTGGTTTTGTCTGTTCTTCCGAAAAAAATTTCTGTCAAAGGAAAAATCTCTCAGGACAACTCCCTGAGGCCAGAAAGATTCACAAAACACCTTATTAAAAGCACCTTCATTCGGTAGACCAATGCTAAAAGCTGAATTTTGTCCTAGAGTGTTAAGTTTTTTCACTATAATATTCTCATTATCTTCAATATCATTCAAGAAAGATAGTATATCCGTTTCTGAGACCTCTTTACCAGCAATTTTACCTACATACAACCAACGTCGTCGAATTGCACCTTTAATTGTTGAGTTATCTGGACTATTTTCTTTCGTTCCATAACAAACTTTAATGTTTCTAGAATGCCGGTTTTTCTTTTGCATCGTAATCCAACCTTCTGTATTATCAGTTTCTTTAATTACACTTACAGAAGTAGTAATGTTTTTACTTGAGTCAGTGTCATCCACAATTATCTCAGGAATCACAGGATAAGAATTGTTTATGTTTACAATTCTTTTCGGCTGTTTGGATGACATTTGCGCCTGGGGACGGAGATCATGCGCACCATTTGAGTTCTTATTCACCACAGAACTATATGTTTTCTTCGAGGATGTAGCTACATCTGGATCAGGTGCAGATACCTTATCTTGATGAGTGTTTACAGATTTTTTTGTTGGGTTTTTACCTGATTTAGTTTGATTTTCGAGGACAATGATCTTTTCTCTCAAAAGATTGTTATTTTCAATCAAAATTGAATTCTTACTCCTTGTTTCATCCAATAGGTACTTCAAATACTCAACTTCAATACGAAGTGCTTTATTCTCCAATTTAGTTGAAGATTCTTCACTATTTTGACCTTCTTCTGTTGGCTGATGGAGACAGCTTGTGTTTTTCCTGTTAGCTGATTTGATTAGGCAAGATGGGTGAAAAATATCATCACACTTGATACATTTGTGGAATTCTCCGACTTTCCGATTACAATAATTGCAAATTTTATCTGAGATTTCAATTGAAATACTCGGACTTGCAGCGCGATCGCATGGCACATCTTCACTCGTTGACATTCTGAGGACATTCCAAATATATAATTATTATATGTTATAATATATAATATATTATTATATATATAATTTTTATATGTTGAAAATGTCAAAATTTGAGCCAAGTAAGCGTCATTTGCGGGAAATATTAGTTTACTTCTTTAATTTAAAGAAATCTGCTGCTGAGGAGCATCAATTGCTCGTAGAAGCATATGGTAAGGGTGCTTTGAGTGAGAGAACGTGTCGAGAGTGGTTTCAAAAGTTTAAAAACGGTGATTTCGACGTAGAAGACAAAGAGCGCAGTGGAAGGCCAAAAATTTACGAGGATGCAGAATTGGAGGAATTATTGGAGGAAGATTCATCTCAAACACAAAAAGAACTTGCTCTAACATTAGAAGTCCCTCAGCAAGCAGTCTCACATCGTTTAAAATCATAAGGCATGATTCATAAATACGGAACTTGGGTTTCGTACGGCGGAAACTTATTTGTACTCCTAATATCCGTATTTTTAACGTCTTTTCCCACTAAAAAACTAATGATAATATGTTGCGCAACGGCTGTCGGCACTTGACGTTCACTCATGGTCGTAGCACGCGTGAAACACGTGCTCCGACGAAAACAAATGCCACACTGTTCGTAAGAGACCCAGCTATCACATACTCAAGCCACGACCTTCTAAACATACATGCGCGCCATCTACAAAGTTTGTCTTGGTCATATTTGACTCATCCTCGTATTATGTGCTGGGCAATCGTCTATTTGAAACCTTTTTTGGCTACCCTTCAGTGCAATGCTGTAATAATGCTACCATAGCTCATACTCTATCTCATTAATACTTTTTTCTTAGAACGCAGACATCTACAGACACTTCGCCAGACAGCAACGGGATGAGAACGAGGAAACCTTGCAATTGCACCAAGTCTCAGTGTTTGAAGCTGTATTGCGATTGTTTCGCGAACGGCGAATTTTGTTTCCAATGTAAGTGCATGTTCTGTTACAATAATTTAGACAACGAGGAATACAGACAGAGGGCGATCAAGGCGTGTCTCGAGAGAAATCCGAACGCCTTCAGGCCCAAGATTGGTAAGGCTAAGGACATGGGAGACGTTTCGATAAGGAAGCATACGAAAGGATGTAACTGTAAGAGATCCGGCTGCTTGAAGAATTACTGCGAATGTTACGAGGTGAGTCGAGATGATCATTTAGGGATGAAGCCTTGTTTTCAATTGGATTTTTTCTTTCCATTGTACTGATTTTAAAAAAAATTAATATGTGTTAATGCATTACATAGTTGTATTACGTTAAAAAATAATCTTCAAGAGATTCAGATGAAGAAGTTACTATTTGGTGCGCTTCCAGTTCATAGTAGTAAATCACGACGGATGATGACTGGTTTCTTTTGAGGACTAGTTACAAAAAATAACACTTTTCTGTTCTATGATACACTCAAAAATATACAATAACAACACAATCCTTTTCGCTATTAAAACTGTAGGAAATTCACTTGATGAAAAAATTACGAATATTGAACAGACAATAATAATAGATAACTAGTAATAAATAAAATTAAATTTCCACAAACTTTCTAACGTTGAACGACAATTCTTTCTTCACACTGTGGCTTAATCATGTTCTACATTTGAACTGATACTGTGTGAAAACTTCCGTAGGTAATATATGTATTGACAAGTATTACAGCAAAAGTAGGAAGACAGTTATTTGGGTATTCCCAATTAGGTTGAAAGAGAAACCGACAATGGCAATAAAAGTTATTGGGGTTGTCGTTGGTTTTTCCAAACTATATGAAGATATTCAATAGAGGTGACCTCGTATACGTTTGCTCGTTAAAAGGAGAATCTTCTGAGAGTTAGATACTGAATTGTTTCAGCCATTAATATTTGGTACAACAAATTGTAGAAATTACTGTTTTACTACCAATAAAAATATATATTACACATTTTCTTGTGACTCGAGTTTCGGGAAGTGAACTATCCCGTCATCAGACAACTGAAGACCTAACAGTGGTATTTAAACAAAAGTGATACATATTTTGAATATTTCAATAGATTCTAGGTAATACCTAATAGTGGTACAGAGGTTTACAATCGGAACGTGATCAAAACCGGGTTAAAAAAGAGGGACCTTCTGACAGATATCGGAACGTCGGCAATCGACAAAGAAGGTTATTAAACAGATGCTACCCATTTAAATATCTCAAATAATTCATTATTTTTTATTAGGAGTACAAATAAGTTTCCGCCGTTTTTTAACACAAATTAAATATTTATTATAGAAGAACGGTAATATAAATTTATTTAAAATATTGCCCATCACTTGCAACCACTTTTTCCCATCTCTCAGGCAGCATTCGAATCCCACGTCTGAAGAACTCCTTGTATTTTGAGGCTATCCACGAATCAACCCAATTTTTGGTATCCTCATAAGATGTGAACCGCTGCGTCGTCAGAGCATGTGCCATGGACCGGAACAGGTGATAATCGGACAGTGCAATGTCTGGTGAATACGGCGGGTGGGGTAACACTTCCCAATCAAGTGTTTCCAAGTACTTTTTCACGGGAGCCGCAACATGTGGACGAGCATTGTCATGCAGAAGAATAATTTTTTAATAATTTTTTTGTGAGACTGCTTGCTGAGTGACTTCTAATGTTAGAGCAAGTTCTTTTTGTGTTTGAGATGAATCTTCCTCCAATTCTGCATCCTCGTAAATTTTTAGCCTTCCACTGCGATCTTTGTCTTCTACGGCGAAATCACCGTTTTTAAACTTTTGAAACCACTCTCGACACGTTCTCTCACTCAAAGCACCCTCACCATATGCTTCTACGAGCAATTGATGCGCCTCAGCAGCAGATTTCTTTAAATTAAAGAAGTAAACTAATATTTCCCGCAAATGACGCTTACTTGGCTCAAATTTTGACATTTTCAACTTATAAAAATTATATTTTACCACTATAAAATCAATGATATAAATAGGTTATGTTGTTCTTGAATGTCCAAACTATTTTTTAAGCCGGTTATCATCTGCGAAAGCTAACCGAAACTCCGTGCCGCGCCATCTACAATAAAACGGCGGAAACTTATGTGTACTCCTAATAAAATACTGCCTCTTGTATATTTTTTAATTAAAATGGGTTTCCACCAATTAAAGACAGAATCAATCAAACATTTAAAGAACATCAATCTTCATTTAGGAACCGAAAAGATGAGTCTAATTTGGCGAAGCGAAGCAATATTTGGAAGGAAGATAATTCATAATGAAAAAGAATTTCGAAATGATATGAAATAAACAGTGTTGAAAACGTACCGCGAATTGATTAAACGAAATACGAAATATGTGTTATTGTTTCGCCTTCAAAGTAGGCCCTTTTAAAATAATACACTTACGCTAACGAATAATCCAAGCATTGAAACATTTTTTTGAACCCATATTGTAAAAAATAAACTTTTGTCCTTATGTCACATTTTTCATGTTTTATAATAATTTAAAGTAGTTCATATTCTCTTATTATATAATTTATCGCATAAGATTGAAAACGCCTCGTAATATGCAGTTCTTTATTATTATTTAAGCAATATTTTGTTTCATTTACATAAGGAAGTGTCTTCTTGGAGCGTCAGATCCTAGTAATTACCACTTGTTGCGATATAAGTGGAATACTAATGGAATTTAATCATAGATCATATTCCGTTATCATCACCCGCTCATAGGATCAGTCAAGTCCCTACTGAAGACATTTCTTACGGACCTTTGCATAGGTATTAGTGCCCAGATAAAAGGAACATTTAAGTATTAAGCATTAATTGTCATTATAAAATAAAACACTTGTTTACATTTTCTACTTTATTTTTGGTATTGACGTACGTTTCGTCTTTGCTAGAAAGACTTCATCAGAATACGAAGTAACAGTTGTTGTACAATGAATTTATAAGATTTTTTACAGAAGGTGTACATGTGTTTTTAATTGTTCGTCGGGTTGGTTTTCTCAAAGAATATTCCCTTCAGAATCGTGTTCACTCGATCCCTTGTAAATATTGAATAGAGGGGTGTAATAAAAATCTATTTGTTCATTTACTAGGTTATTGCTGTTTTTTATTATTATTATTATTATTATTATCCTGATACTCCTAGATCTTCTGTGAAGATCCCTCAGAAGCTTCTTCAGCTTGTGCGAGTTAGGAGTTCAGTTGTGTTCTGTGTAGGCTTTGTTACTGCGATCTTGCGCCACTTTAGGTCACAGCACTGTTAATTTTTGACCCAACAGTGAAATGGTGGCAGACACCCGTCCAACTGAAAAATTTATTTTCCACCTGAACAGGATTCGAACCCGGACCTCCCGGTCACGAGTCCGATGCTCTCTCGCTGAGCTATCCACACACATTTTATGTTTATTTATTTCGTAAATTTCCCATAAGTTCAATTTTAGACCTCTATTTTCAACATGTAGAATTTCTATTTCTTTTGTGAAAGAATGGTTATTTTCAAGAAGGTGTTTAGCATAATGTGAATCTTTTTTATTTTTATCGAAACTTCTTTTATGTTCTGTTAGGCGTGTACCGAAATTTCTACCTGTTCTACCAATATAAATCTTTGGGCAATCTGGGCAAGTGAGTTTGTATACACCTGATAATTGAAGTTTATCCATACTGTTTTTATTGTTTTTGATGTATTTGCTAATAGGATTGTTTGTCTTGAAAGAGACTTTAATATTTTCTTTTTTGAGTAGGTTTTTTAGTTGAATATATTCTAGCAAAGACGAAACGTACGTCAATACCAAAAATAAAGTAGAAAATGTAAACAAGTGTTTTATTTTATAATGACAATTACAACTGATTTCTACCAAGCAACGGCCCAATCTATCATAAATATTAAGCATTATACAGTGACATCTATGAGCGTATATAAGAACTACTAATAAAATTGAAATAACCTAATTTAGGCATGATAAAGTGACATCTATGGGCGACAAAGTTCTAACATAAAAACTTTAAATTGGATTAAAATAATCAAATTTAGGTAGATAAATTCAAATGTTTGATTGAGTTGGTCTGTACTTGGTGTAAGCGAAAGCTAATTGAAACTCCGTGCCGCGCCATCTACAATAAAACGGCGGAAACTTATTTGTACTCCTAATAATTTTAAAACCTTATATTCCTCAATAGGAAACTTTTTATACGATAAATATGCTTGTGAAGTACCATGAAAGGAGTATTAATAAGAAATCTTATTTACAGGCGAAAATAGCCTGTTCCAGCAACTGCAAATGCATCGGATGTCGTAACATAGAAGAATCTTTGGAAAGGAAAAACTTCAGAAGCGTTATAAATAACGGAGTCCCCATAGCACCGTTGGAAAGAATAGTGCCAAAGGTGAACAACACTGTGCCTTTACCGAAACCAAAAAGTTCAAATATGAGGTAATTTCAATTTGCGGGATGAGACATTTGTCTGCAACTTTTTTCTTTTCAGTCGACAAGCAGTGAGTTTTATAACTGACGATGTGATCGAAGCCACTTGTCAGTGTTTGCTTTCAGTCGCCGATAAGGGAACGGAAAATATGCAAGACGTAGAAACAACCACTAGGGAGATAATCGAGGAATTTGGAAGGTGTCTGAATGAAATAATAGAACATTCGACGAATAGAAGTCCCTGAATCACTGCTCCAACCTCAATAACTTTGTATAGTACAATTGAACTAGTTCTTAAGTGTAAATTGTGGGAAATTGAGATTTCCAGAAGAAAATCTGAGGGTTCAAACTTCCCTTCAGAAATTTTTATAGATTTATGGAATCGTCTTCGATTCGTACTTCTCGAACTGAAACAAGTTTTATACAGGCTTGGTGCGATATGTCTTCATTATTTTTTAGCGTTTTGGAAGGTGCAAGTTCAACAAACTTTTTAGGTGAATTATTTATTAACTACCGAGTTAATTTAATGTTATTTTGTTTTATTTATGCAAGGTTTTTTTTTGTGTACAATTATCTTTTTTATGATTGGAGTTTTTATTATATTTTAACTTGTAATGGAGAAATAAAGTTTATATTTGGAGAAAAATTTATTTTGTAATTGTATTTATTCTGTCTGTCATGTTTAAGCCCCGCTAGGACTATTTTTCTTTAAATGCGAACAAATTGAAGAATTAAAACAAATCGTAGAAATTACTATGTTTTACTACCAAAAAATATATATTACACATTTTCTTGTGACTCGAGTTTCGGGAAATGAACTATCCCATCATCAGACAACTGAAGAGTGGTACAGTGGTATTTAAACAAAAGTGATAAATATTTTGAATATTTCAACAGATTCTCGGTAACACCTAATAGTGGTACAGAGGTTTACAATCGAATGTGATAAAAAATCAGGTTAAAAAAGGGGGGCCTTCTAACAGATATCGGAATGTCGGCAATCGACAAAGAAGGTTGTTAAACAGATGGTACCCATTTAAATATCTCAAATAATTTTTGGGGTTACATAGCTCCGTACAGTCATTCATTATTTTTACATTATTTTGTTGTATATCTCAAATATTTGGATTTACAAAGCTCCATACTGTCATTCATTATTTTTTACATTATTTTTATTGTGAACGAATTTGAAACTTTCAATAATCCAGTTTCTTTTTTTTTTAATCTACATGTAAAATTTTCTTTTGTCGAAAGGAATTACTGTTTTCTAAAGAATGAATGGCAAAAGTTGAATTTTTGTTTACTTTTCATTAAATTCATTTTATGTTCGTTGAAAAAGGTTTTCAACAGAAGTTAATATTTGAATATCTCAAATATTTTCGATTTACATAGCTCCGTACAGTCATTCATTATTTTTACATTATTGTTATTGTGAACTAATTTGAAAATTTCAACAGATTCTAGATAATCGAGTTTCTTCCCTTTTGATTCTACATGTAAAATTTTAAGATTATCTATTGTGGGAAAGGAATGATCGTTTTCTAGACAATGAGTGGCAAAAGTAGAATTTTGTTTGTTTTTCCTGAAACTCATTTTATGTTCGTTGAACCTCGTCTTGAAGGAACGTCCTGTTTGTCCTATATATTTACTACTGCACTTAGAACAAGATAACTCATAAACTCCTGATTTTTGTATGTTTGGAGTAGGGTCTTTTGCGTTAAATAATACCGATGATAATTTGTTTTGCGTTTTGAAGGCAATATTGACTGATATGATAGGCTGATTTTGAAAAACTATTGGCCACTTTTTGATTTATAATGGGATAAATTTGGCTCATAGCTATTTTAGATAGTTTCTGTCGAATTAGATTATATTGGGGTTGAAACCGTTGTTCGCGGCTATTGATTTTATAGTTTTGACTTCAGCCAATATTGCCAATATTTTTTGTGAACAAAAAATGTCAGCGTATCAATCGATGATCCATAGAGCCTTCGCATTACCCTTATCAAAAAATGACCGCGAAGCTGAAGTCCAAACTATAAAATCAATAGCCGCGAACAACGGTTTCAACCCCAATATAATCTAATTCGACAGAAACTATCTAAAATAGCTATGAGCCAAATTTATCCCATCATAAAAACCGAAGAAAATAAAAAATTCATTTCTCTGTCGTACTTTGGTAGAATAAGTCAAAAAGTGGCAAATAGTTTTTCAAAATCAGATATCAATATTGCCTTCAAAACGCAAAACAAATTATCATCGGTATTATTTAACGCAAAGGACCCTACTCCGAACATACACAAATCAGGAGTTTATGAGTTATCTTGTTCTATGTGCAGTAATAAATATATAGGACAAACAGGACGTTCCTTCAAGACGAGGTTCAACGAACATAAAATGAGTTTCAGGAAAAACAAACAAAATTCTACTTTTGCCACTCATTGTCTAAAAAACGGTCATTCCTTTCCCACAATAGATAATCTTAAAATTTTACATGCAGAATCAAAAGGGAAGAAACTCGATTATCTAGAATCTGTTGAAATTTTCAAATTAGTTCACAATAACAATAATGTAAAAATAATGAATGACTATACGGAGCTATGTAAATCGAAAATATTTGAGATATTTAAAAAGTAACATCCGTTTAAAACCTTTTTCAACGAACATAAAATGAATTTAATGAAAACTAAACAAAAATTCAGCTTTTGCCACTCATTCTTTAGAAAACAGTAATTCCTTTCGACAAAAGAAAATTTTACATGTAGATTCAAAAGAAAAGAAACTTGATTATTGAAAGTTCACAATAAAAATAATGTAAAAAATAATGAATGACTTCGTATGGAGCTTTGTAAATCCAAATATTTGAGATATACAACAAAATTATGTAAAAATAATGAATGACTGTACGGAGCTATGTAACCCCAAAAATTATTTGAGATATTTAAATGGGTACCATCTGTTTAACAACCTTTTTTGTCTATTGCCGACACTCCGATATCTGTTAGAAGGCCCCTCTTTTTTAACCCGGTTTTTTATGACGTTCCGATTGTAAACCTCTGTAGCACTATTAGGTGTTACCGAGAATCTGTTGAAATATCCAAAATATTTATCACTTTTGTTTAAATACCACTGTACCACTGTTAGGTCTTCAGTTGTCTGAACATGGGATAGTTCATTTCCCGAAACTCGAGTCACAAGAAAATGTGTAATATATATTTTTTGGTAGTAAAACATAGTAATTTCTACAATTTGTTTTAATTATGATCCACTACCGAATAGTATCGGCTGAAACAATTCAGCAAATTAAAGGAAATTAAAAAAAATCAAATACCGTTCCTTCAATCTTAGCACGGGGTGTAAATAACAAATAATTTAATACTTAATCTTTACAAAATAAGCAAACTCTATATATTGGAGAACTCAGTTGGTATAAGTACTTTAATTCAGCTTTTCATCGATATAAAGAACAATAGTTATGGACTTAGCTGTGATACTCGATAGCTCAGAACAATGCTAAGGTAAAGGAGGTATTAAATATTTCCGGGTTTATATCTTCTGCGACCTGGTAACCAGAAATTACGATGGAAATAGAAAGTCTTCCTGTTTTGCCTAACAACAGCGGCATCTAAAGCTATTCGGCTATATTTAAGTTTCCAACTGTAACACTGATCTATGTTTAAACTGCCCAGATTCAAAAAACTTCCTGTTAACCCTGCTTGTGCTCGTTATCATATCCGCCAATTCAATTAATTCATTTGAAGAGAAATGCTAATTATTGGCATAGCAGCTTAATGTGATATTACTTGAGCATGAGGATGATTGATCCATCTATGACGCTTGAAATAATTGGGAAAACAGTTCGATTCTTGACTTAGCCTGATGTGGTATGCTGCGTATCTATAAATATGGCTACATTCTCTCCCCTTTCACAGTACCAGGAGTGTTCAATGTATTCTCCGTATCAGTGATTTGCTAATAATGTGAGTAATCTAATTATCTCATTTACTAATGACACTATCTGAGGGTACAAATAAAAATTTCACTAATTCACGATCATTACTTTTCTAGATATCCTCAGACGACCAGAATGACTGACGCTACAATGACGTAGAAAATCGAGCATTGCGCTGTTATAAAGTTCCTCACTAAGCAGGGAAAAAGTCAAAAAATCATTCATAAAGGGTGCTAACTTACACTGGGTTATTCTATCATTCATGTTGAATTTTCCAATGTTCTGTCAAGCAAAGGAATTACACTCAGTATTCTGTGATACTACCTTGACAGGTTTGTTCATTTCACTTCCTACAGATTGAGTATTTCGATGTATCACGCTGGCTATCTTGATTTTAATTATGATCAAATGGAAAAGCAGTTCAATGTTCCAAAATAAATAACTCAGAAGGCATTGGAAATTTTTGGTTCAGAATGTGCTACCAAAAATGGTACCTTCTTCTTTCACAATTCAAATCACTAGTAGTCACAGAGTTTGATACTTACTCCACAGTAAACAATTAATTATATAGAAATAAAAACAATTAATCTATGATTTAATATAATAAATAACAAAATAGTGAAATACATGCAAAATTGAAATTACTAGCACTAAAATAAATATACACATTTCACAAAAAAGTATAATAAACTTTTCAATGTAAATGAGGGCCACTTCTTTTTCAATTAAAAAAAAAACAGGTTAGAAAATAAACAAATATAATTTAATGTTAATGATAGGGCACATTGAACAAATTCCAGCAAAAAAACATCTATTGCACAACAGCAGAAATTCTTTTGAAATTCCTTGATTACAATTGTTCTAAGAAATTAGTCAATTAATCATTCTGAATAGCCCCGAGATGTACTCCATTTTTATGGCGAATCAAATGCGACTCTTTGGAAAATTTTCTTGGGCAATATTCGCATTGGAAGGTCAAGCTCTTAACATGCGTTCGAATATGTTCAGCAAACAGCATTCTACTTTCAAAGATTAAATTGCAATTCGAACATGTAAAAACGCCATTAGTTTTCATATAGTGTGTCCATTGATGTGACGCCAGGTAACTTTGCGCAGTAAAACCCTTATCGCAAATGGAACAGTGGTAAGGAGTCTCCCCTGTATGTCTTCTTTTGTGGGTGTTTAGACTAGACTTTTGTGAAAAATATTTTTCGCATATGTCGCATTTGAAAGGTCGCTCACCTGTGTGAGTCCTTTGGTGTACCTAAAATATTGAAATTTATACAATTTGATCATTGAGCATTCAAATATTTCACCTCCAAGTAATATTTTCTTGTGAAATTAGCTCCGCACTCGCTGCAAATATATGGCTTTTCCGACGAATGAGACTTTAGATGAACATACAAACTTGATGTACTTGCCAGTACTTTTCCGCAATCATTGCAGGTTCTGGATTCTTCACTTGGAGCGACATTCTTTGACTTTCTGGTTTTCCCAGAATTCTTCACCTAAAGGAAATTTGAAAATAATTTTGATGGTTAAATTTGGTCCAGGCACTCACTTTCGCAGAATCTGTTTTGTGACCCATCAATTCTTCTCCGTCATACATCCGTTCAATATGTATTTCGTTTTCCCTTTCATAACTTGGTTCTTCTTTTATTTGAGTTTTTAGAACAGGATGAATGGATATGTTGTCATTTCCAAAGCTATCTAGATAAAAATTAGCGTGGATACTACCCCATTGTTGCGACATCGCAGAAAAAAAGTTTTACGATATTCGAAAGAGAATAAAACGTTATATTCACATCAATCGATGTTTATAGGTTTTTCATTTTTTAAACATTTGATGTAAATAAACACATCCTTTGGTATTAGCTATAGATTAATGATAGGTTATTGTTATGTTCTTCTTCATGTTTTTCTCAAAAAATGAAATTGCATCGTATACATTTGGGCACATTTATTTTTATCATTAATTTCTGTTTTAATCTGAGAATTTTAAAGATTTAGTCTTTTTCGGATTGATATTGAAAAAATTTTCGTTATTTTATTATGTTGGTCACTATACATATTCGGTTTTGGCAACATTGAATTAATATCGTTTTTTTAATTTTATGGCCGGCAATGTGAATGGCGGGAGACGCAACGACTTCATTGTTGTTCTTATAAGTCGGAACGAATGAAACTTCTGGTTTAACGAACATTAAGTACATTAATTGTTTGCACTGGTGTATTTTAGATTATCTCAATAGTTGGTGACATATTTCAACAGTATGGGTGACAAGGGGGAATCAGGTTTGTTTTATTTCATTAATTACCACTTTTGTTCTACAATTTTTATATGTACCTGCTTTGTGGTTGCTAATTTTATGTTACAAAATGTACAGAAGGATTCGATGATGCTGTTGAAGAAAGGGTCATCAACGAGGAATACAAAATTTGGAAGAAAAACACTCCATTCCTGTATGATTTGGTAATGACACATGCCTTGGAATGGCCATCATTGACTGCCCAATGGCTTCCTGATGTTACAAGGCCCGAAGGGAAGGATCATTCAATCCACAGACTTATTCTCGGCACACACACATCAGATGAACAGAACCACCTCTTGATAGCCAGCGTTCAACTACCTAATGAAGATGCTCAATTCGATGCTTCTCATTATGATAACGAAAAAGGAGAATTTGGCGGCTTTGGTTCAGTTTCTGGTAAAATAGAGATCGAAATTAAGATAAATCATGAGGGGGAGGTGAATAGAGCGAGGTTCATGCCCCAAAATCCATGTGTTATTGCAACAAAAACCCCTTCTAGTGATGTATTAGGTAGGTTCAAATATTCCAAGTTCGAATCTAGATGCTGACGGAATTCCCCTTTCAGTATTCGATTACACAAAACACCCGAGTAAACCCGACCCCAATGGTGAATGCCACCCTGATCTTCGGCTAAGGGGACACCAGAAAGAAGGTTATGGTCTTTCATGGAATCCAAATTTAAATGGCTATTTGCTTTCTGCCAGTGATGATCATACGATCTGCTTGTGGGATATCAATGCTACCCCTAAAGAGAATCGTGTCATCGATGCAAAAACCATTTTTACTGGACATACTGCCGTTGTGGAAGACGTCGCCTGGCATCTTCTGCATGAAAGTCTTTTTGGGTCAGTAGCCGATGATCAGAAGTTGATGATTTGGGATACCAGATGTAATAACACGAGCAAACCAAGTCACACAGTAGACGCCCACACTGCCGAGGTAAGTAGGGGATTTTTAAAAATCGTAGTGGAAGTATTTACAAAATAATTGAAAAATATGTTCCTAAATCATGCAATAAATCATCAAATTTTCCATGTTGGTTGAATTCAGCAACAATAAGGGTAATAAATGAGGAAAAGAGGGTTCACCGCAAGTGGAAACGGTATAAAAATTTGCTAGACTACCAAGAATTCAAAATTTTGAGAGGCCGGTCAAAATTTCTGATAGAGTCTGACTACAGCAATTACTATGAACAATAAATGTAGTTCACACCCTATAAACTTGAGCAGTATCCAGTCTGAGATTGTTATGAGGAAGATTAATGAGTTGCCCAGTAAGCCCCCTGGACCAGATATGCTGCCAACATGCCTGCTGAAAAATTGTGTGCATGTCCTCGTTAAGCCAGTACACAAATCTTAATATATATAAATCTCGTGTCACAATGTTTGTCCTCAATGGACTCCTAAACCACTTAACCGATTATAATAAAATTCGCACACCATGTGCAGTTCGATCCAACTTGAGAGATAGGATAGTTTAAATCTCAAATTATAGTCGCAATTTTAATTTATTGCTAATTATTTGTCTGTTATTATTTGACAGTCACAATTATCTGTTAACTCCAAATGATTCTAACAGATGTCGATACCTTTCGACTGGGTTGAGTAAGTAATCAATAGATGGCGCTGCTATGGTAAATCTACGAACGTGTCATATAAGCTACATTTTAACAGCATAATTACCACGTGTTGTTGACGCTATAAAAGAGTCCATTGAGGACAAACATTGTGACACGAGATTTATATATATTAAGATAACAAAAACTTTAGCCACAGCAACGCGTGGCCGGGTCAGCTAGTTGTTCAATATATCTTTGAGAGGGGGTTGCTTTCCACAAATATGGAAAACTGCATTGGTTGTTCCAGTACATAAATCAGGCAACAAACAACTATTAGAGAACTACAGACCTATATCTAAACTATGCATTATTGCCAAAGTTTTTGAATCGATTATTTTCGATTTTTTATACAATGAGGTTAAAGGCATTTTAAACGTTGAGCAGCATGGGTCCATGAGGGGGCGATCTGTTGAAACCAACTTATTTTTGTACACTCAGTTTCTGCTTGAGCAGATGGACGTGGGTTCCCAGGTTGATGCCGTTTATACTGATTTCAGCAAGGCTTTTGACAAAATTGATCATGCTATCTTGATAGGGAAGCTTGCTGGTGTTGGTGTGCACGGTGCTTTGCTTGATTGGTTTGCTTCTTACTTGGTGGGTCGGCGTCAGTCAGTTGTGATCAGTGGATGTTGCTCCTCTTATGGGGATCTCACTTCCGGTGTGCCACAGGGGTCACATTTGGGTCCTCTGCTTTTCAACCTTTATATTAATGATATCGCAGGCTGCTTCAGATTTGCCAAATTTTTAATGTACGCTGATGATTTGAAGATCTTTGCTGCTGTTTCTTGCCTACGAGATTTGATCGAGTTTCAGGAGGATTTAAATAGACTCCATGAATATTGTCACGAAAACTTTCTGTATCTCAACCTCAGTAAATGTCACCACATAACTTTTTCACGAAATAAAAACATTTTTAGTAGTCAATTTAACATCAACAATTGTGTTCTGACTAAGGTGTCGCTGGTGAAGGATTTGGGAATAATTTTTGACTCAAAGCTTATCTTTGACAGCCACATCGCTTATATTTCGAAAAAGGCTCACGGTATGCTGGGTTTCATCATTAGAGTTTGTGAGCATTTTCGTGGGCATCAATCCCTTAGAGCATTATACATAGCTTATGTCCAGAGTGTGTTGAGCTACGGATCGATAATTTGGAATCCTTATTACAATATCTATATTAATAGACTGGAAAACATTCAGAAAAAGTTTATTAATCATGTCAACAAAAAATGTTATAAACATATTACTGATGATCGGGATCGAGTTATGAAGGAGTTAGGGTTAACTACTTTGGCTGACCAGAGAATGTTGAGGGACGTAAAGTTTATTTACAAGATTATTAATTCTCTCGATTCCACTGAAATTGTGAATATGCTCAGTTTCAATGTACCTAAATATTGCACAAGAAATAAGTTTTTGTTCCATATAGATCAAAGTTCTTCCAATTATCACCTGAATTCACCATTAATGAGATGCTGCAAAACTTATAATACACTTTCTAATCTCGCTGCCGTTGACGTTTTTTCTGATTCTTTATTGGCCTTCTCTTGCACTTTGAAGCGGTTTCTGGGAAATTACTGAATTTTGTTTCATATTTGTATTTTTTTTTTTTTTAATTTATGGTTCAGATGAATTTACTGTTTTCGTTGTTATTGGTTTTTAAGTAACATAGTGATTGGATTATTAGTGAATACATAATTTTGGGTTCGTCCCGTCTTGTATTCCTTTAAATAAATAAAAAAATAAATAAAGTATGAGTGATGAGATTATTACAGAAAATTCAATTTTGTTGAGCACAAATAAAACGTTGAAACTTGGAATTCATCGTTTAGATTTGGGTTCTGGAAATATTCTCTGTTTTTAACTTACTTTTCTTGTGATAAAAATGAACACTAAAATTACTGAACAAGCTTTGGAGAACTTCGCTAATTTCCTGATTTAAAGGGCACCAGAAAGTAATGTGATTTTTTTGCCTGTCAATATTCGTTCACATGTATTTTAAAATTGCTTTGAGGACATTTTGAGGTTAGAATGATTGGGTTTAAATTTTAAAAAAAGTCATTAAAAGAGAACCAAGTTATTATCAGTTTCACTGGTGTATTACGAGTTGGTTTTTTACTATATTTGAGTGATGTTTATTTTCCTGAGAAAATTTTATATCCCGGTTATTGTCTTATTTAATAATCTATTCAGGTGGGTCCATTTACTACTCTGTCAAGAAAGTACCGGGAATTTTCAATTAAAACAACATTTTTACATTTAATCGTCAAAATTTATTGGGTCGCCTTCAAAATAGGCTCCATTTGCTCCAATACATCTATGCCAACGGCACTTCCAATTATCGAAACATTTTTTATAGGCGCTTTCCGGGATGGACTTTAGCTCTCGCGCCGAATTTTGTTTTATGGCTTCAATCGACTCAAAACGGGTGCCACGAAGGGGCAATTTTAGTTTTGGGAAGAGGAAAAAGTCGCAGGGAGCCAAATCCGGCGAATACGGTGGTTGCTGAAGCACCGAATTCCCGGTACTTCCTTGACAGAATGTAGTTCTTGAAGAGTAAATTTGGTTTGTTATTTTCAAAGAAAATTGCCGGTTTAACCAAAATTAACCTTCTAGGTGAACTGTCTCAGCTTCAATCCATACTCTGAATTTATCTTATCTACCGGAAGCGCCGACAAAACTGTGGCTCTATGGGATTTGCGAAATCTCAAACTGAAACTCCACAGTTTCGAGTCTCACAAGGACGAAATCTTCCAAGTGCAGTGGTCCCCGCACAATGAGACCATTTTGGCATCTTCTGGAACAGACAGAAGGTTGCACGTATGGGATCTCAGCAAAATCGGCGAGGAACAGAGTCCCGAGGACTGCGAGGATGGGCCCCCAGAACTCCTATTCATTCACGGTGGACATACTGCCAAAATATCAGGTAAGCGTGGCTTAATTTGATTATGTCGGGCCTAGAATAGGCCCATGGGGAAACCCTTAGGGTGAATTTGGGATTAATGCTTTTTTTTTCAGATTTCAGTTGGAATCCCAACGAGCCATGGGTCATATGTTCTGTATCAGAAGATAATATCATGCAGGTGTGGCAAATGGCGGAAAATATTTATAACGATGAAGAACCAGAGCCTCAAGCCATGGACTTGGATGCTCAAGCTATATAAAGTTAAATAAATCGCGAAATTTTGTAATGTTTGAATGTTCACGACTTGTGGTTCTGAATTTATTTATGAATTAAATATTTTTACGTTTTTTTTCCCATACTTGTTGTTCATTCGGTAAATAGTATTTTGTTCCAAAATATTTGGCATTCTTTATCATGAAAGGTGAATAATTCATTGTCGTTTGTTATAGAATTATTAGTATTAATCTTGCATATTTGTCATTATTTCAACTTTAAAAATGATTGTGCTTATGTTAATTTTGTTTTGTTCATACCAAGTTGTTCATGAAAATTTAATTAAAAAACTTAATAGGATTTGAACATTCTCTGTCATATAATATATTTTATTAGAGAAAATCTGCAAGTTCATTTTTTGGAGATTGTAAAATTTCTTCTCAATCCTTCCCAACATTTGTAATAGTCTGCGTCGAGTTTCTGGCACGTTTTCAACCCCCACTCCGTCACAGCCAAACCAAGGCAGCTTTCAAACATGAAGCCCTAAAAAAGATTATTTTGTAAATGAGTACACTTATCCAGGGTTCTTCTGGAGTGAAAAACGGCTCCATGAAAGATAACTTGTGTTTAGCATATAGAAAAGTTACTACGTACAAAATTTGGGGAATATAGTGGTTGATAGTTGGTGTTTAATGAGCTTTTGGCCTTAAATTTCACGTTTTCTTTGTGTGAAATCTATGCTTTTTATTGAATTTTCACACAAACATCCATGGAGTATGCTCAAGTGCTCAAGAAACCTGTGAGGTACTAGATTTGCGGATATGGAAGAAAAGAACGAGCATTACCTTAAATTCTTGTGTTCACATAAGCCTTACGTACAACTAACACAACGGGCAACTTCGCGATCCAACCCAGCGGCGGATCGTTTCCTTGCCTGATCCCAACGCCCTATTTCGTGACCCTACCCACGCGCACTGGAGGGGGAGTGTGTAGCGACCACCTTCGCTCCTCGTCCAGAATTCTGCTTTGCTCGTTTGCAGGTTGCCGGCGTATCATATAGAAAAAACGACTAGACCGAGTTCAAGTAGGGCAAGGCACACAGCGTTCGACGACCGTTCCGACGTGGAACACAAGGTCACTGGTGGCAGACATGCGCACCCCGCCTGTCTGAAGAGTTCCGGTGCGCATGCTCGGAACGAAACGCCGCCTCACAAATAAGAGGTAGAAGAACAACACCGCATTCACTTAGGAGCTTCAAAATCTGTTAATCAAATGAATGCCTTCTATATCCAATTACAAAAAATTCCGATCAGAAAAACATAACCTCAAGTTATTTTGGACGTTTATAATTAGAATCCAAAAAATTTCTGGAAAATTCAATTTGAAAACGGCCTTCTCAAGTTGTCCTAATCTAGGAAGTATTCTATTGAAAGTTAAAAAAAATATTTTAAAAGGTTCAGGAGTCATAGAACCAATTCTAATTACTGGAAGATCAAACAAGTAGAATTTTGAAACAAGATTGAAAGAGCATCTGAGCGCAGACAAAAAAAGCGTAGCCTGTGAACATCATTAAACAGATTTTAACAATCTCAAAATCCTCCGTGTCACAAAGTTTATAAAATGAATTTGTTGGAATGCTCGTAAATAAACAAAGTCTTTAAAGATACCGATCTTGAAACACCGAACCACCAATTAGAAATGAACTGATCTCCACTCCTTAGCATGTAAAACCTTCGCCGCTCCCACCAAAAAAGCCTTAAATAACCTTATATATCTTAATGCAATCTATATTACTTTACACTTGACAATGATGTTTCAGTCGAAACGCAACGTGTATCACATTTTTAGTGAATAAATTGTGAAATTTGATGAAATATAGTGTTTTATTCTCTGATATGAAGTGAATACTTTCATGAATGTAATTTATCGGGTATTTTAATGGTTTTTCCTTACCAGAGACCCTTCAGCTACCCTGCAGGGTTTGAGTACTTCCTTGCTAGCTTTTTCGAAGCAGTTAACATCGGGTCCATGGGGCGTCATTATACTATGTAGTGTGGCGCCACCTGGCAAAAAGCCTCCTTCCTTAGCCTCGTACCTCCCATCTATCAACCCCATGAACTCGGACATACAGTTTCGGTGGTAATAGGGTGGTCTGAATGTATGCTCTTGCACCGACCATCTGGGTGGAAATATGACAAAATCTGCGATCGCAGTTCCAGGCTTTTCCGATTGACATGTTAAGACTGTGAAGATGGAAGGATCCTTAAAATTAATAATTGGTTAATTTTTAAGATTTTTTCGTAATTTTCCGTTGTTAATCTTCAACGGGACAATTACTGACGTAGAATTATTGGGACACAACCACGTAAGCACAGTGTGTCCTATCTGAATATATTCTGTGTTTCACTCATCATGCAAATTCATAAAATATCGTGAAAAGCACCGACTTGAAGTTGGACGTTTTTGCGCACTTGTCCAACAGTCTTTTTCCACTGAAAATTCAATGAATAATCACAGACGATCAGAGAGATGATAACCACAGATATTGACGTACAAGTGCTGCGAAGCTCCTGACAACAATTAGGTACTTTTATGAAATTTTAACAATTAGCAATTATTAACAAACAACTCACACAATGATCGAAAGAAACAGAATTGATGACCATAAACTTCTCTAAGTCATATTTGTAAGGGACATAATTTCCGTGCCAAGCCACCACATCGAAAGGACTGTGATCCTGCAGACAAACGAACAGTTTTCCCTGATATTTGGCTACAATTTCAAATTCCTCTCGCAAATCTTCGAAGTGCGCTACTGGCGCCAAGAAATCCCGAGGATTCGCTAAACCATTGGCGCCGATGGGACCCAAGTCGGGCAGAGTGAAATGTCTGCCGAAAACTTCTAGGATGTACCCTCTACAAGATTCGGAAACCAAGACCTGAAAACGCATACCTTGTTGGATAACGCATATTTCGTTTGGAGCCACGTGTAACCTTCCAAATTCGGTCTTTATGAGCAGTTTTCCCTGTTGTGGAACTGAAAGTAAGGAATTTTTAATAATTAATAATACTCATGCAAATCCTATGCTACGAAAAACGATGAACTTGGCAACACCGCATTTAGAATAAATGTTCCAGTGTTTTCTTATCTGTCAATTATTCGTCTAATCTACATATGCTTACATTTAAGAAAAGGTTTGGGAGTTGGTTTTCAATTAATTAAAGACTAAAAGAAGAACTTTACCTAATTAAATCATTCAAAAACATGCACGCACCGGTGCCAAGGTAACGACTAATTCTGTATACTTGAAAATTTAGGCTTGGGGGGAAAAACTTGACAATTTCTCATGAGAGAACAAATATGAATTTTTATGGCTTCCGCTTTTCTCTAGCACTTAGTTTTAAAAAACTAGCTTTTACTATTACCTATCAAGAAATCTCCATCTGCGTTATAGAAAGCTCGATTTGTCATAGAATGATTGCAAGAATAAACGTGAATTGCTAAACCTAGTTTCATTTTGGGGTCTCCAGTTCCACATACAGTGTTAATTCCTTGCACAAAGTCCTTTTTTCCATCTGGCAAGTCAAATGGATTCCATCTCATCTAAAATCGAAAAAGTTCTACTTAAATTATCCAATACTACAAGGTTTCTCAATAAGAACGCTTTTGTTTTTAAAACATCGTAGAAGTCCTATTTAAAATGGGAGAAATGTCAATAGTTGCTTTTTGCATTTAGTATAGTTTGACATTTCATCGTTAAATAAGTAATAACAATGAACAATAAATACAAGAAACCAATTGACGTTGAACATGCCAAAGTTAAAGACATTTACTCGGCGTTTTCAAAAACTCGATCTTTCAAAAATGACAACTGCGTATTTGGATAAAATCTGCAGTTCCAGTTTCTTCGTTAAATTTGCAGATTCTGTTTATTCGCTTTTTGGTCGTAAGTTTTTGTTCTACCTTTGTTTTGTAATGTCGTTTTACTTAATCTGTTTCTTTTGGATTCCCCTCAACCTTCTTTTCGATTTCTTTATTTTCTTTTTTCCTTTGGGCTGTAGCGTATTGTTTCTTTTACGTGGACGTTTTTATGATTTTCATTTTTTCGTACGCTCTTCTAGCCGAATCTATTATGAATTCTTCTGTTTTTCGTTTTTGTTATTTATCTGATTTCTTCGTTTCTTACATGCCAAGGTGTGTATTAAATTACGTAGTATCTATTTTGAATAATTTCTAGTTATTTTATTTTGTTGCTGGAAACTAGTACGATTTCGTTTCCGTACGTCAACATCACTTTGTGAATTCTCACTTTTAGTTCTTTGACCCTCTTGCTCTTTATGTTGATAATAGGATTAATATATCCTTCCTTTGTTTTCTCTCCTGCTTTGTCTATGTGATTATTGAAATTCAATCATTTATTATTTCTTAATATTTTACGTCAATTTTTTCATTCTATTTATTTGACCTTTAACTTTACTTTTTTCTCTTTCTTCTTTTATACTTGAACATTAAAGCTTGGTTCTGGTTTTCATTCGATTTATTCCATTTATCGTACCATTTCGCTTGTTCGCATAACTTTTAAGTTTCTTTATCTTGATAATAGCGCTGGTGTGTCATCTGCTTTTCGATGCGTCACTCGTTCTACAATAATTGGTCCTAATTATGATCCTTTAGGTACTCCGGCCTTTATATTTTTACCTCGAAATGAAAAAGTTTCGTTCTAATCCCACCAAATTGTTATTCAATTTTAAAAACATATAGTTCTTACTGAGAAACGCATCATAAATCAGAGCCTACCTACCTGATTTGGATTAGGTTCAACGTCATCCCATTTAGTGTCGATATTTCCTTCGCTGAACTTCTTGAAAGGTTTGTGCCCAACAGAGGGTAAAATTCTGTAAAACCAAGACCGTCTGTTCTCAGATCTGGGAGCTGTAAAGGCACTACCTGAAAGCTGCTCAGCATAAAGACCGTACTGACAGATTTGTGGACTATTTTGTCCCTTTGGTAATGAATTCGGACATCTTGGATCTTCTGACGTAAACTCCGAGCCAAATCCTGACAGGTACTTGAGAAAAAAATTATTTAATGGCCAGAGAAAAGAAATAATATTTCTACAGGTTCTCAATGAACATTTTTGACGGAATTCAACTTGAAATTTTGAATAAAAACGAATTTTATTGTTTTTTGAAATTTTGCGGAAGTTTAAATTATTTTGTATTTATAAATTTCTCGACGAGCTAACGATAGTAACTAACACCAAAATTATATGTTTTTGAAATGGAATAAAATTCGACTATTATTAAAAATGTATTTATTCTTATATTATAAGAGACGTATGATATTTTCGATGAAATTAAATTACAAAATACGGTAATCTGCCATTACAATAGAACACCAATTGGAGAGAATTATGTAGCGCCTGTATAAACGTAATATTATTGCGAAAGCGTCGTTTTAACTTCTGCCGAGTTTTGTTTTGTCGAAGCCAAAATCAAGAAATGTTAGCCATTGAAAAACAATTTACCAAAGCTTTGATATGATTTTTTAACTGATTTCATTAAATACATAATTCTACCCCAAAAATATGATTTTTAAGAAAGTAATTTCATCATTCAAATAGCACGGAATTGACGAAATTTTTTTATCGTCAAGTTGGCACGATTGTCTTCTGTACTCATGGGGAGTTTGAGCAGTGAATAATAACTCGTATAAATTTATTTTATCATTAAAATATCATAAAGTTCTTTGTAAACCTAAAAAATCGTAGAAGGGTTGAAACAAAAACTTCACAACTGTGAGTTCATTAAATTTAGTCATTAAACCTCATTTAAACTCAACTTTGGAATATAAATAAAGAACTCATTTAAAGGAAACACTGGCATTTAATGTATAAACTCTTAAAAAAATATTAGATTTATATCTGGAACAAAATCATCAAACATATTTTAAAATCTCTTAAATAACGTAGAAGTTAATGTCAGAGTTAGATAAAATAAAGTAGACTTTATCTTGATGTGCAAAATAAAGCCAGTTACTTGACATTTTTGTATTATGTGGAACGTAAACAAATAACCTACTAGATTTTTTCGATGTGTAGTGATACTAAGAGACCATACACCACTTATACACTTCAATATTTATATCTAAGACATAAAATGACTAAATTATTGCGTTAGGACTGTTTACTGTTGATACCTACAGATGTGACGTCACGAACAGACTCCACTTTATATTCATATGATTATTTTTAAACCTAAAGTTTCAGTTTCAGTTTCTACAACAATACGATGCTTTTTTAGTATTTCTTGAAATAATTTCATTGGCAAAACATTGATTTCAATAAGCCATTATTATTAAAATAGTTACTTCCCAATATGGAAACATTTTTCAAATTCAGGCAGATGTTAAGGTTACATTTTTGAAGATCCCTTTCCTGTGTATGGTGCATTGCCCTGATTCAAATGAAGAACTCAAGAAACAATACATTAATATTAATTCTTGAAATAAACCATAGAACTACGCGCATCATTCAAACATAGATTTTTTTTAATATGTCACATTCACATAGAAAACCAATTAAAATGAAATTTATACAACCAATGATTCAAAGATTCTTTTCCAAATGAAATGTATGAAAATACTCACTTCGAAATCACTCATCGTAGAAAGAGGTTTACAAAGATTATGATTAAAATTTGTTTACGGATTATTTCTAAATGGTTGCTACATGAGAACAATAATTAATATTACCAAAATAATCCTACTTATCAACTTTCTTAATGTCGATAAACATTGTTATGGCGTAACAGTTCTGGTAAGTTCCATATATTTGGGTCTTTCTAGCGGGAAAGATAATCTAGATCCTTTGAGGTACAGGGGTTATTTAACAAAATTTAATCTTCCTAGTATCTCATGTGAATGAATTACGGGGTCAATTTTTTATCGTTTTACATACGCTTCTTAATGAAGCATACAATACTAATTGAAAACATACTAAATAAATAGGTCCACAACCTTTTTTTTTAATATTTATTTATTATTTTGATAAACACATTGTTTATTGGACAATCTTGAAATATTGCACCTGGAAGCGAGAAAAAACTAGACATCCTTGAATCAATCGAAATATTTAAACACAAACATCACGTTTCAACAATTAAAGTATTAAATGAACAGACGGACCTTTGGCACACCCCACTTACGAAGTTTGCACCAGCCAAAGCCTTCGACGTAATAGTTAAGATAAAATTTTTTTTTATTCAGCTATAATCAGTTAATAAAAAGTGACTTCTTATTTCATTCCACTGTAGATCAAATAACAGGTGAGGCTCAATCTCCTGAGCATAGTGAACAGTTGTGCCAACTCAGTAACAAAAAAAATCGACAATCCCTCTAAGTGGACTTTTATTTTACTGAATACAAACAAAAATTTAAAAAAAAATGGATCAAGAAGGCGGAAGGATGCTCATTGACACTCACAAGTTAGAAATGATGAAAAATAATTTCGTCATCAGGTTTGAACATGACCAGATATTTTTTATGTACCACTTTTACGTAATTGTTTGAACGACAATGATCTACATAAATGAGTCAATGTAGTATCATAACTTCATTAATTATTTTGACAATAAATTTTTATTGAGCACTAAAACCCAAAAAAGGGTCTCTGCAAATTCCAGCTTATCTGAATATATTTAACAGAGGTGAGTTATTTAAATCTATTTGTTCGTTAAGTAATATTCAAATTTTATTATGGTTATTTATCTCTAGGGATTCTAACAGATTTAAGGTATAACTTTTACTTTCTATATGTAGAGTTTCAGAATTTTGGTTGAAAGTATGTCCTGTTTCTAACAAATGATTGGAATATGTAGAATTACTTTTATTATTGAGGAAACTCTTCAAATGTTCACAAATTCTATGTCGGAAAGTTCTTCCAGTCTGTCCTATGTAAACTTTAGGGCAATCACCGCAGGTTAACTTATAAACCCCCGATTTATCATCTGTATGTGTACAGTCTTTATTATTTTTAATAAATTTACTCAAGTTTGAATGGTTTCAAATGAAGTTCTTAAATTATATTTATTTTTGAGGTATGCATTATATATATATATATATATATATATATATATATATATATAATTAAAATACACTAAAGATATTTCTGAGAAAATTGCTACATACCTCAAAAATAAATATAATTTAAGAACTTCATCTGAAACCAATTCAAACTTGAGTAAATTTATTAAAAATAATAAAGACTGTACACATAAAGATGATAAATCGGGGGTTTATAAGTTAACCTGCGGTGATTGCCCTAAAGTTTACATAGAACAGACTGGAAGAACTTTCCGACATAGAATTTGTGAACATTTGAAGAGTTTCCTCAATAATAAAAGTAATTCTACATATTCCAACCATTTGTTAGAAACAGGACATACTTTCAACCATAATTTTGAAATTCTGCATATAGAAAGTAAAAGTAATGCCTTAAATCTGTTAGAATCCCTAGAGATAAATAAACATAATAAAATTGGAATATTACTTAACGAACAAATAGATTTAAATAACTCACCTCTGTTAAATATATTCAGATAAGCTGGAATTTGCAGAGAAATTATTTTGACGCCTACATTTACTCCAAAGTTGTTTTGGTCTCGAAGTGAATGGTATTCATGTGCTAGAAACATTAATGAATAATAAATCTATATAAAGAAACAATAATTGGTTACAGGGAAATCTTTCAAAGCATCGAATTGTCAAAAGGTACATTTTTTGTTTAGGTAACGGGCTTTCATTATCAAAGGGGCGTAGTAAAAAGGTTGCATTACCAGTAGGCGTGGTCAACAGGTTGCATTACAAGGAAGCGTAGTCAACAGGTTGCGTTACAAGGAGGCGTGGTCAACAGGTTGCCTTACAAGGAAGCGAAGTCAACAGGTTGCGTTACAAGGAGGCGTGGTAAACAGTTTGCATTACAAAGGAGGCGTGACTAAAAAAAATTTCCCACATACATTGGCATTATTTTCTTTTAAATACCGAATTTCAGATTTATTGCATCTGTAGTTTCGAAAATATTGGGAAAAATTTTCAAATGTGAATAACTGCGAAATTATTAAACCAATTATGCTCAATAACGGAATCTTCCGAGATATTTAGGCCCCAAATCTTCCCTGAAAGTTTCAAGGCTCTAGCTTTTTCCGTTGGAATCCGTCTTTACGGGCGGACCGAATTACTCTAGACTTCAAATTTTTTATCATTGAGTTCAGCCTAGTCGTTTTCGGCTCAAAATTCGAAAATTACAAACATTTGGTCGAAACGACAGCATGCTGTCCACTGGAACAAACGCTCAAAAATAGCGAAAATTAAAAACTGTTTTTAATTATAACTTTTCGTTATGAATTTTTTTCTCTTACTTGATAATGGTTAAATTAACGAATTAAAAATCAGAAAGTTCTGAGAGCCTTTACAAAAGAATTAATATTATAAAATATTTTATATTTCTATCTTGATTTAATGATAATCAGTTCGTAAAGGTTTTCAGAATATTTCAATTTGTTTTTTTTTATTATAGTTATTTTGTTATCTATTTTAAAATTTGCGTGTTATGAATTTATAATAACGCAGTGCATTATTATGGATGCCAAAATGACATCAAAAGAATAATGCTAAATGTGACATAATGTCACCATCTTAAACGTTCAATTATACACTGTCTTATTCCTTAAAGAAATTAGTCTCACCTAATAAATAATTCACAAATTCTTTAGGAATAACAATAATTCTAATTTTACCTTATTTATCTTTGCGAAAAAAATCCTGCATTGTTATAATATATTGTATATATTTTCAAAGAGTGTTTGAGACAAATTTTTTTCATCTGCATCTCTTGAAATGTATTTTGTAATTTTTTTTGATTTCCTTCACTTGCATAGAACATAATTTATTCTTGCCCCTTTTATACCTTATTAATTGAAACTTCTTATCTGATTGTAAATCAAACTTCGGGTCTGAATTAATTACTTTATTTTTTGTCTACAAAAATAACTTCAACTTAAAATTAAATTATCGGGTAATACTTTACTCAATAAAAAAATTCCAACTAAAATAACCATTCCGGTCCGAACAAAACAACAATCTTTCAGTATTTGTCGATCGATTTATTAATAAAAAACTGAAATTTCACAATTTAGTAGTGTTCATCGTAATATGTAAAACAGCCAGCAGACATCGGAATCGGTAAATAATGAAAAAGCAGAAGAAATGTGAAAATTTTTTTAATGAATAGTTTCACAAAACACAATATAGGGCTTCGCTCCAAAATTCATCGATTAACATCGGGCCTAAGAGAATAAAATTCACGCATCTACCACCTTTCACTTTTCTTTTACTAAATTCAATCAACCTTGGAGGGAAGCTTGAATTTCAACAAACAGTACAGATAATAAATAATTCCTAATCATTTGGAGACAAAAAATAAGAGAAACTATAATCGAGAAATTTAATTTTTTCGACTTTTTTCAAAGGGGAGAGGAGTCAAATTCATCGAAAAATCAGAGTCTGAAACGAAATAAAAAATTGAAAAAATGCTCTTTATATTGAACACTGAGTATAACTAGAGGGGGTAATACATGCATTTATTCATATGTCCTACCATTTAGTTTACAGCAATTTGGTCACTGTCCGCCAAAAGATTCAGTACATGGCAATTAAAAAATTTTTTACCACTCTTCAATATTAAACACCATCAAGTCCCTCTCAAAAACGGTCAACAGTTTTTAATATACAATTCAGTCTAACAATTCAAAGAATGATCAATTTTCAAATTTTTTTTGTTCTTAACGTTCAATTGTTTCACCGAACCACTCGTCTATTTTGAAAGGAAAATGGGGGGGTTTGCTGTATCGATTCGGGGGGCGAGCTAGGCTCGACCTCCGCCTTTTTTTTGTACAATATACTTGTTAACGAATAGGATATACCTAAGCAGCTTAAAATGATATTGCGGTTGACAAATACATGAATTACAAGAAATAATCGGGTGTCCTGCGCGTGACATGGGGCTCTCCGCGCCTTGGGGCTGGATCGAATTGTAAACTGAAAGAGAAAAATCAGACAATTAACTATAGCAAATAACAAAAACGTTTCAGATGTTTTCAACAAAAGGTAGGATTCGTTAAAATAAACCATTTCACGAAAAAACCGCTCGTAAAATAATCAAGAACACGGATACAATCCCTTAAAGTTGAATTCGATGCAGTGAAATCGGTTACCTCAAACTTTTTGTGCGGTGTATGTTGAAGCAAAGACCATATGTTCAGTAAGTCAGTATTCACTTGAAAAAAAAAAACAATCAGTGTATGTTATTTTTTGACTATCGTGAACTTGTTGAAAGAAACGGCATATTTATTCAAATATTGAACTTTTCGACATGATTCTAATGTACAGTGCAAGGAAAATGCAACCCCAGCAAGCAGATTGTATGCGGCAACATTTTCATTGAAAAATTGTTCAAGTCCGCGAACGTTCATTAATTTAGTACGGTGGTGTACGGATAATGAATATTCCGACCAGCTTCTGTGAATCATTATAATGGCGAGCTTTTGAAGTTCATAATATTCAATATTTTCAGATACTGAATTGTTTCAGCCGTTACTATTTGGTAGTTGATCACAATTAAAACAAATTGTAGAAATTACTATGTTTTACTACCAATAAAAAGATATATTACACATTTTCTTGCGACTCGGGAAGTGAACTATACCATCATCAGACTACTGAAGACCTAACAGTGGTACAGAGGTATTTAAACAAAAGTGATAAATATTTTGAATATTTCAACAGATTCTCGGTAACACCTAATAGTGGTACAGAGGTTTACAATCGGAACGTGATAAAAAACCGGGTTAAAAAAGAGGGGCCTTCTAACAGATATCTGAATGTCGGAAATCGACAAAGAAGGTTGTTAAACAGATGGTACCCATTTAAATATCTCAAATAATTTTTGGGGTTACATAGCTCTGTACAGTCATTCATTATTTTTACATTATTTTGTTGTATATCTCAAATATTTGGATTTACAAAGCTCCATACAGGCATTCATTATTTTTTACATTATTCTTATTGTGAACGAATTTGAAAATTTCTATAGTCAAGTTTCTTTTCTTTTGAATCTACATGTAAAATTTTCTTTTGTCGAAAGGAATTGCTGTTTTCTAAAGAATGAGTGGCAACAGTTGAATTTTTGTTTACTTTTCATTAAATTTATTTTATAGTTCATTTCCCGAAACTCGAGTCACAAGAAAATGTGTAATATAAATTTTTTGGTAGTAAAATATAGTAATTTCTACAATTTGTTTTAATTCAATATTTTGATAAAGTTGTTTTCAAAGGGTCTTTTCTCCCAGACTCATCAGAATAAATTCCCTAATAATAGCGTAGTGGAATGATCAATTTTTTTCTGATAGTTCAAATGAACCTGTATGACGTGGACGTGTTTAATTGTCTATGATTTTCGAAAATGGGGCAAAATTGAGAAATACCACATTCTTTTTCGTTTAAAGCAAATGAACAGGGATGAAAATGTTTTTATCAGTTAGATTGGTCTTTCGACATTCGATCCGTATCCTCACTTTTTTTGCAGGTCCTCCCGAAGAAAAGCCTTTAGACTTGCAAAGGAGTATTTTTGACGGTTTTGTCTTCTATGGTCGGTCACAAACACCAATACGGTAATTACATGCAAAGGTTTATACCTAATAATACAAAACATAACAAAGGAAGAAAAGCATAACAACAATATCACATTTAAATAGGGTTTAAATCAAGATGCGGCCTGAGGTCACAGTTCAGTACTAAATAGGTCAGCAACCATATCATTGCACACTTTAAGCACGTGACTAACTGGGGAAAGGCTTCTGGTACCAATATAAAAGAGATCAAATGACATTTTTAATATATATACATGACGAAATCCTTAAACGAATAACGAAACATATGTTAGTTTCAATAAAATAAAGTAATGTTGTTTCTGCGCTTGTCATTCGTCAGCTCATTTTAAGGTTATTGTGACTTGTTCATTTCTAAATAATTAGATGAGACTTTTTTGCAATTTGGAGTGAAATGGCCAGCAAAATACCAGAAGAGCATATCTGTCATTGTATGCTTTTTGAGTTTCGCAAGTTGCGATGTTAATCCAAGTGGACAAACTGTTAATGCATATCTTTATTGTGAACAAATGGATGGAGTGAACAGAAAAGGCGTTATTCTGCAACACGGCAATGCAAGACCGCACCGTGCAAGATAAACGTTGGAATAAATTAATGAATTGGGGTGGAAGGTACTACCTCACCCACCATACTGGCCCGATATCACACCCTCGGATTTCTATTTATTCCGATCGCTACAACATTTTCTTAGTGGTTCTTAGCGCCATCTAGAGTATGCAAAATACATACGCAGAGACTCTAAGATATTAATAATACACTAACGCCACCTAGAGTATGCAAAATACATACATACTAAATAGGTCAGCAACCATATCATTGCAAACTTTAAACATGTGACTAACTGGGGAAAGGCTTCTGGTACCAATATAAAAGAGATCAAATGACATTTTTAATATATATACATGACGAAATCCTTAAACGAATAACGAAACATATGTTAGTTTCAATAAAATAAAGTAATGTTTCTGCGCTTGTTATTCGCCCGCTCATTTTAAGGTTATTGTGAATTGTTCATTTCTAAATAATTAGATATGAGACTTTTTTGCAATTTGGAGTGAAATGGCCAGCCAAATACCAGAAGAACATATCTGTCATTGTATGCTTTTTGAGTTTCGCAAGTTGCGATGTTTATCCAAGTGGACAAACTGTTAATGCATATCTTTATTGTGAACATATGGATGGAGTGAACAGAAAAGGCGTTATTCTGCAACAGGGCAATGCAAGACCGCACTGTGCAAGATAAACGTTGGAAAAATTAATGAATTGTGGTGGAAGGTACTACCTCACCCACCATACTGGCACGATACCACACCCTCGGATTTCCATTTATTCCGATCGCTACAACAATTTCTTAGTGGTTCTTAGCGCCATCTAGAGTATGCAAAATACATACGCAGAGACTCTAAGATATCAATAATACACTAACGCCACCTAGAGTATGCAAAATACATACAAGACATACCTTTGCGTGTTAATTCAAGTAAAGAAAAGTATTCTCGATATTTACACGTTACCAACGCAGAATAAACTTTCCCCATGCTCAAATCAGACCATAATTTGCCGTAATGCTCATAATTAGCATATTCATATTAAAATAAATAAATTGGGCTGATCTGTACCAAAAATCATTGATAAAGAGTATGATTTTTGGTACAGACGAGCCGAATTAATTTATTTGAATATGAATATGCTAGTAATTGGCATCACGGCAAATTATTGTCTGATTTGAGCACGAGGAAAGTTTATTCGGCGTTGGTAACGTGAAAATATCGAGAATACATTTCTTTACTTGAATTAACTCGCAAAGGTATGTCTTGTATGTATTTTGCATACTCTAGATGGCGGCAGTTGTTTTTTAATACCTTAGAGTCTCTGTGTATAGCGAATATAGATACTTGACTTTGGAGTCACTAGCATACATTGTACTGACAAAAACCAATCAGTTTGAAACGTACGCATGTCTACAATTTGCCTCTATGATCAACAAACCCTTGTTGAGTTTGTGTGAGTAAAGAATTGTTATACAGATGTATGTTACACTGTCTCGATTTCTAGAACTTTATATTACCATAGCTCATACTCCTTATCAATGATTTTTGGTACAGATTAGCCGAATTAATTTATTTGAACACCTAAAGTATGTACCTTTTGTTACATTTTCAGTCGTCAGAAGATTTAAGACCTCGCTGCAGTCTCAAAAAATGTAAGTTTTAGGTAGTAAAACGTAGTACTTTTTGAAAACTTGTTTCAATTGTGATCAACTACCAAACAGTTCATTTGTTGTAATATACAACAAATAATTTCGCGGAAATTGAAGTTAATCATTATTTTAATTTTTTAACATCAACAAACTGTTTCATGCAGACATGCAACAAGACCACAACTCCCATATTTAAAACAAACCAACTTACAATGAATACTTTAGAGCGTCGTCAAGCTCCATTATGGCAGCCTGGTTACCGCACCTATAACAGTAGTTGGGCGCAGAGAAAATTGTCACCACGTTCCTGTCGTGGCACCAGTTGTAACCTTCCATGACCAGCTGATGGGCCCTCGATACTAACGTTAGTCCGTTGGTGTGATTGAACGTTTCGGATATGTCTTGTCCGAAGGTGTAACCCGCCCCTCTGGGGGAGATGCCCCAACCGCCGCGATCGTCAGGATCGGACCAGAGGAGGTCACACATGGGACCCTCGTGGGGCACCTGAGAACAAAAATCAACATAGAAATTGCCGATTCCAAGATCCCGGACATTCGGAAGAAATTTTCTTGTATCTCTTGACATCTCATGTTTATTCAGATGAAACGTGATTTAAAACATGCGAGCAACTATTCTCATTTAAACATTTTTTACAGGTTTATTCATAACATTCGCTTAGGGCACTTTTCAATCATACCCACTTCACCTAAATTTTAACTTTATTCTATCTTTTAAGATTGATTTAAATCCTGGAAAAGCACATGTTTATGGTTGAAATCATTAAAATCCCTCCTGACAAAAAACCTTTCTTTTAATCACTTCACATTTCAACATTTTAGATAAAAAAAAAGCAAACACAATGTTTCAAGTAATCTAACGAAAATTTTTTAATTTTTCTATCTTTCAAAAAATATTCATTCGACTTTTAAGAGCGCCAAATTTCTCTGACAATCTTCAAAGAAAGTCAATAGGCCCTACAAAAATATAACCTAAAAAAAAATTGAAAAAGTTCAAAAAACCCAGTGCATGGTACTGAAATAGTTTCAAATTTATTCAACCTCATCAGAATGGAAATGATAAATTTACATTTATTAATTTAGACTGATAAAAGTAGATAAGATTACAACATTTTTCAGCATTTTTGGTAAGTATTCAAACTTCAAAGGAACATGAATTTCAGTAAACTACCTGATAAGGTTTATATAAGTTAAAAATTTCAACAAAATTTCGAGGAAGAACAAACTTCGACATGAAAAAAAAAAGGAATATCGTTTAGGTAACACAAATTTCATAACAAAAGTTATAAAATAAAAATCACAGATATAATCATAACCTCAAATTAAGGCATCATCAAATCATTAGAGGAACTTGAAAATGTGTTTTTTTCACGGCCTACTGTGCGTCTGGGTGTGCTTTTTCTTTCCGTTATCTCATGTACCCACTTATAAAGTAAAGGAAACGTAAATATAAAACGTACTTCTTGTAAACGATCTAAAGCTCTAATGTGGTCCAAGGTGTCGATGCTGGGACTCAAGCCTCCGTGCAAACAGAAAATTTGACTGTCAACGAGCGCTGTTAGGGGCAGATAATCGAACAGGTCTGTGAAAAACTTCCAAACGTTTGCGTTTCCATATTTTCTTAAACACTCGTCATAGAACCCGTAGACTTGGGTGATCTGTCTAGATTCGTGATTGCCTCTCAGGATCGTTATCCTTTCCTTATATCGCACTTTAAGGGCCACCAGTAGAGTCACTGTTTCCACTGAATAATAACCACGGTCCACATAATCACCCATAAACAGGTAATTTGTGTCTGGGCTCCTTCCTCCTATTCTGAATAATTCCATTAAGTCGTGGAATTGACCGTGCACATCTCCACATACTGTTACAGGACATTTTACTTCTTGAACATTTGATTCTTTCGAAAGGATCTCTTTCGCCTGTAAACATTCAGTGATTAATAACACCAATCATAATCTTCAAAATTATTACAGGATAAGCTTCAAAAGAAAAAAACCGTTGAAATCATAACTTGACTCATGTAAAATCGGACAATAAATGTTCGCCATTGAATTGATTTGAAAGCAGGAAATACTTGAATGACAAAAAAATGAGGAAACAAGAAGTTAATTCGTATAAGAATGGAAACTCTGATATCCTTCATTTCGCTAATTAAACAAAATTTCATATAAAAATCCAACAATTTGCAATCAGAAAAGTCACATTCAGATTAAACTTGAATCGACAATTGAAGAATGAAATGAATTTGAACCCAGCCTATTTGATGATTAAACAAGGCAACATCCAAAGTTAATCAGCAACAAAAATTCCAAACTACTATTACTAATCATAATGAGAGGATATCAGTTGATCCTGAAACCTTCAAAACGAGTTTCTACGTAACATTCAAAACGAATAAGGACCTTAATGACACACGATTAAAGGTCCAAGAAAACGAAGTCTGTTCAAAAAATCGTGGAATACATAAATTTTAGATTTTTAGGCTGGATTAAAGAGATATTGCCTATGAAATAAAATAAAAATAATTACCTTATCACAAAGTGTTTTTACTTGACTCTCGGATAACTGTTTGCAGTTATTGAGTTGTTCAATCCATTGGTCCAATTCTTTGCATGTCGCTTTCTCGTCCATGATAATTGATTTCTTGTTCAATATGAAAATAAGTTACAAATAAATTATAAGGGAACTTTAATATAGTAGGGTGTGTATTTCGACATAGAGGCTTTCTAACAAATATCTTGAATCACAATACCAGTCCACAAACACTCCAAAATGGCGGTGATCTAATGGGAGTGTGCGCATGCTTATAGGAAAAACGATGTGTCGTAGATGTGGGTCAGCGCGGAAATTTCAAATTTCCCTTTTACTCTATTTTCACGGTTCGGCGGTTTTACTTACGTTTATTTCATTATGATCGGAGATCTCCTTGATTATCGTGTTCATCGGTGGTCGTATAATCTTCGGGATTGCCGTCTTCATTTTGAATTCTGTTAGTAAACGGATATGACGTCCGGGATATTTTAAATACACTACTATAGGTTTTTCTGTTATTCTTGTCGGAAATCTTCTTTCGATTGCATTTGTTTAATATTAATCATTTATTTATCGGAAAATTTGACAAAAGACGTTTCGACTCCAGGAATACGAAGGATTTCGAAGTTATTTTTGATAGATGTTTGGTATTATGTTTATTCTGTGAATACATCAATTCTTTGACCGAATTTGTTTCAAAGTTGCTAATAAGTGTTTGAATAACATGCCAAGAACGGAAACTGAAATAATGGGTTTCACAATAATGTCCAGGATGCAAATAAAACCAATTGTGCACTCTTCGAAATTTTCGTTAAAAATCGCGACCCTTAATATTTTTGCCGATAGATGTCGGTACAAGAACATTAACCGACACTGTAAATTAATGGGATTTCTCTGGTTTAATAACGAAAATTTCAAATTTAAAATCCGATTATCATAATCGGAATATTCTAATCGGCTTTTTGGAATAGTCAGTTAATAGTACTTATTGAAATAAAAACATCCTTATATAATGTAGTAGTGAACGAAAAGAAAATGTTTTATTGTCACCACCTACCCAAATATGTATTTTTCTTCATTGTGAGAATGATTCAATTAGAGGTGAGTTTTTCTCTTTGTATTATTTATTTGGAGTTAATTTTTTAAGTTATTTTTATCAACTTATACTTACGAAAATATCTGGCTGGACTGTTTAATGATTAAGTATTACACTTGAACTCCTATCATTTGGCTAAATAATCCATTAATCTCATAAAGTCAAAGCTCAATGAAACCAGAATTCATTATGTAATTCATTGCTTTTAATGGATATGGATGTGTATTACAACCAGAAAATTTTAAAATTGGATACTAAGTGAATGAAACATTTATTTATACATTTTATTTAATTTTAAGGATCTAGGTTTACAAGGAACAATGAATTACAGGTACTATTAGTATTCTTTAGTTGATATCCTATTCTGATGAAATTCCTGAACCAATTATTTCACCTTATTGGGTCTGGAAAAATATAATTATCGCTTCGAGTACTTAAGGCTTAAAAGATTTGTTCTCTAAAGCGATTTTTCAGGAGATATATTCCAGTATCGTTTGAATTCTCATTTTGTGGTAATCTGCGACCACCACTGTTAACACTTGGTGTTTCCAAGACTGTTATTTTGAATATTTAATTAAATCAGTCTTTACATCAAGAAAATCCATATTGAATAATATTAAATAAGGTTACTCTGATTTTCACAAATTTTATCATTATTATGGATACAACGATTGTTTCTCTAACACAGTGGCATCGTCAGGTAGGTGGTATATCATATTTATTTAGATCTAATTGTTCATTGAGTACTATTCCGATTTTGTTGTTGTTGAGCTCTAAAATATAGTTTTCTCGATTCATGGGTATGTCAAATGGATCATGCGATTAAATGCTGATAATTTTTGGTTAATAGGATGATTTGGTTTATTGTGTATATTAGCATCTGTATATTAATGTAAATTAATGTTTCTAGTAACTGTTAAATCAAGAAAATTAATAGAGTAATTATGCTCAATTTTGACAGTGAATGAAGGATGTACTTCGTTGATAAATAAAAAGAATTTTTTTAATAGGCTGTACCTTAAAGCAACAGAAAATATCATCTACGTATTTATACCAATATAAAAAATATTTCATGAGGGGACTTTGGTGAATTTTAGATTCAATATTGTTCTTGAATATTTCGACTGATAAAGGACTTTCCATAAGCAAACCTTTTTCCGATAAAAATGTGTCAATTCAGACTTTGTGACAATTGACATTGTTCCACTTGTACACTGTATCAATTAATTCCTAATTTGTTCAAAGGAATCCATTGAATGAACTGTCAAAAATTGTCTTACCTGACTTCAGTACCATCATTGTTTATAGAGTGGTCACTTGATGTTTTCAAGACTTATTTTGACTAAATTTCAGAGAGCAACAAAGTGATCATGTATAATATATCACAAAAAAAGGTAGTCAAATATTTTATGAACACTCATATTTTATTCCTTCTATGGAATATTTTGAAATGCACAGAATAAATATAATAAGTGTATATACTACTCTGTCAAGAAAGTACCAGGAATTTTCAATTAAAACAACATTTTTACATTTAATCGTCAAAATTTATTGGGTCGCCTTCAAAATAGGCTCCATTTGCTCCAATACATCTATGCCAACGGCACTTCCAATTATCGAAACATTTTTTATAGGCGCTTTCCGGGATGGACTTTAGCTCTCGCGCCGAATTTTGTTTTATGGCTTCAATCGACTCAAAACGGGTGCCACGAAGGGGCAATTTTAGTTTTGGGAAGAGGAAAAAGTCGCAGGGAGCCAAATCCGGCGAATACCGTGGTTGCTGAAGCACGTTTGTTGAGTTTTTGGCGAGAAAGTCAGTCACAATCGTAGCTCGGTGAGAAGGCGCGTTATCGTCATGCAAAATCCATGAGTTGTGCGCCCACAAATTTGGCCGCTTCTTACGGATACGCTCATGCAAACGTTTCATAACGCCTAGGTAATATTCCTTGTTGACAGATCCCGCTCAAGCTTGGCATAGTAATTAAGGACAGTGGTACCAACCTAGGAAAAAAAAATTTTACCTGCCTCATTGCCCCGCCAGATTTAAATCGATAATTCCCGGTACTTTCTTGACAGAATGTTTATATTATTATATGTTAATTTAATCAATAAAATTTGCTGAAATAAAAAAGGACTATTATTTTCCCCTCCAAGCTTTCATTGCTCAAATTGAATAAAAGTACCGTTTAAAAAACATAACTGATTTATTTATTAATTAATTCAACTGGAAACACTACTAACACTGGATGCTCGACTCGATCTGGCACTAGGCTGTGTCTTGTAAGTGGCAAATCCATGTGAAACCAACTCCTCGGCAATATTGACATATTTTTTATCAGCATAATCATATAAACTTATACCGGGTACCGGAGAATCCTCATGTCCTGCAGCTCCTGTCTTTTCTTTGTTACTATATCTTTTTATTTTGGCCATAAGTTTCTTCCACTGGGCTACATAAGTCAAATCTTCAAATAAATCCACGGCTTCTACGCGCCACTGGCCGTCCACAGGTTCTGCAAAGATAAGTTCAGAAAAGCAATTTTCTAACTTATGGAACTTTAAGCGGCCCATTCGTTAAATTTTTTTATACTAGCAATCATTGGATATTCCTTTGTATTTTTCTATTAATCAAAAATAAAAAAGTTCTGCGGAAAATAACGATAACCTTCAATTTCCACAAAAATTTGTAATGTATAATAAAACTTAATTGAAACAATGAGCATACTAGAATGAGGACGCAAAAATCAATGACTGATAATAAAATCACCAAAATAAACTCACCAACGTTATCCAAAAAACATTCGATAGCTTGAAAATGCAAACTCAAAAAATCTGTTCTAAGTTCTAAGATATTTTGGAATGAAACAACATCAGTATCTCCATAATCAACATAGTATAACTCTGCTTCCTTTTTAACTTCGTCAATACTTAAAACTTCAGCTCTATACCTAAAATATTGAAAAAAACCGATATTCAATCAATACAATTTGTAATAATATTAGGAGTACAAATAAGTTTTATTGTAGATGGTGCGGCACGGAGTTTCGGTTAGCTTTCGCAGATGATAACCGGCTTAAAAAATAGTTTGGACATTCAAGAACAACATAACCTATTAATATCATTGATTTTATATTGGTAAAATATAATTTTTATAAGTTGAAAATGTCAAAATTTGGGCCAAGTAAGCGTCATTTGCGGGAAATATTAGTTTACTTCTTTAATTTAAAGAAATCTGCTGCTGAGGCGCATCGATTGCTCGTAGAAGCATATGGTGAGGGTGCTTTGAGTGAGAGAACGTGTCGAGAGTGGTTTCAAAAGTTTAAAGACGGTGATTTCGACGTAGAAGACAAAGATCGCAGTGGAAGACCAAAAATTTACGAGGATACAGAATTGGAGCAAGATTCATCTCAAACACAAAAAGAACTTGCTCTAACATTAGAAGTCACTCAGCAAGCAGTCTCACATCGTTCATCTATAATAAATATTCAATTTGTGTTAAAAAACGGGGGAAACTTATTTGTACTCCTAATAATAATATGAATCTTAATTACTGAAGCAAATGGCTAACGACTCTTGTCTTTCTTCCAGTGTAATTTTTGTTTTTTTTTTTTTTGTACAATATTCTAATATAATTAACATTTCAATTAAGTTTTATGGAGAAAAAAGTAAGTTAAGTTCAATATGGATATTAAATTGGATAGGTATTTCCTCTTGTTTGCATCTTAGCTGTGTCCTTGTGAAGTTTGAGACATTTTTAATTTAGGTCCGGCATATTTCAGGTTTTGTACACACAGCAGATACTCCAGTAGCCCTAGGACTGAGCCTTGGGCAATTCCTATGTTTATATATTTGATAGTAGCAAACGCCTTCTACAGGTCGACATAAACAGAAGCTACATATCTAATTTTATTCAGTTGTTCATCGAAGTTGCTACAATTTTTTCATTAATTTTAAAGTATTTTTCAAATCAACTCTGTAAGCCTGGTCTTAAAAACTCTTTCTGTGTCTTGCCTAAAGTACTCGATAATGATATGGGTCGGTAATTATTTGCATCATCTTGTGTACCTATTTGCTCTTCCCGAAATTTTTCTCTCGATAAAATGTTGAATATTTCCACAATTGTTGGTATATTTATAGCAAATAGAGTCATAATATCACCTTTTGAAATGTTCTTTAATCCTGATGCTGAGTGATTTTCTAATTCAGCTAGAATTAATTTAATTTCATTAGATTAGTTGGTCGTAACTCGATGCATTCTGTGCATTCCATCTCATGAAAGTTCAGTTCTATTTTTTTATTTATTTGGTGGAGCATCTTTCAACTGCCAACCCAAAAGAAGTGTGATAAAATTAATTGGAATCGGGTATTCAACATCCATGAGTCACAGGTGAACCAGACGATATTCAAACGTTTATGGGACATCTAAATAGAGGCACTCAAACAATCCCTTAAGTTGAAGGTGTCATTCGGTTCAATTTGCATAATATATATAATTAGAACATAGATTTCTGCATACGATATGTCCAATTCCTACATAAATATTTATTAATTTAAATAGTCTAATTTGATATACAGGATGTTCCTAAATTGGAGGTACAAAGGAAAAGTGACGATTGATTGGATGACATCAAGGTTAAAAGTCTCACGAACGCTTCTTTTTCGAGGTACAGTGTGTTACAAGTTTAAATTTTTTCCTCATAGTATCATGCAGATGCTATGGAATATTCAGCTAAAAAGAAGATCTTTAAGGTCTGCGAAAAATCTACATCTTGCTCTGTTTTATTTTGGAAGTTATGGGCCCCCAAAATTTAAGAATGCTCCGTCTGAAGATCACTTTTTCTACCATAAAAACTTTCACTCCATCCTTTTAAATAGTTCACAAATAACCTTTCAACTTTTTTCTCAGTGATTCACGTCTTCTCTTTCAAAATATCTAATTTTTAATGAAAAAAAAATCTAAATTATCGGATAGCCATATCTTCTATTATTCTATAGAATTTCGTCCCTTTTAATTTGAAGTTGAATCAGATACTTTGGAAAAAAAAAACGCCATCTATAGGGGAATTTCGGATTCAAACTTCTACATCTGGTAAATGCCTTCTAAATGATCCGCACTAAACCAAACCATAGCCGCTCCAAAGTACCCTTACCATTTATTGTCGTATTTAAAAATAGCAGCAACCAAATTGCCCTTCTGAATGCTATTTAATACGAAAAGTTCTCTGTTACAAGCGTCGCTATAAAAGTCGGTCATTTCATCAACCAACTGATCCAGTTCGGTCGCTTTTGGTCCAACCAGTTGAATCCAAAACTTGGACGGATCTGTAATTGCTGAAACGTACACCTCGAATGGCAACACTGGAGGCCCTAAAAAAATTTCGGCAAATTCGAATTCATCAAAAAACTACCTTTCAGAGTATTCCTACAAGGAGTTGCTTACATCCGAATTTTTTGTAATATGTCATTATTGTAAAATAATTATTATCCAGATTATCCCGATACTCCCAGATCTTCAGTGAAAAATCCCTCCGAAGCTACTATTAAAGACTATTAAATTTGTGTATCAGTAGTACCGGTAGTTCTAATGTATCAGTAGTTACATTATACTGGTAGGCGTACTGATCAATTAAAATGGTATTTTATTAGGATACTCTAAAGATTTCCCTTTTTTACTGAGCCGCACCGTGTAACTAAATTTTCGAGAAAAAACGCAAAACCATCAAAAATATTCACTCATTGAAAAAAATCTACATTTATAACAGTTTTGAGAACGTTTCACTTCAGATCGATAAAACACTGTTTTCTTAAGTTTTGTGACAAGGGGGATTAAGTAACGCGTCAAATATGATTAACATTTAAGATTATCTGATAATCTTCATTTATAGCTGTTTTGAGAACAACGTAAGTCAGATCAATTGAGCAAACATTTTCTTCCAGAGTTTTTACGAGAAGGATTTAAACAAGTTCTTGTACAAATATTCTGGAATATTTCTATAGCAGAATTTCCTCATTTTTTACATAACATATTTGAAAACAACTTAATTTAGATAAAACAAATTGTAGAAATTACTATGTTTTACTATCAAAAAATATATATTACACATTTTCTTGTGACTCGAGTTTCGGGAAATGAACTATCCCATCATCATACAACTGAAGACCTAACAGTGGTACAGTGGTATTTAAACAAAAGTGATGAATATTTTGAATATTTCAACAGATTCTAGGTAACACCTAATAGTGGTACAGAGGTTTATAATCGGAACGTGATAAAAAACCGGGTTAAAAAGGAGGGGCCTTCTAACAGATATCGGAATGTCGGCAATTGACAAAGAAGGTTGTTAAACAGATGGTACCCATTTAAATATCTCAAATAATTTTTGGGGTTACATAGCTCCGTAGTCATTCATTATTTTTACATTATTTTGTTGTATATCTCAAATATTTGGATTTAGAAAGCTCCATACAGTCATTCAGTATTTTTTACATTATTTTTATTGTGAACGAATTTAAAAATTTCAATAATAAAGTTTCTGTTCTTTTGAATCTACATGTAAAATTTTTTTCTTAAGATTTTTTTTTGTCGAAAGGAATTACTGTTTTCTAAAGAATGAGTGGCAAAAGCTGAATTTTTGTTTACTTTTCATTAAATTTAATGAAAAGTCACAAGAAAATGTGTAATATATATTTTTTGGCAGTAAAACATAGTAATTTCTACAATTTGTTTTAATTATGATCAACTACTAAATAGTAACGGCTGAAACAATTCAGTAACTTAATTTAGATGAATTGAGCAAAAATGTTCGTCCTGAGTTTTTACAAGAAGAATTTAAGCATGTTCTTTTAGTAATATTCTGGAAAGTAAAGATAAACTACCTTCTGGAGTATTGTAGAAATTCTTCCTTATTGAAAACAATTCAATTCAGATCAATTGATAAACAATTGTAGTAAGTTAAGTATTAAGTAACTTCTTATAGAAATACTCTGGAAAGCAGCTATATTTTTAATTATTTTCCAGTTCTTCATTAATTTATAACCAATCTTGAGATCAAGTTGATACAAATAAATAAATAAAAATATACCTTTACTATTTTTGCACCGAGTTGCTTAAATCCTAATTATAAAGTTAATATTTAATATACACTGTGTCCCAATGAAAACGATGGTGGGATACATTTATAACGTTATCAGACGTAAAATTTCTCCATCGGCTCATAAAGGTTTTGAAAATAATAATGAAATGATTCTGATTAATCGAATAGAAACTACCTAACAGAAAATTTCTTCAATGAACTGCTCAAATTCCGATGTAACTCTAAAAAGGGGATTTAAGCAACTTTCCTTAAAACTGGTAATGAAATGATCAATAAATTTAACAAAAAAAAATATAAATTGTCTGCAAATCTTCATCATAAGCAAAAATCAGATATTTAACCTTGAACTGGAGATAATGTTTCGTTCTTCGGTATTCTATCACTCAAATTATCCATACTTTCGCTATTTGATACAGATTTTGGAGCTGCCCTGGGTTTCCGTTTCGCCAAAACCGAATCTATTTCATAACTGCTTCCTGAACATTCTTTTATTTTCTCTGATAAGAGAGACCTTGCTTCGAGTAACTGCTCTTTTGTACCTACAAACGTATAAACAAGAGGTATATATTGAAATTACATAAGATGTAAAAAACCTGGTGTGTTCTCTACAAATCTCAATTAGAACATTTTTTATTTTATTATTATTATCTTTAAGGACTTTCAACTTTTGTCCTCAATATTATTGGTACATACTACTCTGTCAAGAAAGTACCGGGAATTTTCAATTAAAACAACATTTTTACATTTAATCGTCAAAATTTATTGGGTCGCCTTCAAAATAGGCTCCATTTGCTCCAATACATCTATGCCAACGGCACTTCCAATTATCGAAACATTTTTTATAGGCGCTTTCCGGGATGGACTTTAGCTCTCGCGCCGAATTTTGTTTTATGGCTTCAATCGACTCAAAACGGGTGCCACGAAGGGGCAATTTTAGTTTTGGGAAGAAGAAAAAGTCGCAGGGAGCCAAATCCGGCGAATACGGTGGTTGCTGAAGCACGTTTGTTGAGTTTTTGGCGAGAAAGTCAGTCACAATCGTAGCTCGGTGAGAAGGCGCGTTATCGTCATGCAAAATCCATGAGTTGTTCGCCCACAAATTTGGCCGCTTCTTACGGATACGCTCACGCAAACGTTTCATAACGCCTAGGTAATACTCCTTGTTTACCGTCTGACCCTCTGGAACGAATTCGTAGTGCACCTCGCCACGGATATCGAAGAAAACAATGAGCATCACCTTCATTTTCGAGCGACTTTGGCGTGGTTTTTTCGGTTTCGACTCATTTTTTGCCACCCATTCCGATGATTGCTGGCTTGTTTGCATATCGTACTCGTAGACCCAGGTCTCATCACCAGTTATAATGCGTTCCATGAATGTAGAATCGGAATTACAGCGATCCAGCATGTCTGAAGCAACCTGTTCGCGATGACGTTTTTGAAGAAAATTCAGGTCTTTCGGTACGAGTCGTGCGGCCACCTTTCTCATGCCCAAAATATCAATCAAAATCGTACGTGCGGACTCGTGGGATATCTTAAGATCATGTGCTATCTCTCTCAAGCTGGTACGACGGTTTTCCAGCACCCTTTCCTTAATTTTATCGACGTTATCTTCGATCGAAGCCGTCGATGGGCGACCACTTCACGACCGTCCTTGAAGGCTCTGTACCACTGATATGCACGAGTTTTCGATATAGCATTATCACCAAAGTCCTTTAGCAACATTTTCAATGCATCGGCACACGAAAATTCATTTGCAACACAAAACTTTAAACAAATTCTTTGCTCAACGTAATCACCCATAGTAAAAATCGGCACGCACTCTGACATCGACTGACTTAATCAGCTGTTGCAAACACACTAGTTGACAGATCCCGCTCAAGCTTGGCATAGTAATTAAGGACAGTGGTACCAACCTAGGAAAAAAATTTTTTACCTGCCTCATTGCCCCACCAGATTTAAATCGATAATTCCCGGTACTTTCTTGACAGAATGTATATCAGAACTTTAAATTTTAGTACACAATTTTTCATAGAATGTTAAAACGGAATTCTTACCCCTCATATATACTTTTGAATATTCAGGATCGTCTGCTTCTTGAGTGATTGTGATTTTTGCGCCCGATCTATTTCTCAATTCAGTGAGATTCTTCCCACATCGACCAATAATTTTACCGGTAAACTCTCTAGGAAAGGTCACATTATCATCTTCGATGATTGGTTGGCTTTCTAGAAGAATTGATTAACTATACTTCGGTATTCTCTTCGAGAAACTTGAATTAATTTTTATTTTATTCCACAGGCAACAATGGGAGTTTCATAACAAATAGAACAAAAAAAAACTACCTATGAACTTAATCCTTTTTTTAACTCAAGACTTTATGGGTCTAAACTTATCCTATACACATTCTTGAATTTGTGACATATTTTAACCTCTTTCCTTTGAAAAACTGAAATAGCAGAAAATTTACAGCATTTTTTCTAACAAGGTTTCGACATATTAATAGAGCTTAATTCATCTTTGAAAATGAAAAGAATAGTATTATTAGAATAGCTTGGCACACTAGAGAAAAATATATTTACTGAACATTTGTAGACTAAACATACCAATGAATTCTTTGATGAGCTGCTTGGCAATATGAACAGCTTGGATTGAACCACTTAAGCAACAAAGTTTTTGGTCTTTGGAGTCTCTAAAATATATCCTGGCGCCAGATATACCTGCTATTTGTTTAATATTACAACCTTCTCTACCTATAATTTCTCTCACAAGATTCTTTGGAACTACTATTTCGTCATTAATGCGATTGGAAGTTTTCAGTATTAGGTCCTCATCCAAATCATCTTCATCTTTTTTCCAATATTTATGAATGATGTAGAGGGAAATACCGCAAAGGGACAGTCCTATAACAGCAGCTAAACTCTTGTAAGGTTGCCTGGAAATCATGATGAAATTAAAAATTCTTGAACGTTCGAAATGGGGTCATCCCTATTTTTAAATAGAATTATACTGTATTATCTTAGGATTAAGTAACTGAATAAATTAATACCAAATATGGTGTTGCAATACTAACATTTTTTAATCCAATTATTGGTGGTGCCGCATCGAAACGTCTAATGACTAGATTTACTGCCGATAATTATTTTTTTGATATTTTTTTAAATGCTTTTTTCGCATCGAAAAAACATAACCACAAATTATCAGCTGAAATTTAAAAGAGGAAAACAGTATAATGAAATTTTTCTATTAGGTCCGTTTCACACGAGAAACAATCGGTTAAGGTTCCCCATAGATACATGTACTTATACATAATTTATTTATATTCTGCATAATTTAATTGTGTTTTAAATCATTCAGGGGGGTACTTTCCCGGGGAAAGTTTCCCCAATATTGGGGAAAGTTTCCCCGATATTTACGCTGATATTCTACAAGAATACGTAACCCTGACATCTATAGATTTTAATTAGCAAGACATCGAGTGAAGCCATCGACTGTGCGAGAATTTTCCTGGGAAAACCAGAGAAACTTATTCGGACTTATTTCGGATCTCAAGAAGCCAAACGACCATAGATTATAGACGATTGGGGAGATATCCAGCTACAGTGCCATGCAGGAATTTTTTTATGAAAAAAATTCACGCCTTTGTTTCTAAAATTCGTTTGAAGCACCAAAAAAGAAAAGCTTATTATACATGTTGTAACTTCTTCGAATATTTCTATAGATAAACCAAAATTATATTAAAAAAAGTTATTCTGATGTGACCTTAAGTCACAGCACTGTTAATTTTTTGACCCAAGAGTGAAACCCGTCCAACTAGAAAATTTCTTTTCCACCTGACCAGGATTCGAACCCAGACCTTCCGGTCACGAGCCCTATGCTCTACCACTGAGCTGCTTTTAGACTTTCCTATACGGCTATTTCAAAGAATTAGCCTATTAGTAATCAAAGAGGATCACAGCAGAAATTAAATCAAGTGGTTACAGCAGTAAAAAACAAAGAATTCCATGAATACATTTTCTTGGATATCGATTATACATAAGAGCTGGAGAAAGCCAATTCGAGCAGTTTTTCTCAAAAATAAGTGTATAAAATGCTTTTTTCATGAACATCTGTTTCTATTTTCTTCGAATGTCTATTGGTGTTGATTTTGATTATGAAAAGAATGCTTATTTTAAACCGCATAGATTCGAGTTGAGTATAAAATGTTGAGGTTTTTATTATAAAGTTCCATAAGGAACCATCAGAGAAATTTTTAAGACCAGTTTAAATAAATAGATCTTATTTTTAAATTTTTATGTTAGTGATAATTGCACATAACTATCATTTTAATTTCGAAAATCAGCATATTTTCAACTCCCTGAAACAAAAAAATAAAAAACGATTCTGTAAAAAATTTGTGTGAATAATTTCTACTTTGTATTCAGAAATATCAAAACTTTAAAATTACAGAGCACAAGTGAAATGTTGAAATTTAATGTGCGTAATTTTTTTTCAATCTGCGTTTCAATTTATTTATTATTGTTTTTGTTTTTTATGTCCCAAATAGGAGCATTTTACATGAATCCTAAGTTAAAATGAGAAGGCCAAAGATCTAAAATATGTTGACATATCATCGAATACTTTATATCTGTGCCCCGACGTTGAATTTAGTTCCTTCTCTGGTTGACTACAACGTTCTTTACAGTTCGTGATTCGTTGAAGGCGGTTGTCTGCTGTTAAATGCACATAGCTGTATACTATTAAGTTTTAGCATGTCGGAAACACTTCAATTGAAAGGCACCCTTTTGGGGCACAGTGGATGGGTTACCCAAATCGCCACAAATCCTAAATATCCAGACATTATTTTGTCATCGTCAAGAGGTAAGGTTTTCCTAAATTTACATTTATATCTCGCTTTATGTTCATAATCATTTAGTATTCTGCAAATTTTTGTGTAGGTTTCGAAATGTCTCTATTTAATAGTTTAGGATAAATATGTATTTTCGGGATCTTCCTGATCAAATTTTCAATTTTTGGGTATTTTTCAGACAAGACCCTCATTGTCTGGAAATTGACACGTGACGAAACTCAGTATGGAATCCCACAGAAGCGTCTCTACGGTCACTCCCATTTCATCTCCGATGTTGTTTTGTCCAGCGATGGTAACTACGCTCTTTCTGGCTCTTGGGACAAGACTCTCAGGCTTTGGGATTTGGCTGCTGGAAAATCTACAAGGAGATTCGAAGATCATACAAAGGTAGGAAGAGATTATATAATTAAGATTCACTAATCTTTCTTTTAAAACAGCTAGAAGATTTTTTTTTTCAATGATGTTCATCATGCATCGACTGAAGAAATCCCTATGCTTAACCACAGATCCCCCAGGGTCACAGTGGATGCCTTAACTAGAGCAATTTATGCTTAAGGGGTATGTAGAGAAGAATGGTTAATGAAGAATGGCCCATCTTTGATGTCTTTCAAGAATTAATTTGAAATTTATATGATATAACTTGTGATCTGTATATATGTAGGATTGTCAAGTAATTGATATTGAATGCAATATAATCTCATTTACCATTTTCAAGTTACATGTATTCAAGTTTTAGGAATTTATTTCTCTTTTATTTTTTTTCTTGATCATTTATGATCTTGCTGGAAACATAGAAGTGTGCAAATAAACAATTTAAATCCATGAAGAATTACCAGATTGTGTGAACACATTTTATGTCAAATGTGATTTAATTGCCAATCCATATCTGGTATTTCTTCTGTTTTCTTCACCTAATAACCTCTTCTCTTTTTAGGATGTTCTGAGTGTGGCTTTCTCTGTTGACAATAGACAAATTGTCTCTGGTTCACGTGACAAGACCATTAAACTGTGGAATACCCTTGCCGAGTGCAAGTACACCATCCAGGAAGATGGTCATTCTGATTGGGTATCTTGCGTTAGATTTTCACCGAATCACTCAAACCCCATTATAGTATCTGCTGGATGGGATCGTACAGTAAAGGTAAGCATTTCATTGCATCTTTTCATGTTTTGTTAGTCTTGTACCTTCTCAAAAGCACCTGTTAACGTCTTTTGATGACTTGATGGGCCGTCAACGAGAAGGAGATCGAGAGGTGAATCCTGGGTGAGAAGCAAGTTCGTAAACTCATTTGTTTCCTCAATCTGGTTTCGTACATTTTTCCTTGGTGTTTTTCAAAGCTGACAACTGCCTGTCAAAAATTTTAATGTTATGTCAGTTTGTGAATGCACAACCATAGAATATTAGTGATGTAACTTTTTTGATTGAATATTCATTCAGTCTCTTCTAGCTCTTTTTTCTTAAGGGTTAATTCACTAAGCAATTTTTATGTCTTAAATTTTTGACCGAATGCATAAATATATCCATATTTTAAACTCAATATTTAATATTAGACTTTATTATAGTAGTTATATAATATGTGAGTCATTGATATTAAATCACAAACATAGAACAGTAATATTTTAAAATGAACTAATAGTAAAGTATCAATAGTTATTTTGATTGGTTATTCATTACACTTTGTTAAAACAAATCTTTGGAAACTTTTGTTATTACAAAAAGATGTTTACATATTTGCAGTTTTGAGTTATTCATCCTCAATAATGGCAATTTGTAAATTATGAAATAAATTGTCGAAATATCCACAGCATATTCTTTAATTACTTGTTTTTGAAATTCTGGTTACTTTTCTTATCATGGGACATCATTTGGGGTGATAAATTTTTATGTTTTTCTGTGTTACAAATAGTTGTAGGTTAAGTGTAACAATACTTTCATTATTTCTGTTTTATTTTGGATACTTTATAGCTTACTCATTCCAGGGTGAGTTTAATTTTGATCTTGAGATGTTTGAACCTGAATTCAATACATTTCCGAAATTGCTATCGAATGTTTGAATTTTTTTTTCAATTATTTTTATTTGATCATTTATTTTGAGAATTTTAGATAATTTTGGAATAGTGGATTTTATTTGTACGTTAATATACATACTTATAAAGTTTCTGTTACTACATTTGTATTAATAAGTTTCATGTCGGGATGTAAAAAGGTTTTTTCCGATAAATTGAAACATTTAATATTGATTTTACATAAGGATATCATTTTGATATGTTTACATACAATTTTCTCTGAATTGTTTGAATGCATATTTATCATAAATATTTGAATTTTATTTAAAATAAGTGTCTTCAATAAAGGAATTTCCCTTCTCAAAAGCACCTGTTAACGTCTTTTAATGACTTGATGGGCCGTCAACGAGAAGGAGATCAAGAGGTGAATCCTGGGTGAGAAGCAAGTTCGTAACCTCATTTGTTTCCTCAATCTGGTTTCGTACATTTTCCTTGTTGATTTTAATAGGTAGACTACAGCCTGTCGAAAATTTCATGTTTACGGCATAGTCTTCAAGTGAGGGATTCAATAATTTTTATTCATTATTTTGATTGTTTATTTCACTCAGCTCTTCTAACTCAATTCATTGGGTAAAAAATTGTGTTTTAATACAATTTACTATCTGTTCAAATGCATGATTATTCATTCAATCAATTCCATATTTGAAAGTTGTCAAAGTGGAAAATCATTCAGCAACGGATGCACCTTCTCAAAAGCGCCTGTTAACGTCTTTTAATGACTTGATGGGTCGTCAACGAGAAGGAGATCAAGAGGTGAATCCTGGGTGAGAAGCAAGTTCGTAACCTCATTTGTTTCCTCAATCTGGTTTCGTACATTTTCCTTGTTGATTTTAATAGGTAGACTACAGCCTGTCGAAAATTTCATGTTTACGGTATAGTCTTCAAGTGAAGGATTTAATAATTTTTATTCATTTGATTGTTTATTTCACTCTGCTCTTCTAACTCAATTCAGTGGGTAAGAAATTGTGTTTTAATACAATTTACCATCTGTTCAAATGCATGATTATTCATTCAATCAACTCCATATTTGAAAGTTGTCGAAGTGGAAAATCATTCAGCAACGGATGTACCTTCTCAAAAGCACCTGTTAACTTCTTTTAATGACTTGATGGGCCGTCAACGAGAAGGAGATCAAGAGGTGAATCCTGGGTGAGAAGCAAGTTCGTAAACTCATTTGTTTCCTCAATCTGGTTTCGTACATTTTCCTTGTTGATTTTAATAGGTAGACTACAGCCTGTCGAAAATTTCATGTTTACGGCATAGTCTTCAAGTGAAGGATTTAATAATTTTTATTCATTATTTTGATTGTTCATTTCACTCAACTCTTCTAACTCAATTCATTGGGTAAAAAATTGTGTTTTAATACAATTTACCATCTGTTCAAATGCATGATTATTCATTCAATCAACTCCATATTTGAAAGTTGTTCAAAGTGGAAAAATGGGTTGAATCATTCAGCAACGGATGTACCTTCTCAAAAGCACCTGTTAACGTCTTTTGATGACTTGATGGGCCGTCAACGAGAAGGAGATCAAGAGGTGAATCCTGGGTGAGAAGCAAGTTCGTAATCTCATTTGTTTCCTCAATCTGGTTTCGTACATTTTTCCTTGGTGATTGTGTAACAAAAGATTTTTTTTAGGGGTGTAGTAACTTCAAATTTTTGCCTTCGGAGATGCAAATTCTGTTTATTGTCTGTTTAGTCTGTAAATTTATTAATGAAAAATGTCACTAATGACAGGTGTAAAGCTTAGTGATTTATGCTCATTAAAGAGGTTCTAGAAGAAACTGAACTCAAAATTCATCTTATTTGGTCTATTGTTCTCCAATGATAGACCATTATGTTTTGGAATACATAATCAAAACATCTAATTTAGGCATAGATAAAAATTAATGAATTTTGGGTGTAGAATAAGTCTTGTATAATGTGTTTTATTTTTCAATTTTACTTTTCTTGTTTTAGGTATGGAATCTCACCAACTGCAAGCTAAAGATTAACCATTATGGTCACCATGGCTACCTTAACACAGTAACCGTTTCACCTGATGGTAGCCTCTGCGCCAGTGGTGGTAAAGACTGCAAAGCCATGCTGTGGGACTTGAATGATGGAAAACATCTGCACACTTTGGAACATAACGACATCATTACTGCTCTGTGCTTCTCACCCAACAGGTAAGATCCATATTTTATCGTACTTTTAATGAAATAATGATAAAATTAGATTTCATGATGTGAAAAACTTTAACACCTTGAACAACTATGAAAGGTTAGCGGATATGGGACTGATGTCTTCATATAATAAAATTTCTAAGAGGTTTAGTATTTTCTTGTGGTAATAACGTTCTAATTTTTTCAGATACTGGCTCTGTGCTGCATATGGACCCTCTATCAAGATTTGGGACTTGGAAAGCAAGGAGCTGATTGAAGAACTCAAACCTGAAGTAGTTTCCCAAACCAGCAAAGCTGAGCCCCCACAGTGCTTGTCTTTGGCTTGGTCCACAGATGGACAGACACTCTTTGCAGGTTATTCTGATAATATTATCAGGGTATGGCAAGTCAGCATATCCTCCCATTAAGTTTGTGATGATTTTATAAATAAGAACAAATAAAGTGGAGTTTTATTCCATTTATTGATTTATTTCTCTGTAAGATTTATTTAAGAATGTATATGAACTCTGTGAGTTGAATAAACTTGAGAATTTTTTAACAAATTGAAAGTTTAATTTGCACAAGTTAAACAAATACTGGTGGTTGGCATTTCCATGTGGTAACTGCAAGCGATGGATTTTCTTGGTAATCTCTGCAGACGTTTTCCCACTGCACTTCGGAGGGACAAAATATTGCTTTCGAGCGGAGTCTGCCCTTACTTGCTTCAAAATCCTTTGGAAATAGATAAATGAAGTAATATCTAAGAAAAGTGTAATATTTAAATGTACTACTAGCTATTTCAGAAGTGAGGGGAAATGAAATTTTATCAGAAGATTGCATTACAGAAGAAATCTGCAGCTTGTACATGATCACTCGATACAAACCTTCAGCAAATTCTTGTTTCTCTTTCTGATGTCCTCAAAGTTAGGAAAATTTTTCTCTTTTGTATTCACCTTAAATTTTTCCTCATTAATGGTTCTGCAATTTATAAAGAATATTTATGTGAACATCGAATTTCACGTCGTACTTGCTTCTCAATCAACAACGTCTCTACTTTCTCCTCTTCGTTTTTAAATTTTTGGAGGATGTCGTCTATTTCTGGAAGAGGCATTTTAATAACGATTCGAATTGTTTGTATTGAAAATCACGCAGAGAAGTAAGTGATCTATGGTTTTCTAATAACATAAAATAGTCACTTGATATCGTTGATCTATTTGATCTATATTTGAGTGTATATTGCTAATAAAAATTGAAATATTTTCCCATAGAACCCCTCAAAAATTCGAAATACTGCCATAGAATTTTGAATCCTACTGAGCAAAGAAATATATCATGATAATCTACTACCTTTCATCCATCTGTCAAATAATTAGGTCAAGTGTCAAAATCGTACTCATGTTGTAAGTTGAAAGCCAAAAAAAATAAGATTGCTTGCGCTGATGTTGATGAAGGATGGCAGGAACGTTCAAGGATTGCGCAACTAAAATACAGAAAAAATCCGAACTAACATGTCCGCTTCCCTTTGACCCGAAAGTAACCAAGGACCAAATTATATGTTGGAAGAAACGTCATCCAAATCAGCCCCCAGACATCCATTCAATTATTTTAGACAGACCCTTAAACTTGTCTGAACGTCTCGTGAGTTAATATTTGATGAAATGATTTTAGACCTTAATAGAAAGTTTATAAAAACCATTTCCGATTCAAACTTAAAAAATTAAAGTGGTCATAGAATACAGTATCCTTTGATTCTACCGTGTCGATGACGTCAGCAAAATTTTTCTCTCTAACATTTCCGATTTCACTCTGAGGGAAGATTTTATCGTATGATATTTCTCAGTCCGCTTCGCTGAGTTGTTCAATCTTACCTATTAACCGGTGAATTTTGCTGGTTATTGCTAGTTTTTCACTAGTTGTGTATAGATTTTTAAATTTGATAAAGACATGTAAGTATTGATATGCTTACGGTGTGAAAATTTAAGTGATTTTTCTTAGTCGTTTTAAATTTTGTATCATCGAAATGCTCATGTGATACCACATTGAGGTATGGATAATGAATTTTGATTGTAAAAGAGCTAAATCGTTCTTGGGGTTGGATCTGCTTATTAATTTACCAGGTATTATGTAAGGACTTTCATATTTAGGTAATATACGTAACGGTGAATACGGCACTTCACTTTGAAGTTCTAGAACTAGGTGAGATTAAGTTCTGATTACGGTAAGCAAATATTGCATAAGTCTGGCAAATTTTTCCGTTTTCGCGTTTTGAAAGTATTTCAAGCTGGCCCTTAGGTTGGGACGACGCCATTTTTTAATAGGAAACGAGGGTCGACGACAACCCACGAATTTTTACGTATTTTCCTTTCAAACTTAGATTTTTAATACTCAATGTGACTATAAACCTTCGGAGACTAATAAACAAACAAAAAAAATTGCGCGTCCGTTTTAAAATAGAAATGCAAGCTGTCAAGTTCATTGCAGGGGGTTGAGGGCGTTTTTAAATAACTCCTTTATAATTAGAACCGGATCAGTTAGAGCGGATCCGAGGTGTCGTTGAACCAGTATCAGACAGTTGAAACAGACGTTGTCAGGTTGATTAATCTTTCACATAAAGTTAGGTTAAACGTTTAGTTGGTACAATTTCTTGATTTGAATGAAATTCGTTTAACAGATAATGGCTCCCCCACCATACTCAGATCTTGGAAGGAGGTCTCGCGATGTGTTCGGAAGAGGTTACCACTTTGGTCTGATAAAATTGGACGTGAAGACGAAAACTGCCGCTGGAGTCGAGTTTAACACTAGCGGTTCTTCGAATCAGGAATCCGGAAAGGTCAACGGATCTCTGGAAACCAAATACAGGGTGAAAGAGTATGGCATGACCTTTACGGAAAGATGGAACACAGACAATACTTTGACGACTGGGATCGAAGTCAAGGACCAGATTGCCCAGGGCTTGAAAATAGCCTTAGAAGGAAATTTTTCGCCACAAACAGGGTAAGGATGCGGCATTGTCAAGAATATCATGAGGATATGGCTTGTGAAACTAGATTTTTTTATTTTAAAGGTATCTAATCGAGAAATTCGTGGTTCAGCATTGGATTGGTTTGAATATTTCAGCTTGGTTTTTGAGAAAACTACTGCTCCTTTGAGTTAATATAGTTAAAGGGTTGCTTTAGGTCAGATATTGAACCTTTTCTGAATGTGTTCCATAGAAGCAAGCCAACATATCGTCTACCAACAGTGATATACTTTGTGTGTGTGGATTTTATAATTTTTCTTTTGAAAAAGGATAAAGATCTTTCTGTTCGTAAATTTCCTATTGTATTTAAAGTAATTTTCTTCCAAGCAAAGTTTGAAAAGGGTTAAAATTTCGTTTTTCTTTCTCATTAATGATGAATTTCCATAAGAAAAAGAAAAATCATCGTACCTCTTAACAAAAGTGAAATCTATCGAAAGACCTTTCAAAATCGATTGTTTCGTAAAGCACACCTACTGAAATGGTAAAAACGTAATTTTCAGAAGCAAATCGGGCTCCTTAAAAACAGCCTTCCAGAACGATTTCGTTGCTCTGAACGCTGACGCCGACTTGAACGTAAACGGACCCATCATCCAGGCTTCAGCCGTCGTTGGACATCAGGGCTGGTTGGCTGGATACCAGACAGCCTTCGATACCGCCAAATCGAAACTGACAAAGAACAACTTCGCTCTTGGATTCTCAACGGCCGATTTCATCCTTCATACGAATGTGTAAGTGGGTCGATGAAGCCTGTCTGTTAGATAACTTTCGATTATAAAGGGCGTTACAGTAAGATGCATCGATGAAAATTCCTAAATAACTGAATATATCAAGATGGACTAATTTAACAAACGAATTGATATTTAACATCTGTTGCAAACCATTGTAACACTCTATGTAATCTCCAAATATTCGATATTCTTCCTTTCCGCACCACCAAACCCTAATTCCGGTGTTCCCAAAATTAACCCTCCCCTTTTCTTTTCTCCCGTATTGACGTGACAGTAATCGCAGTGACGACGGTCAAGAGTTCGGTGGCGCCATCTATCAGAAAATCAACAACCGTCTGGAAACGGGAGTGAATCTAGCATGGTCAGCTGGCAGCAACAACACCAAATTTGGCATCGGGGCCAAGTACGATCTCGACCTTGACGCCAGTCTGAGAGCCAAGATCAACAACCAGAGCCAAATCGGTCTCGGTTACCAACAAAGATTGCGGGAAGGTGAGAACTTACGATTATATGCTTTATGTTAATTTTAAAGTCTTACGTTACTTTTAACTTGTCAAATAAAACACTTTTTTCATCTGTCATTTTTTAGATTCGATTCAGGTAAAAAGTTATTAGGGTTTAAAGATTGCACAATGTGCTAATACACTCCTACACTTTGTTTAAAACTGTTGAACCACTTCTTGTAATCGTATTAAAGGATTAACCTAAAGCTACTTCTTCTGGTACTTGAAATTCAATGGCAATTGTTTGAGAAAACTTATTTACACATTTTAATTCTTATTGTATAAGCTAATTTTGTAACTATGGAACTTGAGACGCTGGCATGACATTATGAGGCCTTTTCTAGTGAAAAAAAAACCCTTCAACACTATATCAAGTTAGCTGGTCATATTCAGCTAACTTGATAACTAGTCTTCTGTGTTGAAGGAGTATCAATGGGTGTAATAGATGGCTTTTCTCTTTTATGACATCCTTTAAATAAGGGATTTGTAAATCTTCGTGTACGGTTTGGTTAGTGACGTGCCATGGAGCGTTTGCTCCGTGTGCTATAATTCGAGGTATTTTCGATTGGCTTCTCCGAATTGTTAATATATTTGATTTGCTTCTAGATCCCCAGAGCTCAATACCATACACCCATATAGGTTTTGTCACTGTTTTATAGATGAGTGTCTTATTCACCAATTTAGATTTCCTGCCAATAAACCAATTAAGTTCTTGGGTGGGTTTCTAAGTTATTTGCTTCCTTTTCTTGATTACGTGTTCCCTCCATGTTTGTTTGCGATCTAAAAGCATCCCCAAGTGTTTTGTACTCGAGACTTCTGGTATTTGTTTATTATTCTTATATACCGGTGGATTTACACAGATTTGTGTTGATTCATTTGATTTCCCACTTGTGGAGCCTTTTTTGTATTCAGTAAAAATGTTTCTGTAATTTGTGGCCTTTTTGTGGATCTTCATCAACAGCTAGAATGCCTGTACCATCAGCGAGTTCCCAATATGGTATGAATTTGTAGGTAGGTCAGTGGTGTACCGCAGCGGTCCAATGACGCTTCCCTGGGGAACTCCTGATCATATTCGGAATCAGTTCGATTCCTCACCATTAACTCGCACCCTGAATCGCTTTTCACCAAGATACTATTGCAATTTAAGCTCTCGAGGAAATGTGGGTTCTTATGAGGGAGCTTCTGTCTCTTAATTTGGGAGGCGGCGTTTCGTTCCGAGCCCGCGCACCTGAATTCTTCGGACAGGCGTAGTGCGCATCTCTGCCTGTGACGCCAGTGACCACTTTGGAACGGTCGTTGAACGCTGTGTGCCTTGCCCTACTTAAATTTGGCGGGGACGGTCAGTCAGGAATTTTAAGACTGGTCGTGTCCTCTATATGATACTCCGGTCAAGCTGCAACAGAGGACGAGGAGCGAAGAAGGTGTCGCCCCACAATAATACATAATATTAGGAGTACAAATAAGTTTCCACCGTTTTTTAACACAAATTAAATATTTATTATAGAAGAACGGTGAGACTGCTTGCTGAGTGATTTCTAATGTTAGAACAAGTTCTTTTTGTGTTTGAGATGAATCTTCCTCCAATAATTCTTCCATTTCTGCATCCTCGTAAATTTTTGGCCTTCCACTGCGATCTTTGTCTTCTACGTCGAAATCACCGTTTTTAAACTTTTGAAACCACTCTCGACACGTTCTCTCACTCAAAGCACCCTCACCATATGCTTCTACGAGCAATTGATGCGCCTCAGCAGCAGATTTCTTTGAATTAAAGAAGTAAACTAATATTTCCCGCAAATGACGCTTACTTGGCTAAAATTTTGACATTTTCAACTTATAAAAATTATATTTTACCAATATAAAATCAATGATATTAATAGGTTACGTTGTTCTTGAATGTCCAAACTATTTTTTAAGCCGGTTATCATCTGCGAAAGCTAACCGAAACTCTGTGCCGCGCCATCTACAATAAAACGGCGGAAACTTATTTGTACTCCTAGTAGTATCCAGGTAGATGAGCTTTGATTTTATGCAGACCAAGATGCCAGAATTTTTCCAAAGCTTTACTTATTTCATGATTAATAATTCTATGGATTTGCTGTATAGTGGGGTGATTTGACTGGAATCCAAGCTGGTGATCTGGTATTTGGCTCAGGGTGTATTATTTGAAGCGCCTTTCTAGAATTTTTTATAGAACTGGGAGGAAGCTGATTGGACGATTGGATGTGATGGTGTTTGCACCTTTACCTGGTTTAGGTACAAGTATAATCTCCGATGGTTTCAGTTGTTTTGGCCAGTATTTCAGTTTTAGGATAGCTTTGTATTTGTAACTGATTATCAACACTTCTTTCTTTGGTAATTCTTTGATAGTTTTTCGTATTATTTCATGATTTTCTGCAGCTTTTCTAATATTCGGGTATTTGTTTCATTTTGAACTTGCTTCAGAGTGATTTTCCGGATAGGTGTGTTACTTGCAGGAAATTCCAACAGCTCTTTTTCCAGATTGTTATCTATTATGTCATTATTTGAAGTGAGTACTTTAAGCTTTGTGCATTAATTCTAAGAAAATACTTTCTCGCTGTCAACACATTATTTAGACTCTATGATGTTTTCATACAGCATTGTCAAAATGTGTTCCAGTCTTTGGCATATGTCACTGAGAATAAATTATCTATGACTCTGATTGTGAAAGATAAGCAATTTGGCAACATGGGTGTTGCTTGAAGTTTATCATTATTTTTATTTTAAAATGTGATATTTTCTTTTGCAGGCATCACATTAACATTGTCAGCTCTGATCGACGGTAAAAACTTCAACAATGGTGGTCACAAGATTGGTCTAGCCTTGGAGTTGGAAGCCTAATTCTCCTGATTCCACTTAAGATAAAATTTCACCTATATTAAAAAAAAACAACTGTTAGAATTCACAAAACAGATAAGAGCCTGCTGTATATTGTAGACATGTTGTTCCGTTTATCGAACATATTAGTATTAAACAAGATTGTATGGCATGGACTTTTTCCTTGGGTTTTTCAATGAGCGTTGAAAATTTTCGAGTATTTGTGGCTTGGGACTCCCGTTTTTGTTATTCCTTGAAATTGGAGTCCGTTCTTTGACATTTTTTCGGCGGATTTCATTATTTGTCTTCGGTAAGCTGCAAGTATTGTCGTACATGTATTTCTTTTTTTATATGTACATTGAGAGAGGGTGTTGTTAAACACCAAAGTGTATTGTACTATAAGTGAAAATATATGATGTACATTTTATGTTATCTCATTTCTCTTAACCTGTTTACTCCTGTTATAACTTTCCTTTCTAATAAAAAAACACTTGGTATATACTCTGCGGAAACCGCTTATGGAATAAAATTATTTATGCCTTTTATTAGACAATTATAAAAAGCACTGGGACAAGTCGACTTTTAAATTTAATAGTGCGCTTTTTAAATATAAGTTTAAATATACAGTGTGATTCGTACAAGTCCAGCATACATGGTCCTCTTTATTTTAAATAACCTCAATAACCTGATTTTAATGAACTATATCATTTATAGCCTATTATGGATAATACCAGGTGAAATTTCGAAAGTATAATTGGTTTCAAGAAACTGAATACTTAAATTACATGATGTAATTGATTTTAATACATTAAAATAAATTATCAAAATATTCTCCACGTTCTTGGCAATAACAGTCTCCTATAAAATCTTTCATAACTTTGTTTAAAGTTTGAGTTGAAATATTCCGCATTTTTGTATTTTTGCATAAACTTTGGGATAACCTCATAGAAAAAGTCCAACGGCTTAAGGTCTGGCGATCTAGGTGGCCACTCAGTAGTACTATCGAATTCATTTATCGGGGATGATTGCGTTTAAGGAAGTTCTGACCATTGAAGCATAATGGGGGTTGGGGCTCCATCCTGCTGGGACAAGACATTTTCATTCGGTAAGCTCGGATCTATTGCATTAGGAAATAAGTTGACTAACGCAGGAACAACTTTGTCTCTAATCAAACTCAAATATTTTTCGGCTTTAAAAGTCCTATCCATAAATATAGAACCAAAAATATGGTCACCAATGATATTTGCCCAAACGTTCATCTATTGAGGATACTTCGTATGTGTCTCACACATCCACCGAGAATTCTCTGACCGATATCTACAATTTTGTCAGTTTACCTCCCTGTGTAATGTAAATGTTGATTCATCAGAAAAAACAAATTTTTAGGTGAATATTTTTTCAATTTTTTTTGTCACTTTTTTTGGTGATTTTTGTTCAAAATTTTCTTTGTCACTTTTAGGTGAAAGTTTTTTAAGATTTTTTTTTTGGGAGAAAATGTTTTCGAATTTTTTTTTGGGTGAAAATTTTTTCAAAATTTTTTTTGATGACTTTTTAGGTGAAAATTTTTTCAAATTTTATTTTAGGTGAAATTTTTTTTGTCACTTTTTTTAGGTGAAAATTTCTTCAATATTTTTTTTGGGTGAAAATTAAAAAAAAATTTTTTTTGGTCACCTTTTTTTAGGTGAAAATTTTTTCAAATTTTTTTTTTGGGAAAAATTTCTTTCAATTGTTCACTTTGGGTGAAAATAAAAAAAATTTTTTTTTGGGAGAAAATTTTTTCTAATTTTTTTTTGGGAAAAAATTTTTTCAAAATTTTTTTTTTTGGTCCCATTTTTTAGGTGAAAATTTATTCAAATTTTTTTTGGGAGAAATTTTTTTTTCGGTCACTTTTTTTAGGTGAAATTTTTTTTTTCAGTCACTTTTTTTAGGTGAAAAGTTTTTCAATTTTTTTTGGGTGAAAATTTTTTCAATTTTTTTTTTGGGTGAAAATTTTTTTCTCGGTCACTTTTTTTAGGTGAAAATTTTTTCAAATTTTTTTTTGGGAGAAATTTTTTTTTGGGAGAAATTTTTTTTCGGTCATTTTTTTAGGTGAAAATTTCTTCAATATTTTTTTTTGGCTGAAAATTTAAAAAAAAATTTTTGTTGGTCACCTTTTTTTAGGTGAAAATTTCTTCAAATTTTTTATTGGGAAAAATTTCTTTAAAAATTGTTCTTTTTGGGTGAAAATAAAAAAAATTTTTTTTTGGGAGAAAATTTTTTCTAATTTTTTTTTGAGAAAAAATTTTTTCAAAAATTTTTTTTTTGGTCCCATTTTTTAGGTGAAGATTTATTCAAATTTTTTTTTGGGAGAATTTTTTTTTTCGGTCACTTTTTTTAGGGGAAAAGTTTTTCAATTTTTTTTTGGTGAAAATTTTTTCAATTTTTTTTGGGTGAAAATTTTTTTCTCGGTCACTTTTTTTAGGTGAAAATTCTTTCAAATTTTTTGTTTGGGAGAAAATTTTTTCTAATTTTTTTTTGGGAAAAAATTTTTTCAAAATTTTTTTTTTGGTCCTATTTTTTAGGTGAAAATTTATTCAAATTTTTTTTGGGAGAAATTTTTTTTTTGGTCCTATTTTTTAGGTGAAACTTTTTTTTAGTCACTTTTTGTAGGTGAAAATTTTTTCAATTTTTTTTGGGTGAAAATTTTTTCAATTTTTTTTTTGGGTGAAAATTTTTTTCTCGGTCACTTTTTTTAGGTGAAAATTTTTTCAAATTTTTTTTTGGGAGAAAATTTTTTCAAATTTTTTTTTTGGGAAAAATTTCTTTCAAAAATTGTTCACTTTGGGTGAAAATAAAAAAAATTTTTTTTTTTGGTCCCATTTTTTAGGTGAAAATTTATTCAAATTTTTTTTTCGGTCACTTTTTTCAGGTGAAAATTTTTTTTCAGTCACTTTTTAGGTGAAAAGTTTTTCAATTTTTTTTGGGTGAAAATTTTTTCAATTTTTTTTTGGGTGAAAATAAAAAAAATTTTTTTTGGAAGAAAATTTTTTCTAATTTTTTTTTGGGAAAAAATTTTTTCAAAATTTTTTTTTGTCCCATTTTTTAGGTGAAAATTTATTCAAATTTTTTTTGGGAGAAATTTTTTTTTCGGTCACTTTTTTTCGGTGAAAAGTTTTTCAATTTTTTTTCGGTCACTTTTTTTCGGTGAAAAGTTTTTCAATTTTTTTTCGGTGAAAATTTTTTCAATTTTTTTTTGGGTGAAAATTTTTTTCTCGATCACTTTTTTTAGGTGAAAATTTTTTCAAATTTTTTTTTGGGAGAAAATTTTTTCAAATTTTTTGTTTGGGAGAAAATTTTTTCTAATTTTTTTTTGGGAAAAAATTTTTTCAAAATTTTTTTTTTGGTCCTATTTTTTAGGTGAAAATTTATTCAAATTTTTTTTGGGAGAAATTTTTTTTCGGTCACTTTTTTTAGGTGAAAATTTTTTTTCAGTCACTTTTTTAGGTGAAAATTTTTTCAATTTTTTTTGGGTGAAAATTTTTTCAATTTTTTTTTTGGGTGAAAATTTTTTCAAATTTTTTTTTGGGAGAAAATTTTTTCAAAAATTGTTCACTTTGGGTGAAAATAAAAAAAATTTTTTTTTGGGAGAAAATTTTTTCTAATTTTTTTTTGGGAAAAAATTTTTTCAAAATTTTTTTTTTTGGTCCCATTTTTTAGGTGAAAATTTATTCAAATTTTTTTTGGGAGAAATTTTTTTTTGGGTCACTTTTTTTAGGTGAAAATTTTTTTCAGTCACTTTTTTTAGGTGAAAAAATTTTCAATTTTTTTTTTGGGTGAAAATTTTTTTCTCGATCACTTTTTTTAGGTGAAAATTTTTTCAAATTTTTTTTTGGGAGAAAATTTTTTTCGGTCACTTCTTTTAGGTGAAAGTTTTTTTTTAGTCACTTTTTTTAGGTGAAAATTTTTTCAATTTTTTTTGGGTGAAAATTTTTTCAATTTTTTTTTGGGTGAAAATTTTTTTCTCCGTCACTTTTTTTAGGTGAAAATTTTTTCAAATTTTTTTTTGGGAGAAAATTTTTTCAAATTTTTTGTTTGGGAGAAAATTTTTTCTAAATTTTTTTTTGGGTCACATTTTTTACGTGACATTTTTAAAAAATTTTTTTTCAATCTCAATTCGGTGAGTCGCGGTTAAATATTTCATTGTTACTTCTATAAGAGATACGTTTTCAATTAGGATTTTACAATTTCAATGTAAATCTCAACAGCACAAAATCTGATTGTAAGCAATCCACATTATTTTCAGTTTTTCTTTATTTATCGGCATCTGTAGATAGTTTTTTGGGTACTCATGACAAAAATTGTTAACAAAACCAAGATCCGTGAGCGTATCGAGAATTGAATTTAGAAATTATCCCAACTTAATTGATAGTTCAGAAATTTCATATTACTGTCTTTGAATGTTAAAACAGATTCAATTTGTTAGTCTCCTATAATTTTAAATTCAAAAAAAATTTTTTATTCAGAAAATTTTTATTTTTAAAACATAAATATCATAAAAATAATCTCTCAAATAAAAACAAAATTTGGCTTCAATCTTAATTTAAATGTGTTTTATTTCAATTTAAAGTTCTATTACTCTAAAAAAAAAAACGCCCGATATACAAAAGATGAGCAATAAATATCAGGAGACCACTTCCAAAATTGCAAAAAATAACCTTCATTTCACTTTTGAATGAAGGAACACAGAACTCTGTGTTTTTGCGCGCTAGTTTACCCAAAAGTCTGTAATTTTCGAATTTTTAGCCGATAATGGTTTTAAACGATTAATTTGACCTCACCGATGAAGAATTCGAGGTTAAAAGTAATTTGTCCGTCCGGCCGTAAACACGTTAACTTTTGAACGGAAAGAGGTAGAGCCTTGAAACTTTCAGGGAAGGTTTGGGGTTGAAATATTGCTGTTTATTTCGTTGAAAGGCAACATCGGTTCGGCGGTTTCGCTATTATTCACGTTTGAAAAATTTTCATATTTTTCCCAATAATTTCGAAACTACAGATTCGATCGATATGAAATTCAGCATTTAAGAGTGGAACAAAAACGAATATGTTTGTTCAAAATTTTGTGATTATCAAAAAAACTATTTTGTGAGCTTAGTGGTCGATATCCAGCGCGCAAAAGTTGCTGACTTAACGTCGATGCTTTTCACCATTTTTTTTTCTGCTCACTGACATGTGTGTTATTATCCTAGTCTCAAATGCTGATTTTCACATGGATCGAATCTGTGGTTTCGAAATTTTTGTGGAAAATATGAAAAATTTTCCAACGTGAATAACTGCGAAACTATTGAACCGATTTTGCTCTTCAATGAAATAAGCAGCAATATTTGAATCCAAAACGTTCCCTGAAAGATTCAAGCTCTACCTCTTTCCGTTCTAAAGTTTGCGTGTTTACAGGTTTAGTTGGAAAGTAAATGGAATTATTTAAATTATTAACACGTCAGTGCATTTAACCCCTTTTTATTCAAAATTATTCATCCTTGAGCTCATTATGAGTACGATAGTACGCTGTTACTTGGAACAAGCGCGCGATGAAGGTTTGATTGGATTATTCGTTGACGTAAGTGTATTATTTCGGAAGGAGCCTACACTGAAGGGTTTCTGGTACTTTTTGGACATTTTCAGTTCTAAGAAACTCGATGACAAATATAATTTCCGCTCCTTACTCGTATCATGATTGTTCACCGAATAAACCCCGGAATGAACTATAAAAGCGAATTCAGATCATAAAACCTAACGGCGTACTTTTTCAGTTTTATCACCCCGATAAGAATAATGGAAATGATTATTAAAAGAAGAAGAAAAACGGCGTAACCCATAATGTTACCGTAATTGCCCGAAATTAAATAATACATTTGTTCGTCGCGGAAACAGAAGGAGTAGGCCATGATACCCAGCTCACTAATCCATTATTTCGAATAGCCAGCCACCGTTCCACCTATGGAGATACCTACATTTTTAATTTGAATTTTATCGGAAGGATACTGATAAGTTATCAATGAGTTAGTCGAGCCAAGTAATAATAGAGTAGGTAAGTAAGTTTGTTATCGTTACTTTCATTATAATAAGACAGAGACGGCGAAAGTGCTGTAAAAAAATGTTATGATATATATTTATGCATAAGAATTATTTACGAGTCATTTTTACCTGTTTATGGAAGTTTTGAAGACGTGTCCAGCAGTATGGTGAAAGTAGGTACAAAGGTAAGCAAGGTTTTTACGTATTTTGCTTCTACGTACTTTTATTACTTTTAGAAATTCCGGTTTTCAAATTTCAAACGTTTTGTTAAATGTTATCAGATGATGCACTTAATTTGTATCAACGTTCGAATAGAGCAGTGCTTTTTACTCTAGTTAATATTATTATTTCGTCCAAATGGACTCGAACGAAAACTTGTGTTCAATTTAATCGATAAATTGAGTATTATTGTTTCAATTTTCATTTATTTTTTGTTAAAAAAAGTTGGAAAACGCTGTTAAATTCACTCATGAGTTTAGCATTAGGCTTCTTTTCGTTGTTTTACATTTAAATGTTCAATTTCGACTCGATCGTACGGACTGTCTTGTGGTTTAGGTAGCGCTCGACACTTCTTACAATTTTTATCTTCTAATTATATTTTGGTTTGATTTAATCGATGCTTGATATAAAATATTTATAATTAATACATTAATGAAACATAAGCTTTTATTCCTACTTTATTTTAGTGATACTACCATATTATTATTATTCTGATACTCCTAGATCTTCTGTAAAGATTCCTCAGAAGCTTTTTCAGCTTGAGCGAGTTAAGAGTTCAGTTGTGTTCAGTGTAGGCTTTGTTACTGCGATTTTGCACCACTTCAGGTCAGAGCACTCTTAATTTTTGACCAAACAGTGAACTGGTATGTTCCGTATATCTTGAAGAATTAGTCTGAAACGTGAGTGAATACCTTTCTGTTATAAAGCACTTATGATAACATGTCTACCATATTTTTAGAAACTCAAGGGTTTTCGAATGAGAGGTTTCACAGCTCGGTAGTGCAATCCATTTTACAAAACAGTGACACGTTGAGGATGGAGAGGCTTTTCAACAATCATTCTTGGATTTTCCGAGCCCAAATTGCGAAAATTCTGCTTATTAACGTAGCCTCCGAGGTGAAAATCATCACTAGAGATGATTTTTCGATGAAAATTCGGATCATTTTGAATACCTTTACGACTTTTGACTTCCTTAACGACTTCAGACTACCTTAACGACTCGGGACTACCTCAACGACTTGCGAATATCTTAACGACTCTAAACTACCTTAACGATTTTTGACTATCTTAACGACTTTTGACTTTTTACCTTAACGACTCGCCATTGCTGACTACTTTCACGACTTTTGACTACCTTAACGACTTTTTAGTACCTTATTGACTTCCGACTCCTTTAACGACTCGCGAGTACCTTAACGACTCTTGACCACCTTAACGACTCGCGACTACCTTAACGATTCGTGACTACCTTAACGACTCGCGACTACCTTATCGATTTTTGATTACCTCAATGACTTTTGACTACCATAACCATTTCAAGGACCAAATCAGCAAAGATACGGTGTTGCTGGTAATCGATCGGCTTGAGTTCTTGTTATAACCAAACTTTAAGTGCCTCAAGACCTAAGTCTTCGAGCAATCGAAAAACCTGGGTTTTCGTCAACTCTACGTCCTACAGCAGCAGAATTCTCAGCTTTTCTTGAGCGACGCACACGGTTTCAATTCTTCGCATCACTAACTTGTCCCAATATCTAAAATTTTTCTACCAGTTTCACTATTGCCGGCCGAGAAGTTGTGACTGCAAAATTTTCACCATTTCGTAGTGAATTTAACAATTTCAATGCGTTGTTGAAACGTGTATCGTTCCATTTTTAATAACGGCGTAGTTTTTACTTGTCAAATGTCAAAAGAGACAGCTGCCCAGATAGTGGTATTCAAAATGAAACCTCTTATTGGAAAACCCTTATGAATTCAAAACAAAAATTGTATATTATACTCTGACGAAGTCCTTCAAGATGAACGAAACGTATGTTAACGCCAACAGACTAATAGTTCAGTCAGTTTAGACATTCACCCTGGCATAAATTCCAAACAAGCTGAAAATTTGCATGAACATTAGGGACACCATTATAATGAATTTGCGAAGAGTATCTATCGATCCCATGTGTGCAAAAAATTTTATTCAAGGTCAAAATTCACAAAAATGTTTTTTTCATTTTAGACAGAAAAAGCGTTTAAGTTTCAATCAGTTTTGATCTCGTTTTGTCCCAGTGAGGAAATAATTGTAGTGTTTCATTTGCAAATCCTAAATCAAAATTCTCACCAGTTTTAACTCGTCGAATCATAACATCAAAGCAGAACGTTTAAACCGTGAACTTCTTCAATTTAAATAATTTCTTTAACAATGACTTATGGAAAATACATTATTTTTTTGTTTATAAAGATTTTCTTACTTGATCTGGACGAGCAAATATTTTTTGTTGCCGTTATTTGTTCGTGTGGCTCGAGTTAGAACGTCTTGAAAAATGTTAATTACAGCCATAAAGGAGTTTAGAGGTAAGTTTAAATTTCTGTGAAATTGACACAAAACGTAACTTCAAGTTATTTATTCTAATTCCAACTATTCCTGAATTCAAAGTTATAAAGAGCTTTCTTTTAGTATTTCTGTTTTAATAAAATCAATACTAAATTTTTCTACTTTCTTTATTCATTCATTTTATAACCTCACTTATCTTCAGCCACTGCAATGATTTCTTTAATCTGTGACTTGAATAAATTACACAGAGAAAAGAAGCATATGAAGACAGAAAGAATAATAATTGTTTAAAAATTTATTATCGTTAAATACTGTACATACATTCATTACATAACATAGTCATTGACTTAATGGCACATTATTTATAAAAATATGAGCATATTCTCACAATGATTCTTATTCCTAGGAAGACCTAAAAAACAAGTCGTACAAGGTTTTTATATAGAATACTTATCAAGATCAGTACCACCTATAAATTACAGGCTTTTGGAAGCTAAGAAACGTAAAAATACTGAGAGGTGTCATTTCCGAGTGAATTTAAAGGTTAGGAAAATGACACTTCTACAATTCGTTTGACAGTTGTCTATTCAGAGTAAAGTCCTAACCTAGTTTTTACACCAGTCACAATTTACAGCTTTTGATATGTCTATACACGTTCATATGTATACTTATAATAAATTTATCGTACAGTTCTGACATGAAGAATGAAAAAATGCAGAATTAATTGGAATAAAGATCTACAAAACGAAAACATAAAACGAAATCCCCAGCGGCCATAGGAGGAAATAACATAAGCAACTTTTAAACTAGTTTTTATACTTCATGTCACTAAGGAACACACATTGGATGTGTTCTTCATTATGGTACTATACAGCAGTTCATAGCATTATAGTTATCGTATATATATATATATAAGTACTCAAATAGGACACAATAAGTTTTGGACGATGATAGATGGTCTACAAGACCTAAAAAACAATATCATAGTAAAAAACAACAGCTATATACAAAAGTAGTGTCCGCTACATTTTCAATTTTAGGCTTTCTCTGGAATATTTGAAATCGGGAGGCAAGATCCCTGAATTTCAGAAAACAAAACTAAAATAAGACGAAAATCCTAAACGAAAAACGAAAGTAAGTACTTGACTAGAGGACATTTTTATGATATTTTTAGGTTTGATATAAGTCTATCACATGTCACATTTTATTTACAAGATAAACGTCGGCAGATATCAACTTTCCATCGGTCTAATCGAAGAACATTCGATAATTTTTGATTATTCATTCGAATTCTTGAATCAATCCTCAATTTGTTTAGAACTTATGGCAACACTGTATAACTATTCCAGATTATTCTATGCTCAAGTGTAAGGAAAGCAGGTATGGAGGGAACGTAACATTAATCTAAAAAATGTTAAAATTTCAACTAAATTGTTATCAAAGCTTTCAATTATGTCATATGACACTTTTGGATAGAATTGAGTTATTTATAGGGTTCTAAATACTGATTAACTGCGTTTATTTCCACATAAATACGTTCACGCCTGTGTGTCCACAGACGTTTCATCGTAATGTTCGCGATATCATTGAAGTTAGCGATAAGAACATTCCTAAACGTCATAAGGAAAGTTATTTATTTGAATACCTGCATTATGATTATTCAACAATTATGTAGATAACTTCGTACCGTTTTGCTCAGTAATTGCAAAAGGTCCTCGCATTCCCATTTTTAAATATAACCATCCAGGCAGAAAGCAATTTATCACCTTATCTTCAACATTTTATAGCATATTATCACCCGGTTCGCTTCTTGTGGACGCGTGGTAAACCTGTAACGAAATTTCCATTTGAAACGACGTTTATAAATAATGAAGTTAGCAAAATACGTGAAAAAGTCATAGAATATCATTAGGTTCATACATCTAGGTTAAAAATCAAGTGAAATCAAAGATTCGTGGATTCAAACGAAATTTACCTGTTTGTGAGGAGTGAAACTGGTCAAATATGGGGCTGCGTTCTTCCAGGAGAGACCAGGGGGACCAACTCTCGCATATACGGGCTGCGAGGGTGACACCAGGTCTGGGGGATTTTCGTTGGAGTTCTTCCGTTCCTTCTTGCTTCTACGCAAGGTTTGCGTGGGGGCGAAGTACGAGTCCGAGTATACTTTTCTATTATAATAGCCTCCATTGGCCGCAGGATAGGGGGATTCATCCGATGTGCTGGACGTTGACATGTGCGGGGACCAGTTCTGTAAGAAGAAGAGTTGGATGAGATTTTGTCATAAGAGGAAAACGTCAGTTTGAAGCGAGAGCACTAGTACCTTTCTCTTTTATGTATATCTAACGGGTCTTAGGATCGAAACCCTGCACAAACTTCTTTCAGTTTGAGTTTTTTCGACTAATGCGATGAAATTAATACGTTTATCAATGACATGACGACCAACCATAGATATTAATGAACGAACTCTAGCTCCCTACGTCAAATTGATTTTGGATTTTAGCACTAAAACCATTCCGTAATATTTGAAGTAACTCACCAATGAATTCCCCATTCTTCTGCCAGCAGTTACCAGGGTAGTCGTTGCGTATGGGGCAGGAGAAGTAGTACCGCTAGAAGAGTGCGCCCCAACGTTAGGATCTACTTCAGCATATTCGGCATTCTGCGAGGTTCTGTTCGAGTCCACGTTTGGACTTGCGTACTCCTGAACCTGCATACTGTTGAAGTCCTTAAATGGGGCTGTCAGAGGATACCCATTTTCCGGCTTGTACTCCAACCTGTCGGGCCTGTTATAATCGGTGGCGTGGAGGGGGTTGTGATGCAAATTTATACTGTGGTTGCCGTGGTAGACTCCGTTGCATTGGGGTATACCTCCGTTTTGGGCATCATAGGTGTGCTGGTTCAACTTGGAGTAGTCAGGTAAAGTGGAGGTGTATTCTGGAAGGTTTTTGTCTAACCATAGGGGAGTTTCCTGTTTGTTGGCTAAGGGGGTGGTTAAAACTCCCCCGTTAGACCTGCTTGGAGTCATGGTTTTCTCCAAGAGCATCTGGCGTCTTCTTACGAATAACATTGCAGCGAACAATAGTAGCATTACTGATATTAAACTGATCAATAGAGCTAAGAACCAGGTTTCTGTCAAGAAATCTCCAGGATGGTAGTCTGTTCCCATTGGCCTGTAAGAAAAAGTTTAAATGTAGGAAAACAATCATGTTTCTTAACTTAAAAGAAATGTAAATGAATAACAAACCATTTCCTTACCTTTGGTGCTGGTTATCTATGACCCTAGAAGCAGGATCTAACCTCAGAGTAGCAGAAGGAGTAAATGGACCAACACCAGCTCTAGTAGAAGCAGCCACTCTAACGTGGTAAGAAATTCCAGCAGTCAAGTTGCCCAAAAGCAATGTTGGATTCGTTCCAACATCAATGTTTTCCACTGCATCTGATCCATTAGCCTTTATTTCCACTTTATAGCCTTCAAGTTCTCCATGTATTGAATCGGACGAAGGCGATTTCCATTTGAGATAGACAGCTGAAGAGTTGAGCAGAAGGGCTTCCATATGCTCTGGTGGATCTTCAGGAACTGTAAGTGGAATATTTAGTTAGTTACAGTTAGTTACACATACCATCTATTTACTCACCATCCTCTAGGGTTCTAACAGTCTTCGAGTTTGAAGGTTGACCTTCAACAGTCTTGAAAAAAGGCACTAAGAAGAACTGATATTTCTCCCATTTTTCCAGATTATTCACTGTGAAGCTACTTGAACCTCCGGAATGAAGAACAGTCAGCATGCTGTAGGTCTTGGGCACGTTGGGGTTGTCCTCCATGGAAACGTAATAGATGTAGAGACCTTCAACATACTGTGCATCCAGTATTTGCCAGGTAAGCTTGACGGCCGTTGAAGAAATTGGGGCAGAGTCAATTAGTTCGACAATTTTACTATGGATCAGGTTGGCTCTGGCTTCACTTAGGACAGTAACTTCAGGGTTTCCCCAGTTTTGGGTGTTATCAGGGCCGACAATGATTGGTTCGGACATTTGCGAAGGAGGACCTAATCCGTGGCCATTCTCCGCTCTTATTATAAAGGTGTAAGGTACTCCTGGGGTTAAAAGATGTTGGGTAAAAGTTGGACCAGGCACTTTTCGAGCTACCACCGTCCATGTTGGTATCATTCCTGGAAAAAATAGTTGTATTTAAAATTCAAAAATAAGGTTGATGTCTACAGTAATGATCTATAATTTCATTGAAGTTAGATAGGAACCATATATTGATTGAGATTTTTTCTAATAAAACAATCATTGTAATATTATACAGAATGTAGAAGTTTAATAGGAAGGTAATTGAGTATTAACAGAACTGAATAGTATTTTTTTACTTACCAGACTCTCTTCCAAAAATCTCAACTTGGTAGCCCAGCAGACTAGAAGAACCGATCTTGTTGTTCTGTCCCCAAGTTATCGTAACACTTCCTTCAGACTGGTTCAAGGCGTGAGGTCTACTGGGTGGACCAGGCAACATTATGGCCTCAGGAGCCTTGAAGAAGTTAATGTTTGGGTTCTTGGGGTTCTCCACTAGAAGATGACCAGTCCAGGTCGCCTTACCACCTTTCGATGACACCACGCAGGTGTACATTCCTGAGTCGTCCCTTTGCAAATCTTTTATTTGTATCAGATTGGGATTGGACATGTTTATTCTATGGGAATTCGAAACAGGAATTCCCTCTTTATACCAGGATATGACTGGTTTGGGGTTTCCCGTGGCTTCGCAAATGAGGGACGCTATAGAGTTAACTGGCAGGGTTTGATTGGAGGGCCCTCTCAAGATAATCGGGGGCGGTCTATCTTCCTTGGACGTTACAGTCAGTCTTGTTCTCGTTGAAACGGATCCAGCTTCGTTTATTGCCGAGCAAATTATCACAGTTCCGGAGTTTTGAATTTGTGCGTTCTTCAACATGAGGGTCGAATGGCCTTCTATAGAGGTGAAGGCTTCGAAGTTACTCGAAGGATTACCGGGGTATATAAGGACCCTATCCCCTTCGAATGACCAGAAGATGAAAGGTCTTGGGCTACCTTCTGCGTTACACTGAAAAGACACTTCTTGCCCCGTCTCCACCGTTTGGGCCAATGGTCTAGCTGTAAACGTTGGTACAGAATGGACGGTCAGTACGGCCGAAGCTGTTACGCTTCCAGCGAAGTTGTCCGCTTCGCAGATGTATTTGCCTTGGTCTAAGACAGTTACGTGTTCTAATCTCAAAGTTCTGTCTTCTAGAACCCTGACTCTTCCTAAAGGCATGGTACCACCTGCTGCGTTTCTTCTCCAGAGAACGTCTGGGAGAGGGTCGCCTCCTACACCACAAGAAAACTCGACGGTGGCTCCCACTAAAGCCTTGACGTCTTCTGGTGGCCTAATCATGAAAGGCTTAACTGAAAAAGAAAAGTATGATCCAAATTTTATAATGACACATATGATACTAGAATAAGACACGCCATGCCATGTAGTTATTAATCTGCTTTTTCTTTAGACTTACCGAATACTTTGAGGACTGCTACGCTGGATTCTCTTGCACCTGCCACGTTCTTAGCTATGCACTGGTATCTTCCATCGTCGGATATTTTGGTGTCGGTGATAGCTAGATTTGATCCGTCCACAAGTTTGAACCTTCCCTCTATATCTAGAGTCTGGCCGTCTTTCCTCCAGGTGATCTGAGGTTCTGGGGTACCCTTAGGAGGGGCGCATTCAAGGACAGTATCTTCTCCAGCAGCTACCCTTGTGCTCTGAGGTTCCAGGCGAAATTCATCCCTCAGAACTGAAGAAAATTAAGATTAGTGACACAGAGAAATATCGTTGAATTAGAAAAATAATGGAGATGAATGCTATTTACTGGCATTACGCAGTAATATGATATGACTTGAGCATGAGCAAAGTTTCTACGTTTGTAACGCTAGAAATAATTGGGAATACAGTTCACTTCTTGAATTAATTTCATGATATAGCGTTCGTGTATTCGTATGCGTTAGATGGCGCTAATGTTTGATAAAACTTTATGCAGAACGAATATAGATGCGTGCCTACGTTGAATTCGTTTGCATTAGGGAATAATTGCTCTGATCAGATACCAACAAGCATTGAAACATGCAACACTAGGAGTCAACATTGTACCTTTTAATTCTGATATACAAAATTTGTGCTTCTTATTTGAATAAGCGAAGTACGTGCCAGTTAGAGAAAAGTTTGTTGTATTTTATAGTTGTTGTTTTTTTTTTGTTCCATTTGTATTCACCTGGTCTTTTATACCCACCACTGTCACGACTCTATTTTGTGAAATATACATAAACATACTGTTGATTGAACTGTTGACTGTATAATGTTTGTCTCCAATCTTATCCAACTATAAATCAACCAAAGCACTGTGTTTGCGTCATATTTTATGGGTAAAATAAATAACAGAGACTAGTGCCCAAACAAAGATTATACGACATCTTCTCCAGTTCATAAATCATATGTTAATGGACGCAGAAAAAATGGCTGTGCAGTAGACGGGAAGTCTGCCTACAAAAATCAGAACGGTCGCAATCTTCAGATTTTTCATCCTCCCAATCTCGAAATAACAATTATGACCCCTGCTGGTCGATCTACTCGCGAAAACATGAGGACACATCAGAAAAGCGATACATATTGCACATAACAATGACATATTGCCCATTTTAAATGGAACTCCAGCAGCTATATCGTATATTCGGAGAACGTCGTCTGTTTTCCTATTTCCGCCGCTGCCTTATTTTCTCCTTTCTTTTATTTCCGTCTGGTCCTGCCTCCCGTCTGTTTTGGCGAAAAAATGGGATCTTCGAAGCGTAAGGCTCATTGGATCTTTTCTTCGAGGATGAGTTGGGTTGTCGACTTGCCGATTCTCGATTGGCAACACTGAGAATCATAGATTCAAATTGAACTCAATTTCTATACCTCGGTGAAATTCAATATAGATTTTATTTGAGGTTATAGATCCCATGTTTTTATTTGTCAATTAATAGAACCTCCATTCTACATTCTGCTCATGAAGAATATAATTTATTTGAAGCTGATCATGAAATATTTCCAGAATAATTACATTAATCCTCGATAGGTTATAGATCAAGCTATTTCCTAAAGGATTCTGAGATTGATTCCAATCAAAAATGTTCGAGAATCTCATCATCTTTCAAATTATAAACTGAGGGGATGAATTTTCACATTATATTGAATAATAATGAAATTACGACCCTAAATTTCCTTGCCTCGATATCTAGTTTCCTCACAACCGATTTTTGCCGATTAAACGACGTCCAATACGACGTTAAATTGAGTTTTCCACCCTTTAACCGTCGAGTTTCAACGGATATCGCTATGTCTATCAAGACTGCAAAATGATCATTAAAATTAGAATTTGCGACGGTTGAGAATCGAACATAATTGCATCAAGCAGGATACCCGAAATAATATAATTAAAACTCTATGTTTCAACGTAAGAGGTTACAATCGCCGCATGTACATAGAACTCCGTCATCCTACAGACACAATAGAACCTGATTTTTCCGAGCTCATAAATCAAGACATGTAATAATGAAACATTATAATGGCGTGCTTTGATCATAGATTTGACGGGTAACAACTATGACACATGACAACACGTTCTATTAGGAATCCAGGCCTGTCTGATTATCGAATATGAATTAGCTAACGACGCGTGTCATAGAACATGTGAATGGGTCGATGTCAAAGAGGCATGGAGAATTTGTCGATGACACTAGACTATGGGCGAGGGTCTATTCTGTTGGCGTGTTGATGGTATTGGCATATGATTGAGTTACTGTTTAGAATTAATTGAATTACTACGCTGACAATGCACAATGCACGCACAGATTGGCTTTGTGGGGACTCGATCAGGATCGCGAAGTGATCATAGATATGAAATAATACGGTGTTTTAAGAATGGGCTTAAGATTACATTAACATAGAAGTTAAGTCATCGAATAGTAAAGACATTCAATAGAATATTATATTGACACTACTTTTAATAGATAAAACAACATCTTCGAATAAAATGAAAAGCAGAGTGCTAACATGATTAGACGTCATGAAGGTTTAGTGTACGTTGGCAATCATGATAGGTGGTCTTGTGGGAATCCCACGAAACTCGGAACAGACAGCTTGAACCCGTGGCAAACATACTTTAGGGATTTAGCATGGTGTTTACTTTCTGCATAAATAGTGATAATGTTTCCTAACTTTCTAGCGGGGGTGAAGTTCTGCCCTTAAAGGCACCTTTTATCTGTATGCAGTCAAGGGAATTGCGGTGTAAAGTTGAAGCTTCTTGATATTCTACATAATTACGTGAATAAAGTTTAACCTGGATCGTTTGATATTCATGAGACGACCGTCTGACATCGCCAGGAAGTTTTTAGTGCGAGATTATGTGAGACATATTGTCCTGTAGTGCTAGAGTGAGTTTACTGACGATGATCAGATAAATATCTACATCTTGGTTTCATAGAACATGAGAATTAAATGTATTTTCGCAGAGCATAGAATAGTGAATCCATTCTTTTAATATTTTTATATTATCTTGATACTCCTAGATCTTCTGTGAAGATCCCTCAGAAGATTTTCAGCTTGTGCGAGTTAAGAGTTCAGTTGTGTTCTGGGTAGGCTTTGTTATTGAGATCTTACGCCACAAGAGGTCACAGTTAATTTTCGACCCAGATTTGATGAAATTAAATTTCATTCATTCTTTTTTATACAAGCCATAAAATGATTTAGGAAAAATAATAAGGATAATGGTGATAAGATTAAATTCTATGATCAGTATTTTTGGACAGTTGGATGTAATACAACCATTTAGTTTGAACAAAGATCCATGCTTCTGAATCTCAAGATCTCCATGTTGCTTGGGAAATTTTATTCGATTGGAAAAACGCCTTCCGGAAAAATAACTTACCCAAACTTTCCGATTCCTCCCTAGGCCCCCTTAATGAATCTAAATTATGGAAATGGGGGCCCGTATGGCGTTTGAACCCGAAATGTGAGACCGATACGCAGATGGCAATTTCGGTGTCGAGGAAGAAAAACTAGAGGGAGGAAATGAAAACTGTTGATTGATATATCGCGTCGTTCGTTCCGATTCCGATTTGGAACTATCTCAATTTCCTCCCTCATTTCCCTCCTTTTTCCCGTTCGCCCACCGTCGTGAGCGTCGGAATTGACTTTAGAGCCGTCGGTCTAGGTTTAAAATCTCATCTAGGGCCGTACGGGTGACGTATGTCACGTGTTGTTAGTTTACGAAGATGGGCGGATAGGATTTCTAAACCATGACAAATGATAAAAATGAAGATTAAGTTGATTGACATTTGGAATTGACATTCTCCAAAACGTAGCATATGATAGAAAATTTAAAGTATAAACACGGTATAAACAATCACAGAAACTTATTTTTTGACAATTTCCATATTTTCCTGCGAAAACTCTGTTATCGCATTTAAAATACAATTTTCTATCATTACATATTAGCGCTTCTTCCCTTAACAAATTCGTTCAGTCCGGAAAACGAATTCAAGATTTCAATATGCTAATCAGCAGAGTTAATTACTAAGCTTGTGTACTATTTCTCATAGTAAACGAGCCCATTATACCAAAAAGATGTAAATTTCGCGAAACTATCTATACAATAATACACCGGCATAATGATGTCGTTACTGGCTGATATTCTAGGCTGTCAGGCCATTCCGGCGTGAATCTCATAACCTCAATTAATTCCGCAATGTTTGAGACGGTGTTTTGTTATTCCAACTTGTCTAAACAAGTGATTAATTCAAGAATAACAGAGTGCTGCAATATCAAGGGATCTGTTAATGCATTCAAATTGCACAATGTGCAATGGCTTAAATCAATAAACGTAAAATTTCCAGGAGATTTCAGTTATTCGTATATTTCTCTACGACAAGAATCAACAAAATAAACAAATCACTGAGGATTTTTTTATTTTAAAAAAATACTACCTTGCTATGATTTTCAGATCATCGATAATCTTCTTCCTTGTGATCTATGAACGGGATAAATGTCACAACATGATCGTCAATCAGTTGTGCTTAGCTGTGTTAAATTGACGATATGTCCAGTCAATAGATAAACTGACTGTATCGAAAACGTTCAGGGATTTCCAATCCCCATCCTCCTATACGTAATCTATTAGACAGGTCTGAAAGTCTCAATATATCACCGCCTAGTGACATTTCTCGAATAGAATAAATATCAATTTGTTTCTCTATTTTACCCATCTATTTTCGGGATCCCTCTTCGTTTAGCTGGCCCCTGAATAATTCTACTCAGGCTATTGTTCCAGCTTTATTTATCGCACGTATTTAAGTCTTATTGGACGCCTATTTAAACTTGTGGTATTCGGATAGAGCTTAAAATAGCGTCTGCGACGAAAAGAAGAACATATTTAACATTAACGAGTTGGATAAGTCGACATAAATCGCTAATACATCTCGAGCATTCAGTCGCAAAAAAACGCTTCCACTCTATGCTTTCAAATATCAAGCGTCATTGTACCTGCTGCGTTCCTTACTCAGCGGAATTGTTGTTGTTATTGTTGAAACATTTTCCATCGAGTACACTTTCGCTTTTAATCTGCCCTTTCCATTGTTAAAGCATTTTCCCAAACATCACGTTTCGGTATGGTTATCTCAGGGCAATCTTCAACCCCTACAGATGTTAAAGGGCGGAAAGGGGTACATATTAATGCCGAATTTCGAATTTTATGGAGTCATTAAGTCGCTACGCTTGCAAGTGCTTCGCAGATGAATGTTTTTGAGGTAAACGTTGTGTTGTTTGTTTGGGATTCCGAAATTGAGTGCTTGTAGAGTATATAATTACTTTCCCAGTAAGCAGGGACGAGTTTGTGCTATATCTCGATTTCAGTACTCGAAAATATTTCATGAGGAAATCTACAAAAGGATATTTTCACATTTTGCTTTTCTATAGAAATTAATAAACTAGACTGACATTTGCCGAAAATCTGTGCTCGCTTTTTGGCAGTTGCTACAGAAAATAATTTTGACGAATGTCAGTCTGGCAACATCATTGTGCGTTTCTTTATGTTCCGAGTGTGCAGGGGTGAACAAAATTCAATTTCAATCTCATCGCGTCTATTCATGTCATGATCATTTATATAGACTGCGTTGTTACAGTGTATAAAAAGAAAACCCATTCTTCACTCTGGGAAAACCATCGCGTGAACCTCTGTAGAGGAAATAGCAGTTGTTTCCATCCCACAGGTCGCTTTCCACGCTTCCGCGTTCTCATACGGTGGTGCCCTCTGCGTGAAGACAAATCTACGTCATTATTTAACACCGTCTTGAATAATGGCAACTCATTTGTGTTTTCGCGAAATGGATGAGTAAAGAAAAAGATCACATCCGTTAGCTGTGGCGAAAATACGCTGTTTTATCGGAAAATTACGATTTTTCCAAGTACCAACGAATGGTGGAGGGAAATTGATTAAATGTCCCCTGTGCTCGACGCAACGATGAAATGAAAGGGATGATAATAATTCCAGAAAATTGAAGTTTCGATGATGGAAACGGATAATACCAGATAAAGCAGGGGTGAAAGCACCTCCATTATAATATGGCCCCCTCAACTAATTCATTTCGCCAGATCTGTCATGCGATTGAATAGATCAATTTTACGGATGACCGATCGCAATTTCATTTGCGAATTTTTACAGACGAAATAATCAACATAATGGAAAAGCGGGTGGTCTCCATTCCTACATTATTAGACTGTACAACGTTATACTATACTCCCAGTTATTCGGATTGATTTTATTATATTAATAAGTTGGTGGCATCGTTCACGCTCAGTTGGATCCTTTTAGAACGAAATTACACTATTCAGTTGGCACTATTGGTATCGGAAAATATTGAGAAAGCATAGAATTTTCTGTGACCATCACCGAAACAATGTTTCTGTTAACAAGAATTTTCATTATACCTTCTATGACTTTAAATGAATTATGAATCTACTTGATGAAAGCTCTAATTAAAAATTAAAAATTAACATTAGAAATATGAAAAACCTTCACTATATATATATATATATATATATATATATATATATATATATATATATTGAAAAATATATGTACGATTAATATAAAATTAACACTTGTCTAGAAAAACGATCATTTTCATTTTATGATATTGTATACGACATGTATACGTGAATTTATTCATTGGCATTAAAACCCAAAAAAGACTACAGAAATGATGAAATACTCAATTAAAAATATAAGGTATTATACGTATTTAATAATTCATTAATAAATAGTGTGAGCTATGGTAATAGATTCTGCGTTTGTAACGTGAAAATATCGGGAATACATTTCATTACTTGAAGTAGCTCTAGATAGCGCTAGAGTCTCTGTGTATAGCTAATATGGATACTTGACAGATTTGTAGTCAGTGGCATAAACTGCACTGATGAAAACCAACCAGTTTGAAATGTGCGCATGTCTGTAATTTGCCCCTATGATCAACAAAACCTTGTCGAGTTTGTTTGACTATGGAATTGTTATACAGATGTGTGTTTTACTGTCTTGATTTGTGAAACTTTATATTACCACGCTCACACGCCTTATTAGTGATATTTGGTATAGATCAGCCGAATCAATTTATTTGAATATTTCATAATTGTTTCCTGTCTTCAGATAGCTCTTGCATTTAGAATTGAACACAAAAACAGGATTCGAAACTTAACCATTAAAGGAAAATAATCCAGATGCTTCTATGACTTGTAAAATATCTGCTGATAAGTTTAAAATAAAATTTGATTTCAAGGCAGAGACACGTGCATAGTTGGAAGTGTTTGGGTTCGGATCTGTCATTTGGAAAATATTCGAAAAATAATATTTCAAACTCAGAAGAATGTACATGACCTAGTGAATAAGCATAGATAGAAATCATTCTTGGCACGATATTTGCCCAGTCATACGTTTCCCGACCATAGATAGAAACGCGAAGCCATTTCTAACATTCCACTCGATTTGACAGAACAGCCGCATCGCGTCAGCCTAGCTCGCGAGAAGTGTTTTGATAAGGACAAAGGGAAAAAGATGCTGCCTCTCGAAACAGACAAAATGGCATCGTTCTCCCCATCCTCCTTTCCCCGTCCCACATCCTCGAGATTACGTCGCAAAATGCGTCGAGCATGAAATTGGGTGTTTTATATTCAGAAAAGGTGTCACTCATAATAAAGGTTGTTTATCTAACTCTGTACTCTATCGCGACCGTAAGATGCTTTGCATGAATATTGCGTCTGAAACCGGCTTCACGGGACATTTGACGTTTCGGGCCGTCACTCTGTGTTCAGAGATCGATGGCCGTTATTTCGATGAATTTACGGTTGTTAGGTTATGTTGTCTGACATATTAGAGAGGAAATGGACAATGAAGCGATAATTTATCACTTTTGCAAGAAAAAATGACGGAGTAATGGAATGAATGTAAAATAATTGTTGATTTGGTATTATATATTCAAAGACAATTCTTCTGAGCGTGCTTGGATGATCCACAGTACTTTCCTGTAATAATCTAAATCTCTCATTGATGTTTCCATTGAAAGTATGTTGTTTGACTTATGAGAGAAATTAATGAAATAGCACAATATAAATATGAGTTTTACTGGACAAGGGTTCTAATAAAATTGAAAGTTATTTTGTAGGGCACAGAATATTTTACTACTTTCTAATAATTTTCCAAATAGCTAAGTACAATACATAAAATAAAATTATATTAAAAATCGTTTAAAAATATTCAACTGTAAGTTAAAATAACTTATGAAAATGCAGATTATTAATTGAAAAATACCACCAATCATCCTTTCAAAAAGAAGCGCATGAAAATTCCAATTTATTTTCCGATTTTTTCCCGCTAAAAGATGAAATTTGAAAAAACCCCAAGTTAAACCATCGTATTATAATTCAGTGATTCATCATCTCTCAAATAATGCAACCCTTGGAGCAATTTTCCGCATGACTTTCCCGGATTTCTATTCGAACTCTCGGAAAACTCGCGGAGGTGAACGCGACTTTTCCGCAGAGTTTTCACTCCAGGTTCGAGGAAAAATTAAAGGCCCGATTAATTGGTCTTCCAGAACGAATTACCCCAATTTCAATGCACTCTCCATCTGGGTTTTCCTCTAGCTCGGTGCAGTCGAATGCGTCCAGGGAAAACTCCGAATTTTCCGTTTATTAATTGGGAATCGAAAATTCGCGTAACTGGAGTGTTTTACGTGCCAATTTGTATGCCGTTCTAGCAGCCCACGGTAATAAGTGGAAAATCCTTTTTGTTCCTATTTCCTATGAATAATTTCCTTCGATTATTAGAGCGCGAAAATTGGATTTTTATACAGTTTTCCCGCCTAGTTTGGAGGGAATAGAAAGAACGATTATCTCCAGGTCTTTTACGATGGATTTTAGTTTTAGCTTGAGAAAAATCGAATTCAATGAAATGCAAGTTTATTCATGAACCTCTATAGTCTTACAATTATAGTTTGATGGAAATAAAGATTGAATGAATAAAGGAATAATAGGATGAATTGTATGCTTAAAAAATGTGAATACGACAGACAAGCTCTATGATTGAATAATGAAATTCTATGCGCATCTAAAGTTTCAAACGTCTATGACTTTCCTCTTCCAATTCGCATCGAAGCACAGATCAGCGCGCCCTCTACAACACACGGAAGTTGAACAAAACTACCCCTCCCTCGCGAAAGAAATGCAAACTTAATCACAATTCAAACAAAAGTCTTTACCGTAGAGGAAAACTGTTGACCCTGGCTCGGTGTTATGTTGATTTTACTGTTACTCTTTTGAGGGGAGCCCTAAAGACAACAACGTCGGAATTACCGAGGGAGTCTGGCGTATTTCGGGACCGAGTCGAGCCATTTTTAGGCAAATAAGTCGTTTAATGAAGGGTCTCAATTAAAGAAGTTAGAACTACAGGTCGGTGTTTCCTTTGTGAGTCACTACGGGATGATATTAGAAAAGAAACCGGTTTATTTCGTAAGGTTGGCGTCATTGCTTATCGATTCTGTAGTGATCATACTGTGAAGTGAATGAAAGAAGTCACAAATGAATTTCGAGGATTCTATGGCTTTTCGGAGTCGATAACGGCAGTCGACTGTTTTGATTGATAAATAAAAACAACCAATAAAAATATATCACGTACTTTACTTACGGCCGGTTTCATAAACGAAATTAAAGCCTCCTTTTTCCCGAAAAGTCTCCTTTAATGATAAAACGTGTTTCATAAACAAATTTTGAGGTTAAAAGCGTCCTTTATCTTAAAGTGAGAAAATCGGCCCTTTACGGCTGGAAAAGGATCCTTTAACGAGAAGCTCGACACTGCGCAGGTGCTCGATAAACACGAAAACAGTGGACATAACCTTGTTCTGTCACATCCCATTTTATTTAATTTTAGCGTACTACGAAATATGTTGCACCAAATGTTGAACGCTGATTTTAGTTCTACTTCTTCATCAAATGATGAAGAAATAATTGTGAGAAGACCAAAAATTTACAGGAGAGACATTTTTCCACGTTAGATGATCTAGATTTCTTCTATCGTTTTTGCCTGACAAAACCAACTGTTTAATCTTTGCTTCAAAAAATTGCAGATCAATTGTACTTCCCATTTAACAGGTAAACAAATTTCGATTTATTATTTTGTTGATATAATTTTATGTATACCAAATCATTAAATTGACAATTTTCAGAGGCAGCTGTATTGAACCGATGAACCAACTACTTTTGACATTGAGATTCTATGGAACTGGAAATATATGATCAAACCATCTTTAATAACAGTGCCTTGAAGAGACAATTTGAGAGTGGTAAATTTGGACGGTATTTGTAACTTGGTGGTAGTGGTTATAGTTTGCAGACTTATCTTATGACAAAGTTACCGGAAGCTATAACTGCAGCTGAAAATTTATATAAGCAGTCAATTATACGAACTAGAAATGTGGTGGAGAGAAAGTATGGAGTTTGGAAGCGTCATTTTCCTATACTTTCTAAAAGAATGAGTGTTAAGTTAACGACCATAAGGGCAATTATTGTTGCTACCGCTGTTTTGCACAATATGTAGATATGAACGGAATATTTCCAAATGAATGATTGCAGGACGAAAAGGACTTTCAAACAAATTCAACTAATGTTAATGCAGCTCGTCAAGCGAGTCTATTATTAATAAACATTTTGCTAATTTAAAATTTATATTTGTGTGATAATTGAAAATAAATTTGCTTGTCACTTGTGGAACTATTCTTCATATTCAATTTGTATCTTCAACATGACAAGATTTCGTATAATTTTTATAAGATTTTACAAGGCATGTATTTAGATAGGCTTCAACGTTTGTATTTCTGATTCATTGTTTTACTTTAGGTAACATCTGAAAAAGTTTCAAGTGAGAATAAAGAAATAAAAATATTATGTGTGATTGAAATTTCGGTTTTTAAATCAAATTTGAGGGGACTTCATAGTCTGCAGCAATGCTGATAGAATTCTAGTACCGCTTTTTCCAGAAAGTGCATTCAAAATAAAAAAGATTTAATTATTATTATTTAATTTGCTCTTCATCTCCATAATTTGCAAATCTAATATTTTGAGCTTCGAATGCTCCTCTTCTTTTCCTTTATTCTCTTCCTTGATAGCCACTATCTGAGCTTCTATTAGAGCTGCTTTTTTATAATACATCTCTTTCGTTTCGGCAAGTGGGTTCGTAACACTTGGGCTCAACTGTTTGGAAATTGGATCCCTCAATTTCAATGGAGTCCCACCACCAGTCAATATGACTGCGTTGAGCAGCTACCACCTTCTAGTTTTAATTTTTATATTGTCATATTTGGATTTGAGCTGGTCCCCATTTCTCCAATGGAGAACTGTTGCATTGAAAGCAGTTTCTATTCTCTGCCAGACTTTATCCTATAATATTAAAATTCTCTTTTTCAATCAATTCCAAGATACGTATTTCCTTCTCAGGTTTTAAAGTAATACTTTTTTTCTCTTTTCTTTCATATACATTCATATAACCCACGTAATAAAAACAATTCGCACGTAATAATGATATAAATTTCAATATACTGTCTTCTGCACATAACCATGTTTATGCAAAGATCGATTTATGCTTCTTCTCTTTTTCTTTTTACAAGTTCCAACGCATAACTCACAATTTTTACAGAATATCACCAAATACATTCGTAAAATCACTAGTTCTCAGGATAGCCAACAGTCGGAAACATATGACTGGTGCATTAAAGGAAGCTTTAAGTAAAGGACAGTCGATGTGCGTTTATGAAACTGATGCTCCCATTTAAAGGATCCTTTTTCATGAAGGGACTTTATCATAAAGGAGCCTTTTCATGTTGTTTATGAAACTGACCGTTTCTATATCGAATAGTCGTCAGGCAACACAAAATACACCAGAATGCATTCACGGTCCCGGAAACTTTGACAAAACTCAAAAAAACTTGTTTCTCCAGAAAAACCCCGATTTTTCATCGAATACGGAACCCAAACCTCCCATAGAGCAAAGTAATCCACCCATTGTACCGGATATCGACGACCATCTTTGAGCAATAAATAAGAACCGACGCGAGAGAAACACAAAATCGCGTTTACCCGTATTTTTTTTTTGGACTCGACGATGTAACCGACGTTTCTTCGTTGTCATCCTTCGGGAATCGATTATGGAATTTTCGAAACGTAGGGAAATTTATCTCGATGACATATATTAAAGCACGCGGAATCGCGTGCGACCGGACTGATTTAGGGTATGGTTTTATGAATTAATTCCGATCTACGGATGTCGGCCCCTGTTAGAGATTGGGGTTACAGGTTTTCCGTTTCCGTGAACAGAGTGGTAGTTTTAGTGAATAATCGATCTCAGATTCACATCAATCAGAATTTTACTTCTATCTACTTGCTTTGAGAAGAAACAGTGGCAGCTAGTGTATAAGAGCTGCAGAGCTGCAGCACCGGTTTTCCAAATGAGGAAAACACTTATTGTGACGTTTTTGTGTGAAATCATTGCATGGAATTTCCAAAGAACATCTGACAAATCAAATGCATCTGACTTTGTTATTTGGAGTACAAATAAGTTTCCGCCGTTTTTAACACAAATAAAATATTTATTATAGAAGAACGGTAATATAGTGACTTCTAATGTTAGAGCAAGTTCTTTTTGTGTTTGAGTTTGAATCTTCCTCCAATAATTCCTCCAATTCTGCATCCTCGTAAATTTTTGGCCTTCCACTGCGATCTTTGTCTTCTACGTCGAAATCACCGTTTTTAAACTTTTGAAACCATTATCGACACGTTCTCTCACTCAAAGCACCCTCACGATATGCTTCTACGAGTAATTGATGCGCCTCAGCAGCAGATTTCTTTAAATTAAAGAAGTAAACTAATATTTCCCGCAAATGACGCTTACTTGACTCAAATTTTGACATTTTCAACTTATAAAAATTATATTTTACCAATATAAAATCAATGATATTGATAGGTTATGTTGTTCTTGAATGTCCAAACTATTTTTTTAACCGGTTATCATCTGCGAAAGCTAACCGAAACTCCGTGCCGCGCCATCTACAATAAAACGGCGGAAACCTATTTGTACTCCTAATACGAAAAATAAATATACATGAGCAGCTGAACACTGCATATTGGAAAAACATCACATTACCGACATGGTCTGGCTGACCAGCACTTCTCCAATTACGGTGAAGTCAAAAAATAGATCAATGCATGGATATCGGTTGAAAAGCAGGCCTTCTTCCGCGAGTTGTGGCTAGCGACAAACAATACTTTGCAATTTGAATGTAAAACCAATATTTCACACTTTAGATAAAAAACCGCTCGACTTCTTTTATACCCCTAACAGTTTTTCGTGTGCAAATACCATTTGTTATTGATTGTACAAGAATTTCTGCAAACACTATGAACATTTCAGTTAATAATGAAAAATCGAGCCACTCCCGCCCTGTGTTGTTACGGGTCGAAACAGAAGAAAACCCCCTTATTCAATATCGAGATTCCACAGCCCGCTAGCTCGCGAATCAAACTGCCTATCGTGATCGGGGGCCGTTTTTCGCATCTTGTCCCACATAAAATTATAGACGGAATGGAAAATAGACATAAAAACGGTCGTAACTTAGACGTCTTTGGAACCAATCTTGTCGGGAATTATCGGGAAAATCGTTATTGTCATCTGTCCCCATCGGATCGGAACCGGAAATTCATTCTATTCACGCACAGAACGCCTATAAAGTTGCCAAGTATCGATTTTTTCGATGGTCACAGTTAAACCATAGAAAAAATTGACATTTCTAGTTGACATTAATAGTGAAAAGTATTGTGGCATTCTAAACGATTTTCTCCTTGAAACGGCGCATGTTTTATATACAGAGGCGTGGTGTTTTCAACAGGATAATGCTTGGATGCAAGAACACCAAGTGAAAACCATTTCATGGCCAGCAGCTTCATCAGATCTTAGTCCCATTGAAAACATATGGGCACTAATGAATATTGGAATTGAACGAGCAGGGCCACGAAATAAAGATGATAATACAGTCAGTTTTAAAGTCTTGGACTACCATAACCAAAAATTATTGAGGTGATCTAGTTTCGGACTTTGACGTTTAGTCAAGTGTTGACAGTTAAATGGAGGTTATATAAGTAAAGATGATGAATATTTTGTTATATAATTTTCTAATTCAAGAACTAAAAATATATACTAAATAATTACAATTGAGCTTTGTTTTTTTCAGATACTTTCTAGACGGACTATATATTCACCATAAATATTCTTCTTGACGAAGCCATATCGAAAACAACAACAAAATTTATTTTGCGTCCAATAACAAATAAAAATCTAGGTAAAAATAGTAAATGAAGCTAGTTAGCTATAACTCAAAAACAAAAGCTGTTAGAGAAAAATTGCTGCCATATTAAAAAAAATACGCGTCAATTTGAGATAGAAACAAAAAAAAATTGAGAGGTGTCAAAGGACACCCGGATGGAACGAAGTTCCTTCCGATTTAGTGAAGGAATTGTAATAAAATTTAATTTTTTTTAAGTTATAATAATATTTTTTTATTATTAACAAATATAATGTAATATAAACTTAATTAGTAGGCTCAATTTTAGTAATAATTGGCTTGTGGTAACTGAAGTAAGAAACATATGTTTGGGATTTCATTTTATTTGAATGTCTTGAAAAAACTGCATCGATGGTAGTATTATATTATACTATATTTTGTTGTTGATTCTGCTGGATTATTGTTTGTTCTTAAATCAAATTCTTCCTCTAGAAACTGTAGCAATGGTTTTGATTTTTCATTACTGAAGTTGATGTTAAAATCACCGGCCAAAATGAGTGGACGTTTATCTGTTGCACATAAATCTGCAACACTTGTACGCCTTACGTGCAAGTCCTGAATATTGTTCATAATGACCGATATATTTGGTGTGACAAGATTGGTCATAACATTTGTGTTGTGATAAATCGCAACTCCACCTGAACGAACAAAATCACGTTTAAAGTGAGCTTTACAATTAAAATTCGGTATATCACATTCTTCTTGATTGTCCAACCATGTCTCTGATAATAACAAAACGTTCGTTTTTTCTGTAACAGAGTCGATTAAATCCACTGAATGTTTAAGCTTTGGACGTTGAACGTACACAATGAAAAATGCCTTTATCTCTAGTAATGAAATCAATGACTGATTTTGCCTTCGTTTCAAGCTTATTTAATGACAATCTCTGAAACTCTTGTACTAGAGATATTGTTGATGAAGCTTGTACTTGATTATGATGAAATCGAAATTTAGTTTCATCATCATCAAATGTAACGATAAATAAACCTAATACACCCAACAAAAATAATCGTCGCGACACCACACTGTTTAATGGGAAATAGAAAGACGAAAAAAAAGTGTCGTTACAACTTTTGGTCTTAATTTATTCCGTCCCTTTCGCAACGCGTGATAAGGAACTTCGCTCCAAAAATCACAGGAAACAAACAATTTTCTTTTGTTGATCAGTGTTACCCCTGGTTTTACAGGTGGTGAGTTCAAGAGATGTTCTTTCCATTTGAACAGATGGAGGTGAATCCACTTTGTTACTGGCTTTCATATTGAAGAGTACAGAGCGTTTTTAACGCACATTAGAACACCACATACATATTTTCCCCCTTTTAATTTTCGTTCTGAAACCACGGAAAACTCGCCAAATCGAGTTAAAATTAGATACGCCATCGTTTATATCTCAAATGGAACATGTATTTATCCAACATGAATCAATACGTACAAAATAAATATATCTGGAAAAAGCAAATATTTGTTCGAATTTTCGATTTATTTCACAGAGTTATTATATCATCATTAGTAGCCGTACTTCGCCGGGATTCGACGTTGTTTGCGCGACGCTATGTATGCTGCGTCAGGGTCGACTCGTTCAGGGTATTCTGTTCCATGCGTCGAATTTCTATGGTTTATACGTATATGACAGATGAAATTACACGCAGCTTCACAGAGTTGATGGGAAATTTTATTTTGAAACATTTCTGTTTTATTTAAATATTTTAATATTAGCCTTCTATATATTTAATTTCAGAAATTATATTTAATGATTATAACTTCTGAAAATAAATTAAAATAATGTCATATAAGTACCACTTATATCAAATGACATATAAAATAAACATTCATTATAAGACATCCAAATGGTATAACAAAATCCAATAAATAAAAATTGTTAACCAAATTCTATAAATTAAATATTTTGAATAGACAAAATTTTGTTTCTGCTGATCAATCTTATGAAAACAAATATCTTTCAAAAATGTCTAACATAATCTTGAGAATTTCATCATAAAATTATCTTAAAATATTCAATATTATTGAAATATCCAAAATTATTGAATATTTTAAGTAAGATAGTTTTATGATGAAATTCTTAAGATTATGTTAGACATTTTTGAAAGATATTTGTTTTCATAAGATTGATCAGCAGAAACAAAATTTTGTCTATTCAAAATATATAATTTATAGAATTTTGGTTAGCAATTTTTATTTATTGGATTTTGTTATACCATTTGGATGTCTTATAATGAATGTTTATTTTATATGTCATTTGATATAAGTGGTACTTATATGACATTATTTTAATTTATTTTCAGAAGTTATAATCATTAAATATAATTTTTTGAAATTAAATATGTAGAAGGCTAATATTGAAATATTTAAATAATTTTATATACCTTCTATCAAGAATTAACCTCTATTTATGTTATTTCTGTTTTACGTCCAGACTATTATTACGCTCAAATGATTATAATTTTCAATAAAATGTATGCTGGAATGAATTCTCCAGAACCTCCATAGATTTTAATCCAAATAAATCTAATGTAAACATTCATAATTAATTTTTAAAACATGTGCTAAATACACTGTATTATATTGTATTATATCAAATGCACGTGGCGATTATCAAATGCAGAGTCTAAGTCGTATCTTCTTTCATTGTATATTTCTGTGATATAACCTAATTTTCGTATACGTCATGCTTTTCCAAAAATTCGTTATTCGTTGCAGAAATGTCTAGTGATAAAAAGATATTTTTATAAATTTTTAAATGGTAATTTTGCTTCTTCAAATAACTCCTTACTGAAGAGATTTTGGGTCTGAATTTATCAGGTTCTTTTTCTGGAGAATGAGCTAAATATTCTTTAAAAAAACAAAATGAAAAAAGGCCTTTTTGAATTATATGTTGAACATATTTTGGTGATGGAACTTGTGATTCTTTAACATCCGATCGAAACATATATGTATAATAAGGTAATGTCTAAATAATTTGGTCATTATTTCATATTTCTTTTTATTCTTTATTAGTTAATTCTCACCACGTGTGATAATAATATTATATATATGTCTATAAAGTGATACAGTGTATTTAGGACATGTTTTAAAATTTAATTCTAAATGTTTTCATGAGATTTATTCAGATTAAAATCTGCGGAGGTTATGGAGAATTAATTTCAGCCATCATCTGTAAAATGTATGCTATAAAATAGTTTTCGCTCTATTTCTTTCGATCATTCCAATTTGTTAATTGAAACAAATATGTACTTGGGTTAAAAATTCTTCATATCAAAACGAGTATCGCAAATATCTGATACTTACTAATAGTGGGTGTCATTGAAAAAAAGATTGCGATATTCTAGGCAAAATTTAGCCATTGAATATGTTTTTAATCGACTTTTCTCTCACATAACCTCACTTACATTCTTTATTATTTTATCTAATTATCAGTTTAAGCTTAAATACCGTTACCTAAAAAACTGTTAACTCAAATTTTTTTGAAGTAACGAGAACATTTTAAAAAATGCACGAAGGACGTCACTGCGTTAGTTTTTGTCGGTTCCCAATTATACCAGCGACTGTGATATCGGCGTCACGCATCGAATATAAATATTTGAATTAACGTGTTTATTTATCATCTGCATACAACAAACTGCGATTATTTCAACATTGCAAAAACTGAAATCACTGATGAATAAACGCCAAATATGAATGATCGATTGGATAAATGATGATTGAACTTCCATTACATCATCCACGATCAATCCATAGAGAACACAGAGGAAAAATAGCGGTATAGTCGCGTCAGTTTAGGATATCATTGTTGCCAATCTTAGGAAATTTCAGTTCAAGAGCGATTGTATCTACTAGCTTATTTATGTAGAGATTTATGCCGGTTTGTGTAATTAAAAGAGATATTATTATAATGGTGAATGTCCATTTGAATTCCATATAAAATTTATAGGTTATACCAATAAATAATAAAATATTGCTGAACTGTGCCTTTTTTGTGGCGCCCTCAGGGGTCGATTTTCTTCACTAAAGACCTTCATATCTGTGCACGCCCCCATAGAAATCTAAAACTGCTGAAAGTGGATCAACGGTTGGCGATTATCAGAATTAATTAAACATCTGCATAGTCTGTTCGCATCCGGATTTAGCGGAAACGGCCCTAAATCTAGAACCCACCTCGATTATCGCCGTCCAAGTTACCAGTTTAATGCTTTTAATGGAAATAAGGCTCAAAATCGGAAATCCTCTTAGCAATAAATGACGTTTCTATTCGGGAACATAGAATTCTCCAATTCCCGCCCGTCTCCGTCATACTCTATGGCTACGAGCGTTCCACGTTCCGTACTTTGTTTATGGAGCGGCCCGCCACGGCACTCTACGCGAAGATTAAAGGCTGAACAGAGTAAACAAAGTGGTATTTATGGCCGGCCACATTAAATGATTCAGGGGATGCTGACGGTTCGATAAACACACCGCACTCGTGCTTAGGATCAACACGTAACTCATCGTAACTTCTGTGATTAGACTGGGTATCTTTATTTATCTACATGGGCTCGGCTGGATGGATATTTACCCAGCCGACGTTTTTTCGACAAATGACAGTCGATCTCTTGAAAAAAGTTGGTATCGAGATTCAGATGATTAATCGTTTCATTTGACTATAAATTCAATATGAATACACAGCAAAATGTTCGATACAATTTAAATTAAATATGCCATCGCCACACGCCCCCATATGAGAGGGTATAAAACATTAAGTTCTTGAATTTCGATTCTTATAAGACTCAAATGGATAAAATTGAATAAGAACGGTGATTCTATGACAAAAATAGCATCAGAATACCGTTTTTACCCTTACACGAGAAACAGTGTGTAATTATATCCAGTTTTTCATGTTTTCGCCCATTTTTTCCGAGTTTGGTTCTCTAAAATTTCGGTATTTTAATACTATTTTGTGTATTCAAAAAGATCTTCTGCTTTCTATATTGGAATAATTTGAAACCTCTTTAAGACTCTGTGAAACCTTCAACTAATAGCGAATAATTTAATAAGTACACAGCTGATTTCTTAAAAATCTTTCGTCTGAAACTTCACTCCATTAATTGTATTTATTTCATCGCAAAGAAGCTAGCAACGATGTTTCACCCGTTGTAGTCTCCAATCATCTTAATCTCTTTTCCTTTAGAAAACTCTCTAATATATACGTGTTCCCCGTATTCCAGAAGAACACAGTTGAAAAGAATGCTCTCGCTTGCTTTCGGATCTGAAAATTGAATTATCTAGCATTATGAGATTGCCTCTTTGCAGCAAACGTTCCAGCGTCGTTTTCAGATCAAGATAAAGAAACTCTATACAATATCAGATATCCGAACGCACCCCTCGAATCTCTTCATGAACAAAAGTACACTGAAAGAAAACATTTTTCCATCGTGAACTTCGACATAATTTTCCAGCTTCAACGCTGCCCGATCCACTCTATGGTCCGCCACGGTATTATATTCAAACAGAACAGATGCCACCTCACTCTCCTAATCCCCCTTCATTACTCTTTTATGGCACTTCTTTTCTTCGCCTTATTAACTTCATGAATAAAGATGGCTCCTTCTGCGCCTCTTATACATCTCCCTAAGACGACAATGCAAACAAAATTGGAGCCATCTCAGTCCAAATGAACATTCGAGACGAACTAAGCGGGCATGAAATGAAAGAGCGGAAGGGGTGGGAAGAGGCAGATGTCATAGAATCGCGAGCTTGATACCGATCTTTCAACTCCGATCCACGGCTCTCAATTGACAGTTCTTGATGGAGTGTATGTTTTATTGATAGAGATATGCGTACGAATCCGATTTGGACCCTCTTCTTCTTAATTCGATCGTTGCTTTTTGAGAATACCCCATTTAGCAGTCTCCCCCGACGTTTAATTCCGAGATTCGACGTATTATGCTGATTCTCAAACGTCCAAAGTCACATAATTCATAGAGTTCGGTGAAGGATGATGATGGATGCGTTCAGAGAGTTGGCCGGACGTCGAGTCACAGATAAAGGAATGACAGAACTCTTTTTCACCCTTTGTTGATCTCACATTGTGTACGGTTGACCATTGTTCGAATTTACTTTCAGTATCAAATCGCAATATCGAACAATTGGGTCTGAAGTGCAACGTTGCCAAATTACTAATTTCATTTATATTCCACAAGATACACTTCCGAATAGCTTTTGCTCAATATTTTCAATCGAAATGAAGTGATGTATTTAATGATTTAACATCAGTAAACTACGACAATTTATTGGCGTATCTGTTGGAAAATATTCGTTCTTCACCTTTTTTCTTCAGTCACGCGAGATGGCGAAAATTTTATGAGATGCGTGTTCGAACTTGTTATACGTAAAACGCTGATGCTTCCACGCAATTTCGAACATCACGACAATTTGAAAGGTTCCGTGCCGGCGTGGGTTCCATCCGGACGGTCCTAAAGTTCGATTTTAATACCAGCCCCCGCATTCTTTTATGCGGACAGTTCAAATAGAATATAAAAAGCGGATTTCCTGGGCGATTCTTGCGATTTCCGCTTTTAAAATGGAAATTCGCCCGACCAAGCTCGGAATTTATATGCATTCCTCCTTTTTTATCGGCAGTTTCGGACGTCCTTTTGTGCGGGGTCCGTATTGGTCAGCTGATTTGCATAAATGGACGGTACAGATGCAATTTTCGATTGATACCGTGCAAGGAGTGCATGTAGCAGATGCGGGATTTCGTATTTATGGCCGAGAAATCACTACGGAGCAAAAAGTTTCGACGTCTGTTATAGTGAACATATTCAATTTGATTTCTTTCCGATATATGTACGTTTTGTATACTTGGCAACGTTGAGCACGTATATAGAGCATTCTCGGTGAAACGCCAAAAAGTGGTATTTTTTGGAATTGACGTAATCGTATATGAATTATACGTAAGGAAGGTTTTCTACGTCAGTGACGCTAGTGACAGGAATACAGTTAATTGCTTGCGGCATCTTTCGACAAATTAACGAAGCTATATAAAATTTCAATCTCGTTTCAGCGGCTGAATTGACACATGCTGTTAACCTAGGCCGCATGCTCGCTGCCATCGCCAGAACTAACAGAACCTGACTTGAACTGCTGCAAATCAAACCTTACTGAAATTGGATCCTCCACCTATAAAAACTTGTGTATTCAAAATAATTTTTGAACTAATACTGCAACATGAATGTTGACGTTCGTATCTTGTTGGTTTCTAAAACTACTGAAGAAAAGTGGCAGAAAATACCTATAAAAGGATACATTTCATTGCGATTTGAGCTGGTACCCTCAATAATCGATGTCACTGTCTCCAAACAAATTGATAGCTACTGAAGAAAAGTTCGCCATATTAAATCACATCATAGTGCGCCCTGTATACCATGTTTTCCGAATCGAAAACCATCGATGAGCCATAAAACGTGCATCGAACTGAAAACAGCACCCCGATATCAGTTATTGTCTATCCCCCCGTACCAATAAAACAATTAAATACCTCCATCCTAGTCCCAATAAACGTAAAACCTCTCGACCTAACCTCCTTCTTGCCTATTTCGGTAGTTCAAACGAACAATAACCCGTTCCCGATCTGAATTCTTGATAATCCCCGTATCTTCGTTGCGCCATCTCACGTTCCAATAAGGGACCTTCAGCGTGCTCGTCCGCGCTGAAGGACCTCCTAGATGAGTCTCAAGACCAATTTAATTGACTTCCCTATTTATTCTCGCGCACCTTCAAGAGCAATAAGCCGCTAACCGGCCTATACTCGAGGGTGTTTATTAGTTGGGCTGCTTGATGATGGTATTAGAGTGGCTTACGGGGTCAAAATTGAAGAGGAGTGGAATTATCGGACGAAAACGAGGTTAGGAGGAGGTTCTATGACCTCGAGACGTTTCTCCAGTGAATGTGCATTTATACTCTATGACACCTTCATAGAAAATATGGCGAATTGTTCATTTTTAAACTGTTTTCTCTATCGTGAATCTTTTCATTAATTGAATATTTAAACTCTTGATGAATGATAGTGGAAGAATATAATGAATTCTAGGAAACTCATTGGAATTAGAACGTGATTAGAGCATTCAGGCCACAAACGAAGTTATACAGATCAAATTGGAAATTCCGATATAAAATTCGTCGAGTGGCTTTGGATGTATCGATTGTTAGAAGTGGAACCAATAAACACATAAAAGTTTCATTCGATATCTGAAACGAAAAGGATTTTTACCCTTTACCCATGAATTGCGGGCTTTTTGGTTTTAATTTGAATTGTACGGAATGTTCTTTTTCCAATGTGCTATATTCTATCGCATCAAATGAAGAATTCCCGTCATTCCTGTGTTCTTTTCGACTCATGGTGTAAAAATTTCAAACAGCACCAACCACAGAATAACAATGTATGACACAAATCTCGTTATATGGATGTAGCCTTCTTTTTACCGAGTCACTTTGTCTTTGTGGCCGATCATCGTCGAAGAAATCCAATTTAGGAATCCCATACCTGACCACGCTCAGAAACAAGCAATTGCCACGTTTCAAATCACGTTCAAAAGATAATGGTTCTTTTGAGATTGCAAAAGGACTTATACGGCCATTGGTCGTTGTTTTGTCTCGATATGTACGGGAGAATTAAGATAAAAAGGTGGACGTTGAAGTTTTACCCAGAATGGAACTTTAGGGTCTCATTTGCGGTCGATCTTTGAAGACAAACCCAAGGTCCTTAAAACTTTACATGGCACTTTTAAATTAAGCCTTGAAAAGCTCAGGTTAAACCATAAACTTTCAAAATTAATCTGTGTTCATTTATGAAGATCACAGAACAGTAGAATAACAGTTATCTGTGCTCTTAAAAGGACGATTTAAATTGTGAACTGTACATTCATAGAACTTATTAAGTAGATAATCGAGCGTGAAACTATAAATATGATCTTTCCCAACGTTTCTAGATCCCTGATATTCCTGGAAAATTTCTTAAATAATCTGACAGGGAAATCTTCAATTTCAAATTAAAACCGGGGTACTTTTTGCGCGGTTTTCCCAAGAAAACCCATTTATCGTTATCTCTCATCTCCAATTTTCGAAGACGGAACGCAGGGTCAACGGAAAACGCCGGTTTTCCTCCCGCGATTTCCCGATAAGACATAAAATTTCCAGACGCAGGCCAGGTCCCGCGGAGCGGCGGTAACCAATTTAAAAAAAAGGGGCCATCTTCGATAAAGATGATGTATAATGATTGCGCGATAAATCAGGAAAAAGTTAATGAAACCAAAGACGCGTCCGCGGGAAAGTTTCCGATTTATGTGTCTCTGATATAATGATTTCGCGCCCCGGCTAGAATTTAATATCATAAGTAGATGGCGCTCGAGGGCAGCATCCGGGGGTGAAGGACCAGATGTGACTCGGCCGGATGAAACTCGATTTTAATGGGATTGATAGCGCCGAGCTTGGCTGGAAGTTTTTTCCTTATTTCGTGGTGCACACTGCCTGTTTTTCACAGCGAGTGGACGGTCCAATTAAACAGATTAAATACAGGATCAGCTCATTTATTGTCCTACATATTTCCATATGAAGTCCAGATAGATAACAATTATTTTGCCCCATTTTTCCAAAACTACCACCAGATACATTTAAATATGGAAGTTGCTTCTTAATATCATAATTCGGATCATAGATTCTATGTCTGTGGATAAAGCAGGCTTCTTTTTATCATTTCTTTGTCACTTGTCTAATTATTAAATCTTGTAGAATTGCGATAATTTTATACTCCGATTAGAATTTCCTCTTTAATTTAATTGGGATTAACAATTCAACACAAAGGGTATTCCAATTTTGAATAGCCCGCTATCTGGGCAGCTGTCACTTTTGAAGCTGTCGTCTTTTGACATTTGACTAGTAAAAACTACGCCATTACTCTTGGATCTTACTCCTTCTTTATTATTGAGTTTGTTTGAAAATTCGCTTCACAAAATGGAGGAAACGAAGAAAACCGAACCTTGTGATACAAATCACAAGACGCACCCACAGACCTGATTCCTCGCCTGCCGTCTCACCCTTCCCCTAATACTTCTCTCTAACGAAAAAATCCATAAGCTATCAGTGACTTTGCATATTCCACAGGGCTTAACTATTATTGAGGGAAGTATCGGTTTACCGAAGAACTTTTCCATTTTCGTATTAACCTAAATTTCCCACGAGCTAAAACGACTAGCCAGAACAAAGCAAACAGTATTACCTATCACGAAAGATCGCTACCCCTATTGCTTAGTCGTGAAGTTCTATGGACGAACTGTCAATTTTGAAATACAGATCATAAAAGTAAGAAAACCACGCTTTAAATATGAGGTTAGGCTATCATAGAATCCCCCCCGAAAAGTTAGGAGAAGCCATAGAAGAGAATCCATGAATCTAGCTTTCAGGTAAATTCTGTCAATTATGCAGCCATCGATAGCAGGAAGTAATGTGAAAAGGAGACATAGAATAGAGTCGAAGACATTTCCTTCCTTTTCGCTGGAAGAAAAACCGTCGTTTTTCTGGAAAAACGGAGAAGCAGAAAGACTCATCATCTATTAATACCCGCGAGTCCAATGAAAAACAATTTCGACTTTATAATTCCGGCGGATTCTCATGAACAATTCAGGAAGAGAGTATCTAGTTGGCGAAAATATCACGGGAGAAACAAAACGGCGTAGCCCTGGGGTAGCCAGCTCAGTTGCGGAGATGAAATGACAACAGTGCATATTCGTTGTTTACATTTCTTGTTTGTTCAATTCAGGCAGAGGACGCAGAAAGGAATGATATCCACGGAGTGCAAACAATTCGTACCTGTAGAGCATCTGGGGCCATTTCGCAGAGGTTTTGTTTGCGTCCTTTAACGGGAAATAATATGGAGTAAGCCGTGTCTCTTCATTATTCCGCAAATTGCAGAGGTCATCAGATGGGTATGCTTCCTTTGAGCATCTAATTCCGGGCGTTCAAAATTGTTATGGCGGCCAGAGCGCAGTTGTGCGGGAAATATTGGGACAGACGTAAAGAATGACACTACAACTATCTCTATTACTTCCTATTTATACCGTGGCGTATGAATTTCTGTGCAACAGATATCGTATATTTGGTCCCTTTCTGTGGTTTCATGTGAGGTTGTGTGAAATTTATGTAGACATAGAGTTAAGGACTGCGCGTTTCCTTCTTAGCCTAACATAAATATGAAAAATGTTATTAGAGCAGACGATATTGCTTCTAGTGATTATATTTCTATAATTCTGATCCAAAATTTCATTTCTATGATTATTTTTGTCAACCAAACGGGTGCGCATAGAAAAAGACAAGTTCTATTCGTTACACTTTATTTTTGTCTGTAACGCAATAATCAAATGTTGTAGATTTACAGAGAAGAAATAAATATTTTTAATAGGATCAAATGATTTCATTACAAGTCGTTCCACAGATATTTGGCAAATAACGTGTTCTCTCCCTTTCTAGCAGTACAGAAAATATAACTTGTATCGTACCACGGTTAGTTTACCACAGTATTTTGCATACTATTGCAATATTTTGAAATAACAGAATCGCAATGATTAATTACGAAAGTTTTAGTGGACAGTATTCGACGTAGTGTAGCGAAGAATTTAACTTCAAGAGCACTTGTATGTAGTTATCTTGATGATGAACTAGCTTTGTTTATCGAACAAGATAAACCAAAGAAGATGATAAGGAATTGAAGTAAAACACCTGAACATTTATAACAACAACGAAAAAAAAATGCGATACAGACCTGTGTGCGGAGTGATACAACTCTGGTCATTTCAACAACTTGTCTCTAATTTTAATACATTTCTCTACGTAGTTATTGATATTGTTTTAGTTATACCGTGGTATAAAATTTCGATGAACTATTTGTTGTAGATATATAATTATTCTCTGTGGTTTGGTTTGAAGTTGAATGTGATTTGTAGCAATGAGCTAGAACGCGATATAGCCAATCACAGTTTAACCTTAACATGTGATTTGCTAATCACAGTGATTTCAAATTGATGCTTGGAATCTTTCGGAAGATCATCAATATCAAAATAATTGTTTCATTCAAATGGCCTGCTTGACAAGGCGATAGGTCCAACTCTTCACCGTTTATTACGATTTTTTCCACGTCTATGATAAAGACAAAGAGGTCCCCACACCGCCTGCGACATTGACATCGATATAACTTACCGCTTTGAAAATAACGAATGTACGTCAAGTTGGCTGATGGAACAGTTGAAGGTGGGTCGAATAGGCCAGCCCGAAGTGAAGTTCTCGGCTTCCGTCAAAACACGGTCGTTGAAATTACTTGTTTACGCTATTTCTCGCTGAATTTTCCCCTAACGAGACAACTTCGAGTGCGCTGCAAATAAGGACGGTTGACGGTTATTTGTTAATCCTCATCATTCCGCGAATTTGCCTTGTCCGGATTCGAGGATGATTAACTTCGTTTTTCCCGCTTTTCCAACTTGAATCCTATTTTTACCTTTTAACACTCGAACAATCCGACAAAATTCTGACAACGGCTCAGCATAATTGGACGCGCAGTCACATAATAAAATTCTATGTCTGATCATATGTCGCAATTTCTCATAACCTCAATCGAAAATTCATTTCGAACACGACCAACCTCCATTAAATCGAATGATATATAAATGGCGGTTTGTTTGAAGTCTATGGGTTTCAGTGTGCTCAATAATATTTCAATTTAACCGCTCTACTAATGAATTCGGTAAATTTCCGTCGTTTCACTAATAACATATGCGTCGTTACGTTAAATCGATACATAAATATTCAAACCGTATATACATATTCGAACTATGATATTTCGTAGAAAAAACGAATCCATCACGTTTATAAAAATGGATTGACCGATAAATAGTTCTATCGTTGGCAACGGGACGAATACAAACGTTATTCTATGCTTAATGACACACACACGAACCGATTTAGCGCTAATCAATGTTTCATCCAACCGAAATACTATTCTGTGAGCAATGCGGTATGCAATTAGACAAACCGACAGTTCATTCGATTGTTTTTCCGCCGCATTTTCGGAAGTATCGATTTCTCATCAAAAAAATGATTGATGACCGTCTATTGACACATAGTGGGCTTTCATTCCTTCACGCCTGATGAGAAATGATAATATATCATTCTTTGTTTTAGTTAGCGTTGATTGATAGTTTCGGAAGTTATAGTTGGTCACAACCCGGCCGGAAATATGTTTTACTCTATGTTTCCCTTATCGAACACAGACCGGAGGTAGATAAATCACTCGAAGCCGTTCTTGAACGACGAACGCAATGACTTTCTATGGGCGCAACGTCAAATGTCATCGTAAATTGAAGGCGTTTTTGCGCGGCTCTGGAAATCACTGATGGCATTTTATGTTTGCCCGAAGGAACTGGTTGGTTGTCTTCGGCAGCCGCAACGTGGTTTGAATATCAAACTTCGAATTAATGCTAGATTACTCGGGGCTTTCCGGCTGACTTTAGGAGTAATTGTGCGTAGAAAGACCGGGGGAAAAGAACGCAGCAGTTCTTGATTACATTGTTATGCTAAAGAGGGAAAAAAGTCGATGTCGCGGTAAAGATGCGTTCGTTTTGATCGAATATCGGCAAAGTTTGAGGGTATGAGGAAGCGAAGCGTGACGAAGAGAAGAAAATTATACGACCACTGAGTCAATGTTGAGAAAAATCTCATTTTCTGCTGTGGTAAAAGAGGTAAAAAGCTGATTTTTGGGTAACTGAGTTTATTAACGCCTTATTTGTATTGTACGTAGACACAAATTCACAGCTAAACATAGTGAGTTGTTTATAGATAAACAAAGGAATAATCGACACTATTAAACAACCATGAGTTCAGTATTTTCTGATAGTTGCAAGTGCTAAAGTTACTAGATTTCTTCTTCAAGTTCACAGTTAAAAAACGATCCATGGATTTGGCTAATTTTAAGAGCAAGTATAAGACTGGGATGTGCTAGTATTATTCTCTTTTACAGTTCAATGTCAATTAAATCAATGAATTTTGCAGTGAAATAATGTTACTGGTATCGTTGTTTGACATATAATTATCTATTCGACATATAAATGGACGGGTTTAAGCACAGAGTGTCCACACATAGAATAAATATCTAACTAAATATGATTGAGAATGATACGATTCTCACATAGAAAATGCCCTGCTCACTTTATTAAACCTTCTCCAAAGCACACTTCCTTTAGATATATGAGGGAGCATAAATATTTGCTACTGAGCCTAAGGTTAAGCAAATAAACATACATTAGTAGTGTTTATAGTTGCCAAGCCAAATTTTTTACTTGGGTTCATTATGAGCAATAATAATTGTTATGTCAATTCTTTTCTGTGTTAGGCCCACAGAAACCCACAGAGAAATCAACCGCGTAGGAATTTCTCGGTACAGGGCGAGATCACAGACTTCAAGACAATCTTCTTATTTGATATACGGCCGTTACGAAACACGTATTTATTCGTGTCTCATCAGATAATACGTCCCGCGACAAATGAAACAAGAGATTATATTCTCAAACGTGCATAAAACTCCCCGCGTGACATCCCGGCGAGTTTACAGACTTACGGGACATTATAAAACAATCCGAGACACGCCAAACCTTACCCAGAATTGATGGTTACAACGAGAGACTTCGCCCGCAACCTTGTTTCCCCGCTAACTGGATTCCAACTTCCAATCTGGATCCCAGTGGGCGTCGAAGAGGCCCCGTTACTCATTTGTTTCAATTCGCAAGGGCGACGCGAAGCGCCCGACCGACTGCGATTTTCATATTGTAACCAGGAAGCGATTAATGGCGCAGTCAAAGTGGTTTGTTTCGGGAGACGCACATCCGATCACTGTTCGGCACTCATTATTTCTATGCCGCAACTTAATGACGTCATTTGTTCATGCCGGATTTTGGCCTCAGTAACGAAAGTTCGGCCAATTTGACGCGAGGGAGGGGGACAAATGAGTTTTTTCAGTGGAAGATTGATAACTTTTACTGTCTTGTCGACTGTTGTTAGTTGGAATTGGATGTTCAGCTGTTTATCTTTGCTTCTTTGAAAGATTTCAAAGTGATGGTAGAGTCTCGAAGTTTGACACTGTAGTGTAGCTGACTAAGAGTAGTTCTAATAGTCCAAAAGTGAAGATTATCAAGAATTCAAACTTTATACAAAGTCCATTTTGAAGAATAGTTCAAAATTATAAAGATCAATGGTTCTTTTTTCATATACATCGTTAATATATGTACAAAATTTCGATAAAGTATATCTGTTAATCCAACACATATATTAAAAGGCAATATAAAAGTATTGAAAAGAGCTGAAAGATAATATTTTTTTTCATACTTCATTCTTTCAAGAAAATTATTCCTAAGGCAGAAAGAAGAACCTTCATTTAAGTTCATCCTGTTGCCTACCCTTCCTATTTGACACAAATGTTATGCTCCAGGGAGTAATACAAATATTTCTGTGTTCATCTGAATACGTTCCGAAAACTTTCCGATGCCAATCTTCAATCGAAGCTGTTTTTTCTATATTTATCGTTCGGTAAGCTTCAAAGTTTGGCGAATCTCACTTTGAAAAGACGATCCGAGGGAAAAACACAAATTTATGTCGAAACTTCGAGAGAATGGCATCTATTGTTCGAGAAACTTTATCAGATTGACGCGATGGGCACCGTTTTCGGGAATGGGTCTTTCTCCAATATCCTTCGACGTTCATATAAATATTAGAGGCACATCTGGAAGTTTCGATGATGAAAAAGCTGTGCTACTGTAGGAACATAGAATTTCATCAGTCTCGACAGTATATGACAACTATTAATGTTAAATGTCATCTGTCAACGTCAAGTGTCAACTGTCAATTTGGAATATCATCAGAACGAATGAACTGATAAAAATGTATATTCTGTAATGAATGGAACTTACTTGCTACTGTCAACGTGGCGTTTCGGCTCCTGGCCTTCCCCAGGGCGTTGGTGGCCTCGCACCAGTATACCCCTCCATCAGACTCCTTCCTGCTCTGCACCACTCGAAGAAAGAAGAGATTTCCTGCTGGCAGGAGCATCCTGTGCGGTGCAGATCGAAGCGCCGCGCCATCTTTGAACCAGGTGATGACTGGTTCCGGTTCTCCACTGGCATGACAGTTAAGAGTCGCTGGTTCATGTCTGGCAACCGTAGTGTCTACCGGGTGTTCAGTGATACGTGGTGGTTGCTGGCTCTTGTGGTGGTAGGCTGCAAAAGAGGATTTTAGGTTCAGTATAAGATTTCTGTTTCAAAATTATTTTATGCCGTATTTTGAATAATGATTATCAGATGAGATCACATATTTTCCACCATAAAAAAAGCAGCATTTGTCGCTTCTGTGGGTTTCCTAAACTCTTTTTGTTCTCATGTAATGTTTCTTTTGTGATTAAACGATGATGATGAATTGAGTGTATAGGTTCGTGTTAATTGAAGTTAAACCATCTTGTTTTTTTTTTACTAAACTTCAATTAACAAGAATCTATAAACTCCCTATCTCGGACTCTTTATAGATCTATATTGAGCAAGTGACTTATAGTTTCCTGATGTTGTTGAATAAATTTCAATCTGCAAGAATCTATAAATTCAACTCGTAGATTTATATTGAGCAAGGAAATTCGTATACTTCTGATAATTGAGATTCAACAATACTATTCTTTTTTTGTAAGGTTTAATAAACAGGAATATGAGGAGTGACTTGCTTAGGCTGCTTGAAGATTCTTATTGGTAGAATAGTTAGAGACTTTAAAATGCGAAGAGATACTTGCTTCGTCAAATCACACTGAATTGACTCGAGGAATCATATGGCCCGATCTCTGGAAATCAAGCGCAAAAGATTGAATTTTTAATAAAGTTATGATTGATCAGTTTGCTCCGTTTGTTTTTTCTTCCTTTCCAAACATGGATGTTATGAGGTTCAAACACTGTTTATTCCCCAGCTCGAAGACGTAATCAATTATCTCTTGACATTCCAGGGTGCTCCATCATTTCAACATTTTATTACATTTTTAACGGACTTTTCAAATATTTCAATATATTAAAATTCCATTTTTCATCGACTACGAGATTTCCCCAACTTCCTAATGGATATTCGACATTTTCGTTTCGTGAAAAAAGGGTTGTACAAAGAGCGTGAAAGATGGTCTTCCATTAGAGAAATCCGCAAAAGAATCCGGACCTACAGAATTTTTCAGCGGAGCTTGACTAATTGGCTTGTTTTGGGGAAGGAAGGCAGGATATTTTTTGTGAAGACTGTTTGGGTTTCAGGAAAACCCTAATGAGAGCAGCGAGGCTACTTAGGTAACCCTTTGAGAGGATTACGGTACCTTTAATGAGTTATTTTTTGAAGAATAATATTTCGTGGACTGTTTTACTTGCTATTATAAAGTTTTTAGATAATTTATCATCAGCGTAGAACGTGGGATGGTGATTGCATTGTCTGTCATTTGTGTGAAAACAATTTTCAACCCTTCCACAGCATTTCTATGAACTTCCTCCCATATGTTCTCTTAAAAAGTTATAACGGTATCGTCTTCATAAGCAATTATATCAAGATTGGCAGCACGAAGCAACCAGTCAATGAAAATCAGAAAGAGTATCGGTCCAAGTATAGTTCCCTGGGTTATGCCCTCAATGGCAAGCTCAATACACCCCCATCCTAACACGAAATGAATTTCACTTTACACTGTACTAAGCCAAGAGAATATTGAAGCTGTTATAGTAACCAACATAACATTACAGATCTCAATCCCCAATGCAGAGAATACATAAACGTAAAGTAAGACTTCGGTGGAAGAACTCGAAATCATCGAGCGTCCCGAACACAGAACCTTGATTTCTGTGCTCCGCGAGGTCACAGAGCTCAAGAATTGTTTTCTTCGGCTTGCGACCTTAATCATTCCAAGGCACTATCCACGAATTCGCATGTAATCCAACTCATGTATTCCCGTTCATTACCCCGGAACTCTAGAAACAATCGTTCTCCCTGACGCGATCGAGTCTAACAAGCAAGTTCAAGTGGAGGTTGAAGCCCCCGATAAATTCGCTCCTACTCCCCGCCTACCGCCGAACGCTATAAGGGTTGAACGCGGGACCAAGAGACGTCGTTTTAATACGTACGTAATGTCGTTTAATCTCGGATGTTCATCTTCAATGAGGAGAGCATCGTTGTGTCGTCTTAAATCACGCTAAATTGGTTTGGGGAATTATAGCTGGGTTTCTGGAAAATCGAGGGAACGCCTTCGAGTTTTTAATAAGGTTATGAAGGATTGATCTGTGAGATTTTAGTTTCGATTCAATCCTCCTGTGAAAGAACATTCTTTTTTAGCAATTTTACGTTTCTATCTGTGATTTCTTTCTATGTTTATCGATCCAAGACTATAAAATGTTTTCTATTGCAAACTTGAAGCTTTGCTGAAGACAACCAACCTCTTTCTCGAAGAGAGGATACTTCGATAATAATGCAGAAACTTTCATATGTTGTTCGATTTACTGATCTGTAACCATATTCTCTACTATTTCAGATCATCTCAGATTAGGCCTTTCTCTACCAAAATTTTCAACATTCCACATCGAGTCGTTGATGTGATGTATCAAAAACAAGAAAGACCCACGCACTGCACCTTGAGGAATATCCCTCTGGATATCTTTAATGACCAAGGTTTAAACAGCGTCACCAGCTGCTATTAGATATGTCAATCAGATGAAAGGCTACATCTCTTAATCAACACTGTTGCACTTTGTCAAGTAGTGCCATTATGGTCAACAAAAACCTTTCTTGAATCTTCTAAATCCTATCATGGAGTTGCTACTACGTAATTATGTTTTTCTTATCGACGTCCATTTTGAACTTCTTAATTGAATCTGATTGATAACTTGGTGGAGTTGAACGTGTTAATAGTTGGATTGCCGAACTCCCTTTCGAAGAATATAGTATCAATGAATTTTTTATTCCGCTGATTGTTTATACCTGGAGAAATTGGTGCCGGAGGCCATCTTCTTTTACTTCTTCATTTGAAGTTACAGTTTCGTATCATATAACTTATCATCGGATCTACCATCTGGTCCAGTTTGAAAGTATAATTCATAACATTTCCATTGAAGGACGAGCAACAGAAGGTTTAGAATTTCAAGATGCCCCCATCAGTGAAGAGGAAGAATCCGAACACATCGTTTATAAGTAGACCATCAGCTTATTGGATTTGTATGATTCAGGCAGTAAAAGGTTGTATTTGGGGTTTGATCATTTGACAATTTAATATCAATGACAGCACAAGGTCGGTGTATTTTCGACTTTAGAGCAGTACATTGAAGTCTTGGTGATATATAACAGCTCCGTTGCAATTTCATGTGGTTTCTCGCCTAATTTCCCCGGTTTCCTGGTTTAGATCAACTCGGCAGGTTGACCACCCTTCTCCTTTTTCGGTCCTTGGCAATGTCTTCGGCAGATCCTCGGAGATCTCGGAGATCCAGCCGAGACAATCTTCGAAACGACTTCATGGGGGAGAGATGCGACCACCAACCAACCATAGAGGCTCTGATCCAGCAGAAGAGACTGAGATGGTTCGGACACGTTTGCAGAATGGGAATAGAATGGATACCATACAAGATGCTCTAGCGAAACGCCCAGAAACATGGCAGATGTAGCGGGCGGCTCCCAGGAAGACGTGGGCAAGGCACGTTGATCAGGATGAACAGCGCCTTAACATCCAAGACGCAAAGGCCGTAGCTGTGGATCGTAAAGCGTGGGGAATTCAGTGGCAATCACAGCAACGTATGGCTCAGATGGAAAACCATCGCCAGCTAGAGATCAAAGAAGATATAACAGATATTGGATAATTGATTTGGTTATTAATCATTCTGCAGAATAATCCAGTGAAGTTATGTCGCATGATCTTGGAGGCAAATTAATCGGATCATTTCCCGAAATATTGTTATCGCCAAATCTTTCTTTCAATAAATCAATTGTTACGGTAGCAGCATGAGGTTTAGCACCATCTTGTTGAAACCAAAACACTTCTGGGACGATACCATTCAAATTTTGAAACAAATAATCATTGATCATCGATCTGTTACGAGCACCATTCACTGTAACATTAGCTCCAGCATCGTTTTCAAAGAAATATGGACTGATGATTCATCCAGCGTGTAAAGCACACCATACAGCGCATTTTTCAGGATGCAATGGAACCTGCAGAACTTCTTGAGGATTCTTCTCACTCCATATACGGCAATATTGCCTGTTAACATAGGCGTTCAACCAGAAATGAGCTTCATCACTAAACACAATTTTACGATAAAAAAGTGGATCAACTTCAAGCTGTTCTAGGGCCCAATCAGCAAACAAACGACGCTTACTATGGTCAAGTGGCTTTAGTTCTTGAACCAGTTGGATCTTGTATGGGTGTAGGTAGACCAAATTTTTTTATTGTTTTATTTCAGTATAAAAAAAATGATTCAAAGTAATAATTATTGAAGCTAAAAATATACGTCTTTATTCTTTATTTCAACATTTTCCCTCCAGATAGAAGGAGATATGGTCAGAACTAGAAGCTATATACATTAGGAAGACATTATCAATTTATCCCTGAGATAAAAATATAATTCGATAAAAGAAACATCAAATATCGCAATAACCTCCAATTCCTCCAGGAAAACCTCCATTTCCCAACTCCATCAAACCCGATTATTATAATATCCGCATTTCTGTCTCACATAATACCCCAATAACTCCTCCTAATTGCAGACTGTACCCAGACCACATCTGAAAACAAAGTTATACCACCGCGTCACAGGAATAATTCGTTATATCCAACAATCCAACTTTATGAACACGAAACAGGCCGCGTAATGTCGGCATCCATTCCGACGTTTCGGCACCAATGATAATTATGCCTCCTCAAGCAGTCGTAAACAATTTTAGTGCGTAGGCTTTACGAGTGGCCGTTAGTCGTGTAAGCCAGCAACAAGGCGTCGATGTAGTCGCAAAATAAGGCAATTTCGCTGATTGTCGGATGACTGGGGGTTGTGGCGGGGATATTCTGGAAAATTGGGCCGGAATTGATAGTCCATTCCAGGTTTCGGTCTTTTAAGGGGCCAGATAATGATATAAGAAGAGATATATTGATTTTTGACGTGTTTTAAATGATCTATGGTCCGTACCCATGCTTATTTATACCGTGGTTCCACTCGATGATTACAGTTGACAGTTCATAGAATTATATATAGAAGATTCGGTGGAGTGTTTTCTTTAAAGTGTAAATATGTTGTTCCAAAACTAGCAGGATATTCAACGAGGGGTACCTTCTTTCTTCAAAAATGCATGAGGAGTCGATTTCTTCGACTGAAATTTCAATTTGATCACTCAGTCGAAGATTCGAAGTAAATTTATGAAAGACCTTCCTGTTATCTCTGCCACTGATGAGAATCAGTAAGGTTTTTGATCACTAGACGATTCAGTTTCTCCAAAAACCTCCATGTACTGAATTTCATTTGAATTCACCAAATTTTTAATGCATCTCAAAGTTTATTTAAACCTCTAATACTGTGACTTTTGAATAAAATAGAAAGGCCTTTTACTTGATAGAAAAAATATAACAAAATTTGAATATTAAAAGAAATTGAAATATGTTTATCTTCTACAATTTTAATTTCAAAAAAATTTTTTATTCAAAAAACTCTTAGAATTAAATTTATGTCTAAAACAAGCACCGCTTACATTTGATAGACGTTTATAATCAAAACTCCATATATAATGTCAAATGGAATAAATAAACCAACAGATATACGAAAGTCATTAAAATTAATAAATAAATATTTAAAGGAGACAAAATTTTGTTTTTGGTCTTACCTTTAAGAACACCAATTGCCTTTTAAAAACATGAACACACTTAAAGGACTTCTCAAAGAATATAATTCATTTGAAATATTTAATATATTTAAATATTCGAATAAGTTAATTCAGAAATCTCTAAAAACATATCTTCAAAAAACAAATATAATTCTAAGCAATTCCTTCTTCAGTCCTCAATAATATTCCAAATATCAAAATCAAAAAACTAACCTATATCCAAACCCTCAACACGTGTAAAAGGACTAATGCTTGTTTTAGACATAAATTTAATTCTAAAAGTTTTTTGAATAAATATTTTTTTGAAATTAAAATTGTAGAAGATAAACATATTTCAATTTGTTTTAATATTCAAATTTTGTGACTTTTGAGATCAGATAATGGAAGATAATATGTATATCTGTGCTCCTTCATACCGTGATTCCAATTATGCAATTCCAGTAGACAGAGCATAGAATTATCTGGTTTCATTGGTCGGAAATCACGCTTTTATTGTACTGTGTACCGTGTTCACGTCGGAATGAAGTTCTTAGTCGGTTAAATCGTGTTTTTGGTCTGGTTGTGAACGACGGAATTATCTCTTAAATTTTTAATGCTCGTAAACAGAGGGGAAAACGCTGCGAATCGTAAATATGAGAACGTTAAGTTTGATCCGTCAAATTCAGTGTCATCAAACCGTACATCTCTGTTTGATGTCATTTGAAGTTTCTGAGGGGATAATTTCAATCCGAGAACTTCGCCGTTGCTGCGTTTTCCTTTATCGTTTAGCTGTCTATAGTTAGACAATTTGCAGATTGTTCATTTTATGTCTTACTGACGACAATTTCTTCTCGGTTGTAAGAAATGAAAAGCGATTGACCAGAAACGGCCAGACTTGACCAATAGAAGAGGTGATTGAAATATTGAAGCAAAGTATTTTGATAATTTTGATTTCGGACATCCATTGCCTGAATTCTTTACATACACAATTTATTCTAACCTGAAAAACAGAAAACTTCCTGAAAATTAATACAAAAATGATTGTAACAAATGTCTAACATATACTGTGAAACAGAGACAATAATCATGGATTGAATCTGAATTCACAATTTCTTCATATACACAATATATTCTAACGCGAAGTTATCTAAAAAAACACAAAACTTCACGAAATGAATACTTGTCTCTTTAAAAATCAAGTTAAATTAAATTTAAAATTAAATTATAAATCTCGTCAAAAAATAAAGTTAAAAAATTATGCTGTGTATAACACGACGCTTCGGTCAGTAAAGTATCTCTGACCGTTATCAAGTGTCAACAGAAAATGGTCATGACTACGCGTCTTTATATATCCGTAGTTTGATGATGATGGAGAGGGTGGGGGTTTTCTGACGTTCTGCATTCGATCGAGTAGGGGGAGCCATATGGGAGGGACTTCTACGCTTGGGTGGCTGTAGACCTTTCGATTTTGTTTGATGAAGACTGCTTCTTTGAACTTGCGCTTTCTCCAGTGTTGTTCCCGGTGGATTTTGGTTAACAATTTTTATTTATTGGATTTTGTTATACCATTTGGATGTCTTATAATCAATGTTTATTTTATATGTCATTTGATATAAGTGGTACTTATATGACATTATTTTAATTTTTTTCAGAAGTTATAATTATTAAATATAATTTTTTGAAACGAAATATGTAGAAGGCTAATATTAAAATATTTAAATAATTTTGTATACCTTCTATCAAGAATTATAATTATGTTATTTTATTCATAATATATAGTTATTTGGTTTCCTTAACATTCTTTATTCAGATAGTCCTTGTGCTATAACAGAGGCCGTTAAATTGTCTTTCAATCTTTTAGATCAAGGGCAAACCACAGAAATATTTATCTATAGTTAACCTTTACACTACATTCAAAGATTTTTCAGTTTACCAGAAGTTTTCTAAAGTGTTGAAGGGTGAGTAAATATTTGTTGTTGATTGATGTTATATTTATTGAATATGAATAATTTGAATACTGACGAAGCAAAGCCTCTCTTAAAACTTGTTTTTCAGTAATGTTTTCACATATCTTGAGTTTTTATAGAAAGTAACTTAGTTAGATATCCAATAATATTGAATATTCTAAGTAAGATAGATTTATGATGAAATTCTTAAAATTATGTTAGACATTTTTGAAAGATATTTGTTTTCAAAAGATTGATCAGCAGAAACAAAATTTTGTCTATTAAAAATATTTAATTTATAAGATTTTGGTTAACAATTTTTATTTATTGGATTTGCATGTCTTATAATGAATGTTTATTTTATATGTCATTTGATATAGGTGGTACTTATATGACATTATTTTAATATATTTTCAGAAGTTATAATTATTAAACATAATATAATTTTTTGAACTTAAATATGTAGACGGCTAATATTAAAATATTCAAATAATTATCACATGTGGTGGAAATTAACTATTAAAGAATCAATAGAAATATAAAATAATGAACAAGTTATTTATATTATATTATTTATATAATACATATATATGTTTTGATTGGATGTTTAAGAATCACAAGTTCCATCACCAAAAAATGTTCAACATATAATTCAAAAAGGTTTTTTTTATTTATTTTTTTTTTAAAGAATATATAGCACATTCTCCAGAGAAAGAACATGATACATTCGAACCCAAAATCTCTTCAATAAGGAGTCATTTGAATAAACAAAATAATCATTCAAAAATATATGAAAATACCTTTTTTAACACAACACATTTCTGCAACAACTAACCAATTTTGGGATAAGCATGGCCTATACGAAAATTAGTTTATATCACAGAAATATACAATGAAAGAAGATACGACTTAGTGAGTTGATTCCACCTATTATTCTGTAATATGCAAATACTTCTTCATAGTAATTTTCAATTTATATACCAAGTGATTTTATTGACTCTATTAACTGATTCTTTCGGCAGTTGATGCACTTCAAAATTGTAATGACTCAAAAAGTTTATTCACTGATTCTTTCAACATAAAATTCAGACTATCGAAATTTCATAGATCCTGTCCCATCGGTGCACCCTTTCAGATGCGAACTTCGACGTCGTTACGAATAAATCCGGGAAGTAACTTCCTCAAAATTACCGGCGGCAATCTCCTTATCGTAACTTTTTCGATGAATCTGCGGCAACATCAAAGAGCGAGCATAGAAGTTCCAGAACGTAATTTGCCGAAATGAATCGGCGAAATATCGACTCCGGTAATCTATAAACTACTCCGGGCGTCGATACGGGCCACTTTGCGCCCTCTAAGGCCGCAATAATATCGAAAACATGAATGTATTTCATGTTATTGACGTCTCCAGAAAGTTATTGTGGAAGTTTCGGCGAAACCACTTAACCACTTCGAAACGACGTCCGTTAATATTTCATCCTCGGAGCCGGGTCCCGGAATTTGTTTCGCAACTAGACGTGTTCCCTAAATTGGACACATTCCGTCCGAAAGTTCCGGGTTCGAAGATTCGAGTTATAAGTTGGGAGTTCGGGACGTTTCGAATCGAAGAAGATGCTCTGTTTTTTTTCTTTCTTTTTAACGTTGGCTGAATCGGATATTTTCGGACGTTTCTCTAACGTCTGCATGCTTTGGCGCACTCCAATATTAAAGGTCGAGTCAATTCGATCAACTTGTGACGTCTTGAAAAGGTGATGATGGATCAATAGACTTTGAGATGAATAACTAAAAAAAAATAAGAAAGTAGCTACTAGGAAGTTTTTTCTTCGATTATCTGTACCAATGAGTGCCACTAAAAGTTCTACCTCTATTGTACTAGTAAAATTTTCGTTTCTTGCAGATTCAGCATTTAACAGTTATCTCGTAGAAAATTTGTATTCAATCTAGCCTTCCTTATCCATTCATGGTTTTACTTCCTAGATTCTTGATTTAGATGTTGAATTTCATCCATAATATGCTACAGGTAACTGATTTCGTACAAATATATCTCTTTACTAATTTTACATTATTTTAGGATATACAGGGTGTCCCAACGAAAATTTGACCCCCCCAGAATTCAGACGCGAAGAATTTTCGAAGATTTAAAAAAAACAGGTCAACTTCTGTTCTGAGGAGTGTGAATTTTTATCATGAATAATTTCCAAATTCTGTATTAGGCCGAAAGAATTCCAATGACGACATTGTTCCGAAAAAAACACCTGAGGATGGATTTTTTATTTGTTTATTTAATGGCAGAAAAATTTGAGTTTTTGAATGTTTCTACTTTAAAATGTGTGAAACCCATGAAATTCATCACAACGTTTACTATTTTTTTGAAGATTCCTTCTAAAATGTGTTTCAGTCTTTCGTTTCTGTATCATGATTGGGTTTGAGATTTACTTACGTGGTCGAAAATGGTCTATTATATGGAAGAAAGAATACAAATTCTCAAATTATACTATTGAAATGACGAAAATTCTAGAGTAACTGCAAGGTATTTTAATAACAATTATCCAGAAAGAAATGCAAGTCACCAATATGTTAAGCATTTGATGAATAAATTGGAAACTGCTGGTTCCACTCAGAATAAGAAACACGAAGTTGAGCGACCAGTCCGAAATCTACAAGAACTGTAGCACGATTTTCCGAAATCTAGCGTTCATCGAATTGTGTAAGCTCATAACTTTTACCCTTACAAGATAAGGCTGGTGCAACATTAGAATGAAGATGATCCTGACCGTCGCACTCAGTTTTGTGAAGAATTTAGTGAGTTACTGAATAATAAACCACACGGACTCTACAATACAATCTTTCCTGACGAGTGTACCTTTATGTTGAATGGAGAAGTCAATAGACATAATTGTGGGCACTGGAGTGATAGTAATCCTCACTTATTCATGGAGGCACATACTCAAATTTGCCAAAAATTAAATGTTTGGTAGGAATATTAAATTGAATCAGTCTTTACTAGATGAAAATCCATATTAAATAAAGTCACTCTGATTTTCACAAATTTCTTATTGTTATTGAATAAAACAATTATTTCGCTTTTACAGAAGCATTTCCTCAAGATGCTTCTGTGATAGCGAAACAATTGTACGGTGATTTTTTACATCGATAACTAAGTAATCTGATTTATTTGTCAGTCTATGAGTAAAAAATACCAGAAAGAATTTGGTTTTCGTTTCTTTCATTTTATTTGGGGACAAATTCGTGCCTAACACTTTCACAAAAAAGTTCAATAAATACCGTGCTGCATCGGAAAGATGACATGGATTTCGCAAAACATTCTCTCCAAATTACTCATGTTTTCCAAGAATTAGATAATCTCGAATACTGCATGTGAAATCAAGAGGAAAGTAGGCATTTTGCATTCTTCAAATACAACAAAAACTCGACTCTAAGCATCTTGAATGAACAAACAAACCTTTGAAATTCCCCACTTCTCAAGGTTCTCAGGAACACTTCCCAAATAGAATATAAAACATTGAAACACACGTAGTACACCAAATTGAAAATGTAACTGAAAATTTTCAATTGTGTTAAGCTGTGATATTGGGTGTTTATTTTAGAGTGATAGAACTTTCTATAGGGATAACTGTGATTTGACAGAAGGTAGAAGCATTGTTGTTTTGACATTTCTGTTCAGTAAGCATTGACAAATTATCATGGAAAGACTCACGCCGCAACAACGTTTACAAATTGTTGAAATTTATTTTCAAAATCAGTGTTCTATTCGCCAAACTATCGATAGATTTCGGACATTTTCCCTACTCGATGCAACAACAACGAGACAAAGAACTGTACGTACAGAAGAAGATATCGCTGCTGTTAGTCATAGTGTTAATGATGATCCAGATTTGTCTGTTCGTCGACGTTCACAACAGGTTGGACTCTGTGCATCTACCATATAGAAAATTTTGCGTAAAGATCTTGGTCTACACCCATACAAGATTCAACTGGTTCAAGAACTAAAGCCGCTTAACCATAATAATCGTCGTTTGTTTGCTGATTGTACCCTAGAACAGCTTGATCCACTTTTTTATCGTAAAATTGTATTCAGTGATGAAGCTCATTTCTGTTTGAACGGCTATGTAAATAAGCAAAATTGCCGTATATGGAGTGAAAAGAATCCTCAAGAAGTTCTGCAGGTTCTATTGCATCCTGAAAAATGCACTGTATGGTGTGCTTTACACGCATCATCGGTCCATATTTCTTTAAAAACGATGCTGGAGCTAATGTTACAGTGAATGGTGCTCGTTACAGATTGATGATCAATGATTATTTGTTTCAAAATTTGAATGGTTTCGACCCAGAAGTATTTTGGTTCCTAAAAGATGGTGCTACACCTCATGCTGCTACCGTAACAATTGATTTATTGAAAGAAATATTTGGCGATAACATTATTTCGAGAAAAGGTCCAATTAATTGGCCTCCAAGATCATGCGACATAACTCCACTGGATTATTTTCTTTGGAGTTATGCCAAGTCATTGGTTTGTGCTGATAAACCAGAAACAATAGACGCTTTTGATGCAAATATAACTCGTGTTATTGATGAATTAAAGCCTGAATCATTCGAAAAAGTGGTCCAAAATTGCGGTTCCTCAGAGCTATAGTCGTGGTGGACATATGCCGGAAATTATTTTTAAAACATAAATGTGATAACATTATCTTTCGAATAAAAAAAAAATTGGCTTCAATCTTAATTTAAATGTGTTTTATTTCAATTTAAAGTTCTATCACTCTAAAAAAACCCCCGTAAACGTTTCTTATTTTATTTCAACCTGTGTTTCATTCCAGTATAAAATTCCCCAGGTCTGAAAATACTTTAATCCGAGTGTTCAAAAATTACAGAATACTTTTTGATTAATCTTGACGTTTGTTACTCTGTTGTCAGTTCATGCGAAATTTCCTCAAACCCGGGAAATCTTACGAAAGCAAGAACAATCAATCGTAAACTTCCATCCCTACCCTGTTTATCAACTAAATCTATAAATGGGAATGTAAATAGGTTTCTCATCCCCAGCAACGGCAATTAAGCATACGAGACCTTGCTTGCGTCGACATTTACACTATTTCCTGTAATAATTAGTACTCCCCCCACCCTCGTACTCCGAAAACCACCCCAAACGCATTGCTCGGGATTCTCTTTTCTGTACACCCTGCAAGATCCCGAATTTTAATCGCTTCCCGTAAAGCTCACCTGTATTTGAATTTAATTAACTCCCGGGTCTCGCATGATCCGATATCGGACGTTTAAAGTCCCGGATATGATACTGTAAATTTAGGGAATTCGGCGTGGTACGTTCGGTGTGCTCCGAGAGCCGTACACAGACCGGATGATATGGGGTCATGCAAGATGTACATACGGAGATTAGTCCGCTGTGTTCAGTAATTAAATCCGGCCGACTTCGTCGTTTTGTCAGGTTGGTATGAACGGGAACTTTTGCCATAACGTTGCTTAGAGTTGGATTTGCGGAGGTTTTGTCGCATTTTGGGATGGTTATCTTTTACGAGTAACTGATTTAATGAAGTGGGACGCTTAAATTCTGCACTGCATCCGAATACTCGGATATGAATTCGAGAACCGAGAACTTGGGATCAGTTTGAGTCGAAAACGTTTACGTCGACGAAAAATTATTCCTGGTAATTGAAAATTATATAATCAGTCTAGAAAGTATCCGGAATTTATTATTTTCCATAATTTTATTAGGAGTACAAATAAGTTTCCGCCATTTTATTGTAGATGGCGCGGTACGGAGTTTCGGTTAGCTTTCGCAGATGATAACCGGATTAAAATATAGTTTGGACATTCAAGAACAACATAACCTATTAATATCATTGATTTTATATTGGTAAAATATAATTTTTATAAGTTGAAAATGTCAAAATTTGAGCCAAGTAAGCGTCATTTGCGGGAAATATTAGTTTACTTCTTTAATTTAAAGAAATCTGCTGCTGAGGCGCATCAATTGCTCGTAGAAGAATATGGTGAGGGTGCATTGAGTGAGAGAACGTGTCGAGAGTGGTTTCAAAAGTTTAAAAACGGTGATTTTGACGTAGAAGAGAAAGATCGCAGTGGAAGGCCAAAAATTTACGAGGATGCAGAATTGGAGGAATTATTGGAGGAAGATTAATCTCAAACATAAAAAGAACTTGCTCTAACATTAGAAGTCACTCAGCAAGCAGTCTCACATCGTTTAAAATCATTAGGAATGATTCATAAACAAGGAAATTGGGTTCCGTACGAATTAAAGCCGAGAGATATTGAACGCCGATTATGCTTAAGTGAAATGCTGTTAGCTAGACATAAAAAAAAGGGTTTTTTTACATCGTATCGTAACTGGTGATGAGAAGTGGATACATTATGACAATCAAAAGAAGAAAATCATGGGGATTACCTGGCCACGCGTCAACATCAACAGCAAAACCGAATATTCACGGAAAAAAACTTATGCTGTGTATTTGATGGGATCAGCTAGGTGTAGTGTATTATGAGTTGCTTAATCATACACGCTTCAACAACGCATTCAAATTGTTAAAATTCGCTTCAAGAATTGTGAAAAATTTGCAGTCATAATTCGCAAAACTGAAGCACTTTTGGGTCATCATGAAGTACCTTCTCGGCCGGCAATAGTGAAACTGGTGACAAAATTTCAGCTGCTGGGACAAATCAGTAATGTGAAGAATCAAAACCGTGTGTGTCGCTCAAGAACAACTGAGAATTACATATACTGAATTGTTTCAGCGGTTACTATTTGGTAGTTGATCATAATTAAAACAAATTGTAGAAATTACTATGTTTTACTACCAAAAAATATATATTACACCTTTTCTTGTGGTTCGAGTTTCGAGAAATGAACTATCCCATCATCAGACAACTGAAGACCTAACAGTGGTACAGTGGTATTTAAACAAAAGTGATAAATATTTTGAATATTTCAACAGATTCTCGGTAGCACCTAATAGTGGTATAGAGGTTTACAATCGGAACGTGATAAAAACCGGGTTAAAAAAGAGAGGACTTCTAACAGATATCGGAATGTCGGCAATCGACAAAGAAGGTTGTTAAACAGATGGAACCCATTTAAATATCTCAAATTCATTATTTTTACATTATTTTGTTGTATATCTCAAATATTTCGATTTACAAAGCTCCATACAGTCATTCATTATTTTTTACATTATTTTCATTGTGAACGAATTTGAAAATTTCAATAATCAAGTTTCTTTCCTTTTGAATCTACATGTAAAATTTTCTTAAGATTTTTTTTTGTCGAAAGGAATTACTGTTTTCTAAAGAATGAGTGGCAGAAGTTGAATTTTTGTTTACTTTTCATTAAATTCATTTTATGTTCGTTGAAAAAGGTTTCAAACAGATGTTACTTTTAAAATATCTCAAATATTTTCGATTTACATAGCTCCGTACAGTCATTCATTATTTTTACATTATTGTTATTGTGAACTAATTTGAAAATTTCAACAGATTCTAGATAATCGAGTTTCTTCCCTTTTGATTCTACATGTGAAATTTTAAAATTATCTATTGTGGGAATGGAATAACCGTTTTCTAGACAATGAGTGGCAAAAGTAGAATTTTGTTTATTTTTCCGGACTCTCATTTTATGTTCGTTGAACCTCGTCTTGAAGGAACGTCCTGTTTGTCCTATATATTTATTACTGCACGTAGAACAAGATAACTCATAAACTCCTGATTTGTGTATGTTTGGAGTAGGGTCCTTTTTAATTGAGAATTACATGACTGGAGTATCTGTAGTTGTCTCTTTAACAATTTGATTTAAAAAAGGAAATTCAGTTCCTTTTTGTACTCCTTTGAGATGGTTGAAAGACCGAAACACGTGTCAGGATTCTGAATCAATTGTGAAACATAAAAACTGCGTGAATTTTTTTTTAAATACAACTGAGAATATTGCTGGTATAGCCCATCGTTTCGACGAAAACCCAAGCCTTATAGGAAAGCGAGTCTGAAATTTAATTAATTCATACTCTTTACACACTAAGTTATTAAATATACCCGTACACTGCCTCGATTTATCACGCTGAAACGTCTCCCACCACATTCCATTCCTTTCATTTGCGGAACGCATCCCTTAAGCCACGCTCCAATAAATAACAGAGCCATAGAATTTTTTGACAGTGGTTAAACCACTGACCGTACTATTATCGTAGAAAACCCCTAATCCGACCCGTTCGGGCAACGTTCAACATTGAATTAAACTTTATAATCTCCTAATGTGGCCTCCGAAGTCGCAAATAGCGGCCAAACAATGGCCTCTATTCTGTTCCCGAAGAGCTGCTACGTGGACGAAGGACTCTGTGTTCGACTTCCAAGGTGAAAACTGTGGAGTGCCAGTTGGAGTGGAAAAGGGCAGACTGGTTTGCAGGACCGGGCCGCGAAACTGGCTCATGGAGAGGATTTTCTGCAAGACGAAACGGTCACAAAACGCACCTGAGAATAACTGAAGATGGGCCACTGTAAATAAACTAAATGACTGATGACGTTCAAACTCCACGTGAGTATAGAGGGAAACTTACTAACAGAAAGAGTTTCGATGATCCCTGCAAGCATGCAGGATCTTGCAAACGACTTCAGGGCGTCCGAAATCATCAACCCCCGTCGATTTCCACCCACACACCCCCACCCCCACACGATATCGATCCCCTCGCCAAGGTGCATATAAACAGATCAAAGTGGCCTGATGTATGCCCCAAAACGTGCAATAAAATCAACGCGGCCGAGCGTGAAGAGGTTAGGAACGGGAGAAATCCCCCCCGTCCCGACAATGAGAACGTTTAATAAAACGGGCGAAACACAACAAAGGAACGGGAGTAACCGATCGGAAACAAGTGTCCAGTATTTTTACTGATAAGCCGGCGGTGTTTTATGGTTTTCACTTTTGCGAGGCAGGTAGCCCCGCGGCAGCGCTATCTGCCGGGTGCAGCAGGAACGTACATCATCCCCCGGGGGTGTCCGCCATGTTTTGGAGTGACCACACGTGCATTCTGCACTTCCTTTGTTTGAGGACGGAATGCAAAGGGGGGGTTGAACCGACTTTTGGCAGATAGTTTCCGTGTCAATTTACTTGAAACAGGGCGAGAATGCATCGGGGGTTAATGACATGTAGAATTGGGAGTTTGTGTTTCAGAAGATAAAAGCCTGGTGATCGGGGTGGTTAACTTTTTGGATAAAAACAACTAAATGTGTTTTCTTTTATGTTGCTAGATTTTTGGGCGCTTGTTGTAAATGTAAATATCTGCAGAAAATCTCTAACAGGACGAGAATAATGAGCTTGTGATCCATCATGCTGAAACCACACTTCGTTTCTTATTTGCGCAAGTAACACTACTAATAATCCAGGAAAAATCTTGTGAAGGACATTCAAATATGCAGTACCGTCAGGATTTTCTTCGAAAAAATGAGGATCTATCACATGGTTGCCTGTTGGTTGCTTCCCAGACATTTTATGACCACTTGTGTTGATTGTCGACTTCCCTTATCATTCTTGGATTTTAGAAAGACTAATATTATTGGAAATTGTGCCTATTCACATAACCAGAATTGTGAAAAGTCGCTTCATAGTTGACTTAAACAAAATCTAATGATTATGTTCAATTTGGAAACAGACATTATAGGCACGCGTCTGGTACTTTCTGAGGATTCTTTGAACTGAACGCTCACTTAAACCGCAGGCTACACTAATCTTTGTTTGGCTTGTGTGCGGATCTTATGTTCTATTCAGTAGTTCTTTGTCTTCGTTAGTGGCCGATTTTATTTTTTCTGTACTTGATATCTGCTGTCTCTACGAATCTGATCAAAAGCCTCAGAAAACTCGATTCTTTTGGATGTCTTCTCTTATTCCTGAGCATAAGTTTGACTCGCTAATAAACAGTTTCTGTGGCACATCCCTAACATGAAAATCATATCAATCATGCACCATTGATCTGCGCGTTTCACAATAAATTTGAAGAAGTTGCAAACGTTGTCACACTTCAATTTCGCCGTTGAAATCCGAGCATTTTGAAATATTGACGTTCAGATCCATCTATCGTACAGTTTATTAAGTGTCAATTGTGCCCCTGGTTCCGTACTTCAACGCCAGGAGCGCTGAGCTTTTCGTAGAGTAACGACGTAATTATGCTTTCTTTACCAACAAGATCGAAGTCCATTTTGAATATTTTTGTTGAATCTGATGGATTGCTTGACGACTTATTGGAGTTGAATGAGTTGAAACTTTACTTTCTATTGAAGAATAAAGCATCAATTAATTTTGGATTATTCGGAGGATTGTTTATACCTGGAGATTTCAGTTATATTGTGACAAAAAAGTAGATATTGTCGGATTAACCTGGAGCCACCATTCCATATCAAATATGTTATTACTGGGTCTACCATCTGATCCACTTTAAAAGAGATCATAATAACATTTCAATTGGAGAAATTGGATACTGGCAATTTGACGTCGTACATTGAACAAAGGGAAGTTTAGAATTTCAAGATACAGCTTTGGACGCGGACACATCGTTTCAGGTAGTAAAGGATTGTATTTGAAGTTTGATCTTTTGACAATTTAATACAAAGCCAGTGTATTTTAGACTTTAAACTACATTGAAGTCTGGGTGATTTATATCGGGTGTTTTTTTCAGAGTGAAGAGCTTTAAGTTGAAATAAAACACATTTAAATTAAGATTGAAGCCAAATTTTTCTTGATTTGAAAGATAATTTTATGACATTTATGTTTTAAAAATAATTTCCGGCATATGTCCACCACGACTAGCTCTGAGGAACCGCATTCGACCAAACCAATTTTCGATCATTTTTTCCAGTAATTCAGGCCTTATTTCATCAATAACACGAGTTATGTTGGCTTCCAAAGCGTCTATTGTTTCTGGTTTATCAGTATAAACCAATGACTTGACATAACCCCAAAGAATATAATCCAGTGGAGTTATGTCGCATGATCTTGGAGGCCAATTAATCGGACCATTTCTCGAAACAATGTTATCACCAAATCTTTCATTCAATAAATCAATTGTTACGGTAGCAGCATGAGGTGTAGCACCATCTTGTTGGAACCAAAACACTTCTGGGTCCATACCACCTGTAACATTAGCTCCAGCATCGTTTTTAAAGATGATGCCAGCGTGTAAAGCACACCATACAGTGCATTTTTAGGATGCAATGGAACTTGCAGAACAACCAGAAATGAGCTTTTTCACTAAACACAATTTTACGATAAGAAAGTGGATCAACTTCAAGCTGTTCTAGGGCCCAATCAGCAAACAAAGGACGCTTATTATGGTCAAGTGGCTTTAGTTCTTGAACCAGTTGGATCTTGTATGGGTGTAGACCAAGATCTTCACGCAAAATTTTCCATGGGGTGGATGTACAGAGTCCAACTTGTTGTGAACGTTGACGAATAGACAAATCTGTATCATCAATAACACTATGACTTACAGCAGCGATATTTTCTTTTGTACGTATAGTTCATTGTCTGGTTGTTGTTGCATCGAGTAGAGAAAATGTTGTCCGAAATATATCGATAGTTCGACGAATAGGCTGCTCTGATGAACGATTATGTAAACCATACATTTCACTATGAGTTTGGCGACCTTCTGTCAAATCACAGTTATCCCTATCAAAAGTTCTATCACTGTAAAAAAACCCGGATACAAGATATTAGATAATTTATTTGGTTCTTAATTATTGTTCAAATTTATGTGACTAGATATCTGGGATCTTTTATTTTTGATTATTGTCTTACTGCACATTTTTAATAGATCACCTGAGTTGAAGTTATAAAATGTCATCTTTTATTATAGCCTAGCCTGCGATAGTGAACCTTTTCTACAAAGCATACAATCATTTTAATGTGCATACAGTTTGTAAACAATTTAATGAATCATTCAAGTAGCTATATTTCTTTCTTTAAATTACCAAACTCCCACACCTTGAGTTCAGTATATTGTCTTGACATCCTGCCCTGAAACTGTATGCGACATATTCCAGCTTAAATCTACTCATGAATTGCAAAAACTTAACTAACCTCAAAACAACGGCAAACTGTCAAATCGGCTGTCACAGGAAACAGTGTTGCCATCTCTAAATAACACCCCCACAACAAAACGTATATTTTCCATGACTACCTGAATGAAATTCAACACCTACCGTCTGTAATTTTCAATTCACGTCCCTCCACCAACTGCTCCAGTCCCATCATCGATTCTTTTCATTAGGCAAATTAAAAAAGTACCTCAGATGTCCCGAAACATACCATTTTCGGCCGTTACGTAAAATTCACGAGTCGCCAGTGCAGTTCGGGAAGATTAATCCTCTAGGATTAACGTTCCCACCTGAACGGGATGACCCTTCCTGCCCCCCCTCCCCAAAACCCCTTCAAGCCGGAATTAGACTACGAACACCGGGGCATTATTTCTGGCAAGGGTCTTCCTAATGGCCAATATTCACTTTACATGGCAACTTTATGCCGGACAGCGGGGACACTTCGAAAATTGACTTTGTCGATTGCGGATAACGGCCGATAGTTGGCTTATTTGGGAGATTGGGACATGTCGGGGGTTGTTGCATGAAAATTTGGGGGTAGGGTAGTTAGCCGGCCGTTTTGGGAGGTCCTGGATATTAAGGCTTCCAAATGACGTCAGTTAGTTGGAAACTATGGTCGGGAATATGCTCTCGATATTCGGGATATCATTTCGTTTCTACTGGATATGATAGGGTGTAAGATTGGCTTTAATTTGGGGAAAATCGAACGAGATAGTTTGAATAAGAATTTACTAAAATTTTCACCTATTGCCGTTTGATTTTATGGATAGTAAAGGGAGTTTTTAAGACACCAAGAAATTAAAAGTGGCCTGGGAATTTTTCTTGCAATAAAGCCATAATGAGTCGTGTTGTGTGGCTTGTTACACCATCTTGTTGGAACCACATCTCTTCGGTTTCCATATCATTCATTTCCGGCCAAAAAAATCGGTAATCATTTGGCTATAGCGATGAAAATTGACGGTTTCAGTGACATCTTCTTCATTTTCAAAGAAGTACGGGCCAATCTTTCTACTAGGCCAAATTGCACACCATACAGTGACTTTTTGTTAATGTAATGATCTCTCAGCAGTTACTGATGATTTTCTCACTCCTAGATGCGACAATTTTGCTTGTTTACATAGCCGCCGAGTGAAAAATGTGCTTCGTCGCTGAAGAAAATTCGATGCGAAAAATCGTCATCCAAACATTGTTGTTCAAGCATCCGATTTGCATATGTTCTACGCATTCTATGGTCCTTAGGTCTTGTGTCAACAAGACCTAAGGACCTTTCTCGTACCCACCCCTAGCGATGCTCTTTTCCCATCCCTGAATAACGACAGGTTATGACATGTACGATGGTCCCTCCTATTCAGGCACACAAAGGTCGTATCTTTATCATTATAAACCTCGATACGTATGCCTTTCACGCGCAGACTGGAGAGGGTTTCTAATGTACCGGATCAGCTTACAATCATATTGAGACCGTTATGATCCCTGGTAGGGGAAGAAAGTTGGGTTAGGTATGGAGACATAGTCGTCTGGAAGGATTTTCGGAGGAGATAACAGAGTAGGATTCGGAGGAGTCTGGTAATCCTAGGCGACTTAGGAAGGCGTGGGTGTGAACTGATATACGGGGAAGGTTAAGGAGGGCTTACTCGATAACGCCGAAGAAGAATCTGTATGTGAGTGTAGATTCCCGTTTGAATTTCGCGCCACTGAAATTGGTAACTTTGGAGTTTTGACAAGTAAATCACAGACTAAATACTAGAGTGTCAAAAAGTATCATTTCATAACAATTTGGCGCCCAACGTGGGGCAAACATTCGTAGAAGTAATTCTATCATTTAATATTTAAGACCTTTTCACGTGAGGTTAGATTAGGAAATAACAGACCTCAACAGTTATAAGTGAAGTGATAAATAATTCTTCAACTACTTTATTTGTGTGTTCTAACGGCTAAAATTCCATAACAAAATTAAAAACACCCAAAAAAATCTAATACTCATACAATTCTTGTTATAAACGAACCATCATCAACATCTATCCTCCCCGTTTTCGCATAATTGCCTTTAGGCAACCTCACTCACTAATAATCTCATCCATTCAAATCCATCTCGACTTTCCGAATACGTTCTCTCTTCTTTCCCGGCCGGCTAGTCTCGCAGATACGTCGCTCCGTGTTTATCTGTTATTAAACAGTACAAAGTTCCCGCTTTTATCTCGAACAAATGCGCCCCCAGGTCCTGGAGGACGGCTGAAATTCCATTAGATTATGATTAATCTGTTTTTCGGGGTCGTATTCAACGGGAGAGATATAAGACTTCGAGACGATGTTCTACATTCATGCCGAACAAACGGGAAAATGCGAAATATCGGAGTTAACTCGGGCCGTGTGCTTTACCTCTTCCCTTTTATGCTCCATTCCTCCTCGCCAACCATATCTGGGATCCTTCCAGACGGCTCCTTTCCCGCATGAAGCGCTGTTGCCAAGGTTATGCCCGGAGAACGAAAAATTCCAAGTCATATCGAGATATGAACTGCAAACATGGGTTTGTAGGATTTAATATGTTAAGGTAAGCCTGTAGGAATAATAAACTATCTTCTTTTTCGAATTTATTCCACTAGGTCTTCAAGATATATCAGCAATTATCCTCATGGTAGTCAGATCATTGATTTCAAGTCGAGGGTGCTCGAAGGTTTCTGAAGGAACCAGTTAGTATTAACAGGGACATTCTGTTATTCTGGTGCCACTTGGATACCATTTCATATTTAACACTATTTATATGAGTATTGTAAATATTTGACAATATATTTCCTAGAATATCCAGAGGCTTATTAAAGACGAATATCAAACCATAAATTTAGAGAGCTATATACTTTTAAAGGTCCAGAGAACTGGTCTGAAAGAATATTAACTGAGTGTTTTCAGAAAGATACCTAAAAGACTGAGGAGGGGAGGTTTTGAACTCAATATGGAAGAAATTAGGTGTTATAACCTCTCTTGGAAATTTGTGCAGGGTCTACCTCTTCAGGAAGTAAAAAGAACAAAACCTATTTTCACTTCAATCAAAGTGATAGCAGTAAGGCTCTAAGAAGCAACTAAATGAAAGTAAAAAATATCACTGAAGCTTTAAATGTTAATATGGCAAGAGAAATGAACTCGTTCTGGCCGGATATTTATTCACTGAGGTATTCTGACTAGGCAAAGATAAGGCTATTGAAGAAAAAACAACAATACAGAGACAAACCTAACTAGGCGATAACATAGTAACACAAACTCTTCATCTATTTGTCTAAGAACAGAAGATTCCCTTTAATGGGTTAGTCCATTAATTTGTACCTCCAGGTCTCGTTATGAGGCCATAATAATAAACATTTTACTGCCCAAATTACATAACTTCATAATCAACAATGTTAACTGTTCTTGCTCAGCACAGATATCTTCAAGATTCTTCCGTAAATAAAGTCATCAGAAAGATTAAGACAGAGAGGTTTTGATTGAGTTTCATAATTTTCTGAGAATGGGACACAGCATCGTGCTTTATCTCTTGTATTTCTGAGTTGGACAATAACAATAAGAGAGGGGTTTAAAGATGCAATCAATACACCAAAGGACCTTCGGAATGAGAATTATATACACACATCGTCAAAAGTCTGGAGAACCCTAGGGGGACCAAGACTTTTGGCGATGTATGTATTTTTCAATTGTTGTGAATATAAACTACATTAATTGAATATCGGTAAGTTATAATAGCTACGATTTACTGTAAATCAAAAGCATCTTCTTGTTATTCCCAGACATTCACCGAGCTCTGGCAACACCGAAAGGCCCCGAGGGTTGAAGACTAACCTAAATAATGAAAAGCATCTTCGTGAAGTCTGTTCATCGCGCGCACATCAAAAACATCCCTAATTGATGAAAAGCTGAATAATTAATTAGTCGGTTTCAATTTCGAACGACGAACCTTCCAGATTTCATCGCGAAAAATCCGACTTAGCGCTTTGTTTTCCTTTCAATCTGGTGGATTATAAATGAGGCGGGGGTAATTTCTTCGTTTTCACTCCGAAGTATCGTCTCTTCGAGGAAAATTCGACGCTTGAGGATGTTACCCAATTTTCCTCGCCTCCTGCGCTCGGAGATCGATTCAGTCGTTCCTGAGCACGCCACAATTTGAATCTTAATTATTCGATGGCCAATTACTAACTTCATTCGGTACATAGAATGAGAAGAGGACATCGATGCTCAATTGATAACTTCATTCGGTACACAGAATGAAACATCGAGAAAGGTGAAGTGAGGCTCTCGAAGTGCAGAAGTAACACATTTGGGAGATCTAAGATCAATTCAGATCGAAGAAGAATCTCAACCATCGAACAATATTAATATAGTATGCCTGGCACGTTTGCAGAGCCGACAATCCTCATAAAACCCAGTCGTAGCAAGCGTAGGAATACATTTTTATAAAAGTGGAAAAGCGAAGTGCACATTCTGATGCAGTTTTTGTCCCGAATCGCAAATCTCTCCTCTTATATGTGTATATAAGCTGGCTAAAATCCCAGGCGAAAGTGGCCATAAGTTACTACCCGGGCCCCAGCCAGAATAAAATCGTAAAAAAGACGCAGGGGGTTGAAAAATATCGCATATTAAGATGATATCTGAGGAAACCAATACAGATAGGGGGAACGGGGTTGAGTTTTATGACCGTAGATGGCGTATGAATGCTAAGCAGGGCCAGCTACCGCTCGGCTGGCTAACCTGACGTAACCCTCGAGGCCATTAGGACACATATGCGGAGTCTAATAGCCCTCTATTCATGGCTCCCTGGAAAAATGGTGAAAATATATGCGAGATATGCAAATAAACTTCGGAAAAATTCGGAGGTAACCAGAGGAAATTCCCACGTGGCTTTGCCGCTAAATAAATATCAGTTGGCAACCCTGATATCGCACATATCGTCGTAACTTTTAATTCTGTGATCATATCTGTCTGAATGAAATATCCATTTAGGTCGTAAAGTTTGGGTAAAGGCATAAAAGAAGTTTGAAATACGTCAATCATATGAATAGAACATATGTGTGGGAAGAGCAGACAAGACGAGAAGAAATTTCGTGGAATGAATATTAGTTGGCAACCATGAAAGAACATAACCTCATAATTTTGAACTCTATGATGGCATTTTTAGTTTATAGAAATCATAGATAACTTGGACCACGGTATCACCTGAAATTAACTACGTTCCGAAAACCTTCAAAGAATAAGATCGAAGAAAATTAGAGGGGTTTTTTCCAATTTCCAGCTTCAGATGCCGCGACACGTACGAGGAAACGGGGAACATCGTCGATTCTTCGCCTGTTTATGCCGACATTACGTTCATTTCGTACTATTCCCGAACGTCCGGACTTAATTCAGGTGCTCAAGAGGCTTTATCCTCGCCATTGTAGTGTTTCTCTTTAATTAAGGTCTGTCTACACCGGGGTCGCAGCGATTGGGGATGGGTTCCTTAAAATTGCGATTTTTAGTAGTAGACAGTAGGATTAATCTATTCCGCTGCTAGATGTCGCTTTTGTAACTTTGTATCCCGGCGGATTAAGGGACGATTTCGTACGTTTAATGCCTCCTGAATGAGATGGCGAGACAGGGTTGGATTTGTTGAAAGACGCCTGCTGGAACAACTTCAATCGTCAAAATAACAGTCCTGGAACTTTTGCGAGTTAAGATGAGATTCGAAAATACACAGTTTCATAAATCAATACTTTTCCATCCTAATTACAATTCTATTTAAAAAGTTCACACAGTTTTTATGTTTCACAGTTTATTAAGAAACCAGACATGTGTTTCGGTCTTTCGACCATCTCCAAAGGACTACAAAAAGTAACTAAACTTAAAATTGAAACATGGTTCTTTTATCACACTTAGGACATCTGTGTATTTTTATGGCGCATATGCTACATTTAAAGGACAGACAGGCCGATGTTTAGAACATAGAATCAAAGAACATAGGATAACTATTTTGAAAGACCAGAAATCAACCGGTCTTGCTGAACATTGTATAGAAAATAATCATTTTTTAATGAGAAAGATGTCACTTTACTATATAATGTTAAAAAGGGTAAATTGATGGACTATTTGGAGATTATTCCAATCAAAAAAGCCACTGAGAAAAAGGAGAACTTAACAAATTCTCAAATACTCTTCGGGAACACCCCTATATTGGATGCTGTTATTTCTATGCGCCATGAAAATACACAGATGTCCCAAGTGTTATAAAAGATTTTTTTTTTTCAATTTTAAGTTCAGTTACTTTTCATACTCCTTTGAAGCTGGTCGACAGACCGAAACGCGTGTCAGGATTCTGAATAAACTGTGAAACATAAAAACTGTATGAATATTTCAAATAAAATTGTCATAATGTTTCACCTAGAGCCAACCGCATAATCCATTCATTTAGTTAATGAATAACATTACTATCCATAAATTCTACACATTAGATTGATGGTTCAGTGTGAACGACTTAAATCTTTATTTGATCTTAAGGTCTCGATCACGTACAAGGAAAATACCTAACTAACTTAAATTAAATAACAATTCCTAGAAATTATAGTCCATCAAAATCATTCTCACTAAGATATTATTTAACACTTTAATAGCATTTTCTGTTGTAGTCAATCTGAATTCCCGGGAAAGGTACTGAGTCATCTACAATATTATAATCGTGATATGTTACATTTTACAGCATGCTGATTTTTCTCATTAAGTGCCAGTATTTTTGTTTGATTGTAAATTAATTTCTTTTGATGTACAAAATTTATTCCCTAGTATACCTCCAAATGAAACACTACAAATTGTAAAAAAACTATTAATCAAAAATAAGACCAACCCCATCAAAATGAATAAATGATATACTTAATTGCCTGGAAATATGTCTCGAACAAAACTACTTTCAAATAGTGAATTGCTTCAGCCGTTACTGTTTGGTAGTTGATCATAATTGAAACACAATAGATTGGAGTTACTATGTATTTACTACCAAGGTTTTTTATTATTTTTGGTTCACATGTTACCGCGGTTTCGAACGATGACCGTTCATCTTCAGACGTAACAGAGGACTAAAGCACTAGTTACAGATTCAGTTTTGAAGTAATGTTCCATTTGGTACAAAAACTGTATAACAGATGTTACAAATTATTCAGAATAAATATTTCCAGTGAAAAGCAATAACAAGGATTACAGAGGTGTTATGGGTTTTTATGATGGTACATGAACAATTCCTTTTTCAACAGGTAGCAAGTAAGAAATTATTTTCTGCTATTTCTTACTTGCTACCTGTTGAAAAAGGAATTGTTCATGTACCATCATAAAAACCCATAACACCTCTGTAATCCTTGTTATTGCTTTTCACTGGAAATATTTATTCTGAATAATTTGTAACATCTGTTATACAGTTTTTGTACCAAATGGAACATTACTTCAAAACTGAATCTGTAACTAGTGCTTTAGTCCTCTGTTACGTCTGAAGATGAACGGTCATCGTTCGAAACCGCGGTAACATGTGAACCAAAAATAATAAAAAACCTTGGTAGTAAATACATAGTAACTCCAATCTATTGTGTTTCAAAACTACTTTCAATTTAACGGAACCATCTATATTTCTGACAATGGTTTAATAATGGGAAATCCACTCAGTTCAATTTTAGCTGAAATATTCATGGATGATCTGGAATCCAAAATACACCTGAATCCTATAAGCAAATATTTTCTTTATTGGTACAGATATGTAGATGACATTTTTTGTTGTTTCAAAGGCACCGACCGACAACTACATATCTTCACGAATTTCATTAATAAACTCCACCCAAAAATCAAATTCACAATCGAAGAAGAAAAGAATCAAAGTATTAATTTTCTTGACCTCACTATAACAAGATTAAATAATTTACATGATTTTAGTATTTTTCACAAACCAACACATACAGACATCACAATACATAAAACTTCAAACCACCCCACCAACCAAAAGATGTCAGCATATAATAGTTTTATTCATAGATTATTGAATGTCCCTTTAAATTCAGAAAACTTTATGAAAGAATTAAATATTATTAAACAAATAGCGTCAAACAACGGTTACAATCTCTTTCTTATAGACAAAATGGTATCCAATAAACAAAAGAAAATGGCATTAAATCTCGTGTACCCAACCATAAAAGAGGACAATACACAGAAAATTTTTTGTTGTCTTATGTCAATGGACATAAGACTGAAAATATTGCTAAATATTTCAAAAGTTGTTTCAATTATAACGCGGCTTTTAAAACTTAGTACCTACATAAAAAACAATAAAGATCGTACAAATAAAGAAAATGAATCCGGAGTCTACAAGTTAACTTGCAAAGATTGCCCTTTAGTATACATTGGCCAGACTGGTAGATCATTCAAGAAACGTGTCCAAGAACACCAAAGGGGTTATATATACAATTCTGTACATTCGACATATGCTAATCATCTTAAGGAATTTAGGCATAATTTCAACAATAATTTTGAAATTATCCACGTTGAAAGCAAAAGTTCTAGATTCACACTTTTAGAATTTCTTAAAATCAACAGGTATAATTCCCGTTAAATCCTTTTGAACGAACAAACAGATGTCGATCATTCTCCATTACTGAATATTTTTCCTTAATGGTAGTTTTAGCGGCAAACTCCAATAAACACCTAGAGTTTTTATGACTTGTGCTTCTATTATTTGGTCACGTACCTAAAAATGTATATAAACTCGGTTATACTGAATACCATCAGACAGTACAATGTAATACCTGAAGAAGCCACATCGTGGTGAAACAATTGTTGTAGTAGTACAAACATTTTTGTGGAAATAAATTACTGTCTCATATAAATTTTTTAATTAAAATGAGTTTCCGCCAAGTAAAGACCGAATCTATAAAATAGTTTTCTAAACTCTTAGTGAAAACAAAAATGCAAATTTTAAATGGCCCAGCCCATATGTGATGTTTAACTACAATTTCATTTAAGTTTAGTCCTTTCAACGAAGTATGAGTTTGATAGTTAATAAATGTATATACGCTTCACGTTTTAGTCGTGTACTATCTTCGATAGGCATCCCGCGATGTTGCCACATAGTATATACGCAACTCGGCTAATACCTCCCTGCGGCGTAAGAAACCTAACACATCTAATGAAGGGTTTCAATCCTTATCCCGAATCGCGTTCCAACCCCTTCCTCTGCGATTCCTCCGTTTTGATGTTTTGCATCAATTAGAATCACGGGCGCAACCCTTCGGGCATCGTTTACGGGGGGGCACGGAAGGGAGGATATCAATTATGTCCGTTTCTAATTCGTTTTATTTTTACCCGTTTCGAGGCAATTTCCCGGTCCTGAAAGGGTTGTGGCTTGAGAATTTACGACTTAAGCGAAAGGATTAGGCGCTTTTTTTTCGTTCGCGGACTTTTTGGGGCGGTTTTTAACCCCCTCCGAGGTTCATTGGGCACTTACTGCTTTGAATGTTGGAGTTGATTGGTTCGATGAATCTCTCGGTAGTTACCTGCAACAAAGAAAACGAGCAGTTAGAAAAATATTCCAGAAATATATAGGGGTTGAGTTCTCGGAAGTTTAAATGATTCAATAGAGAAGCTTTTACTCATGACACAAATCTAGTTTTCAACTTTGATGCTTTTGATGAGTGATCCTCTTTGAATGCATACAAAAAATACACTTAGAGCCTATACAACGGAATTTTCTCAGTATTTTCATCATTTTCATAATTTTTCAGGGTAATATTTTGAAATATTTTTATATATTAAAAGAAAAGAATTCAGTGAAAACTATAGGAGAAAAGCGAATGAAAATATCTTTCTATTCAAGTAGACATATAGAATTCTCAATTATGCAACACTCAAAAATATAAAAGACTTCATAGAAAATATAGAATATACACTGAAAGTATTTTTGCGAGTTCCTCTTGCGTTTGTGATGGTTATTCATTGAGCCTTGCCTCTAATAATTCTTGATCCTCAAACTTAGTTGGACCTCCAGATCACTTTTCAATCCGGTAAACCACGTTAGTTCGTTCAGCTAGAGCATGATCACCCTAAACATCCACTAAAATACGATCACTTCCGACAGCCTTTTTCTTCATATTGAAGTAATGAAGTTAAACTCCCCCCAAAAATATTTTATTCGGTACAAATGCGCACACAGCAAAATGATAGATACTGTTAAGAAATCCTTATTATGACATTTCAAAATGAAGGTGTTGCCAGATGAAACAATGGATAAATAAACTAGTAAGACATCTGTTATCAAAACCGCACGAATTCTTAATAACATTTATTTTTATATCAATGGGTTCTTTATAAAGAAACTAGATAAAGTGAAACTCGTAAAATACAAATGCTTAACTTATGCACCCCCTATCACCTCCTCTAACCCCCACCAAAAGCGGGATCGCTCCAAATTAACTCGCACAATGATAAACAAACAAGTCGAGCACCGGCCATATCTGCGAAGAGGGCTCTATATCCAGGATCTACAGTTGAGGTCCCCTTTATATTCCGGGAATAATTCCAGGAGACTCTGCCAAAGTGCACAAAAGGCTCGTAAACGATTGCTCCTAATAGGATTATATTAAATCGAAAATAACCTGCTTTGCCCTCTTCGCGGAAAAAGGAAACTCGATTCTAATTTCACTTATAATTCAATAGGAATTTCCGGAAATATGCGCTGGTCCCCTCCAGGCCGGATCGGCACGATGAATTTGATTAAGATGATCCCCCGTTGCTTTTATTAGCGTCCTCGTCCCCCGCATAAATAGAGGGGGATTAATATGATTATTTGCAGAGCGTATTTATTCCTTTATCAATTATCCATTTGTTGACAGACAATTGATAAATTTACCGAATATACAAAAAACTAAATTGATATAGAATGAATCAAACTATTTCAATCGTTTCTATTTGGCTGTTGATCATAAATACTAAAACTAGTAAAGTCGATTCATAAACATAAAAGATTCATCACGATTTTCTGGGAAATTCTGATTAGCCGGTAGATCAAATAAACCAGTGCGACATTTACGGCGAGAGGGCATGTTTAATTGTTCCCTGTAATCTCCAAAACTGTGATGAAAGTCGTTGAACCCAATTTTCCAGGACTCTCTCACACAAATCAGGTCGTATGTTAGCAATAACTCGTTCAACACTGACCTGTAAATCGTCTAAATTTGCTGGATGATTGCTGTAAATCAATGACTTAATGTAACCCCAAAGAAAGAAGTCCAATGGAGTTTAATCTCAGGAACGAGGCGTATAATTTAGCGGTCCATTACTTGAATTAATCGAATCACCGAATTTTGTTCTCAACAAAGTCATTGTGTTGAATGAAATGATCTGTTGGTTTGAGTTCTTAGGTTAATTAATTTTGTATTGATGTAAATCAAGGTCTTTTCGTAAAATTCGCCACAAAGACGTCTGGAAAATGCTTAGTTCTTGTGAACGTCGGGAAATCGATAAATTTTGGTATTCACGAACTTTTTCACGTACGGCAGCAATATTCACTTCACTTCTTGCATTTCTTTGTCTCACTGGCACTGTAACATCATCACTTGTATCAAACTTCTTCGCTAAAAGTTCAACTGTTCTTTTATCCGGACGATTAAACGTCCAAAAATTGGATATAAAGCACGTAAAGTTAGAGTAACAGATCGCTATTTTTCATAATAAATTCGGATTATTTGTAAACGTTGTTGAATTGTGTACCTTTCCATGATTAAATAGTAGACATTGACAAATACAACTGTCAATGTCACAAATAAAAAATGACTGCCATGCGTGAGTAATGTCAATTTAAAAATGAAAGACCCTTTACTGAACACAAATGACATGGGAAATGTCGAAAATAATATACAGTTATGCCATTATAACCATTTCAAATTGTATCATTCCTATTGGAAAACCCGTTATTTTTTATGAAATAAAATAATGAGAAGCGGTTTTATACTTGATAGAAGGATTATACAAACTTTGAATATCAAAACAGACTTAATCTGTTAGTCTCCTACAATTTTAATTTAAAAAAAATTTTCAAAACTTTTAGAATTAAATTAATGTCTTATATTTAATGGACGTATAAAATCAAAATTCATTAAACAATATCAAATGGAATAAAAACCCAAGAAAAATTAATTGTTAATTTTTTAATTTTAAATATTATAACAATTTATATTTGTTGGTTTTTTCATTCCATTTGATATTGTATAATGAATTTTGATTTTATACGTCTATTGAATATAATATAAATGGAATAGAAAAACCCAAAAAATATAAATTGTTAATTAAAATTAATAAATAAACAATTTGTTTTTTTTTATTCCATTTGATATTGTATAATGAATTTTGATTTTATACCCAATAAATATAAATTGTTTATTTTTTAATTTTAATTAACAATTTGTATTTGTTGGGATTTTTTTATTCAATTCGATATGGTGTAATGAATTTTGATTTTATACGTCTATTAAATATAAGTAGTGCTTATAAGACATAATTTAATTCTAAAAGTTTTCAAAAAATTTTTTGAAATTAAAATTGTAGGAGACTAACAGATTTTTTGATATTCAAATATTAATATATATATATTCATACATTTCATACAAACCTCTAAATAACGATAAATAATGAAAATTGTTTCACCAAACAAACTTTATATTTACATTTCGAACAGATCCTTGAAGAAAAACATATCAAGATCTCAAAGATATACAATAAAATAGAAAGGCCTTTTACTTGATAGAAGAAATATAACAAAATTTGAAAATGATTAGAAGTAAAACTTCATATATGGTATGGTTACTGTAACCATACTTACCTGACGAAGTCAATATGTAATTGACGAAACAATTGTCGTTGAAAAATAAAAATAAGCGGAAATAAAGTGTTTTACTTCAAATCATTTACGATGAATTTCCGTCAAGTAGAGACCGAAACAATCAAGAACAAAATTTGAATATTAAAACAAATTGAAATATGTTTATCTTCTACAAAGGCAATTGGTTTTCTTAAAGTTAAGACCAGAAACAAAATTTTGTCTGCTTTAAATATATATTTATTAATTTTAATTACTTTCGTATATCTGTTGGGTTATTTATTCCATTTGACATTATATATTGAATTTTGATTATATACGTACGTCTATTAAATGTAAGCGTTGCTTGTGTAGACATAAATTTAATTCTAAAAGTTTTTTTAATAAAAATTTTTTTGAAATTAAAATTGTAGAAGATAAACATATTTCAATTTGTTTTAATATTCAAAGATATACGACTTGAATTCGAAAACTGGAAAATGGAATGAGATATTTCATATTTTCAAAATTCGAATATCAAAACAATTAGAACTCCGATAAGGTCTTTTACTTCTTTTTTGAAGATATAATACATGTTTTGAGAGATTTTTGAAGTAACTCATTTAAATACATTAATTATTTCAAATAAATTATATTTTCAGAGAAATCCTTAAAATTATGTTTTGTGTTTTTGAAAAGTATTTAGTTTTCATAATTTTAAGATCAGAAACAAAATTTTGTCTCCTTCAAATATTCATTTTTTAATTTTAATTGACAATTTATATTTGTTGGGTTATTTATTCCATTTCATATTGTATATTGATGTTAAACGTCTATTAAATATAAGCTGAGCTTGTAAGATATTAATTTGATTCTAATAATTTTTTTATGAAATTTTTTAAAATTAAAATTTTAGGAGACTAACAGATTAAGTCTGTTTTGATATTTAAATTTTGTAATTTCGAGTAAAAAACCTCTTCTTATTATTTCATTTTATATTTTTGTCCCTGAGATTTCCAAATCATAAAATAAATTCATGCACTCGGATTTTATTTATTATTCTAATTAATTTCCAACAATTTAGGACCATGAATCGAATATTTTATTTGTTCTGTGCACTGAATAGAATTCTCCTTCAAGCTCTCAAAACCTTTCTGTCAAAAACAAATTCCAAAATATCCACAACAAAACAAAGTCAGAATCTCTAAAATTCTTCTTCTTTGTCCTTCAACTCATTTTATCCAAATTCCAGCATGATTCAGTAGCGTAGTTTTCGCGTTATGACGTTGTCGACACTGGCATAAACTCGGAAACGAGGGTAAAAAGATGGCCGACAATATATCTGATGGAATGTTTCTTCAAGATTATAATACGAGGGGTTACTTGTCTTTCAGATGGGGACTACACGCCCCTCAATTATATTTATGAAAAAATTCTCCTGCGGAATCTGTAGTGGATCCAATTTTGCAGATATGGCATTATGGAAAGATCCTTTTTATTGAAAAAATGTCCGGGTCTGTTCCTTTCTTGCGCTCTATCTAGGTTGGGTTAGGATTTTCATTTAGAACGTCGCAAAGGAGCTTTTCACGAGGATGACTGGAGATATCCTGGGAGATGAACCTACAGAATTCTTTATGTGAAAGAGACGAAAGACCATCTATCATAATGGCGGAAATAAATGTGATAATTTTGTTCGGAAGGTCGAAGAAAGGTTAGAGTTCTTTTTGGTAGACATCACATATGAGTTGTTTATAACGCAATGTAAGTTGTTGTCCTTTGTCCCTAAAATGAAAGGAAAACAATTCAGATTTCACCAATTTTTTTATCTAAGGCACAAACCATGATGAATAACTTTATTAAACAAAAGAAAACAAACAAAACAACAAAGAATAATAATAACATAAACATTTGGTAATAATATATTTGAGCGGTTTAGAAGTGGCTTCTTTTGGCGGCGATACAAAGCTTCAGACGCTTCTTGAAATTTTCGTAAATGGGCCGCAGCTCTTCGGGCGTTAATCGGTCCCAGGGATTGCTTCAGCTACTCCAAACTTTTCTGGTGTTTTGCACACGTCCTGAGCTCCAAAATCGACCACACGCTGTAGTGCATTGGGTTGAGATCTGGCGAATAGGGCGGCAGATGTGATGAAACCTGGAAAATTCCTGCGTTAGATCAGAGTACAAAATGTTTTGTTGAACCCATTTGTACTTGATCGATGATAAACAGAGGTCAATATGTCTCAGTTCGACACAGTTTGAGCCCTTTGAGAACATAGAACAAGATGAATTATAGAAGGACTCCGTGATCCCTTGATTAAAGTTTTGTGGAACCCACTTTTCTTACATTTAACACAAGAAGACGAAGGCGCATCATAACAAGCTTCAAATAAAATGGTCAAAACATCAAGTTAAAGAAACTATTCGGTCTCAGTATAACACTTCTAATTTCACTGATCAAATCTTAGAACACTGAGAAACGAAATGAAAAATCTATGGACTACAAGAGCTTTATATTTCTCCAGGAAAATATATAAGAATGTTCAATGGATCAGCTGGGAACACTTTCCTAACGAAATTTCCACCCCTATCTTGTTTGTGTGATGGTGTACATGCCTTTACTAGCTGTGGGTATTTTTTCAGCATCCCTAAAGCTATTAATCAATCGAACTTTACTGTATACTTAGTTGTTAAAAATTTCACTATTGGGGATTCGGCTTTTTCCGATATCGACATCAACTCCAAGAAATATGAGTTGAATGCATGTTGCCTTGCATATAGGAATATGGATTTTTGGGGGAATATTCGGGAATTTATTCGATAGGTGGGCCTATAAATTGTCTGGTTACTGATACACATGGTCTATCGAGGACAAAAACGTAGTGTTGTCAGTTGTATTGTTTTTCTGCCACACCTCGTATAATTAAATTGTTTATTTCAGATGGTATGACGTTTCCCCACTTTATGTTCTGAGAAATTAGGGATTTTTTTGGCAACAAAGGATCTTCCACATAAAAAAAAACGAGTATATTTTAAGAAGAATCAATGGATGTTCTAGTATTCTAGTTTTGCGAACTGTGACTGCAAAATTTTCACTTTATTTGTAGTTAATTTCAACAATCTCAATGCGTTGTAAAGCGTGTATCGTTCCATTTTTAGTAATGGCGTAGTTTTTAGTTATTTAGGAGTACAAGTACAAACGATGTGAGACTGCTTGCTGAGTGACTTCTAATGTTAGAGAAAGTTCTTTTTGTGTTTGAGATTAATCTTCCTCCAATAATTCCTCCAATTCTGCATCCTCGTAAACTTTTGGCCTTCCACTGCGATCTCTGTCTTCTACGTCGAAATCACCGTTTTTAAACTTTGGAAACCACTCTCGACACGTTCTCTCACTCAAAGCACCCTCACCATATGCTTCTACGAGCAATTGATGCGCCTCAGCAGCAGATTTCTTTAAATTAAAGAAGTAAACTAGTATTTCCCGCAAATGACGCTTACTTGGCTCAAATTTTGACATTTTCAACTCATGAAAATTATATTTTACCAATATAAAATTAATGATATTAATAGGTAATGTTGTTCAAATGACGCTTACTTGGCTCAAATTTTGACATTTTCAACTCATGAAAATTATATTTTACCAATATAAAATTAATGATATTAATAGGTAATAATGTTCTTGAATGTTCAAACTTTTTTTTAAGCCGGTTAGCATCTGCAAAAGCTAACCGAAACTCCGTGCCACGCCATCTACAATAAAACGGCGGAAACTTATTTGTACTCCTAATAAATGTCAAAAAATAACAGCTTCAAAAAATAGCTTATTGGAAAACCCTTTACTAGACGCCCCTGAATTGAACATAAACTGATACCTCTTCCAAGTATGTGATTTTCAAAGAATATTGCCGTCTTCATAGTTTTGAATCCTAACTTGAATCCTTTCGTATTCAAACATCACTTTCAGGAATAACGAGGGATAAATTCCTCGCTCTTATCTTCATTATTTTTTCCTGAATATTACCCTACCGAAACGCCGTCCCCCGGCACTCTTTTCAATCCGGATAACTTTCATCTTTTTCCGGACGATCGGTGACAATTCGATGAATCATTTCATGACTACGGGGGGTGCCTTATCTCATTAAATATACTCGGTTAGTTTGCAATAAGACCAGATCAAGTCGGCGCGTATCGGGAGACTAGAGTGGCCTTTCAGGATTACGGCACTAATCGCCTATTAGAAATGATACCACTAGGGGGTGGTGGATCTTGGTCGAACGCGTATAAGCCACCCTGCAGACATGGCGAACTGGAAAAACGCGGGGTCATTGGGATTTTCGCAACAATTTAGATTGGATGGAAGCATGGGACGATGCTAAGTTTTCCACCCCTAAGGATGAGTAACATGAGAAGTTGTTCATATGATGCCAGTTGCAGACAGAAATGCTACGGTGTTGTTAGTGTAATCCTTCCTAATTGTCTTGGTGGAACTGATTTTACACGAACGCAAATGTTGCAACAGCTTTCTTTAGAATATAAACAACCATTTGACTTCATGATATACATACGGGTCTTCAAGTTGTGAATTAAAATTAACTGTAGATTCCACCAATCGAATAAAACACTCTCTACTTCTCTTTTTCTTCAGATTCGACTCTGGTAAAAAATTATAAGCGTTTAAAGATTTCACAATATGTTTATACCCTCTTGAATTTTATTCATACGTTGAGTACGGATAACTCTTAATATTGTGGGAATAACCAAAACCAATATCATCTGCCACTTGATATTTATCAAAAATTATTTGAGGAAACTTTCTAGGTTAGGAGCACAAAAATAGTGCAATTTATAGAATTTCCATCAGGTTTCAAGATATTCAAGATTCTTCTAAAGACTTAAGATAAGCTTCATCTGCTAATTTGTTATAATTTTATGAATAGGCCAAACTATAATCAGGCAACCGGTGAACGTAGTATAAAAATTATAACCGGTGAATATGTGTCACAGTTAAATAAAACTTCACACCAAATTTCATGCAATTTGGATAAACCGTGTCAAAACTGATTCTCTTTGGGAATTTCAACAGCTTCAACCTTTTTATTGTTTCAGCCGTTACTATTTGGTAGTTGATCATAATTAAAACAAATTGTAGAAATTACTATGTTTCACTACCAAAAAATATATATTACACATTTTCTTGTGACTCGAGTTTCGGGATGTGAACTATCCCATCATCAGAAAACTGAAGACCTAACAGTGGTAAAGTGGTATTTAAACAAAAGTGATAACTATTTTGAATATTTCAACAGATTCTCGGTAACACCTAATAGTGGCACAGAGGTTTACAATCGGAACGTGATAAAAAACCGGGCTTCTAACAGATATCGGAATGTCGGCAATCGACAAAGAAGGTTGTTAAACAGATGGTACCCATTTAAATATCTCAAATAATTTTTGGGGTTACATAGCTCCGTACAGTCATTCATTATTTTTACATTATTTTGTTGTATATCTCAAATATTTGGATTTACAAAGCTCCATACAGTCATTCATTATTTTTTAAATTATTTTTATTGTGAACGAATTTGAAAATTTCAATAATCAAGATTCTTTTCTTTTGAATCTACATGTAAAATTTTCTTAAGATTTTCTTTTGTCGAAAATTTTACATGTAGATTCAAAAGAAAAGAAACTTCATCATTGAAATTTTCAAATTCGTTCACAATAAAAATAATGTAAAAAATAATGAATGACTGTACGGAGCTATGTAACTCCAAAAATTATTTGAGATATTTAAATGGGCACCATCTGTTTAACAACCTTCTTTGTCGATTGCCGCTATTAGGTGTTACCGAGAATCTGTTGAAATATTCAAAATATTTATCACCTTTGTTTAAATACCACTGACCCACTGTTAGGTGTTCAGTTGTCTGATGATGGGATAGTTCATTTTCCTAAACTCGAGTCACAAGAAAATGTGTAATATATATTTTTTGGTAGTAAAACATATAATAGTAATTTCTACAATTTGTTTTTATTGAACCTTTTTGAATTGAGCTGAATCTGCAAAAACAGTAAAGGAAAAGGTTTTACGATAAGAGAAGTCTACGATTGAAATCAATACACAACTTGAAGGCTCAGCCGGTATATAATTCATTTTCGTTTTTTTTGAAACGATGCGTTTTTCAACGAACTTCTCAGTCACAATTTTGAATTTAAATGACGCAGTTGAAAGTTCTGTTAAGACTTTTATAAACCTAGGAATATTTGCACGAACTTTACATTTAAAAAATTCCATGAAACAAAGTTAACGAGCTCCAAAGAGCTGAAATGAAGTAGTCAATTTTGTCACTAAGAAAATATGTTGTAAATGCAACTGTCCTTTGGTATCTCACGTCTTTAGGATCTGAAACGTGTGTTTATGATAAAATAAATCGTTTTTTATATGTCGATATCATTAGTTTTCAAATATTTGTGGTCTCCTTGATTCTGTCATCGTGAAAGTGGATTCCGGTTTACGTTCTGACACTACATATTAGATTATTGAAAGACATTTCAAAGAGTAAATCATGAGATACTGATCGAGATCTTGAAACATATCAGGTTTATGAATTTGTCGCTGACTTAATAATGAATTATCTTCAGAACCACAGTGATAATGAAAAGTGAGGTGCCACAGGGTTCCGTTCCTTCCCCTATATTGTTCTGCATTCAAACATTTTCCATTGCGGTGAAACCAAATCGCAGTTAGCTTGAGATCCGAGATTCACATAAGGTGTTATCTTTGTGGTTCTCCTGGAAAATTGTTTTTCAAAGTGTCGGAAGAATAGTGCTTTCTTCAACGATAGTTACTATTCTGCATATAATCAGTAGGTCTTCAGTTTCAATTCGTTCCAAATGACCAGTATAGCATCCGGAACTAAGATGGTTCGGTAATAAGTTACTCTAAATCCGACACAAGAGGAAGATTGTCTGGTATCAAGATAATCCAACCAAAAAGACACTCCAGCAAAAAAAAAGGTCCCCAACCAAGATCATCCGGAACTTAGATCATCCGGTACTAAGATCATCTGGTACTAAGATCATCCGGTACTAAGACGCCCTCTGATTAGACGTCTTATGAGAAACAATAAACATTCAATAGTCCACAATTTTCATGGATTAGGTATGTTAATTCGAGAAAAATACGACGCGTTGTGTCTTCGTGCAACTTCAATGAAAGAAATCTGGAAAATTCTACACTTCTTGAAAACAATGCAACTCTACAGCGCATGCGATAACAACGTCGACTTTCATTGCGGAAACTCCAAAGTTCTTGATGGTCTTAGTTTGATCAGATTATTGGAGCGTTTTTCAGCGATTGAAATTCAAATCAACAGTGGAGCGTTTTTTAACGTTACAGCGGATGAACTGAATCAGATGGGCAAACAGCTGGAAAGATCAATCCTTCTTGCTTGGCAGGTAATGGAAGTAAAGGTGTCATTGTGGAATCTGCTCGGAATTTAAGGGTAGTTGTAGATAGACATCTTGATTTCAAACAACAGGTACCATCCTGTATTCAAAAAGCTTATGCGGCGTTGGCAATGTTGTATCCCCATAGGTGCCAAACTATCACAAAAAACATGAGTGGGTATAAAGGATAGTTGGCGATTAAAAACGGGCTTTTTAAAAGATACTTTCTTGACTTAATGCATATCGTTCTTTATTAGCGGTAACAAACCACTGGGATGCTGAAGTGCGTTCACCCTATACACTTAAACAGTTTACCAACACAACCAAACAATATCTTATTCAATCATAACGCAATCTCCAGACAATCGGAAAAAACTGACTGTAAATCTACGTCGACGACATTTCCATTGCCTCCCCTTCGCCTTTCTTCGGGAACTAACCCCATAAACGGGTCGTATGAATGGAAAAACAACAGTAAGACGCCCGGGCGCGCACTAGATTAAATCGAGATCTTCGCCAAATGCGGGGGCCATTTTCATCTTCTCCCAATCGTCGACTGTTTGTTCTGAATTAGTTTTCTTTCCAGGGGGGGTCAGATAAATTCGATCGTGTTTATCATGCGGTGGCCGCCGAAAGATCCGCAGCTTAATACGTTTGCGTCGCGACAAACGAATTTGGCTCGCGTCTGGCGAAACCATCAATCAAAACACGACGAGAAAGTTCGTTTAAAATGGCCTATTAGTTTCGCTCTTGCGGAAAAATAGGCCAGAGAAAATTAGTTAGAATCATACGGATGGTAAATTGCCTGCTGTGAAGTTGGTCGAAAAGTTCATAGGTTGGTTGATGGTAGATGTGGTTTAATAAAGCTCACCCTAATTTCTTTGTTGAATTAGTTTTTTTAGTGGATGAAGACGACGATGATATTCTTCAATTTTTTCAGCCTCGTCATGATCTTTCTTAAGTAGTTCAATCCTATGCCCTTTAATGTGTAATAAACTTGAGTGTTTCGAAACTATTTGTACAGACTCTTTAAGTTGAGTCTGAAAACAATCTCATATAATTCAATGATGTATATAAGGTCAAGACTTCTTTACAAAAATATCAAAGAGAAATGAACATGCTGCCTCTACTTCAAAAATTATATGAAGGATATCTGCAGATGTTGCATAATCTAAAGTAGAAATAACCTCTTCTAATCTTGTATCGGGTGTTTTTTTAGAGTGATAGAACTTTAAATTGAAATAAAACACATTTAAATTAAGATAAATCAGCAAACAAACGACGCTTATTATGGTCAAGTGGCTTTAGTTCTTGAACCAGTTGGATCTTGTGTGGATGTAGAGTCCAACTTGTTGTGAACGTCGACGAATAGACAAATCTGTATCATCATTAAAACTATGACTTACAGCAGCGATATTTTCTTCTGTACGTACAGTTCTTTGTCTTGTTGTTGTTGCTGCATCGAGTAGAGAAAATGTTGTCCGAAATCTATCGATAGTTGGACGAATAAGCTGCTCTGATGGATGATTATGTAAACCATAAACTTCACGAAGTGCTCTATAAGTTTGGCGAATATAACAGTGATTTTGAAAATAAATTTCAACAAATTTTAAACGTTGTTGCGGCGTGAGTCTTTCCATGATAATTTTTCAATGATTACTGAACAGAAATGTCAAAACAACATGGCTTCTACCTTCTGTCAAATCACAGTTATCTCTATCGAAAGTTCTATCACTCTAAAAAAACACCCGATATTTCTGCACCTTCATTTTTCGAATTCTGAACTTTCATTTATCAACTTCTGTGTCTCTATTTTACGAATTCTGATTCGTTATTTCTCAAATTCTGAACATCTTTTTCTGGAATTCGGAGCTTGAATTTCTCGAATGGGGAATTCCATTTCTCGGATTCTGACGGAATCAATCAAATATTTATAAATCTCTTTCTCGAATTCTGAACTTCATCGAATTCAAAACAGCGATTTCTCAAATTCTGCACCACTGTTTGTCAAATTTTGACCTTCCATTCCTCTAATTCTGAATCACCATTTCTCAAATTCTGAACTTCAATTTCTGCAATTCTGAACCTCAATTTCTCGGATTCTCAACCTCATTTTGAATCTGTATTTCTCGAATTCTGAACTTTTTCCCGAATTTCGAAACTTTATTGCATCTAGAACTCGTGGGCAAAAATTATGTCACTAGTGACAAAAGATTTCCTAGCATTTCCATGTCAAAATTTCCGGCCTATGTAAATGGGAACGCCCTATTTTTACATTGACATTACTCGATTATGGCAGCTATTGTTCATTTGTGACATTGACAGTTGTATTTGTCAATGTCTATCATTTACTCATGGAAAGATACACACGCCAACAACGTTTAAAAATAATTAACTTGTTATGAAAAATCGCGATCTGTTACTATAACACCCGATACATTTTATACTTCACAACGTTCTTCAGAATGCATTGATTAATTTAATATCGGGGAAATTCAATAAAATTTCGAATATCTGAAAGTTGTCAGTATCAAAATGGTTATCATTCGAAATATCCTGAACGAAGCCTTCGCACATCGAATCGCTAATAATCGACATCCGACACATGAAACACCGCTCTATGCCCCAATCAAGACCAGTTCCCACGCGAACACGGTATTATTAAATCTTCTTCTATGCCCCAAACCCGATCCGCCGTCATTGCCAATACGGCTTGATAGATGGCGCCTAATTGACGTTCGCGAACGAGGGGAAACCGTGCAAACTTCCATGTACATCCTCAAACTTTATCCTCAACTTGCTAGGCGCATTGTAATTTGCGAATTATTAATGCAATCTGGTGCATACTTAATGCAGCAAATGCAGATTCTTGCGAGGAGACATCTGCTTAATGCCTTAATAATCGTCCCATGGCTAATTTGTTTCCCGGCTGAAACCATCTCGAAAATTAATTTTAAATGACATTCCTCCGGACCTGTTCTCACTCGATGCCTGCCTTCATAACGTATTTGATGAACTGTGACGGGCGCTAAGACGTGTAATTAGAAAAATTGAGATCGTTTTTAGAAGGTTGGCAACACTTACGGAGGCACGGACGTTAAGTTGCGCTTGATTGCGGTAATTTCGTAGCGTGTAATATTGTAATTTTATCAGTAGGTGTACGTAATCGCTCAATCTTCGGAATATCCTGTGGGAGAGGCTATCATCAAGTCGATTTTTCAAGAAACTCGATACCTACGTTGATTATAACTATACGCGGACCTTTCACTATGGGATAATGGCAGGGTATTCATTATCTCTAATGTGGTAGTCTTGATAATGTTTCCTTTTTAGAGAAGTATACCGTGGCCATGTCGAAACCTAGATGTGACACGTTCAAAATGCGTAGGACATGTTCTTCTTTATTACATGACGTATTTTCATTATTCAGTTCAAAATTTTACATTCTTTTCATATCACTATCTTTGCAAATGGATAAAAGCAACAGAGAATATACTTTCTAAATAAAGAGTCTCTCATTAACAGCGCACCATTTTGTTTTGTAAATAGAGCACATATTCATTTGAAAATTATCGAAATTTTTCTTTCATTATAGAGTACAATGGATACAATTAGTTATGAAGTAAAACTCGTTTTAATGTCAATCACGGAAACGCTGGCAGAAATGAAGTCGTTGAACCCAATTTTCCATGACCATCTCACACAAATCAGGTCGTATGTTAGCAATTACTCGTTCAATATTGATCTTTGAATCGTCTGAATTTGCTGGATGATTGCTGTAAACCCATGACTCAATGTAAACTCAAGGAAAAAAGTCCAATGGAGTTAAATCGTAGGAACCAGGCGGATAATTTATCGGTTCATTTCCTCCGATTTTTTCTGAGCACCAATCACTGAATACACGACGAGTTCTTGGGTTAAAACAATTTTGTATGGATGTTAACTAAGGTGAATTCGTAAAAATCGCCGCACAGACGTCTGGAAGATTCCTAGTTCTTGTGAACCTCGAGTAATCGATAAATTTTTGTCTTCAAGAACACTTTCACGTACGGCAGCAATATTCTCTTTACTTCTTCCATTTCATTGTCTCACTGGCACTGTAACATCATGCAGTGTGAAATTTGTTTCAAACTTCTTCACTAAACATTCAACAGTTCTTTTATCCAGGCGATTATAACGATCAAAAATTGGAGATAAAGAACGTAAAGTAGAGTAATAAATCGCGATTTTTATAATAAATTTGGATTATGTGTTAACTTTGTAAGAGTGCGTACCTTTCCATGATTAAATGGTAGACATTGACAAATACAACTGTCAATGTCACAAATAAACAATGGCTGCAATGCGTGAGTAATGTCAATTAAAAAATGGGGCGTTCCCATTGAAAGACTCTTTATAAGGAAAAATAACTATCACAGAAAAGTAAGTTGCACAGTGCCAATTCGAAGAACATTCTATGATCATTCCTTATCTGCCAGTACTCCAAATAATTTCCACCTAATCTAAATATTTACCGTCCCCGACATATCAGGTGTTTTTTTAGAGTGATAGAAGTTTAAATTGAAATAAAACACATTTAAAACAAATTGTAGAAATTACTATGTTTTACTACCAAAAAAGATATTTTACACATTTTCTTCGAATAAGCTGCTCTGATGGACGATTATGTAAACCATAAATTTCACGAAGTGAAATAGAACAATGATTTTGAAAATAAATTTCAACAATTTGTAAACGTTGTTGCGGCCTGAGTCTTTCCATGATAATTTATCGATGCTTACTGAACAGAAATGTCAAAACAACATGGCTTCTTCCTTATCTCAAATCACAGTTATCCCTATCGAAAATTCTATCACTCTCAAAAAAACACCCGATATAAGGGGTGGGCCGGCCATCTGGACTTTGCATATTGAAGTAGTGGTTATTTGGAATCTGGCAACTCTGTCATTCGTGTTTTGACAGAAAGTTAGTTGAATATTCATTAGTTTTTTATCTATAGCGGATCAAAAATGTAAATTTCAAACGGCCTACCAATCAATATGATTCCACCATTAGAAAAGTTTCTACAGTGAGTGTAGAATAAATTGAGAGTTCGCTGCTTGAGCAGAGACTCAAGAGCTTGGCTTGGTTTAGTTTCAAAAAGCTCGTCTTGAGCTTGGTCAAAAAAGATTTTCAAGGAAATCATGAAAAAAACCAAGCCGAATTCACATAAATCGATAAATCGAAATCAATGAAACTTTAGGCTAAGCGAGGTACAAGTTTCCTCTATTTTAAATCTTATTTCTGTTTCTTTTGATTTGATTGACTCTTGACGATGTAAAATATCTTTAGAAATTTTTCATACTGTAGAATGGAGAAAACGGAGCATTTCTTTTCCTGAAATTCGTTATTTTCGTTTCGATGTCTAATACGTTCCATTCCTTAAGACGAGAACCAAGAAGTCTTGATATTGTTAGAAGGGTATTTCCATCAAAATTATAAGCTTTGTGTAAAAAAATTCTGTCGACCAGTGTAATTTCCGAGAATTTGTTTTAATCCTCCAAAAGTTCACACCGTCCACATCCTTCAGAATTCCTCGATCTGATGTTCGACAAGACAATTGCCCCACAGCGCACTTTTCCACGATTTCAGCTTCCGACGCTGGAGATAAGACGGAAAACTTCAACACGGCGTGAAAAGAGGAGTCGAAAAGAAAGCCCCTAGAAAAAGTTGAACAGGTGACGGGGAACTTTCTACATCGGCGAAGTCCTTGTTCTAGCGACAGGATTATTATTACCGGCCGAAGCTAGATGCTTTATTGTTTTTCTTGTATGAGATCAGCCGGCTTGCGAGTTTTCTCATTTTCCGTAAGGCTTAACGCTTCGCGAAGGTCTTACCCACTTTCGTTTCGGAGCGGCGTTTTCGGATTACAGGTGGAAAGTTCGGCATCGAGAAGTTTTCTTTTCATGCGGCCAATGTGAATAGAAATTGGGTTACAGATTAAATATGTGCTTTTTCCTCTGCAACATCATATTTTCCAATCCTAAAGAGTATCCTTGCAAGTGTGGAAATTTTGAAGGTCTAGATAAACATGATTATAGAAAGTTTTCTAATGAGAGGAGGGTATGCCACTAACAATGGAAAACGATATAAGTCAATTGGCCGTCACCATATCCTTTTCATGAAATTTTCCATCACGAATTTGCACATATGCGACTGTAGTATATCCTCGATAACTTCGAATTCCAACTTTGAGAGTCCTGAGCAAAGAAAAAAGTCAAAAGTGACACAACAGACAAAAGTCGCTCGAATTGCAGAACTCGCGCAGATGGCGAACACCGATACAATCTTTGTATCCCTGGCAAAATTAACAAACTTTGTTCTTTGCATTTGAGACCTACTTTTTGAACCAACCAGATTAAAAACATATATAATCAAAACAGCTCTTAGGCTTCCTGGCTTAACCGGTGAGACCCACGAAGGTCGAAAGCTCCACAATCCAACCCAGTTATCACTGGGCAAGATGAAACTCGAATCCCAGCTTAAAACTGTGGATTCTTCTAACAAAAGCAAAAAAAAAACGTTTGGGATCTCGCAAATCTCCACGAACTTGTGGCACGTCTGACCCTTGAACATATATAATCAAATCAGCTCTTAGGTTTCCTCCCTTAACCGATGAGTCCCACGAAGGTCGAAAGCTCCACAATCCACCCCAGATTATCACTGGGTAAGGTAAAACTCGAATCCCAGCTTACAAATTGGATTCTTCTGATGAAAGCAAAAAAAAATATTTGGGATCTCGCAAATCTCCACGAACTTTATGGCCCGTCTGACCCTTTTGCTCAAAAGCAAAAGTCTTTGAATCTTAGAAGTAGAAGTATTCCTACGCTCGAAAACCTGCCACGTTTGGAGCCCCTTTCGACCTCAACTAGTCATCCTCAGTCAAGGAAAATACCCTGAGAAAAGTTGGAATCTTTCTGTTCAGAAGTTAATTAGCAGAGTCCTGAGCAAAGACAAAAGTCAAAAGCTCGTAGCCCAAAAGGCAAAAGTCGCTCGAATTGCAGAACTCGCGCAGATGCCGAACACCGATATAATCTTTGTGTCCCTGGTAAAATGAACTAACTTTGTTCTTTGCGTTTGAGAACTACTTTTTGAACCAACCAGATTAAAAACATATATAATCAAAACAGCTCTTAGGCTTCCTGTGCTAACCGATGAGACCCACGAAGGTCGAAAGCTCCACAATCCAGCCCAGTTTATCACTGGGCAAGATGAAACCCGAATCCCAGCTTAGACCTTTGGATTCTTCTGACAAAGGCAAAAAAAACCTTTAGGATCTCGCAAATCTCCACGAACCTTATGGCACGTCTAACCCTTGAAGAGACCCACGAAGGTCGAAAGGTCCACAATCCACCCCAGTTTCTCAATGGGCAAGGTGAAACTCGAATCCCAGCTTACAACTTTGGATCTTTCTGATGAAAGAAAAAAAACCTTTGGGATCTCGCAAATCTCCACGAACTTTGTGGCCCGTCTGATCATTTTGCTCAAAAGCAAAAGTCTTTGAATCAAAGAAGTAGAAGTATTCCTACGCTCGAAAACCTGCCACGTTTGAAGCCCATTTCGACTTTAACTAGTCACCCTCAGTCAAGGAAAGTACCCTGAGACAAGTTAGAATCTTTCTGTCAGAAGTTAATTAACAGAGTCCTGAGCAAAGACTAAAGTCAGAAGCTCAAAGCACAAAAGACAAAGGTCGCTCGAATGGCAAAACTCGCGCACATGCTGAACACCGATACAATCTTTGTGTTCCTGGCAGAGTGAAAAAACTTTGTTCTTGGCATTTGAGAACTAGTTCTTGAACCACCCAGATCAAAAACATATATAATCAAATCAGTTCTTAGGCTTCCTGGCCTAACCGATGAGACCCACGAAGGTCGAAAGCTCCACAATCCAGCCCAGTTTAACACTGGACAAGGTGAAACTCGAATCCCAGCTTACAGCTTTGGATTCTTCTGACAAAAGCAAAAGAACCTTTGGGATTTCGCAAATCTCCACGAACCTTGTGGCGCGTCTGACTCTTCTGCCCAAAAGCAAAAGTCTTTGAATCCAAGAAGTAAAAGTATTCCTTGGCTGGAAAACCTGCCACGTTTGGAGACCACTTCGACATCAACTAGTCATCCTCAGTCAAGGAAAGTACCCTGAGACAAGTTGGAATCTTTCTGTTCAGAATTTAATTAACAGAGTCCCGAGCAAAGACAAAAGTCATAAGCTCATAGCCCAAAAGGCAAAAGTCGCTCGAATTGCAGAACTCGCGCAGATGCCGACCCCCGATACAATCTTTGTGTCCCTAGCAGAATGAACAAACTTTGTTCTTTGTGTTTGAGAACTACCTCTTGAATCAATCAGATTAAAAACATATATAATCAAACCAGCTCTTAGGCTTCCTCGCCTAACCGATGAGATCCACGAAGGTCGAAAGCTCCACAATCCATCTCAGTTTATCACTGGGCAAGGTGAAACCCGAAACCCAGCTTACAATTTTGGATTCGTCTGACAAAAGCAAAAGATCCTTTTGGATCTCGCAAATTTCCACGAACTTTGTAGCGCGCCTGACCCTTCTGCTCAAAAGCAAAAGTATTTGAATCCAAAAAGTATTCCTTGCCTCGAAAACCTGCCACGTTTGAAACCCCTTTCGACTTCAACTAGTCACCCTTGTCAAGGAAAGTACCCTGAGACAAGTTGGAATCTTTCTGTCAGAAGTTAATTAACAGAGTCCTGAGCAAAGACTAAAGTCAAAAGCTCATAGCACAAAAGACAAAGGTCGCTCGAATGGCAGAACTCGCTCAGATGCCGAACACCGATACAATCTTCGTGTCCCTGGCACAGTTGTAAGGTGGGATTCGAATTTCACCTTGCGCAGTGATAAACTGGGGTGCATTGTGAAGGTTTCGACATTCGTGGGTATCATCGGTTAGGCGAGAAAGCCTAAGAGCTGATAAGTTGGAAAATACAGCCCTACGGCCAACCATATGTGGATGTGAAGAAGAAGAAAGGAGTACTCCACTACCACTGAGAATATTCAAAATATACGACGTTATTCAATCCACTAGCAAATTAACATCCCTTATGCCAATTTTCCAGATAGATCGGCAAACATGCAGAAACATAGAAATATGAAAAGGGCTTCCTTCATCTTCTGATGGCGCAACGCCCGTCCACCTTTCAACTCAAATATGGAGATGGAGAACGGGAAAATCCAGAGTAAACTCGGCCGGAATTTTCCGACGTGCAAATATCGGGACGTCCAACTTCAAACCGGGACGCGCGGCAACTTGTAGAATGCTAAAACCGGGCAAACTTAGACTTCGCTGATTAATTTCGAGTTGCCGTAGTTGTTGCTCATACCGTCGACGATGTAACTTTTCCATTTTCGCGAGGTTTTCCCGGAAAACTTCGGGCGCGCAATCAGCCGGACGTGTTCTGTATCTGGAAGGTGGAGGTGCCGGGAATCAATCGACGTAAGTGGATTAGAAATGATACAAAAGGAATAGGATGCCAAAATTGTATAGCTTAATAGTTATTTAAATATTTTATAGCGCTGGTTTGAGGCTTCAGAATTAAACCAGACGAAGACATCTACAAAATGGCGAATGCGCCGGTCACTTTATAAAAGTTCTCTGGAACGGTCAAAATGGCAAGTACCGCAAGTTTACTTATAAACACCTGATTTCTTGTTCTTAGATGTTTTAGCTTTATTATTTTTCATTAATTTTTCTAGGGAGTTATTCGTTTTAAAACAAATTAATAAAAAATAATAAAGATAAAACATCTAAGAACAAGAAATCAGGTGTTTATGAGTTAACTTGCGGTACTTGCCATTTTGTATATGTTGGTCAGACAGGAAGACCGTTCCAGACGAGACTTAGGGAACATGAAAAATATTATTGTAACAAAAAGGGGAAATTCAACCTATGCAGAGCACCTTCTAGACACAATAGTTTTAATAGTAACTTCGAACACACAGAAAACAAAAGTTTCAGATTAAACTTGTTACAAACTTTAGAAATTACTAGATATCATAAAAAACATATTATTGAATAACCAAACAGAATTAAGTAGCTTCCCTTTGTTGAATCTTTTTGAATCATTTTTCAGAATTCCAAAAGAATTGTAAAACTCTCTTCACCCCCTCTATTTTTTGTTATGTCCATGTACTATACAATGAAATTCTTGTTCATGGTATACTCAGTATCTTGTAATACTCACCTGAAGAAGTCATGGTATGACGTAAAGATCGTAGTGTAATAAAATATTAGCGGAAATGAGAATATTGCTTTCATCCATATTTTCAAGATGAATTTCCCTCAAGTAAAGACCGAAACAATCATAGAATCCTCAAGATGTTCTGCAGATTCCATTGCACCCTGAAAAATGCACTGTATGGTGTGCTTCACACGCTGGAAGCATCATTAGTCCATATTTCTACAAAAACGATGCTGGAGCTAATGTTACAGTGAATGGTGCTCGTTACAGATCGATGATCAATGATTATTTGTTTAAAAATTTGAACGGCATCGACTCAGAAGTATTTTGGTTCCAACAAGATGGTGCTACACCTCATGCTGCTACAGTAACAGTTGATTTGTTGAAAGAAAGATTTGGCGATAACATTATTTCGAGAAAAGGTCCAATTGGCCTCCAAGATCATGCGACATAACTCCAGTGGATTATTTTTTTTTGGGTTATGTCAAGTCATTGGTTTATGCTGACAAACCAGAAACAATAGTGTTATTGATGAAATAAGTCCTGAATTACTCGAAAAAGTGGTCCAAAATTGGTCTGGTCGAATGCGGTACCTCAGAGCTAGCTACGCCGGAAATTATTTTTAAAGCATAAATGTCATTAAATTTTCTTTCAATTAAAGGAAAATTTGGCTTCAATCTTAATTTAAACGTGTTTTATTTCAATTTAAAGTTCTATCACTCTAAAAAAAACACCTCATATTTCAAATATTCAAAAACCCTCTTCCAAGTAATATACTCCTTCAAATATAAATCTGCTTCTTTATTATTGGCATACATAAAAAAAATGTCTTTAGTGTAACTGCACCAAATTAAGTGAAAATAATTATAATATCCCTACAAGTGTTAGAATTATCATTTGTTGTAACCCAAAATGACATAGTTAAAGCCCCATTTTAACACATCAAGCAGATATCGAACGCAATTGTCGGTAGACTCACAGCCCACACTGCAACACATAAAAACGCGATTATCCTTAATAAGTCTCATCAACGGTTATCGCGGTCTAATCGATATAAATGCGGTCCGCCAGACGTCCGATTCCACCCCCACGTTTTTCCTTCCTACAACGGAAACTTGTTAGCTAAAGTAATCGATTACGGGCCAATATAAAAAGCGAAGAAAACTGCGGAAAATACATTTCCTTTAACGGCCATTATTGGACATCCCGAAGAGATGACAAATGTCTTTTCGATATTGGGGAAATGAGAGATGGAGTTGGGGTAGCTTGAAAAGAGGCCCGTTTTATCGTAATTATTCCCATTTATAGGAAGAATGTTGGAGGATGTCGAGATTTCTTTGAGGATTGAAGATGGAGGGGTGGATTGTTCGAAGTTTAGGAGATTGTCGGACGAAGAGATGGAAAATGTTTTTCTTGCCATTCGGGGATAATTGGAAAAAAACATTGAGCGATTGAGATCATCTGGGATGTTTCTCGGTAGTTTATCAAAATGCATCCAACAACAATGGGTTGAGTATAACTATTTTATTTAGTTGAACGAAATTAATTGAATGACTGGCAATGCCACATCCATCGTATTTTCCTTTTTAATTTTTAAGCTGAGAATGTACAACATTAAAACCAGGATTTTTTTCGGAACAGACAAATTGGAAAAAATTCTTTTCTGAGTGTAAATTGGACAGTTCCCGCTCGTTTTAAGATTTGTTCGGTTTTGCAATTCATCATTGTCACACTTCAATTTCGCCGTTAAAATCCGGGCATTTTGAAATATTGACGTACATATTCCTATGGTACAAAATAAAATAATAAGAAGCGGTTTTTTCTTGATAGAAGGATAATCACAAAATGAATATAAAAACAGATTTAATCTGTTAGTCTTCTACAAATGTAAAATTGAACTGACCTTATCTAAATTCTAATTGTTTTTGAGGATGTGCTACATGTTTTTGAGAGTTTTTGAAGTAACTTATTTAAATATTATTTATTTTTTAATTTTAATTAACAAATTAGTTTTGTTGGTTTTTTTCATTCCATTAATTTACTTTTAAATTAAAATTGTAGAAGACTTACAGATTAAATCTGTTTTGATATTCATTTTGTAATTATCCTTCTATCAAGAAAAAACGGCTTCTTATTATTTTATATATAATATATAATTATTTTAGGTTTTTGAATAAAGAAATTCATTATACAGTTTCCAGTGGTTTAAGGAAGGCCATTAAATGCCCCTACAAATTTTGTCGATTTCTGTGTTCACCATAAAATATAGACTACCTTGGATATTAGATGTACCTACCTAGTTTAAATTTGCTTTTACAGAGTTTCCAGAAATTGTTTTGTAAGATTACCTGTTTATTTTTTTCTATTTTATTTTTCAAATGTTAAGTTAAAATGACCTTATATGAATTCTAATTTAACATAAATAGAGGTTAATTCTTGATAGAAGGTATATAAAATTATTTGAATATTTTAATAATAACCTTCTACATATTTAATTTCAAAAAATTATATTTAATGATTATAACTTCTGAAAATAAATTAAAATAATGTCATATAAGTACCACTTATATCAATTGACATATAAAATAAACATTCATTATAAGACATCCCAATGGTAAAACAAAATCCAATAAATAAAAATTATTAACCAAAATGCTATAAATTAAATATTTTGAATAGACAAAATTTTGTTTCTGCTGATCAATCTTATGAAAACCAATATCTTTCATAAATATCTAACATAATCTTAAGAATTTCATCATAAAACTATCTAACTTAGAATATTCAATATTATTGGATATCTAACTAAGTTACTTTATATAAAAACTCAAGATATGTAAAACATTACTGAAAAACAAGTTTTAAGAAACTGACGAAGCAAAGTCCCTCTTAAAACTTGTTTTTCAGTAATGTTTTACATATCTTGAGTTTTTATATAAAGTAACTTAGTTTCTTAGATATCCAATAATATTGAATATTCTAAGTAAGATAGTTTTATGATGAAATTCTTAAGATTATGTTAGATACTTTTGAAAGATATTGGTTTTCATAAGATTGGTCAGCAGAAACAAAATTTTGTCTATTCAAAATATTTAATTTATAGGATTTTGGTTAATAATTTTTATTTATTGGATTTTGGTTAATAATTTTTATTTATTGGATTTTGTTATACCATTCGGATGTCTTATAATGAATGTTTATTTTATATGTCAATTGAAATAAGTGGTACTTATATGACATTATTTTAATTTACTTTCAGAAGTTATAATTATTAAATATTATTTTTTGAAATTAAATATGTAGAAGGCTATTATTGAAATATTTAAATAAATTAATTCTAATTGTTTTTGAGGATAAGTGCTACATGTTTTTGAAGTAACTCATTCAAATATTTGAACATATTGAATATTTCAAATAAATTAGTTTTGGAGAAGTTCTTAAAATTATGTTGTGTATTTTTGAAAAAGATTTAGTTTTATGAATATAAGACCAGCACCTAAACATTTTATCAAATGTTTGTTACAGGCAAAACATACGTACTACGCCTGTTTGACGAGTTCAGGTGCGCATGTTCGGAACGAAACATTCAATAGTATTTATTTTTTAATTTTTGAGTTTAATTAACAATTTATATCTGTTGGGTTTTTTTATTCCATTCAATATTGTATAATAAATTTTGATTTTATACGTCCATTAAATATAAGCAGTGCTTAATATGAGACATTAATTCAGAAATTTTTTTTTTTATTAAAATTGTAGAAGACCATTAGATTAACATTAGATTAACATAAGAAGACCAACAGATTAAATCTGTTTTGATATCCCTATGGTACAGCTTATCCATATCAATTATAATTACCTATAGTCTATATATAGTCCGTCTATATATAGTCCGTCTTGAATTTTATTATCTTCCATTATTTTAATATACTTAATTTTTGTAACATTCTAAGACCAAAGTAATGTATAAAATAGGTTGTGCAGTTAGTCGGCTATGGCCGAAGTTGCATGACAACACTATTTGTCGTTGTTTGTAACAGAATATAACATGTTGTAAATCGGTGTTTTTTTTAAGTGATTTTGAAAATTAAATTATGGCATTTATGTTTTTCAAATAATTTCCGGCATATGTCCACCACGACTAGCTCTGAGGAACCGCATTCGACCAGACCAATTTTGGACCACTTTTTCGAGTGATTCAGGCCTTATTTCATCAATAACACTAGTTATGTTGGCTTCCAAAGCGTCTATTGTTTCTGATTTATCGGCATAAACTAATGACTTGACCTAACCCCAAAGAAAATAATCCAGTGGAGTTACGTCGCATGATCTTGGAGGCCAATTAATTGAACCATTTCTCGAAATGATGTTATCGTCAAATCTTTCTTTCAATAAATCAATTGTTACGGTAGCACCATCTTGTTGGAACCAAAACACTTCTGTGTCGATACCATTCAAATTTTGAAACAAATAATCATTGATCATCGATCTGTAACGAGCACCATTCACTGTATAATTTCCAGCATCGCTTTTAAAGAAATATGAACCGATGATGCCTTCAGCGTGTAAGCATACCATACAGTGCATTTTCAGGATGCAATGGAACCTGCAGAACTTCTTGAGGATTGTTTTCACTCCATATACGGTAATTTTGCTTGTTTACATAGCCGTTCAACCAGAAATGAGCTTCATCACTAAACACAATTTTACGATAAAAAAGTGGATCAACTTCAAGCTGTTCTGGGCCCGATCAGCAAACAAACGACGCTTATTATGGTCAAGTGGCTTTAGTTCTTGAACCAGTTGGATCTTGTATGGGTGTAGACAAAGATCTTTACGCAAAATTTGCCATGTGGTGGATGCACAGAGTCCAACTTGTTGTGAACGTCGAAGAATAGACAAATCTGGATCGTCATTAACACTATGATTTACAGCAGCGATATTTTCTTCTGTACGTACAGTTCTTTGTCTTGTTGTTGTTGTTGCATCGAGGAGAGAAAATGTTGTCCGAAATCTATCGACAGTTCAACGAATAAGCTGCTCTGATGGACGATTATGTAAACCATAAATTTCACGAAGTGCTCTAAAATTTTGGCGAATAGAACACTGATTTTAAAAATAAATTTAAAAAATTTGTAAACGTTGTGAGTCTTTCGATGATAATTTGTCAATGCTTACTGAACAGAAATGTCAAAACAACATGACCTTCTGTCAAATCACAGTGATACCTAAAAGTTCTATCACTCTAAAAAAACACCCGATAGAATGTGAATAATTGACCTGTCCAGGCATTTTCTGAGAAAAACTTATAGTTATGGTAATATTCGGCTGGAGTGTTTTTTTGTCTCATCCTGTAAATAACATTCAAATTAGAGCAATTAAACTAGAATTCTCTGGCTCAGACCAGCGTCTACGTCATTCCAGGGATCCAGACCAGCATAGATTTCCCGGATGGAAAGGGAATGTGGCCGAAGCATGGAGGGGGGACAAATGGAACTAATTAAGTTGATAGGTGAGATATTTGGGTGGTCGCGAAACGAGGGGGATCGACAGGTGCACATCACAAAGGGCCGTAATATTTCATCCGGTCGAAAGGTGGATTTTATGATTTTTTTTTTCGTTCATTTTTTTAATCAGGATTTTTCATCCCCTGATTAAATTACCCGACGGGATATCGCGTTGTTTTTGTCCTCTTCGACGTTATTGAGGAGCGTGTTGCCCGGTTCGATCATTGGATTTTCCCGATGATATGGTTGATTAGATTTTCTCGCCGGACGCTGGAAAACGAAGCAAAAAATACGTTATGGTCCTTTTGGCGTATTTATGGCAATAATTGGATGAATGAATATCGGATTATCGAAAACGGACTCATATTCCATGCCTAAACATGGAAAATTCGTTACAATTATTCATTATTCAAAATTCGAAAGCTTCAGACTTCACTTGATTCGTTGAATTTTTCTGAGTTGATTTCTGATTTATTCCTTTTTTACTCGCATTCAAACTGTTATTTCTAATTTCAGAGTCATAGTTTTCCTTCTTCTCTCTTGTTTTTTCACCTTTCTGTTTTCTTTATTTGTTATTGAAGACGTTCTTTCAGTCTTGTTTCAAACTTGCTTGGCGTACGCAAGTTGCGTTACAGGCATTACAATCGATTCGGTAGACGCTTGAACCTTTTGAATTATTCTGTTTTTGAAATTATGAATAAAAGAACAATATTCTATTTCAAAATTTGAATGTCAAAACAGATTTGATCTGTTAGTCTCCTATAATTTTAATTTAAAAAATATTTTTATTCAAAAATTTTTTTACAATTAAATTAATATCTTATAAGCACAGCTTATATTTAATAGACGTATAAAATCAAAACTCAATATACACTATCAAATGAAATAAATAACCCTACAAATATAAATTGTAAATTAAAATATAAATATTTGAAGGAGACAAAATTTTGTTTCTGATCTTACAATTATGAAAACTAATTCCATTTCGAAAATACAAAATATAATTCAAGTACTTCTCAGAAAATATAATTTATTTGAAATATTTAATATAATTGAATAAGTTACTCCAAAAATCTCTTAAAACATGTATTATATCTTCATAAAACAATTAAAATTCCGATAAGGTCTTCATCACTTCATATTTAAAAAATAAAAATAATCAACAACAAATATATCTCACCTGACAAAACTGATATCCTTGGTTTGAACAGCTTTCTAAGATTTTTGTGACGAACGTAGAATATCTTGGAATTTAAAGTTTTATGTGTTCAAATCTAGGATATCAGTTTTGTCAAGTGAGATATATTTGTTGTTGATTATTTTTATTTTTTAAATGTGAAGTGATGAAGACCTTATCGGAATTCTAATTGTTTTTTGAAGATATAATACAAGTTTTGAGAAATTTTTGAAGTAACTTATTTAAATATTCAAATATATTAAATATTTCTGAGAAGTCCTTAAATTATGTTTTGTATTTTTCAAAACGAATTAGTTTTCATGATTGTAAGATCAGAACTAAAATTTTGTCTCCTTCAAATATTTATTTATTAATTTTAATTGACAATTTTTATTTGTTGGCTCATTTATTCTATTTGATATTGTATATTGAGTTTTGATTTTATACGTCTATTCAATATGAACTGGGCTTATAAGACATTAATTCAATTCAAAAATTTTTGAATGAAATTTTTTTGAAATTAAAATTATAGGAGACTAACAGATTAAATCTGTTTTGATATTCAAATTTTGTAATATTCCTTCTGTCAAGAAAGAACCTCTTCTTATTATTTTATATTCTATTCCCGCTAATATTTTCTTTCACAACAATTTTTTCGTCATATGACTTCATCAGGTGAATACTACCAGATACTAGTATCTAGTAGTAATATCTAGTAATAGAATGTTATTTTTTATTCATAATTTCAAAATGAATTTTCTTCGAGTAAAAACCGAAACATGAGCCCCAAACAATAGATAATGTACTGAAAAATTGGGTTCATCTGATAGGGTACTACAGCCAGTGCTAGCGGTTACTTGAATGATATAGTTTTTCATTTGTAAATGTCAAGATTACACCTTTCTAATGAACGAACAACTTTGGAAAAATATTCATTAGTTTTTAATTTATAGACGATTAAAAAGCAAAACCCACCCCTTACAAAAATATTCAGAATTTCTAAACTCCTTCCATCCCAAAATTAAATTCATGGTTGAAATAGAAACAAATAATAATTTGAGTCTCTTAGATCTACCAGTTTCTGGAAATAAAAACCAATTAAAAATTTAATATCTTCAGAAAAAGAACATTCACAGATACAATCAATCATTCTTCAAGATTCTTTCAATCTCGATACTCATACTTTTGATAGTCACAATTCCATGATTCACAGGGTGATCACAATACCTATGTCCCAGAAAAACTTTTCTACAGAAATTTAAATCATGAAGGACAGAAATAATTAATTCCCTTCACATAAATACAATCCTTGAAGAGAAACAAGATAAAAGCCTTGAGTCTTTGAACATATCTCTAAAACGAATTTGTTAGAGTATTTAGAAATAAATAAAGTCCATAAAGATACGGATCTTCAAACACTGACCAAATAATTAGAACTGAACCGTGCCCCACTCTCTTATATAGAACTTCGCCCTACCACCATAAGATTATCAATAACTTCCGAAATTCCGAGCAAGTTTGCCATGTGACTGAAGTATTTTGCATTTCGGGCCCTCAAGAAATCGAACATAAAGCGAAAAATGAAAAGTCTCAAAACGCAGCAAACCTAATCAGGGAGATCAGAAACGTACCCCCATAACAAAGGAAGAAATAACGAATGCACGAACAGAAATATCGTGACCGAACGAAAGGAAATCTGCTTCCGTGCCTTCCGCGGAAAAGTCGGAAAATTCGACCCGTTAACTCGAAACAACGGTTCAATTTTTCCGTTTTCAGCTATTGAAAAGACATCTGCTGTAATTGGCGTGCAATTTTACGGTCGTATATCATTAAAGTTGTATTAGGAATCCGTTGAACTCGGCTTATGTTTCGCCATTTTCCTCGTCTAGACGATGGATTTTCCGATGCGTGAAAAATGGTTCGTTGATTAGAATTGATATTGATATTACAAATTTTTTTCTGTCAACGTTTACCCCAGTTTTTGTGGTAGAGTGTAATTGATTCATTTACAAAAGACATGTTCTTATTTCTATACTATTTCAATCGTTTTGTCGTGTGTTTCGTCCATCCTGAAGAACTTCGTCAGAGTACTAGGCACACAGTATTTGTTTTGAATTCATACCTTTTGGAGAAAGTGCACATACGTTATTTTTAGAGGTTTATATCAGAAAGGTATTCTACTCAGAGTCATCTGTGTAATGAGTGTTAATTCTATAGGTGCACTAAAAATGAAACACTGCCTTCTAAGGTATTCATTCAATTCAATTTTAAAAAGTTTTCAATTCGAAGAATTTCATAAAATTAAAATCACAACAAAATTAATCTGTTTGATATTTAATATAGATCGTCTAGAAAGTATACGGAATTAATTATTTTTCTTAATTTCAATATACTTTTTTTTGTGACATTCTAAGACAAAAGTATTTGTCAAATATTGTTGATTGTCAAAAGATATACAATTTATGAAATAAATTCGCAACTAGAAAAAAAAAACAGGTACAATATTTGTTATAGAAAAGGTTATGGAAAAATGAGTGCAATTGACTGAACTGGGAAAAAGTGCTGTATATGAGACAATAAATAGAATAAAAAATGGCATGAATATGAGGCAGAGATCAGTTTCAAGAAGACCGCGTAAGATTAAAGGAAACAGTTTAAAATGTTGTCTACGTTTTCAAGAAGATGACTTTAATAATGTCTTTATATCTGATGAAAGTTGATTCCAACTTGGTGGAAATCACTTGAAAATCCTATTAAAACAACCTGTTAAGGCATGCCTTATATCAAGAGAGGTGGCGTATCAGCAGGATAATGCAAGATGGCATGCTTCGGCCTATACTCAAGCTTGGATGCAAGAACACCAAGTGACAACCATTTCATGGCCAGCAGCTTCATCAGATCTTATTTCCATTGAAAAAATATGGGAACTAATAAAGATTGAAGTTGAACGAGCAGAGCCACGAAATAAAGATGACTTAATTCAGTCAGTTTTACAGTCCTGGCCTACCATGACCGAAAATTATGGAGTGATCTAGTTTCGGGTGTACCTCGACGTTAAGTCAAGTGTTTACAGCTAAATAGAGGTTGTATAAGTAAAAAAGAAGAATATTTTGTTATAATTTTCTAATTCAAAAATAAAAAAAGGTATACTGAATAATTACAATTGGGCTTTGGGATATAATTGTAATTTAGAAGCGAAAAATAAAATATAAGGGTAGATTAAAAAGAAACAGTATTGTGTGCCATCCATTTCCGTGGATTTCTTTGAGAATGATCAGTACGAGCATGTCTCCATAACTGGAGTTCATTATCGAACAGAGTCATTGAGAATCACTGCATGAATTTCGGTTCCAATTGATGGGATCGTAAGTTCCAAAAATGATTCAGTAAATTATGTAGTAAGTTCTATTGATTTAAGGCCGTGCGTCTACTTCCTGAAGTCTTAGGTCTACCTTAACAATCCAAGACAAAAATGGGAATCTAAAAGCAACATTGGGGATGTTATTCGTTTGGTAGATTGCAGATTTAAAAGATGTTCTTTCACAGCACGACCATGAGGTATATTGTGCTCTCCTAGTAAAGCTGTACTATAGCCCGCCGTCTTGTTTCAGAGTTCTGATGAAGTATCTGGGATGACTTCAGATAGCTAACATCCTCGTTCCTGCAGGTTTCTCTTAAGAAGCATTTTTTGAGTTGGCTTATAATCGCGAGATATTCTGTAACTAGGTGATCTAGGGTTTCTTGACCCCCCTCTAAGAGTTTGCACTCGTCAGTGTCTGCTAAATCTAGTCGCATCAGATGCTTCTTGAGACGTCACGCCCATTAAGAAATCCAATGAGGAAGTGAAACATGTTTTTACAAAGATTCAGATACTTATTGGATCTTGAACTGTTAAAGTTCCCAAGAAACTTCTTGTAGAGATCCAACCTTTGAATATTCAGCCAGAGTGTTTTTCTTTAGGTTTCCTACTTTTTTCGAAACTCTTCCTTATAAATGCATATTTTTATATTCCAGAAGGGTGCCGGGTCAGTAAAAGGGGTTTGGTCCCTTTTCTGGAAAGTACATTGGCCTTCTCATTATACCATGTGCCCGAATAAGATTAAAGGAAATAATTTAAATGCTTTATTAGCCTCAGGACGACACAATCCGCGCCTGGGGTTTCGGAAATTGGCTAAAAGATTTGGGAATCAACGAAATATGAAAGTATGTCCAGAAACCGTCCGTATGCCACTGAAAAGACAAGGCTACATATCAAGGAAACAAAAATCCCTATAATGACACCTTTTAAGACCGTGTGAGTTCTTCCTGAAGTCTCAGGTCTACCCCAATAATCCAAGAAAAAATTAAGATGTTCTTTCACACCACAACCTTAAGGTATACTGCTGTGCTCTCCTAATAAAGCTGTACTACAGCCCGCCTTCTTGTTTCAGAGTTATCATGAACTCAAGTATCTGGGATGGCTTCAGATGGGTAATATCCTCGTTCCTGCAGGTTTATTTTACGCAGCATGTTTTGAGTTGGCTTGTAATCGCGAGGTATTCTGTAAATAGGTGATCCCCCCCCCCAAGAGTTTGCACTCGTCAGTGTCTGCTAAATCTAGTCGCATCAGATGTTTCTTGAGACGGCCACGCCCAGTAAGGAAGCCAATAAGGAAGTGAAGCATGTTTTTACAGACATTCAGATACTTATTGGATCTTGAAGTATTCAAGAAACCTCCTGAAGTTCTTTGAAGATTCCTCCAGAATGTTTCTTATTCGGTTTCACCTTTTTTTCGAAACTCTCCGTTATATGTGCATTCCTCTTTATTCCAGAAGGGTGCCGGTTCAGTAAAAGGAGTCTGTGCTCCTTTTCTGGCAAGTACATTGGCTTTCTCATTTTCCCATGTAACCCAGCTCAAGAGACCCAATTATTTTTGCTATTTCATTAAGTTTTTTCGGCACTTCCATATGAGTTCTGAATCAATGATATGGGAGCTTAGAGCTTTAATAGCAGCTTGACTATTCGAGTGGACAGCTAGCTATATCACACTTCTGATAATTTCCTTCTTGTTTCATTTCCTTACATCTTTCTACCTGCAAGGTGCTCGGGCAGGAAAACAACGATAGTGAGTATTTGGTGCTTGGTCAAGACACTCCGGCACCAACTCCTGAAGTGATTATTTTGGAAACGCAGCTTTGAATAAATTGAAAACATTTCGGATGCACAGTGTCCCATTCTACTTAAACATACCAAAACTTTCACCGGACCACCCTGCGTATTAATGTTTTATGAACCTTGGAAGACAAAACGTCAGCGACCAAAGAATCGCGCTTTTATCTTATTCTACCTACGTCCCGTCGGCCGCTTTCCCCGGTATCCTCCTAAATCAATCTTTCACCGATTTCTTTCGAACTTTCCAGTTTCCCGATCTCCCGCACGCGTTTTTCAATTTTCACGCGAAAATTCTACGCACGCATCTTCCCCCATCTGTCGCCGCCTCCAATATCGCGGCTCTCGCCGAACTTCGTCCCACGTACGGCCGAACGGCCGATAAGGCGCAAAAACGACGTCGCAATTTATGTTTTTCCTCCCTCCCGACCTCCAACGGGAGATAGATCACGTATTAATGACACCTGCGATGATCGCTGTTAGCAGGAAAAACTGCCGACCGTCTGGTGCCCTCCCGAGGGGCGAAGACGTGCAAACGACCAAAGAATTGCGACCGGCTGAAAGTTACGCCGATATTTAATGAATGTTCTTCTCGCGTCTGCTGTTGTATTATCGATGTGTCGATCGAAGAATGATTGCGGGAGTTTGGAAGACGGAATTTCGTTGTTTTACGTCATCAGGAAGACATTGTGGAGATGCGAACATGCTGGGCGCCATCTTGAGAAGATTTATATAAAACTATTTAAACAGTTCGAAAGATTTCCTTATTGGTATTTCGTCATCTTCTTTCAGAAGAGTGATCTCTTTAGACACGATCGTTTGTAGATTTGGCAATACGCGTTGATGCGATCCTTTTGATGACGACGTACCGTCGTTCCATATGGACACAAAAACGCCTGTTCATTCTGCTTGCACAGTTCCAGATAACTTTTGGAATTATTTTTGATTCAGTGTCAGCAAACGCGACAGCACTGGTATTGTATATAGGACACATACTCCGGTGGTAAGAAATAAAAGCATGCATAGGCCACACAAGATTCAAAGGCTTGCTTGTCAAGGCATAACAGGATCTACGTATACAAGTGTCACAGCACCAATAGAGATTTTATTGGATCGTATCTTGCTATCTTACATGTGAAAAACGAAGGTCTTATGAGTGGCCTTAGAATGGATCATACAGAACCCAAATGAAGATTCTGGAATCACTAAAGGCTGGACTTCTTTCGTTTCCGAGAGGTTCTTTGCTAGTTGCGTATGAACTATAAGACAACTATGAAGTGATCATAGGCGATCGCCAAGAAGGCATGGAAAGGTTAGCTTAACTTCGGAAAAACCATCTCATCTGGTATACTGATGGAACCCTAAGCGAGCATGAAGCAGTCACATGTATCTACGGTTCCAAGTGTGGGAAATCACTGCCGTTAGGAAAGCCTATAAGAACGTTTCAAACCGAAATTCGTTTCAAACCGAATCTCTGTCCAGACAGCTCAAGGTAACTAGAATTTGTTGTTCCTCAGATGGCACTGAATTAACTGATGGATGTTGAGTGTGAACCAAGGGCAATCTGCATTTGCGAATAATGACTCCTACCACTGGCGAAAATCAATAAACCAGTTTTAGTTTGGGCAGCAATTCACCGTGGCATTGGGGGACATAAGAAAGCAGACGCCTTGCAAAAAGCAAACTCCTTTAATGAGACAGGCACCCTCGTGTTGTGTTGATTGGGGCTGAAGTCCATGTACGGAAAAAAATAGTGAAGAACTATCATTGTTTTAAGATCCCAGGCCAACGATAATTCAGGGTGCTTGTTATTGGGTCGAGAGATACCACCTACTCAAGATCAGTAAGGAAAATGTTAACATCTGTACATTATGTGAATAGCAACCACTGACCAAGTACTCTACCAATGAAAGGCAGTGGCGCAAACTAAATCTACAGAGTATCATGACCCTCAGGCTAAACAATATGAGATCCAAGTCTTTGGGAAAAATAATCAATTTTACGAAGAAAATAATCTTCCTCGAAAAAACTTAGTAGTCTGGTAACGCAAAAAATTCTTACTGGTCGCAGCGTAGAAGGACTTTCACTCAGCCAAACGACCACAACTAATCTAGCAAACGCGACAGCTTCTTTATAGACAAAGTGATGTAAATACTACCATTGTAGTTACTGGCATGTAAGTATTGCTCTTTCACAATGCCCGAAAGCAGGTTGTGCCATAAGGGTACGCCTTATTATCGCGCAAAGCGAGAACTCCTCTAATGAAGTTGAACCCGCCCCGCTTCCAGTTAAGGCTCCAGTTCGAAAACCTACACCGTAACTGGCAGCAGCGCTACTGGCTCTGCAGATCAGTACCTGAGTCATTAGGGATGCAACCCGCACGTCTAAGTGCTTTCTACTTTCATCCATCCAGTCGCAAACTCAAGAAAGGAGAAAAATCTCAAGAATCCAGTCGAAAATTCAAGAAACAAGAAAACCGATTTTACTGTGAAGACCCACGAACATTTTTTAAAGAAAAACGTTCATGCAAAATAGAGTCCAAACGTTTTTTGGATATCTTAAGAGCTTCAGCTATTTTCTGTATCTTTACCGTACGGTTTACCAAAACGATTTTGTGGACTTTTTCAATGTTTTCCAATGCAGCCATCTTTTAACCAAAACCATGGTATTCGTACGATCATGTTGAAATTTGGCAGACTAGTTAGTATTGGTCTATTTTCCTGGCGCAGAGTATCCATAACACCCTTTCAATCAAAAGGCAAGACACCAAATCATTCTTTTATTTTTTTAAAGATCACTAAAACAACAGTTACTTTTGAACCAAACATCAGCCCAGGGCTCTATCAACTGATGAGCTATCGGTATTTTCTTATTCCTTTGTTGATTAATTTATGTCGGCAATTTTTCTGTTTCGAAAACTATCGGTTGTTTTACTTAGAGTGGTAGAACTTTAAATTGAAATAAAACACATTTAAACTAAGATTGAAGCCAATTTTTTTTCATTTGAAAGATAATTTATGTTTCAAAAATAATTTCCGGCATTTGCCCACCCCGACTGGCTCTGAGGAACCGCATTCGACCAGACCAATTTTGGACCACTTTTTCGAGTAATTCAGGCCTTATTTCATCAATAACACCTATTTTTTCTGGTTCATCAGCATGAACCAATGACTTGACATAACCCCAAAGAAAATAATCCAGTGGAGTTATGTCGCATGATCTTGGAGGCCAATTAATTGGACCATTTCTCGAAATAATGTTATCACCAAATCTTGCTTTCAATAAATCAATTGTTACGGTAGCAGCATAAGGTGTAGTACCATCTTGTTGGAACCAAAACACTTTTGGGTCGATACCATTCAAATTTTGAAACAAATAATCATTGATCATCGATATGTAACGAGCACCATTCACTGTCACATTAGCTCCATCATCGTTTTTAAAAAAATATGAACCGATGATGCCTCCAGCGTGTAAATCACACCATTTTTCAGGATGCAATGGAACCTGCAAAACTTCTTGAGGATTGTTTTCACTCCATATACGGCAATTATGCTTGCTTACATAGCCGTTCAACCAGAAATGAGCTTCATCATTAAACATAATTTTACGATAAAAAAGTGGATCAACTTCAAGCTGTTCTAGGGCCCAATCAGCAAACAAAAGACGCTTATTATGGTCAAGTGGCTTCAGTTCTTGAACCTGTTCTTGTATGGGTGTAGAGTCCAACTTGTTGTGGACGTCGACAAATAAAAAAATCTGGATCATCATTGACACTATGACTTACAGCAGCGATATTTTCTTCTGTACGTACAGTTCTTTGTCTTGTTGTTGTTGTTGCATCGAGTAGAGAAAATGTTGTCCGAGATCTATCGATAGTTCGACGAATAAGCTGCTCTGATGGATTGATGTAAACCATAAATTTCACGAAGTGCCTCTATAAGTTTGGCGAAGAGAGTCAATGATTTTGAAAATAAATTTCAACAATTTGTAAACGTTCCTACCGAAAGTTCTATCACTCTGGAAAAAACACCCGAGTTGAAAGGAATATTTCAATTCATTATTGATGAGAAGCACTGTTGTCTGTATACCTGGAAATTCGTAGTCAGCGATATTCTGTGTATTTTTAATGCTGAAATGAATTTTTGAGGAGAAATCTTTCCTATTCGCATAAATGCATTATCTGTTGGACGATTGTTTATTTGTACTGTTTCAATAACACTCCCATCAGAAAAAGCAAACCACAAAATCGTTCATTCATCATCTTGAAAGTCGCGGTTTTCCCTATCGCCAGCCGATCTCCAAACGAATGAACCGCTGTCGCAATTGTCACTCAACGTACCCCCATCCCCCAGGCCACCTCGAAAGCCAGACGTAACAAGTCTAAATTAACGCGCTCGCTTTTTTCTCATCAGTCGCCGCCAGTTACGGCTAATGAGAAAGTAATGACTCCGAAAAATCTATGAATAGGACGTTCCCGAAGAAAGACGTTCGACCGGCTGCTTTCTCAACCCTTTCGGGGATCTGGAGCCCTAATTTGCTGCCCCCATACCGTCTAATTAGGGGGGTCTGTTTAGGGTGCCCGCAACAGCGGTCCGTTTCACGATCGATTGGAGTTTTTCCGTCGTTTGAGGATTTGTGGGACGGGTTGTATCTGGACTAATTTGTGGCCATGGCGATTGAAATCAATTATATCCGTCTTAAGTGAAGAGGCTTGTTGTTAGATGGTAATCGATTTAATTTGGGAGATGCATAGGCTGTATTTTGAGGCGGGTTCTACAGTTAATTTAACAATTACTCTGCAATACATTCTGTCAAGAAAGTACCGGGAATTATCGATTTAAATCTGGCGGGGCAATGAGGCAGGTAAAAATTTTTTTTTCCTAGGTTGATACCACTGTCCTTAATTACTATGCCAAGCTTGAGCGGGATCTGTCAACTAGTGTGTTTGCAACAGATGATTAAGTCAGTCGATGTCAGAGTGCGTGCCGATTTTTACTATGGGTGATTACGTTGAGCAAAGTTTTGTGTTGCAAATGAATTTTCGTGTGCCGATGCATTGAAAATGTTGCAAAAGGCCTTTGGTGATAATGCTCTATCGAAAACTCGTGCATATCAGTGGTACAGAGCCTTCAAGGACGGTCGTGAAGTGGTCGCCCATCGACGGCTTCGATCGAAGATAACGTCGATAAAATTAAGGAAAGGGTGCTGGAAAACCGTCGTACCAGCTTGAGAGAGATAGCACATGATCTTAAGATATCCCACGAGTCCGCACGTACGATTTTGATTGATATTTTGGGCATGAGAAAGGTGACCGCACGACTCGTACCGAAAGACCTGAATTTTCTTCAAAAACGTCATCGTGAACAGGTTGCTTCAGACATGCTGGATCGCTGTAATTCCGATTCTACATTCATGGAACGCATTATAACTGGTGGTGAGACCTGGGTCTACGAGTACGATATGCAAACAAGCCAGCAATCATCGGAATGCGTGGCAAAAAATGAGCTGAAACCGAAAAAACCACGCCAAAGCCGCTCGAAAATGAAGGTGATGCTCATTGTTTTCTTCGATATCCGTGGCGTGGTGCACTACGAATTCGTTCCAGAGGGTCAGACGGTAAACAAGGAGTATTACCTAGGCGTTATGAAACGTTTGCGTGAGCGTATCCGTAAGAAGCGGCCAAATTTGTGGGTGAACAACTCATGGATTTTGCATGACGATAACGCGCCTTCCCCCCGAGCTACGATTGTGACTGACTTTCTCGCCAAAAACTCAACAAACGTGCTTTAGCAACCACCGTATTTGCCGGATTTGGCTCCCTGCGACTTTTTCCTCTTCCCAAAACTAAAATTGCCCCTTCGTGGCACCCGGTTTGAGTCGATTGAAGCCATAAAACAAAATTCGGCGCGAGAGCTTAAGTCCATCCCGGAAAGCGCCTATAAAAAATGTTTCGATAATTGGAAGTGCCGTTGGCATAGATGTATTGGAGCAAATGGAGCCTATTTTGAAGGCGACCCAATAAATTTTGACGATTAAATGTAAAAATGTTGTTTTAATTGAAAATTTCCGGTACTTTCTTGACAGAGTAGTATATCATAAACCATCTCAAAAAGACAGCACTGTGCATTGTGAATCTACTCGTAATTGAATCAAAACAATGATTTCAATGATATCATTGTATAGTTGTTGTGCTTGACTGTTTTAGAAATATTATTGAACAAAAAGTTTGAATAGAAATATAACAATGGGACAATCGGTATTCTGGTGATATTCCAATCACGCAATAATCTTTATTGCTTGGTCTGATTAAAGCTTGGGGACCGCTGATCAAGCACAAACATTGGACTTTCAATCCCGTGCAATCAAAGAGAACCATCGATCGAACTGAAACGCATTAGGCAAAGTACACAACTCCGACTGTTTTACCTATCGATCTTACCATCGCAACACAGACGTGTAATTGCAGAAATTGATTACAATTACACCCCAGCCCACCACGAGTTATCTTCGTTACAAAGGGTAGTTAGAGTAGCGGTAAAGTTAAGTTTAGTTTTTGAGTAACGAGGCTATTGTAGAGTCGTCTGAAAAAGGCCACAAATTGCCTAAGTTGTTGCGGATGCAGAGATGATTGTACTGTTAATAATTTCTTTGCTCATTTGCAACTTTATACTATTTTTGTAAGGGAGAATGATAAGACACAACTGTTATAACGAACTTTAAAAAATCCAAGTGAATGATGAATCAACTAGAGTTTTCAATTTGAAGTAGTGGTTATTTTACGTCTGGTAACCCTTCTGCCATTCCTATTTTGACAGAAAGTTAGTTTATTATTTGAAATTAGCGGAATGGGTCGATTTAAGCTCCAACAAAACTTGGAAATATCAAAAACTTATTCCCAAACTATTAGAAATTTACGTGGAAAATTCCATAGGTATAAAATGCCCTCACGACAATCTGTGGAACAATTTGTTCGTGAAAACTGGATGAATATTCGATGAAACAACCTGTTCACGATCTCGTCCAGCGGCCACACCCGAAAATATTGCTGCTGTAACCCAGAATGTGGCTGAACATTCATCAATATCATTTTGTCATCGTGCTTAAGAACTGAACATTTCTCGTGCTTATCTGAGCAGAATATTGCATAAAGACCTCGTTATGAAGGCCAACAAAGTACAACTAGTTCAAGAAGTGAAGCCTCACTTCGCTAAATGGTCGTAATGATCGCATGGCCGAAGCTGAGCATTTCCCCGGAAAAATCATCTTTAGACATGAAGCGCACCTTGGAGGATATGTGAATAATCAAAACTCTTGCAATTGGGAATCGGGGAATTCACGCGTTATTGTGGAAAAGCCGGTGCACCCACAACGAGTAACTCTTTGGTGGGGCTTTTGGTTCGGTGGCCATATGGTGCCATTCTCAACCAATTTTTGTTTCCCAAAACTTAAAAGGAAGACATGAACGACATTTGGTTTCAACAGGACGGGGCCACTTGGCACACAGCGAATGTAACCATCGATGTTTTGCGCGCCGTTTTTAAAAATCGAATAAACAGTTGGAACTAGCCGCTTCGGAGCTTGATTTGACTCCGTTGTACCATTTTTTGTGGGGATCCGTTAAGTTGAAGTGTTACGCTAAAAATGCCAAGGCTCAAAACTCCCGCTTCTCTATGTAATCTAATGCGCAAGTCACTTGCGCATGCACATTGTATAATATTCAAGTATTATTATATAATACACTAGCTGACCCGGCCACGCGTTGCTGTGGCACGTTCGTAGATTTACCATAGCAGCGCCATCTATTGCTTACTTACTAAACCCAGTCGAAAGGTATCGACATCTGTTAGAATCATTTGGAGTAATTGTGACTGTCAAATAATAACAGACAAATAATTAGCAATAAATTAAAATTGCGACTATAATTTGAGATTTAAACTATCCTATCTCTCAAGTTGGATCGAACTGCACATGGTGTGCGAATTTTATTATAATCGGTTAAGTGGTTTAGGAGTCCATTGAGGACAAACATTGTGACACAAGATTTATATATATTATTATTATTATAATCTATATATCGTGGCTTCCAAAAGAACTGAGTGACTCTATGAAAGAAGAGTAACCACAGGCTATTCAACACTTTTTTAACACACTTAAAACACGAGTCTCTTCACTCTAAGACTTCCAAAGGCATCAAAAACACTCTCCGAGTCTCTTGAGAATACATTTTTGTATACATTTATCATTTTGTGACACATACTCTTATAATTCAAATATATTTTCTCTACAGGTTTGAATGGTACAGGTACATATATTTACTATACAGTCCACTTCATTTCTAATCCCTGCCACCAGGTTTTCACATACTCTACTCTATTTATATTGATATATTGGCAATATTTCTAACCAGCCCTCTAATCTCTAGGAAATTTAGATCTCATTGAAATTCCATTTGGAATAATCTAATCGCAAATTTACAGCCGTCATTGTACATTTAAGTATCAAATTTAGTTCCAATCGGATCAGTAGTTTTAGAACTATTTAAAGATAAGAAATAATTGGGGAACCATTACACCGATTTTGTTTTTTAACATACCCAGTCAAGAGTTTCAGGTCTCAAACTAACCCTGAACGTTTCATGTCTCTAGCTCGTTTCGATACGAAGCTACAGTATTTGGAGATGCCTAGACTGGAAAGACATGAGAGACTTTTTTTACCCCTTCAGTAATGAGTCCAACCTAGTCGTCCAAGACAATTTTCGGCCAAAAATTAGAAAATAACTAGGACAAATCGATAGCACGCTGTTCCCTAGAATAAGGGCGAAGAAACCTCTAATTCGAAGATTCTATCTATACTATCCAATATCCTCGAACTCTTGGTCCTACGAACTGGACAATTACAGTGAATTGTTTGATGCTCAGGACAAATTTTAAAAAAATTCCAAATGAACCTCGCACTATCGTTTTCAATTTACAGTCTAATAGCCCTGGCATCCTGGAACGAATGGTCCTTCGAGCCGGATAATTACGGTGAATTGTTTGTTTCTCATGCCAAATTACTTCTCGCGGATACAGAATTTTGTCGTTTTTCTGAGAGAACGTATGCATAATTGAAAAACCAAATGGGCGGAAAATGTAAACCAATTACCCGTATCGCGAGAGAAAAAACTGATGGAAAATTCACCGCACCTGCATAACAGGCGGATCCGCTACATAACCCGACATCCATTATTCAATTCCGGAAAATTGGCAACGCGAAAACAAAAGGAAAACCACCGTTGGATACGCGTACATTTGGAAACTTGGAAAACTGTCCCGCCGTCGGCCGACTCGCGGCTCTTACAGGATATTGCCATCGGAGCGGGTGTGGAAAGCCGGTTTTCCACCCGGAAAAACGGCGTCGGGACGCTCGGAATGTTGTAATGGGACGTCTCTCCCGTCCAGATGCCGTCCAACCATTTCGCGGACGTATTGAATATTTCACCGTTCGAGATTTCCGTCATTTTCCGGGTCGGGAAATTCCTGAGCGGACGGCTGCAGTCAAGATTCTAAAATAACGGAGTTCAGGCGCCTGACTCTGGAATTTTATATCCGGGAAAACGATGGAAATATTGAAATTTTCGGAGGTAATAGAAAATTGAGATGAAGGCAGGTAAGGTGATCTGTCTTTTGATGAGGTTATTTCGGATATTGATTGGAATCTTGCGAAGAATTTCCTTTGATACCTGGAGAATTGAGGAACGTTTCAAGCAAGAGTTTAGATTAGGAATTCCAGATAAAAATTTCAAACAATTTAATATCTCCCCTTCATAATATCTTACGATTTCCTAGTTCCATTTTTGAGCTAATATCAAGTCGGTTTCATTTCATTTTATTTTCAAAATCAGTGTTCTATTCGCCAAACTTATAGAGCACTTTGTGAAATTTATGGTTTACATAATCGTCCATCAGAGCAGCTTATTTGTCGAACTATCGATAGATTTGATACAACATTTTCTCTACTCGATGCAACAACTACATGACAAAGAACTCTACGTACTGAAGAAAATAACGCTGCTGTGAGTCATAGTGTTAATGATGATCCAAATTTGTCTATTCAAGTTGGCGTGCTTTACATGCTGGAGGCATCATCGATTCACATTTCTTTAAAAACGACGCTGAAGCTAATGTTACAGTGAATGGTGCTCGTTACAGATCGATGGTCAGTGATTATTTGTTTCAAAATTTGAATGGTATCGACCCAGAAGTGTTTTGGTTCCAACAAGATGGTGCTACACCTCATGCTGCTACCGTAACAATTGATATATTGAAAGAAAGATTTGGCGATAACATTATTTCGAGAAGTGGTCCAATTAATTGGCCTCCAAGATTATGCGACATAACTCCATTGGATTATTTTCTTTGGGGTTATATCATTGGTTTATGCTGATAAACTAGAAACGATAAACGCTTTGGAAGCTAACATAACTCGTGTTATTGATGAAATAAGGCTAGAATTACTCGAAAAAGTGGTCCAAAATTGGTCTGGTCGAATGCGGTTCCTCAAAGCTAGTCGTGGTGGACATATGCCGGAAATTGTTTTTAAAACAAAAGTGTCATGAAATTATCTTTCAAATAAAAAAAAATTAGGCTTCAATCTTTATTTAAATGTCTTATATATCAATTAAAAGTTCTATCACTTTAAAAAAACACCTGATATTATTCATCCAAATTCAATTTTTAGCTTTCAGAACGGTATTTGGTCAGGAAATCCATATAAAAAATAAAAAAGATAGAACAAATAAAGACAATAAATAACAAATCTATAAGTTGACTTTCAATGGATTGCACTACATTGGTCAAACAGGTCGATCCTTTCAGAAAATAATTCACAAACAGAGAAGTTACACCTCTGCCAGAGAAAATGACAGACATTTGAAAGAATTTGGATATAATTTCAACAATAACTATTAAATTAAACCACCTGAAGTCATACGTCTATTCTTCCATCTAACCCTCTACAATTTATAACACAAACGAAAATTAAAGAAATCCGAGCATACCCAACTAAGAAATAACAACTTCAACAATGCCGCAGATTATACTACTCTAAAATATGAATAAAAACAATATTCTCATTTCCGCTAATATTTTATTGACACTACGATCGTTACGTCATACCATGACTTCTTCAGGTGAGTATTACAAGATACTGAGTGTACCGTGAACAAGAACTTCATTTTATAGTACATGGATATAACAAAAATAGAAGAGGGGGTGAAGAGAGTTTTACAATACTTTTGGGAAACTGAAAAATGGTTCAAAAAAGATTCAACAAAGGGGAGTTACTTAATTCAGTTTGGTCATTCAATAATATTTTTCTTTTGTGATATCTATTAATTTCTAAAGTTTCTAATAAGTTTAATCTAAAACTTTTGTTTTCTAAGTGTAAAATTTCAAAGTTACTATTAAAACTATGTCCTGTGTCTAGAAGGTGTTCTGCGTAGGTTGAATTTCTCTTTTTGTTACAATAGCATTTTTCATGTTCCCTGAGTCTCGTCTGGAACGATCTTCCTGTCTGACCAACATATACGAAATGGCAAGTACCGCAAGTTAACTTATAAACACCTGATTTCTTGTTCTTAGATGATTTATCTTTATTATTTTTTATTAATTTTTCTAGGAAGTTATTCATTTTATAAGAAATTCTAAAATTATGATTCTTCATTAAATATCTAGCTACCTTTTCTGTTTTTGGTCCCAAGTATGTCAACGAAATGTATTTACTTTCGTTGACATACTTGGGACCAAAAACAGAAAAGGTAGCTAGATATTTAATGAAGAATCATAATTTTAGAATTTCTTATAAAACGAATAACTCCCTAGAAAAATTAATAAAAAATAATAAAGATAAATCATCTAAGAACAAGAAATCAGGTGTTTATAAGTTAACTTGCGGTACTTGCCATTTCGTATATGTTGGTCAGACAGGAAGATCGTTCCAGACGAGACTCAGGGAACATGAAAAATGCTATTGTAACAAAAAGAGAAATTCAACCTACGCAGAACACCTTCTAGACACAGGACATAGTTTTAATAGTAACTTTGAAATTTTACACTTAGAAAACAAAAGTTTTAGATTAAACTTATTAGAAACTTTAGAAATTAATAGATATCACAAAAGAAAAATATTATTGAATGACCAAACTGAATTAAGTAACTCCCCTTTGTTGAATCTTTTTTGAACCATTTTTCAGTTTCCCAAAAGTATTGTAAAACTCTCTTCACCCCCTCTTCTATTTTTGTTATATCCATGTACTATAAAATGAAGTTCTTGTTCACGGTACACTCAGTATCTTGTAATACTCACCTGAAGAAGTCATGGTATGACGTAACGATCGTAGTGTCAATAAAGGAAATGAGAATATTGTTTTTATTCATATTTTCAAGATGAATTTCCGTCAAGTAAAGACCGAAACAATCATAGATTATACTACTCTGTCAAGAAAGTACCGGGAATTTTCAATTAAAACAACATTTTTAGATTTAATCGTCGAAATTTATTGGGTCGCCTTCAAAATAGGCTCCATTTGCTCCAATACATCTATGCCAACGGCACTTCCAATTATCGAAACATTTTTTATAGGCGCTTTCCGGGATGGACTTTAGCTCTCGCGCCGAATTTTGTTTTATGGCTTCAATCGACTCAAAACGGGTGCCACGTAGGGGTAATTTTAGTTTTGGGAAGAGGAAAAAGTCGCAGGGAGCCAAATCCGGCGAATACGGTGGTTGCTGAAGCACGTTTGTTGAGTTTTTGGCGAGAAAGTCAGTCACAATCGTAGCTCGGTGAGAAGGCGCGTTATCGTCATGCAAAATCCATGAGTTGTTCGCCCACAAATTTGGCCGCTTCTTACGGATACGCTCACGCAAACGTTTCATAACGCCTAGGTAATACTCCTTGTTTACCGTCTGACCCTCTGGAACGAATTTCTTAGTGCACCACGCCACGGATATCGAAGAAAACAATGAGCATCACCTTCATTTTCGAGCGGCTTTGGCGTGGTTTTTTCGGTTTCGGCTCATTTTTTGCCACCCATTCCGATGATTGCTGGCTTGTTTGCATATCGTACTCGTAGACCCAGGTCTCATCACCAGTTATAATGCGTTCCATGAATGTAGAATCGGAATTACAGCGATCCAGCATGTCTGAAGCAACCTGTTCGCGATGACGTTTTTGAAGAAAATTCAGGTCTTTCGGTACGAGTCGTGCGGCCACCTTTCTCATGCCCAAAATATCAATCAAAATCGTACGTGCGGACTCGTGGGATATCTTAAGATCATGTGCTATCTCTCTTAAGCTGGTACGACGGTTTTCCAGAACCCTTTCCTTAATTTCATCGACGTTATCTTCGATCGAAGCCGTCGATGGGCGACCACTTCACGACCGTCCTTGAAGGCTCTGTACCACTGATACGCACGAGTTTTCGATAGAGCATTATCACCAAAGGCCTTTTGCAACATTTTCAATGCATCGGCACACGATTCATTTGCAACACAAAACTTTAAACAAATTCTTTGCTCAACGTAATCACCCATAGTAAAAATCGGTACGCACTCTGACATCGACTGACTTAATCAGCTGTTGCAAACACACTAGTTGACAGATCCCGCTCAAGCTTGGCATAGTAATTAAGGACAGTGGTACCAACCTAGGAAAAAAATTTTTTACCTGCCTCATTGCCCCACCAGATTCAAATCGATAATTCCCAAATGTTTCCATTCATTATAATGCTCTGACCATAATTTTGCAAGAACATTTTTCTTTGATTTTTTCTCCCAAAGAGTTGGCACATGGATTTATAAGAATTCAAACGAAGGCAATGTTTCACTGATATCTCGTATATGACGTTCAAATCGAAATTAAGGGCCGCCACTGCCTGTCGACATTCATCAGGTTTGAAGGAAAGTTTTAGCTGACCATCATCAGCGTAAAAAAAAGAAGTGGCTGAAAGTCAGACATTAGCGAAGCACGATATATATATATTATAAAAAGTAGCGGACCCAAGATAGATCCCTGTGGAATTCCACAGTTCAGTCTCAAGTATGTTGACGTTTTATCATCAATGACTACTGCCTGAGATCTACTCTCAACATAATCAGCCAATAGTGCCGTAGCTTTCCGTGAAACACCAATGTAATGCAATATAGCAACTAAAAGTTCATGATCTACAGAGTCGAAAGCTTTCGAATAGTCGAGTAAAGTTAAGATGGTAAGGTCTCCTTGATCAATAGAATTGAAAACTTCATCTGTTACATTGAGCAGAGCAGTACAACAGCCATGGCCAGGTCTAAAACCAAATTGTGAGGCAGGAATGATCTTATTTTTCTCTAGATGATCCTTCAGTTACCCACGCATTAACCTTTCAATTATTTTAGACCAGGTTGGTAACAAACTAATAGGTCGTATATCATCTAAAGACGATGGGTGGAGTGTTTTCGCAAGGGAACGACCAAAGCTTTTTTCCAAGAGCTGAGATAAACAGAGTTTTTCAGACAAAAATTGACAACATGCGTCAAATAAGGAAGAATGAAAGGAATGCACAGTTTAATTGTAGATATATTGATGCCATTATGACCCGTAGCCCCGCTCCTGATACCATTGATTACCCTGAAGATCTCGGCTTCTTCTACCTCCCGAAATGTAAAACTGACCATATTTGAATCCCTAGTGTTTTTGTTGTAGAATTCAAGAAGATCATGGTCCCTAAGAACTCTTGGAATGGAGTCAATCTCAACAATTTGTGAACGTTGCGGCCGTGAGTCTTTCCATGATAATTTGTCAATGCTTACTGGACACAAATGTCAAAACAACATGGCTTCTACCATGTTCTACCATTGCTCTAAAAAACACCCGATATCTGAACAGTAATTAAGTACCAATTTATCAGTCAGTTTTTGAAGAAACTTCAAGTTCGACTTCAACTTCAATCAAATTTGATTAACCGCTAACTTGGGTACTTTAACTATCAGTTTCCTTCTTGGATTCGACCCTGTACTACTACCCTCCAGATCTGCTCCGGGAGTTATTCGTTCAAGGACGCAGATGTGACCGGAGTAGCTTCTAGGCTTCACTTTTTATTAGTTTCCAAGTTCGCAACCTTCCCTCGATAGGTAATTTAGTTAATGATTGACAAAGGACGGCAGTTCCTTCAGACGCGCGGAAGTTAGCAGGATGATGAATTGTAAAATGGGCCTTAGTGCGGGCGAACGTTGAAAGTGAGAGGTTAGGATACGATGTAAGAGGGCAAGTTGGGTCGTTAATTAACGTGGGGCCTATATTACTTCCTTGATGGATTCGGCATGGAAGATATATTTCTTGCGGTTTTTCAAGTGTGTATAGAGCCTCAGGGCATAATATTATGATCACAAATTTGCGATCCTCCAAGACTGGAAATTTTTACTGTAAACTGCATAAGGCAACAAATTCTGTTTGGCTGTAAGTAAGCTTATACAGTGTACTAGAGCTTCAGTATAGAGTTATCCAACTGTGCATTAGAATTTACAATGAATTATAGACAACCTGTGACAAATAAATCATTTCACAGTTTTACAGGTTAGGTTATAACAAAAAATAGAATATTAAACACTCCACAAAGTTATTGGAATTTGATTTCAAATCCAAAGTTCGATAAAGGAAACGTGGATTACAAACAGGTTATGGTACCCATGATCGATCATATGTACGATTAATTCGTCATGTTGTGAAGAAATTAGAGAATGTTGGATAATTCTAGAAAAATTCGTTTTGAAACTGCGAGAAATGCAGATAATATTGAAGCTGTGAGACATAGTGTTTAAGATAGTCAGAATTTGTCTATTATACTCGTTATCAGCAATCGGGTGTTTTTCTTAGAGTTATACAACTGTAAATTGAAATAACACACATTTGAATTGGGATAGAAGCCAATTATTTTTTATTTGAAATATAATTTTATCACATAATATTTAAATGAGGTTATTCTGATTTTCACAAACTTTTATTGTTATGTTTACAACAATCGTTTCGCTATCACAGTAGCATCATCAGGCAAGATTACATTTGAATAACTAAGGTTGTTTCCGAAATCCGTTGCAATTTATATTACAGTAAGGATAATACAATAAATTTTTATTGAGCACTTAAACCCAAAAAGGGGGTCTCTGCAAATTCCAGCTTATCTGAATATGTTTAACAGAGTTGAGTTATTTAAATCTATTTGTTCGTTAAGTAATATTTCAATTTTATTATGTTTATTTATCTCTAGGGATTCTAACAGATTTAAGGCATAACTTTTACTTTCTATATGTAGAATTTAAAAATTATGGTTGAAAGTATGTCCTGTTTCTAACAAATGGTTGGAATATGTAGAATTACTTTTACTATTGAGGAAACTCTTCAAATGTTCACAAATTCTATGTCGGAAAGTTCTTCCAGTCTGTCCTATGTAAACTTTAGGGCAATCACCGCAGGTTAACTTATAAACGCCCGATTTATCATCTTTATGTGAACAGTCTTTATTATTTTTAATAAATTTACTCAAGTTTGAATTGGTTTTAAATGAAGTTCTTAAATTATATTCATTTTTGAGGTATGTAGCAGTTTTCTCAGAAATACCTTTAATGTATTTAAAATTTTCTTTTATATTAGGAAACACCATATTTAAAGCTATTTTATTATTTTTATTCATCAACAATTTGTCTATCAACTTAGGATCATAGTCATTATTAATAGCTATTTGTTTAATTATGTTAAGTGCTGAAATATAATTTTCACGATTCATGGGAATATTAAATAATCTATGGATCATACAATTAAATGCTGATAATGTTTGATTTAGAGGATGATTTGATTTATTGTGTATAATAGAATCCGTATAGGTTGGTTTGTGAAATATTGAAAAATCAGGTGAATTATTTATTCGAGTAACAGTTAAATCAAGAAAATTAATAGAATTATTATGTTCGGTTTCCATAGTGGATTTAATTGAAGGATGTATTTCATTGATGAATAAAAAGAGTTTTTTCAAAAGTCTGTCTGTACCTGTGAAGCAACAGAAAATATCGTCTACATATCTATACCCAATAAAATGTATTTCTTAAGGGGATTTTGGTGAATTTTAGTTTCAATATTGTCCATGAATATTTCTGTTAATAAAGGACTTAAGGGATTTCCCATAATCAAACAGTTTTCAGATTTATGAATTTTATTTTTGAATTGAAAATAATTTTGTTTCGTGCAAATATCTAAACATTCTAAAATATCTTCTTTGATAATTGTATTACATCTGTTGTTGATTAATAGATTATCTACTAGTTCAATTGTTTCATTCGGAAACAACCTTAGTTATTCAAAATGTAATCCTGCCTGATGATGCTACTGTGATAGCGAAACGATTGTTGTAAAAATAACAGTAAAAGATTGTGAAAATCAGAATAACCTTATTTAAATATTATTTAATATGGATTTTCTCCAAGTAAGGACTGATTCAATTCAATAATTTTATCACATTTATGTTCTGAAAATAATTTCCGGCATATGTCCACCACGACTAGCTCTGAGGAATCGTATTCGACCAGACCAATTTTCGACCACTTTTTCGAGTAATTCAGGCCTTATTTCATCAACAACACGAGTTATCTTGGCTTCCAAAGCGTCTATTGTTTGTGGTTTATCAGCATAAACTTGACACCTCAAAGAAAATAATCCAGTGGAGTTATGTCGCATAATCTTGGAGGCCAATTAATTGGGCCGTTTCTCGAAATAATGTTATCGCCAAATCTTTCTTTCAATATATCAATTGTTACGGTAGCAGCATGAGGTGTAGCACCATCTTGTTGGAACCAAAACACTTCTGGGTCGATACCATTCAAATTTTGAAACAAATAATCATTGATCATAGATCTGTAACGAGCGCCATTCACTGTAACATTAGCTCCAGCATCCTTTTTAAAGAAATATGGACCGTTGATGCCTCCAGGGTGTAAAGCACACTATACAGTCCATTTGTCAGGATGCAATGGAACTTGCAGAACTTCTTGAGGATTGCTTTCACCCCATATACGGAAATTTTGCTTGTTTACATAGCTGTTCATCCAGAAAAGAGCTTGTTTACATAGCTGTTCATCCAGAAAAGAGCTTCATCACTAAACTTAATTTTACGACAAAAAAGTCGATCAACTTCAAGCTGTTCTAGGGCCCAATCAGCAAATAAACGACGTTTATTATGGTCAAGTGGCTTTAGTTCTTGAACCAATTGGATCTTGTATTGGTGAAGACCAAGATCTTTACGCAATATTTTCCATGTGGTGGATGCACAGAGTGCAACTTGTTATGAACGTCAACGAATAGACAAATCTGGATCATCATTAAATTATGACTTACAGCAGCGATATTTTCTTCTGTACGTAGAATTCTTTGTCTTATTGTTGTTGCATCGAGTAGAGAAAATGTTGTCCGAAATCTATCGATAGTTCAACGAATAAACTGCTCTGATGGACGATTATATGAACCATAAATTTCACGAAGTGCTCTATAAGTTTGGCGAATAGTACACTGATTTTTAAAATAAATTTCAACAATTTGTAAACGTTGTTGCGGCGTGAGTCTTTCCATGATAATTTGTCAATACTTACTGAACAGAAATGTCAAAAGAACATGTCTTCAACCTTCTGTCAACTCACAGTTATTCCTATCGAAAGTTCAATCACTCTAAAAAACACACTCGATATTAGTCATAAGCTTAGTTTAGTTTAAGTCATAACCAGGGCAATAAAACATGTGATTTGAAATTTATACTCTTGATTTCTTCCAAACAACTTGATGATGCATCTTTAAAATTTATGAGGTGAAATGGTATAGACCAATGAATGTCGAGACTTTTTTGGAACGTTAACTTTTTCTTCAGGTTAACTTGAGATCATTCCGAAACGCCTTAAATCTCGCCTAGAAATAAGAAAGATTCAAATTCCTACTCACTCATGTAACTTCTACACCAAGAGTCCTTGATAATACTGACCTGAAACAGAAAAAGAGAATTAAAATTTGATCATGGAAAAATTGAATCAGAGCAAAAAAATTTTCTAGAATACGCCCCTGTCCTATCCCGTTCCCGTTCCAGAACGCGCCTTGTAAAGATTTGCCCGCATCCAGCCTTCCAGACGTGTTATTGGCAGATTTACAGCTGGAAAACTTGCCCCAATCGACAGATTCGAAAATATTAGAACGGTTTTTTGTAGACGTACCCTAGAAAATTTCAGGGTGGTCTTAAAGTGTTCTCTGGGGATGAATTTGCGGCAGTCATGGCCTGTTTTATGCATGAGGTTTCTTATCGTGGCTTTTTTGGATGAGTGAAATATTCCGCGCTGATAACTGTAAAAAATTGATTATTGCGTGTCCGGAAATATGAGACGATAATAGGGGAGGCTTTTTTGAAGCCTTTGTTAACCATATGGCGGTATGATATCTTCGTGTTCCAGGTTTTGTTGTCGAATAATGGAATTTTAATTACATACAGTTCATAGAAACTTCTGTACGTACTTTTGGTTAAAAAAAAAAAAACATTTTACGCAATTCGTTTTTAACGAAAAAGACCTTTATGCATTCTGTGTGGAACATTGCTGGGCGATTGAATTTGTTATTTCTGATATCCAATCGAAATAAGTTTGTATCGGGTGATGTTCAAATTATTTGGTCATTATTTTATATTTCCCTTCTTTCTTAATTAATTGATTACCACATGTGATGATAATATACATTCTGTCAAGAAAGTACCGGGAATTATCGATTTAAATCTGGCGGGGCAATGAGGCAGGTAAAATTTTTTTTTCCTAGGTTGGTACCACTGTCCTCAATTACTATGCCAATCTTGAGCGGGATCTGTCAGCTAGTGTGTTTGCAACAGCTGATTAAGTCAGTCGATGTCAGAGTGCGTGCCGATTTTTACTATGGGTGATTACGTTGAGCAAAGAATTTGTTTAAAGTTTTGTGTTGCAAATGAATTTTCGTGTGCCGATGCATTGAAAATGTTGCAAAAGGCCTTTGGTGATAATGCTCTATCGAAAACTCGTGCATATCAGTGGTTCAAGGACGGTCGTGAAGTGGACGCCCATCGACGGCTTCGATCGAAGATAACGTCGATAAAATTAAGGAAAGGGTGCTGGAAAACCGTCGTATCAGCTTGAGAGAGATAGCACATGATCTTAAGATATCCCACGAGTCCGCACGTACGATTTTGATTGATATTTTGGGCATGAGAAAGGTGGCCGCACGACTCGTACCGAAAGATCTGAATTTTCTTCAAAACCGTCATCGCGAACAGGTTGCTTCAGACATGCTGGATCGCTGTAATTCCGATTCTACATTCATGGAACGCATTATAACTGGTGATGAGACCTGGGTCTACGAGTACGATATGCAAACAAGCCAGCAATCATCGGAATGGGTGGCAAAAAATGAGCCGAAACCGAAAAAACCACGCCAAAGCCGCTCGAAAATGAAGGTGATGCTTATTGTTTTCTTCGATATCCGTGGCGTGGTGCACTACGAATTCGTTCCAGAGGGTCAGACGATAAACAAGGAGTATTACCTAGGCGTTATGAAACGTTTGCGTGAGCGTATCCGTAAGAAGCGGCCAAATTTGTGGGCGAACAACTCATGGATTTTGCATGACGATAAGGCGCCTTCTCACCGAGCTACGATTGTGACTGACTTTCTCGCCAAAAACTCAACAAACGTGCTTCAGCAACCACCGTATTCGCCGGATTTGGCTCCCTGCGACTTTTTCCTCTTCCCAAAACTAAAATTGCCCCTTCGTGGCACCCGTTTTGAGTCGATTGAAGCCATAAAACAAAATTCGGCGCGAGAGCTAAAGTCCATCCCGGAAAGCGCCTATAAAAAATGTTTCGATACTTGGAAGTGCCGTTGGCATAGATGTATTGGAGCAAATGGCCTATTTTGAAGGCACCCAATAAATTTTGACGATTAAATGTGAAAACGTTGTTTTAATTGAAAATTCCCGGTACTTTCTTGACAGAGTAGTATATCAAACGACATATAAAATAAACATTCATTATAAGACATCCAAATCATATAAAAAAATCCAATAAATAAAAATTGTTAACCAAAATCCTATAAATTAAATATTTTGAATAGACAAAATTTTGTTTCTGCTGATCAATCTTATGAAAACAAATATCTTTCAAAAATGTTCAACATAATCTTAAGAATTTCATCATAAAACTATCTTACTTAGAATATTCAATATTATTGGATATCTAACTAAGTTACTTTCTATAAAATCTCAAGATATGTAAAAACATTACTGAAAAACAAGTTTTAAGATCAAGGGTAAACCACAGAATTATTTATTCGTAGTTAATCATACTCCATTTAAATTTTTCAGTATTCATTTTCCTGTAGTTTTCTAAATTGTTGAAGGGTGAGTAAATATTTGTTGTTGATTGATGTTATATTTTATTGAATATGAATTATTTGAATACTGACGAAGCAAAGTCTCTCTTAAAACTTGTTTTTCAGAAATGTTTTTACATATTTTGAGATTTTATAGAAAGTAAGTTAGATATCCAATAATATTAAATATTTTAAGTAAGAAAGTTTTATGATGAAATTCTTAAGATTATGTTAAACATTTTTGAAAGATATTTGTTTTCATAAGATTGATCAGCAGAAACAAAATTTTGTCTATTCAAAATATTTAATTTATAGGATTTTGGTTAACAATTTTTATTTATTGGATTTTGTTATATAATTTGGATGTATTATAATGAATGTTTATTTTATATGTCGCTTGTTATAAGTGGTACTTATATGACATTATTTCGATTTAATTCCTGAAGTAATGAATTATTAAATATAATTTTTTGAAATTAAATATGTAGAAGGCTAATATTGAAATATTTAAATAAATCATGTTCAGTGATGAAGCCCATGAGCCATTAACGATGGCTTCGTTAATAGGCAACACTGTCGTATTTGGGGCTTAGAAAATCCACGAATGATTCATCGGAAAGCAATGCATCCACAACGAGACACTCTATGGTGTGCATTATGGTCTGGAGGAATAATTGGACCGTTTTTCTTCGAAAACGAAGAAGGTAATGCAGTAAGGGTGAATGGCGAACGTGTGCCTCATTTGGAAGCTATTGATCTTGACGACATGTGGTTTCAGCATGTCATACCGCCTATGGAACATTGACGATCTTGCACGAGTTTGCTCCTGGTCGTGTCATTTTCTGATTTGGTCATCAGGATTGGCCTCCACGCTCTTGCGATTTAACGCCTTTAGACTCCTGGCTGTGGGGTCTGAAGTCACATGTTTATGCCAATAAGACTCCAAACATCGAAGCATTGAAAGCCGAAATTAGACGCTGTATCAATGAAATACCATCACATGTATTCAAAAACGTTATTGAAAATTTCTTCAAAAGGGTACGCATATGTCAGCAAAGCCTTGGCGGCCATTTACAAGATATTCTGTTTCATAAATAATTCCCAAATGTATATTTTCTAAATCAATAAATATTTCAATATTTTGGTGCAGAAAACCATGGTTTATGAACACTGAAATCTTGAGTTCTTATTGAAACACCCTTAATAATTGTAGAAGGGTGTTGAAGCTTCTTAAAAGCGAACGCTTTCGAAATTTTCCTCATATTATTCCGCGAAGACTTGTCTGCTGCACTCCTTAGGCCCCTTTCACGCCGCGATCGCCCCTAATTGTCGCCCGCGCGCGCGTCAAATCAGGCGAGATCTGCGGCCCAGAGAGCCATTAGCGCTCCCGTCAGGGATGATTTGGTTCGGGCGTAACCGAAGGCATGTTAAGAACCCCTCACCGTTCCAACTATTTGGCGCTCTTATAAGTTTGGCAGACGCGTTCGCCAGATATCCGGCGACAACGACACACATGGACGCCATCGATTTTTTTCGAGTGGTCTCAGGTCATAAGCACACCCCGGTCGGGTATGAAGAATGGGAAAAAATTTCATGGCGGGGCGTCTACGGACCATGAATGGAAATGATGAGAAACGCAGTTTTTTCGGGGTTGAGTGGAGATGTTCGAACGGATCGGTACGGGACGGATTCTGAGAGTGTTTACGTCGTTTCGTGACGATTGAAGAGAAAGGGTGGTGTGTGCTGGTTCTTCAGTTGATGCAGGCGTTGACTGCCGTTTGATTTGTTTTCGTGCGTTTACATTTTCAGCAGAAGAAATCGCCTACACTCACATGTTACCTCATGAACACTTAATTTATGGTATTTGAGGTTGGGTCTTGTATACTGAATAGAACTTGTATTGTTATTATCATTATTTCACTGAATCTGCATAAATACAGTTCCGTCTTATTAGAGATGACTCTGTCGTTCGGCATTAGTTTGTCATCGATACTCAGGTCTTTTACGTTGATATTTCGATCTAGCAGTTTTGAGAATTGCCGTTCGAACTGTTTACACTTCAGATTGTTCGTTTTCTAATGATTATATATGGCCTTAGAAAACATGGAAAGTCATTTGAGATTTTGATATACATTCTGTCAAGAAAGTACCGGGAATTATCGATTTAAATCTGGCGGGGCAATGGGGCAGGTAAAATTTTTTTTTCCTAGGTTGGTACCACTGTCCTTAATTACTATGCCAAGCTTGAGCGGGGTCTGTCAACTAGTGTGTTTGCAACAGCTGATTAAGTCAGTCGATGTCAGAGTGCGTGCCGATTTTTACTATGGGTGATTACGTTGAGCAAAGAATTTGTTTAAAGTTTTGTGTTGCAAATGAATTTTCGTGTGCCGATGCATTGAAAATGTTGCAAAAGGCCTTTGGTGATAATGCTCTATCGAAAACTCGTGCATATCAGTGGTACAGAGCCTTCAAGGACGGTCGTGAAGGGGTCGCCCATCGACGGCTTCGATCGAAGATAACGTCGATAAAATTAAGGAAAGGGTGCTGGAAAACCGTCGTACCAGCTTGAGAGAGATAGCACATGATCTTAAGATATCCCACGAGTCCGCACGTACGATTTTGATTGATATTTTGGGCATGAGAAAGGTGGCCGCACGACTCGTACCGAAAGACCTGAATTTTCTTCAAAAACGTCATCGCGAACAGGTTGCTTCAGACATGCTGGATCGCTGTAATTCCGATTCTACAGTCATGGAACGCATTATAACTGGTGATGAGACCTGGGTCTACGAGTACGATATGCAAACAAGCCAGCAATCATCGGAATGGGTGGCAAAAAATGAGCAGAAACCGAAAAAACCACGCCAAAGCCGCTCGAAAATGAAGGTGATGCTCATTGTTTTCTTCGATATCCGTGGCGTGGTGCACTACGAATTCGTTCCAGAGGGTCAGACGGTAAACAAGGAGTATTACCTAGGCGTTATGAAATGTTTGCGTGAGCGTATCCGTAAGAAGCGGCCAAATTTGTGGGCGAACAACTCATGGACTTTGCATGACGATAACGCGCCTTCTCACCGAGCTACGATTGTGATTGACTTTCTCGCCAAAAACTCAACAAACGTGCTTCAGCAACCACCGTATTCGCCGGATTTGGCTCCCTGCGACTTTTTCCTCTTCCCAAAACTAAAATTGCCCCTTCGTGGCACCCGTTTTGAGTCGATTGAAGCCATAAAACAAAATTCGGTGCGAGAGCTAAAGTCCATCCCGGAAAGCGCCTATAAAAAATGTTTCGATAATTGGAAGTGCCGTTGGCATAGATGTATTGGAGCAAATGGAGCCTATTTTGAAGGCGACCCAATGAATTTTGACGATTAAATGTAAAAATGTTGTTTTAATTGAAAATTCCCGGTACTTTCTTGACAGAGTAGTATATGGCCTTAGAAAACATGGAAAGTCATTTGAGATTTTGATATATTCACTTGCATTAATCTCATAATTTTTCTGTAACCAATAAGAAGGTTTATTTCGTTCATTCAGTTCACCTCCAAATGGACCTTCCAATCAATTACGTTAATTTCCCTCTTTTTATTAGGAGGGATTCATCGAGCACCTCTAACGTTTGGTCTTTGTACTGTAAAATCATTATTATTCTAGTAATAGTCAAACTTGCCGCATGTGGCTTTTGGTACATTATGCACTATCATTCGGATAGTCAAATTTGATGTACGTAGCTTGTGACATTTCGGTCCAAGCTATCGCGTATTGGCAAATGCATTACATTTGTTTTTATTGTAATAATCATATCTCTTGACTTGGTTTATATACAGTAAATCAAGAATTATAGTTCGTTGTTATCCTACTGTATTACGAGTATTTTACTTTAATTCCTTACAATCTTCGTTAGTTTATCTTATTGGATAAACAAAGCTAGTTCATCTTCGAGATAACTACATACAAGTACCCTTGAAATAAAACTCTTCATTAAAGTACGTCAAAATACAGTCCACTAAACCCATGGAAATTAATAATCAAGATTAATTAATTCGATATTGTCTGTTATTTCAAAATACTGAAATAATAGGCAAAATACTGCAGTAAACTAACTGTGGTACATTACAAATACCCTCGATCTTCTGTTAAGTTTTCACTTGTCGCGTTGTCTCACTCATAAGCCCGACTAAGAAATAAAAAAAATATCAAATACTTCATCTTCAATGTCAACACAGGGTATAATTAACAAACAACAATTTAATGTTGAACCTATTCATAAAATAACTAAACTATATACAGGGTGTATATGAATAGTTGGAAAAAATTTAAGGGGTGACTCCTTATCAAAAAATAGGGTGGGTTTTTCATATAAACTTTATTTTTTGAGCCCCTCCTGCTTAGTTATATAGCCCGAAAGATGGCGCCCGAAAAACAGTTTTTAATTTTTTTCTTAAAAATTAAAAAAACTGACAAGAATGAAATTAACCAGACATTTTATGCAGGCGAGAAGCCGCTATTTCACTATTGGGTGGAAAATCAGCAGTGCTGTGACCTAAATTGGCGAAAGGACGCAGTAACAAGGCCTACCCAGAACACAACTAAACTCCTAACTCGCACAAGCTGAAAAAGCTTCCGAGAGATCTTCACAAAATATTTAGGAGTATAAGGATAACATATCACAATTAATATGGCATCCGCTTGAGCCACTGGGAAGTTCATCTTTTGCGTTATTTACGATAAGAAATATGGCAATGAATTCTTGCGACAGCTAGCCTTCCTGGACAAACGCTCATAAAAGATAGTACGCAGTCCCGCGACTTATGTTTGAGCTTTCTTGCACTAACAGGAGTATGAATTAATGTAAGTTCGTGCGGTTTTTTTTGCCAAAAATTGAAGCTTTCACTGCTGATACGAGCATGGTCACCATAAACATCTTTTTCTTCATATTGAAGTAAAACTCCCCGCAGAACGCATTATTCGCTACAAAAGTTGGCATTTTCAGAGTAGAAGAAAGCCTAATGATGACACTTCAAAATGAAGGTATTTCTAGATGAAACAACGGTATAATAAACTAGTTCAACTCCCAATAAAATGTAGTAATACCTAAAAACTCCTTCGAATCAACATTTGGACATATCCTACAGGAAGGAGCGCCCAAATTGAACCCTCTCAATTGTTACAAAGAAAGCCCCATATTTCTAAAAGGTTTATAGCGAACAACACCAATCAAAATGCATTCAAAACTTCACCCAACTCAAAAAATATCCAACCCCTGCAATTTCGATTTCAAAACTACAACTTCTTCCAACTTTTCCCTACTCAGCTCAACTCCGAAACGGGTTTCTCCACGAACGAACACAATTGCAACATCCAATCAGTTTCGACACCCCCTCCCTCCATTCACCCCCTTCCGTGTCCCCCAACACCTTTCCAGTGAAAACATGCAATTCGAGCTCTCGATATGGCGAGCGGGGCATTCAATTTAAAATGTTCACGAAAACTTTTCAGCTGTCGCTGCCCTCCAACTTTTATTTCTCGAGGAAGTATATTCTTAAGGAGAGGATTAGTCCGTTTCCTGGTTTTCTATGGGGGTTGGCGTCGCTGGAAATAGACCGACGCGTGGACCATTCATCAGACGGCGGATGGACGCGTTTGAATTTATTCGCTTTCTGGGATTAAAAGCGATTTTCGATGTTTGGATAGGGCGGCAGGGGGGTCGGGGGTTTGTTGCTTTAAGGGTTGGATAATGGGATCTGTAGGGGTTTCTTACTTGAAAGTGCAACGCCAAATGTTCTTGTTAATAGCCAGGGTGGCATTTCCAAACAAATGTTCTCAAATTTTTGGAATTATCTACTATTCACAAAATAAAGGATACACAGGGTGTCCCAACGACCCCACAGAACTCAGAAACGAAGAAACTTCAGTATCATTTAACACTTTATTGCATGAAGCCCGAAACTTCTTCCACTTGAACCCTAATCGAATTTCGCAAATCCCTCCGTCGCGAATCGACAATCCAACATAACCCACCCTCCTCCAGCTTTAACCCCCAAATCGCACATAAACTCTAAAACTAATGACTCCATCCCGACAAATAGAAAATCATGGCCCAAGGCGTTTCCATCTCATTTCACACTTCAAATCGAAAGGCCATTACGGTCTTTATATATTAAAAGATTGACACGGGGGTGGGGTTTTATTCAAAAGACTCGATTGTGCACCACAGAAAGGGTCTATCTAATTCATCATTGAAACGGAGGGCAACAGCTGAGCTAATGGCGCCTTAATTTGGTATATCGTCATTGCGCTGGGTGTATATCAATTTTCGGAACGCCATATGTGAGATTCGCGTGGGTCCGGGATAAATGAACTTTTGGAGATGGGAGATTCAGATTCTGGTTCGTTAAGAAGTGGAGTTTTTTGCCGCGCGAATTTTTAATTGGCTCATGAGTCACGTTTATAGTTGCGGGAGGACATGATCTATTTGATTTGGAATGGTAAAGAAACTTATACTGATTATACACGGAAGCTTAGGATTTCAACAGATTTCTTCCTGGTCTATGCCTCATATCCACGCCATTTTTTATCCTTTTTATTGTCTCATATCCTTTTTTACCAGTTCAGTCAATTGCACTAATTTTTTAACGTTTCGAAAACCTTTTATATACAAATATTCCACCTGCTTTCTTTTTTCTAGTTGCGACATTGTTTCTGAGTTCTGGAGAGGGTCAAATTTTCGTTGGACCTCCCTGTATTATTGATACTTGTAGAATGTTCTGATTCTTCAACATTTCAACACCTTCCTCGAACTAATTAACTGAGAAAATTCAAGGTCCCCATTTTTCCCATCGACTATTGCGGGCAAACATCGCTCAAAATCCATCCGATCCTTTCTTCAGACGTCGTTAAGTCCCTCCTCGAAAAGGACCCGTCTCCATCCCGGGACCCTCACATTTTTTGACGGGAAAATGCCGAAGCAGCTGTCTGGAGCCCCGTTTTGCATTCGGGAGAAATCCGGCGTGAGATTTTAACGGCTGAAAGTCCACGGAAACGAGTCAATAAGGCCGGATTTCAAGTCGTTCCGACTTGTCGGACGGTTGTCGCGATTTTCCGGAGTTTTCACGCGGTTACGGAAAGCGTTTTGCGTTTGTCCGGAGTCGTTCTGCAGGTTAGGAGATTTTCGCGAACATAATATCGTAGATGGCGATGCTTTTTTCTCCGAATGGCGCTAAGCTCAGAAACTGTGATTTTTCGACGTACTGAATTGAAAATCAGCGCAAACAAATTTATCTGTTGATGCAGGAACCTCTGCGCTGTTCGGAAAATCGTTTAGAATGTTTAATCAGTAGTTCAAGTCGTCCGCTTAGCAGTACGGGTTCAAACTAGAGGGTCGCTTCGTCTTATTTTCAATTTTTGACGAACTTTGGCCTTCTTCAGCGGTATTTTTTCGGTAGATGGCTGTATTGATCGATATATCATGAAGTATTTAGATTTATGCTAGTTGTCAAGGTGATATTTCACGCTACAAAAATTTCTTTGGTAGCTGATCACAATTTAAACCTCAACAAGAAGTCGAATAAAAGATACGTAGCCTGAAGATGCAGAAATACTCTGCACTTGTTTAAAGTTTGAGAGGTCTGAAGATGAAGTGTCACAGATACAGGTTCACCTGTTATTCGGTTTCTATGCTTTATATTCTTTTCAACACCTAGCCGGAACGCACCCTTTTCTCCACAGAAAAATTCGAGTTGTTCTTTGTCTTGGAGTCTGCGTAGGTCATAAAACGCAGTGCGGGGGTGCGAAATCCCTTTCGATTCATTTATTATTTACACCCCTTTGTGTCTGAGACGTTGCATGTGCGGATTTTGCTGTTGTTGTCGGTCGTCGCACGTCTTTTGTTCATTTGATTAGGCGCGTTCAGGAAGACCGTGGCAGAGGGGAACATGATTGGCAGAAGTTCCCGATTCTAGGTTCCTTTGAACAATTCCAGGATTTATACAAACGATGTTAGCCCGGGTAGATATTTTCAAAGAAGAAAATCTGAAGAGAAGAGTAGAGTGGTCCTGAATTCAAAATTTTTGACACTATTTAAGGGAATTGAAAATCCTCTATTTAACCGTGAATGATTTGAAGTAAAACACTTTATTTCCGCTTATTTTTATTTTTCAACGACAATTGTTTCGTCAATTACATATTTACTTCGTCAGGTGAGTATGGTAACTAACTACTTTTACAAAATATTTCTCCTTAAATAAAAGTTTCACTAAAAATATGTGATAAATGAAGTTTTCAAGGAATTCATTAAAAAAAGTTCAACAACGGAGAACGGTTCCCATCTGTTTGGTAGTTCAACAAAATATTCATTTTATGATGCCGGTTTATTTCCATTGCTTCTAAGAGGTCCAATATATTGCATTTGTTCTCGAAATGGAGAACTTCAAAGTTATGGTCAAAATCATGTCCGGATTCTTGTAGATGCCTGGCATGAGTGGAGTTTGATTTATTCTTAACGAATGAATTCTGGTGTTCCTGGATCCTACTCTCAAAAGATCTACCCGTTTGGCCAATGGACATGTACCACAATTTAACCTATATACGTCTGATATCTTGTTCTTATGGACGATATCTTTATTATTTTTTATTAATTCACCTAAAGAATTTTTTGTTTTATATGAGATATTGACATTTCGTTTTTTCTTTAAATATCTAGCTATCTGTTCAGATTTATGTCCTATGTATGGTAAGCAAATAAACTTTTCATTTTTTCTGATATGTGGATAAACTAATGACATAGATTGTTTTAGTTTAATTTCATTCAATAGTTGATCAATAACTGACGGGTTATACCCATTATTCACTGTTACTTGTTTTATTATATTCAATTCTATTTCAAAATTCTCTTGTGACATAGATACATTAACTAGTCTATAAACCATACTATTGTATGCTGCTAATTTATTGGATAAAGGATGATTTGAAGAAGAATGTATTGTGCCGTCTGTGTGTGTTGGTTTGCGGTAAATCGAAAACTATTGTCTATTGTTAATTTTAATTATTTTCAAGTCTGAAAAATTTATGCTGTCATTTGGTTCTTCTTCATGAGCAAATTTTATCGTAGGGTATACCTGGTTGATAAATTCTAAGAATAACGAAAGTTGTCTAGACGTACCGACCAACAGGCAAAAAAGTCATCTACAAAACGGTACCAATAAATAAGTGTACAGTCTTTATTATTTTTAATAAATTTACTCAAGTTTGAATTCGTTTTAAATGAAGTCCTCAAATTATATTTATTTTTGAGGTATGTAGCAAGAAATACTTTTAGTGTATTTTAAGGAAATGTATTTAAAATTTTCTTCTATATTAGGAAATACCATATTTAAAGCTATTTTATTATTTTTATTCATCATCAATTTGTCTATCAACTTAGGATCATAGTCATTATAAATAGCTATTTGTTCAAATATGTTAAGTTCTGAAATATTATTTTCTCGATTCATGGGAATATTAACTAATCTATGGATCATACAATTAAATGCTGATAATTTTTTATTTAGAAGATGATTTGATTTATTGTTTATAATAGAATCCGTATAGATTGGTTTATGAAATATTGAAAAATCATATGAATTATTTATTCGAGTAACAGTTAAATCAAGAAAATTAATAGAATTATTATGTTCGGTTTCCATATTGAATTTAATTGAAGGATGTATTTATGACATTATTTTAATTTAATTTTCGAAGTTATAATTATTAAATATAATTTTTTGAAATTATATATAGTACGCTAGGAAACAGGTTTTTTACGTCAAAAGACATTAGTTTAGCATTGTATGGGATATGAATATTCTTTATTTTATTTGTTGGATCATATGAATTTTTTATCGATAATTTTGCCTGAAAATTGGTTTCTTTTTGAATAATTTTAAATAAATCTTTAGACAATTTATATGACGGAGCTGTTACAAAGGAAACTACTGGTCTTATTGGTTTGTTCTCTTTATGTAACTTAATGAATGAATATAGAATTGGTGGTTGAGGGTTCATTTGCAATAATTTAAAATTTGGAGTTTTTTCAAATAGTGCTGTTGAATGTTTTATTACTGTTTTCACTTGATTTTGGTATTTTGTAATAGGATCTTTCTTAATAATTATGTATTTATTAGGATCTAAAAATGAGGTTGTTTTGGTTATATAATCATTTCTATTGATTGCAATAACTGTATTTCCTTTGTTAGCTCTACATTGTTTTCTAAAGTTTTTTTCCGTATTGTTCCTACCGTAGTATTAAATATGTTTTTATACGGCGTTGTTCTATTTTTCAAGATACTAGTTAAATTATACCTATCTATATCTGAATTTTGATAACCTTTTATTGCATTTTCTGAATCTACAGCTAGATATTCTGAGAATTTCGGATTATTACTATTTAAATTAAATTTATAACCTTTTTCCAATAAAATGAAATAGATGAATTTGTTTTAATATTCAAATTTTTTCAAACTTTTTCCAATAATTCAATTTCATTTTTAGTGAATTTAGCATCAGATAAATTCCTGAATTTAGGATAAAAAACGTGATCCGAAAATATTGTTTTTGTTTGCAAATTAGAGATTTGATATTTCTTTTTGGTTACTAAATTCTTTAATTTTTTCTTCATGGAGTCTACGGGTCAATACTGAATGTACTACCTTAAGATATACATTGGATGTGTCCCTTTTGATATTGTAGTTTCATATGCCCTTTCTGCCAAGTTTTTATTCCCATTATTCTTCCTTTCTCCGCTGGTGGGATTGTATTCTTGGTTTTGAGATTTATGTAGTTAGGGATGACCTCAAGTTCTAAACATTTGGTGAAAAACCAAATGTTCTTCTGCAGCGTAGTATTAATTTTGAGTACCATGAGACCAATGAACTGGTATCAGCTTGAATCAAATTCTTGATTGTTTCGGTCTCTTCTTGAAGAAAATTCATCGTAAATGATTCGAAGTAAAACACTTTATTTCCGTTTTACTTCAAATCATTTACGATGAATTTCTGTCGAGTAGAGACCGAAACAATCAAGAATTCTATTTAACCCGTTGCTTAAACATCAATTCCTAACAAAAACCATAAATTCTCTTATAAACAAAAATGAAAAACAACTTATCCTGCAACAAATATACCCCACTTCCAAAATAGAAAATAATGATAAACAATTTGTAAAACTAACATATTTTGGACCAATCTCGAAGAATTCGTAGAATATATTTTAATAAACGAACACAAAAACAGCTTTCACACAGTCACATATAATTTGAAACCTCTTTTTCAATGCAAAAGACAAAAACAACCGACTGAATAATTCTGGAGTCTTCTGGCTAACTCTTTACCCACTGGACATCCTGTACTTTGAGTTGCAGGCCACCCAGGACTGCGAATCTGCAACCTCACTTGAAGAAATTCATACCAACCGAACAAACGATAATCACTTATCGATTATTACCGAGTCAATGTGAAGCTGCATCATTAAATCGTAACTCACCGACAGTAAAAACTAAGCCAGGCATTGTTTTCGTGATTGATTATGAGGTCCGCCCCTTTCGAACTTTATAATTCATTTCTTGTAACCTGTCAGACGAACATAACCTTAAAAGTTCGAGCGGTGCGCTCCACCTAAATTATTGATCGTTCCAACGATTTCGATCGGGCGAAAGATTGAAAGTCATTTGCTCAAAACGAACGGTCTCAAACTGCGTACGACTGTTGTACAGACGATGGACCAATTCTTTTAATTGAAAATGGAATACAAGTCATGCGAATGATTGACACTCAGTAACGTCACAATGATTCACGAGTTTCTCTTACGTGTTATTGTTTTTTCACGGATATTCGATGGTCGTAATTGAGGTTAGGCTATAATATCATCTTGAGGCGGTAATTCGTTCCACCTTCCAGACAATGTTCATTCAATATTTTGTCTTCGGAACCATCGACAATCCCTCCGAAAACGGCCCCATTCAAATGATTAATTAAACCCTAATGGTCCCCGACATAATAAAACCGTATATTCATCTCGACGCAATTAATAACTCTTCGCAAAACCAAAACAACAAGATTTCAACGGAATCAAAAGGTCTATTTATGTCGGCGTGGCCAACTTCATGCGACTCAGCCTGAACACTGAAAACGTGATGTCGTTCACGGTGGGATAAAAACTAGAGATTCTATGGTCGGTTCACTGCTCATTAGCGCGGGAAACAGACTCGCTAATTCACGATTTCCTGTGCGGTATTCTCCGACGTAAATGAACGGATTGACGTTGAAAATTAAATTCGCGGATTTTTATGGGATGAATTTGCAGGAACGCGACGTACTGAAGAAGTGTTTTGGGCTTAATTGTTTTATACTCACCGGAGTATTATGAACCACAGATCATATATCTCTTAGACACGTGGTTTATTTGATCGCGATTATTTTTTTAGTAGCGTTACAAATCTAAAGGGGTCTCTGAGCTCGAGAAACGAGGTCGTTTGTCAAATTTTATACCTGTGACAATTGTACATTAGTGTTCTGTGTTCAGAATGGTTTTATTTGTCTAATGTAAACAAAATAAATAGTGTAAATTGTAGCCAACTGGTAAACTCTGTAGTGAACACTTATTTTACCAGTTTCATAATGTTTCACTAGGGTATTTATTATTTTATTTCTGGATTGGATACGTGTTGAACGATAATATTAGTTTACCTTGAATTTATCACTACGAAAGGAGAGAATAAGATGAAATGAAATTACATTTTATTCAAATATTGGAGACTTATTGTGGATTTGTTCAATAACAGTCATAGTTAAATGATTCAACTAGTGTCTTCGTGAAATGAATGATTCAACAAAAGCAATATAAATTCAATAGATATTAGCAGAAAGCTCTGTGGTCGAGGGTCTATGTGAAGCTTCATAAGCGTCAAAAAATGACAGCGTGAAAAATAATGTACGAGCGTCATAATGGGAAGCATAGAGCAACGTTCTCGAAAGTTCTAAAGAGGAATATCGAGCTTTTTAAATGATAAATGGCCTTCTCAAACATATCACCCTCACGTCTTACGCCGTCTGCGATCTTGTGACCCTTTTTTCTCGAAGACAATCATCTTGAGCGATCTGTCGCAGGCGAAAATCCCGAAAATTCACGGTAATTTGAAATTATGGCAGGCGGGATGTGTGCCCTGTGAGAAAACTAAGTTTTCAGGGCTTATCCGGCAATTCGTGACACTTTTTGCAAAGATATAAAAGGTAGGAAAGTGAAGGATTAGCTAAATCCCTTAAATGCCGAGGCCGTTGTAAGCCGAGGCGGAAGAGTGAGAGAAGGGTTTGGAGGCTTACGGGTTTAGCGGACTCGAGTTCTAACCCCCGCCAGCCAGCCCTCTACGCAACGTTAATAATGCATCGTTTTTGCCAGTTTTGATTCATAATTCAGGATTCATCGTAACTTTCAAGTTTTACAGGCATTACAGATCTCTGTCTTACCGACGGCTGCGTCGGACTACGTGGAGGGGATTTCGTCTTGAATATTTGATGGTATCGGGGATATTCTTGGGGTTAATCTTGTAGGAGAGCGTGAAAAAACGTCGAGAACGCATATTTACCCTCGTTCGACCCGTGAAAATCCTATCCATATGATATTTAAATGTATACTGTGTCAAATCACAGACGCAGATGTCAAATCGTTCTTCTTACTCCGTTTGGCCTCATTTGAGATAAGAAAGAGGACATTCTAGAGAATCGTAGGACAAATAAGCAACATATGTTTTGTGGGGCGTAAAATTTCGGTACGATAGAAGAGGATAGCCATCTGAATGTTGCGAGTAGCGTGAAATGGTCGAGCAAAATGGCCCCCCGGAGTCCCGTTCCAGTGCAAAGGACAGATGTGGATCGTCCAGAAATGTTTGTCAACTTTTTAAGTTCGTAACTCTGGTGCGATAGTGTGCAATCGAGAACAAGATGTTGTTTCGAGTCGATAAATTTGGAGGGATGAATATGGCTGAAAGAATTTTCATATAAAATTAAACCAGAAAAGTAAATTACCATTAAATTGTTGCACTATTACTTTTAGAGCTAAAGCTCAATGGGAACGCCCCATTTTTAAATTGACATTACTCACGCATGAAATTGTTTATTTGTGACATTGACAGTTGTATTTGTCAATGTCTAGCATTTAATCATGGAAAGGTACACACTCCAAAAACGTTTACACATAATCCAAATTCATTATGAAAAATCGCGATCTATTACTTTGACTTTACATGCTTTAACACCAATTTTTGGCCGTGATAAACGTCCGGATAAAAGAACAGTTGAAGTTTTCGTGAAGAAGTTTGAAACAAATTTTACACTTCATAATGTTGCAGTGCCAGTGTGACAAAGAAATGCAAGAAGTGAGGAGAATATTGCTGCCGTACGTGAAGACCAAAATTCGTCGATTTATCGACGTTCCCAAGAATTAGGCACATCCCAGACGTCTTTTTGGCGAATTTCACGAAAAGACCTTGGTTTGCATCCAATTGTTTCAACCCAAGAACTCAGATCATTTGAAGCGTCGTGTATTCAGTAATTGGTGCTAGGAAAAAATAGAAAATGATGCAGATTTTCATGACAAAATCATTCTCAGCGATGAGGCTCATTTCTGGTTAAACGGTTGTTAATGTTAACAAGCAGAATTGCCCTATATGGAGTGGTGATACACCTGAAGTATATCAAGAACTGCCATTAAATTCTGACAAACTTACTGTTTGTTGCGGATTTTATGCTGTAGTTGTCATTGGACCTTATTTCATTTCAACGAAGCTGATTAGGAGGCGGTAACTGTCAATGGAAATCGTTATCGTTCAATGTTGACTGAATTTTTATGGCCTGAACATGTGGTTTCGACCAAAGGTGCCACTTGTCATACTGCCATTGACACAATGACTTAATTATATATATATATATATATATATATCCTCCATTGGACTTCTTTCTTTGAGGTTACATTAATTCATTGGTTCACAGCAATCACACAGAAACTATGTTGTTTACACTTCAGCAAAATGACAGATACTGAACAGAAAGTCTAATGATGACACTTCATAATGAAGGCGTTGCCCGATGAACCAATGGAATAATAAACTAGTAGCGATATATGTTATATTACGTAATAGTATTTCCTCAGTTCCTGCACTATTGAGGGAATGACACCGAGTTGAAAGATTTGCGAAACCTTGGAAATGAATAATGTTGCTGGCCGTTGTTTGTACAGCTTTTCTCAGAATCTAGCCACTGATCTAATCACGATCCAACGAATTCATGCGTACGAAAATTCCTTATCGTGAAACAAAATACTCGACGTTTAGCATACTGGGGATTTAATAAACAAACAAAACCATACGATGAGAACCGGATAATGGAAACATTTATTCCTATAGCATAAATAAAACGTTCCAAACTTCAACGCATACGTAAATACAGTTGGGAACACTGGAATATGATTTCTGTGCTCGACGTCGCCATAAACCCGTCTGTGTTCCAATTCCGTGAAATTCCACGGTCTCAATTATCTAATTCCCGCCACAGAGCACCGTCGATAATGCTTTCAGCGCGGTATCAGCGACAGTTTCAGGCATAGAATCGTTTCGATCATCTAGAAGCTTTCTTTCTCCCATAACTGCGATGTTAGTAACTGTCAACGCCGCATTAAATTCTTTCCGAGAATCTCGATGACAAGTTGAAAGTGACGTATAACGAAAAAAAACGCGCTTGTCCCGGCACTTACGCCGAGATGTTGATATAATTTACGGGGTGGGTAATTTATGTTAGCGCTCGAGTTGGGCGCACAGAATCCGAGGGTGTTTCTTTTCCAGTTATTTATATGTTTACACTTAGTTATGATATGATTTATGTATTTTATTTCGGTAAGGGGTACTAATGTCTCGGGTAAATAAGGAATAAGTTATGCCGGACGCATTCCACGTCGACAAGTTACACGTACCTGTTTATATTTGAGGAACGTAGACCGTTTTTTTGTGCCGTTTCTTGTCAAATCGATGATTTAGGTAATGTGAAGCGTCTCTATGGTCTCACGGTGTACAAAATTCGAGTTTTACGCGCTCCGTGCCCGTTCCAGCCATGTTGGTGGAAAGTTTTTGTCCGATGTTCTGGTCGTTTAACAAGACCGTGTGGCAGAGGCCGCTTTTTGGGTTGTCGAATTTTAACAAACGTCTGAGACTGTTTTTAGGGATTCGGTGCTGTTGAATTAAAGATGGATTCGAGGAGATTTGGTCTTATAAGGAGAACTACGATGGCGTTCGAGTGCAATCGAAATCTTTGAATCATAATGGGGCAGATTTTTTAGTCATTGCGGATGAGATCATTTCTTGTACAAAAAAATCACGAATATAACTAAAAATTCCGATCATTTTCAAGATTCACATATACAGAGTCAGTCCTAAAACTGAATTTCAATAAAAATTTTATATAGTTCAAATAAGATATGCTCATACAATCAAAAATTCGTATTTAAAGTCATTTAAACTGTTGTGCTTTGGCTGTAAAAATTGACAAATCATTCTTGCTGCTGAAATTCACTCGAAAAATGACTATCACGATTTATTGGAATCATTGAATAGAAATAAATGGATTTAGGTAGGAAATTAGGTATTTTACAAAATTAAACTTCCAACCTTTTCTGTTGGATACTCTAAGGGTTGAAATATGACAAAGATGTTTTTAAGGCACAAACTGTCGCCAGAACATGTAATCTCATGCGCAAATTGTTTGCGCATGTACATTCTATAGTATTTCAATATTTTTGTCTGATGCATAATCTTTCTACTGTTGTTGCTTCCAATTTAACTTGAGTTTCTCTATGAAAGAAGAATAGCCACAGAAACCATAGACGATATTTCATGTAATTCTTGATGTACTATTCACAATTCATGACACTTACAAATTCAGTATTCATTATTCCAACACACACAGTCTCCCAGAAACTATGGGACATAGCACACACAGAAGAAGTACAGTAAGTTAATTTTGTATACATTATCATTTTATGACACATATTTCATACTTCAATATATTTTTATACTTGTAGTATTCTTTCAATCCCTGAAACCAGGTTCAAATATTTTAATACAATCATTTAATACAGTCCACTTAATTCTTATCTAGTTTGTTGCTCTATATTATTAGTTATATCTAATAATAATTCCAACACCAAGTGTATGCACAGATTACTTATATTGAGTATATCTTAGGGATTCAAATCCCACGTTGATTCCGAAATACACACAGAAATTCCATTTGCAATAAACTCATTGCAAATTTAACAAATGTCGCTCAACTGATTTACATCAAATTAATTATTGGTCTAAGATTAATCTGTAGTTTTTTTCACTGAAATGTTGAGACGAAAATTCAAGCCAATCTGGAAAATAAAAAAAATAATTCGTACGTCTCTTCCTTCGATTTGCCCCATACTATTCCATTTGATATCTGAAATGATGTAATATAAAAGCTATCAATTCTTCAACATTGTTATACCGTGGTTTGAGAGATCTATGTTTCTCAGATCACAGAATCGAAGAATACCGTCGACCTGATGAGAAACAGATGGTGTTCTTTTTGGCACGTAATCGACTGGAGCAGGCATATGTTCTCTCATTATTTCTTATTGTGAATTATTAGAAGATACAAAAATAATTATAAGAGTATTGTTGAGATACATTTGAAAATAGTAGAGACTTTTGACGATGTATGTATATATAATAAAATAATGAGAAGAGGTGTTGTCTTGATAGAAGGATTATTACAAAACTTTCAAATATTTTCATTCTGTTAACCTGTAGGTAAGTTGTATTTGTTGTTGATTGATTTTATTTTTTTAAATGTGAAGTTGGAAGACCTTATTGGAATTCTAATTGTTTTTTTGAAGGTATAATTTGAGAGATTTTTGAAGAACTCATTTAAATATATAAATATATTGAAAATTTCAAATAAATTATATTTTCTGAGAAGTTCTCAAATTGTGTTTTGTATTTTTGAAAAGGAATTAGTTTTCATAATTGTAAGATCAGAAACAATTTTGTCTCCTTCAAATATTTATTTAATTCATTTTAATTGACAACTTTTATTTGTTGGACATTAATTTAATTCTAAAAATTCTTGAATAACATTTTTTTCAAATAAAAATTATAGGAGACTAACAGATTAAATCTATTTTGATATTCAAATTTTGTAATAACTTTTAGTTGACAATTTATATTTCTTTCATTTCCTTTGGTACTGCGTAATAAGTATTAATTCTATATATCTACTAAATTGACACAGAGTGTCCTAAAGACATTCATTTAATTCAATTCTAAAAATTTTTGAATGAAAATTTTTTGAAATCAAAATTCGTAGCAGATGAGCAGAATAAATCTGTAGGATATTTAAAAATTATTCATAATGCCAGGTAAACTATAAAAAGAATTTTAACAATATTTGCAAGGGAGCTATTTAAATGATCAGCGATACTTTCCTCAAGTAATTCAATTGTTATGGACCAAGTGATTAAACATAACACCTGTCTGTATAAATAATGATCAATCGAATCGAACAACGTGAGCTTCATTATTCATCACAGTGTCTCGGCATTATGAAAACGGCAACGTGATGGTCAATTTGATAATTTGGGCTTAAGTGAATAAACGCCATAACACGTGACGATCAATCATAATTGGTGATTCAGAGGTAGCTCAATTTTTTGTTTTGTTTATTTCATAATACTTCCATTATATTAAGTCATGACATTGTTATACTTTGAACACTCTTACTTTTTTAGAACATTTTCCACATATCAATAAAATAATTGATTAAAAAACAACTTCTTATTATCTTGTTCAATAGGACATTATTCATAATGCCCGGTCAATGTTCATTTCAAGAGCTTCCTTCATATTGATCGCTTATATTAGGCATTTTTCAATTTGCCCGGGCATTATGAAAAATATCTTATATTAATCACTTGGTCCATATCATATTTTTCTACGATGGCAGCGTGTTCACATGAGTAGTTTCAAATATTTTCAAAATTTCGTCGCAAACCTGCGAGTACGAAATTTCCACCTCTCCAGTTGATTAAAAATCTCAAGAAAAAAAACGCCGGCGGGCATATATCATCTGGCAATATCATATGTCAACGTAGGAACATTTAATCAAGTCGAAACGCCCCCGGCACCCCCATCTGCGCGCATTTTCATCCCGCACAAAAGAATAATTCCATATTACTTCTGCCGAGCACGACAATTAAAGAAACATTTGAAGTCATTCACTTTCCTATCTCTCTTTGTTCTTGGGAATGGCGAAGAGTGAGGGGCTTTTCATCGCGGCAGGCCTGCAGGGGTGTCTGGGTAGGTCCCATATGGTAGTTCACGGAGCGAAGTCGAGGTATGTTTGTTTTAGTTGGGGTACGTGTTTATGGCATCATAAAATTTACAAATAAAAATCCGTTGACGTGCACCCAAAGCGAGAACCATGAGAAAGTCCCTTTTATCGCTTCGTGTGGATTTGTAGAAATAAATAAAGTGATATGAAGAGTACCGACTAATGAGAAAGTTTGTGCGGTGTAAATAAAGCATCGGGAAACAGTTGGGAACACTGAATCGGCGTTTCTGTGGAATGCTTAACTGGCAAAGCAACAGAAGAGACCTTTGTGGCATAAATATTGTTGAGAGTTACGCTTTTTAAGTTGGAAATAGAAACATTCTTTTATTCTCACTTATCAAATGGTGAATATCAATCGCTGTCATTGTTATTTTCTCCCATTGCTAAGAAACTGTCACAAACTGACGTTTGTGTCAGTCAATATCGATTCTGTGTCATTCCACGGTATCAAATGAATGTTACCACAGCTCATAGAATAATCTCTTTGTTGTCATCTTGTTTGAACTGAACGAAATACACAAGGAAAAATAACTTTTCTGGATAAAGCCTCATTGGAATCATGGCGATCGAACCGATTCCACACGTGGGGCGTTCTATAATAAAAACGGGGGTCGTAGAATAAGGAGTCATAACTCGCTTCGCCTTGTTGATTATAACGTACGTTTCCCAGGAAAAGCGACATAATTTTTCTCCCCGTTTCCCGTGGAAAATGCACACGAACATATGTTACGCCCAGGGGGTCCTGCAGATTTTCTTATTTCTCGCTAGAGTTGTCTTGGATAGATTGATTTATTTATATCAGCGTACCCCGCCTTGCCGGAGGGTGATTCTCTGATGAGATGAAGAGGACAATGCCGGGTAGGTCGCGTTGCGATGTTGCGCGTCTACAATTTTGTCGCTGAAAGAGGGAAGATCTGAAAATTGAGTTACAGCAGATTCTTGAGAAGTAGAGATGTAGATTACACTGGTTAAAAAAAGGGTTTGTTTTCTTTAATTTTTCTGCTTCTATCCCAAATCTTCTAAATAGGGCAACAATTTTTCTCCAAGAGCTTTTGTTTTTGAGTTATTTACTATTTTTACTTAGATTTTCGTTTTTTATTGCACACTTAAACATATTTTGTTGTTGTTTTCGATATGGCCACGTCAAGAAGATGTTGTGTGCTTAATCCCGATTGTTTTTGTTAAATTTGTGATGAATATATATTTGCAAAATATCAAAAACTTATATCGAACTTTGTGAAAACTGCGTATCATCAATATTTTAAAATATAGACCGTCTAGAAAGTATCCCGAATTTATTATTTTTCATAATTATAATATACTACATTTTTGTAACATTCTAAGACAAAAGTAATGTATTGAATAGGTTGTGCAGATAGTTGGCTATGGCCAAAGTTGTCAAATATTGTTGATTGTTAACAGCTATACAATTTATGCAATAATGTCGCAATTAGAAAAAAAAAAACAGGTAGAATATTTGTATAGGAAAGGTTTTCGCAATGTCTAAAATTAGTGCAATTGACTGAACTGGGAAAAAGTGCTGAATATGAGACAATAAAGAGGATAAAAAATGGCATGGATATGAGGCATAGACTAGTCTCAGAAAGACCGCGGAAGATTGAAGGAAGCAATTCAAACGCTTTATTTGCCTTAGGACGATACATCCGCGCTTGGGATTTCGCAAATTGGCTAACTGATTTAGAAATCAACGAAATATACAAGTATGTCCAGAAACCGTCCGTATGTCACTGAAAAGACAAGGCTACATATCAAGGAAACGAAAAAATTCCTTTACAAAAGGAACGAACGATAGAATTTTGTCAACGTTTTCAAAAAGATAATTTTAATAATGTCTTTAAATCTGGAAATCACTTAAAAATCCTATCAGAACAACTTGTTACCGTTCAAATTTCCAAATTTCCCACAAAAATGAAGTAACAGTTAAGCATATACTAACGGATTGCTCGCTATATGAAAACCAAAAGAAATCCAATGCAGTTAGCTCCAAAATGGATGATGCCCTTAACATTTGCAGACCAGAAGCTTTCAATATTATTTCTCAGAGCAATTGGAGTCAAGATATAGCAGAACAATTTGATTAATTATCTAATTTTTGTCATAATATAGCTGAATTTTTAAGTAAAATGTAAAATTATATTGTACCAAAACCGCTAATGATCCAGGCGTCGAAGCGGAATATTATAATAATAATATCATGGCCAGCAGCTTCACTAGATCTTAATCCCATTGAAAACATATGGGGACTAATGGATATTGAAGTTGAACGAGCAGCGCCACGAAATAAAGATGATTTAATTCATATTGCTAGCCTCACCACCAGGACGTCCCTTCAAAAGATGGCGAGACAGTTGGCAGTCCACATCACAAATACGGCTGCAGAACTAAACGAGAGGATGAAAAAAAATCGTGAGGAACAGGCCTAGGGCCTAATATAAGTAGAAGAAGAAGAAGAAGTTTTACAGTCCTGGACTACCATCACAAAAAATTATGGAGGTGATCTAGTTTCGGGTGTACCTTGATATTGAACGGTTTCAGCCGTTACTATTTGGTAGTTGATCATAATTGAAGACTAGGAAAACTTCGAACAAATTTTACTGTGTTCTGGAACGAAGGTGTTTTAGCGCAGCTGAATAATTTTAACTCTATTAGATTCCCTATACATTCTTGTACTAATATGTGAATTTTCAGTTTGATATCACTTTATTTTGCAAAGTGTCAGAATGTCAAACAAACGTAGTGCAATTTTGGTCAAGGTAAGCGTCAATGGGAAATTGTTAGTTTGCTCCATGTGCCTCGACAAACCGTGTCCGATGCAATTTGCCGTTTCAAGGAGCTTATAGCCATGATGGTCGTGTTTCAGGAAGTGGGAGAAAACGCACAGTCAATACGCCTAGCCATCGCAACATCGCCAGGAAGCGAGTCAATCGAAATCCGAGGAAAATGGCTCGTGCGATCGGTATCAACCGAGAATCTGTTCGTCAAATGTCCAAAAAGGGGTTCAACCTCAAGGCATACAAGCTCCTAAGAGTTCAACACCACACGGATGAAAACAAGCGCGTACGACTCCAGGGAGCGCATCCTCTTCATGGACGAGAAGCTTTTCACCGTAGAACAATCCCAAAACCACCAAAACGACAGACTCTGGTCCGCAGAGGCTCCCGGTACCTCAGCCATCGCCCAAATCGGCAATCCGTCTTGGTTTGGGGCGGAATTTGCGCCAGCAGCAAAACACCCTTGGTTTTCGTGGATCAATGGGTCAAAATCAATCAAGAAGTCTACCGCTGCGACATTCTCGAGGCCGTAGTACTTCCCTGGGTCCAGTTGCACATCGGCGACACGCATTGGACCTTTCAATAGCACTCCGCTTCTGCTCACTAAGAGAAAATGACGCAAGAGTGGCGTAAGATCCATTTTCAGATTTTCTTTACATCTGCAGAATGGCCGTCCCACTCGCCGAATCTTAACCCAATGGACTACAGCGTGTGGCCGATTTTAGAGCTCAGGGCGTGTGCTGAATACCACAAAAGTGGCTGAAGCAATCCCTGCACCGGGAATGGGACCGATTAGCGCCCGAAGATCTTCTGCCCATTGCCGAAAATTTCAAGAAACGTCTGAAGCTATGTATCGCCGCCAAAGGAAGCCACTTCGAAACTGCTTAAATATATTATTACCGAATGTTTATGTTATTATTATTCGTTGTTGTTTTGTTTAATTTCTTTCGTTTAATAAGATTAAATGAAAAAACGTTTGCCCGAGGTTATTCTTGTCACCCTGTATGAAGTTGACTCGTCAATTAACTAACAATGAGTACCTGAAGCTTCTAAAAGTATGACCTTATGGTTCAATAGTGCTAACCTTCGAAATCATATTCATGGCACCCGATTTAAAAAAGTTCGTAAATGAACCCAATCTCCCGAAAGAGCTGGATATTCAACCCCTATCTGGGCGATTTCAACTTTGTCAGCCACGCGTAATTTGACCTGACAACCCAAAACTAATAACCCATTAAAAAAAATCACTACTGGTGTCGCTTACCGTCCTCTAGAACGTAATTTCTACCGTTGTTCGTACATGATAATCGCGCCGCGTATAGAGCAAGAGAAAAAGGGGACACGTCAAGATTTTCGACAAGATAACCAAGACGTGTAGAATGTGTCCCTTGTAATCTTCAATTAGACCCCGGAGAGACTGATGCTCGGGCTGCGCCTGAAGATCGTCGTTTTCACAATTATAGAACTTTTAAAATAGTTCTAGACGAGATTAATAGGTAGCGGAAATTGCGTAGAATGTATTGGTAATTGTGCGTTTAGTACAGTATTTTTCTGTCTGGTAGAATCGGAGATTTATGCGTGAAATCGACTTATGACTCATTCGATTGAATCAGTATTTGAACGTTATTAAGAATAATATTAGGAGTACAAATAAGTTTCCGCCGTTTTATTGTAGATGGCGCGGCACGGAGTTTCGGTTAGCTTTCGCAGATTATAACCGGCTTAAAAAATAGTTTGGACATTCAAGAACAACATAATCTATTAATATCATTGATTTTATATTGCTAAAATATAATTTTCATAAGTTGAAAATGTCAAAATTTGAGCCAAGTAAGCGTCATTTGCGGGAAATATTAGTTTACTGCTTTAATTTAAAGAAATCTGCTGCTAAGGCGCATCAATTGCTCGCAGAAGCATATGGTGAGGGTGCTTTGAGTGAGAGAACGTGTCGAGAGTGGTTTCAAAAGTTTAAAAACGGTGATTTCGACGTAGAAGACAAAGATCGCAGTGGAAGGCCAAAAATTTACGAGGATGCAGAATTGGAGGAATTATTGGAGGAAGATTCATCTCAAACACAAAAAGAACTTGTTCTAACATTAGAAGTCACTCAGAAAGTAGTCTCACATCGTTCTTCTATAATAAATATTTAATTTGTGTTAAAAAACGGCGGAAACCGCCGTATTCACCAGACATTACACCGTCCGATTATCACCTGTTCCGGTCCTTGGCACATGCTCTGATGGCGCAGCGGTTCACATCTTATGATGATACAGTTTCGAACAATTTCTTCGAATTTTCAAAAAATGATTCTAGTGCATCCAACACTTTAAGAATATGGTTTGAATGAGATGGGGTGAGTCCTTCCATAAAGTGAGAGTGAGACAGATAGTGACGCCACTATTTGGTATTGGCACAAGTAAACGCAATACAGATCAGTACGCTACGCCTGTTGGTCTATTGCCCATCTTTCCGTATTTGATCGTGTTATTTGTGTACTTATGACTTTTGGCTTCGTTTATTTCATTTGTTTGCTTGTGATTTGGGTAGTTTTGATCTATTTACGACGAACTTTGATTTTACCTGGACTAACCTGTGATTGTGTATTGCCATCATGTCTGTGTACACCACACAGAAATATGCACCTCATTTATGGGGAATGCAGATGCAACGCTAGCTAAGCTTCGAGAAATTATCGCGATCGCTGATCGTTATCCAGATCATCGAGTTTTTACGAATGTGCACCGTCTACTCTTCACACAGCAGACCGACTTCCAAACAAAGTGCATGGTGAAGGAAGAATTTCCTTACCTTACGACAACATTGTGCTTCAAGCAGTTGGGGAAGATCCAAGTACTTCGCTACGTGAAATTCAGCGAAGCACATGAGTTCCCAAAAGTACAGCTCACCGACTATTGAAAAAAACATAATCTCCAAACATATCATGTACAACGAGTACAAGCTCTGTTACGCCGGAATCATGAACCTCGGATTGCGTTTTGCCAAACCATGCTAAAAAAGAACCGGGAAGAACCACAATTCTTAGAAAAATTTTGTGGTCGGATGAATCAACATTCAAAAAAGATGGTTACATGAACTTAGACAATTTCCACGAGTGGCACGTAGAAAATCCGAATTTAATGAGACAAGATAGATCTCAATATCGTTTTAAAGTGAACATGTGGACTGGAATTTAGAACGGAAGAGCCATAGGACCTTTTGAGTGGCCAGAGGTTTTAAATGCTGAAATTTATTTAGATTTTTTACGAAATCAGTTGCCAAATTTACTTGAAGACGTGCCTCTTAGTATTTTCAGAGAAATACGAATTCAGCAAGATGCCTTCTTGAGATGCAGAAATAGAAATACAAGAAACCTGTTTTCGAACGGAATTTCTAAGATGTTTGATTCGGCATCTCTCGTGATTTTCGAACAAGGAAAAAAGGAATTTCGTGTGTTGATGGAACGTTGCTTCTGATGGACAGAAACACCGCCGAAACGTAAGCTTAGCTTGATTATTGTTATCCAAATTGCTGTGGGGGCATTTCGTTTCTATTGAATTTTCCACGTAACAGTTTGGATAGAAGATTCACCACTTGAAAATGAGTGTTCAATATTTCCCAGTTTGGTTCAAGCGTAAATCGACCCATTTCGTTGATGTCAAATATTTAACTCTCTGTCGAAACGCGAATTACAGAATTGTTGCTCTAAATAACCAATACTTCAAAATGCAAACTCTAGATGGCCCACTCTTTATCACATTTGAAGGAGTATGTTTACGAATAAAGTTAAATTAGATCATTAGTATTTTTTTCATTAAACCAGGTGTTCATCAGCCAAATTGTTATAACGAGGAAAATGTATTTTGTTCAACTTTAGTGTGATCAGAAAAACTTTTTATTGGTGAACAAAAAGATGAACTGACAAGTTTTTTCAGTGTCAATCCAACTATATATTTATTAGGTAATTAGAGAGGCAACAGACTGAAGCTTAATGTGTTTCTTGTTTTCATGATGATGTTGATATTTGTCGTGAATTAATAGCATTCCAGGATATCTGGGAAAGCGGCAAAACGCCCGGTGGCGCCTCCAGCAAACGTTCGACAGCTGCGAAAAAAACTCAGTACAATCCAACACATGGTCTGTAAATTCGTATGGTACATAACATATCATCGCGCATTACATATAGGACCGTTTTGTCATAACATATGGACCGCATGTGAATTTAAATTGTCCATTAAATGGTTTCGCTTTGAAAAGGCCGAAGTTTCGGATTACACGCTCGTAAATTCGTCGTTTCACGGGTATCTCACAGATGGGGCTGGCGGCGTTCGGATCCGAAGAAGTCGCCCGAAGGCCGCCTCGGGAGATTCTTGAACGAGACGCGACTTAATAACTTCTTGCGGTCGTTTGTCGTTGGAATATGTCGGCTGCCGAGGGATGGAGAATGCGACAAATCGGATTTATGGGTCGTTGCTGGTCGTGGGAGATGCCGAGAGATTCGCTGTGGTGTCGACGAACCCATCGGGCATCATTTGGTGATGTACGTTCGATATTTGCGGTATCCACCTGGCGAATTTCGCTTTGGTTCGGATATACTGGGCGGTCGTCTTGGAAGAACCACACTGAGTGGAAGCAGTGGCGTTTACGTAACTATCGACCTTTTCTAAGGGAAGTCTAAGAAAAAAACGCATGTTTGAGATGGTCGGTGGTTAATTGTAAGGGATACCAGAAGTTTCTGCGCTTTTGTTCTTTCAAATGTCTATAATTTTCGAATTTTGAGCTGAAAATGTTATTAATGGGCCTAGACTGGAGTCATTGATGACGAATCCGACGTGGAAAGAGTTAATTCCTGGGTTTAGTCTTGCATCATAGTGTTTCTGGACGACACAGATTGATTCATCTGATCCAGTTGTTCACATTAACATTCTGCATTCATGGTTTGTTTAGCTTTGAGTGCTTCAGAATGAACGACCTCACATATACTCCATTAAACGACATTTTGGGTTTAGCCTTGCTTAGCTGTACTTTATGGCGTGTGCATTTGGAGAAAGCTCTTCTTCTTTGGTTAGCCATCAAGGATCGATTTCCCATCTCTAATAATCTAGCTTTCACAAACGCTACTGTGGTGTGCAATTGATGCTATAAGTTGCACGTGGTGGATATACTAAATTTGTGTTCTCAAGACAGATTAATTTCATGTTGCTCAATAAGCAAATACACGATACTTTGTATGATCTAGTGCTTTGAGTTCATGAGACTTATCTTAAAAGGGTGTGCATTTCTCATGAACGCCAAGTAATCGAATTCGAAAGTCCCAAGAACTTGAGGACTGGATTAATACATTAACTTTCATCTTCTGTAACAGTGGAAGTTATTGCATATGCCTTCTCTTGTTTTTTTGCATTTCTTTCTTTCAGCCTATTGGGGGATATTTTGAGTTCATGATTTGCATCAAATCCAAGAGTCTGATGAATTCCAGCAGCTGATATGGAAGTATTTATTCAGGATTTTATGACCCAATCAATATGTGTCTTGGCTTCCAATTAAAAACTATTCAGTCACAAGGTGTATTCTTCCAGACAGAATCTGAATTCACCATTTTCAGCTGACCCTAGTCTTACCAAAACAGTTTTCAAATGACAAGGCCCTAAAGCGAGGCTTATAAGAAGATGTAACAATATAGGATTTCGATTACTCAGTTTTGCTTCATTTTTCTTACTGAACTTCTCTCTAAAGGTGTGCTTGGCTAAGGAAAAAAGGCATAATTCTCTTAAAGGAAGCATTCTGTTCTTATCATTTCGAGATGAACCAAGGCGAATATCTTTGAAAGACATTCGAACTCATAAACCAAAGTTATTTCGGTAAAAATGACAATGGCTATGATATTTTTAAAATGCAGATGACTGTAAATCAAGAAGGTGTGAAATTGGAAAGGTTTTTCTTGAAATTTCACTTCTGCAAGCACTTGTAGCTGTGCCCAAGCTAATTCCATATCTCGGTTGAGGTTCTACAGAAATTTGTAGCGTAAAAGATGTGGAGCTGAACACTTCATCACCAGTCTGTGTTAATGTGCATTATGAAGAAAATGAGACTCGAAACAGTACCTTGGGGCACTCACGTTGAATCAATCCATGTTTACTTGTCTGGTCATTTACTTAGCTCCGCAAAAGGATCTTGTACGTTTCCACTTGCACCTATGTCATTTGAAACGCAGGCTTAACTGTCATCTGGACTTATCCATACAATGTCCTGACCACTGTAATTTGTACGAATTAAAAAGAAATGCATCCAAAGACTGGTTACCACCATTAACTGTAATTCCCAAAAATTTCAATTCTGTAATCCAATTCTGGAATTACTCCGGCTACGAAAGGGCCAGCACGTCTTGCAATCCCGTCCAGAGATTGAAAAATTAGCTGGCGCCCGCCATATGCTTCCAATTTCCCCAATCCGGGCGGCAATTTTTCCCAAATTCGATTTGGTATTTCGACGCTAGACAGCGCCGCGGCGCCGAAATAGGAAAATAAGGATGAGCGACAATCCCACGAAGGACCGCCAGTGGATCTCCTTATATGGCACGGGAGGACGACAATCTGTCACCCCCATTTCTCCTCCTAATGAAATTTGCCACGCAATATACCGACCGGCTGGGCCTACCCTGGGGGTGAACTTCGCAGATATCCGAAAGTAATTCCGACGCGATTTAGCAGATTCCTGGCGAGGAGATGGATCACTCTTGAAATGAAAAAAAAAAAACATAAAAGCATTAACAGACGTAAGCGGAAGCTTAAGCGCGTATGTTTATTAAGCTTTATGGTTTCCCGTCACATCCTTGACGTTTGACGTTCTCGGGATGTTTCTATGTTTCGAAATGACGTGTCTCCAAACCACAGATATGTTTCGTATCAAGCAGACACCTCAATCTATTAGAATCTATTGACATGAATACGTTAATAAATCCTAAAAACATTTATTCATTTCAATTAGACACAAGTCCATACTCAATGGTTAAATTTCAATCTTTCAAATTTCTTCCAATTTACCCTTCCAGAATCCCCCTGCAGTGGATAACAAACAAGGAGGTGCACGAACACACCTCTGGGAATTCTCGGGAACTCTGGTTTGGCAAACGAACCAATCCATCCGCATATATAACGGAATCTGAGGAGCTGCATCAAGATTCAGCTGACGGAATCCGGCTAAACGAAGGTATTGCATTGATTGCATCTCTATTCGCGTGGAAACTACGGCTAGACGGCGTTTGGGGAGCACTGGCTCGTGAAAACTTTGCCAGTTTAGGGGGTAACGACGGAAGCTTCGACAGGAAGTCGAAGGATCAGAAAAACTACCCGACAAGAAAGTTTTCTCTCTCAGGGTGAAGAGTAGGGAAAATAAATACAAGTTGGCAACGTCGGACATTGACGTTCCTAATGATCACGGAAAAGTTGGCGTACGAAATCTTCTGTGTGTTAGAATTAACCACAGACAATTGTGAAATGTCAAAACCAAAATAGGAACGATATGTCAACCATATTAAAAATGGTGGAAATGTGATTTTGTGCAGTTGATAATATCATGAAAACATACGGAGTGATGCCCCTTTTTTCGCGATGGAATCCGTCAATTAGCTGAAAGATGGGAAAAAGTTGGGGCTTGCGATGGATGACTTTGAAGGTATTACTTATTTTTCAAGATAAAGCTTCAATTTTCGATAAAAAACTGCAGGAACTCATCTATACTGGTAATAATTTCTCGAATGATTTATGTGTATTTAATCCACAAAAAACTCATGAGAAGGATTTCTTCTTCTTTATATTATTTTAAGTCTAGGGCTTGTAAATTCCATTTTAGTCCCCGATGGATGTAGACACCCAGGAGTCTTTCCAGTGTTTGGGGATCTGCCAATTGGTCTTCTATTATTTGGGATTCCGTATGAGGCAATCTTAGCTATTCTGTCTGGATTTGATTGGATTAATGCATGTTGGTATCAGTCAATCTTAAATCCAATCATTAAGAAAGGAATACCATGAAACCGTTTTATTCTTGAAAATTTTGCAGTGGCAAAAATTTCTTTCAGCAAAATTGTAACAAATATCAATGGGCAATCGGTGGTATAGGAAAATAATTTCCGATACTGCGCGAAATATTCGATAAAACCATAATTCTTCCTATTAAAATTATTCGTAAGAAATAATCCGTTCATAGATGCTTCTATATTCGCACGAAAATAATTTATAATCGCGAGTTCTATGCGCGTCCAGTGTCGCCAACCGTAGAAAACCAAAACTTCCTGGGAGAGATCTGGTGACCTAGCGAGCGGCTGCAATCTCCCGAAGGCAATGAAAACGTACACGTCGAGAAATTCGGATGCATGAACATAGCTCACTTTGATAAATGGTACACGTGTCGCGCCTTTCCCAGAGCAACTTTATTTTCAAGGAAATGTAGGAAGACGGAAAATGAGGAATCGGGCGCTGGTGCAGAATGAAACGACGAGGTATTTCGGGAAATGTTTAGATAGGTATTTCCCTTGTTTTTTTTTTCAAGAATGAGGGTTTCGTGAATTTTTTATTACCGTTTTCTCCGGAATTAGTCGTAAATGAAATGGGCTTTTTGTCAGGAGATATTTGTACTTGGGTGTTATTCCATTTTTAATTAATGAAGAGTGGGTCATCTAGGGTTTGCCGTTTGAAGTAGTGGTTATTTGCAGTCTGAAAACACTTCTGTCGTTCGTCTTTTGACAGAAGGTTAGTTTAATATTTAGCAATAATGAAATGGGTCGATTAACGCTTGAACAAAACTCGGAAATATAAAAAACAATAAGAAGACGGTCAGAAATATTATCAATATATCGAAATAACCTATGTTCTTAGGAATCAACGTTGCATTGCATTCCTTAAGGTATAACCAATATAAATAGAGTGGAGTATGTGAAAACCTGATGCCAGAGATTAGAGATAGAGTGGACTGTATTGAAATATATGTACCTGGTGTCAGGGATTAAATGAATACTACACTTGAATAAGTATATAAATTGTCATGGAATTTACAGTTTAAATAAATAATTGTAGAAATATATTGAGGAAAAAACCCACCGTTGTATATGAGTTGACTCGTTAGAGTGTACCCAGGCCAGAATTCATTAAATAATATCCATTCTGATAGAAATACTAATAATTCAATTCATAAAAATACTCACAAGCTAAAATTATGAAGAAAAAGCATATTCAGAGTACATAACGACTAGCCGAAAAAAAATTCTTTGAACAGTAATAAAAAATCTGTAATCTTGTTGACAATTTATGAATAGAATTCACAGGGAGATATTAATTCACGATTATTCAATGTAAAGACTGCCAAAGTTGCAATAAATAGAAGTAATTTGAATTTAGATATCTAGTTTGAAACTGATGAAGAAATTATTGAAAAGATTTGTTATTATCCTGAATTATATATAAACTTCAGTGAAATTATTGACAAAGGACAAGCTAAATTGAATATAACTCACCAGAATTATGTAAATAGGACAAATTTGATCAAAATTTACTTAATTCAATGAAAGATCGCATCTACGTCAGATATTCTAAAATGATTAATGTAAAAGATATCCTTCAAGATATTTAGTCATCAATAGAATTGTAATAGCATCTAACCTAAAGAAATTTGATCAATTTCATAAGTAATATTAAGTAATTTATGAGTTATAAGCATTAGAAGTTAAACTTCGTTAAATTTTGACACTTGAAATACTGTACGGATGAAAAGCAAGACTTTCACTGTTTTGTTTAACTTGAAACAAACTACTCTGTCAAGAAAGTACCGGGAATTTTCAATTAAAACAACATTTTTACATTTAATCGTCAAAATTTATTGGGTCGCCTTCAAAATAGGCTCCATTTGCTCCAATACATCTATGCCAACGGCACTTCCAATTATCGAAACATTTTTTATAGGCGCTTTCCGGGATGGACTTTAGCTCTCGCGCCGAATTTTGTTTTATGGCTTCAATCGACTCAAAACGGGTGCCACGAAGGGGTAATTTTAGTTTTGGGAAGAGGAAAAAGTCGCAGGGAGCCAAATCCGGCGAATACGGTGGTTGCTGAAGCACGTTTGTTGAGTTTTTGGCGAGAAAGTCAGTCACAATCGTAGCTCGGTGAGAAGGCGCGTTATCGTCATGCAAAATCCATGAGTTGTTCGCCCACAAATTTGGCCGCTTCTTACGGATACGCTCACGCAAACGTTTCATAACGCCTAGGTAATACTCCTTGTTTACCGTTTGACCCTCTGGAATGAATTCGTAGTGCACCACGCCACGGATATCGAAGAAAACAATGAGCATCACCTTCATTTTCGAGCGGCTTTGGCGTGGTTTTTTTGAAGGCTCTGTACCACTGATATGCACGAGTTTTCGATAGAGCATTATCACCAAAGGCCTTTTGCAACATTTTCAATGCATTGGCACACGAAAATTCATTTGCAACACAAAACTTTAAACCAATTCTTTGCTCAACGTTATCACCCATAGTAAAAATCGGCACGCACTCTGACATCGACTGACTTAATCAGCTGTTGCAAACACACTAGTTGACAGATCCCGCTCAAGCTTGGCATAGTAATTAGGGACAGTGGTACCAACCTAGGAAAACAAAAATTTACCTACCTCATTGTTCCGCCAGATTTAAATCGATAATTCCCGGTACTTTCTTGACAGAATGTATATTACATGTTTTGAGAGATTTTTGAATTAACTTATTTGAATATTTAAATATATTAAATATTTCAAATAAATTATATTTTTTGAGAAATCCTCAAGTTGTGTTTTATGCTTCTGAAAAGGAATTGGTTTCACTAGGGTAATATCAGAAACAAAATTTTGTCTCCTTCAAATATTTATTTATTAATTTTAATTGCCTTTTTTATATTGGTTGGTTTATTTATTCCATTTGACATTGTATATTGAGTTTTGAATATATACGTCTATTAAATATGAGCGGTGCTTATTGTAGACATTAATTTAATTCTAAAAGTTTTTTGAATAAAAATTTTTTTGAAATTAAAATTGTAGAATAACAGATTAAATCTGTTTTGATATTCAAATTTTGTTATATTTCTTCTATCAAGTTAAAAGCCTTTTTCTATTTTATTATTAAAAATTCTATTTATGTATTATAAAAATATGTGTCACAAATGAAAAATGTATAAAAATAACTTACTGACTTCTTTTGTGTGGTGCTGTCTGCATGTCTCGAGGAGATTGGTTTTAAAAAGACCCGTGGATGTGTAGGGAGAATCTTGAGGACGAGAGTGCGTTTTAGAGACTCTGAGAGTGACTCTACTAGAGTCATACTAGATTGATTTTGAAAGCCTCGTGGGTTGAGTTTGAGAGTCTGAGTTGCTTCGGTATATGGCAAAATAATGGTCTGTCGTTTCTGTGGTTACTCTTCTTTCATAAAGCAACTAATTTCTTTTGGAAGTAACCATGGTATGTAGATTTTGCATTATACAATAACACTTAAATATTATACAGTGGACCGCGCATGAGATCACATAGAGCAGTGGGAGTTTTGAGCCTTAACAGAATCCATGCTTGAAATTTGTTGCTGATCCCGTATGATAGCCGATGTAACATTTCCTCCAATGAATCTTCTCATTCCACCCCTTGTCGATAGTTCACCTTCCACAGTTACCAGAACTGGAATATCCCTGGCCCCCGATGAAAAACGCATTAAACCAAGACCTTCGACTGCGTTCGAATTCAATCCGGCCGTGTTCTCGAGACACGGAAGAGCCGAAAGACAATCGATCCGGCTAATCCCCCAGCCGGGATATCGCATTACACCTGAAATTAATCTAGATAAACTTCCAGAATACGACGTAATTAACTGTTTAACCCTCGCGCGCGCGGGCCTCTTTACCCCGCCGACTTCGGCCGTTAAATTTTAATTCCGGAGCCTTTTGTAGGAACCGACTCGGCGGATTCGACAAAGGGCTGATATATGGAAACATAACGCTGAGGGGGTGGGTTCGGGAAGGATGGGGGCGCCGAAACGTTTGGGGGAATTTGGGTTAATGCGTTCCCAATCTGGAGAGATTGACGTGCGCGGTTGTTTAATCGCGAACGACAGACAGAGGCAAGGTATCATAATAACATGGTAGACAATAGGTTCTATTACTTTTGAATGAATTTCAAGACTTCTTTCAACATGTTTCTGACTGTCCCGTAGAAGTCTTGGTACTAATTGGCGAAAAACTCTAGTAGTCAATCTTCTCTTGATGCCATTTTTTATCACACCGGAAGTTTTACAATTCGATAAACAGATTTTAATCGCTTGGTGCCAGGTCCGGACTATATGAGGGATGCATTGAAATTTTTTTTAATAAGCGGAGTTTCTCGCGAGTCGCTACAGACTTGTGTGGACTGGCGTTATCCTGATGGTATACAAAACCTCTACTGTTAGTCAATTCTGGCCGTTTCTGGACATTCGCTAGCTTCAAATGGTCCAGTTGTTGACTTAGTGCTGTACGTAATTAATTGTTACAGTATCGGGGCCATAAACACCATTCACAATTTCAGCCGCCTGGCTTGCATTTTTAGCGTCTATAAAGAAAAACTGTAAAATGTATCGAATGTTCTCTTTGCTGATTGACGTTTTGACACCATGTAACTCACAACTGAATGGACCAAATAAAAAACAGCAAAACAATTTTTTTACTGTGGACTGTCACTTTGACAGCGAGTATAAATTTGAAATTTTCGATCGATACTTCAGGGGATATTAGTCACTTACAGGCATCTACCGAAAAACTAATGGATTTATTTTTTATTATTTGAATAAATATGTGCCATCTTTCAACGAACGTACCAAAATCAAGAACTAACAAAAACAAACTATCGAGTGTTTTTTAGAGTGATAGAATTTTCGATAGGGATAACTGTGATTTGACAGAAGGTAGAAGCCATGTTGTTTTAACAATTCTGTTCAGTAAGCATTGACAAATTATCATAGAAAGACGCACAGCGCAACAACGTTCACAAATTGTTGAAATTCATTTTCAAAATCAGTGTTCTATTCGCCAAACTTATAATAGAGCACTTAGTCAAATTTTTGGTTTACATAATCGTCCATCAGAGCAGTTTATTCGTCGAACTATCGATAGATTTCGGACAAAATTTTCTCTACTCGATGCAACAACAAGACAAAGAACTGTACGTGCTGTGAGTCATAGTGTTAATGATGATCGAGATTTGTCTATTCGTCGACCTTCACAACAAGTTGGACTTTGTGCATCTTCCTCCATGGAAAATTTTGCGTAAAGATCTTGGTCTACACCCATACAAGATCTAACTGGTTCAAGAACTAAAGCCACTTGACCATAACAAGCGTCGTTTGTTTGCTTATTGGGCCTTATAACAGCTTGAAGTTGATCCACTTTTTTATCGTGAAACCGTGTTTAGTGATGAAGCTCATTTCTGGTTGAACGGCTATGTAAAGAAGCAAAATTGCCGTATATGGAGTGAAAACAATCCTCCAGAAAGTCTTCAGGTTCCACTGCAACCTGAAAAATGCACTGTATGGTGTGCTTTACACGCTGGATGCACCATCGGTCCAGATTTCTTTAAAAACGATGATGGAACTAATGTTACAGTGAATGGTGCTTGTTACAGATGGATGATCAATGATAAGAAAGATTATTTCGAGAAATGGTCCAATTAATTAGCCTCCAAGATCATGCGTCTTAACTCCACTGGATTGTTTTTGTTGGGGTTGTTGAGTCATTGGTTCATGCTGTTGAACCAGAAACAATAGACGCTTTGGAAGCCAACATTACTCGTTTTATTGATGAAGTAAGGCCTGAATTACTCGCAAAAGTGGTAGAATGCGGTTCCTCAGAGCTAGTCGTAGTGGATATATGCCGGAAATTGTTTTCAAAACATTAATGTCATAAAATTATCCTTCAAATAAAAAAAAATTGGCTCTAATCTTAATTAAAATGTGTTTTATTTCATAATATAAATATTTTAAAAAATTTTTTAAAAATTTAAAAAAATTAGCCTTCTACATATTTAATTCCAAAAGATTATATTCAATGATTATAACTTCTGAAAATAAATTAAAAAATGTCGTATAAGTACCACTTATATCATGACATAAAATAAACATTCATTATAAGACATCCGAATGGTATAACAAAATCCAATAAATAAAAATTATTAACCAAAATCCTATAAATTAAACATTTTGAATAGACAAAATTTTGTTTCTGCTTATCAATCTTATGAAAACCAATATCTTTCAAGAATATCCAACATAATCTTAAGAATTTCATCACAAAACTATCTTACTTAGACTATTCAATATTATTGGATATCTAACCAAGGTACTTTATATAAAAGCTCAAGATATGCAAAACATTACCGAAAAACAAGTGTTATACCATTCGGATGTCTTATAATGAATGTTTATTTTATGTCATGATATAAGTGGTACTTATACGACATTATTTTAATTTATTTTCAGAAGTTATAATCATTGAATATAATCTTTTGGAATTAAATATGTAGAAGGCTAATTTTTTAAAATTCTTAAAAAATTTTTTAAAATATTTATATTATTTTATATACCTTCTATCAAGAATTGGCCTCTATTTATGTTATGTTTTATTTCAGTTTGAAGTTCTTTCACTCTAAAAAAAAACACCCGATATATTCACTTTACACAGAAACACTAAGGTATTAATCAGACACTAACGCCATCTACAGCATACACTGTCTCGATTTGCAGAACACTAAAGCTTACAAAGTTGACTTCCTGCCATCAAATCACATCCGTTCAACGAAGCAACAGTAACCTGGCCTATTAAGAAAAACACCCCCAACGGCCAGAAACATCGCAGTCTTCAATTCCTGAAGCTTTCATCCCCGGAAAACAATGAAACCGGCTCAAAAACCCAATAAAACATTAAACGAAATTTATGGGCGATCCGAAACGATCGCTTCGCGCGCCCATTCTTGTATTTCTTCTGCTCGCGTCCCTCCCAAAAACCCGTAACGCAGAAGGGAAGGTTTTAAAACGCATTCGAACTGCAGGACACGTAATGGAGACTCGCCGTTGAAAGGTCTTTGGGAGTTCTTAAGTTGGCGGCATTGTAGGGATGTTTTAAGAGGGAAAACGGTTCGATTTTCGCGGTCGTCTACGTTTGACCGGCATCGTACGAGATGTGGAATTGGGGAGGTTTTAAAGGCACGTGTCTGTCATATTTCTTCGGTGGTGCATTGTGATGAGGGGTGGTTATATTGATATGAGGCGGGGGGTGGGATGTATTGCTAATATTTGAACGCGGTTCGCAAAAAGGGAAGTCTTGTAGCTGGGTATTTCGGCACTTGCTAGGGATTTCTTTTGAAATTTTTTATAATCCTGCAACACCCGTACTAATGCGTTCCATAGGGGTTGTAGTAAAATGGTGATTCAATGAGGACTTTTGCTATAAGATCGTTTTCTACCCTTCAAAATATTTTGGCTTCTCTCAATTAAACCATATCAAATACAATCACCTTCAAAAGTATTAAGCCCCCCCCCTATAATTTGAATAAAGATGAAAGATATGAAAATATTCATCGTCAAAACTGTACTGAACTTTTATATTTTATTTAATTTTGAATGTTTCATTTTTGAAAATAACAGCCCCACGTTGGGCGCCAATTTTTTATAAAATCCATTTAAAGAATTTTCAATTTAGGATGAATTTTGTTTCCCCCGCTGGTAGCATTGGAACGAAAGTTTCACAGGGGAGATCTAACCGACTACAATTCGACACTGCGAGAAAAACAGCTGTAATACACCGATAGGCACGACTTATGTTGTATCACCTTACTAAGATATGCTGAAATGGGAAGTCCCACACCAACTGTCGTACAACCCGGATGCAACATGGCCTGTCCGACCAGCACTTCTCCAATTACGTTGAAGTCAAAAATGGATCGACGCAAATTCAAATGAGCTCCTCTCATGTGGAAAAAAGCTGAAACTAAGCGAACTCAAACTCTCATCTTGTACATTTCCGAGAAACACAGCCTTTCCTTCCTTCCGCCCAATTCACCAAACCATCGGTCTTCCGCAGACCCCTAAATCAAACCGCCAATCTTCCAATCCTCCGATACATTTTTTCTCGACGCCGACGGCGGCCGTAACTCACCCGTCGTCGATATTTCGCCGAACGACAGGCGATAATTCACGGCGATCGCGTGGCCACGGATCCTGCCGCGCTGCGCCGTTCCGAGATTCGCGTTTGTTTCTTCGCGAGAACGCGGTCACGGCCCGCCCGGATGACGGGGCGATATTTCATCTCTGCCAGAGGAGGTTTCAACATGTGTTGTTCCAAGGATTAGAAGCGTTTTTTTTTTCATTATTTCCCTGTCCGTTCGGCGTTCTAGAAAAGATTGAATTGTTGAGGTTATGTGGGCGACAGACGGACGTAGAAGGAGGATGATTTATGCCGGTTACTTCCGTGACAAGTGGAATCGTTGGTACGAGATTTACAATGGGCGAATGAATGTTGGTTGCACTGTAAGTTGGAGATTGGTTATCTTTTGAGTTCCTTCGTTTTTCGAAATTATTCAAAACGATAACAATAAAAGTAATTTTACCTTACCTGATGGAAATTCATTTTAATTGAATAAAATAATAAATAATATTCTCACAATTTGATCAATTCACTATGGTGTGTTTTTTTAGAGTGATAGAACTTTAAATCGAAATAAAACACATTTAAATTAAGATTGAAGCCAATTTTTTTTTCATTGAAAGATTATTTTATGACATTTATGTCTTAAAAATAATTTCCGACATATGTCCACCACGACTAGCTCTGAGGAACCGCATTCGACCAGAACAATTCTGGACCACTTTTTCGAGTAATTCAAGCCTTATTTCATTAATAACACGAGTTATGTTGGCTCCCAAAGCGTCTATTATTTCTGGTTTATCAGTATAAACCAATGACTTGACATAACCCCAAAGAAAATAATCCAGTGGAGTTATGTCGCATGATCTTGGACGCCAATTAATTGGACCATTTCTCGAAATAATGTTATCGCCGAATATTTCTTTCAATAAATCAATTGTTATGGTAGCAGCATGGGGTGTAGCACCATTTTGTTGGAACCAAAACACTTCTTGGTCGATACCATTCAACTTTTGAAACAAATAATCATCTTAAGGCTGTTCTAGGGCCCAATCAGCAAACAAACGACGCTTATTATGGTCAAGTGGCTTTAGATCTTCAACCACTTGGATCTTGTATGGGTGTTGACTAAGATCTTTACGCAAAATTTTCCATGTGGTGGATGCACAGAGTCCAACTTGTTTTGAACGTCGACGAATAGACAAATCTGGATCATAATTAACACTATGACTTACAGCAACGATATTTTCTTCTGTACGTACAGTTGTTCGTTCTTCGTCTTGTTGTTGTTGTTGCATTGAGTAGAGAAAATGTTGTCCGAAATCTATCGATAGTTTGACGAATATGCTGTTTTGACGGACCATTATGTAAACCATAAATTTCACGAAAAGCTCTATAAGATCGGCGAATAAAACACTGATTTTGAAAATAAATTTGTAAACGTTGTTGCGGCGTGAATCTTTCCATGATAATTTGTCGATGCTTATTGAACAGAAATGTCAAAACAACATGGCTTCTACCTTCTGTCAAATCACAGCTATCCTTATCGAAAGTTCTATCATTCTAACAAAAACACATATTGCATGGAGAGGATCAATTTTCGCCCAAATGATAATTCTTAACTCATTTTGATTATATCACACGGTAAGAAAACTGCTCTCTTCATATCTTATCTTTCTTGAATCCCCTTATGATCTAAAACTTTCTATTCGAAGAAAATTCGAGTATTTCCGCTAAATCCCGAAAATTTCCCGTTCAAAGAAACTCCGTTTCATATTCAAGTTTTCAGAATCGCATCGCAAACGATTTTCCGGATTAATAATAAACTAGTAGATATAAATAATGTAAGCACGAAGACTCGTGAAAATGCATCCATCTCAGGCGTACGCAATCTCTTTAATCTTTTCATGTAGCTCAGGAATTTTCTCGGAACGGTTTGGGAACGTTTTCCTGCTTTATTTTCCAATTTTCCGGAGCTACTTTTCCGGGACTTTTGAGATGCCGAACTAGGGTAAGGATCGGAACGGTAAAAGGAAGTTCATATACTGGGGAATAATTGCTTTAAAGCAATAAAGTGTACTTCCGGGAACTTGGAGGTTGTAGATTCTTGTCTACAAACAGATATTTTCATAACAAGTGTCGAAACAGGCAGATACTTTTGCGATCATTGATATGTGCTAATTTCGAAAATCAAAATAATCTCAAAATCGCCACAAAATGATAAATATTAGAAGGAATACTAGGTATAAAAGAATAATCACTCGAATTTTATGAATTCAGACTGTAATTGTTGTTTACAACTTATTTCTATGTCACTTTCCGAATGATTAGATTCTAAGGAGACAGCTATCCAAACATGGAGAAAATTATACAAGTTGCTATTTGAACTTCTACATGATGTCCGGATTTAACCTTGATATATTTCCCGAAATAACGGACTACTCGATCCAAGAATTCTTTATATGTTTCGAAGACGATCGAAAACTCCTCCATTGTTTTCTTTCACTCGCTAATCGTGGACATCCTTGTCTTCTATGGGGCCTCGAACAAAGGAGACATCATTAGTCAAGGTACAAGTGTTGGTGATTGCAAGAAAAACCGGACGAGGGTCCTGTAACATTTGTCGGGTAGTTCGCCCTCTCTGGTCTCCTTATTGCATCCACTCGCTTCCCCCCTTCATAGGCAAAAACGATCTATCCTACAGACAAGCAAATGAATATCCCCTTTGTCTTTAGTGCTGGTCCGTCCGATTGTTTTTCCGGGGTCGGTACCCCCAGTTTTTAGACGTGCCTGGACGGTCAGTAAGGTGGCGATCCGGTTGTTTGGGATTAGATATTCATTAGATCGTTGATTCTGGAGAGTTCTTATCCACTTAGCCACGAACGGTTACGTGCTACAGGGTGCTTTCAAGTAGAATGAATTCATTTCAGACTTTAACTGGATCGGTTTTGCAAATTTAACCTGAAAACCCTCTTGAAAAATTCTTGAAATCAAAATGAATACAATTGCTTAGAAACCCTGTTTTTTATAGACCTATAGAATTATCAACACATATGTGCGCAGTTAACCAATAAAATAAATAATAAATTCCATTCTCAAAGATGCTCCACATAGAATCAAAAAGTATTTTAATTTTCCCCTGTCTTTATTGGTGAGGATGATTTGAATTGAATCAGTCCTTACTTGGTGAAAATCCATTTTTATTGTTATGTTATTTCGGAAACAAGCTTAGTTATTCAAAATGTAATCTTGCCTGATGGTGCCACTGTGATAGTGAAACGATTGTTCTAAACATAACAATAAAAATTTGTGAAAATTAGAATAACCTTATTTAAATATTATTTGAGGATGATTTTTCTGGTAAAATGCTCATCTTCGGCGGTGAGTTAATTAGCCCATTGATCGAAGTGGAAACGCATCAGATTGTCACAAGGCTTTACTTTTTGCACTAATTGAACATTGTGAGCCTTCATACCGGGGTCTTCAAGAAAAATTCTACTCAAGGAAGTTCGAGAATGGTTGGTTCTTAAGCACGATGACGAAATCATGTTGATGGATGTTCAGCAACGTCCTGCAGCAATGTTTTCAGGTGTGCTCACTGAACGAGGACGTGGGCAGGTTGTTTTATCAAATAACGATCCAACTTTTGAGGATTAATTGCCCCACAAATTTCCCTGAAGGCGTTTCATTTCTATTGAATTTTCCACTTAAATTTCTAACAATTCGGAAATAAGTTTTTAATATTTCCAAGTCTTATTCAGGCGTTAATCGACCCATTTCGTTAATGTCAAATATTAAACTACCTTTTGTCAAAACAAGAACGACAAAAGTTTCGCTGGACTCGAAATAACCACTACTTCAAAATGCAAACTCTAGATGGCCAAACCCTTATTAACATTTCGTGTAGGACATCGGAACACTTAAACTTATCCAGAAGAAAAGCAACTACCCTTCCTTCATTCGATCTTTCCAAAACTAATAACATCAAAACGGTGATAATTTCAAGACAACATATCGGGTGTATTTTTTACAGACAGAACTTTGAATTGAAATAAAACACATTTCAATTAAGATTGAAGCCAAATATTTTTTTATTTGAAAGATAATTTTATGACATTTATGTTTTGAATATAATTTCCGGCATATGCGCACCACGACTAGCTCTAAGCAATCGTATTCGACTGGACCAGTTTTGGACCTTTTTTTCGAGTAATTCAGGCCTTATTTCATCAATAACACGAGTTATGTTGGCTTCCAAAGCGTCTATTGTTTCTGGTTTATCAGCATGACAATTGACATAACTCCAAAAAAAATAATCCAGTGGAGTTATATCGCATGATCTTGGAGGCCAATTAATTGGACCATTTCCTGAAATAATGTTATCGCCAAATCTATCTTTCAATAAATCAATGGTTACGATAGCAGCATGAGGTGTAGCACCATCTTGTTGGAACCAAAACACTTCTGGGTCGATACCATTCAAATTTTGAGAAAAATAATCATTGATCATCGATCTGTAACGAGCACCATTCACTGTAACACTAGCTCCAGCATCGTTTTTAAAGAAATATGGACCCCTGATGCCTCCAGCGTGTAAAACACAACATAGAGTGCAATTTTCAGGATGCAATGGAACCTGCAGAACTTCTTGAGGATTCTTTTCTCTCCATATAGGGCAATTTTGCTTGTTTACATAGCCGTTCAACCAGAAATAAGCTCCATCATTAAACACAAATTTACGATAAAACAGTGGATCAACTTCAAGCTGTTCTAGGGCTCAATCAGCAAACAAACGACGGTTATTATGGTCAAGTGGCTTTAGTTCTTGAACTAGTTGGAACTTGTATGAGTGAAGACCAAGATCTTTACGCAAAATTTTCCATTTGGTGGAAGCACAGATTCCAACTTGTTGTGAACTGGATCATCATTAACACTATGACTCACAGCAGCGATATTTTCTTCTGTACGTACAGTTCTTTGTCTTGTTCTTGTTGTTGCATCGAGTAGAGAAAATGTAGTCCGAAATCTATCGATATTTCGACGAATAAGCTGCTCTGATGGACGATTATGTAAATCATAAATTTCACGAAGTGCTCTGTCAGTTTGGAGAATAGAACGCTGATTTTGAAACTGAATTGCAACAATTTGTAGACGTTGTTGCATTGTGAGTCTTTCCATAATAATTTGTCAATGCTTACTGAACAGTCAAAACAACATGGCTTCTATCTCCTGTCAAATCACAGATATCCCCATCGAAAGTTCTGTCACTCTCAAAAAAACACCCGATATAATCAAAAGCAACAATTTCTCAAAAATAACCCCACTCGATTCCGAAAATTTCCGATAACAAATCCTTCCCAAATTCCAGATGGCTTCCTCTCATTAGAACCGTTACCGTGGTCCGATTTTCCCCGCGCCTCTCCTTGCGTCCTCCTCGACCGGAAACGTAGCGTCCTAAGCATCAGGCCGGAAGGAAGTCCTACAAACGAACCCACTCAAAAACTTCGTAATTCAATTACGAACGACCCTACAGGAGTCGCCTAAATTTTTCATACAATAAATTACGAAGTTGGCCCTCTTAAGAGCATTATCTGATACAGATATGATAATAAGTTTGATTAGAATGTTTCCCGAGTGTAGAAGAATGTTTGACGGTTTTATTGTGCCACTTAAAATGTCTGGAGATGGAGATGTAAGAGGCTGTTAAGAGGCGTCGAGACTTTCAACGTTTTTAAGAACAAAGGAGAAAATTTAATGGGATTAATTCTTCGGAATCAAGTCTACAGTTTATTTGAGTTCGTACGTACTCATTTGGGGCTCGTTTTGACTGAATTCTCAAGATGCTGAGTATTATACCTCGGAAATTAACTTATTACTTCCTCATCCATATTTCTGGTTTGTTCCATAATAACAAACATTCAAGAATGTCAGTTCAACAGGCGATTATTTAATTTCCTTAGCAAAATTCACATCTCATTATGTACGTTTTCGATTTGAAGTTTATTATCGCCTTTCACATTATAATATAATTCTTACTTATTTCCATAGGACTATATGTTTTTTGTTAGTTATATTTTTAAAAGCGATGACAAAAAACAAAAACGAAAGCAGCAAAAATGCAGATGAGAATGAGAAAAAGAGTTTCGCTGGCCCTTGTTAATAAGAAGATAAGTATCGAGTGTTTTTTTAGAGTGAAATAACTTTGGACAGGGATAACTGAGCTTTGACAGAAGGTAGAAGCCATGTTGTTTTGACATTTCTATTAAGTAAGCATTGACAAATTATCATGGAAAGACTCACGCCGCAACAACGTTTACAAATTGTTGAAATTTATTTTCAAAATTAGTGCTCTATTCGTCAAACTTATAGAGCTCTTCGTGAAATTTATGGTTTACATAATCGTCCATCAGAGCAGCTTATTCGTCGAACTATCGATAGATTTCAGACAAAATTTTCTCTACTCGATGCAACAACAACAAGACCAAGAACTGTACGTACAGAAGAAAAAAATCGCTGCTGTAAGTCATGATGATCCAGTTCACAATAAGTTGGACTTTGTGCATCCACCACATGGAGAATTTTGCGTGAAGATCTTGGTCTACACCCATACAAGATCCAACTGGTTCAAGAACTAAAGCCACTTGACCATAATAAGCGTCGTTTGTTTGCTGATTGGGCCCTAGAACAGCTTGAAGTTCTGCAGGTTCCACTGCATCCTGAAAAATGCACTGTATGGTGTGCTTTACACGCTGAAGGCATCATCGGTCCATATTTCTTTAGAAACGATGCCGGAGCTCATGATTCATTGACTGGAACTCGTTACAATTCGCTGACCAATGATTATTTGTTTCAAAATTTGACTGGTATCGACCCAGAAGTGTTTTGGTTCCAACAAGATGATGCTACACCTCATGTTGCTACTGTAACAATTGATTTATTGAAAGAAATATTTGGCGATAACATTATTTCGAGAATTGGTCCAATTGATTGGCCTCTAAGATCATGCATAACTCCACTGGATTATTTTCTTTGGGGTTATCTCAAGTCATTGGTTTATGCTGATAAACCAGAAACAATAAATGCTTTGGAAGCCAACATAAGTCGTGGTAATGAGGAAATAAGGCCTTAATTACTCGAATAAGTGGTCCAAAATTGGTCTGGTCGAAATTATTTTTAAAACATAAATTTCATAAAATTATATTTCAAATAAAAAAAATTGGCTTCAATCTTAATTAAAATGTGTTTAATTTCAATTTAAAGTTCTATTACTCTAAAAAAACACCCGATACATCTGTATAACTATTCTATACTCAAACAAGGTTTTGTAGATCACAGAGTGAAATTGCAGACATGCGCACGTTTCAAACTGATTAGTTTTCGTCAGTGCAATGTATGACTCCAAATTTGTCAAGTATCTATATTCGCTATACACAGAGACTCCAAGGTATTAATAATAAACTAGCGCCATCGAGAGTATGCAAAATACATACACAGAGACCATAAGATATTAATGATACACTAACGGCATTGCGAGTTAATTACAGTAAAGAAATGTATATTCTCGATATTTTCACGTTATCAACGCAGAATAAACTTTCCTCATGCTCAAATCAGATCAAAATTTGCAATGCTCAAAAATCAGCATATTTATATTAAAATAAATTAATTCGGCTGATCTGTACCAAAAATCATTAATCAGGAGTATGAGCTTTACAAGCTTTAATTGAATTGACTCGCAAAGGTATGTCTTGTATGTATTTTGGTACTCTAGATGGCGCTAGTGTATTATTAATATCATGGAGTCTCTGTGTATAGCGAATAAAGATACTTGACAGATTTGGAGTTACTATCATACACTGACGAAAACCAATCAGTTTGACCTTGTGATCTAAAAAACCTTGTCGAGTTTGTTTGAGTATAGAATTGTTATACAGATTCATGTTACACTGTCTCTATTTCTAGAACTTTCTATTACCATAGTTCATTCTCCTTATTAATGATTTTCGTATTCAGTGTAGATCTAATGTCTTAAGACCAAAGATTGTGTTGCCACCCAGAATAAGGCAAGCACCATATTAATGTAAAATGTAGGAAATATACATATCTGACCAAAATTACGCTACGTTTCCTCAAAATATTCCTCATAGGATGTGGTCTCTTGAGTTTAAGCAAGAAGCAATTTCCTGAATACTTAAGTTTCACTATCGGACATTGACATAAAATATATTTAAGATATTAAATCAAAAAATATGTAAACATATACCTAGACAAGTGAAAGAGGTTTGAAACTGGTAGGACGCCAATCTATTAAGAGTACAAATAAGTTTCCGCCGTTTTTTAACACAAATTGTTTATGAATCATTCCTAATGATTTTAAACGATGTGAGACTGCTTGCTGAGTGACTTCTTATGTTAGAGCAAGTTCTTTTTGTGTTTGAGATGAATCTTCCTCCAATAATTCCTCCAATTCTGCATCCTCGTAAATTTTTGGCCTTCCACTGCGATCTTCTACGTCGAAATCACCGTTTTTAAACTTTTTAAACCACTCTCGACACGTTCTCTCACTCAAAGCACCCTCACCATATGCTTCTAGGAGCAATTGATGCGCCTCAGCAGCAGATTTCTTTAAATTAAAGAAGTAAACTAATATTTCCCTTAAATGACGCTTACTTGGCTCCAATTTTGACATTTTCAACTTATAAAAATTATATTTTACGAATAAAAAATCAATGATATTAATAGGTTATGTTGTTCTTGAATGTCCAAACTATTTTTTAAGCCGGTTATCATCTGCGAAAGCTAACCGAAACTCCGTGCCGCGCCATCTACAATAAAACGGCGGAAACTTATTTGTACTCCTAATAGAGTTTTCCAATCTCCTTTTCTAAACTTCAAGAAAAAATAGTAGCTTCAACGAATAATCTGACTGATATATTCAGCTCGTAACAACCTAGATAGTTACCAAAAGCATCAAAAATCGGTTACATTTCGTATATAGAGTGAGATGTATAACGTGTATATATTTCTTTCGAGCAACCATACAGAATCGCAACCACCTAACTCCTCTTGGGCTTCCACGAATAGATGGCGTTGGAGGGTAGGACGTACTTCTGAGCGCACAAGATGGGGTAGGTCGGGGACCATTTGGAGCAAATCTCGTCGTCGAAGCAGGTTCGCTGGTAGCTCAGCTCTGGAACGGGGTAGCAGGGATCGTCACCGTGTTTCACGTATTTCAAACATGCGTCCGGAGGTGGTTTAACTTTCCCGTATATCGGATGGATGAGGCCTATATTGTAGGGTTCGTACTTTTGGAGTAGTTCGTTATAGTAGTCGCACTTGCAGGGTTCCATGATAACTCCAGTTCATTCTTTTCTTTCGATGTAAATCATTAAGATTTAAATTTATGACTGCTCAGATATTTGACGTTGTTTTATGTCAAATCGAGGGATCATCGAAGAAACTACTTGATCATTTGGTATAATAATATTGAAACCAAAATCGCTAACCAACCACAGCGAAGGCTATAATAAAAAGATGAGAGGAAGTGAAACTAAAATGCTCTAACTTGCGCTAGCAATTTTGTCCGTCCGAACATGAAACATCTTACTTTGTAAAATGCCTCACAGTGCGCCAATGAAATGATAAATAAATCTTGTCTTTCCTGAATGAATCCCAAATTGTCAACCAGATTGTTTTCCAAGGTGCGGAATGATAGTGCTTTCTCCAAGAATATTTCCTATTCTGCATATAATCAGTAAGTCTTCAGTTTAAAATTGTTCCAAATGACCAGTAGAGCGTCCGGAACTAAGATGGTTCGGTAATAAGATACTTTAAATCCGGCATAAGGGAGATTGTCTGGTCTTAAGATAATCCAAACAAAAGGGCACTCCAGCAAGATTGTTTAGTTCTAAGATCATCCGGTACTAAGACGCCTTCTGATTAGAAGTCTCATAAGAAACAATAAAAATTCAATATTCAACGATTTTATTTAAATATTTTAATATTAGCCTTCTACATATTTAATTTTCACCATTTTTGTAGTAACTTTTAACAATTTCAAGGTGGTGTTGAAGCGTGCGTCGTTCAATTTTTAGTAATGGCTGTCACTTGTCAAATGTCAAAAGATGACAGCTTTCAAAGTGACAGCTGCTCAGATTGCGGGCTATTCAAAATGAATCCTCTTATTGTTAAACTGTTTATACTGAAAGAACCAAGTCATTTTCAAAGCGAACATTTGAACATAATATCGGGTTTTTATTTTTAAGAGTGATAGGGATAACTGTGATTTGACAGAAGGTAGAAGCCATGTTGATTTGACATTTCTGTTCAGTAAGCATTGACAAATTATCATGGAAAGACTCACGCCGCAACAATTTTTACAAATTGTTGAAGTTTATTTTCAAAATTAGTGTTCTATTCGCCAAACTTATAAAGCACTTCGTGAAATTTATGGTTTACATAATCGTCCATCAGAGTAGCTTATTCATCGGACTATCGAAAGATTTCGGACAACATTTTCTCTACTCGATGCAACAACAAGAACAAGACAAAGAACTGTACGTACAGAAGGAAATATCGCTGCTGTAAGTCATAATGTTAATGATGATCCAGATTTGTCTATTCGTCGACGTTCACAACAAGTTGGACTCGGTGCATCCACCACATGGAAAATTTTGCGTAAAGATCTTGGTCTATACCCATTCAAGATCCAACTGGTTCAAGAAATTAAGCCACTTGACCATAATAAGCGTCGTTTGTTTGCTGATTGGGCACTAGAACAGCTTGAAGTTGATCCATTTTTTTATTGTAAAATTGTGTCTAGTGATGAAGATCATTTCTGGTTTAGCGGTTATGTAAACAAGCAAAATTGCCGTATATGGGGTGAAAACAATCCTCAAGAAGTTCTGCAGGTACAATTGCATACTGAAAAATGCACTGTGTGGTGTGCTTTACACGCTGGAGGCATCATCGGTCCATATTTCTTTAAAAACGATGCTGGAGCTAATGTTACAGTGAATGGTGCTCAGTACAGATCGATGATAAATGATTATTTGTTTCAAAATTTGATTGGTATCGACCCAGAAGTGTTTTGGTTTCAACAAGATGGTGCTTCGCCTCATGCTGCTACCTTTACAATTGATTTATTGAAAGAAAGATTTGGCGATAAGATTATTTCGAGAAACGGTCCAATTAATTGGTCTTCAAGATCATGCGACATAACTTCATTGGATTATTTTCTTTGGGGTTATGTTAAGTCACTGTTTTATAGTAATAAACCAGAAACAATAGACGCTTTAGAAGCCAACATAACTCGTGTTATTGATGAAATAAGACCTGAATTACTCTAAAAAGTGGTACAAAATTGGTCTGGTCGAATGCGGTTCCTCAGATGAATCTTAACTTTCCTAAAAAAGGAGAATTTTGCATTCTGAGCTGTTGAACTTCATTGTAAAAAAGACCAAGTTCAACTAGATGTCTCTGTCTTGCTTTTACTTTTTAAGACAATTTAATTGAATGTAGAAATGGTTATTTTTATATATCGATGGCAGTGCAACGTAGGTGGCGCTGCGGTCATCGAATCACCCCCTAGGGCCACTAGCAAAACATCGATTTTTCGGCATTCCTCACCACCTGGAACAATCCATCAAAACACTCCAACGGAAGCATTAATTCCGACACCGTGAAAACGTTTTCCTCCCATAATTTCCCCGTCATGCCGCGAAAGAAAATACCGGTCCACATCTCCATCATTTATTATTTGTTCTTTCATTTTTCCTTTCCACATCTTAATATCGCCAATTCCCATCAAGTGGCATTATCCGGCGATGTAACTGCCGAAGTAAGCACAGACCATCGTAGAGGGAAAAAGAAGAAGTGAGGACTTTCTCTCTGGTCGTCGGGGGAGTTGATACATTATTGGATTACCGTGTCAGCGGTAACGAAGTAGGCGTTGGTCGGTGGGGGAATCCCCCTTCGTGGCCGACGGGGGGACCTCCTTGAGACGATGGCGAGTTATATTAAACTTCTTATAATCAGGAGTGGAGCGCGGTGCTCCAGGAAATGATCTTGAGGGATTCGGGAAGATTTATGGTGTGCGTTGTTGACGTCTCTTTGAGGGATGAAGGAATTCGGATGTTTCGTATGGGATGGACCGGTTTATTTGCTTTAAGGCAGAGCTATTGTGATACAAATGTAAAACTATCGGGTGTTCTTTTTAGAGTGATAGAACTTTCGATAGGGATAACTGTGATTTGACAGAAGGTAGAAGCCATGTTGTTTTGACATTTCTGTTCAGTAAGCATTGACAAATTATCATGGAAAGACTCACGCCGCAACAACGTTTACAAATTGTTGAAATTTATTTTCAAAATCAGTGATCTGTTCGCCAAACTTATAGAGCACTTTGTGAAATTTATGGTTTATATAATGGTCCATCAGAGCAGCTTATTCGTTGAACTATCGATAATTTCGTACAATATTTTCTCTACTCGATGAAACAACAATAACAAGACAAAGAACTGTACGTACAGAAGAAAATATCGCTGCTGTAAGTCATAGAGTTAATGATGATCCAGATTTGTCAATTCATTGACGTTCACAACAAGTTGGACTCTGTGCATCCACCACATGGAAAATTTTACGTAAATATCTTGATCTACACCCATACAAGATCCAACTGGTTCAAGAACTAAAGCCACTTGACCATAATAAGCGTCGTTTGTTTGCTGACTGGACCCTAGAACAGCTTGAAGTTGGTCCATTTTTTATCGTGAAATTTTGTTTAGTGATGAAGCTCATTTCTGGTTGAACGGCTATGTAAACAAGCAAAATTGCGTATATGTAGTGAAAACAATTCTCAAAAAAGTTCTGCAGGTTCCAATGCATCCTGAAAAATGCACTGTATGGTGTGCTTTACACGCTGGAGGCATCATCGGTCCATATTTCTTCAAAAACGATGTGTAACGATGTGTTTTATTTCAATTTAAAGTTTTGATCACTCTAAAAAAAATACCCGATACATACGTACTGTTAGAAAATGCAGAAAATTGACCACTCAAAGTATAAGAGCTGAAATTTCTGTCTCACTAATCGATCCTTATCATTCTAAATGATCGGTCTCAGGCATGTCTTATGCAGATATCCGACAATCTAGTCGAACATCGGAATAATCCAAAGATGTGCGCGTTATGATAATGAATAATCCTTTGTATAACTCGAAAAGAATACTCTCTCACACAGATGTAGTGGGGAATGGACACCTCATTCCTTTTCGGATGATTACAAATTCAGTTGACACATAAAACTCAGAAGTGCTGGTGTGGAAGTCCAAAACAGTTGAAAGTGCTGCTGTTGAAACCAGTGGACGAAAAAAAGGTCAGCAAGATCTCCTGATGATTTTTTTGTTTGGAGATATCTGAAAAACTCGATTTATGGACGTGAGATCGAAAGAGCTACAAATCTTGTTGAATTGAGGTTAAAAATAATCCAACTTTGTGCCAAAATGCCTAACATAACATAAACTTTATTCCCATAATCAATGCCATCATGCAAATGAAAAGAGAAAACCGTCAAAAAATATCACAACTCAAACAAGATATGAAAGAATATTCCATAAATTCTCTAATCGAATATGGGGTTCTATATCAATAATTTTAGTTATTTCGATTTTGAATTTTCTTATGTTAGATACATTGATGAACTCCTTAGGTAGAACATTGAACAACTTATACACATATATTTTGTGTTTCTTTCAGTATGTGTCAAGGAATGCCAGGGAAAGTGGTATGGAACAGTACGTCTTGTGTTGTTTTGTTGTCAGGAATGAAACAAAATTTGCATGTTAAACTGTTTTATAAAGTTCCATGTCCACTCTCCCTGACAATACCCTGATCATGTACAAAACGTTATTGAGTTTTTTGCTGACCTGACTGACATGATCATTCGATTTCAGGTGACAATCAAACGAAACTCCAAGAACGACAAAAATGTGACCTTGGTGTTATCCAGAGTAATCAACTGAGAATACATATTTTTAGACTGAATCGTTCTGAAAATCACACACTCAGTCTTACTGACATTGAGAAGTAACTCATTTTGAGTGCACCAATGCTGTACTGAAGCGAAGGCTAATCTAGTTTGTTCAATATTCGAATTAAGGTTTCCGCTACGCAGCAAAGCACTCGCATCGTCAATAAACAACAAGAGGTCGAGTTCTATGTATAGCAGAAATAAAAAGGGTCCCAGACTACTTCCTTGGGGAACTCCTACGTTGACATATTTATCCTCTGAATCAAAACTAGTCTCTTACTATCAATACAAACCCTCTGAACTCGATCAGACAAGTAGCTTAGAAATATGAGATTATCTCTTTATAATAGATTTGGCTGTTGTTTGGCAACACAGGATGAACTATTTGATTACTTAATTCAACTTTGTGAGCCTTCGACTTGCGTTGAGTTTTTTTTAGAATCTGTTTTCATTTTCCCTTAGATTTCTTTCAGAACTTATTTTATTTGCAAACCAGTTATGGCAAAAAAATAACCCAAGCACTGATTTTCAGAGATGAAATTATATTCGTCATTCATTGTCGCAAATAAATTCCTCAAATGCAATGAAATAGAAAATTCGTATCGTATTGTATTTGATTTTCAAGCGTTATGGACAACACCCCAGAACTTCTGAGTCCTATGCAGAAACTGAATTTGAGGGTTATGCGAAACTAAATGAGGTGTCCAACTTCACACATCAGTGTGCGAACATTCCTTTCGACTTATACACTGGATTATTCATATCTTTCGATTATTCCAATATTCGACTGGACGTTCGGAGTTCTCTTTCTTATGAATTGCATATCCTAACCTATTCCATAAATTTCACGATTTTCTTTGCAAAACTGAAAAATGCCGACGCTCGAGATTACCAAGAGTTCTTGAATTTATTTCAATTTCACGATGAGAATAGAAATTATTTCAGTTTAATTAGCAGATCGCATGATTTTTTCTAGTTTTGTACGTTGAGCGTCTGCCAGTAAAAGATTTGGCCCCAGAAAAGAGTACCCGAGACCTACTGGCGTTAATGAAAAAAACAGGGGGTAGTTTATCAACATAATAACGAGAAAAGTCTGGGAAACTGTGCCAAGAGACGGCAATTCAACTACTTCGTGCTATGCATCATATGGCGCTATTTCACAAGTTACTGGTTCATTTGGAAATGAAATGGGCCGGATAGCATTAAAAATTGTCGGCATCTTTGAAGTAATAACACTGCGGAAGTAGCATGGTGAAATACGAACAAAAACACATATCTCTTGTACTCTTTTACATTTTCTGAGAGTTTCGCATAAAATTTTTACCGTTTTGGATCATTATTCCACTTAATAATCAGAATGGAGCTTCAAGAAAGAATTTTTACCCTTTTTAAATTTTGTAACAAGTAGGATTAAAAAATTACTCATACACAAAATATGTTAAGAGTATAAATAAGTACGTGCCCTTACTAGTTTATTATTCCATTATTTCATCTGGCTAACCTCATTTTTAAGTGACATCATTAGGCTTTCTTTTCAGTTTCTATCATTCGATGAAAAATATTTTCTACAAGGTTTAGAGAAGCTTATTTCTGGATCTAACAAATTCACTGAAGTTCTAGGGAGTTTTCTTTCATGCATATACCGAGAATACATTGAACACCCCTCTAAACACTAGCAATTTCATATCAAATACTCACTCCAAATAATCAAATCCACTCATCTTCGAACCTCTAATGAACGTACCTGAAACAAAAACAAAAAATTAGTTAACAGTAACAAATATCCACAATTCGGGCAAGACCCTCCCTGTACAAACATCAATGCACCCCCTTCCCCTTTCGGAACCGATAATAAAGCGGCAATACGTAAAAACACAGATTTTCAATTAGGTAAAATAATTTAGCGAAGCCGCGTCCAAAAATACCATCCCCAAACTATCAGCGTGCTTGTTGCTCTCAGAGAGCGTCATCAATCAAAAAACAAACGCACGCACGTTCGTTCCCAGCTGCCTTTGTGTTCCGAGATAATTTTAAAAGGGGGTGTTATCGGTTACGACTACAAGAACCATTACGAAGATTGAAATTTCGAGAGAAAAAAAACGGGTGAGGTGTTAATGGCGAATGAATGGTGTGGGATTAGATAAAAAAAAAGATCGTTTCCTATTGGTTTACCTTCGAGAGTTGATATCGGTGTTATCTTCAGACAATTAAATTATTTTATTTCGATAAGGTGGTGTTGGGAATATGGCGGTGATGGGGTAATGAAAAGAGCTTCCTAGATTTCGATGATTTATCTGAGGATCTTCGAATAATTCACAGTTAAAAGTGACAGTGAGTAAATCTGGAGAGTTCGAGGACTCGACAACAATGTCGAGAATCTGATGATTAAGAACCATTAAAGAAGCTATGTGTATCTGAAATATCTAATATAGAATATTTTCCTAAAACTACCCATTAAAATTCAGGAAATTTGGGGAAAAAATTTGTAACAATACGACAGTTTGAGCGCGTTTGACTATTAACAATTATATATCGCGTGTTTTTTTTTTTAGAGTAATAGAACTTTCGATAGGGATAACTGTATTTTGACATTTCTGTTCAGTAAGCACTGACAAATTATCATGGAAAAGATCATGCCGCAACAACGTTTACAAATTGTTGAAATTTATTTACAAAATCGCTGTTCTATTTGCAAAACTTATAGAGCATTTCGTGAAATTTATGGTTTGCATAATCGTCCATCAGAGCAGCTTATTCGTCGAACTATCGATAGGTTTCGGACAACATTTTCCCTACTCGATGTAACAACAATAACAAGACAAAGAACTGTACGTACAGAAGAAAATATCGCTGCTTTAAGTCATAGTGTTAATGAAGATACAGATTTGTCTATTCGTCGACGTTCACAACAAGTTGGACTCTGTGCATACACCACATGGAAAATTTTGGGTGAATATTTTGGTCTACACTCATACAAGATTCAACTGGTTCAAGAACTAAAGCCACTTGACCATAATGAGCGTCGTTGATTTGCTGATTGGGCCCTAGAACAGCTTAAAGTTGATCCACTTTTTTATCGTAAAATTGTGTTTAGTGACGAAGCTCATTTCTGGTTTAGCGGTTATGTAAACAAGCAAAATTGTCGTATATGGAGTGAAAACAATCCTCAAAAAGTTCTGCAGGTTCCATTGCATCCTGAAAAATGCATTGTATGGTGAGCTTTACACGCTGGAGGCATAATCGGACCATATTTCTTCAAAAACGATGCTGGAACTGATGTAACAGTGAATGGTGCTCGTTACAGATCGATGATCAATAATTATTTGTTTCAAAATTTGTATGGTATCGACCCAGAAGTGTTTTGGTTCCAACAAGATGGTGCTACACCTCATGCTGCTACCGTAACAATTGATTTATTGAAAGAAAGATTTGGCGATAACATTATTTCGAGAAATGGTCCAATTAATTAGCCTCCAAGATCATGCGACCTAACTCCACTGGATTATTTTCTTTGGAGTAATGTCAAGTAATTGGTTTATGCTGATAAACCAGAAACAACAGACGCTTTGGAAGACAACATAGCTAGTCGTGGTAGACATATGCCGGAAATTATTTTCAAAACATAAATGTCATTAAATTATCTTTCAAATAAAAAAAATTTGGCTTCAGTCTTAATTTAAATGTGTTTTATTTTATTCTTAAGTTCTATCACTCTAAGGAAAACACCCGATAGAACTGTTTAAGCCTACTTGACGGTTGATTAAAGTTAACACAAGTTTTTAAAAAGTTTTCAATCTTTTTCGTCAGCAAAATGTATCTGAAGTGGGAATAAGTTCGTGCGGTTTTGTAACAGATGTCGCTAGTAGTTTATCATTCCATTGTTTCATCTGGTACCTTCATTTTGACGTGTCTTAATTAGACTGTCGTTTCAGTATATGTAATTTGGCTGAAGTTTAAACAGTTTTCGTACTGAATAATGTGTTTTCTCGAAGAGTTTTACTTCAATATGAAGAAAATGGATCGATGCAACATGGTTTGGCTGACCAGCACTTCTGCAATCACGATAAAGTCAAAATGGATCGATGCATAGGTAGCGGTCAGAGTTTGCGTTTTTTTTACGATGAGATCCGTCAATTGACAGAAAGACGGGAAAAACTAGTGACTAGCGAAGGACGATATTTTGAAATTTAAATGAATAACCAATCACATTAAAGCTTCAATTTTCGACAACAAGCCGCATTTCTGATATTAATTCTCCTCTGTCAAATGAAAAAACCTAATTTAGGGGGATTTGAACTTGCAACCTCGTGACTAAAAGGTGAGATTCTTTTTCAATTCTACTTCATTGATGTTTTGCGATTTGGTGGTTCAGTTTAATTCAAGCTTCAAACCGATTCGTTTAATGGGAAATGTACAGGATGTCCCAACGAAAATTTGACTCCCCCAGAACTCAGAAACGAAGAATTTCCGAAGATTTTAAAGAACAGGTCAACTTCTGTTTTGAGGGGGACGAATTTCCATCATGGGTTTGTTCCGAAAGCACCACTCCCGTTAAGGTGGCTTCAATTCCCAACATTTTTTTTATAGGGAAGAGATGTCGAGTATTGGCTAGTTTGAAAGTTATTTATGTTCTGTACACAACCCAGTTTAAATTTTCAAAATCAGTTCATTATTCACGAAATAATGTGATATTGCCCAAAACTCAAGAACCTTACGAGTTTTGAAGAATCCAAAAATAAAAAAGTTTTGTATTAGTGAAAAAGAATTCCTATAACGACATTGTTCCAAAAAAAAACCACCTGATGATGACAACAACCCCAAAAATTTTTTTATAGGCAGGAGATGTTGGATGTGGTTTAGTTGAGAAGTTTTTTCTGTTCACTATAGGAGAAGCAAGAAGTCAATATAGATGATTAATAATAATGGTCCCAAATTTGATCCCTGGGGCACTTCACATGAAAAAACATATTCAAGTGAATGAACCTTTTTTTTGCAGCGTCTTAATTGAAAAATTCCATTTTTGTGTGGTTCAAGCGGGTTGTTATCTATCATCGTGTAATTTTGAGCAGAGCATGGTTTAGATTTTTAGACCATCTAGTCAATTGAGTGCCTGGAAGACTTTTTCCAATATCTTTATAAAATTAATTACTTAGTACCCATCAAAATTTCGAGCTCACGCAGACAAATGCAAAATCTTTTTCCCTTAGATTTCTCCCTTGAATTATCGGCTATCTAGTCCACTAGCAAACCTGACGGGACGTAATCCAACCAGTCAACTCTTTATCCGAAAACGCGGCAATCCGAAAAGTTGAATAATGATTTCACTAAAACGTTAATAAAATTGATGGACCATTTCTGATTGGAGAAACGTGTCGAACGATTAATCATTCACGATGTTTCTAATTAATAGGTCGTTCGCGACGAGAGAGAAAGACAGAGTGGGCGAAAGGGTTATTTATACTGTAAAGGATCGAAAGTTCGGATATTTGTCATAAAGTTTTGACGCGCGTCCGTTTGGAAAGTGGACGTTTCCAAGATCGTAGCAGGCGATTACATTCGGTTATTAATCAAATGTAAGCACGTGAATGGGATCGAGAGATTTTGTACGTGGCGCTATTGTAATGCTGATGAATGCTTGTTTTGTGTTCATTCCAGGATGGTCCAAGAATTGCTTTAGAAAAATTACAGCCTCGCTTGATATGTTGTAAGATCTAATAGGTGTCTTAAATCACCTCAATCTGTATACATATGAAAAGAATAAGACCATAAGTGGAATAACAAAATGCACAGGGTGTCAGTGTTAAGGCTTAGCCCAGACCATATCGAAAGAAACTAGGTGTACTAGATCGATTACTAGAGTTTTTCGCCAATATGGACCAAGATTTTAATGAAAAAGGATTTATGAAGCTACCTTCAAAATGGCAATGAATTGTAGAACAAAATGGCGCATATTTGACCCAAATTAGACAATCCGAAACATGCTGAATAAAGTCTTGAATTTCACACAAAGTAATGGATATTTTCCCCAACCTATTATTTCGTCATCCATGAACTGGCAGAGGAATTGATGGTCAGCAAGTCCTGATTATAATTCTCTCGATTTTAATGATTGGGAAAATATAAAGTCCCTTGTTTACGCGAGACGAACTCTAGAGAGGAATGAATTGTTTTTTATTCTTCTTCACTGCTGAAACAGAAGCCTCACGTTACAAGTTTCTTTATTATCTATTTTGAAATCCCTTTCTGAGGTAATAACTTCAATTGTGTTCAATTATTTAAATGTTTTAATATTTTTCAGATATATTATGTTAGCCTACTACATTTCAAAAAATTATATTTAATATTATAACTTCAGGATTTAAATTAATGTTATATAAGCCTGCTTATATCAAACGACATATAAAATTAACATTCACTATAAGACATCCAAATGAGATAACAAAATCCAATAAATATAAATTGTTAACAAAATCCTATAAATTAAATATTTTTAGGAGACAAAACTTTGTTTCTGCTCATGCCTCTTATGAAAACAGATATCTTTCAAAACTGTTTAACATAATCTTAAGAATTTCATCATAAAACTATCTTACTAAGAATATTCAATATTATTGGATATCTAACTAAGTTACTTTTTAGAAAATGTCAAGATATGTGAAAACATTGCTAAAAAACAAGTTTTAAGAGAGACTTTGCTCGTCACTACTCAATCATATTCTATTAAATATAATATCGATCAACAAAAAATATTTACTTATCTTTAACAATTCAGAAAGCGTCTTGGCAAATGAATACTGAACATTTAAATGGAGTCCAATGTTGACTCAAAATGAATAGTTCTGTGGTTTACCATTGATCTTAAATTGTCATTATAAAATAAAACACTTGTTTACATTTTCTACTTTATTTTTGGTATTGACGTTCGTTTCGTCTTTGCTAGAAAGACTTCATCAGAATACGAAGTAACAGTTGTTGTACAATGAATTTATAAGATTTTTTTACAGAAGGTGTACATGTGTTTTTAATTGTTCGTCGGGTTGGTTTTCTCAAAGAATATTCCCTTCAGAATCGTGTTCACTCGATCCCTTGTAAATATTGAATAGAGGGGTGTAGTAAAAATCTATTTGTTCATTTACTAGGTTATTGCTGTTTTTATGTTTATTTATTTCGTAAATTTCCCATAAGTTCAATTTTAGACCTCTATTTTCAACATGTAGAATTTCTATTTCTTTTGTGTATATGTATATTTTATAATGACAATTACAACTGATTTCTACCAAGCAACGGCCCAATCTATCATAAAATTGATCTTAAAGATTGAAAGCCAATTTAAGGGCCTCTGTTATAGCACAAGGACCATATGTATGAAGAATGTTAAGGAAACCAAATAACTATATATTATAAAATAAATAGAGGTTAATACTTGATAGAAGGTATATAAAATTATTGAAATATTTTAATATCATTTATTTTATATGTCGTTTTATATAAGTGGTACCTATAAGACCTTCATTTAATTTAATTCCTGAAGTTATAATTATTAAATATAATTTTTTGAAATTAAATATGTAGAAGGCTAATATTAAAATATTTAAATGATAAATGATTTATATATTATGAATAAAATAAATGGAGGTTTATACTTGATAGAAGGTATACAAAATTGAATTAATTAAATTGTCTTTCAATCTTTAGGATCAATGGTAAACCACAGAACTATTTATTTTGAGTCAACATTGGACTCCATTTAAACATTCTGTATTCATTTGCCGCGACGATTTCTGAATTGTTAAAGGTGAGTAAATATTTTTTTTTAATTGATATTATATTTTATTGAATATGATCGAGTACTGACGAGCAAAGTCTCTCTTGAAACTTGTTTTTTAGTAATGTTTTAACATATTTTGATATTTTCTAAAAAGTAACTTAGTTAGATATCCAATAATATTGAATATTTTAAGTAAGATAGTTTTATGACGAAATTCTTAAGATTAGGTTGAACATTTTTTAAAGATATCTGTTTTCATAAGAGGGATGAGTATAAACAAAATTTTGTTTACTCAAAATAATTAATTTATAGGATTTTTGTTAACAATTTATATTTATTGGATTTTGTTATCTCATTTGGATGTCTTATAATAAATGTTTATTTTATATATCGTTTGATTAAGTAGTGCTTATATGACATTAATTTCATTCCTGAAGTTATAATATTAAATATAATTTTGTGAAATTAAATATGTGGAAGGCTAACATAATATATCTGTAAATGTTAAAATGTTTTTATTTTATCCAATTGCGTTCTTCTCAAAAACGTATCGTACTCAAACAAAAGTACGAATATTACGTAAAAGTGATTTTTACATCGTATTTTCTAATCAAGAGCACCATCGAGTTTCGTGAAATTATTGGCAAAATATTTTATCGAGACATATTTGGACCACCAGCCATATTTTGGTCCAAATAGACCTGTTTTTAACCTATGTCTCAATAGTTATGATTCACTCTGTATCACTTCATTCCCTTTTACAGGATTTTAAGAATATCTTCAGGGGTGAGATCCTTACGAAATCCCAACTGAGAGATCTTCACATCCATGCTTGTAACCTACAGAATTTCCTCTCAATACTCAAGATATCCGAGGAAATAGACAGTCATTCATCCATAACCCCCTTCATTCACCACGAGGCATCCCGTACGTCGATCTAACCTATAAATCCCCCGTTAACTGCGGACCAGACGTATACATTACCTATTAATGATTTCATCAATAATTTCCGACAGGACCAATATGTCCCGCCCCGGAAAATCCCGGCATTGTCTCCCCAAATGAGCGGGGGACGGCCAAGGGAGGAGGGGGCAACCACGTATCCTAATAATTTATAGGGCAATATGGGGGCGCTTAGGGTTGATCTCACGGACAAACGGACACGGTCGAGTCCAATCAAAGTTTCATGGCCGTTTTGTACGGAAAGTAGTAAAGTTTGAGCCGTTCGGATCTTCTGGGGTCCGGTCGGTCTGATGGGTGAGTAGGGAATCTTTACGAGGGGGGGTGGAGAATGACGATACTGATTTTTCCGTGTTTCTCAAGATGAGATTTTCGGAGAGATTGTAAGGTGAATTGAATGAGGGAACAATAAAGATACATTGTAAAGTAATGATCGCAAAACAAACAGGTCATCCATTTTGTTAACTCAGATATTGGTACGCAATCGTGTATTAGCTGGTTAATGGCAGAATATTGTGTTGAGGTCATCGTCCAGGAAGGGTACATTGCTCTCTAGAATACTGTGAAATTATTATATATGAATTTACTAATATCGAGACAAGCTAGTCTGACCAGAGACAACATGTCTTTATCGTCTACCTGCATCCTATCATCTGAAGACTTCGTGTTATCGCCTTTAGTAGCCATGGGCTGTAAGTCCACGAGTTTTGCAATGCAAGTTTATATATAAGGTTCACTTAAACTCCTATTGTTGTGTATAAAAGTTAAAGTAATTTCGTCTATTCAATATTTGGGTGTCGCAAAAATTAGATACCGGCAGGTATATAGCTTAATATAATATTTATATTTAGTGAACGGGTCAATTCATAAACACCTAGAAATTACGAAATTGAGAATTTCGAGAGAAGTAACCACAAGCTGTTAGGACACAATTAGCACGTTTTTTGGTGTAATCAAACGATTTCGTCATTACACATTTGATCCAAATTTAGAACCTTCAAAGTGATAAGCAAATGAAAAAATAATAAAAATTTGACTTTTAGAATAATAGCCGCATGTTTATTAATATCTATAGTTAGACGTCATATCATTGGCAGCTTTCTGATATATATGAGAATGTTTCTATGGATAAACCTACCCTGTCTTGAAATTATCCGGAAAAAACAAAACTCACTTGTAATTATTTAGTATATTTTTTTAATTCTTAGGATTATAACAAAATATTAATCTTATTTACTTATACAACCTCCATTTAACCGTAAACACTTGACTAAACGTTGAGGTACACCCAAAACTAGATCACCTCCATATTTTGTGTGATTGTAATCCAGGACTGGAAAACTGACTGAATTATCTTCAATCTTCATTAGTCCCCATAAGTTTTCAATGGGACTAAGATCTGGTGAAACTGCTGGCCATGAAATGGTTGTCACTTGGTGTTCTTGCACCCAAGCTGGAGTATAGGCCGAAGTATGGCGTCTTGGCCACCCACTTTCATCAGATATAAAGATATTATCAAAATTATCTTCTTGAGAACGTTGACAAAATTCTATCCTATGTTTCTTTTGTAAAGGTGTCATTATAGGGACCTTTTTGGTTTCCTTGATATGAAGCCTTGTCTTTTCAGTGACATACGGACGGTTTCTGGACATACTTTTATATTTTGTTGATTTCCAAATCTATTAGCCAATTTGCGATACCCCACACGCGAATTGTATCGTCCTAAGGCCAATAAAGCGTTTAAATTGTTTCCTTTTATCTAACGCGGTTTTCCTGAAACTGGCTTATGCCTCATATCCATGCCATTTTTTATCCTCTTTATTGTCTCATATACAGCACTTTTTCCCAGTTCAGTCAATTGCACGAACTTTAAAACGTTTCGAAAACCTTTTCTATACAAATATTCTAATGGTTTTCTTTTTTCTAGTTTCTACATTATTTCATAAATTGTACACCTGTTAACAATCAACAATATTTGACAAATAGTGTTGCCATGCAACTTTGGCCATAGCCGACTATCTGCGAAAACATTACTGAAAAACAAGTTTTAAGAGAGACTTTGCTTCGTCAGTAATCAAATAATTCATATTCGATAAAATATAACATCAATCAACAATCAAGATCAAGGTTAAACCACAGAATTATTTATTTGTAGTTAAAATTACACTCCATTTAAATTTTTCAGTATTCATTTACCAAAAGTTTTCTAAATTGTTGGAGGTGAGTAAATATTTGTTGTTGAATGATGTTATATTTTATTCAATATGAATTAATTGAGTACTGACGAAGTAGAGTCTCTCTGAAAACTTGTTTTTCAGTAATGTTTTTACATATTTTGAGATTTTATAGAAAGTAACTTAGTTAGATATCCGATAATATCGAATATTCTTAGTAAGATAGTTTTATGATGAAATTCTTAAGATTATGTTAAACATTTCTGACAGATATTTTTTTTCATAAGATTGATCAGCAGAAACAAAATTTTGTCTACTCAAAATATTTAATTTATAGGATTTTGGTTAACAATTTTTATTTCTTGGATTTTGTTATATCATTTGGATGTCTTTTAATGCACGTTTATTTTATATGTCGTTTGATATAAGTGGTACTTAGATGACATTGATTTAATTTAATTCCTGAAGTTATAATCATTAAATATAATTTTTTGAAATTAAATATGTAGAAGGCTAATATTAAAATATTTAATTAATTTTATATATCTTCTATCAAGTATTAACCTCTATTTATGTTAAAACAGAAATATATTGAAATTATGAAATATAATAAATTCTGGATACTTTCTAGACGGTATATAGTTTCGTTTATTCAATAAGATTATCATCATCCATTTGATAAAGTTGACAGAAAATATGGCTTGAAAAATGGCAGGGTGGAAGTTTGTCAAAACACAACATTGGTGTCACACCAACAATTTGTCTTAGTCCAAAACGGATAAAACCACCCCAACACATACCCTTCAGGCAAAACCTTATCTAAAACAAACTGCTAACCCCTTGGCCATCATCAATTTCACCATCAATCTTAGGTGATATCACTACAAAAATCATATCGCGAAAAATATCAGAACCGCTCATCAATCTCAAACTACATGCACAAATCCCGACTTGTGCCCCGAGGCGGGGCGAAAAAACCTTAAAAAAATAATAAATCGCCCGGATTAAACATACAGGAGGATTTATTCCGTCATTAAAACCGTGGGCCTTATGAATGGGCCCATTTATAAAAAAAGGAAACGGATTACAAATTTCGGATTCGCCTCTCTCAAAGAACGACGCGGTTAGTCGTAACTCGATCCTTGTTTATCCCGCTCTGTGGTCGTATCGTATGCCCAGGCACAATGGAACAATAGCCTCTTCTTATGTATGACAGTCGACTGAATTAGTTTCATAATTAGGTGGATAGAGAACGTTTCTATTTATAAGTAGGCGAAATTCAAGGCTAGAACTGAAAATTAGACGATATTCAACCTCAGAGTCCATTATTATCATTTGGAAACAATAAGTCGTCTTTAATTCTATGAATGGAGGGTCTGTGGCCACTTGTCGATGAATTCGTAACCTAATTTATTCACAGTTTGTTTCTCTGGTTCACTCTGGGAATAAGGAAGAGGCATAGAATATCTTCAACTTTTGGCTTGATTTCCAAAAATATGCATAAAAACCTTTTGTATTATAATTTACTTTATTTGAACGGGTTAAGTTAACAAATCAAAAATGGGAGCACTATAAAATCTCTACAAATGAATAGGTTCAATTTTAATTAAATTATACACATAAGAGGAGTGTTCAATGTACTCTCGGTATCGGGATCAGTTGCTAATAATGTGAGTAATCTAATTATCTCATTTACTGATGACACTATCTGAGGGTATGAATATAAAATTTCCCTAATTTACGATCATGAGTTTTCTAGGTATCCTCAGCGAAAGACGACCAGAATGACTGACGCCACAATGATGAATAAAATCGAGCATCGCGCCGTAGTTCCTCAATAAGTAGGGAAAACGTCAAAAACTCAATCATGAGGAAACGGGTGCTGTTTACCAATACTGTACCCCGTCGTTATCCACCTTCCAAAAGTAGTCAAGTGAATTCAAAAGGGGCAGAAAAAGCATTGAGGACGACCGTCGCTCGGGCGGGCCCGTTAGCGGCACCACTGAGTGAAATGTGGAAAAAGTGGAAAAGCTAGTACTTGAAGATTAAAAATCAAGATGTCAGGAGAATTGACCAACCTATCCCTGGGTAACATACATGCTATCCTTCATAACCATCTTAACCTCTCAAAGGCCAGTGCAACATGGGTACCGAGGATGCTCACCAATCCTCATAAGCAAGTGCGAGTCGAGAGCTGTAAGAAGTTTTTAGAGCTCTGTGGAGAAGACCCATCGAGTATTTTCAACCGACTAGCTACTGGGGATGAGACATGGATTCATCACTATGACCTTGAGAATAAACAAGAGTTCACGCAGTGGATTGAAAAGGGTACACAGCTCTTAATGAAGTTTAAAGTCGCTGGAAAAATAATGGCTACGATCTTTCAGAATTCTAAGGGTATTTTATCGATAGAATATACTTAAAAGGGCGAAAGCATTAAAAAAGCAGCATTATACGCGAACACGTAATTCCTGAGATGCAATTAAAGAAAAAATACGACGACTCACACGGGGGTGCTTCACGATAAATGGAGTCGAAAAAAGCTTCCTACTTTACGACAGTGCTCTTCACCATTTTACCTTTTGGTTCAGCGAATTGATTCCAGAAACCTGTCAAATATTGTTTCAACAACTTCCAAGTAACCATCCTTAATGGAGGAATTATCTATTCTACTGTTCTATGCATCTTGGGATCACACTAAAACGTGACTCTATAATTGTGATTATATTTGTGGATGCGATTCACAAATAACAGTGATTTGTAACTCATGTTCAACAGTCAAGTTCTAGTCATCAAAAAATTTCATAACAAAAGAAGAACTGAAACAAAAGTCGCTAACTAGCCTCAGCGAAGGCTATGATAAAAATATAAAAGAAGGTGAAACTAAAACGCTCTAGCTTTCTCCAAGAATAGTTCCTACTCTGCATATAATCATCAGGTTTTCAGTTTCAGTTCGTTCTAAATGACCGGTAGATCATTCAGAACTAAGATGGTACGGTAATAATGTACTCTAAATTCGGCACAAGGAAGATTGTCTGGTATTAGGATAATCCAAGCAAAATGACACTCCAGCAAGGTTGTTTAGATCTAAGAACATCTCGGTACTAAGACTGTAAATTTCAAAACTATAAGATGTCTGTAACTCGTGATCTCACTCCCAGTGACTCTAGATATTATTAAAATTATTTACAAGTTGATAAACATTAGATGAAATATCCTGAACAAAGGATTGAGGGCACTTTATTCAATCATGAGCATGAGAAAGGAAATTAAATGCATAATATCATATCGGGTGATTTTTTTAGAGTGATAGAACTTTCGATAGGGGTAACTGTGTTTTGACAGAAGGAAGAAGCCATGTTGTTTTGACATTTCTGTTCAGTAAGCATTGACAAATTATCATGGAAAGACTCACGCCGCAAAAACGTTTACAAATTGTTGAAAGTTTTTTTCAAAATCAGTGTTCTATTCGCCAAACTTATAGAGAACATTATGTCTACTGGATGCATCAACAACAATAAGACAAAGAACTGTACGTAAAGCAGAAAATATCGCTGCTGTAAGTCATAGTGTTAATGATGATCCAGATTTGTCTATTCGTCGACGTTCACAACGAGTTGGACTCTGTGCATCCACTACATGGGAAATTTTGTAAAGATCTTGGTCTACATCCATACAAGATCTAACTAGTTTAAGAAATAAAGCCACTTGACCATAATAAGCGTCGTTTATTTGCTGATTGGGCCCTAGAACAGCTTGAAGTCGATATACTTTTTTATCGTAAAATTGTGTTTAATTATGAAGCTCATTTCTGGTTGAACGGCTATGTAAACAAACAAAATTGCCATTAATGGGTGAAAACAATCCTCAAGAAGTTCTGCATGTTCCATTGCATCCTGAGAACTGCACTGTACTAGAATACAACAACAATTGATTTATTGAAAGATAAAGTTGGCGATAACATTATTTCGAGAAATGGTCCAATTAATTGGCCTCCAAGATCATGCGACATAACTCCACTAGATTATTTTCTTTAGGGTTATGTCAAGTCATTGGTTTATGCTGATAAAACAGAAACAATAGACGCTCTGGAAGCCAACATAACTCGTGTTATCGATGAAATAAGGCAGAATTACTCGAAAAAGTGGTCCAACATTGGTCTGGTCGAATGCGGTTCCTCAGAGCTAGTCGTGGTGGACATATGTCGGAAATTATTTTGAAACATAAATGTCATAAAATTATCTTTCTAATAAAAAAAAATTGGCTTCAATCTTAATTAAAATGTGTTTTATTTCAATTTTAAGTTCTATCACTCTAAAAAGAACACCCGATATGAAAGAGTGTACACCTTTCAATTCATAAGATTGACCCCCCTTTCATAGTCATTGTATAAATAAATCATATTTAATTTTGAATCTATTCACAAGTCGTGAATGTCATTCAACGACAAGAGGAACAGTTAATCATAGAAAGTGATTGAATATTCTAATGTTAATTACTTTATCGTTCTGGCCGATGGAGCGAACTCTGTGCCTGCCTCTTGATATCCTAACCAAACTCTCAAACGTCACAGCTTCGATTTCATAGAGTAATACGATACGGGCTTGTTTTTCTTTGGCCCGTCCTTCGTTCCGAATCGAACTTCTGTGTACACAATCCGCTCTTTCATTAATTGAAAAGCCAAACTATCGGAAACTTTGCCTCGTTTCCAATTTCATCATGTACCTCCGCTTATTTGCCTTATTTTCCCTCAATTATCCCCGTCTATTTTTACGATTCAAAGCGGTATATATCCGTATAATGAGAGAAAACAAACAGACAATCAAAAAGGGCAGTAAAAGAGGTACATTAAAGGCATCTCTATCCGCGCCGGGAGCTTTGATCGATAATAAATTCAGCAAATGGCTAACCAAATAAAACAGATATCTGTTTGCGGACCGAAAGTCGGCAGCACAAGGTTCTTTTTTACCGGTTTTCGTCGCAGAGACGCATCTGGTGCTCCATCATGCGTATCATTCCGAGAAGATATCTTTAACTCATCTAACAGAACGAGGTTTTTGACGCAAATGTTGCGAGGTATTTATGGAACAGAGATTTTGAGTTACGACGTGTTGTTTACGGCTTCTTTATGGACCATTTGCATGCTCCTTTGAGAAAATCCAATGAGCAGGCTCTTCTCTCGGATATCTGATTGTATACGACGTGTGCAAATTAAGCAGTAATGAGATTGCCTTCGATCTGGCATCGCTTTTAGACCTTCAGTACCTGTTCTATCTCACATGTTTTGATAGGTTGTTTTTTCTTTGTCGTTATAACGAGATAAAAAAGTTCGTCTATTTCACAACTAAGGAATTAGTCACGGTATCAATAACATTAGATGGAACACAACTGCTCTCGTTATGTTTTGAATTTCTTCTGGTACATCAAAAAACCGAGAATTGTACATTTAAATTGACTACCCAAGACATCTTTGGTTCAAACAATAGTCTCTGTGTTTTATCATTGTTCATCATCATTTTGTTTGCGCTGAACCATACCTGGGCTTCCTTTAGTGTCTTCTTGTCTTTCTCTTTCAATTCCTGTTTGTCCATCCCTTTATTCAGAAAAGAAGTGTCATCAGCGAAGAGGACGGTTTGATCTGATTTCACATTAGCTGGCAAATCATTCATGTATATCACAAACAAAAGGGGACCCAACACAGAACCTTGCAGTACACCATGACTCACAGTCTCCCAAGACGACCTGCCTCCCAAGCTTTTTTTCTGCATCCTGTTTGTCAGATAACTTTTCACCCGGTTAAGAACCTCACCCCTGATTTCATATTATTCAAGCTTGTTTAAAAGCGCAGAGTATGAAATACTATCGAAAGCCTTGGATAAGTCACATGCCTGTAAACTAGATTTTTGTCCCCCATCAAAAGCTTCTCCTATATTTTCGAGCACCTCCTTCAGTGCCGTCTCCACTGATTTGCCCATCAAGAACTCAAGCTGATGTTTGCAGAAAATTTTGTGATGTTTGAATAAACTCAGTAATCTATTTTTATTATTACCTGAAACAATTTTGAGAACACAGGAAGTATCGAAACTGGGCGTGAGTTTTCTAGTAATTCTATATCTCCCCTTTTATGGACAGCTACTATTTAAGCCTTCTTCAACTGATCCAGAAAGTGCCCCTGTTTTAGATGTTTTAGCATGACACATAATGGTACCTCAATGCACGGAATAATCTCCTTCAACATGGTTGATGTAATTTCATAGATATCTCTGGTTTGCTTAGGTTTTATCTGTCATAGAGCTTTCCGCTTTCCTCAGTTCTATTATTATGCATTCATGAAGGTAGACAGACTGAACAGTTTCAATCTTAGTTTCACGCACGATATTTACTGGATTTTCTTGTACTTCACATCTTTCTGAAATACTAGCTCCGATGTTGGCGAAGTATTTGTTCAATTCATCTGGTCTAAGATTTGTCTCATCCTTACGCACTTGATTTTTGTTTTCGGCATTTCTTATCTTATGTAGATTATAGTTTCTTTTCAGCTCTGTTTATTTTTCGGCATATTTCTTTCTGTGAATGTTATATGCTGATCCTTCGTTATAGTTTCCAGGGCTTCTAATTTATTTTTCATTTTAAGAATGTTTTTGTCCTTATGTCTTGCCTGCTCTTTGTAATCATATCTCTGAGCAGATGAAACATATTTTGGCAAGAAAGTTGGATTATTTTCAACCTTAATTCAACAAGATTTGTAGCTTTATCAATCTCATGTCCATAAACCAAGTTTTTCAGATATCCCCAAAAGAAAATATCATTGGGAGATAAATCCGGTGATCTTGGTGGCCATTTGATCGTGCCATTTGTAGAAATGACACGATCCGAAAAAGTGGTTCTGAGATATTGTGTGACTGCTCGAGCGTTGTGACTTGAACTACCATCCTGTTGAAACCAGATATCGAAATAGATTGGGAGTTGTCGAATCTTCCGAATAATTTGATTCGGTAACAGCTCCAGATATTTGGCACCGTTAGGCTTACTATTGATTAAGAACGGACCTATCAGGTAATCTCCCAGGATCCTAGTCCAATCATCAAGTTTTTGTGGATACTGTATACGCACAGAAATATTTTTATGTTAATTTTTCCTGGACTAATATCGTACCACTGATAGGTTATGTTTTCTGTTTAAGGAAAGACAAATTTCTTGGCTAGATATACTTTACAACAATGGTAATCGTTTCTTTTCAAAATATTCCGAACAGTTTTATCATTGAGACTAACATGTTGAGCAATTTATCTACTCCAACAAGTTGCACTGGTTTCAACAGGAATACACAAATCTGTCCCTCTATTTAGACGATTTTCTCTAATGGATTTTGGTGGTTTAAAATGTTGCAATTTTTACATGTTTGTGAACAGTGGAACTTGAATTCGCCGATCTCTGAATGCAACAATAAATTTATTGTTTCACCAAAGTACCACTTTATATTTTGAATTTTTTCTTCCACATTTCTATTTAAGAAGAGCCTATTTGATTTTCCACTTTCATGGACTTGCACACAGCCCTTCTGTGTGAGAGAAAAGAGCATTCTTTTCGAGTTAAACACTGGATTATTTATATCATAACGCGTGAATATTTCTATTATTCCAATGTTCGACTGGACGTTCGGAAGACTCTTTCTTATGCATTGAATATCCCAACCGTAAAACGTGATTTTCCAAACCTGTATATGGTTTATTAAAATCCACAACAATACGTAAAACGCATTAAATACGATGTTCCACGAGCACGCAAAATTGAAAAAAATATCTCTTTAAAATATGCAGCGCGTAAAATAACGTTTCATGCTTGATTTTTGCCAGTTGGTCAGCCTGCGTGGCGAAACCGCCCCAATACGGAGTTATTCCAATATTGTTCGAAAATATAAACGCGAAATTTTCTATTTTAATCAACATCCCAGTTATTTATCGATGTTATTCTGGCTGAAGCCCCGTCATATCCGATATCGTGCAAATATTTTCAATAACTCGATGTAGGAATACCAACAAAATATTCCGCATTGCACATTTCCTGTAAAACCGTACAGTCTTTCATTCATTTAGCAGCTTTAGTTGGGTTGGCAACACTTGTTACGTATACGCGAGTTGAGGATCATAGAAATCAATTCTGTTCACGTTTACGAGAATCGTATGAATGAGCTGTAATTTCAATTTTGAAAGCGAATATCATGGTATTTTGGATATATGGATTTTAAAACTGAAGTTCACTCAAGTTGGAAAGCTTCAATTACAACGCCAGTATTATTAGAATACGCTATTTGACTGATTTCTGAGAACCATCTCAAAATATTCAATGGTGTTTATTGAGCATATAAAGGAATGGTTATTTTTGATCTCCTAAAGTATTCTGCAAAAAAATCAATCAAGAAAATAAGATTCAGATAATTAACAGAAACGCTACTTTGCAAAACATGCTGTTTGTGACGTCACATTGAAGTAATCACTCAAGTGTCATACACTAGATCTATGTCATACGCAAGTTTGGTTAGCGTTTGTTTTTGTTATTATTCACCATTTCGATTAAGAGGCGAGAAAGAAAATGTAGAAATGATGTTAGTGAAAGATTACTTCAGATACTATATTATTATATAATTGGCGCCCAACGTGGGGCCTATACGAATATAAAAAAATGAGACAATATTTTTAACAGTATCAAATAGCCTAATCGAATATTAACAAACCGTCAAGCTTTGCGGATCGGAAAACGCCGTTAGCCGTTGATTCTCGCCGAAACAACCCGTAAATTCCTTCAATAACATTGTTAACATCCCTTACGCTATCGTAAATCTAGTAGAACAAAGACGGGTAGTAACTATTCTGCATGTCCGACCCCCCAGCATATTGAATCCGCCATAAAATTTATCTATGCGAGATATCAGACAATACGTAAGCGTTTTGCGTCTGCATTATTGCGTTGTTGGGGGTTATTTCGCCGTTTCCCGGGAGAAATTAACATGGAGGACGATACTGATCGTTAGGTGAAACGGACAGCGATCCTTTTCTATGACTATTCAATTTTTGTGTCCAGTCCGGACGATTCAGCATGTTAAACTTATTTTAGCACTAAATAGTATGAATTTTTAACTCATTCAATGTTTTCAACTGAAATTTATTACTTGCAATCACGATTTTGAGTTATATAATTCTTGTACAGGTCACCAACATTTAACAATTTGAACTTTTATCATTTTTGGCTCCATGAAATCATGTTGAATTTATCGTTTTTCTTTTCTAATGCCTGTTGAATGTTGTTCGATTCTATCCTTTCATAAACTTGTCACGTCCATCATCAAAAGCAATTGTTAAAGTCGTGATTTAGGCAAAATCTCTGCCGAAGAAGGTTTAACTGTAAAAAATCTCATTCCGCGAAGACTTAAATGAATTTTCCATTCGGGAGTTTTCCAGATTTTCCCAGAAAACTTTTCCGCACCTACATGCTGAACATTCGTTCGAGAATATAATTTCCCGGAGGCGGCAGAAAAGCGGCATTATCTTCATCGTCTACTCAGCCGGTTTTTCCAATTTTCTCCTAATCTCGATAAGAGAATGGAAAACGAATAGAGTCGGGCGGAGCGGGAAGAGCTGTTTCAATGGACCGATCGTGATTTATCTCCGCGAATTTCCCCGATTTCCACGATATACTCGACGGTGGAAAAACTACTAAATGAATGTCGAATTTAAGATAATTAATGTTGGCGCGTGGAGAAAGAAAAGCGCGGAAATATGATTTTCCCGGCGGGATCGGTATAATGGACCGGTTATCGGGCCGGATGAGGGAAAATGAAAATTCGATGAGGAAATTCATGGAGCTCGGAGTCCTTTTATTCGACTGACAGAAAGCCTTTCGGGAAATCTCGGATTTGGAAAGAGGGAAATTTTTCGATGAATGACACGGACTTTTCGTGAATGCGGTCGGGCTCAATGGAGATACTTTTGAATGGAAAAAACGCGTTCTTGAAAAATAAATTTGAAAAGAGATCCAACAAATAGCATAAGTTTAATACAATTCCGGAACTCATCCTTCATTTACTTAATTCATATAGTCTATACTGCAACACGAATCACAGTTAAACATAATATCCAATGGCAGGTAAGATCATCACAGTGAGTCAACAGTATAATCGTTATATCCTTCACAATTTCAGCAGCCTTGCATGCATTTTCATCTTTATCAAAGGAAAACTGTAAAATGTTTCGAACATCCCCTTTGTTGACTTCCATTTTTAACACCTTATAACTCACAACTGAATGGACCAAACAAAAAACAGAGAAAGAATTTTTTTAACGTGAAATGTCACCTTGACAATGAGCAAAAATGTGAAATTGTTTGATCGATACTTTACGAGATATCGATCACTACAGACATCTACCTAAAAAATAATGGATTCCCTTTTACCCAACCTGTGAACATTGAGATTAATCTATGACATATTTCCATCTGTCAGTGCCAACCCCAATTTTCTTCTTTCTATGAAAGCACGAAAAAACACAATGAGGTCCTTGCTGCAGATGAAAATCTATGTTCCCGCCTTCTGTGCAAGAAAGAGACGGCCATGAAAAATTCATCTGTGACATAATTCCACCTGTCACAATCTGCTAACCTCAATTCCGTCGTTATTACTGCCAGTCGTTCCCCGAACATCTCTCAATTAAGTTCTTCCTCTCCGTTACAGTAAATAATCCCGTGTAGAGTTAAATAATCCCGGGGGATTCGGCGACATTTCGTCCTTTAATGAAAACGACAACTAGCTTCAAGTCTTCCGAGCGGGGCTTATGGCATGATTAATACGGACATAAATCGCGGTGGGCCACGCTTAACGACGAGACCAGCTTGCTGCGATGAATAATATTGGTACATTGTGTACATACCGTCAGGACAGGACGCTGTTTTGTCGGCAGTTTCGTCGTAGTCGGATTCTGTGCTCCGGACCCCCTCGCGCCCGTCTCTGTGGTCGAATTCCAGGTCTTTCATTCGGCAAATTCATCAAGCGTGACTCTGTTAATTAATAACTCGAACGAACGCGGCCGCTATTTGCTCTCTCCGGTTGGGCGGGCACTGTATACCGTGGACTGTTTGTTCTCTGTGAGGCTCTTATTTCATTTCTGTGGCTATCTGTCATTCGCTGATCTATTATGTCTAACTGTGTTTCTGGTTGGAACACAGAATTTCGGATGGAATTTCACACAGTATTCGAATAATGCGTTCGGGAAATGTATTGAAATTTGGAATTATGAACGTGTGTTCGGGTTTGGCTTGTTTCCTGTTTGCGATTTGATACTTCATGGTGTATCTTACTTATTATAGCTCAATTACAGCAGGGAAATGGGCAACGTAAGAATGAAATCACTTCAATTCGCGTGTGCTGCTACACACGCTGCTCAAGGCTCCTCGAATTGGCGAATTATCTTTTTTTTGGATGCTGTGTTTTTCCTAATTGTGAAATATTGTTTTTTCGAACGAAAACTGGGCAAAAATCATGGTTACGTTCCTTTATTCAATGAATTTTTATGAATAAAGGCTGTACTTTTGATTCGCTTCAGATTTATCTGTTAATTAGGCATTTTAGTCACGTACCAAGAAAAGTTCCTAATCCTCCATTTGAAAATGATTGCACGATATAAATTTATTATGCATTATTTCAATTTCATTTAAATTTCACAGAAATAGAAGTTTAATATATCGGGCGTTTTTTTTAGAATGATAGAACTTTCGATAGGGATAACTGTGATTTGACAGAAAGTAGAAGCCATGTTGTTTTGAAATTTCTGTTCAGTACGCATTGACAATTTATCATGGAAAGACGCAAGCCGCAACAACGTCTACAAATTGTTGAAATTTATTTTCCAAAGCAGTGTTCTATTCGCCAAACTTATAGAGGCACTTCGTGAAATTTATGGTTTACATAATTGTCCATCAGAGCAGCATATTCGTCGAACTATCGATAGATTTCGGACAACATTTTCTCTACTCGATGCAACAACAAGACAAAGAACTGTACATACAGAAGAAAATATCGCTGCTGTAAGTCATAGTGTTAAATGACGATTCGTCGACGTTCGCAACAAGTTGCATTCTGTGCATCCACCACTTGGAAAATTTTGCGTGAAGATCTTAGTCTACACCCATACAAGATCCAACTGGTTCAGGAACTGAAGTCACTTGACCATAATGAGCTTCGTTTGTTTGCTGATTGGTCCCTAGAAAAGCTGGAAGTTGATCCACTTTTTTATCGTAAAATTGTGTTTAGTGATGAAGCTCATTTCTGGTTGAACGGCTACGTAAACAAGCAAAAATGCCGTATATGGAGTGAAAACAATCCTCAAGAAATTCTGCAGGTTCCATTGCATCCTGAAAAATGCACTGTATAGTGTGCTTTACACGCTGGAGGCATCATCGGTCCATATTTGTTTAAAAATGATGCTGGAGCTAATGTTACAGTGAATGGTGCTCGTTACAGATCGATGATCATTGATTATTTGTTTCAAAATTTGAATGGTATCGACCTAGAAGTGTTTTGGTTCCAACAAGATGGTGCTACACCCCATGCTGCTACCGTAACAATTGATTTATTGAAAGAAAGATTTTGCGAGAACATTATTTCGAGAAATGGCCCAAGATCATGCGACATAACTCCACTGGATTATTTTCTTTGGGCTTATGTCAAGTTATCGGTTTATCCTGATGAACCAGAAAGAATAGACGCTTTGGACTCTAATTATTGATGAAATAAGGCCTGAATTAGTCGAAAAAACAGTACAAAATTGGTCTTTCCGAATGCGGTTCCTCAAAGCTAGTCGTGGTGGACATATGCCGGAAATTACTTTTAAAACATAAATGTCATACAATTACCTTTCAAATAAAAGCAAAATTTGTCTTCAATCTCAGTTTAAATGTGTTTTATTTCAATTTAAATTTCTATCACTCTAAAAAAAAACCCTGATATCATTAATGAATTAAAGAAACTCAAATTATGTTATAGAAGAGTTGCACAATCTTCCATCTCATTCTTGAAAATATTCTCATCTTCAACGGCGATCGGACATGCCATAAAAAGCATCCACGTCCGCAACGAGGGATCCGGTAAAAATTTCCATCGAACTGTGAACGAACGTATCCCCGAATAAAATTCTATGCTTCACGTGATTTGGAAACGTGGCATAAATAGGGTGCGTTCCTTTAAATTCAACCCGCATCGGTAAACGCAGGCAAAGGTGCGATCAAACTCGTATAAAAGAAGATAAAATATCCGGAAACGCATTCGTTATTACCGGAAGAGATGTGGGCAGGGGTACTGGTGCCCGAGCGGTATGCTTCTTTTGTCTAATGATGCTGATATTCAACCCTCATTGTGAGACATGGAGGCCCGTCTTTTGTCGAATGGGCAATATGGAAGAAATTTACAACGTACGGCTGAAATTTGATAGTTTTTGGGATGATGCAGATATGCGCTTGGATGGCCCCCTAGAGGGGATAGTTCCTGAATAACACTTTTTGGGTATACAGGGTGCATCTTTTATCTTCAATACAAAGAGTGATAGAACTCAAAATTGAAATAACATCCAGTCGAGTTATGTCGCATGATCTTGAAGGCCAATTAATTGGACCATTTCGCGAAATAATGTTATCGCCAAATCTTTCTTTCAATAAATCAATTGTTACGGTAAAAGCATGAGGTGTAGCACCATCTTGTTGGAACCAAAACATTTCTGGGTCGAAACCATTCAAATTTTGAAACAAATAATCATTGATAATCGATCTGAAACGAGTATCATTCACTGTAACATTAGCTGTAGCATCGTTTTTAAAGAAATATGGACCGATGATGCCTTCAGCGTGTAAAGCACACCATACAGTGAGTGCATTTTTCAGGATGCATTGGAACCTGCAGAACTTCTTGAGGATTGTTTTCACTCCATATCCGGCAATTTTGATTTAAATAGCCGTTCAACCAGAAATGAGCTCCATCACTAAACACAATTTTACGATAAAAAAGCTTCAAAGCCTTAGTTACGTTACAAACAATCGGTAATAATGCTCTATTCGAAAATAGTTTAACAAGAGTAAGTCAATTATGCGTTTCTGCATGAACTGAATGAAACCATTTTAACATAAATCTATAGGTTTTGCTGTGCAGAGCGAATATAAGTACGTTGCAGATTTCTTAATGTTTCATATTACAGAGGACTTTCAAGAAAACAACATGACCAAATCGGGCTACTTTTTGTTCAAAATGGTTATACGGATGTTTGTTGAAATGTCCCGATATATAGAAATATGTATTACAATAGCTTATACTCCTAATGATATATATATATATACGGTACAGATCAGCCGAATAGGTATATTCAAAAATATTTGTTTTGCTCAAAACCTGAATCACGGAGTGACTGTGTCTCTTGAGCATGAGGTAAGATATCTGAATTCGAAACATGGGATAAAATCGAATATGTTTGAGCTGATTATCAGTATCACTGCGTGACAGAATCTGACTTAAAGATGACTAAAATTTTCAGCCTTCGTTACATTACAAACAATCGGGAATAATACACTTTTCGAAAATAGTTTCACAAGAGTAAGTCAAGTATGCATTTCTGCATGCACCGAATGGACCCATTTTAACATAAATCTATATGTTTTGCTGTGCAGGGCGAATATAGGTACGTTGAAGATTGATTAATGTTGCATATTACAGAGAACTTTCGAGAAATCAACTTCAAGCTGTTCTAGGGCCCAATCAGCAAACAAACGACGCTTATTATGGTCATGTGGCTTTAGTTCTTGAACCAGTTGGATCTTGTATGGGTATAGACCAAGATCTTTACGCAAAATTTTCCATGTGGTGGATGCACAGAGTCCAACTTGTTGTGAACGTCAACGAATAGACAAATCTAGATCATCATTAACACTACGAATTACAGCAGCGATATTTTCCTCTGTACGTACAGTTCTTGGTCTTGTTGTAATTGTTGATTCGAGTAGAGAAAATGTTGTCCGAAATCTATCGATATTTCGACGAATAAGCTGCTCTGATGGACGATTATGTAAATCATAAATTTCACAAAGTACTCTATAAGTTCGGCGAATAGACCACTGATTTTGAAAATAAATTTCAACAATTTGTAAACGTTGTTTTCCCTGATGATTTGTCAATGCTTATTGAACAGAAATGTCAAAACAACATGGCTTCTACCTTCTGTCAAATCAGAGTTATCCCTATCGAAAGTTCTATCACTCTAAAAAATACACCCGATATTTTTTCATATATCGCAAACAGAATCCAAATCGGACAATTCTAAATAATTTCTGACAAACGCAATTTTTTTTTAATGGGGATGAAAAATATAAGCGAAAGGATTTTCATTATACAGTGTGTCAGAGCGAAGTCGAGAATTTCCATTTTTTAATTAATAAAATCTCTTCAACTAACGTTGAAGCTCCTGACGCCAAGTCAACCCTTTTGAACCTTTTTCATGTATGTTTTTTCAAACGGATATCTCCAGATCTGCAAGAAGAGTCGGTGCAAAAAGCGAGCGTGCAGACATCTGTAACTCAAATCCGTCCGAAATTATACCGATTGAAAAACTTTCCCAAAGAGTTTTTCCGCGTTCGGAAAACTCGGCGGAGGGAGGGAGCTGTAATTACCGTAATGTCGGGTCGGGAAAAACCTTCATGGTTTCTTTTCGGGCACGAACTTCGGAGCGATGAAAAGTTCGACTGTGTGTGGAGTTTCATTCGAAACCATGACTAATTAGTTTCTTCTCGAGACCGGGAATAGTGGAAATTGCCCGGGAAAATACACGTGAGAAGGGGGAAAGTCGACGGAGACTGATGGAAGATGCGGAAAAGAAATGGGCGTAATTGACACAAATTAGTTTATGCTGAATAATGAACGGACGAAATGGCAACAAAGTTTGAAAGGAAAATGATTGATACATATTGATGATTAATGTTAATGAGAAGCTTAACAGAGATCTTTGGTCTCTGGTCACCTCAACTAGTCACGCAATTTGCGGAGCAGTCCAGGATAACATAGGTCTTTCAAGTGCTCTGATGAATTTGCTTTGATGTCTTCTACGAACTAAAAACGACATCCATTCAGTGAAGAAAAATTTTAAGGATCCAGGTCTGGTTGATGCTTAAGGTAACAGGGAACAGTAATTGACTATTTGCACAAAAATTAATGTATCAACAAAGCTAAGTGAGCTGGTGAACTCACATGGTGTGAGAATAATGAGTTGAAGAGGTTTTCCTAGTATAGGGAAACTTGAATTTGCATTACCTCAGATTCCATTGAAGCAACTGAAGGCCGTTGAGTGAATCATCTGGAGCTGCAAAAACCCTTCATATCACTGGCGAAAAGGAATAAACTAGTCCCAGTTTGGATACCAGGTAGAAGAGAGAAATAAGACCTTGAAAAAAATGAGCACACACTACCTTCAGCAGACCAGCACTCTGAAATAGAGCTAAAGTCGATGAATGAAAGATTAGAGAGAAGAGATAAATATCCCGGCTCAACGACAAGCCAAGGTGCTTATCGTGTGCTCTAGGAAAAATGCCCAAATTGCCTTATAGCTGTCAAAGAACGAGCTAAGTTTGCTTACTGGCCATTCGAATCGTTACATACCACTTACCTTAGATCTGTTAAAAAAACTCTTATATCTATTGCTTATGGAAACCATCGAACACATACTCTGCCAATACAAAGCGCTGACACAAACCATTTACTCTTCTAGATAGCATGGTTCTCACTCCAAGTCTCCCAGGAAAATTAGACACTTTGGAAAGGAGATAACCTTTTTGGAAAAAACTTAGTGATGTGGTAACGCACAAAAGACCTTATTGGTCTGTGGATGAGATGATGCGTCTTTGGTCACCTCTACTAGTTACGAGTTTTTGAAAGCAGTGTTTACATTTCAGTTCAGGTTAACGTCACTTGAGATGTTCAGTCTTTGATGTCACCTACGAACTGAAAACGACATTCATTCAGCGAAGATTTTAATTTGGAAAAGTAGAAAAATTATAAGGAGCCTGGTGTGGATAATGAGAATATTAGCAGAGAACCATAATCAGATTATAAGCACAAAAATTAATGAATAAACAAAGCTAAGTGGGCTGGTGAACTAACATGGTGCGAGAGTTATGAGTTGAAAGGGTTTTTCCTTAAAGCTTCAAGCTGCTCTTGTTTTCTGACCATCTGAATGATAGTACAGACACCACACCAACGACAAACCAAGGTGATCGTCGAATCTCTAGGTAAAATGCCCAAATAGCCCTATAGCTGACAAAGAACGAGCAAAGGTTGCTAACTGGTTTTCTTACTGCGTATTGAGTCGTGACATACCACGCTGGCGCAAACCAAATTTAGTCTACTGGATACCATATCTCCTGGGAAAATAGTCCTCTTTTCCTAGTGATGTAATAACGCACAAAAGACTTTATTGGTTGCAGTGTAGTTAATGAGCCAAATGACCACAACTAATCTAATCGAATCTAATCACATTTCAAATAGTTTTGGATGCAATGTAACACTCTAGTTTTTTCGATAAAGGCGAAACACTATGAGCATTATATACTCATTTCATCGCTTTCGCATACAAGATTCCATTTGCAATGCAAAATTCATGACAGATTCTTTGTTCATGAAAAGGATCCAACCGGAAGGTTCACTGCCATCAACAAGTACCTCATATCGACAGGAATCAAACGCACCCCCGATGTCAGCGATCAATCGGCCGTAAAAGACAGCCGAGATCTTCATCCCTCTCATCTTGGCGCGAAAAATCAGCGTTTTCCGTGTAGCTCCCGACAAACTCGCATTATGGTAATTCGAATTTTCCATATATCCGAATCGACGATTTCCTACGTCTCCTCCGCCCAGCCTAATGACTGCCGAGTTTTCCCACTTCCGGGAAAATCTCGCTGGTCCGCATAAAAATGTTAAATAAGGCGGCGCGCGCGCGGAAGTTGGCGGGTAGGGTTCAACACGTGACTTCGACGAATCCGATGAATTATGTAGGCGGTGAGCTTTTCCGGATATAATATTTGGTATTTGCGCGACTTTAGTATAAACTGAACTATACAGACATTTGAAATATGCAAAAGAAATACTGAACTCCCTAAGCTGTTTCAAGTTTCAAGTTTTCTCAGTTCCTCTATACATTATGTTGACTGACAAAGAAGATAAACAACAACATATACATAAATACTTCAATTCAAATCAAGAGAAAGGATATAATCTATAAAAGAAGAACTCTCAAGTAAGATTCAAACGCATCGGATCTCAAGTCAAGGTCATACATGCAAATGATGAAGAGTATAGGCCCCTGATTGGACCCTTGAAGAACTCCAGATTCTGTTCCGTTTCTTCGACTTAACATTGTTCTGTTGAATTCGTTTATGGCCTGTCCAAATGGAATGAGGAGACCAAGCCCAAGGCCCTACCCTCCACACCACACCATTACATTTTATTTCTCGGGAATCATGATCAACAGTGTTCGCTAGATTATTTCAAATATCCATTTATCGTCCATTGCTTGGATAATGTGGTTCACTACCTGGAGAAGCATTTTATTTTGAATACGTATATGCTTATACGATATCCAATGCCTTTCAGTAAAATGATTCTTATATATGCTTCATTCATCGATAGCTCAGTGGTTAAAAATTGGGCTGGGAACCCAAGGATCCCAGGGATCAAATCCTGTTCAAATAGGAAAGAAATTTTCCAGTTGGACGGGTTTCGGTCTCCATTTCTGTGTGACCTAAAGTGGCCTAAGATCCCAGTAACAAAACCTACCCAGAACACAACTGAATTTCTAACTCGTACAAGCTGAAAAAGATTCTGAGAGATTTTCACAGAACATCTGGGAGTATCAGGATAATATATCATATAATAAGACAACTTACTGGAAAAACTGGTTCCATAGTGTGTTGACCCTCGTCCAGGCTTGGTTCTGAAGACATGGTGGATGTCTTTTTGGGTAACCTCTACCCTTACTTCTTGTGAAAGGGCTACTTAAATATGTGCAGGTTAATGCAAAATCAACAGCTTGCCACCAATCACACGTCCAACAGGTGATCTTGAGGACTAAGCTTTAAGATTGATGTGATGTCGATCTATGAGGACTACATGAGATCTGGCATTATCTTGTTAAGACGTAGTGTTATGGGTGCAAAAAAATGCAATTACACATGTTCTATTACTTCCTGAACGTAGCGACAGGCAGCCATGTTGCCTCTAATGAAAAAAAGTAGTGATTTACTTCTGCATTTTGGGTGCCCTCTCTTTCAAACCGGCTATCATCATAGTTTCTTTTATCTTCGATATAGACGCCCTGGACAATTCAATGGAACACTTTATCCCTGTATCCTTGCTCTGAATTTGCAAATAGGCTCTATTGCTCCCCTCTCATCACATGGTCTAGATATTATGATTTATTCTTCTATTTTTTTTACAATTCTCAATCATTTGATACTTTATCCATCCACCTCTAAAATTCTCCTAATGCCAACATTTCGAATGCCTCCAGACTGCTGCCTTCCAAACCATATGACCACACCAGGAGCGTTGTCAAATTGTGGATCATGTCTTTTACCACGTCTCCATCTCACTTTTGTGCACCTCGTGCACACCCAGATATAAGTAAGACTCATCACTATAGATAATTCAATACCTGGTCCCATTCAATTCTCTCCTCACACCAGAGCAGACAATTATGTCGATATTCAGCTATGAGATGTAGCAGATCAGAAAAAAGAGCAAAATTTCGTATTGGACAATATACTGTAAGTATACCAATTATCCTTTTATGCTCTTCAAGCTGCTGATATGCGATGGCACTGATACTGCTAAGTCTGTCTCTTAGAAGCCATAAGTCTTCCGCCTTATTGTCTCCACTCATGTTGATACTGCAGTATAGTGCGTAAAGATCTACTGGTTCTTCTGGAAACTTCTGAAAACTAGTTAACATCTAAAAGCTAGTGATCACCGTATATTATGACTTGAAAAATTTAGAGCCAGGTAGCTTGTCTAAGTCTTTTATCTCAAGACAAAGACTTTAGACTTACACTTCGCAATTGCACTTCTCATTTAAACCTCTTTAAGGGAATCACTCCAAATAAACCCCTGGAAGATCACTACTGGATAATTATAGACTTCTTAGTCCTCCTTAGAGAAATATACTACATAACCATTTTCATTCTCGAGCTCTTCTGCGTTTACGAGTGCTTACTTGGATTTATTCTCATTAATATTCAGAGCTTCAACATAATTCACATGGTTCTTATGAGCCGGATTTATTTTGACATCTTGCCCGTATATCGCCTACTCCTACACAGATAACTCTTTGAGATAATAACAATTCTGCACGTGGCAACATCGGCATGCAACTTCTCACCATGTTTAAAGTAACCGCCTGCAAACATCCACCTCGTAAATTCCGGTAACGTTCGAGCCGGTCGGTAATCACGGTCGAATCTCGATATCAAAAACTCATTTCCTCGTTTCAATCTTGCCCGAATCGGGGTTAACTAACTTGTTTACCACATTCTATGGCTCGCATGTCCTTAAGCAACTCCAGAATCGATAAAGCTCTACCGGGCAATTTGTGGAACGTAAATAAAAGACTATCAATGTCCGTCGAGGCGCCTAACCGACCTAACTTCATGCATAATAAATACATTGATTGTTCTGTGTCCGTATGTGTCTCTGTGACTACAAATATGTGGTTAGGGCGGTAATCCATTAGCAGTCGCTTGACGTACAAATTACTACTTGCAACATTGTACGCGGAATGAAAACACTACGTAGATATTTTGTACGCCATTAGAACTATCGATAAATCGCAACGTGGACACGAGAACACGGTATCAAACATTTTTAATGAGACGTGGAATATAACTGCTCGTTGGACCCGTCTCAGTTGGCATCTTCTCCGACTAGAGGCGCAACAGGAGAGGAAATTGAACGTTGATGGCGCCACCGTAGGTGGCATTATAAGAGTATCCTTTGCCACGGTTCGTATTTCAGTTATATTTTTGACTAATTGGATTCATTTCGAATTTTCGTAATTGGTTAGGCGGAAAATTACTTTGATCATCAGGAAATGTTAGGTTATAGTGCTACAGCGTCAAATATTACCTTTTATCGGTCAATGAATTAAAGGAAATGTATTATTCAAATTAGTAAGTCCTTGCGGAATCAATCACTCTCGGTAACGAATAACTCTTTCATCAAAACATTTTTTTGGTATATTTTCAAGAATCGACTCGCGAGATAAGCACTGTAAACAAACTAAACGACAGATGATGCTTAAACTTCGTGTGAGTATACAACTTAGCCACCAAAAATTTCTGAGAATGTTGTCAAGAGGCTGTTTAAGTGATTAATTGCAGATATAAGGAGTAAAATCTCATTGAAACTCCTAATAATTCCCATAAATTTGTCTTCATGTTTGTTTCGCTAGCCATGTAACTTATCCGGATACGAATCGAACAGAACCCAAAATGAGTCAATCATATATCCGGACAAATATCACCGTGAATCTAAATGAGCGGAAAATTGAGAACTCCTCGACATTCGGACGCCATCGCCTTCGAACAAACCGGCTCATTTCCCGAACGCGCCCCAGGTACTGTGGAACGCAGCGGCGTGCTCCGCACGAGACCAATTAATGCAGTTATCGTTGAAAAAGTCATTGATGTTCTGTGTTCTCACATTTGATTAGCCGGGCGGCCACTCGTGACGTAATTGGCCGGAAAATTGACTATTCACTCGATTTCTCCTGTAGCAGGAAGTGCTGTTTATTCGGCAGCTTCAGTCGACGCGACGCGCACCGAACGGCGGAAATTGATTGAAAAACGACGCGAAGGGGGTCATGAGTACCTCGATTTTCCGCTCCGTGCCGAATATTTTATTGTAGGCAAATTATCCGCCCTGGAAGACCATAGAAAATTCGTCTGTCTTTGACGGCGTGATATCGGAACATACTTGATCACGGTATGATAGAAATTCGGCGGGTGCATAGAATTTGCATGTTAGAAACTGAATTTCGAACATTGGGAGGTCTAGATGGACTTACCATCCCGGCACAGATAAAGGAAAAAAAACAGAAGGAAGAAATTGAATTTCTCTCAAAACCTTTATAAAATTAAATTGAATGCATACACATATGAACCTATGAGCTGCAGTTAACCAATAAAGAATCACGAGAAAGCATATAGAAATGACAAACATTATCCAAGACAGCCTGTTTCTATTGGATATTCAGTTCCATCACCAAAATATTCTACACATATAATTTAATTCTTTTTTATTTTCCCCGCAAATATATTCGAAGTGTGATTCTTCTTCATGACAAAGCTCGATCACATGTCGACCCGAGAAAAATTGGAGAAAATTTACTGGGAAACGCTGGAGCAACGGCCCTATAGCCCGGAGTATAATTGATCCACCCTCGTACCTAAAAAATGGGAATACAGCACTTCCAAAACGTTTCATTGCTCTCTATTGTCTCTATCGATTTTTCTCCTATATTGAGTAGTCCCCAATTTCACCACGCCACACATCAACAACAAAGATCCCTATCTAGAACAGAAACGTCACTGCAATCAAATCCAGCATCGTACCGTGCTACGTTTATCTTCAATCAAACATAGAGATTCTCACGAGACCACCCAACACAAACAACGAATATATCAGTCGTAGTACATAGATTACTATCTAAGTTGGCCATCTCAAAATTATGTTAAGGCCAGTCAGATAATTGCGAACAATAAGCGCTCAGTCCCTCAGGCTCTATGGCCCCGGAATTTCTGTGAGCCCTCTCGTATGGCTTGTTTATTGTTCAGATTAACAAAACAAATATTCATTTAACGACCGAACTGTTCCAGGTGTAATTAGCAACGCGGTCTCCAGAGTACGTTGTGGGGCGGAAACTGTTTTATCATCATTTATCAAATTGGTGTTTATTTCGGTGGAATGAATCATGCTGATGCTCTGTGTTCGACGTAACGGCTAACAAAATTCCCCTAAATCGGCAGAAATTCAAAAATATAGAGGGAAAACAATGATTGCGTTTAAATACGTCTAATTTAGAGATATCCATCAATTATCCGAATAAAAGCTTGTAGAACAATTCCTAATCCTTTATCAAATGTTGTGACACTCCTAATCCCCTCAGTCACGCTTCAAAAAACCCCGCCGAGAACACAGAATTATCAAGTGCTTATTGCCTTGACACATCCCATTTACTCACAGAGATTAGAGTCGAGCGTTCCGATGACAACGGTGCCTAAAAAAATCTACATATTTCATTCGCCCGTTTCCAACACTCCCATAATGGTACGATTAAATCCTTTCGTAGAAAAAAAATGAAATTGACGAACGATGATGGAGCGATTTTGATTATCACCTCTGCTATACAACCTTTCCCCTCTTTGACTGACGTGTCAAATCGATTAGAGCCACTTCAAAGGAAGGAATTAATAGGAATAGATTGTGTCATTGTCGTTCTGTGATCGAAAGCGTTTTTTAGCGACAGATGGTCACAGACGCAGAAGGTTAGGAACTAAATGAAACCTATTTTTGGGGTTCTAAATCATTGTGAGTCCAATATGACGCCAAAGTACATGAAATTTGAACGGAGAATACCTTTTTGATGAGACTTTGATGACATATGAGCTGAATTCATTACTCTGGTCGCAAAATCGGATCCAGATCAAAGATAACCTGTTGACAAATAGATTGAAATTGTCTGAAATTCTTGGTTTTCTATGATCGTGGGCATATTTTAGCGACGTATGTATGTCGTTTGTGAACTAAATGCAGTTTACGACAGAATTTTTCAGTTCTGGTTCATTTTCTACTAAACCTGATGATTGAAATCATCGAATGTGATTTTAGAGGGTCTCTGTCGATGAAATTTGACGTTTTCGACAGCATGTGTGTCGCGCGGGTTCGGACTGAAGAGCATAGAATGGCCGGTATGTCATTCCTCTCGGTGCAAAAAGTGATTTATCATAATTGTCGGCGCAAAAACACCTATATGGAAATTTCCACGCCACGCAGGGGTGTAACAAGTTGTTCTGGAGTGTCGACTGTGCGTGGGAGTGGATTAATTAAAGCTGTAGTACCCCCGTCCCCACCGCAGAAAGTTAAAAAACACCGCTTCACGGGCGCCAATCTATTTTTGGCAGGTTGAAGAGGCCGAAGTGTTGTCTGCTGTCATCGGAGCGAGATGAAACGTGGAACTTGTTTCTACGCTCAGCAGGTAATAAAGAGGCGATGCCACGAGTGCGGTTATCGACAAAAAAGCGTGAAAAAGCTTATAGAAGTCGAGCCAGTCATCTGGCGTATTCCTTGGGGAGATAAAAGTTTCTTCTCCTTCGATATTTTCGTACAGTCCGTGCGAGTTGAACATAGATTATTCAAAAGCGATTCTGTCTGTGCTCGGCTCGAGCGCACGGTATTAAAATGTTGATAAATTCTATGACTGATCCTATTGATGAGTCTCATCAACAAAAGAATCATGTTACCAAATGTTCAGATATACGTGAATAAAATCCATATTCTTTGATTGTTGATTTATTTTGATAAACAAATAGCTTTAGACTTTCATTTATTTAACGTATATTCAGGAGACTCTTCGTTTTCTTGAGTCAAGTCCGTTTGACTTTTTCCTTTGAGAAACTTAGCGAAATAGTTGTTATATCAGATGTCTTTTTAAGAGTGATAAAACCTTTAATTTAAATAAAAAACATTTAAATTAAGATTGAAGCCAAATTTTTTTTTTCTAAGATAATTTTATGAGATTTATGTTTTAAAAATAATTTCCGACTATCTATGAGGAACCGCATTCGACCAGACCATTTTTGGACCACTTTGTAGAGTAATTCAGGCCTTATTTCACCAACAACACGACTTGTGTTGGTTTCCAAAGCGTTTATTGTTTCTGGTTCATCAGCATAAACCAATGACTTGATTAATTGGATCATTTCTCGAAATAATGTTATCGCCAAATCATTCTTTCAATAAATCAATTGTTACGGTAGCAGCATGAGGTGTAGCACCATCTTGTTGGAACCAAAAGACTTCTGGGTCGATACCATTTGTTAAGGCACAAACATGTTATCTCATGCGCAAAGTGTTTGCGCCTATACCTATAGTATTTCAATATTGTTGTCTGATGCAGAATCTTTCTACTGTGGTTGCTTCCAATTTAACTTAATTGAAAGAGAAATAACCACAGAAACCATAGACGAAATTTCATGTAATTCTTGATGTACTAAGTCAACTATTCATTCAATACACAATTAAGTATTCAGTATTCCAACACACACAGTCTCCCAGAAACTTTGGGACATAGCACACACAGAAGAAGTACAGTAAGTTAATTTTGTATACATTATCATTTAATGACACATATTTTATACTTCCACATATTTAATACTTCAATATATTTCTTATACTTGTAGTATTCTTTCAATCCCTGAAACCAGGTTCGAATATTTTAATACAATCATTTAATACAGTCCACTTAACGCTTATCAAGTTTTACTCTATATTATTAGTTACATCTAATAATAATTCTAACCAAGTCTAAACACAGACTACTTATATTGAGTATATCTTAGGGATTCAAATCCTACGTTGATTCCGAAATACACAGGCTATTTCGATATTCTGGCAATATTTCTCACCAGCTACAAATCTTGGGCAATTTCAATAACAAAGAAATTCCATTTGCAATAAACTCACGAGCAGCATTCACTGTAACATTAGCTCCAGCATCGTTTTTGAAGAAATATGGACCGATCATGCCTCCAGCGTGTAAAGCAGACCATACGGTGTATTTTTCCAGCTGCAATGGAACCTGCAGAACTTCTTGAGGATTGTTTTCACTCCATATACGGTAATGTTGCTTGTTTACATAGCCGTTCAACCAGAAATGAGCATCATCACTAAACACAATTTTACGATAAAAAAGTGGATCAACTTCTAGGGCCCAATCAGCAAACAAACGTCGCATACTATAATCAAGTGGCTTAAGTTCTTGAACCAGTTGGATCTTCTATGGGTTTAGACCAAGATCTTTATGCAAAATTTCCCAACTGGTGGATACACAGAGTTTAACTTGTTGTGAACGTTGACGAATAGACAAATCATCATTAACACTATGACTTACAGCAACGATATTTTCTTCTGTACGTACAGTTCTTTGTTTTACTGTTGTTGTTGCATCGAGTAGAGACAATGTTGTCCGAAAACTATCGACAGTTCGACGAATAAGCTGCTCTGATGGACGATTATGTAAACCATAAATTTCACGAAGTACTTCCTATCTTTGGCGAATAGAACACTGATTTTTTAAAATAAATTTCTACATTTGTATACGTTGTTGCGACGTGGGTCTTTCCATGATAATTTGTCAATGCTTACTGATCAGAAATGTCAAAACAACATGGATTCTACCTTCTGTCAAATCACAGTTTTCCCTATCGAAAGTCCTATCACTCTAAAAAAACACCCGATGTATCCAATTTTTCACAATAAAGCTCCAATTTTCGGCAAAAAACCGCACGAACCTTTTTACACTCCTTATAAAACGTTTTCTTTGACTTTCGGTGTTAAAACTCGTTGGAAGTGGATTAAGTGGTCCAGTTTTTGAACTAATTTGAAGTAATGAGATGTTCACATTGCCTACTTCATACAATTTGTAATGAAATAAGACCTAAAATGTTACAGAAAATGTTGAACATCCCGTGCTTTGAGTCATCAGCCCCTTTTCGATGATAAGTAGACGCTTTAAGCACCAATTTGGTCTCCCTTTAATCGCTTCGTTCAGTTTCAACCTGAAATTTGCTGGGGAAACTTTATGGAAATATACGTGTAAAGTTTGCGATCTTCTGAAAGCACTAAGAATTCTGAACACTAAGCGCAACAGTCTTGTGCCCATTTCCGTATTATCAGCAGCAAATTTTTCCTCAGAAACTGAGACAATCCATCACCATAATCTCCAACTAAATGCAGCATTGTGTTAATTCCTCCCTCTGAAATCTCCCTCGAGAAAAAACGAACGACTTAAGACGTTAATGGCCTTAATTAAAAATCTAGATTTATAGAAACCGTCTTGTCCCCTCGGTAATCAAGCTGTAATTAAACGAGGACACGTATAAAGTTATAAATAATTTTAATCGCTTCTCCCTTCCTTTTCAATGGGGTAACTATCTAATTTTTAAATTGTCCTGCCAAGAGGTCACAAGTTAAGGCATATTTCACGGCCGGAATAGCGTGGCGGCAAAAAAACGAAAGAAAGTCGGTTTTCATCCTTTTTCCAACATTGTAAAGGGTCATATTTTCACCAGATATCATCTCTAACGTCCGACGTATCGTTTTACAGGCGGGATTATCTACGTAATAAGTAACAGAGATATCACAACGATAATAATCGTTACTTGTCTGAGCTTTTGAGCTGATGACATAATTTGCGGTCGGATTTATGGCCGTCCCTTGTTTTTACGCGATGAAAGAGCTTAATTTATCTTTTTAAATGGTGTCGGGATTGTTACTCCATAAATTTTTTCACTGATTGGATTGTCAATAGAGTTATTAGGACGCGGTGCTTAGGCCGTTGCCTTTTACGACCTTTATTCAAATTAGTTTGATAGCTCTCGAATGTCGAATCGAAATGGATGAGGTAATTCTGTCCCAATGCAATCATGATCATTAGTTTCCGGCTTAATTTTCGAGAGAGACAGAGGGGCTTCGGAATTTTTTTTTCAAGGCGGCCGTGTTGCGTGGATGATTTGTGGAAGATTTTCCTGCGACTACATCGATGTTCTCGATAATTTAATAATGAATTGATATAGAGAAGGTTTTTCATCGAAATTTCGGAATGAAAAGTTTGGCGAACAATTCAGAGGTTCACCACGATCGTTTGAAAAATAATTTATATACCGGATGTTAAAAAACAACGGTTCGATATTTGGGGAGCTAATTTTAGACCTCAAAATAAGTGAAAAGTTTCAAATAAAAATGGGTCCGCAAATGACCCGTTTTGGATATATGAGCGATTTTCGGTTTTCAAAATATTAACTATCGGGTGGTTTTTTTAGAGTGATAGAAGTTTCGATAGGGATAACTGTGATTTGACAGAAGGCAGAAGCAATGTTGTTTTGACATTTCTGTTCAGTAAGCATTGACAAATTATCATGGAAAGACTCACGCCGCAACAGCGTTTACAAATTGTTGAAATTTATTTTCAATATCAGTGTTCTATTCGCCAAACTTGATGCACCGTGAAATTTATGGTTTATATAATCATCCATCAGAGCAGTTTATTCGTCGAACTGTCGATAGATTTCGGACAACATTGTCTCTACTCGATGCAACAACAACAGTAAAACAAAGAACTGTACGTACAGAAGAAAATATCGCTGCTGTAAGTCATAGTGTTAATGATTATTGGTCTATTCGTCAACGTTCACAAGTTATAAATTCTGTGTATCCACCACATGGAGAATTTTGCATGAAGATCTTGGTCTAAACCCATAGAAGATCAAACTGGTTCAAGAACTTAAGCCACTTGACCATAATAAGCGTCGTTTGTTTGCTGATTGGGTCCTAGAACAGCTTGAAGTTGATCCGCTTTTTTATCGTAAAATTGTGTTTAGTGATGAAGCTCATTTCTGGTTGAACGGCTATGTAAACAAGCAAAATTGCCATATATGGAGTGAAAACAATAATCAAGAAGTTCTTCAGGTTCCATTGCAGCTTGAAAAATGCACCGTATGGTGCGCTTTACACGCTAGAGGCATCATCGGTCCATATTTCTTTAAAAACGATGCTGGAGCTAATGTTACAGTGAATGGTGCTCGTTACAGATCGATGATCAATGATTATTTTTTTCAAAATTTGAATGGTATCGACCCAGAAGTGTTTTAGTTCCAACAAGATGGTGCTACACCTCATGCTGCTATCGTAACAATTGATTTATTGAAAGATAAATTTGGCGATATTATTATTTCGAGAAATGGTTCAATTAATTGCCCTCCAAGATCATGCGACATAACTCCACTGGATTATTTTCTTTGGAGTTATGTCAAGCCATTGGTTTATGCTGATAAACCAGAAAAAAAGACACTTTAGAGTGATAGAAAAGAAGCCAAAATAACTCGTGTTATTGATGAAATAAGGCCTAAAGTCGTGGCGGACATAAGCCGGAAATTATTTTCAAAACATAAATGTCATGAAATTATCCTTCAAATAATAAATTTGGCTTCAATCTTAATTTAAATGTGTTTTATTTCAATTTAAAGTTCTATCGCTCTAAAAAAGCACCGGACATAATGATTTCATAAACATTGTTATGGAGTCCAGGATCGATGTTATTTCATAATAACCTAACCCATAATAATTTCAAATAACTTATGTGTCACAAGTTACTGTGTTGCCTATATATCACTCCAAATTCCTAATTGGATCGCATTTACAAGTTTCCCCATGAAAATTTCATCCTTCCCTCAAGGCAGTCTCGGTTATTCTTCACTACCCACATCGTCAACAAAATTCACGATACCATAACATTAACGACCAGTTTAATACAGTTCGCGTAAAAGTAACGCAGGTGATTACAGCTTCTTTTACGGCCCAGTTCGACGTCTTCCCCGATTGATCGATAACCTAATAATAACCGTAATTATCGCCTCAAAAACACCATCTCGATAATTATATGACACGCGTAAATCGTCCGGAACGATTCTTTATCCCGTCCAGGGCGCCTGTGAAGCCGTCCATTCTAATTGACGCGGTGTTAAGAGTATCGCATAGTCCCGTCTCCGGATTGAGCGTACACACATCGACAAAAATCTTGGCCTCCCCCTATGAACTCTCAACTTGTTGAATGTAACATGACAATTTTTTGTGTGTGGAATCTTCACTATCTTATCACTTGAATGAAAACCAGCAATAAATGTTCCTTATTCGGGCGAATACAGGTGTATTCGAAGTTAATCAGTCTTCAGCGAATAACGAGAGTTGTAATATTGAGAACATTCCGCGGAAAATGCCGGGACATCCAATTTCTCGGTTTGACCGGGCAAGAATAGTAGCCCTACATCAAGAATCACCAGATTGGGCAACGTTTGAATATTCCACGGATTTCAGTAAGGCGCATAGTAGCCCTTTTCCTGGAAACCGGCAGCGTTGCCCGGAGACCGGTGCCTGGTCGACCCAGAGTAACATCTGCAAGGAAAGACCATTATATCGCGAATTTTACTCGGAGGAATCGAGCGGTATCTGTAACAGCCCTTCGAAGTCATTTTTTGAGGACCTATAGACGGGTGCTCTCAACCAAAACCATAAGGAGACGGTTGTATTCCTCAAATTTAAGGGCAAGAAGACCTTTAAGAGTACTACGGCTATCACCTGGACGTAGAGCTACCGTCGACAATTGCAGAACACCACCAAGACTGGCTTTTACCACAATGGCGCAAAGTACTTTTTTCGAACGAGTGACGATTCTTTGATGGTCGACGTGAAAGGATTTGGAGAGGTCCAGGTAGACAAGAGCGACTCAATTTCGCCCGGGAAGATATCCCCTTTCAATGCGGATCAATAATGTGCTGGGGGGTATAATGTTCTCTTATCAACGTTGAACGAACAATGACTGGTTCCATCTACGTAGAAAATATCATTGAACCAATCACTGGTCCTCTGCGCAACGAATTTGGGGATAATTTCATTTATCAGGATGATAACGCGACCGGCTTTCCTATGTTTCGTTGGCCTACACAAAGCATTCGATAAAGTACGACTGGGGGACTTCATACACCTTCCGAAAAACCGTGGAGTACCGACGAATTTGATTGAAACCATCAAGAACCTATATGCGGAAAATAGCGTCAAAATCCGAATAAATGGCGACTCCTTAACCCCACTCCTTTCTAATATCATAATGGATGAAATCATAAAAGGGGTGAAATCTGCAAGGGGTTACAGAATGGATGACCGGGAGTTTACGATCTTCTGTTATGCCGATGACGCAGTACTCTTCGCAGAGAGTGAGGACGACCTTCAGAGAATCCTCCAACTCTTCTTCCATGCCGTGAAGCAATTCAATATGGACATAGCCACTGAAAAAACTAAATGCATGACGACAGCAAAAGAACCTCTTCGATGTAAACTAGAAGTAAATCAGAAGATAATAGAGCAGATGATGTTATTCAAATACTTGGGTGTCGAATTATCCAGTTATGGCTGCATTGAAGGTGAAGTATCTCAACAAGTCATGAGGGCAAATAAAATTGCAGGCTGCCTTAACGACACCATATGGAGGAATGAACATCTGAACATAAAAACGAAGGCAAGAATTTAACAAGGTACCAAAAGACCGATCATGACTCACACGGCTGAAACCAGACCAGATACTTTGAAGACAAGACGTATGCTGGAGACAGCGGAAATGAAGAGTCTTCGTAGAATTTCCGAAAAAACCCTGTATGACAGAGAAAGGAGTGATGAGATCAGAAAGCTATGTGGAGTGGAGAAAATCGGGGAGTGGATAAACAACAGAAAGGAAGAATGGGGCGCACACATGGAAAGAATGGGGCAAGACAGAACGGTGAAGAAGGCAAGGGATAAATCACTTCTAGGAAGAAGAAGTATCGGGCGAGCCAGAAAAAGATGGAGTGATAACTTACGCACCGAATAGATACATCTTCGAAGAGGAACACTTCCACTAAGTGAAAGACGGAACACGACGGGTTCAAAACATTCTTCAAGAGAACAATATCCAGGGAATGAACTGGCTATCAAACTCACCAGACATGAATCCAATTGAGCACGTATGTGATTACTTAGAGAGAGCAATATCCAATCGCCAAAACCGACCTTCAACTTTTCAGGAATTGAGTTTAGCACTACAGGGAGAATGGAACGATATGCCTGAAAAGTTGACTTGATTCGTGGAATGCTTAGGTGTATGGGCAATTGATTGAAAGAAGAGGTGGTGATACGGACTATTGAATTTGGATTCAGTTGTGGAATAACTATAATTAATCAAAAATAAATAATCGATAAATTAAGATTTTTTCTCATTTTTCCTATTTTGTCCCATCCTACATAAAGCAAAGAGTAACAAAGATTTTCTGTCAAATATATTGCAGTTGAAATAGAGGAAAATATCCATCTCATTTCCAGAACATAGCCTGGTTATTTCTTGAGAAACCTACAGGGGTCAAGACTTTTGACGATGTGTGTAGATAACTTCCAGTCGTCCGCTCACGGATTTGAACCCGGCGCGATCGAATTCCTCGGAGGTTTAATTGATTTTACGCGGTTTCACGGGTCGTAAGAGATCGGCTAACGAGCGTCCGGAAGATTTATTATTGATTGGAAATTTCGACGGCAGTGATTTATCGGGTGATAATGGCGGAATTTCGAAGTTTTACGAGTAGTCGCCCTGTATCAATCGTGGGACTAGTTATTTATCGTTGAATTATTCAAATTTGTCGCGTAGCTTCGGTTCATTGTAATATCTGTTTTGTTCGTGTTGAAATATTTGATTGTCTTTGACTTGGATTTCTTGTAACGCCTGCATGGGTGGCAATTTTCCTAGCGGCAAGACAAATCTTAGGAGATGATGAAATTGCCGAGGTTTTGAAGTTGAATCGACTAGAAAGTACAATAGTCTGGGAAAAAATCCATTATTTTTTCGGCAGATGGCTTTAATGATCGATATCTCGCAAAACATCGATCAAATCATTCCAGATTTATGCTCCTTGTCAAGGTGACATTTGACAAAATTCATTTGCTGTGTTTTGTTCGGTCCATACAGTTGTAAGTTATAGGGTGTTCAACAAGGGAAAAATTCGGTACATTTCCAATTTTTCTTTGATGAAACGAAAATGTAACAGCTAGTTACGTGCAACTTTGGTTTCGTCGATTTCGTTCAGGTTCTGAAGATGCACGTCGCACAGGCAGGCCCGTTGTCGAATATATCGATAAAATGACAGACATAATCGATGTTTACCGGCATGTTAAAACGAAAATGATCATGCGATGCAGTCGCTCAAACGATGGCCAAACCAGGATTAACGGTGAAGAAAGGAATCATTTATTATGAGTTGCTCCCATATGGTCGAACACTAAATTCGTATCTCTGCTGTCAACAACTGGACCGTTTGAAGCTAGTGATTGACCAGAAACGACCAGAAAAGGTGTTGTCTTCCATAAGGAAAACACCAGGCAACAAACGTCTGTATTGATTCGACAGAAACTCTGCGAGCTTCGTTGGAACATTTTAATGCATCTACCATATAGTGCGGACCTGGCACCAAGCGATTACCATTGCATCGCAAAACTTCCTGACAAGAACTCAAGAAAAGATTCTAAAAATTGATTACAAGAGTTTTTCACCAATAAGGACCAAGACTTCCACCATATGGAAAATTTTGCGTAAAGATCTTGGTCTACACCCATACAAGATCCAACTGGGTCAAGAACTAGAGCCACGTCACCATAATAAGCGTCGTTTGTTTGTTGATTGGGCCCTAGAACAGCTTGAAGTTGATACACTTTTTTATCGTAAAATTGTGTTTAGTGATGAAGCTTATTTCTGGTTGAACGGCTATGTAAACAAGCAAAATTGCCGTATGGAGTGGAAACAATCCTCAAGAAGTTCTGCAGGTTCCATTGCATCCTGAAAAATGCACTGTATGATGCGCTTTACACGCTGGAGGCATCCTCGGTCCATATTTCTTTAAAAACGATGCTGGAGCTAATGTTACATTGAATTGTGCTCGTTATAGATCGATGATCAATGATTATTTGTTCCAAAATTTGAATGGTATCGACCCAGAAGTCTTTTGGTTCCAACAAGATGGTGCTACACCTCATGGTGCTACCGTAACAATTGATTTATTGAAAGAAAGATTTGGCGATAACATTATTTCGAGAAATGGTCCAATTAATTGGCCTCTGAGATCATGCGACATAACTCCACTATATTATTTTCTTTGGGGTTATGTCCAGTATTGATGAAAAAAGGCCTAAATTACTCGAAAAAGTGGTCCACAATTGGTCTGTTCGAATGTGGTTCCTCAGAGCTAGTCGTGGTGGACATATGCCGGAGAAAAATTTTAAGACATAAATTATCTTTCAAAAAAAATAAAATTTAAATTATCTTTCAAATAAAAAAAATTGCCTTCAATCTTAGTTTAAATGTGTTTTATTTCAATTTAAAGTTCTATCACTCTAAAAAAATCCCGATATAATACATTCTATTAAATCTCCGCTTCCATTGGACAATAGATTCGAAACTGTGAAAGTACAAACAGTGAGATAGATATACACCATCTGAGGTAAAATTAATATTTTCGCCATTCTTTATTACTCATGCAAGTTTAAAACGTATCACAAAAAATTCCCAAAATGCTTGCCACCTTAGCCAGACTTGAAATCGACACTACTTCAAAATGCAAACTCTAGATGCCTCACCCTTCAGAGTATTTCAGACTCGAGATCAAAGTTTGATCACTTGAGAAAATAGGAAACCAAAAACAGATATCTGTAGGCATAAATGTAGCCTGGCGTAATCGATTGATCAACATAATCGATCCATGAGTTTTTTTCGGGTAGTTCAATGAGCCTGTTGGTCAAATGAACCGATACTACAAATACGGTAGGAGAGCATGTCTTATGGTTCTCTGTGATGTCACTTATTCATTCGTTCGTAGCGAATAAACGAAAAATCGTACTGGAATTAAAATGCTTTCATCAATTAGATCAGTCTTTCTTCTTTTGACTCGTACCCGCTATTTAATTGCATGCTCCGTTGAAAAAGAGCCTTTCGACACATAAAAGAACAATTTTGAGGTCATTCTTCTATGGTCATTTGTCATGACGCTTACTTCTATAATTATTTGATCATCCTCAAAAACTGCTGAAGGGGTAAGAATTATTTTTCCCCACTGAATCTCATAAATTTATTCATCACAAGACAATGAAATTGAAAATGGACTTATTTCCTTGGAGAAAGCTGGACGAATGGAGCCTCATAGTGATAGCTGTATCTTCAACGCTACACCAACCCCAAACTCCCGTACTCCAGCAACCCTTCAAGGTCCCAATCTACCACGAACTCCACTGCCCTTTAGCCGCGGTTTAATTGAAAATTTCCTCCCCAGTAAAACACCTTACATCCTGAATATTCAATACCGCCACACCAGATCAACTTCCCGAGACCCCTCCCGCCTCCTTAATCGCATCAGAATTTCATCGGATTTCGATTTTTCCTCACGTCCTTCAATTCTTAGAAGACGTTGCATAATCAAGTTAAAAGGCGAAATTATAATTACTCCAAGATTCCCCCCCCTCCAACCTCCCGAGCGGGGACGTGGAGCATTCGTCGCCTCTGGCTCGTTTTATATTCAGCATGTACAATCCAGAAATCCTGAAAGGGCGTACCAGAATTCCCAATTCAGCAGTTATTGGGGGCGGGAATCAGGGGGGTGGGCGTTGCAGGGGGTCCGTCGTGAGACGACTGAGCGACGGGTGACAGACGGACGGATCTTCGTAATTAGATAATGAGTAGGGGTTTTGTTTCCGTGGACGATGGGAGCAAGAGGAGGTGGGGAGAAAGGAGACGACAATTTGGGAGATGACGTTATCTGGGTGAAATCGCGGGAGGATCGGGAATTCTGTGGATTTAATAAGGGTGGAAATGAATCTGATGGCACTGTTATCATCCTGGGTCAAGGAGAAGAATACTGGTGTAGGTGAGGAAGAGTTAGGATTCTGTAATGTCGAAATGAAATGAAGGATGGGCCATCTTGCGTTTGCATAGTGAAGTAGCGGTTACGTCGAGTCTAACAATACTTCTGTCATTCGTATTTCGACAGAAGGTAAGTTTAATGTTTGAAATTAACGAAATGGGTCGACTTAAGCTTGAACAAAACTGGGAAATATTAACAACTTATTTTAAAAGTGGTGAGTAAATCTTCTATCCAAACTGTTAACAAATTACGTGGTGAATTCATTAGAAATGGAATTCCCTCACAGGAATTTATGGATCAATAGGATGAATAACCTGTTTACGTTCTCGTCCAGTGAGCACAATTGAAAACGTAGCCCAGAATGTGGCTGAATATCTATCAACATCAACTGGTCATTGTGCTCAAGAACTGAATATTTCTCGCACTTCTCCGAGGGGTATTTTGCATAATGATCTCGGCTTACGAAGTTCAATTAATCCAAGACATGAAGCCTCGTCACTATGCGATGTGTTTCTACTTCGCTCAATGGGCTAATGTTCCCAGAAAAATCATCTTTAGCGATGAATTTGAGATCTTGGACTATTTTTTGGGGAGATAAGCGTTACGCTAACCATTCAGATACAAATGATGCCTTCAAACACGAAATCGAAGTTATCGTTCATTATATTGAGTCCCGAACAATCGACAATGTACTGAAAAATTGGGTTCATCGGATGGGATGCTGTAGACACTCGTGCCTGACATTTGAAAGTTATTATTCTTCATTCGTAAATGTGAAGGTTCAATCTTTCTAATAAACTCATAAATATGCAAATATTCTCATTACTTTTTTACACAGAGCCGCTGAAAACTGAAAATTTTGAATGGCACGCTCTTTACTATTTTTCGCGTTTCAACCATGAAATCGTCGTTAAGTATGTGGGATTACAGGATGCATTGAGATATACAGGGTATCATATTATGAATGGAGCGGGGCGTGGTTTCATTGTGCAGGATGAGGAAACGTGTTGAAGAGCGGGAAATGATTCATTTCCGCTGTGTTCGAAGATCGGGATCTTTATGAACTTTGTTTATTTCCAAGCACTCCGATAATTTCATTTCAAATCGAATTTGAGGCTGTTAAAACCTATATGGTGATTGATTTACCAATTTCTCGTGGTCAATAGGTTTATCACGAAAGTTGAAGAAAACTGGAACAATTCAACCGAGTTCTCAATAAGATCTTCTCGTCTGATTAATTCATGCTTTACTACATACCAGATATAGACAAACACTGAGGTGTGAATAAACCGTTAAATTTCTTCAGTATTCTTCGAGAGAAAAATGTATTATAGAAAACTAGAATTCTTTTGAAAACTCCATATTCACCTGTCTCTCTGCATTTTCCGCTCAGCGAAATCAAAATGACCAAGAAAAGTGGAATTTACCTGAAACAAAGAAAAATATATTTTACTCGAAAATCAAACAGAAGAAGTTTAATTCAAGTTCACTTTTAAAATCGTTACTGAGGTAACCATGATATATATACATAATTTATCCTGACAATTGTTACCTGTGAAAATCTCAGACAAGTAAAAAATCCCCCTTTAATTATTTCATTTCATCTGTAATAACTGCAATTTGTTTTTTACTCATACACACGGTCTTTTATAACTTGGTCTTGAAAACTTGGGTCTTGAAAGTCCCTGTATATGTATTAATCAATTAGGAATATTGAAATTAATGTGAATTAATTCTCCGGAAACTCTACAGATTCTACTCTAAATAAATCTCTTGAAAACATTTAGAATTAAATTTCAAACAAGCCTTAGATGACGCTGTATTACTTTTTAGACATATATTAAAGTTATTTAAATATTTTAATATTAGCCTTACACATATTTTATTTTTAAATTATTAAAAAGTGGGGAAATATTTTTGTTGATTGATGTTATATTTTATTGAATATGAATATAATTGAGTACTGATGAAGCAAAGTCTCTCCTAAAACTTGTTTTTTGGTAATGGTTTTACATATCTTGATATTTTATAAAAAGTTACTTAGTTAGATATCCAATAATATTGAATATTCTAAGTAGGATGATGAAATTCTTAAGATTATGTAAAACATTTTGGAAAGATATCTGTGTTCATAAGATTGATGAGCAGAAACAAAGTTTTGTCTACTCAAAATATTTAATTTATAGGATTTTGGTTAACAATTTTTATTTATTGGATTTCTTATATCATTTGGATGTCTTATAATGAATGTTTATTTTATATGTCGTAGATATAAGTGGTACTTATATGACATAGATTTAATTTAATTCCCGAAGTTATAATTATTAAATATAATTTTTTGATATTAGATATGTAGAAGGCTAATATTAAAATATTTCAATAATTTTATATTCCTTCTATCAAGTTAACCTTTATTAATTTTATTTTATACATATATAAAGGGTCCTTCAATGAGAACGCCCCATTTTCAAATCGACATTATTCTCTCATGGCAATCACTGTTTATTTGTGACATTGACAGTTGTATATGTCAATGCCTACCATTTTATCATGGAAAGGTACACACTCCAAAAATTCTAACCTAAGTCTCTTCAGTGACTAATTCTTGGATAAAAATAAAATAAAAAGAATACATACCATCTGCATCAAATATTCAGAGAAAAGCATTAATTTTTGGATAATGCATCGTACATGCAAAAATTAGGTTAATCCACAGAAATATATAATGAAAGAATCGTATCTTCTTTTATAGAAAAACCGCCACGCACATGTGTGATAATACAAAAAAAATTTCAAACAATATATATTGAAAATCTACTATGGAGGGTAGTAAATTTTCAATTTAAACTAATGTGAATTCAAAACTTTAACTGGACAATTTTCGAAGATACTCAGCAGACTAAATTTCACATTCAGTGCTGAAATCCTGTGCTTACGAGAAGACGAAACCCAGGCCACGAAAAATCTTGTTCAAATCTACCATCTGGCAATCTTCAATCCACCCCCCAGTCCCAAGACCACCCTCTGCAAGACCTCGAAATAATAGACCGAAATCGACGTAACCAGATAAGCATAATCTGATTTTAGTCGCCAAAACCGCTGGACGGAGTCTGGCCCTATAAATCTAGCCGGCGCATCGAATTAATAAGAATCGAAGCTAGGCGAGGGGTTCAGACGACCATAGATACCAATTAGGGGTGGAGAAATTTGGAATTCCTTATCTGTGGTACAACTAGGCACGCGGAATCAATGAATCAGGGACTTTTGGGAATTTCTGGCATTGTTCGGATATCTGGAGATCTTTATCGGCTGTTGGAGTCTGGTAATTTTGAGTGGGAAAGGTTAGAGGGGGGGATATTGACTTGAGGAAGTTATTGTCTTGAAATAAAGTTGAACGAAACAATTGACGATCTCCGATTTGCACGAAATGTTATATAATTCATTCTCTAGAATAGTCTTCAGCTCAAATCAGGTTATTTAAAACTTTCATACACTCAAATCGACCTAGTTATACGAAAAAATCAATATTGTGTAACGAACACTTGAATTCCGCCAAAAATTCTCCTCTAATCAAGTAAGCGGTAGCTACACTTAAAAAACAATAAACCTTGTTGTCTCTCTAAAACACAATCAACGGATTGTCTCCGAACGTCGAAGGCAAAAATGAAGACGTTCTTATCAACGTGCTTTCTACAACAAAGAGTATTTGTTCAGGTGTTCTTCAAATTGTCCTATGGAAATCTTCAAGTGTGTTTGACAAACAATTTTTATTTACCGATATTAAAAGCGTCAACTTTGTACCGCCAAAGTCACCTGTGCTCTGATGACACTTATCCATATGGAAATAAGTAACTCGAAGCAATCACAGAAGATTACTGATGAAGACTTGATGAAACTTGCGAAAGAATCAAATGTCGAATTAACTATCGTAATGATTTAGCGTTCGTCTTGTTTGATTTGTACTCGAGATCTCTAAAATTTTGTTTTGTTTATTCATGCCTGTAATAGTTGAATTTGAATAATTTTATTAGACAATGAATTGCAAAATTTCAAATTTATGATAGATTGGGCCGTTGCTTGGTACAAATCAGTTGTAATTGTCATTATAAAATAAAACACTTGTTTACATTTTCTACTTTATTTATTTAAAGTAGAAAATGTAAACAAGTGTTTTATTTTATAATGACAATTGCAAAATTTCATTAAATGATAGGTTTCGTGATATTGGAGCCAAGTTATCGGGATATTCTAGAACCAGACAGAATTCTCATAGCTTTTAATATATGTATTCTATATCCCGCAGAAGTTATTCGGTGAAATGAAAGCCATTATAATGAAATCATTATTAACATTAGAAAAATGATAGGATTCGAAAACTAGAAATTTTAAATGACGTTATTGAGGAAATATGCAGAAATTGAGTAGTCTCGAATATTTTAATTCATTGAAGAAGTTGGCTGAATGTTAGAGTGAAAGGTATTATAATAAAATCATTCAAAATGAAGAAGAACTGATAGGATTCGATTACTTCAAAAGGTTTATGGAGATATTCCGAGAACTTGCAGAATTACCTTTAACACTTCTATGTCTAGACGTTGTTGCCAAATAACGATTGAGAATTACTAGACTTCTGATTCCTAGTCATATTCTAGAGATATTCAGGAAATATACAAAATTAGAATGGTCTCGAATACTTGTATTCGAGAACAGAAGTACAATGAAAAAATGGGCAAGATTTTAATGAAAGTTATGAAAACTCATCAGAATAACATAACATAAACTTTATTCTGATACTCAATGCACTTATACAAATGAAAAGAGGAAACCGTCAAAAAATATCACAATTTCAACAAGATCTGAAAGAATATTCCATAAATTCCCTAATCGAATATGGGGTTCTATATCAATAATTTTAGTTATTTCGATTTTGAATTTTCCTAAATTGGATACATTGATAAACTCGTTTAGGTAGTACATTGAACAATCTTATACACATATATTTTGTGGTTTCTTCAGTGTCAAGGAATGCCCCGGAAAGTGGTATGGAACATTACCTCTTGTGTTGTTTTTATTCAACCGATCATTAAAACATTGGGAATGTTTACTCCCAAATAGCAGACATTTTAAAACATATAGTCCCGGAAGTGTGAGCATGGAATTATTTCTAAAATGACCTCTGCATGATTCTTCGTATTTAAATCCTTGCCACCATTAAATATTGACATCAAGGCGTATTTCTGTAGAATGAATAATCTATTTAAATCACTGTCCACATCATATGACAAGCAGAAGTGAAACAAAATTTGCAGGATAAATTGTTTTTAAACTTTATTGTGTATTTCGCTGAACTGACTCACATGATCATTCCATTTCAGGTAACAATTGGACGAAACACCAAGAAATTCTGTCGAAGACAAAAATCTGACCTGGGTGTTATCGAGAGTAATTGACTGAGGATACATATTTTTAGACTGAATCGTTCTAGAAATCACACACTCAGTCTTACTGACATTGAGAAGTAACTCATTTTGAGTGCACCAATGCTGTACTGAATCTAAGGCTAGTCTAGTTTGTTCAATACTCGAATTAAGAAACTGCTACGCAGTAAAGCACTCGCATCGTCCAAAAACAAGAAAAGGACGAGTTTATTGATATATATCAGAAATAAAAAGGGTCCCAGATTACTTCCTTGGGGAACTCCTACGTTGACATATTTATCCTCTGACATAAAACTTGTCCTTCACTATCAACACAAACTCTCTGAACTCGATCAGACAAGTTGCTCCTGAGCAACTCCAGTTGACAATCGCGAATACCACATAAAGAGAGATTCTTCAAACGGCATTCATGATTGACGCTATCGAATGCCTTAGATAAATCTAGAATAACTGATTAGATTTGAATACTCAAGCAAGGTATACGATATATTTTAAGAACATGCAGAATTCGAGCGATTCTATTGGTAGAACGGATTGAAGGATATAAGGATATTCGAATAGCAAGTTTCCAATAGCTTCTAGAATCGTCCGATTAGAAATCACTCATACCAATCAAACGGTACAAAACAGATGAAGGATAAAGTGTTGACAATCAACCTGGAACAAAGGGCCACATAAATACGAATCATGCACCGACCTCGCTCACGGATCGTCGAAAAAACCACTCGAAAAAATCTTCCGGACTTATCGAACGGTACGGGGTGCGTATCCGGTATGTAAATCAAGTATTTATCCGGATCTCGACACTAAACGAACCGTCGTAAATCATACGCGTTACATAAATTCGATGCGCGCGACTTCGATATCAAAGCCCGCTGGATTAGTGTTGGCGAAATGAAAAAATATCGTTTTTCGTTTGATCCGCTATGGCGCAATATCGGAAAATGGGCGCTTGGTCGTTAAAAAGCGCGCCATTTGGATTGATCACTGGCGCATTAGGCGTTGAGGGTTTTTATTTCTCGTTCGTCCGGTGAAATTTCGAAGTGGAGATCGTGAAGTTGTTGAAAAAATCAGCAACTTGAAATTAAGGCATCAATTGTCAGGCAAAGCCGAGCTTTAATGAAAGTCAATTGCCCTTTTTCAATTCCACCAGTTGCATGTCTGAAGGGATGAGTTACTCTTAAAATCAAATCATCTATACCACGCAATCAACTGCTACAAAAGGATTTCAGGAACTCACATGTAAAATTAATCCTGATACGGCCCTGTCAAATTGCGAATAAGTTCAAATGTTTCTAAAATCGTAACGAGGAAAAATTAAAGAATTGCCACCTCATGTTCGACGTTGAAGAAATACACATTCTATTTCCGGTTAAATCAAGGGAAGTTCCATGATTATGAAGGACAATTAATTGGACCATTTCTCAAGAAAATGTTATAGCCAAATCTTTCTTTCAATAAATCAATTGTTACGGTAGCAGCATGAGGTGTAGCACCATATTGTTGGAACCAAATCACTTCTAGGTCGATACCATTTAAATTTTGAAACAAATAATCATTGATCATCGATCTGTAACGAGCACCATTCACTGTAACATTAGCTTCTGCATCGTTTTTAATGAAATATGGACCGATGATGCCTCCAGCGTGTAAAGCACACCATATAGTGCATTTTTCAGGATGCAATTGAACCTGCTGAGCTTCTTGAGGATTGTTTTCACTACATATAAGGCAATTTTGCTTCTTTACATAGCCGTTCACACAGAAGTGAGTTTCATCACTAAACACAATTTTACGATAAAAAAGTGGATCAACTTCAAGCTGTTCTAGGGCCCAATCAGCCAACAAACGACGCTTATTATGGTCTTAATGGTTTTAGTTCTTGAACCAGTTGGATCTTGTATGGGTGTAGACCAAGATCTTAACGCAAAAGTTTCCATGTGGTGGATGCAACTTGTTGTGAACGTCGACGAATAGACAAAACTGGGTCATCATTAATACTATGACTTAGAGCAGCGATATTTTCTTCTGTACGTACAGTTCTTTGTCTTGTTGTTGTTGTTGCATCGAGTAGAGAAAATGTTGTCCGAAATCTATCGATAGTTCGACGAATAAGCTGCTCTGATAGACGATTATGTGAACCATAAATTTCACGAAGTGCTCTATAAGTTTGGCGAATAGAAAACTGATTTTGAAAAAAAATTTCGACAATTTGCAAACGTTGTTGCGGCGTGAGTCTTTCCATGATAATTTGTCAATGCTTAATGAACAGAAATGTCTAAACAACAGAAACTCAACAGAAGACTGATTTCTTTTTGGAATAACCTTCAGTTTTTGTCAGGCAAAAATTGCAATCGTCTAAATGATTAGTGGATTCTCGCCATACCACAGGGACTGCAGAAAGGCATGTTTTTTCTCTTTCAATCCATCCACAGCATCAATGATACGCTACAACTAACACAGCACAAATGGAGATCCCACTGCTTGTCTTGATCTCCAATTGAAACACCAAGATATCAGATGTAGGTTTTTTTAAAATTTTCAGAAACCTGGCTTGTGATTTAACCATAACTCCTCCACAAATATAACAAATTTTTTTTTCTAAACTCAACAGAAGACTGATTTAGGCACTTTTTCTGTTATAAAATGCTTCTATTTTAACCGTTCCTTCATAAAATTGACTATCTGCTAATATAAAACAGTCTTATTGCGCTATTGAAAAGTGGTACGTGATAGAGCTTTGAGAATATTTTTCCTATTATCAGAAGAGTATTTCCATCAAACAAATAAATATCTGCTGCTTCATGCTACAAAAATCTTGTCGACCAGTGTTATTATAAACGAAGGTGGAATTTTAACAAGGAGTGTGGCTGTCTTGAGTCGTTTCGAAATAACTTCAGCCATTTCAGAATTATTGTTAAAATGGACTCGTTCTTACCACCTTCAACATCCTATATCTAGAAAGTGAAAAAAGTTAGGATACAGGTTTTCAGGCACTACGTTCTTATTTGCATTTGTACCCTTCACCTTATCAGTTTGTTACAATTAATTTGAGACACCCTATATATTATCCTGCATTACAAAAGCATTAAAGCTTCATATGCCAACTCGGTTATCTTATAAATGTTTAACGAAAGCTCAGACTCATAATAAACAATGTTGCCAACCCATACTTCCAGAAATACCCGCAGTGCACTTCACATATTTCAAGTACAAGGCATAAACAGGCATATACCAGACGTATTCATTACGATGCAGCGTACACAGGTAATTACAAGCGGCCTACCGACTGCGTTTACCCACCACAACCGATAAATCCACGTATGACCAGACCATAACCTCGCGATTCCGATACAGAATACGAAATTCTAATGTCGCCGTCAGCCAGCCATCGACCCTACATCCACATCCGACTCTATGCACGCCACGAGGCAATACCAACATTTCAGAACGAAAACGCCCGTTCTCCTACTTACGCGAAAGGGGTCATAGAGTATGGTGAACTACCTCCTCTGTGAACCACTTCGGTTGCGCGCAAAGTGGAGTACACCGATAAATAAGCGTTCCGCACGCGAATTTTCATTTCCTTATTTCTGATGCATGGCCAGGTATGAGTCAGCGCCTTTCCGGAGCACAGAATTTATGACGCTAATGGGTAGGATCTTTTCAGGACGGGTTCCAGAAAGGCTTTCCCGCCTCGTGATCACGGAACGGAGGTAAGAGTGGATTGTTGCGGCAGTTAATTAGAGAATTTCATCGTTATTGCTGTGGTCACGAGGTACAATGGCTGATGAAACTACTCGTATCGTAAGTTCGCCTTTTTATCAAATAGAAGGACAGGTTAACGGAGTAGAGATGTTTTGAGTTTGCAATATATCGGGTGTTTTTTTTAGAGTGATAGAACTTTCTATAGGGATAACTGAGGTTTGACAGTTGTTTTGATATTTCTGTTCAGTAAGCATTGACAAATTATCATGGAAAGACTCACGCCGCAACAACGTTTACAAATTGTTCAGATTTATTTTCAAAATCAGTGTTCTATTCGCCAAACTTATAGAATACTTCGGGAAATTTATGGTTTACATATCGTCCATCAGAGCAGCTTATTCGTCGAACTATCGATAGATTTCGGACAACATTTTCTCTACTCGATGCAACAACAACAAGACAAATAACTGTACGTACAGAAGAAAATGTCGCTGCTGTAAGTCATAGGGTCAATGAGGATCCAGATTTGTCTATTCGTCGACGTTCACAACAAGTTGGACTCTGTGCATCCACCACATGGAAAATTTTGCGTGAAGATCTTGGTTCAAGAACTAAAGCCACTTGACCATAATAAGCGTTGTTTGTTAGTTAGCTGATTGGGCCCTAGAACAGCTTGAAGTTGATCCGCTTTTTTATCGTGAAATTGTGTTTAGTGATGAAGCTCATTTCTGGTTGAACGGCTATGCAAACAAGCTAAATTGCCGTATATGGAGTGAAAACAATACTCAAGAAGTTCTGCAGGTTCCATTGCATCCTGAAAAATGCACTGTAGGTGTGCTTTACACGCTGGAGGCATCATCGGTCCATATTTCTTTTAAAAGCGATGCTGAAGCTTATGTTACAGTGAAAGGTGCTCCTTACAGATCGACGATCAATGATTATTTGTTTCAAAATTTGAATGGTATCGACCTAGAAGTGATTTGGTTCTAACAAGATGGTGCTACACCTCATTGTGCCACCGTAACAATTGATTTATTGAAAGGAAGATTTGGCGATAACATTATTTCGAGAAATGGTCCGATAAATTGGCCTCCAAGATCATACGCCATAACTCCACCGGATTATTTTCATTGGGGTTATGTCAAGTCATTGGTTTATGCTGACAAACCAGAAACAATAGACGCTTTGGAAGCCAACATAACTCGTGTTATTGATTAAATAAGGCCTGAATTACTCGAAAAAGTGGTCTAAATTTGGTCTGGTTGAATGCGGTTCCTCAGAGCTAGTCGTGGTCAAATAAAAAAAAATTGGCTTCAATCTTAATTTAAATGTGTTTTATTTCAATTTAAAGTTCTATCACTCTGAAAAAACAACCGATATGAGAGCTCTATGAATAGAAAAAATCAGCAGATACAGCTGAAAATTATTGCTAAATTTGAACAGAAAATGGTAACTTTCTCTTTTTGAGCCTTCATACCGAGGTCTTTATGTCTTAATGCAAAATTCTCTTCAAAATTTGCTTCACAAATTACCGTGAACGCATTCTATAACTTTTGAATTTTCGAAGTTAATTTCTGAAAGTTTCGAAAAGAAGGTTCACCCAGTTTCATTCAAGCGTAAATCGACCCATTTCGTGAATGTCAAACATTGAACTAATTTCCTGTCATAACACGAATGATAGAAAGAAGTGTTGCCAGACTAGAAATAATGACTACTTCAAAATGCGAACTCTAGATGGCCCACAACTACAAAAACACCCAGACATATTGAATCTTCTTTCCAATCCCCACTTCAAAACGGAACACAGTCGAAACGGTGGGATCGCAACGCAACAGGAGCCGATAGACTTCACACAGCGTTCATTACCCTTTTTTATCGGGATAAAAACACGCGCGCGAACGTAAAAAATTCCGGTCGCGAATCAATTAATCACGTATCGATCTCTCCCTCCCCCCCGTCTGCACACCCCTTGGACCCGAAAGAATATCCAGGTGAAGATAAGCCCGGTTCGAGTACGTGACGGACAGACGCGCGTAGTTGTATCCATCTAGCGGTCGTTTATAACCGCGCGACTTTTACGGCCCGAGAGATAATTGATTGCCTCGGATATCGCAGTTACGACCATAGACTTTTATTTACGAGGATGTTAAAATTACGGAGATCCTGGACGATCGGGTTTTTCAGGGAGTGGAAACGGAAATGAGATGATTTCCGCAGTAAAAATCACGGTGTGAATCGCAGACGATAAGTTTTATATTCTATGGTCGGCCGAAACGCCGAATTTCGGGAAGAGCTACTCGTTATCGTACTCTGTGATCTCACACCTGCCACTTCGACACGAAAGGCTGGCGGACATGTTGCCAAGTTTGGTCAGGGGAGGATAAACTCGAATAATTCCAAGAATTCGAGAACACAGGATTCGAATACTTACTTACATCACATAAAGATACGCCCGCAATTTTTCTCTGTACCTTGACGCGGTGGGGATGCTTGTAATGACTAAGAACGTAGTTTCATTCCGGTGAAATGGAGGATTAAGTCTTGATGCTTAAAGCAGCGAATTCGCGCCATCTCACTTGACCAGTGTGGTGGAAAGTTCATCCGACTGGGGTCCTAGTTTCACCGCAAAGGTGAACTGGAGGGTTCAGTTGCGTTGTCTAATAAAGTCACAAGGGTGTCTGTCGCAGCCTAGGGCCTATTCCATTTATCTGGCCGCAATAACTTATGATTAAGGATTTCTCGATAAGTGCTTCAGCGTTTAGCGGAACTTGACGGATCGATGCGAGACTTTTCCGGGGTTTTTGGATCTCGACTTGAAGCCAGGATCAATTGAAAGACATTACAATGATTCTTGGGTCTTGTCGTACGGGACGGATTGGCGGTACCAGGATCAATTGAAGTATCAATTCTTGGGATTCTCTCGTTTCTTGAGTCTGCGTTCATGTGGGTGAAAATTGCGTCCTAAACAACTCGGGAACTGACACTGCAGAGCCAGAAGCGGTTGGATAGTGCTTCGCTGCTAACAGTCACGGTGTGGGTTTTCGAAATGAAGCCGAAACTGGAAGTGGGGTTGGTTCAACTCATCAGTGAAAGAGCCTCGCTCATATGCAAGTTACTCGACCCGGTAGAATTTAAGATCACCTAAGAGAAACTAGCATAGTTTGGTTAAATATGTGTTTTACTCAGGGAATTGATGATTTTAAATACCTCTGCTGAAGGGATTCAATAATTGTCCCTTATTTACTGGAATATCTTTTACTGTGAGTCAAGTTTGACTACTATCTGTCAACCAGTTTGTTCTCAACAAATGTCAATCTTTATTTGTGCAACTTTTTTAAAGGTGAAGGAAATGATTCAATGAAGAGTTTGTCTAAAATTTTGTTCTGCAAATGAGGGATCTCTTGCACAATGAAATGAATGTTGTTTATACCTGTGGAACAAAACATTTGAAGACAGTTGTAACATAAACTAAGACCTCCTTTATTTTGGACGATCTTGCACCGGGTGTTTTTTTATAGTGATAGAATTTTCGATAGGGATAACTGTGATTTGACAGAAGGTAGAAGCCATGTTGTTTGGACATTTCTGTCCAGTAAGCATTGACAAATTATCATGGAAAGACTCACGCGCAACAACGTTTACAAATTGTTGAAATTTATTTTCAAAATCAGTGTCATCATAGTCCATCAGAGCAGCTTATTCGTCGACCTATCGATAGATTTCGGACAACATTTTCTCAACTCGATGCAACAACAACAAGACAAAGAACTGTACGTACAGAAGAAAATATCGCTGCTGTAAGTCAGAGTATTAATGACCCAGTTTTGGGTCATCGAAAGTTTTATCACTCTAAGAAAAACACCCAATAGAATAAATAAAAAAGGAAGTCATCTGGTTCGAGCATAGAGCTTCATCTGATTTATCGCCGTTAGAAGTCACAGAAGTGTCCGACCGCACTTTTATGCATTTTCCGCCATTACCAGTAAGTCCTAGGCGACCAATTCATCTTCGAGCGTCATGTATGAGGAAATGACATCCTGATAAAGGCTGAATCTCTGAATACCATCTAGTCCCGCGACTCTGTTACATCCACGCGAACACAGCCGCAACTCAGCCATTTATAATGGTAATTATACATGTTTACTTGTGCATGTGCACCTAAAATGGCGTCTAAACTTTTCAGGGCGTTTTATTCACATTCTCTCTACGCTAGGCGGTAGTTTTTAGAGGCTCGCCGGCATTGTAATCAAGTCTGTATTAAATGCGGAACAATGTTGGTCTTTTTTGCGGACGATAAGAACTGGTGGTGGCATTATAAAGTCATTATTACTATTGTTCTGGGCGCTCGATATAGTTTCGTGTTTTTATTGCTTGTAGTTTGTGTGCGGTTAGCGGAATTGGCGCGGTTGGGTTTTATATCTGATCATTGTGAACGCACATGTTAATGATAAAGGGAATTTTTCAAAGGTTTTGGTCTTATGAAAAGTATTTGACAACTGACGAGTGGCTTGCTATGAATTTGTTCGGCAAACATTGATGGCATTTCAAGTACAAAATAAAGACCCAAAATGACTCTTTTTACAGGTGTACAGGGTACCCCAGTTATCTACAGGCAATTTGCAGCATTGTCCATTTGACAGGATAATTTTCTATGATCTAAAATCACACAGTGTCACCAACTGTATTATCATAAAACCAATGTTTCGCGTGGGTCTTATTCAGATGTGAGGTTACCCCCAAATTCTATGATCTCACCGACCCGCCACGGTGTAAAACTTCTCTCATTTCATTTCCCATTCTTTCTTACGTGTATTACTTGAAAACTCCCCGCGGAGTGAAAAACCCGGCGAAATGTCCTCCATATAATGAGGACAGTGGGAATATCAAGGGTTTAGCACATCGTCGACCGGCTCACACCGTCATGTGATTATTTTAATTAGATCCCGTTGTTCTTGAACTCCCCTCGGATCGTCGTAAAACCATTTCTGCAAGAGTCCTAATGAGGTATCATAGTTTTTCAAGAGTTTTCCTGCATGCGCTATAGGTGGTGTAATTGTAACCTTATATTTCGCCGCCACTTTTATTATTCCAGGGGGTGTTTAATGAGTGGAGAAACAGAGCAGGACTCCAAAACGTATTCTGGGTCAACTACGACTTCAAAGAATATTCTTTGGGGAGCCTGAAGTGTCATTTCTGGAACGCAACCCCGACTTATTATTCTATGGTTTTCTACCTGTCAGTCGTGAATTAAAGTTGCCAAGTCGTCCAAAATGTCGTTTTTGGTACGCTCTTCGAGTGTTCGTTTTCTGCCTTGTCTCCGTCACTTCTTCGGGGTTCTTCATTGTCCCGGTGCCGAGCTTGTAAGAATTTTATGATAACCGAACGTAAAAGTTAACTAGGGGTTTGTTCTCGGAGAATTCCATCGTAATTCTCCGCTCTATTCCGCCATAAAATTTTATTTCTCCTTTGTTGTCGGTCGCGATGAAGCTATACAAGGAAAACGTGAGGATAAATTCTTGTTTTGGAGGAATATCATTTCGGGAAAATCGATCTTGAGGGGTTTCACGGGAATGTAGTGCCGTAAAGGGGGGCCTTGAGTGTGTATTGTTTTACGGGCGAGGTGGTGACGTCATTGGATGCGCATGGAGTCATAGAAATGTCTCTTAAATCATCGAGGTTAGGCCGTAGGTGTTAGGAATATATATGAAGATTTAGTACAACTAAAAAATACAATTTTTGAATATAGAAACGGGACAGTTTCTTAAGTCCATTCATATTATCTAATTGAATGGTTCATTATGAAAAATCTAATACCTTACTTTCTTAAAAAAAAAGTGATAGAAAACGAAGACGAGCAATTATATTTTATTCAGATTATACTTCCATAGGTTGTAATGTGAAAAAAAATTGGCTTTCATCTCGAATATCCTGCAGTATATTAAATGTCAAAAACACATCGTACTCATTGAAAACCTTCATATAACGTAACTTTCATCGCGAGACAATTGGTAACACTGCGTATAGTAATTTTAGACCACAGAATCTCATCTAGTTGACAGAATAACTCAGCGCATCCCAAACAACGGCATTCTTCGACGTCAGATGCCTGCAACGATACAAAATCTTAAGGAGACAATTAATTAAGCAAATTTAACGCTTAATTTCCATTACATCCGCGGCTGTCTCGATCCGACCGACGTCTTAGCGAATAGAACCGATTTGTTCGTCTCACAAACAATAAACAACGGGTGATACGTTCCGTAATAAAACGTGAAGATTCAATTAGAAATTCGAGTTGTTGAAATCTGATATTTATAGGTCTCGTGCTCGATACAGACGCCTCAGGAACCATTAGGGACGTCTCGGGCGATTTCAAATCCGGGAATTTTACCGGATACTGATTGAGTTTGGATGTTCGGTTGTAACGTAGACGGTGCTCGAGTGTTTCCGAAGTAGCAACATGATACCCGGAGTGTCGAAAACCATAAAGGAGTGATTGGAGAAGGATTATTCTTCTTCTTTACTCTTGTGTACTTCATGCGGAACTGTGAACGATGATATTGGGTTAATTCTTGGAGATACGTGCGAGATATTCGATATATGGTATCGCAATATGATATTGTCGGTTCATGAGAAATTCATTGTCTTCAAACATGACAACCGAAGAAAAAACAGGATTGCACTAGCGTCTGCTGAGGCGAGTAAGCAAGTAAGGACAGCTATCTGATTTTCTGCACAAACCTTACGAATTACCAAGTGGGCCGGTGTTTTGCAGGGTGCAAGAACCTTTAGTTGTCTTGTAACAAATCTGGTCTGTTTTAGGAAGCTTTTTCACGTAACTTAAGGACTTTACAGACATGATCTTCAAGTGTAGGCATTGGCAACAAGTCCATTTTATAAAAGTTTTCGAGAACTCGAAGTATTCGAAACCTTGAAGTTCTCGAATTGAATAGAATCGATATTTGAGATTACAAGCTTCATAATGCTGGTATGAATAAATCTAAGTCCGGTGCTACCTATTTAAGATCTGTTCAAAAACCAAACCTGAAAGGGCAAAAATAGGGAAACATCTGCTGTTATTCATTAATGAAGTAGTGGAAAGATGAGTAGTTTTTTATTCCACTAAATATGGCGTATTTGAGAATTAAATCATTTCAAATCAAAACTTCAGAACATTTGTGACATTCCAAATGATTCGATCCTCATATAAATTCCGGAGAACTTGAACCTGATTTCTAAAACGAATAGTTCGAGCAATTCGGTTTTTACACTTTCAAATTCCTTCAGAATTAAGTTTGAGGTATCGGAATCATTTCAAGTAACGTCTTGAAAATCTTTACGATGTGTGAGTTTTCAATTTTCACACAAACTTCTCAGAACTTGATGGTACTTGATTATCCTGAGATTTCGAATTAAATATTGACGATGTGAATCTTTCGAAATATACGATTCCTGCAGAATTTCCAATGTCTTGAGAACTGAACCATTCAGAATTAGAACCCGAGAATCTGCACTTTGTGATATTGTCAACAATTTGATCCCCATTCAAGTTTTCAAGAACGGTATTCGAATATTTCTAAATATGAAATGGAACCTTGGAACGTATTTAACATTCTAAGTTATTCTGAATGTCTCGAGAGCTAAATCAGTTCAAATCAGGACCTTAGAATTTGCAAGATGTCGTATTCTAAACAATTTGATCCCCAGTCAAGCTTTCGAGAACTCAGTTCAGTATTCGAAACTTTCTTTATATGAAACTGAACCTTGGAACGTATTTAGAATAAGAACATTCTAAGTTATTCTGAACGTCTCGAGGACTAAATAATTTCAAATCAGAACCTTAGAATTCGCGTGATGTCATATCCGAAACAATTTGATCCCCACTGATACTTTCAAGAACTTAGTTCAGTATTCGAAAACTTTGAAATGTGGAATTAAACTTTGGTCATTCTAAAGACCCCACGAACTAAATCATTTCAAACCATGAACTTAGAGTCTCATCGATGATATATTCTAGAGAATTCGATACTCAAACTTTCGAGAATTCAGTTCAGTGTTCGAATACTTCGCAATTCTTTCAAGTTATGTGGGGTATTCGAATGATTTAAGATTAATACTATAGAATTTTTGTGGAATTATTTTCCAATATTTCTATTTGGAAGTATTTGAATCTCACAATCTGTCAGATGTCTAGAAACTTCAGAGCGTCGGTAGGAGGTTCAAACAAGCCACTCTTCAGAATTAATTCCATGTAAAAATTCAGTTTCCGAGATGAGTTTCCATCTTCAAAACCGTTTCTCATCTTTCTGAACATCGGCTTGTTACCGAACGAAAATCAATATTCCATCTTATAACTTAATCGAATGAGATTTATAACTGGCTGTGCGGAAGTTTCGCCGAACTAATTTGAATAAAACCGAAATATCGGTGGAAGAAATTCCTAGAAGTAATTTATAAGCTGTTGCCTCACACAAGACATCCCTTATACATCACAGTTCTTTTCCATCCCAAGTGCTCGAATGTTGAAAAATGCGACACTTCATTTTTCTTATCATCGAAGAACAGTTTAATGAATTCTGTATCGTTTTTTTGGCATGGGGTCTTGAATCTATGAGATTTCAGGTCATAGAAAAATGACTTTAAATCGGAAAATTTGTCACTCTGCAACGACTTTTGGAAAACTTTATTCTGGATGGTAAGCATTTGATTTCGAACCTCAAACATCATTCAATATTCAGATTACCAGTTTTTGTATAGTACGGTTCATTTTGAAACATGTAGGAATATGAAAAGAAATGCAATCTGAAATTTAATCTAGACAAAAATGTACAAATATACGGGTGCCCTATTTGAAAAACTTCACCTTCAGTAACTTTCTGCATTTTTTGCGACACAAACTGACCCTGAGGTCAGAATCCACAGGTATCCTGATATTTGTGGACCCAGAACCATAGAATCTACGACAATATCTTATATGCATCTATGGACATTTTTAGAACAATCCGTTGTCTGGCTTGTTATCTTGAAAAATTTCTATACAAAGAACCCGCAAAATACCCAAGAAAGCTTTCTTTCTTCAAGTAACGCTCGGGTAAGTTCCATTATTGTTACAGCATAAAAATAACCGCCGACACAAAAGTCTCCATTTTTCCGGCTCAAAAAACCGAACTGTTATTTCTAGTGCAGATAAATTAATTGAACTCCGGACACAAAGGGATTGAAATTGAAATTTTGGGAATTCCATCAGCTGCTCCAGACACCAGATGCGCAAGATTTCTGCCACGCTCGACTAAGTCCGGAATTATTTCCTTTCAACGACCTAGGATGGTTCGGTTGATGGTTCACGAATACTTAATGTTATGCCTGCTTGGGCCTCTGATAAATGGGCCATTTAATACGTCTGAGAATGTGTCGCATCACGCCTTGAAATAAGCGATGAAGTCCAAAAAACTGGATGATAGATCGTGGAAGCATATCGAGATATATCGGAACACATCCCTTGAAGCCACAGAAAACACTAGTAATTTCCTAATGTCCTGTCTAACACATGTCATCGTCAATAGTGTCACAGACCATAGATTTATAATATTTAACTCGTAGACATATTTTTGATTGTCTCGGTCTTTACTTGACGGAAATTCATCTTCAATATAAGAAAGACAAATGTTAACTTCCGCTATTTTATTGATTTTCACAACAATTGTTTCCTCGTACCATGACTTCATTAGGTGAGTATTTAAACTGAGGTATACAATGCAAAACATGACCTTAAATACACAGCTCTGGTACAAAAATAGAGGGGTGGAAAGAGAGGTATACAATTAATGAAAACTATTAAGTAGGGGGGATCTATTTCAATCTATTTGATCATTCAATAAAATTTGTCTTCTATTATATCTATTGATCTCTAAAGTTTCTAACAGATTTAGTTTCTGACTTTTGTTTTCAATATGTAATATTTCATAGTTCATATTAAAATTATGTAAAATAAATAAAGTTGATGATTTATTACTCCAAAAACGAACTAATCTTGTTGTAAAAACAGAAATATTAGACGCCTTAAACATTTGCCTAGATCAAAATTATTTTATGTTCAACGGCACGTTTTATCTAGACGAAGAAAGTCTAACAATGGGGAACCCATTAAGCCCCTTGTTATCAGAAATATTCATGGATCACGTAGAAACCAATATCCAAAAACTCCCATATTTTAAAGGTTTCGTTTATTGGTACTGCTATGTAGATGACATAATTTGTTTATTTAATGGCACAAATAAACAACTTAGTTCATTTTTGGAATCTATCAATAATTTATATCCACCAATTAAATTCACACAGGAAGATGAAGTAAATAATAGCATCAATTTCTTAGATTTTAAAATCACTAAAATTAATAATGGACATCACTTTTCCATATACAGAAAACCTACACATACAGATGGTACGATTCATTATACTTCAAACCATTTTCACAAAAATTGTCAGCTTATAATAGTATGCTTTATAGATTGGTTAACATACCCATGACCAAAGAAAATTTTGACAAAGAGTATAAAACGATTAAACAAATAGCTTTCAATAATGATTTTAATCCGTTAATTGTAGACAATTTACTTGATAAAATAAATAACAAGAAAGCAATATCACTTGTATATCCAAAATATCAAAATTCAAACGAAACCAAATTTATTTCATTAACTTACATAGGTCAAAAATCTGAAAAGATTCTAGATATTTAAAGAAAAAAGAAAAATATAACATCTCTTTTAAATTTATGATAGATTGGGCCGTTGCTTGGTAGAAATCAGTTGTAATTGTCATTATAAAATAAAACACTTGTTTACATTTTCTACTTTATTTTTGGTATTGACGTACGTTTCGTCTTTGCTAGAAAGACTTCATCAGAATACGAAGTAACAGTTGTTGTACAATGAATTTATAAGATTTTTTACAGAAGGTGTACATGTGTTTTTAATTGTTCGTCGGGTTGGTTTTCTCAAAGAATATTCCCTTCAGAATCGTGTTCGCTCGATCCCTTGTAAATATTGAATAGAGGGGTGTAATAAAAATCTATTTGTTCATTTACTAGGTTATTGCTGTTTTTATGTCTATTTATTTCGTAAATTTCCCATAAGTTCAATTTTAGACCTCTATTTTCAACATGTAGAATTTCTATTTCTTTTGTGAAAGAATGGTTATTTTCAAGAAGGTGTTTAGCATAATGTGAATCTTTTTTATTTTTATCGAAACTTCTTTTATGTTCGGTTGTAAGGTTGTTGTAAGGTACAACAATGGATATAATACATCTCTAATAGATAATTTAATTAACCAACGTATACACAAAAACACAATAAAAGAAATTTATCCAGTAACATCTGATCTATCTGAACACAAATACGTTAGCCTCACATATCTCGGAAACATTAGTATTCAACTAAAAAACCTACTCAAAAAAGAAAATATTAAAGTCTCTTTCAAGACAAACAATCCTATTAGCAAATACATCAAAAACAATAAAAACAGTATGGATAAACTTCAATTATCAGGTGTATACAAACTCACTTGCCCAGATTGCCCAAAGATTTATATTGGTAGAACAGGTAGAAATTTCGGTACACGCCTAACCGAACATAAAAGAAGTTTCGATAAAAATAAAAAAGATTCACATTATGCTAAACACCTTCTTGAAAATAACCATTCTTTCACAAAAGAAATAGAAATTCTACATGTTGAAAATAGAGGTCTAAAATTGAACTTATGGGAAATTTACGAAATAAATAGACATAAAAACAGCAATAACCTAGTAAATGAACAAGTAGATTTTTATTACACCCCTCTATTCAATATTTACAAGGGATCGAGCGAACACGATTCTGAAGGGAATATTCTTTGAGAAAACCAACCCGACGAACAATTAAAAACACATGTACACCTTCTGTAAAAAATCTTATAAATTCATTGTACAACAACTGTTACTTCGTATTCTGATGAAGTCTTTCTAGCAAAGACGAAACGTACGTCAACACCAAAAATAAAGTAGAAAATGTAAACAAGTGTTTTATTTTATAATGACAATCTCTTTTAAAACTATTAATTCTTTAGGCATCTCAATAAAAAATGACGTCATTCCTAAAAACAAAAAATTAGGAGTTTACAAGTTAACATGTAGTGATTGCCCATGTGTATATGTGGGACAGACAGGCCGTTCATTCCAAACAAGGATACGAGAACATGAAAAATGTTACATTAATAATAAACCGAATTCAACTTATGCCAACCATTTGTTAGAGACTGGCCATAATTTTAATATGAATTAGGAAATATTACATATTGAAATAACTAAATCTGTTAGAAACTTTAGAAATCAATAGATATAATAAAAGACAAATTTTATTGAATGATCAAATAGATTTAAATAGATCCCCCCTACTTAATATTTTTCATTAATTGTATACCTCTCTTTCCACCCCTCTATTTTTGTACCAGAGTTGTGTATTTAAGGTCATGTTTTGCATTGTATACCTCAGTTTAAATACTCACCTGATGAAGTTATGGTATGACGAAACAATTGTTGTGAAAATCAATAAAATAGCGGAAGTTAACATTTGTTTTTCTTATATCGTAGACAGTATTAACCTTACAAAATTGACAACCCGTTAAAAAGTGACAAAAATGATCTCATTTATCTGAGATATCTTCAAATTTTCAATAATGTTCAGGAATTTTGATTGATATATTTACATCTTCTGTCGAATGGTTTTTTTTTCACATTTTAACTTCATATTGTATAACAATAGTGCCTGTGATAGAAACTTTCCTATTCAACCATAGATCTGTGACTCGTCAATAACTGAAATTATTCCTAAATTTATTTTGGAAATAAGTCTGTTCCCTTTTGAATAATTGGTCATCTAACAAATATTAATATCACAAACACAATCAATCCTATACTGAAAGCCTATTAAATTTTCGAATTAGAAATACAGGCAGATTTATAAATATGTAAAAAAATACTAGTAATGTTTCTGATACAGTTTTCCGTCACATTTAATTGACTTCCATGGTGAATACACGCAGACCATATGTCTATATCTATGATATAACCTTATCTTTTTATGTCATGTGTAACATGCTGTGATCACAGATAGTTCGATAATCAATCAAGTTTGTATCACAGCATAAATAAAATTTTGGCCTCACACTAACCTACAGATATTATCATATTCAAACCAGATTAGATTTGATTCTGTCGAAAATTGCGCGATAAATATGGATATTTTGATATTTTTTATGAAATACGATCATTGCATGGACATCCCTTCTCGTAAGATTCGATACAACCTTACAAACGCCTATCTTACACATGTCAGATTCCACTGAATATCAAAACATGGAGATGTATCCAAGCTGTCATCGATGACAAATGGAAATGGCGCCCATCTTGATTAGAGGTCGAACACGGTAGAATAAACCGCGTATCATAGAATAAACGGGTTGTTCGGCCTCACACCTAGCGCCAATTTGTCCTAATTGTCCCTTGGACCGCCGTTACTCGAGATAAATCAGTTCTTCGCCGACAGGTACACAAAGAATGCGGTGTTTCGCGTCCGTAAGGTCGCCCGTCGAGCTAACCCGGCTATTTCTGTGCGATTTTAATGGCGTACAGCACGCGCTGCGATGTTCGGCCGGGTTGGCGAACTACAAAATAACGATTTGTCAACTCGTTTAATCACATTAAATTAACCGTTTAATTTTACAGAAATAACCGGCCGTTGATTCACGAGGCGAAGAATGAAATTGAGTCGTTAAAACGCTGAAATGTAAGCCGAGGCGAGGCTGAAAAATGCGCTTCAGCAAGAACCGCGCGGCTTCCAGGAACAGATGAATTCGTTAGCGCTGAGTGCGAATGGAATCTGGACTGATGGCGTGTTTTTATTCGGGAGCGGAACTGTGTGACTATTTCGAGCCAGGAATTCGAAGAAGGGTTATAATTTTCAGAAGTTTCTTCTTCTTCCAAATCGTTCTATGGTTTCATTTTAATAATTTTTGGTAAATATATGCAGTGTCTCCTATGATTTGGGTATGAATAAACAACTTACTGAAAAAGTGGTTTATTAGTGTATTAATCATCCACGCGATTTCGTATAAATTCATTGATACTCTAGATTCTGGAAAGTTACCTAAAATTCATGAAAAAAAGCTGGTAGAGTCTGTAGAGGCTACAAAGTTAACCTGAGAGTAATTTTATCTCTAAGTTCAGTCAAAGACAGGTTAAGTTTCTTTGACATGAGGTCCAGCATTATCTTGTTGAAACGTGGCGTTTCGGATAATGTGGAACTATCAAATCACATATGATTCAATTACTCCTAAGGCTGTCAAGTAGCCTTAAATGAAAATAAATGGTGATCCGCTACATTATGCAATTCTAGTCCACATCGAAACGCCCACAGTGTGGTGAACCCAGTGCCAAATTGTGGATCACGTCGCCTTCTTACCCTTGCCAGACCAGACCTGGATCACCAGACAGATCACTGAAGATCATCTGGCTCCATTTCTGGTTTCATTGAATTCTCTTCCTAAACTAGAGCAGGAGATTACGTCGATATTCAGCTGTGATAGGTAACACTCAGTGTGAATGAAAAGAAAAGAAGAAAAACCTTATTTTGGCCAATATACGGTATACCATCCTACCATTGACTCCTGAATCCAATGATTAGCGATGGCCTTCTTATCTCCAAGCTCGTTTAGACTATAATATAGCACGTGGGGATCTACTAGTTCTTTTGGAAACTTTCTTTATCAACACACCGGCTTTACGATAGAATTTTGTTTTGATACGAGCTTACCACGGTCGTTGTGATCCCATATGAGCCTTTTTCTGAATTTTAGATAAAGTAGGGTAAAATGTATCCTACAAAATAAACCCTGTCTAAGGAAAAATTGCACGTTTATGTATTAATGTATATAATATTTAACACTTTTCTTCCTGCACTAGGTAAAAGAAGATCCTAGAATAACGATCATACAATAGTGAATCCATTATCCTTGTGTCTTATAGTAACTAAAGTTTTTTATCTAACAGCCCTTTCTCCCCATTTCAATTGAAAGAATGGAAATCAAAACGTAGCTCAGATCAATCATCAAATGTCTCTTTGAACCCCCATTAAAGCACATAAATAAACAAGCTCGACAATAGGCCAAATCTCCAACTTTCTCCGTCTCCCCCAAACCTCGAAACGTAACCAGCCATCCAATTGTGCCGTTTGTTCACCTCAACTCTATCTGTATTCGAATTTCCACCAAACACACACGCTGAAACGGCAAAGAAGATTAGTTTTCCTTGACCAAACACATGAATGGTCCCGGAATCAATGCTGCACAAAGACCGCCCGAAACCTATTAACCCCAGAATGTGCGCCCGTACAGACTCACAGACAGATCAGAGGAAATCGAAGCAATTAATTAATGGAGGATGAAAAGCAAGAACACCGACTCTCGGCGGACAAAGACGGAACGCAGCCCCAAGGCGCACAGAGCGAGATAGACCCCGTGAGTTCAATGCAAACTTGGCAGACGCGCAAATTCCCTTCGATGCCCGCCGCAAATCACGGATGCGTCCATAGAATCCGATCGATGATAACGCAGTCCATTATTTCATCTGTGACTTCAATTAGCGAATGGAGGCGTTCGGATGTACGTGTATGCGTTGTCTGTGTTCCATGCACTAATCATAAAGATCTCAATTCAATCCCTCCTATCCGACGCGGCCTTGATTATTATGTTTGCTAATGGGAATTATGGGATGTGTGTTGGGTTTATTAATTATTACGGACCTGGGGTTCGAATCTGGATTGATTTCGGATGTTGGGGGGGGGGGTATCTCGCGTGACGAATTATCAATTTGACGTGAGTACGAATGGTTTTGACGACTTGATCTTTTTCTATGGCGATCCTGACTTTGGGGTTATGAGTACACAGGAAATTTCGAGCTGTGATAAGGGATGACCAAAGGGTGTGGATGATAATTACCACTGGAACACTAAGTGGATATTGAAACGGCTTGATTTGTGTAGTTATTTAAGCCGTTAGTTCTCCAACATAGCAAAATATTTGAGAAAGAAATAAAGAGGAATAACGAAAAAATAATTTAGAAAAGATGAAAGATTGTTTGTCCATTTACAATTTTATTATGAGAGCTCACTCATAAAATATAAGCTAAATGAATAATTTGTGTATCTAACTGCTTATTTTTCTGGATACTTGTGTATAACTAGTTTAACACTTAGTTTGTACATAGAAGGAATCCATTTATTCGTAATTATTTGACCATTTCATGATACTCCAACGGCATGTTTTACTCGACAAACATCTACTTTACAGAAATGTTAACCAAAATGCTTTACGAGATTGTCCTAAGGTGGATTTAGTGCATCCAATTTCACTGTCAGTTGACTAGCTAATTGTTTGATTCTTTTCGTAATGAAGAGGAAACTAGAAATGGGCCAGTACTGGATTAACAAATCTTTACAGAAACAGTATCTAGTTGAGAAATGTAATGACTGAATTCTACAGATATATCATCCTGTGTGAACAGAAGCATTAAGGTATTTTCCAAAGCAATGCCTGCATTAATTTTGAGGTTTCTGTGATTAAAATCAGTATAAAATAAGCCGATATACGCAAGTTTACAATTGTAACGGCTGTCAACATACGCCAAGAACATTAGTGGTCTCACATTGGATCCTTGTGGGATTCCACAGTACAATACTCCTAATTACCATCAGTGAATTATGTTATATTACTTTTGTTAACTCCTAATTTGTCATCGCGCCACGATTCTTTAAATTATTTCATTCTGCAATTCATAGGTTCTTGATAAGTTTCTGCTAGTTGATTTTTCGTCGGGTAAGTAGGCTGCAACATTGTTTTTACAATATTTTTCATTTCTTTTGTATTCAAACTATGTGACTATACTTATATCGTATGTACCTACAGTTTTTCAGCTAAATGTAGTCGCAACAAACATGATGGATTGAATTTCCATCTACAAAGCCTTGACCAAACGAAATGAAACCGAGCCATTTCTTGAACGTATGGTGACTGGGTATGAGAAACAGTCTGGAGTTGCCGCACGGCTTTAAACAGGCTCGGTTTGTATAACGGAGTCACTCTGATTTGGATACCGAGCCACTCAAACTATTTGGGTAACGAGGAGGCGGATCGGCTGGCATTTGCTGGAGCTGCGCTGCCTCTGGTAGGACCGGAACCATTCCTGGGAATACCACATGACGTGGCTAACGAGGCGATAACAGTCAGAATGAACTCAAGGCTAGAGTCTTTCTGGCGGAGCCATTCTGGCCTGAAACATTCGAAGTTGTTCCTTGGAACAGCTTCGAACAAAAAGATGGCGAACCTAGCGCTAGGTCTGGATAGGGCCAAACTAAGAACACTTGTCGGAATTATGACAGGTCACTGCAGACTGAAAGCGCATTTGCACAAAATCGGTCTGGCTGAAGACAATGAATGCAGGCTGTGTCTTGAGGACACTGAAACAGCCATGCACATCGTCTCAGAGTGCCCAGCGGTGAGTCGCATCAGACTCGAGGTCTTTGGCCAGGCTTTTATAGCCCACAGCGAACTGAAAAAATTACCCCTGAACAAGATTATCGGTTTTATCCAAAAACTGGATCTCGTCGGGGAGATATAAAATAGGGGTGGACCACAATAGTCCGTGCGGACGCAGTGGTAGGGTGGACAGACGCCCGCTCGCCATAAATAATAATAAGAATAAGATGAGAAATGGATCACATAAGACAATATTGTGCGAAAATGATCATGGTTAAAGCCCGGTGAATCAGCTCAAACCAGGACTAAAAGCCAGGAAGGTTCTACAGTGCATTTGGTGGGGCTTGAAAGGAACCATTCGTTATGAGTTGCTTCGATATGCCCAAAAACTAATTTCGTATCTCTACTGTCACCAACTCGACCGTTTGAAGCTAGCAATTGACCAGAAACGATCAGACTTAACTTAACAGAAGAGGTGTTGTGTTCCATCAGAATGAAGCCAAGACACACATATGTAGTGACTTGCCAGAATCTCCGGGAGCTAGGTTGGGAAGCTTCAATGCGTTCACCATCCGGATCAGGCACCAAGCGATAGTCGATTATTGATAAATAATAAGTAAAAACAGACTTGAGGAAGAACTTTAGTGCTCTAGTAAACATTGATATGACCAAAAATAAATAACAAGGCTATGAAATTGTTTTTATATTCATTTAACGTATTTGTTGCTCCGAAATCATAAGATGCTATTCACATTAAAGTAACTTTACATGAAATTCCCATTCAGTCCCAGACAAATCCAATAAAAAATTTAAGACCAACCTAGCATGCGCCTCTTTTTCCTGCCATAAATCTTCCTTTCCGTGAATAGGAGATAATTACGAGATCCACGCGACCAAATACCCTCCGGGGGATGAAAAAGTAAACCGCGTTTCATTACGGACCTTCTACGGCGCGCGCACAGGGTGGCTTAAAACGCATGCACACCCTTGCACAAAAGATGCATGTCGAACGCGCTATAAATCAATGCTGGATCAATGCAATTGGTACCCAGAGGAGACATGGTACACTGGCCCAGTGACTGTGGTAACGAGTGCATCGCTTTTAGTCAGTTGGGGGGTGCCACCCCTGGGTGCTGAATCACGACCCTCAGGGCGCAGCGTGAAGGGCACAAAAAATGCATTCAGTTTATGTTCTACATCCGATATTTTTGAAAGGAGCACCAACGAACGTGGGGAGGATTCTTTATAAAATCTAGGAGGACAAAGGGATGGTTGTGTTTGGAAGTAATAAATTGGATTATCTGAAAAAAAAAACACGTGAATAATGCCGTGATGCAATGAAAAAATAATGGTTAAAGTGAGAATACAACACGAAATAGCACAAAAAAATAGGTAATAATAAACAAGTATTAGAGTTCTTAAGTTTATGAAATTGTAATGGTCAAAAGATCCTATCAGGAAGTATTCTTCAATAGTTATTGAAAAATGCATTCTCAAGGTTTTGTTTGTCTAACTGATATATCCATCGGGACAAATTAAAAAATTCTGGAGTTCACAAACTCAAAGTTGACGACCGCAATGCCTTATACAGGATGTCCCAGAAGTCGACGGTAACAGGCTAAGTCATAATAGTCGTCAAAAAAATATAAGAGAAAATCCAAGTCCTGTACTTTTCGAATTATATTGCACTTTCTTTCATTCAATAAAATGTACACCGTGTGATGATTTTCGAACTCCTGTTGCTGCAATTTTTTACTTTTTTCGAATTTTATTTCTCCTATGTTATTCCGAATAGTGCTTATGTAACCTGTAAATTTAATTCTAAGCCAATTGCTCCAGCTTGGAAAATAATGTCACTTTTTGCCGAACCAAGTACTCAAAATTGAAATTTCGCCCACCTTCAATTGACTGTGCTGAACAAAAATTGTACTACATCAGTTTGGCAAGTTACTTCAAGAGTTAGCACATTCAATAAGGATTCTAAAATGCTATAACACTAACTACATTCTATTTTAGATTGGACAAAAAAGGTTTTTCTTAAAGGCATTCAGTTTCGTTTTATGACAAGATGTTCTCCTTCATCTTTTTAAAAAGTATCGAGATATCAAACCGGCGAATCTTCCGTTATTGACGAATTGCATTGCTTTCCTAATTCTCTCCCAAAACTCAGCTACATTTTCAATTTGTTCTGAATAAATTTTTTCCTTCACTGCTCCCCAGTAAGAAAAGCTAAGGGATTCAAATCAGGTGAACAGGCTGGCCACGAGACTCTATCAGGTCGCCCTATCCATCTGGCCAGAAACTGTTTTTTATTTCCCCGATATTTATCATCACTGATAGTCATTTTTTTGCCAAAAAAACAAGTGATAGAAATTATTCTTTCGCAGTGTAACACTTTCTATATCATCGAGTATAATATTTCACTCAGGAATCAACTAACCCTCTTTGGTTCTGTTACTTCACGACCCGTCCTAGTACTTTTGCACCCCTTCGTCTCGCCTCATAGGGGACACCCGAAAGCTGTTCATTAATTAATTACTCCGATTTCGCGTGATCCAGCAGTCTGTCTGTCTGGATTCGTGTGTGTCTACGCAATAGGAGCTAGAAATAGGCGTGCGGCGTACCGCTTGTGCCACAATGGGAACGCTGATCCGCGAAATTCAGACTAGGAGGTAATTCCGATAGTGGCAAGTCCATTAATCAACCGTTGTCTTTACAGGGCGTCCACAAATCAACCGAACACATCTAGCCCATTAATCTAGGCATAACATTGATTCCGGCCTCGATATGTTCACGCATAGAAATGGATTCAGGTTGATTGGTTAATTGTTTCGGTCAGGAAGAATGGCGGCTACGAAAAGAAGAAGAATCATTCGAAGAACATCGATCCATCAATTCGATAAATCTGAATTGTTGGTTAGATTAACTTCCGTTGGTTTGACCGTGTTGAATACAATTAATTGCCTATATTAAAGGAGATGGGGAAGAATAGAGAAAAGAAGAAGAATCGTTCACAGAAGTTGTGAATATTTATGCGATAGTAGATTCATTGAAGTATTTCGAGTTCTATCTAATTTTAGACTATACATTTTTGTTAAATTAATATAGTCCGGCTAGGAAGTATCCGGAATTCATAATTTTAATGAACTTCTCATTTATAACAAGGTATGTATAAAATAGGTTGTGCAAATAGTCGGCTATGGCCAAAGTTGCATGCCAACAGTAGTTGTTGATTGTCAACAGGTATACAATTTATGAAATAATGTCGCAAATGGAAAAAAGGAGACAGTTAGAATATTTGTATGGAAAAGATTTTCGAAACGTTAAAAAATTAGTGCAATTGACTGAACTGGGCAAAAGTGCTTTATATGAGACAATAACAGGTTTGGAAATCAACGAAATATAAAAAAATGTCCATAAACCTTCTGTATGTCACTGAAAAGACCAGGCTACATATCAAGTAAACAAAAAAAAGCTCTATAATGACACCTTTACAAAAGGAACGAAGGATAGAATTTTGTCAACGTTATCAAGAAGATAATTTCAATAATATCGGATGCCCTCAGATAATCCAGTCGGGACATTGTATATATTCCCAACATTTTCAAATCCGCTTATTTCTACTTCTCTCCCAATCCTTTATTCTTAAACTCCACTTGAAGTGAATGATGGTGAAAAAAGTTTTGTTTTTTCTTTTGATATGCATCATCAAAGCACTCCTCCCAAATACTGCTTTCTTCTAAAAGCTAGCGCTTGCTGATACATTTCTTCACACTCAAATTTCAACGAACCAATCAGTGATAATTTCGACATACGACCCTCCAAACGTGACTCGATGTTTCCGCCGAATAACACAAAAGGAACGCATCCCTACCGAACACAGAACACCATTCAACCAGCCGCGTTCCAATCTGCAAGATGCACGTCGAACGTCTGCTTTGTAAATAAAGAAGAAGAATAGTATGTGCAATGGGCCTCTCTTTGAAGTTCATCAGGCGCTCATTGTGTTCAATTCGACTGCTTTCCGCCTTTAATCACTTAATGGCACGTGATGATAACGGAAGAACAAGAGCAGAGGGAAGGCGTATGTGAAATGTTGACAGTTATTGAAAGTGTCGTTTTGGAGTGCCGGATAATCTGTCTGCGATCTCGGCGGGAGCTTGTCACCGTGATGAGATTTGGAGATCTGGTAGAAATTGGTTTTTTAATGAAGCCTGGTTGATGTTGGAGGTGCAGGTACATGGATTTCTTGGAAAATTGGGCGTTCGACAGATTAACAACAAATTAAACGCCCCTGATGTAGTTTATTATTAGTTTGTCTTATAGATTGATCAAGTATAAGGGTTCAATATCCGAAGATTGTAGGTTTAATGGAATTTTGGGGAGTTTACACTGTATCCACCCTCTATAATATCGTCTACATTGGTGCCCTCAACGGTCTATTTCCTTTCCCACATCCTTCTGACACAACAACGCCGCATTTTTACAACTACAATCAATTACACACCAGTTGCACACGAGTCAAATCCTCCACTTAAACCACCTTCAACGCAGGCGAAGCCGCGGGCGAAACCTAGTTAAAAGCATAACTGTACCGTGATCGGTAAACGCCGCAATCATAGAACTTACTCCCCGTCGAACGCCATCGAAAACGAACCGATAACAACCCAATAATACCAATCTAAAAAGGAACTGCTAAAGGCGTTAACAACATTCAATCAACCGAATCATCACTGTAGCAGATAGCAGTTACCCACTTTAAGAATGTGGTCCAATTCCCTTTGTACCCATCTAAGGATTGAAACGTTCGATGTTGCAACGAAATGAAGTGGAACCTACTTTGAAATTCAAATTGCGCCCCGTTGTAATGAACAGTGTGTTATTGTTTTGAATACATTACGACTGTCAGAGCTATTCGGCGATAAAGAAACCGATACGGAAAATATAGCAGGATATTAGTAGCGATAATTTAGAACTGTCACGGGGTATTGTTGGATCTTATGGAGGATAAATTAGAAATTTGAAGGTTCGAAATGGTTCTACCGTGTTGAGACGGCGTTTGATTATGCCTTTGGGTTCCCATACGTCTCTATGGCTCCGGGATAACTTTGATTTGATATTAGATGAAGCGGTATTGTGTTATTCCGAATAACCAAATAATAAGCGTGTAGAGTAGCGCTTGTTTAACAGTTATCTTAACCCCACAATCTCCCTGCTCGTTCATTTATGAAGGTTTCATTTTAATTAAATCGATATCACCAATTAATTGGAGTTATTCGTTATCACTGATATCGAAACGTCAACGATTTATTCTGGATCATAGATATTCGTTCTGTGGTCGATGATTGATGGATTCAATTAACATTATACAAAATATGATACACGGAATCAATGTAGCGTTGCGTTTAAGAATAACAATTGTTCGTCTTTTTTCGCGATAGGATACGTCAATTGCCAGAAAGATGAGAAAAAGTAGATGGATACTGACGGACTTTGAATGTATAACTAATTTCACACAATAAAGCATCAATTCTCGAAAAAAACCGCCCCAAATTGTTTATACTCCTAATAATTCAAATTACTGTTTTAATATATAGTTAATAAATGATTTTTTTATTGGTGATTATCACAACAAAATAATGATGAAATAGGTTATTTTAGAAATTGGCGTATTTAACTACGAAAAAATTCTAAATTTACACAGTTCACTGAAACTGTTTCGACCACAGACTATCCCAAGTGTTGAGTATCGATTCTTCAGATCACAATTGGATGAAACTGGATCTTAATGGATACCAACTGAGATTGAAGGTCGGTTCCAATTTGTTACGAATAATTTTGTAATGGTAAGAAACGTATTCATTTGTTATATTTCCCCAAATGGATATTGTGCCATAAATAGAAAAAAATGTAATTTAACTCTTGTCATAAGATCGTAGTCAATGTTAGTTCACAGAGTGAAGTTGCGTCATTTTGACATCTCTTCGTGTGTAAGACCATAGAAAGGACTAAAACCCATAAATTAACATAGAATTTCATGCATTTCAAGCGACCGGTACGGCAAAACTAACAGGTGTTCTCTGTGAAAAACTAAATCGGCTCATTTTCGCTCCCTAGATACCCGGAGCAAGTGCTCGGAAAGGATCTACACGTCCACTTTAAGAGAAAATCCTCCGGTTGACGTACCTTTTCGTGCATCACCTGCCATCTCGTGCAACGGACATAGCCAGGTCCAATTTAGGAAAGCCGAGATTTACGACAACTTTGCGCAGAATTCTCATCAGCGGAGGCCCGACCATGCCGCTGAACCCGTTCTAGGAACTACAATGCACAATTTCTCGCCGTCGGCATAGCCAGCATCCCATAAAGCCTTAACGAGTGAGGAAAATGAAGTAGCCACGATCTGCTTTATCGATTTCAGTAAGCCAACTTGAGGCAAATAACTGTTAAGGTCAATAACTTAAGAACCATTGTTTGCGTAAGCGGGCCGTTCGCGTAGGTACAACAAAAATGTAATTGCGCATATTTGCTACCAGTCTCGGGGCGTCTGGAGGCGCGGGCGGTACTGAAAAATCACGCTCCCAAGAGCCTACGTGCGTCTGTGATCTTCGGACGCTGGAAGACCATCGTTTCGGATCGAAAGGCCGATTACGGAACGCGTTCCTCTGGCACTCTGTGATTTTTAGCTCTATGATCATAAATAATGATACTCCTACTGACGTAACTTCGATAAAATCTTCTATGAGCGAAGGTTGTCATCTGAACGACGATATATGAACAACTAACCTAACATCCAACCCATATAATCAATCTTTTGAAATTTCAACAACAGAATGAGCCAGATTTCAATATATTTCTCCCTTTCCAGCAAGTATAATGTCACGAGAATACATGTAGAAAAATGAGACAGGGCAAAGGAGGTCGTGTAGTCTAGAATTAAGTTAATCATGATATTGTCACTTTGGCTATTTTCAGGAAATGTGAAATGTTGCGAGACTATACTTAAGATACGCTTTCAATTACTTCGTTGAAACAGATGATAAAATAAGATATCACAGAACTGACAGTTCAAATCTTCTCTGACTATGAAGTTTGCTTGACAGTCATCCGATATGACATATCAAATATATCTCTCTGTTTCTGAATTTCTTGCCAACTAACGAGACGCTCGATGAAATCACGTTAGAGGCAAAGCTCTACCGACAGGCTTCTAGCATGCTAATAACTGCAATAAAATCAACGACAATGGCGGACTGTACCGTGATAGCCAGGCTATCTCATACGTGCCATGCACGTTACACACATGAAGTGCACTTCAGATTCAAATATGATCCACAGAATTCTATATCCGGTCGTTTTCAACGAGTGCATGTGACGTGCGGCTTTTTTTGCTCTCTTTGCTCGGATCAACTGGGAGCGCACTCGCCCTTCATTTGATATTCAGGTCTTCCGCCTTATACAAGCCACTAATAGATATCTATTCTATTTCGTGGACTTAGCTATCCTATATCCTGTTTATTATTCTCTGGAAGCGCTAGTCGTTAGGCTGTTTCGAGTATAAATTTCAACTTTACTGCATAAATCTCCAGCGGGATGGGATATTAATATGGGAAAAGAACGTATTTCGTCTGTCCCAGTTTTTCATAAAGCATAAAGCCTGAACGTCTTCTACATTCACGGCTGAGACCATTGTACGTATATGGAGACACTGTAGACGAGACTATAAACGAGCATAAAGACAGAAATGCTGCCGGCGCATTTTTCTATGACAGATTATACTCCATGGGCTTTGTGCACAGAGACATCGTCAACGTTTACGATGATACGTCAGGTCGTAAAATCCTACTCTCCACTTCTATGCACATTAAACGCACAGACATTCTCGAAAATGCAAATCTATTGGCGACACTGATGAAGTGACAGATGTTCTGTATTTTCTCATATTCATACCTAAAATCCCTATCTATATGACTTTTTCCTATTGTTCCACGAATCTATGACCTTATCTGTGATATTAGTATGCTTTCCACGACAACAACTTCAATAAAATCTCCGGAACTCGGTCATTCCAAACCCGTCAATGAATTGGGCATTCTAATATCATAGAAGTCCATTTTTATCACCTCTTTGAATAAACTGCCTGGATTTTAGATTAGAGAATCGAAATTCTATGTGGTAGGTATCGATTTAATGTTATACCGTTGTTGTTGGGACTTCCTTTATCATTTTATAGACCGTGACATCCTGTGTTACCGGCTTTGAGTGTGTTTTCGTGTTTCTATTGGGGATTTCGAATCGATGGGCTGATTGGAAAGATGACAAGGCGAACGGAAAGATTAGGAGACAATTTTCCATCGTCGTGTTCTTTTATTTGAATTTATTGTTACGTTCCGTTTTCTCTATTAGAATATATATTGCCTTTTTAGGTGTGATAAGAAGTAATGATAATGAAATTGGGCGTTATTGAGCTTTTTGAAGAAAATAATATTATTCCTAAAATCCTTTATACCGTGACGTTTCAGTGAGTTGGAATTGCCTCATTCTGTGCGCATTAATCTTCACATGCCCCTAAGAGAAGTTTTGATGGACTTCGCTCTGTTCACACGATAAAAGTTGCTACGAAATTGAAACAGAACAAATTTAATCCCGCAAAAACAACCTGGGATTACAAGGGTTCTCTATTCGTTCGAATTAGGGTTAGTTAGCCGAGTTTCTGGACCTAAAAATGGGAATTTTTCATCTCGCTCACCGATTTTTCGCGTTTTCGCGGCAAAAAATCGAATGAAGTTAGCGGAAAATGCGCTGGACGTATTGTGTACTTCACAGAGGTAAATTTCAGGTAACAACAACGGATTTTAATGGACGACCGGCTTCGTCGACAATCGTGCGTTCTTTGTCGTTTGAAATCGGGCACAAAAGTCCGTACTCGAGCATTGTCTGTTGAATTTAAATAACAAATAGTTTCGGAGCAACACATTGTGTATCGTTAAAAGGTGGTTTGACTTTATGGTAATGGTTTAACCTCCATAAACGCAGTCGGACAATGTATTTGTTTGGGTAATAACTTTGGTCGACATGTGGTTACCAAGGCGAGATTTCGTGGGATTTTTTCCGAGTCACCGAACAAATGAATGTGACAAATAACGTTTATGACGTTGAAGTGTGTTTGGAGTTCGTAAAAATGTAGGTGTACTAACTTATTTGTTTCTCATTACATGGAATTGTAGTTTCGTTGTTTGACCACAAAATAAAGAACACGAATTGTTAAGGTACAGGGATTCGGGAATGGAGAACAATCAAGCACCCTCTTATACTCCATTGGAAGTGGAAACAACAAAGAAAGCACGTCATGAATGATCACCTTTCAATTTCACAATGGGACTAATTCCGTCTACCTCATAATTTTTATTCGAATATTATGGACTACAGTCTATTCGACAATAGTTTCAAAGCACATCTGTACATCGATTGAATACAGCGAGATTATCGAGCGTCGATAAACGTTGACAACAGCTGTCAAAAATTATAAAGTCAATTCAGAACACAGAGAGTGTATAAATTCTAACTACAAAGCAACGTCACATTTCAATGAATTTCTATGTGGTTCTATGAAGAAGTTACATTACAAATTTGAAGTTTAAACATTGGTCATAAAAATTTTAACTGTTTTAACTTGATAATTTTTGGTTACATTATTATCTCAGGTGTTTATCTGTCAATAATACAACCATATGTCAAACAGTGATGCTAAACCTTTTTATTTTAATGTAACAATCTCTGGTAAATATATTTCAGGAAAATAAAATCAACAATAGCGACAATTTCTGAAATGCTAACAAACTAAACAAATTTTTCAGGGAATAGACAGAGTGTCTGTGGAAATAATTAAATTAAGTGAAATGTCAAAATTGAAGAAAGACACCATTTTTTAGGTTATGAATATCTGGTGTTTTTTTTTGATGATAGAACTTTCGATAGGGATAACTGTCATTTGACAGAAGGTAGAAGCTAATGTTGTTTTGACATTTTCGTTCAGTGAGCATTGACAAATTATCATGGAAAGACCCACGCAGCAACAACGTTTACAAATTGTTGAAATTTATTTTCAAAATCAGTGTTCTATTCGGCAAACTTATAGAGCACTTAGTGAAATTAATGGTTTACAATATCGTCCATCAGAGCATCTTATTCATCGAACTATCGATAGATTTCGGACATTTTCTCTACTCGATGCAACAACAACAACTAGACAAAGAACTGTACGTACAGAAGAAAATATCGCTGCTGTAAGTCATAGTGTTAATGATGATCCAGATTTGCCTATTCGTCAACGTTCATGACAAGTTGAACGGCTATGTAAACAAGCAAAATTGTCGTATATGGAGTGAAAACAATCCTCAAGATTTTGCAGGTTCCACTGCATCCTGAAAAATGCACTGTATGGTGTGCTTTACACGCTGGATGCATCATCTGTCCATATTCCTTTAAAAACGATGCTGGAGCTAATGTTACATTGAATGGTGCTCGTTACAGATCGATGATCAATGATTTTTTGTTTCAAAATCTGAATGGTATCGACCCAGAAGTGTGTTGGTTCCAACAAGATGGTGCTACACTTCATGCTGTTACCGTAACAATTGATTTATTGAAAGAAAGATTTGGCGATAACATTATTTCAAGAAATGGTCCACTTAATTGGCCTCCAAGATCATGCGACATAACTCCAGTGGATTATTTTCTTTGGGGTTATGTCAAGTCAAGGTTTATGCTGATAAACCAGAAAGAATAGACGCTTTGGAAGCCAACATAACTCGTGTTATTGATGAAATAAAGCCTGAATTACTCGAAAAAGTGGTCCAAAATTGATCTGGTCAAATGCGGTTCCTCAGAGCTAGTCGTGGTAGACATATGCCAGAAATTATTTTTAAAACATAAATGTCATAAAATTATCTTTCAAATAAAAAAAAATTGGCTTCAATCTTAATTTAAATGTGTTTCATTTCCATTCAAACTTCTATAAAAAACACTCGATAGTAACACAGAGGGTTTTTGCATAGAATTGTGACTGGCGATGAAAAAAGGAATACCTCATCATCAACTGTAAAGTCGAATATTCATGACGAGAAGATCATGGTGTGTATTTGATGGGACCAGCAGGGTGTGGTGTATTAAGAGCGCCTATAATCGAACGAAAAGATCACAGGGGAGGTATACCGACGACAATTGATGCGTTCGGGCCGAGCATTGCGAGAAAAACGACCGCAATACGCCGACAGACATGACAAATGACATGTTGCGTCGCCCGTTAAAACGTACTCAGAAACGCTCAAATGGAAAGTCCAACTCCACCCTCCGTAAAGCTCGGACATTGCTCCTTCCATCTACCGTTTCTTCCAATCGATGCAACAGGGCCTGGCTGACCAGCACTTCTCCAATTACAATTAAGTCAAAGAGTCAGCCTTTTTTCGCGATGGGAACCGCCAATTTCCTGAAAGGTGTGAAAAAGTAGTAGCTAGCGACGGATAATACTTTGAACTTTGAATGTATAACCAATTTTTCACAATAAAGCTCCAATTTTCGAAAAACCGCACGAACTTATTTATACTTCCAAAACAATCAAAATCTTTCAGTGGAATTCTGCCATTATAAAGAATCCTATCCAGCAGTATAATTCTGTGTCTCAGATTCTTACATGTCGTTTCAAAAAGCGCTGTGGATTTTTATGATAGAGAACAACAATCTATTCTTTTCGTACTTCGTGTAGCTATTGCTTACTTATTCTCATTTTAAGGTTATGCCTAGATTTTTCTTATGTTAGACCTAATTAGTGCCCTCGGCGAAAAATTAACAACAACACAAAAAGTGACACACAGATAACTGTCACTTTTCAAAGTTAACCATAGAGATATTAGACATCTTCTCGTAACGATCGAATTCAGTGTTTCCAAGCGACAATGACAATATACAGAATACCAGACGTATAAAATTGAAGCGATGTATATTATATAGGACACAGAATCCCACTGCAGCTGTCAAAACTTTGACAGTACCCTTCGACCATAGATTGATCATAAAACTTCCTATGTGATTCTTCATTATTTCATATAAGCATCACAACACGTGCTCGGATAACCATCGATCCACTCTTACAAATTCGACAACATCGACCTTCTTCTAAGCGTTTTTCCTGGGTCTCGTAACTCACACAGAGCATCAGCTCAACCTTTCGCTCTTAACGAAGCCGTCTTATCACTCCCATCCGAATTAATTAACCATACAGAAGAGCCTTAATGAGTCTATAATTTCACGAGAAGACGTTGCGCTATTATTGATTGCTCTCAGTTATCTGCCGAACGTGTGATTATGTGAAATAAATACGATATTTATTGCATCGCCCCTTGTTAAACTGACATAGGAACGTCGTAAATTCGAGGAAGGATAGTTTTGTTTTCATTCGCGTGCTGATAAGACCAGCAAGTGTCGTTATTCCATCAACAACATCGACATTCTAGAATGTGACAGGGGTCAAGTGCGATCCGAAGCTTTGTCACTGGTTAAATTGTCAAAACAACCGAGTCCACGGAAAAGCAACAACGGTCGTTGCACTCTACTCTTTTCTGTGAATCATTAAATCTGAGAGAAGCAAAGATCACGGATAATAATAAAAAGTTCTTCTTCTATGACTAATATTGGTTCACCGAATTTAGCATATGACATTTCCTGAGATTCACTGATAATTCTATATCTATTTGGGACACAGAAGTAACTGAAACCTAGTGAGAAAATATATTCTTTTCAATTTGTTTTGGTGACGTCTGTGACCTTTTCGATGATCGTTCTGATGGGTTCCATAAATAACCGACGTGTTGAAGCTAATATTCTTTCGAACACATTCGGCTATCGGTTTCTTTCAATGAATTACCGAAAATATCTTTCCACTTATCGCCTGTTTGAATTAACTGCTTATATTTCAGATTAGAAAATCATGTCCTATGCGGTGGGTAACTTGGATCGTTGCTGAAGCTTCCTTTGATCGTTTTATGGATTACGACTTCCTGTTTTGTCGAAATTACGTGATTAATTTTGAATATTCTTTCAAATGAATATTTTCAATCAAAACAACGAGAAAATTATTCCTTTTAAAAAGACGAAAGGCCCTTTTTTCAATAAGTAAAAACGAATAAAAGCATTCCCTCAAGGGTATTTAAGTTTTTCTGATTTGAAACTTCATTTTTCGAATATTTCATTATTTTCGATAGGCTTCAAATTTCACTTCAAGATGTGGAATAACGGATAGTGAAGATACTTTATAATAATTTTTTTAATTTTATTTCGGTATTGAAAGTGTAATAAGTTATCTTGGATGAAATCTTTTTCTATTATTTTTTGCCAAAATGTATCGGGTCTTTTTTACAGTAACAGAACTTTAAATTGAAATAAACTACATTCAAATTAGGATTGAAGCCAATTTTTTTTTATTTGAGAGATAATTTCATGACATTTACCACCAGGACTAGCTCTGAGGAACCGCATTCGACCAGACCAAATTTGGACCACTTTTTCGAGTAATTCAGGCCTTATTTCATCAATACCACGAGTTATTTTGGCTTCCAAAGCGTCTACTGTTTCTGATTTATCAGCATAAACCAATGACTTGACATAACCCCAAGGAAAATAATCCAGTGGAATTATGTCGCATGATCTTGGACGCCGATTAATTGGACCATTTCTCGAAATAATGTTATCGCCAAATCCTTCTTTCAATAAATCAATTGTTACGGTAACAGCATGAAGTGTAGTACCATCTTGTTGGAACCAAAACACTTATGGGCCCATACCATTCAAATTTTGAAACGAATAATCATTGATCATCGATCTATAACGAGCACCATACACTGTACCATTAGCTCCAGCATCGTTTTCAAAGAAGTATGGACCGATGATGTCTCCAGTGTGTAAAGCACACCATACAGTGCATTTTTCAGGATGCAATGGCACCTGCAGAATCTTGAGGATTTTTTTCACTCTATATACGACAATTTTGCTTGTTTACATAGCCATTCAACCAGAAATGAGCTTCATCACTAAAAGCAATTTTACGATAAAAACGGATCAATTTCAAGCTGTTCTAGGGCCCAATCAGCAAACAAAACGATGCTATTATGGTCAAGTAGCTGTAGTTCTTGAACCAGTTGGATATTGTATGGGTGTAGACCAAGATCTTCATGAAAAATTTTCCATGTGGTGGATGCATAGAGTCCAACTTGTTGTGAACGTCGACGAACATATAAATCTGGATCATCATTAACACTATGTCTCACAGCAGCGATATTTTCTTCTGTACGTACAGTTCTTTGTCTTGTTGTTGTTGCATCGAGTAGAGAAGCTGTTGTCCTAAATCTATCGATAGTTCGACGAATAAGCTGCTCTGATGGATGATTATGTAAAACAACAATTCGTAAACGTTGTTGCGGCGTGAGTCTTTCCATGAAAATTTGTCAATGCTTACTGAACAGAAATGTCAAAACAACATGGCTTTCCCTTCTGTCATATCACAGTTATCCCTATCGAAAGTTCTATCACTCTAAAAAAACACCCGATAATAATTGAGATCGAAGGGATAAGGATGGAGTCTCTTAAACATGTATTTTCATGAGATTTTCCGCTTCTTCAGAAAAACAGTTCTAAAATTGCTAAAAATAACGTCTTTCTGACTTTCGAATTACAGCAATTTTTGTTTTTAATCACCTCATACAGTTTCCTTAGAAGTAATAAAAAGATTCAAAAATAAACAAGCGCTTTTCACCCCTTTTTAGTGCCTTCACTTTCAATGATGCACTCTGAGGCAACTTATGACCTAAGGTCCGTAACTTATTCACCTTTTCAATTCAAATTTCTGTTTCCAAGTCTAGTAACTAAACGAATTATAAATCTGTACGTAGAATTTGTTGAATATTTTCACATCAACTCGAAGCCTATAACCTGTACAAGTTTAAAACTGGAAACAGTATCGCTTACCCCTGAAACAAAAGAGCTTTCAAGCCCGAAACAGTGCCAACTGTCGGCGTTCCAAATGACTCACGGTATGTTTAGATAATTTACTCAAGTAGGTGTCGGATATTCATTGTTTTGATTGGGTTTAATGCTTCTTTTATGTTTGTTTACATTGCCGCCTTTAAATTAGCCGACTCCAGGGGTCATTCAGGCAGCGGAAACGACCGGTTACGAATGAAATTTTATCGGATAGAACGGCCAAATTGAGTTATTCATTTCGACCGGTTTACATTGTATCAATTTTCGGAACCGATGAATGATTTATGGATACGATCGCGACGGACAAAGGTAGACTAAGTCCGACCTGAAGGACAGACGAATAAATCTATTTCGTATTGGATGGTAATTGACGTGAGATTATACGTTGTGTCAATGACAGTCACTTCCAAATCTCCCAACGTATCAATTATCGATGAAAATCAATCGATTATTCGTTCACAAAAAAAACATTGACTATATTCGACTGTACCAGTAGGTAGCAGCACCTACTGTTTAAATATCAAAGGTTCTTCGATATGCATTACCATATGGCTTGAGTTATCACATATTTGTATATGAATAAGGCATATAAAGGGTTTTCCAATAAGAGGTTTCTGGTGAAACCTTTTATTGTTATTATTATAGCTGCCCGCTGTAACTTTTGAAACCGCCATGCTTTGGCATTTGACAAGTAAAATCAACGCCATTAATGAAAATAGAACGGTAAACGCTTCAACAACGCATTGAAATTTGTAAAATTCACAACAGAATGGCCAAAAACTTGCAGTCACAGTTTGCAAGACTAAAGCACTTTTGGGTCATCCCAAATCACCTTATCGGCTGACAATAGTGGAACTGTACATACAGAAGGAAATATCGCTGTTGTAAGTCATAGTGTTAATGATGATCCAGATTTGTCTATTCGTCGACGTATACAACAAGTTGGACTCTGTGCATCCACCACATGAAAAATTTTGCGTGAAGATCTTGGTCTGCACCCATACAAGATCCAACTGGTTCAAGAACTTAAGCCACTTGCCCATAATAAGCGTTTGCTGATTGGACCCTAGAACAGCTAGAAGTTGATCCATTTTTTTATCGTAAAATTGTGTTTAGTGATGAAGCTCATTTCTGGTTGAACGGCTATGTAAACAAGCAAAGTTGTCGTATGTGGAGTGAAAACAATCCTCAAGAAGTTCTGAAGGTTCCATTGCATCCTGAAAAATGCACTGGATGGTGTGTTTTACACGCTGGAGGCATCATCGGTCCATATTTCTTTAAAAACGATGCTGGAGCTAATGTTACAGTGAATGGTGCTCGTTACAGATCGATGATCAATGATTATTTGTTTCAAAATTTGGTATAGACCCAGAAGTGTTTTGGTTCCAACAAGATGGTACTACAACTCATGCTGCTACCGTAACAATTAATTTATGGAAAGAAAGATTTGGCGATAACATTATTTCTAGAAATGGTCCAATTAATTGGCCTCCAAGATCATGCGACATAACTCCAATGGATTATTTTCTTTGGAGTTATGTCAAGTCATTGGTTTATGCTGATAAACCAGAAACAATAGACGCTTTGGAAGCCAACATAAATCGTGGTATTGATGAAATAAGGCCTGAATTACTCGGAAAAGTGGTCCAAAATTGGTCTGGTCGAATGCGGTTCCTCAGAGCTAGTCGTGGTTGACTTCAATCTTAATTCAAATGTTTGTTATTTCAGTTTAAAGTTCTATCACTTTAAAAAAAACACCCGATACCTTGGGTGATCAAATCATTAGAGCCAACTTAAAGAACTGAACACTTCTTTGTGAAATGAAGTGAAAGTAGGGTACGAAGCATTTTAATCTCGTTTTTCTCGTTCAATTATGATACTAGAGTACATTTACATTGCACCAATTAACTCCATATCAAACGGAATTAATTCCGTTTGATATTGTATGATGAATTTTGACTTTATACGTCTATTAAATATGAGCAGTGCTTATAAAGACATTAATTTAATTCTTAAAGTTTCTTCAAATAATTTTTTGAAATTAAAATTGTAGTTTTGATATTCAAATTTTGTAATAATCCTTCTATCAAGTAAAAAACCGTTCCTTCTTATTTTACATTTAAATAAAGATTGAAGCCATTCTTTTTTATTTGAAAGATTATTTTATGGCTTCTTCCTTCTGTCAAATCACAGTTATCCCTATCGAAAGTTCTATCACACTAAAAACATATATACTACTCAACTTTAGTGAGTTCCATCAGTCAAAAATAAGAGAGGAATCTACATCGAAAAACATTCTATATGAATATAAGAATGTAATCAATTCTTATTTTTATAATTGAAGAAATAGACGATTTGATGTCATGGTTCTGGAAGATTTTATTTTCTTTAGTTTAAAATATAACAGAATAGCATACACAAAATAAAATAATAACATACAAAGAAATAAAAAGAAATAAATAAAAAAATAGCTTACTAACCTGGAAGAAATCAAAAACAATGCTATTTCTTCGGGTTTCTCGATTCACATTTCTAACAACTAACTTAATAGACATGTGACACTTTTAGGTTAAAATCTTAAACATAGAACATAGATCATAGAACATAGAAGTTACAAAGTTGTTTTCCCTAAAACTAACAGTTTTATTTTGACATCCCCCCGCACAAAGTATGCACCCCTCATTACATGTTTGCGTGTTCACATGGGAGCAACTTAGTTACATGGAAATAGTTATTGTCCTTTCTTTTATTTCCAATATCTATCTCATATATAGTGTTAGAAATTTTTTTCACTATTGGAACAGGTCCCATTCTTATTTCATCAGGTTTTTTCTATTCAATTTTGATTTATTTTCAACGTAAACATAGTCTACAATTTTAAGATCATAATGTTTCTTATTCTTGTCGATCAGTCTTTTATTGTATTCATGATAGCGTAAAGAATTTGTATGTACTCTTCTTCTTATCAGTCTTGGATGCTTCCAAAGCGATGCAAATCTTCATGGATGGCGTCATTATAGCTTACGTTTTTGATTTATAAGAATGTAATCAATTCTTATTTTTATAATTGAAGAAATAGACGATTTGATGTCATGATTCTGAAAGATTTTATTTTCTTTAGTTTAAAATATAACAGAATAACATACACAAAATGAAATAATAACATACAAAGAAATACAAAGAAATAAAAAAATAGCTTACTAACCTGGAAGAAATCAACAACAATGCAAATGTGAATCGAGAAACCCGAAGAAATCTTCGGGTTTCTCGATTCACATTTTTAACAACTGACTAAATAGACATGTGACACTTTTAGGTTAAAATCTTAGACATAGAACATAGATCATAGAACATAGAAGTTACAAAGTTGTTTTCCCTAAAAATAACAGTTTTATTTTTACATGAATATCACCGACAATCCTGATCAATTCGGCCAACTTTGCCCATATCGTCGTCGCAAACGCCGCTTGCCGAAGGCAACGTTCCGTAAAATTCGAAATTCGACCGAACATCGAAGATCAAACAGAAAAAAAATGGAGGCCTCTCCCGCCCGTAAAGTTGCAAAAGTCGGCGGTTGCTCACAATGCGTTCAGCCAACTTTGGATTTTTCATTAAACGAATTTAATGGGCGGATTGAGCCCGCGGGGGCGCAGGGTCGCTGATGCTTTTTTATAATTTCGATTCGGACAAAGTGGCGGTATAATTCCGTCTGACGAATTAATTAGACGGGGAGATATCTTTTTGGACGTTTATTTACTTTTTCCGTCGTCTCCGTTTTTCTTGCGGAAGACGCGACGCGACGCCCGGAATTATTTTTATTTTTTTTTTTATTTTTTTATTATTATTATCCTGATACTCCTAGATCTTCTGTGAAGATCCCTCAGAAGCTTTTTCAGCTTGTACGAGTTAGGAGTTCAGTTGTGTTCTGTGTAGGCTTTGTTACTGCGATCTTGCGCCACTTTAGGTCACAGCACTGTTAATTTTTGACCCAACAGTGAAATGGTGGCAGATACCCGTCCAACTAGAAAATTTCTTTTCTACCTGAATAGGATTCGAACCCTGGACCTCCCGGTCACGAGTCCGATGCTCTCCCGCTGAGCTATCCACACTCCGGAAGGGAGATCGATTTTTGGTGAGATACTCGAGCATCCATGAAATCATTCGATCTGGGTGTGAAGGAAAGATAAATGAGAAGAAGTGTGCATTTATATCTCTATTTCTACCGAGGTTATTAGCTTTTATAATGATAATCTCTTATTATTGCTTTTATTCATGTTAAACTACTATATTAAGGGTAGAAACATGTTCCTGCGGTTTTTGATAACAGATGTCGCTACTGGTTTGTTATTCCATTGTTTCATCCGGCAATGCCTTCATTTTGAAGTGTCATCATTAGGCTTTCTTTTCAGTATCTGTCATTTCGCTGAAGTGCAAACAATATTGTTTCTGTGTGCTCCTAAAATGTCAAATTTTGCACTGCATAATGTGTTTTCACTTCAATCTGAAGAAAAAGGCTGCCGAAAGTCTTCGTATTTTAGTGGATGTTCGCGTTGACAATGCTCTAGCTGAACGAACCTGTCAGAAGAGGTTTGCCGATTTAAAAGTGCCAATTTTAATTTGAAAGATGAATAACGACCCCTAGCGCCACCAAAGTTTGAGGATGAAGAATTAAAGGATGAAGAATTAAAGGATGAAGATCGATAAGAAACGCAAAAGGAACTAGCAAAATCACTTGAAGTCACTCAACTAGCCATCTGGCATCTGTTTAAAGCAATAGGAATTATCCGAAAGGTAGGAAATTGGATGCCGTATGAACTGAAGAGACGTCGAAGCTTTTTTGTCACGTATGAACAACTGTTCCAATGCAAAAAAGAGGTTTTTGCATCGAATTGTGACTGACAATGATAAGTGGGTCCACTAAGATAATCCAAAACTTCGGGCAACATCTGGATGCCTGATCATCAACTGACAAGTCAAATATTCACGGCGAGAAGAACATGCTGTGTATTTGTTGAGACCAGCTCGGTATTGTGTATTATGAGCTGCTACAATCAAACGAAAGGATCACAAGGGAGGTCTACCGACAACAATTGACGCTTTTGAGCCGAGCATTTCGAGAAAAACGGACGCAATACGCTGACAGACAATATAAAGCTATTTTGCAACATGACACATGTTGCATATCACATAAAAACGTACTTAGAAATGCTTAAATGGTTAAAAGTTATGCCCCATCCGACGTAGCCCAGACATTGCTCCTTGCGATTACCATCTCTTCCGATCGAAGCATCATGGCTTGGCCGACCAGCCAAAGAACCTACCTTTTTTCGCCATGGGATCTGTCAATTGTCAGGAAGATGCGAAAAGTCGTGGCCATACTTTGAATGTATAACCAATTCAATGAAGATTCAATTTTCTATAAAAAAACCTAAGCAAAATATTCATACTTCTAATAAATAAAAAGTTATTCCGAAAGTCTACTACCAAGTTTTTAAATTCTCTATACCTTCAAGCTTTGTAACCCCCAAATAAGTACAATGATTCTCCAGGAAAAAATAACCAGTATTTGTCAATGTTAACAATCATACCGTTCTTTCCATTTCAGGGCCAAATTCGAATCACTCTGAAGAGCAATGACATTTATATAAAGAAATTCAAGTCATCACCAACAATAGCCCAGAGCCGGTCCTCAGACTCTCAGGCACGTTATAAAAAAAATTGAATACTTAAAAGGTCCCAATATACTACCTTGGGGCACACCAGAGAGGACAAAGATTTGCTTAAGTCTTTGACTTAGGAAGGTATAAAGTAAGAAACAATCGGGTGTTTTTTTAGAGTGACAGAACTTTAAATTGAAATAAAACACATAAAAATTAAGATTGAAGCCAAATTTTTCTTTTATTTGAAAGATTATTTTATGACATTTATGTTTTAAACATAATTTCCGGTATATGTCCACCACGACTAGCTCTGAGGAACCGCATTCGTCCAGACCAGTTTTGGACCAATTTTTCGAGTAATTCAGGGCTTATTTCATCAATAACACGAGTTATGTTGGCTTCCAAAGCCTCTATTGTTTCTGGTTTATTAGCATAAACCAATGACTGAACATAACCTAAACAAAAATAATCCAGCGGAGTTATGTCGCACGATCTTGGAGGCAAATTAATTGGACCATTTTTTTGAAATAATGTTATCGCCAAATCTTTCTTTCAATAAATCAATTGTTATGGTAGCAGCATGAGTAGTAGCATCATCTTGTTGGAATCAAAACACTTCTGAGTCGATACCATTCAAATTTTGAAACAAATAATCATTGATCATCGATCTGTAACGAGCACCATTTACTGTAACATTAGCTCCAGCATCGTTTTTAAAGAAATATGGACCAATAATGCCTCCAGCGTGTAAAGCACACCATACAGTGCATTTTTCAGGATCCAATGGAACCTGCAGATCTTCTTGAGGATTGTTTTCACTCCATATACGGCAATTTTGCTTGTTTACATAGCTGTTCAATCAGAAATGAGCTTTATCACTAAACACAATTTTACGATAAACTTCAAGCTGCTCTAGGGCCCAATCAGCAAGCAAACGACGCTTATTATGGTCAAGTGGCTTTAATTCTTGAACCAGTTGGATCTTGTATGGGTGTAGACCAAGATCTTAACGCAAAATTTTTCATGTGGTTCTTGCACAGAGTCCAACTAGTTGTGAACGTCGACGAGTAGACAAATCTGGATCATAATTAACACTATGACTTAAAGCAGAGATATTTTCTTCTGTACGTACAGTTCTTTGTCTTGTTGTTGCATCGAGTAGAGAAAATGTTGTCCGAAATCTATCGATAGTTCGACGAATAAGCTGCTCCGATGGACGACTATGTGAACCATAAATTTCACGAAGTGCTCCATAAGTTTGGCGAATAGAACACTGATTTTGAAAATAAATTTCAACAATTTGTAAACGTTGTTGCGGCGTGATAATTTGTCAATGCTTACTGAACAGAAATTTCAAAACAACATGGCTTCTACCTTCTGTCAAACCACAGTTATCCTTATCGAAAGTTCTATCACTCTTAAAAAAAATCCCGATTCTTCACTTGAGAGTTTATGGTCCCAGTTTCTTTGTCAGGCTTTAAGAGTGCAATATAAAACCGCGTTAAATTTTCAACTTGAACACGTATGGGAATGACAGAAGACGAAACGTGTCTGAATCAGCTGTCAACACGAAACACGATTTCAGAATTTCGAATGTAGATACTGTAATCACTTGCGCCACAAAGAAACGTCTTCCACCAGCGAGTTCCTGACGGATGACACAGAAAGGAACGCAACCCCCGCAAGCTGTCACGTCAAAAATTTGAGGTTACGTCCCCGAGCACAGAAACCGTAATTACTTCCCGCCAAACCGTGAAATCTCCCCCGCGGTTCCTCATTTTTCCCGATACGCCGTGCGTTCCCGGCGGGTCGCGATAGCCGGGAAAACGTCGGAAAAACGCGATACATCACGGGGACGCGCGCCCCCCTCGTCGTCAAAAATACAACGCCCGTCGACGCGGCCGTTCTCGCGGAAGAAGCCAATAAGTCATCATGTAAAAACACACAATTACCCCTATACGACGGGGCGCTTTTCTCCCGATACGACCTGACACCTAGTAACTTTCGCCGGTGAGTTTTTCCGAGGTGGCTTTCCCGTTTTTCCGGCCTGTTTTACGTAGGATGCTCTCTTCGGGGCGAAACTCGAGCCTTGTAGTTTATCGATCGTTGCTGGGGCGTTGGGGGGCGAAAGACCATTAGATAATGGCTTTGGACGTGGGAAAACGATGATTAGGAGAGTAACGGGGGTGGAATTTCTTGGCGTCGATGTCTGGGTTTTTGTGACCTACTTGTGGAATTTACACGGGGAACGTATGTACGATGTCGTCGTGGTTTTTTCGGATTATAAACCACTTTCCTTCGGAGATGAATTAAAAATTTAAAAAAATACGAAAGTTATTCGATGAAATACAACCTTTTTTATTTGAAAGGTTGAATTATACCATTATGTATGGAAACTTACGTCATTCAAATGACCACCACGACTTTTTCCTACGTACTGCATTCTGTCAACCCAATTTTTCGTCACTCTCTTACATATTTTGTATTTCATCAATGATACATACAATGTTTATTTCATATTGCTCAGTTGTTGGATTATCAGCATAAACATGTAACCTAACATATCCTCAAAGAAAGAAATCAGAAGGTGTTAAATCACACGACCTAGGAGGATAATTAACTGGACCATTTCTCCAATAAATTTCATCACCAAATGTTGTTTTCAATACATAGATTGTTGAGGTGACTGTGTGGCAGGTAGCACCATCTTGTAGAACCCTCCAGATTAACCTCAACAACAGCAGGAAAAAGCAATTCATTCAACATGTTCTGTAGCGTTCTTCATTAACTGTTACTCTTTGACCATCTTCGTCAAAGAAATTTAGACCAATGACTCGGCCAGCAAGAATTGCACACCCCACAGTGACTTTATCTGTATGTAATGGTGCCTGAACAGTTTCGCGTAGATTTTCATCACCCCAAATTCGTTCACATAACTATTCAATGTAAATATCGAGTGTTTTTTTAGAGTGATAAAACTTTCGATAAGGATTACTCTGATTTGACAGAAGGTAGAAGCCATGTTGTTTTAAAAATTTGAAATTTTAATTTCAAAAAATTCTTTGAAGAAACTTTAAGAATTAAATTAATGTCTTTATAAGCACTGCTCATATTTAATAGACGTCAAAATTCATCATACAATATCAAACGGAATTAAGAAAAACCAACGAACATAAACTGTCAATTAAAATTAAAATATAAATAAGCAAACATTTTTTGTTTCGTTCCAGGCATGCGTAATGAACTCTTCAGACAAACTTACGAAGCCCTGTTTGTCAAATTTTGTAATAATCCTTCTATCAAGTAAAAAACCGTTCCTCCTTATTTTATTCCATGTTGTTTTGACATTTCTGTTCAGTAAGCATTGGCAAATTATCATGGAAAGACTCACGTCGCAACAACGTTTACAAATTGTTCGAATTTATTTTCAAAATCAGTGTTCTATTCGTCAAACTTATAGAGCACTTCGTGAAATTTATGGTTTACATAATCGTCCATCAGTGCAGCTTATTCGTCGAACTATCGGTAGATTTCGGACAACATTTTCTCTACTCGATGCAACAACAAGACACAGAACTGTACGTACCGAAGAAAATATCGCTGCTGTAAGTCATAGCGTTAATGATATCCAGATTTGTCTATTCGTCGACGTTCACAGCAAGTTAGACTCTGTGCATCCACCAAATGGAAAATTTTTGCGTAAAGATCTTGGTCTACACTCAAACAAGATCCAACTGGTTCAAGAACTAAAGCCACTTGACCATAATAAGCCTCGTTTGTTTGCTGATTGGGCCCTAGAACAGCTTGAAGTTGATCCAGTTTTTTATCGTAAAATTGTCTTTAGTGATGAAAATCATTTCTGGATGAACTTTGAAAATGATGCTGGAACTAAAGTTACAGTGAAAGGTGCTCGTTACAGATCGATGATCAATGATTATTTGTTTCAAAATTTGAATGGTATCGACCCAGAATTGTTTTGGTTTCAACAGGATAGTGCTACACCTCATGCTGCAAGAAAGATTTGGCGGTAACATTATTTCGAGAAATGGTTGAATTAATTGGTCTCCAAGATCATGCGACATAACTCCACTATTTTCTTTGGGGTTATGTCGAGGGCTGAATTACTCGAAAAAGTGGTCCAAAATTGGCCTGGTCGAATGCGGTTGCTCAGAGCTAGGCGTCTTCAAGAACAGCCAAGCGGACATTCCATTATTAACCACAGAGTTTGTACTTTGTACTAATCTTTAACTATCATTCACAAAAATACCGTTTTTCTCGTAAATCAAAATTAAACTTCTCGTTGAAGAATCCTTTAGCAACATTTAATGAAAATGGGAGCAACTTGATAGAAGACAGCAAAACACAGAACTAAAATAACTATATTATCGAATTCATCCTACAAACGAGTTTGTAAAGAACACCTTTCTCCCCATCCAAAGAACCTACATAATGTTGAAGTGGATTAGGAGGGTGACTCTTTTTGTCGAATTTGCAGGATTCGAGATCACTCGATTGATTTTTTCCGGAAACCAGAACCCTCTCGGACGAGCTCGAATTGATGACTGTTGGGCAAAAATTTAAGGACCTTCGGACATTAAAATAGAAAGCAGAGATGAGCAGTATTTTCCGATCAAGATTACTAACAAGTTTTGTCAAAAGAGGCCACCACTCAATTTCCTGATCAGGAATGATTCACGTGGCGCCCCCTATAACAAAACGTGAATTAATACATGAAATGACATTGGTCGTCCAATTTTATCCCTCTGTACCGATTATGATAACAATTGAGAAATAAACGGTGAAATTATTAGCAAAACACGAAATATAATTCAACTTTAACTGATTTCCCCTGAGAAACACTAGTTTTTTTTTCAAATATTATATAAAAATGAAGTCTCTTATTGAAAAACCCGTCACAATAATTTATGGTAGATGACTATAAACCAGACTGGAATAGATATCAGGTGTTCTTTTAGACTGATAGAACTTTAAATTGAAATAAAACACATTTAAATGAAGATTGAAGTTAAATTTTTTGTATCTGAAAGATAATTTTATGACATTTATGTTTTAAAAATAATTTCTGGCATATGTCCACCACGACTAGCCTTAAGGAACCGCATTCGACCAGACCAATTTTGGATCACTTTTTCGAGTAAGCCTTATTTCATCAATAACACGGGTTATATTGGCTTCCGAACCGTCTATTGTTTCTGGTTTATCAGCATAAACCAATGATTTGATATAACCCCGAAGAAAATAATATAGTGGAGTTATGTTGCATGATTTTGGAGGCCAATTAATTGGACAATTTCTGGAAATAATGTTTTCTCTAAATCTTTCTTTCAATAAATCAATTGTTACGGTAGCAGCATGAGGTTTAGCACCATCTTGTTGGAACCAAAACACTTCTGGGTCGATACCATACAAATTTTGAAACAAATAATCACTGATTATCGATCTGTGACGAGCACCTTTCACTGTAACATTAGCTCCAGCATCGTTTTTAAAGAAATATGGACCGATGATGCCTCCAGCCTGTAAAGCACACCATACAGTGCATATTTCAGGATGCAGAACTTCTTGAGAATTGTTTTCACTCCATATATGACAATTTTGCTTGTTTACATAGCCGTTCACCAGAAATGAGCTTCATCACTAAACACAATTTTACGATAAAAAATTGGATCAACTTCAAGCTGTTCTAGGGCCCAATAAGCAAACAAACGACGCTTATTATGGTCAAGTGGCTTTAGTTCTTGAACCAGTTGGATCTTGTATGCGTGTAAATCAAGATCTTTACGCAAAATTTTCCATGTGGTGGATGCACAGAGTCCAACTTGTTGTGAACGTAGACGAATAGACAAATCTGTGTCATCATTAACACTATGACTTACAGCAGCGATATTTTCTTCTGTACGTACAGTTCTTTGTCTTGTTGTTGTTGTATCGAGTAGAGAAAATGTTGTCCGAAATCTATCGATAGTTCGACGAATAAGCTGACTGATGGGCGATTATGTGAATCATAAATTTCACGAAGTGCTCTATAAGTTTGGCAAATAGAACACTGATTCTGAACATAAATTTCAACAATTTGTACACGTTGTTGTACATGATAATTTGTCAATGCTTACTGAACAGAAATGTCTAAACAACATGGCTTCTACCTTCTGTCAAATCACAGTTATCCCTATCGAAAGTTCTATCACTCTAAAAAAACACCCGATATTTATTAGGGTCTCAACTGTCAACGAATCCTTTATCCTCTTCAAGGCATAAGCTTCACCATATTGAGATTTTAACAAACATATTCTGTAGGTTTTGTTCAAGACAATCCGACTTTCCATAGAGATGCCAAATCATTATAATGTCAAAAGATCAAGTTAAGGAAACTATTCCTTCTAAGTATAATGCTGCTTATGTCACTCAGTATATGACTATCCATGATTCTGACAAACCTATACTTTCAAAAATCCTTTTTCAATGTATGTATGATAAGAGTAAACGTAGACAAATCTGTTTCGAGATTAATGTCATCTTCCCTATTTACTGACTGGGCAAGAGTTTTCCGTGTGGATTTGTCGAGTTTTTGGTCAGAAATTTGTTCACTGCGATAGCCACGATCTTACGCATGTATTCAGGTAACGAAAATAACTTTCGGAATATAGGATTTACAATGCATTCACAAGAGGAGCTCTTAAGCCAGTCGCCCAGCACAAAAATCACTTCATTCTACGCTATAAATCGTGACTAATATTCAACTGGATGGCTGCTTGAATCTTCCCCCACCCCTTCACCAAGATTTGAAGCTCTGTCACGTCCATAGAGAGATCCCCATGGAAATAATCATTTGGGGATAAATCTGGTGATCTGGGTGCCACGAAATTGTACCATTCGTAGATTTTACTCTATCAGAAAACGTGTTTTGGAGAAACTGTGTCACTTCTCGTGAGTTATGACTTGGGAAACCATCCTGTTGAAACCAAGTATCCTCAAAATTGATGGGAAGTTGACGAATTGTCGGAATAAGTCGGGTGTGTAAAAGCTTTTTATAAATATTTGGCAGCATTTAGGTATCCGTCGATAAAAAAAGAGACCAATGGTGAAATCTCCTAAAATGCCTGTCTGAACATTTAGTTTTTTAGGATACTCGTACAACGGACGTTTCGTTTTCAAATAAAATGATAACTCATAACCGGGAAGTACAATTTTCATTTGGTCTTTCCATCACCGTCATGGACCTACGTAATCAAAACTAGACGTGGATCGGTGGATCTGATTGAAGTCGCCGCGACGGCGCAAAGCGATGAATTCTCCCCTCCTCTGGGCACGTGACTTCTGCCAGGTTTTCGTATTGGCATGCGAGCATAACTCTTCACCAAGTGACTACCCAGCAGTCTCCACAGTCCACCCCAAGAGCTAGAAAGATGAACCCACCAACTTCCAGTTTGGTCCCCGAGTCGAATGCCAGAACCGTCTGACTGGTAGCAGCGAAGCACTATTCAACCTTTACCGGCTCTGCAGGTCAGTACCCGAGTTGGTTTTGACGCAACTCACCCGCCGGTGTAATGAGAATATCCCGAACATGGGGGTCTACGAACAGATAAAGGAAATACCTCACTAATCCAGCATGCGGACTTTCAACCACTGCACCCTCGAGTCCAACACCAAAGGGGTGGCCAGGTGGTACAAGTAACACCTGTGGGCAAACCACCCCCCCGTGGTAACGCAGTATGCTACATAGCGCACTCGGCCATGACACAGAATAATCCGGAAATTAACTGCGATAGGGTGGAGTACGCCAATTTTAAGGGAGAGGCTCTGTGCTGCGACAGACTCCCTGTCACTGAGTTAATCAACCGGCCAGCCCTCCATTTCACCAGAACGGCAAAACTAGGTACCCATTCGGAGATCTTCAACCATAAAGGTCCAGTGACTGACGCGAATGGCATTACGTTATGCACCAAGACTTAACCCTCCATTTCGCCGGGACGAAATTAAGGTCCTAGTCACGGCAAGCACCCCCATCACGACAAGATCTAATGCCTGGGGGGCGCCCTACTCTGGGCAGGTGAATTCTGCCACGTAATGTTATTGGCAAATGAGCACAGCTCTTATCCAAGTGACTACCCAGCAGTCTCCACAGTCCACCCCAAGAGCTAGAAACTGTGATAAGGATTACGCCATATCATCGCGCGCAGCGAGAACCCCTCCGAAGAGATGACACCACCAGCTTCCAGCTTGGGCCCAGACTCGAAAGCCAGAACCGTCTGACTGGTAGCACTATTCAACTTCTATTGGCTCTGCAGGTCAGTACCCGAGTTGGTTTTGACGCAACTCACCCGCCGGAAGGAATTCTTGTCCAAGCACCCGAACGCAGCCTCATGAACTAAGATAATCTCAAGATTGATGACTACTATTGATCCTGGTACGAGCACCGTCTAACGGCCTGTACATCCTGACTGGACGAACCCATGTGAAGTCATTTTATTGATCCTGGCGTCAAGCACTAATGGCAAAGTCACCAAGTCTTAACCCTCCATTTGGCAGGGCCAAAATTAGGCTCCTAGTCAAGGCAAGCACCCCCATCACGACAAGATCTAATACCTGGGGGGCGCCCTACTCTGGGCAGTCAGAAAAAGTGGGGAAAGATTCAAAGGGCAGCCAAGTTGAATATTCGACATCCATTATAACACATAATGAAGTTATTCTTGCGCTGAGCGACTGGAACAATAGCTCCACTTGTTAATGCATTATAAATCCTAAATCCGCGAATGATTTTCGAAACCTGTAGATAAATGCATACATATAGAAAGAGTTATAGCAACATATGGAAGTAGCGGAACCATAAACATGCTAATAAAAGCGTTCAACAAGAGCAATAAACATCGATATACTTATAAAAAGGCCGAGGCGCAAGTAGAGGCATCTTAACACGGGCAATCCACTTCGAATCCCTGCCAGCTTTCACCGAACAACCTAGCGCAACCCGTTACGATCGAGGTCCGCCAGTGGAAGAAGAAGAAACGCTTAATTATTCAAACGCGCAAAAACCCGCCGCGAAGAAATATCAACTCCATCTCTCGCATCTCTATATTAGGATCGATGAAAGCGATATTAATCTGGCAGAACCGCGTCCCTAATCGCATTAACATACCGTACGTTCGTTTTTTTTTCCAGACCCGTCCGGTCGAAAAATCGCGAAAACGAGATTATCGAACGCCGGAGGTCCGGGGACCGCCGTCGTGGGCGTGAGATGGTGTGAAAATTAACGACCTCTTGACGCCTCGAGGCGATCGGTCGTCATTCCGGTCGACGATTAATTAAAGGAGCTTAATGTTTTCAATTTAGAGTCGCGCCCGGGGACGCGGGCCGAGGGGGCGGGCGTCTGACGACAATTTGCCGCGGAATTTGCCGCAATTTCGACTAATTGAAGCGGCTAGAGGTAGGTGGAATCGGATGGTTTACTGGCGTGGGAAAATCATGACGGGAATGGGGATGTTAACACGTCCGAGGCGTTCTCAGACGGTTCGATTATGGGCAACTTGCCTAGGACGACGAGTCAATGGGGAAAATCGATATGTGGCAACAGGCAATTTCTGACTAGAGCAAGGCAGGTTTCTGGACGAGGAGCGAAGAATTTGATCGCTACAGATATAAATAAATTTGTCCAGTGAGATTGTCCCATACATTCCGGCTATTATGAGCTGAGCAGCCATCCACTTGAAACCAACCAGACATTTTGTCTGTTATCTAGAGGTTTTTCATCCAATACGTCTGTTAAGCTGCTTTGGATTAATATAATGAATTTTTCAGTGTTGAAGCGATCTGGAGGTCCGAAAATTTCACCTTTCACGACTCCCCAACCACACGTTATTTATGGTTTTGGGAATGGAAATTCTTATAAAGTTAGGCGATGATATGCCAGACAATTTTCTAATCGAAGATTACCAAATGAACAAACTTTTAGGAAAGTTTGTGCATGAGTGCGTGAAAATCGTCGTCCCAATGAGGACTCGACAGCAGCTGTTCTGCAGCATTACACAAACACAAATATAATATCAACGAGCGTAATTCTACAAATGCTCATAAAATCGTTTCCATTTTCAGCCAAAGCCGCGCGACGACCCGAACGTCTTTCGTGCAAGACCGCCAAACACCCCATAACTTTTAATTCCGTCAAGCCATCGACGGGAACGTCGCCCCCCGGAATTCCCCGCGTCGAAATCCAACTCCCGCACCGTCGATTTCGTACACGATCGTCAAACGACCCCTATGATCACACACACGAAAAATGACAAATTAATTCGTCTCCGACATCTTCGAACGACCGCGAGTCACGCGACGCGTCGCTGTAGCGCCGCAGCGGTAACTCACGAGGTTGAAAAACTGGGTCGACGCTCCGCGTGCCCGTGTGTGTTTTCTTGCTCGGTTTATTTTTCCCGATTGATTCGCCTGCAGTTCAAACAAGATAAGATTCAAATGTTTACCGGAGATAAATGTTTGAGCCGCGAGGATTCGAGAATTCTGGAGCGGAGATATCCGTCACTGAGCGGGGAAGACGGGGCGTCGTAAATCAAAAGACGGAATTGATACATCGTCCATATTTTACCGGGACGTCGGGAAATGCGGTGGAAACTGTTTGTTTTTCCACACATAGCTGTTGTAACAATTTTTGGTAATACAGAGATCCATATACTTTAGTAATAGATTATTAAATGAAGAAAACCACATAGGGCTTTATGCATGCGCCAGGTTAACATAACTCCAGATAGAATGGCGTCTCATTGTTCATTATTCAGCACACTAAGAGTAGCCACAAAGAGAAGTCGACCGAGGTCTAAGATATAAAGTTATTATACTGTATTGAATTAACTGCTGTTCGCGTAAGTGTTTTTTGTACCACGTATCCTTTATTCATCGTTAACTCTACAGTATTGATGCTTCAGTTGACTGTATTGACAATTTAACATATTCCATATTCATCATCATATAATATGAAAGCGTATTTATATCCGATGCATTTATTTGTATCTAGAGGGGATTAACAACGTAACTTTGGTTGAGAATTCGAAGTGTTTAGAGTGAATGAAATGTCCAATAATAAAATAACGGGCGCAACAACTCTGTGTTTCAGATTATCGCAACGGTTATTGAAACAGTCATAATGGTAACAATGTATATTGTTATTAAATTGAATTTAAGAAGAATTCATGGACGAGATTATTCAGTTAATGAATTCACTATTGTAGACAAATTTGAAAGTGAATTTTCTTTACACAATATAAGAGTACCAGTACTAAAGGGTGATTCATTTAGAGGTACTTTTTGTGGTGGGGATTTAATTGCATATTGCGCATGCCTCGTGTTAAATGAAGTGCTATTTCTGTTCAGTGGTGTCTGACAATTCATAATGGAAGGACCGAACGTACAATTAGCTCTACCATCCGTAAATTTGAGACCCAAGTTTCATTACTGGGTAATACTCGACCAAATAGACCACGCTCAGCATGTAGTGAAGAGTAAGAGATTGATGAAAAATTGTATTGAGAGAATTTGGTACGTACGAGAACGGGAAAGGGTTATTCAAATGACGACCTAATTTCACGAACTCGCTCAAAAAATTTCCGTTTCATTTCTGTTGAATTTTCCACGTCAATTTCGAAAAGTTAAGTCAGAATATTCACCACTTTGGAAATGAGTTTTCCATATTTCCCAGTTTTGTTCAAGCGTAAATCGACCCATTTCGTTAATGTCAAATATTAAACCAACTTTCTGTCAAAATAAGACTCGAAATAACCACTACTTCAAAATGCAAACTCTAGATGGTCCAGCCTTTACATTAACAGTGGAATGTTTAGAGCGTTTTAAATGTTTTCTTGCCAGTGATAATTTTGATTTATTATTTTCCTAAACAATGAACCAACTGAAACGAGTGAATTTTAAATTTACAAACAATTCATTCGAAATTACAACTTCATTCCGTTGACCTCCTTCAAGTAAACTTTTGATTTCATCCGCGACCAATGATTCATAAATTGCCGGTACATCTGTCGATTTCGCACTTCCGAGCTTATCATCAGGCAACCTTTGTCTGGTTACAATGACATGCTAATTACTGCTTATCCCCGAAACTTGCGTCACAGCTGCAAAAATAGCCGAAGCTTCGAACGTAAACATTTGAATCACAATCCTTCGTCTTCCGAGCCAAATTACACGTTCTCCCCCATTAAAATATTCAAGAAGACACCCCCTGAACAAACACACAAGTCGGCACTGGGTCTCGGTACAAAGGACGTCGAATGCCCTCGTAACTTGATCTTCGAAAATTGCTAGTTAGTCCCCCGCCTCGTCTCGGAGCAACAAAATAAATAATTTGTCACATGGTCTTCGACTCCTAGATATTTTGCATATTAGGCGGTACGTGCATCGATGACAAATGAATCATTTCCGCAGGGCGTGGCGCGTGACCAGGTGTGTGTTTTCGGAACTACTGTATATTCTTTGCGAGATGCAGGCCTGGCTGGTTCTTGGGGATGTGTACGGGTTTAGCAGGACCGGTGTAGAGATTTCAGGAGCCTATTAGTTCTAGATTAATACTTCTAAAATCTCTTGAAATCTACAGGTATAATGCCCGTAAAATCCTTTTGAATGAACAAACAGATGTTGACAAATCTCCATTCCTGAATATCTTTCCCTAATGGCATTTTTTTAGCAGCAAACTCCAGTAAACACCTCAAATTTTTATGACTTGTTCTTCCATACCTCTGTCATACTAGACACTATCAGTCAGTAGAATCTAGACACCTGAACTAACCACATCGTGGTGAAACAATTGCTGTATTAAACATTTTTGTGGAAACTGAAATACTGTCTCTTACATATTTTTCAATCAAAATGAGTTTGCACCAGGTAAAGATCGAATCAATCAAACAATTATAATTATAAAAGTCCAAACCTATCCAGTGTTTCCAAACATTGACAGAATCGGCTCAATGGTTGCTGAGTTATTATTATTTGAAAATTTATTTCTCTGATATTCTCGCAAGTATAGATTCGATCGAGTTCAAATTTAGTATTTAGATGTGTTATGAACAGTTTATGAAGTTTTGTTCAAAATATTCTTTTTTCACTTTTCCGTGTCAACATATAATGAAAGGAGAAAGATGTTCATTTGATTTTCGTATGACGTAGCGCAGATTTCACACAAGTTATTTTCAAATAAATAAATTGGGCAGATCAGCCAAATTATTTTTTAATTTTGATTTTATACGTCTATTGAATATTAGCTGAGCTTATAAGACATTATTTGAATGTTTGAATAAAATTTTCTGTCAAGTAAAAAACCTCTTCTTATTATTTAATTCTACATATAATATTAGTTAGATTTGAATAAAACTCATTATGAAATATCAAGTGGTTTAAAGAAAACCATATAATACCTTACAGCCTTCTGTGATTTTTGTGATGAACATAGAATATCTTGGATTTTAAAGTTATTGTGTTCTAAACGGGGTCTGTTATGAGGTGAGCTATATTTGTTGTTAATTCATTTCATTTTTTAAATGTGAAGTAGGACATATGAAGACCTTATCTGAACTTTAATTGTTTTTTGAAGACATTATACATGTTTTGAGAGATTATTGAAGTAACTTATTTAAATATATTAAATATTTCGAATAAATAATGTTTTCTGAGAAGCCCTTAAAACTATCTTCTGTATTTTTGAAAAGGAATTAGTTTTCAAAATTGTAAGATCAAAAACAAAATTTTGTCTCCTTCAAATATTTATTTATTAATTTTAATTAACAATTTATATTTGTTGGGTTATTTATTCCATTCGATATTGTATTACTCTGTCAAGAAAGTACCGGGAATTTTCAATTAAAACAACATTTTTACATTTAATCGTCAAAATTTATTGGGTCGCCTTCAAAAAAGGGTCCATTTGCTCCAATACATCTATGCCAACGGCACTTCCAATTATAGAAACATTTTTTATAGGCGCTTTCCGGGATGGACTTTAGCTCTCGCGCCGAATTTTGTTTTATGGCTTCAATCGACTCAAAACGGGTGCCACGAAGGGGCAATTTTAGTTTTGGGAAGAGGAAATAGTCGCAGGGAGCCAAATCCGGCAAATACGGTGGTTGCTGAAGCACGGTTGTTGAGTTTTTGGCGAGAAAGTCAGTTACAATCGTAGCTCGGTGAGAAGGCGCGTTATCGTCATGCAAAATCCATGAGTTGTTCGCCCACAAATTTGGCCGCTTCTTACGGATACGCTCACGCAAACGTTTCATCACGCCTAGGTAATACTCCTTGTTTACCGACTGACCCTCTGGAACGAATTCGTAGTGCACCACGCCACGGATATCGAAGAAAACAATGAGCATCACCTTCATTTTCGAGCGGCTTTGGCGTGGTTTTTTCGATTTCGGCTCATTTTTTGCCACCCATTCCGATGATTGCTGGCTTGTTTGCATATCGTACTCGTAGACCCAGGTCTCATCACCAGTTATAATGCGTTCCATGAATGTAGAATCGGAATTACAGCGATCCAGCATGTCTGAAGCAACCTGTTCGCGATGACGTTTTTGAAGAAAATTCAGGTCTTTCGGTACGAGTCGTGCGGCCACCTTTCTCATGCCCAAAGTATCAATCAAAATCGTACGTGCGGACTCGTGGGATATCTTAAGATCATGTGCTATCTCTCTCAAGCTGGTACGACGGTTTTCCAGCACCCTTTCCTTAGTTTTATCGACGTTATCTTCGATCGAAGTCGTCGATGGGCGACCACTTCACGACCGTCCTTGAAGGCTCTGTACCACTGATATGCACGAGTTTTCGATAGAGCATTATCACCAAAGGCCTTTGGCAACATTTTCAATGCATCGGCACACGAAAATTCATTTGCAACACAAAACTTTAAACAAATTCTTTGCTCAACGTAATCACCCATAGTAAAAATCGGCACGCACTCTGACATCGACTGACTTAATCAGCTGTTGCAAACACACTAGTTGACAGATCCCGCTCAAGCTTGGCATAGTAATTAGGTACAGTGGTACCAACCTAGAAAAAAAATTTTTACCTGCCTCATTGCCCCGCCAGATTTAAATCGATAATTCCCGGTACTTTCTTGACAGAATGTATATTTGTTGGGTTATTTATTCCATTCGATATTGTATATTGAGTTTTGATTTTAAGCGTGTATTAAATATAAGCTGTGCTTACAAGACATTAACTCAATTCTAAATATTTTTGAGTAAAATTTTTTTAAATTAAAATTATAGGAGACAAACAGATTGAATCTGTTTTGATATTCAAATTTTGTAATATTTCTTCTATCAAGTGAAAAACCTCTTTTTAATATTTATATTTAAACTTTCTCGTTAAAAATATAGAATCAATATATCATATATTTTATAACCTCCATTTGAATGTTCAAGTTGGGAGATTTCCTTCTTTGAAAATAAAATATTGAAATGAATTTCCGTGAATATTCTTTAGTACTTTTTCATGAAGAAATACTCCCTTATTTGATTGTGAATATTAAATCATTTCGAAATGTGAACTCACTGGAAAATTCTGCAAAATTCGATTAAGAAGAGCAAATTGAAAATCTACATTAACATGTCAAAAATCACAGACGTCATGTCAATTCATTGAATCTATCATTATTCAATTCGCGTCATCTACATAAAAAATGTCCTCAAAAGAAGTTTTCACAAAAGTTCCAAACTAAATAGTATCAAGATTGAAGACATTTTACATAAGACCACCATAAAAATATTGGGTCATCCCTATATCGATAATTCCTGGAAAAAGATCAAGTTAACTAAGGCTGTCAGTACGAACACTTAAAACTGTCGAAATTTCTCAATTTATCCTTCCGCAATACATAAATAACCAAAGAAAAGACCTTTAGACCACACAAGAAGTGGTCAGAACAAACCCTTTCAGTCCAACCCTGGACGTTCGATCCACGGGCCCCTAGCAGTCCGGGGGCTATATGCAATTTATCACAGATGCCCCAAACTCACGTTTCTTATGCCCCGACTACACGACAGCTCCTTTATCGTTACGCGATTAATAGGTGTTAAATTTTTAGAGGGGCGCGATTATTAAGGCACGGGGTAGTCGCTTCTAACCCAAGAGACGGACTCAGAAATCGCTTTAGATATCCCTAATTGTTTTCTGAAGTGCGAGGAAACGTGATTTACGCACCTGTGCAACGGCACATTCCGGTCCGAGGGCGAGGTAATGAAAGGGTTGCGAAGGGGTGAGTTGTCGGATATCGGGCGTTTCTTTGAGATCCGAGCCTCGAAGATCTGATAAATATCTGATTACCGGTATCGGGAAAGGGTGTCGGAATTTTTAATTTGTGAAGGGTGTTGTTTTGTGTAATAAAATCAAATTAGAAGCCCGGGGGCTGTTGAGCGTGATTAATTCCGTTGAGAGGGAGGTGTGAATGCTGGAAGGGTTTTTGATTTTCTTGATTTTTGTCTGAGAAAATGGGGTTTTTCTATCCTTAAATAATAACAGGTTCGTATCTTGAAACCTATCATTATATGCTCGATTTCAAAAGTCTTACACCTCCTTTATATTGTAAGTAGAAAGAACATTTTCAAAACAATGTTACATTAGGCTTTGAATGCAATAAACGAAATGAATCAAATTTATTGATAGTCAAGTAAAAATGGTGAAAAGCGCTGACGTAAAATTGAAAGCTTTTGCAAGATTGTTCAACAGTTTATTTTACCTGATTATTTGAATTCTGTGAATTAATTCTTGATTCACTTCACTTTATACTGCTTCTTCTGGTTTTAACTGGATAAATCCAACAAATGATTTGATATTCGTTTCCTTTTCCAAAAGACTTGAAATTGTTGGAAATCACCGTCCTGCTAATATTTAGACATTTCTCTGAGAAAATCCCCCTTTAGGATCATTTTCAAAGTAAGTTTTTTATCAAATTTGGTTCCCTGAATAAAATAAAATAAGTGAAGGTCCATACTTGATAGAAGGTATATGAAAATATTTATATATTTAAATATTTACAGATATATTCTGCTAGCCTTCTACATTTTTAATTTAAAAAAATTATATTTAATATTATAACTTCAGGAATTAAATTAATGTCATATAAGCACTGCTCATATCAAACGACAAATAAAATAAACATTCATTATAAGACATCCAAATGATAAAACAGAATTCAATAAATATAAATTGTTAACAAAAATCCTATAAATTAAATATTTTGAGTAGACAAAATTTTTGTTTCTCTCAAAAATGTAGAATATTCAATATTATTGGATATCTAACTAAGTTACTTTTTAGAAAATCTCAAGATATGTAAAAACATTACTAAAAAATCAAGTTTTAAGAGAGACTTTGCTTCGTCAGTACTCAATCATAATCATATTCAATAAAATATAACATCAATCAGCAAAAAATATTTTCTCACCTTTTAACAATTCAAAAAGCTTCTGGTAAATGAATACTGAAAATTTAAATGGATTGTAATGTTAACTCAAATAAATAATTCTGTGGTTTACCATTGATCTCAAAGATTGAAAGACAATTTAACGGCCTCTGTTATAACACAAGAACCATCTGTCTAAAGAATGTTTAGGAAACCAAATAATTATATATTATGAATAAAATAAAATAAATGGAGGTTCATATTTGATAGAAGGTATATAAAATCATTTAAATATTTTAATGTTTACAGATATATTCGGTTAGCCTTCTACATATTTAATTTCAACAAATTATATTTAATATTATAACTTCAGCAATTAAATTAATGTCATAGTACTACTTATATCAAACGACATAAAAAATAAACATTCATTATAAGACATCCAAATGACATAACAAAGTCCAATGAATATAAATTGTTAACAAAAATCCTAAAAATAAATATTTTGAGTAGACAAAAATCTTTAAAAAATGTTTAACATAATCTTAAGAATTTCATCATAAAGTTATCTTACTTAAAATATTCATATTAAAATATTTAGATAATTTCATATTATACCTTCTATCAAGTATGAACCTCCATTTATTTCATTTTATTCATAATATATAATTATTTGATTTCCTTAACATTCTTTATACAGATTATTCTTGTGCTATAACGGAGGCCGTTAAATTGTCTTTCAATCTTTTAGATCAATGCTAAACCACAGAATTATTTATTTGAGTTAACATTACACTCCATTTAAATTTTTAGTATTCAGAAGCTTTCTGAATTGTTAAAAGGTGAGATAATATTTTTTGTTGATTGATGTTATATTTTATTGAATATGAATATGATTGATTACTGACGAAGCAAAGTCTCTCTTAAAACTTGTTTTTTAGTGATGTTTTTACATATCTTGAGATTTCCTAAAACGTAACTTAGACAGCCAATAATATTGAATATTCTAAGTAAGATAGCTTCATGATGAAATTCTTAAGATTATGTTAAACGTTTTTGAAAGATATCTGTTTTCATAAGAGAGATAAGCAGAAACTAAATTTTGTCTACTCAAAATATTTAAATTATAGGATTTTTGTTAACTATTTATATTTATTGGATTTTGTTATATCATTTGGATGTCTTATAATGAATGTTTATTTCATATGTCATTTGATATAAGTAGTACTTATATGACCTTAATTTAATTCCTGAATTTATAATATTAAAAAATATAATTTTTTGAAATTAAATATGTAGAAGGCTAAAAGAATATATCTGTAAATATTAAAATATTTAACTAACTTGGTTCTCTGAATTTCCCCCAAATTTTCTAGGGCTCTCAATGAGAACGGTGTACATTAGCTAGGCGTATTTTGAAAAATTTGGATGTTCCACCGAACCCATTGAATTTTTCATCGTTTTGAATCAATTCCAAATGATCTCTTTGAATTATAGTCTGTCGTGAAAGCATCCGGTAAAAACAAAGCTCAATTTGAATTATTTAGTATATATTTGTAATTCTTGAATTAGAAAATTATAACAAAATATTCATCTCGTTTACTTATACAACTTCCATTTAACTGTAAACCCTTGACTAAACGTCCAGGTACACCCGAAACTAGATCACCTCCATAATTTTTTCAATGGGACTAAGATTTGGTGAAGCTGCTGGCCATGAAATGGTTGTCACTTGGTGTTCTTGTCCAAACTTGAGTATAAGCCGAATTAATTCAAAAGGAACCTTTTCAAAACGCGATACAATAAATTTTTTCGAATAATACATATTTTATGTTTCACTGACTGATACCCGGTACATTTTCGACACAGTAGTGTGTTCTACTGGCTTCGTGTCTGGAGAATTTGACGGCCACCTCAGTCTACGCGGTTCCAAACGTAAACTCTTCGAAGCTAATTCATTTTTCGATTACAAAGGTTGATTATTTGGAAAAACAATGCACCAACTACGTTTTTGCAGTCTAGTCCTTGTACAGGTTCGTACTTTCACTCGTACGAGGTTTCAAACGGGCGCTTACTTTAAACTTTTAACCGGGCAATTCTCGAAATGGCTTTTTGTCAACGAACAATAACGTTTTTCAGTTTTCGAGCTCGTTTCGACCAGCCCTCGTAAAATCTCACCCCGGAGGTCGTTAAAATTAAAAAATCGTTAAAACAAACGCCCGTACGGGATTAATTTTATTGGCGCCTGAACAGTGATGTCATTAAACGACGGGGTACATAGTTGATTTTACAATTTCAATACAGGAAATAGGTATCGTTGCCGCCGAAACTGATAGAACATACTCGTTATTTCATATTACAAAAGTCCCGGTTTCGTTATACGCGCGTTACACGTACCTGCGTAGCTATCGGATTTATTAAAACGTGTAAAGGCGTACTTGACGTATCCATACGTCGAAATGCGATTTTTTTATGGCCGTTTCAGAGCTGTACAAACAATGGGGTTTTTCATTAATTCGGTTAATGCGCTCGGCAACTGTATCTGGTTATGTTCGTTTTTCGCGACAGGGAAAAGGAGGGGGTTAGTTTGTTTGCGGTTTTATTTTCTGAACAGTATCGGTTGTATCGTGAAATTAATCCTATTCCAATTCATCTACTTTTATAGGATATGAAGGGTATATTTTGGGAGAAATCAATGGATGTTTATTTCATCGTGAAGAGGAAGGTATGCCATTAATAATGGAAAACGATATCAGCCAAATGGCCGCAAAAGCTACAGTTGCATCATTTTCGTGAAATTTTCCATGACCAATTCACACATTTGCGCCTGTAATGTCCTCGATAACTTCACGAATTTCATCTTTAAGGTCTTAAATCGATTGTGGAACACTGTTATAGACCTTATCTTTCAAGTGGTCTCAAAGAAGAAAGTCTTAATGTGTTGAATCACAAGATCTCGGTGGCCAACAAAATGAATTGATTCATATGATAAGTTATGTCCAGAAAACTTATATTATTACAGATTGTAGTTCCATAGTAAATTTGACCTTTGGTTTTATCATAAGGATTTCTCAAACGAGTAAACAGAAAATTACAATGAATACATTTTTTCAATAAAATGAATTAACTCATATAATTTTTAGGAAACAATAGAATTTGAAACTTTCAATTTGAATGTTCCGTGGAGTAATAGATTTTATGAGAGTTCGGATAGTTTGACAAATTTGGTGAAGGTTGTATTTCTGTCGTGTGTTTTCTGAATACGTCAAAAGAAATTTCATTATTATTTTTAATTGAACATATGTCCAGAAAACTTATATTATGACAGATCCTAGTTCCATAGTAAATTTGACCTTTGGTTTGCACCATAAGGATTTCTTATACGACAAAACAGAAAATTGCAATTAATACATTTTTTCAATAAAATGAATCAACTCATGTAATTTTTAGAAGAAGAAAAAGAAATTTCATTATTATTTTTAATTGAAGTTATGTCCAGAAAATTTATATTATTACAGATTGTAGTTCCATAGTAAGTTTGACCTTTGGTTTGCACCATAAGGACATAAGACATAAAAAGAAAATTGCAATGAATATGTTTTGTTCACTCACAATGTGATTGATTGGTTAATTTCATTTTGTTTCGCTTATTTTTGTTTCTATCCTTTTGTTTTTTTTAGGGTTGAGTGGAGTAGCTTACGCTAGACTTCGCCCTATGTTTATATATTGTAAATGTATGAATGAAGGCACTATTATTATTATTATTATTTTATTATTAATAAATGTTTTCAGCAAAATGAATTAATTAATGTAATTTCTAGGAAACAATTGAATTTTAAACTGTCAACACGAATGTTTCGTGGAGTAATAGATTTTAGTTGCTGAGATTGTCGCGTATTAAATAATAAGTTAGGAGGTTCTAGCAAACGTTTCGCCGTGAGAAAAAATTTTTGCATCTTCCGAAAATTCGCTAGAATCAAAGCGAACCGACAATCTTTCTTCTGAGTAACCGAACGCCTAAAATAGCAATCTTAACAATGTATCTTTTCACGTATCTTGTGGAAAGAGACCTGCGAGGCTCAAGGTGCGAATCGTCAAAAGAGCACACTAAAATAAACTATTATTCGTGTTAAATAGCCGGGTTAGGTAGGCAACAGCTGGCTTCATCCGGCATGAAAAGTGGCCTTTTCTTCTCTCCTATTTTTACGCTTCGAGTGATTTCAAAATATTGGCCGTATCGGTTTCGAGTGATCTGTGACGACCTGGCTGATGTTGTTTTTGTGAAGAGTGCAGACTGGATGGGTCCCCTGAAGATGGCAGATTTGGGACGCACGCAGAGAATTGTCTGCGAAGGGCGTCTAAATATAGTTGAGGACGAATTGAAGTGCTGATGTTGATTGATAATTAATTATTCGTAAAAATACCCAGTCCTAGACTACTCATCTCAGTGAATTTTACGTTGGAAATTCATTAAATTAATAAAAACAATTAAAAAATTGGTATAGGCCATCAAATTCAACAGTTACCAGAATCCATAAATCACATGATTTTTCAATATTTCATACACGAACATATACGTATACTATTAAATGATATTATTCTGATTTTCACAAATTTTTATTATTATTATAATACAATTATTTCGCTAACACATTAGCATATTTAGGGAGACAGTATCTTGTATTTTTGAATAACTAAATTTGTTCTCGAAATCAGCTTCTATTTATATAAGAGGTAGGTACAAAAAATTTTTATTGGGCACTAAAACCTAAAAAGGGGGCCTCTGGAAATTCCAGTTCATCTAAATATGTTTAACAGGGATTAGTAATTTAGGTCTAATTAAATAAAATGAATGGAGGTTTATACTTGATAGGAGGTATATAAAATTATTCAAATATTTTAATATTTACAGATATACTGTTAGCCTTCTACATATTTATTTAAAAAAAATTTTATTCAATATTATAACTTCAGGAATTAAATGAATTTCATATAAGCACTGCTCATATCAAACAATATATAAAGTAAACATTCATTACAAAAAAATTATAAGAAATTAAATATGTAGAAGGCTAAGAGAATATATCTGTAAATATTAAAATATTTAAATAATTTGATATACCTTCTATTAGGTATAAACCTCCATTTACTTTATTTAATTAGACCTAAATAACTAATCCCTGTTAAACATATTTAGATGAACTGGAATTTCCAGTTCCTCCAAATTATATTTAATATTATAACTTCAGGAATTAAATTAATGTCATTTAATTCCTAAAGTTATAATATTAAATTTGAATTTTTTTAAATTAAATATGTAGAAGGCTAACAGAATATATCTGTAAATATTAAAATATTTAAATAATTTTATATACCTTCTATCAGGTATAAATCTCCATTTATTTTATTTAATTAGACCTAAATAACTAACCCCTGTTGAACATATTCAGGTGAACTGGAATTTCCAGTTCCTCCAAATTACATTTAATGTTATAACTTCAGGAATTAAATTAATGTCATTTAATTTCTGAAGTAATAATATTAAATATAATTTTTTGAAATTAAATATGTAGAAGGCTAACAGAATATATCTGTATATATTAAAATATTTAAATCATTTTGATATACCTTCTATCAGGTATAAACCTCCATTTATTTTATTTAATTAGACCTAAATAACTAACCCCTGTTAAACATATTTAGATGAACTGGAATTTCGAGTTCCTCCAAATTACATTCAATTATATTCAATATTATAACTTCAGGAATTAAATTAATGTCATTTAATTCCTGAAGTTATATTGAATATAATTTTTTGAAATTAAAAATGTAGAAGGCTAACAGAATATGTCTGTAAATATTAAAATATTTGAATAATTTTATAAACCTTCTATCAGGTATGAACCTCCATTTATTTTATTTTATTCATAATATATAATTATTCAGTTTCCATAACATTCTTTATACAGATGGTCCTTGTGCTATAACAGAGGTCGTTAAATTGTCTTTCAATCTTTAAAATCAATGGTAAACCACAGAAATATTTATTTCGAGTCAACATTAGACTCCATTTAAATATTCAGTATTCATTTACCAAGACGCTTTTTGAATTGTTATAGGTGAGTAAATATTTTTTTGTTGATTGATGTTATATTTTATTGAATACGATTGAGTACTGACGAAGCAAAGTCTCTCTTAAAACTTGTTTGTTAGTAATGCTTTTACATATCTTGAGATTTTCTAAAAAGTAACTTAGTTAGATATCCCATAATATTGAATATTCTAAGTAAGATAGTTTTATGATGAAATTCTTAAGATTATGTTAAACATTGTTTGAAGATATTTGTTTTCATAAGAGAGATGAGCAGAAACAAAATTTTGTCTACACAAAATATTTAATTTATAGAAATTTTGTTAACAATTTATTTTTATTGGACTTTGTTATCTCATTTGGATGTCTTATAATGAATGTTAATTTTATACGTCGTTTGACATGAGTAGTACTTATATGACATTAATTTAATTCCTGAAGTTATATATAATATTGAATATAATTTTTTGAAATTAAATATGTAGAAGGCTAGCAGAATATATCTGTGAATATTGAAATATTCAAATAATAAGGTCTAATTGTTCATTAAATACTATTTTAAAGCATAATATTTACTTTCTACATGTAAAATTGCCGAATAGTCGAAAGTATGCCCCGTTTCTAAGAAATGTTTCTAATATGTGGAATTATTTTTGTTATTGAGGAAATTCTTCAGATGTTCACCAATTCTATGTCAGAAAGTTCTTCCAGTGTGAACTTCTTGGTAATCAACGCAGGTTAACTTATTAAGTCCCGATTTATCATATTTATGTGTAATGTATTATTTTTATACGTTTTTTTAATGTTTATTTTTATTTTTAATTTTTCCATTTTCATTATTATTAATTTATAATTCTTTTTTCAATGAATTTACTGAGGTTGGAATAAAACATATACAATAAATTCATTAAAAATAATAAAGACATTACACATAAGAATGTTTAAAAGTTAACCTGCAGTGTAAGCCAAAAAGTTTACATAAGACAGACTGGAAGGACTTTTAAGACTATTTAAAATATCATTGCTTCCTAATGGATAACTGTTATTTTCAATCAAAAGTTTTTCAATAAAATCTATTGTTTCTCCACCCGGAATACTAGAAGATGAATTATGTAAATCAAATAAAATTACAAAATTTGAATATCAAAACAGATTTAATCTGTTGTCTTCTACAATTTTAATTTCAAAAAATTTTTTTGAAGAAACTTTGAGAATTAAATTAATGTCTTTATAAGCACTGCTCATATTTAATAGACGTATAAAATCAAAATTCATCATACAATATCAAATGGAATTAAGAAAAACCAACGAATATAAATTGTCAATTGAAATTAAAATATAAATAAGCATACATTTTTGTTTTTCTTAATTCCATTTTATATTGTATGATGAATTTTGATTTTATACGTCTATTAAATATGAGCAGTGCTTATAAAGACACTAATTTAATTCTTAAAGTTTCTTCAAAAAAATTTTTTGAAATTAAAATTGTAGAAGACAACAGATTAAATCTGTTTTGATATTCAAATTTTGTAATAATCCTTCTATCAAGTAAAAAACCGTTCCTTCTTATTTCATGAAATAAAATTAGTTCAGAATTTTTTGGGAATTTGATTTTTTCAATTTTGTCTATAAGTTAAAACTGTTTTTAATTGAATATTTAGCAAGTGATTTGTTTCCTCTTTGGATAATTGGAATTAAAGCCTTGGACAATTTGAAGTTTTGAAGTCTACGGGTTCATTAGGTTGAGCTTATATGTTGGAATATTCCGAGAAATGTTTACGTGTTTATTGGTTACTTTTTTGGTTTATTTTTTATCCTATTCATTAATGCAGCTTCACAGATTGAAATTTTCAGCATATACTCAAGCTTGGAGACAAGAACACCAGGTGACAACCGTTTCATGTCCAGCAGCTTCACCAGATCTTAGTCCCATTGAAAACATATAGGGACTAATGAAGATTGAAGTTGAACGAGCAGTGCCACGAAATAAAGATTATTTAATTCAGCCATTTTTACAGTCCTGAATTACCATCACTAAAAATCATGTAGGTGATCTAGTTTCGGGTGTAGATAAGATGAATATTATGTTATAATTTTCTAATTCACGAATTAAAAATACATAGATACTAAATAATTACAATTCGACTTTGTTTTGGCCGGATGGACTATAGTATAAAGGTGCAATCTGATGGTAAAGATTTCAAAGTGGAAATCAAACATTATTTAAATAACTGCCCAAAATACAAAAATAATATTGGTCTAAGAAAGATTGTTTGACATCGCAAAACACCAGATTAAAACTTGATACTCCCCAAAACTTAAACGCATCAATATGGTACACTTTAGTTCCATGTTTATATCTAAGACCTAAGAGGTTGAGATAACAAACTCCCTAGATTGGGAAAAACGATGCCCGGATGTTACAATTTTAAAACTGTAACAATAACACGCAAAACTGAGTTTTATGGGCATAAAAGATGCTCCATTCACATCAACACCAGGGCCTGACACGAATCAGACGACACCAAAATTATTTCAAGATGCATAACAATAACAAACCAGAAATTCCACATGATTCTGTGCCTGGTTTGTTTTCTCAACGGTACCCACAACTTGCAACCATACCTGAATGTTTATTAAATATCCGCATATGATAAATCAAAACCAACCTTGTGTATATCCACTCCAGAACAAAACCAAAAGCGGCAACAGTTGCAATCTAGCCATCTCTCCAAAAACAAAATAATCTCTTTAACAAGCACTTATCCAGTCAACAAAAACACATATTTCAACTGTAATAATCCGTTATATGTATCACTAGGCAAAAAAACAGACAATCGGGGAAACAACAACAAATCACTATCGGAAACTGTCACTAACTGTTATTGCTAACATCATTTGTCTCCAATAACTGATCCCCGGACGCTGGATCCAGATTTAATTGATATCACAGAAATTGCACGTTACATCTGTGACGGATAACGGAGCACTGATTATTCATATCTATGCATCTGCTAATTGGAAAAACGTAGAGTCTGTTTTATCTATCTGTGCGTCTCATTTGCAGGCTAAAAGCTCGATTTTTCGCGGAAACATTCAATTAGTTTTATCACCATCGTCACGTGGAGCTCGGATTTGGATTTATTGGAGGTTTGAGGTATCTTTACGACACTTTAATCTCTGTATGATCACTCAGGAACGTCACAAAGTCTGATTACACCTTCCGCGAACTTCCACGGCTGTCAAATGCGGATAACCTTAATTACGACCATAGAAGAACGACTCCTTCGATGTCATTACGGCAGGGATGACAACGTACGGAAATTAAGTGCTATATATCCGCGATATGCATGCGACGTAACCGATGTGTGCGACGCGTAGAGCTACACGCTTCCCGTGTCCCTCGCAGGATTCGACTGATCGAAAAGCCGGGGACCCGAAGCTGGAACTGAAAGTTCTGTTTAGAGATTTTGCCGGCGCATGGCTCGTGAAGCTCAGGACGATAGGTGATCTTTCCACCCCCCCACTACTTCCCTTGTTCGGGACCATCGACTATTATTGCTGCGCTATTCCGTTATCGGGGAATCCTGATGAGGCTGGATGCGTCGCGACGTCAAGGTATGATCTTTTGGTAACGTAGGGGGGCTCTTTAATCCTCGAGGATGCTCAGGAGACGTCGGCTTCGATCTGTTCGGACGTCAGACGGGGCCGCGATGCGTGAAAGGTTTTGAATATTCAGAAATGGCGAACGGGTGCTTGGGATGTCAGGTTGGAGGATCTAAGACGCCGGATAAGTGACATATGAGGTGATAAGTGGGGTTTGAAAGGAGTAAACGTGGAAACATAGAATATCGGGATGTCACGTTCACGGTATACGAAAATGACGTTTTGACAGCTGACATGAAATACATCGAATTTGGATTCCTTGGAGGGTTAAATGTAGGATCGATAGACTTAACTTTTAACTTTAACATTTGTGCATAATAATAAATTATTAATTTTGAAGAATTTTAATCATACTAAAAATACTCTTGTAAATTATTAAGCAACATACTGTGATTTAACAGCTTGTTACTTCATCATGTGGGATTATTTTCATTTGAATGTTAGGGCACAATTTACAAGCAACATTAGAGTTGTTTATTCATGATAGACCCATCCACATGTATGAAAACATCATGATTATTATTAGATAACAAAGTTGCTAAGTCTATTAATAAATCATATTTCTGTAAATTACGATGTTCTACTACTTAAAAAATCCAATTAATATTTAGGATAAACATAGATCCGTGTGGTCATTCATTAAATTGTGACGTTAAAAAACGCACCATTGTTGATTTGAATTTCAATCGCTAAAAAACGCTCCAATAATGCGATTTAACCATAGACGTGTTGGATAAAAAGTCTATGGATTAAACTAAGACCATTAGGAAGTTTGAAGTTTTCGCAATGCAAGTCGACGTTGTTATCGCATGCGCTGTAGAGTTTCTTTGTTTTCAAAAAGGGTAGAATTTCTCAAATTTCTTTCTCTATGTACTGTGAGGTTGCCGGAAGACACATCTTGTGGTATTTTTATTCGAATTAACATACCTAATCCATGAAAATCGTGAAATATTGAATTTTTATTGTTTCTTATAAGAAGTCTAATCAGAAGGCGGTAAGTAATACGTAGATCTCGATCAATTTTTTCTGCCAATTATTATTTTTGATTTGTTTCATTCTCTGCAAGTTATATAGGTTAACATGTTTTATACCATATTATGGATTTAATTTCCCTTCTCATGCTAATGATCAAATAACGTGCTCTTATTTCTGTGTTCTGGATGTTTAATCTCATGTTTATTACCTTGTTAATAATTTTAATAATGTCACTGGGAGTGACATCACGTATTGCAGGCATTATCTTATAGAATAAAATAGAAAAAGGCTTTTTACTTGATAGAAGAAATATAACAAAATTTTAAAATCAAAACAGATATAATCTGTCAGTCTTCTACAATTTTAATTTCAAAAAAATTTTATTCAAAAAACTTTTAGAATTAAATTAGTGTCTACATAAGCACCGCTCATATTTAATAGACGTATATAATCAAAACAATACAATGTCAAATGGGATAAATAAACCAACAAATATAAATATTCATTTAAAATTAATAAAAAAATATTTGAAGGAGACAAAATTTTGTTTCTGATCTTACCATTATGAACACCAATTCCTTTTCAAAAACATAAAACACAACTTAAGGACTTCTCAAAAAATATAATTCATTTGAAATATTTAATAAATTCAAATATTCAAATATATTAATTCAAAAACCTCTCAAAACATGGACTATTTCTTCAAAAATCAATTAGAATTCTGATAATCTCTTCATCGGCCCTAAATAATATTTAAAATATCAAAATCAACTAACAATCTTTATATCTTACCTCACACTGGTAACTAGATAATTGCTTTAAACAGACTAACTTTAAAATTCAAGATAGTCTATGTTCGTCACAAAATCACAGAAAACTGTAAGGTATTATTGGGTTTTCTTTAAACCATTGGCACTCCATAATGAGATTTATTCAAGCCTAAATATAATTACATATATATTATATATGATTTTGTGACGAACATAGACTATCTTGATTTTTAAAGATAGTCTGTTTAAAGCAATTATCTGGTTACCACTGTGAGGTGAGATGTAGTGATTGTTAGTTGATTTTGATATTTTAAATATTATTTAGGGCCGATGAAGAGATTATCGGAATTCTAATTGTTTTTTGAAGATATAGTGCATGTTTTGAGAGATTTTTTAATTAAGTTATTTGAATATTTAATTATATTAAATATTTCACATGAGTTATATTTTTTGAGAAGTCCTTAAATTGTGTTTTATTAAATTAAATTGGTGTTTATAATGGTATAATCAGAAACAAAATTTTGCTCCTTCAAATTTTTGTTTATTAATTTTAAATGACTATTTATATTTGTTGGTTTATTTATTCAATTTGTCATTGTTTATTGAGTTTTGATTATATACGTCTATTAAATATGAGCGGTGCTTATGTAGACATTTTTGTTTTTTGTCTGGTGTAGAGATTTTAGTTGGTTTTAAAAATTTTTTTTTTTTTTTCTGTTTTCATCTCATTGTACCTAATTAGTGGATACTGTTCATGGGTCTTCGACCTGTTTGTGTTCCCAATGCTTAAATAAATAAATAAATAAATAAATAAATAAAAGTTTTTTGAATGAAAATTTTTTTGAAATTAAAATTGTAGAAGACTGACAGATTAAATCTGTTTTGATATTCATATTTTATTATCTTATAGATTTGAAATTTACAGTCTAAGTACCTAATGATTTTAGTAACAGATGATCTAAGTACCGGATGATCATAGAACTGCACAATCTTGGTTCTGACCTTCTTTTTCCTTTCTGATCGAATTATTTTAATACCAGACAATCTTCCTTGTTATTTAAATATTTCAATATCAGCCTTCTACATATTTAATTTCAAAAAATTATATTTAATAATTATAACTTCATGAAATGAATTAAAATAATGTTATATAAGTACCACTTATATCAAATGACATATAAAATAAACATTCTTTATAAGACATCCAAATGATATAACGAAATCCAATAAATGAAAATTGTTCACCAAAATCCTATAAATTAAATTAATTAATTTGGGTTAACAATTTTTATTAATTGGATTTTGTTATATCATTTAGATGTCTTATAATGAATGTTTATTTTATATGTCGTTTGATATAAGCGTTACTTATATGACATTATTTTAATTTATTTCATGAAGTTATAATTATTAAATATAATTTTTCGAAATTAATTATGTAGAAGGCTGATATTGAAATATTTAAATAATTTTATATACCTTCTATCAAGAATTAACCTCTATTTATGTTAATCTTCCTTGTGCCGAATTCAGAGTATCTTAACCAATATCTACAATTTTGTCGGTTCACCTCCCCTTTAACTGTAAATGTTGATTCATCAGAAAAAAGGACTGTACCGACAGCTATTTCATTTCTGTTCATTTTATTCATCATTATTTCGCAGAAGTGCATTCTTCGATCCGAATCTTCTTCGGTTAGCTCCTGCACATAACTAATTCTATATGCATGAATGAATTTTTTTTGTGGAGACATCTTATTGCAGTTGTATGACTTAAATCATTTTTACGCGCAATTTCACGTATACTTGTCGTTTGATCCTCTGCAATATCTGACTAAATATCCATTTTCCCAGTATCTTCAACGAATTGCGGTTTTTTAATGGTTTGACATTTCCGAGTTCTCTAAATTGTGCATGAATTTTAGACTCAGTACCTTGCGAAATATTAGGCAACTCAGGATACTTGTGGTGAAATAAGTTTGCCGCTTCAACTTGACTTCTACAATTATCCCCGCAACCGATCATCATCAAAATCTTAATTCGGCGAGTCTCAGTTAAATATTGCATATCTCATATATGAAATAACGACACGAAGGCTACTGCAAAATAACGTAAGAGCTCAAGACTTCACGTCAATGTTCTTTTCTAATTTTTGTGCGTAGTATTTATGAGAACATTTCCCTTTTAGATTCAACTTCATCGTACTACAAATATATAAAATAACATCTTGGAATGTGATTTACAACATGACGTCTAGACATGTGAAGCATTCAAGCCATCCTCATTTTAATGACACCAACCCAACTAAGCACCAAATACATATTAATCCATCTGTCAGTACTTCATTCCTTATATTTATTTCCCAAGCCCTTCAATCGTTCGGTCCGATTAGTTATCGTCCTACGACCTAGTCACAATCCAAGATCATTCCAATCCCGAATAATAAACCTTAACATCGCCCGGTATTTCTCGAACAGACACTTAACCAGATTTTATTTATTTGTACGACTTTATTGGCACTAAAACCCTTAAAATCCAACAGACTCCTCAAGATGATTTACGTCCGCGCTCGACCATAAAAGAAAACGTTCATTGGGACCTACCCAACCCTAGAAGTGACGCAGATAACGACCTCGATCCGCGTCGAAGGACCAGAGATAGCGAATGAAGACGGTACCGATGAAAAATCGAACCACTTACGGCACCACCATTCTGTCACACGCCTTCAAAACCGAAAAGTGACACAATCGGATCTAATCGCGGTCGGGAGATTAGAATTCGAGATACCGTCCCTTACCTGCGACGCACGGTGGCTCTCCTAAGAGAGACATCCGAGGGGACTCGTTTTTAACCCACGCATAGCGTTTCAGGCCGTATGGGTGGTCCGAAAATTGCCCAGCGCGGATTTCTGCCAGTCACCGGCACGAACCACCGGCACATATACTTAGATGGTCTAGGTGGTTGAAACTTGTAATTCCGCGAGAAGGAATTATAGGTGGCGTGTTGCGGTAATTGTACGTGCATTGGTGTGACGGGCGATGGGATGTGATGGGCGTAAAGAATGGGAGAAAATTGAGACTTCTGACGGAGTTGGACGCGGATCAGGTGGCTGTACCGGATGGTGGAAATTAGCGAGAAATTACTACAACTCCAAGAACTGGAAGAGTTAAATTATTTAGTACATGACTTGGGGTTAACAAAGCAACGGTCACAATTTCTTGGTTCCCATCTTAAGAAATGGTTAAATAGATAAATCATAGGTCACTGCGTTATTTTTTCGTCGTTTCCATTCTCGAGAAGTAAACCGCTCGCAAACAAAAGCACAGGGGCGTAGCAACTCCACGCCCGCAATTCACCAGCCCCCAGATCTCTCAAAATCGCCGGAGGCGCTCCGAAGAAGCGTCGAAACAAACCAGAAACGCTTCCCATCCTCAAATTTCGTCGATACGCAATCCTCGCCCGCGTGAACAGCTGTTTCGGGCTGTAAACAATGGACTGCAATCCAGGTGGAAGCGCCGCCTAATTGAAACAAATGGAGGAGGGGACCCGGTGCCTAATGGAAACAAAGTTTTTTACGCCGCTTAAAATTTGAATGGGTGTAGCGGGCGCATCCCGACGGCTGTGCACTTGACGCCTCCGTACGTCAAACGTGGCATAGGCGGCCGTGAGTTAGACGGGCTATTTAGGGGTTTACACGATTGTTTACCAACTCTCTCTTCGGGAGACGGGACTGATTGGCGTAAATTTGTCAGAACGGTAATTTGGTTCTTTTTCTGGCAGTGTTTCATTGTGCCTGAAGCTCTGGCGACAGCTGCGTCTTGAGATGACGCTCGATATAGAGGAAGTCGTTTCATTGTTGTTTGCGATGCGACAACTTGACTACGAGGATGAACTGGTATCTGGTTATCCAGTTGCATGTATTGAGAGAATAGTGCCATACCCTAGCAACGAATAACAACTTCAATAAGAAGCAAGCCTCACATTAATCTTCAAAAAAGTATATGGCCCGTAATTGTAAAAAAAGGAATATTGGAGTATCCAGTCATCATCTTCTAGCTGTATTTGGAAGAGTTAAAAGGTGAAAAATTGGATTGCAAGCTTCTGGAAGGGTAAATTTTCCATTGTAGATGATGACAGATCAGGAAGTCCAGTTTCTGTGTCCGTTCCTGAAAATATCGATGCATCCTGACTTGATGATGGAAAAACAGGTGCTGCAGCCAAGTGTTTCCATGAATCTTCTTGGCGTGACTCAACTCTTTGGTCTTTTGGGAGGATCTGACTGACATTGCGAAGTCTGCTTCAAATAAACTGGGATATATGTATAGATATGGAAAAGACAGTGCAAGAATCAAAACCACAGCGCAATGTGATGACGAATAAACGCCTGTTTTCTCTCAATGGTAGTGAGCATGCTTCAATCGGAAGGTCCTGCAGCACTACCGAATCATTGGCACTTCAAACGTGAGATGTGTAAGACCATATCGGTTGAAAATGAAGTAAATCGAAATGTTCAGTGTAGAAGAAAAAATTCAGATCATAAAATGGTATCGGGTGTTTTTTTTAAGTGATAGAACTTTAAATTAAAATGAAACACATCTAAATTAAGATTGAAGCAAAATTTTTTTTATTTGAAAGATAATTTTATGACATTTATGTTTTGAAAATAATTTCCGGCATATGTCCACCACGAGTAGCTCTGAGGAACCGCATTCGACAATTTTGGACCACTCTTTCGAGTAATTTAGGCCTTATTTCATCAATAACACGAGTTATGTTGGCTACCAAAGCGTCTGTTTCTGATTTATCAGCATAAACCAATGACTAGACAACCCCAAATAAAATAATCCAGTGGAGTCATGTCGCATGATCTTGGAGGCCAACCAATAAGACCATTTCTGGAAATAATGTTATCGCCAAATCTCTATAAAATTAGCTCCAGCATCGTTTTTAAAGAAATATGGACTGATGATGCCTCCAGCGTGTAAAGCACACCATACAGTGAATTTTCAGGATGCATTGGAACCTGCAGAACTTCTTCAGGATTTTGTTCACTCCATATACGGCAATTTTGCTTGTTTACACAGCCGTTCAACCGGAAACGAGCTTCATCACTAAACACAATTTTACGATAAAAAAGAGGATCAACTTCAAACTGTTCTAGGGCCCAATCAGCAAACAAATGATGCTTATTATGGTCAAGTGGCTTCAGTTCTTGGACCAGTTGGATCTTGTATGGGTGTAGACCAAGATCTATACGCAAAATTTACCATGTGGTGGATACACAGAATTCAACTTGTTGGGAACGTCGACAAATAGACGAATCTGGATCGTCATTAACACTATGACTTACAGCAGCGATATTTTCTTCTGTACGTATAGTTATTTGTCTTGTTGCTGTTGTTGCATCGAGTAGAGAAAATGTTGTCCGAAATCTATCGATAGTTCGACGAGTAAGCTGCACTGATGGACGATTATGTATACCAACTAAATACTCTATAAGTTTGGCGAATAGAACACTGATTTTGAAAATAAATATCAACAATTTTCAAACGTTGTTGCGTCGTGAGTCTTTCCATGATAATTTGTCAATGCTTACTGAACAGAAATGTTAAAACAACATGGCTTCTACCTTCTGTCAAATCACAGTTATCCCTATCGAAAGTTTTATCACTCTAAAAAACACCCGATATATCCAATTAATAGGTGGGTATTGAATGGTACAGTATTCTGCTTTTCAAATTTTGATAGTTCCTATAATAAACCAGTGTTTTTTCAATATATTCCTCTTTGGAAGCATTTGAATTGTGCATGCCACCGAATCATTCACACTTCAAACGTGAGATGCGTAAGACCATATCGGTTGAAAATAAAGTAAATCGAAATGTTCAGTGTAGAAGAAGAAATTCAGATCACAAAATGGTACTTTGGCGGTCAATGACTTCAAAAGACAATAAATTCGTTTATTGTTGCCTTTGAAGATAGGCCGATTCCTTCAGGTTTGGCTATTTATAAAATAATTGAAAAACTCTAGGAATGCAGCTATTTGCTAACATGCAGGCCATATGATTTTTACATACCACACTGTTCAAGGACATTTTTTCGAGAGCAATTGGCTACAGTACCTCTGAACGAGCACACCTTAAGAGACCACTTGCTTAAAGTTAAAATAGAGAATTTCCAAGCATTTATGAGGCAACAATTTCTAAAATATACGGTTTTTCACTCGTTGACAAAAGCTGTGGTTTTGCAGAGCTAGATGAAAATTTGTTTTTGATAGATCTAGAGGTGTTGCAGTTCCATCATAATAAATATATCCAATTAAGAGATGGATATTGAATAGTACAATATGCTCTGTTTCAAATGTTGATAGTTTTTATAGTAAACTTTTTCAATATATTCTCCTTTGGGAGGATTTGAATTGTGTATTCTAAATGTTTGCTTGTTCCTTTCGGGAAATGAATTGCAATTTTGTTTATTTACATTTATTTACAAGGGCTGTGGTGTACAAAACGTGTTGTTTGAAGAATAGCTGTGAAAGGAATGGGAACGAGAAGTGTGTAGTCTGAACGCTTTATCCCATGTCGTCCTTGAAAGGTGCGTTATAGTTATATTGTTCTTCAAGACAGGTATTGAAGGAGCGCAAGAAATGTGTATTCGCTCTTGAAGGATACTATTGTAGCGAACAACTTTTTCACTCCTCGTCCAGAACTTGTCTGACTTTGTTCCAGCTTGACCGGCGTACCAATAGTGGACCCGACCAATCTGAAGATTCAGGATTAACCGTCCCCGCCGAGTTCAAATAGGGCATACAGCGTTTGACGACCACCGTTCCAAGCGGAACACATGGTCCTGGCGTCACAGGCAGAGCTGCGTATCACGCCTGTCTGATGAGTTTCAGATGCGCAGACTCCGAACGAAACACCCTCTCCCGAATTAAGAGGTGGAAGCACCCTCACAACACACCACTGAGAGCTTCACTATGTTCATGAATAAAGTCAAATTTGAGCAGAAAAGATCTGTTTTCGTAATTGAGCTTATCCATAAACAACACCCCCCCTACCTTCGGATAGATCGCGTGACGTACTACGAACTCGACGCACGTATGAAACGCGTAACGAACGTAAAGATTTGTTTGTTCATCAGCCGATTACGTGAGTCGTTTTTCAAAACGAATTAACACGGTCAATAATCCGAGCGACTAATTGCCGTTGTGTTGCCGTCGGCACATTTTGACGCGACGACAACGTATATATATATACATCGGGAAAATCTAACAGCAAAACCGTGTCGCGTTTGTTAGCGAAAACCAACAAACTACACCGGGCTACACGTCAAAATGCCGCAATGGGATTAATTTATACGAACTAACCTGTACGCGTATGAATCGTGCGGCGTACGGATTGCTGTAGAGTGATGGCCACGGCCTGCTAGATCCGTAGATATCCCAGAACGATCTATGTTCTTCAGATCCTTTGCCCTTCTTGGAGTTTTAAGAAAGCCATATATTGAAAAGGTTTTTTCAGCAAGAGAGTTCAGTTTGAATAGAGAAGAACGCAGTGTTCCTGTGCAAGGTATAGTTATTATGATCTGAGGTTGATAGAAGAAAAAAGAAGGATCACCGTGGGTGTGTCTCAGGGATCGGTGCTCGGACCTATTCTATTTTTAGTATATATTGACGACTTGATGTAAACGTTGTTGCGGATGATCAAATCCTATTCGCCGATGATACAACATACAACAGGAGTTCAAAAATCATCACGGGGTGTGCAGTTTATTGAATAAAAGAAAGTGCAATATAATTTGAAAAAAACAGGACTTGGATATGCTTTTATATTTTGCTGATGACTATTATGACTTAACCTGTTACCTGATTGACGTCGAGATCTTCGACAATCGGTATAAGAACCTATTTAAGTTTTCACACAGTATCAGTTCAAATGGAGAACATGATTAAGCCACAGTGTGGTATTGTCGTTCAACAATAAAGAGTTCGTGAAAATTTAATTTTATTTATTTAAATATTTTAATATTAACCCTCTACATATCTGATTAAAAAAAAATAAATTTAATGATTATAACTTCTGAAAATAAATTAAAATAATGTCATATAAAAACCACTTATATCAAATGATATATAAAATAAACATTCATTATAAGACATCCAAATGGTATAACAAAATCCAATAAATAAAAATTGTTAACCAAAATCCTATAAATTGAATATTTTGAATAGACAAAATTCTGTTTCTGCTGATCAATCTTATGAAAACAAATATCTTTCAAAAAAGTCTAACATATTCTTAAGAATTTCATCGTAAAACTATTTTACTTAGAATATTCAATATTATTGGATATCTAACTAAGTTACTTTATATAAAACTCAAGATATGTAAAAATATTACTGAAAAACAAGTTTTAAGAGAGACTTTGCTTCGTCAGTATTCAAATAATTCATATTCAAGAAATATATTAGGAGTACAAATAAGTTTCCGCCGTTTTATTGTAGATGGCGCGGCACGGAGTTTCGGTCAGCTTTCACAGATGATAACCGGCTTAAAAAATAGTTTGGACATTCAAGAACAACATAACCTATTAATATCATTGATTTTATATTGGTAAAATATAATTTTTATTAAGTTGAAAATGTCAAAATTTGAGCCAAGTAAGCGTCATTTGCGGGAAATATTAGTTTACTTCTTTAATTTAAAGAAATCTGCTGCTGAGGGGCATCAATTGCTCGTAGAAGCATATGGTGAGGGTGCTTTGAGTGATAGAACGTGTCGAGAGTGCTTTCAAAAGTTTAAAAACGGTGATTTCGACGTAGAAGACAAAGATCGTAGTGGAAGGCCAAAATTTTACGAGGATGCAGAATTGGAGGAATTATTGGAGGAAGATTCATCTCAAACACAAAAAGAACTTGCTCTAACATTAGAAGTCACTCAGCAAGCAGTCTCACATCGTTTAAAATCATTAGGAATGATTCATAAACAAGGAAATTGGGTTCCGTACGAATTAAAGCCGAGAGATATTGAACGCCGATTATGCTCAAGTGAAATGCTGCTAGCTAGACATAAAAAAAGGGTTTTTTACATCGTATCGTAACTGGTGATGAGAAGTGGATACATTATGACAATCCAAAAAGGAGAAAATCATGGGGATTACCTGGCCACGCGTCAACATCAACAGCAAAACCGAATATTCACGGAAAAAAACTTATGCTGTGTATTTGGTGGGATCAGCTAGGTGTTGTGTATTATGAGTTGCTTAATCCGAGCGAAACAATTACTAGAGCCCTCTATCGAACACAATTGATGAGATTGAGCCGAGCTCTGAAGGAAAAACGCCCTCAATACTATTCTAGACACGAAAAAATTATTCTTCTGCATGACAATGCTCGTCCACATGTTGCGGCTCCCGTGAAAAAGTACTTGGAAACACTTGATTGGGAAGTGTTACCCCACCCGCCGTATTCACCAGACATTGCACCGTCCGATTATCACCTGTTCCGGTCCATGGCACATGCTCTGACGGCGCAGCGGTTCACATCTTATGAGGATACCATAAATTGGATTGATTCGTGGATTGCCTCAAAAGACGAGGGGTTCTTCAGACGTGGGATTCGAATGCTGCCTGAGAGATGGGAAAAAGTGGTTGCAAGTGATGGGCAATATCTTAAATAAATTTATATTACCGTTCTTCTATAATAAATATTTAATTTGTGTTAAAAAACGGCGAAAACTTATTTGTACTCCTAATAACATCAATCAACAACAAATATTTACTCACCTTTCAACAATTTAGAAAACTTCTGGTAAACTGAAAAATCTTTAAATGTAGTGTAACGGTTAACTATATGTAAATATTTCTGTGGTTTACCCTTGATCTAAAAGATTGAAAGACAATTTAACGGCCTCTTTTATAACACAAGGACCATCTGTATAAAGAATACAATTTTTTGAAATTAAATATGTAGAAGGCTAATATTAAAATATTTAAAGAATTTTATATACCTTCTATCAAGAATTAACCTCTATTTATGTTATTGAATTTTATTTATTACTAGTTGAAGTTGATTCTGCATCAAGTAAAAATCGAATCCTTTCCAAAACATAATAATTTCCGAAATCAGTGACAGCCGAAGCAGACCAATATTTCAACAAAATATCAAACCTACGGAATTTCGCGAATTATCGCTTCCTCCAAAGCTCTCAATTTTTTTGTCCTAACTCTCAACTTTATTAATATCCGAAGCGAAGAGTGGATGGATGAATGCGTATAGTTTGTAATTTATATATCCGTGGAATAAACTCTCAAATAAACCGACCATTTGGCTCTGGAGGTTAACTGAAAATTACCATCCGTGAATTCTTCAATGAACACTCTAATAATAAATGATTTAGAGCCTATCTCAGTGCGCGATACGTAGCTCAACATCCTTTCTGTCTGTGTAAATAAACAATCAGGAATAGTTCTAGAGTTATGGGATCGTTCGTTTGTGTCAGCCGAGACGAGGATAATTCAATTGGATTGGGTTGCTTCGACTGAATATTACCATTAGGACATTCCAATATAAGAATAATTTGTTTATCCTCTGAGACGAATAAATGTTTAGGATGAGTCATACAGATGAAAAGAAAAGTATTAATCAGCTAATCACTATAACATCATGGAGGTAATAGTTTAGTGTATAATAACATCTATTCAATATTACCTTTTCAACAGTTTTTTTTAAGGAATGAAATGAGATATTACTTTGTTTTCTATCACTTTTTATTAGTACTGATATACAGTGACTCGAGTTTCATATTGTTTACTACATTTTCAAAATGAATGAACAAATTAAACCTCAACTATTATATATGTTAGATACTGAATTGTTTCAGCCGTTACTATTTGGTAGTTGATCATAATTAAAACAAATTGTAGAAATTACTATGTTTTACTACCAAAAAATATATATTACACATTTTCTTGTGACTCGAGTTTCGGGAAATGAACTATCCCATCATCAGACAACTGAAGACCTAACAGTGGTACTGTGGTATTTAAACAAAAGTGATAAATATTTTGAATATTTCAACAGATTCTAGGTAACACCTGTTAGTGGTACAGAGGTTTACAATGGGAACGTGATAAAAAACCGGGTTAAAAAAAGAGGGGCCTTCAACAAAGAAGGTTGTTAAACAGATGGTACCCATTTAAATATCTCAAATAATTTTTGGGGTTACATAGCTCCGTACAGTCATTCATTATTTTTACATTATTTTGTTGTATATCCCAAATATTTGGATTAACATAGCTCCGTACATTCATTCATTATTTTTTTCTTTATTTTTATTGTGAACGAATTTGAAACTTTCAATAATCAAGTTTCTTTTCTTTTGAATCTACATGTAAAATTTTCTTAAGATTTTTTTTCGTCGAAAGGAATTACTGTTTTTTAAAGAATGAGTGGCAAAAGTTGAATTGTTGTTTACTTCTCATTAAATTCATTTTATGTTCGTTGAAAAAGGTTTTAAACAGATGTTACTTTTTGAATATCTCAAATATTTTCGATTTACATAGCTCCGTACAGTCATTCATTATTTTTACATTATTGTTATTGTGAACTAATTTGAAAATTTCAACAGATTCTGGATAATCGAGTTTCTTCCCTTTTGATTCTACATGTAAAATTTTAAGATTATCTATTGTGGGAAAGGAATCACCGTTTTCTAGACAATGAGTTGCAAAAGTAGATTTCTGTTTATTTTTCCTGAAACTCATTTTATCTTCGTTGAACCTCGACTTGAAGGAACGTCCTGTTTGTCCTATGTATTTATTACTGCACGTAGAACAAGATAACTCATAAACTCCTGATTTGTCTATGTTTCGAGTAGGGTCCTTTGCGTTAAATAATACCGATGATAACTTGTTTTGCGTTTTGAAGGGAATATTGACATCTGATTTTGAAAAACTATTGGCCACTTTTTGACTTATGCTACCAAAGTACGACAGAGAAATGAATTTTTTATTTTCTTCGGTTTTTGAGATGGGATAAATTTGGCTCATAGCTATTTCAGATAGTTTCTGTCGAATTAAATTATCTATTATATTGGGGTTGAAACCATTGTTCGCGGCTTTTGATTTTATAGTTTGGACTTTAGCTTTGCGGTCATTTTTTGATAAGGGTAATGCGAAGGCTCTATGCGAAGGCGTATCAATCGCTGATTCATAAAGCCTTCGAAAATGGATTATTTTCTTTGCGGTTCCTCAGAGCTAGTCGTGGTGGACATATGCCAGTTTTATTTTTAAAACATAAATGTCATAAAATTATCTTTCAAATAAAATAGAACTTGGCTTCAATCTTAATTTAAATGTGTTTTATTTCAATTCAAAGTACTATCGCTCTAAGAAAGACACCTGATACTCCCAAAATCTGAATTTTTATTTGTCCCCATATATTCTACATTAAGTGAGACTCAAAATATTCACAAAAGTAAATTATAATCATCGGAATGATAATTTATAAGCCACTGTTTCAACACTTCAAAATTCGGGCTTTAGACATTACAGGATGATATATCGCTACAAATGATGTTAGAATATCTCTCTGCTAGATCTTGGTCATCTTTATCGTGTTAACAGATGTCGAGTACTTCCGTCTCCCGTATATAAATCAATCTCGCAGATCTACCAACCCACACGCGTCCGCTACAACTTCGTCTGTCCAATTTCTACGGTTACCAATCCAAGGAAACCGCCCTAAGTTTAGCGCCCTACCGACCTAACGGCATGTGCCTGTCATGCTTATGTTTTGATCCCTAAAGACGCGTTTGTTCCTGCCAAATTCCCGATATTCAAGGGCGTGGAATGGCGCGTCGATCAATCACTTAGCTATTTGCCCGATTTTAGCATCCCGTCTCATCTGTCAATAAGGATGACACGGGAACTTGACGGAACCGCGAAGGGGGGAGGTTGAGGAAATTTGCGAAGAATGGGCATCAGCGCATTAGGCCAGAGGGACGCAAGAGGAAAGTTAAATTTTTGTGAGAATGCAAAGCGGTGTGAAAAAGTTAGTAATCATTAGTATTTACAGTTCGATTAAGGTTTCTTTGTCGGTGTTCGGAGTTTCTTAGCTTGATGCTGGGTTTCTTAAAGATTCGGTAATCACTGGATCAACAGTCAAATTGTCAAATTTGACAAACGTTTCAACGAATTTGAGTGTCACAAAACAAGTTCTGGTAGTTGATCACGTGGTTCAGTCCAATATCCAAGAAAACAATCTGACAACCTCGCACTTTCTAAAATTTCACCGTTACACCATAGAAATGGAAAGAAGAAAAATTAAAATGAATATATTTCTGTGGTAGCGCAGTTGATATAGTGTCAGAATTTAGAAACGGATTGTTATTGTTTACATGCTTGTCGTACCACACTGCTACGAACTACGTCATAAGTATTACTCGTGTGTAATGTAAAATGGAAGGCGGTTTCAAACGGGCAATTTCAACTGATGATAGCCTTTTAACAATTCCGCATACCGATGATTTTGCAATGTTGATATGATCTCTTATCGTCATTTAAAACCACCTGTTGCATAAAATCGTAGACCAACTAATCATTGTAATCAAGCATCGATCTATTTATTCCTTCTTCTTCTATTTTATGAAATAATTGCATCACGACATTGTTTGTTGAAACGAAAACGTATTTTGAAATTAGGATCATCATATTTTGTCTCTAATGATTTTAGGTCCTCAAATTTTCTTCTGATGATGACGATGAACTGATTTCGAAAAACATTTTACTTCAACACTTCAACTATTTCATATATCTTGATTGACCAAAATCGACAAATCAACTTGATCTGTGATTTAGCAGCGATTCTAAGTTAGATCAGAGCACAAAATATTTTGTGGAAACCATTGTGTTCTTGATCGATGATCAACAGAGGTTAATCTGTCATAGTTTAACATAGTGGAAAATTTGTGATCAGAACTTTGGGAACATAGAACCAGATAACTTGTAGAAGGACACTGTGATCAACAAGCTTGATCCAATGACTAAAATTTTGTGAAAGCTCCATGAGAGTTCGAAACCAAATCCTGTGGTGGCAACACTTTCGTTAATTCATGGCGTATAGACAAATTCTACATCCAAAAGGTATAATTGTCACGAAACGTATTATATCAAAGAGCGATGGTAAAAAGTTGACTATTTCTCTGTGATTAGGAAGTGAAGCATGTTATGAAATATAATAGCAAATATTTTTTTAATATATAGTGGCATATGTCCACCACGACTAGCTCTGAGGAACCACATTCGACCAGACCAATTTTGGACCACTTTTACGAGCGATTCAGGCCCTATTTCATCAATAACATGAGTTATGTTGGCTTGCAAAGCGTCTATTGTTTCTGATTTATCAGTATAAATCAATGACTTGACATAACCCCAAAAAAATAATCCAGGGGAGTTATGTCGCATAATCTTGGAGGCCAATTAATTGGACCATTCCTAGAAATAATGTTATCGCCAAATCTTTCTTTCAATAAATCAATTGTTACGGTAGCAGCTTGAAGTGTAGCACCATCTTGTTGGAAGTAAAACACTTCTGGGTCGATACCATTCAAATTTTGATACAAAAAATTAATGATCATGATCTGTAACTAGCAGTATTCACTGTAACATTAGCTCCAGCATCGTTTTCAAAGAAATATGGACCGATGATGCCTCCAGCGTGTAAAGCACACCATACAGTGTATTTTCAGGATGCAATGGAACCTGCAGAACTTCTTGAGTTTGTTTTCACTCCATATACGGCAATTTTGCTTGTATACATAGCTGTTCAACCAGAAATGAGCTTCATCACTAAACACAATTTAACGATAATAAATTGGATCAACTTCAAGCTGTTCTAGGGCCCAATCAGCAAACAAACGACGCTTATTATGGTCATGTGGCTTTAAGTCTTGAACCAGTTGGATCTTGTATGGGTGTAGACCAAGATCTTTACGCAAAATTTTCCATGCGGTGGATGCACAGAGTCCAAATTGTTGTGAACGTCGACGAATAGACAAATCTGGATCATCGTTAACACTCTGAATTACAGCATCGATATGTTGTCCGAAATCTATCGATAGTTCGACGAATAAGTTGCTCTGATGGACGATTAAGTAAACGATTCGAAGTAAAACACTTTATTTCCGCTTATATTTATTGTTCACAACAATTGTTTCGTCAATTACATATTGACTTCATCGGGTGAGTATGGTAACTAACTATTTCTACAAAATCTTTGGCCTTAAATATAAGTTTGACTAACAAAGTCAACAAAGTTGTTAGTCAAACTTGTATTTAAGGAGAAAGATTTTGTAGAAATAGTTAGTTTCCATACTCACCCGATGAAGTCAATATGTAATCGATGAAACAATTGCGAACAATAAATATAAGCGGAAATAAATTATTTTACTTCAAATCATATACGATGAATTTCCGTTAAGTAGAGACCGAAATAATCAAGAATTTGATTATCTAAACCATAAATTACACGAAGTGCTCTATAAGTTTGGCGAATAGAACACTGATTTTGTAAATTAATTTCAACAATTTGTAAACGTTGTTTCGGCGTGAGTCTTTCCATGATAATTTGTCAATGTATACTGAACAGAAATGTCAAAACAACATGGCTTCTACCTTCTGTCAAATCACAGTTATCCCTATCGAAAGTTCTATCACTCTAAAAAACACCCGATATATTCAATAAATATCAGCTAAAATCTTAAAATCTAGAAACGAGCCACGACAGTCGCAAATAAGAAGCTCGTATTTTCAAACCTCCCAGCTTAGCATACCTACGCGGACACCACCGCAAAAACAGCTAAGAAATCCACGACAAACCGTAGCGAAAGACATAAATCGACGCTTACACTTTCAACAATGGCCTTCTCGCAAAACTAAATCAACAAAAACATCCTCTATGGCCCCATATAAAATATTATTCCGCTTCATAAACTTCCTCTATGAATGCCCGTTAGTAAGGAAGTAAGTCCTTCATTCTAATCTTTAAATCTATGGTTCTACATTCAATCTTCGCATAGTCGGCGCACAGAAAATAGAAAAGCCCCGTTTCCCTTTGACAACGGTCCCTGTTGTCTGGATCGATGATCTACGCCTGTGAATTTTGAATGGACGGATTTACCTTTATAACTTCGTTGTGTTGGTATCGCTGAATGAAATATTCCTGAATGGGATCTTGGTTGTACACAGGCCTGGTATATGGAGTGTGTATTGTGATTTCGAGCAGCTCCTACTTAAGGTAGAGTGGCCGATCATTATTTTCGAACGGTTTAATACCTTGTTAACCATTTTGTTTGGCGAATTTCGTTGTTTGGTTGAATTGGCTGTCTTAGCGAGGGAATTAGGTGGATAATGAGGGGAATTTGGGGAATTTCACAGGATGAGACCATTGTGGAAAATACTCCACGAAAATTGAAAAATTAATCTGGTGTATAGCGAGGTATCGAGGTGGCAAAAATGTGTTAGATCGCCTTCCGAATAGAAACAATGTACAGGTGTCCCAGCAGTCGACGTCAAGCCGAATGAGGTAACAGTCATAATAGTCACCAGAAAAATATAAAAGAAAATCCAAGTCCCGTATTTTTCAAATTATATTGGACTTTCTTTTATTCAATAGAATGCACACCTTGTCATGATTTTTGAACTCCTGTTGCTACAATTTTTTCCTTTCTTAAAATTGTATTTTTCCTATGTTATCCCGAATAGTGATTCTGTAACCTGTAATCTTCAATTCTAAGCCAATTGCTCCTACTTGAAAAATAATGTCACTTTTTGCCGAACGAAGTATTACAAATCAAAATTTCACCCAACTCCAATTGACTGTACTGAAAAAACTTTTTCTGTAAACCTTCTACAAATTTAAATTTCAAAACAAGTTTTCATTTAAAACATTTTTGCAATTCAATTTAACAAATGTCTCAAGAACACACCGTATCAATTATGTAGACATATAGAATTGAAACTCATTACACAATACCAAAGGAAATGAAAGAAATTCAAAGAAATATAAATTGTCAACAAAATATTATTAAATAGATACTTTAAGAGTACAAAATGTTGTTTCATTCCTTGTTTAATGAGAACTAAATGAACTTTCAAAAATGCAAACATAACCTCAAGAACTTCTTCAAAAATAACTTGTTCGAAAGGAGTTCCTTTAAAAAAATTCCTAAAACATTTAGAACATCTTTAAAAAACAATTTATAATTGTTACAACATCTTGACTTCATATTTGATTATATATTATGGTTTACGCTCATTATATATTATAATTTGATTTTAAAAGAGTCCATAAAATACCTTGCAAACTTTAAGTTATTTCTGTGACGAACATAGAATACCTAGGATGTTTATAAGCTCACTTTATTCTAATGTTTGTATAGTAAACAGCATGAAGTCGGTTTGGTAAGATATCTTTGTTAATTATTTTCATTTTTTAAATATGAAGTCGAGCTGATGTTTTATCGTTGTAACAATTCTAGATTGTTTTTTAAAGATGTTCTACATGTTTTTGGAATTTTTTTAAAGGAACTTATTTTGAAGAAGTTCTTGAGGTTATGTTTTGCATTTTTGAAGGGAATTTAGTTTTCATAAAACAAGGAATGAAACAAAATTTTGTGCCCTTCAATTTTCTGATTTTTAGTTGACAATTTATATTTCTTTGAATTTATTTCATTCTCTTTGGTACTGTGTAATACTTAAAAATTTTGAAATTAAAATTTGTGTATTTTCAGGATGCAATGGAACCTGCAGAACTTCTTGAGGTTGTTCTCACTCCATATACGGCAATTTTGCTTGTATACATAGCTGTTCAACTAGAAATGAGCTTCATCACTAAACACAATACAATTTTACGATAAAAAAGTGGATTAACTTCAAGCTGTTCTGGGGCCCAATCAGCAAACAAACGACGCTTATTATGGTCAAGTGGCTTTAGTTCTTGAACCCGTTGGATCTTGTATGGGTGTAGACTAAAATCTCTACGCAAAATTTTCCATGTGGTGGATGCACAGAGTCCAACTTGTTGTGAACGTCGACGAATAGACAAATCTGGATCATAATTAACACTATGACTTACAGCAGCGATATTTTCTTCTGTACGTACAGTTATTTGTCTTGTTGTTGGTGTTTCATCGAGTAGAGAAAATGTTGTCCGAAATCTGTCGATAGTTCGACGAATAAGCTGCTCTGATGGATAATTATGTAAACCATAAATTTCACGAAGTGCTCTTCTATAAGTTTGGCGAATAGAACACTGATTTTGAAAATAAATTTGAACAATTTTTAAACGTTGTTGAGACGTGAGTCTTTCCACGATAATTTTTCAATGCTTAGTGAACAGAAATGTCAAAACAAGATGGCTTTACCGTCAAATAAATGACAGTTATCTCTATAGAAAGTTTTGTCACTCTAAAAAAAACACCCGATAGCTAATTACATATTATTATTGAGTTTTAAAGGAGCCCATGAAATACCTTGCAAACTGTTTGTTATTTCTGTGACGAACATATTATAGAATACCTAGGATGTTTATAAGTTCACTTTATTCTAATGTTTGTATAGTGAACAGCATGCAGTCGGTTTGGTAAAATATCTTTGCTAATTATTGTTATTTTTTAATTATAAAGTCGAGCTGACGTTTCACCGTTGTAATAATTGTAAATTGAATATCAAAACAGATTTAATCTGTTAGTCTTCTACAATTTTAATTCCAAAAAAATTTTTATTCAAAAAACTTTTAGAATTAAATTAATGTCTACAATAAGCACCGCTTATATTTAATAGACGTATATAATCAAACTCAATATACAATGTCCAATGTAATAAATAAACCAACCAATATAAAAAATGCAATTAAAATTAATAAATAAATATTTGAAGGAGACAAAATTTTGTTTCTGATCTTACCATAATGAAACCAATTCCTTTTCAAAAACATAAAACACAACTTGAGGATTTCTCAAAAAATATAATTTATTTGAAATATTTAATATATTTAAATATTCAAATTATTATATAATATTATTATATATTAAATATTTCGAATAAATTATATTATTTGAGAAATCCTTAAGTTGTGTTTTATGTTTTTGAAAAGGAATTGGTTTCATTATGGTAAGATCAGAAACAAAATTTGATCTCCTTCAAATATTTATTTATTAATTTTAATTGCATTTTTTATATTGGTTGGTTTATTTATTACATTGGACATTGTATATTGAGTTTGATTATATACGTCTATTAAATATAAGCGGTGCTTATTGTAGACATTAATTCTAAAAGTTTTTTGAATAAAAATTTTTTTTGTAATTAAAATTGTACAAGACTAACAGATTAAATCTGTTTTGATATTCAAATTTTGTTGTATTTCTTCTATCAAGTAAAAAGCCTTTTTCTATTTTATACAATTGTAAATTGTTTTTTGAAGATGTTTCACATGTTTTAGGTATTTTTATAAATGAACTTATTTTGAACAAGTTATTTTTGAAGAAGTTCTTGAGGTTATGTTTTGAATTTTTGAAGGGGAATTTGGTTTTCATAAAACAAGGAATGAAACAAAATTTTGTACTCTTCAAGTATTTATTAATTTATATAACTTTGAATTTCTTTCATTCTCTTTGGTACTGTTTACTAAGTATTAATTCTATATGTCTACTAAATTGAAACTTAAGACATTTACTTCATTTAATTCTAAAAATTTTTTTTCATTAAAATTTGTAGAAGGTTTAAAGAAGAAATCTGTATGATATTTTTAATTTTGTAATATTTCTATCAAGGAAAAACCTCCTTTTATTATTTAATTACAGATACTTTCGAAATTTCATCCGGTATCATTCATAATAGAACATAGATACATGATGTAGTTCGTTGAAATCAGGTTATTAAGGAGCTTCAAAAATACGAGAATATGCCGGGTGTTCCATTTAAAAATAAATACGACGAACTGTGCTGGACTTGCGCGAATCATCCTGTATATTCAAACTTATGGATAAAAAGCAAACCAGTGAATTTAAAAGTTTAAACGTATGAGCGTTTACTGAGTTCAGCTAGTTGAATGAAGATATTACCCAACATCCACTATCAAATATCCATTTGATCTCTTATCAAACTGCTTCTCTCTACCAGTTCTGCTTTCACCCAACCCCCCGTTTCGCAAGACCCGACACCAGCCGAAAACCGCATAAATAAGAATTATTATCGTTCGAAACAGTCTGGAACTAATGGCATATTTTATCACCCCGTCATCGAAAAGAAGAAGAAAAGAAGGCCGAAGTGCGCCATTGTCTCACTTTGCGCTAAGCCCACGTCCACATAACTCCACCTAATATGACCATGTGTGGTCGTCGTATAGCCCCATAACATTACCAAGTGATCCTCGTAACTCTCCCTCCGGTCCATTTTCGTCGAAACCGAATATAATAATAAAAGGTGTCGGAGCTAGACGGACACACAGACTACTCGCTGCTCTGTGGGCGGACCGCGAATTTGCATATCGCATATCTGCGAGGCCTGTATTTATTCGAAATATATATATAAGTAGGTATGGTGAGATTTATACGTTTCCACGACTTTTATTCAATTTCTGTATAAATTCGAGCGCTTATCTGCGTTGAGAGATCGCCTCTGATTGGAATTTATGGAATATAGATATGTTTGATCGGAACAGGTGTAGTTTTTAAACGGGATGTTGTATAGGTGGCGCCACGGGCGTTCGAGGATAAGAGTGGAATGAACTTCTTTTTTTCGCCGCTGGTCGCGCTGGTGGGGCGGTAGAATTGATAGTAGATAGTGGAAGGTGCGTTCAGTGATCTTTTGGTAGAATTGCGTTGTTTAAGTGTGAATAATATTGAGGAAGAGAGCGGATGTAACACTCTGGTTTAAATTCTCGATGTCCTGGTATCCGACCTCTACATTCTTGCTCTCAGTTGGTATAATCGGCAACGTACAGAATAATAATCGCATTGCTATATGACGGGCCATCTAGAGTTTGCATTTTGAAATAGTGGTCATTTTAAGTGTAGCAACACTTCGTGTTTTGACAAAAAGTTAGGTTAATATTTGACATAAACGAATAAGGCAGATTTATGCTTCAATAAAACATGGGAGCATTGGCAAAAATTAGAAAATGGACAGAATAAACCGGGTGTTAAAAAACAAAGTTTCAATATTTTTGGAAGCTGATTGTAGACCTAACAATAAGTAAAAAGTTTCATATAAATATGGGTCCGTAAATGGGCCATTTTGGAGATATAAGCGATTTTCGGTTTTCAAATTAACTATCGGGTGTTTTTTTTTGAAGTGATAGAATCTTGAAATGACGACAGAAAATCAACCGAAATTCAGATTGGCCAATCTAATGAACTCTTTCAATTTAATTAAAAAAATGTATATGAAACAGTAATTTATTTCCACAAAAAGTTTGTACTACTACAACAATTGTTTCACCACGACGTGGCTTCTTCAGGTATTACATTGTACTGTCTGATGGTATTCAGTGTAACCGAGTTTAAATACATTGTTAGGTACGTGACCAAATAATGGAAGCACAAGTCATAAAAACTCGAGGTGTTTATTGGAGTTTGCCGCTAAAAATGCCATTAAGGAAAAATATTCAGTAATAGAGACTTATCAACATCTGTTTGTTCGTTCAAAAGGATTTTACGGGCATTATACCTGTTGATTTCAAGAAATTCTAAAAGTGTTAATCTAGAACTTTTGCTTTCAACATGGATGATTTCATAATTATTGTTGAAATTATGCCTGAATTCCTTAAGATGATTAGCATATGTCGAATATATGGAATTGGATATATAACCCCTTTGGTGTTCTTGGACACGTTTCTTGAATGATCTACCAGTCTGGCCAATGTATACTAAAGGGCAATCTTTGCAAGTCAACTTGTAGACTCCGGATTTATTTTCTTTATCTGTTCGATCTCTATTGTTTTTTATGTAGGTACTAAGGTTATTGATTGTCTTAAAAGCCGCGTTATAATTGAAACAACTTTTGAAATATTTAGCAATATTTTCAGATAATCCATTGACATAAGATAACGAAAAATATTTCTGTGTATTGTCCTCTTTTATGATTGGGTACACGAGATTTAATGCCATTTTCTTTTGTTTATTGGATACCATTTTGTCTATAAGAAAGGGATTGTAACCGTTGTTTGACGCTATTTGCTTAATAATATTTAATTCTTTCAGAAAGTTTTCTGAATTCCAAGGAGACATTTAATAATCTAAGAATAAAACTATAATATGCTGACATCTTTTGGTTGGTGGGGTGATTTGAAGTTTTATGTATTGTGATGTCTGTATGTGTTGGTTTGTGAAAAATATTAAAATCATGTAAATTATTTAATCTCGTTATAGTGAGGTCAAGAAAATTAATACTTTGATTCTTTTCTTCTTCGATTGTGAATTTGATATTTGGGTGGAGTTTATTAATGAAATTCGTGAAGATATGTAGTTGTCGATCGGCGCCTTTGAAACAACAAAAAATGTCATCTACATATCTGTACCAATAAAGAAAATATTTGCTTATAGGATTCAGGTGTATTTTTGATTCCAGATCGTCCATGAATATTTCAGCTAAAATTGAACTGAGTGGATTTCCCATTATTAAACCATTGTCAGAAATATAGACGGTTCCGTTAAATTGAAAGTAGTTTTGTTCAAGACATATTTCCAGGCAATTAAGTATATCATTCATTTTGATGGGAAATTATTTTTAAAACACAAATATCATTTCAAAAAAAATTTTTATTCAAAAAATTTTTAGAATTAAATTAATGTCTACAATAAGCACCGCTTATATTTAATAGACGTATATATTTAAAACTCAATATACAATGTCAAATGGAATAAATAAACCAACCAATATAAAAAAGGCAATTAAAATTAATAAATAAATATTTGAAGGAGAAAAAATTTTGTTTCTGATCTTACCACAGTGAAACCAATTCCTTTTCAAAAACCTGAAACACAACTTAAGGATTTCTCAAAAAATATAATTTATTTGAAATATTTAATATATTTAAATATGCAAATAAGTTAATTCAAAATTCTCTCAAAACATGTAATATATCTTCAAAAAACAATTAGAATACGGATAATCTCTTCATCGGCCCTAGATAACTTTTAAATATCAAAATCAACAAACCATCACTATCATACCATAGAACTTAATAAGTGTCTTGTTTGAAAGAGACTTACTTTAAAAAACCAGGTAGCCACTTCGTCACAAAATCACAGAAAACTGTAAGGCATTCTATGGTCTTCTTCACATCATTGACATTCCATAATGAGAATTATTCAAGCCTAAATATAATCATATATTATGTATAAAAAAAAATTTTTATTCAAAAAACTTTTAGAATTAAATTAATTAATTTAATTCACAAATATCATGATATTATCTTTCAAATAGAAAAAATTTGGCTTAAATCTTAATCTAAATGTGTCTTATTTAAATTTGAATTTCTATCACTTAAAAAAAATACCCGATACTAGCGCAACCAAATACGATATTCGATTTATTTTCATCTTTCAGATGTCTTGTTTTAAATTGTTTTTCAGTCGATTCATTAAAAAAACTCACAAGTGGTATCATACATTTGGTTTTCATTTACGTACTTTTATTGAGTATTCTCAATTCGATTCGAGTTGTTTATTTTCTTTCACTTTGTTGTTAAGAAAAAGTTATTATCCTGAATTTGAAGTGCCTTATTCTAATATTGAAATGAGTTGATATGGTTTTAATGTATGGTTGTATCAACAAGGACATTGTGTAAATGGTTATTAACGAAGATTTCTAAACATCCGCATTTTACTTCTTAATATCCTTTTCAGTGATGAAGCTAGCTTTACCAAAGATTGAATTTTTAACTTCATAATAGCCATATTTGGGCGGATCAAAATCCACACGCCTTTCATGAATTTTGGGGTTACTTAGCTCCGCACAGTCATTCATTATTTTTACGTTATTTCGTTGTACATCTCAAATATTTGACTGTACGGAGCTATGTAACCCCAAAAATTATTCGAGATATTCAAATGGGTACCATCTGTTTAACAACCTTCTTTGTCGATTGTCGACATTCCGATATCTGTTAGAAGGCCCCTGTTTTCTAACCCGGTTTTTTATCACGTTTCGATTGTAAACCTCTGACCCACTATTAGGTGTTATCTAGAATCTATTGAAATATTCAAAATATTTATCACTTTTGTTTAAATACCACTGTACCACTGTTAGGTCTCCAGTTGTCTGATGATGGGATAGTTCATTTCCCGAAACTCGAGTCACAAGAAAATGTGTAATATATATTTTTATTTGTAGTAAAACATAGTAATTTCTACAATTTGTTTTAAAATATCAGCTTTCGAACGAAAGACGCTAATTAAATTAAAACCACATGCTCACCCTCAGCGAGGGCTGTGAAAGGAAAACTCCGAAGGTGCGCAAACCAAAACTTCTGAAAATTAGCACACGACGAAGCGCTGCAACTTTCTGTTAAGATGGAAGGATAAGATACCGACGTTTTCCAACTTTCGACTTCTTGCGTTTGTTTGCCGTCCCCGTGTACCTTCTTGTTTCGTTCGAAGAGATAACGTTGATAATTCGCGTATGGTTGACTTGGAGGTTAACCGACAATCTGAAAAGTTCTACGGAAGTCTTAGCCACTTAGTCTTATCGTTAACGTTTCGCCATGAGCAAATATGACTTTGGTTTGGGGCTTATTAACTTTTGATGCAGAGGTGCAATATTGAAATTTATAGCCCTCACCGAAATTTCACGGAAGCACTCTTGAAAGGTTTTTCAATAAGAGGTTTATTTTGATATTGAAAAAAACCAGTATATTTTGAGCGAAATCAATGGATGTTCATTTCGTTGTGAAGAGGAAGGTATGCCATCAATAGATGAAAACAAAATCAGCCAAATTGCAGCACCATATTGTTTTCATGACCAAATAATATTTGAATAAAGTTATTCTAATTTTCACAAATTTTTATTGTTAAGTTTACAACAATCGTTTCGCTATCACAGTAGCATCATCAGGCAAGATTACATTTTGAATAACTAAGCTTGTTTTCGAAATCCGTTACTATTTATATTACAGTAAGTACAAAACATTTTTATTAAGCACTAAAACCCAAAAAAGGGTTTCTGCAAATTCCAGCTTATCTGGATATATTTAACAGAGGTGAGTTATCCAAATCTATTTGTTCGTTAAGTATTTATTATGTTTATTTATCTCTAGGGATTCTAACAGATTCAAGGCATAACTTTTACTTTCTTTATGTAGAATTTCAAAATTATGGTTGAAAGTGTGTCCTGTTTGTAACAAATGGTTGGAATATGTAGAATTACTTTTATTTTTGAGTAAACTCTTCAAATGTTCACAAATTCTATGTCGAAAAGTTCTTCCAGTCTATCCTAGGTAAATTTTAGGGCAATCACCGCAGGTTAACTTATAAACCCCCGATTTATCATCTTTATGTGTACAGTCTTTATTATTTTTTATAAATTTACTCAAGTTTGAATTGGTTTTCAATGAAGTTCTCAAATTATTTTTATTTTTGAGGTATGTAGCAATTTTCTCAGAAATAGCTTCAGTGTATTTCAAGGAAATGTATTTAAAAGTTTCTTTCATATTAGGATACACCATATCAAAAGCTATTTTATTATTTTTATTCGTCAACAATTTGTCTATCAACTTAGGATCATAGTCATTTTCACAGCACATATTTTACCCTAGATTCAAAAAAACTTTCCGGAACAGAATTTAATGAAACAGAAATTAATCTTTTGAATGAAGGATTCAAATATAATATTAATTCAAATAACAAAAAAGACTCAGAATATGTAACAATAGGTTCAGAACTAGCACTTAAAAATTACAAAAACACAAATATCGACAAACATATCATTTCCAATATGATTACAAACCATCATAAACTACCTAATAGAAATTTCAGAATAAACGAAGAATATAAAACTATTAAAACTATAATTAAGAAAATCACTGAAAATAATTTAATGTTCACCCGAGCCGATAAAAGTAACACTATTATTGCTTTACCGGAAAGTGATTATGTTAGCAAATCAGTTACTTTCCTAGAATTAAATTATTTTCAATTAATCAAACATAATCCGATGACAATTTTCCAAAATCAAATGAAATCCCTAATAACCCCGGAATCCAGCCTCTTTCGAAACACCCCAAAAAATAAATTAATTTTAATGAATCCACAACCTTCAAAAATGTATTCTTTGATTAAATTACACAAGAAAGATTATCCTATTAGACCGGTTGTTTCGTTCGTTAGTGCACCTTCATTTAAACTTTGTAAAGAACTTATTCAGATTATTTTAAAAGAAACTAAATTCCAAGCTAATTACTCGATAAAAAATTCACTACAGCTTATAAATAAAATAAAGAATATCCACTTACCACATAATGCTAAATTCATTTCATTTGGCGTACAAAATTTATTTCCAAGTATACCACCAAACGAAACAATTGAACTAGTAGACAATCTATTAATCAACAACAGATGTAAAATACAATTATCAAAGAAGATATTTTAGAATGTCTAGATATTTGCACTAAACAAAATTATTTTCAATTCAAAAATGAAATTTATAAATTTGACAACGATTTAATTATGGGAAATCCCCTAAATCCTTTAGTAGCAGAAATATTCATGGACAATATTGAAACTAAAATTCACCAAAATTCCTTTAAGAAATGCTTTTTATATTGGTATAGATATGTAGATGATGTTTTCTGTTGCTTCACAGGTACAGATTTGTAAAAAAATTATTTGTATTAATCAATGAAATACATCCTCCAATTACATTCACTATGGAAACCGAACATAATAATTCTATTAATTTTCTTGATTTGACTATTACTCGAATAAATAATTCACATGATTTTTCAATATTTCACAAACCAACCTATACGGATTCAATTATACACAATAAATCAAACCATCCTTTATATCAAAAATTATCAGCATTCCATTGTATGATCCATAGATTAGTTAATATTTCCATGAATCGAGAAAATTATATTTCAGAACTTAACATAATTAAACAAAGAGCTATTAATAATGACTATGATCCTAAGTTGATAGACAAATTGTTGATGTAGCTTTAAATATGGTGTATCCTAATATAAAAGGAAATTTTAAATACATTTCTTTAAAATACACTGAAGGTATTTCTGAGAAAATTGTTACATACCTCAAAAATAAATATAATTCAAGAACTTCATTTAAAACCATTTCAAACTTGAGTACATTTATTAAAAATAATAAAGACTGTTCACATAAAGATAATAAATCGGGGGTTTATAAGTTAACCTGCGGTGATTGCCCTAAACTTTCCGACATAAAATTTGTGAACATTTGAAGAGTTTCCTCAATAATAAAAGTAATTCTACATATTCTAATCATTTGTTAGGTATAGGACATACTTTCAACAATAATTTTAGAATTCTACATATAGAAAGTAAAAGTTGTTACTTGAATCTGTAAGAATCCTTAGAGATAAATAAACATAATAAAATTGGAATATTACTTAACGAACGAATAGATTTAAATAACTCACCTCTGTTAAATATATTCAGATAAGCTGGAATTTGCAAAGATCCTCTTTTTTTGGGTTTTAGTGCTCAATAAAAATGTATTGTACTTACTGTGATATGAATAGCAACGGATTTCGGAAACAAGCTTAGTAATTCAAAATGTAAACTTGCCTGATGATGCTACTGTGATAGCGAAACGATTGTTGTAAACATAACAATAAAAAATTTGTGAAAATCAGAATAACCTTATTCAAATATTATTTAAGGTCTTGAATCGATTTTGGAACACTGATATAGACCTTATCTTTCACGTGGATCGAATGAAAAAAGTCTAAATGTATTGAACCACAAGATCTTGGTGGCCAATTATGATCATCTCTTCGAGAAATAACACAGTCATGAAGCTTTTCTTGTAAAATTGCGATTGTTTCGTTGCTTGTGTGGCACGTAGCGCCGTCTTGTCCAGACTAAACGTCGTCCACATCAATATCTTTCAATTCCCGCCATGAAAAATCATTAGTCATAGCTCGGTAAAGCAGTACATTCACCGTAACACTTGCACCAGCCTGATTTTCGAATAAGTTGGGTACAATCACAACACCAGCCCAAAAATCGCACCAAATAGTGACACGTTTAGGATGAAGAGGCTTTTCAACAATCATTCTTGGATTTTGCGGGACCCAAATGCAACAATTCTACATACTATTTCGGATCAAATCGAAGCATTTCAAGGACCCTAAGATACGACGTTGCTGGTGATCGATCCACTTGAGTTCTTGTGTTAACCGAACTTTAAGAGCCTTAAGACCTAAGTCTCCAGACGTAATGCGTTGTAATGTCGTTTGGGGAATGCCTAATTCTAAAGATTTTTCGTCAACACTATTGGCTATAGCAGGAATATTCTCGATTTTTCTTGAGCGACACACACGGTTTTGAAACAAATAATCATTCAAATTTTAAAACAAATAATCATTGATCGTGGATCTGTAACGAGCATCATTCATTGTAACATCATCTGCAGCATCGTTCTTAAAGAAATATGGACCGATGATGCCTCAAGCGTGTAAAGCACACCATACAATGCATTTTTCAGGATGCAATGGAACCTGCAGAACTTCTTAAGGATTGTTTTCACTACATATACGGCAATTTTGCTTGTTTACATAGCCGTTCAACCAGGAATGAGCTTCATCACTAAACACAATGTTAGTATAAAAAATGGATCAACTTCAAGCTGTTCTAGGGCCCAATCAGCAAACAAACGACGTTTATTATGATCAAGTGGCTTTGGTTCTTGAACAAGTTGGATCTTGTATGGGTGTAGACCAATATCTTTACGCAAAATTTTTCATGTGGTAGATGCACAGAGTCCACCTTGTTCTGGATCATCGTTAACACTATGACTTACAGCAGCGATATTTTTTTCTGTACGTACAGTTTTTTGTCTTGTTGTTGTTGTTGCATCGAGTAGAGAAAATGAAATCTATCGATAGTTCTACGAATAAGCTGCTCTGATGGACGATTATCTAAACCATAAATTTCACAAAGTGCTCTATAAGTTTGGCGAATAGAACGCTGATTAAGAAAATAAATTTCAACAATTTGTAAACGTTGTTGCGGCGTGAGTCTTTCCATGATAATTTGTCAATGCTTACTGAACAGAAATGTCAAAACAACATGGCTTCTACCTGCTGTCAAATCACAGTTATCCCTATCAAAAGTTCTATCACTCTAAAAAACACCCGATACTTTTGCGATCTGCGACTGCAAAATTTTCACTATTTCTGTAATGTATCCATTCTTAATTTTCAATTTCATATGAATATATTCAGGATAAATGGTAAAATTCGATTCATTCCTAAAAGAGAAAGATACAAGTTTATTTTACACCCACCGAAGGCACTTCTTGTTATGTCCTCATCTCTCCCAACCTTCCTACACCCTTTCACGCCCGGGCGTCTTAACTGGCGTAGTCTCAAATCCGAAACCCTTTCTCCTAAACTAACTGCACGTCCTCAAAAGTCCACTCATCAAATATTCATCCCTCAATCGTCCGATATAAGGGATGGCGCTCTAATCGAATTTCGAGTCATATGATAAATGGGCGGTCCGCCCGCGCCCAGCTTCGACAGGGCATGACAAATTCGGGGCCGGGGGCCCCATTAGCAGATTAAGGAATAATTCAATGACTGGCTGAAAGAGGAGATTCAAAAATCTGGACCAGACTTTGGCTGGGGTTGAAGGGATCTGCATTAGACCTTCTCTAGAATACATTATTTCAAGATATTCGATGGATTAGTCCGTAACTTTGTGCTAATTCATTTTAAAAATTGAATTAATTATAAATAATTTCGTTTTGTACCACTATTTTATTATTGATGATGCAGTGATCCGAGTTTCGTAGTTTTACTTCATTTGCAAACTATATAATGCCTAAAAAGTGTTATTTACAAGGTTTTCATATGTTTATGGAAATCTTCGCATTGTTGTAAAGTGTGGGCCACTCAAAATGTCCGTTTTTGATCGGCTACAAATAAAAATTCTAGAATATTTTGTCTTAGCTACAAGTTTATCAAAAAAGTTGAATCTTGACATTCACGAATGAAAAACGATATGATTCAAATGATCACTACGACCGACTACAGTATCCCATCCGATCAATGAAAGTTTTCAGTACAACGTCGATTGTTTGGGGCTCAATCTCATGAACAGCAACTTCGATTTCCTGTTTCAATACATCAGTTATGTCTGAACGGTTAGTGTAACACTTATCCGTAACGGACGCCCACAAAAAATAGTACTACGAGGTGAAAATAAGCTAAAATAAAAACATGAGTTGTTAATTAGTAATAGGCTCGGAAAAAATATTCCGTTAATGATATTTTCTGGCATTTGTTTGAATCAGACTTTCGGTGAAAATATTTAATAACCATATGAAATAATAAGAAGCGGTTTTTTACTTGATAGACGGATTATTACAAACTTTGAATATCAAAACAGATTTAATCTGTTAGTCTCCTACAATTTTGATTACAAAAAATTGTATTCAAAAACTTTTAGAATTACATTAATGTCTTATAAGCACTGCTTATATTTAATAGACGTATAAAATCAAAACTCATTATACAATATCAATTGAAATAAGAAAATCCAACAAATATAAATTGAAATAGGAAAAGGCTTTTTACTTGATAGAAGGAATATAACAAAATTTGAATATCAAAACAGATTTAATCTGTCAGTCTTCTACAATTTTGATTAAAAAAAAAAATTTTATTCAAAAACTTTTAGAATTAAATTAATGTCTTATAAGCACGGCTTATATTTAATAGACTTGATATTTAATTATATTTAATTGACTTGATAGAAAGAATATAACAAAATTTTAATATTAAAACAGATTTAATCTGTCAGTCTTCTACAATTTTAATTTCAGAAAAATTTTTATTCAAAAACTTTTAGAATTAAATTAATGTCTTATAAGCACGGCTTATATTTAATAGACGTATAAAATCAAAACTCAATATACAATATCCAACGGAATAAATAAACCAACAAATATAAATTGTCAATTAAACTTAATAAATAAATATTTGAAGGTGACAAAATTTTGATTCGACTTTAAGGACTTCTCAGAAAATATAATTTTTTTGAAATATTCAACATAGTTGAATATTTACAAAGTTAATTCAACAATCTCTCAAAACATGCATTGTTTTTTGAAGATATAATGCATGTTTTAAATTAACTTATTTAAATATATTGAATATTTCGAATAAATTATATTTTCTGAGAAGTCTTTAAATTATGATTTGTATTTTTGAAAAGGAATTGGTTTTCATAATGGTAAGATCCGAAACAAAATTTTGCCTCCTTCAAATATTCATTTATTAATTTTAATTGATAATTTATATTTGTTGGTTTATTTATTCCATTTGATATTGTTTATTGAGTTTTGATTTTATACGTCTATTAAATTTAAGCCATGCTTATAAGACATTAATTAAATTCTAAAATTTTCGAATAAAATTTTTTTTGAAATTAAAATTTCAGAAGACTGACAGATTAAATCTGTTTTGATATTCAAATTTTGTTATATTCCTTCTATCAAGTAAAAAGCTTTTCTTATTTTAATTTATATTCATTGGATTTTTTTGTTCCAATTGATATTGTATAATGAGTATTGATTTTATACGTGTATTAAATATAAACAGTGTTTATAAGACATTAATTTGATTCTAAAAGTTTTTGAATAAAATTTTTTCAAATTAAAATTGTGGGAGGGGATATTGGTGCGCTGTCAATGACAGACCCTCTAGTTGTTAGGTGTCCTCTATTTTTTAACCTATTTTGATTACCTCTTCTACCTCTGTATATGCATTAATATCCCATCCTGCTTGTTAAGTCTTCAGTTATCTGAAGTTGGGATACTTAATTCCCCAAACTCGAGTCACAATTAAATGTGTAAATTATCAATTTATTGGTAGTAAAACATAGTAATTTCTACGACCTGTTTTAATTTCGAAATTTGTTCACCCTTTACTATCGCTTTTCTTCAATATTTCTGAAATGGAATAAATCAGATGCGTACTAAGAAAATTTTAGTCTTTTATTATTTTCGCGAATATTGGAACTACAAAGAAATGACTCATAATAAAAATTGTGCATCTCTGCTTGGCACCGTCATACAGGGCGATCAATAAACATTCCCTTATGCGTGAAACTTAATAGTTCAATAAATCTTGAATTTATCGCTATAATTGTTTCGAATTTTGCAGTTTTGTCACTCTTTACTATCGCCTTCCTTCAATGTTTATGAAATTGGATAAATCAAACCGGACTAGGAAAATTTTTGACTTTTTCTATTTTCGTGAATATTGGATCACCCAGTACGTAAACATTATGAAATCTTTTCGTTTTCGTGACCACAAAGTAGTAATTTATAAAAAATTCAGAACTCTGCTTGGGACCATCATACAGGGTGATCAATAAATATTATTTCTGAATAAATGTGTAACACTTGCACCAGCCTCATTTTCGAATAAGTCACATCTCCAGCCAAAATCCACAAACAATTCTGCTTAATAACGTAGCCTCCAAGTTGAAAAATAACTGAAGATGATTTTCTGGTGAAAATCCGGATCATTTTGATGCATTTCAAGGACCTAAGCAGCGAAAATACGACGTTGCTGATGATCGATCGGCTTGAGTTCTTGTGTTAACTGAACTTTAAATACCTTAAATTTTTATGCACGATTCTTCACATCACTAACTTGCCCCATCAGCTCAAATTTGCCAAAAGTTCTTTAGTTTTACGAACTGCGACTGTGAAATTTTGACCATTTTTAACCAATTTTAACAACCTCGATGCGTTGTTGAAGCGTGTATCGTTCCATTTGTAGTAATGGCGTAGTTTTTACTTGTCGAATGTCAAGAGATGACAGTTTCAAAAATGACATCTACCCAGATAGCGGGGTAGTCCAAATGAAACCGCTTATTAGAAAACCCTTCACTTCGAAAACTGTAAACATTTCAACTTTTCAGTTTTTGGATTCTGTTTCAATTACGAGTACAATCAACTACCGAAAAATAACGGTTGTAACAGTTCAGTTTTACGATTTTCATGGCGTCATTACCATTTCGAATCACATAATATCCAATCACACTCATTATTCGTTCATCCGGCAATAAAAAAATAACAAAAATCAGTATTTTCCAATGTTTGACGCGCCGCAACATTTATCCGGGCTAATTGTTAATAATATGAAACCAACATAATGAAATTCAGCCGGCCCGTAATCAGATTTCTGTTTGAATTTGCCGAAAATTGATTTACTGCGAACATGGTCAAATCGAATTTAGATCCGCTAACAAATTGTTTCGTTGTAATTTCATTCCGACGACCTTTGAAAAGTGTAATGTGATATCCAGTGTGCGCCGGTTGTAAAACAAACGTTTAGGCCATGCGCTGTTTGTAAAATACGCAATTAATTCTCGGATGGGAAGAAAAAATCGTTCCGTAACTGAATTGAACTGCAATGAAGCTGGTCCTTCACATACAGTGTGGAAACCACTTATGGATTAAAATTTTCCGTGTCCTAATGTTGGAAAATTATAAAAACACTGGCACACGTCAAGTTACAAATTTTAAATGGAACACCCTGTATATTTTTATACCTTTAATGCTCCTTAATAACCTGATTTCACGAACTATATCATACTGAATTATTTCAGCCGTTACTATTTGGTAGTTGATCATAATTAAAACAAATTGTAGAAATTACTATGTTTTACTACCAATAAAAATATATATTACACATTTTCTTGTGACTCGAGTTTCGGGAAATGAACTATCCCAACATCAGACAACTGAAGACCTAACAGTGGTACAGAGGTATTTAAACAAAAGTGATAAATATTTTGAATATTTCAATGGATTCTAGGTAACACCTAATAGTGGTACAGAGGTTTACAAGCGGAACGTGATAAAAAACCGGGTTAAAAAGAGGGGCCTTCTAACAGATATCGGAATGTCGGCAATCGACAAAGAAGGTTGTTAAACAGATGGTACGCATTTAAATATCTCAAATAATTTTTGGGGTTACATAGCTCCGTACAGCCATTCATTATTTTCACGTTATTTTGTTGTACATCTCAAATATTTGGATTTAAATAGCTTCATACAGTCATTCATTATTTTTTAAATTATTTTTATTGTGAACGAATTTGAAAATTTCAATAATCAAGTTTCTTTTCATTTGAATCTACATGTAAAATTTTGTTAAGATTTTCTTTTGTCGAAAGGAATAACTGTTTTCTGAAGAATGAGTTGCAAAAGTTGAATTTTTGTTTACTTTTCATTAAATTCATTTTATGTTCATTGAAAAAGGTTTTAAACAGATGTTACTTTTTGAATATCTCAAATATTTTTGATTTACATAGCTCCGTACAGTCATTCATTATTTTTACATTATTGTTATTGTGAACTAATTTGAAAATTTCAACAGATTCTAGATAATCGAGTTTCTTTCCTTTTGATTCTACATGTAAAATTTTAAGATTATCTATTGTGGGAAAGGAATGACCGTTTTCTAGACAATGAGTGGCAAAAGTAGAATTTTGTTTATTTTTTATGAAACTCATTTTACATGGATAATTGCAGAAGTCAAGTTGAAGTGTCAAACTTATTCAATCAGAGGTATCCTCAGTTGCCTTATATTTCAAAAAGTACTGTGTATAAATTCATACACAATTCAGAGAACTTAGACATGTTGAATCATTAAAAAGAAAACCGCAATTAGTTGAAGATACTGTGAAATTGGATATTTTGTTAGGTGTTGCAAAGTATCCAACGACGAGTACACGTCAAAGTACACAAAGAAAAACTACATCCATATAAAATGGCTTTTGTGCAGGAACTAACAAAAGACAATCCAGGTCGTAGAATGCATTTCTGTGAAATAATGATGCATTAAGTGAACAGAAATGAAATAGGTGTTGGTATAATCCTTTTTTCTGATGAATCAACATTTAAATTGAACGGGAAGGTGAACCGACAAAATTGTAGATATTTTCAGCGGAGAACCCTCATTGAGACACATATGCAGTATTCTCAGAAGGTAAACGTTTGGGCGATATCATAGGTGACCATATTATTGGTCCTATATTCATAGAAGGGACTTTGATAGCCGAAAAAGCTTTGAGTTCGATTAGAGACGAAGTTGTTCCTGCGTTATACAACTTATTTTCTATTGCAATATAACCAAGCATACCGAATGAATGTCTGGTTCCACCAGGATGAAGCCACCCCCTTAGTCTTCAATGGTCAGGTGCAATCTTCCCCAATAAATGGACTAGACGAAGAGGTACTATTGATTTGCCAGCTAGATCGCCAGACCTTACGCCGTTGGATTTTTATCTGTGAGGTTATCTCAAGAACAAAGTTTATGCAACACAGCAGACAAGCATCGAAATCTCAAAAAAAGGATAACAACAGAAAGACGAAATATTTCAACTCAAACTTTACACAAAGATGGAAACGAGTTTATAAAAGACTGCGTTATTGCCAAGAATGAGGTGGGGAACAATTTGAGCGTTTATTTAATGTATCGGGTGTTTTTTTTAGATAGAACTTTCCATAGAGATAACTATGATTTGACAGAAGGTAGAAGCCATGTTGTTTTGACACATCTGTTCAGTAGGCATTGACAAATTATCATGAAAAGACTCACGCCGCAACAGCATTTACACAAATTGTTGAAATTTATTTTCAAAATCAGTGTTCTGTCTATTCGCTTTATAAACTTATAAAGCACTTCGTGAAATTTATGGTTTACATAATCGTCCATCAGAGCAGCTTATTCGTCGAACTAGGTTAGGTTAGGTTAGGTTAGGTTGATAGATTTCGGACATTTTCTCTACTCGATGCAACAAAAATTATCTTTCAAATAAGAAAAAAAATTGGCTTCAATCTTGATGATTTCAATACTGTATACAGTCTGTTTTCGAACGTAAACTTTTGGCAGAATGTGATATAAACAAATATTAATTGAAAATTGCTTGGAAGGGTTTTTTCGAAAGTTTCAGACAAATACAGAATAAGTTATTTGAAACCTCTATAAATTTAACCTAAAAAAATCTTTCAAAGACTTTTAAAAATTGAATTGAATAAAGAAACCTGAAAAAACTGTTTCAAGTATTTTTCAGTTTGTATTTGGTTATAAAAATTATAATTTGTATTCCACACAGTTTTCAGTTATTGAGTCCAAGATTGTATCTTCTTTCAAAGATTTTTCTGTGGATGTCTTATTTTATAAATGCTGCTCAGTTAGCAGAACACGTTTATTTCAGTTCGTCTTCAAACAGGATATTTATTGAATTAAGGTATGTGGATATTAGGTGTATGAATAAATTACTGTGGTTTTTTGTCGAAAATCTAAAATTTATTGTGAAAACATTCAAAGTTTAAAGTATTTTCGGTCAAAATTTGAATATCAAAACAGATTGAATCTGTTAGTCTTCTACAATTTTAATTTCAGAAAAATTTTATTCAAAAAACTTTTAGAATTAAATTAATGTCCAAAATAAGCACCGCTTACGTTTAAAAGATGTATATAATCAAAACTCAATATACAATGTCAAATGGAATAAATAAATCAACAGATATAAGAAAATCACTAAAATTAATAAATAAATATTTAAAGGAGACAAAATTTTGTTGCTGATCTTACCTTTAAGAACACCAATTGCCTTTTAAAAACATGAACACAACTCAAGGACTTCTCAAAGAATATAATTTATTTGAAATATTTAATATATTTAAATATTCGAATAAGTTAATTCAGAAATCTCTCAAAACATGCACAATATCTTCAAAAAACAAATATAATTCTAGGTAATCTCTTCTTCGGTCCTAGATAATATTCCAAATATCAAAATCAAATAACTATAAATATATCACAACTCACACGTGTTAAGGATGGATGCTTCAACCAGACTAATTTTAAAATTCAAGATTGGTCGATGTTCTAACAAAATCACAGAACAGTGTATGTTATTTTTAAGGTTATATTTAAAATCATTGACATTCCATAACGAGGTTTATTGAAGCCTAAACATAATTATATATTAAATAAAAAATAGAATAGAAAAAGGCTTTCTGCTTGTTAGAAGAAATATAACAAAATTTTAATATCAAAACAGATTGAATCTGTTAGTCTTCTACAATTTTAATTTCAAAAAAGTTGCATTAAACGTAAGCGGTGCTTATTTTATTCGGTCGCGATCTTCATCGAGTCTCGCCTTTAATTATTCATCCTTAAACTTTTCCCACATCAAAATTGCCTCTTTTAAATCGGGCAAACCACTTCTGAAACATTCGTTTAGATAGAACATGGTCACCAGAAACATCCACTAAAATAGGTAAAACTCCCCGCAAAAGTCATTATTCAAGATGACATTTTTAGAGCATCCAGAAACTATGTTGTATACACTTCAGTGAAATGGCAGATTCTCGAATGAAAGCCTAATGATGACAAAGTGAAGGTGTTTCCAGATGAAACCATGGAATAATAAACTAGTAGCGACATCTGTTATCAAAACCGCTTGAACTAATTTCTACTCCTGATAACAGAACCGGCTTTAAATCAATTGGAATCGAATTTTACCAAAACAGGTTTTAGCTGTGTCCCCTTGAACATTTTGTGAGGGCGATTTTGGTTCAAATGGTTTATTTCGATCTTCTGTTAAAGATAAAGTCTCAATTTCGATAACATCCTGAACGTGTACCTCCATATTTGGTGGAAACTCAGCCCTTCGAGCAATTTCGAAGAACTTAACACCCCTTTTTCTCTCTCCATCCGAACAGTCTCTGGCATAATCGTCATAAAATACACACAACTCCAAACGGGCCAACCGAGACTACCCTAATAAACCGTAACACCGTCTACCTCCGGATCACCCTCGGTGACAATTCTGCCACGTAGGTACGTGGAAATTGCGAAAAGTATAATTTTCAAACGCTCCCTCGACAACGGCAGACTAATATAATTCATTAGGACAAACGTCACTTGGGGCTGCGGGCCTCGGGGTTTGTTACTGCAATCCCCCGACAGCGTTTGCATATATATAAATATGGCGACGAGGTAGACAAGTGACAAGAGTATGCTTATGACTGCTACGGTCCATATACTGCCGCACTTACAGTTTGCAGGGACGTAATTTGTCCTACCAATAAGCGTTGATGAGCTATGGGTGGTTAGTTATTCCCGAAAGGGAAGTTATAGGGTGTTTTTGGAGAGATCGATGTGTTTACAAATAATAGTTTGAGAAAAAATTCATTACTTTTGCGTGAGCTTTATTTGACATGTTTCTGATTGTCCAATTTGGGCCAAATGTGCACCGTTTTGTTCTAACATTTGTTGCCATTTCAATCGTATCTTCATAAGGCCTCTCTCATAGAATTCTTGGTCCTTATTGGTGAAAAACTCGGATTGTCCAATTTGGGTCAAATGTGCGTGCATCATTTTGTTCTAAAATTTTTTAACATTTCAAATGTATCTTCATAATGCCCCTCTCATAGAAGTCTTGGTCCTTATTGGTGAAAAATTCGGATTGTTTTGGGATTGTCCAATTTGGGTCAAATGTGAACCGTTTTGTTCTAAAATTTGTTGCCATTTCAAACGTATCTCTTTCACCTTATTGGTGAAAAACTAGGATTGTTTCAGATTGTCCAATTTGGGTCAAATGTGAACCGCTTTGTTCTGAAATTTGTTTCCATTTCAAACATATCTTCATAATGCCTCTTTCATAGAAGTCTTGGTCCTTATTGGTGAAAAACTCGGATTGTTTCGGTTTGTCCAATTTGGGTCAAATGTACACCGTTTTGTTCTGAAATTTGTTGCGTTTTCAAACGTATCTTCACAATGCCCCTCTCATAGAAGTCTTGGTCCTTATTGGTGAAAAATTCGGATTGTTTTGGGATTGTCCAATTTGGGTCAAATGTGCACTTGTTCTAAAATTTGTTGCCATTTCAGACGTATCTCTTTTTCACCTTATTGGTGAAAAACTCGGATTGTTTCAGATTGTCCAATTTGGGTCAAATGTGAACCGTTTTGTTCTAAAATTTGTTGCCATTTCAAACGTATCTTCATAATGCCTCTCATAGAAATCTCGGTCTTTATTGGTGAAAAACTCGGATTGTTTCGGATTGTCCAATTTGGGTCAAATGTGCACAATTTTGTTGAAAAATTTGTTGCCATTTCAAACATATCTTCATAATGCCTCTCTCATAGAAGTCTTATTATTGGTGAAAAACTCGGATTGTTTCGGATTGCCCAATTTAGGCCAAATGTGCACCGTTTTGTTCTAAAATTTGTTGCCATTTCAAACGTATGTTCATAATACCTCCCTCATTGAACTTTTGTTCTAAAATGTGTTGCCATTTCAAACGTATCTTCATAATGTCTCTCTCTTAGAAGTCTTGATCCTTATTGGTGAAAAACTCGGATTGTTTCGGATTGTCTAATTTCGATCAAATGTGCACCGTTTTGTTCTAAAATTTTTTCCCATTTCAGACGTATCTTCATAATGCCTCTTTCATAGAGGTCTTGGTGCTTATTGGTGAAAAACTCGGATTGTCCAATTTGGGTCAAATGTACACCGTCTTGTTCTAAAATTTGTTGCCATTTCAAACGTATCGTCATAATGCCTTTCTCAAAGAAGTCTTGGTCCTAATTGGTGAAAAACTCGGATTGTTTTGGATTGTCCAATTTGGGTCCAATCTGCACCGTTTTGATCTAAAATTTGTTGCCATTTCAAACGTATCTTAATAATTCCTCTCTCATAGAATTCTTGGTCCTTATTGGTGAAAAACTCGGATTGTCCAATTTGGGTCAAATGTGCACCGTTTTGTTCTGAAATTTGTTGCCATTTCAAACGTATCTCTATAATGCCACTCTCATAGAAGTCTTGGTCCATATTGATGAAAAACTCGGATTGTCCAATTTGGGTCAAATATCCACCGTCATGTCATGTTCTAAAATTTGTTACCATTTCAAACGTATCTTCATAATGCCTCTCTCATAGAGGCAACCAACTGTTACAATCTCCCCTTGATGCTAATGTCTTATCACTCAGGAATTTTTGCAATGCGAGAAGAAGACGGTAATCGCTTGGCGCCAGGTCTGGACTTCATAGTGGATGGATTTAAACTTACCAACCAAGCTCCTGACGAGTCACTTCAAAAGTGTGGCCTGGCGTTGTCGTGATAGAATACAGCAACTCTTCTATTAGTCAATTCTGGCCGTTTCTGGTCAATCATTAGCTTCAAACGGTCCAATTGTTGACAGTAGATACGCGAATTTAGGGTTTGGCCAAATGGAAGCAACTCATAATAACTGATTCCTTTCCAGTCCCACCAAATGCACAGTAGAACCTTTCTGAGCGGATATCCTTGCAAACTAGTTCACGGGTCGGTTCAAAATGGAAAATTTTCATTTTGGCATATATGGAGCTACGAGTCGCCACTGACCCCGTTATTTGCCGAACAACACCGTGCTTCCCTTCACCAAAAACAAAACTGAATCCCTATCGATACATCGCATACAATTATCGTCCCGTGCCATTTTTAATTTCCTTTTTAATTCCACCTTTACCCTCTACCCGCTTCAGGCCATTATCATAAAGTCGTAAATCCAAGATGGACACAGGGGGGCTTAATTCGTAGTCGATTTCGGCCGATAGGTGGCGCTGGTCGGTTCCGGTCCGGCCTCATCCCGGATTTGGCGTAAGGGTGGTGATATAAACTGGCATCAGACGGAAAAAATCTAATCTGAAACCCCAGATTTATGTTTATGGGACCCGCTTAATTAGGATCGTTCGGGTTGTTCCTACGGGAAGCGTTCCGCCGGGGACAAAATGACGCGGAAAACGCGAAAACGAATTCTGGTCGTATTTAAGCGGATTTGACGGAAGGGAGGGGGTAGTAATTCATGATTTCCTTGTGCTAAAGAAGGAATGGAACGAGGGAAAGTTTTGATGATGAGATTGTTCAGCTGAATTGAAAATGTTGAACATTTCAATGAAATTATTGAGATTGGACACAGGTTTCTCTAAGCGAGACATTTAAAACTTAAGATTATTCCACTCTTAAGGCTTAAGACTGGTGTGAGACATCATAAAAAGCGATATAATTAGTGAAACCAAAATGTTATCTCCGTTGCCTCTCCAGACCAAAATTGGATACCTTACCTGACCTATCCAGACATTACAACAGCTCGCCAATGCCTTGACGGAAATTTGGCAAAGCATTCCTCAAGCTTACATTGTTAACCTCATTGACACAATGCCTAATGCAGTAAGAGCACTACGAAGAGCTAGTGGAGGCCCCACCTGATATTAAATCGTTATTTCAAGGTGCTTCTAACAGTAGGAACCTTACTTAAGCCCTTAAGCAGACTCTTATCAGGTCTGAATCTTCATTTCGTTTATTTCTCTACTGTGTTGTTGCTCTAAAGCAGTCTTGCTTGCTGTTACCATTTCAGGCAGGTTAACCATACACCTAACTCAAAAAGTCGAAAGTCTTGCCGAACAATTTGGTGTCGTCGGCAAAATTGGAACATCGAGATTTGAAGATCTTGGGTAAATCTGAGATATATAGGATGACGGGGAGTGGACCCAAAACAGATCATTGGGGAACTCCACTCTAAACAAGTCTAGCCGACGAGAAGAATTTATTGACACGTCCTGGAGGTTCGATCGGTAAGAAATGCTTCAATCCAAGAAATCTGGTATCCTCGAATTCCGAGATGCTCGAGCTTGAATAAAAGGAGTTCATGTGGTTCATGTGCTCGAGAAAACTCCAGGTAGACAACATCAATTGGGCAGGATTTATCTAAGGACTCGGACTAGGAATTAATGCATTCGAGGAGGTTTGTAATCACGCTGACAGGAAACCATGCTGGCACTCTGGAATGAGGTTGTTAATGAATGCAAAGGATATTATCAGAAATAACTTTCCCACAAATCTTCGCCACAATCGGAACCAGGCTTATCGGCACTGCGTTTGTTTCCCTTCTTCAAGATTGTCGTTAGAAGTGCGTTGCGCCAGGCAGTGGGTAGACAAGATGTTTCAAAAGAATGTGCTAATAACAAGGAAAGAGGATACGAAAGAGTTAGGGCACATTCCTTGAGTAATCTAGCAAAGATACCGTCAGCACCAGGAGCTGAGTTAACTTTAAGAGCTGAAAGATGGGCCTCAACAACTGCATGACTGAAATAGTTTTCAGTTAATGAACCACGCTCACTCCTGACGTCAAATGTGAGCAAGTTCATTATGGACAGTCTTTCGCTCTAGCTGGGACGCGAGATGCCGTAAGGTAGACGAGTTGCGCGACGCTGAACACTCTTGAGCAAGGCAGAATCTCTATTCCACAATGGAGCCCACACAGGGCCTGCAAACTCCAATAAGAAAGTAGCCCACGTGGACGGATCACAGCCACCAAAAGCTTTCTGGATCATAAATAATGATTCTTTGGCCTTATTCACCGTGTGGAGAATGTGGTCGGACCAGCTCAGTTTCTCGGTGACAATCACACCAAGGTCAGCATGACTACTACAAGTAGCCATGGTAGTGCAGTTCAGGAAGTACTGACGACGCGGATTGCGAGCAGGTGAGTGAGATTTCTTGAGAAACCTAGGGGGACAAGACTTTGGAGGATGTGTGTATATATAGAAAATCGCTTTTTTATTTCCCTTCATGTACGCAGAATTGTCCACTTCAATTTTTGAGCAGTGTAATTTCTATTGTTCCAAATTCTATCTTGATCGATACTGCCTGATAGTTTTCATCCTCAGTTGAAATTGTAATATCCAATTCGTAATCCTTCGGAAGACGTCCAAATCACCATGCAGCCTACGTCCTACTCTAAACCTCAAAAATCGCCCCCCTCCGATCGTACTCTTTTAATTTTCACCCGTTCCGGGGATGCAAGAAGATTTATTTACAATTTCCCGTCGGCCAGAACAACGGATCTCTATATGCAGCGCGCGGTGCGTCTGGAGAGGAAAGTTAGAGTTTTCCCCCTCGATTTTCCGAATGTGACATTCCAGTCACGATCCTGGATGGGGCAGTTTACGCTTCTGGCAACGTTATTACACCCTGTGTATTCTTCCCTGACGGTCGTCCCGCACCAGAGGAGGGTGGGGGTACAGGGAGGTGTTTTAGGCGAAAGAAATCTCGTTTGGTCTCGGAGGATGCCTGCTCTCGAGGTTTCTATGAATTTATAAGCAGGAAAATAGAGGAGTTTGAATTTTATATCCGCTGCGAAATTCCGAGGAAAAAAAGGGTTGACTGGCGTGCTTGGAGAACAGGCAGATATTTTTATTTATGACACAGGGAGTTCATGAAGATACTTTGAATTTTTTCTGGCTGATCAGTTTTTGGAAGTTATTTAAGATTTTTTCAAGTATTCCCCTTGAATTAACTCGACAGTTAATATCCTCCATCTCTGTCCTTTATCCTTCGGAAGGATGTGGTGACTTTATGCTACTCTATTGATTGTTTTTCTCCATTCTTCTCTCTCTTGTTGTGCTGCTTCAGAATGATAAAAAACTGAGAGGTGTCAAGGGACACCCGGATGGAACGAAGTCCCTTTCGATTAATTAGTGAAGGAATTGTAATAAAATTTTATTTATTTTGAGTTATAATAATATTTTTTTCATTATTAACAAATATAATGTAATATGAACTTAATTAGTAAGCTCAATTTTAGTAATAATTCGCTTGTGGTATCTGAAGTAGGAAACATATGTTTGGGATTCTATTTTATTTAAATGTCTTGAAAAAGCTGCATCGATGGTAGTATTATATTTTGTTGTTGATTCTGCTGGATTATTGTTAATTCTTAAACCAAATTCTTCCTCTAGAAACTGTAGCAATGGTTTTGATTTTTCATTACTGATGTTGATGTTAAAATCACCGGCCAAAATGAGTGGACGTTTATCTAAATTTCTGTTGTATCTGCTAACATCTTTAAAATACTCTAGCAGTGCTCGATGAATGAACTCCTGAATATCTATTAATTTGTTATTTGGTGAGACATATATGACTGCCATGATTAAAGTAACGCCGTTTTCCATTACACACTCTGCTGCACATAAATCTGCAACATTTGTACGTCTTACGTGCAAGTCCTGAATGTTGTTCATCATGACCGACATATTTGGTGTTACAAGATTGGTAGTATCATTTGTGTTGTGATAAATCGCAACTCCACCTGAACGAACAAAATCACGTTTAAAGTGAACTATACAATTAAAATTCGGTATATCACATTCTTCTTGATTGTCCAACCATGTCTCTGATAATAACAAAATATTCGTTTTTTCTGTTACAGAGTCGATTAAATCAATTGAATGTTTACGAAGGCTTTGGACGTTGAACGTACACAATGAAATGCCTTTATCTCTAGTAATGAAATCAATGACTGATTTTGCCTTCGTTTCAAGCTTATTTAATGACAATCTCTGAAACTCTTGTACTAGAGATATTGTTGATGAAGCTTGTCCTAGATTGTGATGAAATCGAAATTTAGTTTCATCATCATCAAATGTAACGATAAATAAACCTAATACAATCAACAAAAATAATCGTCGCGACACTACACTGTTTAATGCGAAATAGAAAGAGGAAACGAAAATAACTGGTTTGTTTCCTTTGAGAGAGAGAGCGAGACAGACAGAGAAACAAGTGCACGCCGCACGGCTTGAGACCATAGCAAAAAGTGTCGTTACAACTTTTGGTCTTAATTTATTCCGTCTAGCCCCCTTTCGCAACGCGCGATAAGGAACTTCGTTCCAAAACTTCTTTCCAATAATCAGATATTTAATAATTTCGATTTCGGACATCCACTGCCTGAATTCTTTACATACAAAATATATTCTAACCTGAGAAACAAAAAACTTCCTGAAAATTAATACAAAAGTAATTGTAACAAATGTCTAACATATACTGTGAAACAGAGACAATAATAATGGATTTAATCTGAATTCACACTTTCTTCGTTACCACAATTTATTCTTACTTCGAGTGATCTTAAAAAACAGAAAACTTCACGAAATGAATACTTGTCTCTTTAAAAATCAAGTTAAATTGAATTTAAAAATATATACAATTACAAATCTCGTCAAAAAATAAAGTTAAAAAATTATGTTTCGGTCAGTGAAGTATCTCTGACCGTTATCAAGTGTCAACTGAAAATGGTCGTGGCTACCCGTGTTTATAATTCGTAGTTTGATGATGATGGAGGCATATCGGAGAGACTTCTACGCTTGGGTGGCTGTAGACATTTAGATTTTGTTTGATGAAGACTGCTTCTTTGAACTTGCGCTTTCTCCAGTGTTGTTCCCGGTGGATAATCTTCGCTTGATTCCATTGGATATTATGACGCTCGTCCCAGGTATGCTCTGCTATTCCTGATTTGGTCGTTTCTCCTTTGATTGTGTTCTTTGACCCTGACCCCCAAGGGTCGTTTCTTTTCTCCTATATAGGTCACTTCGCATTCACAAGGTATCGAGTAGATGCAGTTCTTGTTGTCTATTGATTCTTCCGGCTTGGTTTTTGTGAGAAAACTTCTTAAGGTATTATCTGAGTTGAACGCCGTCTGGATTTTGTAGTAATGAGCTGTTCTGCGGATTTTCTCTGATAAGCCTTTAACATATGGTATTAATATTCTTGTTTCGCCCTCTGGAAATGCAGACTTTTCCGTTTGCTTGTCGCATTTCTGTATAGTATCTTCAATTTTTTTAGGACTGTAACCATTCGCTGAGAGATCCTTCTTGATATTTTTCACTTCCTTCTCTAAATCGTCTTTGTTACTACAGATGGTTTTTGCACGGAGGTATAACGACCTTATGATACCTCTTTTTGTTGTTGCTGAATGATTCGAGTTATAATTTAAATTATAACTCCAATCAGTCCTGGAGTGACAGTCCTAAAATAATTGAAGATACTTTACAGAAATGCGACCAGCAAACGGAAAAGTCTGAATTTCCAGAGGGCGCGACAAGAATATCAATACCATATGTAAAAGGCTTATCAGAGGATATCCGCAAAATAGCTCATGACTACAACACCCAGACGGCGTTCCTCAAGAAGTTTTCTCACAAAAACCAAACCGGAAGAATCAAAAGACAACAAGAAATGCATCTACTCGATACCTTGTGAATGCGGAGCGACCTTGGAGTTCAGGCTCAAAGAACACAAAAATCATACATTCAGAGGAGAAACGACCAAATCAGGAATAGCAGAGCATACCTGGGACGAGCATCATAATTCCAATGGAATCAAGCGAAGCGAAGATTACCGGGAACAAAACTGGAGAAAGCGCAAGTTCAAAGAAGAAGTCTCAACCAAACAAAATCGAAATGTCTACAGCCACCGAAGCGTAGAAGTCCCTCCCATACGGCTCCTCCTACTCGCTCATGGGGGTCATCACCCCCTCCCTGGGCTGGGTTTAGGTTAACTAGCGATAATTTTTCTATTCTTATTGATTAAACTTTTAAATCTAACGCAACATACACCATCAAAACTGTGCAAAATGAGTTGATTGATCTTTGCAAGGAAATCATTCAGGAAACAATATTATATAAAGTAAAGGAAGCTAAATACTTTTCTACTTTATTCGATGAAAAAGCAGACATATCACATATCTCAAAGCTGAGCCCATCATTCAGATATCTTCCCAATGATATCATAAAGGAAGCTTTTATGACTTTCTGTGATACATACGACACTTTTAGATGTAATAAAGTGGATAACAATAAAGACGTTATAGAGCCTCGGTTGACAGGTGTAGTAGCACTAGCAAAAATCATTGAAAATCTCTGTCTTAAATTTAATATGACGTCAAAAATGATACAACGACTGTCTTTCGAAATAAAAGGGGAAAGACTGACACAATTTTCGGACAGCTTTTTGAAGAGGCAAAGGAAGTAGCTGAGCAACTAGAAACAGAAATTCAATGTCCCAGAATAGTAGCGGAATCAGAATATTCCGCAGTCGATTTCTCATCTAACAGAAAATTTTGATACTGAAATGTATCCTAATGTAAGAGAATTTTTATACTACTCTGTCAAGAAAGTACCGGGAATTTTCAATTAAAACAACATTTTTACATTTAATCGTCAAAATTTATTGGGTCGCCTTCAAAATAGGCTCCATTTGCTCCAATACATCTATGCCAACGGCACTTCCAATTATCGAAACATTTTTTATAGGCGCTTTCCGGGATGGACTTTAGCTCTCGCGCCGAATTTTGTTTTATGGCTTCAATCGACTCAAAACGGGTGCCACGAAGGGGCAATTTTAGTTTTGGGAAGAGGAAAAAGTCGCAGGGAGCCAAATCCGGCGAATACGGTGGTTGCTGAAGCACGTTCGTTGAGTTTTTGGCGAGAAAGTCAGTCACAATTGTAGCTCGGTGAGAAGGCGCGTTATCGTCATGCAAAATCCATGAGTTGTTCGCCCACAAATTTGGCCGCTTCTTACGGATACGCTCACGCAAACGTTTCATAACGCCTAGGTAATACTCCTTGTTTACCGTCTGACCCTCTGGAACGAATTCGTAGTGCACCACGCCACGGATATCGAAGAAAACAATGAGCATCACCCTCATTTTCGAGCGGCTTTGGCGTGGTTTTTTCGGTTTCGGCTCATTTTTTGCCACCCATTCCGATGATTGCTGGCTTGTTTGCATATCGTACTCGTAGACCTAGGTCTCATCACCATAATGCGTTCCATGAATGTAGAATCGGAATTACAGCGATCCAGCATGTCTGAAGCAACCTGTTCGCGATGACGTTTTTGAAGAAAATTCAGGTCTTTCGGTACGAGTCGTGCGGCCACCTTTCTCATGCCCAAAATATCAATCAAAATCGTACGTGCGGACTCGTGGGATATCTTAAGATCATGTGCTATCTCTCTCAAGCTGGTACTACGGTTTTCCAGCACCCTTTCCTTAATTTTATCGACGTTATCTTCGATCGAAGCCGTCGATGGGCGACCACTTTACGACCGTCCTTGAAGGCTCTGTACCACTGATATGCACGAGTTTTCGATAGAGCATTATCACCAAAGGCCTTTTGCAACATTTTCAATGCATCGGCACACGAAAATTCATTTGCAATACAAAACTTTAAACAAATTCTTTGCTCAACGTAATCACCCATAGTAAAAATCGGCACGCACTCTGACATCGACTGACTTAATCAGCTGTTGCAAACACACTAGTTGACAGATCCCGCTCAAGCTTGGCATAGTAATTAAGGACAGTGGTACCAACCTAGGAAAAAAAATTTTTACCTGCCTCATCGCCCCGCCAGATTTAAATCGATAATTCCCGGTACTTTCTTGACAGAATGTATATTCTTGCTACACTACCAGTTTGTGGTCCTTTTTCGCTGTTTCTGACGCCAAATGGGCGCTTTCGTAATTTTTCCATATCATCATCACATTCTCTCTCGCCGCGATTGTTATCTCTCCAAACGTCTTGGAGCGAAATCGCGTCAATCTTCGGCTCATTTTCGACGCCCTCCGGCCCAATAGCACGGATGCGTCCCCCGCGCGAAATAACGCGGCATGTCTGCGAGCCGAAATGAACAAAGTTATTCTAATACAAATGTACACATACATTATTTCTCCTCGGGCGTGGGAAATGAGGTTTCCAGCTCAGTCGATTTCCTTCCATTTCCCGGGCGTTTCCGGTGCGGAAACACGAAGTGGGGCAGGAAAACCTCTCTCGTGAAGAGCGAGAGTGGCTGCTGGCTCTTCGGACACGGGGCGTTTTGGTTTTTGGCAGAACCGTGGCCTGTTGACTCGTTCCGTTATGTGGGTTAGTCGCGGGAATTAGGAGAATATGAATTGTTTGCGGTTGATTGTTTGTCTTTTGGTTTGGTTATTTTCGCTTAATAAAGCCTTGGACTCAATTAGGGAATGATTGTTTTTTATGAGATACCAAGGGAAATTCTCAAATTATAACTTCTCCACAGCTCACTTTTATCAATTGTTCGTTCAGGGAGGGGATTTCTCCTGATAACCTAAAAATTAACATTGTAAATCCCTTGTATTAGGAGTAAAAATAAGTTATGGCGGTTTCTATTACAGATGTCGCTATTGAATTATTATTCCATTGTTTCATCTGGCCGAACCTTCATTTTGAAGTATCTTCATAAGGTTTTATTTTCAGTATCTGTCATTTAGTTGAAGTATAAACGACATACTTTCTGTGTGCTCTGAAAATGTCGACTTTTGTACAGAATTACATGTTAAAAAAATGTATATGAGACAGTAATTTATTTCCACAAAAATGTTTGTACTACTACAACAATTGTTTCACCACGATGTGGCTTCTTCAGGTATTACTTTGTACTGTCTGATGGTATTCAGTGTAACCGAGTTTAAATACATTTTTAGGTACGTGACCAAATAATGGAAGCAGAAGTCATAAAAACTCTAGGTGTTTATTGAAATTTGCCGCTAAAAATGCCATTAAGGAAAAATATTCAGTAATGGAGACTTATCAACATCTGTTTGTTCGTTCAAAAGGATTTTACGGGCATTCTACCTGTTGATTTCAAGAAATTCTAAAAGTGTTGATCTAGAACTTTTGCTTTCAACGTGGATAATTCCATAATTATTGTTGAAATTATGCCTGAATTCCTTGAGATGATTAGCATATGTCGAATGTACAGAATTGGATATATAACACCTTTGGTGTTCTTGGACACGTTTCTTGAATGATCTACCAGTCTGGCCAATGTATACTTAAGGGCAATCTTTGCAAGTCAACTTGTAGACTCCGGATTTATTTTCTTTATTTGTACGATCTTTATTGTTTTTTATGTAAGTGCTAAGGTTATTAATTGTCTTAAAAGCCGCGTTATAATTGGAACAACTTTTGAAATATTTAGCAATATTTTCAGATAATCCATGGACATAAGATAACGAAAAATATTTCTATGTATTGTCCTCTTTTATGATTGGGTACACGAGATTTAATGCCATTTTCTTTTGTTTATTGGATACCATTTTGTCTATAAGAAAGGGATTGTAACCGTTGTTTGACGCTATTTGTTTAATAATATTTAATTCTTTCATAAAGTTTTCTGAATTTTTTGGTGGAGTAACTCCACCCAAAAATCAAATTCACAATCGAAGAAGAAAAGAATCAAAGTATTAATTTACTTGACCTCACTATAACAAGATTAAATAATTCACATGATTTTAGTATTTTTCACAAACCAACACATACAGACATCACAATACATAAAACTTCAAACCACCCCACCAACCAAAAGATGACAGCATATAATAGTTTTATTCGTAGATTATTGAATGTCCCTTTAAATTCAGAAAACTTCATGAAAGAATTAAATATAATTAAACAAATAGCGTCAAACAACGGTTACAATCACTTTCTTATAGACAAAATGGTATCCAATAAACAAAAGAAAATGGCATTAAATCTCGTCTACCCAATCATAAAAGAGGACAATACACAGAAATACTTCTCGTTATCTTATGTCAATGGATTATCTGAAAATATTGCTAAATATTTCAATAGTTGTTCCAATTATAACGCGGCTTTTAAGACAATTAATAACCTAAGTACCTACATAAAAAACAATAAAGATCGCACAAATAAAGAAATTAAATCCGGTGTCTACAAGTTGACTTGCAAATATTGCCCTTTAGTATACATTGGCCAGACGGTATATCATTCAAGAAACGTGTCCAAAAACACCAAAGGGGTTATATATCCAATTCTGTACATTCGACATATGCTAATTATCTTAAGGAATTCAGGCATAATTTCAACAATAATTATGAAATTATCCACGTTGAAAGCAAAAGTTCTAGATTAACACTTTCAGAATTTCTTGAAATCAACAGGTATAATGCCCGTAAAATCCTTTTGAACGAACAAACAGATGTCGATCATTCTCCATTTCTGAATATTTTTACTTAATGGAATTTTTAGCGGCAAACTCCAATAAACACCTAGAGTTTTTATGACTTGTGCTTCCATTATTTGGTCACGTACCTAAAAATGTATTTAAACTCGGTTAAACTGAATACCATCAGACAGTAATACCTGAAGAAGCCACATCGTGGTGAAACAATTGTTGTAGTAGTACAAACATTTTTGTGGAAATAAATTACTGTCTCATATACATTTTTTTATTCAAAATTGTTATGTATGCCTCATTGGAAAGCTCGATATGAAGCCAGTTTGGAATATTCATATGAGGCATGCACTACGCTCGATAAAACCCCCAAAGCGTCACCCACCTTCACCCCGTTGGCATTTTAATCATGCCGATAAAATTCCGACAGCACAACTGCCGTAATAAAATTACCAGAACCAGCAAAACACTCTCGGCGATTCCTAAACTTCCGGTAAAACAACTTCATCAGCCCCGTCGCGACACTACGGGCGTATTTAAGCCCGGACATCGACGGCACACACCTAAAGCCCCTATTCCACTCGTCCCGCGCGTCGCCCTTGTCGTTTTTAATTAAAAACACGCGTCGCGTCAACCTGTTCGCGGACGCCCGAAATTCTATGGTAATGAGGGCTCCATCGGGCGTGCGGTATGCAGTTTGGTCCTTCGCGGGGGATTCGGGCTCGGACCTGTGTCAGTTCACGTATTCATGGACTTCGGACGGGCGGTTTGACGGGGTGAGTGGGTCAATCGGGGGGAAACAGGGGTAGATTCCGCGATGTTGGCGGTATTGTTTTGGGTTTAGAGTTCGTGGGGTTGTATGGGGGAATTTTGTCACGATATCAGACGATTTAGAGTGCGAGAGCAGTCAAAGCTCCTCGTACTGACGAGTCCGAGTTAAGCTTGCAGCATAATGCTAGGCAGTTCGAAAAGGTGGTGGACGATTCGAACAGCCCCCCAATTGAATATTTAGTCCGCCCAAATTACACCAAAAATAAGGGTAAAAGTTACATAAATTCCCACCAAGCTGAAAATCGGTAAGATTGTTTAAAATATCATTAAAAACAAAATTTGAAAGTTCCCCATCTTTCTCCTGTAAGAAAAAATTTTTATTCAAGATCAAAGGTCAAAAAAATTAGTTTTTCGGGATTTTGAGCAAAACGGTAAGTTTTATCATTAAAACACCTCAGACAAAAATTGTAGATCATAAAATTATCTATAAAAAATGTTTCAATAATTTAAATAATTTTTTTTCTACGAGTCACCGTTTTTGAGATATAACGATTCAAAAAGTTGTAAAAGTTGTAATCGTCATAATATGCATGAGTACGATAAATACGTACAGTATGTACGTCGACATTTTGGTTCCCGAGTTACTGTCGTATTTGATGGCTATAATGATTGCACGAGAAATACCAAAGCTGCAGAACAGCGTCGTCGAAGTTTAGTAACATCTTCATTAATTGATATTTTATTTGATGAAAATATGAAAGTTCCAACCAGCCAACAAAAATTTCTTTCTAATACTCACAACAAGTCTAAGCTCATTTCAATGTTGAAAGAAAGATTTGCTACGGAAAATATATTGGTAAGACAAGCTAATAATGATGCTGATGTATTGATAATTGAAACAGCAATTCAGCAATTCAATTTGACAAATACAACTATTGTTGTTGGTGAAGATATAGACTTACTCGTATTACTGACTGCTCGAACTCCAACTGAAAAAACTATTTTCTTCTTAAAACCAAGAAAAGCTCAACATCAATCGGAAATTTATTCATCAAAAAGTTTATCTACTTTTGCTAAGTTTCAAAATCATGTACTATTTTTACACGGAATAACTGGCTGTGATGACATCTGCATTTTATGGAGGGGTAAAATAACAGTTTTCAAACTATTTGAGAAACAAAATTTAATTGAATGTGTTTAAGTTTTTAAAAATAGTTATTCTATTCGACAAGAAATTATTACTAACGGCATTCGCTTTCTCCTTTCTATGTACGGAGCTCCTAAAAAAACTACCTGCTTAGTTAAGTATAGATATGCATGTTTCGTTAAAAACACAAGTAAAAAACAAGTACAATTAGCTTGTCTTCCTCCAACTTCAGTTGCTGCTCATCCACATCTTTTTAGGGTATATTACCAAGTTCAAGTGTGGCTTGGTTATCAACCCTACAGACTGGGGTTGGAAGTTGGTCAACAATTCATTAGAACCAGTGCACACTTTACTTCTACCTGCGCCAGAAAAACTGGTGAACTCGGTTTTTTGCAATTTCAAAAAGGGATACAGTGCTAAATGTGGTTGCAAAAAAGTCGGACTGTTCTGTTCTCCGGCATGTATACATTGTCAAGGCCGGTTGTGCTCTAATATTGAATCACCAACAGTAGAGGATCCGTTTGATTCCAACGAGGCAACATGCGATACATCGCTATTAACGCAGTTTACACGCACTCAGGATGAAGATGAAGAAGAACAAGAACAAGACGAACAAGAACAAGAAGATCAAGAAGAAGAACAAGAAGAAGATTTTGTCCGAGTCGTAACTCGGACGTTTAAATTTCACTACTTTTTTTCAACTTAAATCGCTTTCCAATCTCTGCTAATATCCATTATTTTTCAATAGTTTCAAATTAAACAGAATCAAAACTGACCCGTGGAATAGGCCTACTGGGGAAACCACGTTTAAAAAACGCGCTAAGTACACTACCTCATAGGTGGCGAGGAAACGTGTGCATATTATGACGATTACAACTTTTACAACTTTTTGAATCGTTATATCTCAAAAACGGTGGCTCGTAGAAAAAAAAGTATAGAAAATTTTTTGAAGATAATTTTATGATCTACAATTTTTGTCTGAGGTATTTTAATGATGAAACTTACCGTTTTGCTGAAAATCGCAAAAAAAATCATTTTTTTTTGACCTTTGACCTTGAATAAAATTTTTCCCTACAGGGGAAAGATGGAAAACTTTCAAATTTTGTTTTTAATGATATTTTAAACAATCTTACCGATTTTCAGCTTGGTGGGAATTTATGTAACTCCGAATGTCTAAATTGACCGGACTATACCTACAAATTTTGGTATATTGTTCAGGTTAAAATTGTCTAATTAGAATAGTCAGAAATTAAGGAGTAGATGGTAGGTTGACATATCTGTTTGATTCCAACGTGGCAAGATGCGATACATCGCTATTAACGCAGTTTACATGCACACAGGATGAAGATGAAGAAGAACAAGAACAAGACGAACAAGAACAAGAAGATCAAGAAGAAGATTTTAAAAGTTACGACTCGAACGATTAAATTTCACTACTTTTTTTAACTTAAATTGCTTTTATCTTTTCAATCTCTGCTAATATCCATTATTTTTCAATAGTTTCAAATTAAACAGGATCAAAACTGACCCGTGGAATAGGCCTACTGGGGAAACAATGTCAAAAAAAACGCGCTAAGTACACTACCTCATAAGTGGCGAGGTGTGCATATTATGACGATTACAACTTTCACAACTTTTTGAATCGTTATATCTTAAAAACGGTGGCCCGTAGAAAAAAAAGTATCAATAAATTTTTCGTAGATAATTTTATGGTCTACAATTTTTGTCTGAGGTATTTCAAAGATAAAACTTACCGTTTTGCTGAAAATCGCAAAAACTCATTTTTTTGACCTTTGACCTTGAATAAAATTTTTTCCTTACAGGGGAAAGATGGGGAACTTTCAAATTTTGTTTTTAATGATATTTTAAACAATCTTACCGATTTTCAGCTTGGTGGGAATTTATGTAACTTCAAATGTCTAAATTGACCGGACTAATTTATTACCATTTATATGGTAGAACGAAGTTATTTTTGTGCTGGGTGACCGAAATGATAGCTTTTCATATAAATGAAAATCTATATTCCGAAAATTAATTCATTACCTATATATTGAATTGTATCAGTCCTTACTTGGTGAAAATCCATATTAAATAATTTGAAATAAGGTTATTTTGATTTTCACAAATTTTTATTGTTAAACTCACAACAATTGTTTCGCTATCACAGTAGCATCATCAGGTAAGATCACATTTTGAATAACTAAGCTTGTTTCCGAAATCCGTGGCTATTTATATTACAGTAACTACAATAAATTTTTATTAGGCACTAAAACCCAAAAAAGGGTCCCTGCAAATTCCAGCTTATCTGAATATATTTAACAGAGGTGAGCTATTTAAATCTATTTGTTCGTTAAGTAATATTCCAATTTTATTATGTTTATTTATCTCTAGGGATTCTAACAGATTTAAGGCATAACTTTTGCTTTCTATATGTAGAATTTCAAAGTTATGGTTGAAATTATGTCCTGTTTCTAACAAATGGTTGGAATATGTGGAATTGCTTTTATTGTTGAGGAAACTCTTCAAATGTTCACACATCCTATGACGGAACGTTCTTCCAGTTTGACCTATGTAAATTTTAGGGCAATCACCGCAGGTTAACTTATAAACCCCAGATTTATCATCCTTATGTGTGTAGTCTTTATTATTTTTGATAAATTTACTCAAGTTTAAATTAGTTTTGAATGAAGTTCTCAAATTATATTTATTTTTGAGGGGTTTATAAGTTAACCTGCGGTGATTGCCCTAAAATTTACATAGGCCAAACTGGAAGAACGTTCCGTCATAGGATGTGTGAACATTTGAAGAGTTTCCTCAACAATAAAAGCAATTCCACATATTCCAACCATTTGTTAGAAACAGGACATAATTTCAACCATAACTTTGAAATTCTACATATAGAAAGCAAAAGTTATGCCTTAAATCTGTTAGAATCCCTAGAGATAAATAAACATAATAAAATTGGAATATTACTTAACGAACAAATAGATTTAAATAGCTCACCTCTGTTAAATATATTCAGATAAGCTGGAATTTGCAGGGACCCTTTTTTGGGTTTTAGTGCCTAATAAAAATTTATTGTAGTTACTGTAATATAAATAGCCACGGATTTCGGAAACAAGCTTAGTTATTCAAAATGTGATCTTACCTGATGATGCTACTGTGATAGCGAAACAATTGTTGTGAGTTTAACAATAAAAATTTGTGAAAATCAGAATAACCTTATTTCAAATCATTACCTATATGTTGATTTCTATTCAATTTTGGCAGTTGCTCACATGACACGTTTCGTTACGTTGTGACTTCATCGAGGTTTAATGATATACCGATTCAACTGAATATCCCCAAGTGTATGGAAACCTTCGAAGCACCCAATTCCATATAAAGGCGATGCAATACCCACAACCTCTTCGGTATTCCCGTAGCTGCTGCCATAGACTGAAAACAAACGAAGTTTTATGTAATTGCACGTCAGATCTGAACGGAAAATATGAAGCATTAAAACGCGTCTTATACGCACATAAAATCTAAGTTAACCTGGCATTTATGCTAAACAAGCACTTCTGCCTGTTTTATACCGAAAATTTCGAATTTAAAAGAGAGGAGGTGTCAGTAATCGAACTGTGGGTAGAGCTTTATGGGACGTTCTTTATTTATACGAATGAGACAGAGATTGGGTGAAAAAAGCTTCTGAAGCAATCTGCTGTTCCTTTTTGATGCTTATGCTGGAGATGTTGAAAATTGGACAAAGTATAATATAGTATCTGCATCTATATCAATAACTCGTAGTATAATGAATTTGATAACGTTTTATTTAGAATAAAATAATAAAAAGGGTGTTTTTACATGATAGAAGGCTTTTACAATATCTTTAATGTCTCACAGATTAATTCTACTAACCTCACTACAGATTTTAATTCTATAAAACATTTTTCTCCAAAACTTCTCAAAATTAAATCGAATAAATGTCTTAGGAAACAATTATTTAAAATTATTTCAATGTATTTATACAGGGTGTCCCAGCGAATATTCGACCCCCCAGAACTCAGAAACGAAGAATTTTCGAAGATTTAAAAAAACAGGGGTCAACTTCTGTTTTGAAGGGAATGAATTTCCATCATGAGTTTATTCCGAAGAAACCGCCCCATGAAGGTGGCATCAACCCCAACATTTTTTTAATAGGAAAGGGATGTCGAGTAGTGGTTAGTTTGAAAGTTATTTATTTTCGTATATATATATATATATATATATATATATATATATATATATACATATATATATATATATATATATATATATATATATATATATATTGTTATGGAATTAATAAATAAAATTTTTAATTTGCTTTACCACTTTAGTGGATTTAATTTGATATGGTTTGAAAATATAATGCACCCTTGTATTCAATGTTGCCAGCTAGCTCTTAAGATTATAATTTTGTTGTTGAAATTTGAATATTATTAAACTTGATTTGATCTTTTACGGAGGGCTCAATTTGAATTTTCAATAGGTTGAATTTTCAAAAAATATGTTATATGAAAGTAATTTGAAATATTATAATCAGTGATTAATAATCTAAATTCTAATTCTATGTTCTAACCCAACCCTATCTAAATATCGTAACGTAATTCTAACGTAAACAAGCAATGATTTGTTTTGAATTTTAAATTGGAAAACTCTACATAAATGAACTAATTTCTACCTTAGGTAACTTTAATTGTCCATTAACAATGTTCCTTTGATGTTGACTTTGCTCTATTTCAGGATTTTGTTTTATTTCCTGTATAATATTTCCGGCATGTTTGGATCTGCCAGCTCACTTAGTTGATTACTTCTTATGGATCTAAATTGATGAATTCTTGCTTGTTATTGGGGATGTTTCCATTCACAACACTCAATAACGTATTTTCTGGATTCAATTTCAATTCACAATAACCAAATGATCTTCTTTTAGATCATGATACTTTTTTGGAACTTTTTAATTATGGACCGACATGGACTCTACTCTGAATATATGGAGACTGATTCAATTTTTCTGTGTCTGTCCTATTTATTGTTTTCACGAAAAATTGAATTTCAAAGCTTACTACCTTCTGTCAAAATTATTGAAAAATGATGCTTTCCATGATTTTACAAAATTTACGATATTTCTTGGTTTGAAATTACTGTTGAAAATCAGCCTATTTTTTAAACTACATTTTGATGTATGTTTCATGTTGAACAAAACAGTGAAAGTCTTGCATTTCATCCGTAAAATATTTCAAGTATCAAAATTTAACAAAGTTTAACTTCTAATGCTTATAACTTATCTGAAATAACTTATGAAATTGATTAAATTTCTTTAGCTTAGATGCTATTTTCTATTGATGCCTAAACATCTTGAAGGATATCTCTTACATTAATAATTTCAGAATATCTGCCGTAGATGCTATCTTTAATTGAATTAATTGAATTTTGATCAAATTTGTCATATTTACATAATTCTGGTGAGTTATATTTAATTTAGCTCTGAGGAACCGAATTCGACCAGACCAATTTTCGACCACTTTTTCGAGTAATTCAGGCATTATTCCATCAATAACACGAATTATGTTGGCTTCCAGAGCGTCTATTGTTTCTGGTTTATCAGCATCAACCAATAACTTGACATAACCCCAAATAAAATAATCCAGTGGAGTTATGTCGCATGATCTTAGAGGCCAATTAATTGGACCATTCCTCGAAATAATGTTATCGCCATATCTTTCTTTCAATAAATCCAAAACACTTCTGGGTACCATTCAAATTTTGAAACAAATAATCATTGATCATCGATCTGTAACGAGCACCATTCACTGTAACATTGGCTCCAGCATCGTTTTTAAAGGAATATGGACCGATGATGCCTCCAGCGTGTAAAGCACACCATGCAGTGCATATTTCAGGATGCAATGGAACCTGGGGAACTTCTTGAGGATTGTTTTCACTCCATATACGGCAATTTTGCTCGTTTATATAGCCGTTCAACCAGAAATGAACTTCATCACTAAACACAATTTTACGATAAAAAAGTGTATCAACTTCAAGCTGTTTTAGAGCCCAATCAGCAAATAAACGACGCCTATTATGGTCAAGTGGCTTTAGTTCTTGAACCAGTTGGATCTTGTATGGGTGTAGACCAAGAGCTTTACGCAAAATTTTCCATGTGGTGGATGCACAGAGTCCAACTTGTTGTGAACGTCGACGAATAGACAAATCTGGATCATCATTAACACTATATCTTACAACAGCGATATTTTCTTCTGTACGTACAGTTCTTTGTCTTGTTGTTGTTGTTGCATCGAGTAGAGAAAATCTCCGAAATCTATCGATAGTTCGACGAATAAGCTGCTCTGATGGACGATTATGTAAACCATAAATTTCACGAAGTGCTCTATGAGTTTGGCGAATAGGACACTGATTTTGAAAATAAATTTCAACAATTTGTAAACGTTTTTGCGGCGCGAGTCTTTCCATGATAATTTGTCAATTCTTACCGAACAGAAATGTCAAAACAACATGGCTTCTACCTTCTGTCAAATCACAGTTATCCCTATCGAAAGTTCTATCACTCTAAAAAAATGTTCATTAATTCCGAACACTGCAACCTTTTGTAGCATCAAAAAAATTGAAGATTTGCATGTCCAAACTGCCATCTCGAGATATTTTACTAAAAAATGAATTGATGTGTATCCATCTGGCATTGAAAATTTGCACAATAGATGGCAAAAGGTTGTTGATAAAGAAGGTGATTACATTATTGATCTAAAATAAATTAGGTTATGATTCTATTATTCCAATACTTATATTTTCTAGTTGAAAATAAATTTATGTGAAATATTCTTTCTGAGTCTTTCATTGAATGCCTATCAATTTTCATCCCACACAATACATCCGTTTTGGTTCAGATCCCAACCGAAACAACGATCGTACCTAAACCTAAATTAGATCCCCTTTTGAAATTGATGGGTCCCAATCAACCCCACATCAGCCTCTGCCCGATTTTTCAAAGCGGTCGCGCGCGACCGCCTACCCGCTTTTGTTTTTTCCTCTAATGGCCCCCTCCGCGCGCGGATAATTCGCTCGTCATCGATAAATTTCGCCAAGTTTACCCAGAAGGCTCGTTCCTATAGACAGGTCGATTTTTCCTCGAACCGCGACGGAAAATCTGACGGTTCGCGAATTGAAATTCAGCTCCCGGTCGTAGGGCGCGATGAATACGTTAAAACAGACAGGAACAAAGGACGCCGTCCCGTTTTTTTAAGCCGGTATCCCCTTAGAGGAGAGACGCGGATTGAATCAAGAAGCGGACGGGTTGGAGGATGCGGATTGCAAGCGATGTGCTCTTGTCTGACGGCTTGTGCGTCCTTATATCCGGCTCGAAGGACCAATGCTTTTAAATTTAATTCTTACACTCCCCAGATTGGCAGTGCTTAGTTCGGGTTTAGATAATTTTGGAATAGTGGATTTTCTTGTATTTAATAATATCATATTGAAATATGTAGAAGGCTAATTTTTTAAAATTGTTTAAAAATTTTTTAAAATATTTATATTATTTTATATACCTTCTATCAAGAATGACCTCTATTTACGTTATTTTCTTGTATTTGTATATTAATAAACATACTTATATGGTTTGTGTCAATACATTTGTATCAATACATTTCATGTCCGGAATGTAAAAAGGTGTTTTCCGAGACATTGAAAAATATTTTATATCATATATAAGGATATCAATTTGATAGTTTTTGTATATAGTTTCAATATATATTGTAGAAGTTAGAATATATAATCCTGTATTTAAAGTAATTCGAAATAAATTCCGTGCGACATTCGCTTTTGTGTCAAGTGTCAGATAAAACGACGGACAGATCAGATATTCGAAATAACACACTACAAAATGTATATTGTTAAGATTTGTAGAGTTCAAAATTTTTATTTTTGTTCAGTTATTATTCAAGAAAATAGTAAACCAAAAGATCGAAAGCGGAAGTACTCAATCAATAAATCGCCGTAAATTCGCATCATATCCTTCCACGTCCCCTTTAAACCCCGGACTAACACCGGATGCAACAAACGGCGTCGTATCCCAGCTAGAAATTTACAATCATTGCGCGGCCACTGCAAGAGACTAGATGGAGACATCAAGTCGGCCTAGCGTTATCGCAGACGGAAGAGAACAATGGAATACTGGCGCGAGTCACGCACGCGGCGGATCGAACGGATACGCGACAATTTCAGTCGTCTGGCCCCCGTCATTCCGGACAAGTGCACATCGGGAAACAATTGAAGCGGGGGCCGAGCGATCGCCACGACTTTACGATCCGATGACCAATCGACGTTCGATCGTTTCTGGATGGCGATTTATGAAAAATATAAACAGGTGAACAGGGGGTAATCAAACAGAAAGGGGAACTTCTGCAATTCGGCTTTGAACATGCTCGAGTGACACCTCGTTTCACGAAATACGAGGGAGAACAGTCGATTAAGCGTGTGAATGACTCGATAGGTTCCTTAAATATCGACTTCAAATGTGACGATTTTCAAGCGTCATGATTATACCCTCAACATATTACCATATCATCATGGCGTTTGAAAAAAATATGTTTTGGTATCATCTCGTTGGGGAAGTTTATCCAGTTACAATCAATTTTCGCTACATATATAATTTCTCAGAAACAATGTTCCAGTTCAAATATTAATGAGAAATTCAAATATTATACAAAATTTCAAACCAGAAAAAACACCACGAATAAATTGACAAAAATATAATTCAGATGTGTATTGGAAACTTGTTTCGAATAATCCAAAGTACTTTCAGTAAGCACTCGAAAGAATTATATAAATTTCAAGAAGACTCAGCTAAACGAATATTCTTATTGAGACCGAAAAATTTTGAAAATTTAACTTAATTCGCACAGGTATATATCGAATAATTTTGGAAAATTTCGAAATTCTACGATAAGTACACGTGGCATTCACAAACCTTCGCAAATCAGAAAAAAACATATAATTTTGAATTGAACCCAGAAGTAAAAAATTTCACTAAATAAATAAATAGATTCATAGTGTTGATGGAGGTTAATGATGAAAACTTTTTATAGAAATTAATTCTTAAACTATCACAGTACTCATCATTAATATTAATTGAAAATAAAATCCGAGGAACACAGATATCTAATCAGAGATATCTGAAGAATTTATGGTATAGAATTTGATATAGTTGTTAAATTTCCTACATGTTCTTTAATAGATTCTATTTTTTTGGATATTATTTATTAATTATAAATTATTTTTGTGAAGATTCGATAATTTATTCCTTTAAAAAATTTATATTCATTATTAAATTTCATGAAGTGCACTTCAATTAATTAATACATGGGTGTTTTTTTAGAGTGATAGAACCTGCGATAGGGGTAACAGTGATTTGACAGAAGGTAAATACCATGTTGTTTTGGCATTTCTGTTCAGTAAGCATTGACAAATTATCATGGAACAAAATCAGTGTTCTATTCGCCAAACTTATAGAGCACTTCGTGAAATTTATGGTTTATGTAATGGTTCCTCAAAGCAGCTATCAATAGATGTCGGACAACATTTTCTCTACTCGATGCAACAACAACAACAAGACAAAGAACGCACAGAAGAAAATATCGCTGCTGTTATAGTCATAGTGTTAATGATGATCCAGATTTGTCTATTCGTCAACGTTCACAAGTAGTTGGACTTTGCGTAAGGATTTTGATTTACACCCCTAAAAGATCCAACTGTTTCAAGAACTGAAGCCACTTCGCCATAATAACCGTCGTTTGTTTGCTGATTGGGCCCTAGAACAGCTTAAAGTGGATGTAATTTTTTATCGAGTTTAGTGATGAAGCTCATTTCTGGTTGAACGGCTATGTAAACAAGCAAAATTGCCGTATATGGAGTGAAAACAATCCTCAAGAAGTTCTGCAGGTTCCATTTCATCCTGAAAAATGCACTGTATGGTATGCTTTACACGCTGGAGGCATCATCGATCCATATTTCTTCAAATACGATGCTGGAGTTAATGTTTCAGTGAATGGTGCTCGTTACAGATCGATGATCAATAATTTTTTGCTTCAAAATTTGAATGGTATCGACCCAGAAGTGTTTTGGTTCCAACAAGATGGTGCTACACCTCAAGCTGCTACCGTAACAATTGATTTATTGAAAGAAAGATTTGGCGATAACATTATTTGGAGAAATGGTCCAATCAATTAGCCTCCAAGATCATGCGACATAACTCCACTGGATTATTTTCTTTGGGGTTAGGTCAAGTCATTGGTTTATGCTGATAAACCAGAAACAATAGACGCTTTGTAAGCCAACATAACTCGTGTTATTTATGAAATTACTCAAAAAGGTGGTCCAAAATTGGTCTGGTCGAATGCGGTTCCTCAGAGCTAGTCTTGGTAGACATATACCGAAAATTATTTTCAAAACGTAAATGTCATAAAATTATCTTTCAAATGAAAAAAAATTTGGCTTCCATCTTAATTTAAATGTGTTTTATTTCAATTTAAAGTTCTATAATTCTAAAAAAACCCCGATATATTTTGATTTCCATTGATTATGGTGAGTTGTTGACATGACGCATTTTGTTTATATATCAACTTCTTCAAATGCTTCTAAACAATTGGTCTGAAATTTGATAACATATTGTATTTTAATAAATTTTGTTTTGAGAAAAAGGGTACAATAAATTTTTTTTATTGCATTTGGTAAAACCACCGGGTCCCTAGATGATTTCATTGTGCCCTTATGTCAAAACAGAAACCATTTAGATAGGGTATGTTACCAAGTTCAAGACAAATTGTTTATGATTATTTGAAGAAATTACTATGTAAATGAAATGCGTATTATTTAATTGAAGTGTACGATGGATTTCTATCAAGTAAGGACCAGCACGATTCGAACTTCATATTTAGAAAAATTTGAATATCAAAACAGATTTAATCTGTTGGTCTTCTACAATTTTAATTTCAAGAAAATTTTTATTCAAAAAATGTTTAGAATTGAATTAATGTCAACAATATGCACCGCTTATATTTAATAGACGTATATAATCAAAACTCAATATATAATGTTAAATGGAATAAATAAACCAACAGATATAAAAAATGTCATTAAAATTAATAAATGAATATTTGAAGGTTACAAAATTTTATTTCTGATCTTACCATTAAGAACACCAATTGCCTTTTAAAAACATGAACACAACTTGAGGACTTCTCAAAAAATATAATTCATTTGAAATATTCAATAAATTTAAATATTCAAATAAGTTCATTCAGAAATCTCTCAAAACATGCACTATATCTTCAAAAAACAACTATAATTCTGGTAATCTCTTCATCGACCTTTTTGGAAGATATAGTGCATGTTTTGAGAGATTTCTGAATTAACTTAATTGAATATTTAAATATATTAATTATTTCAAATGAATTATATTTTTTGAGAAGTCCTCAAGTTGTTTTTAAAAGGCAATTGGTGTTCTTAATGGTAAGATTTTGTCTCCTTTAAATATTTATTTATTAATTTTAATGACATTTTTTATATCTGTTGGTTTATTTATTTCATTTGACATTATATATTGAGTTTTGATTATATACGTCTATTAAATATAAGCGGTGCTTATTGTAGACAATTTAATTCTAAAATTTTTTGAATAAAAATTCTTTTGAAATTAAAATTGTAGAAGATTAAATCTGTTTTGACATTCAAATTTTGTTATATTTCTTCTATCAAGTAAAAAGCCTTTTCTATTCTATCATATTTAGAAAATCCACGTACACAGATTCGTTTATACACAATAACAGTTTCCACCCTCATAAAATAAAAATGTCTCCTTTTCACGCCTTTGTACATAGATTATTATCAACCCCTCTCTCAATAGAAAACTCCAACAAAGAAATTAAAGTTTTGAAGTCATTAGCGTCGAACAATGGTTACAATACGAACGTAAACGATAAATTAATTAAAAAAAAAACAGCATAAAAAAGCTCCAGCTTCTCTTTACGCTATTCTTCGGGACAAGGAAAACGATAAATTTCATACCACAAATAAATAATAAAATTTGCAATAGACTAAAACAGAATAATATTAATATTATTTGTACAAATAAAAAAAACTCAGGTTCACTCTTAGTCAATAGCAAAGACTGTCGTGAAACGTGTGAAAAAAGCGGTATATACAAATTATATTGTAATGCCCTGCATTTTAGATAGGTCAGACAGGACGATCTATAAACATAAGGGTAGATGAACATAAAAAAAGTATATGACATAATAAAATAACATCTAGTTTTTCGGAACATTGTATAAATAACAACCATTTCATAGATTTCAGTAGAACTGAGATTTTCACGTAGATAATGAAAGCAGAAGAATGGACCTTTTTGAAAGTTTGTAAATTTATTAAGCACATGGTAAGAAGTTACCAATTACAAATGAACAACTTCAATTTAATTCATCACCATCGCTCTTATCTGTAAAAGATTAGGATCCAACTAGCACCATACTTTTACACTATTCATAATTGTACCTGTGATCTACCCAACCATTATAAAAAGGATTTTGAGTTTTGTTCTCTTCAGTTTTGAAAATGGGCTAAAAACCCGAAACATATATGTCAACAGACATCAAATAAACAGTGAAACTTAAGCCAAGTTTTTTTCATTTACTTTATTAAATTCATTTCAATTAGAAATCTTTTTTGTTTAATTTAATTTTTGATAAAATTCTCAATTCTTCATTACGTCATATACATTCTATCAAGAAAGTACCGGGAATTATCGATTTAAATCTGGAGGGGCAATGAGGCAGGTAATATTTTTTTTTCTAGGTTGGTACCACTGTCCTTAATTATTATGCCAAGCTTGAGCGAGATCTGTCAACTAGTGTGTTTGCAACAGCTGATTAAGTCAGTCGATGTCAGAGTGCGTGCCGATTTTTACTATGGGTGATTACGTTGAGCAAAGAATTTGTTTAAAGTTATGTGTTGCAAATGAATTTTCGTGTGCCGATGCATTGAAAATGTTGCAAAAGGCCTTTGGTGATAATGCTCTATCGAAAACTCGTGCATATCAGTGGTACAGAGCTGAAAAAACCACGCCAAAGCCGCTCGAAAATGAAGGTGATGCTCATTGTTTTCTTCGATATCCGTGGCGTGGTGCACTACGAATTCGTTCCAGAGGGTCAGACGGTAAACAAGGAGTATTACCTAGGCGTTATGAAACGTTTGCGTGAGCGTATCCGTAAGAAGCGGCCAAATTTGTGGGCGAACAACTCATGGATTTTGCATGACGATAACGTGCCTTCTCACCGAGCTACGATTGTGACTGACTTTCTCGCCAAAAACTCAGCAAAGATGCTTCATCAACCACCGTATTCGCCGGATTTGGCTCCCTGCGACTTTTTCCTCTTCCCAAAACTAAAATTGCCCCTTCGTGGCACCCGTTTTGAGTCGATTGAAGCCATAAAACAAAATTCGGCGCGACAACTAAAGTCCATCCCGGAAAGCGCCTATAAAAAATGTTTCGATAATTGGAAGTGCCGTTGGCATAGATGTTTTGGAGCAAATGAAGCCTATTTTGAAGGCGACCCAATAAATTTTGACGATTAAATGTAAAAATGTTGTTTTAATTGAAAATTCCCGGTACTTTCTTGACAGAGTAGTATTTCATGAGTTGCCAAGCTGATTACACAAGTCAGCTCGAAAGCAATATTCATGGGAGAAAAAAAATTACACCGTAATACCCTTGGTAATTCTATGTAGAAAATGTTGACCATTTGGCTCTCTTATTTGCATTGAGGGCATCCTGAATAATAGAACGTGTTTATTCGACATTAGATTTTAGTTAATATATCAAAGGGACGTTGGGGTCCGACCCTTTCGGGTCATTTGACTGTAAGAAAAATAAACTGGGCAAGAGAATCACTTGACATTTCATTTGCCTAGCGGACAATTTATTTGACGTGTCCACAGAATGCTCTTCAGATGGGTTTGTTTGATGTATGTGGAATTTTTTCACGAAAACAGATGGCCCTAAGTGATGGAACTAACGGAATGTTCTCATTTCGTCTATTTCTTATTCTATTTTCAGAATTGAAGATCTCTTAATCGACTTAGCTTCATCAAATCATCTAAATTTTATGCTCTGTAGAAGAAATAACCAAAGAATAAATTGAAATATGAGTCAATACTAAATAGAAGTAATCAAGATAACCTTGAATTCAGACATCTTCTAACTTCAATATTTATTGAAAATTACCCACAAAAACTATCAAAATGATATACTAATATATCGAGTGTTTTTTTTAGAGTGATTGAACTTTCGATAGGGATAACAGTGATTTGACAGAAGGTAGAAGCCATGTTGTTTTGACATTTCTGTTCAGTAAGCATTGAGAAATTATCATTGAAAGACTCATACCGCAACAACGCTAACAAATTGTTGAAATTTATTCTCAAAATCATTGTTCTATTCGCCAAACTTATAGAGCACTTCGTGAAATTTATGGTTTACATAATCGTTCTTCAGAGCAGCTTATTCGTCGAACTATCGATAGATTTCGGACAACATTTTCTCTACTCGATGCAACATCAACAACAAGACAAAGAACTCTACGCACAGAAGAAAATATCGCTGCTGTAAGTCATAGTGTTAATGATGATCCAGATTTGTTTATTCGTCGACGTTCATAACAAGTTGGACTTTTGCGTAAAGATCTTGGTCTACACCCATACAAGATCCAACAGGTTCCAGAACTAAAGCCACTTGACCATAATAAGTTTCGTTAGTTTGCAAATTGGGCCCTAGCACAGCTTGAAATTGATCCACTTTTTTATCGTAAAATTGTGTTTAGCTCATTTCTGGTTGAAGGGCTATGTAAACAAGAAAAATTGCCGAATATGGAGTGAAAACAATACTCAAGAAGTTCTGCAGATTCCATTGCACCCCGAAAAATGTATGGTGGGATTTACACGCTGGAGGCATCATCCGTCCATATTTCTTTAAAAACGATACTGGAGCTAACGTTACAGTGAATAGTGCTCGTTACAGATCGATGATCAGTGATTATTTGTTTCAAAATTTCAATGGTATCGACCCAGAAGTGTTTTGGTTCCAAGAAGATGGTGATACACCTCATGCTGCTATCATAACAATTGATATATTGAAAGAAAGATTTAGTGATAACATCATTTCGAGAAATGGTCCAATTAATTGCCTCCAAGATCATGCGGCATAACTCCACTGGATTTCTTTGGGGTTATGTCAAGTCATTGATTTATTCTGATAAACCAGAAACAAAAGACGCTTTTGAAGCCTACATAACTCGTGTTATTGATTAAATAAGGCCTGAATTTCTCGAAAAAGTGATCCAAAATTGGTCTAGTCGAATGCTGTTCCTCAGAGCTAGTCGTGTTGGACATATCCCAGAAATTATTTTAAAAACATAAATGTCATAAAATTATCCTCCACATAAAATAATTTGGCTTCAACCTCAATTATTTAAATGTGTTTTATTTCAATTTAAAAATCTATCACTCTAAAAACACACCCGATATGTATATATACATACAAATAGAGGAAATCCACTATTCCAAAATTATTTATAATTCTCAAAATGAAGGATCAAATCAAAATAAGTAAACGAGAAGTCTAACATTTTATGAATAGATTTATTTCGGTTCTTTGATCATTATCAGAAATGTACTGAATTCTGATTCAAATACATCACTAAATCAAAATTTAACGTACCAAAGGAGGTTAAACTTGAAACGAATCAACTCAAGAAGTATTAGAGAAAAATGTGTTGTAAACCATTACTCATTTGTACTGTAGAACACAGAAAAAATACAACAGATATTCTTCTTCCAAATAATGTCCCATGATAAGAAAAATAACCATAATTTCAAAAATGGTACCTACTTGAGGAATATTTTGCGGATCTTCGACTAATATTTCATATCGATTAGAAATTAGGATATCATTTTGATAATTCTTGTATATTATTTTCAATACATATTGTAGAAGTTAGATTATATAATTCTAAATTTGAGGTTTTGAAATAAACTCATAAGTTTTTGTCAAATAACTCAGCAGAACACTCTCTTTCCACCAAATTATTATCAATAAATTGTAAATTAAACAAATCGAGATAGTGCAATATACATCTGTATAACAATCCTAAACTTAAACAAGCCTGATTAGATTTTTTTGAACTCTCAGACATAAGTTTCAGACATGCGCACGTTTCGAATTTGATGGTTCCGGTCAGTGTTTTGTGCAAACGACTACAAAACTGTCTTGAACCTATACTCACTCTGCACAAGAACTAAGGTATTAACCATACACTAGCGCCATCTAGTACACGCAAATATACATACACGACATACCCTAGCGAGTCAATACAAGTATAGAACTGTATTCTCGTTTTTTTCTAACATTACAAACGCAGAAAACTTTCCTCATACTCGAAGCAGATTATGTAACGTCGTGATGCTCATAATTAGCATCTCTGTATTCAAATAAATTGATTAGGTTTATCTTTACTGAATATCTTTTATTGAGAGTATGAGCTATAGTTATTGAAAGTTCTACAAATCGAGAGAATTCTTAGTGGTCAAAGTTCAACCTTTCCAATAAACTTATGACTTTGAGAAAATATTCTTTAGTTTTTATTTATAGCTGATCGAAATTGCATATTTCATATGAAATTCAAAAATTCATTAAAAAAGCACCCATCTGAGAACTATTTGTTGAAAATTCTTCGATCTTGGTAGCAAAATCGCAAGGATTCTTCAAAATGATAAGCTTTTGTGTTAATTCTCAGTGGTCAAAGTTCAACCTTTCCAATAAACTTATGACTTTGAGAAAATATTCTTTAGTTTTCATTTAAAGCTGATCGAAATTGCATATTTCATATGAAATTCAAAAATTCATTAGAAAAGCACCCATCTGAGAACAATTTGTTGAAAATTCTTCGATCTTGGTAGCAAAATCGCAAGGATTCTTCAAAATTATAAGCTTTTGTGTTAATTTTACATTTTGAATAACTTATTATTCAAAATGTAATCTTGCCTGATGATGCTACTGTGGTAGCGAAACGATTGTTGTAAACATAACAATAAAAGTTTGTGAAAATCAGAATAACCTTATTCAAATATTATTAAACGTTGTTTTTAATACCCAGTATAAGAAACATTAGGGATCAATAAGAAATAAATCTTAATATCTGACGAAAATGACTTAAACAGTTCCTTTTCATTTAGTATCGTAAAGAATTCGTAGATACCTACTGAAATATTTGGAACTTCTCTTACCTTTACGTACAGATTAAATTATCCAAAGAAACTTTTTGCCCTGTATATTTAACTGTGGATGACCGAGAGAATCGTTAAATAATTAAATATTAGCGTTACTTCATTTTTGAAACGAATTTCTGCAAGTAAAGACGGAGACATCTTTAATGGGTTCATGCATATATTACCAACCTTTCTTCGAATGGGCAAAGTTAAACATTTACGAATACTTAAGAACGACGATTCTTGGATTCAAAAATTTATAGAAGAATGGATAGTTACTGAAGTGCATGAGAAACGCAAACATAGTTTTATTTAACATTGATAGTCCCTAATGTTCAAAGCAAACATGACGTTTTCACGAATTAAATCTTCTTTATTGCCCCTAAAAGGTTTCAAAAATTTCTTTATCGTTTTGTGTGTTAAAACTCACACTCACAAGAGTTTCTTTCTTCTACTTGTTGGTGATAGTTACACCCCAGATTGCCTAAGCCTCCAATAAATCTACCCTTAATTCATTCAAACGTATCTGGTATTACTCAAACCCCATAATTTTACTAGGCGCTTTCTTCCATTCAACATCCCCAAGACACACGGCCATAACTCAATGTCCCACATGAAATAAACGCGTCCAAAAATTCCCATAAAAATTTTTCAACCGAGATCCATAGTTACAACTTTCCACCTACAACAATGGCCCATTGTACCCTCCACCATTATGTTCTCTCTGCCTGGTTACTTCTTCATACGGCCATCCGAAGAAGTCGAAAGACACAACAAAACACTCTGTGTGTCACGTTACAGAAACGCGTAACAGCTTCTCACAAAGCACAGATGGCCGTGATATATAGGCCCCGCCCAGAAAATGACAATTGATGGTAGTTTCAAGGGTAGAGTCGATTCCGTCCGCTTAAAAAGATTATACCCTGCACATGCTCGTATTCATATCATATACACAATTGATTATATTAATGATGTTCAACCCCATGTTTATAATAAATCTTCGCAGTAAGTTACGGGACTTTAAACTTTTTTCTTGCGAGAAACTCGAGAGAGGGGCTCAAGTGAACGAGTTTGTTGTACGATTTCACGGTTTGGCGGACGCGATGAGTTTGGAATGTATGCAGATGTAACCCACCCCGTGACTGGACACAATGAATACGCTGAGTCACTTGTTTGTGTCACACTGTATATTCATCTTCCATATCTTGGGTGTTAGAGTGTTGTTGATGGATTAAATCGGCACATCTACATCATGTTCTGTGAATCGATATGCTAGTCGGCTGTGTTTACGTCGGAAATTTTGGAGTTCGAGGTCAAAATTGATTTTGTCCGGCCGTATACACTCTGTCCTTGAAATTTTCTGGGGGTAAAAGCTGAAGACTTCCTGAGTGTCTTTAGTTTATATCTGAATTTTAATTCAATTATAAAATCTATGATTGTTTCGGTCTTTACTTGACGGAAATTCATCTTGAAAATATGGATAAAAACAATATTCTAATTTCCGCTAATATTTTATTAACACTACGATCGTTACGTCATACCATGACTTCTTCAGGTGTGTATTACAAGATACTGAGTATACCATGAACAAGAACTTCATTTTATAGTACATGGATATAACAAAAATAGAGGGGGTGAAGAGAGTTTTACAATTCTTTTGGGAATCTGAAAAATGATTCAAAAAAGATTCAACAAAGGGGAGTTACTTAATTCTGTTTGGTTATTCAATAATATTTTTCTTTTATGATATCTATTAATTTCTAAAGTTTCTAACAAGTTTAATCTAAAACTTTTGTTTTCTGAATCATTGAGAACGTATGTGCCTCTTATATTTTTCAATTTCTATGGATTCCAGGATGTCAAGTTTTTTCCCTTTCGCTTCCACGTGCAAGATAACAAGGTTGTTCAATTCTGGGAACGTGTGATCTGTATTGAAGAAATGGTTAGCAAAATTGGAATTATTCTTCCGGTTCCTAAAAGCAGATTGATGCTCTTTGTACCTTTTATGGAAAGGTCGGCCCGTTTGTCTTATATACACACTATTACACTGTTGACAACTTAATTTATAGACTCCAGAATTATTCAGTCGGTTCTCTTTGTCTTTCGGATTAAAAAAGAGATTAGAAATTTTATGGGAGGGTGTGAAAACTGTTACTATGTTAATTTTTGACAAAATTTGAGCTATTTTTTGTGAAATTGGTCGGATTGATCAAACCATCCGATCAATCATAAACTAGCTGCTTATAGATCAATGGTACATAGAGCATTTTCAATTCCTTTAGATAATATTACGTTTAAGAGGGAATTGAATACAATCAGACAAATATCCACAAAAAATCAGTTCGAAACCAAAACTATAAATTCCATCATAAACAAAAAACAAAAACAACTAATTCGTAAACAAATTTACCCCATCTCCAAATCAGATCATAATAACAATAAATTCATAAAACTAACATATTTTGGACCAATTTCACAAAAAATAGCTCAAATTTTGTCAAAAATTAACATAGTAACAGCTTTCACACCCTCCCATAAAATTTTTGTTCTTCAATATCTTGTATATTTTTTTTGTGAGTTTATAGGCTTTGCCTCAACTCTCATCATGGTATAATAATAACAATAATAATAATAAAAATGTGTTTTATATCAATTTAAAGTTTTATCACTCTAAAAAAGACACCCGATATCTTGGTTGCTGATCTTATCCATTATCCATCTCTAAAGCTTTAATCCTGCTCTGATTCCTTGATGATATAAAATAAATTTAATTTTCGAGTTTTTTTGAATTGTAAGTATTTTTTACACCTTATGAAAAACTACCACCGAGTTCAAATTTGTCCCCGCAAAACCAGAATTTGTCCCAGCGCTCGCGGCGGCTTAACTGCGACAATTTCGAAGTTTTTCCCCGATCCGTTCCAGAAGGCCCGCGATTACGTTCCCTATGACCGGATATAAATACGGGATCAACTGGCACGTATCTAATCGGATTTTCCGAGAGGGTGGAAACTTTATTATCAAAGTTCGGCGATATCAAAAATCGAAGTGCATTCTCATTAGAAGGTAATCACTGTAGCACGTCGGGTAGCGCTAGTCAAGGCGGCCCGTTTCATTACATGGGAAATAGCTTCATAAATCTAACGGGTCGGGGGAAATGGGGTTTTCCCTCGATTTTCCCCCGTTTTCCCTCTGCGAGGTCTCGAGTGGTACTCTCGTGTATAGGACCCGACGCCAGTTCTTGTTCGCGGATGTTGAAGTCTGGGGTAATGTCCCGGAGTTTTAGAGCATCATCGTTTTTTCGGGCTTGGCTGAAAGGTTGATTGTCATCAGGTGTGCGTTAACAAAGTTATTCGATGTTGGTTTGCAAGAATAAATGTGTGAAAATAAAACTGTTATTTTTAGGGAAAACAACTTTGTATCTTCTATGTTCTATGTCTAAGATTTTAACCTAAAAAGTATTTATTTAGTTAGTTGTTAAAAATGTGAATTGAGAAACCCGAAGAAATAGCATTGTTTCTGATTTCTTCCAGGTGAGTAAGCTATTTTTTTTATTTTATTTTTTTGTATGTTATTATTTTATTTTGTGTATGTTATTCTGTTATATTTTAAACTAAAGAAAATAAAATCTTCCAGAATCATGACATCAAATCGTCTATTTCTTCAATTATAAAAATAAGAATTGATTACATTCTTATAAATGTATTCTTCAAACATCACAATCTTATAACAATCGAATGTTTTACTTTAGTGTGATAGATTTTTTATTAGATATAACTAATAATATAGAGCAACAAACTAGATAAGAAATAAGTGGACTGTATTAAATGATTGTATTAAAATATTTGAACCTGGTTTCAGGGATTGAAAGAATACTACAAGTATAAAAAATATATTGAAGTATAAAAAATGTTGAAGTATAAAATATGTGTCATAAAATAACAATGTATACAAAATTAACTTACTGTACTTCTTTTGTGCTATGTTCCATAGTTTCTGGGAGACTGTGTGTGTTGGAATACTGAATACTGAACTGTGTAGTGGTGAATCGTGGATATTGAATAAAAATAGTTGACTTGGTACATCAAGAATTACACGAAATTTCGTCTATGGTTTCTGTGGTTATTTCTCTTTCATAGAGAAACTTAGTTAATTTGGAAGCAACCACAGTATAAAGATTATGCATCAGACAACAATATTGAAATACTATAGAATGTACATGCGCAAACACTTTGCGCATGACATTACATGTTGTGGTGACAGTTTGTGCCTTAACAAGTACTCTATACCTTTTGTTGAATTTTCAGTTTTCTGAAGAGGAAGTAATACTGCAGTCACAAAAATGTGTAGATATTCGACTATTTTCTGTAGTAAAACTGTTATGTCAAAAAACTTGTTGTAATTATGATCAACTGTCAATTAGTAACGGCTGAAACAGTTCAATAATTAATTCTGGTTACTGATTTTGAAAATAAATTTCAACAATTTGTAAACGTTGTATCATTGCCATGATAATTTGTCGATGCTTACTGAACAGAACTGTCAAAACAACATGGCTTCTACCTTCTGTCAAATCACAGTTATCCCTATCGAAGGTTTTATCACCCTAAAAAAACACCTGATTTATTACGGTTGTTTAGTAGTTTTAGTTATGTATCTTCAAATTTTATTCTACCAATTATACATACATTTTTTTGAGAGAGGGTTTTTGTTCTGAATTACATTACTTCTTCTGTTGGTACTCTAAAGCTAACGCCACCTATGTTTTTTTTTCTCAACTATCTTCGTTGTCTACTCGTTTATCACTACATTTTCAGTTCTCCAAAAACTCATCATTTTGTATACATGATAAAAACAATTTTTTCGAAATAAGTCATTTTCTCATCATATAAATTTATTTATTATCAATAATTCTACAATGAATAACGAAATCTAATGTCTTGTTTTAATGCAATCAAACAAGCTCAAGACTGAAAACAATATTAAAAAAATAGTTTATAACATTTCCTTATCCATCGAAACTCAATTTTATGTAAATTTTTCTGAAACTAATAATTTAAATTGAAATTTATCGAATTATTGATCAAAAACTGGAAATATGGATATTCGTTAATGTTTGACGATGTATATCTCGTAACGGCTTCACTTAATCGAAAAATCATAAGAGACCATTTTTGTAGAGCAGTAAATTTCCTATAAAATCATGAGTTCCGTAATTCGAAATAATTTTTTTTCATCGACTTATAAAATGTATAATAAAAACGAATATTTTCCTCAAAATAGCCAAACTTCAACTATGAATATCTTTTAATCGGTTGAGTTTTTGAAAAAATCATAAGAGACCTTTTTTGTAAAGCATTCAATTTCTTACAAAGTCTATGCCACGGAATATCTTTTCAAGCAGTTGGAAGCGAGATATAAGTTTTTTTATCTGATTATTCGAACCAAATAGAAACCCGCAAAGCGGAGGACCTTCCCGTAATAATTAAGAGCTCATACTTGGAGAGAATTCTTTTTAGGTGTCTACGAACCTATTCTTCATAGTATAAAGTCAATTCTATATATTATATTATATATTCTATTTTTTTGACCCACCCTAATAAGTACTCTATACCTTTTGTTGAATTTTCAGTTGTCAGAAGATGAAGTAATACTGTAGTCACAAAAATGTGTATATATTTGAATATTTTTTGTAGTAAAACCGTTATTTCAAAAAAATTGTTGTAATTATGATCAACTGTCAATTAGTAACGGCTGAAACAGTTCAATAATTAATTCTGGTCACTGATTTTGAAAATAAATTTCAACAATTTGTAAACGTTATAATTGCCATGATAATTTTCGATGCTTACTGAACAGAAATGTCAAAACAACATGGCTTCTACCTTCTGTCAAATCACAGTTATCCCTATCGAAAGTTCCATCATTCTAAAAAAACACCCGATACTTTTAGACGAACGGAACTCCATGCTGGATGAGTTCGTTATCAAGAATTTCCAAACACCGGAAGGTAGCCCCACCAAAAGAAAAATTATGACCTTTACACGCTTCGGCAACACCGCAGATCCCCAATTACGGTCATCCGGCCTCCGTATATATCAATTCACCCCACGAAAGCGACCGCGGGCCATCTTCGACGACCAATTAAAAGGGACCGTTCGGGAAACTTCCTCGCTGACCAAAGTTTCCCGAAGGTGATCGAGAAACGAGCTGATCTTGGCGTTTCCTTCATGGAAAGGCAAACTGGGAGGGTCAAGTTTGGCTCCGGCAAGAAGACGGATAGGCGAGAAGTCCGGCAAACAACCCGGAAACTACTCGCGGCGTGAGCGAGTGGTAACTGGTTGAACAAACAGCCCGGGGACGGCGGCTTGGAACGCACAGAGAATTTTTAACTCGTTTAGGGTGATGGCCGAACAAAGGGTTGGGAGGTGGGCGGCCGGTGATCGATATTATCGGATAGGGGTAAGTGGGGCGGTTTTGAAGAGATGGGAATTTGTGTGGATGCGGACGGAATCGGAAAATTTGAGTTTGCTTTGAATTTAATAAATCCTAAGTAGGTGGAGTGTGTTCAATCAAGTCTCCCAATGTAAAAAGTTGTGAGATGCCATCTAGAGTTTGCATTTTGAAGTATTGGTTATTAATATTCAAGCAATACTTCTGTCATTCGTCTTCTGACAGAAAGTTAGTTTATCAAAAACTCTTGAACAAAACTGTGTGACGTGGACATTGAAGAAGGCGGTCACAAGGCAATTAGGCTCCCGGCTATAACTCAGTGAAGACGGGCGTGAGTGTATCACACTGGGAAAATGGGCGCCTAGGTACAGATGTGCCTGCCTACCTGAAGGAAATTACCTGCGGACTCCTCTACCAGAGTACCAGAACAAAAATATCACCCAAAAATCCTATTTTAATTGTTCATTAGAAACAGTGCAGTAGAGGATACGACACAAAAAAAATACAAAATATCTGGTGATTTTTAGAGTGATAGAACTAAAATGAAATAACACACATTTAAATTAAGATTGAAGCCAATTTCTGCAACGAAGTTCCTTATCGCGCGTTGCGAAAGGGGGCTAGATGGAATAAATTAAGACCAAAAGTTGTAACGACACTTTTTGCTATAGTTTCAAGCCGTGCGGCGTGCACGTGTTTCTCTCTCTCTCTCTCATAGAAAGCAAGCCAGTTATTTTCGTTTCGTCTTTCTATTTAAACAGTGTGGTGTCGCGACGATTATTTTTGTTGAGTGTATTAGGTTTATTTATCGTTACATTTGATGATAATGAAACGAAATTTCGATTTCATCATAATCGAGTACAGGCTTCATCAGCAATATTTCTAGTACAGGAGTTTCAGAGATTGTCATTAAATAAGCTTAGAACGAATGCAACATCAGCAATTGATTTCATTACTAGAGATAAAGGCATTTCGTTCCGCAGAGTGTGTAATGGAAAACGGCGTTACTTTAATCATGGCAGTCATATATGTCTGACCAACTAACAAATTAATAGATATTCAGGAGTTCATTCATCCAGCCCTGCTAGAGTATTCTAAAGATGTATCTCAAATGCTTAGCAGATACAACAGAAATTTAGATAAACGTCCACTCATTTTAGCCAGTGATTTTAACATCAACTTCAGTAATGAAAAATCAAAACCATTGCTACAGTTTCTAGAGGAAGAATTTGATTTAAGAATAAACAATAATCCAGCAGAATCAACAACAAAATATAATACTACCATCGATGCAGTTTTTTCAAGACATTTAAATAAAATAGAATCCCAAACATATGTTTCCTACTTCAGTTACCACAAGCCAATTATTACTAAAATTGAGCATACAAATTAGATTTATATTACATTATATTTGTTAATAATAACAAAACTACTATTATAACTTACAAAAAATAAAATTTTACTACAATTCCTTCACTAATTAATCGCAAGGAACTTCGTTCCATCACTTGACACCTCTCAATTTTTTTTCATTTGAAAGATAATTTTATGACATTTATGTTTCAAAAATAATTTCCGGCATATGTCCACCACGACTAGCTCTGAGGAACCGCATTCGACCAGACCAATTTTGGACCACTTTTCCGAGTAATTCAGGCCTTATTTAATCAATAACACGAGTTATGTTGGGTTCAAAAGCGTCTTTTGTTTCTGGTTTATCAGCATAATTCAATGACTTGACATAACCTCAAAGAAAACAATCCAGTGGAGTTATGCCGCATGATCTTGGAGGTAATTAATTGGACAATTTCTTGAAATGATGTTATCACTTAATCTTTCTTTCAATAAATCAATTGTTATGGTAGCAGCATGAGGTGTAGCACCATCTTGTTGGAACCAGCATAGTTTTTAAAGAAATATGGACGATGATGGCTCCAGCGTGTAAAGCTTCATCTTTCAAAAATGTTTAACATATTCCTAAGAATTTCATTATAATATTATCTTATTTAGAATATTCAATATTATCGAATATCTAAGCAACTTTTTAGAAAATCTCAAGATATGTAAAAACATTACTGAAAAACAAGTTTTAAAAGAGACTTTGCTTGTCAGTACCCTATCACATTTAATAAAATAAAATTATTATCAATCAATAAAAATTTTTTACTCACTTTTAACAACCCAGAAAGCATCTTGGCAAATGAATACTGAACATTCAAGAACTATTTATTTGAGTTCACATTGGACACCATTTTAATGTTCAGAATTCATTTGCCAAGATGCTTTCTGGATTGATAAAGGTGAGTAAATATTATTTATTGATTGATATTATATTTTATCAAATGTCATTGGGTACTGACGAGCAAGGTCTCTCTTAAAACTTGTTTTTAAGTAATGTTTTCACATATCTTGAGATTTTCTAAAAAGTAACTTAGATATTTTTGATATTTTTGTCTCACCTCACATGTGTTTATAGGATGATTGCTTCAAACAGACTAACTTTAAAATTCAAGATGGTCTATGTTAACAAAATCACAGAAAAGTGTAAGGTGTTTTTAAGGTTATATTTAAATCATTGACATTCCATAATGAGATTTATTAAAGCCTAAATATAATTATATTATTATTTTATATTATATATAAAATAAAATAGAAAAATTTTAAAGTTAGTCTATTTGAAGCAATCATCCTGTAAACACATGTGGGGTGAGATATAGTAATAGTTATTTGATTTTATTTGGAATATTATTTTGGACCGCTGAAGAGATTACCAGAATCATATTTGTTTTTTTGAAGACATAGTGCATGTTTTGATAGATTTCTGAATTAACTTATTTGAATTTTTAAATATATTAAATATTTCAAATAAATTATATTCTTTGAGAAGTCCTTTAGTTGTGTTCATGTTTTTAAAAGGCAATTAGTGTTCTTAAAGGTAAGATCAGGAACAAAATTTTGTCTCCTTCAAATATTTATTTATTAATTTTAATGACTTTTTTTATATCTGTTGGTTTATTTATTCCATTTGACATTATATATTGAGTTTTGATTATATACGTCTATTAAATATAAGCGGTGCTTATTATAGACATTAATTCAATTCTAAAAGTTTTTCGAATGAAAATTTTTGTGAAATTAAAATTGTAGAAGACTAACAGATCAAATCTGTATGGATATTCAAAAAAATAAAGTTTATATGGAAGACGAAGAATCACCCCTTAAATTTTTTGCAACTATTCATTTACACCCTGTATATTGATATGACAATTTTATCTTGAAAAATTATAGTTGTTCCATTTAAGTGGATGACCAAATCCTGCATATGGAACCATAATGGATAAAAACAGGCCATTATGTAACACACGGTCGATTGATTTCATCAATAAAAATCAAGGAGCACTAATCATCAATCCCAGCAAATGAACCCGACGAATAGAACTCGCGTACCACAAAAAAACGTCGAATATCAATCAGCCCCCTCTGGAACGATCTGCGAACCGTTCAAGATTTGTTTTGATTGCCGAGTTCGACGTATTGAATGGGCATTAACAACCCTCGAACAAAGTACTGGAATGACGATTCGTGTACAGTTGCCCCTTGTGTTATTCCAGATACAAAGGATTCCAATCATTAATCATCTTACATGCGGGTTTAGGGTTACGTCGAGTTAGGTTACCAAAGGGTTGAGGATGTAGATCTGGCCAATAATGGAAAACGATAAAGGTGAGAGAGACGGCTGTGAGTGGGGTTCTTACCTCAGATGCCTCAGAATTTGGGGGTCATAAAAGCTAATTTTGTTTGTTGTTATTATGGCATTAGTTGGTGAGTGAAGTTGAAAAACAACCTGAGAAATAATCGATACAAATAACAATTTTACTATCGGGATACTCTGAAAATGATTAATTTATGCAATTATTACAGGGATGCAGTAGAACCTTTTTTTATTCAATGACATGTAAATTCATCCACGTCAAATCTGAAAATTCTCCTGATAACTTTTAATTTTCTTTAAAAAAAATTTACAAGGTTCTATGTGTCACAATTTATTTAGAATCCTGACACGTGTTTCGGTCTTTCGACCATCTTCAAAGGAGTACAAAAAGGAACTGAACTTAAAATTGAAAAGGTTCTTTTTTTACACTTAGTGTATTTTTATAGCGCATGGAAATAACAGCATCCAATATAGGGGTTTGCCAAAAAGTGTTTGGTAATTTGTTTAATTCTCCTTTTTCTCAATGGGTTTTTTGATTGAAAGAATCTCTAAGTACTCCATCAATTTACCCTTATTAACATTATATAGTAAAATGACATTTTTCTCATTAAAAAAATGATTATTTTCTATGCAATGTTCTGCAAACCGATTGATTTCTGGTTTTTCAAAATGGACATCCTCTTTTCCTTGATTCTATGTTGTATATGTAAACATCGGCCTGTCTGTCCTATATATAGTATGTAGCATTACAATCATCACTATTAATTTGAGGAATCCTCGATTCGGAAAAGTTGAGGTTCCTTTCTTTATTGTTCGCCAAAATCTTACCTAAACTATTTCTATTTACTGCTAAAAAATTGATTCCCATTTTATGAAGTCCAGAAGAGATCCTATTGCTGAAACCTGTCATATAAGTCATTGAAAGACCGAAACACGTGTCAGGATTCTGAATAAATTGTAAAACATAAAAACTGTGTGAAACCAACCGCATACTCCATTCATGTAACTTTCAATTTGAATTAAGTTTCTTTTTATAGACATATAGAGTTATCAACACATATGCGCGACATTCAACCGATACAGAATCGAAAGAAAATATGAAAAATTGACCGGGATTAATTAGACAACATCATCCGACAGAGCCCTTTAGATTAGATATAAAATTATAATCCCATTCCCAAAATATGCCCCACATTGATTTGAAGAAGTCTTATTTCAATTCTTTTTTGAAAATGTAATAAAACACATTCTACAGGAAAAGTATATGAAACTCCTTCCCATTTTTCATCAGTCAGAAGTTATTTGTATGTTGAATAAAAACATCAATGAAAAAATATCTGCAACGTTCTTTTCAGAATTTCTGGCTTGAATCAGACTAAAAGAAACCTACACAACGAAATGTATCCAGTTTTTCACTACAATTTGAACCCCCTTTAACTTTGTTACAAATAAAGATACAAAAAAAGTATACACAAAAGTTGTACAAAATCAACTGAATTTTTTCAAAATTATTCCACAAAATGGAATATAATATAACATAACATAAACTTTATTATAAAATAGAAAGGCCTTTTACTTGATAGAAGAAATATAACAAAATTTGAATATCAAAACAAATTAAAATATGTTTATTTTCTACAATTTTAATTTCAAAAAATTTTTATTCAAAAACACTTTTAGAATTAAATTATTGAACGGCCATGTAAACAAGCAAAATTGCCGTATATGGAGTGAAAACAATCCTCAAGAAAGACTGCAGGTTCCATTGCATCCTGAAAAATGCACTGTATGATGTGCTTTACAGGCTGGATTTCTTTAAAAACGATGCTGGAGCCAATGTTACAGTGAATGGTGCTCGTTACAGATCGATGATCAATGTTTTTTCGTTTCAAAATTTGAATGAAAACAAATTAAAATATGTTTATCTTCTACAATTTTGATTTCAAAAAATTTGTATTCAAAAAAACTTTTAGAATTAAATTAATGTCTAAAACAAGCACCGCTCACATTTAATAGACGTATATAATCAAAACTCAATATATAATGTCAAATGGAATAAATAAACCAAAAGATATACGAAAGTCATTAAAATTAATAAATAAATATTTAAAGGAGACAAAATTTTGTTTCTGGTCTTACCTTCAAGAACGCCATTTGCCTTTTAAAAACATGAACACACTTAAAGGACTTCTCAAAGAATATGATTTATTTGAAATATTTAATATATTTAAATATTGGAATAAGTAAATTCAGAAATCTCTCAAAGCATGCACTATATCTTCAAAAAACAAATATAATTCTAAGCAATTCCGTGATTTCTGAATTTACTTATTCGAATATTCAAATATATTAAATATTTCAAATAAATCATATTCTTCGAGAAGTCCTTTAAGTGTGTTCATGTTTTCAAAAGGCAATTGGCGTTCTTGAAGCTAAAACCAGAAACAAAATTTTGTCTCCTTTAAATATTTATTTATTAATTTTAATGACTTTCGTATATCTTTTGGTTTATTTCTTCCATTTGACATTATATATTGAGTTTTGATTATATACGTCTATTAAATGTAAGCGGTGCTTGTTTTAGACATTAATTTAATTCTAAAAGTTTTTTTGAATACAAATTTTTTGAAATCAAAATTGTAGAAGATAAACATATTTTAATTTGTTTTCATTCAAATTTTGAAACGAAAAAACATTGATCATCGATCTGTAACGAGCATCATTCACTATAACATTAGCTCCAGCATCGTTTTTAAAAAAATCCAGCGTGTAAAGCACATCATACAGTGCATTTTTCAGGATGCAATGGAACCTGCAGTCTTTCTTGAGGATTGTTTTCACTCCATATACGGCAATTTTGCTTGTTTACATGGCCGTTCAACCAGAAATGAGCTTCATCACTAAACACAATTTTACGATAAAAAATGGATCAACTTCAAGCTGTTCTAGGGACCCATCAGCAAACTGCGTTCATTATGGTCAAGTGGCTTTAGTTCTTGAACCAGTTGGATCTTGTATGGGTGTACACCATGATCTTTACGCAAATTATTCCATGTGGTGGATGTACAGAGTCCAACTTGTTGTGAACGTCGACGAATAGACAAATCTGGATCATCATTAACACTATGACTTACAGTAGCGATATTTTCTTCTGTACGTACAATCTATCGATAGTTCGAAGAATACGCTGCTCTGATGGACGATTATGTAAACCATAAATTTAACGAAGTGCTCTATAAGTTTGGCGAATAGAACACTGATTTTGAAAATAAATTTCAATAATTTGTGAACGTTGTTGCGGCGTGAGTCTTTCCATGATAATTTGTCAATGCTTACTGAAGAGAAATGTCAAACCAACATTACTTCTACCTTCTGTCAAATCACAGTTATCCCTATCGAAAGTTCTATCACTCAAAAAAAAACACCCGATAAATACTTGTCGCAACAGCTCAAAATTTTCCATCAGTTCCATTATTGTCAGCCAAGAAGGTTATTCGGGAAGACCCAAAAGTGCTTTAGTCTTGCAAACTGTGACTGCAAGTTTTTGGCTATTCTGTTGTGAATTTTAGCAATTTCAATCTAATCGAATCGAAAGTTCTATCACTCTAAAAAAATACTCGATATATTAGATCACAGATGATACGTAAGGTCTCGATTTTTATGAATATTTTATCACTTTCATGTGTTCCACCCCAGAATAACACTCCATAATTTATAAGGCTGTGAAAGAACCAATTTAAGGCATGCTTACCTGCAATTGGTTTTGTTCTTCTAATGGTTTAGGTTGCTATCGATAATTTTCTTACTAGTTCATCTATATGAATTCGAAAGCTCAGATTTGGTTGAATGTGGACACCTTTAACCAAATTTAATGCTCAAATCATTGTTTTGGCGGGTCTCAAATGTTAATTACTGAGTCTTTCCTCCATTCATTTTGAAGTTGTTAGCATTAAACCATTCCTATGCTTGTACAAGTGTGCACAATGATTTATTCGGAAGCTACTCTTCATCTTTACCGATAATAAGGAAGGATGTGTCATCTACAAAGAGTACGGTACCGTCCGACTGGACATTTGCTGGTAAGTCATTTATGTGTAGAAGAAATAGTATTGGCCCAAGAATGGACCCTTGAGGAACTTCATACTCTACCTGTTTCCATTCTGAACTGCTTTCTCCTATAATCACTTTTTGATGTCTGTTTTGTAGATAGCAGTCCATCAACTTCAATGTTATTCTTCTGATGCCATATCGCTGTAACTTCTGTATCGAAACTTCATGCTTAATCGAGTCGGATGCTTTACTGAGGTCGCATGCTACCAATTGGCTTTCTTCTTGTCATCAAATGAATTTGCTTTTTTTAGTAGCATAGATGTTATTGCTGAATTTGTTGATTTGTTACTTTGAAATCCATGTTGTCCTTCGCAAATAATATTATACTTCTGAAGGAGGTCAGATAATCTATCTTTAATGGCCATTTCAATTACTTTAGAAAGACTCGGAAGCACAGTTGCCGGTTTGTTCTCACCACCCTTGAAAATAGGAGTTTTTTCGCTCTCTTCATCTGCTCTGGAAAATACCCTTCTTTGCAACATTCGTATTGAGTAATATTAGAGCTTTCTGTGGCAGTTTTTTCAAAATCTCTCCTGTTATTAGATCAAAACCAGAGGTTAGCTTCTTGATCTCGTGGAAAACTTCTTTGGGTTTGAGAAATTTTATGGGAAGAGAAATCTGACAAGCACTATCCAAGATTGACTCAATATCAGTATCGTACCTGGGCAAGGATTATCTGAGGTGAATACTTGTGACAAGTTTGTTGCAAATAAGTTTGAGTTCTCCTCATCAGATTTGGCCCATTTTCCACTTATTTATTCGATCGGGGGTTTTCTTTATACAGGTTTCTTGTACCTTTCAGATATTGTGATCGTCTATATTTTGAATGTGGTGTTGGAATTTTAGGTCAAAGTGTTCTTGTAATCTTTTATGGAGTGCACTACCCAAGCGATTGTACTCTGCTTTGTCTACCCAATTGTGAAATCCTGCCATCTGGCTCAAGCTCGTCTTTCGCAACCATCAGTTGAGGAATAGATTTTTTGTGGAAATTTAAGTTTGTCACTACTTTTATTTCAGAATCAATTTCCATCGATTGAATCAAACATAAACCTCCTATTCTCCCTGCCCGCAAACCCCCAAAATCACCCCCTACCACCTCTCCCACATCGAACCAATGAAATAAGACGCCTCCAAGGCGAAAAACAAAAGACGACGGACCATTAGTCGCGGTGGGACGGAGGGAGGTTCCCGAATCCGTTCGGAAGGGTTTAATTGAAGTAATTAGCAAATGGTCCCGACTTTTCCCGATTCCGTGTTTTAAGATGAATCGAAAATGTGCAAACTCCCGGGACAATGGGACTTCGTCGCATTGTCGCTGGGCGATAATGTGTTTTCCCTTTTGATCGGGAAGGAAATTTATGCGCTCAGACTGGTTGCGGTCTTGGCAGGCGTCACTGCTTTTCGTCTCACAACCCTTGAACTTGAACGCGGACTGTTGAAAGTAGAAGGAAGTCTATTGTGTTTGCTCCCGGGGTTGTTGATGGATAATCGCCAGAGTTACGGATCGATGGGATTGTGGGACTTGAAAATTAAATGACGGATGCAGAGAGATGATAATAATTGCTCGATTTCTTCGAAACTGAACAAGTTTCGCCACAACTGCAGCTGAAACGAGTATTATCAAGCACCGCACTTGCCATCATAATAAAAAAGTGTTTTCAAGGGTGGTGAGAACAAACCGGCAACTGTGCTTCCAAGTCTTTCTAAAGTAATTGAAATGGCCATTAAAGATAGATTATCTGACCTCCTTCAGAAGTATAATATAATTTGCTAAGAACAACATGGATTTCAAAGTAACAAATCAACTAATTCAGCAATAACATCTATGCTACTTAGAAAAGCAAATTCATTTTATGAGAAGAAGAAAGCCAATTGGTAGCATGCGACCTCAGTAAAGCATCCGACTCGATTAAGCATGAAGTGTTGATACAGAAGTTACAGCGATATGGCATCAGAGGAATAACATTGAAGTTGATGGAAGAGCTATCTACAAAACAGACATCAAAAAGTGATTATAGGAGAAAGTAGTTCAGAATGGAAACACGTAGAGTATGGAGTTCCTCAAGGGTCCATTCTTGGGCCAATACTATTTCTTCTACACATAAATGACTTACCAGCAAATGTCCAGTTAGACGGTACCGTACTCTTTGTAGATGACACATCCTTCATTATTATTGGTAAAGATGAAGAAAAGCTTCCGAATAAATCATTGTGCACACTTGTACAAGCAGAGGAATGGTTTAATGCTAACAACTTCAAAATGAATAAAGAAAAGACTCAGTAATTAACATTTGAGACCCGCCAAAACCATGATTCTAGCATTAAATTTGGTTAAAGGTGTCTACATTCAACCAAATCTAAGCTTCCGAATTCATATAGACGAACTAATAAGGAAATTATCGATAGCAACCTACACCATTAGAAGAACAAAACCAGTTGCAGCTAAGCATGCCTTTAATTGGTTCTTCCACAGCCTTATAAATTATGGAGTGTTATTCTGTGGTGGAACACCTGAAAGTGATAGAATATTCATAAAAATAGAGGGACGTATCATCTGTGATCTAAAATATCGAGTATTTTTCTAAGAGTGATAGAACTTTCGATAGGGATAACTGTGATTTGACAGAAGGTAGAAGCCATGTTGTTTTGACATTTCTGTTCAGTAAGCATTGACAAATTATCATGGAAAGACTCACGCCGCAACAACGTTTACAAATTGTTGCAATTTATTTTCAAAATCAGTGTTCTTTTCGCCAAACTTATAGAGCACTTCGTGAAATTTTTGGTTTACATAATCGTCCATCAGAGCAGCTTATTCGTCGAACTATCGATTGATTTCGGACAGATTTGTCTATTCGTCGACTTCACAACAAGTTGGACTCTGTGCATCCACCACATGGAAATTTTTGCATAAAGCTCTTGGTCTACACCCATATCCAACTGGTTCAAGAACTAAAGCCATAATGAGCGTTTGTTTGCTCATTGGGCTCTAGAACAATTCGAAGTTGATCCACTTTTTTATCGTAAAATTGTGTTTAGCGATGAAGCTCATTTCTAGTTAAACGGCTATGTAAACAAGCAAAATTGCCGTGTATGGAGTGAAAACAATCCTCAAGAAGTTCTGCAGGTTTCATTGCATCCTGAAAAATGCACTGTATTGTGTGCTATACTACAGGCATTATCGGTCCCTATTTCTTCAAAAACGATGCTGGAGCTAATGTTAGAGTGAATGGTGCTAGTTACAGATCGATGATCAATGATTATTTGTTTCAAAATTTGAATGGTATCGACCCAGAAGTGTTTTGGATCCAACAAGATGGTGCTACACCTTATGCTGCTACCGTAACAATTGATTTATTGAAAGCAGGATATGGCGATAACATTATTTCAAGAAATGGCCCAATTAATTGGCCTCCAAGATCATGCAACATAATTCCACTTGATTATTTTCTTTGGAGTTATGTCAAGTCATTGGTTTATGCTGATAAACCAGAAACAATATGCGCTTTGGAAGCCAACATAACTCGTATTATTGATGAAATAAGGCCTGAAATACTCGAAAAAGTGGTCCAAAATTGGTCTGGTCGAATGCATTTCCTCAGAGCTAGTCGTGGTAGACATATGCCGGAAATTATTTTGAAAACATAAATGTCATAAAATTATCCTTCAAATAAAAAGAAAATTGTCTTCAATCTCAATTTAAATGTGTTTTATTTCAATTTAAAGTTCTATCACCCTGAAAAATCACCCAATACTACTAGTACTTTAACGAATCCTTCAGTACTCTTCGGAAGCACTTTCAAATTAGATCGCATCCATGCGCCATAAAAACTCATAGATGTCTGAAATGTAAATAAATAAGAACCTCTATAACTCAAGTTGAAACACTTTGAAGTTGGCCGCAAGACCCAAACAACTTCAAAGAAAACCATTAACCAGAAGTATAAAAAATAAAAATACACAAAAAGGATATCTATGAACTATATTGGGCTCTCAATGACTTCATTCATTTTCTTTACGATTCATGACATTGAAGAGATCCGTATTCTCTAAGGATCATTTCGGTATTTACCCACGTTATTTATGTGTCAAATATTCTGTGGTACTGTAACTTGACACGAATGTGATCGGTGACAATATAAAAAGAGAACAATGTCCTTTGGCGTTCCCATTGTATTTTGAATCGGCAGAGGAAACTTCTTGGAAATAAACTTCCTGAGTGATTTGAAAACATACTCGAGATAATAGTACTTATAACAGTTCCTCTTGGTAACTCTTAGTTAGTAAACTTCCTTTAAATGCTTCTGATTAATTGCATGATTTACGCTTTGAATACCACCCTAGTTTTAATTTAAAATTAGTGATTGCACGATCGCTAATTGTACTTCCACTAATCGCTTTTCATTCTTTGTTTTTGCTTCGGTGTTTTTAATCCGACCGTAATGTTTCACTAGAAAGCATTGCCTTTGTATATAACTAAAGCGGCACGACCCTCACAAAATATCTATTTATATTGTATACGTTCTCTCGGTGCCTGGTTGTTGTTCTTCATTTGTACTTTTCGTGGTATTCGCAGTGCCTGATATGTAACTGATTTCTTGTATTGTAATGTCCATTAACACGCCTAGGAGATTGTGTTCCTTGTGAACCAGTGCAATTTTTAGGGTAAATCGCTGAGTAGACCTGGTAGAGAACGACGTATCGTGTAGAGACAGTAAATAGCTCTGGATATCCAATGCTACTGTGAGAATGTGTGAGTGATTGCTAGATCATTGTAACGAGGTGGTGCGATATCCCCAGGATTAGTGTGCGTGATCCTTTAGGTGGCTTCGGTTCGTTTTTTAGTAATATCTTAGCCTGCCTGAGGAGGCCAGATATAGTCCAGTCGATAGTAACTTTTCCGGTCGACTCGAATTATGTTAGGTCCCCTCTACAAGGAGATTTCCTGGACATACCACATTATCCACCTTACTGTCCATTCAAACTTACCCCTTGTAACTGTTAGGTTCTGGACTGGTTACCGGAAGTGCAGTTGAAGGTGCATGCTGGCTGTATCCTGTCCTCTCTAACCCTTCATTGTGTAGCTTTACGAACTACTGATTTAGTAAGCTGATAAATGTTTGTTTCCATTCATTGAGGGTTGTTGCTTTTTATTAATACTAATATAAATATATTATTCTGGCGTTACTGTGTTTTGAATGCTTGAACTTCCCGTCACTGTTTCCTTGCTCTCGTTAGGTGTAATTTGGGTTGTCTACACAACGTAACGTCCTATTCTACCGCTACTAGATGATCACGATAAAAAGGTTAGCGTTCTTAGGGTACTCCATATAATCTTGGGTATTTCAGAGTACTCCGTATAACATGGGATAGCTCAACATCATAAAACACGCAACACTATGTACATTTTCTGATATACACATTTCGGAACGGTCCCACTTGACCAGCTCAATCAACACACCCACTCGCACCGTCATTAGAACCTAACCTTCAAACTGAACCATCGATTATATAATTATCAAAAACCCTTCTACTTGGATTAACAGCTGACGTCACAACCTTGGCGCCTTAGAGTCCACGGCGTTCGGCGCACACAGAAATTCGCGAAATATAGGACGGGATGGATTTTCCTTTCGTAAACATATCTTGTAAACAGTTTCACATCGGTTTGCCTTCGAGAGCACTCGTTTCAACCCTCGTGAGTTTCGAAAATTGGCAAGTGAGTCAGGTTCTACTTTGTAATGCCGTAGTGACGGTTTGTGAATGAACGATCCAAATTAAGTGGTGTTTACGCACATTATTTCCGTCGACGTGAGTGGAGTTTGACCTTAACACACTCGTTTGTATTGTTTTATCGGAATTCACTGTTCCATAGAGGAACTAATATTAGTTTGTTAAACATTCTTCTATGACCGTGAACATGTTGTTATTGTGGGTTATGTTTACGTTTATATTCCATAAGAACTTATGCATCGACGTTGGCGATGGCTTCAGGGATGTTCAGATCGTGAATGGAAAACTAGATGGCACCTCTTCCTCTATGATATTGAATAACTCCGTTGAGTATGTGGTACATTATCCAGAATCTAATGTAAGTTCTTGATGAATTCCAGACATTTGAATCATGGAAAAAGATTATTGTTTCACAGGACTATTCCCTAATTTGAAAGAGATCAAAAATTGGTTTTCCCAGAGAAATGATGTGTTTTAAACGTCATAGCAAACAATTTTTTGATTGTCTCGGTCTTTACTCAACGGAAATTCATCTTCAATATAAGAAAAACAAATGTTAACTTCCGCCATTTGATTGATTTACACGACAATTGTTTCGTCATACCATGACTTCATCAGGTGTTTATTTAATCTGAGGTATACAATGCAAAACATGACCTTAAATACACAGCTCTGGTACAAAAAATAGAGGGGTGGAAAGAGATGGTATACAATTACTGAAAAATATTAAGTAGGGGGGATCTGTTTAAATCTATTTGATCATTCAATAAAATTTGTCTTTCATTATATCTATTGATCTCTAAAGTTTCTAACAGATTTAGTTTCTGACTTTTGTTTTCAATATGTAATATTTCATAGTTCATATTAAAATTATGGCCAGTTTCTAACAAATGGTTGGCATAAGTTGAATTCGGTTTATTATTAATGTAACATTTTTCATGTTCTCGTATCCTTGTTTGGAATGCCTGTCTGTCCCACATATACACATGGGCAATCACTACATGTTAACTTGTATACTCCTGATTTTTTGTTTTTAGGAATGACGTCATTTTTTATTAAGCTGCCTAAAGAATTAATAGTTTCAAGAGAGGTGTTATATTTTTCTTTTTTCTTTAAATATCTAGCATCTTTTCAGATTTTTGGCCTATGTAAATTAATGAAATAAATTTGGTTTCGTTTGGATTTTGAAAATTTGGATATACAAGTGATAATACTTTCTTGTAATTTATTTTATCAAGTAAATTGTCTACAATTAACGGATTGCAATCATTTTCAAAGTCAATTCAATTTCAGAATTCACGAAACCAAATTTATTTCATTAACTTACATAGGCCAAAAATCTGGAAAGATTGCTAGATATTTAAAGAAAAAAGAAAAATATAACATCCCTTTTAAAACTATTAATTCTTTAGCAGCTCAATAAAAACTAATAAAGACGTCATTCCTAAAAACAAAAAATCAGGAGTTTACAAGTTAACATGTAGTGATTGCCCATGTGTATATGTGGGCCTTTCATTTCAAACAAGGATACGAGAACATAAAAAATGTTACATTAATAATAAACCGAATCCAACTTATGCCAACCATTTTTTAGAGACTGGCAATAATTTTAATATGAACTCTGAAATATTACATATTGAAAACAAAAGTCAGAAACTAAATATGTTAGAAACCTTAGAGATCAATAGATATAACAAAAGACACATTTTATTGAATGATCAAATAGATTCAAACAGATCCCCCCTACTTAATATTTTTCATTAATTGTATACCATCTCTTTTCACCTCTCTATTTTGTGTACCAGAGCTGTGTATTTAAGGTCATGTTCTGCATTGTATACCTCAGTTTAAATGCTCACCTGATGAAGTCATAGTATGACGAAACAATTTTCGTGTAAATCAATAAAATAGCGGAAGTAAACATTTGTTTTTCTTATATAGCAGACAATGGTTGAAATTTCAATGGCTGTCATTTGTGCCTAGCGTAGTTTTTCATGCAAAAATATACGTTTGATCATCCCTAAATCAACCTGCGAATGAACTTTTCAACATTCTGATCGTTCAATGCTCAAAAAATTCTTTACTCAACATCAAATATTCATTGAGGTACTCAAAAATTGAAAATGACCGCTCATTTTCGAATACTGGACGAAATTATGCAAAAGTCAAAAAGGAGCTAAGAATTTGATACCAAAGAAAACTAGAGACTCCTACGACAAGGTGAAAAATGTATCAATTGGTTGACAGAAAACATATTTCAAATATTAACTATTCTCTGAAGCCTCCACAATTTTTAATCTTTCAGGAGTAGAAATAAGTCCGTGCGGTTTTGATGACAGATGTCGCTACTAGTTTATTATTCCATTGTTTCATCTGGCAACACGTTCATTTTCTTTCTTTCAAGAACAAATAGCACATTCTCCAGAAAAAGCTTTTGAAATCCTTATCCGTTTCTCATAACTCCGAACTTATGTGGATGTTTAGTAACAGTTGATAAGAATATATCAACATACCTTCTATTCAACCTACACACATGATCAAAAGTCACCCTATCAACTCTCAACTTGTTGAATGTAACATGACAATTTTTTTTGTGAGGAATCTTCACTATCTTATCACTTGAATTAAAACCTATGGACGGGTAGTCTCAACCAGTACCATAGGAAGAGGGTGGCATTCCTCAAATTTAAGGGCAAGAAGACCTTTCAGAGTACCTCGGCTATCACCTGGAAATAGAGCTACCCTTCGGTAATGAGCAGAACATCACCAAGAATGGATTTCACTACAATGGCGCAACGTACTTTTTTCGGACTTGTCACGATTCGGTTTACAGAGTGATAGTCGACGACAAAGGGTTTGGAGATGTCCAGGCAGACTAGAGCTACTCAAAAGTTGATCAATAATGTGCTTGGGGGGGTATAATGTTCGGTCGCCGTACTCCTCTCATTATCGTTGAACGAACAATGACCGGTGCCATATACGTAGAAAACATCATTGAACCAATCATTGTTCCTTTGCACAACGAATTTGGGCTTAATTTCATTCATCAGGATGTAACGCCCCACCACACCCCACACGAAGGATTCAAAACATTCTTCAAGATTACCTTATCCAGAGAATGAACTGGCCAGCAAACTCACCAGACCTGAATCCAATTGAGCACGTATGGGATTACTTAGGGAGAGAAATATCCAATCGCCAAAACCCACCTTCAACTCTTCAGGAATTGAGTTTAGCCCTTCAGGAAGAATGGAACGATATGCCTGAAAATTTCATCAATGATTTGATTCGTGGGATGCCTAGGCATATTGAGCAGTTGATTGAAAGAACATAGATTGTTTATTTCTTGAGAAACCTAGAGGGGCTAAGACTTTTGATGATTTGTGTATATCCGATTGGAGCACACTGAAACAAACGTGTGAAGCTAACCCCACAGCATTTATCAAACTATGCTCCTCCAAGAGGAGACAGGATCGCAGACTCATTATCATAAAATATCTTTTCTTTATTGTAAAACTCATTGTCCACCATGAAATATTTACCTCGAAATTTCTATCAACACCTCTGATGATAAAACAAATGTCAATGTTTGCAGACACACAACCCTTTCAGAATAAGGGTATGGAGCACGCAAGCTGACCAATCACACCCAATCCTCGTAGTGGTGAACCAAGAGAACCAGGTTTTATCCTGGGAAGTACCTCTCACTATCTCAAGAGGAAACTACGCGGATTTATTCTTCAGGAATACCTCAAGGACTTTATGCCACAGCTCTATGAAGAAGATCAGCAAGCTCTCCAAGCACGGTAAGAATTATTGTGCGCAAACCTAACTTTAGGAAAAATTAGCAACCTCGATTTTAGCACTATTGAAAAATCACAAAAGCCAGCATTTCTCCCAGAGATTCCTAGTTATTCTAACTACACAAAGCGATGAGCCTGTAGATGTACACATCGAAGCTGAGGAAGAACAGAATTTTCATGTTGAAGAAGGCGTTAATTACACCTTATCGGTAACAGCAAGCGAAAGTAGACACGTCTACTATAAGTTTGATGAGATGACAGAAACGGTGATGGTACAAGTTGCATCTCCTGATGACGTTTGTCTGGCAGTATCCGTTCAGGATAGTGATGTAAGTATCAGATCCATTTCATGAACAAGACTCAAAATACAAGAATATTCAACATACCTCAACTTCAAGTTTTCCCAATGTTCATTATATTTATCTAAATATCCTTTCTGGTTCTATTACCCAAATTATACTGCCAATATGATTGATGTTTATTTATTCAAGACAGTATCTCTACTGCTTATACCTCCAGCAATTTTCTTCCCAAGCAACATTATCTAATTTACTATTTTCCAAAGTTTTCCAATTTTCTTCTGATCTATATGAAATTTCAACATTGAAACTGTACTCAATAAACTTTCTGAAAAGAAAGATCTCAAAAGATTTTTCGCACTAGAGCTGGCGAAGTCAAGTACTAGCCAACAAAAATACCAATAAGTGTTTAAGTAGCCAACTGGAAAAGACATAAGAACATTACAGAGTAAATACTGAATCTTAATCGTTTTGGGGCCCATAAGAAGAAAATTGGAATTTACTCTGGTAACAGACAAGGTAATACCTAGATCCTGGGCCAGAAGTAATGAAGGTGTCTTTTGTTTTACCAAGTCAACACTTCCAAGAACAAATGAATCACATTACAACCATTTGACTACAAAAGGGCTGAAGAACCAAAAATCCCCAAGTTTCTGTCAAATGCGGACAGAAAAGGTTAAGGGAACTTCCATAGAAAGATGTCAAAATGCTGCTTCTTTAAGATATCTTCACTTGCCTGTGAAACTAAAAACTACAGAAATAATTATTTTGGAACCAGGCAAAAATCAAAACGATATGTCGTCCTATACTACTAACAGAAGACTAACTGATTTTTATGAATTAAAAAAGGTTTCCTAATTGGAAATTTCTATTCAGGTTAAAGGGTACTCTAAGCCTTCAATCATCTGATTAACTCATGCTTGCTTATCGTTATATATTGAAAATGATCTTATATTATTATTTCTTCCACGTCATTACATTGTTTCTCCAATTGTTCACCAACAATTTTCCTTATCAATCCTCTTACCAAAACCAACTCATAACATTTAAATTCACCGACACCAGTCAGATAATAATTTATTCCTTCATCACATCTTGGTGTTACTCAGGATTCAGTTTCAGTTCCTATAATTTACTCATTTTGACCTCTGAGATGTAACAGTTAGGATCACACCCTCCTATTCCAGTGTCCAGTCTTCGACTTGAACGAGAACATAAAATATGAAGGAAAATACCAATCTGTGACCAGAAAGGGAGCCATGACAGTTACGGTAATCACAAAAATGTCAGTAAACGCGGATAATCTAGAATTGTTGATTTCAGAAAAACGAATTCAAAGACGGATTCTTTCTGGTCTTCATAGCCAGACCGGATAACTACGAATGTAACATAGAAACGAAGAAGCAGGTAAAATTTGGTCTTATCAAAGTGCTCAATGAATACCCTAACAGAACTTCTACAGTTTCCTTCAAAATACGGAAAACTTTAAGCAAAGCTGACTATGTTAAACCAATGCTCATTATTTTAGGCATAATATCTGTATTTTTCGCCTTTGCACTCTTCCTGGTCTATTTCTTCTTCGTTTGGGGCAGCGTCAAGGAAGTCATGAAATTAGAAGGTAACATAATTGATATATTCTCCTCATAATTAAGGAATGATAACCAAGTTTTACAACACAGTCTATTTTAATACACGGAAATAGCTGAATCAAAAACTCATCCATTCAAGTAATTTTGAAATTTAAGATTTCTTACATAGCTTGTCCAAATTTCTAAATAAGCGTTTCACAGATCAAGAAGAACAAATTCAGGACGAATTGCAGAAAAGAAACTCTCAAGAGATAAACCAACTCCTGGAAACTCCTAAATTAAACGTCAGGATGGTTTCGAAGTACCCTGTTAAAACGAAAAAAAGATCCTTGAACTATCTTTGGCATGTTTTAAGCGTGTCCATATTCTACGGCATCCCTGTGGTACAACTAGTGTCGACTTACCAAAAGGTAAGGTTACCCGAGTTTTAATGATGCTTTATCCTAATAAAATGGAGATTTTCAGATGGTTAACAAAACCGGAAACCAAGACCTTTGCTATTACAATTTTTACTGTGCACATCCTTTGCTGGGTTTCAGCGACTTCAATCATATTTTCTCGAATATTGGATATATATTACTAGGATGTTTGTATATGTTTGTAGTACTTCATAGACATAACACGGTACCTGAAAGACAGGTAAGAGAGACCTTCATGGTGAGTTGAAGGTAACACATTGCATAAAATAAGGGTCTTCCAGAAGAATAGTACCTACCATGTAGCCCTTATGACATAAGATTGGTGTGGAGATTAGAGATCTTTTGGCATACTAAAACTTTGTACTATATTCTGTTCTCTTTCGAGTTCGCTGTGATATTTAACTGGCTCCTGATGATTGCTGACCTCAAATTATCTCAAGATTCAGCTTCTTCTCCCCATCAACGTTTATCAGATATTTCAGTAAGTTCTTCTGAGGTTGAAGTTCCCAAGGAAGATCTTAGTATTCCTCGAATCTGGAAGATTATGGCCAAGTTGTTCAGTTAGTCCTTTATTTTCAGAAGAAGCTTATTTGAAGGCTCGGAGCCTGCGTTTGCTCAAATTTACATAGGTTTTTGAATTCTGCCAAAGTTGCTACTCTTGCTTCTTCTTTAAAAAGTTTTTTGTGGTGAAGAAAGTTGTCTGGAGGGGTAGCTCGCTTGAGTTTTCAATTTGATATCTGAAATTTTTACCCAGAGTGCTTTTCTGTCAGACCGTTCTTTCTTTTCAATCATTTCTGTTTGTTTCTCCAATTGAAACAACTGTGAGCCTTCAGAGAATTGGTTGAATGTATTTGCCTTCCTCACTTATTCTATCCATTTCTCCTTGCTCAAATTTCTAAACGTTCAGGTTCAGAAAACTTTGTTATTTTTCATCATCTGATCCATTGAGATTGTCTTTACTTTTATATACCACTATCGAACTAACAACATTAGAGCCTTTAGCTGTGACTGCTTTCTAACTTCTGAATCTCTTTATCAGAACTAGACGATATATTTGACTAATTTTCTTTCAAGGAACTGTATAAAGTTTTGATTGGTTTTTTCTTATTGAGGGTAAATTAGAACTCATCCATTTTCTTTTAGTCTTTCTGATTTTTGGTTCATAAAAATATCATTTTATGTCACCCATTCTGAGATTTTTTCAGGGAGTTGGTATACCTGAACACTACGGTATATATTACGCCATGGGAGTATCTTTGATCATCGAAGGTATTTTGTCCGCGTGCTACCATATTTGTCCTAGCCAATCCAATTACCAATTCGGTAAGACAAAATCGATTTGCAACAAAACGATTCGTCAACAATTTCATGTTGTTTCACAGATACTAGTTTTATGTATGTGATGGCAGTGTTGTGTTCTGTCAAGCTGTACCAGAATCGTCACTCTGATATGAATGCAACGGCCTACTCGACCTTTACGATATTGGGACTAATAATATTTGTTGGTGAGTAATTTTTTGAAGTAGCCTTCAAACATTTTTTATGTAGGATTTCGAGATTATCCTGAAAAAACATTATTGGTTTGGAAAAAGTGTATCGGAGAACAGTAGAAGGTTTCTTTCATTATGGTCCTCATGGTTTTCTTTGAATCCTGTGCAGAAGTGGCATTCTGTCACTACTATCAAACAAATGAATAATCGATTTGATATTAGAATCGCACAATAATAAAAAGAAGCTCTATGAGCAAAAGAAATCTTCAATTCATGAAAGATTTTGCAAATTCAGTTCGATTAAACCATATAAATTTTTCCAATTAATTCAAGGAATCATTTCAAGCAGCGATCAAAATGAAATAACATAATTCCATTAGAGCTAGGATATCATTAACTATTCCAATCAAATTATGATCATCAGGTTGATGTGGTATATACTGACTTATCACTAGCTTTCGATACTGTTGACCACGATATTCTGTTGAAATGGCTCTCGCTCTTCGGTATCAGTCCGACATCTGTGAAGCTCATTAGATCATACTTGCAGGGTAGAATAAATTATGTCTTCTACAATGGTTATAGATTATCTGAGTATGTTCTTTCATGTGGAGTACCCCAGGGATCAAATTTGGGACCATTATTATTTATCTCCTATGTAAACGTCTTATTACTTCTCTTAAATGTTCAGTTTTAGCGTTTTCTGATGACTTGAGGATATACTCGAGAATACGCAGTGTTGATGATTTGATGCCGATCCAGTCAAGCTTGGTTCATGTTTGGTGTTTATGCAACAAACTCATGTTGAATATGGTGAAGTGCTTTAAAGTTACATTCAGTAGAAGGTCAGATCTGTTGACTTATAACTCAAATAGCTGACAACAATGTTAGCGATAAAGATCGAATATTTGACCTTGGAATCCTTTTTGATTCTACACGTTGAGAAGTTGTGTACTTCTGCTAGCCGAATTTTAGACTTTGTGTTAAAATATAGCTGGGACTATCAATTTTGAGGAGTTTGTAGTTCACGCTAATCATCAGTAAGTTGGAGTATGCACACTTGATATGGTTTTCTATCTACGACTGTCCTTTGATATCACTGGAGCGCATCCACAAACAGTTGTTCAAGTTTGTGTTGTCTAAGTGGACTGGCATATATCTCGAGCATGGTGCTGATCTGTTTTATATCATGAGAAAGATGAGGATATCATCGTTGTTTGCTAGGCATGAGAATCAGTTTGAAAAGTTGGCTCAAAGCTTATTAACCAACAGGATCACCAAAGCTGCTATCAAAGATAAATATAAATTATTAAGTCTTGTTATAGTGAGGTCAAGACTAAATAATTTACATGATTTTAGTATTTTTCACAAACCAACACATACAGACATCACAATACATAAAACTTCAAACCACCCCACCCACCAAAAGATGTCAGCATATAATAGTTTTATTCATAGATTATTGAATGTCCCTTTGAATTCAGAAAACTTTTTGAAAGAATTAAATATTATTAAACAAATAGCGTCAAACAACGAGTCTACAAGTTGACTTGCAAAAATTGCCCTTTAGTATACATTGGCCAGACTGATAGATCATTCAAGAAACGTGTCCAAGAACACCAAAGGAGTTATATATCCAATTCTGTAAATTCGACATATTCTAATCATCTTAAGTAATTCAGGCATAATTTCAACAATAATTATGAAATTATCCACGTTGAAAGCAAAAGTTCTAGATTAACACTTTTAGAATTTCTTGAAATCAACAAGTGTAATGCCCGTAAAATCCTTTTGAACGAACAAACAGATGTTGATAAGTCTCCATTACTGAATATTTTTCCTTAATGGCATTTTTAGCGGCAAACTCCAATAAACACCTAGAGGTTTTATGACTTGTGCTTCCATTATTTCGTCACGTACCTAAAAATGTATTTAAATTTGGTTACACTGAATAGCATCAGACAGTACAATGTAATACCTGAAGAAGCCACATCGTGGTGAAACAATTGTTGTAGTAGTACAAAAATTTTTGTGGAAATGAATTACTGTCTCATATTGAATGGTATCAGTCCTTACTTGGTGAAAATCCATATTAAATACTGTCTCATATATATTTTTTAATTAAAATGAGTTTCCACCAAGTAAAGACCGAATCAATAAAAAAAAAGATAAATTTCAATATTCGAAGACTGGCAACAAGGTGTGCATTCACATTATACATTGTAACATTCCGCATTCTGGCACTATTAACCTGTTTTTTTTTTTGGTAAAATAAAGAATTTTATTATCAATATAACTGAGGAATACTCTGTAACATATGAACTTCTGCTTAAGTTATACAATTTTCATGAATAATAAAATATTTGAAGATGATACTGAATAAAGTTATAATTAGTATCCGGAGTTTTTTAGAGTGATAGAACTTTAAATTGAAATAAAACATTTTAATTAAGATTGAAGCCGATTTTTTTTTAATTGAAAGATAATTTTATGACATTTATGTTTTGAAAATAATTTCCGGCATATGTCCACCACGACTAGCTCTGAGGAACCACATTCGACCATACCAATTTTAGACCACTTTTTCGAGTAATTCAGGCCTTATTTCATCAATAACACGAGTTATGTTGGCTTCCAAAGCATCTATTGTTTCTGGTTCATTAGCATAAACGAATGATTTGACATAACCCCAAAGAAAATAATCCGGTGGAGTTATGTCGCATGATCTTGGAGCCAATTAATTGCACCATTTCTCAAAATAATGTTATCGCCAAATCTTTCATTCGATAAATCAATTGTTACGGTAGCAGCATAAGGTGTAGCACCAGCTTGTTGGAACCAAACCACTTCTGGGTCGATACCATTCAAATTTTGAAACAAATAATCATTGATCATCGATCTGTAACGAGCACCATTCACTGTTACATTAGCTCCAGCATCGTTTTTAAAGAAATATGGACCAATGATGCCTTCAGCGTGTAAAGCACACCATACAGTGGATTTTTCAGGATGCAATGGAACCAGCAGAAATTCCTGAAGGTTGTTTTCACTCCATATACAGCAATTTTGCTTGTTTACATAGCCGTTCAACCAGAAATGAACTTAATCACTAAACACAATTTTACGATAAAAAAGTGGATCAACTTCAAGCTGTTCTAGGGCCCAATCAGTAAACAAACGACGCTTATTATGGTCGAGCGGCTGTAGTTCTTGAACCAGTTGGATCTTGTATGGGTGTAGGCCAAGATGTTTACGCAAAATTTTCCATGTGGTGGATGCACAGAGTCCAACTTGTTGTGAACTGGATCATCATTAACACTATGAGTTACAGCAGCGATATTTTCTTCTGTACGTACAGTTCTTTGTCTTGTTGTTGTTGCTGCATCGAGTAGAGAAAATGTTGTCCGAATTCTATCGATAGTTCGACGAATAAGCTGCTCTGAAACGATTATGTAAACCATAAATTTCACGAAGTGCTCTATAAGTTTGGCGAATAGAACACTGATTTTGAAAATGAATTTCAACAATTTGTAAACGTTGTTGCAGCGTTGTTGCTCTCCATGATAATTTGTCAACGCTTACTGAACAAAAATGTCAAAACAACATGGCTTCTTCCTTCTGTCAAATCACAGTTATCCCTATCGAAAGTTCTATCACTCTAAAAAAAACACCCGATATTATCATACTCTTATATACATAATTTCAGCTATGATCGGAATACTGCACAGTCATTTCATCATCTGGCTATCGTTCTACATCGGCTACATCGTCTTATGCATGTATTTGTCCTTCAAGATCTACTTCCTCGGCTACGTCATCCACGGTTTCAAGAAAGTTGAGAAAGAGATACACCAGACGGGTTTAACGAAGAAAACTTTTACGCCGAATAAGAAAGGTGAGAAAAATAAAACTTTCATCGAGCGAAACTTCTTGAAACTTTCTTTTCCTCAGTGAGGTTCTTTCTGGTGACACTGGCAAACTGTGTCAACATGGCGATGCTACTTTTTGGACTCTGTTTGTATTCCGTGGATGCCACCGATTTCGGGAGTTTTCTACTTCTCATCCTGATGGGAAACGCGATATTGCACACGATATTTTATACCTTCATGAAGGTAAGGGGAAATTTAATCAGAGATTTCGTTTTGAACCGCCATATTCTTTCGTTGAAGATGGCATACGGAGTAGAAATTAGTTCGTGCGGTTTTGATGACAGATATCGATACTAGTTTATTTTTCCATTGTTTCATGTGACAACACTTCCATTTGTAAATGTCATCAGTAGACTTTCTCTTCAGTATCTGTCATTCCACTGAATCAACATAGTTTCTGTGTGCTCGGAAAATGTCAACTTTTGTATCGAATAATGTGTTTCTGCGGCAAGTTTCACATCAATATGAAGAAAGTTATCATATTTCAGTGAATGCTGACCATGAACGAATGTATCAAAAGTGGTTTGCCCGATTGAAAAGAAAGACCCGGAGCGGGTCTTTCAAAAAAATTTTTATTCAAAAAACTTTTAGAATTAAGTTAATGTCTACAGTAAGCACAGCTTATATTTAATAGACGTATATAATCAAAACTCAATATATAATGTCAAATGGAATAAATAAACCAAAAGATATAAAAAAGTCATTAAAATTAATAAATAAATATTTAAAGGAGACAAAATTTTGTTTCTGATCTTACCTTTGAGAACACCAATTGCCTTTTAAAAACATGAACACAACTTAAGGACTTCTCAAAGAATATGATTTATTTGAAATATTTATTTATTAATTTTAATGACTTTTTCATATTTGTCGGTTTATTTATTCCATTTGACATTATATATTGAATTTTGATTATATACGTCTATTAAATATAAGCTGTGCTTACTGTAGACATTAATTTAATTCTAAAAGTTTTTTGAATAAAAATTTATTTGAAATTAAAATTGTAGAAGACTAACAGATTAAATCTGTTTTGATATTCAAATTTTGAAACTTTATTTCATTGAGGTCCCTGAGTTTATTTTTTTCTTCCATAAGACATATCAAATCAATCAATTTAAGCTATCAATGAAACCTTTCCGGGCTAATTTGAGTTTCGAACTGTTATTCAGATGCAAGTTGCACTCTGCTGCACTTTCTGTTGGCATAGCTCATCTGGTTTTTCAGAATGAAAACCAACCTGTATGACGAATTGTGATTTCAGCTGATACATGGGGAGAGATTATGCATAGAAGCAATTGTTTATGGGGTCCTGAGTTTAGCAGTATGGATGCTGAGCGCGGTATACTTCTTCGACAAGTCTACCCTATGGATGGTGAGTTTGAATCGATCAAATGATAGGTCCACCAGATGAAACTTTCCTACTGTTTTTGCAGGTGACACCTGCTGAGTCCAGAAATTGGAACCAAGAATGTGTCATACTGGATTTCTTTGATAAGCATGATATTTGGCATCTACTTAGTGCACCAGCACTATATTTTACATTCATGCTACTGCTTTGTTTGGACGACGATTTGGTGCAAACATCTCAAGAAAACATTCCTGTATTTTGAATCATGAGAACCAAAAGTTTCATTAGAATATATACAGGTTTTGAGATGAGATATGTATATATAGTCCGTCTAGGAAGTATCCGGGAAAAACAAAGCTCAATTGTAATTATTTAGTATATATTTTTAATTCTTGAATTAGAAAATTATAACAAAATATTCATCTAATTTGCTTATATAACCTCCAATCCACAGTAAATACTTCACTAAACGTCGAGGTAGATCACCGCCTAATTCATTCTTCAATCTTCATTAATCCCCATGTGTTTTCAATGAAACTAAGATCTGGTTAAGCTGCTGGCCATGAAATGCTTGTCACTTGGTGTTCTTGCATCCAAGCTTGAGTATAGACCAAAGTATGGCATTTTGCATTATCCTGCTGAAAACGCCACCCCTCTGAATAAAAAGCATGCGCTGTTTCAAGGGAAAAATCGTTTAGAATGCCAAAATACTTTCCACTATTAACGGTACCATCAACTATAGAGAGAGGCGTAGAATCACGCTGAGATATTGCTTCCCAAACCATTATTTTGGTGGGAAATTTGGAAATTTTAACAGTAACAGGTTATTCTGATAGAATTTTTGAATGATTGAAAGTTGGAAACAATTTTCATCAGATATAAGGACATTATTAAAATTATCTTCTTGAAAACGTTGACAATATTCTTTTTTTCGTTCTTTTTGCAAATGTGTCATTATGGGGAATTTTTTTTGGTTTCCTCGATATGTCTTTGTCTTTTCAGTGGCATACGGAAGGTTTCTGGAAATACTTTTATATTTCTTTGATTTCCAAACCCGTTAGCCAATTTGCGTAACCCCAGGAAGTCCTAAGGCCAATAAAGCGTTTAAATTGTTTCCTTTAATCTTAAAACTTCTTAAAACCTCATATCCATGTCAGTTTTTATCCTCTTTATTGTGTCGTATACAGCACTTTTTCCCATTTCAGTCAATTGCACTAATTTTTTAACCTTTCGAAAAACTCTTCTCTACAAATATTCTGCCTGTTTTTTCTCTAATTATGACCTTATTTCATGAATTGTATACATGTTGACCATCAACAATATTTGAAAAATAGTGTTGCCGTGAAATTTTGCCCATAGCCAACTATCTGCACAACCTATTTTATAGATTACTTCTATCTTAGAATGTTACAAAAAAGAAGTAGTTTAAAATTATGAAAAATAATAAATTCTGGATAATTTCTAGACAGACTATATTTCAACTGGTAGTAGAATAAAGTTGTACCTAAAAAACTTGACAGGGTACAAAAACGAAAAATAAAATTCCTGTGATTTATGAAATTATTATCGAAGCATTCCATACTTGTTCTATTTATGTGTTATAATATATTAAATGTTAAAAATTTATTAAGTGCATTACTTCATGGAATCTTGAAAATACTACGAGACGCAGTACAACAGAAATATAAAGGTTATTCATTTCGTGATCCGGCTTTCACAGACCTGTTTCAATGACATATATCGAACAGAACTGTGTTCCTCACATGTTTAGTTCAAGGTTAGCCATTTAACAAAATGGAACGTTTATCTAATGGTAAACGTGTAAAAATTGTGAAAACTTACTACAAAAACAATGATTCTGTAGTTATTGAATTGAATCAGTCCTTACTTGGTGAAAATCCATATTAAATAATATTTAAATAAGGTTATTCTGATTTTCACAAATTTTTATTGTTATGTTTACAACAATCGTTTCGATATCATCAGGCAGGTTTACATTTTGAAGCTTGATTTCGAAGTCCGTTGCTATTTATATTACAGTAAGTACAATAAATTTTTATTGAGCACTAAAACCCAAAAAAGGGTCTCTGCAAATTCCAGCTTATCTGAATATATTCAACAGAGGTGAGTTATTTAAATCTTACTGTTCGTTAAGTAATCTTCTAATTTTATTGCGTTTATTTATCTCTAGGGATTCTAACAGGTTTAGGCATAACTTTTACTTTCTATATGTAGAATATCAAAATTATGGTTGAAAGTATGTTATGTTTCTAACAAAATATGTGGAATTACTTTTATTATTGAGGAAACTCTTCAAATGTTCACAAATTCTATGTCAGAAAGTTCTTCCAGTCTGTCCTATGTAAACTTTAGGGCAATCACCGCAGGTTAACTTATAAACCCCCGATTTATCATCTTTATGTGTACAGTCTTTATTATTTTTAAAAAATTTACTCAAGTTTGAATTGGTTTTAAATGAAGTTCTTAAATTATACTTATTTTTGAGTTATGTAGCAATTTTCTCAGAAATACCTTTAGTGTATTTTAAGGAAATGTATTTAAAATTTTCTCTTTTATAAGGATACACCATATTTAGAGCTATTTTATTATTTTTATCCATCAACAATTGGTCTATCAACTAAGGATTATAGTCATTATTAATAGCTAATTGTTTAATTATGTTAATTTCTGAAATATAATTTTCTCGATTCATGGGAATATTAACTAATCTATGGATCATACGATTGAATGCTGATTGGAATTTAAAGGATGGTTTGATTTATTGTGTATAATAGAATACGTATAGGTTGGTTTGTGAAATATTGAAAAATCATGTGAATTATTTATTCGAGTAACAGTTATATCAAGAGAATTAATAGAATTATTATGTTCGGTTTCCATAGTGAATGTTATTGAAGGATGTATTTCATTGATAAATAAAAAGGATTTTCTAAAAGTCTGTCTGTATCAAAATTTGAATATCAAAACAGATTTAATCTGTTAGTCTTCTACAATTTTAATTTCAAAAAAATTTTTATTCAAAAAACTTTTAGAATTAAATTAAGGTCTACAATAAGCACCGCTTATATTTAATAGACGTATATAATCAAAACTCAATATACAATGTCAAATGGAATAAATAAAGCAACAAATATATATTGAGTTTTGATTATATACGTCTATTAAATATAAGCGGTGCTTATTGTAAACATTAATTTAATTCTAAAAGTTTTTTGAATAAAAATTTTTTTGAAATTAAAATTGTAGAATACTGACAGATTAAATCTGTTTTCATAGTCAAATTTTGTTATATTTCTTCTATCAAGAAAAAGCCTTTTTCTATTTTATCTCTCTGTACCTGTGAAGCAACAGAAAATATCGTCTTAAGAAATTTTTTTTATATATCAATGAAATACATCCTACAATAACATTCACCATGTAAATCGAACATAATGATTCTATTAATTTTCTTGATTTAATTGTTACTCGAATAAATAATTCACATGAAATTGGTCCTAATTGACAAATTAATAAAACTTACTTATTTTGAACCAATTTCAGAGAAAATGGCTCAAATAATTTCAACAAACAATATATAAATAGCTTTTACAGCCTCACATAGAATTTCATATTCATTTTTAAATTCTAAAGACAAAAACAACCGGCTTACAAATTCACGAGTTTATAAATTAAGTTGTAATGAACGTGGTAGCGTATGTGTAGGACAAACCGGGAGAACTTTTACAATAAGGTTCAAAGAACGCCAAGCATCTTTCAAGAACCGAAAAGATAATTCTAATTTTGCGAAACATTTCTCCGAAATTAGCCACGCCTTCCCAGAATTAGATAATCTTAAAATCCCACACGACGAACCGAAAGGAAAGGAATTTGATATCTTGGAATCAATAGAAATCTACAAGAATTCCTGGAACCCGGCAATAAAAGTATTAAACGAGCAGACATTCCTGTGGGCCTCCCCACTCTTCGAAGTCCTACACAGACCGACCCCCCTCCTTAAAGATATATAATTCCTCAATAACTTGATATGCACCAGTTTGAAAATGTAGTATAATCTATGAAACTCGGGTCACAGCATCCTCAAAATAAAATAAAGATAATAAACAAAGTAATTTCATTTATTCCATTATTAAAATGAACTATCACAAAGTAACAACCTGCTTCATCCAATATTAGAAAAAAGGAAACAGGTAGAATATTTGTATAGAAATTAAATAAAATAATAAAGACTATTTGCACAATGTGTTAATTAAGAATTATTATTAATTGGAATACGGGATATCACAATTAAGTGTATGAAATAAGTTGACCTCTTAAAACATTGTAGAAACGAAAACAAATATACTTCATCCTGTATACATCCCCTGTTATACTACAATGAATCTTTCATTATTTTCCCTTGTAGTATTCATTAAGACGACGTATTTGCCGAACCTGCTGGGTATATTAGATCCTTTGGCTTCTACAGTCTATATATATATATATATGTATACCCTACTTCATCTTTTTAGACCCTCGACAATACTTTTTATGTACTACCCCATTTTTTCGAGGGGTGTATTTCCCAAACACAAAGGCAGGCGACACTCATGATCACCCTTCCTCAATCACAGCCTGCCCGAAGAGGTCCTAAGCCTTTTGTTCTACGTACATTGTGCACAAATTACTATTTTTAATTTTTCATTCCGCACGTTGGTGCTTCAAGTCCCGAGAAAATTACGCCGTCTAATCATCGCAGGGATAAAAATTCCTATTTCTGTACAAGAATTTTCCCGGAACTTTCTTTAGGAAGAAATGGAGTTAAGCAAAACAAAGTTTCTGACGATGAAGTGTGTCTTCTGTTTAATATCGGGTGTTTTTTTCAGAGTGATAGAACTTTCGATAGGGATAACTGTTATTTGACAGAAGGTAGAAGCCATGTTGTTTTGACATTTCTGTTCAGTAAGCGTTGAGAAATTATCATGGAAAGACTCACGCTGCAACAACGTTTACAAATTGTTGAAATTTATTTTCAAAATCAGTGTACTATTCGCCAAACTTATAGAGCACTTCGTGAAATTTATGGTTTACACAATCGTCCATCAGAGCAGCTTATTCGTCGAACTATCGATTGATTTCGGACAATATTTTCTCTACTCGATGCAACAACAACAAAAAGACAAAGAACTGTACGTACAGAAGAAAATATCGCTGCTGTAAGTCATAGGGTTAATGATAATCCAGTTCACAACAAGTTGGACTCTGTGCATCCACCACGTGGAAATACAAGATCAAACTGGTTCAAGAACTAAAGCCACTTGACCATAATTAGCGTATCTTGAATGGTGGAGGTCCTCACTTGATGGAAATCCATTTTCATTTAATTTAAAACGGATTAAATAAAAACATATTTAATAAAATTTCCACATTTATTAAATATTTAATAATAAAGACAAATTAGATAAAAACAAAAAATCGGGAGTATATAAGTTGAATTGTGGTTCATGCCAGAAAGTATATATTGGACAAACAGGAAGGAACTTCAAGAAGAGGATTAAAGAACATTTGAGTAGTTTCCTGAATAAAAAACAGAACTCAACTTATGCGAACCATCTTTTAGACGAGGGACATATGTTTGATTCAAACTACAAAATTCTACACATAGAAAACAAAAGTAGAAGACTTAATATTCTAGAAGCAATGGAAATTAACAGATATAACAGGCAGAATATCTTACTTAATGACCAAACCGATGTCAACAGATCACCATTGATAAACATGCCATAAAAATTCCCAGAAGCATTTAGAATACCGTTCCCCCCTCTTCCATCTTGAGAAATATATAAGGAGAAAAAATAAATTTTTAGAGTAGTTTAACATCGAACTCGCCTGAAGAAGCCAAGAATTTGGCGAAACAATTGTTGCAAATGTAGTGTTACAATATTGTTGAAACGCAATAAATGTGGAAATTTTATTAAATATGTTTTTATTTAATCCCTTTTAAATTAAATTACATAATAAGCGTCGTTTGTTTGCTGATTGGACACTAGAACAGCTTGAAGTTGATCCACTTTTTTATCGTAAAATTGTGTTTAGTGATGAAGCTCATTTCTGGTTGAACGGCTATGTAAACAAGCAAAATTGCCGTAAATGGAGAGAAATCAATCCTCAAGAAGTTCTACAGGTTCTTTACTTGGTAGAAGAAATATATTTATATTTTCCTTTATTTTTCCTTTGAAGAGGTTAAGATTGGTCTTGAACAGATTAGTTCTAAGATTTCTAAGATTTCTCAATTTTCATCAAAACCTGTGCCGATGTTCTCAGTACTCCTGTAACACTTTTATTTAACAAATCTCTCCACTCTGATGTTTTTCCTCGAAGGTGGAAGGAGACTGCTGTGTTGCCAATATTGAAGTCTGGTCCCTCTGATCAGATCAGTAATTATAGACTTATAACACACGATACATGCTATTTTGAATGTTGACCTTTTTTCTATACTCCCACGGTGTAATACCAACTCGATTTATTGTATTTTACTGTAAACAGAAACCTCCAAATAGTGCTCCCATCACCAAACATACTGAGAGTACGTTCCAAGCGGTGTCTTTATCCCGAAAACTACGTTTCAATAAGGGATTAACGATAATCCCCGTCCACAAAACTCTCAGGAACTTCCACATCTGCCACTCTTATCGCGATCATTACCATTATCGACTTCCATGTATGCAATCCCGCAAATGGGGTAAATAGGTCATAATGCCGTTCGACTAGATATTCTTTTATCAGGGGGTGCATTAGTAAACGTCCCCTTAGCGCGGGGACACTCCAGTGAGACGATCGAATAATCGCATCGGCCGTGCTTGGCTCATTGTGTTCGGTTCTGATTGAATCGCATCGATATACTGGGTGTGTCGACATACGTCAAACGAGAATAAAGGAATAGTTTAAAATGGTAAATTTAGGGAAGTTGCGGTCAATGGTCAATGGAATTACACTGTTTCGGATTAGTTTTGGGTCGAATGAATGATGTTGAATGAACATGTTCAAGTATCATGAAAAGGGGATTTTTTATACTTATCAGAAGGCATTTTTCAATATCTTAAATATATTAGGAGTACAAATAAGTTTCCGCCGTTTTATTGTAGATGGCGCGGCACGTAGTTTCGGTTAGCTTTCGCAGATGATAACCGGCTTAAAAAATAGTTTGGACATTCAAGAACAACATAACCTATTAATATCATTGATTTTATATTGGTAAAATATAATTTTTATAAGTTGAAAATGTCAAAATTTGAGCCAAGTAAGCGTCATTTGCGGGAAATATTAGTTTACTTCTTTAATTTAAAGAAATCTGCTGCTGAGGCGCATCAATTGCTCGTAAAAGCATATGGTGAGGGTGCTTTGAGTGAGAGAACGTGTCGAGAGTGGTTTCAAAAGTTTAAAAACGGTTATTTCGACGTAGAAGACAAAGATCGCAGTGGAAGGCCAAAAATTTACGAGGATGCAGAATTGGAGGAATTATTGGAGGAAGATTCATCTCAAACACAAAAAGAACTTGCTCTAACATTAGAAGTCACTATATTACCGTTCTTCTATAATAAATATTTAATTTGTTAAAAAACGGCGGAAACTTATTTGTACTCCTAATAACAAAATTTGAATATCAAAACAGATTTAATCTGTTAGTCTTCTACAATTTTAATTTCAAAAAAATGTTTATCCGAAAAACTTTTAGAATTAAATTAATGTCTACAATAAGCAGCGCTTATATTTAATAGTCGTATATAATCAAAACTCAATATACAATGTCAAATGGAATAAATAAACCAACCAATATAAAAAAGGCAATTAATGTAAAGTTGAACTGACCTTATCTGAATCTTTAATTGTTTTTGAGGATGTGCTACATGTTTTGAGAGATTTTTGAAGTAACTTATTTAAACATATTAAATATTTCGAATAGATTACTTTTGGAGAAGTTCTTGAAATTATGTTGTGTATTTTTGAAAAAATTTAGTTTTCATAAATATAAGACCAGAAACTGAACATGTTTTCAAATATTTGTCACAGGCAAAGCATACGTACCACGTGCCTTTCTGAGGAGTTCAGGTGCGAATGTTTGGAACGAAACATTCGATATTACTTATTTTTAATTATAATTAATAATTTATTTTTTGGGAATTTTTATTCCATTTGATATTGTATAATGAATTTTATTTTTTATACGTCTATTAAATATAAGCAGTGCTTATTTAAGACTTTAAGTTAATTGTAGAAGTTTTTTTTTAATTTTTTGAAATTATTATGAAATTGTAGAAGACTAACAGATTAAATCTGTTTTGATATTCAAAGTTTGTAATTATTCTTCTATCAAGTAAAAAACCGCATCTTATTATTTTATTGTATAAATAATAATATCAGGTTTTTGAATCATGAAATTCATTATACAGTTTCCAGTGGTTTAATGAAAGCCATAAAATGCCTTACAAACTTTGTGTGATTTCTGTGTTAAGCATAAAACATAGATTACCTTGGATATTAGATGTACCTACCTAGTTTAATTGCATCCACAGATTTTGCAGAAATTGTTTATTCCAAGTTTATTTATTTTTAATTGAATTTATATTATGAAAGTAAAGTTGAACTGACCTTATCTGAATTTTTAATTGTTTTCGAGGATATGCTACATGATTTTGAGAGTTTTTGAAGTAACTTACTTAAATATTTAAACATATGAAATATTAAAAATAAATTAGTTTTGGAGAAGTTCTTAAAATTATGTTGTGTATTTTTGAAAAAGATTTAGTTTTTATAAATATAAGACCAGAAACTGAACATGTTCTCAAATGTTTCTCAAGGGCAAAACATACGTACCACGTGCCTTTCTGACGAGTTCAGGTGCGTATGTTTGGAACGAAACATTCGATATTACTTATTTTTATTTTGAATTAATAATTTATTTTTTCGGTTTTTTCATTCCATTTGATATTTTATAATGAACTTTGATTTTTATACGTCTATTAAATATAAGCAGTGCTTATTTGAGAAATTAATTTAATTGTAAATTTTTTTTTGAAATTTAAATTGTAGAAGACTAACAGATTAAATCTGTTTCGATATCAAAGTTTGTAATTATTCTTCTATCAAGTAGAAAACCGCATCTTATTATTTCATTTCATAATATTTCTTGAAAACTTCAATATTAAATTGAATAAATGCATTAGAAAACCCCATTCGAACTATAAAATTAAAATTTGTAGTAAGGTTTTACAGAATTGCTCTGTTTTCTATTTGAGATATCCTTCAATTATAGTTTTCAGGAGAATAAATTGTGATGTTTCTAGAGAGCGAATGACACTATAATTATTCTATCAATTTGGAATTCATTTCCATTAGTTGAACAAGTTGTTTTAATTATTTAATAAGTATATGGGATAAAAGCTCAGTTTGGAACTAGTAATTTATCATAATTCCTTTAAATAGTCAATTAGTATAAATGGATTGGAGATGACGAAGGAATCCTTAAGAAGCGGTTTGTGCACCACAGAGTCGCTCTTTGAGTATAGACTGGTATTGATATTATACATTTAATGAATTATTCTTGATTGTATGATACACAGAGTGAACCATAACTATTGAACGTATGTTTTTGATAGCACAAAATTCAGGCCTTTCAGATCGAATCTTGCCCTCTCCACCTCTACCCCAACTGGTTCTTTCACCCTTTCGCCCTGAGATCGCCCTTCAAGATCAAGTTATGAAATTCCACATCACAACTCCGCGTTTTTGAGTACTCTCCAATCCGGAAAGACCCGCAAGTGTGCATGTGTCTAAAGCGAACGCACTCACGAAGAGGGTTCCTCGTAATTACGTCCCTTCTGCATATGAGTCATCACGCGCGTTCGCCCGCGACTTGACGCGCGCGCGTCCTTGCGGATTTTAATTTTGCGCGCGGTCGTCACTCGAACGCGAACGAGTTGGAAAACTAGAGGAAATTGAATTTCTAGACGTATGTGTCTTTTCATTAGGTCGCCCGGTGCGCGCTGGAGGGCTGTGTGGCCCCAAGGGGCTGTTCGGATTGGTTTTAAAACGTATTATCTATGAGTAATGGGCGAATTGGGCGGTTCGAAGAGTGTGCTATGCAGATTGAATAGGAGATTATTCCATTTTGAGCAGATTACTGATACTTATTGGGAAGAAATTTAGTACATATGCAGTACGAAAGAAAAAATGAAAGGATAATATTGAATTTTCCAATGAGGAAGACTTATTTCCAAAATTAAATTGATGAAACGCACGTGAAGCGTGTGAAGTTAGGAGCTTTCTCGGGGTTGTTCCTATAACGATCCTCACGGAATTTTGCATTAGCCTTCTTGACGTCATTTAACATCGGCAAGCTAAATTTGACATCAGCCATAAGACTGTTCATATATCGGGTGTTTTCTTAGAGTGACAGAACTTTTGATAGGGATAACTGTGATTTGACAGAAGGTAGAAGCCATGTTGTTTTGACATTTCTATTCAGTAATCATTGACAAATTATCATGGAAAGACTCACGCCGCAACAACGTTTACAAATTGTTGAAATTTATTTTCAAAATCAGTGTTCTATTCGCCAAACTTATAGAGCACTTCGTGAAATTTATGATTTACATAATCGTCCATCAGAGCAGCTTATTCGTCGAACTATCGATAGATTTCGGACATTTTCTCTACTCGATGCAGAAACAACAACAAACCAAAGAACTGTACAAACAGACGAAAATATCGCTGCTGTAAGTCATAGTGTTAATGATGATCCAGATTTGTCTATTCGTCCAACAAGTTGGACTCTGTGCATCCACCAAATTTTGCATAAAAATCTTGGTCTACACCCATACAAGATCCAACTGGTTCAAGAAGTAAAGCCACTTGACCATAATAATCGTCGTTTGTTTGCTGATTGGACCTTAGAACAGCTTGAAGTTGATCCACTTTTTTATCGTAAAATTGTGTTTAGTGATGAAGCTCATTTCCGGTTGAACGGCTATGTAAACAAGCAAAATTGCCGTATATGGAGTGGAAACAATATTCAAGAATAAAATAGAAAAAAGCTTTTTACTTGATAGAAGAAATATAACAAAATTTGAATATCAAAACAGATTTAATCTGTTAGTCTTCTACAATTTTAATTAAAAAAAAAATTTGTATTCAAAAAACTTTTAGAATTAAATTAATGTCTACAATAAGCACCGCTTATATTTAATAGACGTATATAATCAAAACTCAATATATAATGTCAAATGGAATAAACAAATCAACATAAAAAAAGTCATTAAAATTATTTAATAAAAAAAATTAATATTTGAAGGAGACAAAATTTCTGATCTTACCATTAAGGACACCGATTGCCTTTCAAAAACATGAACACAACTTAAGGACTTCTCAAAAAATATAATTTATTTGAAGTATGTAATATATTTAAATATTCAAATAAGTTAATTCAGAAATCTTTCAAAACAATGGTTATATTTAAATCATTGACACTCCATAATGAGATTTATTAAAGCCTAAAAATAATTATATATTATATATGAAATAGAATAGAAAAAGGCTTTTCACTTGATAGAAAAAAGATAACAAAATTTGAATATCAAAACAGATTTAATCGGATAGTCTTCTACAATTTTATTAAAAAAAAATTTTTTTTAGTCAAAAAACTTTAAAAAGTAAATTAATGTCTACAATAAGCACCGCTTATATTTAATAGACGTATATAATAAAAACTCAATATATAATGTCAAATGGAATAAATAAACCAACAGATATAAAAAATGTCAATGTCAATGATTTAAATATAACCTTATAACATCTTACACTTTTTTGTGATTTTGTTGAGAAGATAGACTATCTTGAATTTCAAAGTTCGTCTGTTTAAAGCAATTATCCTGTTAAACACGTGTGAGGTAAGATATAGTGATAGTTATTTGATTTTGATATTTGTAGTATTATTTGGGACTGATGAAATGATTACCAGAATTATAATTGTTTTTTGAAGATATAGTGCATGTTTTGAAAGATTTCTGAGTTAACTTATTTGAATATTTGAATATATTAAATATTTCAAATAAATTATATTTTTTGAGAAGTCCTTAAGTTGTGTTCATGTTTTTGAAAGGCAATTGGTGTTCTTAATGGTAAGATCAGAAACAGAAATGTTGTCTCCCTTAAATATTTATTTATTAATTTTAATGACTTTTTTATATCTGTTGGTTTATTTATTCCACTTGATAATTTATATTGAGTTTTGATTATATACGTTTATTAAATATAAGCGGTGCTTATTGTAGACATTAATTTAATTCTAAAAGTTTTTTGAAAAAAATGGTTTTTTTTAAATTAAAATTGTAGAAGACTAACAGATTAAATCTGTTTTGATATTCAAATCCTCAAGAAGTTCTGCAGGTTCCATTGCATCCAGAAAAATGTATGGTGTTTTAAAAACGATGCTGGAACTAATATTACAGTGAATGGTGCTCGTTACAGGTCGATGATCAATGATTATTTGTTTCAAAATTTGAATGGTATCGACCCAAGTGTTTTGGTTCACACAAGAAGGTGCTACACCTTATGGTGCTACACCTTATGCTGCTACCGTAACAATTGATTTATTGAAAGAAAGACTTGGTGATAACATTATTTCGAGAAATGGTCAAATGAATTGGCCTCCAAAATCATCCGATATAACTCCGCTGGATTATTTTCTTTGGGATTACGTCAAGTCCTTGGTTTATGCTGATAATCCAGAAACAAAAGACGCTTTGGAAGCCGACATAACTCCTGTTATTGATGAAATAAAGCTTGAATTACTAGGAAAAGTGGTCCAAAATTTGTCTGGTCGAATGCGGTTCCTCAAGCGTAGTCGTGGTGGACATATGCCGGAAATTACTTTTAGAACATAAATGTCATAAAATTATCTTTCAAATAGCAAAACCAAAAAAAAGCAAAAAGCAAAGAAAGCAAGAAGCAAAGTGGAACTACTGATTCGTTCTGTATGCTGATTGGGCGTAATCCCAATCCCACCCCCATGGGGTCAGTGATCATAGGCTCTAGGGCAGGAAGATAACTTTAATCTCAACTTCGGAAGTGTATGCGACTTACTGTGGAAAGGATTTAGGTTTATTACTTGTTAGGCAGCGTAGTTTCTCCACGCATGCTACTATTTAAGCAAGGTCGGCATTCTCTTGTTTAAACCTTATCTACGCTTTCATAAAGATTCTGACGTTTTCAGAGAACTTCTCGGAGAGTCCCTAGAGAGAACTATTGTCATGTTCAATTGATTCGGTCCTTACTTGATGGAAATTCATTTTAATCAAATAAAATAATAAAGATTATATCCATTTTGTCGAAAGTCATACAGGCAGCTATCAATCTCAAAATGGTTAGATACCTGGAGAACAGGTCTCATCAGTGACAGTTAATATAGTTTCCGCAAACACCGATCAACAGACAACCTCCTTAGATATATGACGCAAGTGTGAACAAGGGCTATTGAGCGCTTCGGAGAATCTAGATCAGTTGTCCTGGATATATCTGGCTTTCGATCGTATCTGACATAAGTTTCTTCTGAGTAAGCTTTCTTCGTATGGTTCCCCGAGAGTCTCTGCGATTGGATGAAGAGTTTCCTCGCCAACAGGAATATTCATGGTGTCGACTCTAGTGGTTTCAACATAAAACCTGAAGTGCCCCAAGTCTCAGTCTTGTCGCCCACCCTTTTCTTGATCCCCATAAACGATCTTCTTAGTACTACTGAGAATCACATTGTTAGCTTCGTGCATTATGGCACACTGATGTCTTCTTTCACCAGTGACAAACCTTTGAGAACCGTTAAATCTCACCTACATAGATGCCAGTAAATCGATTCACTGAACGAAGATCTTAAAATGATAATGGGATCAACGGAATTTGATGCAATTCAATGCTTCGAAGACTCTTACAACAACTCTGTCTCGGAAAACTCTGGTCGTTATTTCTGGCTTTATGATGGATAATCAGGTGCTTCAGCTGAGTGATTCCATGTATCTGTCAACTCTTCTGTCTGTTGGGGGGAACATGTGACCGACAGTGCAGAGACTGACGCAAACAAGCTGTTACTGACTTGTGCTCGTTCTATAGAAACTATCACGGTCGATGCTCCACGCAACAGAAGGAAATGACGCCAGTTGCCGCCAGATACCCTTCACAGCGAGCACATTCCTGTGCAGTTGAATTAAAAACTCGGAGAGCTTCTGATATTGAAGGTCCCTCTTTCACCGAATTGGGCAATTGTGGAACACGCTTCCAGCTGATGTGTTTACTTCAGTATATAATCTTCAGCAGTTCAAGACGAATGTAAACAGGATACTAGGGTCGGCCCCTGGAAAGACGTGGGCGAGGCACGTTGAGGAGGATGTACGAAAACAGCGCCCTAACATCCAAGACGCAAAGGCCGTAACCATGGATCGTAAAACGTGTCAAAGCGTGATAGCGACTGTTCAAAATCTAGTGGCACCCACAGCAGCGTACGGGTACAGGTGGTAAACCTACCCTATCGACAGCTACGCATCAAAGAAGAAGAAACAGGATACAACTTTTCGATTGGTAGTTATGCAGCTATTTATCACATTGGTTGAAATAACTCTTGCCTGCAAGTTTGATGAGAAATATTCCACTAATTTCTGGTGTTGCGATTTTCATATCGCTGTGTATATCACACGGTACCTACATTGCTATTCATTGAACCAAAGAATCCTCTCCGAACATTTCCAACGGTCTCCGATAAAGCTACGAGCACACCCGATAAGTATGAATATTTTTCTCGTTCCAAGCAGCCAATCTATTCCGCCCAGTTCGGTTGCAGGGTCCCGCAAGCAGATAACAACGTCCCGTTTATCTCTTAACTCACAACGATGGTCGGAATGAACCTGGCATAATTCGGCCGTTTCTCAGGACGAAAGGTCGTCGTGAACGGGCCCTAACAACTCCGTAGCTTCTAGAGAGACGGGTAGTTTTTCATTAGACCGACCGTGTGTATGCTGATTTTACGATCTGCTCAATTTTCGACAATTGAAAGTGGGTGGGAGCGGAACGCGCTCGCGGCAGTTTGTAACGGGGTTTAATTTAAACTTTTCGCGTAGACGGGGCTTTTAGGTTCTTTTTACGGGATACGAAGGAGAGAGGAGGAAATGGTCGTACATTGTAGGGTATCCGAGCCGGACATTGTTTGAGAGGCGACTTTGTTGGAAGTTAACAATGGTGTACAAAAGGGCAAACTTGCCAAATTAATTGCACTGAAAACTTTGATGAAAATGATTCTCGTCTTGAATCAAATTGGGAAGAAAAACAACTTTACACAGAACCGATAATCAACAACGACATGAACCTGAGGATACTCTACAACAGACTCAACAGGGAAATTTACAAACTCATAACTCCAAGTAGATTCAAACATGTGAAAAAATTAATGAAATGAAGGCAGAAACTACATGCGAGAAATAAAGAAGCTGACAAGATACAACACAAAAGCCAAAATGAGTCAAATTAGGAGAAATGGATTAAAATGACCTTAGCATTTAAAGAATATTATAGAATAATAATAATATAATAACAACAAGTGGCTTCCTTTGGCGGCGTTTCATAGCTTCAGACACTTCTTGAAATTTTCGCCAATGGGCCGCAGCTCTTCGGGCGTTAATCGGTCCCCTTCCCGGCGCTTCAACGACTTCAAACTTTTGTGGTTTAGCACACGTCCTGAGCTCTAAAATCGACCACACGCTGTAGTCCATTGGGTTGAGATCCAGCTAGTAGGGCAGCCATTTAGCAGATATACTCAGAATCGTACATGTCGGCATATGAGCAGAGCTGTTTACCAACGTTAAAGTACCATTGTCATCATTGCTGTCCCGGTTTTCTGTTCAAGTTTTGACACAACAGCAGACCCCCGATAAGCTGAAAGAGAAAGATAGGAATTTTGAAGGAAGATTATAGAGAACTTTGCGCCAGCACAACTAGGAGAGGGACTTTCACAAGTCACCTCCCCCCTCGCCAAAAAAGGATCGCCGTGTCGATACCAATACTCAGTCATCGCCCGTGTATGGATTACAAAACTCTAATCGATCGCAGGGTCACAGATTCTGGTCGTCAATCAGAGCAGCTTCCCCATACGATTCCAAGTCTTGCGGAAGGAAATGGATGGAGTGGGACAACATGATGGAACGGTATGTAAGTAAGAAAGAAAGTAAGGAAGTTTGGATTGCGAGTCATCTGCTTTAGGCATCATAACCATGTCCTCCGTTTCATAAATGAAACTAGGGCACTCGTTATGACAAGCTCCCCCACCAGGTACAAAGACAGAAGGGGAGATTCAGCAGATATGATGAAATGCGTCTTACACCATTTAGCTTTGTAAGCCAGAGCGGAGTCCTGTTGAAAGGTCCAATGCGTGTCGCCGAAGTACTGCTAGGCCCACGGAAGTACTACGGCCTCGAGAATGTCGCAACGGTAACCTTCTTGATCGATTTTGACTCCTTGATCCACGAAAACCGCCGCTGGCACAAATTCTGCCCCAAACGGCAAATTGCATCGGACACGGTTTGTCGAGGCACATTGAGCAAATGAACAATTTTGCAATGATGCTTGCCTTGACGAATTAGCTCCAAAATTGCACTACGTTTGTTTGACATTCTAACATAATTGCTGAATTGAAGCACTTTCGATCTGCGGCATCTTGAGCAAGACTGCATTAGAGCGACAATATAATAAGTAATAAACAGAATGCTCTTACTCTATTCGGTATAAGCGAGTGTTATAAAGTCTGCGGTGAGTCAGGTAAGGGGTGTTATTGCTGTGACACTATAGACAGGAAAGACAGCAGATGAATCCATTCGGTTAATGCCATGTATTTCAATGGGTCGTTGATAATTCTTGCCCGGTGTAGACGTGAATGATAGTGATTAACGTAAAATTGTCGCCAATGGCTCCCACAAAAAGAACAATAACAGGCTCTAGAAACAAATCACGATATCTTGCCGGTATCATGGTTGCGTTGAAGAGGTTAATAAGATCTGTGCGCCCATTAAAACAAATGCCTCTCCAAACCCATACTGAGCCGCAATCGAAAAAAGTTGTTGGCGCCATGAAAACATGACTGATACAGATGTAATCTGAACTCATCCGTAAACAGATAGGATCTTTATCTGTGCGCGTTAGTAAATCCCAACGATTTCTCACAGTCCGGTGCTCCCTTCTCAATCGCGGGTACCTGGCGGATCTTCTTACCCTCAAATTGAACTTGTGCAACCTATTGCGGATTGTTTGACCATAAACTATCTTACCGGTAGTTTATTGCCGGAATGAGCTATTAACCCGGAATTTCGTCGTACAGATAACCATACTAGCCGTTCTTGTGCGACGTTTGTAGCTTTTGCCATTCCACTCCTATTTATATACGTGTGTATATAAAACGCTAACTTACGCCTCTCCACATGGTATGTACAACAATCCTGAAAATTTTATTCAAACGCAAAAAATCAGTTTTCTCTCGAATATCCATTTCAATTTTTGAAAAAACTGCCTAACAAAGAACAAACGCCTTTCAATCATTTCATATTATATTTTATCCAATTTCATGTAATATACTGGATGTTTCACACGTTACTATTTGGTAGTTGATCATAATTAAAACAAATTGTAGAAATTACTATGTTTTACTACCATAAAAGATATATTACACATTTTCTTGTGACTCGAGTTTCGGGAAATGAACTATCCCATCCTCAGACAACTGAAGACCTAACAGTGGTACAGTGGTATTTAAACAAAAGTGATAAATATTTTGAATATCTCTACAGATTCTCGGTAACACCTAATAGTGGTACAGAGGTTTACAATCGGAACGTCATAAAAAACCGAATTAAAAAAGAAGGGCCTTCTAACAGATATCGGAATGTCGGCAATCGACAAAGAAGGTTGTTAAACAGATGGTACCCATTTAAATATCTCGAATTATTTTTGGGGTTACATAGCTCCGTACAGTCATTCATTATTTTTACATTATTTTGTTGTATATCTCAAAGATTTGGATTTACTAAGCTCCATACAGTCTTTCATTATTTTTTACATTATTTTTATTGTGAACGAATTTGAAAATTTCAATAATCAAGTTTCTTTTCTTTTGAATCTACATGTAAAATTTTCTTAATATTTATTTATTTATTTATTTATTTATTTAAAGGAATACAAGACAGGACGAACCCAAAATTATGTATTCACTAATAATCCAATCACAATGTTACTTAAAAACCAATAACAACGAAAACAGTAAATTCATTTGAACCATAAATTAAAAAAATACAAATATGAAACAAAATTCAGTAATTTCCCAGAAATCGTTTCAAAGTGCAAGAGAAGGCCAATAAAGAATCAGAAAAAACGTCAACGGCAGCGAGATTAGATAGTGTATTATAAGTTTTGCAGCATCTCATCAATGGTGAATTCAGGTGATAATTGGAAGAACTTTGATCTATATGGAACAAAAACTTGTTTCTTGTGCAATATTTAGGTACATTGAGACTGAGTATATTCACAATTTCAGTGGAATCGAGAGAATTAATAATCTTGTAAATAAACTTTGCGTCCCTCAACATTCTCTGGTCAGCCAAAGTAGTTAGCCCTAACTCCCTCATAACTCGATCCCGAACATTTTTTGTTGACTATTGATTGTTTTTTGTCGACTATTGAATCAGTAAGCCACGTCTCTGCAAGACACGACAAAAGATTTTCTTTTGTCGAAAGGAATAACTGTTTTCTAAAGAATGAGTGGCAAAAGTTGAATTTTTGTTTACTTTTCATTAAATTCATTTTATGTTCGTTGAAAAAGGTTTTAAACAGATCTTACTTTTTAAATATCTCAAATATTTTCGATTTACATAGCTTTTACATTATTGTTATTGTGAACTAATTTGAAAATTTCAACAGATTCTAGATAATCGAGTTTCTTCCCTTTTTTGATTTTACATGTAAAATTTTAAGATTATCTATTGTGGGAAAGGAATGACCGTTTTCTAGACAATGAGTGGCAAAAGTAGAATTTTGTTTATTTTCCCTGAAACTCATTTTATGTTCGTTGAACCTCGTCTTGAAAGAACGTCCTGTTTGTCCTATATATTTATTACTGTTCATATTTTATTCATGTAATATGTTGTGTTTTCGTTTAATGTCATAATTTTCAATATTATTTGTCGATGAGACATATATCAAGTCTAAGTGTTCATGAAACAGGTTTTTACAAGATACTAAACGGATCCATTCAAGTTTGGTTATATTTTGCGTTCTAACAATCCCGTGAACAATTCACGATGCATTCATAACCTCAAAATTATCCTGAACTTGTTGCAAACTGACGTACATACTGCTTTTTGCTCGGGACCTTGCTGGCCCGTCCCAGGCGACGATTCCAGTTCTTGCGGATTGGCAACACTTGTAGGGGATATTCTGGATCATAAATTGAGGTCGCCGATGTAACTTCACCAATCGGGAACGCGTGCTGCTACAAGTTTCGTCTTGCGGCCGAGTGAACGGTTATTTATGGCCTACGTTTGAACGTAACACGTATTTAGTGGGTGCTTGGGAGATACTAAAACGAATTTCCATTGTTTCCGAGTTTCTGGTCATCTTCGGCCCAAGATGGAAGTTTGGGAGTGCCGCAGACCTAGACGCCATATGCCTAATTGCTTCGGTGTCCGGTTGAAGAAATTTCCAGGCTGAAAGGAGGGATGATCAAGGTAGAAACGGGAGTTATGTTTCAACTGAATTTTGTTCTGTAATTCTTTAATAATTGAATAACTATAAGTGCTGTAATATTCGTTCTATCCAGTAAGAAACTTCTTATTATTTTGTTTTACTCGTTATGTTGTGACCGGCGCATTCGCCATTTAGCAACCGGGCTTGGGTTTATGCGGTGTCCTAAAAATAGATGGAATAATAGGCAATTATTAAACTAAAACAGTTCACAATATGTAATATTAGGTCCCATTTTCTGTCTGCCCTTTATTTATCTCGCTTTCATTATCTGTCTCTTTGTCCGTTTAGTTTAAGACACTATGTCTCAACGTTTTACTCGTTACGTGATCGGCACATTTGTTATTCATCAACTCGGTTAATGTATTATTGTAGAAATGGATGGAAAAATAGGGAATTCTTTGACTAATACAGTTCACAGCATGTAATATTATATCCTGCTTTCTATCTGTTTTTTCTTTATCTCTTTATTAAATCACGATAGTTTTCAGCAATTGTACCTCAAGTCTCCCATTTGGGTCGCTTATTGTTTATAATATCGGGTGTTTTTGTTAAAGTGGAAGATCTTTAAATTAAAATAAAACACATTTAAATTAAGATTGGAGCTAATTTTTTTTTATTTGAAAGATAATTTTATGACATTTGTGTTTTAAAAATAATTTCAGGCAGATGTCCACCACGACTAGCTCTGAGGAACCGCATTCGACCAGACCAATTTTGGACCACTTTTTCGAGTAACTCAGGCCTTATTTCATCAATTACACTAGTTATGTTGGCTTACAAAGCGTCTATTGTTTCTGGTTTATCAGCATAAACTAATAACTTGACATAACCCCAAAGAAAATAATCTACTGGAGTTATTTCGTATGATTTTGAAGGCCAATTAAATGGACTATTTCTCGAAATAATATTATCGCCAAATCTTTCTTTCAATGAATCAATTGTTACGGTAGCAGCATGAGGTGTAGCACCATCTTGTTGGAACCAAAACTTTTCTGGGTCGATACCATTCAAATTCCGAAATAAATAATCAATGATCATCGATCTGTGACGAGCATCATTCACTGTAACGTCCCCTCCAGCATCGTTTTTAAAGAAATATTGACCGATAATGCCTCCAGCGTGTAAAGCACACCATACAGTGCATTTTTCAAGATGCAATGGAACCTGTAGAACTTCTAGAGGATTGTTTTCACTCCACATATGGAAATTCTGCTTGTTTACATAGCCAATCAACTAGAAATGAGCTTCATCACTTAACACAATTTTACGATAAAAAAGTGGATCAACTTCAGGCTGTTCTAGGGCCCAATCAGCGAACAAACGACGCTTATTATGGTCAAGTGGCTTTAGTTCTTGAACAAGTTGGATCTTGTATGGGTGTAGACCAAGATCTTTACGTAAAATTTTCCATGTGGTGGATGCACAGAGTCCAACTTGTTGTGAACGTCGACGAATAGTCGAATCTGGATCATCATTAATACTATGACTCACAGCAGCGATATTTTCTTCTGTATATACAGTTCTTTGTCTTGTTGTTGCATCGAGTAGAGAAAATAATGTCCGAAATCTATCGATAGTTCGACAAGGAAGCTGCTCTGATGGACGATTATGTGAACCATAAATTTCACGACGTGCTCTATAAGTTTGGCGAATAGAACACTGATTTTGAAAAAAAATTTCAACAATTTGTAAACGTTGTTGCGGCGTGAGTCTTTCCACGATGATTTGTCAATGCTTACTGAACAGAAATGTCAAAATAACATGGCTTCTACCTTCTGTCAAATCACAGTTATCCCTATCGAAAGTTCTATCAATCTAAAAATAGCATCCGATATTTAAAGTGAAAAATATGTGTCATAAAATGATAATGTATACAAAATAAACTTACTGGAGTTCTTTTGTGTGGTGCTATGTCCCAGGGTCTCGAGGAGACTGTTGTGTTGCGAGACCACTGGTGTGTGGAACCGTTTTTTGAATACAGTTTTGAATAGAACAGGATTGATTTGGTGCATCAAGAATTACATGAAATTTCGTCTACAGTTTCTGTGGTTGTTCTTCTTTCATAGAGAAACTTTGTTAATTTGGAAGCAACCACAGTATACAGATTAAGCATTATACAACAATATTTAAATATTATAGAATGTACATGCGCAAAGTGATTAGCGCATGAGATTATTAAGTTTGGCGGGAGTTTACGCCTTAATAGTCTAGTCAACTTTTTTTTTATTAATTTTTTTATTATTAAAATAATAAAAAAATTAATAAAAAAGAAATCATGTCTGTTTTTGTGGCAGTAAGAAGAATAGGGAAAAAAATATAAAGTAAAAATTTATTTGTTTATAACAAATTGTTAATTATATAAACAATGAAAGATTAAACAAAACTAAAATTTTTTTTTATATGAAAAAGAAAAGTAAATCATGATTTTCAAAGAGAAAATGGTTCCTTAATAATAGTTAAAAGTCGGAGAAAACGATTTTTAGATAACAAATGCGTTTTTAAGCAATAAAAAATTTGTTCAAGGAAAATTTTTATTTTTTTAATTAATAATCTGCATCAAAGATTGATATTCCTTAAAAAAAATTTCAAACATTTTATAAACAACACATTTGTTTATAACAATTTTTTAAACAATAAGAGATAAAAATTATAAAAAAATATGTAGCTTCCTACAATATATAAACGGACCATTCATAATGTTTGGAAAAAAAAAGTTTTTCGATAATTAGTCTAAGTTTTTAATTTTGCAGCAACGAAAATTGTTAATAAAAATCTGAAAAATAAACAATTTTAAATATTTCCAACGGGGATCTATTCTGAAATCTCCCAAAAATTGCTCCAAGAGAAGAAAAAATCTCAAGTTAATAGTTTAACAATTATCACAATTGCAATGTTCATGTCCAAGCAGAAAAAAATTATTAATTAACTATTGCATAACTAATTAAAAAATTGAGATAAAAATTTTTTTTTGGCGGATTATTGTTCATTCATCTATCCAGTATGCCCCTGAATTTTTTCATTTGTTAAATTTCGTATTTAATTTGTTAAAATAATTTTTATTAAAGTGTCCAAAATAGACGTGGCTTACAAAAGCCAGAGTACCCGTTTTCGGCCGTATATTCCTCCCTCTGGGAAAATTATTAATATTGGGACTACAATTCCGAGAACTGACACTTTTCTTAGGAAATTTCCTCCTCTTTCTGAATCTTTTTTTCAATTTCAAAAATCTTTATTAGTTTTTGAGATGTATTCAAAAAACTAAATCCTCTTTTTTTTTAGTTAAATGTTAATAACTTTTGCAATTTTTGCGAGTGGAACTTAATTTTTTTCAAAAATCATCTAGATGCCATTCTGAATCGAATGACACCTTGATCATAATTTTCGGAGACTGCTGAAAAAGTTGACCCAAAAGGCACTTGTTGACTAGACTATAACAGCAGTATTGAATTACTTGTGGATGTTCCTCTGTAAGCGAATAAACAAATTAATAAATAAACAGACAGATGTATCGCCTCAGGAATTTTCTCATATTATTCAAGAACTTTTCCTCCAAAAATGGTGATAGTTGGAAAAAATTACAAAATCCCTACGAGCTCGAAAAGTAAACCTAGACATAAGTAGCCAACAAACCAGATAATGTACGAAGCACCTGGCCTACCACTACGCCAAAGTTCATTATTCAAATAATCCTTGTATGACTGCCATCCCCCCACAACGATAACGGGCATCATCCCCACTTTTAATCTACCCCCTGTCACTCCCAAGAAGTTTCAAATATTTATTATCCCCTTCCAATCTCGCGAAACTCCCGTCTTCGAAGAGCCTCTACACAATTCCAAGCCTCCTTGCACATGTTGTGGTTGTTTTGTGATAGATGAGTCTGCGTCTTAACTTACGCCCGCGCCCCCGCACACCTATCTTTCGACCCCCTTGCGCCGTCTTTAGTTTTCAAATGAACAATACGGAATACTCCGGGAGCTTTCAACTTAGTTTCTCCCTGGGGACCAATAACGCTCATAATTGTTTGCTTCCTTCGGTCTCATTCATAGGTAAATGGGGCGCTGGATACGTCGCGCGATTCTTCTTGCTAAGACTCTGGAACGCGGCCTTGCGAATAAATCATAGAACAGTTTGTTTACTGAATTTAGGATCGCGTTCCGAAATCTATGGACACGCATGAGAAGCGTTGGGATTTGACAGATACAGTACGTGTGTTCAATAAGAACAGGATTGTAAGTGCTAAGATACAAGGATAGAAGAGTTATGTGCATTTTTTTCGATATGCAAATCTCTTACAGAACTTCTAATTTCTTACTTGATAATTGTTAACTTAATTGAATAATACACATACCGAGTTTGAAATAAGTTTCAATATTATAGACCTCAAAATAAGTAAAAAATTTCAGATAAACATTAGACTGGGCCAAAAAAACGACTATTTTTTTAATGATACTGTGAAAATATCATTCATGATGATGAAAAAAAATTATCGTGAAAGAATGGCTCCGCCAGAAAGACTCTAGCCTTGGGTTCATTCTGCCTGTTATCGCCTCGTTAGCCACGTCATGTGGTATTACTAGGAATGGTTCTGGTCCTATCAGAGGCTCCAGGAAACGCCAGCCGATCTGCCTCCTCGTTACCCAAATAGTTTGAGTGGCTCGGTATCCAAACCAGAGTGACTCCGTTATACATACCGAGCCTGTTTAAAGCCGTGCTGCAACTGCAGACTGTTCTTGAGATACAAGAGCTGAATTCCAAAGATTTTAGTACTGACTGACTATCAGTAAATATTTTGATTTTATCGTGGTGGATTTGCCGTTTTATCAGCAGTTCTGCCGCGGTCTCAATGGCAAATAGTTCTACCTGGAATATGGTTGCGTTTTGACCGAGACTCAATGAGATGTTAATTCTCGGTTTGCTCCCATAGACTCCCACTCCTATACCGTTCGCCATTCGCGAGCTGTCTGTGAACAAGCCAAGGTCTCAATAGAACTTCAGCATGCTGGGTCCATTCGTCCCGGCTGGGGACGATTACATTGAAATTCCGTTCCTGGCTCGTGATTTTTGACATTATATCCGAAGGCGTCGATAGAATACTGTTCGTTAAAAGCTCGTCCAGCAGTCCTGAGCCTCCCATCACTATTGCCTCTGGCCTGTCAATCGCCAGTTGATATAGTTTGTATGTGGTCCGTTCCGCCTGCCTCTGCACGAGTAGGTGCAGGGGTGGTAGATTTAGTAGGTCCTCCATGGCTGCCGTGGGTGAGGTGCGAAACGCACCTGTAATTGCAAGGCAAGCCTGTCTCTATAGTCGGGTGAGCTTTTGTTCGCCAACCGTTTGTTGGCCTTTCTTCCACCACGCTACAGCGCCATACACTTTCTGTGGTCTAATTACCATAGTGTATAGCCAGTACATCTGCCTGGGCTTTAGGCCCCAGGTTTTGCCACAGATCCGCCTGCAAGTCAAGAAACCCATTCTGGCTTTACGACACACTTTATCTAGGTGTGCACTCCAGCTGAGGGTCTTGTCCAGGACTATTTCCAGGTATTTTGCCTCAAATGAGAATTGTATTCTTTCACCACGGATAGTCGGCGGTTCTAAACCATTCAACTTCCGTTTTGTTCTGCCGCATAGCATTGCCTGTATCCATCTACAGATTAGCGGGTCGATTCCTCTCGCAGCGATAGCCTCAGCGAGAGAAGCCAGCTGATAGTCTCAAAGATTTTCAGGCGCTGATGAACAAAATCACCCATCACAGTAGTCAGGACAGTCTAGAGATTAATGTTAAGAAAACAAAACTAATGATAGTCAACAAAAAGAATATAACACGATGCCGCCTTGTGATAAATCAAATTGTTATCGACAAATTTGATAACTACAGTTACCTGAGGCGGTTAAAAATTGAGACTGGAATAGTGCACAAGAAATAGAAACACGTATAAAAAACCCGGTCAACCTTGAACAACATTCTTTAAAAGTTATAACTTCACCATTCATTGACTATAAAATAAGACTCTTATCCGTTCTCCTCTATGGTGCAGAGTCTTGTAACCTCAATGAAGCCACATCTAACAAAATCAACGCTTGCGAGATGTGGCTGTACAGAAGAATATTAAAGATTCCTTGGACAGCAAAGGTAACAAACGTAGAAGTTTCGAGGAGAGTGAAGAAAGACCTGGAAGTGATGGATACAATCAAAGCTCGCAAATTAGAATATCTGGGTCATAAGGAAGGAGACAACCTCACAGCGTAAAATCGTTGGAAAGCGTCGGATATCGTGGCTTTAGAATTTAAGAACTTGGTTCGAAAAAACATCAGAACTCTTTCGGACTGATGTTGATTAAGTCAGTATTGCCATGATGATCACCAACATCCACAATGGCACCTTGAGAAGAAGAACTTGGTTTGTCTGCACAACATGAAGACACTCCTTTTTACTAAGCGACTACAACAAAACAGCAGGATTATTTAGGTCCAGGAATCAATCAATATATCAAATCTTTCAAAAAAATGCGATGGTCATGAGTTAAGCGCCCAATAATGCGAACTCGTTCTCCTCTAAACCAGTCCACAATCCTTTCAAACCCGACTTTCGCGTAGATTCCGCGTCATCCCCCATAAATCCAGCGTCAATCCCGACCATCGACTCCGATCCTCCCGTTCTACCTCAGTTATTCCAGTCCGAATAACCATTTGAATGAGTACGAAACCGAAATCCGCAATATCAGAACCGGATAGTCATCCAGTCGGGCCGGCTGAATTTCTGCTGATTGTGCACGGAATCATAGCAACAATGGGGGAATTACAATAATGTCGGTAGTGTTGGGACGGTCGACGCGCGCGCGTCGCTGCCTGCTAATACGAAATTAATACCTAGCCGGTATTCTGCTGATAAATTATTATTGAAATTCTGCCATTCTTCGCGCCGATTGTCTGTGTTCCGCAGACCAGAAATCGGCCGATTCCGCTGCCGCCGAACAATGGGAGCGAAGAAGAAGAAAAAACCTTCTGTGTGCCGACGTCGAGATTCGTAATGAAAGAAGTATAATCCTTCCTCCGTTAGTAACACGGTGAAGGGGGAAGTGGATCGTATTCAACGTACAATTTCCACGTCCGATTCAAGCTTGGTTCTATACCAAGCGAAACAACATATTCGATTTCTTCGAAAGTGAACAAGGAATTCTGCCTGCAGGTAGTTGACTCTGCACTTTTTCAGGAATGTTACAATCTAAGTCTCTATAATGTAGACCAGAAATCGACAGCCTGCAGCTCTTTAGATGTGAAGCCGCAGCTTTTTAGTTCCATAGGCAAATATTATTTATTTTACAAAAAACAAACACTTAAAAATCGTATCAGGATCAATTGAGGCATCAATCTTGAGACTAACTTGGTTCATGGGACTGCATTCAGATGGATGAATAACAAGCCCCTTCGGTCTGAGAGTTGCGTCCCAAAAACTCGGGTACTGACCATGCTGAGCCAGTAGAGTTTGGATAGTGCCTCGCTGCTACCAGTCACATGGTTGTAGGTTTTCGAACTGGTGGATTCAGCTCTTCGGAGTGGACCACGCCATGCTCGATGATAAGGAATAACCCTTATCACACTTTCCGCCTCTTAGGGCAGACTGTGAAGACTACTAATGGTCACTTGGTGAAAGGGCTATGCTCTCATGTCAATACACTAACTGATAGAATTCACGTTTTACCGCAATCGCTTTGTGCCCAAACATTTCCGGCCAAGATTGTTAACAGCATCTTGTCAAAAGAACCCTACCATCATAAGTTTGAAGATTTATTAAACGAAATGGAGACACAGTATTCCGACCTCCTTCTCCACAATAATGTGCGATCGATGGCTTTCCAAAGGAAAGGTGTTGAAACGAGTTGCTTTGTGCTGGAATGAAACAAATACATTCCTCAATGAAACAGGCATTAATCATCCTGAATTGAAGAACGACGAATGGTTGCAAAGATTTTACTTTATGGCGGAATTAAATGAGCTGAATCTAAAGCTGCAAGAAAAGGGAAATCAAGTTTTGGTAGACGAATGGGTTTGTTTCAAAGAACAAATCAATTCTTTTTGCAGAAGATATTCAGAGCGGTAAATAACTTCATTTTCAATTTCTAAAGCAATATCGCGATAAAACCAGTCGACACGAATTACTTTGAGCAATTCAAAACCAAGAAAACCACTCTAGCATTCATAGTAAATCCTCTCCACACAAACATACTAACTGACAAAGAAACTGCAACACCCAGAAGTAGCTGTTTCAACTTTAAATTTATTTTGATAAAACATAGATAGTATAGCAAGGAGTAAATGTTTGAAATTTGTAAAAAAAAACGAAGGGTTTACAATTTTTTTTAATGAATTTGTTAATAATGTGTTTGTCCTCACACGTCTTGGCATTGATGCAATAAGATGGTCTATTTCTTCTTGATGGATACTATCCCAAGCTACCTGTAGTTCATGTCTCAGAGCCGCCAAATTCCGTGGGGGCTGGGGTAAATTTCCAAGCCTTCTACCCATGATGTCCCAGACATGCTCTATGAGCGAAAGATCGGGGGTCTGGGCGGCCATGGCAAAAGATTCACATGAGTCGCTTCAAAAAAGTTTAAACTAACTCTGGCAAAATACGGTCGAGAACATATGGCTCCACTATTTCTTGAAGGTAACGCAGCGCTGTCATGTTACCTCAAATAAAGACGAAAGGTGACCTACTTACATTTGCACCCCATACCACAACGCCTACTGTTCGGTGTACATGACGCTCAATATCAAACTGAGGTTCACGTCTTTCTCCCCGACGTGTTCTTACCCTTCTTCAGCCATCATGTGCACCCAAGGAGAATCGAGATTCATCAGAAACGATGACCTGATGCCATTCCACATTCCAATGTTGACGTTCTCTGCACCACTGTAATCATTGCTGGCGATGCTCAACCGTTAGAGGTAGCACAAGATGGGATCGATAATGCTGCAGTCCAAAAAACCCTATCTGCGGTAAACTTCGGACAGTTACAAGATGGTCTTGTTCACCTAACCACTCATCAGACAAAGATCGAGTTGTCGCAAATCGGTCTCTGATAGCCATAAGTCTTAGACGTCGACCTTGAACTTCATTTGTATCCCTTCGACGTCCGGTGCCTACCCTTCTTCGATTTTGGGCATTATCAAACCACGCTTGACAACATCTCATAACAGTAGTTGGATTTCTGTTCGTACGGTTAGCGATTTCTCGCCTCCCGTGGACCAATAATTCGACCTCTTTCAAATTCACTTAGCTGGCGATAAATTCCGCGTACACGTGCCTAGGCATTTTAACACCCACTAAACATGGACTTTGGATCTTCTGGAACAGCTGGTTTGTTGTAAAATTTAAAAAATTTGCAAAAGACGACTACATATTTAAGTAACAAAAAACGTTTACATGAAAAGACCTTCACGATGTTTTACCCAAAAAAATTGAAATTTAAACAGCTCCTTCTGGGTGTTGCAGGTTCTTTGACAGTTAGTATACTAACTAAATCCACATTGAGCCATTTGAAATTGATACTGGATCTTTAGAAATGCAATTAATCGATTTAAAAAGTAAAGCTTGGCGGATTGAAAAATTTACACAGTTGAAAAGCCAGTCTTCCAGATTGCTACAGTGAGATGAAGAAATAAAATTTTCACCATTTATATAGTGAATTTTTATCATTTCAATGTGGTGCTTGCATCACAATTTTCATTCGTCAAATGCAATATCTCTGTCAGTTTTATTTCGACATTTCCAAAATGGCGCTTCACGCCAAATGAATTCTTCGTTGAAAGAGTCAGTAAATACAATATTTTAAATGAATAACAGTTCACCTGATGCATTGTTCATAGAAAACGTTTTTTCCTTCTTATTCTTCCGCAGGCTAAACCATAAATCTCGAATATCAACAGAAGTGCATCGTAATTAGTTCCGTTGCCGTAAGTTCTACAAGCTTCTGACCCCTCCATTTTTGCCAGCCACACTCGTAACACATGGTGTTAACATCCTCCGATAAGTAATTAAAACAGATTTAACGACGAACCCGACGCGAAATAAAGCACTTTCGTAATAACGGAATAAATTATGGCGTCATTACGGTACTCTGTGTTCCGTCAGTACCTCACGAAGTTAGCGCCAGAAAGTGCGACGGTATTGTTTTATGAAATTGCCACCCAATTTATCGGGGTAGGGTTGCGTCCCTAATTATTCTATAGTCGACACGTTTGGCACATGTGTTACTTTTAAATTGGAGATTAAAATGGTATTCGCAGTGCATCTTTTCAGCCGGATAGGATTGAATAATTGTAGGCGTGTTCTATGGTCCGGTGGTCGATTTGTCAAAGTGACAGATGAGACGAACATATGAGTTCATTTGTTGATGACGCTGAAAAATATTATATGAATGTCATGTTGAACATCAATTCCTTTCAGAATGAGAATGTTTCATGTGACAAGAAACATGTTCACATGGGGCAAAACCCAATTTGTAAATGAGCACATTCCTCAGTATGTGTTATTATATTCTATATCTAGCTCCAACCTCTTTCTCATCTTGTCTGTTTATTATAAAATAAGGTTTTCCAAGAGAAAAATGTGCGCAAGTTCTACGCCTAGTAAAAATTTCCACTTCCATTTAATGTCACGAAAATTATATATGTACTAGTTATGTTGGCTTCCAACGCGTCTATTGTTTCTGGTTTATCAGCATAAACCAATGACTTGACATAACCCCATTGAAAATAATCCAGTGGAGTTATGTCGCATGATCTTGGAGGCCAATTAATTGGACCATTTCTGGAAATAATGTTATCGCCAAATCTTTCTTTCAATAAATCAATTGTTACGGTAGCAGCATGAGATGTAGCACCATCTTGTTGGAACCAAAACACTTCTGGGTCGATACCATTCAAATTTTGAAACAAATAATCATTGATCATCGATTTGTAACGAGCACCATTCACTGTAACATTAGCTTCAGCATCGTTTTTAAAGAAATATGGACCAATGATGCCTACAGCGTGTAAAGCACACCATAAAGTGCATTTTTCAGGATGCAATGGAACCTGCAGAACTTCTTGAGGATTGTTTTCACTCCATATACTCAATTTTGCTTGTTTACAAAGCCGTTCAACCGGAAATGAGCTTCATCACTAAACACAATTTCACGATAAAAAAGTGGATCAACCTCAAGCTGTTCTAGGGCCCAATCAGCAACCAAACGACGCTTATGATGTTCAAGTGGCTTTAGTTCTTGAACCAGTTGGATCTTGTATGAGTGGAGACCAAGATCCTTTCTCAAAACTTTCCATGTGGTGGATGCAGAGTCCAACTTGTTGTGAACGTCGACGAAAAGACAAATCTGGATCATCACTAACATTATGGCTTACAGCAGTAATATTTTCTTGTACAGTTCTTTGTCTTGTTGTTTTTTTATGCATCTAGTAGAGAAAATGTCCAAAATCTATCGATAGTTCGACGAATAAACTGCTCTAATGGACGATTATATAAACCATAAATTTCACGAAGTGCTCTATAAGTTTGGAGAATAAAACACTGATTTTGAAAATAAATTTCAAATTTGTAAACGTTGTTGCGGCGTGAATCTTTCCATGATAATTTGTCAATGCTTAGTGAACAGAAATGTCAAAACAACATGGCTTCTACCTTCTGTCAACTCACAGTTATCTAAGTTCTATTACACTGAAAAAAACACCTGATATATGTTTTATGAAGGATTTAATACCGTGTAATAAATTTCACAGAATATAGGGATTTCGTTTTTACCACCCCTGACGGTAGCAACCATATTCTATGGAGAAACTCTTCAGTCAGTTCTTTATGCATGAACGCGTTCTCTTTAATTATTCATCTCTGCAACGATGATACTAGAATTTCAGGTTATGTGATGCTTACTCTGCAGAAAAGTATCGCATGCGGTGCTGTCGCACGATATTATAATCTATGGCTGGTATTATCCGTATGAAATCACAGACAAGCATGAAGTGCTGTCTGAAGGGTTACGTTCCTTATTGAATCAACGTTTCGAATTCAATTCGCTTCCTGAACGAAATCGTGATAAATCACAAAATATAATTTCAAACAAATAAAGTGTCACAAACGCTTGACCGAGTGTAAAAATGCACCCTACCGAGAAAACGTTGTGCAAGGGTAGTTACGCTTGGTAGGGTGGTGCGTTCCCCTAAAAATACACCCCCTGACACACGACGTTCATTATACTAGTCAGTGGGCCAGTATAACGTATGATAATAATAAGGCATCGATCGTTATAGATTTATAGGTCTTTGGAGACTTATCCCTTTGTGCGCTAACATAGACGTAGAGCGCGTTGTATGTCATCGCTGCTCTATGCATAGTTTACTTTGAATGTCTCCGGGGATTCTATGGTCTAGGCACGTGCAATCTATAATCGTGCAGTATTCATCGAGCTTGAAATAATGTTGCGGTATAATGAGCTTGTCAGTATTAACGATGTCTTTTTCGGAAGTCTGCTTGATATTTACGACCAAGCAGGATGAAACGGGAGCATAAAGCATGTAGAGATCGAAAAGATTTGCCAAATAATGAATGACTTAAGCAACTAAATATGATTTCTGATTAATGCGGTCTGTCTAGAATGTATCCGGAAAGGTTTATTGGCCTTAGGACGACAATCCGCGCCTAGCATTTCGCAAATTGGTTAATAGATTTGGAAATCAAATCTTGGTCTACACCCATACAAGATCCAAATGGTATAAGAACTAAAGCCACTTGATCATAACAAGCGTCATTTGTTTGCTGATTGGGCCCAAGAACAGCTTGAAGTTGATCCACTTCTTTATCGTAAAATTGTGTCTAGTGATGAAGCACATTTCTGGTTGAACGGCTATGTAAACAAGTAAAATTGCAGTATATGGAGTGAAAACAATCCTCAAGAAGTTCTACAGGTTCCATTGCATCCTGAAAAATGCACTGTATGGTATGCTTTGCACGCTGGAGGAACCATCGGTCCATATTTCTTTTAAAACGATGCTGGAGCTAATGTTACAGTGAATAGTGCTCGTTACAGATCGATGATCAATGATTATTTTCTTCAAAATTTGAATGGTATCGACCCAGAAGTCTTTTGGTTCCAACAAGATGGTGCTACACCTCATGGTGTACAATTGATTTATTGAAAGAAAGAATTGGCGATACCAAGAGAAATGGTCCAATTAATTGGCCTCCAAGATCATGCGACATAACTCCACTGTATTATTTATTTGCTTTGGTCATGTCAAGTCATTGGTTTATGCTGATAAGCCAGAAACAATAGACGCTTTGGAAGCCAACATAACTCATGTTGATGATGGAATAAGGTCTGAATTACTCGAAAAAGTGGTCCACAATTGGTCTGGTCGAATGCGGTTCCTCAGAGCTAGTAGTGGTTGACATATGCCGAAATTGTTTGTAAAACATAAATGTCATAAAATTATCTTTCAAATAAAAACAAATTTGGCTTCAATCTTAATTTAAGTGTGTTTTATTTCAATTTGAAGTTCTATCACTCTAAAAATGACCTCCGATAGATTTGGAAATCAATGAAATATAAAAGTATGTCCAGAAACCATCCGTATGTCACTGAAAAGACAAGGCCACCTATCAAGGAAACCAAAAAAGTCCCTACAATGACACCTTTACAATATGCGAAAAGGCATACAAATAACTATCAATTTAAAATTCAAACAGGGTATACCTTTTTCACATATTTTTCTTCATCGGTACTTCTGGAAATTGATTGTAATTTTATCCTTTTGCATATTTTTTTCTTGAACAACAGAGATCGCCACTTGGCCCATCTGAACGAGGGAATTTCAAGAAAATTGCCCCAAATGCAAATGAAGTGATCAACACAAGGCACGTTGCTTGTTTGCTCCGATGAGAACACTGCTTCTGTATACGGCCTATTCTTCAGATTTGAATCCTAGTGACTTTTACCTGTTTCGCAACCTTAAACCATGCCCATCCGAAAGACATTTGGTCGAATGAGAAAGTGATCGTCGAAGTAAACGCCATTTTGAGGCCAAAGATAAATCGTTCCTCAATGAAAGCATTGGAATGTTAGGAGAGCGCTGGAATTATTCTCTGAACTTGAATTTTGATGAGAAAAGTCTAATTTGATGAAACAACAAAAACTGTATTTTCTTCATTAAACCGAGAACCTATCAGCCAATGTATTAAGATAATAAATAATGCTAACTTGCGTTTCGTTCGTAGGTGGTTAACATCTTCAGGAACACTGATCCAAATTAATAGGATAAAGAAGGCAGCTACTCCTTGTAAAAAAGATAACGACTGATTTTCTCCGCAATTCTTCAACCACTTATGCGGAACAAGAAGTGATACCTACCCTGCCAACGTACGGGATCGTACACAACGAGAGTAAATCCCCATTTGGGCCAAATTGAAAGCTACACGCCTCATCGGTGATCGCGTGCTGTGAAATCACAGAACTTTAACGAGCATTTTAAATATTCATAGAAGAACCTCCCGCGCCGAGTGGATTGGAAAGCGCGCGTGACGGGGAAAAGTAAAGAAAATTCGCTTTTCCTGTAAGACGGGATGCGTTTTTCCCCCGCCGAGATTACGAGGGGAAGTCGACAGGGATTTAAACTATATTCATTACGGGAGTACGTCGCCGAGAACAAGTGTGCGCTCGCCTTAAGCTGGTGTGGAGAAAGTGAGATTTCAGAGTGAGGAACGAGTTTAAAGGGATTCTCGAGGATTCCGGAGTTTCCCACTTTGTTTTTCTTTTGTGAAAACACGGAGTGCGCCGTTTCGAATGCAAGGAAAAGAATGTGAAGATTTACGACTAGGCTCCTTCCAACCTATGTGGATTAATCATTAAGGAAACTACGTTTTATGAATAAAAACACATAAATATGTGTTCCGTCGTATTTGAATAATACAATTTTGAATGGAACTAACTCTGGGATCCTTGGGTAGATTTGTCAATTTCTGAATACAACTGACATATTGAGACTCCAAATTCATTCCGAAAATTTCATGTCTTTAGGTAGCTTCGTTCGGAAATTGGTGTTTTTAAGTTCGCCCGGTCAGCCGATCTCCACGAAGTTGAGTATGAATCTTTATGTCATCATTATAGACTCAAATGCTCAATTTAATCAGTGTTCTGAAGATGTCTATGTATTTTTATGAAAGGAAAATTAGACAGGAAGAACCACCTAGGGAGTTTTATGCCTACTTGTCACTGTCGATGACAGGAGTAAGAGTCTATGGTCGCTTCGTAGACTTGGGTACGTGAATAAACATACCGCACCTTAAAAGCGTCCAGTTTTCCTTTGTTACGAATAGAACGCCATTGTCCATTGTTCTTTAAAAGTTAAGGATAGACACAAAGCAAAGTCGATGAAGCTGCTCTTACATGTAAAGTTATTTCATTGTATTGAATTACACGAGGTCAACGTGAGTGTTATTTGTATCTCTTATTCTTTTTTCATTTGTGGATTCGACTGAATTTATGCTCCAGCTGGGGACGACCTGTTTACTCTAAGCTAAATTGACCATTTAACATATTTCATACATGTAATCGCTTTTATTTGCTTTCCATTTATTTAAATCTAGAGGTGGTTAACAACGGTACTTTCTTTAAGAATTCAGAGTGTTTAGAGTGAATAAAATGTGGATCTATAATTAGATACTCACACAACAACCCTGTGTCTTCAGAATGCCGCAACAAGGCATTCCTGAACAACTATATTATTAGATATAAAAGTTATAATGGATAAGTAGTTAAAAATACCATAAACGGTGTCTCTTCAGAATGCTATCACTATTATTTTACAGCAAAGTATCGATCGGAGAGGAAGAACCTCAGAATCAGATAGTAGGGTTGTGGAAGAAGCTTCTTCAATTTGAAAAGTAATCCACTATGCCAAACTTTGTCAAACGCTTGAGATGGGTCCAAAAATACAGCAGTGTAGTATTTTTTTTTATCGAGGCTTGTTGAAACGGTATTGATTACCCAGTGTATTTGATGTGTTACTGAATGATTTTCTCTAAATCCTAGTTGATGGTTTGGTAGAAGTTTGTGTAGATCGATATCCCTCTTCAATCTTTTGAACAGAAGCTTCTCAAAAAATTTTCCCAAAATTGGTAATTAGCTTATTGACCTATAGGATCTCACATCTTGTTCAGGTTGCTTTGGTTCCAGTATCATTATTATTTCTGCATTTTTCCAGATGGTGGGAAAATAAGAAATACTAATCATTCGGTTTTACATCGTATTGTGTAATATTATAGCTTTCTATGGCAGTTTTTTCAAAATCTCTCCTGTTATCAGATCGAAACCGGGTTCTTTTTCATTTTTCAGCTGCTTGATCTCGTGGAAAACTTCTTTGGGTTTGAAACGTTTTATGAGAAGAGACATCTGACAAGCACTATCCAATAATGACTCAGTATCAGTATCAGTTATTACCTGGGTAAGGATTATCTGAGGTGAATACTTTTGGCAAGTGTGTTGCAAATAAGTTTGATTTCTCCTCATCAGACATGGTCCATTTTACATTTGTTTGATCGGAGCTAATTGGAATAACGTGAAAATATCGGAAATACATTTCTTTACTCGAATTAGCTCGCAAAGGTAGATACTTTAAGGATTTCGTAGTTGGACGCTGGTGTTCTAGTTTTGAATATAAGCTCTTTAGTCTTTACCGAATTGATCTCATTCTTATCTGCATCATAATTTAGCCTGGATCAAGGATTTCTTACCTTTTTCTTGTAGTCCTTCTTCTTCTGATCCCATGTTTATAAAAGACGTATCGTCAGCACTCTTTGGTCCTCTTCCACACTCTTCAGCAAATCATTAATATACATAAGGAATGTAAAGGTCCGAATATAGAACCTTGAGGAACACCATGACTTAAATGCTGCCATTAGGGTACGTTGTTTGTACCCTATTTATCAGGTAACTCCTCATTATTCCAACGTAGCACCTAGGACACTATAGAACTCAAATTTTCCAGCAATATTGCCATGATTAGAAGGTTTTAGATAAGTCAAATGTTTGAAGATTGCATTTATACCATCAAATAAACACCTACTGTTTGGATAACTTCAATGAGGGCTGTTTCCACTGTTAAATCCGTCAGGATTTCATGTTATGCATGCAGAAAAATTTTCGACTTTGACAAACCTATCTCTGATGTGTTAGAAGTGTTACACCTAGAAATACTGGTTTTTGGAGACTTGTTTTAGGGTACAGCATGATGTCGTTCTGTTGAGTATTCAGAAAGGGTATCAGTACAATATTCGAAATTTTTCCGTGATTCGCCAACGGCTATTACCAGAAATTCCAGAATTTCGTGTGAGAACCCACATTGCGAGCCGTCCGACTAGAAACAAAACACCACGTTGAGGAGATCGAGGGTGGGTTCAAGGTGAACCAAATTCAATTACAAAGGGTGGAAAATAAAATTAGGGATCAAAAGCGGACGACTATATCGTTCGCAATTTCTGTCCGTGCTTTGGTTGGGCCAGACAGCAGGGCAGAACGCTCTGGCAATCCCGTTGTTTACTTAAATTTATTCGCGTATTTACGTGAAACGAATGCCACGATTTTTCCGTTGGTAATGAAGTGTCGTTTGTGAATTTTGATACCAGTTGGTAAGAAAATAAATTTCGAGAAAGTCTAGGAGTCACGGATACAGCGATAAATTTTTTTTTGATATTTTATCTGATATTCATTGATCTTCTGTGAATATCAGAAAACAGAAACTGTTCCTTGTGCTTCTTTGGAGATCAGTTGTATTTTGTCCTTACGCCACCTAAGGCACAACACTGTTTATTTTGGATCCACAAGTGAAATGGTCGCTGGCTATTCTAGCGAGAAAATTTCTTCCCTCGTTTTAACCACTACGTCCACTGGCGTTCAAACTAGCATGTATTCCAATAGGACATGAAGTTCTTTTATGTGAATTAGCAATACGTGTCCCCAAATTTTACCCAAGGTAAGAAAGACTCACGTCTACATCCCCTCTCTTTTTGTGTGAATTTGTTTCCCAGAATCTCAAAGCAAGCTGGTAGTATCCTGCATGCAGGTATGTAAATCTCGACTTTTCACATCCATCACTGGTATTTCCCAAATTCATTTTCGATCCCGAACATCTCGACCCCGTCTCAAATTTTTCATCCCCCTTCAACTCTACGGATTCGGAACGAATAAAATATTGAAATATCCTCGATCCTTCTTGATGGGCGCATTATACATACGTGCAAAATATACAGCGACACTCGCGCTGAAATAGAAGATCCGGATAAGGGTTGCATTTTGCCAGTTCGGAGGGTTGATGCTGCACCGAACTTGACGTGGCCTCAACCTGACAGCGGGAACCAGAAAACGTAATGTTTATTTCGTTAGATGGCGCGCTATCGCTTACAGTCTGATAGATGAGTTTGGTGCGGGGCTCTAATTCGATTAGGAAGTCTGGTTGGAAGTTGCCTCGTCTGTGAACGTGATATTGTCGCCTTTTTCCTGTTACGCGAGTACAGAAACAGACTATTTTATTTTCAACAACTATTTTATGATTTACAGATCCCATTCCTAAGAAATATGAATATATCTGCTATTCACAGAAACACTAAGGTATTAATCATACACTAGCGCCATCTAGAGTATACACATACATCGAATATATATCGGGGTTTTTTTTAGAGTGATAGAACTTTCGATAGGAATAACTGTGATTTTACTCTAAAAAACACCCGATGTAATCCATTGTATGAACATCTTTTATTGTTTTAGAATCGTGACGTTTTTCGAACATCGTATGGAACTTTACATGAAGACTTAAAATTGGAGGTTTTATCTCATATACATTCTCACGAACAACAACCAAGAGGTATGAAATCATTTTTATTGTTAGGGCAGTAGCTTATATTCTTTTGTCATGGTCCAAGTGCTGGTATAAGCCCATATCCAAGTGCGGGGATAAGCAATTATCCACGTACTGGGCAAAGCAAATATCCAAATGGTACTCACATCCTCAGTGAAAATCCAAGTGCTGGGATAAGCCAATATCCAAGTGCTGGGATAAGCCAATATCCAAGTGCCGAGATAAGCAAGTATCTAAGTGCTGGGATAAGCCAGTATCCAAGTGCTGGGCAGGTATTTACATCCTGAATTAAAATCCACCTACTGGACAGTTATTGGGATCTACGTCTGGGGCCTTTCTCTTAAGTTGTGGGGTATTTGTTATCGTGTGTTAGCTAGAGGACCGCTAGTTTATTGGATTTTGGTCATGTTGAAGAAGCACTAGCGCCCATAGGGTACATTTTAGGACCCAAGTTGATATAAAGTTTTCTTCATATTTTGACCTCTAGAATCACCCTCTTAAATATATGAACGTTAAATCCGGACTATCTGTATATGTGTTTCATTTAACTGCAATGAACTTTATACATCACAAAAAATTGTATAAAATTCACAAAGCTCGGAGTCAAACATCCTGCAGTTTGAAACATATGTCTGTCAAGTGTTACTAGGTTTGAAGCAAACGCAAAAATAGCGTCAAATGTGAATTTTTATTCGTTCCTGTATAGAAATATGGGGCGATTCTTCTTTAGAGGGACAGTTAAATTGAAATAAAACACATTTAAATTAGGATTGAAGCCAAATTCTTTTTATTCGAAAGATGATTTTATGACATTCATGTTTTGAAAATAATTTTCAGCATATGTCCACCACGACTAGCTCTGAGGAACCGCATTCGACCAGACCTATTTTGGACCACTTTTTCGAGTAAATCAGGCCTTATTTCATCAATAACACGAGTTATATTGGCTTCCATAGCGTCTTTTGTTTCTGGTTTATCAGCATGAATCAATGACTTGACATTACCCCAAAGAAAATAATCTAGTGGAGTTATGTCGCATGATCTTGGAGGCCAATTAATCGATATTCACCTCTTTGAATGGAGCATAGATTTATTTAACTAATGACGAACACAGCCCTCTATTCGCCATTCTCCTAATGGTCGGATAACACGTTTTTATCTCTGTAGCGATAGGAGATACATTTCCTTATCGCGGCCTGCGTCCGTTGGGCGTCGAATATCTTTTTCCTCCCTGTAATCCCGGCCAGCGTACCCCGAAACCCTATTAATTACAAACAAAACTATAAATTCCCGGGTCCAATGACTCATACAGAGGACGACACGCGTTTATCACGTGACACTTGGAATTTAACGCGAGAGGACTTGTGTCAGCGCCACGCCGAAACCAGAAGATCAAAGAGTGCTGGGCAACAACAATTGAACGCTGCTAGAAGTGGGTTATTTATGGGGCCGACGCCGCGCTCGTCATGTCGACAAGGAGATGAATCCAAGTCACAGAAAATATATCGGTTGTTATCTGTGTTAATGAACGGGGGATATCAAAGAGTTTAAAGGACGATAAACAGTGCGCGATGAGAAATTACCGTGCTACGCTTGGCAACACTGACACATCCCCCTTTGAACCGTGTCGTGTTGTAATTTTTCGCGATTTGTTATACCGTGGTTGTTCGCGACGCCACCAAAACATGGCAGGTAGTGATAACAATCGCTGTCGTTAATTTCTCTGTGGTTGGCGAAATCAGTTGAAAAGATTACTTCTATGATATTTCTATACAGGAACAAATGAAAAATTCGCATTTGACGCTATTTTAGCGTTTGCTTTGACATTCAAACCTAAAGATACTTGACAGACATGAGTTTCACACGGCAGGATGTTTGACTCCGGGCTCTGTGAATTTTATACAATATTTTGTGAAGAGAATGTATAAAGTTCATTGTATCGGGTGCTTTTTTTAGAGTCATAGAACTTTCTATAGGGATAACTGTGATTTGACAGAAGGTAGAAGCCATGTTGTTTTAACATTTCAGTTCAGTAAGCATTGACAAATTATCATGGAAAGACTCACACCGCAACAACGTTTACAAATTGTTGAAATTCATTTTCAAAATCAGTGTTTAATTCGCTAAACTTATAGAGCACTTCGTGAAATTTATGGTTTGCATAATCATCCATCAAAGCAGCTTATTCGTCGAACTATCGATAGATTTCGGACAACATTTTCTGTACTCGATGCAACAACAACAACAAGACAAAGAACTGTACGTACAGAAGAAAATATCGATGCTGTAAGTCATAATGTTAATGATGATTTGTCTATTCGTCGACGTTCACAACAAGTTGGACTCTGTGCATCCACCACATGGAGAATTTTGCGTAAAGATCTTGGTCTACACCTATACAAGATCCAACAGTTTCAAGAACTAAAGCCACTCGACCATAATAAGCGTCGTTTGTTTGCTGATTGGGCCCTAGAACAGCTTGAAGTCGATCCACTTTTTTATCGTAAAATTGTGTTTAGTGATGAAGCTCATTTCTAGTTGAACGCCTATGTACACAAGCAAAATTGCCGTATATGGAGTGAAAACAATCCTCAAGAAGTTCTGCAGGTTCCATTGCATCCTGAAAAATGCACTTTATGGTGTACTTTACACGCTGGAGGCATCATCGGTCTATATTCTTCAAAAACTAAGCTAGAGCTAATGTAACAATGAATGGTGCTCGTTACAGATCATTGATCAATGATTATTTGTTTCAAAATTTGAATGATATCGACCCAGAAGTGTTTTGGTTTCAACAGGATGGTGCTACACCTCATGCTGCTACCGTAAAAATTGATTTATTGAAAGAAAGATTCGGCTATAACATTATTTCGAGAAATGGTCCAATTAATTGGCCTCCAAGATCATGTGACATAACTCCACTGGTTTTTTTTGAGGTTATGTCAAGTCATTGGTTTATGTTGATAAACCAAAAACAATACACGCTTTGGAAGCAAACAAAGTCGTATTATTGATTAAATAAGGCCTGAATTACTCGAAAAAGTTGTCCAAAATTGGTCTGGTCGAATGTGGTTCCTCTGAGCTAGACGTGGTGGACATATGCCGAAAATTATTTTTAAAACAAATGTCACAAAATTATCTTTAAATTAAAAGAAAAATTGGCTTCAATCTTAATTTAAATGTGTTTTATTTCAATTTAAAGTTCTATCACTCTTAAAAAATCACCCGATAGTTAAATGAAACACATATACAGGGAGTCCAGATTTAACGTTCATATATTTCAGGGGGTGGTGATTCTGGAGGTCAAAATATGAAGAACATTTCGTATCAACTTAGGTCCTAAAATACACCCTATGGGCGCTAGATCTTCTTCAAGATGACCACCAAAATCCAATAAACTAGCGATATCTTTGTCAAAATGTGGTGGATTCAAATGAAATTCAGTACATGGGGGTTTTTGGATACACTGAATCGTCTGAATCGTCTTTATTCCAATAAGTCAATTGTTACGGTAGCAGCATGAGGTTTAGCACCGTCTTGCTGGAACCAAAACACTTCTGGGTCGATACCATTCAAATTTTGAAACAAATAATCATTGATCATCGATCTGTAACGAGCACCATTTACTGTAACATTAGCTCCAGCATCGTTTTTAAAGAAATATGGACCGATGATGCCTCCAGCGTGTAAAGCACACCATACAGTGCATTTTTCAGGGAGCAATGGAATCTGGAGAACTTCTTGAAGATTGTTTTCACTCCATATACGGCAATTTTGCTTGTTTACATAGCCGTTCAATCAGAAATGAGCTTCACCATTAAACACAATTTTACGATAAAGAAGTGGATCAACTTCAAGCTGTTCTAGGGCCCAATCAGCAAATCAACGACGCTCATTATGGTCAAGTCGCTTTAGTTCTTGAACCAGTTGGATCTTGTATTGGTGTAGACCAAGATCTTTACGCAAAATTGTCCATGTGGTGGATGCACAAAGTCCAACTTTTTGTGAACGTCGACGAATAGACAACTCTGGATCATCATTAAAACTATGACTCACAGCAGTGATATTTTTTTCTGCACGTACAGTTCTTTGTCTTGTGTGTTGTATCGAGTACAGAAAATGTCCGAAATCTATCGATAATTCGACGATTAAGCTGATCTGATGGACGATGGCTTCTAACTTCTGTCAAATCGCAGTTACCCCTATCGAACTTTCTACCACTCTAAAAAAATACCCGATATAAATATTTCCTGTTTAGATATAAAGGTACAATAATTAATAATTTTCATTACTTTTGGTAAAACCACCTAGTCCTTAATAGAGTAGATCCAATAGAGGTGAATTAGATAACTCAGAAGTGAGAGAAAGTGAACGGGTTGTTCAATCAAATAACGATCAAGTTCTCACGCACAAATTGATTCACAAATATCTATTGAATTTTCCATGTAATTTCTTAGAGTTTGGGTAGAAGATTCACTGCTTTGGAAATAAGTATCTATTATTCCCCTGTTTTGTTGAAGCGTGAATCGGTCCATTTCGTTAGTGTCAAGTATTAAACTAACTTCCTGTCAGACCTCAAATGAAGATTGCAAACTCTAGATAGCGCACTTTTCATCTGAGCGATGGCAGAAAAATGAAGATTCCTAATTCACACTTCCAGACCTTATTTGAGACCGTAATTCCCTTCTTGCAGACATTTTTGGCAGAAATTCATGTCCATTTTTCCACCACCAACATTCCAACACCACCCCTGCCTCTTATTCAATATTGAACACGTGTCCTTCGGTATCGTTTTCCAGAAAATTGAACGCGCCGAGATATCTCCGGCCAACTAGATGGGGTCACGTCCCGTCCAAATTTCCCTACGCTATCCCACAGGATACCCGTCAACTGTCAGAGTTAGTTTTTGCATCCCCGAAAGCCAGATATGAAAGGTCTATTATCGGTGGTTTCTTACGAGTATCACGTTGGTCCTTGCAGGCGTCCCAGAGGACATGAGATAGCCACTCTGGCGTCTGGTTACCGTCACTTTGTTTGAGCGTTTGTCATATCGGAGAGATTGGCGTAGCGGCGTAGAATTCCAATGGAAACCTAGGGAGACAGCAAGGACGGTATTAAGATTCCATGTAGAGGTGTATAAACTGCGTTTGAGTACACGGAAATACCATTACAGGGATCAGCGTTGATTGCGACAGTTTTGTCGGGTTTAATAACTGTTCAGGATTCAGCCCGAAATGTCAAGCTGACAGCAGGAGGTATGAGCCCAGATTCCTTCTAAAACCGGTGCTAGTGCTTTAACGAAAACGTTTACACGTGTTTGTCTGGTATATGGAATGGCGCCCAACATGCGGCCTTGATTAAAATCATCCAACTTCAAAAAATGAATATGAATAGAGATTATAAACTCCCAGTGAGTTATGAATCCCGAAATGTGAATTTGAACATTAGAAATTCACTGTGAATAAGAATTTGCGAAAATTGATTCTGTAAATGCTAATTGAAGGGTGGGCTATCTAGTGTTTGCATTTTGAAGTAGTGGTTATTTCTATTTTGACATGGAGATTGAAGGTGACAGGTATGAAGCGCAGAAACGTGTTTGGAAGATCTTGAGAGCTGCAAGGAAGGAGGTGAATGAGTCTGTTAAATTGAACAATATATCGGCCAAAAAGTGCGAATATATTTGACAGCTTGTACTCAGGAGAAGATCAACTCCCTAAACGAAAACTATTGGCCAGACAGAATGCTTATGATGAGAAGGAAATACAGGAATTGACTTTGAAAGAAGTGTGGTCGGAAATTGAACAACTAAAAACGTTTAAATATTTTAATATTAGCCTCATTCATTATAAGACAGTCAAATGATATAACAAAATCCAATAAATAAAAATTGTTAACCAAAATCCTATAAATTAAATATTTTGAGTAGACAAAATTTTGTTTCTGCTGATCAATCTTATGAAAACAGGTATCTTTCAAAAATGTTTAACATAATCTTAAGAATTTCATCATAAAACTATCTTACTTAGAATATTCAATATTATTGGATATATAACTTAGTTACTTTCTATAAAATCTCAAGATATGTGAAAACATTACTGAAAAACAAGTTTTAAGAGAGACTTTGCTTCGTCAGTACTTAAATAATTCATATTCAATAAAATATAACATCAATCAACAACAAATATTTACTCACCCTTCAACAATTTAGAAAACTTCTGGTAAATGAATACTGAAAAATTTAAATGGAGTATAAGGTTTACTACAAATAAATTATTCTGTGGTTTAACCTTGATCTAAAAGATTGAAAGACAATTTAACGGCCTCTGTTATAGCACAAAGACTATCTGTATAAAGAATGTTAAGGAAACCAAATAATTATATATTATGAATAAAATAACACAAATGGAGGTTAATACTTGATAGAAGGTATATAAAATTATTTAAATATTTTAATACTATCCTTCTACATATTCAATTTCAAAAAATTATATTTAATAATTATAATAATAATAATAATACTTCTTCATTTCAAATAAGGCTTACAGATAAGATGCTCACCTGAAGTGAAATAGTGTCTAAATAAAATTAATAGGTTAGCTCTCTAATGTGACATTAAAAAAATCTCCTAGCTCATAAGGCTCAAGTTTTATAATCAAAGATTTCACTCTGTTTTTGAAGATTCTTAAATTATTCATGTTCTTAATGTTATTTGGCAATTGATTAAATATTCTTATACAACTATATGTCGGGTGTTTTTCACTTAAAGTCAATCTATGAATTGGAAAATTTAAATTTTGTGTTCTTGTGTTGTAACTATTACTGTGATTATATTGAATGAATTTTTCTTTGTTCTTATGTAAGAATACAGCACATTCGTAATTGCAAAATTTGAAAATCAAAACAGATTTAATCTGTTGTCTTCTACAATTTCAATTTCAAAAAATTCTTTGAAGAAACTTTAAGAATTAAATTAATGTCTTTATAAGCACTGCTCATATTTAATAGACGTCAAAATTCATCATACAATATCAAACGGAATTAAGAAAAACCAACGAACATAAACTGTCAATTAAAATTAAAATATAAATAAGCAAACATTTTTTGTTTCGTTTCAGGCATGCGTAATGAACTCTTCAGACAAACTTACGAAGCCCTGTTTGTTACAAAATGTATTGTTTTCCGAGCCCATATGAATGAAAAATAACTCTTTCTCAAAAATATAAAACATAATTTCAAGAACTTCTCAAAAACTAATTTATTTGAAATATTCAATATATTTAAATAAATTACTTCAAAAAATCTCAAAACATGTAGCACATTCTCAAGAAATAATTAAAGTTACGATAAGATCAGTTCAACTTTACATATAAAAAATAATAAAATCAATTAAACAATGTATAGACTCACTCAGTGAATCTTAGGAATACACGGTCCTCAACGGAAATAAAAGTGAACACCTTTATATATCCAAGGTACTTATGTTCCAAGTTCACAGAAAATCATACAAAGCTCATAAGGCACTTGGCCTCAGTTAAAACCGTTCAACACTGTATATTGAATTTCTTCATTTAAAAAACCTAATATAATTATATATTATATATAAAATAAAATAAGAAGGAACGGTTGTTTTACTTGATAGAAGGAACAGATTAAATCTGTTTTGATTTTCAAATTTTGTAATAATCCTTCTATCAAGTAAAAAAACCGTTCCTTCTTACATTCGTAAATGTATAACCCATAGACTGTGAATATTTTGCTCAAACAATTCTCTACAAGTTCACGAGCCTCATTATCTATTTGGATTGTATACTTTCACTCGGTGCCTGGTTGCTGTTTGTTGTATTTATTAATAGCGGTTCTTTATTTGTACTGTTCATGGTATTCGCCGAGCCTGATATGTAACTGATTTGAATGTACTCTTGTGTGATCCCCTCCTATTTCTTTGTTTGCTTTTATTCTAACGTTCATTAACACGCCTAGGTGATGGGGTACTGTATCTATTTTATAATGTCTCAATCAATTTGTGTTACATATTTGCCTCCTGGGCAGTTCAAAACAACTCTTTAGAGCAAAAGCCTCAAGAATCAGGTTAGCTATGATGATTGCCGACCTCCGCCGCGGAGATGGCACTTGAATGATCCGAAAGGTAGGAAACTGGGGGTTTTTGCATCGAATTCTGACTGGTGATGAAGAGTCGTCACCCATGACATTGTAGCTTGACGAGCTGGGGGCGCTTGTCTTGACTAAGATCCTTGTTTTATTCCGGTGAAATGGAGGATTAAGTTTTTATACCTAAAGCAATGTCACTCGCGCCAGTCACTGGACTCGTGTGGTGGGAGTTCAAAAGAATGGGGCCCTAAATTCACCGTAAAGGTAAATGGAGGTCTGAGCCGTATTGTCCAACCTAATGACAAGGGTGTTTTTCGCACCACAGGGTTTCACCCTTAAAACTAACGTACTCTACCCTATTGCAGTAAATCTCCGGATTTTTCTGTGCAATAGCTGAGGGCGTTATATAGCATACTGCGTTACCTCGGGAGTGTGGAGGCCCTCGGAAAGTATTCGTAAAACCTGGCCATCCAATTGGTGTTGGAGTCAAGGTGGCAGTGATTGAAAGTCCGCATGCTGGACTAGAAGGGTATTCCATCTATCTGTTCGCAGAAACTCATGTTCAGGATATCTTGAGGAATGCTTCAGAGTTTAGCGGGACTTGACGGTATGGTTCAGACCGTTGGTGCTTGAAGCCAGGATCAATTGAAAGACTTCACAAGGGTTCATGGGTCATCCTTGAACTATGGTAGCGCTGCGGGTCGTTCTTTGTCTTCCAAATCAAAATTGCCAATTTTAAATCGAGCAAACCACTTCTGACACGTTCGTTCAGCTAGAGCAGGAACATCCTCTAAAATACGATGACTTTTGACAGCCCTTTTCTTCATATTGAAGTAAACTCCCTGCAAAAACGCATTATTGGGTACAAAAGTTGACATTTCCAGAGCACACAGAAACCGTGTTGTTTATACTCACTCCAGCGAAATGACAGATCTGTGATTAAAACCGCACAAACTCAATTATACTCCTTACATTCCCTCTGCATTGTTATATTCTTCTTTATCTATACTTTCTCTCGGTGCCTAGTTGTTGTCTGTTATATTTATCAATAGTGGTTCCTTATTTTTACTGTTCATGGTATTCGCAGTGCCTGATATGTAACTGATTTGCATGTACTCTTGTGTGATTCCTCCGGTTACCTTTTTCTTTATTTGCTCTTATTGTAACGTTCATTAACACGCCTTTGCCATATGCGTATGCCCGTTTACTTTGAGAGATTGTATTCCTTGTGAACCTGTGGCGTTCTTTAGGGTAAATTGCTAAGTAGTCCTAGTAGAGGACGACGTATCGTATAGAGACAGTAAATAGCTCCGGATATCCAACACTACTGTGAGAATGTATGAGTGATTGCTAGATCATTGTCCCGAAGTATGGTGATATCCCCAGGATTAGTCTCTGTGACCCTTCAGGTAGTGTTCGGTTCGTTCTTCAGTAATATCTGAGCCTTCCTGGGCCGAGGAGGCCAAATACAGTCCATTTGATAGTCAGTTCGACTCGAATTATGTTAGATCCCCTCTTCAAGGAGATCATCTGGGCATACCACGTTACCCTTACCTTACTGTCCACTCAAACTTACCCCTTGTAACTGTTAGGTTCTGCAATGATTACCGAAAGTGCAGCTGAAGGTGCATCATGGCTGTATCATGTCCTCTATAACCCTTTCCGCTGTATAAGAATGATATCTGATTCGAGTAAGTTACCGACCTAACGATATGTAGAAATAAATCTTTTAGACCCGAGGCGCTATTGGGGTCACTGTGGAGCTTTACGAACCACTTAGTAGAGTAGATTTAACAGCAGGTTGATAAATGTTTATTTAAATATTTTAATATTAGCCTTCTAAAATATTTAAATAATTTTATATACCTTCTATCAAGTATTAACCTCTATTTATGTTACGATAAATGTTTGTTTCCATTCATAAAGGGTTGTTGCTTTTAAATATAACTAATATACATATATTATCCTGACGCTACTGTGTTTTGAATATTTGTACCTCCCGTTACTGTTTCCTTGTTTTCGTTAGGTGTATTTTGGGTTGTCTACACAACGTAACGTCTTATTCTCCCGCCACTAGCCTATGAACAGGTTCGCGTTCCTTTATTATTATTATTATTTATGGCGAGCGGGCGTCAGTCCACCCTACCACTGCGTGGTTCACTCCTAATTTAAATCTCCCCGACGAGATCCAGTTTTTGGATAAAACCGATAATCTTGTTCAGGGGTAATTTTTTCATGTGAAAGCCTGGCCAAAGACCTCGAATCTGATGCGACTCACCGCTGGGCACTCTGAGACGATGTGCATGGCTGTTTCAGTGTCCTCAAGACACAGCCGGCATTCATTGTCTTCAGCCAGACCGATTTTGTGTAAATGCGCTTTCAGTCTGCAATGACCTGTCATAATTCCGACAAGTGTTCTTAGTTTGGCCCTATCCAGACCTAGCGCTAGTCCAGCTGTTCCAAGGAACAACTTCGAATGTTTCAGGCCAGAATGGCTCCGCCAGAAAGACTCTAGCCTTGAGTTCATTCTGCCTGTTATCACCTCGTTAGCCACGTCATGTGGTATTCCCAGGAATGGTTCCGGTCCTACCAGAGGCAGCGCAGCTCCAGCAAATGCCAGCCGATCTGCCTCCTCGTTACCCAAATAGTTTGAGTGGCTCGGTATCCAAACCAGAGTGACTCCGTTATACATACCGAGCCTGTTTAAAGCCGTGCGGCAACTCCAGACTGTTTTGGATCTAAAACAGCTAGATTCCAGAGCTTTTAGTACTGACTGACTATCAGTAAATATTTAGATATTACTGTGGTGGATTTGCCGTTTTATCAGCAGTTCCGCCGCGGTCTTAATGGCAAATATTTCTGCCTGGAATATGGTTGCATTTGACCGAGACTCAATGAGATGTTAATTCTCGGTTTACTCCCATAGACTTCCGCTCCTGTTCCGTTCGTCGTTCGCAAGCCGTCTGTGAACAAGCCAAGGTCGGTTCTCAATAGAACCTCAGCATGCTGGGTCCACTCGTCCCGGCTGGGGACGATTACATTGAAATTCCGTTCCTGGCTCGTGATTTTTGACATTAGATCCGAGGGCATCGATAGGATGTTGTTCGTTAAAAGCTCGTCCAGCAGTCTTGAGCCTCCCATCACTATTGCCTCTGACCTGTCAATCGCCAGTTGATATAGTTTGTATGTGGTCCGTTCCGCCTCCCTCTGCACGAGTAGGTGCAGGGGTAGTAGATTAAGTAGGACCTCCATGGCTGCCGTGAGTGTGGTGCGGAACGGACCTGTAATTGCAAGGCAAGCCTGTCTCTGTAGTCGTGTGAGCTTTTGTTCGCCAACCGTTTGTTGGCCTTTCTTCCACCACGCTACCGCGCCATACACTATCCGTGGTCTAATTACCATAGTGTATAGCCAGTACATCTGCCTGGGCTTTAGGCCCCAGGTTTTACCACAAATCCGCCTACAAGTCCAGAAACCCATTCTGGCTTTATGACACACTTTATTCAGGTGTGCATTTCAGGTGAGGGTCTTGTCCAGGACTATTCCCAGGTATTGTATTATTTCACCACGGATAGTCGGCGGTTCTAAACCATTCAACTTCCGTTTTTTTAGTGAATGGTACCTTTTGCGGGTTAAGAGACATGTCTTCCCTTATACACCATTTGTCAATAGTGTTCAGTATCTCTTGAAGGACGGCCGATATCGTCACCTCCGATTTACCTTTCACTATGATTGCCAGGTCATCAGCAAATGCTTGAACGTCGATTCCCCACAACGAAATGATCGCTAGCAGGTCATCAACGAGAAGGGTCCACAGTAAGGGTGAGAGAATACCTCCCTGCGGACAGCCCTTCGCAGCCTTGAACTCGAAGACCTCATCCTGGTATGAGGTCGTTATTGTTCTGCCGCATAGCATTGCCTGTATCCATCTACAGATTAGTGGGTCGATTCCTCTCGCAGCGATAGCCTCAGCGAGAGAAGCCGGCAGCGTATTGTTAAAAGCACCTTCAATGTCCAGAAACGCTGTTAGTGCTATCTCTCGATTATCGAGAGATTGGTTTAATTTTCCGACCAGATTATGCAATGCAAGTTCTGCCGACTTGCCAGCCTAGTAGGCGTATTGATGAGGGCTAGGGGGACTGTCAATTAGCACCTTCCCCCTGATATGGACATCAATCACCTTTTCCAGACTCTTCAGCAGGAACGATGTCAAGCTTATTGGTCTGAACGAATAGGGTTCCGATTTTGTTCATCCCACCTTTGGTATATAGACCACTTTAGTTAGTGTCCAGCTTGTAGGGATAACCCCCCAAGCCAGACTTGTTCTAAATAATTTTAGCAGATACGGAATCAACACATCCATGCCCTTTTGAAGAAGGGCTGGAAAGTTTCCTTCTACCCCCGGTGTTTTAAAGGTTTGAAAGACCTTACTGTGTCTCTGACCGCTTGTGCAGTGACTATATTTTTGGATGTTCGCCAGTTGCCCCTCCCTGGCCAGATTAGATGGTCAGGGTTGGATCTGGCGTTTGTATCTTCCAAGATTTGACATTCAGGGAAGTGTTTGTTCGCAAGGAGCTCCAATGTTTCTTAGAGTACTCTGTAAAATCCCGGATATTTTAGAATACTCCGTATAACACAGTATAGCTCAGTAGTTTTTGTTTTATCGAAGTAACAAATACCCGATACTCCCTTTGGGCTCCTTCTAGGTATTCACAATTACGTCTGATTTCTCAGTTCAACTACTAACACGTGTGCATCTTGAAAAATCATTCATACACATCCCTCTTAGGCACAAATCCAAATCTATCCGATCATTCGGACTTTTCCTATCGGCAAACAGAACAACTTTTCATTTTTAACGTTGACAAATGCTCCAACCAGTCTGGCGAAACTCAGACAGACACGTTTGATGAATTAAAATCCAAAACGACGGGTCGTTACCGGATTTCGCTGCTGATCCCATCGATCTTTCCCTTCAATGGTAATACTGAACGATGGTTCCCGTCGAAAACGGGCAAAACGAGAACTAGGTCGTTAACAGTAATTTTGAAATATCGCGTCTGGTTTTGGGGGATTTTTCTATATTATCATTCGGAAATATTGGACGTCCTTCATGGATTATTTTGTTGTGAAATACACAAGTACTGAAAATGTGAGGGATATTTTAAATGCTCGGAAATTAACAGTATGAATTCCAATACATTTACATTTCATGTCGTGTTATAGTACAATTTTATTTGATCTCCAAATCGTTTTGATAAAGAAAAATATAACAATGCAGAGAAAATATAAGGAGTATAAATGAGTTTGTGCGGTTTCAATCACAGATCTGTCATTTCGCTGAAGTATAGACAACGCAGTTTCTGTGTGCTCTAGAAATGTGAACTTTTGTACCCAATAATGCGTTTTTGCAGGGAGTTTACTTCATTACTTCAATATGAAGAAAAGGGCCGTCAAAAGTAATCGTATTTTAGAGGATGTTCATGCTCTAGCTGAACGAAGGTGTCAGAAATGGTTTGCTCGATTTAAAATTGGCAATTTTGATTTGCCAGACAAAGAACGACCCGAAGCGCTACCATAGTTCAAGGATGAAGGACTCGATCAATATCGATCACAAGCATAAGAGGAACTTATGCTTGGGGTAGCTTCTAGTGTTTTTGCGAGATTCTCTTGCGTTTGTGATTCATCTTCATCGAACCTTGCCTCTAATTCTTTATCCCTAAACTTTGGTCTTTCTTTGTCTTCCAAATCAAATCTGCAACGTTCGTTCAGCTAGAGCATGGTCACTATTAACATCCACTGAAATACGATGACTTTTGGCAGCCTTTTTCTTCGTATTGGAATTATGAGATGAAACTTCACGCAAAAACACTTTATTCGGTACAAAAATTGTTTGTTTTCATTCCAGCGAAATGGCAGATACTGAAAAGAAAGCTTAATGATGACACTTCGAAATGAAGGTGTTGCCAGATGAAACAATGGAATACTAAACTTATTTCTTCTCCCAAGATTATTATTAGGGTGGGTCAAAAGAATGGAATAATTTGTTTTTGACTTTATACTCTGAAAAATAGGTTCGTAGACACCTAAAAAGAATTCTCTCCAAGTATGAGCTCTTGATTATAACGGGACGGTCCTCCGCTTTGCGGGTTTTTATTTTTTTCGAATAATCAGATAAAAAAAATTTATATCTCGCTTCCAACTGCTTGGAAAAATATTCCGTGGCATAGACTTTGTAAGAAATTGAATGCTTTACAAAAAAGGTTTTCCATAATTTTTTCAAAAACTCAACCGATTAAAAGATATTCATAGTTGAAGTTTGGCTATTTTAAGGAAAATATTCGTTTTTATTATAAATTTCATAAGTCGATGAAAAAAAATTATTTCGAATTGTAGAACTTATGATTTCGTAGGAAATTTACTGCTTTACAAAAATGGTCTCTTATGATTTTTCGATTAAGTGAAGCCGTTACGAGATATCCATCGTCAAACATTAACGAATATCAATATTTCCAATTTTTGATCAATAATTCGAAAAATTTCAATTTAAATTATTAGTTTCAGGAAAATTTACATAAATTTAAATTTCTATCATAAAGGTCACTCCTTAAGGAGTTATTTGTTCAAAAATTCATTAAGAAGTTTTTGTTCTAATGATATTTTTTGTGAGCTTTATTTGTAATAATTTAAAATGTCATTTGCATTGGCATTTCATATTATTACGGTTGTTTAGTATGTATTTTCAAATTTTATTATATTCTACCAATTATACATAAATTTTTTTGTGAGAGAGGCTTTTTGTTCTGAATTACATTACTTCTTCTGTTGGTACTCTAAAGCTAAGGCCACCTATGTTTTTTTTTTCTTAACTATCTTCGTTGTCTACTCGTTTATCACTACATTTTCAGTGCTCCAAAAACTCATCATTTTTTATACATGATAAAAACAATTTTTTCGAAATAAGTCATTTTCGCATCATATAAATTTATTTATCATCAATAATTCTACAATGAATAACGAAATCTAATTTCTTGTTTTAATGCGATCAAACAAGATCAAGACTGAAAACAATATTAGAAAAATTGTTTATAACATTTCTTTATCCATCGAAACTCAAATTCATGTAAATTTTCCTGAAACTAATAATTTAAATTGAAATTTATCGAATTATTGATCAAAAACTGGAAATATTGATATTCGATAATGTTTGACGATGGATATCTCGTAACGGCTTCACTTAATCGAAAAATCATAAGAGACCATTTTTGTAAAGCAGTAAATTTCCTACGAAATCATAAGTTCTACAATTCGAAATAATTTTTTTTCATCGACTTATGAAATTTATAATAAAAACGAATATTTTCCTTAAAATAGCCAAACTTCAACTATGAATATCTTTTAATCGGTTGAGTTTTTGAAAAAATTATAAGAAACCTTTTTTGTGAAGCATTCAATTCCTTACAAAGCCTATGCCACGGAATATTTTTCCAAGCAGTTGGAAGCGAGATATAAATTTTTTTATCTGATTATTCGAAAAAAATAGAAACCCGCAAAGCAGAGGACCTTCCCGTTATAATTGAGAGCTCATACTTGGAGAGAATTCTTTTTAGGTGTCTACGAACCTACTTTTCAGAGTATAAAGTCAAAACTAAATTATTCGATTTTTTTGACCCACCTTATTTATTATTATTTTGTTTTCAGAACTTTTTTCATTTTGAAATTGTAAATTCTTTCGACTACCAAAGTTGTTCTATAGCAGAGGGAAACATTTCAGGATATATTTGTAAATCAGAATTAACAACACGTCGATTGACTCCATGAAAAGTAACCTGCTCGTTTCGCCTCCAAAGTGTTATCTGCAAATTAAACTTCTTTCCCCCAGCACTCTCGCCAAATGAAGCCCCACGAGTGGAAACGGACGACAACGAGACTTATTTATATTTTCCAGGCGTATAAATCTCCGGCAATTGGAATAACTCGTGAAAAGTTGGGGAAAATGGCGTTTGCTCCTGGAAGATCCCGTCGAGCAGATTATCCCGCAGGTCCATAAATAACCGGAAAAAGGGAAACTCAACATACACGACGGTAGGTGCACGGGGCAGACGGTATCAGTTGCGATTTGAACGGAATCGAATAGAATAGATGCTATCGAGGCAGTTTTTTCCATTACCTGGCCCCACTATCTGGTTGATAAATGCCCTCTGTTAGGAGCCATCCGTTTGCAGAGAAACGATACTCATTACGGTCTCTTTCGGATTTTTCCGCTCTATTTCATGAATAGTCGCTGTATATCTTATTGGATCTTTCTTCTCGGAATTTCTGATGAACGTGGCAACGTCGCTTTTGGTTTTTTATATCGCTGTTTTTCTTCGTCATTCTTCCCATTACTTGGCGCACTACGAAAGTAATGTATTCACAATGTTTGGACCAGCAATCTATTTACCATGAGTATTTTTCAATAATGTTGTGGATTATATCAGGTGTTCTTTTTAGAGTGATAGAACTTTTGATAGGAATAACTGTGATTTGACAAAAGGTAGAACAACCACGTTTAAAAATTGTTGAAATTTATTTTCAAAATCAGTGTTCTATTCGTCGAACTTATAGAGCACTTCGTGAAATTTATGGATTACATAATCGTCCATCAGAGCAGCTTATTCGTCGAACTATCGATATATTTCGGACAACATTTTCTCTACTCGATGCAACAACAACAACAAGACAAAGAACTGTACGTACAGAAGAAAATATCGCTGCTGTAAGTCATACTGTTAATTATGATCCAGATTTGTCTATTCGTTGACGTTCACAACAAGTTGGACTCTGTGCATCCACCACATGGAAAATTTTGCGTAAAGATCTTGGTCTACACCCATACAAGATCCAACTGGTTCAAGAAGTAAAGTCACTTGGCCATAATGAGCGTCGTTTGTTTGCTGATTGGGCCCTAGAACAGCTTGAAGTGTATCCCCTCTTTTATCGTAAAATTGTGTTTAGTGATGAAGCTCATTTCTGGTTGAATGCCCATTTGAACAAGCAAAATGGCCCTATATGGAGTGAAAACAATCCTCAAGAAGTTATGCAGGTTCCATTGCATCCTGAAAATGCACTGTATGGTGTGCTTTACACGCTGAAGGCATCATCGGTCCGTATTTCTTTAAAAACGATGCTGGAGCTAATGTTACAGTGAATGGTTCTCGTTACAGATCGGTGATCAATGATTATTTGTTTCAAAATTTGAATGGTATCGGCCCAGAAGTGTTTTGATTCCAACAAGATGGTGCTACATCTCATTTTGCTACCGTAACAATCGATTTATTGAAAAAAAGTTTTGACGATAACAATATTTCGAGAATTGGCCCGATTAATTGGCCTCCAAGATCATGCGACATAACTCCACTAGATTATTTTCTTTGGGGTTATGTCAAGTCATTGGTTTATGCTGATAAACCAGAAACAATAGACGCTTTGGAAGCCAACATAACTCGTGTTATTGATATTGAATTGAATCAGTCCTTACTTGGTGAAAATCCATATTAAATAATATTTAAATAAGGTTTCTCTGATTTTCAGAGATGCCCACAACGTATATCTTAAGGTAATACACTCAGAATTAACTTATAGACTCCATAATATCATCTTTGATTCTATAGACCAATATGCAAGAGAAAATGTCTCTAATATTATATTATTAGGAGTACAAATAAGTTTCCGTCGTTTTTAACACAAATTGAATATTTATTATAGAAGAACGGTAATATAAATGTGAGACCGCTTGCTGAGTGACTTCTATTGTTAGAGCAAGTTCTTTTTGTGTTTGAGAAGAATCTTCCTCCAATAATTCCTCCAATTCTGCATCCTCGTAAATTTTTGGCCTTCCACTGCGATCTTTGTCTTCCACGTCGAAATCACCGTTTTTAAACTTTTGAAACCAGTCTCGACACGTTCTCTCACTCAAAGCACCCTCACCATATGCTTCTACGAGCAATTGATGCGCCTCAGCAGCAGATTTCTTTAAATTAAAGAAGTAAACTAATATTTCCGGCAAATGACGCTTACTTGGCTCAAATTTTGACATTTTCAACCCATAAAAATTATATTTTACCAATATAAAATCAATGATATTAATAGGTTATGTTGTTCTTGAATGTCCAAACTATTTTTTAAACCGGTTATCATCTGCGAAAGCTAACCGAAACTCCGTGCCGCGCCATCTACAATAAAACGACGGAAACTTATTTGTACTCCTAATATATATAAAAAAAATTTGATTCAGAAGAAGAAAATAACCAAAATTAGTAAGAAATAAAATTCATAAAAAAAAAAAAAATTTCAACAAAATCAAAAAAATTTCCAAAACACATATTTTACCCTAGATTCAGAAATCTTTCCGGAACAGAATTGAATGAAACAGAAATTAATCTTTCGAATAAAGGATTCAAATATAATATTAATTCAAATAACAAAAAAGACTTAGAATATGTAGCAATAGGTTCAGAACTAGCATTTAAAAATTACAAGAACACAAATATCGACAAACATATCATTACCAATATGATAACAAACCATCATAAATTACCTAATATAAATTTCAGAATGAAAGAATAATATAACTAACTATTAAAACTATAAATCAGAAAATCACAGAAAATAATTTAATTTTCACCCGAACCCATAAAAGTAACACTAGTATTGCTTTAACGGAAAGTGATTATATTAGCAAATCAGTTACTTTCCTAGAATTAAATAATTTTCAATTAATCAAACACAATCCAACGACAATTTTCCAAAATCAAATTAAATCCCCAATAACCCCGGAATCCAGCCTCTTTCGGAACACCCCAAAAAATAAATTAATTTTAATGAATCCAAAAGCTTCAAAAATGTATTCTTTGATTAAATCACACAAGGAAGATTATCCTATTAGACCGGTTGTTTCGTTCGTTAGTGCACCTTCATTTAAACTTTCGTAAGAACTTATTCAGATTATTTTAAAAGAAACTAAATTCCAAGCTAAATACTCGATAAAAAATTCACTACAGCTAACAAATAAAATAAAGAATATCCACTTACCACATAATGCTAAATTCATTTCATTTGACGTACAAAATTTATTTCCAAGTATACCACCAAACGAAACAATTAAACTAGTAGATAATCTATTAATCAACAACAGATGCAATACAATTATCAAAGAAGATATTTTAGAATGTCTAGATATTTGCACTAAACAAAATTATTTTCAATTCAAAAATAAAATTTATAAATCTGAAAAAAATGGTTTGATTATGGGAAATCCCTTAAGTCCTTCATTTGCAGAAATATTCATGGACAATATTGAAACTAAAATTCACCAAAATCCCCTTAAGAAATACTTTTTATATTGGTATAGATATGTAGACGATATTTTCTGTTGCTTCACAGGTACAGACAGACTTTTGAAAAAATTCTTTTTATTCATCAATGAAATACATCCTTCAATTAAATTCACTATGGAAACCGAACATAACAATTCTATTAATTTTCTTGATTTAACTGTTATTCGAATAAATAATTCACATGATTTTTCAATATTTCACAAACCAACCTATACAGATTCTATTATACACAATAAATCAAATCATCCTTTAAATCAAAAATTATCAGCATTTAATTGTATGATCCATGAATTAGTTAATATTCCCATGAATCGAGAAAATTATATTTCAGAACTTAAAATAATTAAACAAATAGCTATTAATAATGACTATGATCCTAAGTTGATAGACAAATTGTTGATGAATAAAAATAATAAAATAGCTTTAAATATGGTGTTTCCTAATATAAAAGAAAATTTTAAATACATTTCTTTAAAATACACTAAAGGTTTTTCTGAGAAAATTGCTACATACCTCAAAAATAAATATAATTTGAGGACTTCATTTAAAACGAATTCAAACTTAAGTAAATTTATTAAAAATAATAAAGACTGTACACATAAAGATGATAAATCGGGGGTTTATAAGTTAACCTGCGGTGATTGCCCTAAAGTTTACATAGGACAGACTGGAAGAACTTTCCGTCATAGAATTTGTGAACATTTGAAGAGTTTCCTCTTTAATAAAAGTAATTCTACATATTCCAACCATTTGTTAGAAACAGGACATACTTTCAACCATAACTTTCAAATTCTACATATAGAAAGCAAAAGTTATGCCTTAAATCTGTTAGAATCCCTAGAGATAAATAAACATAATAAAATTGGAATATTACTCAACGAACAAATAGATTTAAATAACTCACCTCTGTTAAATATATTCATATAAGCTGGAATTTGCAGAGACCCTTTTTTGGGTTTTAGTGCTCAATAAAAATTTATTGTACTTACTGTAATATAAATAGCAATGGATTTCGGAAACAAGCTTAGTTATTCAAAATGTAATATTGCCTGATGATGCTACTGTGATAGCGAAACGAGTGTTATTGAAGACAAAAAGCCTGAATTACTGAAATAAAAAAAAATTGGCTTCAATCTTAATTCAAATGTGTTTCATTTCAATTCAAAGTTCTATCACTCGAAAAAAACACCCGATATATAAGCGGAAATAAAGTGTTTTACTTCAAATCATAAACGATGAATTTCCGTCAAATAAAGACCGAAACAATCAAGAATTCTTATCAATATTGGAGATCAGTTTGCTAAATATCAACAAATGAAAATCTGGAGATTTTTCAAAAAATATCCTGATTTTGGGGGAATATTGAGTCTCTTCTGGGGTATTTTCTTTGAAGCAACATGGCAACCCTGGCGCCTGCGCAGTATAGATCAACGAGACTGTCTCCTTTATCCACGATTATTCAGTACATAGATAAATAAGAATATACAGATGGAACATTAACGGAAAAAAGTCTTAATCAAGTTTGACCTTTTTTTTCGTAGCGATTGGTGCATGAAACAAATTCAACTAGAGAAAACTGTATTACCAACTCTCAAGAGAACTCCATTACCTCTGCTTTTAGAATACTGTATTATCGACGCGAATATTTGAATCTTCTTTCAGTTTTTCCTAGAGCTAAAATTAAAACAAGTGTTCAGAAATTACTATGTTTTACTACCAAAACATTGAAATGCTTACATTCACACAACTTTACAACAAATACATTTCAATTTTGTGGTAGTAGAACCTAGTAATTTCTGAACACTTGTTTTAATTTTAGCCCTAGGAAAAACTGAAAGAAGATTCAAATATTCGTTTCAATCTTCAAACTCACTATTTGAATAACAGGAACATGTTTGAAGTATTATTATTTATTCATTATAAAAAATAGAAACCATTAAATAAAAAAAAGAGATGAAATTAACATATTTACAATATTCCTAGGTGTTAAGACAACAATTGAACCTTGAGAACATTTATTTACTAGATCTTCTTTAAGATTCAAAATGTCTTTCAGCTTCGACCTTAATCGGGTCAATAAATTCCTTCGCTGAATTAGTGAGTAAAAATTTTGAATCAGTACTGGTTGCTATTTTATTCACTTGCTTACACCCCCAGAATAAAGAATACCTGACTAGTCGAGCATAATATTTGATCAAGATTATGTGATGCACACTTCATAACTTGAAAATTTTAATTCTTCAATATGATATTTTCAAGACATTTTCAGATTTTTCCTCTCTCACAAAGTCTTGGAATGAAATAAAAGAGATAATTTAAACACCGATTAAACAAAAAGTAAGTATAGTGTCCCGGTTTCATCAAATTACCAAAGTGATATTTTCTACACTCCATAAAATCTAGATCTTATAACAACTCACTCTGACCAAGTAAATTAATCCTATAAATTCCCCAGTTTCTGAAAAAAAAATCATCTGATATAGTCTTACAAATTGCACCACTCCACCTGATAGAGTTCTTTTCCTATCAATATTTGGCACTGATCTAGAAACTGGCCCATAACATTTGAATATCTGTTATCTCAGGAAAATCACATAGAGAAAAAATAAAATTATTAGATCATCCAGAGTATTTTGTTGCTGTTTCACATAGCAATGATTTATATTCCAAACTAACCAACTAAACATAAAAATATTCTAGACTACGTAGTAAATTAAAATGAACCAACCTGAAGAAATTATATTCCTCTCAATATTTGATCATCTGATAATTTGTGCCAATCAGTAGGCTGTACAATTCCAATCCACCTCTTAAATAACTTGGGATCTCTCTTGGGAAAACGATGTCTTGGGCTGGTTAGATCTTGACACCCATGTACACAACATTTCTTAATATATCCCATTTTCAAGTACTGTATTGAACTCAATATTTGAAAATACACTAGTTTAGATGCACTAAACTGTTCTGAACTTAACTCTCACGAAATTTAACCAAAGAGAAATATGAGATGTACCTGAGGTTGGACCTCAACAAAACATAAACAAAACCACCACTTATTTTCGAAATATATGACCATTATAACTACAATTATGGCTAATGGCTCATGCTAGCGGTACCTAGCGCCGAAAGCAAAAAGTATAGGTTTATGGTTAGTGCTATCTATGGACTGGTGCATCAACTAAAAACTTAGTTTTAGGTGGAAATAGGCGAGTGACCAATCTATGATTCAGTAATCTGTGATGCGCAGTGGCACAACGAGTGGTTTACATAGCTCATCTAATCGATATATATTGCGTCGAAAGTCGAGATCTATATTATTTATTCACGTCCTATCTTCAGTTTTAGAGTGAGTGTTAGTTACTAGCCTGAGAATAAAATAAGTGAAGAAAGCACTGAAGACTCACCTGTATATATTTCACGAACTGATTTAAGTATTTCTGTTAGAATTAGTACTGCCCAGTCTTTTACTAAATAATAATATTTCTTTACGCGCTAGTTTTCTAGTATTGAGCCTTAACCTACTAGAATTATGAAAAGCGGGATTTTTCACTTGATAGAAAGAAGGCTTATTACAACATCATGAATATCTCGCCCATTGTTTCTGTTAACCTCACTACAAATTTTAATTTCATACAAAAATTCTCAGAAACTTTTTGGAATTCCATAACATAAATAGAAGTTAATACTTGATATAAGGTATATGAAATTATTTAAATATTTTAATATTAGCCTTCCACATATTTAATTTAAAAAAAATTATATTTAATAATTATAACTTGAGGAATTAAATTAAAATAATGTCATATAAGTACCACTTATATCAAACGACATATAAATAATTTTATATACCTTCTATCAAGTATTAACCTCTATTTATGTCATTTTATTCATAATATATAATTCTGTGGTTTCCGTAACATTCTTTATAAAGATAGTCCTTGTGCTATAACAGAGGCCGTTAAATTGTCTTTCAATCTTTTAGATCAAGGGTAAACCACAGAATTATTTATTTTCAGTTAACATTACACTCCATTTGAATTTTTCAGTATTCATTTACCAGAAGTTTTCTAAATTGTTGAAGGGTGAGTAAATATTTGTTGTTGATTGATGTTATATTTTATTGAATATGAATTATTTGAATACTGACAAAGCAAAGTCCTTCTTAGAACTTGTTTTTCAGTAATGTTTTTACATATCTTGAGAATTTATAGAAAGTAACTTAGATATCCAATAATATTGAATATTCTAAGTAGGATAGTTTTATGATGAAATTCTTCAGATTATGTTAAACATTTTTGAAAGATATTTGTATTCATAAGATTGATCAGCAGAAACAAAATTTTGTCTATTCAAAATATTTAATTCATGAGATTTTGGTTAACAATTTTTATTTATTGGATTTTGTTATATCATTTGGATGTCTTATAATGAATGTTCATTTTATATGTCGTTTGATATAAGTGGTACTTATATGACATTATTTTAACTTAATTCCTGAAGTTATAACTATTAAATATAAGTTTTTGTAATTAAATATGTAGAAGGCTAATATTAAAATATTTAAATAATTTTATATACCTTCTATCAAGTATTAACCTCTATTTATGTTATTTTATTCATAATATATAATTATTTGGTTTCCTTAACATTCTTTATACAGATAGTACTTGTGCTATAACAGAGACCGTTAAATTGTCTTTCAATCTTTTAGATCAAGGCTAAACCACAGAATTGTTTATTGTAGTTAACATTACATTCCATTTAAATTTTTAAATATTCATTCACCAGAAGTTTTCTAAATTGTTGAAGTATGAGTAAATATTTGTTGTTGATTGATGTTATATTTTAGTGAATATGAATTATTTGAATACTGACGAAGCATTTCTCTCTTAAAACTTGTTTTTCAATAATGTTTTCACATATCTTGAGATATTGAATTGAATCAGTCCTTACTTGGTGAAAATGCATATTAAATAATATTTAAATAAGGTTATTCTAATTTTCACAAATTTTTATTGTTATGTTTACAACTATCACAGTAGCATCATCAGGCAAGATTACATTTTGAATAACTAAGCTTGTTTCCGAAATCCGTTGCTATTTATGTTACAGTAAGTACAATAAATTTTTATTGAGCACTAAAACCCAAAAAAGGGTCTCTGCAAATTCCAGCTTATCTGAATATATTTAACAGAGGTGAGTTATTTAAATGTATTTGTTCGTTAAGTAATATTCCAATTTTATTATGTTCATTTATCTCTAGGGATTCTAACAGATTTGAGGCATAACTTTTGCTTTCTATATGTAGAATTTCAAAGTTATGGTTGAAAGTATGTCCTGTTTCTAACAAATGGTTGGAATATGTAGAATTACTTTTATTATTGAGGAAACTCTTCAAATGTTCACAAATTCTATGACGGAAAGTTCTTCCAGTCTGTCCCATGTAAACTTTAGGGCAATCACCGCAGGTTAACTTATAAACCCTCGATTTATCATCTTTATGTGTACAGTCTTTATTATTTTTAATAAATTTACTTAAGTTTGAATTGGTTTTATATGAAGTTCTCAAATTATATTTATTATTGAGGTATGTAGCAATTTTCTCGGATATATTATACCTTTAGTGTATTTTAAGGAAATGTATTTAAAATTTTTTTTTATATTAGGAAACACCATATTTAAAGCTATTTTATTATTTTTATTCATCAACAATTTGTCTATCAACTTAGGATGATAGTCATTATTAATAGATATTTGTTTAATTATGTTAAGTTCTGGAATATAATTTTCTCGATTCATGGAAATATTAACTAATCTACATCTACATATAATATAATATATAATATAATCTACATACAATTAAATGCTGATAATTTTTTATTTAGAGGATGATTTGATTTATTGTGTATAATAGAATCCGTATAGGTTGGTTTGTGAAATATTTAAAAATCATGTGAATTATTTATTCGAGTAACAGATAAATCAAGAAAATTAATATAATTATTATGTTCGGTTTCCATAGTGAATTTAATTGAAGGATGTATTTCATTGATGAATAAAAAGAATTTTTTCAAAAGTCTGTACCTGTGAAGCAACAAAAAATATCGTCTACATATCTATACCAATATAAAAAGTATTTCTTAAGGGAATATTGGTATAGATATGTAGACGATATTTTCTGTTGCTTCACAGGTACAGACAAACTTTTGAAAAAATTCTTTTATTCATCAATGAAATACATCCTTCAATTAAATTCAATATGAAAACCGAACATAATAATTCTATTAATTTTCTTGATTTAACTGTTACTCGAATAAATAATTCACATGATTTTTCAATATTTCACAAACCAACCTATAGGGATTCTATTATACACAATAAATCAAATTATCCTTTAAATCAAAAATTATCAGCATTTAATTGTATGATCCATAGATTAGTTAATATTCCCATGAATCGAGAAAATTATATTTCAGAAATTAACATAATTAAACAAATAGCTATTAATAATGACTATGATCCTAAGTTGATAGACAAATTGTTGATGAATAAAAATAATAAAATAGCTTTAAATATGGTGTTTCCTGATATAAAAGAAAATTTTAAAATTACATTTCCTTGAAATACACTAAAAGTATAATATATCTGAGAAAATTGCTACATACCTCAATAATAAATATAATTTGAGAACTTCATTTAAAACCAATTCAAATTTAAGTAAATTCATTAAAAATAATAAAGACTGTTCACATAAAGATGATAAATCGGGGGTTTATAAGTTAACCTGCGGTGATTGCCCTAAGTTTACATAGGACAGACTGGAAGAACTTTCCGTCATAGAATTTGTGAACATTTGAAGAGTTTCCTCAATAATAAAAGTAATTCTACATATTCCAACCATTTGTTAGAAACAGGACATACTTTCAACCATAATTTTGAAATTCTACATATAGAAAGCAAAAGTTATGCCTTAAATCTGTTAGAATTGGAATATTACTTAACGAACAAATAGATTTGAATAACTCACCTCTGTTAAATATATTCAGATAAGCTGGAATTTGCAGAGACCCCTTTTTGGGTTTTAGTGCTCAATAAAAATTTCTTGTACTTACTGTAATATAAATAGCAACGGATTTCGGAAACAAGCTTAGTTATTCAAAATGTAATCTTGCCAGATGATGCTACTTTGATAGCGAAACGATTGTTGTAAACATAACAATAAAAATTTGTGAAAATCAGAATAAGCTTATTTAAATATTATATCTTGAGATTTTATAGAAAGTAACTTAGTTAGATATCCAATAATATTGAATATCCTAAGTAGGATAGTTTTATAATGAAATTCTTAAGATTATATTAAACATTTTTGAAAGATATTTATTTTCATAAGATGGATCAGCAGAAACAAAATTTTGTCTATTCAAAATATTTAATTTATAGGATTTTGGTTAACAATTTTTATGTATTGGATTTTGTTTTATCATTTTGATGTCTTATAATGAATGTTCATTTTATATGTCGTTTGATATAAGTGGTACTTATATGACATTATTTTAATTTAGTTCCTGAAGTTATAACTATAATATAATTTTTTTAAATTAAGTATGTAGAAGGCTAATATTAAAATATTTAAATAATTTCCCTGAATATATACAGCAAAATTTGGTTACATCTCACTTGAATTCATGATTAACCTACAAGCTAAAAATGTTTTTGATGATAACTCCTATTTTTCAGATAATGGCTAAGATGAAGGAAGCATCTCGCTCTATCTTGTCCAGAGAAAGACCAACTCCAACAACACATTTGAGCATAACCAACAAACTGAAATGCAAATACCACCAAAGAGGATGCAAATACCTCCTGGAATCCCAAGACGTAGAATACCACCATTGGGAATGCAGATTTAGGGACTTCGTTTGCGAGGGAAGTGAATTTGACTGCTGGACCTGTCCTTGGCTCGGCAGATATGACCAGATTCACCATCACTTCAAGAAAGCTCACAGGGACAGTACCGACATGCTTTTCAAGACCGAGGCCCAACTCCATTTGGACCTCACAGAGGAATTTCGCACAATTAGCCTAATCGACTATCGCGAAGGCCAAAATTTTTTCTGGTACAAGTGCAGGGTGGACCAAAGAAACAAGAAGTTCTACTCGGCCGTCCAGCTCATTGGCACCAGGCAGATTGCCGAAAAATATTGCTACGAATTCGAGATTTTCAAAGGTCCGGTGAGGAAATTAAAGGTGACGGAAATTTGCGAATCAGACGCCATGGACATCGAGAGCATCTTCAAGAACGAGAATTGCGTCGCTATTTCTTTCGACACGCTGGCCACATACTTAGATCAAGAAGACAACTTGCGTTTCAGGTTCAGAATTATGAGCATCAAGAAGAATCAGATCAACTGATTGCCGCTTTTTGAAACGCTTTGGAATGTATCGTATATCTCCAGTCTCGTTCATATCGGCAAAATGATAATATCATTCCATTAATATTAAAACGCCGATATTTTGTTATCAGTACATATATACCTGATTCATTATTTCAACATATTTATGTAACATTCTCGTTTGTTTAATTATTGTTCTTCTTCACCAAGTTATGTATTATTGTTTGAAGTTTTAGATGTTGTTTTTTATCGATAATATAAAGTTTTATGCTAATATTCAGGCTCTTTCTCAAATTACCTATTTCTTGCCTTTCACAGATGCTAACGACTATGTTTGTCATTAATAATTAATATAACATTAGTTATATTAGTCCGCCTAACAGTGAAGTTACTCGAATTGTTCCTCCGTGAAATTAATCAAAAATCTTGACAAACAGTGACTAACAAAATACTTCAAACAACGTAGGCTTACAGGTTGAGCATTCATCACACTCGAACTGCAATTTCAGTGTAGTAAATGAAATAAGAGCCAGTTTCATAAACAACATCATAATGCTCCTTCATGATGAAGTCCCTTTATGAAAAAGGATCCTTTAAATGGGACCATTAGTTCCATAAACGCACATCGACCGTCCTTTACATAAAGCTTCCTTTAATGCGTCGGTCATATGTTTCTGACTGTTGGCTATCCTGAGAACTAGTGATTTTACGAATATAGTTGGTGATATTCTGTGAAAATTGTGAGCTATGCGTCGGAACTTGTAAAAAGAAAAAGAAAGGAAGCATAAATCAGTCTTTGCATAAAGATGGTTATGTGCACAAGTTAGTATACTGAAATTTACTACTCTGTCAAGAAAGTACCGGGAATTTTCAAGGCGCGTTATCGTCATGCACAATCCATGAGTTGTTCGCCCACAAATTTGGCCGCTTCTTACGGATACGCTCACGCAAACGTTTCATAACGCCTAGGTAATACTCCTTGTTTACCGTCTGACCCTCTGGAACGAATTCGTAGTGCACCACGCCACGGATATCGAAGAAAACAATGAGCATCACCTTCATTTTCGAGCGGCTTTGGCGTGATTTTTTCGGTTTCGGCTCATTTTTTGCCACCCATTCCGATGATTGCTGGCTTGTTTGCATATCGTACTCGTAGACCCAGGTCTCATCACCAGTTATAATGCGTTCCATGAATGTAGAATCGGAATTACAGCGATACAGCATGTCTGAAGCAACCTGTTCGCGATGACGTTTTTGAAGAAAATTCAGGTCTTTCGGTACGAGTCGTGCGGCCACCTTTCTCATGCCCAAAATATCAATCGAAATCGTACGTGCGGACTCGTGGGATATCTTAAGATCATATGCTATCTCTCTCAAGCTGGTACGACGGTTTTCCAGCACCCTTTCCTTAATTTTACCGACGTTATCTTCGATCGAAGCCGTCGATGGGCGACCACTTCACGACCGTCCTTGAAGGCTTTGTACCACTGATATGCACGAGTTTTCAATAGAGCATTATCACCAAAGGCCTTTTGCAACATTTTCAATGCATCGGCACACGAAAATTCATTTGCAACACAAAACTTTAAACAAATTCTTTGCTCAACGTAATCACCCATAGTAAAAATCGGCACGCACTCTGACATCGACTGACTTAATCAGCTGTTGTAAATACACTAGTTGACAGATCCCGCTCAAGCTTGGCATAGTAATTAAGGACAGTGGTACTAACCTAGGAAAAAAATTTTTACCTGCCTCATTGCCCCGCCAGATTTAAATCGATAATTCCCGGTACTTTCTTGACAGAATGTATGTCATTATTACGTGCGAATTGCTATATTTTAGTAAACGTGAGTTTTATAAATGAATATGAAAGAAAATCGTATCTTCGAATTGATTGAAAAAGAGAATTTTAATATTATAGGATAAAGTCTGGCAGAGAAGAGCAACAGCTTTCAATGCAACAGATTATGGTTAAGTGGCTTTAGTCCTTGAACCAGTTGGATCTTGTATGGGTCTAGACCAAGATCTTTATGCAAAATTTTCCATGTGGTGGATGCACAGAGTCAAACTTGTTGTGAACGTCGACGAATAGACAAATCTGGATCATCATTAACACTATGACTTACAGCAGCGATATTTTCTTCTATACGTACAGTTCTTTGTTTTGTTGTTGTTGTTGCATCGAGTAGAGAAAATGTTGTCCGAAATCTATCGATAGTTCGACGAATAAGCTGCTCTGATGGACGATTATGTAAACCATAAATTTCACGAAGTGCTCTATAAGTTTGGCGACTAGAACACTGATTTTCAAAACAAATTTCAACAATTTGTAAACGTTGTTGCGGCATGAGTCTTTTCATGATAATTTGTCAGCTTACTGAGCAGAAATGTCAAAACAACATGGCTTCTATCTCCTGTCAAATCAGAGTTATCCCTATCGAAAGTTCTATCACTTAAAAAAAACACCCCATATAAAAGGATTCAGCAGTAGTTCTAATGGTCTTCATAAAATGAGAATTAATCCTTCAGCAGTAAATCGAAATAATTCAGCCAAGATGTTGGTGAACAATAAAGAAAGGATCCCCAACTTTTCCGAATCGGGATTTATCAAATTAAATATGACAGGAAATGAAGAACAATACTAAGCCGAACTAAGTGCCGACATAAAATAAAATAGAAAGGCCTTTTACTTGATAGAAGAAATATAACAAAATTTGAATATCAAAACAAATTAAAATATGTTTATCTTCTACAATTTTAATTTCAAAAAATTTTTACTCAAAAAAACTTTTAGAATTAAATTAATGTCTAAAACAAGCACCGCTTACATTTAATAGACGTATATAATCAAAACTGAATATATAATGTCAAATGGAATAAATAAACCAAAAGATATACGAAACTCATTATTATTTTATTTTATATATAATATATAATTATATTTTGGCTTCAATAAATCTCATTATGGAATGTCAATGAATTTAAATAAGCCTTAAAAATAACTCACACTGTTCTTTGATTCTGTTAGAGCATAGATCCATCTTGAATTATAAAGATGATCTATGTCTCGAAACATTATTCATTTACACGTGGTACGTTGTTTGATATAGGTTAGTTTTTTGATTTTGATATTTTGAATATATTTCAGGACTGAAGACGGAATTGCTTAGAATTATATTTGTTTTTTGAAGATATAGTGCATGCTTTGAGAGATTTCTGAATTTACTTATTCGAATATTTAAATATATTAAATATTTCAAATAAATTATATTCTTTGAGAAGTCCTTTAAGTGTGTTCGTGTTTTTAAAAGGCAATTGGCGTTCTTGAAGGTAAGACCAGAAACAAATTTTGTCTCCTTATTAATTTTAATGACTTTCGTATATCTTTTGGTTTATTTATTCCATTTGACATTATATATTGAGTTTTGATTATATACGTCTATTAAATGTAAACGGTGCTTGTTTTAGACATTAATTTAATTCTAAAAGTTTTTTTGAATAAAAATTTTTTGAAATTAAAATTGTAGAATATAAACATATTTTAATTTGTTTTGATATTCAAAAAAAAAAAATTAAGTGCCGACATTTCGTCCATATATTCGAACTTTTTCAAGGCTGTTTGAAAATAAATCACAAATAATATTCAGCATAACACAACAAAACAATAAGAATGACAGCTGATGTAGATTGTAAATTTCACAAATAAATAACTACAAATAATCTGAACAGATGATAGAGCATTATATAAACACAACAAAAGAATTTTATGAATGGGCAATAGCACACTGTATAAATAAATTGATTATTTTGTTGTTCAACGGTAAAAAATGGGTTTTTTCATCGAATTGTGACTGGTGATGAAAAGTGGATCCATTACGATAATACAAAACGTCTGGCAATGTATGGATGCCTCATCGTCCACTGTCGAGCCAAATATTGATGGCGAAAGGATCAGGCTGTGTATTTGGTGGAATCAGCTAAGTGTGGTGTATTATGATCTGGTAGCAATCGCACGAAAGGATTACAGGGGAGGTCTACCGATGACAATTGATAGATACGACAAAGTTAATGACAATGCACGATCACATGTTGCGACGCCCGTTAAAACGTACTTAGAAACGCTCAAATTGGAAATCCTACCTCATCCGCCGTACAGCCCAAACATATCGGGTGGTTTTTTTTAGAGTGATAGAACTTTCGATAGGGATAACTGTGATTTGACAGAAGGTAGAAGCCATGTTGTTTTGGCATTTCTGTTCAGTAAGCATTGACAAATTATCATGGAAAGAATCACGCCTTAACAACGTTTACAAATTTTTTTTTTTTTTAATATTAAAACAAATTGAAATATGTTTATCTTCTACAATTTTAATGTCAAAAAATATTTTTTTGAAATTAAAATTGTAGAAGATAAACATATTTCAATTTGTTTTAATATTCCAATTTTATTATATTTCTTCTATCAAGTAAAAGGCCTTTCTATTTTAGTTTACAAATTGTTGAAATTTATTTTCAAAATCAGTGTTCTATTCGCCAAACTTATAGAGCACTTCGTGAAATTTATGATTTACATAATCGTCCATCAGAGCAGCTTATTCGTCGAACTATCGATAGATTTCGAATAACATTTTCTTTACTCGATGCAACAACAACAACAAGACAAAGAACTGTACGTACAGAAGAAAATATCGCTGCTGTAAGTCATATTGTTAATGATGATTTGTCTATTCGTCAACGTTCACAACAAGTTAAACTCTGTGTATCCACCACATGGAAAATTTTGCGTAAAGATCTCGGTCTTAACCTATAGAAGATCCAACTCGTTCAAGAACTTAAGCTACTTGACTATAATATGCGACGTTTGTTTGCTGATTGGGCCCTAGAACAGCTTGAAGTTGATCCACTTTTTTATCGTAAAATTGTGTTTAGTGATGAAGCTCATTTCTGGTTGAACAGCTATGTAAACAAGCAAAATTGCCGTATATGGAGTGTAAACAATCCTTAAGAAGTTCTGCAGGTTCCACTGCAGCCTGAAAAATGCACTGTATGGTGTGCTCAAGTCATTCGTTTATGCTGATAAACCAGAAACAATAGACGCTTCGGAAGCGAGCATAAGTCGTGTTATTGATTAAATAAGGCCTGAATTACTCTAAAAAGTGGTCTCGCGGCTCCAAAAGTGCTGCAAACTCCTTCGTCTTGCCGCCGGTCAGCAATGGAGGCACACTCTCTTCACAGACGAGAAACTTTTCACCGTAGAACAATCCCACAACCACCAAACGACAGAGTATGGTCTGCAGAGGCTCCTGGTACGTCAGCCATAGTCGAACATCGTCAAAATACGAATTCCGCCATGGTCTTGGGCGTAATTTGCACCAGCGGAAAAACACCCTTGGTTTTCGTGGATCAAGGGCTCAAAATCAATCAAGAAGTCTACCGCTGCGACATTCTTGAGGCAATAGTACTTCCGTGGGCCCAGCAGCTCTTCGACTACACGCATTGGACCTTTCAATAGGACTCCGCTCCGGCTCACAAAGCGAAAATGACGCAAGAATGGCGGAAAACACATTTTCCAGGTTTCACCATATCTGCAGAATGTCCGGCCCTACTCGCCGGATCTCAACCCAATGGACTACAGCGTGGGGTCGATTTTGGAGCTCAGGGCATGTGCTAAGCACCACAAAAGTTTGGAGTCGCTGAAGCAATCCTTGCGCCGGGAAAGGGACCGATTAACGCCCGAAGAATAACGAAACGTTGTTTATTAATTGTATCGTTAATCGTTCACAGAGCAGATTTTTGTGCATGGTTGAAATTATCAGAATAGTATCCTTTAAAAAACGGAGTTCGTCATCTATTTCGAACAGTCACTTGTTTATGCTTCCAGAGAAACAAAACAAACCTCCACGTTATGCCTGATTCACGTGTTTATATTCTGACGTTTCAAAAAAATTAATGCGATGTATTATCGCAGCATTCTTGGTTCAATCAGAGGAATCTAAATCTATAACTGAAATTCTTCAATTTAATACATTGCACGAGTTATTGAATTTTTTAATCAATTCTTTCAACTTCTAGTGTACCCTGTTATAAAAGATTTGACTAAAATTGCATTTATATTCCTTAAGCGAATATTATATTGGATAATATTGACAAGTAGAGGGTTTTCCAATAATAGGTTTCATTTTGAATAGGCAGCTGTCATTTTTTGACATTTGACAGGTAAAGACTAAGCCATTACTAAAACAATTAACTGTCGGCGTAATCTATCAGTGCTGAATACTAACGGTGCAGTTTTGTCTTCATTTATGGAGAGTTTATTGGAAAAGCGTCTTACGGAATGAGAATCAAGAACTCGACATTGTTAAGTATTTATGTTGGTACGAAATAAACAACTACAACTGAAGAAATTGCTTGAAATGGCCACCATTATTTAATATACATAGTTCATAACGTTTTCGTTGGTTAGACTATTTGGGATAGCATTATTATTATTATTCTGATTGGGTTCATGAATTAATGCTTCAATTTTGTTTTTAATGATCTCAACACTTTCATTATTAACAGAGTAATTTCATTCCTTCAGAAACGACCAAAAGAACGTGTCAAACGCTGTTAAATTCGGACTATTCGATGGCCATGAGATAGGTGTATCATAGCCGATCCAGAGATTAAATTGACCACTCAAATATTCTCGAACTTTCAAAACTGTGCGGAGGCGCTTTGTCCTGTTGCCAAATTATTTGCTCCAATTCTTCAGCAGAAAACAATTGCTCTAAAAAACTGAGCCATCTCTGGCAGTATATTTTCTAAATATGCTTCACGTGTTAATGTGTAGTCAAAAAATATAGGCTCCACAATTTTATCATAAACAATGCCTCATGAAACGTTAACAGACTTTTTAAATTTCTAATTTTCTAATTTGAAATACTTTGCGTTGTCTTCAATTTTGGTTTTCCCAGAAAAGTCTATTTTTTCTTCAAATATTTTAATATTAGCCTTCTACATATTTAATTTCAAAAAATTATATTTAATAATTATAACTTCAGGTATTAAATTAAAATAATGTCATATAAGTACCACTTATATCAAACGAGATATAAAATAAACATTCATTATAAGACATCCAAATGATATAACAAAATCCAATAAATAAAAATTGTTAACAATTTTTATGTAGAAGGCTAATATTAAAATATTTAAATAATTTTATATCCCTTCTACCAAATATTAACCTCTGTTTATGTTATTCTATTTTTTCTGTTGAACACGCATGCTGTGGAAAGCGAGGATTCATCCATCCACATTATAAAATTCAATAAATTAGGATCTCCTAATAATAATTTTAATTTTTTAACACTCTATGAATCATCTAATAGTTTATTCCAAGTGCACCAAACAACCTTAAATAACTATAAACCAAATTTACCCCATCATAAAAACTGAAGAAAATAAAAGCTTCATTTCTCTATAGTACTTCGGTAGCATAAGTCAAAAAGTGGCCAATAGTTTCTCAAAATTAGATGTTAATATTGCTTTCAAACGCACAAAACAAATTATCATCCGTATTATTTAACGCAAAAGAGTTTTTATATTTAGGACAGACGGGACGTTCCTACAAGACGAGGTTCAAAGAACATAAAATGAATAATAAACAAACTTCTACTTTTGCCAATCATTATTTAAAAAACTTGATTATTTAGAATCTGTTTGTATTTTCAAATTAGTTCACAGTAAAATTAATGTCAAAATAATGAATGACAGTACGGATCTATGCAAATCCAAAATATTTGAGATATTTAAATAAGTAACATATGTTTACCAATCTGCCAACATACTAATATTTATTTAAATATTTAATATTAGCCTTCTACATATTTAATTTCAAAAAATTATATTTAATGATTATAACTTCTGAAAATAAATTAAAATAATGTCATATAAGTAATGCTTATTTCAAATGACATATAAAATACAATAAACATTCATTATAAGACATCCAAATGGTATAACAAAATCCAATAAATAAAAATTGTTAACCGAAATCCTAAAAATTTAATATTTTGAATAGACAAAATTTTGTTTCTGCTGATCAATCTTATGAAAACAAATATCTTTCAAAAATGTCTAACATAATCTTAAGAATTTCATCATAAAACTATCTTACTTTGAATATTCAATATTATTGGATATCTAAATTAGTTACTTTATATAAAAACTCAAGATATGTAAAAACATTACTGAAAAACAAGTTTTAAGAGAGACTTTGCTTCGTCAGTATTCAAATAATTCATATTCAATAAATATAACATCAATCAACAATAATATAAATATTTTAAAAAAATTTTAAACAATTTTAAAAAATTAGCCTTCTACATATTTAATTCCAAAAGATTATATTCAATGATTATAACTTCTGAAAATAAATTAAAATAATGTCGTATAAGTACCACTTATATCATGACATACTTATACGACATTATTTTAATTTATTTTCAGAAGTTATAATCATTGAATATAATCTTTTGGAATTAAATATGTAGAAGGCTAATTTTTTAAAATTGTTTAAAAATTTTTTAAAATATTTATATTATTTTATATACCTTCTATCAAGAATGACCTCTATTTAGGTTATTTCAATCAACAATAACATTCTTTATGCAGATAGTCCTTGTGCTATAACAGAGGCCGTTAAATTGTCTTTCAATATTTTAGATCAAGGATTAACCACAGAAATATTTATATATAGTTAAACGTTACACTACATTTAAAAATTTTCCAGTTTACCAGAAGTTTTCTAAATGGTTGAAGGGTGAATAAATATTTGTTGTTGATTGATGTTATATTTATTGAATATGAATCATTTGAATACTGACGAAGCAAAGTCTCTCTTAAAACTTGTTTTTAGGTAATGTTCAGGCCCCTCTTCCCCACTGGGCACTATGGGCACGTGCCCAGGGCCCCGCGATCGAATGGGGCCCCCTAGTTCCTGCCAGATTACCAAATGATAACCGATATCAAGGTCATAGGGGCCCCATGATCCTAATGTGCCCAGGGTCTCAAATAGTTTAAAGACGGCCCTGGTAATGTTTTTACATATATTGAGTTTTTATATAAAGTAATTTAGTTAGATATCCAATAATATTGAATATTCTAAGTAAGATAGTTTTATGATGAAATTCTTAAGATTATGTTAGACGTATTTGAAAGATATTTGTTTTCATAAGATTGATCAGCAGAAACAAAATTTTGTCTATTCAAAATATTTAATTTATAGGATTTTGGTTAACAATTTTTATTTATTGGATGTCTTATAATGAATGTTATAAGTGGTACTTATATGACATTATTTTAATTTATTTTCAGAAGTTATAATCATTAAATATAATTTTTTGAAATTAAATATGTAGAAGGCTAATATTAAAATATTTGAATAATTTGATATACCTTCTATCAAGAATTAACCTCTATTTATGTTATACTAATATTTGTTAGCCACCCCCTCTTTTTAACCTGTTTTTATTACCTCTTCTCTCTGTATATGCATAAATACCCTGTCCTGTTTGTTAAATCTTCAATTATCTGAAGATGGGATAGTTAATTCCCGAAACTTGAGTCACAATGAAATGTGTAAAATATCAATTTATTGGTAGTAAAACATAGTAACTTCTAAAATAATAAAAAGAGGTTTTGTTACTTGATAGAAGGAATATTACAAAATTTAAATATCAAAACAGATTTAATCTGTTAGTCTCCCATAATTTTAATCTCAAAAAAAGCCTTAGTACAAACAAAATTGTTTAAATCCTTTCGAGACAATAAAAATTTTTAATTTTAATTCAATCGTTTCTACAGATCGATAGCAGCATACGAATAATTTAGTCAATTATCAACAGCTGGTATTATTTTGTACTTGTTTTGTTCAAAGAGAGATGAAAGATATGCATGTTAATTCAAAATATGAAAAACCTGTCTTCTCAGTAGACTTCAATTCTTCACTTATTTATTTGTTTTGTTGTGAATATTCGAATTCCGTGTAGTAAAATTTTGTTAAATTGTTGTAAGAATGGTATGTATTTTCACGTTGCTATAATTACTATGTTATAAAAATTTGCATTGTTCTCTCGAATGTTCTATTATCATTTTAATATTCCATGTGTTTCTGAACGATGCCCTAAACTTAATGGGTCTAGTCAAGTTAGTCCTAAAAATAGGGGTAATATTGCAACAATTCGCGTACAGCTAATAATTGGTATGAATTTTCAGAATACTATTATAAATTAATTGTGAAAAGTCCCCCTTTTGCAATGTTATTGATGGTGAAAGTTTGCAAAAATGGGTTTTTGCGTTTTCCAGCTAAACGGTGAAAAAACAAAGCTCAATTGTAATTATTCAGTATATATTTTCAATTCTTGAATTAAAAAGTTATAACAAAATATTCATCTCATTTATTTATTACCATTTAACTCTGTACACTTGAATCTCTTATATTCCTGAACGATTTGAAATTTTTTTGGTAACATAATAAATATTTTTATTGCCATATATAGTGGAGGCTTTTCAAAACAAGTCAAAGAGTGACTAGGCAAAACCCATGGAAAAATACGTCTTGTATTATTGTCATTTTTATGACTTGCATAATAGTGGTTATGTTTATGAAAAAATAACATTAACCGGTAAAATATGAAGACCCTGTATAGTCAGAATATTGTTTTTCTTGAGGATTGATCTACAAGTCTCTCGATATTTCATACCAAATATTACCCGCATTGCCCATTTCTGTGTTATGAAAAGTCTATTTATGACTGAGGAGCTACCCCAGAAAATGATGCCATAAGAAGCCAAGGATTGAAAATTGGCAAAGTATACTGTTTTTAAAACATCATTATCAACCTGATTTTTATGAACATTGAGTGTATAAATGACAAAGTTCAATTTTTTTTGGTTGGTCTACATGGTTTTCCCATTACAAATTTTCGTTAAGTGTGACTCCCAAAAAAGATACTATTTCCTTAACATCAATATCATAATTTTTAAATTCTAGAATTGTTGGAAATATTTGTGGGCACTCTGAGACGATGTGCATGGCTGTTTCAGTGTCCTCAAGACACAGCCTGCATTCATTGTCTTCAGCCAGACCGATTTCGTGCAAATGCGCTTTCAGTCTGCAGTGAACTGTCATAATTCCGACAAGTGTTCTTAGTTTGGCCCTATCCAGACCTAGCGCTAGGTTCGCCATCTTTTTGTTCGAAGCTGTTCCAAGGAACAACTTCGAATGTTTCAGGCCAGAATGGCTCCGCCAGAAAGACTTTAGCCTTGAGTTCATTCTGCCTGTTATCGCCTCGTTAGCCACGTCATGTGGTATTCCCAGGAATGGTTCCGGTCCTACCAGAGGCAGCGCAGCTTCAGCAAATGCAAGCCGATCTGCCTCCTCGTTACCCAAATAGTTTGAGTGGCTCGGTATCCAAACCAGAGTGACTCTGTTATACATACTGAGCCTGTTTAAAGCCGTGCGGCAACTCCAGACTGTTTTGGATGTAAAACAGCTAGATTCCAGAGCTTTTAGTACTGACTGACTATCAGTAAATATTTAGATATTACCGTGGTGGATTTGCCGTTTTATCAGCAGTTCAGCCGCGGTCTTAATGGCAAATATTTCTGCCTGGAATATGGTTGCATTTTGACCGAGACTCAATGAGATGTTAATTCTCGGTTTGCTCCCATAGACTCCCGCTCTTGTTCCGTTCGTCGTTCGCGAGCCGTCTGTGAACAAGCCAAGGTCGGTTCTCAATAGAAACTCAGCATGCTGAGCCCATTTGTCCCAGCTGGGGACGATTACATTGAAATTCCGTTCTTGGCTCGTGATTTTTGACATTAGATCCGAGGGCATCGATAGGGTACTGTTCGTTAAAAGCTCGTCCAGCAGTCCTGAGCCTCCCATCACTATTGCCTCTGGCCTGTCAATCGCCAGTTGATATAATTTGTATGTGGTCCGTTCCGCCTCCCTCTGCACGAGTAGGTGCAGGGGTGGTAGATTTAGTAGGACCTCCATGGCTGCCGTGGGTGCGAAACGCACCTGTAATTGCAAGGTTAGCCTGTCTCTGAAGTCGGGTGAGCTTTTGTTCGCCAACCGTTTGTTGGCCTTTCTTCCACCACGCTACAGCGCCATACACTATCCGTGGTCTAATTACCATAGTGTATAGCCAGTACATCTGCCTGGGCTTTAGGCCCCAGGTTTTACCACAGATCCGCCTGCAAGTCCAGAAACCCATTCTGGCTTTATGACACACTTTATCTAGGTGTGCACTCCAGCTGAGGGTCTTGTCCAGGACTATTCCCAGGTATTTTGCCTCAAATGAGAATTGTATTATTTCACCGCAGATAGTCGGCGGTTCTAAACCATTCAACTTCCGTTTTTTAGTGAATGGTACTATAACTACCTTTTGCGGGTTAAGAGACATGTCTTCCCTTATACACCATTTGTCAATAGTATTCAGTATCTCTTGAAGTCACCTCCGATTTACCTTTCACTATGATTGTCATCAGCAAATGCTTGAACGTCGACTCCCCACAGCGAAATGATCGCTAGCAGGTCATCAACGAGAAGGGTCCACAGTAAGGGTGAGAGAATACCTCCCTGCGGACAGCCCCTCGCAGCCTTGAACTCGAAGACCTCATCCTGGTTAAAGGTAGTTCCTTAAGTTATTAACACTCCCGGAATTCGCTTTCTTCTTTCTATGTACGGACTACCAAAAAAATTAACTGCTTGGAAAAATTGCGATACTTATCCATACTTATGCTTAAGTTTCACAAAACTTTTGTGAATTTCAAGCCAAGTGTATTCTACCTTATTAAGAAAATGATTTCTACATGATCTACAATTTTTGTCTGAACTATAGTCTGTCTAGAAAGTATTCGGAATTTATTATTTTTCATAATTTTAATATACCTCTTTGTAGTAAATTTCTAAGACAAAAAAAATGTATAAAATAAGTTGTGCAGATAGTCGGCTATGGCCAAAGTTGCATGGCAACATTATTTGTCAAATATTGTTGATTGTCAACAGGTATACAATTTATGAAATGATTTCGGAATTAGAAAAAGGAAACAGGTAGAATATTTGTATGGAAAAGGTTTTCGAAACGTTAAAAAATTAGTGCAATCGACAACTGGGAAAAAGTGCATTTTTCAGGATGCAATGTAACCTGCAGAACTTCTTGAGGATTGTTTTCACTCCATATACGGCAATTTTGCTTGTTTACATAGCCGTTCAACCAGAAATGAACTTCATCACTAAACATAATTGTACGATAAAAAAGCGGATCAACTTCAAGCTGTTCTAGGGCCCAGTCAGCAAACAAACGACGCTTACTATGGTCAAGGCTTTAGTTCTTGAGCCAGTTCGATCTTGTAGGGGTGTAGACTAAGATCTTTACGTAAAATTTTCCATGTGGTCGATGCACAGAGTCTAACTTGTTGTGAACGTCGACGAATAGCCAAATCTGGATCATCATTAACACAGTGCCTTACAACAGCGATATTTTCTTCTGTACGTACAGTTCTTTATCTTGTTGTTGTTGCATCGAGTAGCGAAAATGTTGTCCGAAATCTATCGATAGTTCTGATGGACGATTATGTAAACCATAAATTTCACGAAGTGCTCTATAATTTTGGCGAATAGAACACTGATTTCGAAAATGAATTTCAACAATTTGTAAACGTTGTTGCGGCGTGAGTCTTTCCATGATAATTTGTCAATGCTTACTGAACAGCAATGTTAAAACAACATGGCTTCTACCTTCTGTCAAATCACAGTTATCCCTATCGAAATTTCTATCATTCTAAAAAAAACACCCGATACTTACGTAGAAGAGTGTAGAGGCGTTTTTTGTAGAGAATTGGATGATCTACAATTTTTGTCGGAACTATTTTTGTTGTGAAACTCAATGTTCAGTTGGAAAATTCAAAAAACTTTTACGATTAATAAAATTTTTTGCACAAGGGGGATCGATGGGGACTTTCCACAATTAATTTGAATTCTGCTTTGCTCTGCTGCAGCTTGCCGGCGTGTCATATAGAGGACACGACTAGTCTAAAACTTCCTGACCTACCGTTCCGGCCGAGTTCAAGTAGGGCAAGGCACACAGCGTTCGACGACCGTTCCGACATGAAACACAAGGTCTCTGGCGTCACAGGCAGATATGCGCAATGCCCGTCTGAAGAGTTCAGGTGCGCATGCTCGGAACGAAACGTCGCTTCAATATTTCGAACGTTCTAACCAATTTTTAGCTCTATGGGAGTTCTTGTAACCTTCAAATTCTCATTTGAGCGGACTATAAAGCCAGCAATTTCTCCAAAGATAATAAGATAACCTTTCGTTTCAGGAAAACTTAGTTTTCGAGGGTGAACACGACGTCGAAGTGTACGTCGGCGATTGCATAGAGTGCGGCCCGCAGTACAACATGCTCAACTTAAACATCTGCAAGAGAAGCCACACCTTTTGCGACTTCTGCTACGAGAATGTGTACCGTCTCTCAGGTTGCGAAACCTGTCACCAAATGGACACGGAAGAAGATCGCACCTATTATATGAATAATCCAGTGATAGACCGCACCGTCTGTGGATGGAAGCCCGTTGGATGCGATTTTGTCTCAAAAGACCCCATAGTCCTTGAGAGGCACAAAAAGGGCTGCACATTTCGATCGATTTGTTGCGAGGTTTGTATCGGGTGTTTTTTTAGAGTGATTTCTGATTTCTGGTCAGTAAGCATTAACAAATTATTATGGAAAGACTCACGCCGCAACAACCTTTACAAATTGTTGAAATTTATTTTCAAAATCAGTGTTCTATTCGCCAAACTTATAGAGCACTTCGTGAAATTTATGGTTTACATAATTGCCCATCAGAACAGCTTATTCGTCGAACTATCGATAGATTTCGGACAATATTTTCTCTACTCGATGCAACAACAACAATAAGACAAAGAACTGTACGTACAGAAGAAAATATCTCTCCTGAAACTCATAGTGTTAATGATGATTTGTCTATTCGTCGACGTTCACAACAAGTTGGACTCTTGGTCTACACCCATACAAGATCCAACTGGTTCAAGAACTAAAGCCACTTGACCATAATAAGCGTCGCTTGTTTGCTGATTGGGCCCTAGAAGAGCTTGAAGTTGATCCATTTTATCGTAAAATTGTGTTTAGTGATGAAGCTCATTTCTGGTTGAACGGCTATGTAAACAAGCAAAATTGCAGTATATGGAGTGAAAACAATGCTCAAGAAGTTCTGCAGGTTCCATTGTATCCTGAAAAATGCACTGTATGGCGTGCTTTACACACTGGAGGCATCATCGGTCCATATTTCTTTAAAAACGATTGTGGAGCTAATGTTACAGTGAATGGTGCTCGTTACAGATCGGTGTTACACCGCATGCTGCTACCGTAACAATTGATTTATTGAAAGAAAGATTTGGCACTAACATTATTTAGAGAAATGATCCAATTAATTGGCCTCCAAGATCATGCGACATAACTCCACTGGATTATTTTCTTTGGGGTTATGTCAAGTCATTGGTTTATGCTGATTAACCAGAAACAATAGACGCCAACATAACTCGTGTTATTGATGAAATAAGGCCTGAATTACTGGAAAAAGTGGTCCAAAATTCGTCTGGTCGAATGTGGTTTCTCAGAGCTAGTCGTGGTCATATGTCAGATATTACTTTTAAATAAATGTCATAAAATTATGTATCTTTCAAATAAAAAAAATTGGCTTCAATCTCAATTAAAATGTGTACGTTCGGATGGATGGATACAAACAACTCGGGTTCTGACAATGCATAGCCAGTAGAGGTTGAATAGTGCTTCGCTGCTACCAGTCAGACGGTTGTAGGTTTTCGAACTGAAGCCCAAACTAGATGCTGTTGGGTTCATCTTTTCGGAGGGGTTCTCGCTTCACGCGAAGATATGGCGTAATCCTTATTAAACTTTCTGCCTCTGAGAGCAGACTATGGAGACTGCTGAGTAGTAACTTGGTGAAAGAGCTACGCTCACATTCCAATACAACTATGATGATAGAATTCACGTGTTACAGTATCGGGACCATAAACAGCGTTCACAATTTCAGCCGTTTGGCTTGAATTTTCGCCTTTGTCAAGGAAAAACTATGAAATGTACCAATTTTCTTTTTGTTGACTTCCATATTGAAGATCCTTTAACTCACAACTGAATGGACCAAAGGAAAACCAGCAAAAGAATCCTTTGAATATTCGGCTTGACATCTGATGATGAGGCATCCATAGGCGGCTGAAACCTGGGATATCCAAATCTCCACTAGTAATAACAAATGTGACATGACAATAATTGAAACAAATTGTAGAAATTACTATGTTTAACTACCAAAAAATATATATTACATTAATTTTCTTGTGACTCGAGTTTCGGGAAATGAACTATCCATCATCAGACAACTGAAGGCTTAACAGTGGTACAGTGGTATTTAAACAAAAGTGATAAATATTTTGAATATTTCAACAGATTCTCGGTAATACCTAATAGTGGTACAGAGGTTTACAATCGGAACGTGATAAAAACCAGGTTAAAAAAGGAGGGCCTTCTAACATATATGGGAATGTCGGCAATCGACAAAGAAGGTTGTTAAACAGATGGTACCCATTTAAATATCTCAAATAATTTTTGGGGTTACATAGCTCCGTACAGTCATTCATTATTTTTACATTATTTTGTTGTATATCACAAATATTTGGATTTACAAAGCTCCATACAGTCATTCATTATTTTTTACATTATTTTTATTGTGAACGAATTTGAAAATTTCAATAATCAAGTTTCTTTTCTTTTGAATCTACCTGTAAAATTTTCTTAAGATTTTCTTTTGTCGAAAGGAATTACTGTTTTCTAAAGAATGAGTGGCAAAAGTTGGTAACTCGAGTCACAAGAAAATGTGTAATATATATTTTTTGGTAGTAAAACATAGTAATTTGTACAATTTGTTTTAATTATGATCAACTACCAAATAGTAACGGCTGAAACAATTCAGTATCTGAAATGTATGACATTTTCATTTTCTTGGCTTCAGTTCATACGGCATCGAGTTTCCTACCTTTCGGATAATTTCCATTACTTTTAAACCAAAGCAAATGGCTGGTAGAGTGACTCCAAGTAATTTTGCGTGTTGCTCCTGCCTTTGTGATGGATATTCATCGAGCCTTGCCTCTAATTCTTCATCCGACCAAAGAGCCGACCTTTTTTCGCGATGGGATCCGTCAATTGCCAGAAAGATGGAAAAAGTAGTGACTAGCGATTGCGAATACACTGAATTTTGAACGTATAACAGATTTTTCACAATACAGCTTCGATTCCAAATAGTTCAACTTTCTTCTAACCATAGTTTCCTTGTTACAGTCATTCATATTCGGCCTTGGCAGTTGTTACTGGGTGGGATCGATCTCAGGAGTCTACCAACACTTCGAGGAGGCACACCCAGACAGCATCACCAGTTTAATCAACGATTCCCTGGTAGTCGCCAAGTTCAATCTGAAGAAAGAGCAACGCAGCTTGCACCTTATCAAGTACGAGAACGAACTCTTCTATTACAAGCATAAGCTGGACCTGAAGAAGAATAAGTTCTACGTCGCGGTTCAGATGTTGGGATTGGAGGAAGTAGCCAACAAGTTCTTCTACCACTACGTGGTGAAGGCTGGAGATCGCGTCATGAACATGCTGGAAATGTGCCATAGCGACGGTATGGAGTCAAACCATATATTTCAGACGGAAAAGTGCGCTGTCATACCGGTGAAGACCTTGGAGCGCTATGTGGTCGAGGAGAAGTTGTGGTTCGAATTTAAAATCACTAAAGTGGTGTGATGAGATATCCTCCGAATTTACTTTAAATGTTAATTACTGTATCTTATTGTGCAATTTACTATTACAGTTATTGGTAGTTTTTATTTTAAAGACGATTTTTCGTATTTTATTTATATATAAATTTGTTGTTATAATTCTATTGGTTTCTGTTAATTCTCTTTATAAAGGACATTCCAATGAGAGGTTTCACTTTGAATAGCCCGCTGTCACTTTCAAGCTGTCATCTTTTGACTTTTAACAAGTAAAAACTACGCCATTACTAAAAATGGAACTTTACACGCTTCCACAACGCACTGAAATTGTTGAAATTCACCACAAAAATGGTGAAAACTTTGCAGTCTCGCAATATCAAAATGAAACCCTTCATTATAATTTTTTCTCATTTTTGAGTGCGCGTTCTAGAGCGCCTATCGTTTCATCAAGATGCCTGTGATTTTTAATTTTAAAATTTATTGTTTGGAATGAATAAGACTCGACAGGTAGATGAAAATTGAAAAGTAATTTTTCCTATTTTGTTACTCTTCTTTGTGTCCCAGAAAGAATGCGACAAACGGATACCATGAATAAAAGTCATCATGGAGGACTTACATCAAGAGATTTTAATCCCTTGAGAGCCTTAGTTTGGGATATACAGGGTGATGTTCATCTTATGGGTGAAATTTCACAGTTCAATAGCTCTAGAACTAATCAATAGAATCATTTCAAATTTTGAAGTTTTTATGCGTCTATTAAATATAAGCTGTGCTCATAAGACATTAATTTAATTCTAAAAACTTTTGAATAAATTTTTTTTTAAATTGAAATTATACAAGACTAACAGATTAAATCTGTTCTGATATCCAAATTTTGAATTTTTGTCACCCTTTACCTTCAACTTCCTTCAATATTTCTGAAATAGAATAAACCAGATCCGGACTAGGAAAACTTTAGACTTCTTTTATTTTCGTGAATATAAGATCACCCTGTAGGTAAACATTATGATTTTTTGTCGTTTTCGTAACCACAAAAAATTAATTCATAAGAAAAATTCTAAATCTCTGCTTGACATCGTCATACAGGGTGATCAATAAACATTCCCTTATGAGTGAAATTTCATAGTTCAATAAATCTTGAACTTATCGGTAGAATTATGTCCAATTTTGCAGATTTGTCACCCTTTACTATCGCTTTGCTTCAATTTTTCTGAAATCGAATAAATCAGATGCGGACCAGGAAAATTGTAAACTTCTTTCATTTTCGTGAATATTGGATCACCCTGTACGTGAACATTATGATTTTTTCTCTTTTTTGTAACCACAGAGAATTAATTTATAAAAAAAATTCTAAATCTCTGCTTGACGTCGTCATACATGGGGATCAATAAACATTAGCTCATGAGTGAAATTTCATAGTACAATAAATTTCAAATTTATCGATAGAATTATTTCGAATTTTGCAGTTTTGTCATCCTTTACTATCGCTTTCCTTCAATGTTTCACAAATCGAATAAATCAGATCCGGACTTCTTTTATTTTATGTCATGATATAAGTGGTACTTATACGACATTATTTTAATTTATTTTCAGAAGTTATAATCATTAAATATAATCTTTCGGAATTAAATATGTAGAAGGCTAATTTTAAAATTTTTTTAAAATATTTATATAATTTTATATACCTTCTATTAAGAATTTACCTCTATTTATGTTATTTTATTCATAATATATAATTATTTGGTTTCCTTAACATTCTTTATACGGATAGTCCTTGTGCTATAGCAGAGGCCGTTAAATTGTCTTTCAATCTTCTAGATCAAGGGTAAACCACAGATATACTTTTGAGTGTAGTGAACCGTTCCTCACCACACTTAAAGGTTCCATTTCGGTAGAACTATCTCTAGAAGTTTGAAGGGTAAGTGAATGTTTGTTGTTAATTGATGTTATATTTTTTGAATATGAATTATTTGAATACTGACGAAGCAAAGTTGATCTTAAAACTTGTTTTTCAGTAATGTTTTACATATCTTGAGTTTTCATATAAGGTACCTTGGTTAGATATCCAATAATATTGAATAGTCTAAGTAAGATAGTTTTATGATAAAATTCTTAAGATTATGTTGGATATTCTTGAAAGATATTGGTTTTCATAAGATTGATCAGCAGAAACAAAATTTTGTCTATTCAAAATATTTAATTTATAGGATTTTGGTTAATAATTTTTATTTATTGGATTTTGTTATACCATTCGGATGTCTTATAATGAATGTTTATTTTATGTCATGATATAAGTGGTACTTATATGACATTATTTTAATTTATTTTCAGAAGTTATAATCATTAAATATAATCTTTTGGAATTAAATATGTAGAAGGCTAATTTTAAAATTTTTTTAAAATTTTTAAAATATTTATATAATTTTATATACCTTCTATCAAGAATTAACCTCTATTTATGTTATAATAATCACCACGTACGTGAACATCATGATTTTTTGTCTTTTTCGTAACCACAAAAAATTAATTCATAATAAAAATTCTAAATCTCGGCTTCACATCGTCATACAGGATGATCAATAAAGATTTCCTTATGAGTGAAATTTTATAGTACATTAAATCTTAAATTTATCGGTAGAATTATTTCGAATTTTGCTTTTTCACAAGAAACAAAAATCCGCGCGAACTTATTTATATCCCTGATATTTCCAGAGATTCTTCAGATTATCCACTAAAATGGGCGATTCCAAATTTATCCCTACTGATAAAGGCAGCGTACGACTCCTTCGAACCTGAAGACAATGTTCTTCACCACAAAACCCCCTTTCGCTCTTATCAAATGATAAATTAAGGCTCATTAACAACATTCCAGTTCAAGCAGTTGCGGTTGAAACCATATACCTACCCCTGCACCCTTTCACTCGACAAAAAACCGTCTTGAGACGCTTACAGCCTTTTAAGCGCCCGAAATTAATGTCCTATAACCTGCGCCATTTATTTGAACCGAGAAACATCCCCCAATATCTGGCAGACGTCACACTGCCATCCCTTAACTTAATTATGAGCGCTGAGGTAAGCCAGAGTCGTCACAAAGTTGTGGCTGTTATAAATTGCTATTCGAGGAAACGCCACTGGGGTTGATAACTCTTCGTTTCGATTAAGAACGTTTCAACAAAAAATTCCATGAAATCCTTCAAATAACAATAATTGTAGGATACTCATGTTTCAATAGGAATTTATTTTACTATTTATGAGAAAATATGAATAAAAACAATATTCTAATTTCCGCTAATATTTTATTGACACTACGATCGTTACGTCATACCATGACTTCTTCAGGTGAGTATTAAAAGATACTCAATATTTTCAAGATGAATTTCCGTCAAGTAAAGACCGAAACAATCATATATTTATGAGAAACTGTCAGAACTGCACGTGAATTAGAATTCCAACGAGTTGCTACATTTGTAGGTATACGATTTCCTCGAATTTGCTCTAACACTTGGGTATGCTTTGTTGATTTGGAAAAATATGATGAAATACCTGAAAGGGTTGAGAAAAAACTTAAACCTGTCCGATTGAACTGCACGCATTAGTTAAAACCAAATTGAATAAGTGTGCATTGCAATGAGTAAACATTGCTTGTGGTGCTTTTTTAGAGTGATAGAACTTTAGATGAGGATAACTGTGATTTGACAGAAGGTAAAAGTCACGTTGTTTTGACATTTCTGTTCAGTAAGCATTGACAAATTATCATGGAAAGACTCACGCCGCAACAACGTTTACAAATTGTTAAAATTCATTTTCAAAATCAGTGTTCTATTCGCCAAACTTATAGAGCTTTTCGTGAAATAATTGCCCATCAGAACAGCTTATTCGTCGAACTATCGATAGATTTCGGACAACATTTTCTCTACTCGATGCAACAACAACAACAAGACAAAGAACTGTACGTACAGAAGAAAATATTGCTGCTGTAAGTCATAGTGTTAATGATGATCCAGATTTGTCTATTCGCCGACGTTCACAATAAGTTGAACTCTGTGCATCCACCACATGGAAAATTTTGCTTAAAGATCTTGGTCTACACCCATACAAGATCAAACTGGTTCAAGAACTAAGCCACTTGACCATAATAAGCGTCGTTTGTTTGCTGATTGGGCCCTAGAACAGTTTGAAGTTGATCCATTTTTATATCGTAAAATTGTGTTTAGTGATGAAGCTCATTTCTGGTTGAACGGCTATGTAAATAAGCAAAATTGCCGTATATGGAGTGAAAACAATCCTCAAGAGTTCTGCAGGTTCCATTGCATCCTGAAAAATGCACTGTATGGTGTTCTTTACACGCTGGAGGCATCATCGGTCCATATTTCTTTAAAAACGATGCTGGAGCTAATGTTTCAGTGAATGGTGCTCGTTACAGATCGATGATCAATGATTATTTGTTTCAAAATTTGAATGGTACCAACCCAGAAGTGTTTTGGTTCTAACAAGATGGTGCTACACCTCATGCTGCTACCGTAACAATTGATTTATTGATAGAAAGATTTGGCGATAACATTATTTCGAGAAAAGGCCGAATTAATTGGCCTCCAAGATCATGCGAATTAACTCCACTGGATTATTTTCTTTGGGGTTATGTCATGTCATTGGTTTAGGCTGACAAACCAGAAACAAAAGACGCTTTGGAAGCCAACATAACTCGTGTTATTGATAAAATAAGGCCTATATTACTCGAAAAAGTTGGTCTGGTCGAATGCGGTCCCTTAGAGCTAGTCGTGGTGGACATATGACGGAAATTATTTTCAAAACATAAATGCCATAAACTTATCTTTCAAATAAAAAAAAAATTGGCTTCAATCTTAATTTAAATGTGTTTTATTTCAATTTAAAGTTCTATCGCTCTAAAAAACACCCGGTAGCGAAACCGTTCGCTTCTCTCGACGTCACACTAGCCCCATCGTATGTTTGAGCCACTAATTTTTAATGTAAGTCAAATTTTCCCAATTTGGCCGATAAAAATTGAAATAAATCTTCAGCAGAACGCCCAGAACTTACTATCATAAATCATAATCATAAATATCATAAAATCCCATAAATCGCTCAACATGTTGGTCATTTATTACATAAAGGAAAATGACGGATAATTGTGATTGTCAGCTGTTCCATCAACTTGCCAGGAAAAAATAAAGATTTTGAAATTTCGTCCTCAATTTTTTTATTCGCAACAAAAGCAACCAAATCGAATAATTCATTTTGTATGGTGTTACATGTTCCAGAAAAAACTGATCTACTGTTAAAATAAAATAGAAAAAGGCTTTTTACTTGATAGAGGAAATATAACAAAATTTTAATATCAAAACAGATTTAATCTGTTAGTCTTCTACAATTTTAATTTCAAAAAAAATTTTTATTCAAAAAACTTTTATAAATAAATTAATGTCTACAATAAGCACCGCTTATATTTAATAGACGTATATATTCAAAACTCAATATACAATGTCAAATGGAATAAATAAACCAACCAATATAAAAAAAGTCATCAAAATTAATAAATAAATATTTGAAGGAGACAAAATTTTGTTTCTGATCTTACCATAGTGAAACCAATTCCTTTTCAAAAACATAAAACACAACTTAAGGATTTCTTAAAAAATATAATTTATTTGAAATATTTAATATATTTAAATATTCAAATTAGTTAATTAAAGAATCTCTCAAAACATGTAATATATCTTCAAAAAACAATTAAAATACGGATAATCTCTTCATCGGCCCTAGATTACATTTAAATATCAAAATCAACTAACCATCACTATATCATACCTTAGAACTTAACACGTGAACTTGTTCGAAAGAGACTAACTTTAAAAAAACCAGGTAGTCAGTTCGTCACAAAATCACAGAAAACTCTAAGGCATTCTATGGTCTTCTTCACACCATTGACATTCCATAATGAGAATTATTCAAGCCTAAATATAATCATATATTATGTATAAAATAAAATAGAAAAAGGCTTTTTACTTGATAGAAGAAATATAACAAAATTTGAATATCAAAACAGATTTAATCTGTTAGTCTTCTACAATTTTAATTTCAATAAAAAATTTTATTCAAAAAACTTTTAGAATTAAATTAATGTCTACAATAAGCAGCGCTTATATTTAATAGACGTATATATTCAAAAATCAATATTCAATGTCAAATGGAATAAATGAACCAACCAATATATATTGGTTGGTTTATTCATTCCATTTGACATTGTATATTGAGTTTTCACGGCTAACAAAATGTTTTACTTAAAGTTATAATGCCAGTAAGCCAAACGTACTTTTCATACCATGTATTTTGAAACCCCCGATTTGATTTTCCAACCCCACCCATAGTCACAAGACAATTACTTAGATCTGGAACAGGTCGCTTCACTTATTTAATTATGTATAATTTATCCTAATAGGAATGACTCGAAAAATGTTGCTGATTCATTAAAAAATTTACCAAATCACAAGTACTTCGAATATTTTCAGTTGCCTTGGGTCACTCGGTCCCGCTAAATCCATTTTGTCTTCTGGTAGTAATTAAGTCGATTAACAAAATGAAAAGTCTTTTCGAAAAAGATTCACACAACACGGAGACAAACTTACACGAGACAGTCGAAACAAAGCAAACGCTACCACCAAACCACAACAAAACGAAAATTAAACAGATTTCCCTCTTCCTGATTAACTCGAATAGTGCAGAATAAGTGCAGTTCGCCCTTCGGTGAGGCATGCCTCAGATCTATCTTTAGAAGCCGCCTTCAATGGCGTAGGAATACTCTGGATATTAGAGCATGGATATTATGGAACAGAGACTCAGTGCCGTACCGTATGATGTGGAATTGAGGATGAAATGGATTAATAAAATATTCGATTAATACGTGTCATTTCCTTTATTTATTTGGTGAAGCAGTGCCTCATCTGCCACATGGGACAAGCCGCCACTACAAAGCGAAAATTCAAATAATATAATCGTGAAAACAAGATATTTGCACGAGATCTCGATGGCGATTTGAAGCTATCTTCTTCATCGGTGACTTGTAACAGTAAACTAAAACTACTCTCCTCGTGAAAATAGCAGGAAGTCTTCGGTACCTCTAATATCCAATATGTATGAAACACGTGGGCATTTTCTGTTTAGGAATTCATATGGCGTACCTGGTTCATACATATTGACAGGCCTCTCTCTGGCCTTATCCTTTCGATATCGATGACATTCGGATTCTATTTGGATAAAACATGAAATCTGAAGGTTATGGGCCTGAGAAGGAACGTGATGTGTTACAATTTCTGGAAAGGGAGTGTGAACAGTTTTTTTGGCGCAGCTTCAAGAAAAGATTCAGGGCCTACAGTGGAGACAAATACAAGTGGGTTTTATTGTGGGTGTGAAAAGTCAATTAAGGATCAATTTTGACGATGACATATTCTACGCATCTCGACTGAACTTCAGACATTCAGGACGAAATTTTATCTCGATGTCTATTGCATATAATTTCCGAAATGACTTCGAAGGAAACTGACTGAAATATACTCACGTGATTTGAATAATGAAAAAACTTGATGCTGTTTTGGGCAAATATATTCAGAAATTATGCAACTTGCGAGCCACAACAGAAAATGCAGATGATGACTACTTCTTCTCGAAAATTAATTCACAAAAAAACTCTTTCTGGACAGTGAAGTAGTCAAAAATATGTAACCACAACACAATTGTTGCGCCGACTGAAACAAAAAATGGCGAAATACAAATGTTCTTAGTGAATAAATTTTTAAAATTCGATAAAAATATTCTCCAATTCAAAAATAGAGGAGACGAAATAAGTTCGTGTGGTCTTAATAACAGATGTCGCTACTAGTTTATTATTCCATTGTTTCATCTGCCAACACCTTCATTTTGAAGTGTCATCATTAAACTTCCTTTTCATCATCTGTCATTTTCGCTGTGTGGTCTGAAAATGTCAACTTTTGTACCGAATAATTTCTGTAACGAAAAACTTCAATTTTTGATAAAAAACTTATTTAAACTCCTAATATAATCATGAGCTGCTAACAAAGATTTCAATTATATAGTGATAGATGTTTGGTTAAACGCAAACAATTTGAACCAATTATGATTAATTTTATTTTTCGATGTAAACGACCAAACCATAAATTCAAAACTAGTTGCAACGAATATAAAATGAATTTTCCTAAAAATAAGAAAACATTTTCAACCCATTGCATAGAACATGATCAGCCTTTTTCTACAATAACAATTTGAAAATCTTGCATGTAGGATAGAAAGGCAGGAACCTCAACTATTTGGAAAATATCAGAAGATATTGCCAAATATTTTAAGGAAAATTTTAATTATACAGCAGCTTTTAGAACTACTTGGATACTTACATCAGAATAAGGAATAGAATTAAAAAAGAAAGTACTTATTTTTTATATATAAAATAAAATAATAAGAAGAGGTTTACTTGATAGAAGGAATATTACAAAATTTGAATATCAGAACAGATTTGATCTAAAATAAGAAGGAACGGTTTTTTACTTGATAGAAGGATTATTACAAAATATGAAAATCAAAACAGATTTAATCTGTTGTCTTCTACAATTTTAATTTCAAAAAATTCTTTGAAGAAACTTTAAGAATTAAATTAATGTCTTTATAAGCACTGCTCATATTTAATAGACGTCAAAAATTCATCATACAATATCAAACGGAATTAAGAAAAACCAACGAATACAAACTGTCAATTAAAATTAAAATATAAATAAGCAAACATTTTTTGTTTCGTTCCAGGCATGCGTAATGAACTCTTCAGACAAACTTACGAAGCCCTGTTTGTTACAAAATGCATGTTTTCCGATCCCATATGAATGAAAAATAAGCCTTTCTCAAAAATATAAAACATAATTTCAAGAACTTCTCAAAAACTAATTGTAAATTTGCAATGAGTTTATTGCAAATGGAATTTCTGTGTAGTCGAAATTGCCTGAAAATTGTCGCTGGTAGAAATATTGGCAGTATATCAAAATAGCCTTCGTATTTCAGAATCAACGTAGCATTTGATTCTCTAAGATAAACTCAATATAACTGGTGTGTGTTTGGAATTGATGTTGTATTTATTATTAGATATAACTAATAATATAGAGCAACGAACTAGATGATAGATTAGTGGACTGTATTGAATGAATGAATCAAATTAATTGATTGCATTAAAAGTTAAACCTGGTCTCAGGGATTAAAGGAATACTACAAGTATAAGAAATCTATTGAAGTATGAAAACATGTGTCACAAATGTTAATTATACAAATTTATCTTACTGAGCTTCTTCTTTATGTGCTGGAGCCACCGCTGCCTGGGATGCTGCTCCTTGGGTCTGGTTCTCTTCAGATCTGTTCTTGAATTGGTCTTGAATGGTTCTTGAATGGTTTTGAATGGTTCCTGAATGGTTTTGAATGGTTGATACTGCTTTCTTTTTGACTTGGTACATTAACATTAACACGAAATGTCGTCTATGGTTTCTATGGTTGTTCTTCTTTCATAGAGAAATTAAGCGCAACCACGGTGTAAAGATTATGCTTCATACAACAATATTGGAATTATAGAATGTACATGCGCAAACACTTTGCGCATGAGATTTACGCCTTAACATATTCCCCGGCGTTGAAATATCAATTTCAATACAAACAAATATAACAAATTATGATATACGACTAGGGAGATATTGATAATAAGCAAAGAGTTAAAATAAAGTTACAAATTCACGCAGTTGTATGCAGAAACTTGTCTAGCGCATGGGCTTGATCAATGGTCCTGAATCCTGGTTGCATCACTGATGGATGGGGAAATAACTTCTTGACACTTCGCTTATATTCAGCTTGTAAGGTCTTCACGGATGCGACTCGAACGATTCCTTCTTCTCCGGGATGGAGTTCTGTGACCCTGCCGAAGGATCAATTGAGAGGTGGTAGATTATCTTCCTTTATCAAGACTAGACTATTCACTCCTGTGTTATGTTCAGGAAGCTGCCATTCAGTTCGGGTGATCAAATGGTGCAGGTACTCCTTCTGCCATCGTGTCCAAAAGTGTTGCTTCATTTGTTGGACATGTGGCCAGGCGGAGAGTCGAGAATTTGGTACTTCTCGGAGATTCAACTGAGCAGATAATGGTCCACCAACCAGTAAATGATCGGGAGTTGAAGGAGTAAGGTCATGGGGGTCTGATGAAAGAGGGGATATGGGACATGAGTTTAATATGTCGCCTACCGTACGAACAAAATGGTATTCAAAAGATTTGATAGTAGCCTTCCAAAGGCCACCTACATGTGGTGATTTTGACGGTATGAAGTGACACGTGATATGTCTTTGAGGAAAGAATCCCTTGAGGCTAGCTATGAAAGCCTCAGAACTAAAGTCACTAACCAATTCGAGATGAATAGCCCTAGTGACCGTGCAAACATTTATTGCAACAAAAATCTTGCGTTTTTTGCGGTTTCTGAAACGCTTCTTCTTAATAAAGAATGGTACGCAGTACTTGACGCCGACATTCAAAAAGGGTCGAGTGCTGGTCATGAGAACTAGAGGTAGATATTCCTTAAGCCTTTGCTTCATGCGCACACGCTGGTGAATTATTCCTTTGTTTGCGTTTCTGCCATTGACAGGCCAGTGATATTTTCGTCTGGAATGTAGCGTATTCCAGCGCATATGTTCCGTACGAATAAGATTCGTGGTTATTTGATGCTTTGGAAGTTTAGAATTTTTCAATCTTACGCCAAATCGAAGTATTCTTTCTTCATCGATAGAAGAACTCAAATTGGAGAATTTTCCGTTTAGAGAAGCTTGGTGGTGATTTTGTAGCGCCTTTAATTTTCGAGGAAATGCATCATGTTGAGCAATTTCAATAATGATTGTAAAAGAAGCGTCGACTTCAGAGTTGCTCAAGGAGCCAATCAGTCGAGCATTTGTCCGCTTACAGTTATGCCTGAATCGACGTATGTACGTCACGATACGTTTCCATTTATCAAATGAACTATACCTTTTGAGCAAATCAAAATCGACAACTAAAGTCTGAGCACAAATCCAGGAAACCATCGATTTCATTTCGGGTATTTCATGTAGCAAATAGCTTTGTAAGGGCCAAGATGCTTCGGGAAGTGTTACCCATTGTGGACCACTACTGAAGATGTTGGATTTTAATATCTCAGAAGGAAAGAGGCCGCGGGACAGAAGATCCGCTGGGTTATCTGGAGATGGAACGTGATGCCAATGGTCCTTGTCGGTATGAGTCTGAACTTCGGCGACTCTAATAGCGACAAATGTTTTAAGAAGGTGAGGTTGTGTATTCATCCAATGAAGGACTATAGTCGAGTCTGACCATAGATGAATGTCCTGAAGGTCGAGATTCAAAGCTCGTCGTGTATTAGCGTACAGACGAGAGAGTAATGGGGTAGCGCATAATTCTAACCTGGGTAGCGTCTGAGATTTCGATGGTGCCACTATGGATTTGGAGCATATCAAATTTACGTCGATATTTCCCTTATTGTGAAGATAGATGCATGCTCCGTAAGCCTTTTCGCTGGCGTCTGAGAAACCGTGAAGTTGAAGATTGACGGACGAACATGCGATTAGACAGCGGCTGAAACAGATGTTGTTCAACGATGGGAGTTGTTGTTTAAAAGCTGTCCAAGATATGTATATATCTGGAGGAATGGATTCCTCCCAAGTTATTTTAGGCCGCCATAATTGCTGCTTGATATGAGCAATGACTGGTCCCAGTAATCCTAAAGGGTCGAATAATTTAGAAAGTTGTGAGAGAATTGAACGTTTGGTGACACGCTTGTCACGAAGGTCAATGATTACTGAATAATATAAGAAATCCTTGGTGGCGTTCCAGTGAATACCTAGAGTTTTGACGGAAGCATCGAAATTGAGCGACATTTGTGTGCTATTTGGATTAGCAGGATGAGACTCGATGGCATTTGGAGCGTTGGAAGCCCACTTACGTAAGTAATGACTATCAATTTCTGGGTTTCCAAGAAGATGATAGCGTGGTTTGATAATGTCCTGGTAAGAATTTGCACCAGTAGTGAGTTCGTAGACGCAGGAATCGCGCTCTGATATCGAGGTATGTTCGGCGAGCTGATCAGGAGCGCGGGTAACCAACAATGACGCACTTGATGTTCCGGGTGTGACCGTGTTCAAGGCATATTCTTGTTTCAATTTGTGTTGGTTAGCTGAACTTACAACCTTTTGATCTGTAGCATCTTGAGGATGCACTAATGGTTGACGATATTTTTCTATATCGCCTGTTGAAGCGACAGGCGGCGAAACATTTGTAGCAAATGAATCGTCCTGGACGATAGAGCTGACTATAGGTGTATCATTGAGAGATACACCCATTGTTGATTGCGGGGGACAGTCAAATACGACGCTTACTTTGGCCGTGGTACTGTCTGTGTTCACTAATGTTTGACGATATTTTTCTATATCGTCTGTTGAAGCGACCGGCGACGAAACATGTGTAGCAAATGAATCGTCCTGGACGATAGAGCTGATTATAGGTGTATCATTGAGAGATACACCCGTTGTTGATTGCGGGGGACAGTCAAATACGACGCTTACTTTGGCCGTGCTACTGTCTGTGTTCACTAATGTTTGACGATATTTTTCTATATCGCCTGTTGAAGCGACCGGCGACGAAACATTTGTAGCAAATGAATCGTCCTGGACGATAGAGCTGATTATAGGTGTATCATTGAGAGATACACCCGTTGTTGATTGCGGGGGACAGTCAAATACGACGCTTACTTTGGCCGTGGTACTGTCTGTGTTCACTAATGTTTGACGATATTTCTCTATATCGCCTGTCGAAGCGACCGGCGGCGAAACATTTGTAGCAAATGAATCGTCCTGGACGATAGAGCTGATTATAGGTGTATCATTGAGAGATACACCCGTTGTTGATTGCGGGGGACAGTCAAATACGACGCTTACTTTGGCCGTGGTACTGTCTGTGTTCACTAATGTTTGACGATATTTTTCTATATCGCCTGTTGAAGCGACCGGCGACGAAACATGTGTAGCAAATGAATCGTCCTGGACGTTAGAGCTGACTATAGGTGTATTATTGAGAGATACACCCGTTGTTGATTGCGGAGGACAGTCAAATACGACGCTTACTTTGGCCGTGGTACTGTCTGTGCTCACTAATGTTTGACGATATTTTTCTATATCGCCTGTTGAAGCGACCGGCGGCGAAACATTTGTAGCAAATGATTCGTCCTGGACGATGGAGCTGATTATAGGTGTATCATTGAGAGATACACCCGTTGTTGATTGCGGGGGACAGTCAAATACGACGCTTACTTTGGTCGTTGTCCTGTCTGTGTTCACTACAGCGTGATGAGAGGGATTAAGAACCTCGGAGGTGTTTCCATTTTCACCACAGTGAAAGATGTGGTTCATTTTGCGATACTTTTTCAATTTCAAAGCCGCTGAACGCGAATTTCTGATTTCGTGTGTGTTATAATTGTTGCGGAAGTGGGTTCCTACATACCTCGCTCCTGGAGGCAATACTTTGTGAATATCGGGGTGTAACAAGGTGTGATGCTTTTGTCTGCATTTTCTACAGCTTCCCGATGTGCAGTCTTTAACGCCGTGATTTAATCCTAGACAATTAAAACAGGCGGAGACGTTTGTGATGCGCCTAGTACGTTCACTAGGCGACATTGATAAGAATTTCGCGCATGTTGATACGGAGTGATCCTTTTTGCAGTGGATGCAATTTTGTTTGATTGTTGCAGCCGCGAATACTTCTGGGTTCGGGCTTAATTTCTGATTGTTCGAAATGTTTTTCGGAATGTTTTCATTTCGTAATCTTGAGTTATCCTCTAACGTGTAACTGACCTCGAAGTCCTCAATTCGAGCGCAATGTATTTGTTCTACCCTTTTCTTGTCTATTGCCGGTGCTGACTCTCGCAGCTTTTGGGCGATTCCCGAGAGCTCGTAATACTTTTCTTCAAACTCAAGACCGAATTCTTCATCCGCGACCAGAGTTAAACTCTGTAACTCTGGTTCTATTTCCAGAAATGTCGTAAATGCATCATCTACGCGCTGCATTCGATGATCTAGGGTGACTATCGAATCCTTTCCTATGTCGAAGCATTTCAGAAAACCTTCGCATAATGTTAGAACGCTTTTGCATTGCCCGCGTCGAGCGTTTAAAAAATTAATTCTGGTATCAGTATTCATCACGAATTGAGATTGGTGATGCTCAATTCTGAGAAGCGTGAATCACTAATGAGAACAGAATTTTACTTTGAAAATAATGAACAACTAAACTTCCGAAATAGAATTGTAATCGTTTTTAAATAGACTGACCTATTAGAATAATTGTGAGAAGAAGGATTACAAATTAAAAGGATTAAACGGCTAATAATAAAATAACGAAAACCTAGAATTCTGATACATATATCATTGGTTAAAATAAAATTTTAATCGTTTTTAAATGGAATGACCTATTGGAATGATTGTGAGTAGAAGTGTTACAAATTAAAAGGATGAAACGGCTTATGATAAAATAACGAGTAACTAGAATTATTCTGAGAAAAAAGGATAATATAAGGGATAGTTTTGGTGTGACCTTTACCTGCTTGAGTCGTAATCCTACACAGGTACCAATAACTTCCAAAATGTCACTTTTCAAGAGAAATTTTGCACTTGAACAAACTAATTGCTTCTTGGTAGGCTTGCTTCTTTGTGTAACTCGAACTGCCTGGTATATGATGACGTCTGCTTGCGGTTGATGACGTATATCAGTATTCGAAGAACTCAATTTGATGTGTATGGATTATTGCACGATGTGAGAAGGAACTCAGTTTTTCGTTAAAAATGTATAATTTATGACACAATATTAAGTTGGATGAAGAATTATCCGGGGTAATTGGACCATGAATGTCTATCAGGCCCGAAGTGACCAATGTAAATTTGCAATGAGTTTATTGCAAATGGAATTTCTGTGTAGTCGAAATTGCCTGAAAATTGTCGCTGGTAGAAATATTGGCAGTATATCAAAATAGCCTTCGTATTTCAGAATCAACGTAGCATTTGATTCTCTAAGATAAACTCAATATAACTGGTGTGTGTTTGGAATTGATGTTGTATTTATTATTAGATATAACTAATAATATAGAGCAACGAACTAGATGATAGATTAGTGGACTGTATTGAATGAATGAATCAAATTAATTGATTGCATTAAAAGTTAAACCTGGTCTCAGGGATTAAAGGAATACTACAAGTATAAGAAATCTATTGAAGTATGAAAACATGTGTCACAAATGTTAATTATACAAATTTATCTTACTGAGCTTCTTCTTTATGTGCTGGAGCCACCGCTGCCTGGGATGCTGCTCCTTGGGTCTGGTTCTCTTCAGATCTGTTCTTGAATTGGTCTTGAATGGTTCTTGAATGGTTTCTTGAATGGTTGATACTGCTTTCTTTTTGACTTGGTACATTAACATTAACACGAAATGTCGTCTATGGTTTCTATGGTTGTTCTTCTTTCATAAAGAAATTAAGCGCAACCACGGTGTAAAGATTATGCTTCATACAACAATATTGGAATTATAGAATGTACATGCGCAAACACTTTGCGCATGAGATTTACGCCTTAACACTAATTTATTTGAAATATTCAATATATTTAAATAAATTACTTCAAAAAATCTCAAAACATGTAGCACATTCTCAAGAAATAATTAAAGTTACGATAAGATCAGTTCAACATTACATATAAAAAATATAATAAAATCAATTAAAAAATGTATAGACTTACTCAGTGAATCTTAGGAATACACGGCCCTCAATAGAAAATGAAAGTAAACACCTTTATAAATCCAAGGTACTTATGTTCCACGTTCACAGAATCATACAAAGCTTATAAGGCACTTGGCCCATTCATATGGGATCGGAAAACATGCATTTTGTAACAAACAGGGCTTCGTAAGTTTGTCTGAAGAGTTCATTACGCATGCCTGGAACGAAACAAAAAATGTTTGCTTATTTATATTTTAATTTTAATTGACAGTTTGTATTCGTTGGTTTTTCTTAATTCCGTTTGATATTGTATGATGAATTTTTGACGTCTATTAAATATGAGCAGTGCTTATAAAGACATTAATTTAATTCTTAAAGTTTCTTCAAAGAATTTTTTGAAATTAAAATTGTAGAAGACAACAGATTAAATCTGTTTTGATTTTCAGATTTAATCTGTTAGTCTCCTATAATTTTAATTTCAAAAAAATTTTATTCTGAAGTTTTTAGAATTGAATTAATGTCTTATAAGCACAGTTTATATTTAATAGACGTATAAATCAAAACTCAAAATACAATATCAAACGGAATAAATAATCCGACAAAAATAAATTGTCAATTAAAATTAATAAATAAATATTTGAAGGAGACAAAATTTTGTTTCTGATCTTACAATTATGAAAACTAATTCCTTTTCAAAAATACCAAACATAATTCAAGGACTTCTCAGAAAATATGAATTATTTGAAATATTTTAAATATTAATTAAAATATAATTTTTTGAAATTAAATATGTAGAAAGCTAATATTAGTATATTTAAATAATTTCATATACTTTCCATGAAGTATTAACCTCTATTTATGTTATTTTATTCGTAATATATAATTATTTGGTTTCCTTAACATTTTTTATAGAGATAGTCCTTGTGCTATAACAGAGGCCGTTAAATTGTCTTTCAATCTTTTAGATCAACGGTAAACCACAGAATTATTTATCTGTAGTTAAACTTACTGCATTTAAATTTTTCAGTATTAATTTACCAGAAGTTTTCTAAATTGTTGAAGGGTGAGTAAATATTTGTTGTTGATTGAAGTTATATTTTATTGAATATGAATTATTTGAATAATGACGAAGCAAAGTCTCTCTTAAAACTTGTTTTTCAGTAATGTTTTTACATATATTGAGATTTTATAGAAAGTAACTTAGTTAGATATCCAATAATATTGAATATTCTAAGTAGATAGTTTTATGATGAAATTCTCAAGATTATGTTAAACATTTTTGAAAGATATTTGTTTTCATAAGATTGATCAGCAGAACCAAAATTTTGTCTACTCAAAATATTTAATTTATAGAATTTTGGTTAACAATATTTATTTATTGGATTTTGTTATATCATTTGGATGTCTTATAATGAATGTTTATTTTATATGTCGTTTGATATAAGTGGTACTTATATGACATTAATTTAATTCCTGAAGTTATAATTATTAAATAAAATTTTTTGAAATTAAATATGTAGAAGGCTAATACTAAAATGTTCAAATAAAATTATAGGAGACTAACAGATTAAATATATTTGATATTCAAATGTTTTACTTATTTTTTCATAACTTCTTATTGACTGGAATTTCGTAGTGTTTTTTGCAATTTCAAACTGAAAATAATTTTAAAAAATGTGGTAATTTCGGGATTCGATATTTTCCAAATTTCCAAACAGAAATTTATTTCACATTAAATTGCACGACTGTTACAATTCAACCGATGTCTTACCTTTCAAAAAATACTATTAAAGGGCCTCGAATTTCAACGATTCTTCACAGCCCTAAGCGCAGCCTGTACACGAGCCTATATTGGCAGAGTTATGATTTAGTGGACGCACAGCCCCGTGGAAGGACTGACACCCTCTGCTGCCAGCTAATGAACACATCCATTTTTTCGCATATGCTGGTGGCACATGTGTTCTTGCCCTCGTCGACTGTTAATATTACCAGAAGAGGAAATATATCGGTTATTTCGCAAAAATAATAAAATTTCCCGAAGTCCGAACACTTGTTCCCGATTGAATCAATTGGGGTCATCATTTCTCGATGGAAGGCGGACAAAAAATGTTAGCTTGCACCATTCAGAAGAATTTCGCATAATTTCGAGTGTAATTGCTATTTTTTTGACTTAATATCGCTTTTAATAACTTTCTAGAATTAGATAATACACAATAATTTTTATTATAAAATTTTTTATTTATATAAAAACTTTCGAATTCTGTAACGTTAAAAAACGCTCCACTGTTGATTTGAATTACAATAGCTAAAAAAGTCTCCAATGGTATGATTTCACTAAGACCATTAAGTATCGGGGGTTTTTCCACCACGACTAGCTCTGAGCATTCGACCAGACCAATTTTGGACCACTTTTTCGAGTAATTTAGGCCTTATTTCATCAATAACACGAGTTATGTTGGCTTCTAAAGCGTCTATTGTTTCTGGCTTATCAGCATAAACCAATGACTTGACATAACCCCAAAGAAAATAATCCAGTGGAGTTATGTTGCATGATCTTGGAGGCCAATTAATTGCGCCATTTCTCGAAATAAGGTTATCGTCAAAACTTTCTTTCAATAAATCAATTGTTACGGTAGCAAAATGAGATGTAGCACCATCTTGTTGGAATCAAAACACTTCTGGGTCGATACCATTCAAATTTTGAAACAAATAATCATCGATCATCGATCTGTAGCAAGCACCATTCACTGTAACATTAACTACAGCATCGTTTTTAAAGAAATCTGGACCAATGATGCCTCCAGCGTGTAAAGCACACCATATAGTGCATTTTCAGGATGCAATGGAACCTGTAGAACTTCTTGAGGATTGTTTTCACTCCATATACGGCAATTTTGCTTGTTTACATAGCCGTTCAACCAGAAATGAGCTTCATCAATAAACACAGTTTTACGATAAAAAAATGGATCAACTTCAAGCTGTTCTAGAGCCCAATCAGCAAACAAACGACGCTTATTATGGTCAAGTGGCTTTAGTTCTTGAACCAGTTGGATCTTGTATGGGTGTAGACCAAGATCTTCACGCAAAATTTTCCATGTAGTGGATGCACAGAGATTAACCTACCTAATCCATGAAAATCGTGGAATATTGAAATTTTATTGTTTCTTATAAGACGTCTAATCAAAAGGCGTCTTAGTACCGGAGATCTTAGTACCGGAGATCTTAGTATCGAAGAATTTGAGACTGAACCCCTGCTGATTATATACAGAATAGGAACTATTCTTGGAGAAAGCACTATCATTCCGACAGTGCCGGAAATCTTTGTGCTGGAGATCTTTGTACCGAAGATCTTAGTACCGGAGATCTTAGTATCGAAGAATTTGAGACTGAACCCCTGCTGATTATATGCAGAATAGGAACTTTTCTTGGAGAAAGCACTATCATTCCGACAGTGCCGGAAATCTTTGTGCTGGAGATCTTTGTACCGGAGATCTTAGTACCGGAGACCTTAGTACCAAAGATCTTTGTACCGGAGATCATTGTACAGGATCTTTGTACCGGAGATCTTTGTACAGGATCTTTGTGCCGGAGATCTTAGTACCGGAGACTTCTTAGAACTGAGTAATCTTACTGGATAGCCTTTTTGCTTGGGTTATTTAAATACCAGACAATCTTCCTTATGCTTGTTTAGAGTATCATATTACCGCACCATCTTGGTTCCGGACACTACTGGTCATTTGGAACAATTTGAGACTGAACCCCTGCTGATTATATGCAGAATAGGAACTATTCTTGGAGAAAGCACTATCATTCCGACACCTTGAAGACCAATATTCCAGAATAACCTCAAAGATAGGTCCTTACCTGAATCTCAGACCTCAGGCTTATTATAAAACTGTATTATATCGTAAATAAGAGCCACTATTTCAATTGTAAAGATGAAATAAATATCATTCAGGAAAGATAAGTTCAATTTATCTTTTCCTTGGCGCACTTTGAGGCATTTTGCGAAGTATCGGGTGTTTTTTAGACAGATAGAAGTTTAAATTGAAATAAGACACATTTAAATTAAGATTGAAGCCATTTTTTTTTTCATTTGAGAGATAATTTTATGACATTTGTTTTAAAAATAATTTCCGGCATATGTCTACCTCGTCTAGTTCTGAGCAACCACGTTCGACCGGACCAATTTTGGACCACTTTTTTGAGTAACTCAGGCCTTATTTCATCAATAACATGAGTTATGTTGACTTGCAAAGCGTCTATTGTTTCTGATTTACCAGCATAAACCAATGACTTGACATAACCCCAAAGAAAATAATCCAGTGGATTTATGACGCATGATCTTGGAGGCCAATTAATTGGACCATTTCTCTAAATAATGTTATCGCCAAATCTTTCTTTCAATAAATCAATTTATACAGTAGCAGCATGAGGTATAGCACCATCTTATTGGAATCAAAACACTTCTGGATCGATACCATTCAAATTTTGAAACAACTAATCATTGATCATCGATCTGTAACGAGCACCATTCACTGTAACATTAGCTCAAGCATTGTTTTTAAAGAAATATGGACCGATGATGCCTCCATGTAAAGTACGCCATACAGTACATTTTTCAGGATGCAATGGAACCTGCAGAACTTCTTGAGGATTGTTTTCACTCCAATTTTGCTTGTTTACATAGCCGTTCAACCAGAAATGAGCTTCATCACTAAACACAGTCTTACGATAAAAAAATGGATCAACTTCAAGCTGTTCTAGGGCCCAATCAGCGAACAAACGACGCTTATTATGGTCAAGTGGCTTTAGTTCTTGAACCAGTTGGATCTTGTATAGGTGAAGACCAAGATCTTTACGCAAAATTTTCCATGTGGTGGATGCACAAAGTCTAACTTGTTGTGAACTGGATCATCATTAACACTTTGACTTACAGCAGCTATATTTTCTTCGTCAATTTTTAAACGTTGTTGCGGAGTGAGTCTTTCCATGATAATTTGTCAATGCTTACTGAACAGAAATGTCAAAACAACATGGCTTCAAATCACAGTTATCCCTATCGAAAGTTCTATCACTCTAAAAAAAAACACCCGATAGGATGTTTCAAGTCAAGCGGACGAACAAAATCGCTAGCTCAATCTGGAGCGTTTTAGTTTCATATCCTTTTATCTTTTTATCATAGCCTTCGCTTTAGTGGGTTAGCGGATTTTGGTTTCAATTCAATGGTGCGCCTCTTAAGCATAAATTTAAATATACAGGGTGATTCGCGCAAGTTCATCACAGTCCATCCTCAATATAAGAAAAACAAATATCAACTTCCACTTCCGATTTACACCACAATTGTTTCATCATACCATGACCAGGTGAGTATTAAAACACAGTTTCAGTACTCACCTGATCATCAATCATATTTGGTACAGATCATCAGCCAAATAAATTCATTTGACTGAAAATATGCTAATTATGATTATCACGGCGTAACAGGATCTGACTTGAGCATGAGGAAAGTTTTCTGCGTTTGTAACGTTGGAAAAACCGTGTTCTTATGCCGTTCTGTATGTCGTGTATGTATATTTATGTGCACTAGATGGCGCTAATGTATGATGATACTTTGGTGTTTCTACGCAGAGCGAATATAGATGCGTGGCTGATTTGTAGTTGTTGGATATTACAGGGTACTGAAGATTGAAGCCAATAAGCTTAAAAACATGTGCATGTCTGCTACTTATGTAGCAGTGATTAAGGAATTTATTCAGGCCTGTTTGAGTTTACAATTGTTATTATCATAGCTCATACTCCTTATAAATCAGTATTAACATTTTCCCAAAGCCCTAATGTGGACTGCTGCATACGCCATCGGCATTTGCCCATCAGAAACGAAAAACTGCTCAATGAAAAACGCGTAGCTCATTTCGGCGTCGAATCGATGAGCCTCTCCCTCAAAAAAATTACGGCACGGGTCCCGTAGACAACGACAACCTGCTACGAGAAATCCTGGGGCAATTCCGCGCACCTGGCTCCTCCTTAAATCAAACTAAAGGTTATGGATCCGGTGCAGAAAGTTATGTCGGCCCCCCAAGAAATATGCTAATATTTCAAACGACGCTAAAACGTAGCGCATATGCGGGGGCTTAGCCCTAATAGATTCTAGAAAACGTGCGAATAGGTGTGATATATTCACCGTAAAGAAAAAAAGACACGTTCTCTAGATTTCGGTAGAAACATGGCGTCGCATTAGGGCCGATATTTCCCGCCATTTGTTACGCGTTTGGATGGGACCGTCGGTTATATGCATGGGATACGTATGGCTGACATATTTCGTTTTTATTGCCCGTTTTATTGCCGTAAGGAATTTGGCGAGGTTTAAGAAGAGCTGCAAAATGTTGATTGAACGTCATTATAGTTTTTTATGTCGAACAAGCTTAGCCATTTGTTGTTTATCAGTCTTCCAGAAGAGGTTTCATCTTCAATTTGAACTGTCAATTCAAAACTGACATTGACATACGAGGGGCGTTCAATGTAATCTCGGTATAGGCACGAAAGAAAACTCAGAAAATTTTGTAAAAATTCTATTTTCCCCAGAACTTCAATACATTTGTTGGATCGAGAAATAAGCTTATCTAAACCTTGTATAAAATATCCTTCCTGCTCCTTCTTAAATTAGGTATTAATTGCTACCTCCAGTTCTTCATCGTCGGAAAATCGCTTTCCACGAAGATATTTTTTCAAATTCAAGAACATCGTGAATTCTACCAGTTAATGTATTGGCATAGCTCTTTCACCAAGTGACTAGTTAGCGGTCTCCACAATCTGCCACAAAAAGCAGAAAGTATGATAATGGTTATGCTTTATCATCACGCGCATGGCGAGAACCCCTCCGAAGAGCTGAACCCAGCAGCTTCCAGTTTCGGCTTCAGCCTGAAAACCTACACCGTGACTGGTAGCAGCGAAGCACTATCCAACCTCTACTGGTTCCGTATTGTCAGTACCCGAGTTCTTCGAGGCGCAACTCACACGCCGAAGGGGCTTCTTAACCCACCACCTGAATGAAGTCCCATGAACCAAGATAGTCTCAAGATTGATGCCTCAATTGATCCTGATACGAGAACCGTCAGCTCAGAGCAGAGCAGTGCACACGACAGTCACTGAGTGTATAAAACACTCTCTACTGACGGTTTAGCACGATATCATCATTGCCGTTCCAGATCCCAAATCATTCGACATGCCAAGAGTTCAGACGTTGGACAGCATCAGCGGCGAAAGAAGAAACCGCCAAGAAATTGACTCTAACCCGGCAGAAGTCGGATAAGATGAGATCAGACAGATCACCCAGAGAAAACACGCGGATCCGCAGATCCTGAAATAGAGGACAGACACGCAGTATGTGGTCACTAGTTTGTAAGTGACCACATGGACAGGAATCATCCCCGACAAGACCCAGCCTGAAGAGGTTTGCCCTGAATGGGCCATGACCTGAAATAAAGCAAGCCAGTGGAAAAGCTGGTCTGAACCAGGAGTTGTTCTGGACAAACCTGACGAGCGGGATCCAGCCGAAGGTGCAACGACCGGTTTCGGACTCCTCCCAGTCCTACTGCCAACGAGACAATAACGCCTTAAAGTACGACCCGGAGCAGCGGCGCACCACTAGAGACCGATCCGCTTAACCGATAGAAATAGCAGGAAGAGAAGTGTCTTCAAAATTGAAAGGAAGACCCTTCTTTAGATGGTAGTGTGCTGCTCGATATAGTATGTAGTAGTGCGCCGGGATACTTCCAGTCACCACCTGTAATGTCGCCGTAGCCACAGTGCGACACATTGGGGAAACCAAGAGCAAGAAGTGCCTCTGTGCAGACAGGATAACCCGTCTGACATGGGAATGCTCAACTCGATGGAACCAGGCCGCAGCACAATAGGAGATGATGGGGAGAAATATACACTTATATAAAAGTGAGAATGAGCGAGATTGAGTGCCTCCCAAGGACCGTCTCAACCGCATCAACCTACAAGCTACAGCCTTTGATTTCCCACGCAGCGCCTTCACGTGTGGCAGAAAAGTAAGTCCCGAGTCTACCAGGACACCCAAATACTTGTGCTCGCGAACCCAACGGAATGGCACACCCGAAACACATACCCTTGGAGGGCGACCTACGTGCAGACTTCCCCTCAACAATACTGCAGCGGATTTACTCATCGACACGGTCAGCTTGTTACGCAAGAGCCATTCGACCGTAACATCAACTAGACGTTGATGTCCAGCCTAGTGAGCGCGACGACTGTTTGCTCCAACTAGAAGCGTCAGATCATCGGCATAGGCGATAGCAAGGCCCTCCTCCTTTGAAAGTAAAAACAGCAACGCATCGAAAACTAGATTGCAGAGTGAGGGTCCAAGTATTGAACCCTGAGGACAGCCTTCCTCAAGACCTCTAGACTGGGAGGAGTCCCGTACAAAAACGACATTTCTGTCAGAAAGATAACTGTGCAAGAGACGAAGCTGATCTCGGGGGATGGACAACTCTCGAGCACGACGAAGGATACTTGGCCACCAAAGTGAGTCGAACGCACCCTCAATATCTATAAAAATGGCAGCAACGTATTTGTAGCTAGACTCACGAGCAGAATTGACTAGTCGGAAGACAGCATCTTCAGTAGATAGACCATGCCTAAAGCCATACTGCAGGGGCGAGCAATTACTCGGGTCCAAAAGGTCTTCATAGAGACGGCTCAACATAAGCCGTTCGAGAACCTTGTCCAAGGTTGACAGAAGGCTAATAGGTCGGTAAAATTTTGGGTCCTGAATGTCACGATCGTCAGATTTTAAAAGCAGACATAGTGTTGCCGACTTCCAGATTTTCGGAAAATCGCCAAAAGAAAGGCAAAGGGTAAAAAGTTTAAGTAGGAACTCAGGAATCACTTCCCAGGTTCTTCGAAGTATTGGGCCAGTGATTGTTGAAAGCATGAAAAATAAGAACTCCTGTGGTTTCGATGATATACCTATATCACTAATAAAAAAATCGATTCATATTATTGCTGGACCTCTAATGCATATCATCAACCGAGCATTCACTGAGGGTACATTTCCATCAGTCTTTAAATTAGCTCTGAGTAAACCACTTTTCAAGAAAGGAGATCCTGATGACATTAAGAACTATCGTCCGATAAGCCTGCTTACTTCATTTTCAAAAATTTTTTTAAAGATTTTGGTGGACAAACTGCTCAACTTCTTCCATAAATTTGGAGTATTTTCTAAAAACCAACATGGGTACCTCAGAGACAAGAGCACCAGCTCTGCTCTTTATGAATTGACTTCTGAAATTCTAGAAGCACTCGAACGTAGAGAAGTACCTGTTGGACTGTTTTTGGACCTGTCTAACGCCTTCGACAGTGTGAAATATGAAAGGCTTCTCAACAAATTAAATTCATTTGGTATTCGAGACGCTCAACTGGAATTGTTGAGTAGTTACCTCAAGAATCGAATACAGAGAGTTTCTATTGAATCTGGCGAAAGGAATCACGTGTCCAAGAATTAAACTGTAGTTATGGGTGTACCTCAGGGTAGTATTCTGGGACCTCTACTATTTACGATATACATAAACGACTTACCTGAGTCTTTGTTTTCTTCCATCTCAATAAGGATAAAAACACTTTTGTTTGCTGATGACGCAAATGCTTTAGTGCGTAATAAAGATTTACAATCCGGCATAGAGCAAACTTAGATAGTTTTCGACTCGATAGGTGTCTGGTGTGCTCCTTCTGAATGTTGATAAAACTGAGTGTATTATTTTCAGAACTACTCAGTTCAAGGAAAGTATTCCAGCAACTATCGACCTCAACAATACAGAAGTCGGCATAACAGAATCAACCAAGTTTTTGGGAATATATTTAGACTGCTTTTTAAACTGGCACCAACATATATGTGAGCTGAGTAAAAAACTAAATAGAGTTCTGTATATGATGTCTCGACGAGTAGATGAGGAGCTCTTAAAATCAGTTTACTCCGCAAATTTCGATTCTTTGATGAGATATGGTGTTATTCTTTGGGGTGGCACCTTTAGAGCCGAAAGGATATTCATTCTTCAGAAATCCGCTGTGAGGTCAATGTATGGGCTTAATTATCGAGAATCATGTAGAGGAAGATTTCGACAAAATAAAATTGCGACAATTATTGGGATACACATCATAGAATGTGCTCTATTTTTGAGAAAAAATCCACAATACGTCGAAGATCAACGTCACATGAATAAAATAAGACAGACGGTACCTTGCCATTTTCCTAAACATGGTCTTACATTGACAGAAAAAAACACGACGTATATGTGTATCAAAATTTATAATATAATACCAAATTTTATTAAAAATACTACAAATCATAAGAAGTTCAAACAACAAATTACCAATTTAATTACAGATATTGAACCATATTCTATTTTAGGATTTTTTAATCATTTCCTTGGAATTTCCAGAATGTCGTTCTTTTTTCAAATATGTATCGGGTGTTTTTTTAGAGCAATAGAACTTTCGATAGGGATAACTGTGATTTGACAGAAATCAGAAGCCATGTTGTTTCGACATTTCTGTTCAGTAAGCATTGACAAATTATTATGGAAAGACTCACACCGCAACAACGTGTACAAATTGTTGAAATAATCTTAAGGAGACCTCATACCTATACGACAGATAATCTCTACACAGAAACAAAGATCTTCGACATAAAGCAGTCATTTTATCGTTCCATTGTGGTATATCAATTCAAAAATAAATCAAATCTACTATCTCTAACACATCAGTATAATACGAGGAAACATAGAACTTGCTACAGAACTCCATTTTCAGCGAAGACAGTTGGCCAGCGCAGTTTTACTTATTTGGCACCGAGAATGTATCAGATTCTACCCAAAGATCTAACAGAACTTCATAATCTACGCCATTTCAAGAAAAGATTGAATGAATTTATTACAAAATAACCGAGAGATGAACTTGTCAAAATGATAGACATGCGAAAATAAATATTTGTGACACTGAATTATATTACTCCCTTCTTATATTTTATATTATATACATACCTTCACTAATACACCATTTTAGCAATACATACTCTATCAATATGTGATGTTTTATCTATACATTTTATTTGTTTATATAACTTTTAGGAGTACAAATAAGTTTTCGCCGTTTTATTGTAGATGGCGCGGCACGGAGTTTCGGTTAGCTTTCGCAGATGATAACCGGCTTAAAAAATAGTTTGGACATTCAAGAACAACATAACCTATTGATACCATTGATTTTATATTGGTAAAATATTATTTTTATAAGTTGAAATTGTCAAAATTTGAGCCAAGTAAGCGTCATTTGCGGGAAATATTAGTTTACTTCTTTAATTTAAAGAAATCTGCTGCTGAGGCGCATCAATTGCTAGTAGAAGCATATGGTGAGTGAGAGAACGTGTCGAGAGTGGTTTCAAAAATTTAAAAACGGTGATTCCGACGTAGAAGACAAGGATCGCAGTGGAAGGTCAAAAATTTACGAGGATGCAGAATTGGAGGAATTATTGGAGGAAGATTCATCTCAAACACAAAAAGAACTTGCTCTAACATTAGAAGTCACTCAGCGAACAGGAAACTTATTTGTACTCCTAATAGTATTTGTACATTTTTTATTTGTATAAGTCTATACCTTGTTTTAATTTTATCTATACACTGTTTTTAAAATAAAATTAGTATTAGTATAACAAACCAATATCCTAAATCTTAACAACTCACGCACAGGCAATATGCCTTTGAGTTTTTGCGGTTTATTGAAACATTTCTGAATATGTATTCGTTGATTTTTAAAGAAACTGTACTTTTTCAATAAACTATATATTATTATTATTATCAGAGCAGTTTATTCGTCGAACTATCGATAGATTTCGGACAACATTTTCTCTACTCGATGCAACAACAACAACAAGACTTCTTTCTTCTGTATGTACAGAAGAAAATATCGCTGCTGTAAGTCATAGTGTTAATGATGATCCAGATTTATCTATGCGTCGACTTTCACAATAAGTTGGACTCTGTGCATCCACCACATGGAAAATTTTGCGTGAAGATCTTGGTCTACACCCATACAAGATCCAACTGGTTCAAGAACTAAAGCCACTTGACCATAATAAGCATCGTTTCTTTACTGATTGGACCCTAGAACAGCTTGAAGTTGATACACTTTTTTATCATAAAATTGTGTTTAGTATGAAGCTCATTTCTGGTTGAACGGCCATGTCAATAAGCAAAATTGCCGTATATGGAGTAATAACAATCCTCAAGAAGTTCTTCAGGTTCCTTTGCATCCTGAAAAATTCACTGTATGGTGTGCTTTACACGCTGGAGGCATCATCGGTCCATATTTCTTTAAAAACGATGCTGGAGCTAATGTTACAGTGAATGGTGCTCTTTACAGATCGATGATCAATGATTATTTGTTTCAAAATTTGAATACTATCGATTTAGAAGTGTTTTGGTTTAAACAAGGTGGTGCTGCACCTCATGCTGCTACCGTAACAATTGATTTATTGAAAGAAAGATTTGGCGATAACATTATTTCGAGAAATGGTCCAACTCCCTCGTCACTGAGTTGATCAACGCGGCTCAGCCCTCCGTTGCAACTTTACGGCCCCATTCGGTCGACTTTTCGCCACACGGGTCCAGTGACTGACGCGAGTGGCATTACTTAAGGCATCAAGACTGTATATGTATTATTAAACTAAGCATTTTTCGCTACTCGGGATATAAAAGGTAAGATGATTCAAACGGAGGAAAAATTTGAATCGCTGCTCCAACCCGTTTAAAAAAACCACTCTGTACACCTCGGACTACCTGAAATTCCAGCCGTTCAAAACCGGAACTCCGAAACAAACTTAGATACCAACCTGTCCGTCTCCCTGAAAACGAGATAAACTGTTAAAGTGCGACAGCTAGTTAGTTTCGGTGGTTGGTTCTTATCCCTAGGGAACTAACCCTTTACTAGAAGCCTCAAAGGCCGTCGGACTTGTCCCGGTTGAAGTTCCTAGTCTGCATGCGAAAAGCGAGACGTTTTACAAGAGTACAAAAAAGGTAAAACATCCTTCCAGATGACTGAGAATGGCCCGCGGTTTAAGGGAAGAAGAAGAGCGTTTTTGTTTTGGAAGGGGTTCGTTATGCTTTTATTTGAAGGCAATGCCTTCAATAATCTTTATGATGTTCTAATCCATTTAAAATTTTATTTTTCCAATAAAATAGAAAAAAGCTTTTTGCTTGATAAAAGAAATATAACAAAATTTTTATTCAAAAAACTTTCAGAATTAAATTAATGTCTACAATAAGCACCGTTTATATTTAAGAGACGTATATAATCAAAACTCAATATATAATGTCAAATAGAATACATAAACCAAGAGATATAAAAAAAGTCATTAAAATTAATAAAAAAATATTTAAAGGAGACAAAATTTTGTTTCTGATCTTACCATTATGAACACCAATTCCTTTTCAAAAACATGAAACACAACTTAAGGACTTCTCAAAAAATACAATTTATTTGAAACATTTAATATATTTAAATATTCAAATAAGTTAATTCAAAAATCTCTCAAAACATTCACTATATCTTCAAAAAACAATTAGAATCCTGATAATCTCTTCATCGACACTAAATAATATTCCAAATATCAAAATCAAATTTATTTATGGCTTCAATCGACTCAAAACGGGTACCACGAAGGGGCAATTTTAATTTTGGGAAGAGGAAAAAGTCGCAGAGAGCCAAATCCCGCGAATACGGTGGTTGCTGAAGCACGTTTGTTGAGTTTTTGGCGAGAAAGTCAGTCACAATCGTAGCTCGGTGAGAAGGCGCGTTATCGTCATGCAAAATCCATGAGTTGTTCGCCCACAAATTTGGCCGCTTCTTACCGATACGCTCACGCAAACGTTTCATAACGCCTAGGTAATACTCCTTGTTTACCGTCTGACCCTCAGGAACGAATTCGTAGTGCACCACACCACGGATATCGAAGAAAACAATGAGCATGACCTTCATTTTCGAGCGGCTTTGGCGTGGTTTTTTCGGTTTCGGCTCATTTTTTGCCACCCATTCCGATGATTGCTGGCTTGTTTGCATATCGTACTCGTAGACCCAGGTCTCATCACCAGTTATAATGCGTTCCATGAATGTAGAATCGGAATTACAGCGATCCAGCATGTCTGAAGCAACCTGTTCGCGATGACGTTTTTGAAAAAAATTCAGGTCTTTCGGTACGAGTCGTGCGGCCACCTTTCTGATGCCCAAAATATCAATCAAAATCGTACGTGCGGACTCGTGGGATATCTTAAGATCATGTGCTATCTCTCTCAAGCTGGTACGACGGTTTTCCAGCACCCTTTCCTTAATTTTATCGACGTTATCTTCGATCGAAGCCGTCGATGGGCGACCACTTCACGACCGTCCTTGAAGGCTCTGTACCACTGATATGCACGAGTTTTCGATAGAGCATTATCACCAAAGGCCTTTTGCAACATTTTCAATGCATCGGCACACGAAAATTCATTTGCAACACAAAACTTTAAACAAATTCTTTGCTCAACGTAATCACCCATAGTAAAAATCGGCACGCACTCTGACATCGACTGACTTCATCAGCTGTTGCAAACACACTAGTTGACAGATCCCGCTCAAGCTTGGCATAGTAATTAAGGACAGTGGTACCAACCTAGGAAAAAAAATGTTTACCTGCCTCATTGCCCCGCCAGATTTAAATCGATAATTCCCGGTACTTTCTTGACAGAATGTATTGTGCAAACAGCGCTAGCAACAATAATTGCCCTTATGGTCGTTAACTTAGCACTCATTCCTCTAGAAATGACTGCCTCTGAAAATTGTCAATTTAATGATTTGGTATACAGAAAATTATATCAACAAAATAATCACTCGAAATTTGTTTACCTTTTAGATGGAAAGTACAATTGATCTGCAATTTTTTGAACCAAAGATAAAATAGTTGGTTTTGTCAGGCAAAAACGATCGAAGAAATCTAGATCATCTTACGAGGAAAAATGGCACTCCTGTAAATTTTTGGTCTTCTCACAATTATTTCTTCATCATTTGATGAAGAACTAGAGCTTGAATCAGCATTCAACATTTGGTGCAACATATTCCGTAGTACGCTAAAATCAAACAAAATGGGCAAATATGACAGAGGAAGGTTATGTCCACTGTTTTCGTGTTCATCGAGCACCTGCGCAGTGTCGAGCTTCTCGTTAAAGGATCCTTTTCCAGCCGTAAAGGGACGATTTTCTCACTTTAAGATAAGGGACGCTTGTAAGCTCCCTTTAAGTTTGAAAACGTAGTAAAAACTACGAAACTCGAGTCACTGTATATTCAGTCAATAAAAAGTGATAGAAAATTTCTTATTTCATTCCATTTTAAAATGAACTATCACAAGCTGACGGACTAATCCATGTAATAATTCGAAGAATGCTGCAGCCCGAAGAATAATACATAAGCGTAGCTATGACATTAGGTCGGATACTTTTCGGACACACCTCGTAAGTATACATTCTATCATAAAAATCATCTCCGATTCTACATGCTTAGACAGAGAAATGTCAGTGTCAAATTTCACTCGATATTTCTGATGATTATCAATATTTCCACAATGTTTTCACCGTTTCGTTGTTCAAGTTCAACTTACCCAAAAATATCGACTTCTCTCGGCTTGATGCAACGACAAAACCTCCATTCCTCCGCATTGATATGCAGAAAAAAGAGTTACAATGATTGCAGCTATCCACACGTGCCAGCATGTGAGTCACTTAAATCTTCCTGTGTTTTTTGGGCATTTCATATTTATACATCACAGCATTTTACTCATAAGCTCTCTAAAATTTTTTTCTTAAATTTCCTTTTGGGATTTCACTGTAAAAAATACACCCCGATTATATTTCACAATTTATTCGAAGCCTGATACGTGGTTCGGTCGTTTTCCACGACCCTCTTCAAGGGGATACAAATAGTTATTAAACTTAAAATATTGGATGAAGTAGTCCATTACTTTGTGATAGTTCATTTTTAAATGGAATTAAATGATAAATTACTTTGTTCTGTATCACTTTTCATTAACTGAATATACAGTGACTCGAGTTTCGTAGTGTTTACTACAACTCCAAATTGAATGAAACAAATTGCAACTATTATATATACTCGTTGAAGGCTTGGGCTTCAACGAGCCAAAGGTCCGTTTGCTCATTTAATAGTTTTATTTCTAATACGTGCTAGTGCTTAAATATTTCTATGAATTTCATATTGTCTAGTTTTTTCCTTTCGCTTCCAAATGCAATATTTCCAGATTGTCCAATTCTGGGAAGAGATGATTGGTTTCGAAAAGTTGTTTCGCAAAATTAGAGTTATCTTTTCAGTTCCTAAATGAAGATCGATGTTCTTTGAACCTTTTTTGGAAAGATCTGCCGGTTTGCCCTATAGATAAGCTACTGCACTGTTGACATCCTAATTTATAGACTTCAGAATTATTCAGTCGGTTGTTTTTGTCTTTTGCATTAAAAAGGAAGTTGGAAATTTAATGTGAGGATATGAATGCTATTTTTATGTTAGTTTTTGAAAATATTTGAGCTAGTTTTAGCGAGATTGGTCCAAAATATCGAACTTTAAATTGAAATAAAACAAACTGAAATTAAGATTGAAGCCCTTTTTTTGTTTTATTGGAAAGAGAATTTTATGGCATTTATGTTTCAAAAATAATTTTCGGCATATGTTCACCACGACTAGCTCTGAGGAACCACATTCGACCAGACCAATTTTGAACAAATTTTTCGAGTAATTCAGGCCTTATTTCATCAATAACACGAGTTATATTGGCTTCCAAAGCGTCCATTGTTTCTGGTTTATCAGCATAAACCAATGACTTGACATAACCCCAAAGAAAATAATCCAGTGGAGTTATGTCGCATGATCTTGGAGGCCTATTAATTGGACCATTTCTCGAAACAATTTTATTGCCAAATCTTTCTTTCGATAGGGATTACTGTGATTTGACAGAAGGTAGAAGCCATGTTGTTTTGACATTTCTGTTCAGTGAGCATTGACAAATTATCATGAAAAGACTAACGCCGCAACAACGTTTACAAATTGTTGAAATTTATTTTCAAAATCAGTGTTCTATTCGCCAAACTTATAGAGCACTTCGTGAAATTTATGGTTTACGAAATCGTCCATCAAAGCAACTTATTCGTCGACCTATTGATAGATTTCTGCCAACATTTTCTCTACTCGATGCAACAACAACAACAAGAGAAAGAACTGTACGTACAGAAGAAAATATCGCTGCTGTAAGTGTTAATGATGATCCAGATTTGTCTATTCGTCGACGTTCACAACAAGTTGGACTCTGTGCATTCACCACATGGAAAATTGTGCGTAAAGATCTTGGTCTACACCAAGATCCACCTGGTTCAAGAACTAAAGCCACTTGACCATAATAAACATCATTTGTTTCCTGTTTGGGCCCTAGAACAGCTTGAAGTTGATCCACTTTTCTATCGTAAAATGAAGCTCATTTCTGGTTGAACGGCTATGTAAATAAGCAAAAGTGCAGTATATGGAGTGAAAACAATCCTCAGGAAGTTCTACAGGTTCCATTGCATCCTGAAAAATACATTGTATGGTGTGCTTTACACGCTGGAGGCATCATCGGTCCATATTTCTTCAAAAAGGATGCTGAAGCTAATGTTACAATGAATGGTGCTCGTTACAGATCGAAGATCAATGATTATTTGTTTCAAAATTTGAATGGTATCGACCGAGAGGTGTTTTGGTTCCAACAAGATGGTGCTACACCTCATGCTGTTACCGTAACAATTGATTTATTGAAAGAAATATTTGGCGATAATATTATTTCGAGAAATGGTCCAATTAATTGGCCTCCAAGATCATACGACATAACCCCACTGGATAATTTTCTTTGGGGTTATGTCAAGTCATTGGTTTGGTTTATGCTGATAAACAAGAAACAATAGACGCTTTGGAGGCCAACATATCTCGTGTTATTGTTGAAATAAGGCCTGAATTACTCGAAAAAGTGGTCCAAAATTGGTCTGGTCGAATGCGGTTCCTCAGAGCTAGTCGTGGCGGACATATGCCGAAAATTATTTTTAAAACATAAATGTCATAAAATTATCTTTCAAGTAAAAAAAAAATTGGCTTTAATCTAAATTTAAATGTGTTTTATTTCAATTTCAATTTAAAGTTCTATCACTCTAAAAAAACACCCGATATCTCTACGTAAATTTAAAATCTTTTTTTAACCTTTAAGGGTCTCAACAATTATACTCAGTGTATAAACAATTTTTCAGCCGGTGGTTACAAGCCCTACAAGTACCTCTTCTGGCTGGTTGCGTTTCCCGCAATAGCAGCACTGTCTTTATGGAACTACAGGGTGTACGAAAACAACAAGAGATGCTACAAACGTCCTCCTTTCGTCAAATACTCGTACTTGTGCAGACGTACCAAAAGGTTTCCATGGGGCGATGGAAATAAATCTTTCTTTCACAATAAGGAGAAAAACTTTCTACCTGATGGTTACGAAGATTAATATCTGCCCGGATTTCCGATAGCAAAAATTACATGTGATTTTTCTGGAACTGACAAGAGAACATATATCAATAAATGTATTTCGCCATCTAACGGTCGTCTTCAAAGTAGCGGGTAGGAGATCAATAGTGCCTTTATGATAGAAATCTGGGTGTTAAAGGCAAGCGTAGATGAAGGTTCATGATTTCGATGTATGATGGAGCTACAATCGAAACAAAGACTAGGGAAAATTTCAAGTTCCTCAAGGCGCCTTCATAAAGAACTTGTTAACCAACAGTGGATTCATCATCATGAGTCCATCCGGAGCAAATTCCAAATTTCTTCCACTGTTCTCTATTTTCCTCCCCTGTCTCTGTACCTTGCAGTGGTGGGGGAGCTTGTCATAACGAGTGTCCTAGTTTCATTTATGAAATGCAGGATATGGTTATGATGCCTAAAGCAGAGACTCGCAATCCAAACTTCCTTACTTTGTTTCTTACTTAGATACCGTTCCATCATGTTGTCCCACTTCCATCCATTTCCTTGCGCAAGACTTGGAATCGTACGGGGAAGTTGGCTCTGATTGACGACCAGACTCTGCGACCCTGCGACCGATTAGAGTTTTGTAATCCATAAACGGGCAATAGCGATTCTCTGCTGAATCTCAGCGTGGGTTTTCTAACGTTCGTCTACTTATCCGCTGAGGGATCTTAAATGTTTGCTAAAGAAAAAAGGGAGACTACTACGTTTCGACCGGGTTGAGATCTCGGAAGATTCGCTCTGCTCGCCCCCAAATTTGGCTCCATCTTTAGATCCTTAAGCTTCCGCTGCGGGGTCCTGATTGGGCCGCTGGAAGAGAAAGGAAGACTACGACGTTTCGACCAGGTTTGGAGGTCCTGGAAGAATCGCTCTGCTCGCCCCCAACTTCGGCCCCATTCGTGGATCATTAAGCTTATCTTATCTGCTGCGGAAGTGGTCCGTTGGAGGGAAAGGGAGACTACGACGTTTCGACCGGGGTGAGATCTCGGAAGATTCGCCCTGCTCGCTCCCAACTGGCTTTTAGCAGTCGAACAGCAACAGCGGCCCTTGCTGGGAAGCTATTATTTGTGTTGTTTCGATGCTTCAATCTTTCACAACCATAGAGAAACTCTGCTCAAATGACTGAGTGTGTGGATCGACACGGCGATCCTTTTTTGGAGGAGGGAGGTGACTTGTGGAGGTCCCTCACCTAGTTGTGCTGGCGCAAAGTTCTCTCTAATCTTCCTTCAAAATTCCTATATTTTCTCCTTCAGCTTATCGGGGGTCTGCTGGAGTGTCAATACTTGAGCAGAAACCCGAGACAGCAATGATGACAATGGTGCTTTAACGTTGGTGAAAAGCTCTGCTCATATGCCAACATGTACAACTCTGAGTATGTTCCCTATTTTGAGTGATTTGTGTCCACAATATTTCCCTTCTTTTTCTTAATAGAATCCTGCCATCTTGTTGCTGGACGACCACGGCTTCTTCTACCATCTCTTGGATTACATTCCTGCCTTAACTTGTTCCATTTTTCAGTTGACATCCTTTCTACAAGGCCAGCACAAGTCCACTTTTTCTCGAATAGTTCTATGCTTACATCTTTTTTCTGTTTTTCTTCTGATATCTACATTTCTTCTTTCCATTCTTCTTCGACATACTTTTAACTATTGAGTTTGTTTTTCATTCAGAACCAAATTTCACCGCCATATGTTGAAACAGGCAGTACACACGTATTAATCACTTCCCTCTTGATGTTCATGGGAAAGTCACCCTTCAGGATAAACGCGAGTGACCAGTACTGACTCCAAATGTGTTCTATTCTGCTCTTAATCTCTTTGTCCTGAAGATTTGTAAAAGAAACGAACTGGCCAAGATAACAATATTCCTGAACAGTCAATGGTTTTATAATTCATTTTCATTTCTTTTTCTTCACTGTTTGTCGTCACTTTATATTTGGTTTCATTCATCGTTAGTCAGGTCATTCAGCATTTGTTGAAGTTCTTCTTGGTTTTCTGAAAAGAGGACAATATCGTCCGCGAATATAAGATTAGATCAAATACGACAAATTACAGAAGATATTAGATTTATTTTTGACTTCTAGTGTTTTACAGAAGATGTTCCATATGACCACCTCCATTTCAATGCAGGAAGTACATCATCGCATGGAGCACTTACGTACTCTTTCGAAGAGACCTGGTTGTGTTCGGATCGTTTAACAGGATAGTTCAATCCGATGTTCCAACTCTTCGATGTTATTCACTGACGTTGCATACACTAAACTTTTAATAACCCCAAATACAAAAGTCCAAAGGATTCAAATCGGGAGATCTAGCGGGCCATGGCACTGGACCTCCTCGTCCTATACGTCTCCTGGGAAATGTTTGATCTAAACGTTCCCTAACAGCAAGTGAATAATATGGGGGCGCTTCATCTTGCATAAACCAAATATTCATCCACTGATTTAAAGGTACCACGTCTAGAAAATCGGCAAGGTATTTTGAAGAAAGTTAAGGTATGCGGCTCCTGTTAAATTCCGTGGTGAAACTACTGGTCTTAACAAACGATCTCCTAAAATACCTAGCCAGATATCTATACTGAAACGCTGTTGATGCCTGGATTCATGAATGGCCTGTGGATTTCCCTCAATCGTCTAAAAACTTGATTGAAGGTCACATGAGAAGGAAGTTGACGATCGAGATAAGCCTCTGCATAAAGGCGACGTTCCGTTGGCACGGCCGTACATGAAACCATATCACTAATTTCAATATTAAAATAAGGTATTTCAAGTTCAGCAATAATAACTTTTTCTCAACAACAGAGTGAAAGAAAGTAAACAACTCGACGCGGATGCAAAATACTCCACAAAAGTACGTAAATGTCATATGAAAACCAAATGTTTGATGCCAGCTGCGATTTTTTTTAACGAAGCGACTTAAAAACATTTTAATTGTGAGTTCACTAAACAAGACATCTGAAAGATGAAAATAAATCGAATATCGTATTTGGTTGCGCTAGTATCGGGTGTTTTTTTTAGAGTGATACAACTTTAAATTGAAATAAAACACATTTAAATTAAGATTGAAGCCAATTTTTTTTATATCATTGAGGTCTCTGAGTTTCTTCTTTTCCTTCCTAAGATCTATCAAATCAATTGTTTCTTTACTTAGTTTGTTATTTCTGATTTTATCTGTCTTACATTTTTCAGTTGTGAGTCGAAAACTACCCGAAGGGTCACGCTAACTAATCCTGGGGAAATCACAATACGCCACTGGTTCACAAGGAATACAATGTCTCAAAGTAAGCGGGCGCAGGTATATGGCATATACGTAACACAAACTGACTAGGACATTATAAAATAGCCACAGTATCCCATCACCGTGGCATGTTAATGAACATTACAATAAAAGAAAACAAAGAAGGTAGTTGCAAATCAGTTAAATATCAGACAGGCTCTGCGAATACCATGAACAGTACAAATAAAGAAACACTATTAATAAATGCAACAAATAGCAACCAGGCACAGAAAGTATAAAATACAAATAGATAACGTGTGAGGGCCGCTTTAGTTATATACAAAGGCAATGCATTATAGTTAAAACATTCCGGTCGGATTAAATAACACTGAAGTAAAAATACAAGAATGAAAAGCGATGAGTGGAAGTACAATGGACGAGCATGCAATCACTAATTTTACATTAAAACTGAGGTGATATTCAAAGCGTAAAGCATGCAATTAATCAGAAGCATTTAAAAGATGTTTACTCACTAAGAATTACCAAGAGGGACTGTTGTAAGTATTATTACCTCGAGTATGTTTTTAAGTCGCTCAGGAGGTTTATTTCCAAGAAGCCACTTCAAAATACAAAATGGGAACCCATAAGAACGTTGTTCTCTTTTTATATTGTCAAGTCACCGTGCCACAGAATATTTGACACATTAATAACGCGGGGAATCTCGGTTGCATAGCGAGCATAGACGCTGGCTACGGTATAAGAGATTGCTGATTCGAATCCTGCTGCGCCCATGGTATGTTTGTGTGCGTTAGGTGATGATATATCAGTGAATCGTATAATAATGAAAATTGTTCTGAAATTGAAAAAATGCGTTTATCAAATTTTTGGATGACAGAACACAGAATTTTGTGTTTTCGTTCACCAGATGTAGTTTTTTCAGAATGAACTCACAGATTTCAAATTTTCAGGTAAAATGGACCATTTTTTGTTGTTCGGTTCTTTATGTCATAGTATTAACGTTAATTATTTTGTACAGTTTTTCAAAATTTCTGATTTTTAGTTCTTATAAAAAATTTGCATTTTCTGATTTACCTATTTCAACTCGATTTGTTTATGCCTATACGATACACCCATAGATAAACGAGAATTAAATATTCTTATTTATCTATGGACATACCTATATCTAGAAGACCACATATTGTAACTGCGATTGCCATCTTACGGAAAAATTTAACAGCATCACCAGAAACAGTGCAGATTCCTCATGGATACATTAACATAATAGAAAATACCATGTTATTCAGTTATTCTGTGGTTCGGTTATTTTATTCGAACCTCACATTTCGAATAACAAACCAAGTACTAAATACTGGAATTTTTACAACGAATTTTTTCAATGATTCAGGAGTATGTCTCGAAAGTGCTACCTTCAATGTCTTTTGAACGAAACCAAAAAAATAATTGTACCAGAAAACGAAACGGTGATACTTGGTCGAAACCGTTTAACAGCTGTGGAAGACCCGCATTTATCAAAACAGCAAGTAGCATGCACCGCTGAATTTAAACCGAACAAACTTATGGTAAAGACTATCGGCAAGTGTTATTCAGGGTGTAACGGATACGCTTTGATGTTAAACGAATCCTACACGTTAAAAGATGGTGATGTTTTAGAACTGAGACTTGGATATCATAAATTCAAAGTTGTATTCGAAACAACCGGTTCAGAAAATCATGAGCCACCTAAAAAGAAACCTAATTTTCCCATTTTCAATATGGAAAAACGGAAAATAATTTCTAGCTCCAGTCTGTTGAATATTTGTGGTAAATGGGAATCAATCGATGATAGCGAGCTGTTAGTTTTTACACCTGAAGATTGCCTGTCTCAACCTCAAATAGCTTCTTTCGATATAGACGGGACAATTATAAAAACGAAGTCAGGACTGAGATTTCCAAAGGATAAAAATGACTGGGAAATGAATCTGAATGTAGTGCCAAAAACCTTGAAAGAGTTATATGAAAAACAATACAAAATAGTGTTTTTTACAAACCAATCGGGTGTTGGGAAAGACAGTGATAAAATAAGAGATTTCAAATACAAAATCGAGAAAATAATCTCCACTTTAGCGATCCCTATTCAAGTTTTCATTGCATTGGGCAAGGGTATATACCGTAAGCCTGTCACAGGCATGTGGAATGTGCTGTCGATAAAGAATGAAAGTATTGGGATAGATATCGATCAATCTTTTTACGTTGGAGATGCAGCAGGAAGAGAGAAAGAATGGGCTCCTAAAAGAAAAAAAGATCATTCCAGTGCAGATAGACTTTTCGCTCTGAATCTAGGTCTAAAATTTTACACACCTGAGGAATATTTCCTGAAATCCTCGAAAAATCCTTACAAGATGCCAATATTCGATCCTCGAAACATAAAAAATGTCGATTACCCAAATTACTCGACTAAAAACCATGATGTTATATTGATGGTGGGTAGCCAAGGTTCCGGTAAAAGCCATTTCTGCAAGACCGAATTGATACCAAAAAATTACGTACACATAAACCGGGACAAACTTAAATCGTGGGAAAAATGTGTTTTAATGCTCGAAGAATGTATCAGGAAGAAAAAGAATGCAGTTTTAGACAACACTCACCCAGACAAAGAGAGCAGAAAGAAGTACATCGACATAGCGAAGAAATACGGCGTTCAGTGCAGATGTTTCCTTATGTCAACCTCTTTCGAACATTGCAGACATAATAACAAGTTCAGGGGGCTCACAGATAAATCTCACGAGGTGATCGGAGATATGCTTTTATACTCTTACAGAAAAAAATTTCAACCACCGGAATTGAGCGAAGGATTTAGTGAGATTGTTGATATACCTTTCAAAGCGCATTTTGAATCCGATAACAGTGAAAAATTATACAGAATGTTCCTATTGGAATCGTAAGAAACTAATTTATGGTATTTTTAAAACATTGTGATAATTTCAAAAAGTGTGAATGTAAGTTTACAATTTTGAGTAATTTTATGTACCAATCATATAATTATATTATTTAATTGATTTACTGTTCTTAAATGTTATTGGAAAGCTGAATATTTTAATTAGGAAAAATACTATTCGTTATTTTAAGAAAGTACTGGGAATTAATCAGTTAAAAAACCTGTTTAAAGGGATTGTCCGGATAATTTTTTTGGCTGAGTTGGCAGAACTGTCCACTATACTCAATCCATAGACATAATAAATGGATTGTGTCTATGACTTTGGCATAAATAAGAGAGAGATGTTGTAAGGGTTGGATGGAATGAATAAAAGCAAATAATTGGGTTCTGTATTGTGTTATAATCGATGTTTATTACACAAAATTAACAAAAACATATCAGATAAAAAAACTATAGCTTCAATTACTTTATTCATAGAACATGGAATCTCTGATAGCAAAGCATAGAAATGAATAAAAATTGAAGAGGTAAGGTCTTAGTCAATCAGTTTCTTTTTTCAATGATTTACGATGAAATATTAGTCATCTTCAGGTTAAAAATGCCAAAATAATGAAATCATCAATGAACTTTGAAACAATCCCACCTCTAATAAATAATAGAAGAATTTCACAAGATTTATAGATGCAACACATTTCGATAATACAATTTATAGGATTTTCCCATTTTTGTTGTGAATTTTAACAGTTAAAATGTGTTGTTGAAGCGTGTTGCGTCGCGAGAAACAGCTGCCCAGATAGTGGGCTATTCAAAATGAACCCTCTCATTGGAAAATCTTTATATCTGATATTCAGTTTTTGGTATGAAATAGAATCGAAAAATAATTATATAATTTTATGAATAAAAATTTTTTTGAAATTAAAATTGTAGAAGACTAACAGATTAAATCTGTTTTGATATTCAAATTTTGTTATATTTCTTCTATCAAGTAAAAAGCCTTTTTCTATTTTATTTTATATATAATTATATTTAGGCTTCAATATACATTCTGTCAAGAAAGTACCGGGAATTATCGATTTAAATCTGGCGGGGCAATGAGGCAGGTAAAAATTTTTTTTCCTAGGTTGGTACCACTGTCCTTAATTACTATGCCAAGCTTGAGCGGGATCTGTCAACTAGTGTGTTTGCAACAGCTGATTAAGTCAGTCGATGTCAGAGTGCGTGCCGATTTTTACTATGGGTGATTAAGTTGAGCAAAGAATTTGTTTAAAGTTTTGTGTTGCAAATGAATTTTCGTGTGCCGATGCATTGAAAATGTTGCAAAAGGCCTTTGGTGATAATGCTCTATCGAAAACTCGTGCATATCAGTGGTACAGAGCCTTCAAGGCAACCGAAAAAACCACGCCAAAGCCGCTCGAAAATGAAGGTGATGCTCATTGTTTTCTTCGATATCCGTGGCGTGGTGCACTACGAATTCGTTCCAGAGGGTCAGACGGTAAACAAGGAGTATTACCTAGGCGTTATGAAACGTTTGCGTGAGCGTATCCGTAAGAAGCGGCCAAATTTGTGGGCGAACAACTCATGGATTTTGCATGACGATAACGCGCCTTCTCACCGAGCTACGATTGTGACTGACTTTCTCGCCAAACACTCAACAAACGTGCTTCAGCAATCACCGTATTCGCCGGATTTGGCTCCCTGCGACTTTTTCCTCTTCCCAAAACTAAAATTGCCCCTTCGTGGCACCCGTTTTGAGTCGATTGAAGCCATAAAACAAAATTCGGCGTGAGAGCTAAAGTCCATCCCGGAAAGCGCCTATAAAAAATGTTTCGATAATTGGAAGTGCCGTTGGCATAGATGTATTGTAGCAAATGGAGCCTATTTTGAAGGCGACCCAATAAATTTTGACGATTAAATGTAAAAATGTTGTTTTAATTGAAAATTCCTGGTACTTTCTTGACAGAGTAGTATCTCATTATTGAATGTCAAGGATTTTAAATATAACCTTAAAAACACCTTACACTGTTCTCTGATTTTGTTAGAACATATACCATCTTGAATTTTAAAGTTAGTCTGTTTGAAGCAGTCATCCTTAACACGTTTGAGATATAGTGATAGTTATTTGATTTTGATATTTGGAATATTATTTTGGACCGATGAAGGGATTGCCTAGAATTATATTTGTTTTTTGAAGATGTGTTGCATGTTTTGAGAGATTTATGAATTAACTTATTCGAATATTTAAATATTTCAAATAAATTATATTCTTTGAGAAGTCCTTAAGTTGTGTTCATGTTTTTAAAAGGCAATTGGTGTTCTTAAAGGTAAGATCAGAAACAAAATTTTGTCTCCTTTAAATATTTATTTATTAATTTTAATGACTTTTTTATATCTGTTGGTTTATTTATTCCATTTGACATTATATATTGAGTTTTGATTATATACGTCTATTAAATGTTAGCGGTGCTTATTGTAGACATTAATTTAATTCTAGAAGTTTTTTGAATAAAAATTTTTTTGAAATTAAAATTGTAGAAATCTGTTTTGATATTCAAATTAAGTAAAGTTTTATTTATATTCGATGCAAGTTCATTTTAGCAGCACCAGTTCTAGGTTTTCAAGTCACATGTTCACTTTTTCTTCATGCAATTCTTTCATCTATATTGTATATTATTAGGACTGCGTTATTTGCATACCTGAAATATCTCATTCAAGTTGAATCTCGGAGATATTCTAACGTACAGCAAGTAAAGGAAAGGTCCCAGAACTGCGTCCTGTAGAATTCCATGTCACATCATTCATTCGCCAATAGTAAAGCGTCTTTCAGTGGGAACGCCCCATTTTTAAATTGACATTACTCACCCATGGCATTGTTTATTTGTGACATTGACAGTTGTATTTGTCAATGTCTACCATTTTATCATGGAAAGGTACACACTCCAACAACTTTTACAAATAATCCGAATTTATTATGAAAAATCGCGATTTGTTATTCTAACTTTACTTGCTTCAACACCAATTTCTGGTTGTTATAATCGTCCGGATTAAAGAACAGTTGAACGTTTAGTGAAGAAGTTTGAAACAAATTTTACACTTCATGATGTTGTCAGTGAGACAAAGAAATGCAAGAAGTGAGGAGAATGTTGCTGCCGTACGTGAAAGTGTTCGAAGACCAAAATTTATCGATTTCTTGACGTTCACTAGAACTATGCATCTCCCATACGTCTTTGCGGCGAATTTTACGAAAAGACCTTGATTTACATCCATACAAAATTGTTTTAACCCAAGAACTCAAACCAACAGATCATTTAAAGCGTTGTGTATTCAGTGATTGGTGCTTAGAAAAAATCGGAATGATGCAGATTTTCATAAGAAAATCATTCTCAGCGATAAGGCTCATTTCTGTTTAAACGGTTATGTTAACAAGCAGAATTGCCGTATCTGGAGTGGTGATATATATCAAAAACTGCCATAACATTCTGACAAACTTACTGTGTGGTATGCATTTTATGCTGGCGGAGTCATTGGACCTTTTTTTTTCAACGAAGCTCATGAGGCGGTAACTGTCAATGGAAATCGTTATCACTCAATTTTGATTGATTTTTTATGGTCTGAACATGTGGTTTCAACAGGAAGGTGCCACTTAATGAAAAATCCTTTACATCCATTAACACCTAGAAATTGTTTCCGCCGTTTCACGATAAGATTTAGATCAGGCCCTTAAATTCCAACCATTATTTTTTTTTAGTAAAAGAGTAGTAGAAATTTGAACGGAGAGGTATAAAAACACATTTATGTTCAATTATTTATTTCAATAAGCCATCTTAGATGACAAAAACTGTTGAAACTTAATGTCAACACAACTTATTTACATTCACTGAATATCATTCCAGATCAGGAGACTACTCCAGGCTCTTCAGAAATACTCAACAATCGAAAATTTGACCGTTTATCTAGAATAAAGTAAAAATCTATAGCTTAAAGGAAATTTTTAAACGAACTAAAATCGAATAAATAAACTAAGGGTAATGTCCAGACTATGACATCGTTGTTTATTACAGAAAAAATGTCTAAATAATGTCATCTCATGCATGTTCCCAAGTATTCTGTAAAAGAAAAATTAAACATCAAAAACTGTACAACTCAAGGAAATTAACATCCATATTCTTTATTACGAACGTATTGAAGCTCTATTAGTTTTATTTATTATACATTATAACCTCAAACGTCAACTGTCAAGTTGTTAGGTTAGAAATGAGTTTTCGACGATTTTTTCTTCAAAGCATCAACTGTTTAAAAACTGTGAAGGTAAATGAATAGTTATATTTCCCTTTTCCAATAAATAATAATTCATTTTAAATTATCCTCAAATTTATAGATTCCTCGACTCGCTCTTGATTTTTTTTTACCTCAATGATCCATCAGACGAGGTGAATTGCACATCTCGCACTCAACCAAATCCATCCTGTTAAGGTAGGTGCAAAAAGAACAGGTCCATTTTGGGCCGCTTGGAGATGCTCCAACGCCAACTGAGATGCCGCCAGCGGCTACGCTACCTGGCCTGAAACAAATGAAATAATTGGTAACGAATACAGCTGATTCAATAGAATAACCATCTAAAAATTTAGTAAGGAAAACTAGTGAGCGGATGGGTCTACCCGTCGGTAGATCAATGAAACTGGTAGATGAACTTAATTAGTAGATACATCTAGTGAAAAGATCTGACCTAGCTCTTCGATGCACATAGTGCGCACGTCAACCTTATTAGAAAATTCACACAGCGTAAACAAATTACTACGTAGATTTATAATATACGTTTATGAAATCCGTCTCTATCATTTCACGAAACAAAACATAAACACACGATTTGAAGCAAAGAAAAAGCACTTTTAGAAATTTGTTGGTTTCAATCTTCGGTGCCCTGTAATGTCCAACGACTACAACTCTCCTAAATTCGCTCTGAACAGAAGAGAAATGACAGATACCGAAAAGGAAGCCTAATGACGACACTTCAAAATGAAGGTGCTACCAGATGAAACAATGGAATATTTACTAATATGTACTATATTATACGATCCCCAACATGAATTTCTTGACTTACCTGGAGGGTGGAGGAGAACTAGCTGCAATCAATTGTTCCACTGTTGCCCACTGTTCGGATCTGGACCACTCTTCAGCCAATTCGACATTATTTGTCCTGATTGCATCCAGAAGGGGACCCATGTAGTCCAGCATGGGTAACATATCCATTGTTGCGATGTACAATAGCAGGTGGAAGTCACTGATGGCAGTGAAAAACTGTTGGGGTCCAAACTGAAAGGAATAAAATCATTGAAATAAGTTTTCGCACCACAGATCACTTAAGATCATTTTTTGTGCATGATCGAGACAGACCTATTACTTAGATTCTAGAGTGAATCACAAATATTTAACTTTTTGTATGTTTGAAGGCTCGAGGAATCAGAAGCCTAGATGCTGTCCCTTATGGAAAGTTGTCTTCTGCTTCCTCTCGTCTGGAACTGCTGAAGATTATACATCGAAGGAAACGTGTTCCACAACTGACCAGTCTGATAAACAGAAGTTCTCGCAGCAGTTAATTCATAGGAATGCGCTCGTTGTACAGCCCTAGTGCCGCGTGCGAATCTTGCAGCAGCTGGCATCATTTACTTTAGTTGCGTGGAGCTTCGACCGTGATAATAATCTATAGATCAAGGACAAGTCGGCAACAACCCTTCTATGTTCCAACGACTGCAAACTGGCTGTTATAGTTGGGTAGTCAATCAGTCTTTTCCGGATGGAATCCAAAAGTTGAGCTCCAAACATGACTCCTGGTCTGATCTGGGCTTCATACGGTAGAAGAATCTGATCAGCAGAGAAATATTTGCTAGCCTCAAACGAATATTCCAGCATATTTGCAACAGACTTCGCAATGTTAGTAACATGTTTCTCAACAGACCAAATAGTTGACAGTCACGCTAAGAAGATACATGGGTTCACTTGGCTGAAGCACCTTGTTTTGCATCATCAAGTTCGAAGTAATGAACTGAGTTTTCCGAGAAAAAGTTGTTTGGCATCTATGGAGGCGAGACTCAACGGTGCTCAAAGGTTTGTACTGGTGAAAGAAGACATTGGCGTGATATTATACGCGAAGTTCTCGGTCGTACTAAGAAGATCGTTTATGTGGATCAGGAAGAAGGTGGGCGACAAAACCGAGCCTTCGGACACTCCAGCGTTCACGTTGGAGCCACTGAAACCGAAACTATCCACGACCACATGAATGCTCCTGGTGGTGGAAAACCAAACGATGATTGCTTGCCTTGGATACATCCAGAGCAACTGACATAGATTCTCCTTAGCTCTCAATGGCCCTTGTCCACACTTGCGGCACATAGCTAAGGGGTTCACCTGTTGATCGGTGTTTACGAAAACCATATTGTCTGTCACTGATGAGACCGTTGCTTTCCAGGTATCTAACCATTTCGAGATTGATAGCTGCCTCCCTGAGTTTCGACAAAATGGATATTATCGCTATTGGACGGTTGTATGATGGAAAAGACTTCCTCCCCTTCTTTGGTATAGCCGGCATTCATGCACTCTTCCATGAATCAGGGAAAATTTTTTCCCTGTATGACATAGTGAACATCTTACAGAGGACAGGTGTAAGCTCTGGTGAACACTTTTTGAACACAATGGCAGGAATTCCGTCGGAACCAGTTGCTTTTTTGGAATTAAGTTCACCAAGCACTCGATGAATGATCATCCTAGATGTCATTGGTCTGTATTTTTTGTTTAATCGACGTTGGTAAGGTTATCAGCGTCAACGGCGAGTGTTGTGGAATGCAATTTATTCTGGCCCAAACTAATTCCACCAGAACGACGCTACGTGGCCACACCGCGGATGTCACAATTGACATCCTCCATGGCATTATAACTTGACGCGCTGAGGTCTTGACTAGGACCCTAGTTTCAGTGAAATGGAGGGTGCCTAACGTATTGCCATTCGCGCCAGTCTCTGGACCCGTGTGGTGGAAGATCGACTGAATGGGGCCCTAGTTTCACCGTAAAGGTGGAATGGAGCTGCGTTGATCAACTCAGTGACAAGGAAGTCCGTCGCAGCACAGAGCCTCTCCCTTGAAACTAACGTACTCTACCCTATTGCAGTAAATCTCCGGATTTTTCTGTCCAAAGGCCGAGTGCGTTATGTAGCATACTACGTAACTTCGGGAGGATGGAGGCCCTCGGGAAGTATTCGTCCCAATTGGTGTTGGACTCGAGGGAGCAGCGGTTGACAGTCCGCATGCTGGACTAGGAGGATATCTGTTCGCAGCAATTCATGTTCAGGGTATCTCGAGAAATGCTTCAGGGTTTAGCGGGACTTGACGCTTCGACCGGCCTCTTCCTGAACCAGGATCGATTGCGAGACGTTTCTGGGGTTTGTAGATCTCGACGATACGGCTACTCCGTTGGTGCTTGAAGTCAGGATCAATTGAAAGACTTCACAAGGGTTCGTGGGTCTTGACGTACAGGCCGGATTGATGGTGCTCGTACCAGGATCAATTGAGGCATCAATCTTGAGACTATATTGGTTCATGGGACTTCGTTAGGATAGTTGGATAAGAAGCCCCTTCGGCCTTTGAGTTGCGACTCAAACTCGGGTACTGACCATGGGGTGCCATTAGAGGTTGGATTGTTGCTACCAGTCAACGTCTTGGTTTTCGAATTGAAGCCGAAACTGGAAGCTAATGGGTTCAACTCTTTGGAGTGGTTCTCGCCGATGATAAGGATATCACCCTTTCTGCTTCTTGGGTAGATTGTGAAGACTGTTAATAGTGACTTGGTGAAAGAGCTATGCTCACATGCCAATACGCTAACTGGTAGAATTCACGATGACATCCTACACAAACGCTTACCTCTCGTAGAGGTGACATCAATCAGCTACCAACATCGTGCGAATTGACGCGCTAGACTGTTTCTTTTGGAGTTTCCTGAGGTCCCAGGTCTATGCCAATAAACAGAAGAGTAACGATGCTCTTAAAGTCAACATAGTCGATGCTATTACTAAAATTTAGCCGTATCTATGCTATAAAGCCAACGAAAATTGCATCATTCTGATCCGTGCAACCGTAAGGAGTTGCGGTGGATATTTAAACGATGAAGAGTTTCGTTAACACTCGTACCTCGCAAATATAGCTTTATTTTATTCTATTTAAACCTCTATTCGTGCTTATTGCAGAATCCTGTACGTACAGCAAGTATTACTCATGATTTTGTTGTCTTACCTGTGATAAATACTGGGAGAGGGCGTTAAAATCTTGTATTTGAGTATCAATCATGCGGTTTTCAACCGGAAAGGGATCTTTACTTGGATCAGGATTGAAGGTGTACTGTGGAGTGACCGGAGTGGAAGCGGGTACATCCACCAAGAGGTATTCGACCGGGAGGGGTCTCGCTATCCTGGACACTTCATTGCCGTAAGAATCTTTCTCCTGAAAAAAATTAATGATGTCAGTTGATGTATACTATTTCGCCAAAACTAATCAAATCTAAATATTATTATAATTAAGGTTGTGCCATCTAGCGTATGCATTTTGAAGTAGAGGTCTGACAACACTTCTGTCATTCGTGTTTTGACAGACAGTTTGTTTAATACTTGAAATTAACGGAATGTGTCGATTTACGCTCGAACAAAACTGAGAAATATTCAAAACTTGTTTTCAAATTGGTGAATGTTCTATCCAAACTGTCGAAAATTAAATAGAAATGAAATACCCTCAGGGCAATTTGTAGATCATTTTGTTCGTGAAAACTGGATGTTAATTGATAAAACAACACATTCACGTCCTCGTCCTCGTCCAGTGGACACCCCTGGAAACGTTGCTGCTGTGGCTAAGAATGTGACTGAACCATCCATCAACTTCAACTCGTCATTGTGTTCAAGAACTGAACATTTCTCGTATCGGATTTTTTTAGAGTGACCACATGGAAAATTTTACGTAAAGATCTTGGTCTACACCCATGCAAGATCCAACTGGTTCAAGAACTAACGCCACTGGACCATAATAAGCGTCGTTTGTTTGCTGATTGGGCCCTAGAACAGCTTGAAGTTGATCCACTTTTTGATCGTAAAATTGTGTTTAGTGATGAAGCTCATTTCTGGTTGAACGGCTATGTAAACAAGCAAAATAGTCGTATATGGAGTGAAAAGAATCCTCAAGAAGTTCTGCAGTTTCCATTGCATCATGAAAATGCACTGTATGGTGTGCTTTACACGCTGGAGGCATCATCGGTCCATATTTCTTTAAAAACGATGCTGAAGCTAATGTTACAGTGAATAGTGCTCGTTACGGATCGATGATCAATGATTATTTGTTTCAAAATTTGAATAGTATCGGCCCAGAAGTGGTATGGTTCCAACAAGATGGTGCTACACCTCACGCTGCTACCGTAACAATTGATTTATTAAAAGAAAGATTTGGCGATAACATTATTTCGAGAAATGGTCCAGTTCATTGGTCTCCAAGATCATGCACATAACTCCACTGGATTATTTTCTTTGGGGTTATGTCAAGTCATTGGTTTATGCTGATAAACCAGAAACAATAGACGCTTTGGAAGTCAACATAACTCGTGTTATTGATGAAATAAGGCCCGAATCCCTCGAAAAGGTGGTCCAAAATTGGTATGGTCGAATGCGGTTCTTCAGAGCTACTCGTGGTGGATATATGCCGAAAATTATTTTTAATACATAAATGTCATAAAATTATCTTTCAAATAAAAAAAATGTGGCTTCAATCTTAATTTAAATGTGTTTTATTTCAATTTAAAGTTCTATCACTCTAAAAAAAAAACCGGATACTTCCCTGGGGAGAATTTTGCATATATACTACTCATTGAAATGAATTTCCATCAAGGAAATACCGAATCCATCAAATATTCCGATTTTGTTGTATTTTTTTTCATCGCTAGTGACAGTTTTAAGTTTTAACAGTTTTAAGGCTCAACTTTCACTTTTGCTTCAATTCTGTAGTAGGATGCCAAAACTTCACCAACAAATGTACTGGAAAATTTGGTTTGGGAAAACTGAATGACACAGAATCAAAGCCAATTGAATTATGTGATCAACTTGATTTAATCCTCGCAAACACGCTGTGCCTGCTCGTAGAAGACATAACTATGGAAAAGACAGCCGGAAACATAGGAAATTCAATGTAAACCTATAAACAACGTCGGTCCAGTGGAGCAGTGGAAGAATCAAAACCTCAGCGCGATGCTTTGATCGAAAGGATCCGCAGTCTGCAAATTATTCGCGCTTCAAACGTGAGATTCGTTTGTCCATATCGGTTGAAAATAAAGTGAATCGAAATGTTCAGCGTAGAAGAAAAAATTCAGATCATAAAATGGTACTTCGGTGGTCAATCAATTCAAGAGACAATTAATTCATTTATTGTTGATGATTAAAGTAAAACAACTTAATTTCCGCGAATTTATTTGATTTCACAACAATTGTTTCGTCATGACAACATGACTTCGTCAGGTGAGTATGGTACTCTTCATGACGAAACGATTGTTGTGAAATTAAATAAATTTGCGGAAATCAAGTTGTTTTACTTTAATCACCAAGATGTATTTCCGACAAGTAGAGACCGATAAAATCAAACATTTCATTTATTGTTGCCTTTGAAGATAGGCCGATTACTTCAAGTTCGGCTATTTCTAAAATAATTGAAAAATTCGAGAAATGTGGGTGTTTACGAACATGCAAGCATTGCAAGATTGATAAACCACCAAAAACCATTGTGTCTGAAAAAAGAAGTAGATGTGTGCTTGTTGATTTTGAAAAGAAATGGTTCAAACAAACGAAGAAATTTTTCCAGCGGACCATATCAAACGAATGGAATTTTGTGAAACTATGATGGAAAAAGTAAATGAAAATAGTTCATTCCTCAACAGGGAATTATATCCGTTTATTTCAATTCTAAGAATGTTAATCTAGACCCTTTGCTCTCGATATGGATAATTTCATATTTTTTGAATATCAAAACAGATTTAATCTGTAAGTCTTCTACAATTTAAATTTCAAAAAAATTTTCATTCAAAAAACTTTTAGAATTAAATTAATGTCTACAATAAGCACCGCTTATATTTAATAGACGTATATAATCAAAACTCAATATATAATGTCAAATCGAATAAATACACCACCAGATATAAAAAAGTCATCAAAATTAATAAATAAATATTAAAAGGAGACAAAATTTTGTTTCTGATCTTACCATTAAGAACACCAATTGCATTTGAAAAACATAAACACAACTTAAGGACTTCTCAAAAAATATAATTTATTTGAAATATTTAATATATTCGAATAAGTTCATTCAAAAATCTCTCAAAACATGCACTATATCTCCAAAAAACAATTAGAATTCTGATAATCTCTTCATCGGCCCTAAATAATATTCCAAATATCAAAATTTGTCTTGAGAGATTTTTTAATTAACTTATTTGAATATTTACATATATTAAATATTTCAAATAAATTATAATATATTTTTTGAGAAGTCCTTAAATTGTGTTTCATGTTTTTGAAAAGGAATTGGTGTTCATAATGGTAAGATCAGAAACAAAATTTTGTCTCCTTTAAATATTTATTTATTAATTTTAAAGACTTCTATATCTGTTGGTTTATTTATTCCATTTGACATTATATATTGAGTTTTGATTATATACGTCTATTAAATATAAGCTGTGCTTATTGTAGACATTAATTTAATTCTAAAAGTTTTTTGAATAAAATTTTTTCGAAATTAACATTGTAGAAGACTAACAGATTAAATCTGTTTTGATATTAAAATTTTGTTATATTTCCTCTATCAAGTAAAAACCCTTTTTCTATTTTAATTTAATATTTGTTATTGAAAGTATGTCTAAATTTTATTAAATGGTTGGTGTACGTGGAATGTGTGGAATTTGAAGTGTAGGTAGCTCTTTTGAAGTTTGTGGATTCTCTTTTTGAACGATCTACCGTGATAAACCATTAGGCAATCCTTACAAGATAACTTATAGACTCCTGATTTATTATCTTTGTTTGATTTATCTCTATTATTTTCAATGTATTTGTCTTTATTATTTATGGTGCTTAAAGCTGCAGTGTAATTAAAATTTTTCTTAAATAATTGGCAATGTCTTCGGATATTCTATTGTAGCAATCACCTTCTTCGCTCCTCGTCCAAAAACCTGCCTTGCTCTGCTGCAGCTTGACCGGCGTATCATATAGAGGACACTACTAGTCTAAAGATTCCTGACTGACCGTCCCCGCCGAGTTCAAATAGAGCAAGGCACACAGCGTTCGACGATCATTCCAAAGCGGAACAAATGGTCAGTGGCGTCACAAGCAGATATGCACACCGCACCTGTCTGAAGAGTTTCAGGTGCGCATGCTCAGAACGAAACGCCGTCTCCCAAATTAATCGATGGAAGCTACCTCACAACAACACCGTATTTCCTTTGAGAGATTCACTATTTATATGTAAATTTTGTATGCATTTATTTTGAATGGGGTCTTTTGTGGTGAGATAAACGTCAATTAACGCTATCTTATTCACATGAATGGAATATGCGGTGGGCTCTAAATTGTGAAACATAAAAACTGTTAGTATCTATGTTAGTAATCTATGGAGAAAGCTATTATAGGCCGACATTTTTTGATTGTAGGGATGATTGTGAGTTTCATGTATGGTGATACCTGTGTATGTAGGTTTGTGAAATATGCTAAATTCATGTCAATTATTTAATCTTCTGATATTCAGGTCTAGGAAATTGATACTTCGGTTCTTCTCTTCTTCATAGATGAATTTGATGGGCGAGTGTAGATTATTAATTAAATTTGAGGTGTTCAGTTGTCTCTTGGTGCCTTTAAACCAACATAGAATGTCATCTACAAATCTAAACGAATAAAGTAAAATTTGATTGAAAAGATGCGTTTCCTTCGTTAAAGCGGGACAGCCGATGCGTCAGTGAGCAATATTTTACAAGTGCTCTATGCACCCTGCCGTTATTCGACGATTTTCCCGCGCTAGATCCGACCCGCGACGCCACTGCCCCCTGTACCGTTTCCCGCGCAACCTCTCCGCCGCCCGGCCTACTGCGACGAAGTACGCCGAAACGTCGTCCATCGTCGCCCGAACTGCGCCAGTCGCTTACGTGATGTGGCAAGGCGATGCGCGTATCGAGGCCCTCCTCGTCTGACGACCAAAACGACGTCAAAGGGCCCCCCGACGCGACGATACGACCCCGTGCGTCCCCCGAATTATGTAATAACACGGCGCGATCCGTCACACCGAACCCCGCGGGCGACAGTGAACAGTACAAAAGGAAAACGTAAACAAAACGACGCCGCGCTCGAAATCGCTACGCCAAGAGATCGCCGTCTCTCGTTCTTAATCATAGAATCTTATAAACCCGACCAAATCCGATGTTATCTTAGTTATCTGTGGATCCCGATACGATCTGTAAGGCTGTGTTGACACGTCGTCTGTCCGCTTCAACCATCTCTTCTCGAAATACGAATTGAAAAAACGGTAAGGCAAGCTGTTGATCGCCGTCGAATAAATTTTGACGTTTGTGTTCCTTTTGTCTTCTGTCCTTTTCCCCTCGGCGAGTGTGTGCGTAGCTGTCGTGACTTTGCGGCCGTTCGGTTGGCTCGCAGGTGACTGCAACGTTGCCGCTTCTCGTCATGTTTTGATGTTTACGATTACGGTATGTTTTTCGATCTGATTGTCCGATTGTTACGTAAAACTGTTGAGATAACGTGACGATTGCATCGATTTAAATCCCCGGGGACACGATGCATAACGTCTTGTAATTTTTCAAACATCATTCTCACTCGTTGAAGGTTCTCAACTTTATAAATAAGGATTTACCTATCAAAAACTGCGTTTTAACCTTTAAAAATGCTTTTACAATTGAATAAATTGCGGAAAACCACAATTTTCATGCAGTTCTTTTGTATTCTCAGATAAAACCAGCAAATTACCGTCGACCTTCTGAAAATATCAAAAATTACTTCATTATTCAACAATGAACACATCACTCTGTGGTTCATACCTTAATGAAAGTATATGATGAAAATATCAAGAAGGCCGCAAATTTTAGTGCTGACTTTGTGGTATATGGTCTCTGTTACCACTTAAATACGTCTGTTGTCACTTCACTTCTTCGTCAACTGTGTTTTCTTTATGAAAAAATATAATTGAAATAACACCTACAAAAATTGCTATAAAATTGTAAAAATGTCAATGGACACCGAGTTTTCACTGCCAGAAGCATAGTGTATTGCAATCGTCCGAATTTTTAAAATCCGTATAAAATAACCTCAAGTAATTGTTAAATATTTACCGACTATTACTTCGTCCTCTAAAATTGGGAAATATAACTTCACATGGTTAGTAGTTGTTTCTGTTCTTTTTGTTTTATTTTATTATTTTCTCTTAGTCACTTTGATTCGAGAAAAAAACTTTTTCATGAATTTTGTTAACCAAACGCTTCAACATTTTATTTCCGGACATATAAAATGTTGCTGTTTTGGATGGAAATTCAACGAATCATTAACTTGTTTTTTATTGTGACTGATAATTATAATGAAATTAGGAATTGCAACTGAACTGAGACTGTTCAGAGTCCTATAATTGAATGAAGTTAAAACTCAATGTAACTAATCTATTAGGCATTAAATCAGTAATTAAAACGTTTATTTATTACTTCAGATGGAATGGCGTAATTGTATACAACACTATTGAGATTTCAGAACAAGATATTTTAATTGCGGTAGCATTTATAGTACATAATTTAGTCATAATATCATCTTGGATATCCCCAATTTTGATGATTAATCTCTTATATCTTAATATGTTTCAATATGAGTTGAGATAAAAGTGGATGTTTTGTAACAATCAGTATTTGTCGATTCTTAGTATGTGTAAGCAAAAATCTTAGAAAATGGAGAAATATGTTTATCATTTCGAATTTCCACTTGGGTCATTTCAAAACATATATCAATAATATCTTGATTTATATCTAAATTATGTTTTAAAAACTTCAGGCCATCCATTATTTAGTCATCACTAGACAATTCTAATATCTTTTTTCCAGATATTCTACGCATTTTAATGTAATTTAAAAAAAATGATAAATATTATTGAAAATCTATAAATTTTTAATGATAATAAAAAAAAATTGAGACCTAAGAAAGCTAAAGTTAATAATACAGAAATGTTAACTAAAAGTACCTTTCAAGGACAAATATTTTAAATAAAGTAGAAATTCGAACGAGACCTAGTATTCGCAAAAATACGAACTAATATTATCGTAATTAAATCATCAATAACTTGCAAAATTATGTCCCCAAAATATTCAATATTTTTTACTATCAAAAATTGTTAAAGTACATCAACATAATTATGTTGCAAACGTGCAACATAATTATGTTGCAAAAGTGCAGTCTGAAAAATTATAAGATGAAAAAAATATATGTACAAAAGTACAATTGATTTATGTTAGGAACTTGAGCTGGCATGTTTATTAATAGTTAAATAAAACTCACTGGTACTTAACACTTAATACTTAAGTTCATCAATATTTTATTGACAATTTCAATGAATTTTTCCAATAAAAGTCATCTTCAACATAACCGTTACTTCAATTCATTTATAACATATTTTATGATCACAAAATTTTATATCCTCGACCATCCAGTCTTACGGTTTACAGAAATACCTTAGTACCTCAACAGGTTGTTTTTTTTAAATACCCCACAGACACCTTATATATTCTTAGATAATTCTAACGAATTCATCAGATATTTACTTACTTAAATGTGTTTTTGATGTTTTTCGTGCTCTGTTTCCCACGAAATTTGAATCATTATTACGAATATGATGAGTTTTGAGCCAGAAACTCGTTCATAATGACATTCTTGTGAAATGGAGTTACCTTGGTGCAAAATTCAACAGTTTTGACCTAATACTTTAATTGCTGTCTCATCTCCTAGCAAGAATTCTGAGTGTACAACACAGTGATAACCGATAAAACCTAATTTTCACTTTTGGTCGAAATTGACGTGCTCTTTTCCCACTCATACGCACGTTATTTTGATTAAGTCGATTTACTGTAAGCCTTACGTCACATTTTCAGGACTTTCACGCATGAAAATCCATTTGCAATGCAAAATTTTTGATAGTTTCTTTGTTCGATAGTTTATCCATTGTGCAAATTGCAAAACACACTCGAGATGAACTGACAAAGTGAAGCAATGTAAATGAACTAAATATCTCTATGTAGAAATTCTTGAAATAGAGTAGATATTTAAAAAAAAACGAGATGTAGTATTTCCGAATTCTCAAATTAAATGAATAATAGAAGGATCGCAACAAAAGTATGAACCAACATTATTGAAAACATGCGTTATCAAGTTGAGAAAATAACACCTTACTTCATTTCACTGTGAAAAAATCGTTAAAATCCATCTGTCAACTCATAAATATTGCAGTTTCAACGCGAAATTAAGTTAGAAATAACCGTATTTTGGCGTAAAAAGAATCAAAAGGATTAGACCTTCAAATACCAAGAAACTTGACGTTCTTTCTTCCGTATAACGAAATTAATTATCCGATCCACTCAAAATATTTACAATAATTAACCAAAACAAACACTATCGATCTTCGCTCAATTTCAACAGCTCGATATACGCGCGTCCCCAATTAAACGATACATAAAAATATCGTGACGTCAATTAAACGACGATGTCCAATTTCGATAATAAAAAAATATCGTCGATTTCTGGCCATTCCCCTAGTTCCGGTACAGATCGCGCAGCCGTGGCAACGTCGCGTCGGTGCCACTTGTCGATTCGATTTTGTTTTGAATTACGGGCCCGTTTTGAGCGCCAAGCACGCTCTCGTGACACAAGACCGTTCCGGCAGACTTTGAATTTATCAAAACACCGGGTGATTTACGGGAACCCGAGCCTTTTGGCACGCCCGCTGACCGATCGTGCGATATTCCCATGACCTATAAAACTACGTGAGTTGTTGGTCCTCCGTGCGAGGATTTCGACGTCAGTCTTCGAAGGGAATATCTGTTGATATTCATACTCTATGATCGTGCATTTCAGTAACTGATGTAGACCAATGAATAAAAAAGCTTAACATCCATATACGTCTATCCGATTTTATTAAATTTATACATGGTATTGTGCTATTTGATCAAGAAATTTCAAGGTTTACTCTTTAAATTTTTGAGGTGGCTACAAAGTCGTTAAATAATGAAAGGGTATTCAATTAAACAAAGTATACGGTCGCATTTGGATTGAAATCTGTGAACAGCTTGTCGCCAAGCTTTTTCAAATCAATCGAAATATCTAGAAGGCTAAATATTAGCCAGGAGTCCCAGCTTTGTGACTTTGAGAGGGATTAAATAGGTTCGTAAGGCCGGTTTGTAGATAAGAGAACATTCTAGAAGAACCACTGGATCTTTACGAACAATACTGAAGTTTAGGAGACAAGAAGGCCTAGAACACAGAGCGAGGGGCTTCAGACGTCCAAGAAGTATCACACAGGGCTATGATTGCCGATTAAGACCTACGACTCTCAGGGACATATTTATGAACACCTGGGCCAACGCAAATCAGTGGTATCCAGAGATGATTGGTATGCGTATAGTGAACAGAGTGCTTCCCAAGTCGAAACTTTTTTACAGAACTCATCAAAATAAACCAATTCAACGAAATCGCCAACATAAAATGTTCACAAGGAAAACTCGAAGCCCTTTTAGCAAAATTCCATTCCCAGCATTCCGGTCCTGTTAGTTCTGGCTACATCAGCGAGTATGCGGTCTGGATTAGCAGCATTTTTCAATTCAAACGTTCAATCCAGATTAAAATTTCGATGTAAACATCCAAAGAAAGAGATTTTTTAGTCTCGTGAATTAACGAAAAATATTCATTCAAATACAGAGAGGAGAACGATCCTATACCTTTGTACAAAATCAGGAGTAACAAATTTCATTTCATCTCACGATAAATAAATCCGCCATATGTAGCTAATGTTTCATTTTGACAAGTTATACCCTCTGATATGAAAAGAGCAACCCTTTAAAACACCCGTATAATAGAATTTAAAATAATGACGTTCGAATACTCGTAATTTTACATTGTATTCATCTCTGCACTAACTAAACATTCGCGGATATCAAAGATTTCCAAACGGATATCTTTCTGTTACTGCTTCAACTCTACAAATATTTAATATTTGAATGAATATGCGACGTTTCAATAAATTCACGAAACATCCAAACATAAGTTATTACCAGAGTATTGTTCACACTGAACTGACATTTGACATAATATATCCAATCAGAATTGCGTTTAAAACATAGAGATTATATCTCTATGGAATATCTGCGATATTCACTAGTGAACAAAATAATGATTCAGATTACGAAAGATTCCAAAGGCAGAAATAATCAGCGAATCTTCATTTCCTGTTTAGGATTACCATTTCTCTGAAGCTCTCATTGTCACTGGATAATGCGATGCAATTATTGACAATTCAATGAGAAGTCCAACTTAATCCGGGCAAATATTACGCAATTATCTGTAATATTATCTCGCCGAACAACAATTTGAATCCAGAATGCACAAGATCCCTGAAGAAATTGGAAAAAAACAATCGACAACTCCGATTTCCTGTTCAGAGTGCAACCAAACCGTCGTCCGTTATATAAACAAAAGCATAGTTTAAACCGCGAAATGGTGAAAGTCCATTAGAATTTTCGCTCATTCGTATAGCCCAGATTTCAGAGATGCAGTCTGCTATAGCTAACAATGATGTTATTTAGAGCATGCATGTAAAAACAGACGGAAATCATTTTAGACGGCAACAGCGTTTCATTTCGTCAAAATTGACATTCCAATTGCAAAACAAAGGTTGGTACACGCAACATATTCCAATAGGTGATGATTCACACCCACCTCTAATGAAGGTATGAAGATCCTCCGATAACTTCTTATTCACAATCACAATACGTAGAAGAAATGAAGTTGACTTATCACTATCTGAAATCATAGAATGTGTTCTTTGTACACTGAAATTCCGAACAATCAAAATTTTCTATGGTGGGTTTTACAACACTTCAATACCTAAGATAAAATTCGATGATTGAACGAAAAATGAACTATTACTGAACATAGAAATGATTTAATTTCAATTAAGATGTCTGAAATGCTCGAGTATAAGATTTTGTTTACGTTATGTGCTTCACAAATCATTCAGAATCCTCACGACCATATTTAAAGAAATACAGATGGTACGTTAACTTGAAATTATAAAAATGCTTATTTATCCACATATTAGATAATGCGAATTTTTAGAATAGCATCGAATATGGGGATGTTACCAAGAGTATTTGGAATTAATTAAATTTTCCTTGTTTTCAACGGATTCTTTGATAAAATCTCCGAATAATCCACCAATTTACCCTTTTGAGCATTATACAATACAGTGACTTCTTTTTTGTGACACAACAGGTTGATTCTTGGTTGTTCAAAATAGACTTGTTCATCTTTACTAAATTATTTCAATTTATAGCTAAAGAATTAATAACTATTCTATTGATTCAATGGTAACGACTTGATTTCAATCAATTTGTTTATGTCAAGGTCTTATTATTTATAGGATCATTTGTAAATAATCCTTTTATTGTCGAATTTGTACACTTTTAAATTAGTTAATATTCATAACCTGATAATGATTTGGAATAAGGAAAAGATCGATGTAGGAGAAAGAATAAGCCAATGCAGATGTGTTCAAATAAGTGTTTAAAAAGAATTCACTTGAATAATGAATCTTAAAAAAAACGATCTTCTATCTGAAACTGATGAAAATATACATATTTCGATAGATTTGTTTATTACAACGCGAAAATTTCTCTAAACTTTCGATATAATGAACGGTTTCAAACTATCATAATTGAAACAAGTTGCTAGAAATAACTATGTTTTACTGGAAAAATTCAATACTTTACACACTATCGTGAATGCAGTTTTGAAGTATTATTTAACCCACAAAACAAAATATCTTCTTTATTATTTCATGCAAAAGATCCAACCCAGATAAATCGGTAGTATATGAATTAATTCAACTTGTAATAGCTAATATAAAAAAGTTTGACAATATGACAATCTATAATAGATAGCCACCCTTCCAACATAAAAAACTCCCAAACTAGCACTGAAGTAAGAAAGGAAACGCTTCACAAATCAATCAACACCGATCGGATCCATCTGTCGATCAATTGCGGCACATAGATTTACGTACGATTCTGTGACATTGATTAGTCGTTATCTCCGTTATCCAACGTAGCTCCCACTGTTATAATTATTCTCTCACAAAGCCGGCGCGTTTCCAATTAACTCCTCTCCTACAGAAACTACCTAATCATGCGAGGCTCGATTGATTAATTTCTCGATTCTTCGAAGGCACAGCTCAAACGAACTTGCCGTCCAAAGTAGATTAAAGGTAGGGATCAGACGCAAAACATAGATCACCCTTGATAACTTCTGTGATCGGTGTCACGTTGCGAAACCACGTTAAAATGTTATCTTATTGTTAAACACTTGCTCCTAGTATGTGACATTTGATTAAAATGGCCCATTCTCGCAGATAAATCGAAATAATGGAGTCGCCGGAAATAGAAGAACTGACGTTGTGCGGCTTCTGCAAGAAGAAATTCAACGACACCGACCAAAGCCCCAAGTTGCTCTCCTGCAAGCACTACTTCTGTCTGCAGTGCATGAGGACCAACCTCAGCAAGGGCACCGCAGAACTGTACTGCGTGTACTGCTGGAAGAAGACGGACCTTGGAGAGCTGGGTCCGGAAAGTCTACCCACCCACAACCCTGTACTCTGCCTGACCAAGAACTTCTCGCAGCTGAAGCTGTTTTCCACGAACCCGACGAGCGGCGGAAGCAGCGAGAAAACTACTAAAGTAAGTGAGGTATTCCACAAGGATCCGCTCTGAGACCGACCAACTCTGATTAAGCTCAAAATTCTATGATATTTTTAGGTTATATCGGAGAACTGTCACACGCACGCCATGCCCCTGGCCCTGTGGTGCACGACGTGCGGTTCACCGGTCTGCAGGGCGTGCGCGACGACAAGCGACCATTCCAACCACCAGATTAAATCCCAAAACGACGCCAAAGACCAGCTTATCACCGAGCTCCAGGTGGATCTGGCATCGATGACGAAGATGCTCTCCGAAATACAAAGGTAAATACAACATAGCATTCATATAATTGTCTTGAAAATCTGCTAGTTTAAAGAAGATCATCATGGTCTGAAATTTGAAGTAAGATTTTCTTTGGAAGGAGGAAAGTAAGATTTTCTTGTTATAGCCTACTTATTATTTTAACTTGTTCCTGCAGGCTGGCCTCTCAGCAGCGCGAATTCCTGCTGAAAGTTCTCGAAGCCTGCGTCACGCTCAAGACGCACGTCGAGGCCGATCTCACCAACAACGTGGCCCACTTCGAAGTTACCGAGACCAGGGAGAACCTGGCCAAACTCAGACTGAATTTATCGATGGCCGAAACGCTGACCGACGTCCACAACCTCTGCGCCAACGTCAACATGGAGAAGCAGAGGTTCCAGATGCGCTACCAAGACATGTACCTACAATGCCAGCTCGACGATCTTATACGAAACTCTACGGTAAGGAAAATTTGATGCAATGCCGTGATTTATGCAGTTGAGACGAAGATGCCGATGGTTTAAACACCAGCGTCATCTCCGGTCAAGGTCCTGAAGACTTGAAAAGCTACCATATCAAACAAAGGCGTTACTAAAATTCTTTTCTCCTTTTCAGGTGGTCCTTGACTACCCGCTGCTTAAACAAGCCGTGGGAAACATCCACAACGGGGAGATCGCCCTTCCCGGCAACTCCAGGATCCTGGCACCGCCTCAGCAAAACCCAATCCTCTTTCTCGCCAACTACTGCATGTCGCAGCTCTATTCCAGGCACATGCTGGCCAAGACGAGTTCGAACAACGGCCTGGATTACCACAACCACAACTCCCTACCGGCACCGCAGGTGAATTACATCAACCAGAACCCTCTGCACCAGCATCTGGTGCTACCTCCCCCGAAGAACATCTACCCGGACAGCAATATCATCATCCAAAACCTGGTACACTCGCCGCAGATGAGGAATCCGGTGAACATGTGCCCATTGTACTACTTCAATGTCGACGTCAACGGTCAGCCGTTAGGCAGAATCGTCATCGAAGTGCGCGCAGACGTGGCGCCAAAGATGGCGAAGAACTTTGGCCTGCTCACCACCGGTGAAGCGGGCATGGGTTATAAGGGATGCCAGATATTCCAATGCTGGGAGGGAGAAAGCGTCATAACCGGGGACTTCGAGCTCAACAACGGAAGAGGCGGCCGTTCCATCTTCGAGGACTCGTACTTCCTTCCGGACGACACCAAACTGCTGGCGGTGAGGGGTACGGTAGGCATGAGACGGACCCAGAAGAGGCACGACAACCTCGGCATGGTGGGATCCCAGTTCAGGATCATACTGCAAGAAATGCGGGGATTCACCGGTATTTTCGGTCACGTGGTCGAAGGTATAGAACTCGTGGAGAAGATTAGTACGTACGGTGATACCACAGGTAAACCCACGAAGAATATTCTCATAGCTAAATGCGGAAAGTTGTAAGTCCACTAAACGGGAAGTTTCATCGTTTAATCTACGAAAGAATGGGAATGCTTACAATTTCTACCGGAATTGTAAGTCACTATCCAAATCATAAAACAGAAAGTTCAGCAATTCTTACAAGTCTGTGAATTACAGCGCAAAACCATCATTAGACTCACAATTTTTTAAGATCAAATCATCCAGTAGTACAAGATTTTTTTTAATAAACTCCAGTTCAAGTAATTGAAAGATTCGCAAGTATTGATTCTCAATGAATTTATATCTTACAATTTTTTAGGACCCTTACATTTTCGATACTGAATTCAGATTTCTGTTATAAACTGAGGCGAAGTTGAAAATGTGATGCAAATTGTAAGCATATTATTAAAATGAGTACTTGCCTCAGATTGATAAGCAAGTAAACTTATAATTTTGAGCGTCCAAAGTTAAATTTTAAGAATCAACTTTACCATTTTTAAGATACTTAGCTGTAAGCACGAATTCGAAACAAGATGTTACCATTGCTGTTCTTTCTGTTTTAAACAAAAACGATATTGAAATGGGGTAGCTTACATTTCTGATGAATCAAAAGAAATTGTAAGCATGAAAGGAAAAACTCTCGTTAGATTAATATCCAAGTAAATCTATAATTTTTAGTGTCTGAACTCCAAATAGACAGCATATTGCTGTTTGAAAATCATTTGGCCTGAAAAAAATTGTAAGCTCTCCTTCATACAAAGGCCAAAGATAAAATCAATACAGTGATTACTTTTTCACTGTACCAAATGAATAAAATTTGAAGGCAGAATTAGTGCGTCTGCTATGCTTACAATACTAATCTGAAATAGTAAGCATACAAAAGTGCAAGGAACGATGAAACTTCTTCACCTTTTATTCCCCAGTACTGACATATCGGATAATCGAAAAAAGTATAAAATCGTATTTAACGCTATGGGATCTCAGGTGTTCTCGCGAGCTTTTTGAAAAAAAAAAATCAATATAGCGGATCTGCCAAACGTGAACCTTTCGTCGTTTTAAGAATAAGCGTATAGTATCGATGTTGAATCAACCTATGCTTAAATATACGTTCTACGAGAGAATTTTGAAGAAAAAAAAATGTACAAAAATATATCGATGTTTGTATAAAATAAATTAAATGTAGCTTATGCATAAAAAGTAGTGAATCATAATGGGGCGAGGTTTGTGAATTTGAAACTTAAAAAAAAAAAAAATTGTATTGTACATTCAAAACACCCGTCTTAGAAGTGAGAAAGATCGTATTCCGAAAGAACCTATATTTTCTTAAAATGCGTGCAAAAAATTCTATCGAAGTTAGATTAGTGAAATATCGGACAGGTTTTCTCCTTTTTCGTTTAAGATGGAGCTCTACCACGAGGATGTACATTAAAAGACGTTACATTTTAGTTAGTATCGAATTCTGGGGTTAGGGGGGGTGGATATGTGTTAAAGCTGAGAACTATAGAGAATATTATATAAATCCCTATTTTTTCGAAAAAAAATCCTGATACCTATTTTTTGTAAGCTACCTATTTTTTGTAAGCAGAGGAAATTTCATGACCAGTCGACCGTAAATTTGGAACTTCAAAAATGGTTTCGTTGATTTCTTCGAGAAGTCAAACAGAAGCTCGAGTACAAAATGAACAAGTTCCAAGTTTAACGATCGATTGAAAATATAATTTTGTAAGCGAAGATTGGAATTATCGAACGTTTCAGTGGTTTATCGTGGATTTTGAACCCTCTTTGAGCCTTGCTCCCTTACAGGCTTCCCTGCTATCAGTTTTCGGGATCTTCATACTTAAGTCAGGGCTTTATAGGCATTATTTTGTGGGACACAGACTGAATCCACTCAAACACAAGTTCAAACATGCAAGAAACGATAGTATGTGAGGCCTCACCGTTGTTTGTCACAAACAGAGAATTAGAGCCAAAGCTTTTTGTACTACACTTTTTTATATGACCTACGTCTAACGATGTTTATAATTTTTACCTTGTAACCTCTCCTTCAAACTTAAACTTTAGGATTCGCAAATCGATCGAAAAGATACACGTGTATTTAGATTTTTAGGATGGTGAATCGATTGATTAGTTGAATTTACGGTAAAGCGATTTGTTGTTAAACGTGTTTGGAAATTTTATTCATGTTTACCTTTTTATTATGTCTATTATAAAAATAGTTTTATATTTTTACCCGGGTATATATCATTATTATTCGTAGTGAGGAGGAGGAATATGCGAAAATGTGAACGAATTTATTAGGAGGAAAGAGAAAGATTAGCGCTAATCAATGTTATTTTTAATAAAATAAAAAATTTATTTTAACGTTAAAGGATATTTTTTATTTGTTTACTAACTAACCATATCCGAATTACTAATATTTTTCCATTTCGACGAGATCGACTATAACTCACTGTGTAATGTTAATCTTTTGTTACGTCAACTTTAAAATACTTTATTTCCCTAAATGTAGATTTTAAAGTGACATTTTTCCGTTTCAAGGTCAAAAGTAGGTTTTATTAATGTAATAATTCAATTTTTCTTGACTCGCTTCGTTGAGAACCTATTTCGTATACATTTTCAAACGAACATTCTGTTCCAATTTCAGATTTGATCTCTTTCAATTTCAACAATGAAATACTAAAAGTTTACGATTATACCGTGAGTTATAATTTGTCCAGTTCAACAACTGAGTTGTATGAGACATTTGAACACATATCAAAGAAACTTCTGAATAAAAACATGGTTGTAATTCGAGAGACTTATCTTCCAATATTTCATCGTCGTTTTGTACGAAGAACGAAACCGTCTCCGTTGTACGAGTAACACAAATCACACACATCCGTTCAATTGCGTATCTTGGAGATCCTAGATCTCTCGGAAAAAAATTTCGTACTTCCCCTCGATACCGAATAAAAACATCCGTCGGAAACAACGAACGATGATATTTTTGAAGTTTTTCGGCAACGGTCAAAAACGAGTCGAAGTATCCAAAGCCAAATCGGAAAATCGAACGAGAATGTGAAAATTTACGTCTAAGAGAGAAGTTTAAAGAAATGTGTGAATTTTAGCCTAAATGTGTTAGAAGTTAAAGACGTGAAAATCAATTCGCCTGATTGTTCAAGTCTAAATGTCAGATTTAATCGATGTAGAATTTCACGGGAGTTTTCAAAACGATATTGGTAGCATGACCCAGTAAATAACTAACATTAAATTCGTACATCATAGAGAAAGATCGATTCGTTACAAAGTTAAAGAACGAATCTCAAATTTAAAAATACACAGTAAAAAATTTGCTTGTTTTTATTTACCTTTGCTACCAATATCAAATCAAACCATGTTTTGAAAAACGTTATAGTCAATAGTTCTTGTACGTTAGTGAATTAGCTATAGAACAAATGCATAAATATGGTATCAAGACAAAAATAAGATTAGGTTCTCTAAGCAAATCAAAATAAAAAAATAATATTCGTAGTTCGTTAAAAGAAAACCATGTAAACAGATTTCTGTTGGGAATTTATCTATATCTAAGATTGATCGTCCCTGTGTGTTTGGGAGATATGTCTTTATCTTCATTTATACCTTGATTTAAATCGTTACTATATATAATATTCATTTTGGAGATAATTGTCATAATATCTTATAATGTGAAATCGAGGTTGAACATTCAAGATCGAGATAATTTTCTGTTACTCGACTTCAAAGTAAAAGGGATTACTTGTTGAAAGTAAAGTTAAAATTATTATTAATCATGAATTCAAAGAGAAACAACTGGGGTAACAAAATTAATTTTATTTCAAAAGTGAAACACTCTTAAAGATTCACATCTATTTAGGGCAGACAGTCCTTTCAAATTCCTACACCCGATGAAATTATTCAATGCCCCCTCATTAACCTTGACAACAAATCACCCAAGAAGACAATATTGGCTATTTTCCCCCCTCTAAGTTCATTATTAACCATAAATGAAAAAAAAATTAAATTGAATGATATTTTTCCCATTTTCATTCTAAAATCAAGTTTTACTTTGAAGTCGATGCGCAGAAAATAAATGCTTCTCTTCCTTGAAGGTTCATGGAAGTTTTAAGTAACACTCATAAGCCGCAGACGCCATTTTTATAATTTTTTCGATGCCTTGCACTTTTTCAACTTTCTTGAACTTTCCACGAGATTATAGTTACTATCGTTGAGTCCTAGATAACCTATAATTTTTTGATATTTGATATTATGACAACTAATTAATATCAGAAAAAATTCTACTCGCAACCCGAACATAAAAGTTGTTCGAATTTAATTGGTGTTTTTGCGTATTCGTTCAAAAATGTTACTACGAGAGTAATAAAAGTTTACCGTTTATCGAGACACGAGTCGACTGATACCATGTTCTTGCAAATTGTAAACGTTCAACAGAAAAAATACAGAATTATTGAAAGAAACAAATTCTACCCTTTTAACGCGAAATATATGTAGCCAGTGTTTGTGCCTTGTTACCTGACTAAATATTTGTGATAACTAAGTACCTACCACTTCAGGTTAGTTTTCAAAATATATAACTTTCCGCAACTGTAATACCTCTTTCATTTTACACCCCTACATTGATTACAAGCAAAAAAATTTCACCATGCTTATTGAGGTGAATTAATTATCATTTTCCCGATTTATGTAGTAGGCAGTGCTCGTTTCCCATTGGCCAGTCTGACAGGATAGTCCTAGAACTACCGGAACCGACGTACAGATGGCAGCTTTGTGAAAAGAATGACTTTGGATGGAAGTACCAATCTAATAAGTTCAAGTTACCTAATAAGTTTAATAGTTATCAATAGTGAATATTCCCGTAGAAATTGTAAACATCGAATTTACAATAACTAATGCGGGAAGAAGAAAAAGTCATTGGACTGTATAGTAGATGGCCCATCAGTTCGATATTTTACTTAATGCAAAAACAGTTGCCGAGTTTCTGAACTAGTCTATCTCTTTCTAACTATAGTCTAAAACGTTTGCTCTATCATCTCTCTATTCGTGAACTTAACTATCGGCCAACTGCCTTTCGCTAACTGCCCTTAGAGTGGCCGCTCCGATCTCAAACCCCAGCTGTCCCCGCTTAAGTCTTAAGTCGGTGGCGTACGCAGCCGCGCTCGATTTAGCTTATTGGAAAACTCTTGGATACTATGCCAATCAGGGCGAGAAATAGAACATTGGGAATGAATCTCAAGACATCCCATCGAAGATATATTCTTCCAGGAAACTGTTGATGTTTCTTGGTTCAGCATACAAATGCTGGTGAACCATTCAGAATTGACCGTTCTACTTTGCTCTAATGGAATTTTAAATGGACATACTGGATGGATCACGAAACTGTTCTTCCCATTCAAGCTTTTAAAGTCCCAAGTTATTTCTTAGAAATATTATCATTCTCGTGAATAATAAAACAAAAATAATTGTATTTGACCACAAATGCTCCATCTGTAACCGTTTTTCAGTAAATCTAATTTATTTAACTTCATTTCTATTTTCAAAATACTATCATTATTTGGTACGAAGAAAAAAAAACCATCAATAGCGACTACAATGCATACTTATAACAACGTTTCAGTGATTAAATCATGAAAAACGACAACTTAAGTTTTGTTTCATCAAGACAGTTCGCATATACCTTAACACATTGGCCAACTGGGACTTGAAAGTTTTAAAAAGCCCCTCTATGCATTTTTGCTATATTTTCCTTCACAGATCTTTTTTGTGGAAGTAACAAAAAAGATAAGCTTGTGATTGATGTTTTTCAGGGCGTTTGACTATAAATAGTGTATACTGAAAAATATCTTACCTTATAATAAACATCCGGTACATATTGCTTATCAGAGGATTCCCTAACGTAACCCAATTCTGGACAATCCTTAGTTGGTAAAAGGCAATTATCACGAACTAGAGCCATACACTGATTGGAAACCTGGTAGCCCTCCATTATCACTTGATTATTTTTATCACCTGAACCGAAAAAGACTTAATTAGATCATTCTTCTAATCTCTCGTATTAAAATTATGTGTCCAGAATAGGTTTAAAGGTAGGTGGAACTTATAAACATTTATCATTTTACCGAAAATCCCCTGTATAAAATTCACAAAATAACAGACTTCGAGAAACTTTGTCCTAGTACAATTATGAACGACATAAAGAGTGTGGAAGTATTAAGAGTATAAATAAGTTCATGCGGTTTTGATAATGTTTCTACAAGTTTATTATTCCATTGTTTCATCTGGCAACACCTTCATTTTGAAGAGTCATCATTTTGCGCCATCAAAGTTTAAGGATGAAGAACTAGAGGCAAGACTTGATGAAGATTCATCACAAACGCAAGAGGAACTCGGAAAAACACTCGGAGTCACTCATCCAGCCATTTGCAATCAGTTAAAAGCAATGTTTCCTACCGAAAGGTAGGAAACTGGGTGCCGTACTCGAACAGCTTTAAATTAAAATTAAATGCAATTCAAAACAATATGCTAAGAATACTTAATCTAACCTATAATTCCATGTCACTTTCATGGGCAACCACAGAACAATAAGATGAATGTATCTATCTTCACAATCCCGATATTTCTAAAACTTCAAAACATTCCACCGATCATATAACAGTGAATATCGAAAGTGAAAAATACATTCCACATGTAAGTAAATGAAACATAACTAAGCTTATGAATCCTAGTCCCAATAAGTGTTTCAGGTATAGAACGAAAACTCGGACCGAAACTTTGTTATTTAGCGAATTTTATGCAGTTTCCTATCAAATAGTTTAGTCTGATAAGACTAAGAAAGTCAACTGGTATACATTAAACTTTTTTTTAGAGTGATAGAACTTTCGATAGGGATAACTGTGATTTGACAGAAGGTAGAAGCCATGTTGTTTTGATATTTCTGCTCAGTAAGCATTAACAAATTATCATGGAAAGACTCACGCCGCAACAACGTTTACAAATTGTTGAAATTTATTTTCACAAGCCTTCAAGATCATGTGACATTACTCCACTCGATTACTTTCTTTGGGGTTATGTGAAGTCATTGGTTTATGCTGATAAACCACAAACAAAAGACGCTTTGGAAGCCAACATAACTCGTGTTATTGATGAAATAAGGCCTGAATTACTCGAAAAAGTGGTCCAAAATTGGTCTGGTAGAATGCGGTTCCTCAGAGCGGGTCGTGATGGACATATGCCGGAAATTATTTTTAAAACTCAAATGTCATAAATTTATCTTTCAAATAAAAAAAAATCTTAATTTAAATGTGTTTTATTTCAATTTAAAGTTCTATCACTCTAAAAAAAACACCCGATATTTGATTTCAAAGCACTGTGTTTATTGTGTTATGGTTTTAGAATATCTTGACTTCATTCTAAAACTCATTGTATCCTTATCAAGATTGAATCAAAATTTTTGTACCTATTTTAAGCGAAACCAAGCACGAAATAAATAATCAACTAGAACCTCACCTGTTACGCACACGGTTACGAACTTGGAGCCAAAATACCCGATGGAGGAATATTTGCAGGGGTTGGGGTGTCTGTTCTGATAGTAACCGGCCATGATGCATTCCTGGGCGGACAAGAAATGGCTGTTGATGTTCCTCGTGTGTTTGACCGTCCCTGTTTGGACGTCTTTCGGCACGAGATCGGTAAAGATCCATCCCACTCTCCTGAGACCCAGAGACTCAGCTATCCGATCTACCACCTCTTCTTTTTGGTCTTGCACAAGACACACAGAATCTCGGGTGCTCTCCTGCGGAGGCTCGTAGATCGCTACAACGTTCGCCCTTATACCTGAAGGAAAAATCGAAGGGTTAAGATAGTAGTCATCTCCTTTCCTAGATGCCAAAAATGTGAGTTTCCGTTTGAAAAAAAAAAAAACAAATCTTACCCGCAGACGACCTTGACTTTAACATTAAAGGTCAAATTCGAGGTAATTGACATGGAACGTACAGCAGACGAACTTTATTTGTTTCGCGGAACATAAATACGAGTTAAAAAATGAATTCCCATTGGACTAAACCGAATTGAACCCCAGATAACCTTGAAAATCTCAAAATTCCTCTGCAGGTAACAAAAACAAGCAAATTAATGATTGCAAAAAGGGCCCGCCCAAAATTTCTAATCAATTTACGTAATGTATGTGATATAAATGAATTAATATTTCATTTCACTTAATCAAGTTCTCTTATAAAATTACTGATTCATAAGCAAAGTTTTGTTTAAACTTATTAATATTGGATGCAGAAGTCCCGTACTTTGTGATAGTTTTTTTGACTGAAAAAACAGTGACTCGAGTATCGTAGTCTTTACATCATTTGCAAATTGAATAAAACAAATTGTATCTCAACGATTATAAACTGTTTTGATATTCAAAGTTTGTAATAATCCTTCTATCATGTAAAAAACAGCTTCTTATTATTTTATAATTTTAATATTTATCTATTCTGGAGAAATTAACTCCCAGCTAATACTAGCAATACCATCTGTAAACTCCTAGGGCAATCAAGGATAACACAAAATTAGGTCTCTTCACATTAATTTAATGTTGTCACTCCCGCCATCTGTAGACAACACACGAAATCAAGAAGTCGAGCGCCTGTTTCCAAAATTGTCCTTGCGATGGCGCCCCCGTCACGCATTCTTTTTCTTTACGGACGGACCTAACCATTGAAATAATTAACCAAACTCGAAAAATCAGCTACAACCCCAAGACGACTTTCAAAGTCTTCGAAAACACTATTTAGAGGCTAAATAAGCAATTTTAACAAACTACTTCAACTCACCTAGAGGCACATCTGCGTGAATTTCGTAATTTCCATAAAGGATACCTACTCTCTGAAAGCCGGTAGTTCTCCAATAGTATAAGAATTTTTCTACCACGTTCGTGTTCTCGAACGTCAAGTTGTCGACGTGCCTATAAACCTAAAATATGAAAATTAATCAACGCTGGAAGCGAATAAATGTGCCTAACAAGCGTTAAAATGTTTTAAATTCGAAAATAAGAAATTTCAATTAGAAAAACTGGCATTTCAGTTGACTTGATTCTCTTTCAGAACTTTAAAACCCACTATATGAAATCTCTTTCTACAACCAATGTATCTTTATAATTTTAAGGACACGTAGGGATCACAACAGTTAAATACAAAAAAAAATTAAATCACATGAAATTTAGACTCCTTTGCACGATTACAAAATTATCAATTATAATTTTTTATGACCTACCTGTTGATTCAGGGTGATGGCACTTGGTTGACATTTAGAACAAATACCCTTAGGCCATGGGGGATGATCCTTACAGCCGTTCTTAATCCTACACGATATATCTTCAAGCGCCAAAAATTTACCCCTATCAACACCACTCGTTAGTTTACGGATGTACGAATGGAAGGATAAATGTTTAATCTTCTGCTCCTTGAGGTAACCCTCATCAAAAGGCTCCAGAGGCGAACAATGAACGCAGGCTGCATTACTATTGTGACGACACAGTTTGTCGTCACGTTTCCTCTTAATTTTTCCATCTACTTTACTCAACTCAACGTCTACGCTGTCTTCTTGTACGTTATTAAGAGCTCTGCTGGAACTAGTTGAACTGCTAGGTCTGCTTGTGGAGGATGTAGAGGTAGAGGATGCTTGAGTTAATACAGGTTCCCCAGATTGGTTACTGTTATTCTAAAATGAAACAAAAGTATTAAAGACACATACTAATATGTCAAGGAGGTGTATTTCTATGCACACAACTCACAAATATGGATTAATGATATTCTATAATATTATATCATAGAACTTTTGTCCATACAAAATTGATCTATGTAACTATCGCCCTAAAATTTAAATAGACAAGTTTCTATCCAATCTACATCTCTTAATTTTCTTGAAAAGTTGAAAATGTACAGGCAAATAGCACTTCAGCAACTTTTCATCCTCATTAACATAAAACCACAAATAAGAAGTACTTACGGAACTGGTGGGAAACAAAAGGGCTCCATTTATAGGGACTAAATAAATCATATCTCCATGCCGAAGGCCATGATATCTTATAGTACTACTTTTGCTACTTGCAATTTCATGTTTCTGGTTTCGTTCCTTGTACAGAGCGAAAGCGAAGCTATTCAGATCAAAAACGTCATGTACTTTTTCATACAAGTTTGAAGTAGTATCACTTCCGGCTATTTCTAACCTTTTAGTTCCTTCAGGTGATTGAATCCTGAGCAGCTGAAAATTATATAAATAAAATCATCTTGTCATCGTCAGACATTGAGGTTAGGAAAACAACTTTTTATGAAAGAGAAAATGAAGTTATTATATGTTTAAAGTACTATAATATGGAAACTTACTATAATTTTATCCCTCGACATTTCACTATTATCCTTTAAATAATACGATATCAATAAAAAATTTTCAGGACACTATCAGAGTTTATTTGTCATAATTTTCGTTTTCAACCTTGGGTTTTGACAAGTTTGAGAATATCTTAGTACATAAAATTTGGTTAAGGCTCATAGAGCAATATAATATTACTTTCGGTAACGAAAAATTTTTTGATATATCATAAAAAACTATTGTATGAAATGATGTTATATGCGTTATAAATAAATAGAAATTTAACTGGAATCAGTTCATGTAAGTAAACGGTTTCCTATCATTCTTGTTTCGCATTACAGAAAATGAGAGATTTAAGCCTACTCCTAAAAAAGGGTGGTGTTGGAAGAACAAACCAGTTATTGGATGGAGTAGTCCGTTACTTTGTGATAGTTCATTTTAATGGAATGAAATAAGGAATCACTTAAAAAGTGATAGAAAACAAAGTAATTCCTTATTTCATTCCACAAACCAGTTAGTTGAAGCACAGATGTATGAAATTCGATACATAGAATAATCTGGTTGTCAGGTGTTACTATTTTATGGTTCCAATTTAAGTTTCAAACATTGGATTAACGTTTGAAGAAAACTTTTGAAATTTTTTACATAATAACATATATTCCACTGAGCAATTCTTGAATTATTTTCAACTTGTTTATACTTTATAACACATTAATTTGCTCAGGATGAATCTTATGTCTGAATCTTCAGAGGAGGTGTCCTATATCAGACCCAGAGATCCCAGTATTAATTGTATGAATCAATATAAACTGAATCGAAATAAATTGAATCCTGTAAGAATTAATTTGCAATTCTCAGTTAACAAATCATCGACATCAGTTGCTGAGGTGAGAAATAAGTGTATTAAAAAACAAATATTAAGTTATTCTTTTTATATAGGAGCATAACAACAGAAACGAAAATGAATGTGCTCAGATATATCTTAGGGTCAAACCAAGTACAGATAACTTTGAGTATCTTGTTACAAATGAGAATGAACTTATTTATAAGGCTACTGATCGTGATTTAAACAATGCCAAAGGCGAGGAAGCAGTTTACAGAAAAATTAGTTTCTCGAAAATATTCGGTATGGCTTCTAAACAAGTGGACATTTTTGATGATATCGTGAAAATAAAAGTATTCGAATTCATTAATGGAAGGGATACAACATTATTTACATATGGTGCTACAGGTTCAGGTCAGTATTCCAAATACATCAAGCAATCTAGAGTTTGCATTTGAATGATATTGTTTTTCATTCGTAAATGTCAAGGTTCAACCTTTCTAATAGTTTCATAACTTTGAAGCAATATTTATTTTTTTTTATTTAGAACTGTTCAAATATGAAAATTTCAAATGGCTTACCCCTTATATTTAGGGCTGATGCATTCATGATATTAACTCTACAAAAACTTTTGTATAACATACCGTTAAATAAATTTAGTTTTATTATTTGTCGTTCTTTGATAATATATTTGTGACTCTCAAGATGTACAGATGAGTTATTCACTGTGATTGTTTTAACACAGGAAGATCTTTCACAACTGTGGGTACTGCAGAAGAACCAGGTTTACTTATAAGAGCTCTCGAATACCTATTCAAAACCTTACCAGAACTACCCAAAGAACCTTCAGTGAAACCTACACCAGATGGAAGAATACTACAGCTGACGCAGAATCAAGCAAGATCAGAGATAACTTTGAAATCAAATATTTTGAAGTCAGAAGGCAGTACAGTTAGATTGAGAAATACTAAACTATACCAGTAAGTAAACAAGTTAAACTAACATTATACATTCTGTCAAGAAAGTACCGGGAATTATCGATTTAATCTGGCGGGGCAATGAGGAAGGTAAAAATTTTTTTTCCTAGGTTGGTACCACTGTCCTTAATTACTATGCCAAGCTTGAGCGGGATCTGTTAACTAGTGTGTTTGCAACAGCTGATTAAGTCAGTCGATGTCAGAGTGCGTGCCGATTTTTACTATGGGTGATTACGTTGAGCAAAGAATTTGTTTAAAGTTTTGTGTTGCAAATGAATTTTCGTGTGCCAATGCATTGAAAATGTTGCAAAAGGCCTTTGGTGATAATGCTCTATCGAAAACTCGTGCATATCAGTGGTACAGAGCCTTCAAGGACGGTCGTGAAGTGGTCGCCCATCGACGGCTTCGATCGAAGATAACGTCGATAAAATTAAGGAAGGGTGCTGGAAAACCGTCGTACCAGCTTGAGAGAGATAGCACATGATCTTAAGATATCCCACGAGTCCGCACGTACGATTTTCATTGATATTTTGGGCATGAGAAAGGTGGCCGCACGACTCGTACCGAAAGACCTGAATTTTCTTCAAAAACGTTATCGCGAACAGGTTGCTTCAGACATGCTGGATCGCTGTAATTCCGATTCTACATTCATGGAACGCATTATAACTGGTGATGAGACCTGGGTCTACGAGTACGATATGCAAACAAGCCAGCAATCATCGGAATGGGTGGCAAAAAATGAGCCGAAACAGAAAAAACCACGCCAAAGCCGCTCGAAAATGAAGGTGATGCTCATTGTTTTCTTCGATATCCGTGGCGTGGTGCACTACGAATTCGTTCCAGAGGGTCAGACGGTAAACAAGGAGTATTACCTAGGCGTTAGGAAACGTTTGCGTGAGCGTATCTGTAAGAAGCGGCCAAATTTGTGGGCGAACAACTCATGGATTTTGCATGACGATAACGCGCCTTCTCACCGAGCTACGATTGTGACTGACTTTCTCGCCAAAAACTCAACAAACGTGCTTCAGCAACCACCTTATTCGCCGGATTTGGCTCTCTGCGACTTTTTCCTCTTCCCAAAACTAAAATTGCCCCTTCGTAGCACCCGTTTTGAGTCGATTGAAGCCATAAAACAAAATTCGGCGCGAGAGCTTAAGTCCATCCCGGAAAGCGCCTATAAAAAATGTTTCGATAATTGGAAGTCCCGTTGGCAAAGATGTATTGGAGCAAATGGAGCCTATTTTGAAGGCGACCCAATAAATTTTGACGATTAAATGTAAAAATGTTGTTTTAATTGAAAATTCCCGGTACTTTCTTGACAGAGTATTATTTATGGAATTTTTTAAAAAATTTTAGGAATATAGGATTTATCATGCATTTACAAGAGAAGCTATTATTCCAGTCACCCAACACAAGAATAACTTAATATAGATCCACTTGTTATTGCTATATTCCATAAGTTATTTTCGTAACCTGTAGAATGATTTCTGTTTTTCCAGAGCTATGCAAGAAGAACTCGAAAATGAGCCCTTTGCATTTTTAGAGCAATTAGCAGAAGTTACTATTGGCGTGTGGGTTACTTTTGCCGAAATTCATAATGAAGAAATATTGGACTTACTTCAAAGTTCTGTTTCTGTTAGCAGTTGTAAGAAAAGGATCGTAGTTTCCAACGGAAAATCACATATCGCAGATCTGACGCACGTCTATGTCTCAAATGGATCAGAGGCTTTTCAAGTGTATCAATGTGGAATGCAGAGATTAAAATCCGTGAGAGCGAATATGCATAATAATGTAGGAAGATCAAATGCCATTTTCACCATTAAAATAGCTCATACCTTATTGAATAGAGACACAAAATTCATATCTGCTTTTAATATTTGCAATCTTGCAAATTGTGTGGACAACTCAGTTATAGTTCTTGGAAGGTGTTTAACAGCTCTAAAAAACTCTCAAGAAGGCGCTAACGGAAAATATCTTATTCCACACAGAGATTCGAAGCTAACCCAGCTGTTCCACAGAGTTTGCTCAGGTTCGGAGGATTGCTTTATGCTGATTAATGTCGACTTCTCAAAAGAAAAATTGGGGGAAACGCAAAATATCCTCAAGTTTTCTGCTCTGACAAAGAAAATAGTGTCGAAAAGTGTAGTATTAAAATATATGGAATTAAATTCTGAGCATTCCATCGAACTGCACCAAAAAATTAGAGAACTTAAAGAGGCAATAAATGAAAGAAAGACATATTATGAACACTTGATGAACAATAAGTCCGACAGTTATGAATTGGAAAAACAAGCAGTTGTACAGGGATATGAAGAAATTTTAAAGGATTCCAAAGAATTCCACGAAAGAAGAAAAAAGCATTTGGAAGATGACTATACGCTACAATATAATATGGAACTACGTAGGATGAGAATGGATATTAAAAAGAAACTGGAGAGGAATAAGGAGAAAAAAACACAAAAGGAAATTAAATATCTCAAAAAAGAAAATGAAAGTATGGAAATAGCTGTAAAAAATTTAGAAAACGAGATATCTGAATTAGAAAAGGATTTAGATAATAGGAAGGATTTGTCATCAATTATCGAAAGTAATAAAAAATTGATTGCAGAATTGGAAGAAGTAGTAGAAGAAGATGAACTGGATTCGTTCATCTCAAATGAAAAAAAATTTGAAGAGATCATAGAAGCAAACTGTGATTGATTTATTTTTTGTACCTCTTTGTAGATATTAATATATGTTGATTATTTTGGAATAATTTTCTCTTCCCCTCCTTTATATTTCACGTTTTGAATGGTAAGTAAAGTGCCCGGCTCAGTTGTTACATAGTTTACTATCTGTACGAGATTATTTTTGTGTTTACTTGAATAAAAAAATGCTGCCCTTTCGTTGAGTGACAAAAACAGGAACTAAATTTTTTAATGATATGGATTTCTCGCATATCACTTTGTGGTAAACCAACAAGATTTAGAATTCATGAAAGGGCTGTAATGATACAGGGGTTCATTCAGTGGACAATAGCAAATTCTACGCGAGGTTCAATGCCCCTGAATTAATTTGTTTATTCTAATCTCCAGACCAGTTAATGTTAATCTCAGGAATTCGCTTTCGTGGCACGCACGAACGGCGGCTTCATGAAAGAAAATTCTTTTACTCTGACCTACATTCTGTCAAGAAAGTACCGGGAATTATCGATTTAAATCTGGTGGGGCAATGAGGCAGTAAAATTTTTTTTTCCTAGGTTGGTACCACTGTCCTTAATTAATATGCCAAGCTTGTGCGGGATCTGTCAACTAGTGTGTTTGCAACAGCTGATTAAGTCAGTCGATGTCAGAGTGCGTGCCAATTTTTACTATGGGTGATTACGTTGAGCAAAGAATTTGTTTAAAGTTTTGTGTTGCAAATGAATTTTCGTGTGCCGATGCATTGAAAATGTTGCAAAAGGCCTTTGGTGATAATGCTCTATCGAAAACTCGTGCATATCAGTGGTACAGAGCCTTCAAGGACGGTCGTGAAGTGGTCGCCCATCGACGGCTTCGATCGAAGATAACGTCGATAAAATTAAGGAAAGGGTGCTGGAAAACCGTCGTACCAGCTTGAGAGAGATAGCACATGATCTTAAGATATCCCACGAGTCCGCACGTACGATTTTGATTGATATTTTGGGCATGAGAAAGGTGGCGGCACGACTCGTACCGAAAGACCTGAATTTTCTTGAAAAACGTCATCGCGAACAGGTTGCTTCAGACATGCTGGATCGCTGTAATTCCGATTCTACATTCATGGAACGCATTATAACTGGTGATGAGACCTGGGTCTACGAGTACGATATGCAAACAAGTCAGCAATCATTGGAATGGGTGGCAAAAAATGAGCCGAAACCGAAAAAAACACGCCAAAGCCGCTCGAAAATGAAGGTGATGCTCATTGTTTTCTTCGATATCCGTGGCGTGGTGCACTACGAATTCGTTCCAGAGGTCAGACGGTAAACAAGGAGTATTACCTAGACGTTATGAAACGTTTGCGTGAGCGTATCCTTAAGAAGCGGCCAAATTTGTGGGCGAACAACTCATGGATTTTGCATGACGATAACGCGCCTTCTCACCGAGCTACGATTGTGACTGACTTTCTCGCCAAAAACTCAACAAACGTGCTTCAGCAACCACCGTATTCGCCGGATTTGGCTCCCTGCGACTTTTTCCTCTTCCCAAAACTAAAATTGCCCATTCGTGGCACCCGTTTTGAGTCGATTGAAGCCATAAAACAAAATTCGGCGCGAGAGCTAAAGTCCATCCCGGAAAGCGCCTATAAAAAATGTTTCGATAATTGGAAGTGCCGTTGGCATAGATGTATTGGAGCAAATGGAGCCTATTTTGAAGGCGACCCAATAAATTTTGACGATTAAATGTAAAAATGTTGTTTTAATTGAAAATTCCCGGTACTTTCTTGACAGAGTAGTATATAGTATAATAACAAACTACAGATTAAAAGATTCATAATGGCCGATTCCACGAAACGTAAATATACTCCTTCAGATGAATTGATGAACGGAAAGTTTCCGCGGAAAACGCTGACGTCGGAATTAACACGTGTGGCTCGACAAGGAGACGAAGCTTCCGAAAAACTGCTAAATAGGAATTTTGATCTGGTGAACGAACTAAAAATTTGGAAGGAGAAAACCGACTCATACGAGGTATTAAAAGGGCCAAAAGGGAGTTTCATAGGGAGGACACGCCGGAAAAACTAGTAAAATCATCGAGAAAGATCGTGGTGCGAGGGTCGAATTGGTCCCAGAATTTAGCATTATTATAATTATATTGAGTGATATTAGTAATTTTTGTTTAGTTTAAGAATTGAGTCAAAACAATTAGAGAAATTGAATATAGTGCCAAGTTCCGGGACCAAGAAATTACAGAGTACCGGTAGTCGTTCTTTATCGTTTATTGTTGTTTTAAATAGGCCGTTTCTTGTAGAAAATCGCGTGAGTCCAGTTTTGCTTTCAATGTATAGTCTAGGGCTAAGAAGTATCTAAAAATTTTGGTATATTATTCAGGTTGAAATTGTCTAATGTAGTCAGAAATTAAGAAGTAGGTAGTAAGTTCACATATCTCTTCGTAATTATTATGTTTGAAGTATTTAGACATAATTAAAAATTATATAAATGATTCGTAGTGCTTGAGGGATCCGTATCGCCCACTCCTTAATTATTCAGTGTGTCATCATTATTTAAATTTTACTGAGTTTAGGACTGATAAAACTATATTATTTTGGCACACTTTATCATTATACTTCTTAAAATCCATAATTGAGTTTAATTACCATTTTCATTATAACAGAGATAATTTACTATTATCAAAGACAATCTAGTAATAATTTTCATTCAACCACCTCCCGTTTCACTGTTTGTTTGATGTCTGTTGACATTTATGTTTTGGGTTTTTAGCCTGAACTGAAGAGAACAAAACTTAAAATCCAATTTATAACGGTAGGGGTAGAAAACAGGTACAATTTTGAAGAGTAAAAATATGGTGTTAGTTCGGTCCTAATATTTTACAGATAAGAGCAATGGTGATAAATTAAATTGAAATTGTTCATTTGTGACCTTTCCATGTGCTAAATAAATTTCCAAACTTTCTAAAAGGTCCCTCCTTCTGCTTTTATTACCTACGTATAAAATCTCTTCTAAATAGTTAAATAGATAATCACGTTTGAAAATTTTTCATATTTGCCCCAGTATTTATGAAACTATAGATCAGATCTACCTGAATTTCAGCATTTGATATTAAAATAATAACTCGCATATTCTTGCGAAAATTCCTAGGAGGATCATATAATTAGAAGACAGAAAAAATATGTTTTTAGAATCATGGGCGATATGATCTAGCGCGCAAAAGTTCCTGGTTTCACCTGTTTTCCGAATATTATCGTGCTTAAAAAATAATTTAATTTAGTCACGAAATACTCGTCTAATGATCTAAAATAATGGTCACTTTATTTGAGTTTCTTTGGTACAGTGTGACATGGGAATCAAATTAAGGAACAAACTCCGGTATAATTTTATTAATACAACGCCATAACCACAACAATAACAGTTTTTAACTAACGAATCTACCCTGCATACTTTTCAAGTAAAAAAATAAGAGGTAACTTTTAAAATTTTCTCACACATTTATTCCATCAAACTACCTGTATATAAGCATTTTTACATTTCTTGTATATCTTTCACAACTGTGGGTACTGCAGAAGAACCAGGTTTACTTATAAGAGATCTTGAATACTTATCGAAAACTTTACCAAAACTATCTGAAATACCTTCATTAAAACCAACAGATGAAACTTATAATCAAGAAAGATCATAGCTAACTTTGTAGAAAAATATTTTTAAGTCACAAAACAGTACAGTTAGATTGAGAAATACTCAACTAGTCTAGTAATCAACCCAAAAATATCTACTCTTTAAACTTGCATTCGATTAATGGAAATTTTGAAACATTTAAACTTCAATTTGATTTACATGAATTCTATTAAATATAACACTAAGGTAGTGTGTTTTTCTAGAGTTATGCAAGAAGAACTTAATAAGAAACTTTTTGCGTTTTTAAAGCAATCAGCAGAAATTACAATTGATGTATGGGTGTCTTTTGCCGAAATTCATAATGAAGGAATATTGGACTCACTTCGAAGTTCTGTTTAATGATGATAAGAAATGGGTTTTAGTTTCCATTGGAAATTCATATATCACAGATCTAACGCACTTCTAAACAGATCAGAGGCTTTTCAAGTGTATCAATGTAGAATACAGAATTTAAAATCAATCGGAGCAATATTCACTATTAAAATAGCTCATACTTTATCAAGCAGTGACACAAAATTCATATCGGCTTTTAATATTTGCAATCTTGCAAATTGTGTGGATAACTCAAGTTGTCGTTCTTGGAAGGTGTTTAAGAGCTCTAAGAAACTCTAAAGATGATGCTAATGGAAAATATCTTATTCCACACAAAGATTCCAAGCTAACCCTGCTGTTCCATAAAGTTTGCCTAAGTTCATAAGTTTATTTTATGATAATCAGAGTCAACTTTTCAAAGGAAAAATTGAAGCGAACTATATCCTCAACTCTTTTGCTCTAATGAGAAAATGAACATCAAAAAGTGTCTATACCGAATTAAAACCTGAATATTCCGTTGAACTGGAGCAAAATATTAGAGAACTTAAAGTGACAATAAGTGGAAAAAAAAGGCATGTTATAAAGACTTGATGAAGGACAAGTCCAACAATTATGAATTGTAACAACAAACACTTATACACGGATATGAAGAAATTTTAAGGAATTCTAAAGAATTCCATGACGGAAGAAAAAAACGTTTGGAAGATGAATATAGGCTCCGATATGAAATAGAATTGCGTAAGATGAGAACTGATATGAAAAACAAACTGAAGCAGAACAAGAAAAAAAAACACAAAAAGAAGTTAAACATCTAAAAAAAGAATATGAAAATAAGGACATGTATAAGAAATTTAGAAAATGAAATATCCAAATTAGGAAAGGAATAAGACAAAAGGAAGAATTTGTCGTTAATAATTGAAAGTAAAAACAAATTGATTGCATACTTGGAAAAAGTATTAGAAGAAAATGAAATGAATTCATTCATTTCAAATGAAAATAAATGTGAAGACATGACTGAAGCTTTACCACAGAGCTCCACAATCACAGTATAAATAAATAACTATAATAAAAATTCTCCTATCCTATTCAAGAAATTTTTATGAAATCAGGAAATTATAAACATGTTCGATAATACTTTCAGGATTATTGAGATGTAGATGATGAGTTCCCTCAATTTTAACCCTTGTCAATTCTGCATTTTCACTGATTGCGTCGAGAACTTGGTCATATAATATTTGGTCAAACGGATACCCAGGAATAGCCCTGATATTAAGTACTTTGCACCTCGTCCTGGCTGCATATTCTAACACCTGATCCCTGGTGAAAGAGGCCAGAAGGGAGAACTTCAACCTGGGATCTCTGGTCAACCTGTAGCAATTCGGTTTCTCTTCATCCGGTACCATACCCCTCCTAAGCATAATTTCAGTAGATTTCCTCGTTAACGAGCCTTTATGTGCTTCGAACACCAAATCCACCATTTCATCATATTCATACCTAGGCTGCTTCTTTGAGTCGTAGTTTTCGTATTTAAAAATGGTATCTATCGCTTTGGCTTGAAGGTTTTTCAAAATTTCTACGTGAAAGACTGCAGGTGACGCTATATCTATTGAAATATACCTATCAACCTCATCCTCATATATGGAAGAGTATAAGAACGATATAGCACCACCTAGTGAATGACCCATCAACGTTATCTTTGTCCAATTGAAGGTCTTTACTATTCTTCGAATGAAATGTACACCATCCCAAAATAAATAATAGAATTGACCAGGTGACAAATGTGAAGAAAATCCATGACCTGGAAGATCTATGCAGAATATGGACAGTCCTCGATCTCGTAGCAAAGGTGCCAAGGTGTCAAAAGTACCACTATTATCTTGCCAACCATGTAAGGCTAGAATTGGCTGCTTCAATTTGGGTCCCCACCATTTTCCTATGACAAAATTAAAATATTATAGTATCCGGTGATATTCATGGTAAAACTTATGTCACAAAAGGAAATCCGAAAGTTCAATTTTTTCCTTAATTTTTTTTTTGTGACTGCAATTTCAAGGTATTTATTTACCCCATAATTCGTCTCATTAATTAAATTGCAGTCATGAAAAATGTGTAAAGTTTTTAATTTTTTTGTAGTAAAACATACTAATTTTAAAATGTTATTTCAAGAAATTGAGAATTTACATATTTAACAAGATGTTCTCTCTATTCTATGTTTTATCACAGATTGCAATTTTGGATATTAAAAATTCTAAAAAGGGAAGTTAAATTCGATATCATAGAATTTTATAAAAGTGCTTCCACCAATTTTTCAATCAGATAAATTGTCATCCAAAACAATGAACATATTTCAAAAAAGTCTAATACATAATTCAAATACTTCTTTTAAACTTAATTAATTTCATTAATGTGCAACAGTAATATCATCATAAGTTAGCATATCAAAATCCATTGAAAAGGAATTATCATTCCCTGAAAATACATGCTTAGCTAAAATAACCATTGAATTAAAACTATTAATTTTTTTAATAGGAGAGCGAACAGATACAGGCAGACCAAAATGATATCTTTAATTTGAATAGAGAGACGACAATTGACCTAGTTGATATATCCAAATATACTGGTAGAGAAAGTTTTTGATCAGCACGGGATAAAATCATTAGAAAGATGTTTTATTTGTTTGAAAAACTTACCACTGATGTGGCCCCATGGAACAGGAATTTTAAGTTCTTCGAATTTCGTGTCGGCTACTGGAGGAGAAGATTCTGTAACAACTTAAATTTCAAGATGGAATTAAAGGGTTGAAATAGTAAACCAAACCTTTTGTGTGTCCATTTGCTAATTCAGTTGAGGCCATCGCTTCCTATGAAAATCCAATAAAAACTATTTAATACTGTAAGTTTACAAATTACACCAACAAATCAACCAACAGTTAGGCTATTTTTATCTAGTGAATGAGATAAGGGAACGGGAAAAATAAAGGTGGACTAGAAGTTTGTGAAGCATTCTTTGGATTTCCATTAAATTAACGATATTATTTGACGAATTGTGTACTCACCATAGAACACTACAAAAGAATCAGACTTTCAAAGTTCACTCCACGTTGAATTCGTTCACAAGTCTGAATTAAAAACAATTGTTCATGAATAAAACATCGACATATTCAAAGCGCTGAATAAAAAGAACAATTTTTGACTCTATAATAAACCATACGTCTAAATCGATTTCTTATCGGAAGGAAAAACCTATGACATGATAAAAAATGCTGTCTATAAGTTTCTGCGACATTTCCAATTTTTAAATATTTTCTTAGGGAATAACGATCAGAATTCGCAAAGTGAAATCTATAGTATGCACAAATTTCCATCTCGCTTAACTCATTGTGTCGAAGAGAGATAAAAGGCAGTCCCGTTTCAAATTCGTGATTTTCACGTGTCATACGTTCAAGGTAATGGGGAATTTAACCTTAATAAAACATAATTTATATGCATAACAATTGCAATAGCCAATTTTGACAAATCCCAGATTCTTCTTTAAGAAAAATAAAGATCACTGGAGAAGGAATCTACTTTGTATTTAATATGAATCTAGGAATACAGACCTTTTTTGTTTTGTTATAGAAGAATTTTCTGCTTGTAAGAAGTATGAAAGTTACATCATGTTCTAAGGAGTAGTAAAGGTCGTTATGCAAATGTGAAATATTTATTTAACGCAGAGTAATCGTCGATTGGAGGTGTCTCCATCTGGTAATGGATAGCAGTTAGTAGTGAAATAATCCTTATTGTTTTTATCCTTTAATGTAAGAAATTTTCGTAGGCGGCGCTTGCGGACATGCGTCGTAATGATCAGCTGTTCAATGATACAAAATGGTGATGGTGTAAACGAAGTTCGTAGTGTTTAGAGCTAGTAGCAAGGTCGTTCTTTGTGTTAAAGTTTGGGAATTTTTGCGTAACAGCACAGTATTTTTCATTACCGTGCCGTCATCTTTGATAAATTTCCTTTAAAACAGATAATCATTAAGCCTAACCAATGAATAGCCAACCTTCTTGTTCAACTGCCCCTGACGATGTTCCTGAAAAAATAAAGCTACTGGTGAATTTCAATCAGGATATCACGTAAGTTGATATATGCTTTCTCGTTCTCAAATTTGTTAGAACCATCTAAGATTTTGTCAAATCATTTTCGGAAAAAAGTTTTTACGTGACTACCATCAAGATTAGATTGGTCAAACAAAGAAAATTTCTCCTGTCCAGACTTGTTTATATTTCATTGTTTGCTATGGAGTAGTGCCTTATGGATTCCAAATTAAGATAATTTGGTGAAATCTTATTAGGCATAGTATCACCTTGTATCGTTACTATCAATCTGAATTAAAAAAATATCAACAAGTTTGTTGACAAATATGTACCCCTTTCATAATATGTTTAGTTTATATACTACAGACGTAAACAAACTTTGTGAAACTATCCAATGACCTCAAATTTTCCTTTTTGATAGATATTCAAGGTCTGGGGAATACTTCATACGTTTTCCAAATTGGTATATAAGAACTATTCATTTTAGTGGAAATTAAAAATGGTTGCCTTAAACATTGACAGAAAATGCACTTTTCCCCTAAAAACAAAAATTGAAACACCTTTTCTTTACTGCTGAAGATTTAATTTGATGTTATGAGTACATTGTGCAAAATGTCATTTCATCTAGGTTAAGTTCTTAAATTTTTTAATATATTTTGCGATAGTTTTGGATTTGAACAATTTTGGTTTATTATTTCCTCGTATCCTTTGTAATCGGCCGAAAATTTTTAACTTATCCATGAAATGTTTACTGTTTACGTTTTGAAATGTAGTAGATTTCAAAAGTCAAATTAAAAAATCCATGTATTAACCGTACGCCGTTTTTTATGAAACAAATATACAGAAATTCGTAAAACTATTAAAAAATCCTGTTCTGTCCAACAATTATCTTAGAAGCTTTCATACCAAATCATTCATTCTTAGGATTGGAAACTAAAGTTTCAATTCATTTAATATAAATTATTTCTCAAGAATTCATTACGATATATTTTTATTGTAAAATAAATAAACCTTTTTGTGGAATTCCCTGCATTTATCCCGTCTTGAAAGAATTGAGTGTTTAGAAAGATGATTTTTTACCTGAATTGAACCCAAACTTCTTTTTTTATAATTTGAGGATAGATGCTTCAAACTGCATAAAAGGAATTTTGGGTCTTCGGGAGGGGTCAACGCCTTAAGCTAAATTTTGAAAATATACCTGAATTGTTAGGGGTGATTTATTTGGCAGTTAGTTGTATAGGCAATCCTTTTTGAGTTTTGATTCTGTCTACCTGCTATTTTGGAAAATTTTGGAGCGCATACTGGTTTTCTTTGATTTCTTACATGTTGCAAATTTAACGCACTAGTTGTGTCCCTGACGCTACTTAACGTATTTTTGATCCCCTGGGGTTTTTTCTGCTTACGCTTTGATAAGTGTAGGTTGTAATCCAGTCAAAAATTAATTATGAATACATCAATTTGAATTATCCTTACTTATTTAATTCTAAAATATCAAATTAAAATTGTCTTGGAAGACTTACGCGATAAAAAAGTTTAATTCGAAGCAAAAATCGATGAGCACAAATCTCACCCTCTTAAAATCTATATAAACAAAGCTATTTACAAATGAATTTTACCGATATACTATTATAAATAGGATGTTCGTAAATTGGAGGTACAAACTAAAAGATTCCTTGAATAATTTTAACAAAAAAGTCCCATATACCGCAAATGTTTCGTTTTCGAGATACAAGGTGTTCGAATTTTTTTCAAGTTTTCATCTCGTAATTCTGCATTTCACAAGATATTCAACTGAAATTTGGCATAGTTATTACAATTTAAAGTTCACACCATGTGACATACCAATTTTAATTGCAAATCTACAGGGTGACATTTTTTCTGAAACACCGTCCCTCGTTTTACTCCAGAACTTTTTCTGGGGAACCACTGTTAGTTTGAAAATTTGTAAAAAGAAGTTTTGAAAAAATTCTCTCGAAATTCTACCAAAAAATTCCAAATTGTCATAAAAATCCAGTTAGTAATCTGCGGTGAATAAATTCATTATTAGTTTTTATGATTATTTTCCCGATCTGTAGCCATGATTCATAAAGATTCGATTAACTCGTATAATCGTCACAAAAAATGTACTACTACAAGAAAGGTAAAACTCAAAAATTAATCATAACAAAAAAACTAAATAACAACAAAGGAACTGAACTACAGCAATTTTTGAAAATTTCTTCTCCCAATCTTTATGCAAGCTTTTGTTATTCTTCTTATAGACGATCGAACTGTTTGAAACACTCCCGGAATATTAATAACTGTATCAAACGCGCCCATTATAAGATTTTTCAGTTGGTCTAAGGTGTTCACTAGCGTTAAGTACAATAGAAATTTCATATGGCCCCATAAAAAAAATCTAAACTATTTAAGTTTGGGTATCTGACGGGCCATGACTGATGTCACATCCAGCGATATGAATTGGCCACCAAGATGTTGTGATTTATCGCCTTTGGATTTTTTTGTGTAAATTCTCACACAGTTCAAATATAGAACTTGATGAAGCAATAGTGTGGCGAAACAATTGTTGTTTATCAATAAAAAATTTGCGAAAGTTTAATTTTGTTTAATTTTTATTTGAAATTATTTTTCACTAAGTAAATACAGAATCTGTCGAACATAAATTGAAAATTTATTTCGAAAAAAATTTTTTTTTATTACAGATATTAGCTGGATTAATTTTCCTTCTATAAATTTAACATGAAACATGTATATATTAAATAAAATTAATAAAGAAAAGCAGTATTTCTAGGGCATTTCCTTTAATTTAATTCTGAAAAGTTTTAAGAGAATTTATCAATAATATTAATTGAATTAATGGGAATTATATATGATAGAGTGATAAGAAAAGGTTTTTTACTTGATAGAAGGATTACTGCAATATTTGAATATCAAACCAGATTTAATCTGTTTTTAATTTCATAAAATCTTATTCAAAAACTTTTAGAATTAAATTAATGGTTTATAATCACAGCTTATTTTTAATAGACATATAAAATCAAAATTATATAATATCAAATGGAATCAAAAACCCAACAAATATAAATTTTCAATTAAAATTAATAAAAGTTGAATTTTTGTTTACTTTTCATTAAATTCATTTTATGTTCGTTGAAAAAGGTTTTTAAACAGATGTTACTTTTTGAATATCTCAAATATTTTCGATTTAAATAGCTCCGTACAGTCGTTCATTATTTTTACATTATTTTTATTGTGAACTAATTTGAAAATTTCAACAGATTCTAGATAATCGAGTTTCTTACCTTTTGATTCTACATGTAAAATTTTAAAATTATCTATTGTGGGAAAGGAATGATCGTTTTCTAGACAATGAGTGCCAAAAGTAGAATTTTGTTTATTTTTCATGAAACTCATTTTATGTTCGTTGAACCTCGTCTTGAAGGAACGTCCCGTTTGTCCTATATATTTATTACTGCACGTAGAACAAGATAACTCATAAACTCCTGATTTGTGTATGTTTGGATTAGGTTCATTTGCTTTAAATAATACCGATGATAATTTGTTTTGCGTTTTGAAGGCAATATTCACATCTGATTTTGAAAAACTATTAACCACTTTTTGACTTATGCTACCAAAGTACGATAAAGAAATGAATTTTTTATTTTCTTCAGTTTTTATGATGGGATAAATTTGGCTCATAGCTATTTTAGATAGTTTCTGTCGAATTAGATTATCTATTAGATAATAGCATAATATAATAGATGCGGTTCCTCAGAGCTAGTTGTGATGGACATATGCCGGAAATTATTTTTAGAACATAAATGTCATAAGATTATCTTTCAAATAAAAAAGTGGCTTCAATCTTAATTTAAATGTGTTTTATTTCAATTTAAACTTCTATCACTCTAAAAAAAACAACTGGTGACATTTCTTTCAGTTTAAATATGGCTACCACAGCATCTTAAAAACACACTGTTTACAAAGACCATAAGTTTAAATGAAAACATAAATGTTTCAGATGCCTGTGTACCGGCAACAGAGACGGCTGGTGTATATTTGAGCAGAACAATGGAGAGCAGGTCGAGAAAACATACAAAAGTCCCAGAGAGGAGGTCAAGATCTTGGAAAAGCTCTTCTCAAGCAGCCTTGTGGCCGTGGTGACTCACGATGCCCCCCGCATGCTGAAAGTGCGCCATTACAAAAGGGGCTCGGAGATATGCAATTATACCTATATGAGTGCCATCAATAGTATCAAACTAAACAGGTAAGGAAGGGTGTGAAACAATTAATTCAGAATCCTGACACGTGTTTCGCTACTAAGACCCTCTTCGGTCAGTAATAACCTATGGTATTGAATTTAAACTTTTTTAGAAAGAGTATATTCATACATTTTTCAGTTCCAATAATCATAAATTTCAATTTCATGATTCATAGGGCATTCTGTTTCAGGAAAACTTTTCTAAAGAAATCTCTATAATAAATAGGATAAAATAGAAAAAGACTTTTTACCTCATTGAAGAAATATAACGGTAATATAAAAATTTGAATATCAAAACAGATTTAATCTGTTAGTCTTCTACAATTTTAATTTCAAAAAACTTTTATTCAAAAAACTTTCAGAATATTTGATTATACTACTCTGTCAAGAAAGTACCGGGAATTTTCATATAAACAACATTTTTACATTTAATCGTCCAAATTTATTGGATCGCCTTCAAAATAGGCTCCATTTGCTCCAATACATCTATGCCAACGGCACTTCCAATTATCGAAACATTTTTTATAGGCGCTTTCCGGGATGGACTTTAGCTCTCGCGCCGAATTTTGTTTTATGGCTTCAATCGACTCAAAACGGGTGCCACGAAGGGGCAATTTTAGTTTTGGGAAGAGGAAAAAGTCGCAGGGAGCCAAATCCGGCGAATACGGTGGTTGCTGAAGCACGTTTGTTGAGTTTTTGGCGAGAAAGTCAGTCACAATCGTAGCTCGGTGAGAAGGCGCGTTATCGTCATGCAAAATCCATGAGTTGTTCGCCCACAAATTTGGCCGCTTCTTACGGATACGCTCACGCAAACGTTTCATAACGCCTAGGTAATACTCCTTGTTTACCGTCTGACCCTCTGGAACTAATTCGTAGTGCACCACGCCACGGATATCGAAGAAAACAATGAGCATCACCTTCATTTTCGAGCGGCTTTGGCGTGGTTTTTTCGGTTTCGGCTCATTTTTTGCCACCCATTCCGATGATTGCTGGCTTGTTTGCATATCGTACTCGTAGACCCAGGTCTCATCACCAGTTATAATGCTTTCCATGAATGTAGAATCGGAATTACAGCGATCCAGCATGTCTGAAGCAACCTGTTCGCGATGACGTTTTTGAAGAAAATTCAAGTCTTTCGGTACGAGTCGTGCGGCCACCTTTCTCATGCCCAAAATATCAATCAAAATCGTACGTGCGGACTCGTGGGATATCTTAAGATCATGTGCTATCTCTCTCAAGCTGGTACGACGGTTTTCCAGCACCCTTTACTTAATTTTATCGACGTTATCTTCGATCGAAGCCGTAGATGGGCGTCCGGAACGAGGCAAGTCTTCGACCACTTTACGACCGTCCTTGAAGGCTCTGCACCACTGATATGCACGAGTTTTCGATAGAGCATTATCACCAAAGGCCTTTTGCAACATTTTCAATGCATCGGCACACGAAAATTCATTTGCAACACAAAACTTCAAACAAATTCTTTGCTCAACGTAATCACCCATAGTAAAAATCGGCACGCACTCTGACATCGACTGACTTAATCAGCTGTTGCAAACACACTAGTTGACAGATTCCGCTCAAGCTTGGCATAGTAATTAAGGACAGTGGTACCAACCTAGGAAAAAAAAAATTTACCTGCCTCATTGCCCCGCCAGATTTAAATCGATAATTCCTGGTACTTTCTTGACAGAATGTATATGACATTAATTTAATTTAATTCCTGAAGTTAGAATTATTAAACATAATTTTTTGAAATTAAATATGTAGAAGGCTAATATTAAAATATTTAAATAATTTTATATACCTTCTATCAAGTATTAACCTCTATTTATGTTATTATATTCATAATATTATATTATATCCACACCATTTATACGTATTTTCAGCAACTGTGTGCGCTTGTGAAAGAATGATTCTATCCATTTCAATGCGTTTCCTTCGACTCCAAATTGCTCAAGTTTTCCCAGCAGAATATTTGAATCAAGACAGTCATATGTCTTGGACAGGTCCAAATAAAATCCCATTGTGATTTGTATAACAAATTGGTATATGGCCGTCTGAGTAGATTTTCCTGTCAGACCACCATGTTTGTCTTGGTTGAGGAATGCCTGTGATGTGAAATATCACACATTAACGTTGCAAATGAACTAAAACGTAGATAATTCTTGTTACTATTAAGTCAGACGCGATCGTGTACCCATGGCTACCGATAAAGTTGATTTACGCCACTTTATTTCGTACGAATTCCAACAAGAAAGAAATACTACAGAACCGTGTAGAAATTTATTGAAAGTGTTTGGTGAAGGTGCAGTTTCTGAAAGAACATACAGAAGATGGTTCAAAAAATTTTCAAGTAGGTGATTTTCAACTTTATGAGCCACGCTCTGGGCGATGATCATCTTTGATCGACGGCGATACTGTCAAGATCATGTTAGAGCATAAAAGAACATTGGAGATTGCAGAAAGGCTCGATTCAGTTCAACAAACCTTATTCGGGAACCAAGGTTCGTGTGGCAGTATTCGCGATGGGTGCCACACAAGTTAGTGAGAAGAAATTGAATGATCGAATCATCATTTGCACATCTCTGCTTGCACGCAACAAAATCGAACCCTTCTTGGACTGGGTCATAACTGGAGATGAAAAGTGGATTACCTATGTAAACATCGTAAGGAAAAGGGCATAATGAAATCCGGAAAACCTGCCCCCACCACCTCTTAACCGAATTTGAGCCTGATCAAGAGAATGTTGTGCGGGACATTCGAGGACCAATACATTTTGAGCTGTTGAAACCAAACGAGAGGCTAAATTCGGAGAGGTACAGCAATTGGATTAGTTAAAAACAGCACTCCAAGAAAAGAGACCGGTTTAATAGGATACTGCTTCATGATAATTCCAGACCACTTGCTGCTTTGGGGACTCGTCAGAAAGTCGCAGAGCTAAGCTGGGAAATTCTGTCGCATCCACCATACTCCACAGACCTTCTCATTATCACTTGTTTCTGCCATTACAAAATTTCTTGCAGGGCAAACAATTCGAGAGCGAAGAAGATATCAGACAAGCACTTGTTCAATTTTTGGCCATTTTTTAAAAATGGGATATACAAATTGCCATCACGCTAACAAGGAGTCATAAATAGTGATGCAGTTATATTATTCATTGAAGTTTATTCAAAATATGAAAATTTTCTATTGTTTCACTCTAAAAAGGGACAGAACTTTCCTGTAGACCTAATACAATGGATTTTCATAAAAGTATTCACAGTTTTTTATTGCATCAGTTTGTTTGTTTGTAGTTTAGACCATTATCTCTGGTTTATGAAAGAGCAAAAACTACCAATTCATATTAACTCTTCCGATTTTCCAGGCTCCGCTTGTGTGTCATCCTGCGGGACAGCATCCATATCCACAACATAAAAGATATGCAGATTTTGCACACAATTCGGGACACTCCCCCGAACAACGATGGCCTATGTGCCCTCAGCTGGGGCGACGACAAACGTCAGATCTTGGCCTATCCTGGAGCTAGCGGTCAAGGCACCGTCCAGTTCTTTGACGCAAGTAATCTGGTAAGAGGGTCAGTTTCCCGCTCGGTACGTTACTTTCTTTTTCCAGCATCCCACTAAATCGTAGAGGTTGTAAAATTAACACACATGGTAAGATGAGAAATGCACGGGGTAGGCTTTGAAAGGTCTCGTTTAATGAGAGCTTAATTGGGGGTGATCGAACACGTAAAAATCGGATTTTACTTGGTGGAAAATCATTCAAGCAATGTATTAAATAATAGCAATTTAAGTTTGAAATCGTATATGATCATATCTATTAAGTTTTTGTTAACTGGTTATTTCATTGGAAAAATTCAACTTTCAAGTGCTAATTTGAGCACTAAAATCAAGAAACGTATGATAAAATCGGATTTTGCTTGGTGGAAAATCATTCAAACAATGTATTAAATAATAGCAATTTAAATTTGAAATCGTATATGATCATATCTATTAAGTTTTTGTTAACTGGTTATTTCATTGTAAAAATTCAACTTTCAAATGCTAATTTGAGCACTAAAATCAAGAAACGTATGGTAAAATCGGATTTTACTTGGTGGAAAATCATTCAAACAATGTATTAAATAATAGCAATTTAAATTTGAAATCGTATATGATCATATCTATTAAGTTTTTGTTAACTGGTTATTTCATTGGAAAAATTCAACTGTCAAATGCTAATTTGAGCACTAAAATCAAGAACACGTATGGTAAAATCGGATTTTACTTGGTTGAAAATCATTCAAACAATGTATTGAATAATAGCAATTCCAATTTGAAATCTTATACGATCATATCTATTAAGTTTTTGTTAACTGGTTATTTCATTGGAAAAATTCAACTTTCAATCACTAATTTGAGCACTAAAATCAAGAATGGATAGTTTTGCCACTCTTGAATTGTTTAGTGTGCTTATGAAAATTCATGGTGGAAATATGGTGGTGTGCTTGCCAGCTTTTCGGATAGGTCGAAAATTTTATATGGGGTATAAAAGTTATTTTGATGTTTGTGGTTGAAATTATTTGAGCTATTGGTTTAAAATATATGACCTGATGGTGCAGATCATTAAAATATTTCAGTGTTTTCTAGATTTGAGTATGTTCCACGGAACACAACTGGGAAATACACTGAAATGTAATGCTTTAGACCGTAAGGTCAAATTTACTATGGAGGTACAATCTAATTACAAAATATGTCGTCTACATATCTGTGCCAAAATATGATATGTAGACAGTGTATCTAAAAAATACCATGAAATATTTACGCTATAAGATCCATAGTAAATTTGACCCTAAGTGTAAACCATTATTGTATTTCAGTGTATTTTCTAGTTCTCAGTATGTTGCACAGAAACAGACCGATATGACATTTCCATATCATATTTTAGAACATACTCGGAACTAGAGAGAAAGTACCCTTAATGGTTTACAATATAAGGTCAAATTTACTATGGTGTAAAGATATTTGCTTGTATTTTATAGTTCTGAATATGTCGTCTACATATCATATTTTGGTACAGACATGTAAATGACTAATTTTGGTATTATATTGTAGATCTATAGAAAATTTGACCTTATGTTGTAAACCATTAAGATATTTCAATGTTCAAGAAGAATCAAGAATGGTATTTAAACAAAAGTGATAAATATTTTGAATATTTCAACAGATTCTCGGTAACACCTAATAGTGGTACAGAGGTTTACAATCGGAACGTGATAAAAAACAGAGTTAAAAAAGAAGGGCCTTCTAACAGATATCGGAATGTTGGCAATCGACAAAGAAGGTTGTTAAACAGATGGTACCCATTTAAATATCTCAAATAATTTTTGCGGTTACATAGCGCCGTATAGTCATTCATTATTTTTACATTATTTTGTTGTATATCTCAAATATTTGGATTAACAAAGCTCCATACAGTCATTCATTATTTTTTACATTATTTTTATTGTGAACGAATTTGAAAATTTCAATAATCAAGTTTCTTTTCTTTTGAATCTACATGTAAAATTTTTCTCAAGATTTCCTTTTGTCGAAAAGAATTACTGTTTTCTAAAGAATGAGATCTTGAGAAAAATTTTACATGTAGATTCAAAAGATGAGAAACTTGATTATTGAAATTTTCAAATTCTTTCACAATAAAAATAAGGTAAAAAATAATGAATGACTGTATGGAGATTTGTTAATCCAAATATTTGAGATATACAACAAAATGTAAAAATAATGAATGACTGTACGGAGCTATGTAACCCCAAAAATTATTTGAGATATTTAAATGGGTACCATCTGTTTAACAACCTTCTTTGTCGATTGCCGTCATTCCGATATCTGTAAGAAGGCCCCTCTTTTTTAACCCGGTTTTTTATCACGTTCCGATTGTAAACCTCTGTACCACTATTAGGTGTTACCGAGAATCTGTTGAAACATTCAAAATATTTATCACTTTTGTTTAAATACCACTGTACCACTGTTAGGTCTTCAGTTGTCTGATGATGGGATAGTTCATTTCCCGAAACTCGAGTCACAAGAAAATGTGTAATATATATTTTTTGGTAGTACAACATAGTAATTTCTACAATTTGTTTTAATTATGATCAACTACCAAATAGTAACGGCTGAAACAATTCAGTAAATGACTTGAAATAGAAATAATAATGAGATTTCTTTGGATATATTCAAGGAACCCCCAACGATAGATGTGTCAGATAATTGTAACATATTTTTAAAAATAATATGGGCAAATTTCAATTTATCTCGCAGTTGACGTCATTAAGTTTCGTTTGGAAACGATGTGCACCATTATATTCCTAACGTGTGAAAATTGAAATTGTCGAATTTCTTTTCTCTAACCCGTGCATAGATCGTCACTTTAGTATGTATCAGTAACCTTGTTGATATTCCCTTCTAGGTCCAAGGAGCAGCTCACAACTTCAACGATTAGATAATCTTTTGGTTCCATAGCTATTTTCATAAATTCCTATAATAATCGGATAATCATGAATTAGGTTATTCAATAAAATCAATTTGGGAATATTGTTTTTTTTACGTTTCTTCACCGTTATGGGGGGCAATTTTATTTATAAAGGGGGCGAGTCTTTTAACCATTGATCTCATCAAATAAAACCCCTTTTCCATATTCGGTTCAGGTGACGAGATACACGAGTTTAAAATTCCAAAAAAAAAAAAACTTTTTTTGGTTTTTAACTTTCACAGGGTTATTCCAAATGGAACCAATTTTTGTGTAATCATGACATCGACTTTATCTGACGTTTATCCAACTGCTTGTATTGGTTGGACAGGATTTCGTTCAAATTGACGGTTTTTTAATTTAAAGTAAGAGTTGTGTGTCGAATGCGTGGACAAAGTATACTAGCACATCGTGAAATCTTTAAAACCTAATAACTTCTTACCTGGGCCGAATCTGTAAAAATGGCAAACTGTTTTATTTGACGAAACAAATTAGCTATGGAACTATCTTAAACATCAAAACTGATTTCTTTAAACGATAAGTAGGTAATTAGCTGTACCTATATTTAAGATATATTTTAAGATTGAAATACGCCTATCTTAAGTTTTTCTTCCCTTTTATTCTTATTTTAAAGTTTTCAACAATCAGTTTGGAATCAGGTTAGGTTAGTGAATTACCTTTGGATTTGGGCGGAATCTGGTAGGTCCCAGAAATATTTTTTTCTAGGACAAAAAGTAGTATCGGTTATTTTTAATATTCATGGTGTTTTAAAAAACGAGTCTGTATAAGGAAACTACCGCATTACATTATGATATTGAATCATTCAACACTCCCTTCTTTAAACTTAATTTAGATTATTTTTATGAAATAGTTTATTTTATTTTTAAAAAATAACCATTTTAGAAAATAATCTGCTTGAAGTAAAAAAAAAAGAATAAAGTTTTGTCTCTTGAAGGCCACATTGAACTTATGAAGAAGGTAGATCAAAGTATATCCCATCTGCTGTGATAATTATACTTTTAATTTATAAATCTTGAATTTTTGACCCACTCGTAAGATTTTCTCCTTTTGTTTCTTGTTTTTACATTTTTTTATTTAAATATTTTAATATTAGCCTTCTACATGTTTAATTTAAAAAAATTATATTTAATAACTTCAGGAATTAAATTGAAATAATGTCATATAAGTACCACTCATATCAAACGACATATAAAATAAACATTCATTATAAGACATCCAAATGATATAAAAAAATCCAATAAATAAAAATTGTTAACCAAAATTCTATAAATTAAATATTTTGAATAGACGAAATTTTGTTTCTGCTGATCATTCTTATGAAAACAAATATCTTTCAAAAATGTTTAACATGATCTTAAGAATTTCGTCATAAAACTATCTTACTTGGAATACTCAATATTATTGGATATCTAACTAAGTTACTTTGTATAAAATCTCAAGATATGTAAAAACATTACTGAAAAACAAGTTTCAAGAGAGACTTTGCTTCGTCAGTATTCAAATAATTAATATTCAATAAAATATAACATCAATCAACAACAAATATTTACTTCAATAATTTAGAAACTTTTGGCAAATGAGCTGCTGAGAAATTTAAATGTAATATAAGGTTATCTTACAATATTAGAATAGAAGGCTAATATTAAAATATATAAATAATTTTATACACCTTCTATCAAGTATTAACCTCTATTTATGTTACATTCTTTTAATTAATAATTTTAGTCTAATACTGTTTAATGATTATTCAAATTTAACATTAAAATTTACATTTTAGCTTCATCAACTTCAAAAGTATAGATTTTTTCATTTACATCTTAATTTGTTTTCATCAGTATTGTTCTGGGACAGTGTGTTTAACATTTTTTTATTGGGAACAATTTGGCTTTCCATAGAAATTACTTGTACTGAGTGTCGTTCAACTGAGACTTTTTTTAAACAACAGTGAATCAAAAAATAAATTTCGATCGGTTGAGTATCAGGTGTTTTTCTTAGAGTGATAGAACTTTCGATAGGGATAACTGTGATTTGACAGAAGGTAGAAGCCATGTTGTTTTGACTTTTCTGTTCAGTAAGCATTGACAGATTATCATGGGAAGATTCACGTCGCAACAACGTTTCTAAATTGTTGAAATTTATTTTCAAAATCAGTGTTCTATTCGCCAAACTTATAGAGCAGTTCGTGAAATTTATTTTTTCTTTGGAGGTATGTTAAGTCATTGGTTTATGCTGATAAACCAGAAACAATAGACGCTTTGGAAGCCAACATAACTCATGTAATTGATGAAATAAGGGCTGAATTACACGAAATAATGGTCCAAAATTGGTCTGGTCGAATGCTGTTCCTCAAAGCTAGTCGTGGTGGGCATATGCCGGAAATTATTTTTAAAACATAAATTACATAAAATTATCTTTCAAATAAAAAAAAATTTTGGCTTCAATCCCAATTTAAATGTGCTTTATTTCAATTTAAAGTTCCATCACTCTAAAAAAAATACCCGATACTTTGTAGAGATTTCTGTAGAAATTAAAATTTTTCGCGATGGCAATAGTACAAAATAAAATTTATATTAGTTCCTATATTATCCCATTTTTGCAATTTGAACCATGTAGGATTAGCTAGAAATTTTTAATTAGGTTGGTTATTTAGTTATGTGTATTTTGCAGGTTATTTAAGAATTTTCATTCCATTTATTGTTGATAGGATATTTGAATCGATTTAAGTTTGGGGTTTCGAAAATTCACATGAATCTACAAGGTTGATCCACTCAAATCATCTGTCATATTGTTGTTGAATAAACCATTTCAAAAATGAAAATAAATTTAATGAGTTTATACTTGATAAAGGCTAATATCCAAATACGAGAACAAAGCAGTCTACAACCTCTAATTATTATTTAATTCTTCAAAAATTAAATTAAGATCACCATAGAAAACTGAGTTCTTATTTTAACAGCCGATGGAATAGTTCAAATATTGTACACAGTTATAAAAAACATGAGGGAAATTTAAAGATCTGACTGATAAAAAATATAACTCACTTTATGGACACGACAATTTTGGAAAATTTTTTAATAACACATTTGTTCTATTGAATGCGAAAAGCAGTATTTTAAGAAATTTGTAATTGAATTTTTTAAAAAGTGTATATGTAATGGTTATAGATTGTTCGATTTTTATATTTGAATTGTAGCCAAAAATTATATATATATATATATATATATATATATATATATATATATATATATATTTATTTTTTTTTAATATTTTAATATTAACAGATATATTCTGTAAGCCTTCTACATATTTAATTCCAAAAAATTATATTTAATATTATAACTTCAGGAATTAAATTAATGTCATATAAGCACCGTTTATATCAAACGATATATAAAATAAACATTCATTATAAGCCATCCAAATGATATAACAAAATACAATAAATATAAATTGTTAACCAAAATCCTATAAATTAAATATTTTGTTTTTGCTCATTCCTTTTATGAAAACAGATATCTTACATGGAATATTCAATATTATTGAATATCTAAGTTACTTTTTATTTATTTATTTATTTATTTAAATTTACGTGTCTCGACTACTATGGCCATTGACACGAGGTTACAATGAGAGTAAACAATATAACGTCAATAGATATTTAGATGCTAGAGAACAGTTCATAATCTCTTAGAAATCGTAAGATTGCTTTGATCTGGGTGACTGAGCTTAGTACATCATCCGGCCGTTCTTTGATACCATATCGTCTACGTACATCTGCATAGTATGGGCATATAAATGTCAGGTGCTTAAAATTAGTTTCCTGTAGGCAGACTATATCCGGTGATATTTCACTGATGACTTGCTGAATGCGCTCTAAGCGAGGGTAAAACCCGTCGCAATTCCACTGAACTAGCTTCATTAAGATGTTTTCGCCGGTGTGGATGTACAGTCAGATGAAACATCTCCATCACTTGTTGTGTCAAAGCTTTTAAGACTGTCAATATCCGCTGCATCATCCTTCAGTTCATTTCTAAGTTTTTTCGATATTCTAGTTATTCTGTTCTTAACTGATCTTTCCACGTGAGGGTAGATGTTGTGAAGGTCTTGCAGAAGCAATTTCACATTGTTTGTAAATCTTTTGGCTTCAGAAAATGGTGTGGAACTTCCAAAAGAATTTTCTAAAAATGCCACGAGGTAGTGGTATGGAAGGTTGAAAGATCTTGGGTCTTCTTGGTACGCTTTCGATATATTTTGCTTTGTTGGCTCACTCAGTAAGTTTTCTTCAGCGGATGTCCCCAGTTTGATCTCTTTCTTAGATCTTTTAGTACTATCAGTATGGGCGGCGGGAGCTTTAGGTGGGGCCATAGATTTTTCTTCTACGAATACAGGATTTTTTTCTTCATTTATGACTTCGGAATCGGGTTCTGGTTGACTAGTTTGGTCACTAGCAGATAAAATTTCTGTAATTCCTCTCTTTGTGGCTCTTATCTCTTCAGTTTGAGGGATAGATGGGGAATCAGTAGTTATTTCCGTATGCCCGTAGTTTTGAGGAGTTGACACAGGGTAGGCATCATGTGAGGGTTGTGAATTTGGGCAGCTTGATGCAACATGGCCAGATTGTCTACAAATGAAGCATTCCATTCTATCAGTCGAAAGGAAGATACGATTTTCATTATCATCATGCTGAATAAGAACAGAGGTTTGAAGTTCGAAACTATCATTTGGGGGGAAGACGTAGGCTTGTCTACGAAAACTGAGTATGTGGGAGTAATCTTCACCGGGGATACCGGCCTTGAGGAATGAAACAGGGGATGCAAGTTGTAATCCAAGGTTTTTTATTACTTCGGTTATACTTTCATGTGGAATGCAGGGGGATACATTGGAAATAATGATTCTCTTAGTTGGGGAAATTAATCTTCTGATGTTTAAATTTATATTACCAATAGCTATTGATGGGTGAGTTTTTATTAATCTGTCAACCAGTTCTTTGTTGGCTAAGTAAATGCATATCCTATTATTTGATATTCGAGAAGCGAAAGAAATGTTCTTGGGCTGGATAATTTTACCAATTGCTTGGACATAGTCATGAAGTTTCAGACTTTCTTCGGAGTGTAGTACTATGGCTTGGTCCCTTTTTGGAGAACTAACTTTCGGTATTGTTTTTGCGGCCGATACATATGAAGTTCTTTGAGAATTGGTAGTGTTTTCCGTGTTTTCTGACATTTTAGGAATGAGCACGTTAGTGGGTTCAGATGACATTAACAAAAGCCCTTGTAGTCAAAAGCTATTGTAATTTCTGTATTGCTTTGTTATGTATTGGATATTATATATGGGATGGAATATTCCATATTGTAATGTGTGTTGCCCGCAGCCGGGAGGCAGGCGGTGAGTGTTGTGTTTTCAACAACAGTAGAAATGTGATGGTGCTCAGCAAAAAAGTGGCTTGTTTGTTTACCTGAGGTATCGGTAAATCGAAGATATCAAAATTCTGGTTTAAGTTCGTAGTCACTAATTCACAAATTCACACATAAACTCGAGGGTGAATCAATATTCCGATTATAATTTATTATGAAAACTTTCTATAGTAAAAGGCGGAACGATGCGTACACCAGGAGCGTAGACTCGCGAATCTGAAGTTACTTTTTAGAAAATCTCAAGATATGTAAAAACATTACTAAAAAACACGTTTTAAGAGAGACTTTGCTCGTCAGTACCCAATCACATTTAAAAAATATAACATCAATAAAAAAAAATATTTACTCACCTTAACAATCTAGAAACATCTTGGCAAATGAATACTGAACATTTAAATGTTGTCCCATGTATCCTTGTGCTATAACAGAGGCCGTTAAATTACCGGTCAATCTTTGAGATCTATGGTAAATCACAGAACTATTTATTGGCCAAGATGTTTCTAGATTGTTAAGGTGTTTTATGATTGATGTTTTTTTTTTTTTTTTTAATGTGATTGGGTACTGACGAGCAAAGTCTCCCTTAAAACGTATTTTTTAGTAATGTTTTTACATATCTTGAGATTTTCTAAAAAGTAACTTGGTTAGATACTCAATAATATTGAATATTCCAAGTAAGATATTAGGAGTACAAATAAGTTTCCGCCGTTTTTTAACACAAATTAAATATTTATTATAGAAGAATGATTTTAAACGATGTGAGACTGCTTGCTGAGTGACTTCTAATGTTAGAGCAAGTTCTTTTTGTGTTTGAGATGAATCTTCCTCCAATAATTCCTCCAATTCTGCATCCTCGTAAATTTTTGGCCTTCCAATGCGATCTTTGTCGTCTACGTCGAAATCACCGTTTTTAAACTTTTGAAACCACTCTCGACACGTTCTCTCACTCAAAGCACCCTCACCATATGCTTCTACGAGCAATTGATGCGCCTCAGCAGCAGATTTCTTTAAATTAAAGAAGTAAACTAATATTTCCCGCAAATGACGCTTACTTGGCTCAAATTTTGACATTTTCAACTTATAAAAATTATATTTTACCAATATAAAATCAGTGATATTAATAGGTTATGTTGTTCTTGAATGTCCAAACTATTTTTTAAGCCGGTTATCATCTGCGAAAGCTAACCGAAACTCCGTGCCGCGCCATCTACAATAAAACGGCGGAAACTTATTTGTACTCCTAATAGTTTTATGATGAAATTCTTAGGATTATGTTAAACATTTTTGAAAGTTATCTGTTTCAATAAGAGAGAGGAGCAGAAACAAAATTTTATCTACTCAAAATATTTAATTTATAGGTTTTTGGATCTTGTAATCTCATTTGGATGTCTTATAATGAATGTTTATTTTATATATCGTTTGATATAAACGGTGCTCATATGACATTAATTTAAGTCCTGAAGTTATAATATTAAATATAAATTTTTGAAATTAAATATGTAGAAGGCTTACATAATATATCTGTTAATATTAAAATATTTAAAAAAAATTTATATACCTTCTATCAAGTATGAACCTCCATTTATTTTATGAAAAATTATATGTTTGTTTAAACTTATTTTGGTGGAATAACCGTTGTAGACCATTCATTTCAATTTAAATATTCCAATGCTTTATTCTCAATAGATTTTTCAGTTGAAAAAATCTTCAAATAATCATTGAATCTTGAATGGTTTTTTCGTTACATTGTAACTTATTCGTTAACGGCCTCGATTTGTGCCAAACTTCGAGAAAAGTGGTCCTTCTGCGCATTTAATAGTTTTATTTCTAAAACCTACTTGCAGTTAAATATTTCTATGGATTCCAGAGTATCTACTTTTTTCCTTTCGCTTCCAAGTGTAATTTTTCAAGAATGTCCAATTCTGGAAAGATATGGTTGGTTTCGCAAAACTAGAGTTATCTTTCCGATTCCTAAATAAAGATTGATGTTCTTTAAGCCTCATAATATTTTAAATATCATACAGATTTATACTGACAACCCCCTACAGATTTTAATTAAAAAAAAAAAAAAAACTTATTTGAAATAAATAGAATAAATGTTTAGAAAACAGTTTCAATTTCGTATCTGGTGTTTTTTTTCAGAGTGATAGCACTTTCGATAGGGATCTACACCCATACAAGATCCAACTGGTTCAAGAACTAAAACCACTTAAGCATAATAAGCGTCGTTTGTTTGCTGATTGAGCCCTAGAACAGCTTGAAGTTGATCCACTTTTTTATCGTAAAATTGTGATTAATGATGAAGCTCATTTCTGGTTGAACAGCTATGTAAACAAGCAAAATTGCCGTATATGGAGTGAAAACAATCCTCAAGAAGTTCTACAGGTTCCATTGCATCCTGAAAAATGCACTGTATGGTGTGCTTTACACGCTGGAAGCATCATCGGTTCATATTTCTTTAAAAACGATGCTGGAGCTAATGTTTTTCGTTACAAATCGATGATCAATGATTCATTTGTTTCAAAATTTGAATGGTATCGACCCAAAAGTTTTTGGTTCCAACAGGATGGTGCTACACCTCATGCTGCTATTGTATTAATTGATTTATTGAAAGAAAGATTTGGCGATAACAATATTTCGAGAAATGGTCCAATTAATTGGCCTCCAAGATCATCCGACATAACTCAACTGGATTATTTTCTTTGGGGTTATTTCAAGTTGGTTTATGCTGATAAACCAGAAACAATAGACGCTTTGGAAGCCATCAAAAATTTTATTATTGATGAAATAAGGCCTGAATTACTGGAAACAGTGGTCCAAAAAAGTGGTCTGGTCTAATGCGGTTCCTCAGAGCTAGTCGTGCCGGAAATTATTTTTAAAACATAAATGTCATAAAATTATCTTTCAAATAAAGGAAACATTAGGCTTCAATCTTAATTTAAATGTTTCATTTCAATTTAAAGTTCTAGCACTCTAAAAAAAGCATCCGATAGATATATAGAATTTTATTCTTTAAGCCTTTTGAAAAGTCTCCCGCTTTGTCCCATATGTACGATGCTGCACTCTGAACAATTCAATTTATAAACTTCAGAATTATTCAACCGGTTGTTTTTGTTTTTAAAACAAAATTTCAACCTCTTTCAATGCTAAAGACAAAAACAATCGACTGAATAATGCAGTAGCTTATATATAGCACAAACCAGGAGATATTTTCAAAAAAGGTTCAAAGAACGTCAATCTTCCTTTAGGTGCCGGAAAGATGACTCTAATTTTGCGAAACATTTTTTTGAAACCAATCATATCTTCCCAGAATTGGGCAATCTGGAAATACCTGGAAGCGAAAGGAAAAAAACTAGACATCCTGGGATCCATAGAAATACTTAAGGTTAAGCACGTTTTAGAAATGAAACCATTAAATGAGCAGACACTTGTCGAAGTTTTGCACAAGGCGAAGCCTTTCACGAATTTATATAATCGTTGAGATACATATTGTTTTATTCGAGTCGAAACTCTAGTCACTGTGTATTCAGTAAATAAAAAGTGAGTAATTTCTTATTTCATTCCATTTTATGCCAATCATTCCGCTTGCTTCGTTGTTTTGGAATATTTAACTTGCACACGAGTGCGAAACATTTTTTGTGGAATTCACCGAAAATGTTTCGCATTATTATCATTTACACCCCACAGTGTAGTTGTAATTAAGCTTTAGCATATTTCCCAAGCTAACCGACTTTTATATTTGTAGCAAGCCGGCTTGAATGTTATTGCACATTACAGCCCATTGGTAGCCCTGGCTTTTAATGTGGCAGGTACTCTGTTGGCTACGGCTTCTGTAAAGGGTACTCTCATACGCGTGTACAAGGTGAAGACCGCGCAGATTTTTGTGTCTCTCAGACGAAGCATTTTACGGTGCAGTCACATCCATAGTCTTGCATTCAGCCTCTGTGGGAACTACCTGGGTGTCAGTAGCGAGACAGAGACTGTACACGTATTCAAATTGCCGGACGCTTCAGAAATAGAGTAAGTGAACCTTTTTCTTTCCCCAAAACATACTAATTCTATAAGCTAATTTGGTATCTATTGAGTATTGAAGCCTTAAATAACAATATAAGGTCCAGTGGTTTACCCAAGGGGGGATATATATACCTCCCCCCCCCCCCAGGAGGAATATCCATTATAAATTACAAGGCTTAATAATTTAATCCTGCAAAAATTTAATCAACGAATTCATCAACCAGCGGTTATAATTAAGCGCCATGGCAACGGACCACAGATCGTCGTGACGTCACGTAGTGCTAATTTCCAAACGCAAAGGATCGCGACGGGCAAAGCCCGTCGCCGAAATACCGGCGCGGACCGAAGATCCAAAGGTCCGCCGCCTAACGGAGCCGTTTCGGTTCGCGGATGACTTTCCGTTCCGTCGATAGAGGCGGATGAAAGTCGGAAATTTCGGGACTTTTCCCGCGCTCGCCATTTGTAAACAAAAAGGCCCCGCCCACCGCGTCTATGGAGTGCGTATAGGGGTCGTCCGAGAGTTAAGTACGGCGGTCGTCCGAAAATTTTCGTACCGTCGGAAAAACGGACATATCTCGCGACGGGCAATGCCCGTCGCGAAAATACGCGTTCGGACCGAAGGTCCGATAGACCCGCTACCAGCTAAAGCCCTTATATTTCACGGATGACTTTCCATCGCTACGATACTAGCGGATGAAAACTGGAATAAATTCCGGACTTTTCCCGCGCTCGCCAATTTCAAACAAACAAGCCCCGCCCACCGCGGCACACGCCAAGGGATGACCAAACGGGGTTGACCAAAGACGGATTTGAACGAAAAGTAGATCCGAACTAAATTATAGAAAATTAAAAAATATTGATTGCAATGTGTCTACAGACCTCCCCATGGAGATTTCGATTTATTTATTGATCAGCTAGATAGTGCCATGAATATCATTGCCATTGATTTCAATCTGCAGTTTAATGGAGTTAATAATGAGGATATAAAGATTAAAGAAACACTTTCATACCGTATGCATGTGGTTTTCAGTCAGGCATAAGTCAAGTAATTGCATTGATAACATTTTCACAAATTTGAATCGTTCCTCCTATAATTCGGAAACAATAAATTATCATTTATCGGATCATCTGGCGCAGAGACTCGACATGCAGATAGTAAACATTGCTGAAAAACAAAAATATAAAACTATTCGTATATTGAATAAAGAAAATACTAGCCTGTTTCAGGAACAATTGCAGAATGTAGATTGGGGTTCTATACGTATAGGCACAATACGAAATTGTTTCAGGAACTTTCACCAAAATTTAATACATTCTTTCAATCGGTGCTTTCCTGAAAAAAGGTGAAAGTAGTAAATTCTAAAACTAAATGCTGGGAAAAACCAGAAATAATTGAAATTAGAAAGAAAATAGACGCAGTCCACACAATATATGATGTAAAAAAAAAAGAGAACTCGAAGAAGCTATATATGACATTAAAACAACAATTTAATCAACTTGTGAATGATAACATCATGAACAAAGCGGAGAATAAGAGCCGGGCTATATGGCAGTAAAAACAAAAAAAGGGACATTATATCAACATTCAACGTGTATTTTTCGACAATCGGAGAAAAGTGAACTGAACCTAACTCCAATCCAGAGTTGAGTGAAAAACTGTTGAAAAACAAAAAGATTAAGATTTCACGTCCCTTTTTTTTTTGACCCCAACGACACACTGAGGAAGTTATAAAGGTTGTGGCGGAGATGAAAAATGAATCTTCACAAAATATATATGGTTTCACGGTAAAAATGCTGAAAAACGTCATCAATTATTTAGCAGATACTATTTCAGACCTTATAAATGATTGCTTCCAGCACGGCTACTTTCCCGATGAATTGAAGGTCGCAAGGGTGATACCTGTATACAAGAAAGGAGATCAAGAGATATATGAAAACTATAGGCTAATCTCGATACTGCCAGTTATTTCGGAAATTTTCGAGTCCCTCCTCAAAAAGAGGTTGAATTCATTTCTGGAGAGCAATTCGTTGCTAGGAAATTACCTTTAAAGCTTTAGAAAGGGTAGGTTAACTACCACTGCTTTGGTCCACATTATCGAATTCATCATGGAGGCATTGGACGATGCAGATGACGTGCATGGATTTGACTAAAGCATTCGATTGTGTCAATCATGAAAAGCTTCTGCGCAAGTTGGAATGTATGCACATAACTTCTTGAGGATTGTTTTCACTCCATATACGGCAATTTTGGTTTTTTTACATGGCCGTTCAACCAGAAATGAGCTTCATCAATAAACTTAATTTTACGATAATAAAGTGGATCAACATCAAGCTATTCTAGGGCCCAATCGTCAAATAAACAACTCTTATAATGGTCAAGTGGCTTCAATTCTTGAACCAGTTGGATCTTGTATGGGTGTAGACCAAAATTTTCCATGTGGTGAATGCACAGAGTCCAACTTGTTGTGAACGTCGACGAATAGACAAATATGGATCATCATTAACACTATGACTTACAGCAGGGATGTTTTCTTCGTACAGTTCTTTGTCTTGTTGTTGTTGTTGCATTGAGTAGAGAAAATGTTGTCCGAAATCTATCGATAGTTCGAGAAATAAGCTGCTCTGATGGACGATTATGTAAACCATAAATTTCACGAAGTGCTCTATGAGTTTGGCGAATAGAACACTGATTTTGAAAATAAATTTCAACAATTTGTAAACGTTGTTGCGGCGTGAGTCTTTTCATGATAATTTGTTAATGCTTACTGAACAGAAATGTCAACATGGCTTCTAAAAAAAACACCTGATATGTCAACAATTCGGAGAAGCCAATCAAAAATACTTCGTTCGAATGATACCAAACCCTATATGAAGATTTACAAGCTTCAAGATCCATAGTTAGCAAATTAGCTTATAAAATGTTTTTAATTATGATCAAATATTAATGGCTGCAAATTATTATTTAGGTTCATTTCAAATTTTAAATCCAGTTGTTCCTAATACAACTGGATCTCTCTACCAACATCATGGCAACCTTACCAATGTATGCATTAAAATTTTCAGCAGAAATACTACCGATAACTCCTGGCTTGGGTATTTCCACAGTTTTCTGCCGCAAACAATTGCGGACTCTTATGGTCCTGAAAGGGACTTCGCCAGCATTCAGCTAACTGGTACTTCTAATGTGAGGAAGATTATTGGCATTAAAGAGTAAGTATGCCCTCTTATTATCAAATAGCACATCTTGTCATATCGAAAGGTTGATTTCCCGTAAACTTTAAGTCTGATCAAAAGCCTTCTTGGCTTTTAAATGGAATGAATTATTAACTGAATGACAAATATGATCGAGACAAACTCTGTACATGGCGCGCATGTATGTTTTGAAGGTCGTGGCTTCAGTATGTGATAGCTGGGTTTCTTACGAACAATGTGGCATTTGTTTCCGACGGAGCACGTGTTTCACGCGTGTGCTACGACCATGAGTAAACGTCAAGTGCTGACTGCCGTTGCTCAACGTATTATCATTCGTTTTTTAGTGGGAGAAGACGTTAAAAACACGGATATTTTTGTGCGTTTCGGTAGTGAGTGCCTGAGTAGGGATGTCGTGTTTAAATGGGCCAAAGCATTCAAGGACGGCCGCGAAACCGTCGAGAATGAGCCGCATGATCGTCGACCGCGAATCAGCGTCACACCAGACAACATTCGCCGCGTAGAACAACTCATTTTGGAGGACCGTAGGATGAATGTTCGAGACATTTCGGCTGAAGTCGGCATCAGTATTGGTAGTGTAGAGTCTATCACCCACGACCACCTTCAATATCGCAAAATAACAGTGCGATGGGTTCCTAAACTGTTGAACTTTGAGCAAAAATTAACGCGGTTGGAAGTTTGTCGCCGCTTACTGTCGCGATACGAGGCTGAGGGGGACGGTTTTTTAACGCGAATCTTCACTACAGACGAAACATGGGTACACTATTACAAGGAGGAAGAAGGGGGAGGGGGGCGCCAGTCAAAGCGAAGACAACCTGGTCCGCGGTTAAGGTAATGTGTACTGGGGTCTGGGACGGGCAGGGCGTGCTATACGTCGATTTCCTGCGCATTCAACGTACCATCAATGCTGCATACTACTCTAACCTTCCTAAAACACACGTGAAACCCGCTTATCGCCCGAAACGGAGGAGCATTCCAGCACGAAGTGCGATTCTCTTCCAGGATAACGCGCGCCCTCATACCGCGCGTTTCCCGCTCGTTACAACATCGGTATTGGGGTGGTAGGTACTGGAATACACCCCCTACAGTCCGGATTTACCTCCCTGCGACCACTACATGTTTGGACCACTGAAAGAGGCCCTCTGAGGTCAAAAATACCGACGACGAGGTAGAGGGGTTCGTGCGCACATGGCTGTCCGAGTTGCACAAGGAATTTTTCGATAACGGCATCAAAAAACTTCCGGAAAGGTGGACAAAATGTGTGAATAGTAAGGGGAATCACCTAGGAAAAATGTGATTTTTTCTAAATTTTTCGATAATAAATACACGTGTTAGAGTGTTTGAACCACCCTCGTATTTACGAGTTGTCAAGTCACAATCCTTAAAATGTCTTTAACAAGATTTTGGAAGTGCTCAATGAGGTGGTAAACGACAAATGCATGTGTAGAAACGGAATTACTGTCTTGTCTTCTTATTCTGACAATTTATTATTTGAATGTCAAAACAGATTTAATCTGTTCGTCTTCTACAATTTTAATTTCAAAATAATTTTTATTCAGAAAACTTGTAGAATTAAATTAATGTCTACAATAAGCACCGCTTATATTTAATAGACGTATATAATCAAAACTCAATATATAATGTCAAATGGAATAAATAAACCAACAGATATAAAAAAGTCATTAAAATTAATAAATAAATATTCAAAGGACACAAAATTTTGTTTCTGATCTTACCTTTAAGAACACCAAATGCCTTTCAAAAACATGAACACAACTTAAGGACTTCTCAAAAAATGTAATTTATTTGAAATATTCAATATATTCAAATAAGTTAATTCAGAAATCTCTCAAAACATGCACTATATCTTCAAAAAACAATTATAATTCTGGTAATCTCTTCATCCGCCCTAAATAATATTCCAAATATCAAAATCAAATAACTATCACTATATCTCACCTCACACGTGTTTAACAGGATAATTGCTTCAAACAGACTAACTTTAAAATTCAAGATAGTCTATGTTCTTAACAAAATCACAGAAAAGTGTAAGGTGTTATAAGGTTATATTTAAATCATTGACATTCCATAATGACATTTATTAAAGCCTAAATATAATTATATATTATATATATAACAAAATTTGAATATCAAAACAGATTTAATCTGTTAGTCTTCTACAATTTTAATTTCAAAAAAATTTTCATTCAAAAAACTTTTAGAATTAAATTAATGTCTACAATAAGCACCGCTTATATTTAATAGACGTATATAATCAAAACTCAATATATAATGTCAAATGGAATAAATAATAATAATAATCTTCTACAATTTTAATTTCAAAAAACTTTTTTGAATAAAATTTTTTTTAAAATTAAAATTGTAGAAGACTAACAGATTAAATCTGTTTTGCTATTCAAATTTTGTTATATTTCTTCTATTGAGTAAAAAGCCTTTTTCTATTTTATTTCATACATAATATACAAGTATATTTAGGCTTGAATAAATCTCATTATGGAATGTCAATGGTTTAAAGATAACCTTGTAATACCTTACACTTTTCTGTGATTTTTGTTAAGAACATAGACTATCTTGAATTTTAAAGTTAGTCTGTTTGAAGCAATTATCCTGTTGTTAAACACGTGTGAGGTGAGATATAGTGATAGTTATGTGATTTTGATATTTGGAATATTATTTAGGGCCGATGAAGAGAATATCACAGAATTCTAATTGTTTTTTGAAGATATAGTGCATGTTTTGAGAGATTTTTGAATTAACTTATTTGAATATTTAAATATATTAAATATTTCAAATAAATTATATTTTTTGAGAAGTCCTTAAGTTGTGTTCATGTTTTCGAAAAGGAATTGGTGTTCATAATGGTAAGATCAGAAACAAAATTTTGTCTCCTTTAAATATTTATTTATTAATTTTAATGACTTTTTGATATCAGTTGGTTTATTTATTCCATTTGACATTATATATTGAGTTTTGATTATATACATCTATAAAATATAAGCGGTGCTTATTGTAGACATTAATTTAATTCTAAAAGTTTTTTGAATAAAAATTTCTTTGAATTTAAAATTGTAGAAGACTAACAGATTAAATCTGCTTTGATATTCAAATTTTGTTATATTTCTTCTATCAAGTAAAAAGCCTTTTTCTATTTTAATTTATTATTTATTCATTGTTATTGATTGTTGTCGTAGTCGAATTGAAATTAATTGTCTTAATTCTTTTCTTAGGGTAGGCGAGGGTAAAGATAAACACCTCCGGATGTTTGTTGCAAGAGATGACGGCTTATTGCACGTCTGCAATATCGACACCACTGGTTCTGGTATGATAAGCATCTACAAAACCGTCAACATCAACCCAGATTCAGAACAGATAGAAGCATCGCCTGTTTCATACCTTACTCCAAGTGAAGGTATGCAATACCAGTTGGCTAAAGGCTTATTGTATTAAGAATACCCTTGGTCGCTTGAAATCTTTAATGCAAAGAAAATTAATTCAAAAAATTCAAAATAAAAAATTGAAAAATAAAATTAATCCAAAAAATTTAAAATAAAAAATTGAAAAATAAAATTAAATTCAAAATTTAAAATAAAAAATTGAAAAATAAAATTAAAATAAAAAATTGAAAAATAAAATAAAATCAACAAATTTTAAACTTATGATAGGAGCCCCTGTATAAATTCTTTTGGAAGTCTCCTGTTAAATTTGGCATATGGAAGTGTTCCTCACCTAACATCGAGTGAACAAGAAATTTAAAAATAGTAATAAGGGCTCCTGTTCCTTTAGATCTCACATTTGTTCCTATTTAATTCCTTGTAAATAAAAAAACATAAAATAACACAACTATGCCGTAGGAAGAAAAGTTTGGATCTTAATTTTTATAAAAATATATCTTGAAAATTTTTTACCTCCAATATCAACTTGATGATTTTAATCAATTGACCCCCACTTTTATACTATACTTTTATTACCAATCAGGAGCAAACTGAAATGTTCTACAAGCTCGAAAGATACATGAAATGTTGTAAAAAAAAATTAATTCTTTCAGGCATGAAGTTTGACGTTTTAGATTCACTATTATTGCATGAGTTTGCTCTGCAAGGGAACTTTCAATATAAATATCGAATGAAAAGCGAGTTTTTCGTAAATTTGGTGTTGATTGAGTACAAAGGGACAACTTTCGGCTTTATTTTGGGCCAAAATAGTCGCCCATGGAAGCAATGAATTTTATGATTTTTTATGGTAAATTTTATAATACCTTGACAAAAAAGTGATTTTTACAGGTCTGAATTTCTAGTATATTTAGAAAATATTCGAGCGAACAATAGGTCACTTGCCATACCTAAATACGTAGGTAATTACCAAAATATTTGATCAAGAGTAGGACATTGAATGCAAGAAATTGTCAAAGAAATGTTCGGTATTAATATTTCACAAGAAGAAGAATTTAGAACCATGAAATACATTATCTATTTTATTTTATCACTCGAAAAAACTAAAATATGAATTCAGTCTCCTTTGGATAGGTAGAACGAATAAATATGAACCATTCCTCCAAAAAAATGCCTAAAAAAGCTAATAAAATAACGAACCTGAGCAAAACACAAAAAATTTGCTAAGTCAGCTCTGATTCGAACTCATATCATCTAAATAGTGTAAAATAATATGTATCATTTACTTTCACGATTCTTGCAACTTGTATTGTGTTGAAAATGAAAGAATTGCTTGGTATGTTTGAATTCTTCGTACTAATTGATTAACGTCAATCAATTACCATGCGAATTTAAGAGAAATGTATATTAATGGTTTATTTGCAGCCTAAATAGATTAATTCACAAATGTACAATGTTGAGTTGCTTCACCCAAAATTTGAGGGAACTGTTTAGGTGTAGTTGGAACTATAGCGAAAACACTATATTGCTCGTAGAGTAGTAGTTCTTAGAGATTTTTCACCGTAATTCACTTTAACTGTGTTCGGTTAAAATTATATCGCTGGACAGAGCATGGATATTTAAAAGATGGTTGATATTATAAAACTTTATTCACTTATTTATTAACAATGGTAGTAGATCTCTATAATATGTAACTGCAGCACGGGAGAGTCGAGGTAAGAAAGAGATTCATCGACGCTTGCATCCGCTAACCACCAAATGGGGTCCACAGCGGGGCAAAGCAGAGTTCTTCATTATTAGGGCGTGAATTCTCATTTGGTTACTGGCATGATGGCCCATATCCAAAAAAACACTTGCGTGTGTTGTTGGGTTGCATCCCAATGGCAAAGCAAACTTCTAACACTCCATCCCTTTGCCAGAATTCTATTTCTGTTTTGTCTCACGATTTTCTGGGTTTTTTAAAGCTCTCCCTGGAGTGCTACGAGCCTTCATCTGTGATCTTCTTATTTCCTCTCTTCTGTTCGCCCTATTCTGCTCAAATCTTCTTTTCGTAGGGTTTCCAGGGAAAATTATTTGTTTTGGTTCAATGTTCAGCCACACCCTTTTTTTTTTGGGACATTTCTGCATTCGTCACCTTTGTGACTTCTAATTGCCTGGCAGTTACATCGAAACCATCTAATTTGAATAGTTGAATAGCGGTGATTTTGACTTCGAAGGGTGCAGTGGTCTCCTACTTTCTAATAATGATAAACCACAACGACGATGAGGAATTGAAGTTAGGCACCTCTTTAAGTAAAAGAGTGTTTGAATTGGAGGAATACGCGAATCCTCGTTTATTAACGGATTAAACAAGTCATGAAATCCTCGTGGGTTGGTTTGCAGCAGATGATTTCCAGGTTCAATATTCCAATATTACCACAGGTGACGGTTGAAAATTCGGCTCGAAGGACCAAAATGTTTCGTACAACGGTTGGTTTACCGCAGTATTTTGCCTATTAATTTCAGTATTTTGAAATAACAGGCAATTGAAAATTGATTAACCTCGATGATTGATTACGATGAGTTCAAGTGGGCTGTATTTGTGTTGAATAGCGGTGATTTTGACTTCAAAGAGTGCAGTGCTCTCCAACGTCCTTTAGCTAATAATGATAAACCACAACGACGATGCGGAATTGAAGTTAGGAACGTCTTTAAGTAAAAGAGTGTTTAAATTGGAGGAATACCCGAATCCTCGTTCATTAGCAAATTAAACAAATCATGAAATCTTCATGGGTTGGTTTTGCAGCAGATGATTTCCAGTATGAGGTTCAATATTCCAATATTACCACAGGTGACGGTTGAAAATTCGGCTCGGAGGACCAAAATGTTTCGTACAACGGTTGGTTTACCGCAGTATTTTGCCTATTAATTTCGGTATTTTGAAATAACAGGCAATTGCAAATTGATTAACCTCGATGATTGATTACGATAAGTTCAAGTGGATTGTATTTTTGTTGAATAGCGGTGATTTTGACTTCAAAGAGTGCAGTGGTCTCCAACATCCTTTATCTAATAATGATAAACCACAACGACGATGAGGAATTTACCAAGCTAAAGTAAGACAATTACACTACGAACAAGTGTAAGGTGGATTGCTACGTTTACAGCAATCGCGATAATCTTGTACAATGTACAAACGACCAATTTGACTATTACGAGAATAATGACTTCACTTGTATTACAGGGTATAATTTTAATATAGGAGTAGGGGAGAATTAATCTATTTCATCAAGACAAAAAGTTGATTGGAAGTAATATTTGTGGGCTGTGAACTCCCAATAGAATACATTCTTATTGGTAACAGTTCTCTTGGAATGGGAATTTTGGGATGGAACATTTCGAATATCTGCAGGCGCTCTGGTTGGTAGTCAACTTATCATGGCGGATTGCCATGTTCTATAGTTTTATTCTATCAAATATTTTCAAACCTCAATTCTAGTATAAAAATACGTCTTTATTTATATTGATGGATCTGAATTGGTTTAACAAATACGTAATTTTATTCTCTTTTATTTACTGACATGCCTTTCGAAAGGCATTCATATAGATTTTTTGCGAAAGGGTTTGTTGACCGCGTTCAAATTCCGAACACCATCGGCAAATGGTTGTTTTTGAACATGTCTCCGTAATATTTCTCAGCTTGAACGATTTTTTCCATCAAAAAATAGTGTTTGATTAACGTAGGAGACTCGTTTCTATCCATCTTTTAAACATAAACAAATTTAGTGTTACTTAACCTTCAATATCCCTATGACGACTGAACTGTCACGAAATTTTTACACGTAGCTTTTTAAGGTTAGTACTACCGAAAAACAAAAGTGTCGTGACAATACAAGCTCTACATCTCCTTTAAAATGATCTCGTTGAAGAAACTCAATAAAATTTAACCGTACAATCAATATAGCAAATTAGATATCTTTTGAGAGTTTCTATTCAATATATTATGTGAATTAAATATTTTAAATTTGGAAAAGGCCATGTAAAAATCGTATTAATATTAAACTATATTATTGATTGTAGACAGAATGCCCACAAAGTTCAGTGCCTTATGAAAACTTTGTACTGACTTTACTGAATGCAATTGTATTGAATTAATCAATCAACACCGTATATAACTCGATCAGGAGTTTTTTAATTCTAAAAGAACACCAGTGTTTTTATTTTCTCATTAAATATTCTTATTGAAGGTTCCCCTGCAATAAAAAAATTGTTTTGGGCTTTGCTGCTACTAATTTGGTTCAGGTTGCTGTAGATTGCCATTTTGTTTATTTGATTTTGCAAAGAGCCTTTTTACCATCCTCGATAAGGGGTGAAGCTGTCAAGGTAGTTATACTGACCTTACGTCAAGTGAATCTAAAATGTTCTTGTCTACGTCTAAAGATACTTGGTGCATTGTCATTTCGATCGTTGGAACATGCTGGGCGTTTTGCAGAGAAGTCTAACCAGTTTTAAATATATTATATGTTTAATTTGGTTCTCATTATACGGTGTCAAATAAAACATCGGTTATAATGAAGAAGATTTCGTAGCAGTTTGAATTTGATCTCTTTGCAAAGTGCCCGCTACCCATATATTTTGAACCGTATTTTCACTGTGTTCTTTTCTGAGCAAGGCTCTACACTACTAGGTAGCTATGCAGGCATCGTCAAGGGCAACCCCCCAGGTCAAATGTCAGGTACAGTCAGTAAAACTACTACAAAAACCATATGCATTAATTTCCATCCATCATTCATTCCATCTTTCCTATCACTTGGTCAAGGGTTGCTTTTTGCGCACTTGTTATTTTATATTCTGTATAATCTGTTTATATCGTCAGAACAACTCAAAGCTCAGGGAATAAATGAGGCTTGAAAAATTTATGTTAAACTCTGTCTTTTCCACTGAAGTATGTATTTGAATTGCTTAACATTTAAGCAGAATACGATGAAGAACTCATAACGTTTGGTGGTAGATTGAGTTGAACGTATCAGGCAACCAATGAATCGTTGAAATGGCAACGAACGAAAATTTTATTCCAAATTAATTACTTTAAGAGTTCAAACAAGTTGTCAAGTGATAACCTCCTTTTGTCTCTTATTTGAGGCGATAAATGCATTCTGCTAAGTTTTCAATTCAAGATCCATAGTTCTACTAAATCAGGTTTGGTTTAATTATGGCATAATTATGTTATTTTAGGCATAAGTAGTATATAATTTTAATTAATATTTTTATTATATGGTAAAAAGCACACAACACATTTGGTTACCTGATTAGTTAGTTATATCTCACTCATTCTATGAAATTAACCCAAGTAAACTCGGTAACTGAAATAGAAGCACTAAGAAGGAATTTTTTGAATTATTTTACTAAAAGGTGGCGGTTGATTAAAGTTTCAAAAGTATTGATAATCGATAAATTTTCTAAACACATTTTATATCAATGATGTTGACTATTTCGTTACACGCTTCTCTCTTTGTGGCATTGATTCCAGCAAATGCTTTTGTTTTCACAAATAAAGGATGATATTTGCGCCTATTTGTTCTTCACACTCTTTTGTTAGTATAGTTTATAGATAGCAGTGCATAACAGGCCTAGAATGTTTAACGAATTCGTTTTGTTGGCGAAAATTTCCACAATGATCAAACCAAACAGTGAAATACTGATTGAAATCTCTTGAAATGCATTCTGTGTTAGTAGAAACTGAAAGAACTGTCGATAATTTATTATCAGTTTAACCATATTAATGAAACTTTAATCAATTGCCTCCATTTATTACAAGTCCTACAAAGGGGTTACATTAGTTAGGAACCTAACCTAATTATTTAGGTATGGGACATCCATTGCCTGCGTTTTTGTACACAAACTACCTTAATTTGAAGAAAACAGAGAACCCTTACTGTCCTAAACGTCGTGCAATAAACAACAGAATTTTAAATTGGATTTCAGCTTCTATTAAAGAATTTACCTCAAAATTTTTTTAATATATTCGAGTTTCAGACTGAATCCATAATTGTTTCTCTTTCAGGATATTTTTCAACAACTTAACTTAATTTTATTTTTATTTATTTAATCTTTTTCTATTTTTTATTGTAATCCTTCATTTTGTTTGATTTTTTCTGTTTTCTTCATATTCAGGTATATTATGTATAAAAATGCAGGCAATGGATATTCAATATCAAAATAATTAGGTTAAATACCTAATCTAACCCCCTTTGGAGAACTAAGAATTTTTTGTGATTTAAGAAAGTACAACTATAGATATAAATTCAGAAAGAAGGAAGTTGACAAAAAATTGCTCTGAAAACTTCCAGGTTTCTGAAAGCACTCCAAAAAGTTCCTTCGAAATTTTAACATTGAGAAAGCTAATATATCCAGTGTCTCAAAATTCACTCCCCAGTTGACCATATTTATTCTACAATCAAAAATAAAAACAAATATAAAGAATAGAAAAAGGCTTTTTACTAGATAGGAGAAATATAACAAAATTTGAATATCAAAACAGATTTAATCTGTTAGTCTTCTACAATTTTAATTTAAAAAAATTTTTCATTCAAAAAACTTTTAGAATTAAATTAATGTCTACAATAAGCACCGCTTATATTTAATAGACGTATATAATCAAAACTCAATATACAATGTCAAATCAAATAATTATATTGGTTGGTTCATTTGACATTATATATTGAGTTTAGATTATATACGTCTATTAAACGTAAGCGGTGCTTATTTTAGACATTAATTTAATTCTCAAAGTTTTTTGAATAAAAATTTTTTCGAAATTAAGATTGTAGAAGACCAACAGATTAAATATGTTTCGATAAATGTAAAGAAGACTGGAAGGTCTCAGTATGAAGTTTTTATTCAATCAAAATACACAGATACATTAAAAGTTAGTAGAAATATTAAAAACAAAGATCCTTAAAGGTTATGTTAATCCTTAAAAACATCACGATATTCGTAAGTACAAATTTGAAAACACAAAATGAGATTCTAGTTGAGCTTCATTTCAATCTCTACTGCTTTCTGAATCCGGGCAATAATAATATAATATAAATATTCTTTATGTTTGTCTTATTTTAAATTGTAGAATACATAAATTGAAATTTGAGATACCTGTATATACTTATTTTGTATATATATACTTGTACATACATGTAAATATTTAAAGTTCGAAGCCCAGGAAGTATCACCTGTTTAAAAAAATTGTTCGCATTAATCTTTTCATTTAAAATTCACTTCATCAAAATATATACTTTGTCTCATTCAATTTGATTAGGAATGGAACCTCTTAATATTATAAATCTATTAACACAGGCTATAACTTTCAATCATCGATCATTTTTTTTTTTTTTCATAAATCGCTCATTTTATCCCGTCAAATGCTATATATTAAAAAGGCTGAATTTTTCCGTAGATTTTATAGTGAATTTATAATTTCAATATATTAACGATATCAAAGTTTTCTCTGCATAATCTAAATTGGAATATATTGAAATGATTCTGTGTTGGTGAAGAAAATTTCACTTTGCTTCTCATGTTTCAGGAGGTGTTTTCTTTTTTCGATTTTCTTGCATGTTTTATCATTCAAACGAATGTTGTGAGATTGTTTTTTTCTACGATAATTGTGATAATTGGTTGTTCGAAGAGTTGCTTGTGAGACAAGCAAATTATTATATTGTAAATATATATTTCTTAAATTTTATATGTGCCTAATGGTACAAGAAGAGTAGTTTTTAATTGATGCCAACTTGAAAAAACTATAATCAGTAGTTACTTTACTTTTATCAGTAGTTTCCAAATTAAGAATAGTGGTATTTATCTAAATAGGGGCAAAATTTTATTGGAATACTTAGAAATGTACATTTATATATATCCATCAATAAATTGCATGAGGCATGACATTAAGGATTAAAGAGGCTGTAATTGAAGAGGGAGAAATAAGAACAGAAACTATAGCAAAATTTTAAAATTTTTTCATCGCCTACAAAAAAATTGTATATGTACATATTAGGTCTACCGAAAAGTTCTGTCCGTTTTTACAATGAAACAAAAAATAAAAATTTCGTACTTAAAATAAACTTCAATCAAATATATAATTGCCATTAGTATTTATGACTTCTTGCCAGCGGGATGGCGATTCGTATATCCCATTTTTAAAAAATGTCTCCAGAGGCAAAAAATTGTATCAGTGCCTGTCTGATATCTTGTTCATTCTTGTATTGTTTGCCCTGCAAGAAATTTTGTAAGGACAGAAATAACTGATAATCGGAAAGAGCTAGGTCAGGGGAGTATGGTGGATGCGACAGTACTTCTCCGAATTTAGCCTTTCGTTTGGTTTCAACAGCTCAAAATTGATTGGTACTCGAAAGTTCCACCATATACACAACATTTTCTTGTTCATTGTTAGTGGTCAGAAGACCAAAATGGATCACATAATGTAGGCCGGCAGCTCAGTGGTGGAGCTTAGGGCTCGTAACCGGAAGGTTCGAATTCTGTTCAGGTGGGAAAGAAGTTTTCTAGTTGGACACGTGTCTGCTATTTCACTGTTGGGTCTAAAATTAATTGAAGTGGCGCAAGATCGTAGTAGCAAAGCCTACCCAGAACGCAACTGAACTCCTAACTCGCACAAGCTTCCGAGGGATCTTCACAGAAGATCTAGGAGTATCAGGATAATAAATAAAAACACAATAAAATATGCGTATACTTGTAGAAACTAATTGTAACCGGAATGGACAGAACTTTCCGATAGACTTGATATTTTCGAAATTCGAGGGTATATTGTCAAAATTAAGTTTCTTTGTGAAATTTTTGGGGTAGCTAGCGATGCATAAGATCGAAAGTGTCTGGACTACTTTTGCAACATTGAGTTGATCATTGTCATGCTTCACAATCACTTAACTGTGTCACCGTTTGTATTATGACCATTTGAAATTCATAGGCTGTCTTCTCTCGGTTTTAATAGTCTTGATATGTTTGAGGAAGGCCAAATACCGAGTTGACCTTGGAATCGTGAATATTTGCCTCAGCCATCGATGTGGAGAAATTTTCATGATTTTTTCTTCTTAATATCGTCTCCAGCCATGATGATACCTAGAAATCCATTCCTTCTTTGACTTTCAAGTAATGGGTCACAAGTATACAACGCCATTAAACCGGCCGTTGTAAAGTAGCTTGTTGTATGACCCCCCATCAATCATGTCGATTTTGAGGCTGGTTCTGCACCATCGAAAAATTTCCTTCTCCCACATTCTTGCGTTGTTAAAGATCACTCATGGCACGTTCTTCTACCAATAACCGTCTCCACTTGAGAATTTTAAAGCAGATTTCTTCATAATGAAACAAAAGTAAGACTTCCAGCAAATAGGAATTCTGCTCGTAACTCTACTTCATCCAGACACTAATCGACCTGTGTTATACGCTGACAAGTTTATAATTTGACGTCTACGATATATTCACTTCCACCACCACATACCGCAAAAGCCATCTGTAGCAAAACGACGAAAACGAAGCTTTATGGCAGATATTTCGGAACGATTTGTTCCGATGATGTTACAACGAAAGTTTGAAAACATTTGATTCCGTCTCCACGATTCGCAGTCTCTTTAACTATGCAATTGTTGAGGGTACATTCGATAATTTCAATATGAAATATTGTGACGAAAAAGACTGAAACAAATTGGGAGAAAGATTTAATTTTAAGTTGCTTCAAGCATACTCTAATAGGGCTGTTGGTCATTTGAACTACTAAAAAAGCATTCGAACTACCCTAAATAGTTCTAATCTCGCACCATTCCTCAAAGACGCTTCATCCACACACACCACTCACCAGTAACTCGTTTCAGCTCCGGATTATCGAAGATAATTCCATATGCTGATTATTTCCACAGAATCCGACAAGATTAGGGCCGTCATGGAGGCGACAGCGACCCCTCCAAAAGACGCCTTCCATCTGACCTACGAACAGGAATATCCTCCACTCACGCAGGACTGAGGCCTCCTGAGCCCCAGGCGGGAGCGCCCAGCGCGCGAACGTCATATCGACTTCGAGGCCATGTTTGTTACCGTTCTATTCATACACGTGGCAGTGAGGTTGTTCGAGGATTTTTTGTTCTATGTCCTTGATTTTGACGGTGTGTCGTGAATAAATATCTCGCAATCGGTTTATTTTTCTATGTTCATCGACAGATGGCGCCAGTAATACACGTCGCTGGGGTGTCTATGGTGTATCGGGTAAAAAGGTGAGGGACTGCTGTGACAGCGCAGCTTCAAAGTTTGATTCGAGTCCGTTGGCATAATCTCTTCTATGTTTGATGTGACACTCTGGTACGTTGGCTCTTTAAGCGTGCAATAAGGTATAATTGAAATATCTTAATTTGAAGAAAATTTTCGTTAGTAACTACACAAATGCATATGATAATTTATCATGGTACTGTGTTTAGAAGTTCATATTCAAACCTATGCATGGGCAACATGCAGGAAAGAAAATTTATCAAGTAACATCGCTGAACAAGTGCAATCAATTAGGATATTTTTATGTACAATGACTTCATTACCAAAAATACAGACGATGCAGTTATGATTGTACATTTTGTTGTAGTAATTAATTATAGTAGTTTTTCCACAATTGCATTGTTCGTGAAGATTTTGTACATGAGGTAAATATTTGTTCGAACTATCCAGAGTGGTTTCGCCTTGAAAATTAATCGTGAAATATCCAAGTTTCGTTTGCAGTCCTTGTAACCTGTGTGATAACATTAAATTGAATGCTTTCGACTCATTTTCAAGTACATACAAATATGTATTTTGGTCCTATATATTATATATTAGACTGGGCCAAAAAGAACGACTATTTTTTTTTTAAATTATACTGTGAAAATATCATTCATAATGATAAAAAAAATTATCGTAAGATTGAGCCATTAATAATAGTAGTAAGGGGTGCATCGTTACGACTCTTGGTTTTTTAACAGTAATCGATTTTTCACTCAAACTTCGTCAATTATTGATCTGAAAAATTTGAGCGATGCGTATTTTCAAAGGAAATTAAATCCCCTACAAAAAAGCTTTCTTTGTAAATTAATGTAAAACAAGCCGTTCGCTTGTTATCGTGCCTTAAACATTGATTAATTTTTTCAATTTTGCGTTTCGATTTTGCATTTTTGTAACTACCAGAAATATCAATATTTTAATGGTACAAAATACGTATTTTAAAGGAAATTTTATACTCTACTAAAAAATAGCCTTAATATTTTTCATTAATTTCACTCCTTCCAAAGTTATTCGACGTTGAAGTTAAATTCAAAAGTAATTTATCGTTTTTTTAGCGTTACACATGTTTTTTTCCACTTGATTGAAAAATTTATCACTTAAATTTTGAAAGTAACTTTTTTCTGTTGGACCACTAAACTTTTTTCTTTAAAATCATAATTTATTAATGTATTATTTTGCTTTTTAACGATTAGTTATATCCATAGAATCATTTTTAATGTATTTAACTAACTCTAATAATACAAAAAATTTGGTTCCTTAATCATAATATATTTATTAAATATATTACGATTATCCAACAGAAAAAAGTTACTTTCAATATTTAAGTGATAAATTTTTCAATCAAGTCTAACGCGAAAAAAAAACGATAAATTACTTTTGAATTTAACTTCAACGCCGAATAAGTTTGGAAGGAGTGAAATTAATGAGAAATGTTGAGACACTTTTTTTTTGTAGAGCCTTAAATTTCCTTTAAAATGCGTATTTTGTACCATAAAAATATTGATATTTCTGGTAGTTACAAAAATGAAAAATTGAACAAATTAATCAATGTTTAAGGCACGATAACAAGCGAACGGCTTGTTTTACATTAATTTACAAAGAGAGCTTTTTTGTAGGGAATTTAATTTCCTTTGAAAATACGCATCGTTCAAATTTTTCAGATTAATAATTGACGAGGTTTGAGTGAAAAAATACGATTATTGTTAAAAAACCAGTAACGATACACCCCTTGTTATTAAGGGCTCAAACTTTCACGATAATTTTTTTTATCATCATGAATGATGTTTTCACAGTATCATTAAAAAAAAATAGTCGTTTTTTTTTGGCCCAGTCAGTTATATATCTTTATTTTAAAATTGCTAGGTTGAAGTTTTAGGATCGTTCGCCCTAAACTTATATTGTCTGCATGTGTATATCAGAAAATATTTTTTAGGAAGTGCATGCAAATTGTAGTATATCAAAAAATTACTCAGTACCTGTTTAAATTGAAAAAAGAACTATTATTACTCACGTCATCTGTCAATGTTTTGATATTCAGGGGTGAATATTTAGTTCGAAAATCGCATATTTTTAATAAATTTTATTTACATTTGATAATTTTAAAACAAAATGACAAAAATCAAAATAGATTAATATAATTAATATATATATATATATATATATATATATATATATATATATATACATTTGAATAGATATCGCTGAAATTTAGTACAATTGGCAAATAACCTCAAAAATCGATTTTTTTATGTACAACAAAAATTTATTTCCAATTGAACAGCATATCAGATATTCCATAGGTAATTAATATTAGTGTAGTTTATTTTTCGTAAAAAAATCAAAACGAAGAAACTTGCAGGCAGCAGGAGATTATTTAATTTATTTTTTACTAGTCAGAATTTTAAATTTGATACGATATATCTTTTTATAAAACGAACCTTGCTGTGCGAAGTCTAGTTCTTCTAGAAAAAAAAAACTTGAAATTGTCGTTCTAATAGGCATTTCATAATTAATGTTTACGTTGGAAAATCGGTTAATTATGGAATGTCTGTTTACTAAAAGTTATTGCGTTCACTGAGTATTATTGAGTGGCAGTTAACACAATAATTAAATTGTACGTGGATTTTTTTTTATGATTTAGGATGTGTAGATTTCCGTTTCTCATCCATGTACTCAAAAAAAAAAATTAAAAAGAGAAAAACATTAACGATGTATCAATCTGAATGTGCTAAATATTTTGTATATTTTTTACAGTAAGCTTAGTGCACATTTGTAAAATCTTATGATAGTTCAAAGTGGACAGATCTGTTTTTGGAAATTTTTTTATGTAATAATGTGAATTCGTGCATTCGTTTGGTGGATTTTAATCAGTTTTCGATGAACGATGTCATGTTCTTGCGCACATTGTGCTACTTGTAAATATATACATATAATAAAATTTGAAAAAAAAAACAATGTTATTAGGTTATAATATTTGATATAGGTAATGTGAAAATTTTTGATGCAAACAGTTCCGCTGCATATTTTGTACTTGTTCATATGTTTGAATGCTAGGAACTGAATAAAAAAGAGAAAATTAGTTTTCTATTATTCCGTTCCCATTTGTATACTTCCTGTTTTTATTATTTTATATAATTCTTCTTAATTGTATTAGGAGTACAAATAAGTTTCCGCCGTTTTATTGTAGATGGCGCGGCCACGGAGTTTCGGTTAGCTTTCGCAAATGATAATCGGCTTAAAAAATAGTTTGGACATTCAAGAACAACATAACCTATTAACATCATTGATTTTATATTGGTAAAATATAATTTTTATAAGTTGAAAATGTCAAAATTTGAGCCAAGTAAGCGTCATTTGCGGGAAATATTAGTTTACTTCTTTAATTTAAAGAAATCTGCTGCTGAGGCGCATCAATTGCTCGTAGAAGCATATGGTGAGGGTGCTTTGAGTGGGAGAACGTGTCGAGAGTGGTTTCAAAAGTTTAAAAACGGTTATTTCGACGTAGAAGACAAAGATCGCAGTGGAAGGCCAAAAATTTACGAGGATGCAGAATTGGAGGAATTATTGGAGGAAGATTCATCTCAAACACAAAAAGAACTTGCTCTAACATTAGAAGTCACTCAGCAAGCAGTCTCACATCGTCTTCTATAATAAATATTTAATTTGTGGTAAAAAACGGCGGAAACTTATTTGTACTCATAATATATTGTAGATTTCATAATTATTTCGGACTCTACTTGACTGAAAGTCGTCGCATATGATTTGAAGTAAAACACTTTATTTCCGCTAATATTTATTGTTGACGTAACAAATTTTTCGTCAATTACATTTTGATTTCATCGGGGATCGGTTTAAATCTGTCGGGTCGTTAAGTAAAATGTGTTTTTTATGATTCCGGCCTATTGCCTTTGTTCTCGATACGGACAACTTCGAAATTATGGCCAAATCATGTCCTGTTTCTCAAAGAAGGTTGGCATAGGTAGAATTTGATTTTTAACGAATGAATTCTGATGTTATTTGATCCCATTTTCGAAAGCTAAGCCTGTTTGGCCAATGTATACATATACCGCTGGTTAATCTATATACTCCTGATCTGTTGTTTTTATTGACGATATCTTTATTATTTTTTATCGATTCACCTAAAGAATTTATGGTACATTGGCCAAACAGGCACAGCTTTCGAAAATAAGATGAAATCATCGGACCTTTTTGAATAAATTCTGAAAATTCCCAAAACAAACCTGCATGTAATCACGTTTTTTTAATCAGACTTTTATTTAAGGAGACCGATTTTGTAAGAGTAGTTACCATACTTACTTCATGAAGTCAAAATGTAATTGACGGAACAATTGTTGTGTATAAAATAAAATAGAAAAAAACTTTTTACTTGATAGAAGAAATATAACAAAATTTGAATATCAAAACAGATTTAATCTGTTAGTCTTCGACAATTTTAATTTCAAAAAAATTTTTATTCAATAAACTTTTAGAATTAAATTAATGTCTACAATAAGCACCGCTTATTGTATATAATCAAAACTCAATATATAATATCAAATGGAATAAATAAACCAACAGATATAAAAAAGTCATTAAAATTAATAATTATGTATTTAAAGGAGACAAAATTTTGTTTCTGATCTTACCATTATGAACAACAATTGCTTTTCAAAAACATGAACACAACTTAAGGACTTCTCAAAAAATATAATTTATTTGAAATATTTAATATATTTAAATATTCAAATAAATTGATTCAAAAATCTCTCAAAACATGCACTATATCTTCAAAAAACAATAATAATTTTGATAATCTCTTCATCGGCCCTAAATAATATTCCAAATATCAAAATCAAATAACCATCACTATATCCTACCTCCACGTGTTAACAGGATAAATTGCTTTAAACAGACTTAAAACTTTAAAATTCAAGATAGTCTATGTTCTTAACAAAATCACAGAAAAGTGTGAGGTATTATAAGGTTATCTTTAAACCATTGACATTCCATAATGAGATTTATTAAAGCCTGAATTAAATTATATATTATGTATAAAATAAAATAGACATTATTTTAATTCTAAAAGTTTTTTGAATAAAAATTGTTTTGAAATTAAAATTGTAGAAGACTAACTGATTAAATCTGTTTTGATATAAAAATTGTTGTGTAAACAATAAATAGCCAATGATTTATACTATCGTCATCAAGTAGATATTATTTCATTGAATATTCATATATTTAATTCAAAATCCATTTTCTAGACTTATCAGGTAAGTGTTGAAGAAAAAGAAGCTGACAATGTCTGCTCAATGCTGGAGGATTTTCTTCTTTATGATTTGTTAGGAGTATAAATGAATTTGTCCTGTTTTTTGTCGAAAATTGAAGCTTTATCGTGAAAAATGGATTATACATTTAAATTTCAAAGTATAGTCCGTTGCTAGCCACTATTTATTTCATATATGATAGACATAAAAGTGAAACAACCTATAAAACATACAAAAAACATTTTCAGCTCAAAATTTGCAAAATACAAACTTCAGGACTAAATTGAAATGACCTGACACAAAACAAAAAAAAGGTGGCTAAAGTGTATTATATCCATCCTAGGGGAGTGCTAAACTTCTCTCCTCTCATACTTCACGTCCATACGCTCTTTAACTTAGTGTACAGGGTGTGTATATGAATAGTTGCGAAAAAATGTAAGGGATGAATCCTTGTCAAAAATAGGGTCGATCTTTCATATAAACCTTATTTTTTGAGCCCCCCTGCTTAGTTACAGCCCCCTAAAGATGGCGCCCGAAAAATAGTTTTTAATTTTTTTCTCAAAAACGAAAAACTGACAATAATTGTAACTGAATCGAAGTTAATCAAAACCAGTCAGTTGTCATAACAAAATGACATCCGCTTACTAGACAAATTCTAGTTCGGAAATAATTCCAGACTCACGCTGTCCTGTTGATAAATTATTTTTTTCTCAGAAATCTTTAATTTTAGCAAGAAATTACAAAAGACCTTATTTGTTAAGAATCGATCAGGCTAACCAAAATAATTTTTTTATTGTAATATAGGAATATGGAAAAAAGTTTCCTGCAAAAGAAGGTTTAGGGGTGGCTTTTTCTACCTTTGCAATCATAGACGAACACCATCAAAAATTTTTCCAGTGCCTTCTCTCGCATAAAATGTCTGATTAATTCTATTCTTGTCAGTTGTTCAGTTTTCAAGAAAAAAATTAAAAACTGTTTTTCGGGCGCCATCTTTAGAGGACTGTAACTAAGCAGGGCGGGCTCAAAAAAATAAAGTTTATATGAAAGACGCACCCTGTTTTTTGATAAGAAATCGGCCCCTAAATTTCTTCGCAAGTATTCATATATTCTTACACTGCTTTAGAACTACTGAGTATTATTCAAATAGAGCGCCACCTTTTGTTTCTGACTGAATCTGATGACTCCAGACATTCAAAATATGCATCAGATGGCGCTACCAGTCATGAAAGTACAAAGGTGACTCGGAAATAAAAACGAAATTTTTAGTGTTTCTGGGGTTTGCGCTAGTATTTCTATATTACAGGACGAATTTTGTAACGGCGATCTGCTAACATCTGTTTTTTCATTTAATGGAATTTTTTGGTAATAATATCTGTTTACTTCAAGAGATCCTTTACTCACGATATGTTAGCCATTGTTTAAATTATGTCCAAATTCTTTCAAAAAATTGACGTATGTTGAATTGGATGTGCAACTTTTTCGACGTTCATGTTTCTCCTTTTGAATTATCTTCTGGTTTAAACAATATGATTCAATGGACAATCATTGCAAGTCGATTTGTATACTATTGATGAAATCCTTTTTGCATGAGGGTGGCCTCTGAAATTGGTGTATGTCGTGCCCTTTCGGATTATAAAGGATTTTCCAATAATAGGTTTTGTAGCGTACCCGCTCAGTACGTGGTGTGCCAGCTTCTTTTGAAGAACTCTGCTATGCTACAGCTTCCCATGTAGCATATGAGGGGGCGCGACAAGTAGCTAACAATACCTCAAAGATCCGCCCTTACCGGAGTTAAGTAGGGCAGAGTACCGACGTTCGATGACTAACGTTCCCTTGAGGAACAGGGTCACTCTGGCGTCACAGGCAAATGTGCGTACCACGCCTGTCTGAAGTCTCAGGTGCGCAGACTCAGAACGAAACGCCGTCTCCCAAATTAAGAGGTGGAAACTCCCTCGCAACAACGCATTCCTAAGGAGCTTCAGTTTCATTTTGATATTAAGAAACCGAGTATATTTAAAGAGAAATCAATGAGTTATAAAGTAAATAAAAACAACTTGGCTTAAGTTCCATTGTTTATTTGATGCCTGTTGACATATATGTTTCGGGTTTTTAGCCCATTTTCAAAACGTAAGCCAAGTTGTTTTTACTTACTTTATTGATTCAAAAATGTTTCACCAAGTGATATGCGAGAAATCAATGGGTGCTTATCTTATCTTTCAAATGGCCTCAAGGACAAGTCTAAAGGTCTCAACTCACAAGATCTCGGTGGCCAAATGTGGTCACCATTACGAGAAATAACAAGGCCAGGAGATTTTTCTTGGAAAATTGCGATTTTTTCGTTGCTTGTGTGAAACGTAGCGCTGTCTTGTTGAGAACAGACGTCGTCCACACTTTGATGTGGAAATCTTCCAATTTCGGCCATAAAAAAATCATTAATCATAGCTCGGCAGCGCAATTTATTCACTGTGAAAGTTGCATCAGCTTTATTTTCGAATAAGTAAGGTCCAATCACACCCCCAGCCCAAATAACGCATCAAACGTTGATGATGGAAAGGCTTTTCAATAATATTTCCTGGATTTTCTGAGCCCCAAATGCGACAATTCTGCTTATTAACGTAGCCTCTGAGGTGAAAATGGGTCGCATCACTGAAGATGATTTTTCGATGAAAATCCGGATCAGTTTGATGCATTTCAAGGACCCAATTAGCGAAGATACGACGTTACTGGTGATCGACCGACTTGAGTTCTTGCGTTAACTGAACTTTAAATGCCTTAAGATCTAAATCTTTATGCAAAATACAGTGTAAAGTCGTTTGTGAAATGCCTAATTCCAAATATCGGCAAACTTGGGTTTTCATCAACACTAAGGGCTATAGCAGCAATATTCTCAGTTGTTCTTGAGCGACGCACACGGTTTCTATTCTTTACATCACTTACTTGTCCCAACAGCTCAAATTTTTCCACCAATTTCACTATTGCCGGCCGAGAAGGTGCTTTAGTTTTGCGAATTGTGACTGCAAAATGTTCACCATGTTTGCAGTGAATTTTAACGAATTCAGTGCGGTGATGAGGCGTGTATCGTTCCATTTTTAGTAGTGGCGTAGTTTTTACTTGTCAAATGTCAAAAGATGAAGGCTTCAAAAATGACAGCTTCTCAGATAGCGGGGAGTTTAAAATGAAACTTATTGGAAAATCTTTTGATATCATTTTAGACAATTAAGTTGTTCGGACTACAGAGGCGTTCGGATTATTCAGGGCACGGATTATCCAATTCGCACTGTATTAGCGGCAATCAGCTGAAAAAGGATTAATCTAATAATAAAATAATGTGGACGAAAAAACGAAGAGCCAAAAAGAAAATATGTGGGTATAATTTTTTGAATACTGGTACCACTTCGGTTACTATTATGAATTCAATAAACCGCAATGGACTCTTTTCAATGCTAACTTATTGTTACAACATCGGTAAGGACGCTCAAATGTTTGGTCCAATTTTTTCTCACCCACAACAATACCACAAATCGAGCAATAATTCCCATAATCCATATTTAAGGAGCATCGGTAGCATTGAAATTTAAAATCGCCGGCGACCATGACCGAAAACGCGGTGAAATTGACTTCGCGATGTCGACCTGTCAAAATTTGCGCTTAGGCGACTTGACGCCTCGTTGACGAAGAACAAATTCGTCCCCATTAGAGCAAATTAGAGGAATGTCATAGAAATCCATCAAATCAGATGCGGGTGAGATGTCCTAGAAAGCTCCACATACGCACCGTCGCTTCTGGGGGTAGCGCTGTTGCCGCTGTGTGGGAGGTGTTCTTGAAAAAAGGGATTTTTTGTACTTTGACGACAGTACGCTTGTTGTTATCAATGTCATCGATTTGAACGTATTAGCAAACTGAATGACTATGAATATTCAATGATTCAAACCCTATTTCTGAAGAGACCACATTATTTAAAGAAAATACGTCATTAGGGGTAAATTTTGGTTAAAAACAAAAACTGGTTTTTTTACACATTGCATAAAAGGAAACCACTTCATAGATTTCTGTAAAACCGAAATTCTACATTCAAGTAACAAAAGCAAAAAGTTTGACCTACTCGAATATCTGGAGATTTCTTCGGCCCATAAAGAACATTTGGCGATATACGATCAGTTGGATTTCATCTATCCCCGTTATTGACATCTGTTAATAACTAATTCCTTTTAAAAATAAGCAAATATCGTCAACTTACTGTTAACAACCTCAAATAAAAATATCCGAACTATATAAATTGTAATGTGTTGAAAATGGGTTGAAACCTAAAGCATATATGTCAATAACATAAATTGAAAATTTTTATTAAACATAAATCAAGTGTATTTGTTTACGTTATTAATATCAAAGAGTATTTGTAGATGATATGTATTCTGAACTGAGACTAATAGAAATTGGCGTGCCCCAAGGATCCACATTAGGATCTTTAATTTTTCTGATATATATTTTCCTGATTTAGGCCAAAACGACCTTATTTGTGGGCGATATTATCATTATTATTATTACTCCGATGAGAGTAAACTATGTCATATCTCTTATGAGGCTGCGACTGCGTTTGAACCATGGGAAGACGCAGCAATTGTTTCTGAGTTTAAGGACCGAAACAAAAAAAATACTTAAATGCATTTGGATGCTACGCTCACCCGGATTTCTAGCAGGAACAATTTCGAATATGGTTCAAGTAATACTAACTCTAAAACAGTGTGTTTATATGAATATTGTTCAATTTAATTTCTTATCAAAGAAATGTAGTTCTTCTCTCGAGGGAGAATATCCATTAGATCCGGCAACCTCGCAGGGGATTCCGTTACCGCGTTCTCAGGTGCAAACTCGATGATGGCTCTTCTCAACATTCACTTGTTTTCATAGTACGACAAGAAGACGCACGGTGATTTCTATGACGTAGCTTTGGTGCCAGTACACTTCTTGTTTTTCTATCACATGCGCTGCTTGCATTGGTGCATTTGGTCCAGCGGCGTTAAACGGTGAGTTAATTGATTAGAGATCAAGGTCAGTCTGCCCGTAACCTCTTTTTTTTCTCTTTCGGTCAGACAAACGTCTGGGAAATTTCAACTTGTATTAAATTCTTGTTTTATGAGATTCCTACACAAATTTATTTGTATTCTATGTTTTGGTTTTATGGGTTACATAGAGAATCGTAAAGAGTGTTGGTTTTTCTGTGAGAAAATTGATATTCGTGAATATTCAAAAGGAGTTTTAGATTTTCATTTCGCTTATAATTCAAAAGTGCATTTTTAATCTGCTTTAATTACGTTTTGAATAATTTTTATTTATACAAGAGCACTGTATGAAAAATAAATGTTTGTATGTATTTTCTGTGGTCGTATATTATTAAGAAAGAATAAAATCTAACAGAATTACCATAGATACATTTTTATAACAGTTTAGATGTCTTGGTATGATTTTTCAATATTTCATCAGTGTACGGTATGTAACTGGGAATTTCCGCTCATGAAACTATGTATTAAAAATCTCGTAAACACTAATTATAATAATTTAAGGATTTTCTGGGAAGAACAATCCCATCTTGTTTTCTATGAAAACGAGAAAGTTTCTGGTTGTGCAAGTTTTGACGACATAAAAATCACCAATTTTCGCAGAAATGGGTGACTTTGTTTTATATCCGGTTAACGGATGGTTATTCATTCATTTACTGTTAATCGTCTCCTCAATTATAATTCTCTTCCGGAAATTGAAATATAACCTTTTAAAATTGCATTTTGAAAATTTTGAGAAGTCATGAACGTTTGCACTGGATCGAATTTGCTCGTTCGTGAACATGACAACTTTCGTTAACTCAAATAACTTAAGACTTCAAATTTGAGAGGTTTGTTTTAGTCGAAAGAGGCGAAGTTAATACAGAGATAAACGAAATGGGTACCTTGAATATGCACATTAGGAATTTTTTGTCTTGGATTCTATAAAAAACATAATTGTAGAATAAAATAGGAAAAGGCTTTTTACTTGATAGAAGAAATATAACAAAATTTGAATATCAAAACAGATTTAATCTGTTAGTCTTCTACAATTTCAATTTCGAAAAAATTTTTATTCAAAAAACTTTTAGTATTAAATTAATGTCTACAATAAGCACCGCTTATATTTAATAGACTTATATTATCAAAACTCAGTAATATAATAAACCAACAAATATAAAAAAGGCAATTAAAATTAATAATAATATCCTTCAAATATTTATTTATTAATTTTAATTGCCTTTTTTATATTTGTTGGTTTATTTAATCCATTCGACATTGTATATTGAGTTTTGATAATATATGTCTATTAAATATAAGCGATGCTTATTGTAGACATTAATTTAATTCTAAAAGTTTTTCGAATAAAAATCTTTTTGAAATTAAAATTGTAGAAGACTAATAGATTAAATCTGTTTTCATATTTAAATTTCAAAACAACATAATTGTAGATTATAAATAATAAACGAAAGTTAATATGAAGATTTCTCCGTTCTTTTGAAGATGATATTAATAAGGTAGACAGATACACTTGGCTTAAGTTTCACAAAAATCTAATTTATGTTATGACATCAAACCTACCCTGTAAGTTTCGAGTCTCTAGCTCTTTTCGTTCGAAAGTTTGCCTGTTTCATTTTCATCAGTGAGTCCAACCTAGTCGTTAAAGGCACAAAATTCGAAAATAACAGATATTAAACTTTAGTACGGTGCTTCTGAAACAAGTTCGCAAAAATGAATAGAATCGGTTATAGCCTTTTTTATCAAAATATAGGTACTATATTCCATCATTAGTTGAAATAAGGTAAATTTATTCATGTCCATGGATCTACTATAGAAAGTAGTGTGCGAGGTCATATGGTGGGAACACTGAAAAATTCTAAGATAAAATATGCTTTGTTTACTTTACGCACTAATACAAATCAAAAGTCGCTGTGCACTAGATCGAGAAAAGTGGTTTTGTATCGTACAAAAACCAACTTTATCCATTTGCATCAGTGCGTGAAGTTAGCTACGCATCTTCTGCCATATAACTTTTTCTGTGGTCGTAAAAAAGTCTAACTCTTACATTTTTGTGTTCATAGATATTACCGGGTATGTTCCACTTTGAATTTTCCGATGATCCATGTAATCAATTAACTGGTAACATTTTTTTCTAGCTGTATAAAATCTACCGTAAATTGCGAAGTGATTAATCATGGTTAACGGAGATTTTTCGATACACGCACTTCGTTAAACACTAATTAACAAATGAAGAACGGTAATATGAACTCACAAATAATTTCGATGTACTTCCTGTCACTCAGGAGAGAACAAGATTGCAATGGAAATTGAGCTAGTTACTTGCAGTGTAATTAGAAAAGTCTTCAATTTAATATATTTGTCTATTTTATTAATGGTTCTGAAAGCTGCTGTGTAATTAAAATTTTTCTTAACAATTGGCAATGTCTTCGGATATTCTATTTAAATATGAAACTTGTATGAATTTTTTTGGAATTTGTGGTAGAATAAACTTGAGTTAATGCCGTCTTTTTCTGTTTATTGTTTATCATTTTATCTATAAGGGTAGGGTTGAAATTATTGTTTAATGCTATTTGTTTGATTACATTGAGTTCTTCGGAAAATTTCTGGGGTTCATCGGTACTTTTAGTAATCTATGGATAAAATATGTGTGTTGGTTTGTAGATTGTTCAATCAAACAATGTCAGCCTATAATAGCTTTATCCATAGATTACTAAAAGTACCGATGAACCCCCAGAATTTTTCCAAAGAACTCTAATTAAATCCAAACTATAATTTAGAAGAGTTGAAAGCCAACTTGTACGACTCGTAAAGTAGTTTACGCATTAGAAACGGTTAGATCCCTTTGAGAACGCTCCCCGTATCTTCGCTCCAACAAAATCCAACCAGAAGGACCAGAGACCTGATTTCCATCAGGCCTTGACCCAATAAGGTCACCGCTGACCACAGAAGACTAAAAATAACAGTCTTCAATCGGAAGAGGACAAAAGTACGTGAGTGAAATTGAGAAATCGATCACCACTCATGTTTCTGCGTTTACGTGAAAGTGGTTAACGATCTTTGGCGGCGGGAAAACGTATTTCCGAGACGATTTTATCCGATAAATTGTTCTGTTATATTCACCGTTAATCGAAATTGTCTGGCGGTGAAATTAGGACGCCTGGGCGTTGGTTTAAGATTCAGGGAAGTCTGTGTTCAGAAAGGAAAAACGGGTTCTGATGAATATAAGGACAAAATATGACGCCATCATTGGTTAACCAGCTGCTGGTTAAGAGATGACACTCACGCGATACAGAAATATACTTCATGAATATATTCATATACAATGATACAAACTGTGAATTCGTAACTGCAAATAATTGAATGAGAAGTTCCGTCAACTCATGACAGATCTTTACAGAAAGGAGAACTTAATTATCATAGATTTGTAGATACTACTGACATATAAATCCCATTGTCAATGATCATAGATTCCTTGACATTGGAGTATAAGATTTGTATTCATAGAGTCGTGATGAGAATTTATCGACAAAGAATATTTAAAAATGGGTAACGAGTCATCATTAAATTTAAAAAAGGGGTCATAGATCGGAAGATAAGTTTTTTGTATTGCGACTATAATTCATAGATGTAAAACGTTTGACATTTCAGAAAGCGATTTTTGCGCGTTTCATTCAGGGAAGATCGTGTTATTTTCGAATTTTGGGCCGAAAATGATCTTAAATGACTAGGTTGAACTCACTGATGAAGAATCCGAGGTCAAAAGTATTAGTTTCCGGCCAGACTATCCGTAAACAAGCTAACTTTGTAACGGAAAAAGTTAGGGCCTTAAAACTTTCAAGGAATGGTTGGGGTCTAAATATCTCGGCTGAAGTGATAACGATATAGTTTCTGTGTACTCTGAAAATGTCATCTTCTGTAGAAGAGCAAATGAACAATTGTGCATTGACGCTTACCTTGGCGAAACAGCTCCAAAGTTGCACTACGTTTGTTTGACATTCTAACACTCTGCAAAATGAAGTAGTATCAAACTGAAAGTCACATATTAGTACAAGAAAGTATAGAGAATCTGATAGAATGAAAATTATTTGGCTGTGCTAAAATACTATTGTTCCAGAACTCAGTAAAATTTGTCCGAAGTTTTTCTTGTCACCTGTAAAAGCGTCAGCACATTCAGTGTGTTCTTTCATCATTAGTTCCGGATCAAAACAAGAGTTTTTACCTTCAAATGACTCAAGCAATGATGGAAAATTCCGACTGACATTTTAGCTGAGATTATTTCGAATGAATTACAAAACAGCTTAAATAAACCAGTTCAAATGTCACGCTCTCGTTTAGATCCGGAAAAAAGTTCGAATGCATAATATGAAAAATGTTTATGTTAATCTTCACGACATTGATCTTGAGATATTATTCATATGGAAAACGTTATTATGTAGATCTTATCTTATTATGTGGGTCATCTGTTTGTATCTGTCTGCCAGAACAAATAGGCATTGTTTCTCATTAAACACGTTGGAAATTTTCTTCGTTAGAAGAAATAAAAAATCATTTCAAGATACTGGATAAAACATTTCCTTTTAACCCTTGTACAGTGACTATATTTCCATATGGAAAATTAGTCACTATATGTAGCATTTTCACCACTGCTAGCGCCATCTAATGCATATTCTGCAAATCAGTCTCTGAGGTGGTTTATTTTAATCAACAACGAAAGATGGCGCTGATGGTCCTGTTTTCTGAATAATACTCACTAGTTCTAGTGCAGCGTAACGATATATTGAAAGAAAAAAGATATATACTTGTGTTGTACGAAAGGAGAGAAGTTTAGCACTCCCCTAGACAAGGATGGATTATAACACACATGCTCAAGCCAGCACACTTGAGCCACGTTTTTTTTGTGTCAGGTCATTATAATTTAGTCCTGAAGTTTTTATTTTGCGAATTTTATAATAATAATAATAATAATAATAATAAAGTGCCTTTTATTTGTACCGTCATATACAGCACAACTGAAATATCGAGGCGAAGTCTAGCTTACGCTACTCCACTTAACCTCTAACAGAATACAAATTACCAAACAAAATTAAACCTAGAGCAATAATACATGCAAAGAAAAGAGATAAAAAAAAAAAATTAAGAAAACTGAAATTGTGTCGAAAGTAATTGTTTCCTAAAATACACTTTTAAAATCCTCAGAGAACTAAATTTAACATCATTAGGAATATCATTGAACACAGTGACTGCGTTATAAGTGAACGAGCGCTGAAACATGGCTGACCTGAATCTAGGCAACATAAGAGTGTATCTATGCCGGACCGCAACGTCATGCATATCCCCCCGGAAAATTAATTTATCGCGTAGATACGGAGGATAAGAAGAAGACAAAACACGAAACACCAAAACAGCCATCTGAAACTTAAATGTGTTATCGAGCTTCAACCATTCAAGTTCATTTATTCCAGCGGACACCCTATCGTACTTTCGTAGCCCGAAAACAAATCTACAACAAGAATTCTGTATTTTTTGGAGTCTGTATCTAGTCGCAGAATCCAAGCATGGATAATAGAGTACAAGTCCGTAATTCAAGACCGACATCACCAGGGTCTCGCAGAGGTACTTGCGTGAATTAAAACTCAGAACACGCCGATTTCGGTATAAATGCCGAAGAGCAAGAAATGACCTCTTCACAAGCAAAGCAACGTGCTCGACAAACCTCAACCTGCAGTCAAATACCATACCGAGATTTCTATAACTTTTAGTAAAAGGAATTGGTTCACTCCCGACCTCAAGCGATACCTGCCGAACGTCCGCTTCTCCACCTGCTCCAAGGGAAAAGAACAAGGAAGCACACTTGGAGACATTTAACCTCAGATTGTTATCATGTGAGTACTTAACCAAACGTGATAGGTCACTATTGATCCGCTCTACCGCTTCATCAATGCAGGAAGGATGGAAGGAGAGGCTTATTTGTGTATCATCTGCATAAAAATAAATATTGACGAACGATACTACCTTATACATATCCGCCACATAAATTAAAAAAAGAATAGGTCCCAATATTGATCCCTGAGGAACACCCGACAACACAGGACCAAACTCAGATTCTTCCCTACCAATTCGCACACTCTGGTATCTACCTGTGAGATAAGATCTGAAGAATCTCAAAGCATTTGAATCGAAACCATAATATGCTAATTTAGCACACAACAGCTCGTGATCAAGGGTGTCGAAGGCTTTAGCAAAATCCAAAAGGGTAAGAATGGTAAACTCCCCCTCATCCAGAGCCCTAAAAATGTCATCTGCAACATTCAACAGAAGAGTAGTAGTACTAAAATATTTTCTAAAACCTGATTGCCTGGGAGTTACTACGTTTTTCTCTGTAATGAACTTATATATTTGTTTTGACAATATTTTCTCGAGTACTTTTGAGACGCCAGGGAGTATGCTTATAGGCCGAAAATCGCTCAATTTATCTGGGGTCTTCACCTTAGGTAGTGGTTTTATGATTGAATATTTCCAAGCTGTTGGGAAATAACCAGTTTCTATGCAAACATTAACAATATGGGTAAGGTAAGGAAGTATAATATCAATCGACAACTGTAACATCTTGGCAGAAATGTCATCAAATCCAACAGCGTTCGACCGCAGGCCCAGCACAATCTCCCTGACCTCCTCCGTAGCTGAAAGACTGAGTGAGAAGTGAGCACTAGAGTCGAACACACTGGAATTATAGTAAGCTGCAGTCTCAGGACACGAGTTTGGTTGACTGAACACAGATAAAAAATAGTTATTCAGTTCCCCGGGATTTCCAAACTGATGAGAAAAGGAAGTGTCACCTTGTCTTATGGTGTCAATAGAGCGGAAAGCTTTCCAGAAATGACTAGTGCCCCGGGACTCAGCCCGAGCCAGAAAAATACCCTTTTCCTTTCTTATAGCCGTAGTTACTGTGTTACGAAGCGTAGTGTAATATTTAAAATCCATCAAGCTCCCAGAATTCTTGTACCTGGTCAATGCCCTATCCCTCAACCTCATCATACTCTTCACCGTAGGAGTTATCCAGGGAGCGAACGGCTTTGTTATTTTTGACTCGATGTAAGGGGCGTGTTTGTCGAAAATATCAGTTAGATAGCGGCTGAAAATGGAAATTTTTGAATCAATATCTCTTTCACGTAGAATATTATGAAATGGTACACTCGACAACTCAGCTCTAAAATTTTCCGCGCAGAAGCCCCGATAATCGCGGTATATTGCGATCTTAGGGGTACCCGTTTCCGGTTTTACATCAACCTCACAAAAGACACCCCGATGATCGGACATAGAATGATCCAACACTCCTGAACCAACTACAAGCTCAGACTTATTCGTACAAATTACATCGAGCAACGTTTGTGTGGTCATAGTGATGCGGGTAGGCTCCGTAATTAGCTGATGGAAATCGTAAGAATGGATGCAATCCGCAAACAAATTACTATGGTTCAGCTGATTTTCATTCACATCTCCCGTAAGAATGATATGGCCGTACTGAGGTGACACATATGATAACGCATCGTCCAAATATCTAACGAAGGTCGATAAATTACATGCCGATGTACGATATATAGTACCCACAAGAATAAATTCTCCATTAACCCTCAAAGTGGCCCAAATATGTTCAACCCCATCAGGAGAGGAAAAATCACCCAAAACTACCTTCGAATCGATTGCATCCCTGACATAAAGACCCACGCCTCCTCCCACTCGACCCATCCGATCCCTTCTGAAAACTTTGAAATCGGGGATTTTCAAACTATCATTAGTAATATTATGGTTCAGCCACGTTTCAGTCAAACAAATAACATCTAATTTTTCATTCAATACAATATCAAACAATTGATCTAGTTTTGGAAAAAGAGAACATATATTGAAGTGAGCAATTTTCAGAAATTTCTTAGGCTTATTCTGCATACTGAATTCTTGATTTCAACTTATCAACCTGATTAATATAATAACAACATTGATTACTATTCGCAGCATGTTTAGTATCATAGTTAGATTTGAAATTTTGATTAAATGATTTACAGTTTATACAACATAATTCGAGCGAATCACAACAGTTCCCATCATGGGGGCCAGAGCACTTAGGACAAATCGTAGCAGCACTCTTACAGTCTTTTTTATAATGACCAATTTTCCAACACCTGAAACACTTGATCAGGCCAAAGTGTTCCCTTACGAAGCATCTTGACCAGCCCAAATAAAGAAAGCCTCTCTTCATAATATCCTTGAATAAATTCGGGTTCATTTCCAACACAACATTCAATTTATTCTTGAATTTCAATTTAGTGACCAATTTGATGTCATTGGTCGAGCAATTCAGATCATTTGTTCTAATCATCTTGGACAGAAAATCAGCTTCGTCCACAGAAAACGGATCCACACTGTAGACCATGAGTCGCGGATTGAATTTTTTTGGGACAGAAATACTATATGAGCCCTTTGTTTTCGCATCGATTGTGTGTCTCAATCTTTCGAGGGAACCTTCGTCGCCGCAATTGATTAAAATACCATCCTTCACGCGTTTAGTTCCCAAAACAAGACAATTATCAGAAGTTGGATTCACCCTTGTTTTTATTTCGTGTTCTATATCAATACTACTCGCAGATTTATTGATCGATCTAACAAGCAACACATGAGAATCGGCATCTGACTTGACGGCGGATGCATATGACTTCGTTGACTCATTCGAATGTGAGAAAAACTGATTTGGAACAGACTTTGAAGATGATTCATTTTGTTTATATTTTGTTTTCAGAATATTGTTTGAAAATTCTAATTCTGACACATATTTTTCTAAGAGGACTTTCTCCCTATTCAAACATTCAATCTCTTTCTTGAGAATAATCTCATCTGAACTATTATCTTGATTCGAATCTGCATTCGATTGATGAACAGATTGGTTTCGTCTCATCGTTTCGGTGCACCATCGGCACAAAAAACTTTCTTTATCAACAAAAACGATTCTAGCAATGGAATCCAAACACTTACTGTGTATCTTAATATCACAACCTTCACCACTGCATTTTATATCACTCGAACAAGTAAATCTTCCACAAAATCGACATTTCTTGTCGGGAGGATCAGAAGATGAACCGCCCGCCATCGTGATACGGTTATTAATATGAATTTTGAATTGAAAATGTTTATTGTTTGTTTTACTTTTGGGTCTTTCATATATTTTCGCATTAATTCAATTTCATATTACAGATAGTAAATAATAAAATGTAATTTAGGCAAAATGTTTGTATTTTGGGAATTTTCAGCCGAAAATATTCTTAAACGTATTCCATTTGTTAGTTTTTTCAATTTTTTTTCTATGATTTCGGCAAAAAGTACGAAAAGTATATGAAGTTTTGATAAATATTTTCTTCTTCGCCCTTTACTGCCATTATTTAACGATGCAGATCGAAGAGAGAAATATGGAGCATTTGAATTTGTTTTTCCGTTTCTTCCGCAGTTCTAAAATTGCAAAATATTACGTTTTTTTGATTTTCCGATGGCGGAATAGAGTTCTGTGTTTTGAGCGCTTGTTGTTTTCAGAATATTGTTTGAAAATTCTAATTCTGACACATATTTTTCTAAGAGGACTTTCTCCCTATTCAAACATTCAATCTCTTTCTTGAGAATAATCTCATCTGAACTATTATCTTGATTCGAATCTGCATTCGATTGATGAACAGATTGGTTTCGTCTCATCGTTTCGGTGCACCATCGGCACAAAAAACTTTCTTTATCAACAAAAACGATTCTAGCAATGGAATCCAAACACTTACTGTGTATCTTAATATCACAACCTTCACCACTGCATTTTATATCACTCGAACAAGTAAATCTTCCACAAAATCGACATTTCTTGTCGGGAGGATCAGAAGATGAACCGCCCGCCATCGTGATACGGTTATTAATATGAATTTTGAACTGAACATGTTTATTGTTTGTTTTACTTTTGGGTCTTTCATATATTTTCGCATTAATTCAATTTCATATTACAGATAGTAAATAATAAAATGTAATTTAGGCAAAATGTTTGTATTTTGGGAATTTTCAGCCGAAAATATTCTTAAACGTATTCCATTTGTTAGTTTTTTCAATTTTTTTTCTATGATTTCGGCAAAAAGTACGAAAAGTATATGAAGTTTTGATAAATATTTTCTTCTTCGCCCTTTACTGCCATTATTTAACGATGCAGATCGAAGAGAGAAATATGGAGCATTTGAATTTGTTTTTCCGTTTCTTCCGCAGTTCTAAAATTGCAAAATATTACGTTTTTTTGATTTTCCGATGGCGGAATAGAGTTCTGTGTTTTGAGCGCTTGTTGTTTTCAGAATATTGTTTGAAAATTCTAATTCTGACACATATTTTTCTAAGAGGACTTTCTCCCTATTCAAACATTCAATCTCTTTCTTGAGAATAATCTCATCTGAACTATTATCTTGATTCGAATCTGCATTCGATTGATGAACAGATTGGTTTCGTCTCATCGTTTCGGTGCACCATCGGCACAAAAAACTTTCTTTATCAACAAAAACGATTCTAGCAATGGAATCCAAACACTTACTGTGTATCTTAATATCACAACCTTCACCACTGCATTTTATATCACTCGAACAAGTAAATCTTCCACAAAATCGACATTTCTTGTCGGGAGGATCAGAAGATGAACCGCCCGCCATCGTGATACGGTTATTAATATGAATTTTGAACTGAACATGTTTATTGTTTGTTTTACTTTTGGGTCTTTCATATATTTTCGCATTAATTCAATTTCATATTACAGATAGTAAATAATAAAATGTAATTTAGGCAAAATGTTTGTATTTTGGGAATTTTCAGCCGAAAATATTCTTAAACGTATTCCATTTGTTAGTTTTTTCAATTTTTTTTCTATGATTTCGGCAAAAAGTACGAAAAGTATATGAAGTTTTGATAAATATTTTCTTCTTCGCCCTTTACTGCCATTATTTAACGATGCAGATCGAAGAGAGAAATATGGAGCATTTGAATTTGTTTTTCCGTTTCTTCCGCAGTTCTAAAATTGCAAAATATTACGTTTTTTTGATTTTCCGATGGCGGAATACAGAGTTCTGTGTTTTGAGCGCTTGTTGTAGGGAAAACGTGCAACCATTTTGTCCATATATCTGTAAATTTTGAATTCTGAGCCAAAGGAGCTACAGACCTAAATTTATTTCACCAAGGTTGCTATAGGGCAAAACCAAGTCCAGTAGATATTTGCATTTGAAATTTTTCCCAGTACTTTTGAAACTACAAATCCATTAGATCTGAAATATGGTGAAAATTATGAGGCACATCTTGTAAAATTTCTTAAATCAGAAGATAAAAAACAAATTGGTAGCAGAGAAGTGTTGAGCGCAACCGGAACCATAACAAAGTTCCTACGATTGAGTTTAAATTCAGCATGTAGATGTAAACCAACTATAAGAAGGCTGATGAAAAATTGCGTTAGGAGCATGCGTGATATGAACAAGCGTAAAACAAAAGCTTTTCAGTGCTTTAAACTGGAGCTGGGGTGTTATGAAGGAGCTTCAAGCTCTTAGTTCGAGTTGCACCACCTGATATCATCAGATAGGCAATGAGGTGCAACACTGCCTATGATGCCAGTGATCTTGCTCCATGTTGAAACTCGGCTGTCGAATCGCCGTGTGCTCTTATTTCAGGTCCTTATCATTTAGTTTTTTCTATTCTTCAACTCTATTTTATACTGAACTTAAAATGCTATATTCCAGTTTCATGATGAACCCTTCGATATGGCTCCTGTCGGCCTTGGTTGTCACAAGCACAGCTCAAAACGACTTCTCCAATACAGACTCGCTCAACCAAGCCACTGACTTCACCCAGTCCGAATACGCTAACCAAGGAAACCAACAACTGGCTTCAGAAGCCGAACAAAGGAACTATCAAACTGTTGGAAACTACAATTTGGACGTCCAAAACGACCCTTACGGTATAGATTACGTCTATCATGACTACGAAGCTATGACCAAGTTCCTAAGGACCACAACTGCCAAGTATCCGACATTGACGGCGTTGTATTCCATTGGGAAATCTGTTCAAGGTAAGTTGGCAGTTTTAAACCACAAGCCACAATCTGGTGAAACTTGGGTAATTGATCAATGTATTCTTTCATTTTTCAGGTAGAGACCTTTGGGTTTTGGTGCTTTCTGCGTCTCCTTACGAGCACATGATTGGTAAACCAGATGTGAAATATGTGGCCAATATGCACGGAAACGAGGCAGTCAGCAGAGAGTTGATGCTGCATTTGATTCACGTGAGTATAGTGTTCTATACCTGCCAATAGTTACCTTCTAATAGTTATTAGAATGTTAGGAGTCTGCTATCGAACTGCACACCTTTATACCTTCATACCTCTATGTACATGGTATAACTTCAATAAGCACAGTCCGACTAGAAATGATAGTTTAATTAATAACATTTAGGTGTATACTGGAAAGAGGTACGACACCACACAATCCAACGATAGTTTGATGTGAAGAGATGATTTCCCTCGTTTGGTATAGAGCCTGCCTCTACGCCACTCTCCCTTTCTCTATAATCTAGTTAATTTGGAGGGAGTTCACCTTTACGGTGCCATACTCATACTGTTAGCCCAACCTAAGGGCTAAATGAGATTTGGACCTTCATAAAAAATAGCCGTGACTAGAATACAAAAAAATGGAATACATATATCATGAGTAAACTGATTTTGCAGCATTTGGTGACGCAATACCACTCAGACCCTTACATAAGATGGCTGCTCGATAATACCAGAATCCACATACTGCCGTCCATGAATCCAGATGGCTTTGAAGTATCGAAAGAAGGCACTTGTGAAGGAGGCCAAGGCAGGTGAGTACTTCTTATTGGCTTTGTAGATTAGTTTTCGCAATTGCGTCAGTATTTTTCATTTAAAATCTCATATTTATGACACACTAACTTTAGTTTATCTACCATCTCGATGAAATCAATTTAATATCGGTTACGAACGATGTCTTCCTCATTTTATCGCTAACTGTCAATGAACAGATGTGGTTCTGTCTTCTAGTTATACTGATTCTAACCTAGGACATTGGTACAGCTAATGAAACAAAGAAAAGTAGCGGAAAGTTTTAAATATTCAAAGACACAGTATGTCCTCCAAGATACATTTATTTTGGGGAAACTATAGGAGAAGAATTCTGGAAAACCCTCCAGTATTGAAGCAGTCACGATTAACTGAAAAAAGAACTATGTGTCATGATTCTTAAAAGAACGTTTTGTTTCTTGAAAGCTGTTGGGTTTTGGCGTGGCTACATTCTTGTCATAGGAAAGAACAATTCGACACAAACACTGAAACTGTTTCAGTTCTTGAGATTATGATCTGTTTCACCTAAAGCATATTTTTCATTTGTAAAATATATGAATCTCTTCATGGTAAAATGAGTAAATAAAGAAATTCAAAGGCGCATATAGCAGCTTATTTGGCGCACGTTCTGGTATCGGATGTTTTTTTAGAGTGATAGAACTTTGAACTGAAATAAAACACATTTAAATTAAGATTTAATCCAATTTTTTTTTAATTTGAAAGATAATTTTATGACATTTATGTTTTAAAAATAATTTCCGGCATATGTCCACCACTGCTAGCTCTGAGGAACCACAATCCACCAGACCAATTTTGGACCACTTTTTCGAGTAATTCAGGCCTTATTTAATCAATAACACGAGTTATGTCGGCTTCCAAAGCGTCTATTGTTTCTGGTTTATCAGCATAAACCAATGACTTGACATAACTCCAAAGGAAATAATCCAGTGGAGTTAGGTCGCATGATCTTGGAGGCCAATTAATTGGAGCAGCAATAAATCAATTTTTACGGTAGCAGCATGAGGTGTAGCACCATCTTATTGGAACCAAAACAATTCTGGGTCGATACCATTCAAATTTTGAAACAAATAATCATTGATCATCGATCTGTAACGAGCACCATTCACTGTAACATTAGCTCTAGCATCTTTTTTAAAGATATATGGACCGATGATGCCTCCAGCGTGTAAAGCACACCATACAGTGCATTTTTCATGATGCAGAATTTCTTGAGGATTGTTTTCACTCCATATACGGTAATTTTGCTTGTTTACATAGCCGTTCAACCAGAAAGCTTCATCACTAAACACAATTTTACGATAAAAAAGTGGATCAACTTCAAGCTGTTCTAGGGACAAATCAGCAAATAAACGACGCTTATTATGGTCAAGGGGCTTTAGTTCTTGAACCAAGTGGATCTTGTAAGGGTGCAGACCAAGATATTTACCCAAAATTTTCCATGTGGTGGATGCGCAGTGTCCAACTTGTGAACGTCCACGAATAGACAAATCTGTCATCATTAACACTATGACTTATAGCAGCGATATTTTCTTCTGTACGTACAGTTCTTTGTCTTGTTGTTGCATCGAGTAGAGAAAATGTCCGAAATCTATCGATAGTTCGACCTGCCTTCTGTCAACTCACAGTTATCCCTATCGAAAGTTCTATCACTCTGAAAAAAACACCCGATACTTCCTCAGTGATAACATAAATGTGAAATTATATTGGTTTATCCCATTTTATTTGTACTTTACTGTACCCAAGTACTTGCAGCCCCTTTTAAGGCTTACCTAAAGTTATATTTTCTTGTAGATATAACGCCAGAGGCTTCGACCTTAACAGAAACTTCCCGGATTACTTCAAACAGAACAACAAGAGACCACAACCAGAAACAGAGGCTGTGAAGGAGTGGATTTCAAAGATACAGTTCGTGCTCTCGGGATCACTTCATGGTGGAGCCCTGGTCGCAAGCTATCCCTTCGATAATACTCCCAATTCACGTAAGAATTTACGAAAGTTGTTCCACTCCATTTTGATTTTTTTCAATAATTTAAATCAAGAAGCATATTTCACATCTTTTCTTTCAATTGGAGTTATTCCAATATGGACTATTGTTGAGAATATTGCCTTATTTATTTACATTCTCATACGCTAGGGGTTTTAAAAGCGATATCCAGTAATAAAAACTATTTTATTTAACCTGAAAATACCCTAGGAATTTAATATATTTATATCTGCTAAAACGTGATCGAAAATAATCCGGATTGGCTAAAAGTACGATTACGTCACATTGAAGTAAATAACACGTCTGCTATTCTATTGGGTTTTTGGTGTGTTTGTGCTAATTCAACTATTTAAAACTGTTTAAAAAAAATAATAAAGATTATGAGTACCAGTATGACAAAGAAATGCAGGTCAATATTGACTTGGTTGACATGAATTGTTCATAGAAACGTTGAGAGTTGAACAACATGTTAAAATGGATAAAACCATCTTGTTTTATTAATAAAATCTTCATTTTTCACATCACTCATTTAATTGATCTTCAACATCGATACTATTTTAATTTCTTGTCACGTTAGTGTGGACAATGCAACATAAGTTCTACATTGAAGGGTGCATCTGTCTTTGAACGACACCCTGTACAAATAAAACTCAAATAGTTCCTCAGCATCAAGATTTTTAATTATATAATTATTGTAAAGTTTTTTACGCTGCAAGGAATATGCAGGTCGTCAGCTTTGTGCTCTTGTAAGTCTATATAATTTCATACTAAATCAAAATCCCAAAATTAACATATTTTATTCTCAGTGTTCTCCAATTTTGGATCTTCACCATCTCTAACCCCGGACGATGACGTGTTCAGGCATTTGGCCTTGACCTATTCGACCAACCACGCAAAGATGAGTAGAGGAGTTGCGTGCAAGTCCTCCCAGAAAGGCTTCAATGGCGTAAGAACGTCCTTCAGGTGTTCCAGGCTTAAACTATATTGATGATTTTTCAGGGTATCACCAACGGGGCAGAGTGGTATCCTCTTACTGGCGGCATGCAAGACTTCAATTACGTTTGGTACGGATGTATGGAGGTGACACTTGAAGTATCTTGTTGTAAATATCCATCTGCGCAGGAGCTACCCAAATATTGGGAGGATAACAAGGCTGTAAGTATTCTGACAGAGTTATCATCAATGGTTTGCATCAAAAAGAGACGGAAAGTTTTACGAAACTTTAAAATTGAACGAAGATGCAATGGTTTCCCTGGGCGATTTCTGTGGCCAGATCTCAATCCTTTGGATATTTTTCATTGACTGTTTTGAAGAAAATGTGTTCATGACATTCAATTCGCAGTAGGGAAGCGTAAGAACGTTTTTATCATTTGGAGTGCAGAGTGTTTATTAGACAGAACATTTATAATTATTAGTTAGTGTATGTTGGCTTATGATTGCCACTATGTAGTTCTTGAATTATCCACTGCAGTAACGCTGCGAATATCGTGACAGTATTGATAGGCTCGAAAGTTCTTTTTTGTATTTTTCATTTTCATGAGAATAGTTCTAAAATAGCCAAAAATGACATTTAGTCTACTTTTGAGTGGCAGAATATGAAGTTCTGTGTTCATATTCACCAAATGTGAAATGAGAATAGTTCTAAAATAGCCAAAAATGACGTTTAGTCGACTTTTGAGTGGCAGAACATGAAGTTCTGTGTTCATATTCGCCAAATGTAAGAATTAATTCACAGATTTCAGAGAAAACGGACTATTGAAGAAGCGCGGAAATGCTTTTGAATTCACGTCAGTGCATTTCACCATTTTCTCCTTCTTTCAGTCGCTGATCAAGTTCCTCGCAGAAGCTCACAGGGGCGTGCATGGTTTTGTCGTAGACGAAAATGGCAATCCGATAGAAAAAGCTTCTTTGAAGGTGAAATCCAGGGATGTTGGTTTCCAATCGACCAAATACGGAGAGTTTTGGAGGATTCTTCTACCAGGGGTGTATAAATTAGAGGTAAACGTTTTAAACTAGATACTTAGATAGTGTACTGGCATGCAAGATATAAGAATGAAACTCAATATATTCTATGAAGACGGATCGACCATAAAACTAATCATATTTGCCTACTGAGCGAATAGTTCTTTTTTGGATAATTTCTTCTTTTCCGCTTTATCATTTGTTTCATCACCGCAAAATAAGCAATATCTTTTAAAACAGAAATCTGACTCACGACTCATCGACTTATCGTAGATGCACTAGCTTTTTCTGTCTCGCGCGGTTTTTCAGTTGCAGCCATACTACTCTAGAGTGTACATTTTACGATACTGCACATGTACTGTCACAGATTGCTTGTCTTTCAAGTATTCAAAAAAATTCATTCCTTTCAACTATTGCTTCAGTCTTCATTTCAAAAACAACAACAATTTCACTTTCTTTCAAAGGTTTATCACAAATGAAACTTCTAACATGGAAATTAATTTTAATTGAATAAAATAATTGTATTCTATATTATTTGATTTAACTTCTGACATTTTGTTGAAATTATTCCACAGCCCTAATTGAAATTGAAAATATTACCAAAAAGTACGTTTGCTCACTGCGAAGAAACTTTAAAAACTTAGTTATTTCGTTTACGTGCTTCCAAAAATAGACTCTCCACACTAGAACAATGACGTAGCTGGTGGTTGTTGCTCAAGGTTACGACCGAAGAGAATTAGGGAGTGACAGTTTTATACCTTAAAATACTCATTCAATCCATAGAAGCTTTAGTGTGTCAAGAACACGAGCCAATAGTTTCTTATTTTTACTTATATTGGACGTCAGAGGGCGTATACAGGCTGCATATAAGTGCACATTATGTGGAATATTAAATTTTCATGATTTAAAACCACTTTAACTCAGCAATGGTGATTCGTACGAAAAAAAGTGTATGAACATTTTTTATAGAGAATTGTAGGATCTACAATTTTTGTCTGGTCTATTTTTACGATAAACTTACAGTTTCAGAGAAAAATGAAAATTTTCACCTTTGACCTTGGATAATTTTTTTTACAGGATTGAAGGGGATTTTTGACATTTCATTCGTAAAAGTTTATTTAACGTCTATACCAAATTCTAGCTCTATGCGAATTTGGCTAAGTTATAATTTTTTTTGTCCATTTTGACCGGACTAAAATGAAGTCCTGAATTTCAAATTTTGAAATGCTTTCAGGTTTACGCTGATGGTTTTGTCCCAAGAGAAATCGAGTTCGTTGTAACGGATCAGCACGCAACCCTATTGAATGTAACTATGATGGCGGCCAAGGTAAGTCTTGTTCCTTTCATTACTCTAAATGGAAACACTGCCATTTCATCCAGATCATTTTTAGAACAGAATCGTAGTTAATCTCGAGGAAATAATTTCATAATTCTAATTTCGTTCACATTGTGTGGTGGGATTTTTCATGTTATTTTATTTTTATTGTGTTTCATCTCGTAATCACGTATGCAGGATGTTTTTGAAGGAGCTGTTACGGACGAAACAACAGGTCTGATAGGATGATCTTCTTATGTAGCTTAATCAAAGGAGGCATTTATGAGGTTGGATTAAATTATATGAAAAAGATTATTCAGAAATAAACTTCTGGTGATTTCCAAAGAACTCACATAGACAAAAGTACGAAAATAGAAGAACCTCTCAAAAAATTTTTTTTTATCAAAAGTATAAAAGAGTTCGTGCGGTTTTTTCCCAAAATTGAAGCTTTATTGTGAAAAATCAAAGTTTAAAGTATTGTCCATAGCTAACCACTACTTTTTTCCAAATTTTTGGAAATTCACGAAAAAAGTATAGAGAGTATAGAGGACTTAACGACAAAAATAATTTCGATTATTCCTGGTACAAGCCTTTGAAGACATCCTGTTATTGTAAATACGGCATTTGGTGATGGTTTTTTTCTGTATATATGAACGTTGAACACATTTCAGCCTGGTGAACAGTATAAAAAACCCGTAACTTCACCTCCTGTAACTATAATAAACCCTTCAACAGTGATAGAACCCGTCTATAGACCTGTACAGGTTGATGGTGAAATCACTTTTCCTTTGGACTAATGGAAAGTAGATGGAATGATTTCGGGAAATAGTTGTAAGTAAATAAACATAATGGTTTTTCCCTCATCTCCGTAGATTAGAAAACGATTTTCTATTAGTTTCATTCTAGAAGGAACATATGCTGGGTTTCATAAAGATTCTGTGATCACTGGATCAACAGATACGAGTATTCTTGTCAAATTTGACAAACAGATCAACGAATTTGGGTTTCACAAAACAAATTCAAGTAGTTGATCATGTGGATCAGAAAACAATCTGACAACGTCGCAGTTTTCTAAAATTTACTCGGTGCACCATAGAAATAGAAAGAAGGAAAATAAGAATGTATATATTTCTGTGGTAGCTTTGTTAATGTTGGGTTAGAATTAAGAAACAGATTGTTATTGTTTATATGCTTGTCATACCATACTACGTTATTAGTATTACTTGTGTATGTGCAAAATGGAAAACAATTTCAACTGATACCCTTAAAACAATTCTGCCGATGATTTTACAATGTTGATATGATCGCCTATTGTCATTTGGCAACTACCAGTTGCATAAAATCGTAGGCAAACTAATAATTGTAATCTCGAATCGATCTATTTATTCCTTTTACTGCGTGGTTCAATCTCTGGTCCAATTTTATGTACTAATTCCATCACGACATTTTTGTTGAATCGACAACGTATTTTGAAATCAAGTTCATCATATTTTGCAAATGGACCACTCCTGTCTCTAATAATTCGAGGTCTTCGAATTTCGCTGATGATGACGATGAACTTATTTCGAAAAGCATTTTAAATTATATCTCTTCAACAAAGTAAACAACTTCAACTGTTTAACGAAAAACACGAAGATCTTGATTCACCATAATCCTATCAACTTGATCTGTGATTTATCAGCGATTCTAGGTTAAATCAGAGCAGAAAATGTTTTGTGGAACCCAATTTGTACTTGATCGATGATCAACTGAGGTTAATCTGTCATAGTTTGACCCAGTGATTAAATATGCGATCAGCACTTTAGGAGCATAGAACTTGATAAATTGTAGGACTTTATGATCAACAGGCTTGATGACTAAAGTTTTGTGAAACCCACTGATAATCTTTTTCTCTCTTTTAGCCTTTTTTGACTTGGAATGAACTAGTGATGAAGTATCCTAAGGTCTGGAATCTTTTCACCGCTTTAGGTTCGAATTGAATTATTGAAAGGGACTGAGCAAGAAGAACAGTGATTTTGGCAATTTTATGAAGAAATTGAAGTCAACCTTAAAATTTCACAAAATTTAAAATCGACTCATGAATATCCTGTTATTGGCGCTAAAGTGGTTGTACAAAAAATCCATTGTAAATAAGATGTCTTAAATGCTGGCGCATGTACTTAGGTATAACTTCAAAAGGGTGGATCAAAATTAAGGCATCTACACGCAAAATTATTTATCTTAGCAAATATTGAGGTTAAAAAATCTGAGAGGTATTCTTGACATCAGGTATTGTGTACCATACATCTGATGGTAAATCCAAAAAGATTCGAAACATGCATGTCTACTGCTTATGTACGATACCTAAGTAAGTATCGTCGATTATCAGTACATAAGCAGTACACTACGTAGTTTTACTTGATTTGTGAACTGTACGCAAATGTGTGTTACATAACCCCGATTAAAGGAACCTTCTGCTAGCTACAGCTTAATGCGTCTCTTTTTTTTTGGACAGCATATCAGCCGTCAATTCATTTAAAGGTTAAATCTGAATTAATACAATTTTTGTTAACTTGATTTCGTGGTTCAGTTACCAAATTCATCTGAATGTTATATTCATTTCATCATATCCAAATGAGAAATAAAATATTTACCTCTGTTTTTTGACGATGTAATATTTATGTAGTATATTCTAATTTAAAATACTTTATAAGCATAACTTTTCCTGATATCTACACGGGGTATTCTTTAAACTCTATGATATTCTAGTAAATAATAGCTGTGCCTAACGTAATAGGCAAGCTGCTTCATATGTAGTCACCGGTAAAAATCTAAAGTATTAAGATCCAGTGAACGAGGTGGCCATGCTATTGGTCTATCCATTTATACAGAAAATATTCATTTAACCAAGCAACTACTTGCCTCCCTCTATGTGTTGATGCACATGTTGAGCTCTACGTCATCAATGAACTCAAAAACGTTGTGTTCAAAAAATTTCTATGTAAATCTGCAGTCATCTGGAATCATTTATAAGATGAACTGGCATCAAATAATTGTTAAAAATTCCACCCCTAACGTTAACACTAAAACGTTGCAGAAATCGTCTTGGTCTAATGGCATGTGATTTTGCAATGCCCACACATGTTCGTTATGATTATTGTTCACACCGCCCCAGTAAAAGAGTATTTGGAAACTATCTCCGGTATTCCTGAGCTGATTTTCTGGAGTTTCTGTTAGAGTATTCATATGCAAACACAATATCTGCATACTCTTGAGTTGAGAAAGATTGCAGTGTTTATTCAGAACGTACGCCAACTGTTAAATGAATGATAAAAAATAACACAAGTTGTCATATCAGCCGTTTGTCAACCTAGTTTCAATTTAAACATGAAAATATATTTTTTCAACTGCCTGTATCTTCTGAACGAAAACTAATCGGATCTGTTTACTTCATTTGAAATGTTAAGAATTAGCACAGCTATCATCTGCCAGAGATTGTCATGGAGTTCATAGAATACCTTGTATTATGGTTATGAAATAAGTTTCAACTTTTTTAACGAGTTCAAACAGATAAATAGATGAGGAAAAATACAACAAGGTAAGGTGGTTCAATATGTACATACTAATTGAAAAATCAATAAAAACCTTTGTACAAAAAACTAAAATCTTAAATAATAAATGCGCCATGTGGAGCAGAAAAATTATTTTAATTTTAATTTGACTTTATACTAATCTATCTCCTTATTGATTTTTATTTCTTTTAGCCTTTCGAAAGTTTTTGTTTTTCATCAGCATGCAAGCTTACTTGGAATTTTTGTAAATATGAGTAATATATACAATTATCAGCGATCTTTTTATTCTTATTATGACCATCTTCTAAAAGATGAAAAAAGTGTGTATCAATAAAATCAAGATTTCAAATTGTCATTAATTTCTTCGTATTTTTTTCAAATGTTTCTATAATTCGATTCGTATTGGTATCTACTTGATAGAAATTCATTGTACACTTTAATTAAATGATACACCTATACAGGGTGTCCCAGAAATCAATGTCAAGCCGGAACTGGGTAACGAGGCAAGTCGAACTGGTTATCAGAAAAATATGAAAAAACATTTCTGTGGCATGTTTTCAAAATGATAGGCATTTAAAAAAAATTCTACACTCCTTTACACGGCCTTTTTATTCCTGTTGCCACAAATATTCCCTTTTTCAATTTTTTTTATGCAACCCTAAATAATACTTCTCTAAACTGTTATCAAAATTTCAAAATCAGCTGCTTCAACTTGGATTTATAAGAATCATTTTCCCCGAAAAAATTTTCAGAATAAAAATTTTGCCCAGTTAAAACTGGTACCGAAAAAAAAATTACTTCGTAAGTTTGGCAAGTGACGTCGAAATTTGACGCATTTAGTAAGGATTTCAAAATGGTATATTCTAACTTCTACAATATATATTGAAACTATATACAAAAACTATCAAATTGATATCCTTATATATAGTATAATAAATATAAAATATTTTTCAATGTCTCGGAAAAAAACTTTTTACATCCCGACATGAAACGTATTAATACAAATGTATTAACAAAAACTATACAAGTATGTATATTAGCATACAAATACAAGAAAATCCACTATTCCAAAATTATCTAAAATTCTCAAAATAAAGGATCAAATAAAAATAATTAAACTCACACATTTGACAGCTATTTCGGTCTCTAAACCTCTTCAGAAATGTATTCAATTCAGATTCAAATATATAACAAGATCAAAATTTAACTCACCAAATAAGATAAAACCTAGAACGAATAAATTCGAAGTAAGCTTTAAAGCATCCAAAATAAAACAGAAATAATCGACGTATTGTTACGTATAACCTATAACTATTCGTACCAGGAACACAGAAAAACATAACAAAACTTATTCACCCCTAATAATGTCCCATGATGAGAAAAATAACAAGAATTTCAAAACTAATAAATAATTAAGGAATATATTGTGAATATTTAGACTCCATATGAATTTATTACATAATTTAAAAATCAATTTGAATGTGAGTCAATACTTGATAGAAGTAAAATTTAAATGACTTTAAATTCAGAATTATATGTTCTAACTTCTTCAATATAGTTTCAATATATATCGTAGAAGTTAGAATATATAGATCTGAATTTATTTATTTAAATTTTACTTCTATCAAGTATTGACTCATATTCAAATTGATTCTTACATTAACCGTTTCAGTAATGCCAACACTAGAAATTTGGGCATCTATATAAACCTAGTTTTATAGGAGTTACCAGCGTTCCTCCAATTTTTTCACATTTCAGCGTAAAGACGGTCATTTCTACAGGCCTCATCCTCAAGCCCCCCATCATCCCCCCTTCCACAGGGGGCCTCCTCCTCCACAGCTCACGAGGCCGCAGGGGGGCATATTCTCCTCCCTCAGTGATGGATTCAGCAGTTTAGTCACCAACCTCTTCGGTTAAGTTAGAATTAGAATTCGCGCACCATCATAGTCTAGTTCGAGTAGTACAAAAACAAGTTGAAGATAAAAAATTGAGAAAATCCCAGAGATTTCGAAGACCCCCCATAATTTATTATAATATTATTTATAACTGTATTTATTTGTTGAAATCGTTTTGTGAAATGTGTTTTAATCATCATGATTTTCATATTGTATATTGTTTCACCTTTAAAATTCACTTTCACACTTTCGTTTGAATTTTCGTTTTGAATTTTATTCTTAATAAAAAATAAATATAAATAGTAATGATTTAGTTTTATTGTACGCAACACACTGATGATGAACTCCCTTGGTTTGCTGGTGCTTTTTCTGCTCTGATGGGGACTCTGGCAGAAGGGGGCATTATCTCCGCTTTAAGGATGGTTTCTTGCTCTTCTTTATCTTTATTTGTTAGTGGTATGCCTAAATGAGTTGCCACTAGTTCCAAAAAGCAATTATTAACCTGAAAATTTTATAGATTTGACGTACTTATCCATTGAGAGGTAATAGTTTAAAAAAAATTTATAAAGTTTGGGAAATAAAAAAAATAGAAATTACAGAAAATTTAAAAATAAAATAGAAAAAGGCTTTTTACTTGATAGAAGAAATATAACAAAATTTGAATACCAAAACAGATTTAATCTGTTAGTCTTCTACAATTTTAATTTAAAAAAAATTTTTATTCAAAAAACTTTTAAAATTAAATTAATGTCAACAATAAGCACCGCTCATATTTAATAGACGTATATAATCAAAACTCAATATACAATGTCAAATGGAATAAATAAATCCACAAATATAAAAAAGGCAATTAAAATTAATAAATAAATATTTGAAGGAGACAAAATTTTGTTTCTGATCTTACCATAATGAACACCAATTCTTTTTCAAAAACATAAAACACAACTTGAGGACCCCTCAAAAATATAATAATGCATGTTTTGAGAGATTTTTCAATATATTATTTGAATATTTAAACATATTTTAATAAATATTTCAAATAAATTATATTTTTTGAGAAGTCCTTAAATTATATTTCGTATTTTTGAAAAGGAATTAGTTTTCATAATTGTAAGATCAGAAACAAAATTTTATCTCCTTCAAATATTTATCTATTAATTTTAATTGCCTTTTTATATTTGTTGGTTTATTTATTCCATTTGACATTGTATATTGAATTTTGATTATATAAGTCTATTAAATATAAGCGGTGCTTATTGTTGACATTAATTTAATTTTAAAAGTTTTTTGAATAAAAATTTTTTTGAAAATTTCATTCGATATTAATACTTTTGTAAAAGCAACCTGAAAATATTACATATTGTGTATTGAAATTTTTTATAACAACAAAACTTCTTTTTACAATTTTTCAAACTAAGTAACTCACCAGAAAAAAGTTCTGGAGTAAAACAGGGGACAGTGTTCCAGAAAAAATATCACCCTGTAGATTTGCAATCTAAATTAGCATGTCACATGGTGTAAACTATAAATTGTAATATCTATGCCAAATTTCAGTTGAATATCTTGAGAAATGCAGATACTATGAGAAAAAAAAATGAAAAAGTTCAAGCTTTAATAAAACGAAAAGTTTGCGGTCCCATGTTTATGAGATTTTTTTTTCTTAATATAATGCAAGGAATCTCCCCTCTTCGTTTGTACCTTCAATTTAGGAACACCCGGCATATAAAAATGGTTGTAAACTTAGTAAAATTCACTCACTCCCTCCCCTGTTTTAGATGATACCAAAAAGCTGCACAGGTTTTGATTGTCAATGAACCGTTTCACATCCACTGGTTTAACGTCCCTGTGATGCACCACATCACCTAAAACATAAAAAAAACAAAATTTTAATATCAAAACAGATTCAATATGTTAGTCTCCTAAAAATTTAATTTCAAAAAATTTATTCAAAAATTGTTTTTTGAAGATATAATGCATGTTTTGAGAGATGTTTGAAGTAACTTATTTAAAGATTTAAATATATTGAACATTTCAAGAAATTATATTTTCTGGGAAGACCTTAAATTATGTTTTGTATTTTTGAAAAGGAATTAGTTTTATAAAATAAATAGGGGTTTATACTTGATAGAAGGTATATAAAATTATTCAAATATTTTAATATTAGCCTTCTACATATTCAATTTCAAAAAATTATATTTGACAATTGTAACTTCAGGAATTAAATTAAATTAATGCCATTTAAGTACCACTTATAATGAATGTTTATTTTATACGTCGTTTGATATAAGTGGTACTTATATGACATTAATTTAATTTAATTCCTGAAGCTATAATTATTAACTATAATTTTTTGAAATTAAAAATGTAGAAGGCATATTAAAATATTTAAAAAGGAATTAGTTTTCATATTTTGTGTCCTTCAAATATTTATTTATTAATTTTAATTGAAAATTTATATTTGTTGGTTTATTTGTTCCATTTGATATTATATATTGAGTTTTGATTTTATACGGCTATTAAATATACGCCGTGTTTATAAGACATTAATTTAACTCTAAAAATTTTTGAATAAATTTTTTGAAATTAAAATTATAGGAGACTAACAGATTAAATCTGTTTTGATATTCAAATTTTGTAATATTCCTTCTATCAAGTAAAAAACCTCTTCTTATTATTTTATTCTATATATAATATATAATTGTACTTAAGGTTTGAATAAGTCTCATTATAGAATATCAAGTTTTTAAAGAAAACCATATAATACTTTACAGCTTTCTGTGATTTTTGTGACGAACATAGAATATCTTGGAATTTGAAGTTTGTGTGTTCAAAGAGAAGATATCACTAGGTTTGTTAGATGCGTTACACTTGTTGTTAATTTATTTCATTTTTTAAATGTGAAGTAGGACCGATGAACCCCTTTATCGGAATTCTAATTGTTTTCTGAAGATATAATGCATGTTTTGAGAGATTTTTGAAGTAACTTATTCAAATATGTTAAATATTTCAAATAAATTATATTTTCTGAGAAGTCCTTAAATTATGTTTTGTATTTTAGAAAAGGAATTAGTTTTCATCATTGTAAGATCAGAAACAAAATTTTATCTCCTTCAAATATTTATTTGTTAATTTTAATTGACAATTTATATTTGTTGGGTTATTTATTCCATTAGACATTGTATATTGAGTTTTGATTTTATACGTCCATTAAATATAAGCTGTGCTTATAAGACATTAACTTAGGGGGCGTCCATAAATTACGTGAGATGTTTAAGGGGCGGAGGGGGTTCAGTCAAATCTCATCTAATCTTACGTTGGAGAGAGGGGGGGTCTCGGCAAATATCACGCAATTTTTTTTCTGATTGTAACAAAAAAATTATACTATTTTGGTAACGAAGTTGAAGGAGCAGATGATTTTACTGAAAATCAGAAAATTTAAAAAAACACCTCACATAATTTATGGACGCCCCTTTAATTCTAAAAGTTTTTGAATAAATTTTTTGATATTAAAATTATAGGAGACTAACAGATTGAATCTGTCTTGATATTCAAATTTTGTGATATTCCTTCTATCAATTAAAAAACCTCTTCTTATTATTTTATGAAAAAAAACTTTTTACAAATCAATACTGCATGTTTGTAGACCTGCTAGATGGCAAAAATCAATTTTGCAATTTTTATTGCAGAATTGTTCATATTTGGACGTCAAATACCTATTTCCAATTCTGCATTAGAGTTGTGGAACACACCCACGGCACAGATGCAGTGAGCATAGAAATGTAGGAAACATAATGTTAAGTTAAATTGGTTACTTTAGAAATTCAGTCTTTTCAAAGTTAGTCAGTTATTTAGCACGTGTAAAATATTTTCAAATAAATATATAAAAACTTTAGCGAATATTCCATTCTTGAAGATATTACAGTTTCAAAAGGACACCCTGTGTTCGATTTATATGAAAGATTCGCGAGTTGAACTAGGGATATACATATTCAAATGCTTTGATCATAAAGAAGTTAATCGGTTCTAATAAAAATAGATCGTTTGAATGACTAGGAATTAACTTATTGATTTTGGTATCAGACTAGTAAAAGCGATCAGTATATATTAGGTCTGGATAAATAAAGATGAAATAACTCAGTCTTACTTACAATTTCATTTGAATTCGAAATCGAACCTAACTTATACGATAAATTATGCAGAAATAGCATATGTAGACAGATCTAAAGATTCTAAAACATTGCAAAGTATTTTAAAATAAAATCTGACTCAAATTTAGCTTTTATAAAAATTAATAATTTGGGAATTCACATGAAAAATTTTAATAACTGTGCCAAATTTCAGTCGAATATCTTGTGAAATACAGATACTATGAGAATAAACTTGAAGAATATTCAAATTTCAACACCCTCTTTATCGAGAACGAAACGTTCAAGGTACCATATTCATGGGACTTTTTTTCTTAAAATTATTCAAGGAATCTCCCCTCTTCGATTGTGCCTCCAACTTAGGAACACCCTGTATTTATGATCAACGTAGTTTTCTACCATTTTACACTACTCGTAGAAAATCACAGAAATGTTATCAAACAAAGAATTTCAGGTGAAATAAATAATTCATAAATTAAATCGATGTAATCAAGAAACCCTTGTACTTACATTTACTGCCTACAACAGCAATCATTGGTCTTTTTGCCAAAATTTTGTCCACCTCATTCAACCAAACCAGTAGGTACTCGAAACTCACAGAATTCGTAATGTCATACATCAAAATTATGATCTGAAATCATTTTTCCTTGAATAATTCACGTAGTATCGGTAACACCTTTCGCAAATTAATTCAGCGCATCTCAAAATCACCAATTCTAACGCTATCGTTGCTATATCTTGCAATAGACTGGATTTCTCGCTAAAATCCAATGAAAATTCAAACATTTCAAACCTGCGCACAAAGAAATAAATTTTTGAAATATAGGAACCTCATAATACACAGAAATATTGGTTCTCCCAGAACACAGAAATTCTGCATTTTCCAAATGGCGAACTTCGATGATTTTGACATTTATATGCGCGTGAATGAATAGAAAGCGTTTATTGTTACTGGAATGTTTTATGATCGTTTAAAGCCAATAAACGTTGAGGATCTGCACAAATTTGCTTAATGAGTTATACCAATATTGTCTCACTGAATACTTTCATGGGAAGGTCATATGTATACGAGGTAAAATCTCAACAATTCTCTCTTATGAAAAACTGCACCTACATGCAGAGCAACAAAGATGAATTTAACTGTTTTAGTTGTACTTTAAAGGAAGATGAAGTGAAATGTTTGAGTTTAGTTGATTCATTGGAAACTCTCCTACATACAGAAGAGTTTTTTTATTATCTGAGTAAAAACCATAATCAAAGCAGATTTTTGTGAAAGAATATATTTAACTACCAAAATTGAGAAGTTTTTTTTAGCTTTCCTGACAACTGAAAACTTAAAAATGTAAATTTATTCATGAATTAATCAGAATGAAGCATCTCCAATCGATGCAACATGACCTGGCTGACCAGCACTTCTCCAATTACGATGAAGTTAAAGGAGATGGGATGCCAGAAAGATGAACTTTGAATGTAGCTTCAATTCTCGAACAAAAAACCGCACGAATTTATTTATACTCTCAATGTGTCACCAAATTTTTGACTAGTTGTTTGAAAGCATTTGAAGGAGATACAATGTAACGAAACGCGTCATATGTGTCATAGAAATCAATATGAATGTGTTAAATTCAGTTAAGTGTTTCAAAAACGGAACAAAAACTCACATCAGTATTGAAGAGGTAGTTTGGCAACATGGACCCTTTAAACTCGAATCCTCCAATATCAGAGATTCTTATTGTTACCTCGTGTCTTCCCGGCAAAACAAGTCTTTTCAAGTAAAAATCAGCACCTACAGTCTGATTGTAGTACCTCGAAAACTCTTCATAGCAATATCTTTTGATCAGACTAGTCTGAAAGAAACACATTTTTTAATCAAATCTTTGATTGTTTCATCCATATTTACATAAGTTAGGCGCCTATAATAGTTGTTTGCTTTATACAGGGTGACAAGAAAAACCTCGGACAAACTTTTTTTCATTTAACTTTACTGAAGAGAAGAAATTCAACAAAACAACAACGAATAATAATAACATAAATATTTGAGAGTTCTCCAGATATTCGAGTAATTCCAACTTTTTGTTTTTGTTACTTGAATGTAGAATTTCGGTTTCACAAAAGTCTATGAAGTGGTTTCCCTTTATGCAATGGGCAGAAAAACCATTTGTTGTTTCATTTTAGAGTATAGATTTTTCTTTCATGTTCGTCTACTCTAATGTTGAGTGAACGACCAGTTTTACCTATGTAAAAAGCAGGGCATTCACTACAATGTAATTTGTATATGCCGCTTTTTTCTACAATTTTCAGACAATCTTTGTTTCTAACCAAAATTGACCCCAGATTCTTCTTATTTGTAGGGTCAATTTTGGTTGAAAACAAAGATTGTCGAAAATTGGATAAAAAAGCGGCATATTGAATGACTAGTTTGACCTATGTAAAAAGCAGTGCATCCACTACAATGTAATTAGTATATGCCACTTTTTTTCAATTTTCAGGCAATCTTTGTTTCTAACCAAAATTGACCCTAGATTCTTCTTATTTGTAGGGTCAATTTTGGTTGAAAACAAGGATTGTCGAAAATTGGATAAAAAAGCGGCATATTGAATGACTAGTTTGAGTTATTTAAAAAGCAATCTTTGTTTCTTACCCAAATTGACCCTAGATTCTTCTTATTTGTAGGGTCAATTTCAGTTGAAAACAAAGATTGTCGGCATAATGAATGACTAGTTTGACCTATGTAAAAAGCAGTGCATCCACTACAATGTAATAAGTATATGCCACTTTTTTCAATTTTCAGGCAATCTTTGTTTCTAACCAAATTGACCCTAAATTCTTCTTATTTGTAAGGTCAATTTCGGTTGGAAACAAAGATTGGATAAAATTGGATAAAAAAGCTGCATATTGAATGACTAGTTTGACCTATGTAAAAAGCAGTACATCCACTACAATGTAATTAGTATACGCTATTTTTTTCCAATTTTCAGGCAATCTTTGTTTCTAACCAAATTGACCCTAAATTCTTCTTATTTGTAAGGTCAATTTTGGTTAGAAACAAAGTTGGTCTGAAAATTGTAGAAAAAAGCGGCATAGACAAATTACATTGCAGTGGATACCCATACTTTTAAATAGGTCAAACTTGTCGTTCAATCATCATTAGAGTAGACGAACATGTAAAATATATAATCTAAAATAAAACAACAACTGGTTTTTCTGTTCGTTGCATAAAGGGAAACCACTTCATAAACTTCAGTAAAACCGAAATTCTACATTCAGGTAACAAAAGCAAAAAGTTGGACCTACTCGAATATCTGGAGATTTCTTCGACTCATAAAAACATTTGGCGATAACGAACGATCAGTTGGAATTTCATTTAACCCCATTTCTGACATCTATTAACTAGTTACATTGAAAAATAAGCAAATATCTCACTGTTAATAACCTCAAAAAACACCGTCACTTCCATCTGTTTTTCGAAATATATAAATTATAATGATGAGTAGATTCTCCCTAGTTTTGAAAATGGATTGAAATCCGAAAGTAATATGTCAACAACATACAATTTTTGTGAAACTTAAGCCAAGTGTATTTGTCTATCTTATTATGCTTCATAAAGTGATTTACGAGAAGTAATTAAATAATTTTAACACTTCATATTTATATTTACCTTTCCCACGTTCGTCTCGCCCAAAATGACGATCTTCACCTGTTTTTCCACGTCTACACCCTCACCGTCCGAATCAGACATGACCACTGCGACTAGAAATAAGTAGAAGAAACCCTCGAAGTTCTATGAAAAACTTGTTGATTCACAGGCCATAGAGGATCATCTTCAGAACTAAGGCAATCTCGATTCATTTTTGCATCTGGATTATAGTAGGCGGTGTATTGTGGATTACATCAGCATCACAATGGGATGGAATTCTGAAAGTTGAAACATGTGAGAAAGTATAAATAAGAATGCATTAAGATATTTGAACTCTGGTGAATATTTTATGACGGACAGGAGTGAATCAGCCCTATTCGATATTTTAAAGAAGTGGAAAATTAACTGGTTATAAACAAAATTCAATTTCCACGAACTTTTTAACGTTGGACGACAATTGTTTCGCCATACTGTGGCTTAATGTTTTACATTTGAACTGATACCGTGTGAAAAATTACATAGGTTCTTATATACAGTATGGTCCAACGAAAACTCAACACCTCGATTTTCCGGCTTTAAAATGAAAATGTGGAAAATCGCTCGGACTCTATTAGATAGTACTCGATAAGATCTTCAAAATAAGTTATCGCAACACCCCTCATCCCTATTCTAAATCCAGGGGTTGTGCTCACCCCCGTTAGGGAGTAAAGTTACGGGGATGAAAAAAAGCTGAAAAGTTGTTCCCCATCGAATCAGAAATTGACGGGTCCGAGCGATTTTCCACATTTTCAATTTAAAGTCGGAAAATCGAGGTGGTAAGTTTTCATTGAATCACCCTGTATAATGATTTTAGTGTGAAGTTTGGTTCGAAAAAATACAATTAAATTCTCTCTCTCGAAAGAACGAAATTACTTTCGGAACAACCTTATACTTCCTAATTTCCAGAATTCGGGTTTTTCTCCTTACAGAAATGCAAGAAACGATCCCAAATATAGAGAATTCCTTGATTTTTTGGCAACAGACTACCTTGAGAAACAAGAAGCAACCGGTAAGTACAATTAATTTCTATTAATGTTCTCCATCCAGTAAAAACTGCTAAGGCAGAAGAAAGGTGATTATTCAAAATTTCCCACGCAGCGTTACTCCTCCCCTGGAATTCATCCCTCAGGATCATATATAAAACACCAGCGATTCTCCAGGAAATCATTCTTAGCTAAGATACCAACAGCGAAAGATGTTCAACAATATTTTGGTTTTGACGGTTATAATTTTGGTGTATGCGCTACTGGCCGAGACTTGTCTCATAACGAACTGTCCTAGGGGCGGTAAACGATCTGGAAAGATTGGGAGGATTGACGTAAGACCGGTAAGATACCCTTTATTTGTAATATTCTATGACATCGATAAGATAACTCTCTTTTCGTAAACAGTACATTTTCTATGACATCGGTAAGATAACTCTTTATTCCTGAATTTTCTATGACAGAAGTTTAAATAGTGTAAAAATGCGCTACTGCCTTCCGTTTCAATTATGCATTTATAATACGGAGTGTTAAAGTCTTGTGTGTTTTGATTATAATTTAATTTATTGTCAAGTGAGGCCCAAAATTCATAATTATTTATACGCGAAATATATTCATATAGAGTTTTTGTACGATTATTTAAAACTCTAAAAGGATTGGATTGATGAAAAGACTTGTTAAGAAAGAAGAACTCGTCTATGTCTATGGTTTAAACTTTATACCGTGTCATGGATTCTTTCGGAGCAAAATTTTTATAACAAAAGTTTAAGTACTGTAAGAAATTATTACTTTTTTCATTTCGATTATAAATTATAGAGGGTGCGTACTTTTAAAAGGGACAAACTTGAAGGGGAGATACAAGTTATTTGCAACAAAAAATGTCATATAACACATGGTCGAAATGTTGATGGTTATTCTTCAATTGAACATTTCTTGATTTCACGAAATATTTTAAGTTTGAGCTATCCCGTTCATTACGGCGTAGTCTAAAAGATCCGGGATTTTCCAGAGTACTCTAAGATCTGGGGGGAGTTTTGCGGAGTAATCTTAAAGATCTAGAGTTCTATGGAGTACTCTGAAGAGCGCTAACCTTTTTATCGTGATCGTCTAGTGGCGGGCAAATAGGACGTTACGTTTTTATTTATTTATTTCATCAATTTGAGATACAAACAGACTTGCGTCCAATATAGTATCCACAGGATATGTACAGCAATTAAGCGCAATGCAATATATCAAAATCAACTATGAGCTAAAGTAAAATAATGAATAATTGGCATGAAAACATGAGAAATAAGAAGTAATTCTGTATAAAAAAATAATAGTGAATGAACCAGACTAAAGAAAGTAGGTTTTCAGCCGTTTTTTTAACTGAGTGAAAGATAAGAGAAATATGTCAAAATCATGATATTTAGTTGTAGTTTTGATCATCCTTACCAAGGGCGATCAACGTGTATTTCTAAATGGTTGATGAAACAATTGAACATTCCTAACATTAACATTAGGGACGTGGATGGAGAACATTCCAAGTATTATATGATGACAAATTTTATTGTTGAAGACTTTATGAACAAAAAGTAGATCTGACATAGTCCTCCTATCTTGAAGAGATACAACTCGAAAGCGCGACCTGACATCCGCAATACTACCACTATTATACTGATAATTCGACTTCATACATAAGTATTTGAGAAATTTATTTTGGATATTCTCCAGTCCGTTATGTACTGGGGGGACCAAATCACGATTGCAAAACAGAGGCGACCCAATATGTAAGCATTAAATAAGCATCTTACAGGTTCAACACTACGGAATATTTTAGACCGCCTGAAAATAAAGCCCAACATTCTAGAGCAGGAATCAACTGTTGATTCAATATGGGCGTCAAAAATCAATTTAGAATCAAATATTACTCCAAGGTCTTCAATACGGTTTCTTCTCTGAATTGAAGCATCACCAATCCGATAACAAAAATCAAATCTATTAATATTCCTGGTAAATGTCATAAAGGTACATTTTGACAAATTCAGAAATAAACTATTTTCACTACAATAATTCACCATTCGATCAACATCTGATTGTAAGTTATAGCAATCAGTCAGTGACAATACTCTAGTAAACAATTTTATGTCATCAGCATACAAAAGGGACTTACAATATTGAAAACAAGGAGAAATGGAATTTATATTAATCAAAAAGAATAGGCGTCCCAGATGAGATCCCTGGGGAACTCCGGAGCTTGCGATATACTCACATGATCTAAAGCCATGAATAGTCACAAACTGAGACCTATTTCCAATATAGGACCTGACCCATCTCAGGAGACTTCCGGACACACCAAGTCCAGCAAGACGAGAAAGAAGAATATTATGGCTAATTTTGTCAAAGGCCTTGCTGAAATCGGCGTACACAGCGTCAACCTGAACCCGCTCGTCCAAACAGCTATGGACATATTCTGTGTAGTGGAAAAAATTTGTCTCCAGTGATCTACCCGGAAAGAAACCATGTTGTTCTATTATAATTTGACTTGTGACTATTGAAAAAATATGATGGTAAATGAATTTTTCATGAACTTTAGGAATTATTGATAATTTGCTTATCAGTCTATAATTACTGATCTGATCAGAGGGACCAGACTTCAAAATTGGCAACACAGAAGTCTCCTTCCACCTTCGAGGAAAAACACCAGAGTGGAGAGATTTGTTAAATAAAAGTGTTACAGGAGTACTAAGAGCATCGGCACACGTTTTGATGAAAATTGAGGGTAACTTGTCCAGACCAGCACCCGTCTTAGAACTAATCTGTTCAAGACCAATCTTAACCTCTTCAAAGGAAAATAGAAGATCACACACGTTGTGTAGACAACCCAAATTACACCTAACGAGAGCAAGGAAACAGTGACGGGAGGTTCAAATATTCGAAACACAGCAAGGGGTAAGTTTAAACGGACAGTAAGGTAATGGTAACTGTGGTATGCCCAGGAGATCTCCTTGCAGAGGGGATCTAACAGAATTCGAGTCGACCGGAAAAGTTACTATCAAAATGGACTGCATCTAGCCACCTCAGGGTGACAAAGGCCCAGGAAGACTTAGCTATTACTGAAGAACGAACCGAAGACTACCTGAAGGGGCACGCAAACTAATCCCTGAAGATATCACAATACCTCGGAATCACTCACACATTCTCACAATAGTGTTGGATATCCGGAGTTATTTACTGTCTCTATACGATATGTCGTCCTCTACCAGGACTACTCAGCGATTTACCCTAAAGGACGCCACTGGTTCACAAGGAATACAATCTCTCAAAGTAAGCAGGCACGTGCATATGACAAATATGTAACACAAACTGACTAGGACATTATAAAATAGATACAGTTCCCCATCACCTAGGCGTTAATGAACATTACAATAAGAACAAACAAAGAAATAGGTAACCGGGGATCACACAAGAGTACCTGCAAATTAGTTACATATCAAGCACCGCAATTATTGAAAACAGATGATACAAAATCCCTATAAGCAAGTATTACGCTGATAAAGAACCACTATTTACAAATACAGCAAAAAGCAACCAGGCACCGAGAGAAAGTATACAATACAAACAGATAACTTGTGAGGGTCGCTTTGGTTATATACAAAGGCAATACAATTCAGTTAAAACATTCCGGTCGGATTAAATAACAGTGAAACAAAAATACAAGAATGAAAAGCGATGAATGGAAGTACAATGAACGAGCGTGCAATCACTAATTTCACATTAACACTAAGGTGGTATTCAAAAATGTAAAGCATGCAATTAATCAGAAGCATTTAAAAGAAGTTGACTTACTAACAGTTACCAAAGGGGGCTTTTATAAATACTATTATCTCGAGTATGTTACTAAGTTGCTCAGGAGGTTTATTTTCAAGAACCTAACTCCATAGATTAACAATAATATAGTCTTGTTGATCTATGCCTTCCTCTTGAATGCCTTAAAATACAATGGGGGCGCGATAAAGACATTGTTCTCCTTTGTTATTGTCACTAATGAAATACATGTCAAGTTACAGAGCCACAGAGTATTTGAACCATAAAATAACGCGGGTAAATACAATGACGTAATGGTGGAATTTATATAATCTATGAGGGACTCTGTGACTCGTATGATCCTTAGAGGATCTGGATTTCTTCAAGTTTTTTCCTAAAATCAAGTATACTTAGGTTATCCTTGTAGCCTTATCAAATTTGATCACATATCTGGAAACTGCATTAAATTTGCTACAAGATAAGAAGTTCTGTGTGCCACAAAATTCTTATTGTGGGCCTTTGTAAGGAGGTAAATATTACGATTCTGGAAAACTCTTCATGTAACTTACGCACCTAAAATATTGATTTAGTTCATTATACAGTGCGTCAGCTGTGGACCAGGCAGAACAGGTCAATGCTTTGGACCAGGCATCTGCTGCGGACCTTTCGGTTGTTTGATTGGAACACCGGAGAGCATAGTGTGTCAAAGAGAAGGCTTCTTCCATGAGAGTGAACCCTGCATAGCCGGTAACTCGTCATGTAGGAGGAACACGGGACGCTGCGCTACCGAAGGTGTATGTTGTAACCAAGGTACCTAACGCTATTATATTTTTTCTTACGTTTTCAGAGTATTGTGTATAAAACGGAAATTTCATTCAATAATTCTTTCAGAAAAACATGTTTTGAAAGATGAGTCTCATTTTAATAAAAATATCTTTTTTGCGCGGAATTTCTTGTCTCTATAGTCCGTCTAGAAAGTATCCAGAATTTATTATTCTTCATAATTTCAAGATGAAGGGTGTTTTTTTGAAGTGATAGAACTTTCGATAGGGATAACTGTGATTTGACAGAAGGTAGAAGCCATGTTGTTTTGACATTTCTGTTCAGTAAGCATTGACAAATTATCATGGAAAGACTCACGCCGCAACAACGTTCACAAACTGTTGAAATTTATTTTCAAAATCAGTGTTCTATTCGCCAAACCTATAGAGCACTTCGTGAAATTTATGGTTTACATAATCGTCCATCAGAGCAGCTTATTCGTCGAACTGTCGATAGATTTCGGACAACATTTTCTCTACTCGATGCAACAACAACAACAAGACAAAGAACTGCATGTACAGAAGGAAATATCGCTGCTGTAAGTCATATTGTTAATGATGATCTCTATTCGTCGACGTTCACAACAAGTTTGACTCTGTGCATCCACCACATGGAAAATTTTGCGTAAAAATTTTGGTCAACACCCATACTAGATCCAACTGGTACAAGAACTGAAACCACTTGACCATAATAAGCGTCGTTTGTTTGCTGATTGGGCCCTAAAACAGCTTGAAGTTGATCCACTTTTTTTATCGTAAAATTGTGTTTAGTTATGAAGCTCATTTCTGGTTGGACGGCTATGTAAACAAGCAAAATTGCCATATATGGCAAGAAGTTGTGCAGCTTCCATTGCCTGAAAAATGCACTGTATGGTGTTCTTCACACGTTGGAGGAATCATCGGTCCATATTTCTTCAAAAACGATGCTGTAGCTAATGTTACAGTGAATTGTGCTCGTTACAGATCGATGCTCAATGATCATTTGTTTCAAAATTTGAATGGCATCGACCCAGAAGTGTTTTGGTTCCAACAAGATGGTGCTACACCTCATGCTGCTACCGTAACAATTGATTTATTGAAAGAAACATTTGTTGATAACATTATTTCAAGAAATAGTCCAATTAATTGCCTCCAAGATCATGCGATATAACTCCACTGGATTATTTTCTTTGGGGTTATGTCCACTCATTGGTTTATACTGATAAACCAGAAACAATAGACGCTTTGGAAGCCTACATAACTCGTGTTATTGATGAAATAAGGCCTGAATTACTCGAAAAAGTGGTCCAAAATTGGTCTGGTCGAATGCGGTTCCTCAGAGCTAGGCATGGTGGACATATGCCGGAAATTATTTTTAAAACATAAATGTCATAAAATTATCTACAAAATAAAAAAAAAGTGGCTTCAATCTTAATTTAAATGTGTTTTATTTCAATTTAATGTTCTATCACTCTGAAAAATACACCCGATAGTTCTTTTTTCTAACATTCTAAGACAAAAGTAATGTATAAAATAAGTTGTGCAGATAGTCGGCTATGGCCAAAGTTGCATGGCAACGCTATTTGTCAAATATCGTTTATTGTCAACAGGTATACAATTCATGAAATAATGTCGCAACTAGAAAAAAGAAAACAGGTAGAATATTTGTATAGAGAAGGTTTTCGAAACGTTCAAAAATTATTAAAATATTTTAATATCAAACTTCTACATATTTAATTTCAAAAAATTATATTTAATAATTATAACTTCAGGAATTAAATTAAAATAATGTCATATAAGTACCACTTATATCAAACGACATATAAAATAAACATTCATTATAAGACATCCAAATGATATAACAAAATTCAATAAATAAAAATTGTTAACCAAAATCCTATAAATTGAATATTTTGAGAAGACAAAATTTTGTTTCTGCTGATCAATCTTATGAAAACAAATATCTTTCAAAATTTTTTAACATAATCTTAAGAATTTCATCATAAAACTATCTTAGAATATTCAATATTATTGGATATCTAACTAAGTTACTTTCTATAAAATCTCAAGATATATAGAAACATTACTGAAAAACAAATTTTAAGAGAGACTTTGCTTCGTCAGTACTCAAATAATTGATATTCAATAAAATATAACATCAATCAATAACAAATATGTGTAAGGTTAACTACAAATAAATATTTCTGTGGTTTACCCTTGATCTATTGATTGAAAGACAATTTAACGGCCTCTGTTATAGCACAAGGACTATCTGTATAAAGAATGTTAAGGAAACAAAATAATTATAAATTATGAATAAAATAACATAAATAGAGGTTAATACTTGATAGAAGGTATATAAAATTATTTAAATATTTTGATATTAGCCTTCTACATATTTAATTTCAAAAAATTATATTTAATAATTATAATTTCATTCTTTATACAGATAGTCCTTGTGCTATAAGAGAGGCCGTTAAATTGTCTTTCAATCTTTTAGATCAAGGGTAAACCACAGAAATATTGATTTGTAGTTAGCCTCACACTCCATTTAAATTTTTTAGTATTCATTTACCAGAAGTTTTCTAAATTGTTGAAGAGTGAGTAAATATTTGGTGTTGATTGATGTTATATTTTATTGAATATGAATTATTTGAGTACTGACGAAGCAAAGTCTCTCTTAAAACTTGTCCTTCAGTAATGTTTTTACATATCTTGAGATTTTATAGAAAGTAACTTAGTTAGATATCCAATAATATTGAATATTTTGAGTAGGATAGTTTTATGATGAAATTCTTAAGATTATGTTAAACATTTTTGGAAGATATTTGTTTTCATAAGCTTGATCAGCAGAAACAAAATTTTGTCTACTCAAAATATTTAATTAAAAATATATACTATTATAAATAATAACAATTGAGCTTTGTTTTTTCCGGATTCTTTCTAGGCGGTCTATAAGATTTTTTATTTATAGATAAATTTACCATGTTTCTGGAACTTGAATTATATATCAATATAAAATTTGTTCACGTCTATTATGAAGAAGCAATTTTATAAAAGGGAAAACAAATTCGAATACCGCTGGAATTTCTGGAGACAAAATTGGCACTCATCAAGAAATTGGACAGAAATAATTTCGAGTTCCCTCAGGTTCAACCTTGAAGTTAATGACGCAAAAAGTTCCACGGAAAAAATCTTAAGCCACCCCCGAATATTTCCTCTGCTGCAAGGAAAATTATCGTTTTATTCCTCTGTTTTTCAGATTCTTGCCACATAGATAGTACTTGTAGCACCGAAGAAAAAACTAGGAATATTCCAAATGAAAATATTTTTCCACTCGACATCTACAATTTATTATCTTATTGAAAAGGACCGCCAAGAAATATTAACAGGATGATTCACCCATGTAAAATTAAATAATAAATGATAAGAAGTTTCCAATGTTTGATTTCACCTCCCTCGAAATTATTCCAGAAGAAAAACAGTCCAAAACTAACTTCAAAAAATTTATGATTTAACTCACCTCAATGTTTCAAAACTATGGTAAACACTTGTACTCTCGCTTGTTTTATAACTTGATTGTCAACTGAATGAAACTGTTGAGCTGTCGCCATAGCAACAATGAATGTAAACAAAATTCATATCGATAAAATCTAAGGGTTAGTAAAAATCATTTTCAATTCAAACTTGGATAGGATAACTTTGTTTACAAACACCGTTCAATAATTGCAGAACAAAGTTTGAAAAGAAATTGAGCTTGTCAAATATTGTTTTTTAACGAAAATAAATAGTTGGCCTTAACTTGATAGAAATCCATTGAACACTTAAAATAATACACGTACCAAGTGTTAAAAAACAACGTTTCAAGATTTTGGGAGCTAATTCTAGATCTCAAAATAAGTAAAAATTTTCATATAAACATGGGACCGTTTTGGAGATATGAGCGATTTTCGGTTTTCAAATATTAACTATCTGGTGTTTTTTTAGAGTAATAGAACATAATAGTCCATCATAGCAGCTTATTCGTCGAACTATCGATAGATTTCGTACAACATTTTCTCTACTCGATGCAACAACAATAACAAGACAAAGAACTGTACGTACAGTCATAGTGTTAATGATGATCCAGATTTGTCTATTCGTCGACGTTCTCAACAAGTTGGACTCTGTGCATCCACCACTTGGGAAATTTTGCGTAAAGTTCTTGGTCTACACTCATACAAGATCCAATTGGTTCAAGAACTTAAGCCACTTGACCATAATAAGCGTCGTTTGTTTGCTGATTGGGCCTTAGAACAGCTTGAAGTTGATCTGCTTTTTTATCGTAAAATTGAAGATGACAAACGATATTTGGTGTCTGGAACATTTGAAACGCTACCTTGGGGTCATTATTCTATTAGTGAAGTAAAGAAGTCGCAGAAACGGAAAATGTATGAATTGAATGAGAATGAATATCCTGCAAACAAGCTTTCAATATTAGAAACATTATTAGCAAAGTAATTCACTTTAATTACTCTCTTATCTAGAAATATCTGAAAATGTATTAGTTATTAATAAATGATCGATTTATTTTTATTGGTTTCATTACAAAACTATTCTAACATGAAATATAACCCAAACCTTACAAAATAATCTCAAATGAAATCTTTTCCATCTCATCTCATAGAAATTTCATCTGTATGATTATGAATCATATACATATTAACCTTGAATGGAAAATCCAAAACACATCATCTCTGGACCTTGAAAACCCTACCCTACACGTATACACCTCAGCCTCCAACCCTCATTCTCCAACCCCTCATCCTCAAACCCTCCAAGCGAACACCTCCCCACCTATCACCTCCTTGAAAACCCTGCCCTACACGTATACACCTCAACCTCCAACCATGAACCCCTCATCCTCAAACCCTCCAACCCAGCATCTCTGGACCTTGAAAACCCTGCTCTACACGTCTACACCCTCCAACCCTCATGCTCCAACCCTCCAACCGAGTGACCTTGAAAGGGACTTCAAGGGAAAATTTTCAAAATTGACCAAGAATGCCAAAATCGACCTTAGATTTTCTTATGGGAATTTACATGTAAAAATGACCGGAAGTGGACTAGAATCAGTGTTGCCTATCTACTATCGTAAAATTGTGTTTAGTGATGAAGCTCATTTCTAGTTGAACGGCTTTGTAAACAAGCAAAATTGCCGTATATGGAGTAAAAACATTCCTTAAGCAGTTCTGCAGTTTCCATTGCATCCTGAAAAATGCACTGTGTGGTGTGCTTTACACGCTGGAGGCATCATCCGTCCATATTTCTTTAAAAACGATGAAGAAGCTATTGTTACAGTGAAGGGTGCTCGTTACAGATCGATGATCAATGATTATTTATTTCAAAATTTGAATGGCATCGACCCAGAAGTGTTTTGGTTCCAACAAGATGGTGCTACAGCTCATGCGGCTACAGTAAAAATTGATTTATTGAAAGAAAGATCTGACGATAACATTATTTCGAGAAATGATCCAATTAATTGTCCTTCAAGATCATGCGACATAACTCCACTGGATTATTTTCTTTGGGGTTATGTCAAACATTTGGTTTATGCTGAAATAAGTCCTCAATTACTCGAAAAAGTGGTCCAAAATTGGTCTGGTCGAATGCGGTTCCTCAGAGCTAGTCGTGATGGACATATGCCGGAAATTATTTTCAAAACATAAATGTCATAAAATTATCTTTCAAATAAAAAAAAATTGGCTTCAATCTTAATTTAAATGTGTTTTATTTCAATTTCAAGTTCTATCACTCTAAAAAAACACCCGATATAAGGACTCAATTTTGGCAGTACGAATGTACATTAATACCAACAAGTTTAAAAAAAGGGATTGCTTCACTCGATAGAAGGATTTTTCAAAGTCCCAATTATCAAATAGATCAATTCTTCTAACCTCGCTACAAATTCTAATTTTATAAAAATTTTTCTAAGAAACATTTTAAAATTAAATTAACTAAATGTCTTAGAAAACAGTTTCAATTGAAAATATAGAATATTGACTGAACTTACTTAGCAAACATTTAGTTTAATCAACTCTGTTTCATAACAGTATTATGAAAACTAATTTCCACTCCAAAAATGCCCAACATTACCTCAAGAACTTCTTCGAAACTATTAGGAGTACAAATAAGTTTTCGCCGTTTTATTGTAGAGGGCGCGGCACGGAGTTTCGGTTAGCTTTCGCAGATGATAACCGGCTTGAAAATAGTTTGGACATTCAAGAACAACATAACCTATTAATATCATTGATTTTATATTGGTAAAATATAATTTTTATAAGTTGAAAATGTCAAAATTTGAGCCAAGTAAGCGTCATTTGAGGGAAATATTAGTTTACTTCTTTAATTTAAAGAAATATGCTGTTGAGGCGCATCAATTGCTCGTAGAAACATATGGTGAGGGTGCTTTGAGTGAGAGAACGTGTCGAGAGTGGTTTCAGAAGTTTAAAAACGGTGATTTCGACGTAGAAGATAAAGATCTCAGTGGAAGGCCAAAAATTTACGAGGATGCAGAATTGGAGGAATTATTGGAGGAAGATTCATCTCAAACACAAAAAGAACTTGCTCTAAAATTAGAAGTCACTCAGCAAGCAGTCTCACATCGTTTAAAATCATTAGGAATGATTCATATTTAATTTGTGTTAAAAAACGGCGGAAACTTATTTGTACTCCTAATAAAAGATATTGCTTATTATGCGGTGATGAAACGAATGATAAAGCGGAAAAGAAGAAATTATCCAAAAAAGAACAATTCGCTCAGTGGGCAAATAGGATAAGTTTTATGGTCGATCCGTCTTCATAGAATATATTGAGTTTAGTTCTTATATCTAGCATGCCAGTGCACTATCTAAGTATCTAGTTCAAAACGTTTACCTCCAATTTATACACCCCCGGTAGAAGTATCCTCCAAAACTTTAAAATCATTTTTCTATACCAACAAGTTTAAATCAACATACCAAGTGTCAATAATTATAGCATTATTTTCATCATGTCAAATAGCGTGTTACCCATTTTTCAACAGACCCCCGTATATTTCCATGCCGTTCGCGCGAAACCGTCAAGCGCCCCTTCGCAGAACCAGCGCGCATTCGCCCCAAATCAGCGCACCCGTCAGGGCCTGCAGATTCAAAAATAGCGCGCAGCGCTCCGTCAACCGATTATTGATCCATACAGACAGACGGCCACCTATGAGGCAGATCATCGGCCACCGTCCGGCGATTGTTTACGAATTGCATCAGAGATCCTTCCTGGTTCCGCGTTTCGGTCTGTCATTGTTACCAACATGTATGATTGATTTCGAAGATCGACGTGACCTAGGTGTACCCCGTACCGCATCGGTCGTTCGTGAGATAAGCCCAGTTTCGCGGATCCGATCTCAGTGCGCCGTGGAAAGTAGACGTTGACGGTTAACATCATGTCAGGTGAGCGATGGTGTTTTGTTTGTTGTTGTTCACGTTCGGTTGGGGGACCGAGAGGCGATTGTTTAAGCCGGTGGGGTGAGAACTCTATGCTTCTGCCTTCTCGATCTGTAGTTGTTGGGTCTAATAGATTTCCCATAAACTCAATGTTTAATTCTTCTTCTGGGTATTTTGGTGTACCTCGCAAAATATTGAACAACTAGGTTTGCATATATTTATTTTACCTCCTTCATTAAGTTGGCTCTTCAATTAACATGGTTATGTTTTTGCAAATGCTTGACGACTAGTTTTGCATATTTTCTTATTTAGTTACTTTACAGTAGTTGAAATTGTAGAGTTGTGCAAATGAAATACGGAATTGCTTCTTCTGAGTGTTCTTTTGATTGTGCAAATATTCTTAAGGATTAGATTTCAAATTTCATGGATCCTGTCTCATTTTAATTAAATTGAACGATAACTTGCTCCTTCAGCTAACGTCGGTATGTTTTTCCAAGTGTTTAACGACAACATTTCTATATTTTCTTATTCTTCTGAATGTTGTTTTGATCGTTCAAATATTCTTAAGGATTAGGTTTCCATATTTTCTCACTTCGTTTCCTTTTCATTCGTTAAAATTATATAGAGTCTCATTTGTTTGAGTTTGATTAAATTAGATGCAGACTGGTTCCTTCAACGTTGGTATGTTTTATGCAAATGGATTTCTATTTTTTATTGTTCGATTTCCTTAAAAATCGTTAGAAAGTCTGGTCCATTTCCTGTCAAATAAATACATAATTGCTTTCTGATACTGTCTGTTAGATTGTGCAAATATTTTTAAGGATTCGGTATACATATTTCGTTATATTATTTCTCTTATAATTTTGAAATTATATAGTCTTATTTTCATTAAATTGAATGCAAATCTGCTGCTTAAGCGAGTCGGTATGTCTTTGTAAATTCTTAACGACTAGGTTAACATATTCTTATTTTGTGGTCTATACAATCATTAAAATTGTAAACTCTTGATAATTATTTATAAATTGGATACAAGATGGCTAGTTCTAAATGTGTCGGTTTGATTGTGCGAATATACGTAGGGATTAGGTTTCCATATTATCTTATTCTGTTTCCTTGACAATCGTTAAAATTGTAAAGTTTGGTCAAATTTCTATAGATTGAATACAAAATTGCTTCTCTGATTAAATGGGTTTTATTGTGCAAATATACTTAAGGACTAGGTTTCCATATTTTCCTATTTTATTTCATTGACAATAATTTGAATTAGATAATCTATCTCAAATTGAATCCAAATATGCGCCTTCAGCTACCATGGGTATGGTCATTAGGTCATTAGGAAATTAATGTATGTCATTATGTTACGGGTATGTTTTTAATGAATGATAATTAGGTTTCCATATTGTCTTATTTTATTTCCTTTACAATCTTTAAAATTGTGAAGAGTTAGTTTATTACCTTTGCAATTGTTGAAATTGTACAATTTGGACCATTTTTATAAATTGAACACAGGATTACTTCATCTGATTACATCGGTTTCATTGTGCAAATATACTTAAGGACTAGGTTTCTATATTTTCCAATTTTACTTCATTGCCAATAGTTCAAACTGGATAGTTTTTCTCATATTGAATCCAAATTTGCTCCTTTAGCCAACGTCAGTATGTTTTTGCAAACCCTTAACGACTAGGTTTCCATATTGTTTTATTTTATTTCCTTTACAATCTTTAAAATTGTGAAGAGTTACATTATTTCTTTTGCAATCGTTAAATTAGTAAAGTTTGGACCATTTTCTATAGATTGAATACAAAATTGCTTCTCTGATTAAATGGGTTTTATTGTGCAAATATACTTAAGGACTAGGTTTCCATATTTTCCTATTTTATTTCATTGACAATAATTTAAATTAGATAATCTATCTCAAATTGAATCCAAATATGCGCCTTCAGCTACCATGGGTATGTTTTTGCAAACAATCAACGACTAGGTTTCCATATTGTCTTATTTTATTTCCTTTACAATCTTTAAAATTGTGAAGAGTTAGTTTATTACCTTTGCAATTGTTGAAATTGTACAATTTGGACCATTTTTATAAATTGAACACAGGATTACTTCATCTGATTACATCGGTTTCATTGTGCAAATATACTTAAGGACTAGGTTTCTATATTTTCCAATTTTACTTCATTGTCACTAGTTTAAACTGGATAGTTTTTCTCATATTGAATCCAAACTTGCTCCTTCTTCTTCAGTATGTTTTTGCAAACACTTAACGACTAGGTTTCCATATTGTCTTATTTTATTTTCTTTACAATCTTTAAAATTGTGAAGTGTTACTTTATTTCTTTTGCAATCTTTAAAATAGTAAAGTTTGAACCATTTTCTATAGATTGAACACAGAATTGCTTCTCTGGTTAAATCGGTTTTATTGTGAAAATATACTTAAGGACTAGGTTTCTATATTTTCCAATTTTTCTTCATTGCTACTAGTTTGAACTGGATAGTTTTTCTCAAATTGAATCCAAATCTGCTCCTTCAGCTAACGTCAGTATGTTTTTGCAAACACTTAACGACTAGGTTTCCATATTGTCTTATTTTATTTTCTTTACAATCTTTAAAATTGTGAAGTGTTACTTTATCTCTTTTGCAATCTTTAAAATAGTAAAGTTTGAACCATTTTCTATAGATTGAATTTATTTCATTGATGATATGATTTGAAGTAAAACACTTTATTTCCGCTTATTTTTATTTTTCAACGACAATTGTTTCGTCAATTACATATTGACTTCGTCAGGTGAGTATGGTAATCCAAATCTGCTCCTTCAGCTAACGTCAGTATGTTTTTGCAAACACTTAACGACTAGGTTTCCATATTGTCTTATTCTATTTTCTTTACAATCTTTAAAATTGTGAAGAGTTACTTTATTTCTTTTGCAATCGTTAAAATAGTAAAGTTTGAACCATTTTCTATAGATTGAACACAGAATTGCTTCTCTGGTTAAATCGGTTTTATTGTGAAAATATACTTAAGGACTAGGTTTCCATATTTTTCTAATTTATTTCATTGACGATAGTTTAAATTGGATAGTCTGTCTCAAATTGAATCCAAATCTGCTCCTTCAGCTAACGTCAGTATGTTTTTGCAAACACTTAACGACTAGGTTTCCATATTGTCTTATTCTATTTTCTTTACAATCTTTAAAATTGTGAAGAGTTACTTTATTTCTTTTGAAATCGTTAAAATAGTAAAGTTTAAACCATTTTCTATAGATTGAACACAGATTTGCTTCCTCTGATTGTATCGGTTTGATTATGAAAATATATTTAAGGATTAGGTTGCCATATTTTCATAATTTAATTTCTTTACAATCTGAAATTAAATTGTAAAGAATCTGATTTTTTATCTGTTGATTGAATCCAAATGGCTTTGTCTGGTATGACTGTGCATGATTAGGTTTGCATGTCTTCTTATTTCTTTTCATTAACGCTTGTTAAAATTGTATAGAGCTTGGAATATTTTCGTAAAATTAAAGCAAAGTTGCTTCTTCTGGTTATGTTGTTGTTTTGAAAATACACTTAACGAAGAGGTTTGTATTTTTTCGTATTTTTTTCCTTCTATTCCATATGACTAGATTTTGTTCGTATCATCAGTTCCCCTAATCAAGATGATTATTCATAAATATAGTGCTTGGTATTTGTCTATAACGTAACATACTTCAACTTAATGTTAATATGTTTATGCAAATATTTCCTGGATGCCCTAAATTTTCACATACTTCTGATTTTCGTTTTTTTATGTTCTATATTGTCAAAAATTTTACTATCAAAACAAAATGATCCTGTGAAATCTCTACATAACTTAATTTAAAAAAATATCAAATCAAACTGTTTTAAAACACTGCTTCGATTCAAGTAGACACATAGAATTCTTAAATATCATACAACACTCAAAAATATAAAGAAATCTATAGTTTTATATACATAGGCAAGTGAAAAAGACTGCAGTCCAATTTTTCAACTACCAAGTACGTTATTCTATGATAACTTTGCTTAATTCGCTACATCAGAATTGTAATTGTCAGAATCAGAGTTCACTCGTCTATTATTACATTATTGGCTCATATAATTGGATAATATTCGCTTATAGTACATCCTATTCTGACACAAATCCATCTGCCTGTTAAGTATTACAAGGACAACGGGAGTAACAGAATTCAAAAAATTTTTTAATATGTATTTATTCTGTGAATACTTTCAACGTATTTTCATTCGATTGAAGAAAAAACAAACTTGAATATAAATTAACACCGTAAAGGTCGTTCAGACTTCTCTCCACTTATATTCCTCAATATGTAAGTATTGGTAATTTTTTGCGTGAATTATGCAAGAATGTTGACAAATCATAAATATTCATATCATTTCTCAAGGTATAATTATAAGAGGTTCGAAAAAAAAGAAATCCATTATTTTTTCGATAGATACAATTTCAGATGTATGCTCGCTGTCAAGTTGACATTTAACGCTAAAAAAAATCTTTTACTGCTTTTTGTTTGGTCCATTCAGTTGTTAGTTATAGGGTGTTAAAAATGGAAGTCAAAATTTGGTACATTTTAGAGTTTTTCTTCGAAAAAAATTGAAATTGTGAATGATTGGGCCAGATCTAGTGCCTGCTGAACTGCTAAAATTACTAGACAACGAAGCTATTAAGATATTTCAATGGATTTTTAACCAGACACAGAAAATTTCCCAACCAATTTCCCATCTCTTTTCGTCCTACTTTCAAAAAAGAACAACGCAACAAGATGCTAAGATCACAGACTAATAAAGTCATTCACTACAGAACTTCGAAAAAATGCAAAAGAGTTATTGGAGTCTCACAATTCGGATTTAGAAGGGGTTCAGAACTGCTACGATCAGAGAAAAGATGTAGTAATGTATTTCATAGACTACGAAAAAGCGTTTGACAGAGTGCGACATCATAAGCTCGTTCAAATGCCGAGGCGACTTGATATAGATCAGAAAGATATACGCTGTATTGAACACTTGTACTGGAACCAAACAGCTGCAGTTAGGGTTGACAACGGAGTTACAATGACGCAGAAAATACTTAGAGGTGTAAGACAGGGATGTGTCCTCTCCCCACTCCTGTTTACTCTGCAAAGAAGCTCTGTAACACTTAGGCATCTAAGTAAATGCCACATGGATCAACAATATACGTTATGCTGATGACACAGTCCTGAAGCAGATAACATCAATGACCTCCAAAGGATCCTGGACATAGTATGAATACACGGCTAGCTTATGGGAATCAACATCAACATAAAAAAGACAAAATTCCTAATAGTTACCCGCAAACCAGATGAGTTTCAGAATGCAAAATTATCATACAATAGTAAAGACATAGAACGAGTAAAAAAACTATCTGGGAACTTAGTTATGTGAATACTGATCTTCAGACGTATAATTCAGGTGCGGGACAGAAAAAGCGAGGAGCTCATTCATGAGATTCAAAAACGTCTTCACCAACTCTCTAACTTTACCATGATAAGATTCACAAAATGTTATGTATGGTTAGTGTTATTGTATGCCTTGGAAGGCTGGACGCTGAAGGTTAATACCAAGAAAAGACTGAAGCCGTTTGAGAATCTATCGAAGGATCTTGAAAATTTCTATGGACAGCAAGAAAAATTGACGAGGAAATTCTAAGGAGGATAGGTAGATAACGTGAACTGCTGGACAGCATAAAATGCAGGAAAAGAGCGTACCTGGAACTTGTAGTACTTGTGGATTGGGCAGAAAGAGAATGTAATGGCTCCGAAATATTGGACCGAGAGAATTAATTCAAACCATTGGAGATACGACAAAGTGGCCAGAAGTGATCGCAAGCATCCAATAATGAATAGCAGCAGAAGAAGAAGAATAGCTTATAACATGCAATTTTGATTTTTGGTTAAAGATGCACCTCGCACAGACAGGCTCGTCGTCGAAAACGTCGATAAAATCACCGAAATAATCGAACTTGACTTGTATCATCGCCCAGGAGCTAAAGATCGACCATAACACAGTTTTAAACCATTTGGGCAAAGCTGGATTCAAAAAGAAGCTCGATGTTTGGGTGCAACACCAATTAACACCAAAACCATGATGGATCGAATTGCCATCTGCGAAGCCTTGGCCAAGCGGAATGAAATCGACCTATTTCTTGAACGAATGATGACTGGGGATGAGAAATGGATCAGAAACGACAATTTTGTGAGAAAGCGATCGTCGTCAAAGCGCAGTGAAGTAGCTCAAACGGTAGCCACGTCAGGACAAACGGTCAGGAAGAGTCTACTGTGCGTTTGGTAGGACTGGAAAGGAATAATTTATTATGAGTTGCTTTCATATGACGAAACACTGAATTCGTATCTCTGCCATCAACAACTGGACTGTTTGAAGCTAGCGATTGATCAGATTTGACCATCAGAAGAGGTGTTATGTTCGATCAGGACAACGCCAGGCCACACACGTCTGTGGTGACTCGCCAGAAACTCCGGGAGCTTGGTTGAGAAGTTTAAATCCTTCCATCATATAGTCTGGACCTGGCACCAAGCGATTGCCATCCTTTTCTCGCATTGTAAAACTTCCTGAGTGATAAGAAAGATTGTGAAAATCGATTATTAGAGTTTTTCGCCAATAAGGAACAAGGCTTCTATGAGAGAGGCATTATGAAACTATCTTTAAAATGGCAACAAATTAAAGAACAAAACGGTGCATATCTGACCAAATCGGTCAATGCCAAAAATCTTAAATAAAGTCTTGAAGTTCATCCTCAAATAACGGATTTTTTCCCAAGCTATTATTTTTACTCAAGTGTTGGTATCTAGATTTTCATGCGACGTGATTAACTTGTCAACATGACTTTTGTGAAATCAAAATGATTCACAGAGTTTTGCTCCGTTGAACATCGAAGAAAAAGCATGAATCCTTTTATTATACCTGTGTTCATGCCAAATTATGATGTTTGCTCTGCGTTTCACTCGAACAATACAAAAATCGTAGCTTTAGCGCTTACATTTCCAGTATCTAGACCTGGCGGAAGTAATTATTGAACTGGTTGTTGTAAATGTTTAATATTTCCCACAATTCATAATAACTGAGTTCACCAGCCCGTGAAACCAATTTGAACATCGCATTCTTCTCTCCATTACGTTGGCGCATTTTCTCATTTTAACTCGCCTCTCTTTGCTCCTGTCGATCTTCTGTGATCCGAATATCGGAATGTGGTACACGATATTAGAAATCGCATCTATTTTTAAGCATATATCGAGATTATAGCATCATAAATTATTATATTGGGTGCTCAAATGACGTCAGGCGCCAGAATCTAGCGTTGAACGCCACTGGATTAAATATAATTCTATGTAGATATAAACAGTTGAAAGTTTTCGCTGAGTTTCCTTTAGGGGAGATAACATTGTGGAATGATAACACTCGACAACCAAATCGCCTCCACCTCCATAATATATTTCTTGTATTTGCCGTGTCGTTTCAAATCCGGCTAAAATTTAAGAAACAGGCTGTCTAGAATGATAAAAGGTTGGGGAAAAGAAAACCATTTTTTTTCGAGAGATGGCTGTATTGATCGATATCTCATAAAGTATCGATCAAACAATTTTAGATTTATGCTCGTTGTCAAGGTGACATTTCTCGCTAATAAATTATTTTGCTGTTTTTTGTTTCGTTCATTAAGTTGTGAGTCACAGGGTGTTAAAAATGGAAGTCAACAAAGAGAAAATTCCCTAAATTTTACAGTTTTTCTTTGATAAAGGCGAAAATGCAAGCCAGGCGGCTTAAATTGTGAATGGCGTTTATGGTCCCGGAAGTGTTACAGCTACGAGGGGCGTTCAATGTATTCTCGGTAAAGGCATGAAAGAAAACTCAGAAAATTTTGGAAAAATTCTATTTTTCAGTGTGGGTCTCTAGAACTTATTTTTGTTAGATCGAGAAACAAGCTTCTCTAAACCTTGAAAAAAATATTCTTCCGGCTTCCCCTCAAAATAGGTATTAATTGATACCTTCAGTTCTTCATCGTCGGAAAATCACTTTCCACGAAGATATTTTTTATATTTGGGAATAGGTATTAGTCACTGGGGGCCAAGTTTGGACTGTACGGAGGATGAGACACATTCCCGCACAGCAGCCCTTTGGCACGCGGGCCTTGAGAAGCGGCGTGTTGTCGTGAAGCAGCAGCACCACCGCTGTGGCTTTTTCTTCCCTTTTTCCTTTAATTGCTTCTTTCAAATTACGCAAAGTGGTTGAGTATGAGGCTGATGTGATGCTTTCATCCTTTTTAGTGTATTGTATCAATAAAATAGCTTTAGAATCCCAAAAGACCGTAGCGTTTATTTGTACAGCAGATGGGGTGACTTTAAACTTCTTTGGGGGCTGTGCTTCCTTTTCAATCCACTGCATGGACTCTTGTTTACTCTCAGGACCATAGTGATGAACCTACGTCTCATCCCCAGTAACCAGCTGGTTGAAAATAGTCGATGAGTCTTCTCCACAGAACTCTAAAAATTCCTTACAGTTCGCACTCGCTTCTCAGGTGCGGTGAGCATTCTCGGTACCCATCTTGCACTGACCTTTGAGAGGTTAAGATGGTCATGAAGGATAGCATGTATGGTAGGTTTGTCATCTTTGCTAACATCTTGATTTTCATTCTGGCAGGAATTTCAAAAATCCATAAAAACTAATTGTCCGAAGTCGTACGAAATAGATAAAATTATATTTGACAATTTGATCCAATTTTCTCATATTAATATTTCTCTTTGCAGGTGACAGAGATTACATTGGATTCGCCACATTACCAGATCAGGTGCACAGAAAATCTGTTAAACGAGGCTTTGACTTCACTCTAATGGTAGTCGGTGAATCTGGACTGGGCAAATCAACACTTATAAATAGTCTATTCTTGGACGACCTATATAAGAATCGAATCATACCAGATGTAAGCGAAAGAATCCACAGAACGACATCCATAGAAAAAAAGACAATGGAGATAGAGGAACGTGGCGTTAAATTAAGGTAAACCTGTCACAGAATTATGTTGACCTATTCATAGATGAAGGTTAATCTTGATTTTCTCCACAGACTCACCGTGATAGATACGCCCGGTTTTGGAGACGCCGTAAACTGTGAAGACAGTTGGAAAGTCTGTACAAACTACATAGACGACCAATTTAGACAATATTTCACTGACGAAAGTGGACTCAATAGGAGAAATATCCAGGATAACAGAGTACATTGTTGTTTATATTTTGTGCCACCGTGGGGACACAGGTGAATTCTGCTCTTTCTTTATGGTTATAATTATCTTATGCTCTAATTTTTAGCGTAAGGCAAATGGATTTGGAATTGATGAAAAGGTTGCATCGAAAAGTTAACATTGTCATAGTTATAGCGAAAGCAGATACTCTTACTACGTCTGAAGTTGCCAGATTGAAGTATAATATTTTAAACGATGTGAAGGACCACGGAATACAAGTGAGTGAAATGAAAATCGGTTATAATAAGAGCTATAATCGACTTTCACACATTAATCTAATAATAATAGTAGTAAGGTTATGTTCTGTGGTCACCATTTCACTGATCTCTACTTAGAATATGAACATAGAGGCCGGAAATGCATATTTTCTATAAAGGTGTCTAAATATGACAGAGAAGTGTGATAAAGACGAGGTTATTACGAATTGGAAGACAATTCCCAAAAATATCCAATTGACAATGAGCTATCTGGTATTATACGAAGTACTCTAAAGAACCCTAACCCTATTAATCGTGAACATCTAGTGGCAGCAGAATAGGACGTTGTGTAGACAACCCAAATTACACCTAACGAGAGCAAGGAAACAGTGACGGGAGGTTTGAATATTCAAAACACAGTAACGTCAGAATAATATATTTATATTAGTGATATTGAAAACATTTCTGTGAGGGTATAAATGAGCTACCAAAATACACAAGATTCTCTCAAGAGAACACCAGTTCGCTCAAAAGACCATTCAATCTGGCCCGGGGGAGGGACAACTGGCGAATATCCAAAAATATAGTCACGCACAAGCTGTCAGAGACGTAATAAGGTCCTTCAAACCTTTCAAATCACCGGGGGTAGACGGAATCTTTCCAGCCCTACTTCAAAAGGCCATAGATGTGTTTGTTCATTTCGCATCTGCTAAAATTATTTAGACCAAGTCTGGCTTGGGGGGTTATTCCTACAGGCTTGACATTAACTAAGTGGTCTATATACCAAAGGTGGGAAGAACAGAACCCATCATCGTTCAGACCAATAAGTTTGACATCGTTCTTGCTGAAGAGTCTGGAAAAGGTGATTGATGTCTATATCAGGGGGGATGTGCTAATTGACAGTCGCCCTAGCCCTCATCAATACACCTACCAGGCCGGAAAATCAGCAAAACTTGCATTACACAATTTGGTCGGAAAATTAAACCAATCCCTCGATAATCCAGAGATAGCACTAACATCGTTTCTCGACATTGTAGGTACTTTTAACAATACGCTGCAGCTTCTCTCACTGAGGTTATCTCTGCGTGAGGAATCGAACCGCTGATTTGTAGGTGGATACAGGCAATGCTATGCAGCAGAATTATAACGTGAGGTCTTCGAGTTCAAGGCTACGAAGGGCTGTCCGCAGGGGAGTGTTCTCTCACCTTCTCGTTGATGACCTGCTAGCTATCATTTCGCTGTGGGAAGTCGATGTTCAAGCATTTGCTGATGACCTGGCAATCATAGTGAAAGGTGAATAGGGGGTGACGATATCGGCCGTCCTTCAAGAGATATTGGAAACTATCGACAGTATAAGGGAAGATATGTCTTTTAGCCCACAGAAGGAAAGCTGGATGGATAAGAAACCCCGACAATCCGTGGTGAAAACAATAAAATTCTCTAATGAGGCAAAATACCTGGGAATAATCCTGGACAAAACTCTCAGTTGGAACGCACACCTAGACAAAGTGTGTCATAAAGCCAATGGGATTCTGGACCTGCAGGCGGTAAAACCCGGGGTTTAAAACCCAGGCAGATGTATTGGCTACACACTATGGTAGTTAGACCACAGATAACGTATGGCCAAAAAACGATTAGCCTACATAAGGTCACTCGACTACAAAGACAGCCTTGCAATTACAGGTGCGTTTCGCACCAAACCCACGGCAGCCATGAAGGTCCTACTAAATCTACTAATCTATGAAGATGTTGCCAGATGAAACAATGGAATAAGAACCTATTAGCGACTTCTGTTATCAAATTCGCACGAACTTATTTTCATTCCTAAGATGATAAATTGAAACATTGTACTACTCTAATAGAAATTGAATTTCTGAAATTATTTTTAGATGTACGAATTTCCCGATTGTGATAGTGATGAAGATGAAGACTTCAAACAGCAAGACAGAGAACTAAAGGCCAGCGTTCCTTTTGCCGTGGTTGGTAGTAACACGATATTAGAAATCAACGGCAAAAAAGTCAGAGGAAGGCAGTATCCCTGGGGTGTAGTAGATGGTGATTTGATAGTTTCTTCAAAGAGAGCTTTAACTTAATTCCTAAACTTTCAGTTGAGAACCCAAAGCATAGTGATTTCATTAAACTGAGAACAATGTTGATATCGACGCACATGCAAGATCTGAAAGACGTCACAGAAGACGTGCACTATGAGAATTTCAGGGCTCAATGTATATCACAGATTTCGCAACATGCAAGAGAGAGGGGGTACGTTCCATATCATCCATAAGTATTTAACAAATTTAATATTTTTTATCTTTCAGGAAATTAAAGCGAGATTCAGTACCTTACGACTCAGATATAAGCGAAACTGACAAACTATTGTTGCAAAAAGATGAAGAGGTATTACTAAAAGTTAAATTTTATAATTGTACCTATATTTCGATGATTTTTTTCAGATACGTCGCATGCAGGAAATGTTGAACAAGATGCAGGAAAAACTCAAAGTTACTGCTCAAGAAAAAAAACACGAAAGTATAATCGATGTCTAAATTAGCCTAGAATCTGTATTTAATTGTCGAATATTGTTCAACCAAAGAATATATAGTTCAAATTTTTTTTCATATTTATAATCGAATTTATATATTATTTCTAATTTATATGTTAAATAAAAATATTCAAAACTATTTCGTGCTTTCTTACACTAAATCACAATATTTATTTTTGCATACTCTCTTACAACTTTCCAGACCTAACATAATAATAAATCTAGGAAATTAAGTAAATCATAGAAATACATACAAAGTGAACTCCGAATTTTTCATCTTCTGTAAATATGACAGAAAAGTGTGGAAGAAACGAAGTGATATCACTGCTAGTAGTTTTCTATCTTTTTCTGATCATAGGCTTGATGCATATGATTCTGCTTTATCGTTGTATATACAGTAGAGAATAAATTCTATTTGGATATTATATTTGGAATTAGTAAATTATAGAATTCAAAAAAGGCTGGTTTATTTCCAATATAAACTTTCAAATGATTCCAAAAAATATAATCACAAATCGTCAATTAAAAATGACGTTCTATGATGACCTTTGTTCTATGACTATGTACAAATCGTAGATATTATGAGAATATTGTGTTATTACTTCTATGATACACATGGACGTAAGCATAGACAAATTAAGTATGTAGTTTATCTATGGACGTAAGACAATAAATGACTATGCACTATAAAGTCCATGTGTATGAAATTTAAAAAAAAAATCAACTCACTCGACCAATAAACCGTCTGAATTTTCTTGGAATTTTTCAGTTGGTTTAAAAATCGAAGATGAAGTTATACCAGACAGTCGCACAAAAATCTTAAGGTTGCCAAGTAAACCTCCTGAGCTAGCTACCACATTTCCTTTTCATATGAGACAGTTAAAGATTTATCAAATGTCACAATGAAGAAATTTTTTTTTGAACAAATTCAAATAAATGCATTTATAATCCGAGAAAGAAGAAAGAGAAATCGTATTATTTACCTTCCTTTATTTTTTAATCCTGAATTCATGGTCGATTTTATGATTTCGAAAAACTAAAGATTTCAATGTACACTTTTCATCTGTATTCCGGATCTTGGTCTTCCTTTTTTGTCATAAAACCTATCCTGCAAATTTCATGTCTATAAGTTATTCTTCGAAAATTATCAAGCTTACGAACGACTAGACGGACAGACAAAATTGAAATCTGTGTGGAATGTAATAGCTTAAAACCATTTTCCGTTCAAAATTCGAAAAATACAGACATTGTGATGAAATAATTATAGACGCATTGGAAAGAGCGTGCAAAAAGACAGGTCATGTTTCTTTTACTTATCATGTCTATCAGTACAACACAGAATACGTATTAAATCTAAATTATGTTTTGATTTACTTACAAAGGGATGTACATAAAATAAAAGACCACCAGCGAACAATCCAATTCATTATGTGTTCAATCGTTGTTTCACTTCATTCATATTCAAGTAATAAGTACAAAATTTAAAGTTATAATATACTCACATAATTTCCATAGTGTGATCAGTCTTTCTGCATAGCAAATTCAGTTAAAAGATATCGTCAGGATGGCCGAGCGGTCTAAGGCGCCAGACTCAAGGTAACTTGCCTGTTACACAGGTCCCGGGCATTCTGGTCCTCTCTGAGGGCGTGGGTTCGAATCCCACTCCTGACAGAACTTTTTGTAAAATAATGATATTGAATATATTCAAGTACTATTTAGAGGAAAACGAGAGAGATCTAGATACTATATTAAAAGGGATTACTTGAATTGCAGATGTAATTCGCATAGGTTCCCTCGAAATTCAATCGCTTTGACTGAATGTTTCCATTTGAAACGTAGTAGCCATAGACATATTACTATATTAGGTATACATGCCTAATATAGTAATAGTATCGATGTAGATCGATGGGAGAAGTATGGAACCTTTCAGCAATATACAGGATTAATCATAACTATTAGGATATAGGTTAAGAACAGGATATTTGGACCAAAATATGGCGATTGGACCAAATCCTTAATAAAATATTGCTGTGGAAAAAGATACAGGGCGTTAAAGCTGAACTTTTTCGTTTTTTGCTAATAATTTCACTGTTTATTTCTCGATTGTTATCAAAATCGGCACAGAGATATAACTTGATAGTGATCTCTTGTTTAAACGTTAATTTCACCCGTTTTCGAGAAAAACGCAATTGAAGAGTTTATTGTCCCAGAAGGGGATATAATAGTTTGTCTAACTACAGAGTCCATCCACACATTTCAAAAATTGACTGCTGGTTACCATAAATTAACAATAATAGTCTTGTTGATCTATGGCTGGTTCCATCCTTGATGGGTCTTGGAGTGACCAATAACCAGCAGGGTCTTGTTAAATTTTTATTTTCTGTTCTTGTATGTTTTAACTACTGAGCTTATAGTCGGCACAGTCTCTACAGATTAAATTTGATTAAATTAAATAAATTAGCGGAAATTAAGTTGTTTTACTTTAATTATCAAGATGTATTTCCGACAAGTAGAGACCGATACAATCAAACATTAGTCTCTACAGACTTCAACTTGTATATTGTCATAAACGTATTAGGATAATAAGTCTATGTATAGCATTAGGGGTTTCTAGAATAAGAATACGAAGTCAATGTATGTTGTATTGTAGTTCAAACCATACAAAATCACAGAGCAAATTGGATATTTCAAATTTTGCAAGACCACAGAACACTATAATTCAATACGTAATCTGTGGATCTAATATATTCAAAACAAACAGAGAGGTTTTGATTCTTGGGAGTAATAAAAGTCGAAAACAATTAGCCAAAAATCATGAAAATATCTAAGAAACGGAAGTACGCAGACATACATACTGTAAAAGTGGAAGTGAAAGAAGAAAACACTGGTGGTAATGATTATTTAATGGCAAAAGGGCGTTTGAACAGCGTCTTAAAACAATTAACGGAACAAAGCGATTCCGAGAGTTCCTCGGATGAAAATTCCTACAAAAAAAGGTACATAATGTTCCACCATATTTATAAAATTCAGATCGGAAACATTTCAGGTATAGAAAACGCAAAGATACCCCTCCAACACCATATCATCACACTTATGTCATGAAACTATTTGACCGAAGTGTAGATCTGGCACAATTTGAAGAAGATACCCCTTTGTATCCCATATGTAGGGCTTGGATGAAAAATCAGCCTAGAAATCCTCAAGCTGTGGTAAAGTAAGTGATCAATAGTCTATTTAAACCAAATCTAATACTTTCTATTTAAGGCGTAGGGTATCGTCTCCCGAACCTGAACATCACTCGTGGAATGGGAGTTTTTCAGATATTAATCATTTACCACCTCCCTCTGAGGAATTCCAGAAGAGAATTCCGTCTCCATTACCTTGTCAGGCGCAAAATAAAGATAATATAAACTTAAATTATGTAAGAACAAAGATGACTTGGTTATCTATTTTTGTTGATTTATTTTTTACATAGGATGAAGCCCCACCAGTTCCACAGAATGTTCTCATAAAAGACCATCTCCAAAGATGGGCGAGAGTGAGGAAACACTGGAATGAAACAGCTGCCAAGAACGAAAGTCGTTATGCTGTTAGTATTCAGATCCTCAAAACTCTGTATAACAGGTTTGTATAAATTAATTTTGTGTCTCCAATGTTTAATATACATTATATTTTTTCTAGATCTCGAGAGGATGTAGAAATGTAAATATCCAAGATTCTGGTTCTATCATATTAATTTTTTGAGAGAATATTTATTTTTTTATGTTAAATATTTTGATGGATTTTTCTGTATAATAAACCATTATATTTCAGAAAAATGCAGACGAAATGAATAATAAATTTATTTATAAACATTCAATAAAATGGTCAATAGGAATAAAACAGTTATTTTACAAATAAATATATATCCAGATTAATTCTAACATGATTGAAGTTCAAAGATGATAACTAAACTGTAATGAAAATAATTATAACAATAGAAAAATAAAACATTTTAAACTGATTTCATAAGATTATAAGGGTTTTAAACTTTTTATATTATAAAATTTTTAAGTAATTGGAGGTACTTAATATGTTAAAAAATAGTATCTGAATATCCAATTTTTTTATCTCAATAAAACGTTAAGAAACCCTCCAGTTCAAGAAGTTTCATTAAAGACACAATAGACCTTTCCAAAGGGAAAAATTTTGTTGTTATATACTTTGGCAAAATTCAAAAGAGATCAGAGTTAAAAAGGAAGCATATTTTTCATAAATCGAAATAATATCATTTTCAGTCAAACCATCACTTTCTGTACTTATAATTAATATTGAAAACAATTTAAAATGACTATTTTTCCGTGAGAGACAACTGCAAAACTTCCTCCAGAAGTTTTTCTTCGTGTAAACGTTGCTCTTCCAGTTCCATCTGCTCCTGTTTGCTCAACAATAGGGCCCTTTGGAAATCGTCAGTTTCAGGAGAATCATTTCCTTCGGAATCGTTAGAATCTGAGTTAGGGCTCTGACAGAGGGCCAAGCTAGCTTGGATAGCTCTAAAAATTAAAGCATTTTTGGATTCTAGCAGATACTACTACAAAACTGGCAAATATGAAATACTACTATCTACAGGGAATGTTTTTGACATTGAGGAATTGGAGGATCTACTGGGTGTTTTTTTTTAGAGTGATAGAACTTTCCATGGGGATAACTGTGATTTGACAGAAGGTGGAAGCCATGTTGTTTTGATATTTCTGTTCAGTAAGCATTGATAAATTACCATGGAAACACTCACGCCGCAACAATTTTTACAAATCGTTGAAATTTATTTTCAAAATCAGTGTTCTATTCTCCAAACTTATAGAGCACTTCGTGAAATTAGCAGCTTATTCGTCGAACTATTGATAGATTTCGGACATTTTCTCTACTCGATGCAACAAAAACAACAAGACAAAGAACTGTATGTAGAGAAAAAATAACGCTGCTGTAAGTCATAGTGTTAATGATGATCCAGATTTGTCTATTCATCAACAAATTGGACTCTGTGCATTCACCACATGGAAAATTTTGCGTAAAGATCTTGGTCTACACCCGTACAAGATCCAACTGGTTCAAGAACTAAAGCCACTTGACTTGACGTCGTTTGTTTGCCGATTGGGCCCTAGAATGGCTTGAAGTTGATCCACTTTTTTATCGTAAAATTGTGTTTAGTGGTGAAGCTCATTTCTGGTTGAACGGCTATGTAAACAGGCAAAATTGCCATATATGGAGTGAAAACAATCCTCAAGAAATTCTACAAGTTCCATTGCATCCTGAAAAATGCACTTTATGGTGTGCTTTACATGCTAGAGGCATCATCGGTCCATATTTCTTTGAAAACGATACTGGAGCTAATGTTACAAATCAGATACTGAATTGTTTCAGCCGTTACTATTTGGTAGTTGATCATAATTTAAACAAATTGTAAAAATTACTATGTTTTACTATCAATAAAAATATATATTACACATTTTCTTTTGATTCGAGTTTCGGGAAATGAACTATCCCATCATCAGACAACTGAAGACCTAACAGTGGTACAGAGGCATTTAAACAAAAGTGATACATATTTTGAATATTTCAATAGATTCTAGGTAACACCTTATAGTGGTACAGAGGTTTACAAGCGGAACGTGATAAAAAACCGGGTTAAAAAATAATAATTATAGCCTTCAAAACGCGAAACAAATTATCATCGGTATTATTTATTATTTAATCAGGAGTTTATGAGTTATCTTGTTCTACGTGCAGTAATAAATATATAGGACAAACAGGACGTTCCTTCAAGACGAGGTTCAATGAATATAAAATGAGTTTCATAAAAAAATAAACAAATTTCTACTTTTGCCACTCATTTTCTAGAAAACGGTCATTCCTTTCCCACAATAGATAATCTTAAAATTTTACATGTAGAATCAAAAGGGAAGAAACTCGATTATCTAGAATCTGTTGAAATTTTCAAATTAGTTCACAATAACAATAATGTAAAAATAATGACTGACTGTATGGAGCTATGTAAATCGAAAATATTTAAGATTTTTAAAAAGTAGCATCTGTTTTAAACCTTTTTCAACGAACATAAAATGAATTTAATGAAAAGTAAACAAAAATTCAACTTTTGTCACTCATTCTTTAGAAAACAGTAATTCCTTTCGACGAAAGAAAATCTTGAGAAAATTTTACATGTAGATTCAAATGAAAAGAAACTTGATTATTGAAATTTTGAAATTAGTTCACAATAAAAATAATGTAAAAAATACTGAATGAATATATGGAGCTATGTAAATCCAAATATTTGAGATATACAACAAAATAATGTAAAAATAATGAATGACTGTACGGAGCTATGTAACCCCAAAAATTATTTGAGATATTTAAATGGGTACCATCTGTTTAACAACCTTCTTTGTCGATTGCCGACATTCCGATATCTGTTAGAAGGCCCCCGTTTTTAACCCGGTTTCTTATCACGTTCCGCTTGTAAACCTCTGTACCACTATTAGGTGTTACCTAGAATCTATTGAAATATTCAAAATATGTATCACTTTTGTTTAAATACCTCTATACCACTGTTAGGTCTCCAGTTGTCTGATGATGGGATAGTTCATTTCCCGAAACTCGAGTCACAAGAAAATGTGTAATATATATTTTTATTGGTAGTTAAACATAGTAATTTTTACAACTTTTTTTTTAATGTTACAAATCGATGATCAATGATTATTTATTTCAAAATTTGAATAATATCGACCCAGAAGTGTTTTGGTTCCAACAAGATGGTGCTACACCTCATGCTGCTACCGTAACAATTGATTTATTCAAAGAAAGATTTGGCGATAACATTATTTCGAGAAATGGTCCAATTAATTGGCCTCCAAGATCATATGACATAACACCACTGGATTATTTTCTTTGGGGTTATGTCAAGTCATTGGTTTATGGTGATAAACCAGAAACAATAGACGCTTTGGAAGCCAGCATAACTCATGTAATTGATGAAATAAGGCCTGAATTGCTCGAAAAAGTGGTCTGGTCGAATGCGGTTCCTCAGACCTAGTCGTGCTGGACATATACCGGAAATTATATTTAAACAAAAATGTCATAAAATTATCTTTCAAATAAAAAAAAATTTGGCTTCAATCTTAATTTAAATGTGTTTTATTGCAACAAATTTTGTAAAATATTTTTCATTTCATGTTTGTCACATTATTATTAGTTCCTTTATAAACTGTCAATTGATATTCGTTATGTGTCAGTGTTGCCAATCCACATTATTTTAATGTAAAAATCTTCAAACCCAATATTTGAAAATTATTAACTCCAAGTTTACGGAATTAGAAATAATAACAACTTATATTCATACAGAAGTCTCATTCTTACGTTCGCAAATTTAAAAAATCTTCAATGCATAACTCGTTTTTGAATTGTAATAAACCTGTAGTGTTTAATTCATTTCACTTGTTGTCTTTTTATAAGTACTCATTTTACAACTTTCCATATTTCGAAAAAAGATGCTCCAGAGTATCTACAAAAAACTTTGTAACACTGTTGTATACACACTCCAGATCCTAACTTATATATGAAGCTCAAATTTTGCAGTTACAGAGATATGCGTATCTCCAAATGCTTATTGGAGGAGGCATTTCTATCGTTTTTGGTACATTCATTCTATACACGCAATTTTTAAGCAGTGGATTTTATATTTGAAAGGTAGCTTTTCTGGCCAAATCTGGTTTTTCAGAAGTTTTTTAAAACCGTGTTATTTTTCCATGCATAATGAAAATTCCAACATTCATTGCTTCTTCGGACAAACAAGAAACAAATCTTTAAAAAATTGTGATATTGCCATATCGGCGGGACATTTTAGGAATTGCAAAATGTTTTAACTCTTTGTAAAGGTCCTAACTTCTTAAGTTTCCCGATTTTACATTTTTGGACAATTAGCAAGAGTGGGTCTTTTTTTTTTGTTTCTTCATGCATATCACATCAAATATAAGCTGGTCTTGAGACATTGGCTCTTTAAAGCGACTGCTAGCTCACTTTGAAGGGGAAGTTTTAGTAATGGTTCCAAAAAATACAGCTTACTGAATTATTTCAAGGCAGCGAACCAACGGAATTTATATATTTTACCTTTGAAGTTGCCTCTCCTCCTCTCCCATAAAATTACTAGGGGTTGTGGGTCTTGAAGGTTTCTGAGCTTTCAGAGCTTCCCAAATATCAACCTATAATAAAAAAGTAAAAAAAAAAAGAACTCATAAATGAAGATTAAGAATGTTTACTTCTTCTTTTTCTGTACCCGCATCAATCAAACTTTGCTGTATCGCGAACTGCAACAGATCATCTTCCTCTTCCATGCTGAATTGTCGTCTCGCGTCACTTGCAGCTGAAAATAGAATAATATCGAAGATACATCAACAGAATTCAACCGCATCAGTGTTTAAATCAAACTGAACGAAAACTCGAACAAAAGTATTTATAAAATAGAAAACGGCTTTTTACTTGATAGGTGACATATAACAAAATTTGGATATCAAAACAGATTTAATCTGTTAGTCTTCTACAATTTTAATTTCGAAAAATTTTTTATTCAAAAAACTTTTAGAATTAAATTAATGCCTACAATAAGCACCGCTTATATTTAATAGACGTATATAATCAAAACTCCATATATAATGTCAAATGGAATAAATAAACCAACAGATATAAAAAAAGTTATTAAAATTAATAAATAAATATTTAAAGGAGACAAAATTTTGTTTCTGATCTTACCATTAAGAACACCAATTGCCTTTCAAAAACATGAACACAACTCAAGGACTTCTCAAAAAATATAATTTATTTGAAATATTTAATATATTTAAATATTCAAATAAGTTAATTCAGAAATCTCTCAAAACATGCACTATATCTTCAAAAAACAATTATAATTCTGGTAATCTCTTCATCGGCCCTAAATAATATTCCAAATATCAAAATCAAATAACTATCACTATATCTCACCTCCAACGTGTTTAACAGGATAAATTGCTTTAAACAGACTTTAAAATTCAAGATAGTCTATGTTCTTAACAAAATCACAGAAAACTGTAAGGTATTATAAGGTTATATTTAAACCATTGACATTCCATAAAGAGATTTATTAAAGCCTAAATATAATTATATATAAAATAAAATAGAAAAAGGCTTTTTACTTGATAGAATTTATCCACAATTTATTCTGTTAAACACGTTGGAGGTGAGATATAGTGATAGTTATTTAATTTTTATATTTGGAATATTATTAAGGGCCGATGAAGAGATTACCAGAATTATAATTGTGTTTTGAAGATATAGTGCATGTTTTGATAGATTTCTGAATTAACTTATTTGAATATTTAAATATATTAAATATTTCAAATAAATTATATTTTTTGAGAAGTCCTTAAATTGTGTTCATGTTTTTGAAAGGCAATTGGTGTTCTCAATGGTAAGATCAGAAACAAAATTTTGTCTCCTTTAAATATTTATTTATTAATTTCGAAGACTTTTTTATATCTGTTGGTTTATTTATTCCATTTGACATTATATATTGAGTTTTGATTATATACATCTATTAAATATAAGCGGTGCTTATTGTAGACATTAATTTAATTCTAAAAGTTTTTTGAATAAAATATTTTTGAAATTAAAATTGTAGAAGACTAACAGATTAAATCTGTTTTGATATTCAAATTTTATTCAAAAAAAAAAAAAAAAAAGTATTTATAGAATTGGAAACAATGAAAAGATATAAATTAAATATAATCAACAAAAAAAAAAACTGAGGAATTACCATTACCAAGCTGGATGTAGTCAGGGGGACACTCGAACAGAGTTTCATCGAGAACACAAGTCAGTTCAGACCCTTCTTCTAATCTGGTCACCTTTGGAACGGACGAATCTAACGCAAAAATGTTTCCAAACGTTATCCTGGCATTTAATACGTGGAAAATGGGAATTTCTGAAAGATAAAAGAGAGTATGGGTGAAGATGGTGGATTCTTGTGGTGTAGTTCACAATATGTATTTATTCAAAGAAATTAACAAATTGGCATTCTTATACATATCTATTTTTTGTACTAAAAACTATTAAATTACTAGCTGACCCGGCCACGCGTTGCTGTGGCTAAAGTTTTTGTTATCTTAACATATATAAATCTCGTGTCACAATGTTTGTCCTCAATGGACTATTTTATAGCGTCAACAACACGTGGTAATTATGCTGTTAAAATGTAGCTTATATGACACGTTCGTAGATTTACCATAGCAGCGCCATCTATTGATTACTTACTCAACCCAGTCGAAAGGTATCGACATCTGTTAGAATCATTTGGATAATTGTGACTGTCAAATAATAACAGACAAATAATTAGCAATAAATTAAAATTGCGACTATAATTTGAGATTTAAACTATCCTATCTCTCAAGTTAGATCGAACTGCACATGGTGTGCGAATTTTATTATAATCGGTTAAGTGGTTTAGGAGTCCATTGAGGACAAACATTGTGACACGAGATTTATATATATTAAGAAAGATAAGATGATAACTACTCAACATGAAATACGAGGTGTCAAATTTAACACTTTTGATCTTGGATGCACGCAAAAAAAACAATTTCTATCTATTTAAAAAAGTCTTTTACCCGAATAATCCTGAAATTTTGACAGAGTAAGATGAATACAAATGTATAAATGTCCAATTTTCTTATAAATCGTTAAACATGTTTTCCTTGGGTATCCAGATAGAATTTAAAGTGTTAACAACTCACCTATCTTCACAGGAAAGCCTGCGGGCAACTGCAACTGAATGAAATCCTTGAGTTTGGCGAAATGGGGGCTGGAAATAGCCATTAAATCCACTATGGGAAGTATCTGTTCAGGAAGCGACAGCGGATACTCCTCGCAAAGCCAAAGAGTCGCCCTAAACTTCTGAACCTTCATGTTGCACTCCTTGGGTCGACCTATATCCCTCCCTCTCATCTCTACTTCCGGATCGAAGTATTCTTCGGGTGTGATGTTACAGGGATTGGTTGAATTGACTAGAATCTCCTGAAAAAGATTCAACACTTGTCATCTCTGATTTGAGAGCGTCTCGCCACTTACATTGGTGGAAATGGTTGTGGAATGGTTCTCTTCGATCTCTGCTATACCCAGAAAATTCTGGAGCGGAGTTTTATTGCTTTTACACCGAGCCTTGTCGCTTTCGGTCAAGTGTTCCGTTCTTGTTTTCGTTACTAGTTCTACGTTTGTCGCTCCGAATACTTTACAGAAAAAATTATTCACATTCTCCGATTTGTCTGATCTCCAACCCCACATGCCAGCTTTATTCCTAGAAATTATAAATTTTGCAGATATAGCAACATCAGAAACCTGTGGCTAGGGAAATTTTTTATTGAAATATGAGAGTCCCTTCATGATTTTCAACTTCCAAAAAGCTACTTTTCAAGATGATTCAACTCTTCCAAATAACAGAGGCTTAAAATTTCAGTGATTTTTTTAAAAGAACTTTTTACTCCTATATTTTCATCAAAACACAACCACTGAAAACTATTTTCATTACTATTAAAATATCAAATAATTTTATCACATAAATAAACACGAGTAGCGTCGATTGATCTATATTTTTCGATCGATCCACCTCGAAAAAATCAATTTTTTTAAATAATTTTCTATAATTTTAGGTGGGATCTACTTTTCGTTGAAATTCCGTCTTTGGTCACCCCAGTTTGGTCATCCCTACGCGGCATACGCGTAGGGCGGTACCCGTTTGGTGAGCGCGGAAAAAGTCCGGAAATTATCATCCGCTCGTATCGTAGCGACGGAAAGTAATCCGCGAAATACAGGGGCTTTAGCTGGTAGCGGGTCTATCGGACCTTCGGTCCGAATAGGTACTTTGGCGACGGGCTTTGCCCGTCGCTAGATATATCCGTTTTTTCCGACGGTCCGAAAATTTTCGGATGGTCTCCGTACTTGACTTCGCGGATCATCCCTATACGTACACCACAGAAACGGTTCGAGGTTACGGTGGGCGGGGCTTGTTGGAGTGCGCGGGAAAATTCCCGAACTTTATCCGCCTGTATCTCGGGAACGGAGGGTCATCCCGGAACGGGAACGGTAAACCGGTCTAGAGGAAAGTGCGGACCTTCGGTCCGCAACGATATCCAGGCGACGGGCTTCGCCCGTCGGGATCCTGCGCGTCTGGAAGTTAGCACTGCGTGACGTCACGCACATCTGTGGTTTACTTTTATTATTTTAATATATAGTTAAACCTTAAACATAAAACTGACTTATTGTCACAAAACCTGAGAAATTTTTTTGTAAATTTTGAAGGTTGGCTAAGAAAAAGTTTGTCAATCCAAACATACCTTTCGAAACTTATTTTATCGGTATCAATGTATGTAGTTACTATTGGTGTTGTTAGTCTCTGCGAAATAGCATCCTGATTTGCTAAAAGAATCTCAGCAGCCTCTTCCTGAATCTGCATTTCCTCACAATAAACCTGTCTTAGGTCATGATCTATTTCAAACATTGTAGCACCATCACCTTGAAAAATTCAACTCTCTAAATGACAATCCAAATTATTGGAATTCTAGCAAAATGCAATTATTTACATAGGATCTGCATAATTCTTTGAAGAATAAATTACTCTATCAAACTGGTTGAAGAAATTGGTAAAAAAATAAATTTTATTACTACACTATCAAAAGGGAAATTAACAAATATGTTTAATTATTTAAATATTTTAAAAATTTTTAAAAATTAGCCTTCTACATATTTAATTCCAAAAGATTATATTTAATGATTATAACTTCTGAAAATAAATTAAAATAATGTCGTATAAGTACCACTTATATCATGACATATAAAATAAACATTCATTATAAGACATCCGAATGGTATAACAAAATCCAATAAATAAAAATTATTAACCAAAATCCTATAAATTAAACATTTTGAATAGACAAAATTTTGTTTCTGCTGATCAATCTTATGAAAACCAATATCTTTCAAGAATATCCAACATAATCTTAAGAATTTCATCATAAAACTATCTTACTTAGACTATTCAATATTATTGGATATCTAACCAAGGTACTTTATATAAAAAAAAAGTGTAGTGAACACCACATTTAAGGTTTCATTTTAGTAGAACTTTTTCTAGAGGAATGAAGGGTAAGCGAATATTTGTTATTAATTGATGTTATATTTATTGAATATGAATATTTGAATACTGATGAAGCTAAGGTTATCTTAAAACTTGTTTTTCAGTAATGTTTTACATATCTTGAGTTTTTATATAAAGTACGTTGGTTAGATATCCAATAATATTGAATAGTCTAAGAAAGATAGTTTTGTGATGAAATTCTTAATATTATGTTGGATATTCTTGAAAGATATTGGTTTTCATAAGATTGATCAGCAGAAACAAAATTTTGTCTATTCAAAATGTTTAATTTATAGGATTTTGGTTAATAATTTTTATTTATTGGATTTTGTTATACCATTCGGATGTCTTATAATGAATGTTTATTTTATATGTCATGATATAAGTGGTACTTATACGACATTATTTTAATTTATTTTCAGAAGTTATAATCATTAAATATAATCTTTTGGAATTAAATATGTAGAAGGCTAATTTTTGAAATTTTTTTAAATATTTAAATAATTTTATATACCTTCTATCAAGAATTAACCTCTTTTTATGTTAACAAATATGTTTCCACTTCAGAGCATAGAATAAGTAATGCACCAGTTTCATATTTCAAACTGATATCTCTGTGTGTATGAAACACAGAATTAAAAGCATCTAGCAAGCAAAAAGTGATCTGTCAAAATTGATTCATATTACCATTTCTCTTAAACACATAGCTCACATTTCCACGAACCGCAGGACATATTTGAAGACCTGAGTTAATGAGTATTTAAAAACGAAAATTAGTAAATGGGAAATAAAAACTTACTTCGACCTTGGAATATATAACTCCTATTTCCCCTCTGCCAACTTGAGGTATCGAAACCTAAGAGAGTTGTATCTATTCTAACATTGGACCCTTTTTTATATACCTTGTATGTATCACTGGGACACATCCTTGAAAGGAGAGGTACTGAAATGGTATTAAATTATTCCTCGATCCATCAGTTTAAATAGGAACTGCTTACCCCAGCTGGTAAATTCCCACTTCATTTCAACATAAAAATCTGGTGCCTCCTTCAATCTTTCTAAGAGCAAGGGGATGCCAGCCATTCGACTAGTATGTCTTTGTAAATTTCTTCTCTCCAGTACTAATTGTAGTAGCTCTGGATCTCCAGTAGCCACAGCTTCTTGTACAACTGAAATTAAAAAAAAAAGTAAACACTGAGAATCGGGTGAGAATTACTTCAACGAAGTAAAATCAGAGAAAATCTCCAAATAATCAATAACAGCAATTAAAAAAGCTTTGATAGTATCCAATTCATCATAATCCAAGGTTTAATTTATATCCTGTCATATCCTCTAAGTTGATTAGTGAAAACCACGAAATTTCTAAGGCTTTATTCGTAATAAATGTAGAGGGTCAATATGACAAGTAAACATGCACCTAATTGGATAAACTAATGAAAAACTCACCTGTCCACCCTTCAGAATTCTCCACATTAACATTAGCCTCATTGTTTAACAAAATTCTAACAGATTCCAAATGGCCCAAAGTAACAGCAAGCATAAGAGGAGTTCTGCCCCTTACATCTTTCTTTTCCTTATCATGCTACGAATGAAAGACTGAAAAACATTCTCAAACAAAAAACCCCAAACTTACCCCATTCTTCTTCAGCTCATCAGACAAATTTTCGTATTCATTCTGCCAAACTAGCCAATGTAGGGGATATTCTAACTTTATTTTTTCTTGGGTGACCATTGTATTGAATGTTAATTTTTAATTATTGTAGAATTAGTTATGAAGTTCATGAGTTCATATTTATTCAGGGGGAACTTATAAGAACGTTGTAAACACTATTGCTATCTGACACTTTCCATCGCTGAAGTGATTCATATGTATCGTACTCTCTTCGTACTATCCTTCTTTCAATCCATAGAAATTAAGATTCACTTCATTTACACCACCAATTTTTGATATATAGCTTCTAATATAAAGTAAGATATTTAAAATTTTGTAATACTTTCATTTTTGTACAGTATTGAAATAAAATAAAAAAATTTTGGCGCTTTAAATTAAGAGTTTTTTATTTAAGAATTAAAATAAAGAATGTATAGATCTGTGATACCATACTGTCATATCTTTTTTATGTCAAAAAATTTGAAGAGATTACAGATGATCACTATTATCAATAATTTGTGACTCTTACTAAATATTAGACTTTAGTGACGATTTCAGATAATTAATTTATAAATTGTTTATTTACTTTAGGTAAAAATGACGCTGGAAACTATTCCTAAAGATCTCAGAGGTCTCAGAGCTTGCCTTTCCTGCTCGTTAATTAAGGTAAAGTATATTGGTTTCCTAACGATTCAATAAGGCAGATTTTCGTTCTTTCATCTAAAATGTTCTTTTAGTCATTCGATCAGTTCGAATACGAAGGCTGCGACAATTGTGATGACTTTTTGAGGATGAAAAATAATAGGGACAACGTTTATGAGTGCACTAGTACCAATTTTGACGGGTAAAAATCGTCCTGTTAAAATAACAACTTTGATAACATACGATTTTTTACAGAATGATTGCGGCAATGAGTCCAGAGGATAGTTGGGTCTGTAAATGGCAAAGAATAAGTACGTATTGCTTGTATTATTCACATTCTTGAATTTTGCCCACATGGTGTCGTTTTTAGATCGATTCTGTAAAGGTGTTTATGCAATATCTGTGTCAGGAAGACTTCCCGGAGGGATCATAAGAGAAATGAAAAGCCGAGGAGTAATATATGTATCTAGGGATAGGAGTCAACGGTGAATTTTTTTAAAATTTGATTTCATTAATGAATCTTTCCTTTCATAAGGAAACCAAATACTATGTCAGCTAAAACTATAGTATTTGAAATATTTGCTAATAAAAGAATTATTAAAGTATACTTATATATTGTAGAAGAAAATTACTTTCCTTTTTATGTTAAAAGTGCCACAATCAAATAAATTGTCTGGACATAACCTAAATAAGAAGATTATTAGACTTTCTCATAGACATATAGGATAATAACTCTATGGACTTACCTCTGATATATCTAGAAAACTTCAAAATCCCAGACTCCTAATTCTGCATGAACTGGCCGTTTATAGACCGATGATATGTAGAGAACTTTGTTGATATTCTACATAAAATCAAACTGAGAAATATTCATTTCGAAGAAGAAATTGCCTAAAATATTTTAGATCAATTGTTAAGCTTAAATAATTTCAAGAAACAATATTAAAACAGCTCATCTAATTAGGGATGAAAATAAATGAATTGAAAGACGAATAAAATTTTTATTAATATAATTTGTGTAGTTAAAACATTCTTTCATTCGATTTACCCTAGCATTTTAGACCATTTTAAATCTAGTTCATATCAGCTGGCCAGGTCCTTTTGAGTCTTCTCATGTCTTGAGGTTGAAGCAACGGTTGTAGTAAGTCGTTTATATGACCATCTAACTTGGTGTGATGTTTTTGGCTCTGTTCCTTGATGACATCCTTCACATAAGGTATTTTCAAATCTTCATGCAGGGTTTGATTTGATACATACCATGGAGCATTTGTTAGCAATCTCAGTATTTTCGATTGGCATCTCTGGACTAGAGTTACATTGGACTTACTTGTACATCCCAAAGTTCAATTCCGTGTGCCCATATGGGCTTTATGACCATTTTATATATCAGTAGCTTGTTTTCTAATGAGTTTCGATTTTCTACCTATAAGCCAATTTAGTTCTTTAGTTCTAAGGTCTATTTGCTTCCTTTTTTTAATAATATGCTCCTTCCAGGTTAGTCTGCTATCTAAATGCACTCCCAAATATTTAACAGTTGGGGAATTTGGTATCTTTATATTGTTTATAAAGTTGGCGGACACTGGTCTCTTCGAAGAGTATAATTTACTTGAACTGGCTTGGTTTCATTAACTTTTATCTTCCACTTATGCAGCCATTCTTTTATTTCATCAAGATGAATTTGCAATCTATTAGATGCCTCTTTGGGATCTTCATGGCTTGCAAGAATTGCAGCATCATCTGCAAAAGTTCCCATTATCGTATTCGCATTTGTGGGCATATCTGCCGTATACAATGTATACAAAAACGGTCCCATAACACTTCCTTGGGGAACACCGGACTGAATAGGATAAAAATCAGACACTTTATCATTCACCCGTACTCTGAATCTCCTTCCAGTAAGATAAGATCTCATCAGCTTGTAGCAGTATAATGGCAGACATTTCTTTATCTTATACAATAGTCCAGAATGCCAGACTTTATCAAAGGCCTGGCTTACATCCAAAAAAGCGGATGTGCAGTATTGTTTGAGTTCCAGGGCTTTGCTTATCTCATGACTTATTCTGTGTGTCTGCTGTATGGTGGAGTGATTTGTTCTGAATCCAAATTGGTGTGGAGGAATCCATTCTTGGGTGTTGGGATCCGACTTTATTCTCAATAGCAAAATTTTCTCCAAGATCTTAGATAAAGTTGGCAGTAAGCTAATTGGTCTATATGATGTTACAGCGTTTGGATTCTTGCCGGGTTTCAGTATGAGGATTATTTCTGCAGTTTTTAGGTGTTCTGGCCAATAATTTTGTCTCAGGATAGCATTGAATATATATGCCATCATTGCTACTCCTTTCTTGGGCAGTTCCTTGATCATTTTTGGTGTGATCTCATCTATTCCGGCAGCTTTTCGTGTGTTCAGGTATTTTATTTCTTTTTGTAGTTCTTTTATGGTGATACTTTTAATAGGAGACGTATTAGAAGGAATATTTAACATTTCTCTTTCAACCTCGTAATCGTGTATGTCATCATTGGGTGTGAATACTTCAGCCAGGTGTTCTGCAAATGTTTGAGCCTTTTCATTGTCAGTCCTTGCCCATTGAATAGTTGATCCTGGTATGTTGCGTAAAGGTGGTATATGGATTTTTGAGTTTTTTATTGGTTTCCACACTGAATTATCATATCTATTTAAACTTAACACATAGTTGTTGAATGACAATTCTTTGTGTTCTTTCATCTTAAATTTTAGTTCATTTGTTAATCTGTTCAAGATGGTCTTGTCTGCAGGCGAGTGTGTCCGATGCCATCTCTTTCTAACTCTTCTCTTCTGTGCTAGAAGTCTTTTGATTTCCTCTGGAACATTATATGTTTTACACTTTTCTTCAGAAGTAGGCGTGGCTTTTCCCACAGAATATTTAAGAAGATGAACAAATGATGTCAATACTCCATCTATTTCACTTGGTCTTTTAAGACTTACATTCAGGTTAAGCTTAAATAATTTCAAGAAACAATATTAAAACAGCTCATCTAATTAGGGATGAAAATAAATGAATTGAAAGACGTATAAAATTTTTATTAATATAATTTGTGTAGTTAAAACATTCTTTCATTCGATTTACCCTAGCATTCCATACAAAATATATAATAAAAACATGACGAATTAAATTACATCACAATGACAAAAAAATGCTTTCAGTGTAATAAAAAGCTCAACAAATAAATATATATTTGATAAAAGGCACAGGTGGGGTCCTGCATCGTCTGAAACATGAAGAATATTTGAATTAATATCTTGAACCTTTTATATGAACAAGGTCGCTACCGTGTTCTGAAGGATTTGTTGATTTAAGGATTATTCACTAAAATTTAGAGGTAAGTAAAGAGTTTACCAAATTTCCCAAGAAATTTGATCCGTGATAAAATATTCAAAAGGCAAAATTCTTCATATTATTACAAAGGGTCACTTAAATTCATTAAATAGTCATAAATGCTATCAACACAAAGAAAATTTAAAAATTCTTAATTATTTGTAAAATAATCGAGATTAATTCAGCCAACAAAATTATCTCTTACCCAATTAAATCAACGACTTATCTAAGAGGCTGGTAACAGCTTCAGTTTTCAGTTCTTTATCATCCATCTTATCATCTACTTCTTCAGTACCAGCTATAAAATCCCCAGCTTCTTTAACCTTAGTTCCCACACCAGTCAGTACATTTTTTCCGGTTTTCTCGACCTCGGTTTCGATGTTGTGAAGAGTATTCGTTATCGTAGAGCTAATATCGGTGAAACTGTCGAATATTGAATGCTTTGCGACCTGAACCTCGCTCTTTGCAGCTTTTGCTGCTTCTGAAACGTCTACAGAAAAAAAATTATCAAATACAGTAACGACATGCATCTTAAAGTGCTTAGACTGAGTTAATTGGAGAAACTTTCCTTTAGAAATACTCATTTTCCTTCACTGAGAAATGTAATGTAAAACACCAGAAAAGACTGGTATTTGATTGAAAAAGATCTATATTTATAGTGTCAAATGTTTTGAAAGTGTCTGTAGTCATGGAAATGACCTTTTGACCTGAATTACTCTGCTCTTGGTAATTTTAAATTGTTCGATCAATTATTTCATTCCTTCACTACTCTCACCTTGTTCAACCTCCTCCTTTTTAGCCTCGATGTGTTTACTAGCATCGGATATTTCTTGCTTCAGAAAATCGATAACTTCTTTAACTGGAGAAGACTCTTTTTTCGCTTCTTTATCACTCATTTCCTCCTCTTCTGTTGTGTCCGTCAACGGTACTTCTTCGTTATTAGTACCGTTTTCGTTGGAGCTTTGTTCTTCTGTACGATTGGCAGGTTTTTCTTGTACGGGGCTAGACGAGGTCTGGGTATACAGAAAACACAAATAAGGAAATTTCAAAATTAGAACGCAATAAAGTAACACATGCGCAATTCTTATTGAAATTGGAAACGTCATAAATCGAGGTTATTGTAAGAAACTGTCGACGATTTTCTATGACTAATATGTTGTTTTGTTGCGCGCTCTTATGGGGGCGGTATCATTTTTCATGATGAAAAATGGTTGAACGATTTTCTATGATTTATGGATAATTTCTGTGATGCTCTATCAGTTCAATTAAATGTTTTGTATTTCATGAAATTTGAGCAAAAATAGTCTCGTCGATATACTATTAAAGTACTACTACTATCCCAACAATCACGGATAAAACCAAGCAGAAATCCAGTAATTATATTTAAAAATGGAATTTTAAGGTTGGGTTTATCGTTTCGATTATTGATTCATTCATTATTGTGGATAGTTATAAATTAACGAAAAGTAATTGGGAACAAAAACAGGGACACTCACTTCACGCCAAGGGGTCTATCAAGGCGACTTTAAATATGACAAACAAAAAGAGGACCACTTTAAAAGGACAACAAATAAGGAATGATATAGGAATACACAAAAGGTTCAAATGTAATGAATGTATACGTTATGAGCAATCCAACAATCGTAGAGATGAGAAATACACTTACTGTTAATGGTTTTTGGGTGGTTTGGAACTCTGGTGCTGAAATGTTTAACAAATCGCTTTCCTCCTCGTCATCTTTATTTTGACGACCTAAGTGCAAAGCTTCCACAACGACATCTTTGGAGGCTACCACGGTGTCGCGAAGGAAATGTAGGTCAGAGCTCAAACCAGAAGCAACTTCATTCTTCTTTTCACCAACTTCTTTTTTGATATCATCTACACCTTCGGCAACTTTTTCTGCGCCTTCTGTAGCAATTTCCTTGACTTGATGAAGTCCCGAATGGATTTCATCCTTTTTGGCGCTCAAACTTTCTTGTAAAGAGCTCAGACCCTGCGTTACCTTCTCAACACCAGTTGAGACAACTTCCTCGCCCTGTTTTATACTTGTAGAGACGTCGGAAGATAATTCTTCTTTTTTGGTTTGTAGACTATCTTTCACTTCAGTAATTCCCGAACTTAGATTGGATGATATCTCTTCCTTTTTCTGAGAAACTGTCTGTTTGGCATTGTCCGCAGCGCCAGTCAAGCCTGATACGAATTCTTTTTCTTTGGTTTGAAATGATGTAGTCCATGCGGGTAAAGCATCTTCAAGTTTCTTTTCTATTGCAGTAGCAGTACTTAAACCTTGCGAAAGTAAAGATGTTGGTTCTTTTCCGGATGAAAAATCTTGGGGAACCTCTTCTTTTTTAGTTTCTGAAGATGCTCCTAAGTTTATAAGGTTTGAAGCTAATGACGATACAGATTCTGCAACAGCGTCCTCAGTTTGCTTCAATGTGTCTTCAGCGCTTTCTGCAGTTTTGGTTAAAGTTGCCTTGATCGCCACTTCTACCTTTTCTATTTTAGCCTCCGTCTGTGTTTCAGCGTGCTGGAATTCATCTTTTAAATCATGGGCAATGTTCTCAACAGTTCCTACGGATTTATTCCCGGCTTTTGTTAACTCGTTTTCTACCTTCTGTATATCATTGGCGATGGCTTGTTCATCCTTCTCGAGTCCTTCAATTATCTGATTTTTGAATTGATTCAAGTCGACTCCAGCATTTGACAGTTCATCGGCTAATGTTGTTACTGTAAAAAACATATTCTATGATATTTCGGTGGACTTTGAGCTTCGAAAGTGTTACCTGCACCAGACGTAACTTGGTCCAATTTTTCCAAACCTTGTTCAGCAACGTTAACCACAACCTCTACGCCTTGTTGAACTTCTTCCTTAACTTTTCCTCTGTTGAAAAAATTTCTTACTGGGGCTGAAATTAAGATAAAAGTTATATTCTGTGCAGCTGAATACTCTATGACAATTACTATACCAGAAACCTAGAGAAGCTTTTATCATTTCATGAAAACCGGTGTTATTTGTGAGAAAAAATAATACAATATCAATTTCTTTGTGTTGATTTAAAGTATAAACTTAATAGAATTCCATGAATTCTACGTAATTTACTTATTTACCTCTGACAACAAAGCTCGAAAACCGAATCAAATAATAGTCTATGAGTAATCTTTGTTTTTCAATGTTACCTTGAACGGAATTATTCCATTTAAGACCAGATTGATAGATACATTTAACATTCCATAATATAATTAAGATGAAGGAAAATTGAATGTAAAACAGAATGAAATTTATGTCAATGTGCTCCTAACTTCATTCTCTATGAAGCTACGTAAATCATAGATGTACGAAACGAAGTATATAGATTTATGTAGATCCTTTCAAGTAGTCAGATAGCGATTTTAAGCTACAAATTTTAACATTTTGCTTGAAAATGAATTTTTCTGCGGTTTTTCAGTATCAGTTTAATTTTAAACGCGAAATGACGCGGAACTAATGTTGTGGTTTGCATCGTTGAACTGACCTATGATGGGGGATCTGACATACATAGAATTTCGGATTTGTTCGAATTACGTGTATTTTTAGAGCACCAAATGAAATTGTAGGTTGGATGAATGTGGGTATGGCGAAATTGCGCGGTACAAAATTAAATTCCGATAAGGTTTAAGATAATACGTATATTATTATGCTATTATATTTCCAACATAACACTGTTGTAGAACATACGAGATTCTGTAGAGAATTTTAACGATTTCGATGCGTTGTTGAAGCGTGTATTGTTCCATTTTTAGTAATGGCGTAGTTTTTACTTGTCAAATGTCAAAAGATGACAGCTTCAAAAGTGACAGCTGCCCAGAAAGCGGGCTATTCAAAGTGAAACCTCTTATTGGAAAACCCCTGAGAAGTGCTTATAGTTATAGTATAATATAACTAAATTCTATGGGTTCTGCAGACCAAATTGATACTACAGATCAACGAATAGTATGGCAATGAGCGTAAAATTGTCATGCTAAAAGTGTAGAAAAAATGGCTTTTTCCTTTGACCAAAGATTATGGCTGAAGAAAATTTTGTAATCTTTTTTTCCTCAACCACCCTAAATAAGTAAGAAATGCTTAAAAATCTCCATGAAACCATCCAAGCTATATTTTCCGCTCTATACAATGGTGAACACTGAATTTTGATTGAGATGGTAGTTTTAAAGTCATCCTATGTTTTTAGTGAAAAAATTGTGAAAAGTTACAAAATAGTGTAACATTGAAGAACTTTACAACGAAAGATATTTGGACCATACTCTATAGGAATTTTTTTGTTGCAAATTGCCTGCAGAATCACCTTGTGAAATTTGGTGCAGAGATAACGTGGACATCCTGTATAAAATCGTGCAAAAAATATGTAAATTAATGGAAACTTGCATATATTAAAAAAAAGTTAGACCAAAATACATTTTTTCAGTGATTATCGATGATTCGGAATTTTCTGGAAATTAATGAAGAATATTTGGTGACAGAGAACACAGAATACACTCAGAACATCATAATTACATGTTGTGTTGACCATTTTTTTCAATCTATATCCATTTGAACTCACCCAAAATGAAATGGTTCCACACGAACTCCTTGAAAAAATCACCCAGCATACACATCTTGATCGATACGAAACGAACCTTTTGCCAATTCACAAATTTCCGCTGCTGATTTTCGAAAGGAAATACGAAACGTGGGCAGTTCCACAAACCAATACAATTAATTTTTATCTGGATTAAATCCTAAACACCGGGCACATTCGAGAAACTTATTGGATCGAAGGAAGCTGTGCGAATGAAGAAAGCGATGAAACAGATGGGTACTAACGAAAAAAAAAGGCAACGTGTGTGTTTTCCAGTCCAACGAGCTCCTTGCAGATCATAATTGAAACAACAAGGTGGCTATTATCAATTTTTCAAATTTTACGGCTACCGGAGAAAGTCTGAGGGAGATGCTGAATTTAATTTAAATCTAAATTAATTCGGAAAACGGTACAAGATGGAACAGATGATGGGTTCGAAGGAATTCAAGCGTTTGAACGTTGGTATACAGGTTGTTCGGTAATCAGATGAACAATTGACATTAAATAGTCGTTATTGCACCCCTATTAAGGGTATAAATAAGCTATTGCGGTTTTTTATAGAAAATTGAAACTTTATTGTGAAAAATTAGTTATACTTTCAGAGTTCAAAGTATTGTTCGTCGCTAGCCACTACCTTTTTGATCTTTCTGGCAATTGACGCGAAAAAAGGCAGCTCTTTGGCCATGCATCGATCCATTTTTTGACTTCATCGTAATTGAAGAAGCCAGACCCTGTTGCATCGATCGGAAGAAATGGTAATTGGAAAAAGCAATATCTGGCGTGTATAGGATTTTCCATTTGTTACTAAGTACATTTTAACGGGCGACGCAACATGTGTCATGCTGGAAAATGACTTTGTCTTGTCTATTGGCTTATTGCGGCCGCTTTTCTCGCAATGCTCGGCTCGGCTTATCAATTGTCGTCGGTAGGCCTTCCTTGTGATCCTTTTGTTCTTTTTTAGCAGCTCATAATATACCACGCCAGCATGATATTCCAGCCATGAATATTCGGCTTCGCAGTTGATGCTGAGGTATCCATTCGTTGCCCAACGTTTTAGGGCATCGTCAGTTACAATTCGATGCAAAAATCCCTTTCTTTTTTACCGTTTGAGCAGTTGTTCACACGTGAAAAAACGGCGTTCGACATATCTTGACTTCAGTTCATAAGGCATCCAAATTCCTTCCTTTCGGATCATTCCCATTGCTTTTAAACAATAGCAATTTCTGGTTGAGCGACTCCGAGTGTTTTTGCGAGTTCTTTTTGCGTTTGTGATGGATCCTCATCGAACCTTGCCCCTATTTCTTCATGCTTAAACTTTGTTGGCGCTCTGGGCCGAGCTTTCGGAGAATTCTAGGCGTTCATTTAGTTTCATTTCAACCAATAAGAAACATGGCAAGATTCCATCCGAAATGTATTTGGGGGACACTTGGGCTTGGTCGGGCGCAGAGATAGCGCAATTGCTCGCTTCTTTGTTTGGGGGTAACTTTGAGGTACCTTCAAATCGAAGTGGCGTGCGTAATCCAGATTTTGTTGAGAACTGTACAGCACCAACTTCTATACGTCTAACCGTAGACAAGATAATCGACGCAATGAATTTAATCAAAATATCGAAGGGTCCTGGTCCTGATGGAATCCCTCCAATTCTGTTGAAAGAATGCGCCGATACTTTAGCTCTGCCGTTGCACATCCTATTCAATAAATCGTTTAAGTGCTCTTTTTTCTCGAACAAATTGAAAGTTTCGGCTATAATTCCGATATTCAAAACTAGTCTAAAGCACAGGATAGATAACTACCGTCCTATCGTTATTTTGTCATTTCCATAGACTTATTATACTAATATCAAATTAATACGTCTATGGTCATTTCCTAAATTGTTTGGGTCAATTATTTATAAATACGTATGCAATCAAGTCAAAAATTTTAATTATCGATGTGTAGCATGCATTTGTTAACAGTAGAAATATCGAAACGAATCTCGTCTTCGTTTCTTGAAAAGTGTTACTTAAATTTCAAATATACGATAGAAGCGAAACAGTTATAATATTTTTTCGTTGTTTGCATGTTTCATGCGAATAATTCTCTAACGATTCCAAATTATATTTCATAAAATTTATGATCAACAATAACGTTATGAAACAAATACAAATTGCACCACATTATTCATCAATTCAACGTTCAATAAATGACTATTTTGCATTTCTATTTAAATCCACGTATTTCTCTGTTCAAGTACTTCTAGTTATAAGAAAAAAATCTGAAATCATTGCAATTTCAGCTCGATTCCAGTCAGATGCACATAAAGGTTAAAATTTATCATTGTTTTCCGTTCGCTATCAAATCAATTTTAATTGATTCTGTGCCGAAAACAAACGGAGCGTTATAGCACTGTTTTCATTCATTGTTTATTGTACTGATTAAAACCGTCTCGTTTGAAAAATATTAAATAACAAGAAAATAATTGATCACGTTTCAGTTCTGTGATTTCCATTATTATGATTGCCGTATTGAAACGCATTTTTTTTATATTTTTACATGCATTTCTACCTCATGAAATCAACGTCGAACAAAACCGAATTGTATAGAACGATATTAAACTTGTTTTCTGGCTTAAATCAGTTCCTATTTAAAAACACCTCGAACATTATGTCGAAATTTAGGATAATGAATCTAAATAGCAATAATTAATATTTTTAGATCGTGCATCACTATTTTCTATGTTAGTCATAGAAATCCAGATTTCCCAACTCTATTTTCGTTTCTGCCTTTTCGCAATTCTTGCATTATTCCATGGCACGCTCTTGGACCGATGGTCAAGCGTGAAATATGCCAAGAATTCGTACGTCGCAGAGTTTCAATAGCAAGTGCGAAATTGAAGCTATAAATAAAGGGAACCTGATATGCGGCGACATTATCTGAAACCACTTAATGAATGGGGGACAGGTAGGTGAAGCATAGATGTGGACAAGTGACGCATAGACTCAGATTAGAAGGGAAATAGAAAAGTCGTAGTGCTTTAAAAGATTAAAAAATATTTTACTATCATGGAAGGATTATTTCGGTATAAAACTTGATGGACCATTTCAAGCCTTTGAGAATTCAATAGCACTGAAAGATTGTCGAGAGCTTCGTTTGTCCAAGATTTACTTTAGATCCACAGATTATCTGTGATAGATCTGTGCAACAGTTTAATCCATTTTTTAATATGCATAGAAATTATATTTTTGATAAAACATTTTTCTAATTATTGAAAATTAAAATGAGAAAAATTTTGGGAATATGCTTCTATAAGTTTATAAATTTACTGACTGAGAATATAATTAAGAATTTCCTTGAAGTTTAAAAATGGAAATTACCTCCCACGATTATTCCAAATAGCAATTTAGTCAGAGTCATAAAAACTACAGAATAAATTATGGTATTATGTCACTTTAATATTTCGAACTAAGGAACTTGAGGTTTGGATCGTCTAAAGACTTCAATAATATTGAGAAGTAGAGATAAAAGAATCTCACTCGATTCACGATATATTATAAATTCGCCGGTAATTTTGGAAAGTACCATTCCAGAGTCCGAAAAGAATTTGAAAATAAAATAGTAAGGAATGGAAAATTTTAAGATGCACTGTGTGGTTAATGAAGGCCAATCTTACCTTTGACTCAGTTAAAATCAGATAAATAAGAGGTCCGTATGAAAATCGGGATGATTTCATAAAGACTAATTTATTCCAAATGAATCATACTTTCCATAATCGGAAGTTCTTATTTTATATACATTTCCAAGTACCTACCTGACCAACTGGCACCCATTTTAAACTTTTTTCAAAGGCCCAATGGAATTAAACCAAGAACAACAGCACTCCTTGCTTCGTAGACACCTCTTTTAGTACTTCAAAATCGTTAATACGTAAATTCAGGCAGCGAAACACTAAAACACAGTAACGTTGCAAAATTTTCTTTATGCTCCCAGCGTAACGACTGTACAACTAGCCGGTAGGTTGATGATCTGACTCAACTTCTATTTTTACCTTGAGCCAGCAGTTGGCTCGGCTTAAATGTTAAATACCTACTAGCTTCAACCGTCGAAAAGAATATTAACAGAGTGCAGACAAAATTTGATCTAAAGCTCCCTTGACATTGTTCAGTTGGAATTACGTTGCATGGAATTGATACGAATGTACAGGCTGTTTCAAAGTGTACACACAAAGAGCGAACTTCGAATATAAACTACGATAATCATCGCGGTGATGTTTGTCGTTAATTAGTTATAAATATGATATAGATATGAATGTTTGAGAATATTGGGTCTAATCTCCAGTAAGGTTTTTTCCATGGAGCACTAATAGTCACATGCATAGACGTAGCTTTTTATTATTATCATTTAATTAACTAGTCTGTGGTTTTAACTGCAGAAACAAATTAATTACTTCGCAAGAATTTCCAGTTACACCAACTTTGATATCACTGCCCTAAACATTCTGTTGAGTTATTATAAGAAAACTAAATTCGAAAATGAGTTAAAATATTGGACTATTTTTAACAATGATCCTAGAGACAGAGGACTTTTCCACCGTACAATATTTCCAATGTTCATTATATAGGGTTTTCCAATAAGAGGTTTGATTTTGGTTACTGAATTGTTTCAGCCGTTACTATTTGGTAGTTGATCATAATTAAAACAAATTGTAGAAATTACTATGTTTTACTACCAAAAATATATATATTACACGTTTTCTTGTGACTTGAGTTTCGGGAAATGAACTGTCCCATCATCAGACAACTGAAGACCTAACAGTGGTATTTAAACAAAAGTGATAAATATTTTGAATATTTCAACAGATTCTCGGTAACACCTAATAGTGGTACAGAGGTTTACAATCGGAACGTGATAAAAAACCGGGTTAGAAAAGAGGGGCCTTCTAACAGATATCGGAATGTCGGCAAACGACAAAGAAGGTTGTTAAACAGATGGTACCCATTTAAATATCTCAAATAATTTTTGGGGTTACATAGCTCCGTACAGTCATTCATTATTTTTACATTATTTTGTTGTATATCTCAAATATTTGGATTTTTTTTAATCTACATGTAAAATTTTTCTTAAGATTTTCTTTTGTCGAAAGGAATTACTGTTTTCTAAAGAATGAGTGGCAAAAGTTGAATTTTTGTTTACTTTTCATTAAATTCATTTTATGTTCGTTGAAAAAGGTTTTAAACAGATGTTACTTTTTGAATATCTCAAATATTTTCGATTTACATAGCTCCGTACAGTCATTCATTATTTTTACATTATTGTTATTGTGAGCTAATTTGAAAATTTCAACAGATTCTAGATAATCGAGTTTCTTCCCTTTTGATTCTACATGTAAAATTTTAAGATTATCTATTGTGGGAATACATATATCAGTGGATGTGGGTTTTCTGAACACGTTGAAGACTTAGGCCTTAAGGCCTTTAAACTTCAGGTAACACAAGAACTCAAGCCGGTCATATCTATCACTAATTGAGTCCTTGAAATGCATCAAAATGATCCGGATTTTCATCGAGAAATCATCTTCAGTGATGAGGCCGTTTTCACCCTGGAGGCTACGTTAATGAGCCGAATTGTCACATTTGGGGCTCCAAAAATCCAAGAATGATTGTTGAAAAGGCTCTCCATCCTCACCCTGTCACTGTTTGGTGCGGGTTTTGAGCTGACAATGTGACTGGACCTCACTTATTCGAAAATGTCGGTACAACTGTCACGGTGAATGGATTGCGCTACCGAGCTATGATTATTGATTTTTAATGGCCGGAATTGGAAGATATTAATGTGGACGACGTTTATTTTCACTTTTACTGTTTAGAATTGAACGGTAGGCGATTTGAACATCTTATTACTTTGAAAATTTGTTCAGAAACTCCAGCACCTAATGCACTTCACCCATCGTTTCCAACGAGTTTTCACATCGAAACAAACGCCAAACTGGAATTATTTTAGCATATTCATAGAAAGAAGAATCAAACTCATAACTGATACAATCATTCAGACACAAGTGTGATCGATTTTGGAGTTCGAATTTTTTCCCAATTAAAAAGAATTATTTTGAAAAATATAGATAAGATTTTTGGGTATGCGGAACAATTGTTAAGAAGGAGCATTCAGATGATTCTGTGATATATCTGTTGATGACCTCAAATTAAAATTTAAGGTTTCAATTTCAAAGTTATTACCAGGCATGACACGTTTATACAGCAAGTGGATCTTTGGTCAGGATTATTTCTTGTTATTGTGTTCGATTCTCGAAGTTAGAACTATCCGATGATTGGCAACAACCATAAAATACGGATGACAGTTTATATTTAAAGTTGAATATATTATCACATCTTTAGTCTTTTTTGGATTTCACACTGAAGCTCTCAAGTGAAAAGCGGTGTTGTGAGAGAGCTTCCAACTCTTCATTCGGGAGACGGCGTTTCGTTTGGAGTCTGCGCATCTGAAACTCATCAGACAGGCGTGATGCGCAGCTCTGCCTGTGACGCCAGTGACCCTGTGTTCCGCTTGGAACGGTCGTCACGCCTTGCCCTATTTGAACTCGGCGGGAACGGTTAGTTATGAATCTTTAGACTGGTCGGGTCCTCTATTGATACGCTGGTCAAGCTGCGACAGAGCATGGCAGGTTTCTGGACGAGGAGCGAAGAAGTTGTTCGCTACAACACTAGGAAAAAAATTACGCTACCTGGTATACATGGTTTAGTTCAGGTAAACAAACCCTTGTATGTATGGAATGCCCTAGTTATAAACGCTACTATCTGTATTGTAACTAATTTATCTGAGTAGTCCAGTCCGATATCACACGCAGACAGACAAAATACAACCAGACGCCAAAAAGCGATACAGGTATAGATAAACTTAGGGATCAAGAGGCAATAAACTAAGAGCGATAAGGTGTTCATAATGTCGAGTATCTTGGCTTTCTGGTCAAGTATAATATGTAAACCGTTAAAGGATGTTTGACCTTACATTGAAGAGACAAAATCTGACAACTCAAAATCAACCTGTTCCGTCTCATTAGAGACGGCCCTGTCGTTCGAAATTAGTTTGTCATTCGATACTTATGTCTTTTACGTTGATATGCGATCTAGCAGTTTTGAGATTGTTTCAAACTGTTTATTTTTACTCGACACTACAGAATATTGGTTTTTTAATTATTATATATGGCCTTAGAAAACAAGGAAAGTCAATTAGAGATTTGGATATATTTATTATGCCTGTTAATTTCACAGGACGCAGCATTCGGAATTACAAACTGACTCCATCCTTATTTACTTGCACTATTCTCATGATTTTTCTGTAACCAATAAGATTTGGTTTGTTCATTCAGTCCACCTCCAAATGGACCTTCTAATCAATTATGTTAATTTCCCTCTTTTTGTTAGAAGGGGTGCATCGAGCACCTCTAACGTTCAGTCTTTGAATAGACTGTAAAATCATTATTATTCGTGATAATCGAAATGTTCGCATGTAGCCCTTGCTACATCATGCATTATTCTCCGAATAGTCAAGTTGTTCGTTTGTAATTGTACAAGCTCAACGCGATTGCTGTAAACGTAGCAATCCCCCTTACACTTGTTTGTAGTGTAATTGTCATCACATTAGCTTGGTATCATATGCAGTGAAACCAAATTATATTAATTTGTTTTGTTATAAGTGTTTTACTTCAGTTCCTCATCATCTTTCTGGTTTATCGTTATTAGATAAAGGAAGCTCTAGACCACCGCACATAGGGTGTTCTTTGAAGTCAAAATCACCGCTAATAAGCAAAAATACAGTCCACTAGAAGCCATTGGCATTAATCATCGAGATTAATTAATTTGCAATTGTATATTATTTTAAAATACTGAAATAATAGGCAAATACTACGGTAAACTAACCGTGGTACGAAACACTACCGTTAACGCGAGAGATGGCCAACCATACTAACGAGGGGATGAATTATAGGTAGGTTGAAGTCTTAGCGTTTAGAAACGCAGAGCGTGAACCAAGTACACACACTTTAAGAAGATAAATGAAGTAACAATAACACTTCCTTGGGGAACACCGGACTGAATAGGATAAAAATCAGACACTTTATCATTCACCCGTACTCTGAATCTCCTTCCAGTAAGATAAGATCTCATCAGCTTGTAGCGGTATAATGGCAGACATTTCTTTATTTTATACAATAGTCCAGAATGCCAGACTTTATCAAAGAACTTAACCGAGATATTTAGATCCCAAACCTACCCTGAAAGTTTCAAAGTTTTAGCTCTTTCCGTTTGAATGTTAGCGTGATTACGGACCCGCCAGACAGAATCACTTTTGACCACGGATTCTTCATCAGTGAGTGCAACCTCGTTTAAGATCATTTCGGCTTAAAATTCGTAAATCGTAATATATTTTGGCGAAACGATAGCACGTTGTTCCCTGGAACTAGCGCGTAATGATCGAGGTTAAAATTAACATTTGTATGTGAAGATCAAAAAATATATGTTTGCGGAACAGCTTTGAACGATACTGGAACCATAGTAACACCACTGAGTTTAAAGTTAAAATAATGACAAGAAGGCCAATTTTCAAAATTTAGTACGGATCGGAGCGTGCGAAAGCTCCGATAGTGCTTCTCTCGAATTTTTTATGTTTAAATAGTAAATATTAAAGCTTCCAAACAACGCTTTCTGACAAATATAGCTTTCAATGTTTTCTACATTATCTCTCTTGATAGTAGCAGATAAATAAATGAACGCAAATAATCTGAATAATTCACACTTCATACGCCTGATACAATGTTATTTTCAATAATCTCAGTCCTTACAGATTAAACTTCTATTTTTATTTACCTATTGATAAACTTTCCTAGTTACACCTTGTTTTAATACTATTTTTAGAATGTTAAACATTAAAACAAAAGATATTTGAAAGATCATAATGTTTTTGTAGTTCTTGTAAAATTTCTCTAGAGGGCAGGGTAATGAACAAACGTTACTACAGTAGTCTAATACGTTCAATAATATTTCACATTAATAAATAAAGAATATATAAGAAAAAATTCATAGATAACAAAAATGATTACTTAGTACAACAAGCTAATTTTATAATATCATAAATACCTATGTTCTTTACATTCAATATGATATAAAAATAATTCTATTTAACAATTATACATAGATTCACAATAATTCGAAATAAATAGGAAAATATTGAAAAAAAATTCCGGATTAAGTCAGATTTAAACTTCAAATTTTTGAGATACCAATACCGTGGGGGTTACGGAAGCTAAAACATCGAAACCACCGTGTAAGACACATACGTGGCTTAGACCACAATTCAACAAAAATTTGGGGAATAGCTCAAGATCTGTATCGGCAGAACCTACAATTATAATGATCTTATCGGCGCTATTCTTCAAGGTTTCAGCGTGGTTTCCAATGCTATCTAAATTATTCTCGCCAAAAGTAACGCTAGAAAAAGGAACGTTCAAACTGTTTTTCACCGAGCACCTAGAGAACTGTACAGGGTTCCTTATGTCAACTACTACAACACCGTCCGGTGAGTTTCGTGTGAGTTCTACGGTATCAGCAGCACTAATTCGTGGACACCTTTCCCTGGTTAAATCGTCTAAAGTTACTCCAGTAATATCGTACTCAGTTTGGGCGCAATAAATTTCGTTTTGATGTTCCCTTGCGGTGATACTCTTTGGGGTCTTTTTGAAGGTGTCAATGGAATAGTTTATGCTTTTCTCGATGTCCACTTCAGGTAGATCGGAGAAGAGGAGAATGCAGTCGTTAAAACCGGCCGTTAACAGTTTATTCCTTAACTGTGTTAAAACAGACAGGCCTATGTGCAAAGGAAAAGATGAATCGCCCAACAATAGATTATCCCAAACGTGCAGAATTTTATACAGGGGAAAAACGTGAGAAAATACCGTCAAAAACCACGGTATCGCAAAAAGCTCGGGGTAAAAATTGATGTTATACAAATGATTCGCCAATTCTGGATCGTGAAAAGCTATGAGTTGTGAGAACTTAGCAAGGTACTCCCTTATAACGACAGAATTATCCTTCAGGAAAAACTTGTGAACATATTTAGGCACAAATGCGGTCAAACAGGCATAAGCCTTAGCCTCGTCATTAAAATTGAGGTACAAGAACGGAGCTGTGAGGGAATCCAATCCCTGCCAATAAACATATTGTGTGTTTTTCTGCACCCAAGCCTTCAAAATCCTCCGTAGCTTAATGTGACCTTCGGTGGAAGACAGTAGTTCGTTGTATTGGTGACAACGGGGTATATCCACCTCAATCTGTCTGTCCGTGGTTGTTACAGTTTCCTTATCAATAACGGCATATGTTTTCTTGTAATCTGCCTTGATATCTAAGAGTGCGGCCCAAATTTCGCCTCGAAGAAGGGGTGGTATGTCCTTTTGAGCCTCTTTATGAATCATATCTTTGGTGAAGGGGTAACCATGGAGTAACCGCCTGAACAAAATGATCCTATGGAATTGGTACTCTGGGTCCTTTTCCTTTATTACCAAAGGTAGAGCCTTGGTATCATAGAGAGGAGGATCGAAAGAAGAGATGATATCCGATTTGGTATGAAGCAGAGGGTAACATGAATTCAAGTGGATGTGATCGAAACGTTGGTACAAGGTATCCAGGCTCATTCGGACGATCCTAGACTCGTATAGAGTAGCAGGGTTTCTACCCTGTCCCAATATAGTACCGTCTAGAGTCACCAAACAGGGTAAGGATAAGATGGGAGGACTTGAACGTATAAGACCTTGCTTTTTTAGTTCAACAAACACGTCCCCACCAGCAAGTTTCCACCAATGGTATAATTCCCGCAAAGTGAATGCTTGGTACGGTTCACATACCTTGCTCGGGTTTTCCACCTTAACATTCTTGAATTCTGCGAAAACCTCAAGCAATAGAAATTCTTCACAGGTTGGTCTATTCTGTGGATCTATTTGCAAACATTTCTCGACAATACTTTTGATATCGTCGGGTATGTTTTGGTACATTTCCAGACAGTTATGTTCTCTTGCTATTTTCTCAAAGATCGAGGTTCCACATTGGTAAAAACTCAGAACTTTCCTTATTTTCTGTCCCAGTTTAAGTGAATTCCAAACCTGTTTATTCAAAAGAAGTTCTAGCAATATTATTCCAATTGACCAAATATCTACTTTGAAACTGGAAACGTTATCCATTGACGCCATCAAGTAAACCTCTGGAGCCGAATAAGACAACTTCATTATCGGAAAAGACACTAATGCTCCGTTATTGGTCATGTAATACAGTCCATAGTTAAAGAGTTTTACATCACCAGAAGTCTGCATTAAAATACTTTCTAGGCTCAAATTCCTATGGACAATCTTCTTTTTGTGCAGCACATTTAAAGCGGTAAAGAGTTGAAAAGCTATCTTCTTTACATCATAAACATTGAAGGTTTCTTTCCCAAGAATATCAGACAATGGTTTTCCACAATACTGAGAAACTACAATAGTTCTTTCATGTTTTCCACGAATAATATCAAGGTACTCACATAAAAAAGGATGTGTTATTGTTTTTAAAAACTGGGCCTTTCCAAAAATTATGATAGAGTTTGGTGTTAGAGGCAAGCCATTTGAACCACAAGTTTCCCCTTTGTGTTGTTTGGCAAAAAAAGTCGTAGCAGAAAATTGAAGTTCTGGATTCCTAAACAGTAATAGTTTCATTTTGGAATGCGTAATATCACAATTTATCTTGTTACAAAAAACTCTAAATATATCCCTGATAACTTTTTAATTTTTACACTGGTATTTACATCTATTTCTTTGGTATTTATACATTTTAATTTACATACCACCAAGAAATTACAATCGAGTACCACTAATGCGGCTTTGGACATTCATGGTGAAATTCCCTATTATTTTTGAATCTGTACTCAAAAACATTTCCATTACAATAAAAACACGTTCCGAACGGTTTGTGCTCCACGATAATTCCGTCGAAATGTATCCTTAGAGCTTCCACACTTGGTGAGAAGAACAACTTGCACTGGATGCAGAAATAATCGTTTTCCGTTTGAAATTTGTTTATCTCCTCCGGATTTTGTTTATTTGCAAATCTGGGATGTACGGCGTCTGATACGTCGCATTTAGTTTCTATTACTGGTTCTTCCATATAACGGAGATATCAAACCGCCTTATGAACTGCTACAATTTAATTTTAATATAATCATGATTTCCATCCAAATATCTCCTACTCCAAGCATATTGTAAACATAGAACACAAATCATGAAAACTCCTCCAATTACATAACCTTAAATGGACAATTCATAAAAAGGCACCTTCTTCTTATTTACTTGATACTCGGTCCCTTTTATCTCTTTATGTCTCTGTTCTAAGGGGAATTTAGACGTCCGAGTTCTCTGATATTAAGGCAGAACGGTAAGTGCAAAAAACACTTCAATCCTAGTCTGCCTGGCCTAGATAGCATATCTTTCATGCCACAATCATCAAAAAGAGAGAGATATGTTGAAATCATAGACTTATTATACTAATTTTAATACGTCTATGGTTGAAACTTAACTCACAGAATACCAATTAAACATCAGTAATCTGTGACTTAACTGGATTCTAGTAGTGTTTGGTGATATAATTTTTCCGAAAATACACCCAAATCAAAATGGAATTCAAAACTCCCAAAGTTGAAGAAATGGAATTTGAGAATAACACAATTACAAGTTCCGATGACCCTTTCGCCTACTTGAATAGGGATTTTTCAAATGAGCAGTTCAAAGTAGTATTGAGAAATCTACCAGCTCATTATGGAATAAGTGTAATGATAATTATAATTTCGTTTTGAAAATCATCATTAAATTTCTTTTGTTCATTTCAGGAGTTTAAGAAATTACTCAACGAGAAACTGAAACTGAATGTAAGAAAAATTAAACTAGCGACTAGGAATGCACGTAATGCTTTCATTTGTTTCCGTAATGAAGAAGAGAGAGAGAATGCAATCAAAGTCTTGACTGGTTTCAATTGGAAGGGTAAAATCCTCGAAGTTATGGTAAAATATTAAACAAAGTGACCACTTAATTTTAATATTTGTTTATTTTTTTTTTAGAAAGCGAAACCATCAGCAGATCCATTTGTACTCAAAAGAAGTCAAGAAAATGACAGAGATGCTAAAAGATTTAAAAGAGATGAATCACCTGATAATAGGACACCTGAACAATGGGTTAAGGACTCTACAATTCCTCTTGCAGATATGCCTTATGCAGAACAGGTTAGTGGGAATTTTATCTTCTTCGAGGTTTATTTATTAATTGTTGTTTCAGTTGAAATTGAAACAACAAAACGTAAGAGTAGTCATTGAAAAATTAGGTAAAGAACTTTTACACTCTAGTCCTGAATTGAGATTGTGGATTACCAAGCAAAAGCTTCTGTATGATCGTTTAATTTGTCCTCTGGAACCAATTAAATATGCTGAAAAAGTAGATGGGTAAGATTTGACAATTTGCTATTTAAGGTTTTCTTTATGTAATAAGAGTATTAATTTAGGTATAGGAATAAATGTGATTTTTCTTTTGGCGTCGACGAAGAAACTAAACTACCAGTGGTAGGCTTTAGATTAGCCAGTTATGCACATGGTAGCATTAGTGTAGGACCAGTAGAAAACCTCAGACATATTCCAAATGAAATGAAAAAAGTTTGTAAGGTAAGATTGATAAGATAAGGCTTAACTTGTACAGATATCAAAGTTACTTACATTAAATCTTTTCAGCATTTTGAACAGTTCGTACGACGATCAAAATTAGAAGTATTTAACGCGGAAATACAACGCGGACATTTTAGGCAACTAACAGTTAGATTAGCGGATAAACAGTTGATGATTATTGTTGGAATTCATCCCCAAACTTTATCACAAGATGAACTGAAGGATTTCAAGAAAGATCTTATTGATTTTTTCTCAAACGGACTAGGAAAAGTTACTGGCGTTACATCTATATACTATGAAACAATCATAAAAAAGTAAGTGAAAATTCTTTCTTTAGCATCAAGCTTGTATTCAAACAACCTCGAATTAAATTTTTATTCATTCAAAGAGATTCAAATTAAGATAGAATTGTTGCCAAATGTGTATCAGATAAAAGGATTCGTACTCATGTAGTTGGAAAATAACAAGTACATATTATCGGCCAATAATTTAAAAAATATTGAAGCTATAATACTGTTGATATACATTCTGTCAAGAAAGTACTGGGAATTATCGATTTAAATCTGGCGGGGCAATGAGGCAGGTAAAATTTTTTTTTCCTAGGTTGGTACCACTGTCTTTAATTACTATGCCAAGCTTGAGCGGGATCTGTCAACTAGTGTGTTTGCAACAGCTGATTAAGTCAGTCGATGTCAGAGTGCGTGCCGATTTTTACTATGGGTGATTACGTTGAGCAAAGAATTTGTTTAAAGTTTTGTGTTGCAAATGAATTTTCGTGTGCCGATGCATTGAAAATGTTGCAAAAGGCCTTTGGTGATAATGCTCTATCGAAAACTCATGCATATCAGTGGTACAGAGCCTTCAAGGACGGTCGTGAAGTGGTCGCCCATCGACGGCTTCGATCGAAGATAACGTCGATAAAATTAAGGAAAGGGTGCTGGAAAACCGTCGTACCAGCTTGAGAGAGATAGCACATGATCTTAAGATATCCCACGAGTCCGCACGTACGATTTTGATTGATATTTTGGGCATGAGAAAGGTGGCAGCACGAATCGTACCGAAAGACCTGAATTTTCTTCAAAAACGTCATCGCGAACAGGTTGCTTCAGACATGCTGGATCGCTGTAATTCCGATTCTACATTCATGGAACGCATTATAACTGGTGATGAGACCTGGGTCTACGAGTACGATAGCAAACAAGCCAGCAATCATCGGAATGGGTGGCAAAAAATGAGCCGAAACCGAAAAAACCACGCCAAAGCCGCTCGAAAATGAAGGTGATGCTCATTGTTTTCTTCGATATCCGTGGCGTGGTGCACTACGAATTCGTTCCAGAGGGTCAGACGGTAAACAAGGAGTATTACCTAGGCGTTATGAAACGTTTGCGTGAGCGTATCCGTAAGAAGCGGCCAAATTTGTGGGCGAACAACTCATGGATTTTGCATGACGATAACGCGCCTTCTCACCGAGCTACGATTGTGACTGACTTTCTCGCCAAAAACTCAACAAACGTGCTTCAGCAACCACCGTATTCGCCGGATTTGGCTCCCTGCGACTTTTTCCTCTTCCCAAAACTAAAATTGCCCCTTCGTGGCACCCGTTTTGAGTCGATTGAAGCCATAAAACAAAATTCGGCGCGAGAGCTAAAGTCCATCCTGGAAAGCGCCTATAAAAAATGTTTCGATAATTGGAAGTGCCGTTGGCATAGATATATTGGAGCAAATGGAGCCTATTTTGAAGGCGACCCAATAAATTTTGACGATTAAATGTAAAAATGTTGTTTTAATTGAAAATTCCCGGTACTTTCTTGACAGAGTAGTATACTGCTCAAACTTTATTGGTTAACTGTTTAGTTCATTAAAATGTTTCTTTTCTCTTAGAACCTCACAAAATGACTTTTTTCCTCCGGAACATCTATGGGGAGCCACACACAACTACGAGAACATTCTTGGACTTAAGTTCAAGATTTCACCAGAAGCTTTCTTTCAAATAAACACACAGGCTGTAGAGATATTGTATAAAACCGCTATAGACCTAGCAGATCCTACTCCAACAACTACCATATTGGATGTTTGTTGTGGCACAGGTACCATAGGATTATGTTTTGCAAAGGTCAGTTTTTAAATAACCTTTCTAAATTTTCTTGATATTTCCAGTGAGTGATTGAATATTGCTAAAAGCTGAAAATTTCACTCATTTAATCGTTCAACAGGTCATTAAAATGGCGCATGAAGAAACTTATTTTGCTGGCAGCGAATACTTGTTTGACTATTTTTAATAGAACAACTAATAGTTTATTTTTAAGAGCTAAAAATACAATTTATTCCATCACTCAAGAGCTGTTAGAAACAACATACAAGTACTTGAAAATTCTTCTGTGCTGCAGACAAGTGATTAAAGAGCCATATTTTTGTAGTACTATTTATTTTGGTGACAGTAAGTAACAGTTCGCTTGACATTTTTCAGTGGAACAACTGCATCATATTTAAGAGCTAAAAATTCATAATTCAAGAACTCTGGTGTCGAATAGACAAGTATTTAAAAAGCCTTATTTTTCTAATAGTATTTATTTTGGTGACAGCAAATGTTTGCTTTTTGAAAAAACAACTGCACAATTTTTTAAAGCTAATAACTCTTCATTAAAGAAATTTTAAAAATTTGCAAGACTAGCAATTTAAAAATCTTATTTTTATAGTACAATTTGTTTTGGTGACAGCAAATAACTTTTTTCTAGACATTTTTGGGTGCAGCAGAGGCACCATTTTTAAGGTCTTAAAGCACATCATTCAAGAACACTTAAAACTGGTGTGGTGCAGGCAGGTAGTTAAAAGGCCTCGTTTTTGTTTTGTATTTTGGTGACGGCAAATTATTGTGTGTTTGACATTCTTTAGTGGATCATTAGCACGATTTTAAAGAAAATTCAGTTTGCTTAATTGCCCAGGAGTTCTTGTAAATAGTGTCAACTAGACAAGTATTTGAAAAGTCCTGTTTTCGTAGTATTATTTATTTTGGTGACAGTGTATACTTGTTTGCTTGACTATC